>JAPJYX010000023.1:5002500-10002500 GCA_030503985.1 Himalopsyche tibetana
TAAAGACTTTATAAATCTTAATCGGAATCTGAGTTGCAGTCGGAGTCAGATCATTTGTAAATGCCGGAGCCAAAGTCACGGGTTTTTTCACGACCGACAGCCCTGAAGAAATACATCCTCTAAGATTTAGCGCTCGCTGGACAACCAGTCCCTATAACTAACTATTGTGTTCACATTGCAAATATTTACCTCGCTTTACGTTATTACAACTAATTAATTAATTATTTTTTATGTGAAGCATTCAATTCTTTTTACTCAGTCGCACGAGCACTCTTAACACTCTGTAAGCGGGTGTTTTTAGTGAGTAGCGCTTCTATATATATTATTTAATCTATAGTACATACTTAAAATCAACACAACTTCTAAACCAAACAATATTTTAGGCTGAAATTTTCAAAAAAATCATATGCGATATTTAATCATTAAAAATAAAATGAAAATTTTTTGAATACATCATAATTTAACTACTTTTCTAAGCTGAATATAAAAATCTGTTATTAATTCAGTAGATAGCACTCGACTTGTTATCAATATGAAATATTCAAAATATTCTGTATAAAAATAACATTAATCCATACCATACAATTATATAAATAATTATAGTATAAAATCCCCATTCCTACAAATTTACAATCACTGGAAGTGTGAAATCTGATGCCCTAAATATTCGAGAAACATGTGTCGCCTTTTTAAAAAAATACTATGGGTGAACATTCAGGGCATAATAAATTATGAGGTTTATTGTTTATTGTCAAAAAGAGTCGCTTGCCGCGGTAGTTATTTTGAAGAAACCATTAAATTATGAGTCAACATACCAACAAACCCGATAGTACGCGATAAACGTATTTTTACGTTTCCCGCCAATTATGTGTTAATAGGGATAGAAGAATCGGACTAGGAAAATACTAGCGTTTAGCTATCGCTGTGTCTCATTTCAAGAATAAAATTTTTATGACAGTACTGAAAAATTCTAACAAAAATACTCGATTACCGGTTTCAGTAAAAGTCAAAATTGCCTTCCCTAATTGTGACAAGCGCAGCCTTGGTTATTGAAGCTTTCTATGAAATTTTATATTACTTTTCAAAATGCGGTTGCCCTTCACGATAAATGTGCACATGTCTCGATTATCAGTATCTCATAATAGTTATTATATTATTACCGTCAATATCTGTTGAATATTTTATGTATTATCTTAGAATAATTAATTGGTAATTGTTAACTGATGATATATGATGTAATTATTTTATAATAGGAAAATAACATGAATTCTTATAAAATATAATATTATTACTTCTGAGTAAGTGATTTACAAACTCAAAATTTTTTATATGAAATTTGAAAAGTTCCGTAAACACGGATTTCGCCATTAGCCATCTTCAGGAGTTCAAGAGCACGGATGTACTTGAACTGACCGGGTCGTTAGTGACTAAGCTTGTGTGAATGCACAAAATTTAAACGATTTATAATGTTGAAATTCCACCAATCACCTTCGAAATCGAAGGTGATTGGTGAATCGAAATCTCAAGTACTTTTATGTTATACTTTTGTCTCTTTACACAAGTATTCATATAAAGAGACAAAAATTGAGTTTTTGAATATTTTGTAATTCGTGTCCGCTACCAATGAGAAGCGTATAGAATCCCAATGAAGGTATCTCAACAGAAAAAAAAAATACGAGTACGGGTTGTTGCCTAGTTACTCAAGCACACTTTTTCCAAAATAGTAGGGTTGAAATGATAGTTTTAAAACAGGAAAAGCGGTTAACTTATCCTTCTCGCTACGCACATATATTTTAGGCATAAAAAACCAATGCATTTGGAAATAAATCTATAGATTGATTAAAAATTGCCGATCGTACTAGGATTTGAGCCCGTCAGATATGTCACGAAAGCCGTAAATTTAGATCAACTCGAGGAAAAAAACATCACAAACTGCCATGTTATATTAGATTTCAGAAATGTAAATTGTATATTTATCTTGCGGAGACTTGACTCCGATTCATGTGATCGCTAGGGTTTAGCTTTTATCACTAGACCGAATTTTCACATTTATATATAGCTAGGACCAAGGTAATTGTGTTGTTATATTTATGCATAGTATAGTCCAGTTTCACACGAATAACATAAGCGACGATCGCGTTCATCGTGACTCGTTTTCAGTGCAATTTCAAAATCGTGGCATTTGTATTTCATAGTACACTTAACCTCACTTTCATCCGTTGAAAGTAACATGCATCCTATTGCAAAAGCGAGTCGAATGTATTATATGGGAAAATAGCAAAACGATTTTGTACGGTTATTTTTATGTAAGTTTATTAATTATTGACTAACAAAACAACGTATTCTGTCTCACGAGACCAATGTTCATAATATGAAATGAAGATTCCAACAATCGCTTTATTGTGAGGTATACAGTGGGTCCTCTACTTATGCGATTTTATAGTTACGTTGATGATAATTCTAAAAAATGTCCGTTTGTTTCATAAATCGATTTCTATGGATTTTGTAAGTAACGAATTTGAAAAATGCTTTAATATGATAGATAGAGGAATGATGATTCTGATGCTGATCAAATTATGAAAGTGCATTAAGCGGTGCAGGATGCAATTGCATGGTATTAACTTATTTATTATGAGAGTAAAAAAGCTGTCTTTCAGGGGTTTGTTAGATGTTATACAAGTGCAGACTCTCAAGTCACAGAAAAACCAAGTTGTTGTGAACGACGAGAAATTTACTGCCTTGGGTTGGCACAGCAGCGATGTTTTCAGCAGATCTTGCAGACCGAACCGGTTGACTCGAATTTGCCCACCAAACATCGAACAGTCGACTCGGCAGGACGGTTGTGGCGCGGATAAAAAAAAATGATTTGCACACGTTATTGAACGCTATAATCTTCCATAGTCATTTTCCGTGCACTACTAAACAATAGACAACAAATTTGACAGATGTCACTTTAACAACATGGCTATAACCTAACTAATTTTGAGCGTCCCTATTGAAAGACCCTTTATTTTAATAAATTAAATAAAAATTACACTAACATATCATCTGTAGAGCTTGAGAATATTATAATAGAATAATATTACATCGAAATAAATAGTGGGTCTTCTACTTTACTTTTTTAATTTAATACCTTTGTAACAAGAATTGGCAGTGAACAGTTTATAAGTGTTGTATGAAATAGTCATGCAAAAGCTGTTCAAATATTCAGTCTGTCAGATCGAACTGAATACAAATCATGTTGAATTAGACACGCGTGTTACAAAGGAATGTTTATAATTATACGAAAATACAGTCAAGAAGGAAGTATATTTTATGTTTGAAACATGTATCTGGGATTTATAATATGCGAGGTTGACGAAATTTTACAAGGCCTTTCTTACGCGATGTGTGTACTGTGTAGAATGAACATACACACAAAACTGATTGATTTATTTGTACAAAGATGATGAATATCTTGCCTTTCAACGGATTGGTATTCAAACAGAGTACAGACATCTAATTATATTACAGAAGAAACACATATATTCAGAAGTATAATAGCCAGAATTTGACGATGAATATAAAAACATGAATAACTATTTATGTAAACTAAATGGCTAGACATATATTCAGTGTCGGCGCGAGGTTATTAAGCGCCCTAGGCAACGGTTATTGGCGCGCCCTCTTTTTAAAAAATCGTTCCATTTTTTTGTGTAAAGTATTTGTTACTCGTTCGCTCAAACTGTCTTTTTCGAATCATATAGAATACGATACATAATAACCACGAACAAATACAAACATTAACATAAAATAAAACGAACTATTTATTATTATTAAAGTATATAAAAATAATTGTAGTTCTCCATTTATGCGTCCACTAATGGTTTGCGCCTTGGGCGGTTGCCTTTTTCGCCTGTATGTTGGAATTGGCCCTGTATATCCAAGCATATGAAATAGGGTGATGAAATACAAGTACAAGTACAACAACACGAAGATAATCATCATATTATTGTTTTTTCAATTCACCACTGAGTTTGGAATCTAGTGCAAAGGGCGTTTTTGGCGTAGTATTTCCTCAAAGATTGGATCTGTAGTCACTTTGTTAAATACGCTTACGATAAAAATAAAACGAGCTTTCCCAAGCACCACCACTACTCAAAAAAGCTCGTATCAAGTTCACCATGTTTAAGTATAAAATACATCACTTTCCCTATCTCAGCCGTATCAATATTTACGTTCATTGAGAGCAGCTTAAGCACTGATGCCTTTGCCTTCAAGATGAGATAGACGCCTACCACCCTTATCTTTAAAAGACACGTTTTCGAGACGAATTGTGACGTAGGCAAAAGAGATATTATCTTCAAAATATTATCGTTGTATTTATAGAAATCCCTGCTAACGTAAAAGAGACTGTGAAAAACGCTTACAAAATATTTCGTTAAATATGATTTGTGTGGATTTGAGATAGTCGACTTACTCGGGGATTTCAATCAATTTTCCTGTGAAACTTAGACAAGCGTAGAGTTTGTATGACATTATGACAAGTTAATATGAACGCAGTTTTTTTATGAATTAGATAGATCATAATTTACTTCAAGATCTAGTGTTTTTGGCTGTACAACGTAGGGCATCCAATGCCGGACCCTTTTTGTGATCCTGGAATTTCGGGATTCACAATTTTTCGATCCCGGGACCCTGGGTCTGATCATTCACCATAATATCATGCCACATTGCCAGAATTTCGGGGTCCTGGGATTGATCAGTAGGAAAAAAGTCATAAATTGAGAGATTCTAGAATAATTTTCAACATTTTTTCTCGATGACTTAAAAAAGTTGGGAATTTGTAGATTGCACCATTATTGAAAAATGTATGACCTTTTTTTCCTAATAGCGAATTAACGAATTCCTCAGAAGCTATAAAATGTGAGATTTTTTTTAAGGCCCTTCCTCAGAATAGTTGCGAATTCTGAGAATATACAATTATTCAGAGATTTTTCTGAATTTTCTTTTAGTTTAAATTACGACTGCCAGTGACTCCAGCGAAAAATATTTGTTTTGCTGATTAAACGTATTTTTTCAGTTGTTATAGTGGAGTATCCCAAAATCCCGGTATTAGTACTTAAACAATCCCAGAATTACGTGATCGGAAAATTGGTCGGGATCCCTGGATTGAAGGCCCTAGTACAGCGTCATTATAATAGCATTTCAACAATATGTATAACCGGAAATTAGAGGCGCATGACTTGAAAACTTGATAATTATAGAAACAAAGACGTATTGTATTGACTTTGTTATGCCATTTATTTAATTGTTAGAGTTATTCAATTGTGTTTATTTAATAAGTCTCGTCAGACTTAATGTATTACATATGTTTAATATCGTATCTTTATTACAGTACAAATGTTTAAATAAAAATGACATCAGTCTTGTATATTTAATTTATTTACGTTGGGCAAATGATCAACCTTTGTTTGTTTAGTACTATTTAATTTGCTTTATGTCACATCCGCTCTAGTTATGTCACAATTCACAACAGATATACCTAATGGTACATCTTAACATTAGTTATTAACCTAAAACTGATTGGAAGCCAGTCGCAATACCAATTCAACCGGGGTTGAATAATGGGCTGAGAAATCGACTAGTTTTCTGATTGTCACTCTCTCAACAACTAGGTGTATTGCTAGTATAGTAAATTGGTGCCGATGTATAAAAGTATCATGGATCATTTTATCATCCTAATCATTTTACAACAAACACAAACAGCGTTTTTAACGTGCGCTCATTTGTGGATTCGTTTCCATAGCCACGCAACATAGTAAGACGATACCCTAAAAAGATGGTTTAGTGCAAAGATATTGCATGTTTTGAGAACAGCGAATGTGTAAACCTTTTTTACATGATAAATATCGGTGACATTGACTTATTACGGTTACAAAATTATTACGAGACTGATTTCACTCATGACATTATCAATTATATGTTGATAATGCTCGTTACAAGCGAAATTAGTCCTGATCATTTATAGATAAAAGTGAAATTAGTACAAATGAGAATTTTATTTATTGTATTGGCATATTATGTATTTGACTGATGCAAAATATTCTCAACAATAATTGTAAGGATAGACACGTAATTCACACGAACATTAATTATTATTTTAACTCAATTTCAATAAAAACTTAACGTGTAATATATCGTTGTGATAAGCCACCGAAGTGTTGGTGAATCAACTTCTAGGCTGGTAAATTATTGTTTAAAACACTAAAATCATTTATAAATCTTCCAGCTTTTTCAGCATCAGAAATAATTTTCAGTAATTTACTACTGTGTACTTACTCTAGAGCAGTGTTTCTCAACCTTTTTGGGAGCGTGGCCCCTTTTGAGTGTCTTTATTTTTCTGTGGCCCCCATACCATTGTTTTGTCTTCCCTTGAAAATTATAATTTCAAAACCCACCTTTTTTTATAGCTCTTTCGAGATTTTCGAATACCAGTAATTTATTTTATTTACGGACTTACGAAAAATAGCTGCGCGACGTCCGCCATTATGGTCTTCCCTGTATCGTTTTATCAATACCCGTGGCCCCCCTAAACTGTGTTGTGGCTCCCCAAAACAAAAATAAATATCTGTGGCCCCCTTAGAACACGCTGTGGCCCCCTGGGGGGGCCACATGGCCCACCGTTGAGAAACCCTGCTCTAGAGGTCTCATTAATAAGTGCCAATTAAATGTTTGAATTATTATTTCAGCAGATACGCAAATAAATCCGTTCTTTGAAAAGTGTTTAAGTGTCGTATGTAAGACTTCTAGGGTCTAGAATGTTTTTTTTCGGTAACCTAATTCTTTCTTTCTTATATTATTACGTACTTTGTGTTTTTGAGGGGAGGAGAAATTTTTCAATTGAAAATACCTTTCACCACTCTTTGCAGAATACTTTGCTTATCTTGATTTTCTTTCGTTTTCCTGCATTTTCCAGCCTTCTCTTCCTGTTTGGCTATATTTTCACAAGGCCAGGCTATGTATAAGGTGCGATTACCTTATCGGATTTGGAACACCGTCAACACTTTATTTGTTAACCTATGTATGCTTACAAACTGGTCTTATCTCTAAGAAGAATATTTTATCGCCAGTAATTTGCATACTTACTATATGGCTTAATATTAAAAATATAATGAAACATTTTTTACACCAAAAATTACACAAACGATATAAAATTGAATTGATTACTTTATTATTCTAATGGTTAGGTATCAAATTGTCACACGTCTATCGTCTGTTCAAGAATCATTTTCAAACTGAAACTAATACAAAATTACCATTAAACATGATTCTCTAAAAAGAATCTATCAAAAATAAAATACTCAAATTAGTGTTGCTTATTGGTGCTGTAAAGTGTGTACTATGGTATAGAATCTCTCAATGGTGTATTTTAATAATGTGTGTTTTACGAGAACTGATTGTTAGTTTAGCTAAACCAGTTTTACAAATAAAGTGTTTTTTTTTACCTAACCTTACCTTACCAAAAAAATATGAGAATATAACTTATAGCATCTTCTGCATACATCAGGATTATAAAATGTGAGTAGGAATAAAAAAATATATCTCAGACCACTTTCAATCAATTTCCATTTGAGATTTGTCATAAAATTGCATACAGCCACTCGGTTAGACAGGTTGGAAAAGTATTAGTTATATATATACAGTAAGTATCTATACAATATACCACTTTTCAGTAGATTTAAGTTTCCTCTTTCTGCGCTATTAAATATAAAATAATGGATACATATTTGTAAACCAATAAAAAAACAATTTCCATTCGGGATTCGAAAATTGTCATAGAATTGAATGACCAGTCGGTTACATTGATTGGAAAGATATTATTAATAAACGCATACGTATTTTTAGAAGATTTTAATGTTTTTTTGTTATTGGATATAAAAAAAGTATATCACATCAAGTGCGAAAAAAATAACATTCATTTATAATATTCATGTCAATCACGAGAAACTTTATCATTAAAGTCAATACATAATTATGAAATTCGTACGCGGTCATTGTAAATTACAACCTATTATTACAGCAATTACTAAGGTCATTATTATGTCATTATCATGTGCTCCGAAACAGGATTTATAGATACGTAAATTCGTATGTACTTATGACTCAATGTTTCACAAATTTGACATTATCACATTTTCAATTCCTTTTACGTAAGCGATTTCATGATTAGAAAACTAATTATCATTTTGCTGAAACACAATATTGACATTAAATCTAATTTAGAATGAAATAATACAGGAGTTATGTATGTAAAAGACGCAAAAAAATGTACAAATAAAATTAGATAAATAATTACTTCTTCGTCGTTTACCAATCATGTGCCAATAATTTTAGGTATTTTGTTAAGCTAAAGTAGTGCTTCATTTAAATTAAACTTGACATAGGGTATATACATATGGTATAATACTCTTCTCGTTCTATCTTACACCATAAATTTAATAAAATAAAAATATAACGCATTGTCAATGAGAAAAAGAAGACTTAACCTAAATGTAAATGTAAATGAAAGACAATGATTAAAAGTAGAATATGTCAATGTTATTATTGGGATAAGAGCATTTTATTTTTCGCGTATGGTAGAACATTCTGATTTTAGGAAAGAGTATTCGCCACTTTTGCGAATAAATAAAATGTATTGAATGATTTAGTGCAGCGATGCAAATTGAAATAGAAAGGTGTAAAGTTAATTGTCATTTTACACCTTTTATTTCAATTTGTTTTGTATAAATAACACTGTTAAATAATATATCTTATTAGTTAATAATACTTGCCACAAGCGAAACTGGTCCTGATCTTGATAAATAAAAGTGGAAATAATTACAAAGGTATATTATATTTTTCTTTTCATCAAGTGTCGACAGCGAACACCCTAAAAAGACACCATTCTTGAATAATCCAAGAATTATTAGATTTCGCGATTTGATAAAAAAGGTCCCGTTATACATACCCTTATTTACAGCATGCTGAAATCAAATTACAAGTGACACTGGAGTGGGGTTTTGAAGAATACTTTAGAATCTTTAGATAATACGTTAAAATGTTACTAGCGATGTCAAGCGCCTATATTTAAAATCTTCTTGAAACGATAAACGGGTCATCAGATTATCGGAAAGTATAGAATAAATGATCGCGGTTATTTCCAATAAGTACCGTTGACACACAAAATGTGTTTTTATTTATTTAAATACATATTGGAAACACAGTTGATAATCATCACGTGAGATTGCTCATCGATATCTTATGATGCGGTCTGCAGTCAGTAGGTGTAAATGAATCAAATAAATTAATAAACATGACCGCTAATTTAGTCATTTAGTAGAGAGATTTGTAACTATTGGAAGAAATAATGTTTTAATTTTATTTAAAACGCTATATAATAAAAATCTATCGTTTTTTTATATGCACTCTTTTGCCATCGTAAAGGCTAATTACCATATCAACATTTAGATTCCAAATTTGAGAAAAGTATTATAATTTTAAATACATTAAATTCGAAGGCCAACAAAAAGATTTTTAAGGACAGCGTCAAGTCCCGTTTGGACCTCTTCTGATGCAGGAATTTCTTCCACCTCGGAGGTAGTCTACTACATTATCGTCAAAGAAATCAATACTCAGGTAAATAAATTCAGAAAAAAATAAACATATTCTTCCGATAGGTTTTTCATCTGACTTTTGAATCGCTTTCTTATCAAAATAACATAGTTTACAATTGAGGGACTTATTAAGGTAAAGGACTTTGTGCGTAAAAATCTACTACGAAAACTTTTGGTTTTTGAAAATAAGATGAAAAAAATACATAAACCACGTCTCTTATAGTTTGCTTTACTAGACAATACTCATTTATCATACATGAGGAATAGATGCGCCCGTAATAGGTGAAGTGAGCCAAGTGGTAATTTATAAAAAAACTGAGTCACTTGCGTTATAGTATTATGAATTTCTTAAAACATTTTCAAATTGAAGTGAACTCAGTAAATACACACTACAATAGTGTTACCTACAATCTACATAAAATAAAAAAATGTGCGATCAATCAAAACACCATGTAAAGACATGATTGTATTTTAAAGTCCAATTGAAAAAAAAACCTACTTGGCTCACTTCACCTCTTAAGAACTCATAATGAACCATAATTTATACCTTCTTGTACATAAAAAAAATGAAACCTTCGAAAGATTTGCGTAGTTGTAAAATAAAAGAAAATAAAACAGGCGATATTTTTTTGTTAAAAGATATTATATTCGATATCCAATTAAATTCACTATTATATTTTTGTCAAGATATGAATAGACAAAAACAAATAAGGCACTCTTATTACTCCGCCGGAAGTTTCGTAATGCAAAAAGTACCAACAGTGTAGCTAGACGAATAGCAAAAACTCTTCTAAAAGTTCATCGATAAATGATCACAAAAATGTCACTAATCCTGTATGTACATAAGTGAAAGTGACAAAAACGTTACGTAAATGTAAATATTTCCTAAGCAACGAGTTTTTGGAGAATGATGTCACATACTAACATGACAATAATATAATATTATAGAATAAAATATTGTTTATTATAAAATATTTTATTATTAAGAATTGATGAAGAAGTATTTATTACAGAAAGTGTTAATTGAAAGAAAACGCAATACAGAATTCAATATCGCTTCTACAAATGTCAACATATCAATAAATACATATGGTAATCATTTTTAAAATTATTTTCTACTTATTACACTTGCAGATTTGAATTGATATTTATTGCTAAATAAAATACTTACATATTTAAATGTATAGTATTTCGGAGGGGCTCGCTCAAGCCCCCTTGTTAAATTGTACTTAAATCTATTGTAGATAATAGTAAATTTTGTACGTATAACGTCTCCAATATTTAAAGAACACGTAGCACACTTTTTTGGTAAAAGTATTTTTTTTATTTATTTCGATATCTCATATCATTGGCATATTTTTGTATTAACACTTATCTCTATTTTAACGCGGAACGCATTTATTAATTATTGCAATACTAAGTCGTTGGTAAAAAAATTTTTTTTGCAGTAATATAATTTTTTGTCTCACTTCATTTGGTACACAGAAGTATAGTCTAACTCAGGGTTTCTCAGCTGGGGTCCACAGGATGTTCTTAGGAGGGCACGGAGATGTTATTTAGGGGAGCCACAGCACAGTTTTGTGGGGCCACTAAGAAATCCCTTAACTCCCAAGTTTTTAAAATCGGTAAGCGACAAAAAAATGTTTAAACTCCACGTGAGAGGGTTTTGAGATCGGAAAAAATATTTAGAAATTCCGGGAAAAGCTAAAAAAAAGGTCTCACGTCTTATTTTAGAAAAACTTTTGAAAGCTGCTAGCGAGAAATTTTTTTAAAGAATTGAAAATTATGATGAAATCTCACTTTTTGTCCCCGAGTTTTGAAAAAAATATTTGCTCATATACAATATGAGACTCAAAAGAGGCCACGGGCCCAAAAAGGTCTTACTTACCTCTACCGCTTATAAAATAAAAGTTATTTAATCATTCTTCTCAGTTTTCGGTTTCTTACCTGTAAAGAAAAGAAAAAAAAAATTAAAAGGCGATAAAGTCACGATAAAACATGCTATCAATGAATAAGTATAAAAAGTTAATTTACATACATAAATAATACTAAAAAATGTTTGTTTCAATTAAAATATAACATTTAAAAGCAAATACTTCCATCAGTGTATGCTAAAATTTGCAAATCTTGATCGGATCTTCGTGCAAATAGTTTCGACTGCAGAGAAAGCGAGCTCAGATTCATCGCTTGTTGGACGAACAGTCATTAAATTATTTAACCGTAATATGATGTTCTACAGAAATAGCGGTATTTTGTATTTTCAAGCCCGGTATTTTGTTATTGAAAAAAAACGGCCGAAATAACGGGATTCCCGTTTCGGTATATGTGTAAATTCTTCACATTTTTAAGTAGTATTCTTGTTCTTCAAATTCTAAATGTTCGAATAGGTTTATTATACTAAATACATACATATATAACAAAGCCGAATTTCAATCTAGATCATATATACTCTTATATAAAGATTAAACACTCTTCCGAACTAATTCTATAGTACAATAGGATCAGGATCGGTTTCACAAGAATTACATGATATACCTTGCATGATATAAATGCTCGTAATGAGCGAAACCGGTTCTGATCATTTTTTGAATGTGAAATTAGTAAAAAAAAGTGTGTTATTTCTTTAATATAATATCTTTTCAACAAGTATCGACAGTGAAAACCTTTAAAAGTATACCAGCCGCAACAAAGTATGCAATTGAAGACAGCGACATTGGTAAAACATAACAATCACTACTTGTATCGCTTCCATGAAAATTTACTATCAATACGAAGAGAAGCTACAGCAGCTAGTATTATAATATATAGGTACTCTTCGTGCAACTTGAAATGAGACAATGCACGTCATAATTACATCCCCGGATATTAGTTTCCCTCACCAAGGTTTCGTGTGAAGTTCATTAATATAAGTCCAGAGCGAAATTTTCGGATGGATTCACATTACCAGTGAGTAACAACCACACGGTACGGTATAGTGGTTGTAGTATGGCCAATTATTATTCTCATTGAACATTGAGAATTGTAAAAATACAATTCATTTGTCGATTTTTCACATCACTTTTATGGCTCAATACTTGAAGAATATTAGGAACAACACAATATTCCTATATACTTATTCCCACTTTAATTTACCAAGATCAGGACCGGTTTCGCTCATAGCGAGCATCATCAACTGATAAAAAATCGAATTCAACAGTATTGTTTACACAAAACAAATTGAGCTAAAAAGGTGTAATAAATAATTAGAAATTATTAAACAGTAGAAATTATGAATCAGTGACTTAAAACGAACACAAATTAAAATGTTTAACACCTCTAACATGTAACTACAAAGATAATCAAAGAGTAATAAAGTTAAAATGGTGACTAATGGTAATTTAAATCATAATTATAATTTCAGGAATTTTAGCAAAGTGATCTAAAATGATATATTAATAAAATTGAAAACTTAATTCTGATTTAACTGCTTCCATGCAGTTCATTGAAGTATGTATGTATACTTTCACACGTTCAAAAAGAACGGTGCCATAATTTACGTTACGTGTTTATATTGGCACTTTTCCTGCTTAAAAAATGAGGTTTATTTACGCGTGTGGTATGTGTAGTTTTACTGCGGTTTATTTAGAAACGATCATAAAATAAATATAAATTTTCCAGCAATCAATAATAAATAAACACAATTCTTGAAATTACTCACCATTTAAAATTAGTATGCATTCCCATGTCATAACATTTTAACGATAATCAAATTTAATTTCAAAGATATACAAAGACTATGTAAAACCAAGCCATTAATATATTGAATAAGGTGTATATAATTAAAAATATATTTGATAACAATACAGTGAGACATCAGTTATGAAAGCAGCAGTAACTCGTTAATTTTCATTTTGCAAGAAAATAAAACATGATACCAAGCAAGCGCTTAGAAGTCTTAGAAAAAAAATACACATAAATTTAAGTGGATTTTATTTCACTTGAATCCGAAAATATCAAAAGTAAGCTTCTGCTTTATTTGATGGCAGTGTCAAATTGAATAGAGCTGCCAAAAAGGTTGAGCATTCTCTACCGGAAAGGTAATAACGAGAAGCACTTAACGTACGCGTGTTTGACATGAGAATTCAACCACGGTGCCATGGCGTCGACACTGACACTATAATTAGCAAGTGTCATATGAGGTCTGTCCGCATACATTATTTTACAAACTATGTATATTCCTCTTATACCATTGCTACCTTACAAAAAATGGACATAATCTTGTTTAAAAAAACTTAATTGTTATGCTTCTCATGTCAATGGGGCAATCGAAAACATTCCGGAATCTGAACCTTAAAAATTTCAACCAAAGTCGGTAGAAAAGAACATTTGCCACTCGTGCACAGAACCAAATGTATATTATTAACATTATTTATGATTGAATTTTTAGAAAAAAAATATATTTAGTATTGCAGCTAATATCCAATGCACGAAATATTTGAAATAAAAAATCACACGAGACAAACTAGATATTTTTTAATGTAACTCGAGATCAACTTGAAAAGAAGAGACCTCAAAAATCTCATATTTCAAATTTAAATAGGAAAAATCTAAATTTGATATTGACTGAGACTTGAACTCAGAACAAGGGTTACTTTATAACTGCCTTGTAATATATTATGTCGGGTCTATAGCGCAGCGGTTAGCGTTTTTGGCTTCCGTGCTGGACTTCACGGGTTCGAGTCCCAGTACGAACAGCATTTTTTCGACCGATTTTCTATTCGAAGGCATGGGTTTTTGTGATTTCTATAAATTAATTCACACCCTTCTGAACCTTCAACTACTGGGCGAAGTGAGAGTGAATAGTTAACCACTAGTCCTGTCCTAGTTTTACTACTCTCTTTAAAAAAGAGAGTTTGAACGACTGAGTAACAAACAGTTCTCGTAGAAAAACTTCTTTTGAGATACCTCCGTGAGGAGGCCGTATGCTCCACATTGGGTGCGGACATGGATTCAAAAATATATATTACGTACGTTTTTTGTCAAATTCAATTGGTCTTATCACGAACGGAACATGCAATTTTCATCAATCAAGCTTTTACGTCAATGGTCCCATTTCAAAAAGCGCAAACGTATGAAAAGGCCTAGTGTCAGTTGTCTGCTGCATATTACGCCAATTAAAAAGTATGCGCTTTACCGCTCCCTTCGCGTGTGCACCCGATGCACTGCGCCCTTACCCAGCACCGAGCGCCACTGCAGCTGCGTTTCCAATTAACTCCGCAGACACTCAATTGGAATTTGTAAACTTGTAATTACATTCCAACAAGAATCGCCAATGTTCCAAAGGCGACTCGTGAAAGCACACATCATTATATTTTTAAAATAATTAGAAGAAGCCTTCGATACTTGATGAAAACCACATCTACAGCAATTTTTTTATCCAATATCTACTAAATCGGCGGTCGGCAAACTCTTTGGGCTCACGGACCATTTAATTCATAATTTTGATCCAGCGGACTACTAACTGGACTTTTGCGTTAAGAATTACATATTGAAATAAAAGTAATCAAATGCGTCTAAAAATGCACCAAGTTCATAAAATAATGTCAGATTTCTCTGCGGACCACTAAAATTTTCTCGGGGACCACACTTTGCCAACCGCTGTACTAAAGTGTTTCTCAGTTATATTTAGTCAGTAAATTCTTTTACATGGTTTGCAATGAGGAGTAAATAATAAACGTATTTTTGTGTATATTGGCGCCATCGCATCACACATAAGCATACATTTTTAACGTATACTCGATGAAGACCAAACCACGAACCTATCGCGCACTTAAACCAAGCTCTAAAAAATAAAATATGTAGGCATTCTCATGGGTTCTATTTCGCCAGCGATGACCTTAAACTTAGTGATACACTTATTTTTTATCTAAGTACGATACATTTATTTACTGAACGTCAGTTCAGGTTCATCCGTGCACTTGAACGTCTGAAGATGCCGAAATGCGAAACCCGGATCGTCAGTGACAAAACTTGCGTGAATGTACATAATTTAAACGTCTTTAAATTTTAAGTTATTTTCCTATTGAACTCGTGTTCCATGACATCATACATACGCACAAACTTGGAAGATTAATTAACAACATACATATAATGACTTTTTTTTAACAAGAAATGATTTGACAAAATAAAGATCATGGATTATGACAAGTCAAATTAATATTTTATAAATCGAAACCGCTTTATTTGCGAGAGAAATCAGTTGGATATTTTTTTCGAAAAACATCCTACGTAAACAAGCACAAATGGAATGTGAATGATATTTTCACTTCTTGGTAGGTTTTAATTTCCTTACGTTCTTAAATTTGATAAAAACTCAGAGTTTTATACACATAAATAACGGGCTTACCGCTAAGTGTTATAATTTATATATTTTTTTGAACTTTGGTAAAATTATTAAGATTCCTTTTCAGAAAAAAGCCGAGCATTATTACGTAATAGTGATAACATTATGTATTGATTTAAAACGAATTCATTCGTTTTAAATTGTTGTTAAAAAATGTAAATTTTAATAAATATGCATTTATTATATTGTATGTATGTCATCTTTAATTAATCACTATTATACTTGTTAGTCTATATGTATAGAAATATCATGTTTTAATAATAGACACTTGAAAAAACAGTGCACCGTTTCATCATAAAATCCCACAAAAATAAACATGTCAACAGATATTTCAACGAAACGTCAATCGCTGAAGAAGAAGAATGAGTGTCAATTACTTGATACTTCCATTAAATTCCTTTTTCTGTTCTTATTGGGCTTGCGGAACAACGTTATAATCGATATCTGTCTATCCGTTGCTCTTAGCTAATGGCACAAAAATAGAACAGAAGTCTTAACACTCAGTCAAGTGCTAACAAAAGAAAGAACACACTGTAGGAGAATTTAACAGTGGCTTTCAAATGTTTATTTGCAAATGTCTTTTTAGTATTATATATGTATCTATCTGTTTCCCTTAATAAATCATACAAGTTTTATGAAAAAAATCCTTAAGAAACATATCGTTATCTGAGATTTACTTGGTAAAGCTTTATCGTAGGATGCAAGCCTTTTGCACTCAAGTCCTAGTTATGTAATTATCAATTTAAATTAGATTGTATTTCAATTTAAGATGTTAGACATGGATGTTTGTGATTTATATTCTTCTCGAGATCTCATTGAGTTTATTTCGAACGACTTTTAAGTTTTAAAATAATTAGTTAATTGAAATATAATAATAATTATATGTTTTTTTAAATCCATGTCCGCTCCCAATTTAGAGCATAAGACCTCGTAATTAAGGTAGCGTAACTGTTTGTTTCTCAGTCGCTCAACCTCAAGTAAAAAATGATTTTTTATACATCACAACTCCAACGTCTTCGAACAGAAATCGATACATCGATCAAAAAATGCTGTTCATACTGGGACCCGAACCCGTCAGAGCTGGCACGGAAGCCAACAACGCTAACCGCTGCGCCATATACTCGAGTTTATTGGGGTCTATCACGCAGCGGATCATGATACTAACAATTTAGCATATAAGGTTAATATATACTCCTAATGAAGCATCTTAGCAGATGTTGTTTTAGTTCAAACTGGTTGTCGGACTTTCTTCTTATTACTTCTGAGGTAATGAGTAGCAAAGAAAGACAGAGCGGATCTACAAAAAAGTTATTAGTATGTCAGTTGATCTTGAAACGTTCTTTGAAATTAAGGAAGGGCTGAAGAAAAGACATCAAATCATTCGTTGGTTTATATTATAAAATAGACGCTTTTTTCTAGTGGTCTAAATTGAAGCTATTGGTTGGGTGAAGATTTTAGAAATGTTGTCATAAAAGTTTTGACCATGAATTTTGGATGACTACAAGACACACACATTTTAGACCTTCAATAAAGTCTATAAAAATATACACACGCATAATATTATTAGCCTCAATAACACCTATTACAGCCGAATCTGCTTAATCGACTGGATCTAATAACCTCAGTTTAATTAAGAAAAAAATATAAAACAAAGCAATTACTCCTCTTGTTTCCTCGTGCATCCATTACTATCTTGGTAGCATTTAACTTTGACAAACAATTCGTCTTAGAAGCGCGCTGTGTCGTCCAAAACAAACCGGAGATGATTTTATTTTTTGTTTTATTCCAACTACAGGCACTTTATTCAAGACACTCCGTGACTTTCAGAACCACTTCAAGTTTGTTAAATGATAGCGTTTTGAGGGCCATCGTGTCTGTCTCGACAAGTAACAAACATTGATAAAAGCAGTACTTTTTAGATAATTCAGAATATGACTGCGGAATGTCGGTAGCAGCAGTGTACTAAAAGAAACCATTCTTATTCAAACATCTATAGCGCCATTTTTTTGCCGATTGTAATCTTGACATCATTCTTCTTATAAATATGTCGCAACACATTTTGAGAGACGTTGCATTACCGGAATCATCTTCATTGTCGAAAACACACAACAATAGCGCCTTCAACAATGGCCGTCGCCTCTTTTGTGCTCAGCATTATCAAACTTTCGTGAAGTTTAACGAGATCTGATTAATATAAAGCGAAAAAATCTGTTTCAAACTACTTAAAAAGTCTGCAAAAAAATAATTCTCAATTGTCATTAAACAAAAAAGTTCAAGAACTAAGTGTAGGTAAACATGACAATAATAAAAATAATAAAAGATTTTAAGTACTTTTTCCACATACAATTTATTAGATCAGGACCGGTTTCACTCATCGCGAGTCATCAGTTGATAATGCTCGCGATGAGCGAAACCGGTCCTGATCTAATAAATTTTATGTGGAAAAAGTACTAAAAATCTTTTATTATTTTTATTATAATGCCTTTCCACCAAGTATTGACAGTAAACACCTTAAAAGTGATGTTGACAATAACTATAATTTTTGATAAAATGATTCGTATTAAATTTGAACCGTTAACATTCACACAAGTCTAACGACCTGAGTTTCGCCTTTCGGCATCTTTGTGTGTTGAAGCGCACGGATGAGTTTGAACTTCAGGATTAAGTTTAGTCCTTTATAATTGAAGTCTGTTATATCGTGGTTATAGTTTTTTTTTTTATTTTTTTAACTTTCTACAATGGAAATCTTTCAAATGCATACTGATTCATGAAAAATCGTGTAAATCGCTTACTGTGACGGATTTAAATTTGTTAAATCCTAAAACTAGAGGGCCCGGGGTTTTCACACCTAATAACAACACAAACATTTTGAATAAACCTCTGGAGCTTTTTCATATAATGTTATTACAATACCGTATTTGATGAAAAGCTTTCCTCCTTTAAAATTTATTTTGTCGACTCCTTTACGAGTTTATAAAAAAACAAAGGTTTTCCGAACAAAACAAAATTATTAAAGTCCCTTTTGTTTACCTATATCACCATATAAATTTATATTTGATAACCGGACAGCGGTAGGTTGCCAGAAAAAATATTCATCCACTTAAATAAATATTGTTTCAGCCTCTTTCGGTGCTTTTGCGAGTAATATTTTTTTCTATTTTCACGGATGCCTAACCAATCCAAAAAAAAGCCTTTTCGAAGCTTTTACATAAACTATGACTACAAAATCTATAACATTTTCAATAGTATCTATCCTTTGCAAATATTCCATTCACGTATTATTTATTTTGTTATATTGTTATTATAAACTATAGTATTGTAAGTAAAGTAATCAACATTTTACGGAACATATTCATTTAATTGTCAATTTTTTTGATTTAAGAAATGGTTTTATTGATATAATCTAACTCTTATAACTAAAGATCTGATTGGTTTTCGTATATAAAGCAAATATATTCTCCTGCGACGCATCAAACACGTCTGACAAAACTTTATATATTATACTAAGATTATTGTTTTAAATTTATATTCCTTTATTATAAAATGTATGAATTTCCAATATGGAGCATAATGATTCGTAATGAATAATTTCAATAAATACTTTTTTCGAAATTATGTTTTATTGAGTTATTATATTTAGAGTCTTTATAACATCGTTTTGGAAATTTTAAGGATATAAAGATGTCTGTATATAAAAAAGAATATAAATGTCAGCCATTTATGTTTTTGATTCAAAAATAGTTTATTATTTATTAATACATGAAAGAATTCGTTAGTATGTTCGATTCCGTGGAAACCGTGATCGAATATTATAAACTTCCAAGAGTGTTGATCATTCAGCTTCAAAATTGTCGAAAGGATCTTCAATATTAATGTTGTATATATAAATTCACATCGTACTTTTCCTTCAATAGCCGGGTCTGTGTCGAGTGGTTAATTTCGTTGGCTTCAGTTACAATACTCATGAAATCGAATCGCAGTGAAAACCGTTTCATTTAAAGGTTTTATAAGCGATTTATAGATTTAAGTAACAAGGAATGGATGTCTGTGATGCCTGAAATATCCTGCTTTCCATCTTATCCTTAAAAATATCATAGAATTGTAGACCAATCCTTCTAACCTGCTGACTTAAAAAGATGGATGTTGAACCACCAAGCAGTTATTGCATAAAAACATCTGCTTAGATAAGCTCCAATAGAAATTCATATTCTCTAAACTGAGAGAAAATGTAATAAAAAATATATTAGTTTGTTATGATTGTAAAGTATAATAATAAAACTAATGTCAATGTAACGTTTCATAACTAAATAATCACTTTATAATCAACAATCGCATTGCCAAATAACGGTCCGTTCTAATCATATAAATCAAAGCATTGATTTAATAGATTGTAAAATATTTGTTGTATTCATTATTCTTATGCTTACAATTTTAATTGACACACACAAGGACTATTTCAGAATGGAATATTCAAAAAAATATGACTCCTACATTGAACAGCGACAGAAAAACTAGCAAAACACAATCAGTCTTCGAAACGATTTCACGGAGGTTAAAAAAACAAAGTTCCTGTATATTAGTAATAGTTATAAAAAATATAGCAAATTACTACAGTGAGGGATTGCAATAATGAACGAATATGTAAAAACCGATATTTCAGTATTTCGTTTTGCAAATATTAAAATCGGTGAAATAAATTAATTTAAATGAACAAAAAAAATCAATTGATTTCTATTCAAATGTATGGGTATGCTCCACATAAAATAAAAATCGCAATATGACGAAAATATAGCAATACGCTATTTTCGACATTTCATATACCGTAAGTATAAAAATCCTTTTTTCATTAGGATGTAATTTTTTTGTTACTTTTAATTAAATATGAACTCTAAAACGTCTTGTTCATCAATGCTGGAATCTATCAATCAATCTTGACAAGATCTTCAAAAAATAATAAAACAATAAGTCTGACTGCAAAACAATTTTTTCAAAATAAAATGTTTATTTATCAGTCGAAATATGATAAAAGAATTATATTTTAAACTATAGTCAGTATGTTTCGTATTCAAGTATAATAAAAATATGAAAATACCGGGAATGCGATTTTGGTAATACCGGTATTGTAATCCCTAACTGCAGCAGATAGAAATGCACTTTAACAGACCGATTACATCATATTATAATATTTCAAAAAGGGTAGCAATTAATTATTAAAAACAATTTGTGTTTTTTTGTTTCTTTTCAAAATGGCAACATCGTGACTACAAAAAGAGAGTGCTTTGATATTTATAGGTTATCAGAAAACATTGAAATGTGATGTACAATTTAGTAATTTTGTACTTGATGACATTTTGTTTTACCGAATGACAATGGAATGATAAATTAACGTGAGATAATTGGACTTTAATGATCTTTATATATGTAAATACGTATTGAGTTGTCTTCCTTACCTCATTTATTTTAAGATTTTCAAGCTAAGGTCTCCGAACAAATGAGATTAATAATTCTGTATATAAATAATTAATGATCAATTTTTTTTTAGATATTTTATAATCACTTTTAACAACCTCAACAAGGAGCTAAAAAAAGATATTCGAGAACGACCAGTGCAGACAATTTCATTAAACTTTAATTTAAGAAAAAACACTTTTTGTACCAATTCCATATCATCAGTTAATAGCACTAGCAATGAACGTAACTGATTTCTACAATGGCGTGGAATTAGTACACCAAAATATATTTTTACCGTAAAAGTGACTTTTATTCACAAGTTTACTGTTTCCTCAAAAGGCAGGTAAAAAAAAAATATTTTCCAAGCCGTTTGGGTCCAATTTTTCTTTTTAAGGTTTTCAGCCATTTTTTCTTTATTACTCGTTTCACCATTAATCCGAATATAATTACAAGATATTCTCATTCTCTAATCTTAATGAAGCATGCTAATTAGTATTATTTTTTTTATACTTATTAATATTCGATAGCAGTTACCTCTAGTTGGGATCGCATGTTCTTATTAATTGGGTTTGGTGTTTGCACAGAAACAAATAAATATGTACATAAAAATATTTAGTTTGTCGTTGGCTGTCTTTCTACTCATGAAGGCAGTTTCAGTAGCCGAAATTATGTTAAATATGTTTTTAATGTATGCCTCTCATTGCCGTATATTATAATTATTGTATATTAGTAAACACGTTCGACCCGCATAATAGGTTTATAATCGTCCATGCAAAACTGCGAGTAGAGTTTCTGAATGCAAATGACGCATTTTGCTATGAATCGATGACAGTGAAAACACCATATATCGACAAAAATGTTAATAAAAACAAATATTATTTTTATTTCATTAAATTCTGTAGACGTGTGGATGAATCAAGTCGTTTACGATGGTGTCTCAAAAATTAACAGATTTTTATGAATGCTGGAAATAATAGCTTATATTGAGCGTGAAATGTTTATTTTTACATTGTTATTATACAGTAGGACCTCGATTATTCTAATTAATTGGGGATTTAAATATTCTGAATAAAGAGAAATCCGGATAATCAAAAAAATATACAATTGACAGGGATAAAAAGTACATTTTATTTATATGTCACTTTAGAGCATTTGCACTGGAATACGGTGATTTATTTTACAAAGTTTGCCTCTTGTGGATTTCCTTGTATGAATAATTGGACTTCAGTCATCTGACAGTTTTCTTATAGTCCAGTTCTAAAGTACACGTTTGGTCTATGATTAGCAAGGATAAAAATATGATACACAGCTGTCCCGTAAACACAAAGAGGATAGTACTAGGAAACTAGTTAGTATTATTTGCATAATGTAAATTCATATATTTTGTGCATACATACTATGTTAGTTGTATTCCTCTAATAAACGATATTTTTTAAAAATGATGCTCCGAGTAAGAAAGATGGCTTTAAAAAAAATATATTTTTAAGTGCTCCTATCGAAGATTGTTTTAAATGGTTTAATTACAATGAGGAGTATTATTAAATCAAAACTAATTATTATTAATAAAAGTAGTGTATGTACGTTTTTTAAACATAATATAAAATGAAGCCCAAAACAATCTGTATGAATATATTTACTTAACAAAATTTAAGAAAGGTGTTTCAAAGCTCTGTCAAGAAAAAGTAAGGAAAGTTCTCAATTCTAACCTTTTTTTAAAAAAAATTGTCGGTAAATTCGAGAAATAGTTCTGAAAATCTTTAAAACTATATTTTTTTATTACAAATTAAACAAAGGTATCCTCTTTGGGTAACTTTCAAACGACACAGATAGTTTCGATAAAAACAAAAAAAAACACCTACCGCCCACTAGTGGGCGGCACCGGCCAGGTTGACGACCCCTGCTCCCGGCTGTAAAATAAATAATTATACTACTACTCTTTCGCAAGACAAGATAATTATTCTGTTTGTCAAATTCAGAGGTGTAACTAGTAATATAAGTTAATTACTGTATAGTGTAAAAATTCTAAAAAATATGACTAATATTTTTTGTGATTTCATCAATGTAAAATATTGGCTTAATTGGATCTTAGCCGTTTTTACAATTAACGATTAATTCGATGAGCTATTACAATGATTGTCAACGCCAATAATTAAAATTCCTCGTGTGACGCGTCTTTATAAATAAAACATAATGAATTTTAAGCACCAGTATTAATTTTGTTCCGCGTCCTTCGCGATAATTTTTGCATCGGCTAACTGACTAATCAATGAATAAATGGCGGGTATCGGTAAACTGTGGCTCGGGACCCAATTACAACTTTTTGAGAATATGCGTGCGATTTTTGAATAATATTATTGAAAACAAAAACTACCATATTTGTGTACTTGTTTCAACTTATATCTGTGTAAAAACACTATAAATAATTGAATAATTACTATAGTAAGAAGCACAATAACCGATGAAAATTACAATAATTATCGAAAAAAACGTATTGAGAATAACTAAGGTCAATGTTTAGATGCCTTGAGATAAATTAGTGTTTGATAATGCCAATTTATTTTTAATAAAAGATCAAGAATGGCATGAAAAAATATTTCATTTTTTCATATTTTTCTGGGAAACTACCTATAACCATTGTTACAAAATTAATTGAATGATGGTGTTCTGCGTAATCGGGATCATTTAAATAAAGCTTAATTAAATTTCGGAGGAAAAAACGTGAGACTATTTTAATCGTGCTAATTATGTATAGTATTGAGGTTGTGATAGATTTCTTTGTCACCTGTGTGGTCGAGTGGTCAACGTCGTTGGCTACCACTATGGAGGTCACGGGTTCGAATCCCAGTACGGGAATTGATTTTTCATTCGATTTATGAAAATCTGTTCAAAGGCATGGATGTATATGATGTCTTGAATTCCCCCTTCTCACCTATCCTATTATATGAACGGGGCGTATCGAGAGCGATTTACTAACCACTAGTCCTGTCCTAGCCCTTTTCTACCATTCCTACTCTCTTTGGAAAAAGAGAGGTTCTCAACAAGCGGTTCTCGTAGAAACACTTCTTTTGAGATAAACACCATTAGGAGTCCATATGCTCCACATTGGGAGCGGACATGGTAAGAAGAAAAAAATTGAGGTTGTGATAGATTTCTAAAATAATGTTTATTGCTGTATATTTATATTTTATACTTTTATCACTTTTGGGATGAGAGTTTGACTAGCCCAGTACTAGAATATATTACTTCGGATCACTGGCTTAATATGATCGACTTATATGCCAAAATCTCAAGGTGCCGACTACTGACTGAAAAAAAATATATTTAATAGAAATGGTTAAAAACAAATACTTGTATGAAAATATTCCGCAGATACAGACGCAATACATACGTATATTTTTTGCACATATATGGGTGGGTCATAATACTTAAGGGTCAAGTCAATATAGTATAAGCCCCCTATAGTATAGTACTATATCTCGATCCTAATTTATAAAGTTACAAACCTTTTATAAAATCACTGTATACTATACTTAACATGTTTTGATTGAACAAAAATGATTTTTATGTATAGTTTAAACCAGGGGTGGGGAACCTTTTCTTCTCTAAAGGCCGCATTCATTTTTCTGATTCGACATAAGGCCGCAGTAAGCATTGTCTAGAGAGAGAATCTTTGGCCGTAAAAAATTTGCAGATTTCTTAAAATTATCAGCGTAGGACCTTTTTTTTTTAGGTCTATCAAGGATTTTGACATCAAACATCCCAAATATTTACGGATTTGCCCAAATTAGTAGCTTAGAACCTTTTTTTTCTTTTTAGGTCTTTCTAGGATTTTCAAATCCAATATATGCAGAATTTCAGAATTGGCCAGAAGGCCGCACCAGGGTAGCCAAAAGACCGCATGTTCCCCACGCCTGGTTTAAACATGACATTTTTTCAGCATTTTAAAAATTTAAAAAAAATATCAAAAGAAAAATATAGAAATTGCGATTGGACCTGAATCTTCGTTTGAATTATGTTTTAACTGTCAACAAGTCAACAAATGCTTTTTACACGAATTAATGACTTGTCAAAATGGACTTAAGTAACCATTATTCTGACGAATTTCCCAATTTGATATCGAATCAATACTAGTTTTGCCATAAATGGAGAGAACTATATAACTTATATTATGCAATCAACACACGGCATATAAATCTATTTTACCTTCCCACAGAAATAAAAATCTCAAATTGTAATAATTAAATGTGGACTTGGTCCATTATTATTCTGAGCCACTTAAGCTGTTTGTCATGTACGGTTATGATAAGGTTAGAAAAATAATTTAGTTTGATAATCGCTATCTCTTTCTCTCTACGCTCGTTTAATAATAGAAGAGTAGGTGGATATTTATGTAAAATATTACATACCTATAACATACATATTCTAAACTATGCGATATACTTTTGTTTGATTTTTTGTTTATTTATGCAGGTCTTCGTGGGTTCTTAGAATCATTGTCTGCAGACATTTTTCAAATTCCAAGATTTCAAACGTCCGCTGAATTCAAATATTCGAATGTGGAATATTAAAATCCTGTATTATTTGAATATTCGAACACATAAAAATACATTTTTTTTGTATGTATGTTGATCACGCAAATTCATTGTTTTATCATATTTTTTGTAAAACATGTAATATTGACACAAACATTACTCATGGTGAGTATTATGATGTAAATAAAAACAATAGAAAATAACAGATATCTCGGTTCCAACGTGTAATAATTTAAAAAAACGCAGCTTTGTTAAAATCAAGATTTTGATCATTTTTAATAATAATACAATTAGATTTGAATGAAATTCTTATTTTAATAATAAATATTAATTTTCGTAGGTTTCCTAAGAATTTTCACAGTGGTGAAAAATAACCACTGCCATTCGAAAATAGCCATAAAAAACTACTTGATCATTTTAGTAACTAGTAGATTTTGTTATGTAATCTAAGCATTCTTCATACTTATCTTCAAAGAGTATTTTTTACTTTTAATTTGAAACTAAGTTATCGATATCCCTAATAACAGTTTAATAGAGTAAATTACTACGATGGCCAAATAATATTCGAATATCAAAAAAGAACCGAGTATCGTATATCCGAATATTCAAATTTAATCCCTACTTCGTGAGTGGAAAAAAGGCGCTAGTTTTATTTAAAAAGTCGATCAAGTACTACGCGAAAATACGGCCGAGATTGACCAGAAATATTTTTGAGGTCGTTTTATTGATAAACCTTGCTGTGTATGTACTAAAATGAGCATCGATACCTTTAAGAAAGTTCTAATGGTAAGGAAAATTTTCCATTTTATATAAATGTCAAATGTATTAATTGTATAATTAGCCTCCATTCAGAAAAGTGGCTGCTGGCTTTTAACATAAAATGTCATTAGGTTTCTTAATTGACACATAAAATAGTGGACGAAGAATATGTGGCTTACGTAAAGTATCATCATTCTGTCGTCGAAAGAATCGAAAGAGTAGAAAAACGTTTGAAGTTTTTACTACTGGCGGTTTTACTTAGTTGAAATGAAATTAAAAAAAGAATTTGTTTGATTTTAATAACACGTTTTATTAACCTTGGAAAAGCATTCAACATCGAAAGGAAGATACTTGCATAAGACACGAACGTACTGTATGACATTTGAAGCTTGTATGTTTGATTGAATCGGTTAAAGCAGGTCTGGACAAACAACGGCACACTATGCGGTCAATAAACTGTTTTTTAGTCAAGAGAATAACTTATTTTTTTGTGCTAAAATTACTTTCTAATAAAAATATTTTTTGTTTATTTTTTAAAAATTATGACAGCTTCCGGTCTTGCTTGTGGTCTTTCAGCCAAAAGGTTTTCTCAAGTATTTGATAAAACTGATTTTAAATTATTATATTATTTAACTTTTAAAGTACCACTCTTTTAGAAACGATCTTTTTTGGAAAACACACTATTGATATTTTTTTTTTAGTCTCATATGTTTCTTTTTCATGAAACTATTAAACATATATCACAAACTCAAAACAAATATAACAACAATTTGTCATTTATATATGTATATGTTGTCTTGTCTCAGTATTTTACACGTTATATTTTTCGAAATATAATCATTTTAAAATTAAATACATACTTTACTATGTAAACATTCTCAGACAATTATGCAACATAACTGTTTTATCTTTGCAATAAAACGGTGGCACCGTTCTTAATTAACACAAGATATTGTTTATAAGTGGAGTCGGAAATCTACAACCCGAGATCCAAATACGACTCAGTTTGACCGGCCTTAATCCGGCGAGACATGCGTTGATATGATATCATTTTAGTAAATAATATTTAAAATTCTCCTAGTGAGTTAATCTTATTTTAATTAATATTCTTTTTTATTCAATAATACGTAAAAAACCAGTTTCTATAAAACTTACCTGTATTAATAAATGTAAATATTTTATTCGTGTAAGTGTGTCAGAAAACTTGGATAAAATTACGTATTTTAAAAAAAAATATATGTGAGTAAAATCTGCTTTTGTCATTCAGTAGAATCGCTTGTGTAAACATACTCGAGTTTGCTTCTTGGCCCATCCAGGCTTTTTTTTACAACCTAGTCCGGGGTGGGAAACCTTTAAATTTCTAAAGGCCACATTCATCAATCTGATTCAAAATAAGGTTGCAGTAAAGAAAACGTTGACACCCCCCCTCTTTTTTTTCGGCTGTCGAACATATAATGGGTTTATGACGCTCTTTTTCCAAACGCTTGCGTATAATTTTTTGATCAAAGAGAATATTTTGATCAAGTTAAAAAGATGCATCAGAGTAGCCAAGAGGCCGCAAGTTCCCCACGCCTGATCTAGTCATTTACGAAGAAGTTTGCCAGCGTCTATGGTCTTGACTTTTACAATAAGAAAGGTGAATTATGTTCACTTTTGATGTTGTCTTAATCTCGGTGATAATATAAAATTTGCATTTCTACACTGTTTTGTTGTATTATATAATAGAAGATGACAAGGAAAAATATTGTTCATGCAGCAAAATAGTCAGTGGATTTCTAATAGAAAACAAATGATATGACGCTATTTGCTGCATATCAATTGAATGAGCAATACGAAAATTGATATTTTTACACATCCGTCAGTTTTGGCGCCACCAAAAAATATATTATTCATGCAATATAAGTGAGAAAACAAATGGCTTACAAGAATACAAATAGATATGTTCAGTGTTTCATAGCACGTAATTTTTTTTCGAAATTATCCTAAGTTTATTTTCATTTGGATCTATTTTCATATAATGTTGATGTAAATTGTAAACACTTCAATTCCAGCATTTTTTATTTACTCCATTTTATTTTTCAGCAGGTGAACGGATACTTCGGTTCACAACTCCTCCACACAAGTTAACTCTGTACGTCTTTTATTCCTGTAAATTGTATACATTCAATATATACAAACTATATAATAATTGACTGATGAAATAAGACAGCACGATAGAAGATTCAATATTGTAGAATATTATAAGGAATAATTGGTGGCTAGATTTCTTGTAAGGAGAATTCGTGCACGGGAAAAACTTGTACGAAAGAATCACCGAATCATTTAATATCGCAAGATAACTATAAAAAAACTCTGTAGACCGTTGAAAGAGAGAAAAAAATATATTTTTCTCAATTGTATTAATATTATACACGTCATGTCAAAATGGCAGTTTGTCCCTGGGGCTGTCCAAATCATCTTCATGAATATTTGTTATGATCATTATTCGAAGTGTTTTTCCACATTATTACTGGAAAGACCGTCGCAAATTCTACTACAGTATGCTGATATCTCAATTTATTTTATTTCAATATGTTTACATAGTTTACTTTACTTACGAATTGATTAATCGTTCAAAAAAGTATAAAAATTCAGAAAATCTCAGTTTACTGTTATTTAATATTCATAATAGTAAAAATAATTAAAACTCTTCTACTAAAGCACATAATTATAATATGTGACAATTAGAGGTGAAGTAAGCCAAGTGGTATTTTAGAAAAATAAACGTTACATATCTTGTAATATTTTACACGTCTTATATTATTGTTAAAGTTAATTAACACCTTAGTTAATACACATTACAATAGTGTTATCACCGTAAAATAAAAATATACAATCCACCAAATCACAAATTAAATAGTGATTGTACTCAAAAGTTTAAGAAAAAGTTTAACCATTTTACTATTTGGCTCACTTCACTTCTCGAGGGCTTATATAATATATGTTATTGTACGTGAATTTTAGTTATTGTTCTAAAATATTTAGTTTTGATCAAATACACGTATTTCTGTAAGTATATTTTTTTCAAATTGTATTATATTAGTTCTACTTAAGACAAATTTAAATTATCATTTCAATATTTTTTTGTGGTTTTGTAGGAGGGCATTGTAAACCTCACAGACATGCCTCGTAACGGAAATCCATATATCGATTTTTAAGTTCATCTGTACTGGGATTCAAGCCAGTATGCTATACATCCGAAGCCAACGACGTTGACCACTCGACCATGAACTCATTTTCTTAATTTTCATATAGATGCCACCAACGATTGATAGTTTGCCGATGTGAGAATGAAACAGTAAAAGATTTTTTGTTATAGTTAATACTTGATGTTTTACCTAACGGTGTAATATTAGCGACGAAATCTTTTCTTACGTTGTAGGATGTTGGCTGCTAAGCAAATACATAAAACAAACAAACACACTGCACCGTTCTGTTGATTTGCATATTTTAGTGGATGCGTTCAGAAGTTTTTGTTATCAGACTCCGGTCATAAACTCTTCAAATATAAGATAAATAAGTATACCAAACAGAGATAAAATTCAAGATCGTATATGTTTGTTTGAAGATCTCGTCTTATAAAGCAGATACTTATATTATTATATATATGTGTAAAACCTCAAGGTTACGAACACATTTTTTCTCAGACATGTCAACGCTCTTTTACTTTGAAAATGACGAAAATTTGATCTATCCAAGGGTAAAGCAGTCAACAATGATTAAGCTGAACAACTTTGAAATCAATAGAATTTTTGTTTCAAAATTGATTCCATTGTTATATAAATTACAAAGACACATTTTCCGGAAGTTTTGAACGACTGTTCTTGGATTCAGCGATTTATTTCTGCTAAATAATAAGTAAGTTAACTCGTTCAAATCCATGAACATGAATGTTCTTTTTATTAGATTTGTGATTTTTTATCTGAATTCTAATGGATGTCCGTCACTTAGCTGGCTCCCTCATCCCCAACCTCTAAGTGATTCTCATAATAATAGGTCTTCCCTTCGTCCTTTTCTCGTTCTTTTGAAAGATTTGGGGAGATTGAAAAACGATTTTGCAAACAGCTCTCTTGCGACCATAATATACGAATACAAAACCTACGTTAATAAAACTTAATTAAACGATTTTCGTTGTTTTAAATTCACATTTTGTCTGCTCCAAATGTGGAGCATATGGTCTACTAATGGAGGTATCTCAACAGAAGTTTTTTTCCTACGAGAACCGTTTTACTCAGTCACTCGACCTCTCTTATTCAAAGAGAGTAGAAGGAATAGAAGGACAAGGTTAGTAGTTAGCTAATCGTTCTCACTACACCCAGTTATTAAAGGATCGAAAAGTGTGGGAAGGAAGTTTTTAAACATCACAAACACCCCTGCATTCGAACAGAAAATTGCTGCCTGTACTTAGACTCGAACCCGTGAAGTCCGGCACGGAAGCCCACAACGCTAACCACCGCGCCATAGGACCCGACATTTAACCATTCTATTGTTTAAAAGTAATTCTATTCCGGTCATGACGTTCGGTTGGATAAAGCTATCAATTTCTGTAAAGGTACATATATATCAATACATATTTATTTAGTAGTCAGTAGTCACTCGATAAACTATTATACAAGGTCGCACATTGTCCGAAAGTTCAATGACTGGTCAAAATGTTATGTACTCAATATTTGCTGAAGGTCTCGTTTCACTTTCACACTAGGGTTTTATGGTTACATGACTTTGATAGTTGTCGTTTTTGTTACTTCCTACTCAAATGACTATATCTACAATTAATAAAAATAATAAAACCTTTTTTAGTACTTTTTCCACATAAAATTTATTAGATCAGGACCGGTTTCGCTCATCGCGAGCATTATCAACTGATGAGCATTATCAGTTGATAATGCTCGCGATGAGCGAAACCGGTCCTGATCTAATAAATTTTATGTGGAAAAAGTACTAAAAAAGGTTTTATTATTTTTATTATAATGCCATTCCACCAAGTATTGACAGTGAACACCTTAAAATATCTACAATTATTTTTTTTTCGCTTTTAGGCTGTGTTTAACTAAAACATGTTTCAAAAAGGAGAACTTAAGTAGACTTTAATTCCAAGACTTTAAATAATTACCAGAACCGGTTTCTTTAATTGCGAACAAGTCTTCACTTATATAAAAGTGTGGAATTAGTTTTTAAAATATATGTTTTAGTTCTTTGAACGCCATGGGCTGCTATTATTTTACTATATTCTACATTTGTCTTAAAAGTCGACTGTATGATACATTTCATTTATTCAAAGCTTTGTACGGCTTCACGAATTATTACAAATCGATGAGAATTAAAGAGAAGATAATGTTATTTTGAATTAAGACACCTGTATAATCTAATATATAAAAATAAATGTTTGTTTATTCGTATTTTATGCCTTGGCACACCGCTCATCCGATTGCAATATAACTTTTTGCTTTCACTTCCGGGAAGGTTATAGGCAAAGTAAAATTAACTTACTGTAGGTCTTATATATAAAAATGAATCTTTGTATGTCTGCCATACAGTTCATTTCGACAATGTATGCTTGCACTTCCGCGAAGGTTATATTAACTTACAGTAGCTAGCACCTGTGTCCTACCATATACAATCGGCAGCAAACAGATAGAAAAAAAATGCACTTCAATAAACACAATTAAAACACAAACACTTTCTTTCTTTGAATGGCATTGTAACACTCGCCGGGAACCGGCTAGTTATAAATAATTTAATGAAAAATTCTAACATCAGATATTGCTGTACGTAATTGTAGTACGATTTGCAACACCTCCCATGTGAATCGACATCCTTAGCAATTGTCACATGAGAGGTATTTTGATTTGAATGACGTTTTATTGAGTAGGTTGGGAAATCCCACTCCTCATTTTATGTATTAATTAGCATACACACTGTCATGCAATAAGGCGTAAGGTCGTCGAAGACCAGTTCAATGATAAAAATACACGGTGTCCCTGAACTCGCAATTCCTGAATACTTAACTCGTGCGTTTTCTCACTGTTATTCAATGAGGAAACTGTTATTTTTCGTTATATGTGATCATAATTGATTTTTGAACAGGTGTTAAGTTGGCAACATTGTTTTAAAAAATCACGGTATTTTTCATTAGGATATAAGTTGGATAAATTTATTATTGTGTACTGGATTATTAAAATAAGGAAAAACGATAGATAGAAACGTTGCGAAAAAAAAAGGTTTTAAAATTTATCAATTAAAAACGAAAAGGTAAATCGCTAAGAATTCACAGTAATTTATAAAAACAATAATATAGAAAAAACCTTTTTTTTTAAAAACATGTCCGCTCCCAGTGTGGAGCATATGGACTCCTAATTGAGTTTATCTCAACAGAAGTGTTTCCACGAGAACTGCTTGTTAGTCAGTTGCTCAACCTCTCTTTTTCTAAAGAGAGTAGGGATAGAAGGATAGGGCTAGGACAGGATTAGTGGTAAGCTAATCGCTCTCGGCCACCTGTGTGGTCGAGTGGTCAACGTTGTTGGCTTCGGCTACGGAGGGCCCGAGTTTAATCTCGGTACGGACAGTTTTATAAATTGATTTTTCAATCGATTTATGAATTTCTGTTCAAAGGCATGGATGTATGTGATGTCTTTAATGCCCCCCTCTCACCCATCCTATCCTATGAACGGGGCGTATCGATTATTAATAAGTAGCAATTTTTTGCTCTATTTTTATTTTAAACATAATAATAAATTTAATTCAATTAGAATCTAAATTAATTACAAATAAAATGGTAAAACTACATATATGTTAAAAAGAATAAGCATGTAAAAGCAATATAAAATCGATTTAAAATTTCACATATATTTATAGAAAATGTTCGTAAATATAATATATTATTGTAACGATAGACAAAACATAATCGATTAACCAACATACCTTTAATACTGTATTGTGATAAATAAATAGTTAATAAAATGAAAATATAACGTGACTATGTAAGTCAATTATTACGTTTAACATTTTTTCAATAAATACAGTAAAGATTATAATTTTAAAAATATAACATTCAGAAGAGCATATTATTGATTTTACTAAATGGAGGAAAGCACTGCAGCTTCTGTGATAGTAAAATAATTTGAAATCGCATGAATATTTTACTTGCCCACTATAGTGCTAACAACGTCTACATAAGTTGATTCAGGGTTTTATCCGAATTATTTAAACAAATTACTGAACAAAAAAGCCATGACTACGACTTGAAAAATTAAATATATTAACAGATAATATGTCACCCCCTCAAACGAACTGAGATCATCACAGTATTCTTAAATGAACATACAACACAAGATTAAAAAGTATTTATTTATTTGGCCTGCGGGTCATATTCGTCATTCATATCGCTTAGCAATAATGTTGCATATACATACAAAATATTTTAGATAGCGCTCTTTCTACACCCAAATTTTGCATTCTTATCTTGATCATTGATAAATCAAATACATAAAAATAGAGCACTTATTCCACAATCAATTTATTATCAGCATCTCAACACGACCATTTCCCACTGAATCATAGTCAATCAGTTGATAAAAAGGTCTTGATACATGATACATTAATTATGAAATAATTACAAAAGAGATTTGCTCTTATACTGCCTTCCCACCAAGCATTGACAGAAAATATATTAAAATTTGATTTCAAAAACAGGTGGCTTATAATATATTTAATGTGGTGACAGTAAATTCTTGGTAATAATGCATTATATTGTATTTTAAATAAATAAAGATTCATAACTATTAACTGCTTATCATAATGCTCGCGATGCAAGCAGGTTCCGATCTTTATTTAATAAAAGTACAAAAAAACCCAAATTATTACAAAGCAATTACTTTTTTTTGATTAATCAAATTCAGTCCTTGATAATTTCAAGAAAGAATAATCATTGGTGACCTCTATAGTTGGTCTATAATATGGTTTTTCAATCGGGAGCCCTGTGGCCCCCTAAGGAGCCACAGCGTGTTCCAAGGGGGCCACAGAGATTTTTTTAGAACAAGATTAGTGGTTAACCAATCACTCTCGCTACACCCCGTTTTTCTTATATTGAATCAGTGGAAGTGAACAAATACTGATACATTCGAACAGAAATCGATAAAACGGTTGAAAAAATGCTGTTCGTACTGGGAGTCGAGCCCGTGAGATCTGTCACGCAAGCCAACGATGTTGACCGCTGCGCCACTCCCTCTTTCCTTTCAATGTTTAATTTATAATTTGCTCTATTTCAATATTTTTTTAATGACCGACACCTAGTCGCCTGCATACGTCCGCTGTATCTAGATTCTAGAAATGACTAAGCATATGAAATAATTTTTTTTAGGTCATATGTATTGTACAATTGTGTTCACACCTTTTTGTCATTGCACCAATTTATTTTTTATAATATTATATCATAGAACCGATTTAATAATATAGCATCAAACGTTTTTCTTTTATCACACAAATTACACATAATTGTGTTTACAACAACTCTAGGCACAACCCACACCTGTCAGTTATAGTTAAAAAAAACTGTGAATTAGTCATATCATTACAAACATTGACCACCTAGTCTCGTATTTCCATCGAGATCGTCATACCAACAATTACATCAGCGATGGCGAACCCGTTGTGCGCGATTTTGTCAAAACTATTTTCGTAATTGAAAATTCTGGAACGCATTACTCATTCAAATCGTTTATTTTCACTCGAACGTGAAGAAGCAATCAAAGGCTCCAAGTGTTATTACAGACTCGATACCCTGGAGTTTGATTATGCAATAAATTTAGCGCATCAAATGTGCAAAGGAATAGGGTCAACTTATTTCGGGAATAGTTGTTTACGTAGATCAGCATAGTTATTTTTCCATCGCTGTAAACTGATTTTCCTTGAAACACCTATTGGTAAAATAAATAATGTTGTGAACTTACGCTATTCAAACGTTAAATCTTCAAAAGCAGATCGGAGTAGGAAATACATATTTGTAGATGTCATAATATAATATATGTAGATGTAAATGTAAATTGTATGTAAATGTAAATTGTATGTATGTCAGATGAAAAAGCAAAACAGATCATAATCTTGAATGCAGCTGTAAATATAATTCTTTTTTTGATCCCGAATAATAAAGACACAAAATGGTGCAAGGTCAAAAAGGTATGGACAAAATTCTAAAGAGGATCTAGTGATCAAAATTTCATTCGTATAGTCAATTCTTGGTAAACAAACATACATATACGGGCGTCGAGGTGCCATAGGCAGTTTATTAATATAAAATAAAATACTCATTTATACCAATTCCACTTTTATTTAACAAGATCAGGACTGGTTTTGCTCATAACGAGCATTATTAAATTAAACTGTAAAAATTTGAAATATGTGACAAAGTCAATATTATTTATTTACGTATTAAGTTTAATTTGTTCTGATTAAATACATGATATTTTTATGTCATTCAAAACTAACATCGTCAATAGTGGATTAAGCACTTTGTAAACGCAATAAATTTCAAATAACATGTTGCAAAACTCTTTGTAGAATAATAATGAATATTAAAAACTGAAATAAAAATAGAAGGGTTTATATAATTTATGCTATTTTTAAGGCCTTTAAGATTTTTTAGGCCCCAATCGCGCGCCTTTTGCACTTATGGGGTAATCCGCCGCTGAACAGCGTTGTTCTGAAACTCTTCTCATAAACATCAATAGAAACACAACAAGCATCCAAGTCTATTTTTTTTCATATACTTATACAATTTACCTAACGTGTACATAAGTCAATCGCCTGTGGCAGTTTTTTTTAACTAGTCTCTCGTATCCTATTTTTCATGCTTGACCTTATAAATATAATTAAATGATGAGACAAGGTATCCCACGACTTGAAAAAGATTCAATGATGTCACGGGGTCAAGGATGGGCAAGTTCACGAAGGCGAACCTGAAATTGCTTTACATCCGCAGATGCTTGCATGCGTTGGTTGCTAGACTTACCACTTACGGTGGTAAACGATGTGAAAAAATGTTTCGGTGAGTATTTTTTTTAAAATTTATCATGGATAATTGAACCTTGCGTAATTACTATTATAGATAATACCGATAATAGATATATTGAATCAACATATCATATATATAATCTTATTGGTGAATCGCAAAGCTAAGTATTATAAATTGTTGTAACAATAGAGAATACAATAAATAGGCTTGAAATCAATCATCATTGTTATTAATTGATTTGGCATTTACTTGGTAGAACTCCATTTATAACAGATTAAAATAACAAAGTATTTTAGCTCTACAGTTTTACTGACAAAAAAACTTTTAAAAACTGTAGAGCTAAAATACTTTGTTATTTTAATCTGTTATCATCATTGTTGTTCTATGACAATAAGTTTTGTTTTACAATGAGTGGTGAATGCAGGGCTGCTGAGTTGGAGTCATAGTAATTTGGATGGAGTCGGAGTATGCGTTGTAAAAATAAAATCAAATTACAAAAAATTCTCTCCACCGTCCATGCGGATGTGAGCTCAATTCCCGGTAAAGTCAATGTCAAAACCATGTGTGTTTGTGATGTCAATTATTTTCTATTTGATCACGAGTGACTTAAAAAAACCTCATCGAGTTAATCTCGTATGAGCTTTCCTTCAACTTTAGTTTTTATCGCATTTGCATTATCTGTAATGCCATTACATGTTCGTCCCTAAAAATAGTCATTATATTGTTTTAAAATGCTTTTCCAGAATAAGTCACAAACGTTGCCACGTACAATCTCCAACAAGATAATTATATTATATTATTATCAGAATCGAATGCTGCAAACAGTACAGTCGTTATATTGTTTAAGTATTGCTATAACAAAGCAATGAATGAATTCTTGATACCCAGCTATGTCGTCTTTGTACAGACCAAATTAGCAAAAGAAACACGTCATTCATTACATATTATGTTTTACTGATTATCAAAAATGATTTGTTGTAATTGGAAATTGGCAATGATATAAAATCTGCTATCAATAACAACCACTTTGCTTTTATTAATAAATATCAAAACGTAGAGCATGAATCAATTGATATTCGAACGAGCTGCAAAATCAGTTCTTGCCAATCTCTCAATACAATTAGGTATTATACATGTAGATATATTTTTCATTATTCAACGTAGACAGACGAGACCGGTTTGAGAAGTTGCCCGCGTGCTCGTAATTTATATGAGACTTTTTCAAGTTCAACATGCAGTAGACCGGCTATATAACTTCAAGCAGAAGAATATAACCATATCTACTTGAGTACAGTAAACATGTTTATTTTCCTTATAATATTGTGTGCCGTTACAACACTTTCGCTTGTCTGATTTTATTGTTCTTCATTGTTTTTAGCAGACATATTTTATCACAGATAACACTCATTTAGCAAATATCAAGGAGTATAAATAAGCCATATATTCAAAGATGAAGATGACACTTGAATGACGTCACTTTACCCAAACGCACAGACATGTCTTATGCGATACGAATACGATATGTGAAGGAAGAAACACAGTAATGTTACGTTTCTTGCCATACACACCAAAGCGATTTTTTTTAAATATGTTCAGTAAAAAACGTTGCATTATATTCAGGCCTAGACTATCAGTGGTAGATTACCTCATAAGCAAACCAAGTGTGAGCCTGAGGTATCTGAATCTTAAGGGTCTTAAATATAAATCGTCAAATGTATACACAAAATTTTATCTGTCTATTATATTTTTTTACTTTGGATTCAATAATGTCACAACAATTATTTTTGTAAAATAAATAATTAAGGCTGTGTCTTTCAATTTATGCCTTTATTGGAACGTTCGATAATAATAATAATAAATATATACTTGTGATAAGAAAACAAAAAAAAACAGAACATAAAAATCTCGAATAAATTTGACAAAGCTTTTTTGTATACGAAAAACAGCGTCTTCAAATAATATTGCGCCAGGGGCCTCCCATCTACTAAATCTACCACTGAATGCTTGGAAGCGGAAATTGTTAGCAATCATTGTTGTTTTGTCTGGTGCAGTAACCTCTGTCACATGTTTAATATTATAAACAACAATTGTTTGTCTTTCCTCCATAATTACGACTGTACATAAGGTAGAGTTTGGTTAGCATGTATTGTCCTCGCTCACAAAGCGTCCGACCGTGACAATGGTTCCAGTGTGTCAATGTCCACACATTGTTCTCTTTGGCATAATATAACATCATAATAATAGCATCTTACATATAGCTATATCGCTCATGATAAAACAATAACTAGCATTCCAGAACATTGACAAAAAAGAGTTAACGATATTATATACACACGTCCTAGCAAAATCATGCATTACAAAAATGATTTTAATCACTTGTACTCCAATCGACTGGCTGTGGAGTCGGGTAAAAAAAGAGACGACTCCGAATTGTCTTTTTCAAATATTTCCGTTTAACTAACAAATCTTTATACCATCAGATCACTCTAGTTACTAGAATAGATTCTAATAGATTTCACAGATCAATATCATGAATAGACTAATATTTTTTTCAATATCTTTCAATTATTTTTCTCCGGTTTTTACGACTCCGACTCTGTCTCCACCTCCGGAAAAATACACGACTCCACGACTCCGCAGTCCTGATTGTAACTTTTATAAATGCAAACCATTTTTTCCATAGAAACAGAGCAAATTTTATTACACTGTATGGGTCCTCTACTTACGCGGTTTCGTAGTTACTCGGATGGTAATTTAAAAAAAACAATTATGTTCGTTTGTTTCATATATCGATGTATATGTATTTTGTACCTGACTAAATTTGTAAATAAAGAATTAAAAGAATGCTTAAATATGATAGGTGGAAAAATTTATAGTTTGGTAACTAATTAAATGAAATGATTGTATAATTAGATGGACTGTTGATTGCCTAATCTCTAATGCTCTGAGATTTGTATTAATGCTAAAACGTTAAACAAACATAAAAAAACGTTGTGTAAATTTATAGATTTTTGGTAAATAAATTTGAATAAGAGTCTACACAAAATGACTCTTTTGCAATTGCTCTGGCAAAAAAATGACATTTTTACACGTGTCTGTATTGAAAGGTATGCTGTTCTACGGGAAACATAAAATATGCAAATTCCATTTGATCACAAACAAAAGTTGGATTGACTAAATCAGTAAAATCCACTTGAATAACATAATTCACATTGTCAGTATGTATATTCGATAGGATCACAGCTATTTCTATAACATGCCTCGCTAATTCGACCACTAATTAATGATTTTATAAAGAACATTATAATGTACATATATTTAAAGCAGCTTTATATTATTTGGTGTGTTGATGTTTTGTGACAAGAAGTTGCTGAAACATTATTAATTGTGTATTTTTAGTGCAACAGTAATAAAACATTACATGTTTGAAAAATAAGATAAATATAGAAAATTATTTAGTGCACACGAATGGTTAAACATATTTGGTAGCCATTTTGGCATCGTGCCACCGTCAGAGCTACTTTAGGATTATTTTAAGTTTTTTTTCCTAAATTGAGTACTATTAATATATGGTACTTTGCATCAGTAGAATCATTTTTTACACTGTCATTTAGTATTTTATATGTTAAAAATATTATTAAGCTAGAATAGGCAAACGATGATGGGTGGCTTGTTGTCAGAAATTTTATTTTATGTAATCAAAAATGATCATTGAAGATTTTTTGAAAATATATTTCTTTTTAGGATGGTATTATATTTATATACATAGCCGGCTCATAACGTGTGCAAAGTGTACGGCGTACGTAGGCTCACAGATTTTAGCACTTTCCACTTATTTAGTTCTAGTTTTGCGAGGCACCGAAATCCTAGAACCGGCCATATGTATATAATATGAAATAAGCTTAGCTATTCAAAATTTTGTTCGATATAATCCTCTGAATTTAAACGCGTAGTAATTGTTTGACCTCCGATTTTCGCATAAAAACAAATATCAACGAAACGTCAAAAAAAGTTACATTAACGTATCAAAAAATATCACAAAACGGAGACTTGACTCGGGGAATGTGACGAAGCGTAAATAATGGACAAATTTTGTTTGTATAATTATTATAATCTTGAAAATCAATTAGAGCCTAATTAGCAGTTATGTCTAAATAGGACAAGGTTTGATAATTATTGTTTTCTTGTGTGTATATGAATAGCAAACAATGTGACAAAATACGAAACGCGGTTGGCTATTCGATTGCAAGAATTGTTATATGTATTATTACATTTTTAAGACTACAATTTTTTCCATCTTCTTCCAGCTTGAAATATGTAGATATATATTTGTCTATGAAACTAATCAAATATTAGAACCCATTTGCTACTTAAACGATATGTAGTAGTAACTGAACAATATATATTTTATAGTTGGATAAACCGTGGAAATCACCGGATATAAAATAAAAAACTTTAACACGATTCATTCTTCGATTTCATAAGTTTGGGTAGATACGATGCAATTTATTTTCATTTCACAGATAGAAATTCAGGGATCGAAATTTTGTAAATATTATTTAGCTACCATGGTTCTTTCGGATCTGTGGTCGTGTGGTTAACGTCATTGGCTTCGGTTACGGTGCTGGCGAGTTAAATTCCAATAAAGACCTTTTCATAAACTGATTTCTGTTCAATGACATGAATTTCTGTCATACGCAAAAATGCCCTCCCATCTATCTATCTTATGATAAAAATGGGGTAAAGAAGAGCGGTTGGCTAACCACTAGTCTTTTCCTAACCTTATCCTTCCACACTGAAAGAGAGGTTGAGCCACTGTGCAGTTCGTAAGATAAACTTTAATACACCCAGTCCTTTTTTTAAGCGTTTTTTTGGGCGGCACCGTTACTTTTTACTACGCAATTTACTCGTTGTTACGCTATTTTTTGTTGATTTTTTTTTACAGAAGAAATGGTGACACTGCGTTTAAAGAAGTGATGTAGTTCTGCTCTTCTTCATTAAATACAACTAATTTATTAAATTCGTTGAATAGCACGTTTCCGGGCCATAAAATTTACCATCGAGAGTTAATATGTCAAATAAATGCACTCCAGACGTCCAAATACAAAATAATAAATACGAACCGAATATGGAAATATATTTTTTCAATAAAAAAACATTTATATGGTGATTTGCATGTTTACGTATTATCTGTTTCGCATATTATTTTAATAATCAATAAAGAAATTAAATTTTATATCTAAAAAAAATTGCGCGAATTTGAAGAACAAAAGTGTTTTTCATACATCTTTCATACTTTTTTACACGATACTTTGATTTTTGGAACCTATTTATCAAATTTATGAAAGTAATGTTTTTTTACGTGATTTTTTTACGCGCCACTTTCTGCAACCAATGTCTATGTAAAATAGAAACGGAAACGGTGTAAATTTTTAAAAAATATATTTAAGACCGCGCGTTCACAAACAATACATAATTAATTCATGCCCTAATTAAATAGGTAATAAAACAGTTTCACTGAAATATATTTTTACATTGATTTTCAATACGATTGTGTATTTACAAGCTATTGTATATTTTATCAAAATTGATTCAATATAAAGAACACAATCTGAAAGCCTGTGATAAAAGTATTGAGAAAATGTTTTGCAAAAATTACAATTCTTTATTCTTTGTTGAGAATATTGTAATAAATTGCATCTGTTTCACGATCGCTTGAGATTGTTTCTCTGCGAGTCTCACGATTCGAATTTTAAAACAATGAAATGCAATAAAAAGATATCTTTTGTTTCGTTTGCTGTTCTTCATTCAAATTACAGCGTGTTAAAAATTTCAAAAAGTCAAATTAGTTTCTTGATATTTTTGAAGACATTGATAGATATTAATAATTATACGTTGTTGTAGCTTTATATTTACACGGTTTAGAAACAGCACGGATTAATGTAACGGAATCAGTCTTTTAATTATACAGTTTTTTTTGCACGGCTTTTTTTCCATGGATCGTAAGTGTATAGCGTGTGTTATCATTGTTACAAATAATATAGTTAGTAAGGTTAGGTCCCTTCTACTGCAAATGTGCAAATAATATAAAATATATTGTTTAATTTAATGTAAGAAATAGTATTTCAGATGATTACTGTGCATAAGGAACACACGTCATCTGATCGTGGATGATTGAGCCCCGGTGTAAAGCTTGCTAATGTTTATGACATAGCTTTAGTCCAGTCGTACACAAGTTTTTTGAAAGAAGGGTCAATTTATACATTTTCTATTTTGTCACGGGCCGCAGAGGGTAAAAGTGTAAAAAAATAATGATATATTATACTAGACGAGATAAACATTTTATGTATTATTTTTAATTTAATAGTTACATAATTATATCGGCTAGGGCTTAAACAAAAACCGACTTTTAAATAAACCAGTTTTCGAATGTCAATATTGTTGGAAAACCGGTTTTATCCAGTTTTCGAAGTTTTTCAAAAAATGGATAATTCAATTAAATAGTGAGAAAAGGTTCAATTTTTTAAAGCTGTTTATTTATATTACATAATAATACACAACAATAAATTATTTGGTGTTACTCTTTAACACAATATGATTTAAGAAAACACAAAGCGTCCACTGATCGTTTTGTAACAAAATTTCTTGATATCGAAAATACCCTTTCGTTGGGTAGTGGATGTGGGGCATATGGTCTAAAGACCATATGGCCTAAAGTCCATGGCTTAAAAGCCATCAAATAAAAGATCCAAATTTTCTGTCCTTTTGTTTATAGACTCGTTTATGGAAAATTCGGCACAACCAGTTACAAAGTTGAAAACCCGGTTTTCGAATGTCAGAGAAGCCCTACTAGCAGCAAGCATTTTGTTGTCGGGCTCAGTGTTTGTGATTGCTATCCTCAATAAAGCACTGAGATTATCATTGTTCAAGCTGTTTCAAATGACCCAACAAATACCATGTTGGGCCGCAGTTTGTGCATCAGTGCTTTAGTCAATCGTACAATTTAAATATGCTTGTCAACAGAATCTTTGTGCGTGCAACTCATAATTTGGCACCTATGGGCTAAGAGTTCTGCGACCCCTGTATTAGGAAATAGGGTTACATAGTTTACAGCGATTCTTGGCGTGCATTTAATGAAGTCAGTAAGCATTCTCTTTCAACACTGAATTTCAAAGAAGTTGGATAATCAAAATTCATTCGCCGTATATATTGAAGACAAAGAGCGCGATGAAGCAAGAATTGAAAGCATAAAAGTATGATTTGTTAACAGGAAAATCAAATTAAAATAATTCATTAATTAAGTCATAAACGAAAAAAGCGTGTTGAATAAATCCTTACGGCTTAACAAAGACTTACAATGTTTCTTTTGATCAAATTATTATTGTCTTTTAATTTACAGTAGAACCTCGAATATGCGAACTAATTGGAGATGAAGAGAGTGCAGATAAATTAAAAAAATGTAGAATTAATAAATTTACATTTAGTAGATATGTACATACATACAGGGGTGGGCTGGAAGGGGCTCAGAGGGGCTCGCGGTACCCCCTTTGCTAGATTTTACTACGGACGGCGAGCCCCTTGTTAATTTAAGAAAAAACAATATTCTCAGATCAAATTAGTACATAACTGCAATTTATGACATTTATATTATCAACGACAGCTTCTAGTGTACACAGTAGTACATTTTTAGCCATTTACATTGATTAGTTTATGGTGAACTTCATATTGTTGCATAGTATAAGTGTATTAAGTAACAATAGTTTGCTTAATTGATTTGAGATTAAGCGAGCCCCTTTTTGACGAATTGGCAGCCCACCGATGCATACATACATAATAACTTAAATAAAATATAAAAGATTCACACACACACATCATTGCATAGTGACGACATCAATGCATTGGAAAGTTTCAGGATTTGTATATCACCAATATTCCTCTTTTTTTGAAACTCCTCTTCGTCTTGTTGATCATGCTCAACTAAGACAGATATCACTTTAACTTCCTTATTTTCCAAAAAAAAACAGGATTATTCATATCTCAATTACCCACTCGGCGATGTCTTCTTTGACATTTTTTCTGGATATTCAAAGTTGTAGTACTGCCCTCATGGTATCTCTGTAATTCTGCGTACTTCTGACGGTTTTCTGACGGTTTGCAAACCGTACGCAGAAGAACAGAGCTGGTATCTCATATATCACATGTTACTAAATTACTGAAAATTACCAACGGTCTTTTTAAAATTTTATTTCATGATTTGGTCAAAGTGAATGCATCAAAAGATTTACAATCTGGACAGTCAAATAACAAAAGTTTTTATTTTACTTTTACAAAAGCGAACTGCGCTTGCGCAAGTTTTCCGTAATCTTGCTGCCCTCTCCAATCCGCCTCTTCTTATAATTCTAGTATTCAGGAAGCTTTTCAATTCGTATTACTTGAAATCACGGGCATCTAAAATAGTATGATTAACAGCTATCAACGTTATTTTATAATCCCTGTGCTATATAAAAACTTTTCAATTTACGTAATTCAAAAAAGGTATACCAAAGCGAGCTTAGGATCACAAAAGTCTTTATACAAAACACAGTTTTGTTATAAACTCAAAAATAGTTTTTATGCTATAAAGCTCGGAAAATAGAGCATATATAATTAGTTTATATGTATCATTTGTATGTAATATTTACAACATAAAACAGGACTGTGTTTCCCACGATACACATTTATTTGAAGATAATAATGATATGGCCCAACCGTGTCTTAAAAACAGTTTAAATAATATTAACGTAATAGCGCATTTTGTCTTAAAAGACAAAGATTATGACATTTCCGTAACCCGAATATAGCTTAAGACATATATTTATTAATACGTTATATGTGGTAAGTTAATACTGATTAAATCAAAATAAATGATAGTTGTTAATTAACAAATACGTTATGTTAAAAAAAAATCAATCAATTGAATTTGTATGAGCTTAAACGATCCAAAGCGATTTTTCGTACAAGAAAAAACTTACGGCCGTTTTGAGGGAAATCGATAAACCGGAATTATTTAATATCTTCTTGTAAGGCATCCTTACTGCTTAGCAAAAATTTACTGTGTTTGTGTTTTATCCATTCGCATTTTGTTTATAAAAGAAACCAATAGCGGTGATGAAAACAAAATTTAATATTCTCAAATGATGCATAATAACGGTTTCTCCTTAGTTTTGTGTAAAGACGTCATTCCTAAAACACGTGCTGTCCCACACAGTAAATATATTTATTGACGAATAAATAAATATAAACACCTTCGATAGATTCGGCGGTTACTTAATGGAAGATAACTTTTAATAAAAAAATAAGTGGAATAACAGTTATAAAAAATATATTTTATTATAAAAATAAACATTTTTATATTATGAAATATGGCAGCATTTAAAAAAATATTTATTTGAATTCTGAATATCTGAATAACGATAAACGTTCACTGCCTGTATGAATAAACTACGAACAAACTACTTTTCACAAAAGATTAATTAATAACGTAAATAATCAGTTTCTCCTGTTCACATGAATACTTTTATAATTAAAAATGTGTTTGTTTGTAATTAAATGACATACATTCATATTTTTGTCATTTTGTTGATTTTCAGTAAGAAAAATAGTAGCATGTAAATAAATTTGGTAAACTTACATTACAACATACTATTCTTTTTATACTTGATAATTAACTGAATGCCGTTGATAGCAATGCAACAATGTAGGAAATTTAATTGTGGATAGAAAAATGACAAATTATTATACGTGAAATCAGGGAAAACGATAAGTAGTAAACACGAAATACGAATCTTATGTCAGTATGAAACAGTCAACATAGCATGTCAAATAAAACTTCTTAAAACAAACCATACAGCAGATTTTAAATATGACGGCGAATATATTTCGTAATTCGAATGTATTATCGGTTTCCTTAATTTGACGTTTGGTTTTTTAGTATAATCGTATCCGCAATTAAGTTATACGTGTAATTACATTGTTTTTGTAGGATTTGGTAATTTTTCGGAGAGATAAAGAACAGCATTGTGTAAATCGTATTTAACTCAAGTTTATCTTAAAATTGACAGAAAAGGTAAGAGTATTATTTACATACACGACTCATTCCAAAATGGTTAAAAAAATTGAATTTCATTTTGAAAAACAATGTACATTTGAAAAGTATTTTTAGTTTTACATTACTCTGAAATGATACTTTGTATGTTACCAAGCCATGTTTGGGACTGTTTTTAAAAAACATATTTTTATCTACTAAATTAATTCATGTTTCAACAATTTTGGAATGAGCCGGATTTGAAAATTATACTCTCGAGTGTTTATACATTATAGAGCTAGAGTAGGATTAGTACGGTGACTAAAATTGTTATTTTTGACATTCACAATACAACATACCTAAATATATCGAAGTCTCAGTGCTAAAACAGGACCAGGTAAACAATCTGTTAACGTAAATTTCAAAACACTGTCAATATGTCATCAATCTACAAGCGATATGTCAAAACATATTACGTAGATGATGGTTTTTTTGCACTTTTAACTATGTGTAGTTTGCATCAACATTCAATAAATACGAGAAGGTGCACTGTGTTGCTTACACGAACGTTCTCTCACTTGAACGGTGTACGGGGAACTAAAATTAAATTGCACGCTCGTCATTTAGAAATACACAATGCTGGCTTCGTAACGCACCGGTTTTTAATAGTCTCCTAGTCGATAAAATTGGCACGACACCCAGGCCTGTTCAACTTGAAAGTCTTGGCAATGACCGAGCATAGACATCGGTCACTCGTCAATACTAGATAACCAGCTCTGTTCCCTTTGAGCAATGGCGGCCGGTCAATGTTGCATTGGATCAATTGCACCCCTTGTATATGCAGGGGCGGTTATATTTCATGAAATAATATTCAAAAATAACATTTATAGCATTCACTCATTTTAAATGTATTTATTTTCTAAAATAAAATAAAATATAAATTTTTCAAAATATTTATTAAAGACGATAAATACAAGAAGAGTTTGAGTACATGAAGGCACGATATATACATGAAGGCAGTGCCTTTGAGAATACCAATTTGTCACCGAAAATAATGTGAAGAAGATATTATTATACTGAACTCAATGAAATAATATAATCAATTAACAAATATTGTTTTCCAATATATGTATATATCGTGTCCAATCAATCCAATCTATCAATCCTTTATATCGTGTCCAACCGACCAATCAATATATCGTTGCTTAACGGTTGCTTATCGTGGCACATTACGAAAGCGCAGAGTAACCGTATACTGTGCTTTGAAAACAGATGCCTGCGGCAAATGCTAAGAGTGCGGTTGTCTGACTTTGTCAGAAACACGGAGATTAAAGAGCAGACTAACCAGCCTCTTAGTACCAAAATAAAGAAGCGGTGATGGATATGGCTTGGACATGTGCTGAGGATGCCTCAAGAGAGTCTGAACTCTGCCTGTCTCTTCTACCAACCAGATGGGTCCCGGCGTCGTGGAAGGCCACTGATGACTATTCACAGGATGAACGCTGGGATGACCTGGGGGGAAGCAAAGAGACTGGTGGTGACCACATTCTCCGTATAAGGAGCGGATATGGAAAAAAATATTTATTTATACATCGACCCATAATCGCAAAAGACCTTAAGCGATACAATTAGATAAATTACATTTTAAGCCGATAATTGTTCAATATTGACTAAGACATCAGTGAACATTTTTTTAGAACGTTTTCTCATTCGCCTGATGTTTTTTAGGGCCTGTGCATTTAAGTGTTTTGGCTTGTTATTGTTTGTTCCACGTGGCATTTTCTATGGCCGGCCCTGCCCACGGAATTGTAGACTGTATACATATGGTCGTGGCACACAACCGGTTAAATTAAATAATTAAATACAACTATATTCCATACGTTTTAACATTCAAAATCATAAAATAAGCTATTCGGGGCTGTAGCTTAGCGGATAAATAATAAAACAGGGTAAATTAGATAAATTGCAAAAAATAGTATTCACTTGTAAAGTTTTCAAAAAATGTGAATACGAAATGCTTAATGTTGTTCAGCTTCCATCCAATGGTTTTTTAGTCAAAGGTTCGAATCGCTGGATGGAAACAACCATTGTGTCCAAAAGACATGAATTTCTGTGATATTACCATCTCTACTTACTGCAACGTATTTGATCCTAGAATATGGAATGTAGAGAGGAAAATTTTCCAACTAGTAGGGCGAATGCTATATACATATAGTACAGGGACATTTAAAGAAGTACTTTCCTTAAACAGAGTATAAATCCAAAAATATACGCATCCGAATAACACCAGATATACATGAAAGAATATGTTTTAATGCCTTTTTTTGGACGTAAACTTCAATGTAATTTGCTCGTGAAAATACGGCATAACAAAGTGGCCAATTTTTGCCAGCAAAAAAGTGGTCACCAAGACAATGACCGTGATGCTGTATAAATGATACAGATATTTTTTTGGGCTTGTTGCCTTGAAGACTCAATTATGAATTTGAAGACTTTTGACAAAGAACATTTTGTTCACCTCAATTGGTTACAGATCGTAGACAACTTTTTTTGTATCGCCAATAATAAATAATGAATGCTTGTAACGGAATATTTTTTTATTTGTAAGTCCTCTCCAATTAATTGTCGTTGTTAAATTTATAAAAGCTAACTGTTAAAAAAGTGTGGGCAGACTCTAACGGCCGAATGTTGAATTATTAATATCAATGATTTTTTCAATTCATCAACATGATGCAGTGTTGGCTTTTTTCTGTCCTTTAAAAAATTTAACAAGCTGAGCAGGACTAGTCAACTGTTATATCAACGAACATTTTTAGTCAACTCTTTTAGCCAGTTGTATTAACAATTATCATTCATTAAAATTTTATTTGGGCGCCGATTGTTTTATTCGCGTCAAAATATTAATGTGGTCAACGGTAAAAAAAATATAATATGTTATAAAGGGTGCTAATTGCAAGTAACCAAGTGCAAGTGCAAATTATTACGTTCTAAGAAATATTATTTCATAAGCGATTGTGTCGCAGTGTTTTAAGTTTTGCGTGTAAAATGGTGGCTATTAAATCCAATTGTCCGAAGAATGATTATTTGACCATTATACTGAAATATGTTATATGTTTTTCAATATTTTGGTTGTAAATTAACATTTCTGCATACTTTAAAAAATATTAAAATTTATGACCGAAAATTGTATTACAAAATTTGCCACAAAGTTGCCGCGTACGGAACTTGTTCTCTATATTCTTAGCCGCGGTTAAAAGGTTAAGAAGATCCTAGACTTTATCGCTTATATTGTATTTTCTTTGAATTGGTGTGGAAAGGCTTTGCCTAGTTTTCTAAGTGTATCTAAAATTATATCAGACACATTTGGCTTTCAAATGTGATTCCAAATTACGTGTTTTCCACGACCGATGCAAATACTGGTCGCTTACACGCTAAAATTGCGATATGCTTAAAAATCTCCATCAGCGCTATCTAAAAACCCGTTTGATAAACATTGTTTGTTAATGAAGTAAATATATTTTTTTCCGTAAACATTTAAGAAATAGTAGAGCCAATATAATTTAAGATTTCGACTGAAGGTGCTTGGTGAATTTCAATATTAAATTTGAATCGTTCAAACTATGTACATTCTCACAGATTTTGTCACTAACGACCCGGGTTTCGCCTTTCGGCATCTTCAGGCATTCAAGTGCACGGATGAACTTGAACTGACAACGGATTCATCCGTGCACTTGAATGCCTGTAGATGCCGAAAGGCGAAACCCGGGTCGTTAGTGACAAAATGTGTGAGAATATACATAGTTTGAACGATTCAAATTTAAGAGCCAATATAAATGAGAAAATTTCCGTACGCTGTCGACGTATTTAGAGGCCAATCACCTGCTTCGTCCAACACCCACTAAATGTTCACGAACGAAACTGATATTGATGCAACACTATATGAAATTATAATATTAATGACTATTTGTCAATTTATGGATACGTTCGACGAAAATTTTAGCGTTATTATTTTTCTATACCATATTATCTTCGACCAAGTGAGGTGCACGTGACGTCTTATTGATTCAATATCAACAGGTTTTTTTTATGAAAATTGCTTGGTACCTCGCTCAACATCTCATTTTCGGAGACATTGAGTATATATATTTGCTGTATATTGTTTAATTCAAGGATACCCAACCCTGTTCCCTCCAATATTGGCCTGGAAGGTATTGATAGGTAGCAGTGAATTATACATGCAAATATTTGTTACACACATTCAAGTGCTTCAAAAACAGTTTGAAGAGAGATTTCTACAGTTTACGACTATTGAGCCAAAGCTCCCTTTTTTGTCAATCCTTTACTTGACAAATAAATACTATAGAAATAGCTTCACGTATTGCAGAGATATTAAAATTATTAATATCGGAGAAGGACTTCTCAAATTCAGTGGACAGAAAATGAAAATTGCTGAAAAAGCGGCATACAAAATACTTTTTTTTTCGGTTCGACTTATCTTTGCGAATCATTATTTTCAAACGTGAACTTCATAAAATCAAAGTATGCGTAGATCTCGACTGACTTACCAATGAGTATCTTTATGGTTTTTACTGAGAGGAACATCATTAGTGCCAAAGATCACACTGACTTAGATTAATATTATACTTTTTTTATATTATTTTTTTTATTTTGCATAGGTTTTTTTGTTTGTTTATAAAAAACAATATTTTACACACACACACACATATATTATATATACATATGTATATATATATTATTTATTATCCTTGTCCAATTATAAATATCCTTGGTGACCGCCGCCCTGCCAACATTTAAGAATGCGCGCTATGGTACAAAAAGACTTGGGACCCCTGGTCTAGTTGGTAAGAGCACTATCCTAGAGATCAGGTGGGTATGAGGCAAATCCAAAAAAGGGTTATATCAGATTTTGATTTTTCCTATTTCAATCTGAAACAACAGCCAGGCGGTTTTTGATGTGTCTTCTCTGCGAGTTCATCTCGTATGATATTTTCATTTTGAAATATTTAGCGTATCGGAAAAAAAAGAAAGATCGCGTTAGGACAGAACTAGCTCATTGATCTCACTACGCCCTATTTTTAGGATTGGATGGGTGGGAGGGAACTTAGCCATGGCTTACATCCACGCCTTAGAGCACTAGAAATACTTTACTGTGATTCGGCTAGAGACCCAGCAATTCATTGTGGCAACACCTTACGTCAAATTCATGTCGCTTACGCTCAAATCACAACTTAAACGGTTTCTACTTACATGGTAAAAAAACATTTTTTGTAATTTTCCAATTCTTATGTGCATTCATACTTTCTACTTGTCCCATTTTTTATAGCCCTTCAATGTTTACAAAAAAAATATTATTGCAAATAAACTTTTTATACCTACAGAAAGGTCACGTTTTTGAGCATATTTTTACTGAGTATTCTCCAATATTTCTTTCAATTGGATTCCTTATTTCTGGAATCTATCTACCGCGTAAATCGAGAGACAAGCACATTAACTGCATTTGTTGCAACATCTGTTGAGATACCTCCATAAGGAGGCCATATGCTCCACATTGGGAGCGGACATGGAAAATAATCTTACACTACAAAACGAATCGAAATATCTGTTTCAATCCTTTTATTTAAAAAAACAGAGAATAGTTTATCGTATAAATATATTCAGAAAGAATTGTTTACTGAAAGTTATAAAGTTTATAACATAGTGCGAGACCAGAGCTGAGTTTTTTTATTGAATTCTCTAAAAAAAAGATAGAATTATTTGGGAAATCATTGATTGGCTACAAAAATATATAGATTTATTATATACATAAATAAAACGTGTTACCAAAATGAAAACTAGATTTTTTGAGCACTGTGCTTATTTACCAGACAAAGATTTTTTAAATGTTGATTTAAATAACAATAATGTTTATAGAATAGAATAAAGAGTATTTTACTTGGATGCAAACTTCTTAATTTTTAAAATACATTAACTAAGTCGAAAAAAACTCGAATACAAAAAAAAACACTAGCGCTCGATTCGGAGTTTGTAAGATCTTCAGCAGTCGAAAGATACAGCGCTCGGAAAAAAGAACTCAAATATATTTTGAGTTGTTTATGTATATTATAAACCATACATCATTGCTTATTGTTTGATTATTCAGGCATTTATCACATATCCATTAAACTGGCATTAAAGATTTATCTTGTAAAACTTCTCATAGAATGTTGAAAGATGAGACAACTAGATATATTCAATGCATTCAAAAAACATAATCGGTTATTTTTTTTATCGAGCTTGACGTTGAATAATCTGCAATTGTAACAAAACTAATCTCTGGTTCTTTTAATGCGCAATAACTATGCAGGATGAGCGTTTGGTAGTTTTGGAAATTTCCGCACAGCCTGAACACATAATCAATTCATTCAATTTTAGTGCTCGTTGTACTCTGCCTTATGTACTGTACGTGATATTTCAATGTTGCAATTTCAATTATTATAAAGGTCAAAAGTGATTTTTTTCTTTGCAACTAAAATAATATTCATCTTCATACGAATATCATCATTTAAACTTACAATGAATTTTAGTCTCTCAGTTAAAAATGTTTTTTATTCTGAAATTACGAAGATCCACCATAAGATGGCGGTACAAACTCATTGGTTTCGATTACAGATACTTAATGTCAGTGTTTCCCAACGTAAGTGAAAGTTTTGGGGGGCCATTCGCAAATCATAAATATGTATAACATTTTTTTTAAAAGAAAAGTACAGAAATAAATTGCTTTCCTACGTTTGATAAGTGATGAAACCATTCTGTACCAAAAAGATCTCTTAAAAGTAGCAAAATAATAAATCTTTAAATACTGTTCAGCATATAAAATATAATGGTGTGGCTTTGTATCGAAGAAGAAATAAAATACTCAATTATGACAAACATGGCACGGAAAATTCTGCTGTTTTTCTTATCATTCAGCTCAATACGGGCTTAATCAATGATTTGTTTTAGAAAAAAACGTATTAAGAAAACGTAAAAAGTCATCTAGATATCACAAACCGTGGAGGTTTTTTTTAATTAAATTGATTTAGCAAATTCAATTTTTATCCCACGTAAAAACTATTCGAAGCTCACATCAGGTACAAGAGTTATACTAATTTGTACATTTATCATGAATTATTATATATTTATGAAAGCCAAAAATAGTATTGAACATATGTTTTTTTTTAATTATAAAATTTTGATCCTGCGGGTGCGTGGAGATTTTCGAAGCGCTGTAGTGGGGCATGGCACAAGTACGGTTGGGAAACACTGCTTTTAGTATATATTTATTCAATTAATATTATTTTAGCTATGTGATCATTCCCTATATTTCTCTTCCGATATAACTAAAATTTCAACTGTTCCACTGTGCTTAAAATCACTCTATCTAGAATTCAACCAAATTGCATTACGGTAACAGACAAAATACAGTAAAAACTCATTAACAGGTGAATGCACTGCACTTATTACAAATGCAAGCACACAAGGATAAAAAGAAGACAAAGAGAACATTGCTGCTAATGATTTGACAGTGTATTAAGAATATTAATGATGATAAAAAATACAATTTTACTAGTGATATAACAACATAAGTAACTACACATAAAAACTGTAATAATAAATATATTAAATTAATTGTATAAGGTTGTTCTACTGGTTAAATTAAGAAGTTGAATTTTTTACAGTAAGTCGTTTACTGACGCGGTTTCGTAGTAAAGAGGTTGAGAATTCAAGAAAATCAATTACGTCCGTTTCTTACGTTACTTTCATCAGTATACTGCCAGACAACGTTAAGTCAAAAGACTTTTTCGAATATTATAATCATGAAACGAACTAAACGTGGCCTTAAACAATATCTCAAATGAATTTAAAACAATATACCAAAAATTGAGAGTTCAAAAACTTTCAGTCGTCTATTTGTCTTTGGATAGCTAAATAAATAAGAAATCTGTACAGCTAAGAAGCGTTAATTTATTTTCCATTAATAAACTGCCAACGAAATTGTTCGAATATCGAAATAAACAAATTTAATACGAGTGAGCTTGTATTTTCAGACGATAAATCGTGTTTATTTTTATCTATCGATCAGCATTCATTACTCAAATCACCCAATTTTTGATATAATGTTTTCTGGCAGTGTACTGACAAATATCGATATCTAGGGATTTGTGCGTGAAATTCGTCATTATAGAATTGGCTTGAATCAAGTGACCATTACATAATATTGGAGCCCCTATCTATCGTTCTCTCAATACTCTTTTTTTTAATAAACGATACATTGAAAATTCCTTGAATCATGATGACAAGTGAAAGTGGTTTAATTTTTGTGGCTAATGCCAATTCTTGGAATGCTCCAATAATTAAATTTTATTTTAGTGTTCACTTTCAATTTTCTTTGTATTATATTTATTTTTTTACTCTATAACTGTGATATTTATTAAGATCGAGATAGGGGTTGCAATACCGGTATTACCGGAGTACCGGAATTCATCGTATTTTTAATACAAAAAAAACCGGTGTTTTGGTTTTGAAAACATGAGTTTAAATATTTTTAAACCAACCAGGAGTTTTGTCAATAATAACAGGTTTCATAATTGATGTTTTATTATTTTCAAAAACGCAAGATATAGAATAACGAAAAAGATATTTACACTGCTGGTATTTAATATAAAATACTGAAAAACAAGTATCGATTTATTCTTCCAGTATTCCAATCCTTAGTTTGTTCTGACCATGTCTAGCAATATATAATATTTTATTTTGACATATTTTTATCTATTTGAATGACTACAATCAAGGCTATTTATAAATACGTAGTTCAAAGCAATCAAAATTATTGCATTCTTGATGTGACATTCCACTTACAAAATGTCACAGGCCAATTCGATAAAACATAGATATTATGATTTCACAACAATAATTACGTCTCTAAATGTCATAGTTTGTTCCACAAACATTAATCGTTTTGTAAGACCAATGGGTTAATGACAAGTAATTTAGCTTTACGACTGCCATATTTGTTCGTCTATTTTTTTCAATTCTCCATCATTCGTGGTTTTCTTTGATACGTATTCCGTACTAACAAATTAATTATGCCTAATTAATTTTTACACAAGTCGTTTACTCTCGTTCAATAAGTAAGGTCATAACAAAACAACAGTAATAATAGGACCAGTGGCATCTTTTTTTAGACTAAGGTACCTAGCTAAAATTAATTAACTATAAAAACTAAGTAGACTCTACATTCTACATCATAGTTTCTCAACATTTCTCTCTGATATTTTGTCGTGCCCCCATACCCGTAGTTATTAGTTTTTTAAGACTCGGATACAATAATTTTGGGATCTCAGGATTGATGGCTGGGAATTTTTTTTTTTAAATAATGTACAAAACAAGATGAAACACTTTATTTCAACAATTTTTGCTGGCTGGCTGATTTTAAAAACATGGGAATTTACGAAATTCTCAAAATGAAAAAATTTGAAGTTTTTTTAGGTTGCTGGCGGATTTACCAAAAATTTTGGCTGGTTTCAAAAACTTTTCGAGAATTTTTCACTTCTTATCTTTATTTCCGAAATTTCTGGATCAGTATTATCACAATACGGATGTCGGAATCTCGGGATTGAAGACCCTAATGGAAACAAATTATTATATATTATAAATGAACTCGACAACACAAATTAAATAAGACTAATTATTTTATAAATTAGCGGCATCTTTAAAGATCCAATGAATTATTATTACGTCTATCATTTTACAAACTGTCTGCGAAGCTAAATTATTAAATTGTTTTATTGTCTAGTTTACAATTGGGAATTTCCAATTGGGTCAATCAGGTCAAACGCCCTGGTGATTGGTCATTGCGATGTCCTACACTATTTGGCCAATTTGACCATAAATGATTAAGTACAAAAAAAATGTCCTATTTTATATTCGCCTATTTGATGACATATGATGTCCACTTAAAAATTGTTTATCCAAGTTAAAAAAATATATGACCATCTATAATTGATGTCATTGAGAAGTTTATGGTACTTCAAATAAGCATGACAACATTGAACGATCGTATATTGTGACGTTTTTTTTATTTCGTTAAATGTATATTATAATAGGCACGATGACTTCAATATTTCAAAACGGACTATTTTATGAAATCAGCCATATTTTTAACGTTTTAATGTTTTAACTAGATCTGTGGAATCGTGGAAAAATACCGCGACCCCGTCTCCGGCACTTAAAAATACTCTTGACTCCGATTTAAAAAAAAAATATTCACTGGCTTCCCATAATTCATATAATATCGAAATGCATTTTATCACAATAAACTGTAACATCTTTCCTTACATCATTCTAAAAATTCATAATTTTACAATTCAAGAAGTATCCCACGGTTAATGACAATATTATTTTAATTATACATTTTCAAAATTTAATATCATTGTATTTACCTTGCAAGAATATGCTTGACAAACAGAAATATGACTGAACCAAGTAATTAAAATTAAGTTTTAAGAATTATATTAATTTTTTTGTCGGCAAAGGTTTTATGATTATATTTATTATGACTTGTCTTTTTTCAATCTAAGGGCTGCCATATGCTCTAAAACTCTGGTGTTCAGTGTCAAATTTAAGTGATTATGCTAATCACTTCATTTCGAAAGGACACGTGTTCAATCAGGAACAAGGGATAAAAATGTTACACCCAAATACGGACAGTCATAAACTCTTTATCCAGGAAATTTTGGAAATAAATAGAGCACAATTGCATAGTCCGATTTTAAATGAAATACTAAACCTACCGAGATCTCCACTTTTATACCCTATATAAATATAATCATAAAACCTTTGCCGACCAACAAATAAATATAATTCTTGAAACTACTTACTACTCAAATCTGTGGGTATTCCCATAAGCTTATCCTTTTCCCCAGCAATGGCTTTAAACTCAATGATACATTTATTTCTTATATAAACACGAAACATTCATTTACTAAGTGTCAGTTCAAGTTCATCCGTGCATTTGAACGCCTGAAGATGCCGAAAGGCGAAACCCGGGTCGTTAGTGACAAAATCTGTGAGAGTGAACATAGTTTGAACGATTCAAATTTAATATATTATATTATTAATAATCGGTGTTCATTATTAATATGAATACATACATTCTGTTACCTACACGATTTTATTTCAATTATTAATACGTTTGTACCTAGGCATTGGTGAGGTTTTTTTTATATAATACACACCTGCTACAGGTAATTGTTAATTTTAAACACCTTTTTACATAGTTATACAGATAGTGATAGCATAATAATATTCAAGGTATTGCAACAATATGATAATGACCGGATTTTCCCTGGTGACATAATGATGCTCACTTTATAAATTGTTCCGTTGATAAAAACATAGTTTTAAGTATTATTAAAATGTACCATATAATTCAAACATGCTATAATATATAACATAGATTGTTGTTTAGAACTTAACTCGTGTTCTTTTCAACAAAAGCTATAAACGTTAAGTCTTCGTCTGAGCTACGTATCTTATGCTCCTTTCTCTTGACTTAAGCACACAAATTCATTAAAATTAAATGTGTACTCAAATGGTGCCCTGGCAAAACTGCCGGAACGAAACCACCGGGACATTGTCGCCAAGACATTAACCTCCAAAAAAAATCCGCCAACGACCAATACAAATTACAAATGCGAACATTTTTATTTTTTAATAAATATTATATTTGAGATGCAACAATAAAAATTCAATATTTTGTGCAATTCTGCTTAAATAAATTTAGAAATACTTCATTACAAAAGCATGGACAATCTGTATGATTTCACACTTTAAACTTTGACGCAATTGAAAAACATATTAAATCTAAAAAAAATACATATTTAAATTTATATCGATAAGCAATTCAAAATCCTAAAAGAGCTCATTTTTCATATTTTTTTATTGTTTGCGGGCGGATTTGTTTTGGCGGCTTAATGCATAGCATGCCAAATATTTTCCACTTAAATATTTTGATAAGTATAATATCTAATTGAAGTTTTTTAATGGATTCTCAAAAATAGGATAATGTAAAAAAAAAAATGTGACCTTGCGTCATGAAAAACTTCTCTACTGTAGCATATTTATCGATCACTTCTAAGTAACGATGATTGTTTGGTTTATAGATATGTACAAATGAAGAGACTCAACCACACAGCAATAATTTTCCACTTATGATCTATCACAGATTTCCATATAATGCCTGCCTACTATGATTATTATACTGAAAAATTCATATCGTAATTTATAGATATGACTAGGGCATCCAATCTCGGACCCTTTTTGTAATCCCGGGATATTGGGATTCATATTTTTTGATTGAACATTCACCATTAAGGCGACTAATTCGAGAATTCCAAAACTTTTGTTCATCGATTTTCAAATCCTAGGAATTTACGGATATTTGAGACCTATTTTTAGTTCTTTAGCAAATTTCAAAAAAAATATCATTAACCTATTTCCAAAACCCAGTAATTTGCAAAATTCCGAAAATGAAATAATTTGGAACCTTTTTTTAGGGCTTACGAATTTCTAAATTTTTCGAGAATTTTGCACTTCTTATCCTCAATCCCGGGATTAGTACTGTCACAATCCCGGGATCCGAATTTCGACACCCTAGATATGAACTGCACGATAAATAGGACACTCAATGGAAATTACAGTCGCTGTGTGATGCTATCTAAATCAATTGGAAATTCCCGAAATTGCTTCAATTGGTATTATTTGTATAAACATGACTGGAAATCTTATGAGCTGTGAAACTAGTGTCAACTAGAAATATTTAAATTAATAAATTTCGTATGTACGGTATTTTTTGCGTACATAAAACTACTGTAAAGTTTGATGTGATGCATCGTATTATCAGCTGAAAATTATCAGTTACTATGCAACATCGGTCCTGATATTCTATACATATTTTAAAATATGCAAATTATGACATATCGTCAGTTTACTGCCAGAACTCATTTATTAAGTGACAAAATGTTGATTCTGAAATAATCCACATTAAAGTGTATCTACTAAATTTTATCAGTTATACCCAAACTTAAATATAAACAAATTCTTTTGTTTGGTATAATGTGAAAGTTTCCAAAAATTCTCACAAAAACTTACTCTCTCGATTTCAAAGAAATCTTCAATAGTAAGATAGTCATCGGCTTCTTGCGAAAATAATGTAACATCTGATGCAGTGAGTGACTATTAAAGTATTCAATTTAGCTTTAAAAAACATGTTTTTCGAGATAATGACTTATTTACTGGGTAAATCATGACGAAATACGTAGATCGTGATATCTAACTCAGTTTTGATCGACATAACACCGAATGACTTCTAGCAGTAAACCAGCGATATTTACAAGTTTGTACACATTTTTTTAAAAAAAAATGAGGGTAGGATCGTGTTTATTAGTAAATATAAAAATTAACAACAAAACTAATTTTAGAAATAAAAATATTCTCTGATTAAAAAAAGGATTTTTTCATTAATAAGACTTATTCTGAATTTTATAAATATTTGTCCAGATGGAAATGATCGTTCTGATTCAATACTATTATAGTTGGTCGGTAAGTCATTTTATTTGTATAATATTAGAAAAATATATAATTTTTACTAGTTAATTGTAACAGGAATAACAATACACAAACACTTAAGAAAATATTACTAAATATTTATAATATACATATATTATAGCTGCAGAACTTGGTCTTTTTAGTGATGGATGGCAGATGCCGCCGGTATGGCCAGTTACGATTACAATGGGTGTTTCAATGAGTTAAAAAGAAATTAAACATTTCGAATTATATAAATATACATATTTGCATAATCCTTTGTTATATGCCTGTATCTTTCCATTATTCACAATAAAATATTTGTCGGTAATTACCGGTTAGTTTTCTAATTTCGTCGATTTACCGGTAATCCAAGCCCTAGTGTGTACATTACTCTACAAAAATACAATAGAATATAAATTTACAATATTCATAGAATATAAAACGTACATAAACAGAATCAAATTATAAAATATATACGACTATCCCGTGCCTTGTGTGAGAAATAAAGATGAAAAGATATCACAAGAAAATTCCGACACAAACAAAGTGAAATTTTTCTTACTCTGGAGTCTTCAACTACATGAATAATAAATTGAGAAAAAAAATCCGAAACAACATCAGACATGCAGAGCATCTTCTATTTATAAACAAAAACAATATATGCAGCTATCGCATTTTATTTACTTTTCTCTTGAATAATTTCGTAAATGTATTACTTTGTTTTATTGTCAATGAGTTCTCTTGTAGGATATAATGACTTCTTCCGGTCATTAAGAGTTTCTTGCTCACATAAAGGTCAAATAAGATTACATTTTTTGTATTAACGATGGGATGCCATAGTTATTGTTTTGCGTAATTAACATTTGCATATTTTTTTGCGATTTTAAAAAGATGTAATACACATTGAGATAAAAAAATTAAATCATTTTTTGTTTGAATCTAAGTAATTTGTCGCTGTAAGGTCAGTTATAATTACATAGTTTTTTTTTGACAACATATTTTAATTGGTGATATTATTTTTTAAAACGGAATCGGCCAGCATGTTTGATATTCGTATTATGTGTTTGTTCAATACTTTTCGTAAAATATAAATATAATATATCTGCATATTTTTTATTTGGTTAATGGCCAATTTATTTGGTTAAAATCCACTTCTATGTGTAAATTAGTTAAATTATTTTAACCGTTCATTTTAATATATTAAATTAAACTATTTAAATAATATATTTTTTTCTTTCATTTTCCTGATTCGAATATAGGGTGGTTTTTTTGAGAGATATATTTGATTTTAAAATGAAATAAAACACTTACAAATCGTCGTACTGGCCATGGACTGGCCTTGGTCATGGCATTACTAGAAAGAAGATTTTATACCATCATTGTTAAAATGTGATTTCGAGCTGGCTTGAAGAAAACGTAATCTGAATGTCCACTTTTCGACTACTTTTTCGAGGAGTTGGGGCCGTATGTTGGCAATTATGCGTTTTTTCGCGTCGCGAACATTGGCTCCCAAGCTGTCTATCGTCTATTATTCATCGGCGTAGATCAGCAACTTCACATATCAATAAACAATCCAAAAGTGCAAAAAAATCATAAAATAAGTTAGATGCGTTGTAATATGCTACACGTCTTAAAGCAGGGGTTACCATGGGGCCATGGCACCCGCCGACCGATTCCGATGCGCCCGCCAACTATTTTGAGATTATCAAATTCCTCAGTGAGATAAAATAAAAAAAAAACGAGTTTCGGAGATATTTTGGGGAAATCGGTAAATTCATAGGTTTTGAAATTTTGAAATAATGTGGTGCTCGACGCCCTTGGAGTATTTTAGATTGCGCTCTAGGGTCCGAAACCGAAACCGGTTGGTAACCCTTGTCTTAAAGTATCATAAATGTAAAATAATCTCAGTGATTAAATATTGCAATAGTGTTTGTTATCTCCGTAAAATACGACGTGACTGTACTTTAACACAAGTTTTACTATTTTACAAGTTGGCTCACTTCACATACCGAGCTCTCAATGAGTTAAGACTTTTTCCTTCTTAGACGTCCGCATCAAAAACTTTTATTAAATTTACATTATAATTTAAATTCTTTTTTTTGTGAATGAAAACAATGAAATTAAAAATATGAATTCAGTCAAAACTTTGCATAGAGCCTTACGACCTGAAGCTCCCACCAGAAATAAGTTCATGCCCTCAATATTCGACTTTGCGAAGTTTTCGCGTCATGAACAGTGGGAAATTTTCTGCACTCATTTTGTTATGATCAGGTGTTCTTAAACGAGTCGTTAGCATTTATTTTAATTTAAAATTAATATTTAAATTGTACGTTGTCGTTAATAATGAATTAATTACATTCGTATAGGTATACGAGGACAAAAAAATCTCCCGGATTTTGCCCAATTTAAATACGATTATGACAATTCTTTTAATACCAAGCTAAATTTAATGGATAAGTGATTATACACAATGTAAATTGTCATCGTTATTATCATTAGCCGCACCTCTTAATTGACTAATTAGTTAATACGTACAAAACGCTTCTTCCTGCTGCCTATCAGATTGTCTTGACAATTACGCGTGATCACATTGTTGTCAGGACTCAAGGCACGTATAAACGATATTTTTGTTTTTTGTTAAATGATCGTTTAATTACGGATTCTGCAGACTGACGTGCAGTGGCGTAGCTAGGAATTTGGGGCCTTCGTGCAAACGTCACAAGCCCCCCCCCCATTTTTTTGTTCAGTGTAACCGATAATGCGGTAGATCTTCAAATAATATCAAAATAAATGTTTAATTAAAAAATATATATATATTTCACTTTTTTATTGCTTTATACTACCGAGCTACCTATTTGCAGTTTTGTACTTAAATTTTAGCAGAGCCCTTCAAACTCATGTACTTTTCTATGTTAACTCGTTTTGCTATGTCAATTTGCTTCTCTTCTGGATATTTTTCAATGACGAATTGTTTTTATTTTCTCATCTAGACTTATAGTTTTCAAAATTTAGGTATTTTAGTTGTGAGTTATTAAAATTTGCTAAACGGGATATTAAGCATGACTATTTATTAGCGAAAAAATAAATATTTAACAAAAACGGTCAATCGAGATAATATTTGTGACGGTACGATAATATCTAAAAGATAGATCTACAAAATCGTGCCAATATATTTGTAAGAAGTACTAAAATCTTTCATTATAGATAAGTTATATTTTTTCATAAATTCTTTTGATTTTTCAACTTTTAGTTCAACTTATTTTTAATAAATAATCCTAAATAAGTTTTTACTTTAATCGTTGGATAATGCTTGCTATTGGTGAAACCGATTCTGATCATTAATAAATGTTGTGAAATTAGTACAGTTTTTTTAATGTAATGCCTTTCCAGCTAAAAAATCAGAATATGTGTCGCAGTACAAAGAATAATTTGTTTGCCACGTGACTGCACCTTTACCAAGGGTGGTCAACCACTGTTCCAAAAATAATTCACGAGTAGATTGCTATGGTCCCGACCTAACCCCTTAAACTTTGTTATGTTAAGTATCTCGACCCTGTTCACAAGGTATAAGTAGATAGGCTCTACACCTGTGACTTTTACACGTAATAACGATGAAACAACGTTTACCATTTTTGGAATGTGCACATCAAACGCGGCTATCTCCATCGGATGTCAATCTGAGATAATTTAGAATGATAATTTAACAGCGATACGGTCTTGAACAAATTTAACTATGTCAGTGTCAAACGCCGCTAATTGTGATGAGTAGCAATTTGCAATTACTTTGCCAAATTTGATTTGTAAAATAACATAAAAAAATTACTTGATTCAATGAATTGAAAGGATTCAAACGCTTTCGATTGTTTCATAAAAAAAGGTGTTGCTCTCTTTCAGCATAATTTTGTCAAAGTGTGTACTTTTTACATTTATTGTTATTTTTGAATATGTGATTGTTTTATACGAATCAATCAATTTAAAATCTATCCATTATGCAGCACAAATTATAATTAGAAAGAACATGAGCTTTAACCCTTTGAGTGCTGAACTATTTTTTACCAAATTAAGTTTTTTCATATATTATTTGTACTCACACAAACTACCAGGGCTGTGGAGTCGGGTGAAAAAAAACGACTCCGACTCCAGCTTTAAAATAATTAACGACTCCGACTCCGAGAATTTTTTTCAATAATTTCGTTTTAACTTATATATATCGACTGTGGAAAGGAAAAAGGACGAAACCCACACATATGAAATTTTACAGGAGGCGCTGAAAACGTGTTTTGATGATTTTGTGACATATGCAAATTATGAATTATACACAACCCTGAACTGCACGAACACTTCTAATCTGGTGTTTAATTGACATAACTTAATATTAATTGAAGAAATTATCCAGAAAAACCTTTATTTCAGTCATTTTACAATGTCATCTTTTTCAAACTTAAAAGCTATATTTAAATACTGATTCGGCATTTGCAGCTTTCATCCTTTTGATATAACGTGTATCAAGTTTGATACATTGTGATAATCGAAAAAAACATGTTTTGGAAAACCTGTGGGTTACATCTTTTTCCTTTCCACAGTCGATATGTATATACCATCATATCATCTTTAGTCAGCCGAGCATGAAATGTTAACACTTTTGACTGTTTTGTTTGAATACACATCATTAAATATATTTTTCAAAATAAAAATCGTGCCGCTTATTTTTCACGACTCCGACTCCGGCCGAAATACCGCGACTCCAACTCCACAGCCCTACAAACTACAAACAAAAATATAAAAGTTAAATTTCAAAATGCATACTTAAAAATTTAAAATAAATTTATTCATTATTACATTTAAATAATTTTCCACAAACTATTACTTTGAATTCGGACCTAAATCTGTTTTTTCTTTCATCTGTAGGCATGTGGCGCTTTGCTGACGTAGATTTCAGGAAGGGAATCGATCCGGAACAGAATTTTATGACCAATATTATTCTGTTCACGAATATTAACCTTTTAAAAAAATTGTTTTGTTCATCTGCAACAAATAATTTAAAAAATGTGAATGCCAAGAATCATTGATATCTATGTTTTTTATCATTATGTGAAGAAATAATGACAATTCAATAAAAAAAATACATGGAATGGTAATTGGTATTAAAACAACACCCGTTGTGGTCTAGTTTAGCGATTTCCAACCTGGGAGGCGTGTACTACTTACTGCAAAGGGAGGCGTGAAAAGTCCAAAATATTTATTTACTCTTCAAAACATGTCTTCACTACTATATGAAATAAAGGATGGGGAGGTGCGAAGATATTTTTTTCTTCAAAGGGAGGCGCAGTAAAATAAAGGTTGGAAACTACAAATCTAGTTAGTTTGCTCTACTGACCAGGCGGGTCTGGGTTCGATTCCCGATAAAGTCAATGTCAAGTTTAGATTTTTCAATTTAAATTTGAGACCTGAGACGTGGATGTTTGTGTTGTCGATTTACCTGGACTGACTTACAATAAATTCTCATCGAGTTTTTCAACTTCAAGGTCAAGCTGTTAATATTATACTTTTATAAATATCTCTTTTGGTTTCACATATTTTAATTGTTGTATGAACAAACGAAAACTAAATATTTTTTTTCTTTTTTTTCAGGTAAGAAAATACAAAGTGATTAAAGTTTAAGATTTCGACTGAAGGTGCTTGGTGGAATTTCAATATTAAATTTGAATCGTTCAAACTATGTACATTCTCACAGTCAGTTCAAGTTCATCCGTGCACTTGAACGCCTGAAGATGCCGAAAGGCGAAACCCGGGTCGTTAGTGACAAAATCTGTGAGAATGTACATAGTTTGAACGATTCAAATTTGATTAATGTTTTTTACTCTCATTTCATCTTTAATCAACTGATATGCAATCATTACCGCGGTAAGTAATATATAGATATTGATATTATAAAACAACACAATACTTTAGTTATGAGACTCTATAATCGAATCCTAAGATAATTAAAATACTTTTCACTTACTGTTCCTATTGTTTACTTCACAAACTTCTCCCGTACTTCAATTTCTAATTTATTTATCAATCCTTCTACCAAGTTCATACAACCATTAATTTATATAGATTGGTTGCTTCTATTGTTGTAGGATTTTTCGAACAATTATACTTTATACTTTTCTGACGATTTCCTTTTATCACGCGCTCGATAGTTAATTTACAATATGACAGCTTTCATCATTTTTTTCCGAAAACTCTTAGGCTTTTTAATTTTCGTACTATTTATCACAATATAAAAAAACATTATTTCCAGGAATTCAATACTCACAAAGAGTGTTTTAATAAGATATAAATTATATTATTTCAAATAAAATAATAATCATTAATAAAGAAAGCTTTATTATGGCTATTTAAATGGCTCCAGAATACGCCATGGTTAAACATTTAACAACCCTCCCCTCCTCTTAAAATAAATCATTTAACCACTTGAATACCAAGCAGACACGGGTGTCCGGAACATATGCAAGCGAACACGGATGTTCAAGACATTTAAAAAATCAAATACTTGGTATTCTAATAGAATATAAGCAATATTTTGATGAATATGTGTAGTATCGAATTCGAGTGTATATTAGGCAAAATTATTTTTCTTAAAAACACGCAGAATCTCTAGGACATATTAGTGATTTATTTGCGCGGTTCTCAAACGGTTAAACTAGTGGCTGGTCTTAATAATATCCTTGGAAGCAGACTTGAGAATGGGTTGACTTTTTGGGCTCCGAGAGGTTTGAAGGATACCCTCAAGGCTGAGAAGATTCAGGAGAAATTTTTGAGACTTCACTATTTGAGGGTGAATAAATATTACCCATGGCTTTATCCAACTGACTTTCTCTTAGACAAGCTCACCTTTAAAAGTTTAAAATAAATTTACCCAGCATTCATTTCTTTCGGCGTATACGAGGTCAAAATGAGAATTCTTCAATTCTCAAGAGTGTCAAAGGAATCGTAGACATTAATTTGTTTGTTCTTACAAGGTGTACAGTCATAGCAGTCTTAAGTTCCAAGCAGTGTCATAGAAAAAACAGCAAAAAAGACCGGGCCGTTTAATCCCAGCCGCTCCTAACAAATTGTATGACGGTTATACGTAGATCAACTCTAAATTCCAATTTATGAGCTTATTTTTCGTTGAATATAACATGTATGTTTGAAAGATTTCTTGTATGGATATTCTGTGATTCTTTGGTGTTATTAATTTACAGTTTACGATACATCGGAAGGGTCATATATGCAAATTAAGTAATGATTGTAAGAAATATAGCGAATGGCAAGAAACGCGATGTGTGGTAAAACAAATAAAATTTAACTTCCCACTATTAAACATCACAGTTATATAAAATATTGATTATAAATAACATAAAACAACAGTAACAAGTGGAATCCATATTATATTATATACGATTTTGACGCCTATTGTGATATTATGAAATAAATGCTGCGTCTTATCATATAATAATGGCAATATACCAAGTAAATGATGATTTAATCAATAATAATATTTAAAAATAATGAAGTGAAATGTGCTACCCTTGTTTGACTCACTGATTTTTGATTACTGATATGACTTGAGAAATCCTATGGAAAGATTGAGTGACGAACCAGTGTGCACAAATAAATTTTGAGATTAATTATTAATTGATTAAAATCCCAATAATGACGTTGATTTTTTAAATGAACTATCCAACCTTATATTCTGTATTGAAACATTGTAAAAAAAATAATTTTAATAAAATGATTTGCCTTCTTTGTTTGCTTTTGTTCTCCGAGATTTTTCTTCAAAAACCTTAGAAAATGTGATTTTTTCTTATTTTGAAAAATATGTAATTGAAAAGATATATAATTACAATATAAATATGTATTTCCTACAATATATCAGAAACAAATGGCTTCATAATGATGTGATATTACTTTGAAAATAATGACGCCGGCCCGCTTATCTGAAAAAAGTACCTGTTTTCAGCTCCATAGCATGGCTTTCACTATAGGGGGCTTTGGTATAGTACAACCAGACTGCTAATAAGGATTCCACTGGGGAGAGCTCTAACAGTGCTCAACAGTATTACCTCGGTTGTCAACATTTCCTTTGTGGACGTATGTGAGTTCGGACGAATGGCATTTATTATGTTTTAAAGCGGGCTTGGTCAGATTTTACTCAGTTGACTTGATTGCCATTTTTTCATTCTTAAAATGTTGTTTATGTATATTTTATCCTTTTTACGTTACAAAGGTTATTAATCTTGTCATTGAAAATAAATTAATAAAAAAATATTCAAAGCTGAAAACGTATAACTTGAAACCGTTTCCACTCATTCAATAGTAACACAATTCATTTTTTAATGGAAGTTTTCAAGTTGATGATGACGACAACTCTTGTACTATTTATCACGAACAAGAAAAAGACGAAACTAAATAATTGTACGTAATCTTCCTCGAAGAAAAACTTTTAACTAGGACAGAAAAACTTCAGGTCATTGAATGTCAAATCGGCTTATTCTTTTAGTGAGCCAACATAAACTATAATAAAAGATTTTATTACTTAGGGAAACTGGGACAGTTGATCCATCTTTTTTGAGTTAAAATAACATGCATTTTTTTATTTAGGGTTTGATAATTTGCATTTACTTATATACATATATCATTAAATATTTAGTACTGTCCTAGCTCTATTCTTCTATCCTTACTCTCTACGAAAAATAGATGTTGAGTAACATAATTTAAGACCAGGGATTTGATATGTTTTGGCCAGTAACGACCCGGTGTTCGTATTTTCTTCAAAAGTTTTTTCAAGCGATTGATCAACATATATTTGTGTTTTAAAATACATCAAATATTTGGATTTCTTTACAAGCTTTTACTATGAACAATCACAGCTATAAAACGGGAAGCAAAAAAATAAAAGTAATAATTATTACAAAAAATCGATACACTTTTAGGGTGCTTAGGCTTAAGGTGCACTGTAAATACTTATATTAATAAAAACACAATATTCCTTAAACCTTTGTTTTTACATACTAAAGGTATTAAATATGTTAATTTGTGTTAGTTCAGAGTCACTTATTCATAATTTACACTGTAATTTGTGAATTCTTTTCAATGCCAATAGCTCTTTACACATTTTTATTTCATTTTTGTTTGTAAAAATAGCACTGATAAATTATATTTTTTATCTGTTGATAATTCTCACCATGTCCAAACCGAAACCAGTCCTGATCTTGACAAATAAAAGTGGAAATAAGTACAAAAGAATATTGTGTTTTTCTTAGTTCGATACATGTTGTCTCCAACAGTGATCAACTATACCCAGTTTCCCCAACGCAATGGTCACGTATTTAATAACTTTATTTTTATAAAAGAATACTCATCCACGGAGTCAAAGAACTGATGTTCATCTTTTCCCGACCAGGCATTCACAAAAAATCATTCATGATTGTAACGTAATAAAATAATTCGCAGAATTTACGATGTTTCAAGTCAAGAACTTCTTTAATAGTATTTATCTTGGTATTCTGTTACGTAGACCTCTGTCACTCATTGTTTGTTCCGTTACGTTAGTCATCAGAAACTCTATCTTCATATTTCATAATGGTATATAATAGCTTTTAAATCAATAAATACGAGGCTATAGCAATTACTGTCAATCATTGATAGAGGACAATAATAGAGTGTGGAATTGTATTTGCACAAGAGGATTAGGCAGAGTCAGAAGTGCCAACTAGGGCAGTGCTTCCAAATCTTTTTTGTTCCACGGCCCCCTAAATCTAAAAAAAAATCCGCGGCCCTCCTCAATTGTCTTCGTAACTCGTTTTTTTTAGCTCACCGACGAATTCTAAATCGTCGATTTGCTATACTTTTTCCCCGAATTGTCTCAGTAACTCGTTTTTTTTAGCCCACCGACGACTTCAAAATCCTTGATTTCAAAATCGATTGTGAAAACAATAATCTGCGGACCCCTGAATTTTTTTTTCTTAAATCACATAGAAAAATGAAAGAATGAACATTTTCGCGGACCCCCGTGAAAAACCTGCGGACCCCGGGTTGGGAAGCGCTGAACTAGGGCATCCAATCCTGAAGCATTTTTTTGATCCCGGCATTTCGGGATTGAATATTTACCATAATATCATGCCACAATTGTTTGAAATCATTGCCGAAAAAAGTGGAAAATTAAGTCATTTTCCACAATTATTCAAAAGTGTGAAACCTTTTTTTTAGCAGTGGAACCAGCGCTGTTGAGCTTTTTTAACCTCTTACTGTAGTGAATCCCAAAATCCCGGGATTATAGAATTAAAAAATCGGTTGGAATCTCTGATTCCAGAATTAGAGGCCATAGTTCCAACCGCCTATTATACATTCGAAAATTTATTTATATTAATTTTCAATACCGTTATTATAACATTTTCAAAACCAGTGTTTTAGTATTTAAAAAAAACACCCTGGATACCGGAATACTACTCCAGTTTAACCCTTTCTATTCTATCCGTACACACTCCGAAAAGGAAGATGAAGTAACTGAAAACGTGGTTCCCGTAATACTTGCGTTGAGATAAACTCTACAACAATTATTTTTTGTGGGGCTACAAGGCGCTCAAAATATGTATGAACTGATGGTTATAATCACAGGCTGATTAAAAAATAAAGCAAAACCTGTGTTTTAGTGCTATAATGAAGGCGGGGAAATCATAATATTCCATACATTATTTTTAACCAGTCCTTTTAAAATTGTATCGCTAGTTTATATGGACCCATTAAAGGTGACCCCACCCCAGTGGTAATGTATAAAAAATGAGTTAAGAGATTAACTATTTTACTATTATAGTTCAGTTTTACTATTATAGCTCACTTCACCTCTCGAAGGCCCATTTTTAAAATGAAAACTTAAACTTTGTTTATAATTTTTTTTTAAACCATGTCCGCTCCCAATGTGGAGCATATGGACTCCTAATGGAGTTTATCTCAACAGAAGTGTTTCTACGAGAACTGCTTGTTACTCAGTTGCTCAACCTCTCTTTTTCCAAAGAGAGTAGGGATAGAAGGATAGGGCTAAGACAGGATTAGTGGTAAGCTAATCGCTCTCGATACGCCCCGTTCATAGGATAGGATGGGTGAGAGGGGGGAATTCAAGACATCACATACATTCATGCCTTTGAACAGAAATTCATAAATCGATTGAAAAATCAATTTATAAAACTGTCCGTACCGGGATTTGAACCCGGGCCCTCCGTAGCCGAAGCCAACAACGTTGACCACTCGACCACACAGGCGGCAGTTTACTGCCTTTAGTTATTTGGTTTAGTTATTTGTTTAATACATGATATTAACTTTTACTTTCACATCCTCAATGTATGATGTCTTCATTGGAGTAAAAAAAATGTTATTGTATTGATAACAATTTTCCCTTTTAAATTTAGAAAATAGCTCACTCCTGAAAGGGTTAAATAGCATCTCGACACTAAGTTATGTCAGTTTGCATTCAACACACGCTCAATAACATTTTTTCAATGTTTAATATTGACAATGAATTATCGATAATATTATCCATGTATTCATATTTTTTAAGTTGATGTCATGGATTACTGGCATAACTGCATTGAATGAGTTGAGTTGATCGTACTACTTTATTTTTAATATGCCATGAATGACATCATCAGAAAAAAATCTAAATAAACACAACACCGATAGGTCAATCAAACATATACGTAAATTGCACGCTTATAAATACGTACAATGTTTTTTAACATAATATATTATCAAGCCAATCTGAATGCTAAATACCAACATAAGATAACAACGAAACAACCCATCATATTACGTAATAATAACTGAAACAAAACGAAATTAAAAGGCCATTAGTTGAATTAATTTATGTTTGGTTTCTGAGATCAGTATCACAATGGGTACATGAGAAAGGCAACAATCTTTTGATTCAACTAATCTGATGAGAAAATGTTTGGCAACATTTGAGACGTCACAAATCTAAAGTGGTCATCTCAATTGTATGACAATACGGTATAATGTATTGGTCTGAATATAGCACAGCCTGTTTGGGACAGATTAAAAAAAATCAAGTACAAGATAAAAGCTGATACTTCTGTTTGCAATTCACATTGTAACTTTTTTGAATACTTTATTAGTGGGTGTTTATTAAAGTTGATTATTTTATTGCAAACTATCTTAAATTTTAATAAACTAATTATGTCACTAATTTTTCTAAAACTTATATATTCAAATAATGAAAGTTTACTCAAAAGTCACTCTAAAAATATAATACGAATATAGGGGGAGGAATATATTTTACAAACGCATTTATTAATAGGCCAAATTTTCGGTGATTTTTTGGCTGTAAAACATAAAATTTATTAAAACTGTTGGATATTTTTTACCGGCTATTTTGCTAGACAATAAATTTACTAAATATTATACTTACCAACAGAAGCTATGAGCTTTCATCTACGAAAATAAAACTTATGCAGAATGAAAGATTAAGGAGTTAAATTGTTTCTTTCTCGCATCTGGGATACCTTGTTAAATAAACATTAAGATTTCATATTTTTCTTTTTTTATGTCGAAACGTATTATTCTTCTATTAACAAAAGCATATAAAACTTTTTTTCAATACGAATTAATTATAAATGAAAAATCTATGTTGAATTTGTGGTTACTTCAATTTTGTTTTTAAATTGCCCCGGGTGTTATAATAAATAAAAGTTTCTTCGTTATGTTTTAGAGATGACCACGTTTGATTTGCAGCGACTTATTTATTTCTTCATTCAATTGATTATCCTTTGTTCCCTCGATACGATATATCGTGTAATATTTTTGTGATTTAACGATGTATATAGTTATTGTTTGAGAGCATAATTATTATTAATAGTTCTTTCATAATTTCAATTCAAATGACAACATACTTTTATTCCGACATCTCTTCTTGAAGTATTAGAAAAATAAAAAAATTGTGTACCTTTTTTCTTAAACTATCCAAAGCTTCTTTTTACTTATTTTTGTGTGTAGGGACCGGTTTTGTAATTGTGATAGTACTTATCCCGTGAATTCGGGATTAAGCAAGTTTCACGAGAGTTAGATAAAAAAACGCCAAGGAAAAAATTCTCAATCCCGATTTTATAGACAATTTTATGGTGAGTGTTCAATCTCTGGATTGGAAAAATTGTCAATGCCTAAATCCCGGGATCACAAACAGGGACCGGGATTGGATGCCCTAGCTGACACTACATGGAAGCAAAATTATTTATATTTAGAAATGCATCATCGCACAAGGTTTTTAACAAAAATTATATACTGATACTCTCGTCGAATAAAGCAGTAGGTAACAAAAAAAATAAAATGTTGTTTGTTAATATTCTATTTCTTTAAGATTTTTATAAATTTGTATGTATTATAAGCTATTTAATAACAACACAATTTTATTGATTGAACTCGTATAGACTTGGTAGAACTTTATTGTAATCGGGTGAAAAAATATAACATTATAATTTAACATATTAATTAGAAGAGTGGATGCCAGAATATATTGTGTATCTCTACTAAGCCAGTATATATAGCTGAGTTTATGTTTAATTTGCTTGAACATAATTCTGAGGAAGGCATACGCCAAAATTGCTATCAACTATACATATATATATAAAATAATATTTGTGGAACTAAAGTACTTTGTTATTTTTTCACCTTAATACAATTTTATTCATTTGACAACTTTTAAGCTTATATTTGTCTCTCTTGCTAAAAAACTAAAAGTTAGTTACTGTTATTTGTTGGTGGTTTCGAAATATTATATTTGTTAAAAAGATTTTTTTCAATGGGAAGATGAAGACGTTTCAATTTGTCAGTATATGAAGAAGCTTTATATTCTGATCATGATACTACAGAATAAAATGAATTAAATACTAACAATAATTGTTTTTTTTACTATCATTTGAGTAAACCGATGTATAATATTTTTGCACGAATTGCAAACTAAACTTATGACTAATTTTCGGCAAATCCTGACAATGAAGCGTATGTTATTAATTATCATTTTTTTAATGCTAATTATATTACATAATACTCTTCATTCATTAACAATCTACTGTCTATATCATTTACTATACATTCTTATTTCTACTACTTAAAACAATCAGTTTATTAATAATAAAAAAGTCATAACGTCATACTCTTGAAAATTATGTTGAATATTATGGTGAACACTGACAAGCCCGAAAAATGATATTTTCCCATTAAAAGTTCAGCTCATGCTATAAACCAAGACCATTAAAGTCAAAATCGAGTGAATTATGTTCCTTTTTTGCCGAAATTTGGATATTCGAAGACGTCAAACGATAATAACTTACCTCTAAATTGCCCCTTTTTAACTAAATGAGGTCACACACACAACACGAAATTGTAAAATTACAAAGAAAACAAAACAAATCAAAATGTTTTGCAGAATGACAGGATTTCGAACAGTTCGGAAGTTCACCACGTCCAAATGTAGGTATATGTATATACTTTTTAAAATTAAATAATATGTAGTTTGAATTGCAAGTATATTATAAAACAATATTAAATATACAATTCTAGTACTCTATAATCAAGTTCTAGTAAATCTATTCCATCAGAATTGGACGTATATATTAATAAATATTTGCATAATGCAAAAAGATACAATCATTCTGTGAGTAAATAATTGAAGGTTCAACAGTAAGTTAATCTTAAAAAAATACTTAATTTTATATTGTGTAACGAAGCCGGTCACAATCTTTATTAAAATAATGTGAAATTAGTACATACAAATAATATTTCTTATGAAAACAACAGAAGGTATAACGAACAGACTAGGGCATCCAATCCCGGGATCCCGTTCAATTATCTGATCCCGAAATTCCGGGATTGAGATGGCTGCGATCCCGGGATTTCGGGATTGAGAAATTTTGAGCAAATTCTCGAAATTTACACGAAATTGGCAAATCGGAGATTTCAAATTCCTCGGTGAGCTAAAAAAAAAAAAAAACGAGTTTTTGTGAGATTCTGGGAAAAAGTATACCAAATCGGGGATTTCAAATTCCTCGGTGAGCTAAAAAAAAAAAAAAAACGAGTTTTCGTGAGATTCTGGGAAAAAGTATACCAAATCGGAGATTTCAAATTCCTCGGTGAGCTAAAAAAAAAAAAAACGAGTTTCTGTGAGATTCCGGGAAAAAGTATAGCAAATTGAGGATTTCAAATTCCTCGGTGAGAAAATCTCACCGGGATTCAAAATAAATCAATCCCGAAATCCCGGGATTGGAAAAAGGCTTCGGGATTGGATACCCTAGAACAGACGTCACCTAACGCTAGGGTTGTCAGACGTCCCGATTAATCGGGACGTTCACCAGTTTTCAGTCTCCTGTCCCAGTTTATGAGCCACGCTGACTATTTGGGAAAGTCAGTAAATCTTGGGATATTGGATTCGAAAGCCTAGGAAGAGCTAAAAAAAAAACGAGTCACGCTGATTGGCAAATCGAACAAATGTCCCGGTTTGACTTGCAAGAGATTTGACAACCCTACCTAACGTGCATTATTGTACCCCAGTGGAAATCTTTTTGTTTTTTTCTAATTGTTTTAACCGAAACTTCTCGATAATTGGACCAGTGTATCACCAACAGCCTTCAGGGATAATACATTTTTTTTCCAGTGTCAGATATATGTTAATAATGGCTGGTGGTCGAGAATTTGTGACCCAAGTAATTGAGCTATATCGAGATCTTCCTTGTTTATGGAGATCAGTTGACCCTCACTACCATGATAAACATAGGAGGAATAGTGCCTTGGATCAACTGGTGCAGTTATTCAAACAAAAAGATCCTGAGGCCACAAGAGACATGGTTTTGAAAAAACTTAACTCTATGCGTGGCGCTTTCCGAAAAGAGATGAACAAAGTAAGTAAATGATTCCGTTGAATTAAATCGCTTGCTGTTGAATTATTTTCTAATCAGATTTTTATGATTATACACTTAAATGTCATTGTAAGTGTACAAGTGTAATCAAGTTCTTTATTTATATATTATTAATAATATTGATAAAATCACACCAATTACGATTGTTTTTTATCATTTTTATGACATGTAATGTGATCTGAATTTCGATGCTGTATATTATCGTCATAATATACATTATTGTGTAATGGCGATTAACAAGAAATTAAACTTTATATTTAAGGGTGATGTTCTAATAATAGCAAAGTTTCTTATTCTCCTCTAATCAGCAGTCAATATTTCCAACTAGTACGAATGCTTCTTTCGGAAAGTTGTAATGCTTTCCGTTAATTTAAATCAATACTAATAATGAACGAGAGCTTTTTGAATAAAGTGTAAATGAAACTCAATACATTATTGTTCATATCTATTATACACCAATAATGATCCTGATAATAACCTGCGTGGTCGAGTAGTCAACATCGTTGACTTAGAATAAGGATGTCACTGGTTATTGATTGATCTTTCAATCAGCTTATGGATTTCTGTACGAAAGCATGAACGTATTCCCCCTACCACTCATACTATTATACAAAACGGGGCGTATCGAGAACGATTAGCTATCCACTAATTCTACCATATCTTTCTATCCCTACTATATTTGGAAAAAAAAGTGGTCGAGCAACTGAACAACAAACAGTTCTCGAAGAAACTCTTCAGGTGAGATTAACTAAATAAAGAGTCCATATGCTCTACATTGGGAGCGGACATAATTTTAAAAAATCGTGATTAGTAATCATATGATATCAGTTTGATAGGAAATACATTTTTATGTTCAAGCTTTATTTCAACAGAAAATATTTTCATTTCTACTTACTATAATGACTTCGTAATTATCATTTTGACATTACAAATATACCTACATATTTTTGAAACTTAGTTCATACACCAATGGTAATAAATTATTGTCGCCAAAAATAGCGTATTTACAGAATGCAGTCTATAATGCAAACGCCATTTTGTATGCATGTATCCAGTGGCGAATGAAGCAATTGAGGGGCCTCAGGTGCAATATAATTTTAATGACCTTTTCATATGTAAACCGAAAAATAAATGCATTATATTGAAAAATAACAGAACACTATTTTGTGCTTATTTCACAATTAATTTATTTTTATCAGGACTTGTTCAAGTCATCACGAGCATTTTCGACTTGTATATGATTTTTTCAGTTGAAAATGCTCGCGGTGAAATCTTGAAACCTGTTTTGATTAAGTTTAGAATAAGAAAAAAAGAGTGATTCATTATTTTTTAGGGTATTTATTATACCCATACTGTATGAGTTTATATTATGTATGAGCCATACATAATATAAACCAATAATAATGTCTTATGTGCTACTTTACTATAAAAAATGCAGTGCACTTACACTACAAGCTAGGATAAATAATCTTAAAATAAATCGATTTTTTTGTCTAAAAAAATATTAAAGCAAATTTGACTCGACACAATATATTCATAATATTTAATATAACCAATTTTATTTAAGTACACCCCTGGAAGGTAAAAACAATAAGTCATGTAAATGGCGCCAAACAAAACGTAAAATAGCATATTTATGACTGCTGAAGTGTGTTGACATTAACGATTTTCGCTATTATTTAGGTGAGTTGTCGTATGTAAAATTTATTATTTTTTTAAGGAACAAAACATTTCTTCGAGCTGATTTGTATTAAATAATGTCATATAAACAGAAATCTTTAATATAATGTTTAATTATGTATATCAATATCGATTTCAAATGAAACGGGAGCTCAAATGCATGAATTTCAAGAGGATTTAGTAGCAAGAATGTATTTTTCCAAAGATTTCTGCGAATTTAATATAATTTGTATTTCCGAGGTCATCATTGCTGTTTGTTTGCAATTGGAAATAATAATCATGACATTTTGAAACAATCAATGGAACACTTTTGTACTTATTCCGGATATTGTTGTTACTGGAGTGCTATATTTGCAATTTCTAGTCATTGTATTTGAAACTATAATGAAATTTTGGATGTCTCGTGAAATATATTTCAAATAAAACCTCAGTTTTCTCCGACGATGGAAAACATGAAATTGTATAAGCTTCATTCATAACTAAAATTAGCCAAAATGCAGACTACGGCAGTTTACTTATTAAGAGTGTTTTTATTTGGTTACGCGTTGGAATGATGGGTTTCTCTCGTCAATGAGGTCGAAAAATCCTCCCATCACCCAAACGATTAAAGTCACATTTAATCGGTTTATTACCCGATGGTTTTGAATTTCGGAATGATCATGAATGGAGACCCTTATGTCGATGTACAAGCTACGTACAAGCGATGAGTAAGTTAATCAATGTATTATAGAATATATTTTTATGTTAACCACATACAATTGGATAATGAATGATTATTACAATACCGTAAAAATAAAATATTCTGTAAAATGATAAATGATTATTTTACTTGAAATCTATGGTGTTACGTGTTTTTAAATGAGAATTTTGAATTCAATGAATTCGTGAATTGCCAGACGACAAAGTTTAAAAAATTAACTCAGCTATTAATTTGTTCTTGTATGTTTTTACAATAGTAAAATATTTCAAGGATTTTTGCATTTTATTAAGTAGAAAAAATATTATTTTCAAGCGTGTCATTAACCCCCCCCCCCCTCCATAAAGTTGTAAAACGCTTTGAATGGCGCGTAAAAGTGAAAAGAAATTAAAACTTTTTCGAGCCTCGTGGACCGTTTAACAAAAGGCGATATAATTTAAATACAAATTATTTTAACTCGAGCAATTTGATTCAACAAAACCGTTCTGGTATATTAAAGAAAATTTGAATACATTTGCGTGGGGAGAATAAATTTAGTGCCAGTATAATATAGTTATTTTAATTCATGAAAAAGTTTTAAGTAAATAATTTAAAATCATATTTAAAAAGATAAAATCATTTCTCTAGAAAATTTGTATTGATACATGGTAAGACAAACGCTTGATATATTTTATTGTGAAAAATAAATCAATGATTTTTTACAAATATTTGCGACATTGTTTAATCTAGCTAGCTAAAAAAATATCATTTGATCAAAGTAATCCATGTAATATTTACAATCCACTATTTGAATACTGTATATGACAGGAAGAACGACAGTGACCCCCCAGTAAGTGAGTTTAAATGTCATATTTTATTTTGAACTATGATAAAATACCCCAAGGTGACAATTTTTAAAATATGTTGTGTTCGCTTTCGTTAGATATAAACAACGAAATAAATATTTAAATAGTCTTTTAAGTGGATTTAAATTAAATTAAAAGAACATTATAAGTTAAAGAGATGGCTTTGAATTAAACTGTTTATTTTTTAGTATTCTAATCAGTTTATATTTATAATCAAGCTTTAAAAATACTTCGTTGCGAAGTGAACCTTCAAACATTTTCATGATTTCTAAAAATATATTAATATCTAAAGTCTACACCTACCTAGTAAGTTCGTTCAAAAAAGAAGCGATTGCCAAACGGTGGACCGTAAGTAAATTTGGCTGGTCCGCAGAGTTGTAACACTAACATCGTTAGAGTCAAGAAACCAAAAAAAGAATATATTTCAAACATTCAGCAGAAAAATATCACATATTTTTAATAGCAAAAATTTTTTGTCCGAAAGGTTTGCGGCCACCGTTTTGATGCATGATTCATGCGTTAACTAAAAGTAATATATAGTTTTTATTAAAGCTAATAAGTTACGGCTAACAACATGAAATCATGCGATCGCATCAAAAAACTATTGACTGACACAATCGTGCATTACCATACCTTTAAATATGCAGAATGCCATATTGTTGTGTTTCTTAAACTTACAACATGCTTCTACCTCTTTAAAGACGAAGTCCATACCGGCGCATTAGCACAACCATAATATGTACATATTTTTTTCGAAACAGTATTTTCACATGAAATCATGGAAAAATATATATGAAGATGGCAGAATTAAACACTTTTTTCTTTATTTTTGTTGATAGTCAAAATTATAATTATATTTTACTTCAGAAAAACTATTTATTGAATATATATTATAGATGTATATCTTTATATCAATAACTCCAACAAATAAAGCAGTTCACTCAATCTTGGTCATTTTGCTACAATTTACTATTAATCGATTGCTTCAAAGCTTTAATTTATATATTCTATACATTAATAGCGGATAACGTTATTCACTTCGTATGTCCGGCCGCGGCCGCCATTTTATTTTTTCTTCTTCTTCTTTTTCGAAAGATATTATATTGGTATTATTATTCACTGGTGACATCTAGAAAAATAGTCCGATATTGAGATCGGACGAAAACTTTCAACGTGGTATAGTTGTTGGCGAAAGCATAGTTTCAGTATGTATAATAAAATGAAGTTAAATATGCATAATCAATTTTGAATCATTATACACATATATTCTTAAAAACAAGTTCTATTTTGAGAATTAGTCAAGTTTATTCATTCTGATTTATTTTATAATTGAGCATTTAATTGCTCATGTCGGTAAATTTCTGATTTTTTTTAAATGCGAAAAAATCTTCCCGTTGAGGGCATCACGCTTACAGCTGGTTATTTATGATTTCTAAATCATTATTAATTTTAATCATTTGCGATGTTAGTTGATGACGGTCGAAAATAAACTCTACCGGTATACTATCGGCCATGTACAGCAGGCGATTACATCTAAAATATTTTATACAATATCTAACACAGTTTCGTCAATTCCATGATTATTTATTTAGTTATATGTTTGTCACTGAGGCAGAAACGTTTTAAGAGCATTTCTCTGGCCCTTTATCCTAATATTTCGCAAAACAATATGGAAAATATTTTATAAAATAATGTGTCTTTCGCGGATAAAACAAATGGCATATTTGCTTGGTGTTTTTTTTTTTCAATTCGTGACTGAATATTTTTTCAATCAATACATCCATGATAATAAATCATTGAAACTATATTCAGCTTTCCAGCAGTTTCAGTTTTCTTGAATATTTATTTTACGATAATAAAAGGTGCCTTTTCAAAATTTCCACGTACCAAAGGTTGGGAAACTCTGCGATCATGGAATAAAATCCACAACTATTACTTGTTTTTAAGGTTAAAATATACATACTTCACGCAAGTTTGTAGGTAAAAAGTTGCTCACATGCCGGATGATAAACATTCATTCCTATTATCGAATTCTATTACGTAATCTGAACTTCCTAACCTTGAGCCAATAAATTTCAGAACCTTATGGTAAGTGCATTCGTAAATATTCAAAAAATTTACGCGGCGATGTTATTTTTTTTTCAGTGACTGCCAACTGTTTTCAAATGGACGAGAACTGCACTTAATCACAATATTCAGTAAAACTTTGATTGATATTCATGTTATTGAATTAACATTACTTACTTACAACAATGCCTGTTCAATAATATTATTTTGAAAAAAACTTCAATCAACTATTGTAATAAAATTTGTGGGTGCATGTTAACATTTCACGTGCCATAAAAGGCCCGCAGAACATAGGTTGACAACCCACGGTATTGTTAATGTTTCATACTGTCTTAACCAAACAAAAAACAACAAATTTTGTGAGTAGTCACGTTCTGGATTTGGATATGTAAAAAATAACAAAATCAATAGTCCAATATTTGTAGACAAGTAAAAAAATAATTTTCATCGAAAATAATCTGCTGTTGTTTATGATAAAAAAAATGTAAATCTTTTAAGATCTGATTTAATTTTACAAGTGACACATTTTTTGCCGTTGACTTATTTGGAAAACGTCACGATTTTTTGTTTTTATTTTAAATCCAATTTTAATTTATATCACAATTCAAGGATGTATAGAGCCCTGAACGCCGTCTTTCGGTCACCAATAGGGCAATTAATGGTCGATCACAATTCGAAGGAAACTGATTATTATTGGTATTTAAAAACAAAAAATAATGAATACATTTCAGGATACAGGAAGACAAAAGTCAACAGAAATCTAGTTTTTCCTTAAGAAATGAATATAAGGTTAACTTAATGGATCATATATAACTAAAAATTGTTATCATGAATAGTTACACAGACAATGAGTATTAATTAACAAAGTTATCAATTTTATTGTGTGATAATAAAAGCGTCGGTTTACTGGCAGAACGCGTTAAGTAAAAATACCTTGTTTTGAGATTATTGTCATTTTCGATAATCGAAATTTTAACATCTTTTTCTTTAAATCACTTTTAGGGTATGAACTGTCAATACCGGGAAAAGGCACTATGGTCAAAAAAATACACATTTTCACTAGTTCCAATTTTTATTTAATAAGATCAGGGCCGGTCCCTTTCTGAAATCTTCATGAAATTCGATAATGAATAACAAATTTGTTCCACAAATTCAAAAGCGATGTTAATAGTTATTTTTGCCAAAAATAACATTGAACGGAATTGACTATAAATTTATGTATTATATATTGTGTTAACATTATTGAAAAATACACAAACTACGGTTAAATTTGTTTTTTTCAATCTGAAATCACAAATAAAAACTTAGCTTGGTTTTTAACTTAACGCCTTCTGCCACTTTTCCGACTGTATATCCTCAATCTATGGGTACATATTATCCAGTTAAAGTCGAGGACATCCAACTCGTCGGTTGCATACTAAATTACTGGATAGAACTGCCTTGTATGTGAATATTTGCTAAGCAGCGAGTTGCAATATTTGAAAATACCGATACCACCCCACTGACCTTCACGGTTCTTTGTATTTGACTAGTCAAACAGCCTATAATATGTGTGTAAAAAACGGATATACAAAAACGTGCTCGTTGAGACCACATAAAACAGGAAACAATATTCTCGCCTTTTACTAGGAAAACAATAAAACCAAAAATACGCTTTGTCACGTTTTTGAATTTTTTACACGTTTTTTACATTTTTTTTAGTAAGACAGTAAATATCGATACAAACAACTCTGGGAATTTCTCATTCTTTAGTTACAGTACAACGTCCCTCCGCGTGGTTGACTGACGTACATATTAAAGCGCGAGATCCCAAACTTTGCTTTTAGCGACCTACTTTTATAGCAAACTTACCGACCCAGTTTTCATAATAAAACTAAAACGTGGATGTGCGATTTGCGCAGAGCTGTGGAGTCGGAGTCGGGAGTCGTTGAGTCTGGGGTTTTGTACGCAGTCGGAAAAATCTAACGACTTGGACCTAATATAAAAAATATATATTAATGAAGTGTCAAACCACAATATTCAATAGTGTTTCCACGGTATGCTAGGCTGACTAAAGATGATCTGATTGTATACACAAATAAGTTTAATTGTAATGATTGAAAAAATTCTTTAGAGTCGGAGTCGTCTTTTTTTACTTGACTCCACATTCCTGTATATGCGAGCTTGTATTCTATTACCTGATCAGCCAACATTAAAATTTATAAAACATTTACAGCCACCAAAATCGAGTTATTCATGAAAATTTAGTCTGGTTTTTGCTGTATATGAAATATAAAGAAAAGTTGTGAATACGTTTTCACAAAAAAAAATACATTTAATATGAGCGATAGAATGTATTTTTCTGTTCATGTTTTTTTCTCTTAACTGGAAAACAGCAATAAATTTTAATTCAATATAATAATATTAGCTTACGTACAAATCATTGCAAAAAAATATACTTATTGTATAATATATTAGGCGCAATAAAAAAATTGGTAATATTTTTCACAAGCATTCATATTTGTAAAAGTTGTTTTCAATTCACGTTATTAATCGCATTTCTTGCAAACGCAAGGAATTATCAGTAGTAAAAAAAATATTTTTCAATGAGAGAAGTCAATACAAATCATCAAGAAAGACATGAGAGATGACTTTTTTGAAAGACTATTTTTTAAAACTAAAAGAAAATAAATAAAGGCAAGTAATTGGATTTGACCATTGACAAAGTCAATATTATGTTTTTTTGGTTATTTAATATTTAAAAGTAAGTACACTTAGCAACCCACCGGCTGAGAATCCAAAAACTTGGCGTTCTTTTTTTTTAATGTCAACACTTATGCGATGTGAAGCACTCTGCAAAAACTATTTAATTGTTTATAAATGGTCATGTTTTGTCCATCCTGTTTCCGGCTCAATTTAATGACATTTCAGTAAATCAATTGAATTCAAGCAAAATAATCAATACATACATCATACATCCTTCATAATTCATCACAGTCTTCTATAAACAAATAAGCTTATATTAATTACTTAAATGTCCGCTGTCAATGTGCAAATACGTCTTTTTAATCAGGGATGTGGAGTCGATTACGTCTACGAATTGATCTTTCCAAATATTTACGTTTAACTAACATTATGTGTATACCGTTAGATTATTCTAGTTACTAGAATAATTCTAGTAAACAACCAATATGATGAAAAGCCTAATAGTTTTTCAATACCTTTAAATTATTTTTCTCGGGGTTTTCCAATTTCGACTAGCCTTCCGAAAAAACACCTACTAGAGACTACATGACAACCGATCCCGATTTTGACTTCAAAGCTCTGCTTCTAATGGAAGTAACTCAACAGACTTTTTTTCTACAATAAATGATTCCTACTCAATTTTCTTAACCTGTTTTTTACGATGAAGGATGATAGATACAGAGATAGGGCGATTGGAAAGAACTATTGTTACTAATGTTTAACTTATTGCTATCGCATTGTTCTGTTCATTTAAACGATTAAAAATGTGGAAGGTAATTTTTAGACATCATAAACATCCATGCCTTCGAGCCGAAATCGATTGAAAAAATGCAGTTCGTACTGGGACACGATCCCCGGATCCCGTGAGTTCAGTCACGGAAGTCAATGTCTTTGACCACTGCGCCACGTACCCGACAAAGATTTAATAACATAATTTAAATTGCTTAACATGAACTAAAATGTGAATGGGCACGTCGGCACGTCTCACCTAACGGTCCTTTAACTGGAAAGATAACGGAAAAGTCGTTCTTTCCGGTTGAGTCAAGTTAACGTCTCAATTAAGTGCTTTAAAACAACGTTTAAAAAACAACAAAATAGTTATAATAAAAACATATAGATTCACTTGCCAAGAAAGCGGTGTTGAGAACAATTTGACTTACACTAGCGAATATCTTAATCTAAACACTTTCCTGTTATGCTTGTCAAATAACTCTTATATTATTTAAATATTCTTATTATAATCGAGCCTAAAGACAGTTTAGTTTGATTTTGGTACCTTTTTTCTTGGCATATTTTTGTATTTTGCCATGAAAACTTTTGATTTTTGGATCGTGTATTGACGTGTGACGTATAGACCTACAAGAATTGAATGGGAACCTTTATATTACAAATCAAAAAGTAAATGTTTTTGAAGAGGGGAAACATAATTATGGATCCTTTTACAAATGAGCTACAGCTGCTGAAGGCGACCTGTGTTTTCGTTTAGTTACACATCAGGAGACAAAACGTGAGATTGAGCAACTGAGTAACGAGTAGTTTTCGTTTAAAAAAACCGCTGTTAAAATATCTTCATTAGAAAACCATATGATACATGTAACGATAAGATATGGATTAGAAAAAAAAACACTGTATATTACCATGCTTAAAGTGCAGCGTTTTTAGTAAAAAATATTAAACAGCGGTACGATCTTCCTCTTTTCTTATTGAATTGACATAAATTATGAATTTTTGCAGTAGGTTTTTATAATTCAAATCCATTTAGCGCCGCTTGGATACCTTCTGCCAAAATGTACAGAATTTGAATGGTATCCGTTATTCGACAAAGGAACGAATAACTGAATAATTCGCATACTGGAGACCCCAGTTTCAAAGCACAAAAATAGATATAGCCACTAACGAACTGTTTCTGTATAGACTGGGTGCAAAGGCCTGATCTGATTATCTCTCGACTCTTCTGTTGCCCTGATAATTATTTCAGATACAATTCTGCCGAGCTATAAAATGAAACACTTCAGCAAATTAAAATACCCTAATTGAATCTACCACTCTACTATTTGGCTAAGAGGTTTTGATTATTTGCTGCCGTGAGTGCGAATGAAATAGTATTCGACTGACACAAAGTATCAATGCGATAGATTATTATATTATATAATACACTTGTTATATACAGTATAATAATTATATTAGTGACCTTTTCTTCCTTATTTTTAAGTGGTAAAAAATTAGTAGATTTTATTTTTAAGAATTCTTAAACTCTTCAATTATAGTCAATGATTAATATTTTATATTTCTATCCGTGAATTTCATACACCCTTTTAAGTCTTTCTTGATTTGTATAAATAGCTCTGTCGTCGCCTTTGGTAAACAAGGTTCTATCTGAAAAAACTAAATTTACCTTATCCTTTTTTTCTTACAACTCTCTTCGAAAAAAGGTAGGTTGAGCGACTAAGTAACAAGCAGTTCTCGTAGAAAAACTTCTGTTGAGATACCGCCATTAGGAGGCAATATGCTCAAAATTTGGAGCGGACATGGATGAAAAAAACTATAGGCATATCTAAATGTCAAATTTTAATTTTGTACTTTTCCATGAGATTTGTCGCTAACGACCCGGGTTTCGCCTTTCGGCATCTTCAGGCATTCCAAGTGCACGGGTGTACTTGAACTGACGCGTACTAAACAGTTTGTATCGTTTATATACAAAAATATAAGTAGATCACTAAGTTAAAAGGCTATTAAAATGTAAATTAGCGAAAATTGAATGTATACAATTTTCAATGAATTAAGTGGGTTTGTTATAATTATGAGGATTTTTCGAAAATATTAATGACCAGATAATAACATAGGGATGTTTAAAATAAATCTAGGGTTTTATCCGACTTATTATTAATGAGTTGATTTGTTTTTAAGCCGTTGAATTAATATTTAATGATAGCAAATGCTTAAATTATTAATAAAATGACAATTATTTAAAAGGGGTACAACAATGGGGAATTTGGTAGATAAAATTGCTCGTTTAAAATTGAAATTCCATCAAGCACGCTCAGTCGAAATTCTTAATTATATCTAAATGTTTAATATAGTTTTAAGTTCTACAGAATTGTAAGCTCACCAAAAACGATCTCTAAGTGTACGTACAGAATCTTCTTATTAAATATGGTTGGGTAATTAATAGTATTTTAATGAATTATCGAAGGGAAAATATATATCTAATACAAAATTAAAATATCTCAATCACTTTCACTCGTATCTTTGTATATCTAATTTTATTCTCCCAAATAAAAAATATATTACAGCATAGATTCTCACATAAAAGTCTGAAAATAAATAACTTCCTAAATTTACGCAAAAATCGCTGTACCTATAAAAAAACTTTTGTCATACTTTTTCACATCACACAAAAATAAAACAACAACACCGCAATAAATTATTGTTCTCATCGTACGAAAAAAAATATATTTCGCAACTCTCTTTCGTTAAAATGTAAAAGCATGTTCCCAGATGATATTCTTTAAAATTTCCAACATGGCCATTGTAAAATCTCCTGCGGTGTTTTTACTTATTTTATACAAAGATAATAACAGATTTTCCGGATTAAATCAATTAGCAATAAAAAGTTTTCCCAAGATAAATTTACCCCAACTTGACGTTAAAGGGTTACATTGGCGTTGGTAATGTTGGTATGTAGGGTGACAATATTTAAAATTTTAATATTTTATCTTCTTTACAGATATAATGGCAGCTTCCATCATGAATTATCTAAAACATTCCAGATTTAATCATGACTGGTATTAATTATTGCTTTTTTTTAATAAACAATTTTAAGATTTCACGGACCACTACTCACAAATTTGAATCATACGAACCACCAACAGTATTTTATTTAAACCAGAAATATATATATATAAATATACCAGTGGCGTGCGGTGACTTTTGAAACAGGGCATGCGGTCAGGGGGGGGGGGAGCAGATCTATATTTTTAAAATTTATTTTCTTTATTTGATAAACATATTATGTAATATAAAATCAAATTTGATCACCTAGTTATTCCACTTTTTGCGCTGCAACTTTTGACACGTTTTTAATCTCCATTCCTTCATATGCTTGTTTTACCCACAATGAAAAGGTTAAGCGATTGACTGACAACTAGTATACTTATATTAAAAAAGGCACTGTAGAATTCTATATATAGTTATATCTAACTTATTTATAGACACGGTCGAATAAACTTGTATGAGGCTTGTTAATATGATATCCTCTTTCATATAGACTATGTATTAAGTAGCTTGACAATTTAATTATACCATTGAAATGATTAGTGTAAATTCATTGTTTTCTGTTACTGGTGTCCAATGAAAACATTTAATTATCTTAGTAAAAACACAATAATCCTTTGTACTTCATTCCACTTTATTTAATATGTCAGGACCGGTTTCGTTCATTGCGAGCATTTTTAACTGAGTCAGTTGACAATGCTCGCAACGAGTGCAACCGGTTCTGAAAAATTAAATAAAGTGGAATGAAGTACAAAGGATTATTGTGTTTTTACTAATATAATGCCTTTCCACCAAGTATTGACAGTGATCACCCTAAAAGTGATTTAATTATCTTTTTATAATTGGGATATTTTCAAATATCTTTTCTCAACACTCGTTATGCATTTAGCTACACTAAATAAACGGCTTGAACGATTAGCCTACAAACAATATCCGTTAAACCTAAAAACTCTTGACAAAAAACATATTTTAATAACTTGTGGCCAGCCGAACCCCTCGTGAACTGGCCAAAAAGTTTCAGCAATCAAGATGAAAAGTCAAGCAGTACAAAAGCGAAAATTTGTCGCAACCAACCCCAACCCTCCGTGATTAAAATTAAACTTTTTCTCTCAGCCAAAGTGCTATTATTTGTCGCACCAACTTTTCTTCTTAGCTGATAATTTGCTCACCCTTATAATTAAAAAAAGTTAGAAAAAATATTATATCGCTAAACCATGGAATGTGTAAAATATAGTGGTAAGTTCTCTCAAAAAACACCGTAAACCATGTTAAATAAACAGAATATAATGCGGCTTCGAATATGCGACGATATGATTATTTGGGAAGGGAAAAACGGTTCAAAATCAGCTTTCCAAACTAGTCACTATTACTGTTTTGCCACTTTGTATCTCAGCTTTCGGTTCATTTCGTATCTTATTTAAATGCCTTTATTGATTTGCGGGTAAGTTGATCCTTTATTGTCCACGTGATCCAAGATAATTTTCCCAAACTCGTCGGACAGGTCTTGATATAAATAAAATATGGCGTGTAGGGAAAGTGATAATATATAATACATATAATTTATTTCTACTACCACATCGAATATAACGCTAATGCTCTTTACAAGATGGCTTCCTTCTTTAATTGCTTCATTCGAGTCGTAGCAAAAACACAAGTCTAGTGGTTGAGCTCTTGTTGAATTCTCCACCATTATCTATCGATCGGCTTGTAGCATACACGTGATACAGAAATTAAGTTGTATGGATTCACTAGTTTGCAAACGACGCATGTCTGATCGACAATATTAATCGATATTGTTATATTTGGTACTTCCTTGTATAAAGCCAGGTGGTGAAACCTTTCCATATAATAAACCACATTATATAAATGAAATGTGATCATACTTCCCGTTATAAGGTAGTCTATCGTGTTGTCCCCAAGTAGAGCATAAAATGGTCCATTTTCTGAAGGAGGGCAATTTAATTAACAATTTAAAATCGCGGTAAATCAAAAAATTAGCCAACTGCATTATAACCAAGATTCAAAAGTATTTCTTTTATTCTAACTACATGACACCACAAAAAGTGACGGAATAGAACAATAGGAATCTTTCATTATTTTCACATATTAAATGAAAAATATGCGTTTTCTTGAATAGTGTCTATTCAAGAAAGCTCACCATCAACTAAACATAAGTCGATGTCCCGTTTTGAGGGAACAATAAATGTTCACGTTGCGATAATTATCACGCAACTAACGCCTTGAAGTCGATGTTCGAGAACACATAAAAAAGGGCAATTTTCAATGTTATTTTAATATTTTGAATTCGGTTAATTAACACCCCATCATGGAGGTGCGCCTACGACCGTTGCATTTTTCAGTGCCTGGCGTTATACAAGGAAATATCTTAAATTTATCAAAATGAGATATATCACTCATTAATCATTATCATACATCATGTCTTCAAGTGGATCACTTTTAACCGAATGTAAAAAAACAATCAGATAAATAAATATCTTTTGAACTTCAAAAAATATTGTCAATGATATTTAAATAATCAGTAAAACTAGTTCGTCTATCTCGACCATCAATTCAAAATGCATAATATTTCACTGTCAAAAAACTTGTAAAAAATATGTAAATATTATTCGCAAAAGTTCATCCAGTATTAAAAGCATACTTGACATTTCACAATCGATATCATGCTTATATTAAAAATGTCAAATCCGAATTGCAAACGTTATCAAGAAAAATGATTTTAAATGGATTAAAAAAATTATACCAGAACATAGAACATGAGAAATTTGCGACCTTCTTGATTTTTAAGTGCAGTCTTGGAGTGAATTTATTTGTTTTAACATTCCATTAACTACTTTTAAGGTATTCACTGCCAATACTTGGTGGAAAGGCATAATATTCGAAAAATAAATCACTCTTTATAACTAATTACATATTTATTTAAAAATATTAGGACCAGTTTTGTTCAGCCTTTTCAACTAAGAAGAATATAAAATTTGAATCGTTAAAATTATGTACATTTACACAAGTTTGCGTCAAGCGTCAGCTCAAGTCCATCAATGCACTTGAACGCCTCAAGATGCCGAAAGGAGAAACCCGGGTTTTTAGTGACAAAAAGTGTGTGAATAATGTACATAATTTGAACGATTCAAATTTAATATTTAAATTCCAACAAGCACATTCAGTCGAAATTTTAAATTATAAGAATAATGTACATCGAGGATATTAAAGGATTTCATAGATTAATATACAAAATATGTTTAAGATATGCATTAGAATTTTTTGTAAGTGTATTTACTACATTTAATTACAAATTCGTATCATTTAGTTGTAAGAGGTTTTCAAAAATTTAAATTATAGACAGCTAAGTATAACTTATTCATATTTTATATAAATTGATATTTGTTAAATTTAGTCAAAAAACTTTGATGAAAGCTATACGAACCGTTTGAAACAAATTGCTGGAGTAAAATAGAAACCAAAAATACAAACAAAGCATGCTTCGCTAGTAGGGATTGCAAAACCGTTATTATCGGAACCGGGATCTCGGTATGAATGGTGTTATTTAAATAGCAAATACCATTAAATAATTAGTGAACTTTTCAATACTCATAAATGCAGTTAGGCCTTCTTTTTTGTAAAATCGGTATTTAATATGTTTTACTGAAATAACGTTGATGATTCTTCTTTTATTGCAATCCCTAAACTCGAGTATACCGTCTTACCCAAAAATTGTATCAAAAGAATTCATATTAAAAGATTACAACTATCAACATATTTTTTTATTTTAGGTTATTAAATTGAAATCATAAATAGTTTTTAAATAGATTTATTTGACTTATATCCCATAAACCTTGTCATTAAACGATACAATTTATCAAAATAAACCATTCTACGTTACAAAGGCAAATACATAAATTTTAAGCTGACATAATCAACTTAGGCAAACATCATTTTTGATGGAGTGTTTGTTAAAGAGCAATTTAACAGAAATTTTGTCATATAACCAAAATTAACTTTATAATCACAGCATGATATAAAGCCGTTTATAAGACAGATTTTGTACATTATAAAGCATTAAAAAGGTTTTTATTTATGTATTTTATATTTATGTTATTATACTATATTAAACTGAGCAAAAACTTTCAGATTTAAAAACAGTGATATTACACTTAATGGGAAAAATTCTCTAAAATCTTTTTTATAAATTGTCGTATCATTGATTATATAGATTATGTAATATATCTAGCTGGAATTTTTAAAACGTTGAAATGCTATGAATGATTTTCTGTGAATTTATTAAAAATAATATATAAGTATATATTTTGACTTTGATGACTTTTTTCATGGCGCCATGTTTTTTTAAACATTTTTAATTGCACTCAAAATCAAATCGATAAGATCACAATATTAATCTGAAAAAATCGTAATGATATACAAGACTTGTCCCTAGGGTAAAGCTTTAACCACTAAAACACAAAGTGAATTTTTCGAAAAATTAAATGACGAAGTGAAATTAGAAGAAATAGCAAAGCTTTGTGTTTTTAAAAAATATGAAATTTGACTGACGTCTTTATATAATCTAGAAATAATCACGATTAAATTTATTGAACAGATAATTGAAAAACTCACCATAGAATTATTGTGTATTCATAGAGTTAGACATGCCGCCTATTCAGTCGTAAATTGTGTAATAATTATTCCTGAATGATAGTCATTAAATTCGCCCGAGGATAATGTTTCTAACATAAATCGCTGGTCTGCGGTGAAAAGACAATCATACTCTTCATGCGAAGTTCTCCCACAGCATCCAAATGAGGTCCATTATGAAGACTTTCTTTGGCGAGAGAATAAAAAGTAATTGTATGAATATGGCTAACACCTCAGTGAAATAACAGTTATGCAAAGATAACGCGAACGTTTACAACCCATTGTCTGCCAGACTAACATCGGTACCAGTTACTGTAGACATGTCTGTGTTGACTGATTATTTTTTTTTCTAATACAAATTAGATTGCAAAAGTAACATCATGCACATCCAACGTTTTTTTAATATGTATTTTGTATGTAAAATATATCGTGGAATTATTGAAATCGTATTGTGGTTGTTGGCTTAACGATTCAAAACAATGAAATATCAGTAAAGTAATGAATATGATTCAATCATTAACATTTATTCGTTTATTACAACCCTTGAAACATCCGGTTCCGTCTACCAATAACTTCAATCTTCGCAATACAATATTTGATCGACTTATTTTCAATTCAAAATGTAATGCTAAAAGTCACTTAACTACTTTGAATTTTACTAATAAAGTAATCTTTCGGAGATTTTCTTATACTTTCCAACAAGTATTTTTTTTTGTAATTTTAATGGCAGTATTTGTAGAATGTGCCTTATGTTCTGTATAAATTATTATATCTTATACACTTTGAAAAAACGGAATGCAAGATCGATAAATTTTCTTTATCTCATTTTTTCTATTAAAAATGAAAAATGAAGAATCGAATAATCAGTGTAAAATACCGTATGGTGAAAAACTCTATTTTAGTTTTCGTGCTATAATATAGTGCAAAGATGGCTTATTATCCAATCAAGCTATTTAATTGGTTTTGGTATCGCTAAAAGTATATAATAAAAAAGATAATTGAACGTGCTACCATTAAAATCTATAACAGCATATCATTAAGCAATGATTGACAGCAATAATAACACTTTATTAGACAAACCAAACTAATATTGTATTAGATTTTTGTCAGCGCAGTGTGATATGACGTATAATACTTAAAAGGTAGGCAGTTATAGAGGTAATCTTTACTTGAAGCATTTATCTGTAATACGACGTTACGAGAAGCTGTAAAAATAGAGTATGTAAACACTTTGATTGCCAACAAAGAATTGAGTGAAGTAATATTAGATAAACGTGTATTTTTTACTCAGCGTTATGTACTTTAATGTATGCTGCAGTAAACATTTGCACCGCTTGTTGACATTTGTGTTGATCTTTTAAATAAGCTAATATATTCCAGCAAATGTTTGTTTTATTAATTGAATTTTTTCGCTAAAATAATATTGATAATTTTAGTTTTATAAGTCAACAGTGCTCAATCCTTCTAATCTATGAAATTGAGAAAAAACTAATTTTCAATCATAAAAATTTTAAGGCTGTTAAAATATTTGATTTTCTTTTGTGTTTCGTCAAGCGAAATTTACGTGGATGAGCATTCGCGATACAACTACTTACAAATCTTCAGTTCAGTTTCATCCGTACACTTGAATGCCTGATGATGCCGAAATGCGAAACCCGGGTCGTTAGTGACAAAATTCTTTGGTTGTGTACACAATTTGAACTTAAATAATATGTATTTAGATAATTATTTCGTAATCGTAATGAATGTGATCGTCAAATCAGAGGTGGAAAGCAATTATTTTCATTTTTTCAAGTACAGGGTTAGGCACGCATGAGGTCAATTCGAGCCAAATTCAGATTTTTCATATATCATAAAGAGCCGCACCATATCACATAGTATGAAAAACACAAATTTAAATTCAATTTTTTAATTTAATCAACATTTTCTACACAAGTCGCATGTATAAGTAAATATCACGTTAAAGCAAATCTTTAATCAAATCAGGCGTTTCAATGTGAGTCGCACTTATCTTAACGAAGAGCCGCATTTGCCCACTGTTGCATTAGTAAATAAATAGTTCAAATATCGGTTTATTCAATTGAGATCCGTTAATCTGGCTCACCGGAAATATTTTAAGTGTTAAAAGTTAATGGGCTAATGGCTTAAACATTTCAACAACAAAAAATATATAAAGTATCATATGCAGCGGTATATTAAGAATACCAGTACATTGCCACCGGTATTGTGACCGTCAAAATGCTTTTATTTACTTAGAAACCAAGTGTGTTTATTTATAAAATTCCATATCCCCACGTGATATTTCACTTAATAACCTTCTTTCTTCTTAGAAAAAAATATCTGAGTATCTTATACAGTACTTGACATTACAAATGGATGTTTCTTCTTTGTATTTATCATGACGGAGAATTGTGGCTGCTACCTTGATTCGACTTACTATAAATGCCATTTCAGATTGATTTATGGAATGCAAAAAAAAACACTCACAGAAAAGAACTATTGATGTATTATTACAGATCTAGTATTTTTTAACACCAAGTAACAGTACACCTTGATAATTTAAAAAATATATATAGAAAAAGAGATACAACGGAGTTTCTTAAACTTATACTTTGATCTGTACTTTTGATCACTATACTATTCTAAGTAAGAATGCAGTTAAACGCGTTGTTTTTAATTTAATTATGAATGTCATGTGATAGACAACTTTGAAAGATGAAGATTATTTTATACTGTTGAAAAACTGTTTAAAATCCTGAGTGTAAAAATCAATTGTTGAAAGTATTGTTATTTCTTAGAAGACAGCAACTGTGGTTTTGTTATCAAAAAGCCAGTCAATGATGAATTGACTTATTACAGAAAGTACAAAACGAATGCATTTAATAAATTTATGCAAACAGAACTTATATATATTTTTTAAGTAAGTTAGAGATAATTACTGCTTTCTTCCTTGGAAGGGCAGTATAGTTAAAATAAATTTCACGTCTAAGTTACTTTTTTCCAAATAATACATATCGAAAAGCACAATATCATCCTTCCATATTTTCTTAAAATGGAAGTTTACCAATTGAGTAACAATGCGCTCATGTAATCTTTAATCATGAAATTATTCATCAGAATTTAATGTCTACGACCGTGTTTCTCAACGTGGGGCGTACGCCCCACTAGGGGGAATTTACATGTTTTGGGGGATAATGTGCAAATCACTAATACTTATTACATTATTTTTGTAAAAACACATTTACGAAAATATTTTTAGAAGCTACTCTTGAAGCTGGTTATGAAATCTCTCTGATAATAATCAAATCTGGAAAAATCACACTGTTGGAAAGGATTTAATAAAACCACCTATATCGATTTTTCTCAAAGGTTTTGGAAAAATATGACAAAGATGTCAAAGAAACTATGTGCATTTGTTATTAAAAGCATTTTTTACCTAACTATGAGGTTTTGATTGGGAAGGGCGGACATAGAGATTTTTAAACGTAAAGTGGGGCGTGGCATAAATAAGGTTGGGAAACACTGGCCTACGACATTGGGAGTGGAATTAATAGTTTAAAAAAATACTCAATATATCGCTATCTTAAAGCAACAATAAGATACGATACATCGAAAATACTTGTTTCTAGATAATTGAAATTTAAGGTTTGTGTAATTGTGTTGTACCATTAAATAGTTATTTATGGTTTTATTTTACGGTGTATGATAAAGGATAATAGTAGGGTTTTTTTTATTTGTCCTATTATTTTTATCTAGTTATTTTACTTATCTCGCTAACGCTTTAAGTTATAGGACAATATCCATAATTAAAAAAGTAAAATTTTGTTTTATATTGGGATTTTTTAAAATGTGTTTCAGCGATCGATTGGCATATCGAATTTTCATTACATCTCACTGTTGCTTTATGGTAGCGGTAAGGTGCCAGCATATTGTCTATTCTGCCTGTATGCGTCTTACACAAATACCGTAATCTTTCAAAATTTACAAAATTTAATGACTAAACGTAAACCTGTCAACATTAATTATTATCGGCGTTACGTACATAAATTTGATAGAAAAATTATCAATTAACAATTTTTTTTTGCAACACAATTGGAAGTGGTCCAAAAATTTTATCCCATTAACATTCATCATTTTTTCAATCGTGTAATAAATCAAAAATACTTCGCTAATTTCGCGGTGGAATCTGTTGGAACCAGTGTGAATTTGTTGGCACTCGCCCAAAGAATCATCAATGACTCGTCGTTCTGAAATCGCTTCTCGTTTTTCCCATTCAAGCGTTATGAGTTGCAGATTTTATTAGACCTAACAAAATGCCACTGCTAATTTAATTTTAGTACCAAACTGTTAAACACGTTTTCGAAAATACGGTTAAAGTCAACGGTATTTTGGAATCTGAATCATATCACTCTATTCGTGTCAAGTACATGCAAAACTAGAGCAGATATCGGTAACCTTTTTAATATAACTGGCAACACGATATATCAACGTAACCGACAGGTTATAAATTTTACAGAAGGCTTCGTTTAAATTGAGCTCAAAAAAGGGATTCTTTGAGTGCGGTTAGTGAATAATAATATATGTTCAATGCCTATCCTGATATTATAATAAAATTGTCTGATTACTTTCAGTTCTATAGATCAGTGTTTTTCAACCGGGGTACACGTGAAAGAAACGATAACAAGTCAAAACACTAAATTCAAAAGCCCTAAAAAAGATCAAGGGAATGAGATAACGCTCTAAAATTTTTGTCACTGCCTTAGGCGATATTGTAAAATTATTGGCTTGAAACGCAATTTACAGAATGGTGTCGCTTAAGTTCTTTTGTCGATAATAGGTCGATATTACTTTGATAAATTTTCACGATTTCACTGGATAAAAGATTTGGAAGCTAGGTATTTTTTTTTAATTCTCCATTTGACAAATACTATTTGAAAATTTAATTAGGTATGAATGTCCGATAAAAGCTGAAAAAAAATAAAAACTGAATTTAATCATTGATGTATCTGATTTTGTTAACGTTTGATTTTTTTTTCAAAAATAAATAATGCGTTTTGGATGAGACGTGAATTCTTAATTAAAAAAAAATATGAGGTCTCTGCTTAAGCAAGCCATTTTGTGAACAGACTTTATTAAAATATGATAATATGTTTGATAAATTTTTCTATTGTATTTCTTGATTTTTTATGTTGAATTTGATGTACTGTGTATTTTTATTTTATATTTTGTCTTATTATATTTTTCAAGTGCATGGCGAATTGGCGTCAGCTGTTATGTCACTTTAATTTTTGACAATAAATAAACAAGATAATAAGGAATCCATCACAACTGGGATAGTTTGAAAAATTTGCAAGATTCTACCAATTAAACGATTTTTTGTGAATAAGCAATTTAATAATTACTTTTAATTATAGGTCTCTTTGTAGACCGTGACACTTACTCTTAATTTTTTTTTTAAAAAAGTACCGATTTACAATTCTCGCATTTTTTTTACTTTTCGTTACACATAAAAGCAGTTTGAAAAAATCTCACGTTTGAAATTACCCAACCAATTGTCTTTCTGGATCTATCGTGAAATATTATGGTCGCAATACACATTTTACGACTACTCATCGTTTTTAAAGACGATGAATACGCGAAAGCTGTTTGACATAATTATTTTGAAAAAGGAAGTAAACCATACGTCTGTATACTTGTTATACCTGTAATAGAAACTAATATAGTGCAGAGTCACCTCACACCTATTTCAGGAAGACTAGGTGCGGAACATTTGACATAACGAGGTATGTACGTGCTGATGGATGTCACACCGTGCGCGAATATGCCACAGACGCACATCGCAAACGTGTCACTCTCTAGAAATGCAAGTTATTTAACGGAGTGCTCCCCACACTGGGGTTCGCAAAAAAAACAACTATTTCAGTTTTTTTTTCGTTTTTTTTTCGTTTTTAAATTTGATCCAATTTTGAGTTTAGTTGTCAGTGAAGTCCAAAAAGTTGACTACTATGTTCATTGTCAATTATGTGTTTGTTTTCTGAATGATGAAATGCATACGTTTAGATATTTCTTTATAAAACGATAAAGATAACAGTTCCTTTTCATTGAAGAAAAAAATGATAATTGTGTATTGTCGAGTACGTGGTGCAGTGGTCAACGTCGTTGGTTTCCGTGGCGGATTTCACGGGTAAAAAAATTCAAACGATTTCTGTTAGAAGGCATGAGTGTTTGTGACATCTAAAAAAATCCTTCTCCGACCCTGCGAATCCTAAAATATCGGGACGTAGGCGAAGAGCCAACCACTAGTCCTGTCCAAACTGTCTTCGAAAATAAGGTTGAGCAGTTGACTAAAGAATATTTCTTATATAAAAATATACGTTTAGATACCCCCATTAAGTTATCATACACTCCGCGTCAATCAATTAATTCGTAATTTACCTATGGAAATATTTGTAAATAGCAAAATAAACCGTATCCGTTTTGCATCCACATACCTATGTGAAACAGTATTTTCATCATTGGTTTTACTAAAAAAAAACACAGATTCACACTTTTCACAGGGACGTTGAATGATTACTTGTGAGTGAGTATTTCTGAAATTGAACCAGATTTTGATTTGTTAGATAAAAACATACAACCGGGTAAGATTCATATATTATGTGCAGTGTTTTTTTAAAGTAGATTCCTATTTATCGTGATAAAATAAAAACATGTATCTTTTATTAGTAAAAGTTAATGCCAAATATAGATTTTGACGACTGATTTTTTTTCAGGGGTCTGTGAATTATTTTTTCAGATTTAGGGTCCGAAGCATGAAAAAGTTTGGGAAGCACCGATTTAACGCATCGTTTTTTGGCACATCGAAAAATATTTTGTTATTTTTATCTCATGAATCTGTTTTTTTCGTGACTGGTAGCATAAATGTTTTGCTTTGTTGAACGCATAGGTGCACCTGATATAAACAAATTTTGAAAAGTTTTTTTCAACCATTTCCTCGCGCATTAAAGAATATTACGGACTCATATAGAAAAATATTTTTACGAGCACTGGTAGTAAGTTCGTCGCTCAACCTCTCTTTTCAGAGATGGCAAGGTATGTTCCGCCTAAAGAATTGTATAGGCATTACTGAATCTACGGTCCATTTAGTTTTTAAGCGTGACCCAAAACAGTAATAGTTACCCGATAACTTTTCAAACAATTGGTATTGTTTTCAAAACTTAACGAAAATCAATGGATATTTTTAATACATTTACGTTTTTTTTGTTTGTTGTCACTGCACAGCGCTTTGCTTTGCGACTACAAAACTGCACATACACATGCATATTTATATTCATACATCGACTGTGGAAATGAAAAAGGACGTCACCCTCAGTTTTTCCAAAACAGCTTTTTTTTCGATAATCACAATGTATACAACTTGACAGACGTTCTATCAAATGGATGGAAGCTGAAAATGCCGAATTAGTATCTAATTTTAACGTTTAAGTTTGAAAAAAGAAAGGCTTGTGAAAATTTCAACCAGGAAAAAGGACCTAAAAAAGTTTTTTTTTAACAATTTATTAAATTATATTAAGCTAAGTCAATAAAAAACCAGTTTATTAGTCACCGTGCACTTTGGGGTTGTGTATATTTCATAATTTGCTTTTAGCCTAAAATCATCAAAAGACGTTTTTTGTGTCTTCTGTAAAATTTGATATGTGTGTGTTACGTTCTTTTTCCTTTCCATAGTCAATACATATCGACTGTGGAAAGAGAAAAGGACGTAACCCACACATATCAAATTTTACAGGAGGCGCTAAAAACGAGTTTTGATGATTTTGTGACACATGCAAATTATGAATTATACACAACCTTGAAGTGCACGGATACTTCTAAACGGGTGTTTAATTGACATAACCTAATATTAATTAAAGAAATTGTCTCGGAAAAACCTTTATGTCAGTGTTTTTTCTTGGTTTTAATTTTTTACAAGGTCATCTTTTTCAAACTTAAAAGCTAAATTTAGATACCAATTCGGCATTTTCAGCTTCCATCATTTTGATAGACCGTGTGTCAAGTTGTATACATTGTGATTATCGAAAAAAGCTGTTTTGGAAAATTGAGGGTTACGTCCTTTTTCCTTTCCACAGTCGATATAAATATATATTAAATAAGTTTTATTTTGACATCACTATATTATAATATATAACTTAGTACTTGTATTACTATGCTACAGCCTACGTAACGTAGCAAAACTCGTACGTTAAGTATGGAATAGAGGGTAAATGGGGTGGTATTCATCAGCAACTATTAAGTAACCGATTCAATACTTGGAACAGAAATAGTTTCAAAATTGGGACCGATCATTTGTTTTAAATAATGCTGTGACAATATTTTTTCAATAAATTCTCCTATTGATTTTCAAGAAACTTTTTTTGATTAAAAGTGGACTATTGATACATTACATAATAATTAATCCCCTGAGGAGTGAAGTTAGCCAAGGGATGTTTTAGGAAATGTTGAGTTCAATTCTTTCTTTAATAAAAATATGCAGTACACAAAAACACTGATTTGAAACGTTCTCGTGCTTAAAAAAATTATAGAAAAGATTGACCATTTTTCCACTTAGCTCACTTTACTTCTCTGGGGCTCATATAATGCTAACAATATTAATATTTTAAATGTTATTTGAAATATTTATATTGATTAAAAAAATATCTTGCTGTATTGTCAATGTACTTGTGGTTGCAATTTCCGCATTGCTTTTCTTAGAATTGAATGTCTCGATGGTGGTAAATATCGTTATTTCTTTCATCTGGTTGCTTTCAGCTTCAGCTTTTTTTGAAAAAAAATTATCTCAACAAATTTTATGGTCGATGTACGGCCGGTATGTTGTGGTTTCCGGGTTAACGGTAAATAAATACACCAATACAAAGGATCGAATCCTTGAGACTAAAAATCAAACAATATACATATAATGAGATATAAACTATATAAATGATATAAACTATTGTGAATCAAAATAAGACTTCAAATGCAAATAAAAATACTCTATGCTGGTGCAATAAACTCGTAGAAGCATAACGAAGGGGATACCATCACAACGTATAAAAAGCGTATTTTTTAATTTCTCGGGATTGTGTTTTTCAGTTTTCGGGTGACCGGGATCCCGGGCGCCTAAAGAGAAACCTTAGCTACTATCTATCAATGTATGATCATCAAAATCATATCAAGACTTTGAATAGATTTAATAAATATTGCAAGTTCTGCATAATAACATTTTAACTGGCAATTAATACATTCGCGTAGTACATATATGTCTTTGCATATACGACTTTTTACGTTTTCATACAAGTACCTAATAAAATAAAATTACCATGCTGCAAAAACGATTCGTTGATAAAATGGTTGTAAAAAATCACTTCTATTGCTCGAGGCCATTCTGAGTAAATTGAGTTATACGAACATCAAATACGCTTTTTTACCGTAATAAAGATATTATATAAGATCAGCCCAGGAATCTTCAAGGACTCTACGTCAATAAAAAGGGGCATCCCCGTAGGAAATGAAATCGGGTTAGGGACATGGCGAAATAGGCGACACCCGCAGACGACTTGTTGAGGAGTGAGGGAACATGTTTGCGCGACACATTTGTGACAAGGTTTGGCGACACGTTTTGTCGACTGCGGGAAATAAACATCTAGAGAGATTTTACGGACTTTTTACTTTAAGAAAAAGAATATTTTAGTAATGCCACAATGAGAGCAAGGTCTTAATTTTTACTACATTATTTTAAGCATCGTGCTTAATGTTAAGTAAAGGCTTCATTGTTTTGACAGTGACATCTGATAAATATGAACAAAAATAACCATTTCTTGGTATTTTTAATGTTTCAAATTAATATTTGAAAAAAAAAATTACTTTAAAAACTTTTTATTTTTTTCAGTTCATTTTGAATGTCATGTACTGGGTACTGTAACATCCATAAATTAATGCCATAATAAAAAAAAAATACTAGGTCCATTGACTTACTTTGTGACTAAAACCAGGGGGCTTATGTTTGATTTAGTTCACTTTTTGTGTCACGCGGATTCCATCCGCAACACCTTTTGACACTCATGGAAGACAAGGCTTTTTTGACGAATTCGCGTCCCTGCATGTGTTTCAATCGATTTCTGCTCGAATACATGGGCGTTTGTTATATCTAAAATATTTCCTCCCACCCATCCAATCCTAAAATTAACGGGTCAAAGCGAGAGCGATTATTTGACCACTAGCCTTATCCTTCTAGTATTTCTCTTTTTTTGGCAACTGAGTAACAAGCGGTTCTCTTAAAAAAACTTCTGTCGAGACACTTCTATTACCAATCCATATGCTCCACATTGGGAACGGGGATATAGACTAGAGGAAAAAACCTAAGTAAAAAACTTGCAAAGAAGTGAACTCACTTCTTTGCAAGTTTTTTACACCTATTTTTATTCAGAAAAAAGCACTGGCCCTGAAAAATTATTAATGCAAGCTTGGATGTATATAAGAGTGGTCAGTGGTCGCCCAAAATATCCCCATTCAATTTTCACATTTAATTCGTTATTTTATTATGTCATACTTTTTAAAAAAAATCATTACGAAGATAATAGCGAGGCGAATTGCAGTATCCCTAGTTCACTATTCCCAGACCATGTATAATTTTAGTTTCTCTTGAAATGGTTGCATCATCACGTCATATAAATCATTGTATGAAATTGCTAGCACGTAAATCCGAGAAACCGTCTACGTTAACGTTTTAATAAACTCGTCTCTACCACTAAGACGTTAAATGTTCTGCCCCATTTTCACTGCACAAGTGCGGAAAGTAATAATGTAATATATGCATCTCTTAGAGTTGCACGTGTATGAAGAGAAGATAAAGCCACGTTTAGAACAAGCAATCCAGGACGGATTTTTTGTAATAAAAGAATATCTTCTAAACGTGATAAGGGTTATTTAAAAATTGATTTATGATTCCTCGGTGTAGACTAATTTGGTAAACAGAACATGGTAAAATATGTAGATGTTTAGTCTTGAAATAGTCAAACATTAACAGAAATATTTAAATATATAATATAACAGCAGGCCGTATTTTTTAAAATACGAGTAACGTCTTGCTGTTGGTGGGAGATACTTTCTGGACAGTAGCCGGCCGTACAGATCGTTGTTGCGCTTTCAAAACCAGCTATGTCCTTATTTTCACAAATTCGGATTGTTACATTAACAAATTTATAATAATTCACCGCATCTGCAAAGAAAAAAAACGATTTTGATATAAAGCGTTTTAGAATTTATTTACAAGTTTGTTGAGGACAACCACTGTAATTCGTACTGTATTTTAACTCGTTTTGAGACTACTGTTTTGAAAAAACACCCAGCGGATTTTGAAAGCGCAATGACGGGATGCTTTCACTTGCGTTCGAATAAAAAGTATGTTTTAAAGTAAGATAAAATTTGTGCAAACGAGTTGTTTTTATTTTCGTTCTGAAGCTCATTAGATAGTACTTGTCTTGTAAAACGAGAAAGGGCTCTTACACAGGTCTTTCACACTTTTTAGGTTTTAAAGCATACGCTACCTTATAATTATTAATTAATCATAATAATTAACCATCTATATGCCATCATACGAACTTATTATAGCGATGTTTTAATTGCATGTGAAGGGGTTACACCGTGACACAGTTATATACGATGATTCGGCGTGTGTTCCTTATATCTAGTGGACACAAGTAACAGCAGTCACCTACAGAATAGATTCTCAACCTTTTTGGTCAACGAGAGATTTTAAAAAATATATTTACGAGAACACACATTGTTTATCAAATAAATATTACTTATTACGTCGAATAATAATATCTTCACAAAGAATTGATTTTCATTTTGTTTTACGTTTCAAAAACAAATCTAGTTTCCCTTGTATGGACAGTCTACGACCAAAATGTGATCTCCAACGATTCAACAATCTGGTGTTTGCACCATTCGTACACGATCGGTTGATTTCACTCCATGCCTCTTCAGTGTTTTTGATAACTTTTATTTAATACATTTTTTTACTTAAATTGGACTTTCATTAGTATTTTAAATGAATTAGCTCATATTTTTTACATTATTACCTTTACGGTTACTTTTCCAAATTACTGTTTTTTTTAGAATAAGCTTCTATGGCACAAAGAGCGATCATATAAAATATAATATGTATGAAAAGTATTTTTTGAACCAACTAGAACAGGAATGGCGAACATATGGCACGCGTGCCCGAGGTGGCACGTTTGAGAATTTGGATGGCACGCGATCGATTTCAAAGTTTTAACAAATAAAAAAATTGATAAAAAAATCCGTGAATTTATTCCGTTTTATTATTTTTCAAATGTTTCCCATGAGAAACGACTATCGTTAAAAGTTTTATTTTTTTCTATTTTGTTATAAAAAAAAAGTACTGCTTGGGCACGCCACTCAATCGAGAAATAATATTTGTGGATTTTTGGCACGCTGACCCAAAAAGGTTCGCCATCACTGAACTAGAAAATACCGACCTTTAAAACGTGACACATGAGTCGCCCATTTTCAAAACTAAACCTTTACATTTTCATAGCACTTTGAGACACAAAAAAACGTGTTGAGAACCATCTTAATTTGAAAAATAACCATATTTTAGTAGATAAAATTGAAATAGTTAATATATTCTTCAATATGATTCAAGAAAATATGTCTTTTATTTCAATGTAACGGTTCCCTACGCGTTCTTTTATAGGTGCATATGTCTAAAAATATATAAATGGACAATGTTAGTGTTGGAAATGGACGACTCATATATAATATATCATTATGTACTAAAACTTTTGCCAAAGCAAGGAAGCTTAACAATAGAAACACACGTGTAAAACTTATTGCAGCTTCCAACCAGCTTCTTTTACATAACAAGATGTAATGTTAAACGTGAATCTTACAGTAGATAGCGAACCGTTCTCAAGCTAGCTTATATTATTTCGTTTTATACAGAGGTAAAAAATATCTATCAGTACAATGGAAGTTTTTAGTTTAAAATAAATACTCTTTCAAAATAAATCGATCGTTTTACCTGTACAAATAGTTTGCTTTTTTGTGAATAGTTTTTCACAAAGTCATATTTTTTTATTTCAATTCAGATGCCGTCGTTTGTAGCGAACACACGTATGCCAGCCATTTAGAGATATAAAAAAACTGATAAATGTATTTCCTTATATCTGGTATTATAGTGCATTCAATCGAGTGAATTGGTAATATGGTATTGGTATGAATAAAAAGCAAAACTAAGAAAGTGGACATGCGTAAGTGTAACCATTTAAAGATATAAATAATACTGAAACTGAAAAAAGTATTGCTTGTATTATATAATATATATTTTCCATTTTGGTGTAAATAAAATCTAGTTCAAGTCGACCGAGTCGACATTAATTTAACTTGTGTTATTTCATTATAATAATAATGTAACAATGTCAGAATGTTAGAAGTATAACGTGCTGTCGGAATAAGCTAATGACTATGTTTTATCACTCTTGTGGAGTTAAATACTGCTGTTTTCACCTCATAAATGTAACAAATAGTTTTGATGAAAACATACCTTAGTGGTGGAATACATATATACAGATTATATAGGTTTGAATGTTTCGCTGCACGTTCTTTGCAGGAGCTCGCTGAGATTTCTGAATGCTTTACGTATTTGAATCACGTGGCCTGTGCAGCCTTCACGGTGTAGTGTAGAGCTTAATAAATACAATAAGACTGAATCAAAGCATTTCGCACATAAAAAAATTCTCTGAATTTGTATTTGTTAACATTTCATTTGCATTGCTTAAGATTGCAATTATCGTCTTCATCCACAAGACTAACAATAAAAATGATAAGCATGAGTGAATAAATAGTGACACATTTATGAAAGTGCAGATGGTTAATGAATAATTGAATATTGCAAGTATTCATCAATTCTTGGTGTCAAGACATTTAATTTATAAAATAACTTCTTATTCCCCGTTTTCTTCTTGGCGCTACAGTCCTAGTTGAATCCTGGCCGCCTCAATCGATATCATCTACTCCACACCGTCATCCCCCAGCCGCTAACCTTCTGTGACCAGGGCTGTGGAGTCGGTGTCGGAGTCGGGAGTCGTAGAGTCGAATAAAAACAATTTAAAGATATTTAAAAATATATATCTATTCATCATATTGATTGGTGAAGTCTACTAGAATGATCTGATGATATATAAATATATGTATGTTAAACGAACATATTTCAAAAATCAATTCGTTGTCGGAGTCGCCTTTTTTACCCAACTCCAGAGCCTTGACTATGAAACTTTATCCTTACAGCGAAGTCGCAATCTTCCAATGCAGCGTCTTCTATAAATAAATATAAAAAAACACAATTTTTATACTCCTCTACGTGAGATCTGGACTGGTTTCGTCTACAAAAGAAAATTGTCATTTGAATACTTTTTTGTTTTAAAAAACATTTGTGGTTGTCTGGGCAAATAATTTTGATACTAGTGGTGTTTAAGTTTTCACTCACAGACCGGTGTTTTATGGGGCGCTATATTGAGACGCTAAAGCTAGTCGCCGTAAAATTTCTTCGAAAGGTTCACGATGTGATTGAGGACGGGATTGATGTTGAAGTAACAAAATCATGATCTCACTCACCTTTAACTCGATGGCTGCCACATACGAGATATCTTGTAAAATTTTAGTGCTCAACACGCCAGAGACGAGTTATCTCGTCGATAACTAATTAAATTAATAGTTGCAAATTATAACCGGCGTGCAAAGTAATTACTATTAATTATCTACGGCAGCTAAACGGTTAAAGCCGTACGCTCTACATACAATAGAGTATAGGCTTGATTAGTTTTACCCGATTTGGGAAACGCTGCTCTATCTACGTATATTTACAACAATTAAACGTAAATAAAAAACAATGGTAAGAAAAAAACGTTCGTTTCTCATAATCTGAAATCTGACCAAATATTTTTTTCAAGGCTCAACTTAACTCCGGAAGATAAACTTGTGCCAAATTGAAATTCCGTCCAATGCCTGCTTGGAAACACTATTCGAAAAGGTTGTCTTTTTTTATGAGGACATGATGTTTGACTAGACCGTTGAATGTGGTATTATTATGCTGTCGATAAAACAGAAATCCTTGCCAAATAATAATCTCCGACAGTGTTTACCGAGCTAGCCTTGTTGTACTTGCTATGGTGTCTTTTCTCAAAAGTGATGTCGAACACTTTTTGCAATTTTTCAACCAATAATAATTTGGCCATTACCGATATTCATTAACGGTCAGTAAAGAAGCGGAATATATTGAACACACATGTCAGCTCTTTATGTAAATTTAATAATCAAGTTAGATTATATTAGATTAGAATTATTAAACCTTTTTTTTAACTGTCTAAGAAAAATCGACAATTTCTTTTTACCACATTTTGTATTCTATAACTGATCATCTTTTATAAATTTTCGTCCGTTTAATTTAGTACCTAGACACTTACAATTGATACCGTGTAAGAGGCCAGCGGGTCCTATGTCGCAGCGGTAAGCGTTGTGAGCTTCCGTGCTAGATCTCACAGATTTGAGTCCCAGTAGGAACAGCATTTTTTCAATCAATCTATCTGTTTCTGTTCGAAAGCATGGGTATTAGCGAGAACAATTAATTGAACCACTAGTCTTGTCCTATCTCTATCCTTTTTGAAAAATAGAGGTTGATCAACTAAGTAACAAAGATCTTCCGATGATATACTTTCACATTGGGAGCGGACATTGATTAAAAAAATCAACTAAACGGTATTCAAAATTATTGTAGTATAACAAATTATCACTTTATTTTAGACACTTTCAAGAGAAGCACGTTATATCTGTGTGATTCATTGAAAGCCTCCAGAAGAATTTATCATAATAAAACATATATATATATTTATCAATAAATTTATGAGCGTGAATAATTCAACAAATAGGTGATTTGATCAATTTTTCCATTTTAGTGCTAAATTAAGCGATTCAAATGTTATAAAATCAAATCAAGTTCGGTTATAAGCAAATGATTTTTAATATAATTATGAAGATCACTTAATAATATTGAATAAAATGTTCACAATCACTTATAAATAACAGATAAAGCATACAATATAATTTAATAAAGATTTTTTATATTGTAAACATGGGGCTTAGGTAAATATAAAGTTTCAGCTTGCGATTGTTTGTTTGAAGAAACTGTTTTTCATCTCTGAAATAAACGTTAACGAATTTACTCACGTACATGTCTATTATACAGATGTAGTTGACTTGAAGTAATGTTATTAGTTTGCGATTTCGGCCGAAGCACACCTGCCTACATCACTTGTATAGCATTTTTCGGCTATATTGTATTCCCTTACTTCTATTGATGTGCTTTATTAAAACATAATAAGTGTAAACAAAATAATGACATAACGTATTTACCCATCTTTTTTAGTAAATGATTTACCTTAATATTGTACACTAAAATACGAGATGAATCGACTAGTTACAAAAAACGAAGGGTCAATATTTCCATAATTGCGGCAAACAATGATTTTATGTTTCAAGCAAAAAAAAAATGGTTCTAAATGTATGCATATGTAAAGATTATTTTTTCTCTTGTATTCTTTCATTGAATACAACAAAACAATAGTTTTTACGAGTCAATAAACCATACAATTAAATAAATATAAGCAGAATAAAATTGTATATACTAGAAACCTGAACCAACCAGTTTTCAAATATATCGCTAATTTAGATTTTTTTTCGTATGCTTATATTGAGTAGTAAATTTTCACAACCAGTGTAAAATTGTGCGCAGAATACAAACGGTTAAAATGTGGTTTTAGCGCATTTTGTAACTAGACGCCTTATATGTTCATTGTGATATAAAGAATGAATAAAATATTTGTAAGAAAGTGTAGCCATCAAACACATGTGATAATAGTAAGAAAGTCCGAAATATACGAACACAATAATTTCATGATCAATTTAACTAACATTCGTTTCAGTTCTCCTAGTTGCAAGTTTTCAATACAAAACTGACATTCATGTGAATTACATACAATATTAGCACATAACACACGCAAATCGCCGGCATCGATTGTCTTTGAAAGAAAATATTACATATCTGTGAGCTAGTGTTTAAACTTAAAATCATAAAATTAAGGTCAAACCGAAACTTTAGAATTTAAATAGAATTAAAGATCTGTAAAATACGGAATAATCCATTAAAATATTATGTAAAATACTTCAAGTCACAGCAAATAAGTTTTGTTACATTCGTATCTTAACAGTGTAGGAAACAAATTTTGATGAAAATTAATACAACATAACTACTTGCATTAAGTCTCACGACTAAACAGCAGCTTATGAGCCCAACAACTTGGTTCAGTGATAAAGTTTTCTGACAAACAGTAGACTGAGCTAAGACTAATTAATGAGTTGATATCGCTCGAGTACAAACTGTTTCCACACCAGACAATAGATGACACTGATAGAAATCTTCTGCTGCGGGAAACTGGAACACGAACGAAGACAAACAGCTTATTCTGGAGGACCATCAAAGGCGTGAGTGTTTTGGCATTATCATTGAATGAAACGTAATCTGCTTGCGCCATTTCGACATGAGTACGGTAATTATTTTTCATCTTGAGTGTTTTTTCTTTAATTTGTACAGCTCCTTGTGGATATTTATGAAGTGTTATAAATTCTGGCTACCTACAGTAAGCTCTTTAAGATCGATATCAAATAGCGAACAGTCAGTATTCTTGGGGTTTTTTTTTGGTATACATATAAGCAGAGACGAAAGTTTTGCTTTTTTCAGGTGGTGGGTCAACAGTGGTCAGTTTCTTTTGTTTTCTTTCGTTTATATATGCAAGTCAGTAGCATAACGTAGTTTCTTCAAATTCAGGAGGGTAAAAGCCGTCAAAATCTTTATTAGAACATTAATTATCTTGCATATTTGTAGGAAATGGAAAGACAATTTTTTTTTTGAACCCTCCGTAGAAGTAAAATAGCCTGAAAAGTGATTGTATGGATTGATGGGTAAATTGTGAAATGGATTGGGTGATTCATGCACAAACCTCGATGAAAAATTAATATATGCCTAATTTCATGGTCAAGGGTTGTAATAAAAAAACGGATTGTATTAATAACAGTCGAGCTATCAACTGTCCAACCCTCTCATGCAATCATTATATTCGGTTGCAATTATTAAGTCACTACGAAAATTAAAACATAAGAAAAAATATTATAAAATTTTAAGAGATATTTTCTTCATTTTTAAATGAAAGATATTTTTCTTGTTGATCTTTTGAGTCAAGCAACATAAATTAGATGCACAAGTGCTAACAAAATACATGACATTTCATTACTCGTGCTATTTGTATTTTAGTGTTTTTGGTTTCTAATTAAATTCAACATCGTATAAATCACATATGCCACATTAAATAGCTTTGATACAACTGAAATCCGGCTACAGATATAACCAAATAAATAATACTCCTTTTGGTTTCCCTTTATGAATCGTCCTCCAATTATCGGAGAGTGATCTTCAGTCCAATTCCCAGTTTGAGTGTGATTAGAAAAAAACATCCCAAAGGGCGTAGTATCATCAGCTAGTCTATATTAATATATTGTGGTAATTAACGAAATGTTTTAATTGGATAATATATTAAATTATGCATAATATTTGGGTGTTAAACAGGCAAATGTTTTTTTGTTTTATTCAAACGATAAGATCAAATAACAATTTATTATTCCGACTAATTAACTAAAATACAGTTTTGTATTTCATAAATCTCAATCCAGCTTAACCTTTTCGGCTCGGACTGTATCGGATCAGAGAGCAAAGGGTAGAATTATTTTCACAGAGACGATATTGCGAATTACTCGTTGGCTTCATTACCATTAATTCCCCGCGAACCTTTGTCTTGATGAGGGACGGTTTTTGGCGCGCTTTCCGGCCTCCAGATCCAAATATCATACTTCTCCTCTTTAGCCACCCACTCTCCCTTTTGAATTCCGCGGATGTTTATTAAATGGTTTTCATCCAGTGGCGCTTAGTATTTCATATATGAAACATAGGTCACATTTATTATTCTTTTAGTTTTATTTGTGGCATAACACATTTTCGATAGATAACAATTCGACCTTTTTCTCAATAAAAAATCATTTTTTATAATTAAATATTTAAAGTAAATGTCATTCATATGTCGTGTGCAAGTGTCATGTTTTTAATAGTAATATTAATTGTTAGAAAGGCTAAAAAAACTATTTTGGCATATGTATCACTAAAATTTTAGATAAAATGAAGAAAGTAATTTTTAAGATAATTACATATGCCAATCGATTGCTGAAAGCTAAAAAACCCATTGTAAGATAAAATTGTAATACCGCATTGATACATTTATTCAAATTGCCTTGAATCTTCAGAACATTAGTGGAATAACTAAATACTAATAACAGTACCTACACAAAAAACTTACTATTATCCTCTAGCGTGCATAAACTATAAAAAATATTATAAAAACATGCCCACTCCCAATGTAGAGTATATGGCCTCCTAGTAAAGGCATCTCAGCATAAGTTAAGAAATATGTTTGTTTAAATAGATAATATTTTCTCTTGATTGATCTAGCGCACATCACAACACAACTAAACACATAAACACACTCATTCTCTGCTTGCGTTTTGAGCGCACATGCAAAGTTTTGTTAAGCACACTGTTACTTTGTTCATGTTTAAGATCATATTAATGTTAATATTCGGGTCCTATGGCGCAGCGGTAAGCACTGTTGGCTTTCGTGCCGGATCTCACGCGTTCGAGTCCCGGTACGAACAGAATTTTTTCAATTGATTTATCGATTTCTGTTCGAAGGCAATGGTGTCTGTGATGTCTTAATTTCCCTCCCACCTTTCCTATACTTCAATGACTGTGACTGTACTAGCCTTATCCTTCTATCCCTACTACTCCCTTTTGTAGAAAAGCGTTTTCGACTGAGTAACAGTTCTCGTAGAAAAAACTTCTGTTAAGTGGCCATATACTGCTACACATCGGAAGCGGACGTTGATTTAAAAAAATGTTAATATTTGTTTGTGATTTTAATTAAAGTTCCATCAGACTCTTTGTCAGTTAAGTAGTGTTCTTTTATTTATTATCTATTAAACGCCACCCATGTAGTGAGTTAGTACACCACTGATAAACGGAGAGTGTTGAACGCTTAATTTAACGTTAATTAATTTGACTGTACTGTTAATTAACATTTTCGAGATGCTCCGTTTCATCGCAAACGATCTCGATTTATATTCATTAGCTAGCATTACTTATTTAAAATATATCATTAACCCATGTCATTGAAGTCATAATCGAATGAATGATATGTCCTTAACCCAAGAGTGGTTGTCAAAAAGCGCTTAAAATTGTTTTATAACTCTGTTTAAAAGAAAAGGACTTTTGTCTAAAATCAACACTTTTTTGGAGGAATTAATATGATTTATGTTACCTATAACTTAAAATAAAAAAGTGTTTCATAATCAAAATTACTACCATATTTTATTGATTATATATTATATGCACCCTTATTTATATACAAATAATAAAAATTACATAACATATCAAATATATTAATCAATTTATAAAAAACTGTCTTACTGGGATTCGAACACGTGACCTCAGTAACCAAACTCAGTAACTCAGTACTTCATTGACCACGCAATCAGCATCATGTTAGATCAGCGATTTCCAACCTGGGAGGCGCGGACTATTGCTAAGGGAGGCGCGAGCAGTCCAAAATATGAATTAACTCTTAAAAAGTTTCTTTTTTACTATATGAAATAAAGAATGGGGAGACGCGAAGATATTTTTCTTCAAAGGGAGGCGTAGTTACATAAAGGTTGGAAGCCACTGTGTTAGATGATCTATATATTCGTGAAGATTTGTCTTTCCAATCATTTTTGTATCCATGTCAACTCCCAATGCAGAGATACGGCTTTCTTATAGAGGTATCTCAACAAGGGATTTTCTACGAGAACTGTTTGTTATTCAGTCGTTCAACATCTCTTTTACGAATAGGGTAGTAAGGATAGAAAGGATAGGGTAGAACAGGAGTGGTTGCCTTATCACTCTTGCTACACCTCGTTATTTTAGGATTGGTTGGAGAGGAATTTGTAGACATCACAAAAATCCATGCCTTTGAACGGTAAATGAAAAATCGATTGAGAAAATGCTGTTCGGAAGCCAACGACGTTGATCATTGTGCCACTGAATAATCACTCAATTTATACTGCTTGCAATAAGGAAAACTGGACCTAATTTTTACAGAAAAAAATCTTGTATTTATGGCGCTTATTAGCTTGTAAAGAAATATATTATAATCTGCGATTTGTTTTTTGTATTTTAATGATTATTTAAAAGATTAATATCTGGTGTTTTTCGGTGTAGGGCATGAATGTAGACTACAACAACCCAGTCATGTATGAAAGGAATGTATTATATCTTTACTCTACCGTACATAAGGCCAACATATTTGTAAGGCCAGTCAAAGTTTATGCCATCTACACATATTTCACATTGTACAATATTCTATTCACTTCAGTACGCAGTTTGAACTAGATTAGAGAATGTATGTGTATATGAACCCAATATCATTACACAAATAGAGGTTTTTTGGTGAATATAAAGACCAGTTCGACAATATAATTATAATAGGAGAAAAACACGCAACAGTCATAATCAAGGGACCGCATTATGACGACAGTACGAGGTTATATTGTCAACTGTCATCATAATTATGACGTACGATGTTTTTTTTTTGTCATGTAAAAAATAATAGCAAAATTCGGCTATTTTTCGATCCCGAGAAATCTGCCGTTTGTATGCTGCGATTTCTAGGTGTGTTTTTATTGAATTATTTTCAATTGGAAAAATACAATATCTTGCGAATACTACTGTAAAATTTATTAAGAGAATTCTTATCTCATTCCTTTAGGAAATCTTTCGAAAATATTTGTCAAGGAATAGCAGGTATCATTAGTCTTCCGTTCAAAAAGACAATACGATTTTTCGGCCACTATAACAAAAATTAAACTAATAAAATGTTGAGAATCTATTTTAGATTTTTATTTTGTATACACTTTGGCCATTATGCATTATAAGTTTTTAAATTATGACAACACATTGTTTTTCAGTAGAAAGTAACTAATCAATGATAACCTTTTTTTAACTATCCTTAAAAGACAATCAGACTAGAAAACCTTGCAAAATATTTTTGTTTATTTTAGTTTCTTCCAATTCTTTGCGTACAAATCCCTAAAATTCCATAAAATGTGTCTTCAGTTATCAATAATCCCGTTGTTGCAATCGAAACATGTACTAGGTAGACTAATTTATTATATCAAGTCAACATTATTCCATGGAACAGTAAGACATTTTACACACCAAAATTTAACTAAGTAAAATTTACAATTAACATTTTTGAAAGACTTGATCAAGATTAATTTTGGTTTAAAATTAGGCTGATATAAAATCTTATTAAGAAGACAAACATATTGTATAGCCATGTTTTATTCACCTTGATATTTTTAAATAATAGATTATTTTCCGTCATTACAAAAACTCGAAAATCACTTTGAATCTTCAATATTGATGTGTATATATAATGTTCATATCTTGGCTTATTCAATATTTTGTTTTTGTAAGCGTGACACGTGTTTCACTTATATGAGAATGTCTTTGGTGGAAATATTACACAAATCCGATAATATCTCCCTCAAAACGTATATAACCACAATGGATAAATCTACCCATCTTCATAAGTTTTCTCTAGAGAAGCTACAATATTATTCGTACCGATTTTCTTGTAACCGAAAACCGTGTTTTTGAAATCTATTTTTCAAAAGAAACAACAGAGAACAATAAATATTTCGATGTTTTTATAGTGATTTTCCAGCAGAAGAATTTTTCGTAAGAAAATCATTTAGTCCGTTAATCCGTTAATGTATGGCTGATTTTGATTATGTTGGAATCTCTTTGTTGCTTGTGTTTGAAATTCCATGCATGTAATTTCACTATATAAGCTACAAATAAATTGAATTAAGCTTTTGCTTTTGGAAAAAAAAATAACCTTTTTAAATTTAATATAATTCTAGTTACTAATAAATGAAATAGGGTAGGGTTATTATTCGTTTTTGTCGATTACGGGATCAACGGCTAGAATCGCTGTATGACATTTTCATACTTTGGTTTATCAATCGATGAATGGATATAAATAAATATCTGTGAAGTTTTTAAAAGTACAAGTGCGTACAAGTACAAACAGCGGTTGACTAATAACAAGTCTTTTCTTAGCCCTACGATTCATCAAGCCAGCCTATGTGATCTAGTAGTAATAACTAGGACATAGTGATCACATGGTACTGAGGTTAAGTCATAAAAAGGTCAAAGTTTTCTGATTTTGAGATTTAGAGTATTTGTGACTTCTTTCCATCTCGAGTGAAAGGAAAAATCTGATCGTCGTTTAAAAATCTCAAAATAAATGACTTTTCTATAATATATGAAGAGCTCAGATCGAATAAAATAATCGATCGTAACTCTAAACAAGCGGGCGACATCTGGCTAAAAATATTTAATTGTAGTTCTATAAGTATAAAAATAACTAGTTATGATGAAGTTTAAATAGCTATCAACTAAATAATATTAAATTTGTAAATAAATACAGCGTTATTTTGATATTATTATAGTCTAGTTCTACCAAGTATGTAAATGCTATTTAAATCAATAATATGGAATTGCCGTTTTTTCTAAGATCAAGTAAGATATTGAAACATTTCTACGTATTCCGACAATTAAATTGTATGACCCTGATAAAATAAATTTCTATTGTTAATAAATTGAAATATACAATAATTTAATACAAAGCACTGAAAGTTGTTTTAACGGGCTTCAATTGATTGCACAAAACTTCCACAGTCACGGAAATATAATTTTCCAAAGCCTAAAGTCAAGCAGTGCCAGAAAACCTGTTGCCACCGCTCCCACCCTCAAAGTTTGGAGGCTTTCGTGCCACAGAGGGGCGGTTTTCTACCCTCGTTATTTGGCTTTGGTCAGCTGCCAGTGGCGTATCTATCCGGAGTTTGATGTGGTAGGGGGACGTGACACTTCGAAACCAGAAATTGTATGTACCGTGACAAGTGTAATCGAACATTTAATATTATTGTTGAAATGAAATTGATTTTGAATCATATTCATTTTAATAAATTAATTATATATTCATTATCACAATATTATTTTGATTATGTAATTGTTAAAAATAATTATGGACATTTAACAGTTTGCTCTTTTACAATATTTGTGAACTGTTAGTTAGGTTTTACTTTTTATTATTTTCTATCTTGTAAGTTCAAAATATTTTTATATATTGATGTATTATGTACTGTTTTTTATTTTAATTATATCTGTCAAGTGCATGGTGAATTGACGTCAGCTGTAATGTCATATACTGACCTTCTGATTTAAAATACCTTTGCCGCTTGGTCGAGTGGTAAACGTTGTTGGCTTCGGTTACGGAGGGCCCGGGTTCAAATCCCGGTACGGACAGTTTTATAAATTGATTTTTCAATCGATTTATGAATTTCTGTTCAAAGGCATGGATGTATGTGATGTCTTGAATTCCCCCCTCTCACCCATCCTATCCTATGAACGGGGCGTATCGAGAGCGATTAACTTACCACTAATCCTGTCTTAGCCTTATCCTTCTATCTCTACTCTCTTTGGAAAAAGAGAGGTTGAGGAATTGAGTAACAAGCAGTTCTCGTAGAAACACTTCTGTTGAGATAAACTCCATTAGGAGTCTAAATGCTCCACATTGGGATCGGACATGGTTTAAAAGTTCAAAATATTAATATATATTTATGTATTATGTACTGTTTTTTTTATTTTAATTATATTTGTCAAGTGCAGGGTGAATTGACGTCAGCTGTAATGCCATATACTGACCTTCTGATTTAAAACAAAAAACAATAATTTCTCTCTCTTTAAGTTGAAATTATGCACGCTACTATGCACCTTGCCATGTACACAATGCTTACCACAACTTGACGGAGAAAAAAGCACATACCAAGTGCTTTGTTTGACCTCTTTAAGTAGAAGCTTTCCAACCACAACTCGTCTTTTTCTCTTTTGGAATGCATTGTACTTTAAAGCTTCGCCTTGTTTGCTTCTCAGATGGCCAAAATAAGCGGAGAAGGGTATTTTGTTTCAAAGGCAGGTTCCAAGTAGATATCTACACCGACTCTTTTCTTTTGGTTATATAAGTATCTGTCAAGAATTTGTGTTTCTTGAACTTTTTAGCGGTATTTCATTGAGATTTTTAAATGGAATTTACTTAAAAGATTCAGTGGCTGAGTCGTAACGTTTTTTTCTTAGTGGTTTCTTGGTCAACAGTTTCATTTTAGTATTCGCTTTTAAATTTTACTAAAAATGTAAGAATAATGAGAACCAACGGGCGTTTAACTTAGATATGTCTCTATCTATACTTCTCTAAAAACTCAAGCTTTACAAAACAATAAGTTTAAGCAATTTAGTGACACGCGTTTTACATATACATTTGTTGCGATAAGTTATATTAAATATCTATGTTATCATAGATATTTAATATAACTTATCGCAACAAATGTATATGTAAAACGCGTGTCACTAAATTGCTTAAACTTATTGTTTTGGGGAATGTGAAGGAATAAAAATTGAGCTAAAACAGGACTGGTGATTAGCTGATACTTTCGCTGCGCTAAATTTTTAGGGTCGGATGAATGAAGGTAATTATATCATAGACATCCATGTCTTAAAGCAAAAATTGAGACCCAGCCAGTATCTTTTAATAAAGATTCATAAATTGCTTTTTTATTTCTGTCATAATTAATTCATGTTCACTCGGATTTCCCACGATATTGGATATTTTCATTTCATTAACCCATCTCATAATTGTCCTACTTTTCATTCGCTTCACCTGGACAACACTTGACTGTAGGTGTTCAACTAGCTGACGTAGTTATTAGCTTCTCTGAAGTTAAAAATTGTGTCTATTGCCGCAACATTCACCTAGTGTCTGGTTGATTTTAATTCAGTAGAAATATTTTTCTAAAGTTAATCAACGGATTTTGCTCAACATTTGACATTAAAATTGAGAATTATCATATTACTAGCTTTATTACACGGTTTCATCCTTAATACATTGAAACTCATTCTTTATTCATTATAAGAACATACTACGCTCATTTTCTGCCGAATTATAAACATGTAAATCTTTACTGCTAAACGACAGCTTATATAAAATATAACAATACAACCTGGCTTCGCATTAGTTGTAGTGAACACTAAAATGTAGACACCGTAAATACAAATAGTTGCGAGTGAGTTGTTCTGGCGTTATTTTGTTTATTGACAATTTTAAAAGTTGAAAACATCACCGTGGATCGAGCTTCATTGAACATTCACAAAATATAGTGCATCGATTAATATTGATAACATTATAAGTTGCATATTGAAAAAAAACACAGTTGACCTTGAAATGACATATGCAAATATTATGTCACTGTTGTTCGTCGTTTGGGAGGAATTGAATTGAACAGACAAAGAGTAAGAGAGACGAGTATCTTCTTTTTTGTAATATAGATGTATTACTATAATATCCCTCTTCTTTATTGAAGTAAACAAATAAATAAATACTCGATTCAAAGTACCGTTGTATCAACTCCATTAACTCTCAATTGCTACAGCATCGCATAAAACAAATCGCTATTATTTCGTTTTTATATGAGATTGTGCAACGTTAAAAATGGATTCGCAACTGCAAGCTATGGCAGCAAGTAGAGATGCCAACCGGAATACCGAATACTTGGGTAATCGTATTTTATTACTCAATTACAGGATAATGTCACAAAGTATTTAGAATTATAGCCATTTACTAGTCATTTTGTAAAAAAAAAATGCGACCACATTGAACAATAAATTAATTTAAATTAAGGTGATATTAAAAGTAAAAATAAAATTATAAGAAACATTGATACGATTGTTTATTATATAATTATAATGTTGTTGCAAATGTAGTGGAAATCTTTTATTTCTTAGCAACTTAAGGACCACTCATTATAAGAAAGGAATTTAGAAGTTGATCCTGTACAAAAAAATAGTCTTGTAATTGTTTTCATATACTACCAGATAACGTTAAGTCAACATATTTATTTTGAGATAATCGACATTTTCGAATATCATAAAACGAACTGAATTAATTATCGTTACCGTATGTATGACAATAAAACTAATGAATAAACAACAATAAAATTGACCAAAATATGTACAGCTCAAAAACGTTTAGTTGTCTTATCGTTTTTAGGTGGTTGTATGTTTTTTTAAATCTAAACAGCTAAAAAGCGTTAAGTAATTTATTGATTTTTGCCAGTATTAACTGCCAACGAAATTGATTTAGTTCGTATAAATTCTTTGAATATAGAAAAAAATAAAATTAATATAAGTGAATTGTTTTTTTCTGACGATAGTGTGTGTTTAAATCTATCGATCTGCATTCATAACTTAAAACAAAAAAAAATACTTAACGTTTTCTGGCAGTATACCGTCATCATTATCCTAAGATGCTTGTTTCACGTGTAGAATACAACTAGAAAATTCACATTGTGTTAGTTTTCAATTACAGTACGTTAGCATTATTTTCAACATAATCTACGATTTAACCGTATTATATGCGTAATTATTTTTTATGTACATATCAGTCACGAGTTCATTCACCTAATTTTTGTTTACATGGTGTTTTTATTTAGGTGGGCAAAATGTAGCAATATTTTATGGCTTACTGCAGGGGTTCTAAGTGTGTCCCGCACGACTTTTCGATATATCTCGCGAAATTTATATTGAATCTACATTTTTTCTTCTTCGTACGGAATATTAAAAATTACTTTCAAAATAAAATATCCTCTGGCAAGAAGATGTTTGATATTTAAACTTTCTTTTGAATTACCAATGTATGTCAAAAAAATATCTACAAAGAGCAATAATAAATCAAACATAAGATCAAAATTAGCAGACAACCATATCGTATATACTTTACATATTCACACCACAAAATTCGAGTCTAAATTGCAGGCTAAAAATAGAAATAATATTTCTTAGTGTAATAAAAATGTATATTGAGAATATTTACAAAAAATGGTGGCCCGCCAAATATATTTTCGGTTTAAAAATTGTCCTTTTGACGATTTTTTTTGAACCCCTCATTTACTGCGTAGTGATATTATTAAATATAATATTTAACAGAATGAGAGAATAATATTTCCAGTATTTGAATAAATGATTATTTTTAGAATTATTTCACTAATAACTGAAATAATTAAGCTTTTTTGAGTAGTTTATGATTTTTAATACGCACATTTTTAATATCGTAAATTTAACATTACCGTAGAATCTCGGTACTTAAATATTGACATTTATACTACTCGATTACTCGGGTATGAAAACTTTAAATTATTTGGCATACTACTGTAATACTGGGTAGGAAAGTTAAGTTAGAGTTAACATGCATCGAGAAGATTACAGAATTGCCAGGCGAAGCAATTTGCATGGCGCTTTTATGGCACCAGTGATGCATTACTATTTGTCTCAATTATGTTTACTTTGAATACTTTGGATGATCTTTAGAGAATATCGAGAGACATTTATTTTCCACTTGTGTGACATATGTAACGTTTTTTGAGAAACAACTTCATACTTATTTGATCGTTAGTTTTCTATCTCTTAGGGAAATAGTTTCTCTTATTTTCTTATATATAATACCAAGTGGGAGAGAAAATTTTTAATGGGACGAATATGTCGTCAAGAAAATAATAAACGATTGAAAGTGACTAAATTTAAATTCTTTTTAATTTATTTGAGTGCTAATATTGTAGTCAACTACGATTTAATAATATTTATTGAATTTACTTGATAGAACTCCATTGTAATAAGGTGAAAAAAAACAAATATTTATTTCTACAAATATTGTTTTTTTTCTATAATTGATAGCTATTTCGGCGTATGACTTCATCAGAACTATTGATGAAGGCATACGTCGAAATATTTATCACCTATATAAAAAATAAATATATTTTTAGAACTAGAGTTGCTATTTTTCACCTAAATACTATTAAATAATATTTTAAATATGGAGGATAGCTTTGTTTTTTTTATTAGTTCATATTAAATAAATAAAACATTAGAATAAATGTACAAACAACAAAATCTAATATTCTACAAACCGTACGAAATATGTTTGAAGATATTTCTCAATTAGGCAAAACACGTACTTTACTTTTTTATACAACCAATAAAATATCAAATCAAATTTAAATGTAAATTTTATAAATTCTATAAATTCCCTAGGGTACTCAACGTTGTACCCACCACCACCCGCTACGGCTTCTCACTCTTCTTATAGGGTGTATTCCGTAGCGTAACAACGTTAGTCGTGTTCAAAATTTTGCCAGAAATGTCCCGAGAAGAAATTCTTCAAGACTTGGTTGCATGCACTACAATGTGCAGAAATTAATAGTTAATAAATAATTAAGTGCAGTTGAAAATATGAGATTTCATCTTAAAAGTAAATGCCGAATTCATCGTAAAGCTTTCTTGTATATTCGGGTTCAGTTCATTGGTGGATCCAAGGGGGGGGGGCACGGGGGCTATGCCCCCCCCCCCTTGAGGAGATTTTTTTTCTTAATTTTTCTACTTTATTAAAACTTTATGGTGAAATGGGATCTTTAATTGTTTAGTTTACGATGTTTTATAGAATAAATACTCAATTATGTATTGACTACTTTTATATAGATATTACTTTTAAATCATCTATTTTTTAATAAATTATGATGTTTATTTTCGAATTGAATGGCCCCCTCCTTGGACAATTTCTGGATCCGCCAATGGTTCAGTTACACGATTGTAATTAAAGAAAAAAACATTAGGGATAACAGCAGCGGTGGGCAGCCAATATGCTAACAAGGTGCTCGCTTTATCTGAAAGCAATTATCGGTGTTCTTTTTTGTCACTACTATGCAATTATATGCAATACTTAAATAAATCGATTGTTACGTAATACACTTTTAATATGTAACAATATGCAATTTACCGTAAACTTATCAATGCAAATTGCTGAAAATGTACTACTGTGTATACTGGAGCTGTCATTAACGATATACAAGTCAGAAATCGCAAATATATACTAATTTGATCTAAGAATATTGTTTTCTCTTAGATTAACAAGGGGCTCGCCGGTTTTAGTAAAATTTAACAATGGGCTCGCGCGAGCCAGCTCCAGGCCACCCCTGGATAACAATTAACAATCAAACAATTGAGCCAAATCACTGTATATTTTTGTATGACACGAGTTGAACTAAATGAGAATTTTTAATGTCACTAGAGTTTAAGTTTGGGACACATAATTACCCACCACCATCCAACATGCCCATACATCTGATACTAACAGTCCTTTTCCATGGCGTAAAAACTTTATGTGTAAATTTTTGTTCCGAGACTCAAAACTCGGCGATATACACATTAGGGCACTGAAAGTCATTAAGAAATTGAAGAGCTTCTATCTGTATAAACCTGTACGCTCGCCGTATGATGAATGCCGTAAGTTTGCCTTGCTGGCAACCAAATCTGTGTGACCCATGGATTCAACACGGGAACACCAAGAGCGGCTATTGGAAATACCATATTTCAGGGTTTCCCAAACTATGTTCCGTGGGACCTAAATAGGTGTTCCGTGATAATTTTGGATGGTAATTTACGCTGCAAAACATTTATGAAACTTCCACTTCATATTATAAATCTAGTGATGGTATATTATCCTTGATGTTTAAAACGTCAAATATATAGGTACATGTGGAGTTTTGAAATCACTAAGAGCTTTATTTACTCATATTTTTATGTGATATGTCAAAAATATAATGAATGATTTAATAACATATATTTTTACTAGTATGAATTACCCGACTTAAGAAATAAGCTGTGTTCCGGTAACCTTTATAGATTTGCAAAGTGTTCCATTGAACAATAAGTTTAGGAAACCCTGGTTTATTCAATGCAATGAATGTTTAGATTTGATCTAAAACGATGGTTCACAACCGCTGAATTTTATGTTGTTAGGCAAAGCGGAAAAGTTTTTTAAAGAAGTACAGATTATTTTTATTTGTTTTTTGGCTACTTCTTTGAGTAAAACTCGGGAAATTCTTCAGTTTAGTTTTTTAGAAATGTACATTGTTTATTCAAACAGTTGTTATCTTGTTTTTAAGAGTTTTGCTTTTCATCAGTTTTTTTTGTATGTAAAATTCGTAAATAAATAAAATTCGTGAAATTATAATTAAGCTGAATTGAGTGCTTTAGACTCTACTTCAGTACTCCGCAACCGGTGTGCCGCGGCACACTAGTGTATCGCGAGGCGATGCTGGGTGTGCCGTGGCGCGAATCTCTAATAAACGAAAAAAAAAATAGTTTAATAAATGTGGATAAATTGAAACTATTCTTTAAAGATAATCTCCATTAGGAGTAAATGTGCTCTAAATTGGTGGTGGACATGGTTATAAAATATCCATATGGTTCTTTTGTGGTTTGTATCATATATAAACACAAACCAATGTAATTTTTGTATAGGTATTATGCACATTTTTACTTGTGATGTGCCGCAAAATTTTGGAGAGCACGTCGGTGTGCCTTGGAAAATAAAAGGTTGCGGAGCACTGCTCTACTTGACCGTAATAATTGAAGCCCACATTAAAATATTTTTCAATATTTCATCAATCTCATACAAATTAAAAATTAACATATTAAAATTATCATTTTTTTTTAAATAAACCTTTATAGCTAAATTAATTTCTTTTTTTTTTGTATGTCACGGATATTTAGATATACAAAATATGTAACTTTACATTATATATTATTTTTCATACGAAAATCCTCATGATTAGCTGTGAGTAAAAGCGATCTTGATTACTTAATAAAGTAATGGAATTAAAACAAAAGCTCCCTTTCCGGCAAGAATTGATAGTCAACTCATTAAAAATGATTAATACTGTGATATATACACACACGAGCAACCACCATTTTGTTGTACACATAATGGACGCACTGTGCCGGAAGTCGAAGACGAACAGTATGGCGCCTGCTAGCATCTGCCGCACGTCACATGAACTAATTTCCCGGATGTGGTCAGAGTTTTGTCCGTCCAAGGAATAACTTCGTTAATTCATCAAATTACCTCCCTTGACCGGATTTGTACAATGCAACAGCAGATTTCATATACGCTTTATTATTCGTAATATTAAACACACGAGTCTTTGTTGCTATGCCGTCTGAGCTTAATCTTCTATACGGGATAATACAATAATAAGAATGACAGTTCAGAGCACACATAAAATGGAAGTATAATCAAAATTAGATAAGGATCACTCGATCAAAACCATTTTATATTTATATAAAAATATGTACAAAGAGTGGTATACCAAACATTTATCCTTTCACTACAATTATTCTTTAATAAATACAATAATCATTGTCGTACATAATGAAATGTAAAATATGTCCTTTTTGAAATAGTGTTCTTAAACTGTTTTAATTATAAATTGACATTATGAAGAAAAACATAAGAATAAGAGGTATAGTATGTTAATAACAATACTATAAAATAAAGATATAATTTTAATTTAATTTCAGATTTCGACTGAAGGTGCTTGGTGGAATTTAAATATTAAATTTGAATTGTTCAAACTATGTACATTCTCACAGATTTTGTCACTAACGACCCGGGTTTCGCTTTTCGGCATCTTCAGGCGTTCAAGTGCACGGATGAACTTGAACTGACGTTTAGTAAATGAATGTTTCGTGTTTATATAAGAAATAAATGTATCATTGAGTTCAATGCCATTGCTGGCGAAAGGGATAATTAGCTCATGGGAATGCCCACAGATTTGAGAAGTAAGTAGTTTCAAGAACTATATTTTATTTGTTTGTCGGCAAAGGTTTTATGATTATATTTATATAGGGTACAAAAGGGGAGACCCAGGTAGGTTGAGTATTTCATTTAAAGTCGGAAGACTATGCAATTGTGCTCTATTAATTTCCAAAATTTCCTGGAAAAAGAGTTTATGACTGTCCGTATTTGGGTGTAACATTTTTATCCCTTGTTCCTGATTGAACACGTGTCCTTCCGAAATTAAGTGATTCGCAAAAGTGGACGTGTCTTTTTTCAATCTAAAGGCTGCCATATGCTCTAAAACCCTGATGTTCAGTGTCCTTTCTGTTTTGCCGATATAAAAATGTTACACCCAAATGTCCTCCCTCAGCATTTAAGCTTCTCTATGAATCGCTTTTCCGAAAAACGCATAATTATTTATGGTTGTTGCCCTTAGCAACGCGTTGATTATTTTTCAGTGATTTTCTTCTAGATTTTACGACACATTCCAATTTGATTTTTTAAAACGCATCGTATTTATTTTATCAATTCAATACACGTTCAATTTTTTATTAGTGTCTTTCATGTAAAACGTCCAACATTCGAGCACTTGTAAAACGGTTTGATATGCCCGAAATACGTGGCATTTTGCTCAATAGTGACTATTGTTTGTGGATGGGTGCAGTCTATATTTCGTTGAAATGCATTACACGTAGAAGTAGATACAGTGGCACTAAAGCATAATGGAGAATTATTACGGCGATGTAATTCCGCATGGCATTATGGAAATTGACACGACTGAGTCCCGAGCAGTTAGACGAGAGACAGAGAAATCCGTCTCTCCCCATAACGTCTCGGTTTGGTGTGACGCAGTCAGTCTGTGACAATTTTTAGGAATTAAATATGGGAACAATCAAATTCAATTAAACAACGCTCGTGAACAGTAAAAGGTGGAAATCCACCGGTTTATTTATAATCAAAAGGGTTTACAGTAAATTTCGATAATTTGGCTAGCCACACAGGAGTGCGCTCTAAATACATGTTAATAAATTTGTCATTCGGCGTGAAGCTCGCGAGCCGAGCCTCCTAGTACCGAATGACAGTCGACTTGCAGACCGGGCCTTTCAGTAGGTCCTTCGCCTGGACTGAGGGTCCCTAGTATTACAATATTTATGTTCCCTTACGGGGAGACATCTATGATTTTATATTTTTACAAGAGAGAAAAAACAACATTCATCATACCATTTTTCTTAAAACTAATTTCGCATTCGGCGGTTTCTTATAACAGTTATTGATTTAGTAGTGGGCAAATTTTATTTAGTCTTGTTTGAAGTTAAGATCTGCACACTCACTACGCGTGTACAGATCTGCTTAAAATTAATCCCTACGCTAAATCTTATGACTTAATATGGACGTCAAGCCGTACCATATATCTCACTTAGGGGTGCAGAACAAAATTAATTTTTAACTAGCACCGTCACAGTCCTCATGACTAATGATTGTTTGGATTTATTATTAATCGGTATGTACGCTAAGTCGTGGCATACATTTAATTCAATTGATAATATTCGGTGAAAATTTACATACAAAGTTATGATTTCTTAGTTTAACGATTCTAATTCAATTCTTATTGGATTCGCTAATACGACTTCGCAACGATTTGCGGGACTCCCACAGCAAGGAACCGAGGTCTGTTCGTGAGGAGGATTTCCATATCCGCCCTCCCCTACTGTGTGCGTTCACTTCCAGTGACCGCAAGCCGTTTAGGCCGGAGCACATTTTATCGACGGCACTCTGAATACGAGTCCGTCCAACCGCCCGTTGGTCAATCGCATTAGCGAAATCTCCTATGAAGTTACTTACACTACGTGTTTAGATTTGTTCGAGTATTAGGGAGGATTGGCGGAGACCAGACCTCCGTCCGAGGTCGGCTCCAGGCACGGTGTCAGACCGCTTGAAGGCGTCGCTATCGAGTGACGTAATCCAACTGGACGAATTGGATTTTAGGTTTTACTATTGAGTGTCTGCCGAAACTTCGACAGACATGGGTCCCAGACAAGTGCGCTTGTCTAGGCGGGCTATCTGCCCCCGGAATTATACGCCCACCGCGCCGTATCACTCGGATTCCCGTGAATCCGCAATGATAGTGCCTCCCTAGTACTCAATACAAAAAACACCCTCCGACGTCGACCTAGCTAAAATTAAACTAGTGCGAGGCCGACGAAACCTGAGGCCCTTTTTCGCACAAGTCCTCGGGGCTGTCTGATCCTTTGTTACTTAGCTCCGCCGACCTTGCATCGTGAATCTATGGAAGGCGTGATGACAGCTCTTCCTGACGTCTCGAGACTAAGTGTCCCGCAGACTTGACCCCGCGACCTCTCAATGTTAACAAGTGACAAAATTATGTCTGACATTTATATTTAAAAATGACTCGACTTATCACACCTCCCATAGTTCACCCTTATAACTAACATTTGCCGTTATGACGGCGGTGATCGACGATTATCAATGACACAGGAAAAAACAAAGTACACAACCAATTTAGAAACAAAAGAAAATACCTAACATAAAATAACATACAATTTTATACAAGTCCTCAGCGTCGCTTGGTGTCGTTTGCTATTTGTGTTATTCAGATACTTCGCCCTCAGATAGGCATACATTATTGAATTTACAATTATCATCATTAGGTGACGGACCTTTCTTTTTCTATTGCAACTCAGGGTAGCTAATTATTGATGCGTGGGGCCCGCGACGTACCGCGGCGCAAACGCACGTAGTTTCGCTCGGCCGGGGTACTGTGCCCAAGTTGCCTAATAATTCGTAGTTGATTACTAAACTCAAACTAATTGAGGCGTTGCAACACAACAGTGAATATCGCATTGTTTTTGCGAATTCTAGTTATCCCCGTGGTCTCGTCACCGAATTGAAACAAACATACTAAAATCCAGGCCTTGCCAATATAATTAAATATTGAAACAAACAAAAATTCAGACCTGGTAATATCATTACATATTGAAACAAACAAAACAATTCAGATCTTGCGAATATAATTAAATATCGAAACAAACATAAAAAACACGGACTTTGCCAATATAAGTAAATATTGAAACAAACCTAAATTCAATCGGACTTGCAAATATAATTCAATATCGAAACAAACAAAAAAATCGGACTTTGCCAATATAATTAAATATTGGGACAAACATAAAAAGATCGGACTTTGCAATTATAATTAAATATTGAAACAAACATAAAAAAAATCGGGCTTTGCAAATATAATTAAATATTTAACAAACATAAAAAATCGGACTTGCAAATATAATTAAATATTGAAACAAACAAAAAAAAATCGGACTTTGCCAATATAATTAAATATTGAGACAAACATAAAAAGATCGGACTTTGCAATTATAATTAAATATTTAAACAAACATAAAAAAAAATCGGACTTTGAAACAAACGTGAAACGTTTAGGTGTTGCAGAAAAATTATGCATTGAACCATCGTACAATATTTCATTATTCCCGTTGGCCGATACCGAATTGAGAACAAACGGAAAACGCTTCGGCGTTTGCAAAAACAAGATTAATTACGATTATATATTTCACGATTTTTCCGAAGACCAAGCGCCGCTGAGTGTTACACTGGACCGAACGGAGAGCATCCTCCGTGCGAAATCGGTCGACAAAATATTTACAGTATACAGTTAGACAGGGTACAACACACAATAAAATAAGACAATGAATTTAAATCAAGATTAGCGTTCCCGTACTCTCCTCCGGCCGCTGTTATTGCCATTTCGAACAAGAAGTGACACACGATTTTACTAGGCTGAGTTTAGAAGAAACAACATTTAATACATGAAGGGGTCCTGTCGACACTTAATAAAGTGCGGCTAGGAGCAAAGATATGACCGCGATTTTACACGCGTCTTTATTTCGATTCTCACTGTCGAGATCGAGCAGGAAGCTACAGTTCTGGCCGCGGACCTTAGGTTAAAGAGTATTGACTCAGCAACAATAGGCCGCGACATATTTATGCAACGTATAATAGTAGACGAACCTTTGGAAGTTCTCAGGAACCGGAGACAGCTTATCAGGAACAATTTCAGCAAACAAAACGGCTGGCGGCAAGCGATAACACAAGGAGGTAGCACAGAATTCAACTCAGCTTTGCACAATGTCAACTATTCGAATGAATTGGTCAAGCTGAGAGAATTTCTGGCTGGTTTTTTAATTAAAGATGTCGCGGCGGATAATATCGGCAGAAGAGAGCACGGGAGCAGAGTAACGCGTAGAAGTCGGTGAAGATTTGGTAACTTTTGCAAAAAGGGCCTGCCTTTTTGTAAAGGATTTGGTCCAGCTGCGTCCTCGGCCAGGGTCAAAAAAAACGGTTGACCCGAGCAAATCTGCTAACCTCAGCATCTGCGTCTCACGCCGATTGGCTAAGATGCTGACCTCCCGTGGCTCTGCCGAAATATCTCAAGATGGCGGCAACTGAGATTTTTCTAGAACAACGATTCCGCTGAGCGAAAATCGTCTCTAGTGATCTTAATATGACAGATAGAAAATCAGAAAAATCACTGTCGTGTCAGAATCAGTTTTCCGCGAAATATTGCTCTTACAAGCGATCTCATAACTCGTTGCTGAAGCGAGTTATGAGAAAAAGAAGAAAAATTTTCCACCTGAGCGAGTCAGGTGTACCGGTTAATCAAAGCGGAGATGTCATCGTCCGCGAAAAAGTAATTACTGAATTGAGTCTGATTTTTATAAAAGCCTAAAATCGATTTAAGTGCAAATTTATGCTAAATATTTTCTATGGTGAATGTTCCTGAAGGGATTTGGCTGAAAATTCGAAGGAACGTCCGTGATAGTCGTTCGCTTCCATGAAACTAAAATTTCCCACCTTCCCTTCGTGTGTTCGCGCTTCATATCAGATTGAAATTTTGATTGACCGCGGTGGAGGGGAGGCCGCCTGCAATCGCACGTATGACCACGCGAACCGCTACGATTGGTCGGACTGGGCGGGGCTTATTTTAGTATCGAACGGCAAACGCTACGCGCCGAACGCGTTTCGGAATTTCGTCTCGCCAAAATGTATGGGGAAATCACAGTTTATTGAATTACTAATAAACCTGTTATCCGATTGCAATTTAATTTACAACACCGTTTCGGACCATCGTCCTTTACGGCTCGAAAAAAATTCGGCGCCGAAGCTTGGCTCGGGCGCCGGTTCCGCACGATTTTAATTGGCGCAGGTGAGGGCTTGGTGGAGTCCAAACCGCGAACATGATTTTAATATTAGTTTATGCAGTGCATACTAGGACATGGCTAGTGTCGTAAAAACAAAAATTCTCAAACGAATTTTGTCCCTGACGACCCTGGTCGAGGTCGCCGCGGGATTCATTTGTTCGATCGCAATTGGAAATTGCGTCGATAGAATTCAGCGAAATTTCTTCAGGGGCTAGAACAGCCTATGCTAGGTGTACCTGTAAATTATGGGGAGCCTCCGTTGAGGAGGAGGAAAACGGCAAGCGTTTCCATTTCCCTCTCTCGTCGCGCTCGACCGGTAATTCGGTCGAGCACCGCGCGCGAGCGAGAGACGGTATTTCTATTTGGCTCTGTGCGCCCACGTACTTACTTACAAAGCAGTGGGTTTGTCTTTGCACTCAATAATCCGCGGCAAGGCCCGCGGATTGCGAAATTCTTAATATTTGCTTACATTGGCGACTTTGTCCATTTGACCTTGAATAATCGAAAAAATGATGTGTTTATTCTTTCTCTCTTCCTCATTATACCTATCAAGCTTTGCTAACAACCGTATAAGGAAATGCAAGTACAAATCATGCCAAAGGACCGTATCGTATCAAAATATTGTCACAATGGGACAACGCGTAAATAAATACATACACCGAAATGGCCCAAGGCTGCATTTTAAATTGCACGATAAATTTGCATCGAGTCATTAGAATATTGATGCATGTGATTTTAAATAAACATGACAGTAAAAGCCTCGGTGGACTGCCTATTTACAAATGGAGTTGCCGCCGCGACAATGGGGAATTTAAATTACTTACACCATGTAATTATAATAATAGTTTTTGTTCAATGTCACATTCATAGGTACACTCGGAACACACTAACCTATTAAAGACGAATTTAGAGTATTGATGGTTATAAATGTTATCATCGTTAATTAAAAATGGGGTATTCTGTGTCATATATATTTGTAACTTCCACGTCTGTTTTTGATAGTATCTATAGGTCGTCACATTCTTATACATATACAAAATAGATTTACGCTCTTTCTTTTGAGCTGAGACACATTAAAAAACAAATTAAGCCGTATTCATTTTGTGATATTTATACCGTCACATGTACATATTATTAGTTTTGGTGGCCGTGGCTGTCATCCAATTCCGTACCCTATTTGTAATCCCGTGATTTTGGGATTCACAATTTTTCCAATCTCTTGAAGATCATTCAGTATAAGATCGTGGAGAAATTCTGGACTAAGAGATTGAAGAACGCTGGCAGATTTCAAAAATGTTTTAAATCCTGATAATTTACGGATTTCCTAAAATGAAAAAATGCGAGACCTTTTTTTTAGCTATTAGCAGATTTCAATATTTTTGTCACTGCTCCTTTTCAAAAAGCCAAGAATTTGCGAAATTCCTAAAATTAAAAAAAATCGACTTTTTTTTAGCTAGTGATATTTCAAAAAAGTCAGTGGCCAATTTCAAAAGGGATTAAAAAATATATAATGATACTAAATAATATTACATACTTAAATAATTTAGCAGCGCTAATAGTTACTAGCAGTTATGATCCGTCAAAGCTTAAACTGTTTTGATAGACATTAATTGTAAATTTTAAAAACGTTTTTAAACGCTCTATATCTACTTCGCTCTCACATTCATTTGTATTTACGTAAAACGAATTAAAATAATCCCGCTTTACCCTTTTAAATATGTAGATCAAAACTTTAAGCATCTTTTTATCTACTTCGTTAACGAATTAAAGTATTTTTATGTTGGGGAAATTCAAGCGAATTAGCGTATATCCAAACTACTTGATGCAAATTGTTATAATCTTTTGCAAAAGGACAGAGATTATTCCAAATAAACAGAAGTTATCTAATCTGTTGATTTAGATTTTTTCAAATAGTAAAAAAATCTACAAATTGTTAATTTTTAGTCGTTTACCTTTTGAATATTGTATACGTCACATATGTAATTATCAAAATTTCAATGGTTTTCAATAATTAGTTTTAAAAATTGAGGTTATTACTATTTTTTTATGCATCAAAGCCAGAAGAGTTATACCCAGAAGAATAAATAAGTTGATAAAAATGTGGCAAAGGAATATCTATATATTAATAGCCGATAAAATAAGTTTTCACTTTTCACTTTTTACTTTTTACTTTTTACTTTTTACTTTTCACAAATGTGTGCGTACTGATGTCCTCGAGCGTATTTGAAAATTAGTTTGATAAAATATATATACTACAAAAAATGGTTGTTAGCAAAGTTGAACATTATTCCAAATATTAAATAATTTACGAAATTTCTGCTCCTACGAAAAATGGTTGTTAGCAAATTTGAACATTATTCCAAAAATTCAATAATTTACGAAATTTCTGCTACTACGAAAAATGGTTGTTAGCAAACTTAAACATTTCAATTATTCTAAAAAATACATTATTTACAATTAAATAGTGCAGGGGTGTCGATATATGTCCCGTGATCTATTTCTTCTTCTACGAAATATATTTGTTTGCCAACTTAAATATTTCAATTATTCTAAAAAATATATTATTTCCAATTAAATAGTGCAGGGGTGTAGATATATGTCCCGAGATCTATTTCTTCTTCTACGAAATATGTTTGTTAGCAAATTTAAACATTTCAATTATTCTAAAAATTACATTATTTACAATTAAAATACTGCAGGGGTGTCGATATTTGTCCCGTGATCTATTTCTTCTTCTACGAAATATATTTGTTAGCCAACTTAAATATTTCAATTATTCTAAAAAATATATTATTTCCAATTAAATACTGCAGGGGTGTTGATATATGTCCCGAAATCTATTTCTTCTTTTACGAAATATACTGCAGGGGTGTCGATATTTGTCCCGTGATCTATTTCTTCTTCTACGAAATATATTTGTTAGCCAACTTAAATATTTCAATTATTCTAAAAAATATATTATTTCCAATTAAATACTGCAGGGGTGTTGATATATGTCCCGAAATCTATTTCTTCTTTTACGAAATATGTTTGTGAGCAAATTTAAACATTTCAATTAGTCTAAAAATAACATTATTTACAATTAAAATACTACAGGGGTGTCGATATATGTCCCGTAATCTATTTCTTCTTCTACGAAATATGTTTGTTAGCAAACTTAAACATTTCGATTATTATAAAAATTATATTATTTCCAATTAAATAGTGCAGGGGTGTTGATTTATGTCCCGAAATCTATTTCTTCTTCTACGAAATATGTTTGTTAGCAAACTTAAACATTTCAATTATTCTAAAAATTATATTATTTCCAATTAAATAGTGCAGGGGTGTTGATATATGTCCCGAAATCTATTTCTTCTTCTACGAAATATATTTGTTAGCAAACTTAAACATTTTAATTATTCTAAAAATTATATTATTTCCAATTAAATACTGCAGGGGTGTTGATATATGTCCCGAAATCTATTTCTTCTTCTACGAAATATGTTTGTTAGCAAATTTAAACATTTCAATTAGTCTAAAAATAACATTATTTACAATTAAAATACTACAGGGGTGTCGATATATGTCCCGTAATCTATTTCTTCTTCTACGAAATATGTTTGTTAGCAAACTTAAACATTTCGATTATTATAAAAATTATATTATTTCCAATTAAATAGTGCAGGGGTGTTGATTTATGTCCCGAAATCTATTTCTTCTTCTACGAAATATGTTTGTTAGCAAACTTAAACATTTCAATTATTCTAAAAATTATATTATTTCCAATTAAATAGTGCAGGGGTGTTGATATATGTCCCGAAATCTATTTCTTCTTCTACGAAATATGTTTGTTAGAAAATTTAACATTTCAATTATTCTAAAAATTACATTATTTACAATTAAAATACTACAGGGGTGTCGATATATGTCCCGTAATCTATTTCTTCTTCTACGAAATGTGTTTGTTAGCAAACTTAAACATTTCGATTATTATAAAAATTATATTATTTCTAATTAAATAGTGCAGGGGTGTTGATATATGTCCCGAGATCTATTTCTTCTTCTACGAAATATGTTTGTTAGCAAACTTAAACATTTCGATTATTATAAAAATTATATTATTTCCAATTAAATAGTGCAGGGGTGTTGATATATGTCCCGTAATCTATTTCTTCTTCTACGAAATATGTTTGTTAGCAAACTTAAACATTTCAATTATTCTAAAAATTATATTATTTCCAATTAAATAGTGCAGGGGTGTTGATATATGTTCCGTAATCTATTTCTTCTTCTACGAAATATATTGGTTAGCCAACTTAAATATTTCAATTATTCTAAAAATTATATTATTTCCAATTAAATACTGCAGGGGTGTTGATATATGTCCCGAAATCTATTTCTTCTTCTACGAAATATGTTTGTTAGAAAATTTAACATTTCAATTATTCTAAAAATTACATTATTTACAATTAAAATACTGCAGGGGTGTCGATATATGTCCCGTGATCTATTTCTTCTTCTACGAAATATGTTTGTTAGCAAACTTAAACATTTCGATTATTATAAAAATTATATTATTTCCAATTAAATAGTGCAGGGGTGTTGATATATGTCCCGAGATCTATTTCTTCTTCTACGAAATATGTTTGTTAGCAAACTTAAACATTTCGATTATTATAAAAATTATATTATTTCCAATTAAATAGTGCAGGGGTGTTGATTTATGTCCCGAAATCTATTTCTTCTTCTACGAAATATGTTTGTTAGCAAACTTAAACATTTCAATTATTCTAAAAATTATATTATTTCCAATTAAATAGTGCAGGGGTGTTGATATATGTCCCGAGATCTATTTCTTCTTCTACGAAATATATTTGTTAGCAAACTTAAACATTTTAATTATTCTAAAAATTATATTATTTCCAATTAAATAATGCAGGGGTGTTGATATATGTCCCGAAATCTATTTCTTCTTCTACGAAATATGTTTGTTAGCAAATTTGAACATTTCAATTAGTCTAAAAATAACATTATTTACAATTAAAAAACTGCAGGGCTGTCGATATATGCGCCGAGGTCGATTTATGGTACTTTGAAAAATGATTGTTAGCAAACTTGAACATTATTCCAAATATTAAATAATTTACGAAATTTCTGCTCCTACGAAAAATGGTTGTTAGCAAACTTGAACATTATTCCAAATATTAAACAATTTACGAAATTTCTGCTCCTACGAAAAATGGTTGTTAGCAAACTTAAGCATAATTCCAAAAATTAAATAATTTACGAAATTTCGGCTACTACAAAAAATGGTTGTTAGCAAACTTGAACATTATTCCAAATATTAAACAATTTACGAAATTTCTGCTCCTACGAAAAATGGTTGTTAGCAAACTTAAGCATAATTCCAAAAATTAAATAATTTACGAAATTTCGGCTACTACAAAAAATGATTGTTAGCAAACTTGAACATTATTCCAAATATTAAATAATTTACGAAATTTCTGCTCCTACGAAAAATGGTTGTTAGCAAACTTGAACATTATTCCAAATATTAAACAATTTACGACATTTCTGCTCCTACGAAAAATGGTTGTTAGCAAACTTAAGCATAATTCCAAAAATTAAATAATTTACGAAATTTCGGCTACTACAAAAAATGGTTGTTAGCAAACTTGAACATTATTCCAAATATTAAACAATTTACGACATTTCTGCTCCTACGAAAAATGGTTGTTAGCAAACTTAAGCATAATTCCAAAAATTAAATAATTTACGAAATTTCTGCTCCTACGAAAAATGGTTGTTAACAAACTTGAACATTATTCCAAATATTAAATAATTTACGAAATTTCTGCTAACTATAAAAATAAAATAAATAAAATAAAATAAAATAAAATAAAATAAAATAAAATAAAATAAAATAAAATAAAATAAAATAAAATAAAATAAAATAAAATAAAATAAAATAAAATAAAATAAATTAAAATAAAATAAAATAAAATAAAATAAAATAAAATAAAATAAAATAAAATAAAATAAAATAAAATAAAATAAAATTAAATTAAATTAAATTAAATTAAATTAAATTAAATTAAATTAAATAAAATAAAATAAAATAAAATTAAATTAAATTAAATTAAATTAAATAAAATAATATAAAATAAAATAAAATAAAATAAAATAGAATAAAATTAAACACAATGCAACAAAAATCTCACGTTGCTGGGCAACGGGCTTACAGCTAGTCTATATATTAATAGCCGATAATGTCCGTCTGAGTGTAAGATGTCCTCGATTTCCCCTCCCCCTCCTCCTCCTGCCAAGCCGCGCTGTCACTTTTTATTCATACTTAAGACATATTTTTCCAATATACACTGTTACTTATGATTTTCCTCGATTTCCTCTCCTCCTCCCCCTCCCCCTTCACCAGCCTCGATGTCGCCATTTTTTATTCCTACCTTTTCGATGACGTCATTATATACTATTATTTGATGGAACATATCAAATCGCTGAAAAATTGAATTCTCATACAAAAAAGCACCTTGGTCTGGATTCGAAACACGGTCCTTGAATTATGAGTTGAGAGCTTTACCACTCGGGTAAACAAACAACTGCCAGATACGATAAAATTACATTATATATATTGTATTACGTTCGAATTTTGAAACTTTTGTTTTTTATTTGAAACACAGCATATATATCCTTATTTTTGCACATTCATTAATTCCAACGTACCCGAAAGGTAAAGCGCTAGATTGGTAAGCTGATGGTCAGTGGTTCGAGTCTGACCCCGAGCGTTTTTTTTTTGGTTTATAACATTTTTTTTTTAAACACAGTACATCTTGATCGTATGAAAATAATAAAATCCGATTGATAAGCGTGATAAGTTTTTCAAAAAATAAATACCTATATATTAATATTCGATAAAATAATCACAATTAAAAATTTACAACGTCTATTTCTGCTACTACGAAAAATGGTTGTTAGCAAACTTAAACATTATTCCAAAAATTCAATAATTTACGAAATTTCTGCTACTACGAAAAATGGTTGTTAGCAAATTTAAAAGTTATTCCAAAATATAATAATTTACGAAATTTCTGCTATTACGAAAAATGGTTGTTAGCAAACTTAAAAGTTATTCCAAATATTAAATAATTTACGAAATTTCTGCTACTACGAAAAATGGTTGTTAGCAAACTCAAACATTATTTCAAATATTAAATAATTTACGAAATTTCGGCTACTACGAAAAATGGTTGTTAGCAAACTTGAACATTATTCTAAATATTAAATAATTTACGAAATTTCTGCTCCTACGAAAAATGGTTGTTAGCAAACTTGAACATTATTCCAAAAATTACATAATTTACGAAATTTCGGCTACTACGAAAAATGGTTGTTAGCAAACTTGAACATTATTCCAAATATTAAATAATTTACGAAATTTCTGCTACTACGAAAAATGGTTGTTAGCAAACTCAAACATTATTTCAAATATTAAATAATTTACGAAATTTCTGCTTCTACGAAAAATGGTTGTAAGCAAACTTAAACATAATTCCAAAACTTAAATAATTTACGAAATTTCTGCTACTACGAAAAATGATTGATAGCAAACTTGAACATTATTCCAAATATTAAATAATTTACGAAATTTCGGCTCCTACGAAAAATGGTTGTTAGCAAACTTGAACATTATTCCAAAAATTCAATAATTTACGAAATTTCTGCTACTACGAAAAATGGTTGTTAGCAAACTTGAACATTATTCCAAATATTAAATAATTTACTAAATTTCTGCTCCTACGAAAAATGGTTGTTAGCAAACTTGAACTTTATTCCGAAAATTCAATAATTTACGATATTTCGGCTATTACGAAAAATGGTTGTTAGCAAACTTAAACTTTATTCCAAAAATTCAATAATTTACGATATTTCGGCTACTACGAAAAATGGTTGTTAGCAAACTTAAACATTATTTCAAATATTAAATATTTTACGAAATTTCTACTCCTACGAAAAATGGTTGTTAGCAAACATGAACATTATTCTAAATATTAAATAATTTACGAAATTTCGGCTACTACGAAAAATGGTTGTAAGCATACTTAAACATTATTTCAAATATTAAATATTTTACAAAATTTCTACTCCTACGAAAAATGGTTGTTAGCAAACTTGAACATTATTCCAAATATTAAATAATTTACGAAATTTCTGCTTCTACGAAAAATGATTGTTGGCAAACTTGAACATTATTCCAAAAATTCAATAATTTACGAAATTTCTGCTACTACGAAAAATGGTTGTTAGCAAACTTGAACATTATTCCAAATATTAAATAATTTACTAAATTTCTGCTCCTACGAAAAATGGTTGTTAGCAAACTTAAACATTATTCCAAAAATTGAATATTTTACGAAATTTATGCTTCTACGAAAAATGGTTGTTAGCAAACTTAAACTTTATTCCAAAAATTCAATAATTCACGAAATTTCTGCTACTACGAAAAATGGTTGTTAGCAAACTTAAACATTATTCCAAAAATTGAATATTTTACGAAATTTATGCTTCTACGAAAAATGGTTGTTAGCAAACTTAAACATTACTCCAAAAATTAAATATTTTACGAAATTTCTGCTACTACGAAAAATGGTTGTTAGCAAACATAAACATTATTCCAAAAATTAAATAATTTACGAAATTTCTGCTAACTATAAAAATAAAATAAAATAAATAAAAATTAAATGAAATAAAATAAAATAAAATACCATAAAATAAAATAACATAAAATAAAATTAAAATTAATACTATGCAACAAAAATCTCACGTTGCTGGGCAACGGGCTTACAGCTAGTATTATTGATTAGATTACTAAAAAAAGAGAAATAAAATGTTTTCGTTTCCTTTAAAAAAACGTCACAACTTTTGCGTATATGTACTTGTTATTTTGTAAGATTAATATTCTTTTCCTTTACAGCAATCAATATTGTTTACTCAAAATATGGCTACGGAAGTTAATGATAATTGTTGTGGTTAGTAGAAATGTGGTTTTTAATGAATTAAAAACCACATTTTCGTAACAACGTCAATCGAAGGTTAAGAAGTTATAAAACCAGAAAAACAGATATAATAATATTTGATTCATTGTAACTCATTGTAGTAAAATAAAAAAAAACATGCTAAGATTTTAGCTGTGTGGTCAACTGACGTTTTTACTCGTTCTTTTTAGATAACTACTATTTCCTCTTTTCAAAACTAGCATAGCTTGACAAGAAAGAAGAGAAAGAATTACAGTCAAAATTCGCCATATCACTTTGAATCCAAGCGAACAGTTTTTAGTCAATCGCATACTCTGGTTTTGAACTAGCGTTATTAGAGTGTTTCTTGAGCAAAACTCGATCGTGTTTACTTAAATATTACATGTTAAATCAAAATAATGAGAGGTGGTTAGATACAAGCACTGATAGTACTAATTACTTGTATGAGGAAGGGTAAGTCATAAAAGAAATAAATTTAACAATGGTGGGCCGCCTGTCCCCATTTCAAATAATGACATATGTATGCAAATGATTTTATTGATTTCCATGAATTTTCTAAGACTTTACTTCTCAATAACAAAAGTATTAAATATAATCTATATTACAAATATACTTCCACAAAGTAGCCGCTCAAATCAAAATATCAAAATTAATCTTGTTCTTCACATATATATATATATATATAATATAATAAAGCATAATATTTTGTTATGCAAGATTTTTTGTTATACATATTTACTATCAATTTCTGATATTTTACTACATATTCAAATAAACACGTAACGTTTTGTAACTTTTATACAAATAAACAAACTAACCTTTTTTGATTTAGGTACAGTGCACTTAAAATACTCCCCAACACTCAAATTTTATAGTGGTGCTTACAATCCGTTCAACTTTTTTGTAACGCGTTTTTTTAGAGAAACGTTTGCAATTTACTGAAGACCAACCCTTCCAAGAGTGGGTTGGGGTGGGGCGGAATAAATGTAAACGCAGACTGGAGTCAAAAGCAATCAAACTTGCAAATCTGGGCTTATCAGGGCGGCCATATCCCAACAGGTTGCTTTCGAATTGGGATTGAGCACGGAAGTTGGATGCAGAAGGATAATATATGAGAAATTGTATAATACGCGGACCTTAATTAATGCGTCATGGTTTTGAAGTATTTTATTTATATGTTTTATTATTACCGGTACTAAGAATATGAATTTGTAGTGAATTTTGAGAAATGGATGTAATAGAACCGCCCAAGTTGTTAATTTAATGTAGGCTTAGTATTAAATGGTACTTTCGAAATTTAATAAGAAAGTGATCACAATTATTTCAATAAAAATAAAAATGCTCTATAAAATAATTAATAAATGGTTAATAATGAACAGCTTAGAGTTCTTTCACGAACAGAAGTTAATGCTATTTAAAATAGGACAGGCAGCTCGACATTATTAAATTTATTTATTTTGGGTTTATCCTTTCTAAAAATAAATTTATAATTAATACTTACTATGATCGTCTGTATTTTATCTTCTCTCTGCGTCATGTAGAAAGAAAAAACATCCATTTCATAATTTATAAGTTAAAAATTAGAATCAATCTTAACTTTATTATTTAATTCTTTTGCTATAGTTAGTCTGAAGATGCTTCTTAAAGCAGCAAAACAAGTATCGCGATTTGTAACTCAATCGGATAAATAGCAAAAATATTAAATTATAATTTTATATTAAAAATGAATTTTCACAAAATTTATTATAAGATCTAGTTACCCTTATCGTTCTCGAGATAAAAATACTAAGTAATTAAAAATGGGATATTTATAAAGAAATAAGTTGGGGATAGATTTGTAAATGTCTACGACTCCAGCTTTTCTAATAACACCACGACTCCGATTCCACAATCTGAGGTGAGCAAGACCGATCATTATTCTCTCTAATAAATTGATTGTTGGTATCTTTTCCTTTTTGACATACATTAAAAAACTATCGCAATTGATGTGCTTAGCATCCAATCTTATAGAGTCACAATTTTATATTTTGAAATATATTACTAGACATCAATGAGTATTGAATTTTAATCGTGATTTATCTTTAATGACTGCAAATTTTATTTCATTCCCGTATCATCAATCTCGCCGACGTCTAGAGACAGCCGCACAATCGCCGGCGCTGAAATAACATTTCGAATGACTTTTTAACGTTGAAAAAATCACACTTATTATTTTACTTTTCATACCCAGATTTCCTACCTAACAAGTTAGCCAATAGCCATAGTGCTTTTTTCTGTAATTAAAAGGAAATGCTTCGGTTACTCTTTCGTCGAGGCTTAAACCAAAGTAAGCATTTTGAGGTTAGTTCGCTGTATAAAACATTGCTGTTTATACAGAGATTATAAAAATAACGCAAGCTTTTCATTTGCTTTTGCTGACCATATCGCGCCATCGGTAAAGTCAGTGTTTCTTAACGGGGGCGAATGTATATTTTAAGCATTTGGGGGGCGTTGTTGAAACCCAAGTGGAAAATTGTATATTGAGATAGTGCTATCAGTGATATCTGTCAATTCTTCTGAGTCGCACTCGTTCACTTTTTTGTGTAATTTTAGCTTAGTTTTTCTACATTCAGTCGAGTGGTCAACGTCGTTGGCTTAGTTAGCTAGCGTTAGCTCACGGGTTTGAATCCCTGTAAGGATAGTTTCAAAAAATATTTTTTCCACCGCTTTACGGTTTTCTGTCTGAATCAATGAATATTGCATATGGGAACTGAACTTCTTATCGCTGTAGCGATCACGCCCTTCCGTCTGTAACGATAGTAAGGGAATACAATTTTTCAAAAACTTAACAATGAAAGAGACTAGAGAAACGTTGACACTAGCGCGTCCTGGTACTTGAAGCTCCATAAATTTGATATCCAAAAAAAATATGTGAAAACAAAAATCCATTTCTGATGATAAAAACGGGGCATAGCGAAAGCGAGTTTATTATAAGCACTAGTCATATACTAGCCTTATCCTTCTATCCCTACTCTCAGAAACTGAGTAAAAAGCAGTTGTATAAAACTTATGTTGAGATTAACTCCATTTGGAGGCCATGTGCTCCACATTGGAAGCGGACAAAGCTAAAAAAATAAATATAAATTAGCCTTTATTTAAAAACAAAAGTGTATGTATGAATGTTAGTGTTTACTTTAATGTGCATTAAATAATTTTAGCGTTTTCAAGGGGTCGAAAGTTATGTCAAAACATAATTATTTGGACCGTTTTACTTCTGAGTTATTTCAATATTGCATAAAATCATAGTCCAGCTAGAATAATTCATGTGCAAATTTTTTTTTACTCGCAATAGTTGTAATAGTTGTAAATTTGAAATATTGATTAATGGCGCGATCGTTGTAGATCCATTATAAAGCCAAATCACGAAATCACTTTGGGCACTAATGTATACTATTGTATTTTATTACTTTTAGCCGTTTTATTTCATTTATGATCCTCTCTGAACGCTCTCGCGCCATGTTAACGTACCCAGCATACACAGCCAAGTTCACCCTATGGATGATCGATCATCAGCGACCTTTCTGGATGACGGAATTGGTGCCTCAGGAAGTTGAGATATCTATAGCATATTTTTTTTGTTAAACATTAACTCATATCGATGATATCAGCACGTTAAATTTTTGAAATTATTCAGGTGCGCTCATACCGTCATTATATATCGACATCAATACATTATTTATCGATTATTTAATTGCACGAATATCTGTGATACAATGACATATTTTCTTATAATGCATGTATTATGTTAATACAACAGGCGTGTTGTATAATAAATATAAAGTAACCAGCAATTACTAACAATAACAGAAATTCAGCACAATTAATATTTACTGACAAAAATGAATATCTGCCTTTATCTTTAAATGTCTTATACACAATGTGATTCTTGCATGGAAATTATTTTTTGTTAATCACAGTTTTCTATGCAGGTTTTAAAACCTAAGAACGTTAATTTTTATTATTATTATCAAAGAAGTCTGAGCACAAAGAATTATTTTGACAAACGTATCAACTTTACCAAGCAAGCATCTAATAGGGGTGATTATAAACATGCGTGTAGTAACTGCTCCACCAAATATACTGACTAGAAAGTCAGAAAATCAGAAAAAGACAACTCCGAATCCATCTTTAAAATAAAGAAATTTCTCAATCATTTCATTTCAACTTATATATTTATATGTATACCATCACATCATCTTTTTAGTCAGCCTAGCATGCAGCAACAATACAATGGACTATTGTGGTTTGAATACACATCATTGAATATATTTTTTTAATGAGTCTGATCCGTAAGGTTTTTCCGACTCCGACTCCACACCAAGGCTGTGGATATAACAAAAAAAGAGCTTAAAAGCTTCATCTTTTGAAATTTTGCAAATTATCTATTGAAAATGACCATAATTTTAAATAAAATAATGATATAAAATTAACCTCGATAACTATTCCGTTGGTTGTGTAACTAGATGTGGAACATCCAACGGAATATCAAAGTAACTCATTTTAATTTCACATTAAAAAATGTTTTTTTACAAAAAAAATGATAATATTGTAAGAAAACTCCATACCGTTAATATTTTTTTTACAGTTTGAAAATTAAAAGCGTTATTGGATGAGCAGATTAGTATTAAATAACATTTATCAATGAACTAGGTATGTCTTCCTTTTAAGTGTATTCCCTATTGTTCCCTATGCATATGGTTTTCACGTGAACTTGCTTTACTTTGGATTGCTCGCCTCTGAAACGATCAAGCCCTTCCGTCAGCAACGATGGAAAATTAATGCAAATAAGTAAAACATCAGCGATGAAGAAGACTCTAAGAACGCGCCCTAAGACTTAAAGCTGCAACAATTTGATATCCAAAAATTGAAAAGCAAAAACTAGGATGTTTTAGTGCAGTTGTTTATTTTAGTAGATTAAATACACGTCACACAAACATATTGACTGCCGTCAACAGTGTAAAATCATGTTACTTATCATGTACACTACAATGCACTTAGTTAACCTCCATTAAAACGCATTCTTGATTTTGTATTAGATTCATAATTGTCTCGAGATTTTACTTCAATAGTCAATTAACACAATTCTTGAAATGGCAAAATTGATTGCTTTTAAGATAATTGTCATTTTAAACGTGACTTTGATTAGATAATATACGACCATACTCATAGTGTGACTTAACAGCCTTGTGGTAAATTTAAAGTCAATAATGACTCAGAATCAGTTTTAATTTATGAGAAGTTTGCAAGTGTAAGTATGAATTTAAACATTCTACCATTATTTTCTACTTTTTCCAGCCATTTCAGCTCCCAATGTTAAGCATATGAAGTCCAGAGGTGAGCTGCCAATGCGTTAACAATTGTCTCGTTTAATTTCAAAGCTATTCACCTTGTTCTGAGGAAGGATGGATTTTTATCACTCTTATACAATTGCATGTGATAATTAATAAACCAATCGAATATGACTTTGTTTTCTAAACTGTGTAACAATATCCAAAGCATCGTAAAATAATAAATAACAAGATCTGAAAAATGTACTTTCCTACCTGAGATTGCAGTCAAAAGTTTCAAGATTGATGCAAAATAGGTACTATTCTTTATGCTTCAATTCCATGTTTCAACGTACGCTGTACTTAAACTGTTCTTGACAGTAATACATACGTCAAAAACACTTTTACAGAAACACACAAGTGCGCATATTTATACATTTATTACATACAAATCTGAGAATATTGTTTTTTCTAAATTTAGCAAAGGGGTGGCCGACCGGGTACTCGGATAGCTCTTGCTAGGTCGAGTTTTAAGGATCGGATGAATTGAGAAGTAATATAACTACCACACATATCTGAGTGATATCTAAGACGTTAAAAACAAACACAAAACTCTATTAAACATGTTTTTTGAATACGGGAATTCGAGTCCTTGGAGAAGGCAACCGAAAAGGATGAACGCCGCTTTATTCTGCTCTGTATTTTGGTCCAATCGAGTTTTTCCGACACCCTTTAATTTGAATGACGTTTTAAATATTTAAATAGAGTACCTAAAAGGGTCAAAGGCAATTACTAAAGTAAAATACGGGATTACCCTACATATATATAATTGTACATGACCTACTTGTTGAGTTTCTATAACGTATATAAATGAACAGTGAAGACCTATGTATTGTATAATTCGAACGTATGTAGAAAGACAAAAGGACGTAACCCATTTTATTTCAAAACAGCTTTTTTCGATAATCACAATGTGTACAACTTGACACACGTTCTATCAAAAGAGTGTAAGCTGAAAATGACGAACTAGTATCTAAATTTCTCTTTTACGTTTGAAAAAAGATGGGCCTGTGAAAATTTCGATCGGGAAAAAGAACTTATAAAAGCTTGTTTTTTAAATAAAATTAAGTCGAATAAAAACCAGTTTATCAGTCTCTGTGCAATACAAAATTGTGTATATTTCATAATTTACCATTAGCACATAATCATCATAAAATATTTTCTGCGTCTCCCGTAAAAAATGTTTTGCGTGGGTTACGTCTTTTTTCCTTTCCACAGTCGAATTAAGAAAAAAATTGGGTAAGATGAAAGACATTTTATCGAAATAGTTAAAAATAGCAAAATTTCTTATACTCATTTTATGTAGAAGTGCATCAAATTAATGTTAAATATGATAAGAGTATCAATGTGCTGTCAACATGAATGTGAATTAGGTTATCTATTTTTATTTTGAACTTTAAATTAATCAATATCTTTAATACAAAAATATACGTAATAATAAAAATTTTTAGTCAAAATACAAATATATTTTGATGAACTTTAAGTGGGTCATATTTTAAATACGAAATTAGATGCAGTCAATATAAGCATGTTTTTTAAATAGTATATATTAGTTAAACGTACAAAACATTGATATAAAATATGTCTAATATAAAGCTATTCCGATGGTTGCTTAACTAGATAGATAGAGTAAGACAAAGTTATCAATTTTACACGAAAAATGATTTTTCACAAAAACATTCTTCATCCCAAAATGAGATATAAGTGTAGAAATACTCAATAAAGTAAACAGTAACGGATTAAACATTAAAAGCTTAGAACATTTAATGTATATGTAACATATCAGAGGAAGTGAATGTCTTTGAATGCTTTCACCGTTATCATACTTTAGAAGTTTTTATACTTTTATACTAAGTTGAATACTTTTTTTATTGTTAGTATAATCGAGTATAAAATGGAAATATTAGTTTATATTGTAATACCGTAAACTTATTGGTGAGCTGGTGGAATATTTATTTATTTTGTGAACCGGAGAGGATTCATAGTTGAGTACTAAAGGCTGACTATTTTTAGTTAATAACTTGTATTAATTAATGAACTTAGTATTTAAATCTCTTTAAAGCTTGAAGTTGTTTCCCTGTGTATATAACAAAACATGTTAATTTTGAGTTGTACTCTTTATCTTCTCTTCACATCCAGTTAACAGTAAAATTTTCCTAAATTACATTTCTAGCTTGATAAATATTTATAGAACAAGAATCATTCATAACCTGCATTTTCGATATTTTATGATTAATCAAGACTGAGTCTTATATTGATATATGACTAATTTCCACTATTCAATCGAACAGTGCTTTTATAATAAGAATTGATGCATAACTTACTAAGGAATAGAATAGATGATTGGAAAATCGTGTCAACGTTTCAATCTCAAGTTTAGATTGCTGCTATTCAACGAATGAGTCCAAGTCTAAAACTGCACCAGACAGCTAGACGAAAGTTTAAATGCAGCTGCAGTCAACCGTGCAATACAAATGACTCTTTTGCAGAAGCTATATAGTTTATTAAAAATATTCATATACAATCGCAACCGTATTAAACGGTTAACACCTTTCGAAAATTTCAAAAGTTTTGTATTTCGTAAAGAAATTATTGATAGTTTTTCATTCAGGGGTATGTTAATAAAACGACACCTGTTCCGAGGCTGACTCTGAATTCCGTTTATAAAAATATTGTTTGTCTGTCCTCCCCTGAAATGGTCTACAATTGTTTCAACAATTTTCTTTCCTTCTAGTACATACAGTCATTATTTCACCAATCATTACGATACATAGACTAATTTTCGAATATATTTGGTTAACTAATAATGTATTTACTTACGGATTACAACTTCCTAGGTGAACGGGTGGGAAGGTGAATTTTTCATATCTGTATTTAGTGTCATTATCCCGATAGAGAATCGAGAAATATTTCCCTGATTTCTTTGTTTGACAAGATAGTATTTATTTATTAAAGAGTTTAAATGTATTGAATGGCATCGGACCTCTAATTTTTGTTTATGATTAGTAGCATACAGTGGCGCCACCTTTGACTGTAATTTTTGTACACAGAAAATTAAAGAAAAGTCCATTTATATTTCTAACTCCGGTTTAAGCAGACTGACTCCAACACAGCCCTTGTTTCATTCGACAATGAAAATATTTATGGACTTAATAAGAACGATTATTCTTAACTCTTACTAATTGTCTGAAGCATTTAATTCTTTTACGCGATTAATTGAAGGGTTTTATCACTGGAAGACCATTCAACAATATGAGACCCTCAGCCATTAAGACCTTCGTAATAAGCGATTGCACACTTTTAGCTAATAAACTTTTATTATTGTATGTTTCCTGATCAGGGGTTAGCACATTTTTGATGCTCTTAATTAAGGGGTCAGTACTTATTTAAGAAATCAGCAATACTCAAACATTTCTATTATTTAAAAAATATAATATACAAAAGTTTACCTAATATTTCAACTAGATTTTCTTCATTAAATTCCCAACAATAAGTTTACATCGATCTAAAATGGTGACTAATTCAATATGTGTAGACAGTCTTTTCATTCCTTGTTATAGAATAATATCTCAATATTCATCATCAGTGTTACCGTGTTATACGAGTGATGCCATAACATGTCTAGATATGTTTTTGTCCAAATTTTCTGATATTGAGTTCTTTTTTTTTTAATTTTATTTAAAATAATATAAGGATAAATTCGTTCTGAAGATACGTTCGTTGATGAGATATTTGACATAAATTCTTGAATATTTTTTTATATATATTACAAGGAAATGTTATGTTTTGACTTATAAGACATTTAACTTATAGCCATACCGCGATCCGAGTACTACAAGGTTCTATATGAAAATTGTTGACGAAACAGTAGTAACAATGCTGCAGTCTTCCAAGTATGGTTGGTATATATTGCTATTTTTGCTTCGTTAAAATTTTTCCCATAGAACCTTGTAGTACTCGGATCGCGATATCACTAAAATTTTATATGAGGCTATTATTGTCAAACCTGGCTCGTTTTAAATTTGATAAAAAAAAATATAGAAATTTTATATATGAAATAAAAATACATTTTTAAAGAATTTTTAGAAAGCAGTCTCTAGCTCTCTTGATAGTATACAAAATATAATAACTAAGTAATTTTAAACTAAATATACTTTTAAAATGAATATTGTTTTACAAAATGGAATCCTAGATTCATTTTTCAACCATTTTGGAAAGAGCCGGGTTTGCACATAAAAACCTCATATGTGATATAAAATAGTTACGAGAATGTCTTTGAAGACCGTCTATATATGACGTCACGCTCCGTGGATTTCAAATTTAATTCGCCTCATTAAATTGTTGTTACAACTGCCAAAAATCAAAATCATTTTTTTTACATTCTTATTCCATTTTTATTATAATACATAATATGTATATTAATATTCAATTTCTAATTTGGCTTTTCATCCAAAAAGTGTTCCCAGACCCGGAATGAGGGGGTTTTGAAAAATATTACGCCACTTAGACAGAAAATGGTTAACACATATTTTTACATATTATAGTATGAAAACTTCCTCACGTAAATAGAAGTCCTACGTCGAATAATTTTTGCGAATTGTAGTTGATATGCTCAGTATACCGATGGTTGTCGAGAGCTGTGTCAGTTGGTTTTGAAGCAGCTGAATGGCCATCGCCTCTAAAGGCAAACTTTAAATCTCGGTCACACTGCATATAACTCTGCGCATTATACCCATCGCACATTCGTTCAATTGATAACTGCGAGTAGATAAAAGCTAAAAACTTTTCAATACATTATACTCACTCGGTAGACAGTGTAAAATGAGAAACTCCGTTTGAGAAACGCTGATCTAGAGAACTGAAAGTAGTCATACAATTTTTTTTAATATCAGAATAGGTATTGATAATAGATTACTATTTACTGACGGACCGCACATATAGAATTCTTATTACGAAAGTAGCTTAAAAAGTATTAACCTGTAAATTTTATAAACTGTCGATTTTCTGCCTATTACGGGTCGATATTTACATAGTTTATTGTTCTTAAAAACAAAGCCAGGGAATGTGACTATTTTCAACTCGCTGGGATCTATTCATCACTTTCAACCAGTGAGCCCAGCTTAATATGCTAATAAGATTTATAAATACCGTAACAGAAATACGGACGAAAGTCACTTTTACCAACTCGTTGCCTCTTTCCATTCTAGAGGAATACAAAAGTTTAATTCTAGAAGAAGCTTATTATTATTCTATTATTCCATAAAAATCTTCTCGAGCTGTGAATGAATTTTTTCTCTAACCACGCTATGCTCGAGCAATTTAAGTTTGAAATCATATTTTACAGTGGCGAAAGCTTTTATCGCCACGACTTTTATTGTATTCTCCTTGTCACTCTAGTCGTTAAAGTAAACCCATTAACCATTTTATTTCTATATGACAGCGATGGGAAACTTTTTCGAGGAGTGGGTCAAATTTTGCTCATCATTTCTTTTAAATATCAGCCCGTTTGTCACTAAGTTAGTGGCGTCGCATGGAAAGTGGGAGGAGAAGAAGCCTTCGTAGGTCATTGGTTTGCCATCACTGACATATGATATGCTTTTTACAATATATTACGTCTTTCTTATGCAGAGACATCCATATAATACAATCATTCAAAGTAATATTTTCATAATTTAAGATTTCGACTGAAGGTGCTTGGTGGAATTTCAATATTAAATTTGAATCGTTCAAACTATGTACATTCTCACAAATTTTGTCACTAACGACCCGGGTTTCGCCTTTCGGCATCTTCAGGCATTCAAGTGCACGGATGAACTTGAACTGTCAGTTCAAGTTCATCCGTGCACTTGAATGCCTGAAGATGCCGAAAGGCGAAACCCGGGTCGTTAGTGACAAAATTTGTGAGAATGTACATAGTTTGAACGATTCAAATTTAATATTTTCATATTGAATAAAATAATGTATGTTTAATTAATACTAAAGAATAGCAATATTTGAAGATTAAATTGTTGTAGTAATATGAGGTAATGTTCTTAATAAATTAATGTTTAATTTAATTCTATAAATAATTATAAGTCAAGGTAGCAAAAAAAGTCTCCATAAAATTAATATTCGATATTTTTTCAACAATTTCCTCTCCTCGTGTGTAACTTGATATGGATAGCTAATGGAATATCTCAACAGAAGTTTGTCGTACGAGAATCGATTGTTATTCAGTTCACCTAACCTTTATCTCAGAGCGAGTAAGAATAGGCACGTCTGGGACTCTAAGCTGTATTCAGTAAAAGCTAAATTGACAGCACTGCTTTACGGTTGTGAATCATGGCATCTTACGTCGGCTCAAAGTAGCCGTATATATACCATTCTTTAAGAGGGAGACTATCCAGCACTTTACTACATCTTACATGCAAAATAAAAATAAAATGACGATCTACTTGACTCGAGCATGTGCTACGTATTCCCCAAGGGATTCTAAATCCTGTTTCTTATTTCAACAAAATGGATTCTGTGTCCATGGAAGTCCACTGAAGATCATCCATAGGATGTACACGATGTAGCTAAGAGACAATGGGTGGATGCAAAGAAACTAGCGGGATACAGAGCATTTTGGAAGTACCGTATGGTGGTTATATGCTCCGTATGAACATGATTTAAAACAAATGCTACTGTTAGAATACATATGTCCACTTTTCAATTTATCTCTGAGAATTAAACCCCGGCCTGTTATAACATGCGATCTCTAATAAATTCCACTCAGTGACATTTATCAGCAAATAATTATCCAAACTTAATAGTTATGTTTCTTAACTTTTGACTTCTAAAACTTTGTAGGAAACACTAAGGCAATAACTATAATATTATTGTATCCAATTTAATTTCCAACTATATGTCTCTCATTAAAAACAACCCTCTAAGGGTGTAGCGAGGCCGTTTCGCAGTACCCTAGTTAAAAGGGTTACTTACTAAATTAGCTTCAGTTTCGTCGCATTTATGAGGAGCACATGATTGAAAGAGGCAAACTTTCGAAGCGTTTTCACGTTTTGAGAGTAACTTAATTAGACTGGCAATCTACTGTTGACTACTAAAACACTCAAACTAACTAATATAGTAAATACCGAAGCATACAATATTCAAAATTATATCTAGTTTGATGATATCAAGTTTTACTTTAATATCGTAAACATGTTATGAAAATGTTTCAAACCGAATCGACAACAATACAAAATTTTCTCGCTTGAAGTTGAAAATTCTCTTATTAATATCGATCGTATCACGCTTTGAAATTATAAACAATAATTTTGTATGCATTATCTGTGATTTTTTTCATACTCCTGTAAAAATTGTTTTTAATAAACTCAATTTTGTATCGTGTTCGCTTCTTATTGAAAACACACAGACGAATAATGGAGTTTATCTCATAATAAGCTTTCTTCTTGAAAACATCAAAGATAGAAAGCTAATACTTGTGGTTAGCTTATTACTCCCACAACATTCCGTTTTTAGGATAAGATGGGTGGAAGGAAATTACTTTGAATACAAATCTATTTATGAAACTGTCCGTCCTGGTCTTACAAATTCCCTCCCATCCTTCTGATCGTTTAATAACGTAGGACGTAGCAAAAGCAATTGGTTAACCACTAGTTCTGCCTTAGCCTTATCCTTCTATCCCTACTACTCTCTTTGGAAAAGAGAGGTTGAGCTACTGAGTAACAAACAGTTGTCGTAGAAAAAATGCTGTTACCTGTAAACTGAGATACATTAGGAGGCCAAATGCTCCACATTGGGAGCGGACATTGATAAAAAATATGCACTCTGTCAAATGAAATCATCACTACTATAAAAAAAAAATTTAAACCATGCCCGCTCCCAGTGTTGAGCATATGGACTCCTAATGGAGTTTATCTCAACAGAAGTGTTTCCACGAGAACTGCTTGTTACTCAGTTGCTCAACCTCTCTTTTTCCAAAGAGAGTAGGGATAGAAGGATAGGGCTAGGACAAGATTAGTGGTAAGCTAATCGCTCTCGATACGCCCCGTTCATAGGATAGGATGGGTGAGAGGGGGGAATTCAAGACATCACATTCATCCATGCCATTGAACAGAAAATTCATAAATCGATTGAAAAATCAATTTATAAAACAGTCCGTACCGGGATTTGAACCCGGGCCCTCCGTAGCCGAAGCCAACAACGTTGACCACTCGACCACACAGGCGGTATAGCACTGTATTAATGTGTATTCTTGTCAGTTGAAAATGCTCGTGATGAGCGAAAACGGTCCTCATCATATTCAATAAATGTGGAATTAGTACAAAGGAGTGTTTTTTTTTCATGAAAGTCCTTTACACTAATTATTTATAGGTATTCATAATATAACATAAAAAGCACATTTATTATCAGTTGAAAATTTTCGTAATGAGAAATATCGATCCCGATCCTTCTACGAAATTGTATATTTTGTACACCAATTAAGTTCTATTGACAGTCTGCTTAAACTACATAATTTTGATTGTGGCTGTTTGTTAGAGGGGTTTCCAAATAATATTATCAGCACCATCCGTCTCGACAGTAGATCAGATTTAAAAAAATAACAAAACTTTAACCGGGAAATTATACATGCAAAAAAGTCGGCGCGTTCCTTAATTTATTGGTTTGCGATAAAACTTGTTTGATTTGTATTCACGCCACCACTACGCTGTCTGGTCTAGGGGGTGGACAAAGCCTCTAATTGCATTTTCTTGCATAATGGTTGGAAGCACGTGCCAATGGTGGATTTGAGTAGAATTAAATCGCAAAGGGCTCAACAAACGACAGGCACCTTGGTCCTAAGAGATACTTAAGGCAGTTCTTTTAAATATTTTTTAACGAAATGTTCAAGCTCTTCTAAATGTATCCATATATTCGTTCAATGACTTTGGAAACCACTCGTTTTTTATAAATCGCTCTCATTACGTGCAGTTTTTAGGATAGCAAAGATAGGAAGTAATTTTAATTATCACAGATATCCATGCCTTCGAACATAATATAATATCGCCCGCTGTGGTTAGTTGGTTAGAGCTTGCTCTACCAAACAGGTGGGTCTAGGTTCCCCTAGTAAGGTAAGGTCAAAATTGGATTTTTTCAATTTTAATTTGAGATCAAGACATGGGTGTTTGTGAAGTTAATTCTCCTTGAGTTAATCTCATGTGACTTACAAAAAAAAATCTCATCGAGTATATCTCGTGTGATCTTTGAACTTCAAAATATTTGACGCATTGGCGTAAGCTGTAATGTCAAATAATTTTTAAAAATTAAAAAATAAATAAAAATTAAATAATCATTTTGTTAAGCCGTATTGGGATTTGAACCCGTCAGCTCCGTTACCGAAACCAACGACATTGACTATTTGACCACGGACGTTGTAAATAAATATTATGTATAAACAATACAATCCCAGTACAGACACCATTTTTTCCATATTGGGTCAGAAACACAGTGATCATCATTGTTGACTTCTTTGGCGGTTCTCACGGGTTCAAATCCCAGTACGAACAGATTTCTCCAGTTGGTTTATCAATTTCTCTTTGAAGGCAGGGATGTTTGTGATGTCTGAAAATTCCCAACCACCTTTGGAGTTCTAAAATAACGGCGCGATTAGCTTTACACTAATCCTGTCATAACCCTATCATTTGTATCCATCCTCATTTCATAAAAAAAGAGATTGAGTAACTAAGTAACCTTTGTTGAGATATCTCCATTTGGAAGACATATGCTCCAGCTTGGGAGCAGACAGATTTTTTAAAAAAGGTCACAAGGCTGTTTGCGGAGTATTCTCGAAGGTAACTCTGAGTGAATTTTATGGTATACTGACTGGTTGTGTCCACTTAGCACACTTTGTAGTTTCACAAATAGTGAAATAACAAAATTACGAATTTTATATTAGCTCAGTAATTAATTTATATGGGTGGTAATCTTAGAACGATTAAAAATTATCAGTTAGCTTAACTTACTGACCTCATACATATTGACCAGTGGTTACTGGCCATTTATAATATTTACCCACCCTTGATATATTACTGACGAAATATTTTATTAATTACCAACAAATTTACTACAGACCTAACAAAATTAGCGTTTTATACCATATTTATAAACATCGTATTGATCACGAAAGCACCGTCAAACACACCCTCGTATGACGTAAGTAGGGTTGTTAATTGCTATTATTCATTACCTTACGTTAGTTTTAAATTTTAAATGAAAAGCTTTCATTTGAAAATGGCTCTGTCCCAAACGTTCTGCATGAAAGCTTCGCAAGTTTTAAACGGATTAAAAGCTCGAGTTTCGAACCGTTCGTAAAGTTAACGATTTTTTCTCACGTTTATCAGATTTTGTGATAGCTTAACTAGGGCGTTTATGTAAGAAATAGATACTAGACCAAAATAATGATGAGTTCTTAAAAAAACTCTACATAAATAAAGGCTATCATATGTTAAAAGAAAAACGGGCTCCACTTAATTACAACAACTATTCAATTCTTCAATAAAAACTATATTACTCTTCCGATTTTGGCTAAATTCATAGCTAGCACATTATCAATATGTTCAGATTTCAAGTCCTGGCTAGGTTAAGTAAAAAATATCAAATGTTGTTTTTTTATTTCAATTTAACATTTCAGATCTAGCGCACTGTGATTTAATCTATCTTTGATTTGATCCGGAGGGACTTTTCTTTCAAAGAAAAATCTCTGAGCTCGTTAAAGTGATTTGAAATTCAAAATATCTGGCATGTTGGTTGATTGCTGCAATGACAATAAATAACTACATATTACGTAACATATAACTAAATTATTTTTAATTTAAATTCGATAACTCTGTTATATCACTTTGTTATTTCACAACTTCCACAAAGTTACCGCCGAATCCATTGAAAACACTTTTTAGATTTTCCCTGTCAATACTCGGCGGAAAGACATCATATTAAAAAATAACAAAACACTCTTTTTGCTTATTCAACAATCATTTATTAGGATGTCTAATGCAGCAAGTTTCATGTTCGGTTGACAATAATCGCGATGAGCGAAACTGGTCATGATCCTAATAAATAATTGTAAAATAAGTACGAAAGAGTGTTATATACATACATTTAAATATATGTAACTTAATCAGCTAAAATTTACAGTGTAAACCAGACATGCAACTATTTCTTCTAGCGGGCCGCATAAAAACAATTATGTTGGTTTCAGGCCGCAAAGAAGCAAATATATATATTTTTTTAAACCATGTCCGCTCCCAATGTGGAGCATATGGACTCCTAATGAAGTTTATCTCAACAGAAGTGTTTTCTACGAGAACTGTTTGTTATTCAGTTGCTCAACCTCTCTTTTTACATTTTTCATATCAACTAGTAATTTAGAACACTGCTTCTCAAACTGGGGGCCGTGGATTTTTTTTTCAGATTTAGGAGGCCGTTGTATGAACAAGTTTGGGAAGCACTGATTTAGAAGACGCGCATTGTAGTTGATTTATAATATTTTTTTGCTACGACAGTTCGATATTTAGTCTCAAATGCTGTTATAATGAGCATTGCCAGTCACTTGAATTTTGAAAAATTATCTTCGAGAATATATTTCTGATTAATCTTAAGGTTCTCGAGGTGCAGAAAAAGTCTTCAATTGGGCTGCGGGTTGGTCATGCCTGTCTAGACTTTAAATTTTAAAATTTTGAAAGATCATCGAATGCGTACACATTCCTAAAATGGTCTAATTGACGTTCGCTTTTACGTCAGAGAATGTAAAGGAGTATGAAATGAAAAAAAGAAAATAGCCTAGATCAGGCGGGGGGGAACCTGCGGCCTTTTGGCTACTCTAGTGCGGCCTTCTGACCAATTCTGTAATTCTGTAAATTTATGTATTTTCATAAATTCCTGACATATTCTGATCGTAAATTCTTGTTGCCGACCAAAGATTCCCTAGTCAATGTTTACTGCCGCCTTATGTCCAATCAGAAAAATGAATGCGGCCTTTAGAGAAGAAAAGGTTCCTCACCCCTGGCCTAGATATTAGCTTTGCTTGAAATCGATAAAACCATCCTAGTCTTTGGAGTCATTTTCATAAATTACTAAAGTAAGCCATAACACTTTACCACGAATACATGTAGACATTAATTAAGACAACATTCGAAACGTTTTTGATTATACTGGATGTTCCATTAAGTACACAATGTTCATGAGTGTGTTCGTCGTCACGTCATAGTACATCCCGGGAATTCCCGGCGCCGCAGTAAGTTGTGATAAATTGAACTGGGTCCACCATTAATGTAAAGTCAACCGAGCGATGTATCAGAGCCCCGCGTGTCGCGTATGTGGTAAGCTCTGGGCTATTTATTACTGTAGGGCTGTCAGAAAATAATGCCAACATTAATCCCGAATGAGATTAAATAGACGTGCTATTTTTTAAAAATATGTGTCTCCGCTATCAAACGATAGCTATACACTTACAATATGTTTTAATACGTTCCTTCATCTGGACGATTTATGGCATTGGCTGTGAAACGAAGAGATTCTATCGTATGTAATAAAAATAGTGTTATACCTTAGATTGTTATGTTTATTAAAAAACAAATCTAAAAAATGGCTTATACAAAATAAATAAAATAAAATCGTACTAGCCCAGTGGTTGGAAAACTGCGGCTCTTTGGCCCCTTGAATGTGACTCTTCCACAAAATATCACATACAGTGCGATTGAAACGTCGTGTCCAAGCACAGAATTCGGTCTCGGGAAGGGGTGAGCTCAGCGAACGTAATCAAACTGAGGATCTTTTAAGCAAAAGCCAGCTAAGGAGTAAAGGACCAACTTAATAACAATGTACCTATATATATAGTTTATTTGTAACGCGTTTCATTGCTACGCGAAAGTGTTGTATGGACGTAGCTATCTTTCTTTTGTGTAATTCTTGTTACGACAATTACGTTAACCTATCACCTGTCAGTTTTGAACACAACCACTATAGCACTCGCAGTACTCATTCATCAGGATTCGCGTCGAGATCGTGTGATATCCACACAATTTACATTACATTTATGCAGTGGGGGATTAAGCACATGAGAGGCTCTAGGCGCAATAAAATTTGGAGGCCCTGTTTCACGGATAACATAAAAACGTCAGGAAATTTAAACTAAAATATATAAAATCTGAACCAAAAGTATATGAGTTAAATTATATAAGCTATTTTTGAGGCCCCTAAAAATCGGAGACCCCAAGCGCGCGCCTCATTTGCTTATAGGATAATCCGCCACTGCATTTATGGTATAATACGTTACACATTGCACAAGTCTTAATTCATCATTATAATCGTACTGCATACATGCACTTAAGTCTTACTGTATGTATACACAATGACAAACTGGCCTCTCGTTGGCATTTAAGCTCAAATCAAAACACAATTGATTAAAACACATACTTTTAAATCACACGGAAAATGTTAATGTAGCATATAGAATTGCATGTGACTAAGCTTCTGAATTCTCTGTTCTTAGGCTGAGGTATTGATTTTAATCAGTTTGCCGTGATAACAGACATGTACCTTAAAATATATATATATTTAAATACAAATTATTTGCACGTGTATTTTATATTATGTAAACATTAACATGCAGACATGTACTTGTCTGTAACTGATAAACGAGTTTTTATATTATTATTATTTTAAATATATAAAGCATGATGTTATGTTACCCAGTTAAAGTACTTTACCAGTAATCAAGAATTTCGTTGATCGGTAATTATTTGGCGCAACCCTAATTCGACAACACATCGCTGAAGCGGCAAAATTGACGCTCGGCTTCGATATCATTTCAAAATGATGATACAGTATTATGAACGGGTGAATAAGCAATAATGTGAAAACTTTTAACGAAGAAAAGGCTTTACATTGTGACATCTTTCAAAGCCTTTATTAAAATAATAATAATACACCACCAAACTTTGCATGAATATGTTTTTAAGGATAACCGGACAAAATAGAACATGATAAAAACAGAATAATATGATATAACCGAACAGTGACCAAACGAAACAGGGGGAAAATAAAATACATGAAAAATTTCCAACATGCTGTTATTATTTTATATTGGTTATCTCATGTATTTATTGACAATTGAATATATAGATATATTTAATATGTTTGAAGTTCTTTTGATGTACAAATAAATATTTTTTAATAATAATTATCAAACATTTTTTTACTAATTCCACGTTAATCACGGACATTACCGATTGATGATAATTATCAATTGAAATTTCTCGTTATAAGCGAAACTAGTCTTGATGTCGATTAAAAAATTAGAACAAAGGGGGCTTTTTTAATATAATCTAATTCAAAATAGTAGGAGTCGCTAAAACATTTTTTTTTTCACAATTATTCGTATCGCATTTCTTTAATAATATATTGTCTTTGGATACACAATCGTGGGGTTATAATGCAAAACGTACTATTAGAGTACAGTAGAGTCAAATACTATAACGAATAACACAAACAAAATAACATTTGCATAAATATATGTTTTTCAATATGAAAACGACTGTCTTGTAGACATTTAACATCTAAACTAATAACATCAGTCGATCCATAGGCTTGAATTGCCTTAACTGTATACCTAACTCAATATCGCTCATTTTGGAATGAGTACGTTTTGCATTATAACCCCATAATTTTCATTTTAAAAAAACTACGGTCAAATTAATATTGTTGACCCTTCCAAATCGAAAAAAGGTTAATATTTAACAGTCGCCTTTGGGTGTTTATTTTCCATTAAAAATGTTTATTTAACCCGCAGAATGCTTAGATCAACGGGAATGTTTAATGATTTAGTAAAAATTCTTTTATCCCTGCGTGAAAGGGCGTAACAGCAGCGTTATTGCATACATTTTTTTACGGTGAAACTTTAATAAAAATCATAATTCACGTTGCCTAATGGGAGGCAGAAATTTGTATTTCTTTATAATAAAGAGAAACATTTTTCTTTGCTAAGACTTTGTTGCATTTATATTAAACCTATTGCCTGAAATTAATTATTATATCGCTGAGTGAAAAAAATATGCAGTAGCGAATGTACATATGTATACAATGCAACCAATAAAATCATTCCATCATTTATATTGGTTACAGACGTTGTAAAACAAGTACACAAAACATTTTCCACAACAATCCACTCTGTACTATTAAAAAACAAATCCGGTTTGTAAAATTGTCTTGCAAGGAAAGTTTTGCTTCATACTTGCACATTTTAGAAAACTTTCTCTTTGACACTTTTATCGTCTCTACTGCACCAGAAAAATGCACTTTAGTTTTAATGCAAGTAAACCAAGTAAAGTGTGTTTGACAAAACTTTAACGATTTATCAACATTACATTTTTAACATTTCTTTTTATGCAACTTTTAAAAAGTTAAAAATTATTTAGACATGTCTTTGTACAGATGTAGCCTGAAATTCAACATATTTCAAACAAGTTTCTTCAGACTATTCTTCTTAAAACTTTGACAAAGTACAACTGACAGTAAAAGAGCACTGGGCTACCAAACTAACACTGGAATTATTTATTAGCTAAATCAATTTTTATATTTATGTTACAAGCGTTCAAACACTCTTTTGTACTTATTACAGAATTATTTATGAGGATAAAGACCGATTTCGTTCATCACGAGCATTTTCAAATGAGCTCGAAACGTTTATTAGTAAAATATCGATGTGTTGCAGACAGGGCCGGCGCCATCATACAGGCGAAATAGGCAACCGCCAAGACCGCAAACCATAAAAGGGCGCATAAGGTTCAAAAAAATCCTTTTGAGAACTCCGCAGATTCCTGGGTTTTTGGCAAATTATAAATTCTGGAAAGATCTAAAAAAATGGTTTCACATTTTTCATTTTAAGAAATCCGCAAATTCCCAGTATTTCAAAATCGCCGAGCAAAAATTTCTCAATTCCCAATCCCGAAACTCTACACGCTTTTATGGTGAATGTTACCTAAAGCACCAAATAACCTCGCGCCGGCACTGGTTACAGATAAACAAATATCTAGAAAGACATTTTAAGACATTACATTAATAAATGTACACTAGTAGGTACATCGACCAACGAATAAATCAACAGGTTTTAAAACCAGATAATAGATGTCTCTGTTCTAGCTCCATAGGTTTACATCAAGTAGTTTTATGTTGGCCGCATTTCACTACGAAGGCAACCAGACGTGCCTAGGACTATAGTCTCTTCCATAGAATAAAATATATTTACTTCTGTGTGGCTAGGTACCTGTTGTAGAAAGCCTTTGTTCGAAATGTCTTGCCGTACATTTTGATTAGGATCCCCAGACATTTTGCTCCGCTGGGAAGAGTTCTATAATATTTTATCTACATGGTTTGCGACTTTGCTGTTTGTTGGGTTGTTTTAATGAATTTACTGCCTTGTTTACAGGACTCTTCCCTAACAACGTAAAGAAAAGTCCTACAACGGCAGGAATATTATTTGAAATCAAAATAAAACAGCGAATAGCATATCCTTGTATTATATAACATGTACAACAAAAAATGTAGCATTAATCTGATAATATAATAACATTGATTTGAATCCCAAAAACAATAATAACTATCACTAGTATTAGGCCCACTAGAGGTGAAGTAAGCCAAGTGGTATTTTATAACAGAAATAAGTAAGATGCGTTGTAATATTCTACGCGGCTTAAAGTATCGTAAAAGTGAAGAAACCTCAGTTAATACACATTTCAATAGTATTATCTCCGTAAAATAAAAATATGCAGTGCACAAAAACACCAATTAAAGACATGATTGTACTTAACTGTCCAAGAAAAAGTTTTACCTTTTTACTAGTTGGCTCACTTCACCTCTAGAGGGCTTATGTGTAGGTCAGATCCGTAGTTCAGTGGTCGGCAAGTTTGCTGACGGATCTCACCGCTTATCGATTTTTGTTCAAAGTCGTGAACGTTTGTGACGTCTGAAAATTCTTGCCCACTTTTCCAATCCTAGAATAAAAGGCCTTAGTGAAAGCCATAGCTAACCAGTAGTCCTGTCTTAGTCCTATACTTTCTTCGAAGGTTGAACAACTGAAACATCAGTTCTCGTAGAAAAAACTTCTGTTAATATACCTCCATGAGGCCATATTTTCCATATTAGGACGGGCATAAATTAAGAAAAAACATTAACAAAATAAAATTCCAATGGATGAATGGATCACTGTCTGATGAAGCTTCTGAAAGAGACGAAACACGTTTAACAATTTTAGCACAACACGGAGTAACAAAGTTATCAAATTAAATTTGATATTATAATTATATGTACATTTATAAATAAGATAGATTTTACCATTTGATATCAAATTGTTCCTCCTTTTTCTAAGACTTCGCACCAATGCAATTCAAACGGACTTGATGTTTGCTTTTAAATCGATTTATGAGCTTTTTAACGTGAAGTTATTATCACATCCTTCCCAAAAAAGTAGAGATTTGTGTATTTTCATTTGAAATCCTTTATAAAAAAAGCTTTGGCAGCGTTTGGGTTCATATTTTTATAAAAATTCACGTCATTAACACACGCATACAAGTATCATTTTTACAATTTTAATATCAAAGGGTTTAAATTGACGCCGTTTTTATCTTTCTCCATAACGGTCACCCTATTAAAACCCATAGCATGTTGGCATACCGTAAAAGCTAAAATAAAATATTTTGCTACGTTGTCAGTTCTCCTCTAAGGCTTTATTTTCTTCCTCATTATTCTTCTTTTGATCCCTCAAAAAAGAATTATTTTTATACCCTGTACTCTAAGCGGATATAAACCCTATTTCAAAGGGAAACTTTCGGACTGGGATGTTTAAGGAGAGATAAGGGTTTATCGAGAAGCTTAGCGTCAAGCGGATTTTATTGATGGAATCGGCATTTACTTAATAGAAAACATGTTTCTTGGGCCTCGATTTTCAAATTTATAATATTGCATTCAATATTCATCTAAATCACTTTTTACGCGAAAGAAATGACGATACCACCGTGCAAAAAAGTTTAGTAATTAAAGAATTTAAAAATGTCAGATGTAAACATAAACTGAGATGGTGAATTGTGAGCCAATTACACTATTTGCTGTTAAAATAAATATATCATACAATTTTCTACAATAAGGTCAAAATAACAAAGTGTTTAATTTCACAATAATCATATTAGCGACACGAGAGCTATTCCGGTTTCACGGCATTGTCAGGACAGCGTTTTAACGTAATTTTAGAACGTCAGAACCTAATTTATCTTACGACCGATATCATTGAAATTCCATAGAATTGACTTTGACGATTATTTAATAATATCGTCTATGTTCTGTTTCCCAGAGTAAGACAAAGCGAAATGGTTACATAATACACATGATACTTTAGTTTCAATTATAAGTCAGGATGTTAGAGTAGATAAGAAGATAATAATACATTTTGTATCTCTTTTAAGCCTATTTATAAAGCTAGTGTCGTGAGGCCGAAAAAGTCGACCAAAAAAAAACAATTCTCGTGGAACTCATTCTGTGTTGTTTTGATCTTTTCATTATATAGTTCTACCAAATAATGCCAACTAAATCAATAAATATCTAGATGTAAAAACGGTGTATTATTATATTATGAAATGATATGCGCATTCACACATGTCTCTTTGAATATGCAAATACTATAGCTGGTTATAAATAATATCTATACTTTTTCATATTTTTATTTAGAGAAAATTGGATTAGATATAGGCCTAACTTTAACACATTCATTGCGACTGCTATATTTATCAAAGTGATCGTTGACATGTTCTTACCTTAAACAGTGTTATAGTATTATCACAGTAAAATATAATATGAATATTACGTTTATAGCGTAATAATTCAATTTGATAAAATATCAATGAAAAACGTAATCAAAATTTATTGCTTTCAAAATATAAATATCTTTCACATTGTACCCATTGAAAACATTTGATATTAATTATATTCAAAATTGAAAGCACGTCAATATTTGAAATATTATTTGGAAACATTCTTCTTGGAAACACGACAAAGTCTCTCAAAGTCTTCAAGAATAAAAAATAACATAATTAGAAATGTCTCTAAGGATTTCAATTCTAATAAATGAAATTGAATATACAAATAAATCACATTTATGGGTTCTTGTTTATTATTATTTTATTTATATCAGGGTTGCGGATTCACGAAAAAATCTCTCCTCCCCGACTCAAGCATTTACAATTAGTACATTCTGATTTAAAATATTATATGTAGTTATTTTTAATATTTACTTAAATGCAGGGCTTTTTTATTTCGATTTTTATTTAAAGGAGTCGGTTTTTTACGACTCTCATATCGACCGTTCAGCTCATAATTTTTCACTACTGAGATGGCATACAAAAATGGATCGAAAACAATAGATTAACAATCTGATCATAGTATAATAGTTATGAGTATTGATTAAAAAGTAAATATTTGCGGAGTATTAACAACATAGATATTAATATCAAAATAAAGTTAACTGAATCATACCGAAATTCGACTCTTTTACCCCTAAACAAGAATTGATAAACAGCGCACCAATTAACGATCGCGTTAATAATAATATGTCAACGACGCACCAATAGACGATCTCGTTCAAAACACAGAAGTTTTGCCCACGCAAAATGTATACAACTTCTGCGGCATAAATTTAATTTTGATTATTTTCAATTGTTTCAGCTAGTACAAATCTTGTGGGGAAGTTCACCCAGAGTGTAAGACGCATCGTCCAGGACGTAAAAGATGAAGGCACATCAAGTAAGTAACAATACCAAATCATACTGTAATGAATGTCAGAATTGTACACAAATGTATTCATTGTATAAACCAAATTATCTTCTTTATTCTTCTCAATGTTCTGGTCTCTCTTAAATTAAATATTCTTTGTCCACTATAAGATAATTGTTTCACTGGAGGACCATGTTAAAATGTTTGCGAAGGATTCTTTATCCAAGCAAGACTCATGAATATTTTTAATTCTTACTTTACCACTTCCAGAAAGAACATTTTGAAACAAGTAATGATATCAGGTTACAAAAATAACCCATAAATCCCGAAATGTTGATAATAGTATACATCTCACAAACACAAGTCCGTAAATTTGCTGTATTATGTTCTTGCAAATTTTTGAATTTCATTTTTCACTTGCTTATTCTGTGTCAATGTTTTCGTTTTCGGTTGCATAAATTACGCACAACTTCTTACACAAATAACATTTTACTCAATTAAATGGTAAGTTATGGATTCGTGTTATAATTATATTTTTTATCAGGTGGCCAGAGTAAGGAAGAAGTTATTGAGACGAACGAACGTCTGCGAGCCGTCCGCGTCAGACTGGACGACTCCTACGACACCGCCAAGAAAGCTCTCGTCAACCTAATGGCTCGGTATGGTGACAGCAAAGCTCAGAGAAACGTCTTTCAGCGGTACAACCTGCTCAAGCTCATGATCAAGGTAATTATATTCTTATAGGCAATCACGTTTACATTGACGTATGCATAAATATTGAAGGCTGATGTTATGAATCAATATTTGTCTTTACATCCAACTATAGTAACTCCAGTTGGAAATTAGAAAACATATGCCGGGTGACTGGCATCTTGAAACTGCATACGTGGAACAGATATGCAAAGAGAAAGATCTTATCATGCTTCACACAAACCCTAAGCTATTATAAACCCTAAACTAATTATCTTATTATTACAAAGGTGACAGACAACCTAAGGCTTCATTGCACAATACAATAGTGTACTTGAAATATACGACAATGCTCAACCCATTTTTACCTGAATTATGTTAGATAAAATGTCCCGATGATCGTGAAAAATGCTGATAAAAAAACATTACTCACTCCAACATGTTAGAGTTTGGAAGAATACGGCATTAGTGACTTCCACAGCTTACAGGCTGTTGACTGATGCAATATCAATTTATTTTGGATAATTCATATAAGGATAAAAATCCATGATATTCAAACACCAGGCCATAACGGATTAATGTAATGTTTCTACAAAACGCGATCTACTTGTTATCCATAAAAAGCGGGATTATTATGGGGCAGGACTGACTGACAAGTTCTGTTGAGATACTTCACTAGAAATCCAAATGTTTCACTCTGGGAAAAGATATGATTTTGAAATAATTCAGTTAATTTAAAATTGACAAGTATCGCTTTTATGCCGAATATTTTACGTCATTATATTATTCATATTCTTCCTGATTAAACGTTTACATTAAATTGTGACACTTGCTTCAAGTAAAATAAAAGCATTTGTGATATTATTTCGTATTCAGCCACATTCGGCTTGGTTATAATCCTGCCTATTTTATATTTAAATACGCACATACCTCCTCCCCCCATGCTGTCACGCCAGAAACAAATGGCGTAGGCCGAAAAGATGAATGGTGTTATAATATATTTCTGTAAACTTCATGAAAAACTGGTAGTCACATTCGCTGTGACTACTTCCCTAAGTATCCTTGTACGAGAAACTAATGCCATGAATATATTATGTCACGTTCCCAATATTTCGGATAACCATTCTTCATCTTTTGTAACACGAATGCAAAATAACATTTTAATTTTATGCAAGGCTGTTAAAAGGAATCAAAAGTTGTGGAAATAACCACGACTACAACATAGTTTTAAAACACATAATGTGTGTTTTATTATGTATATTATGGAAATACTTACAGTATACATTATATAAAGTTATGTTTCATTTTTTTTGAAACAACTAAAATGAATAACTGTATTTGAATTTATAATAAAAGAAAGGAGTTTATTTATATCAAAATAAATGAGGCTGATTTTTGACAACTCCGATTGTGAAAACAAATGATGTTATTTCAATTTTATAACTTGTTAAATATGCTCTACAGTCCGGGGTTTTACATTTCGCTACCCTTATCAAGATAACATTTTTCTGTCCTAGTTATTAAAATTATGGGTGGTTTGTTTTAGAACAGCGAGTGAGTACTAAATTACTACGTATATGCGTAACCGAGATAGTCACAGTCATTCCGTAGCTTATTCTCAAATGTACAACACACATTTCATTTACGATAATATAATAACTTTAAAATGGTTTTTACAAAATAACAATTTTAAATTAATAAAATTAAATGATCAACTTACAATTAATCAGTGTTTCACCAGCATCTCTGCTTTCATTCATTAATATATTATTATTCACAAAAATACAACTAAAACATCGTTAAAATAAAATTGTGTTTTTCCGCCGTTTATTAGCAAATACGTACGCCACTGACAAAGTTTAAAAAGGATGCGCGAATGTCATCAAAGCCTCTGCCTAATAATACCATTCCAGAATAACAAAACGAATTTTCATCGAAGCCTGGGAACTGGCGGGGGGGGAGTTGGGAGCAAAAACCAAGATGGCGGATCGCAAGATAATCCAAGTCAAGTTAATTGATGTTTATGACTTTGCAACGAGATTAATATATCCAGGCCCTTAAAATAAATCTTTTGTATTAACTGCATGCTTCAAAAGTTATGAATATTATTTCAATAATAATTTACAATATTTTAAATATGCATAGAAGAGATACATTTTCTGTTCTGGCATCTTTCTGTATAAAATGTATAATTTCATACCGTTAACAATAATATATTGGAAATTGTTTCAATTTTTTTATGAAATTAAATTGAGGGCTCTAAAGGCAAAAACGGTAGTCTCCATTTTTTGTCAAAAATAAGTGAGATATGTCACCGTGTAGTTAGTCAGCAAATCCACAAATAGTAGATTTTTTCTTGTAACAGTTGTATTATTTTTAAATTAAAATTAAATTTGTAACAAAAGCCGCATTTAACATAGTCCTGTATAGCAAACGCGGCAGTTATTAGGAGAATTTCACAAAAAAATGTAAATTATATTAAAATACCAAAATTGGCATTGTTTTCATTGATTTTCCAACATTTTAGGATTATAAAAACTGTCGCCTATATTTCCGAGCATGATCATTTTACTAAATCAAAAAGACTTTGTTTGACGAATAAACATTTTCTTAAAAACATAAATACCTAATTAATGTAAATTTGTATTGTAACATTCGATAGCCTTAATAATTATTGGGTATTATCGTACAAGAGTAATGTGAAAATCTGCTGCTCCCCCGGAACACTGCGAATAGCTTTAATATTAAGCGAGCCTCTTACTAACATATTGGCAGCCCATCGCTAGTTTGTACTTTACACAAATTAATTAAGAAACTACGTTGTCACCGGAAATAGCAAAACTCTTCCATGTCACTTCACTGTCTTATTTCAAGAATCAGTTTTCTGAGCTTTCAATTCGACTTCAGTACCTAGTTCATTTTCTGTGAATAATAATTTCTACACGTTTGTTTTGATCAACAACAAAAAACATCTGGTTTAATTTCTTTTTAAGCACACTTTCGATACAAAATATTTGGGCCATGCTATTCAAAAGCAATCAAAACAAATTTCAAAGTGTATAACAACAAATGATATCTCCAGGCATTGCATATTAATAAAATATTAAAGGAATAAATTTATCAAACTTAAATAGATTGTTGAAGAAATTATATTAAAACGTCGGTTTTTTTTTATGAAGAAGATTAATTAGGACCTAGATACTCATTAAGATGGATCTCTAATACTCGAAACGAATTTTGTATTTGGTTCTTGCGGTAAGTATAACAAAAATGTAATAATTGTGGCTGTATTCACTGTCGTTATGTTTGATCTGTCAAACGGAAGATTTTTTTATGTCTGATGATCATTTTCCCACATGACACATGATTTTACCACACGCCCCAATTTTCTCTCCAAAAATAATTTTACTTCGCAAAAATGTTGGATTAAGTATGTTTTTTTAACAATAAACTATTATTGACAAAAAGATTGAGCCGCATGTGGTAATTTCTCGAAAATTACTTTATTGTTTACATTTTGTTTAATGCTATGTTTTGTAATTGATATTGAAGAATCATGCTGCATGTTCTTAGGATCAGATAAAAATATACATCGATGAAGGGTTATTTATACAAATCAAAGTTAGAACTAATAACGGTGTAACAAACAATTGTTAATAGAAATATGAAATTGGTCCAGATCTTGCTAAATAAATTTGGAGTTAGCAACAAAAGAGTGTTTTATTTTTTAATAAAATGCCTCTCCACCAAGTGAACATCTTTTAAGAGATTATGTAATCTAACATACATTATTTCAATTTTTGCACATCTATGAGATTGTATATTGGATCATTAACTCATTCGACCAACCACGACACCTTGAAATTGACAAATCTACAATGTTTTTTTTTGCAACTCTATTTCTTCATTTCAGAAAAAATAAGTTAATGAAATATCTACATTTTTTTCAACCACGTCCACTGCCTGCATAGAGCTTTTGACTCATATTGGAGTTTATTTCAACAGAAGTTTTCTACAAGAACGTTGTGTTACTCAGTTACTCAACCCCCATAATTTTCAAAGAGAGTAGGGATAGAATGACAGAGCTAGGACACGAATTCGTCTGCTAATCGCTCTAGCTACGATACATTTTTGGGATTGGATTAAAAATCATTGACATTCATTATTCGATTGAAAAATAAAGCTATCTGTATTGAGATTCGAACCTGTGAATACGGTGACCAAAGTTAATGACATTGGCCAATTGACTACAGACCAAAATATAAAATGCATACTTAAATGAAACAGTTTTATTGTATATAAAATTTATAAATTTACTAGAACTTAACGAGTAAATATAATTAGCAAATTTTTATGTGAAATCTAGTGTACTTGTTCAGCATTTAAATAAAGCAACGAAATAACATAGACAATTATGTTAATTACAAAGGTTAAGCAAGATTCAAAATTATTGATAAGAGAATGCTTGCTGTAATAAAAAAGTAATTGGGTGTATTACAAACAATAAATTTGCATGAAGAAATACAAATCAACATTAAAATTATCTTTTAATCATCGCTCCCATAACAATGAACAATTAAAAATCAGTGGCAGATAATTAAGAAAAAATTCATAATTATCTCTGATTTTGTAATCATCGACCATTTTACAAATCTGTTGGATATTTAACCCTCAGTTGACTGACCTGTAATGAGTTATATTTTATTTTTACATAAGTAGTCTGTAAAAATATGGGTATATATATATATTTATGCTATATTTAGTAAGCAGACATTGCATTTAAGCATTAAAGCCCTTATTATGTCATATATCGTTGGTATACAGTGAGAAAACGTTATGTCAAAAATTGGGTGTTTTGCATTATAATTGCAGATTTATAAATTTAAGCACGCTCTATCGTTGAAAAACAAACTCACTACTCACGATACTTGAAGAAAAAATACGAACTAAGTCAATTTCGTTGGCAGTTATTACTCTCAGAAACTTATTGTATACGCCCACGCTACATTTCAGTTAATGATATTTGAAAAAGTTGATTATCTCAAAACAAGTTTTTGAATTAACGTTTTCTGGGAGTATACTGATGATATTAAGCAATATAGAAAAGCTAAGGTAACAATAAATTTTTCAGGATGTAATCCGTCTGGAGACGCAGTACTGGACTTTGGTAGACATCCCCAAGCAAGAGAAGCAAGAGACGGTTCCGGCGTTCGTCCTGCGCGCCTGCGCAATCATGGAAAAGACACAGAAGTCTGGTGAAGGAGTGAAGACTTCTACAAAACTGGCTGAAGAGGCAGCCGACAGGAGGGAGAGGATAGAGAGGCTCACTGGTAATTCTAGAATCACTTGCTTGTGTATTTTTGAAACACATTTAACGCATCTAATTATTAAGAATAAAATTATTGTTATTCAGTTATTATGTAATACTATTTTCTCAATGATTCTTTTTTTGCTTTACAAGATATAAAATTCCTTTGAATTCAATTTCCAGACATGACCACTGCACAAATAGAAGGCGAAAATACTCAGATGACAAATGATCTATATCGCCTTTTGAAAAAATATTCCGGCCTCAGGAACCTCATTCGTGAGCTAAAGGTGAATATAATGATCAATTAAAAGCTTAGTATTTGTGTTCAAATTGAGAAATATTTATCACAGTTTGATGCACTTAATTATTACATCAAATCAAAAAAAAAATCTACATGATTGCATCATTATCATACGTCACATGAAACATGGTTGTAAATTTAAAGTATAATTACATTTCATTTCCACTGTTATGCTGAAATTCTTGAATTCAGTTTTATCATTGAATCAACGATTAACAAAGTTTTTCATTACCATATTTCAATATAAACACAATACTGTGTTGGCAAAATAGCTCATTAATGAGTTTTATTTTAGAAAATTTTATATAAAGTTCTACATCAGCAGGAATATTCTTTGAAATCAAAATAAGATAGCGAATAACATATCCTTGTATAACATGTACTACAAAAAGTGTACATTAAACTGATAATACAATAAAATTGAGTTGATTGATATCTAAACATCAAATTCTGGAGCTGGTGGAGCCAAGCTCCAATTTCCTCCTTTCATCTGGTGTATTTTGATGTTGCTCTTCCCGCGTAGCATCCTGGATTTACCTGGGCATAGGCGGGTGCGTGGTCTTTGGTTTTTGTTTTGTTTTTGTGGTGGTATTAGTTCTCATTGTGACAGTGGTGGTTGATTCAGTAACCTCAAGCTGCAATTAATTGGGGTTATGCTTTTCTGATCAGTTAACAATCCCAAAAACAATAATAACTATCACTATTATTGTACCCATTAGAGGTGAAGTGAGCCAAGTGGTATTTTAGAAAAAAAACAAGTTAGATGTGTTGTAATATTCTACACATCTAAATGTATCGTAAAAGTGAAAATGCTGTGTTTTAAAGTGTCTATTAAGATCATGTCTTCTATTATGTGAAAGAGTACTTTCACCAACGATGCAAAACGGTGAGTAAGAAGGTTGCTTTAATTTAACTGAGAGCATTAAGGTGTTGAAATTATGAAGATGGTTTCAAAAGAGTAAGTAGGCACAAGGATAGAATGCACCACATGTAATAATCCAATGTTTGGGTGCAATGTGTCACAGTTCGGCCTGTCGTGGTGTAGAGAAATATTAATAAAAAAATAAAAACACCACAAATTCTTTTACGAGTTGATTTTGGAACGTATCTCAACATGTTGTATGAGCTCCATATTTTAATGTATCTACCGCTTAAATCAATGGATATCTGTAATATCCTAAGTATAACAGAGTAGTCGTGATAGATCTGCTATTTAATTTGAAGCGATAACAATTATTGGAATATGCTTTCAGTCCGACTACATGAACTCCAAGGTGTACCCGATGTTCCCCCGTTACACAATGCTTAAGGACATGATCAAGGACATCATCCACGATCCTGACTACATGGAAGTCTGCCACGAGGTCGACTCTTAGTGCAGAGTGAAATTCTTTCAATTGGTCATCAATTGTGCTCTGAAAATTCACATTCTACAACTTGGAGTATGCATCCTACGTGAATCGACGAGTATGAATTTCATCTGATAATTTATCCACTCCGGAAGGACCATTTTAAAAACGTCCGCCTTTATTATTTTGATACTGCCATTTTTTTTAGTACTACATGCAAAGTTTTATGAATGATAATGGATAGAAAAATCAGTCTGTTGAATAATTTCGATGGATTGGGTTGGTTGATTTATTTAACGTTAGAAAATCGCATGGACGATTGTGTTTTGGTAAAATGAAGGATATAAGAATGGCATACTGATGGTTTATCGACCTAAATGAATTATTTTATTTTTAATCAGTTTTATATTAAAAAAAGGTATGGATAATATTGACCTTTCCATTTCTATACATCTACTGATACATTGCATTCAATATATCGATGGCCTAACACACGCTGTATCAAATGCGATTCAAGGCGAAAATGAGTTCAATACATTTTTAATATCCCTCAAGACCATACTTCGTGTTTTGCAGATGATAATTCAAGTGATATTTAACTTACTGTGTTCGTAATTTTCATAAGCATTAATGTTTTAAGTACATTAATGTTTATTTATACAAAAATAAAATCTGTTCAGAAAACTAACATAAGGCAATCGATATTAGTATGGATTTTATTAATAATCTTCATTTTGAAGTAAACTTTTACTCATTTACTCTAATTGACAAATCTAACTATGTTTGCGTGTTACCCCATCAGTATATTATAAATAAAAACTGTAATTACTGTCAGTATAATTGCAAATATTTCAATTTTAAATGAAAATTCAACTTGTTAATAAATTGAAGCAAAACATACTATAAATACCACAGTAACATAATAATTGAATGTTTTTCAACAATATTTTGAACTTCAAAGTACAGATGGCAGGATAAATTAATTTAATTCAGACAGAATATCTGAAGCATTTTGCAGTTTTATCCATATCTATTTTAATGAATTCCTGAATCATACTAGAATAATTACTATGAATGAAGAAACGTTTTTATAACATCAGGTTTATATAAAAATATAAGTTAATTAAAATAATTAATGATCATTATAATAACATATCCAGCTTTATAACCAATATATCTCATTGACTATTTTCATATTCATAAAAAGCATTTATCCTGGTTGGTGAGTAGAAAAACTGAGATTTTGTAACAGTGATAATGATTTTTTGCTGTAACGAGGTTATATTAATCTGTCAAATATTTAAATTCAATTTTCATAAACAACTCAAACAAAAATTATAGAGTTTTAGGGCGTGTGCTTGAGATAATCTTTTCTATAAAAACCACAATCATTTGTCACTGGTTGTTGGGAAGGATGATTGATATAGGATGAATTCCTTATAACCTTACCAATAATGAGAAAAATTGAGAAATTAAATGACGTAGATTCCTCGATTTTTGTAATAACATGCATCTTTATAAAAATAATCGCGTAACAAATTACAACTAACAACAAGCACTGTTTCGAAGTTTGAGCTTTTCCACTCTTTACAAACTTTTCTTTTCAAACTATACAATTTTTAAAAAACAATATCGATATTCATATCTCTCCAAGTACTCATAGCCATTTGTAAAAATATCCATATCAAAATATTAAATTAACATTACAAAAATATTGAATTATAGAGTTGTAATCTTATTCAATAATCATTAAATTATTACATAATAATTAAATTATTTTACTTTTTATAGCTTTGTTGGAGTCATTTACTTCTAATGTCCACTAACTCTTTTTACAAACAAAATTTCTATATCCAACTACACGTTAAAGCAAGTGACAAAATCAATGATTAATCCAAAAACCATTCAAAATCAGTGCTAGCGTTACGCATAGTTTTAGCTGGCAACCACTTATAGTGACAAACTTAAAAAGGCGCCAACGTGGTTCTAAATTAATAATGGATAAATAAATTTTGGTATGTGGCAGCAAAATCCTCTGGCGGCTGTCAAAAAAATACTATAAATATTTTTTTATCACCACTTTGGAATTCTATACGAAAATAGTGGATTTTCGAAGTATGTAACTTGTTATTATTTACACTATTATTTTCATTGAATTTTTAAAGCTTTGTCGAAGATCAATATTTTTTTAAAATACTCAAACATGTCGACCATACACCAAATACTAATATCTATTTAGTTACAGGAATTAATAACTTTTAAACGGAGATTTAGTTGAAGTAATGTAGAAGTAAATGTTTGAATGGTATATGAATTGATTTTATAGATTTAAAACATAGCTGTGAACAATTTATAATCTTTTTATTTATATTCAACCAAAATATATGGTGATATTAATTCCAATTTTTGTTTAAGAACAGATTTTTGTAGATTTCTACAGTTTATTAATGTTGGATCATTTTTTGTTTTAGTACAATAAACGATTGTTGGACAATCTAAAAGACTTCAATTCCAACAACATCATAGTTCAAGTAAATTGAAAAAAAAATTACAGAAAGAAGTAGTTTTTTTTCTAACTTTTCATTATTTTCACACAAATAATGGAGAAAAGAAAATCATCACAAATTTAATAATACAAAGGTACATTTGAAAAATATTTTTTTGTTTATTTAAATGTTAGCAATGTCGGCAAAGCGAAGCTATGAGTGGAAAAAGTTTGCCACACCTGTCTATAAAACAGGTCAAAAAAAACTTGAGGTAAGGAATTTTATTATAATTTTTTACAACTGTGTCACATATAAACGTATGAAATAATTTAAATTTGTTTTACTGTTGCATTCAAGAACGTGTTAATTACAATATGGTATTAAATTAAATTAATTTTGGCAATGTCCGTAATAGCTTAAATGCAGAAATCATTGCATTATAATTTTATATCTTCATACCACACTGCTGTTAAATAATAAATATGAATTGAAATATAAAATTTATAAATTTATTTTACCCCTGTAAACATTTACAACTATAAATTTTAATTTTAATTAATCTTGCTCGTACATTTGTTTAAAAAGTTATCCAAAATTATAAGTGACAACAATTGATCATTTTGATATTTTTTCAATGTCATTTAACAATTAACATTAAAATTTTCTAAATACACCTAATCCTCTTTTTGCTCGGTTTATTTTTATAAGGATTCGAAATCTAATGTCAAAGTCAAATCTAATGAAACCTATATTTCATTTATCTACATTCACTTAATTCTTTTTGCACACGGTTTTTTTACATGTCTGTTCTACATATCTAGAATGTATCCGCCGTGTAAAAGGAAGATAGAGTGTACATAACTATGTTTTTTTTAATTGTTAAATGGATCAAAAATAAATATTTAATCAAATTATAAGCATTGATTAAAATGGAGTAAAAGAAAACTATTTTGAGGAATTTTATTCCTGAAATATGACTTCAACTCTTTTACCCATTGGCACAATCTTAAACTCATTACTATAGTTTTATTATATGAAAGGATACATAAATATATCTGTAAGATATAATTAAATATATTATTAGATATGTATAAAAGATGAAAAAAACATTAGGATATATTTATCCAGGTGATAAAAAATTTTGTGTTCACAAAAATGATCTAAAACGCTTAATATTTTCATATGCGGTTTTTATTATAAAAAAAACTTTATTCATCCTTTTAGTGTGAAAAAATGTATTTTTACAAACAATATTTTAGCATATTAAATATGCGAATTATTATAGAAGAACTTATAATGACCTATCACATGTTTGTTAGATTATTTTGGCTAATTTATTTATGTTTCATTCGAGACGTTTTGTTTTCATATATATTATAAATTTAATTATTATCGGCACCTGTTGATGAATTTAGAAAGTTTTTCGATATTTATAGTAATGGTTAACCATACATTAAAATATGATAACATAATAATTGTGTGTATTGCTATGACTGTTGATAACACGCTTCATGTATGTGACCATATCATTAAACTATGTGTGATGTTCTTTATATATGTAAAAATATCTTAATAATCAATGTAATTCTGGATATGAATGATCTGATGTTTAATCCTTTTCTAGAGTGCTAACAAACTCGAAATACCGTTGACTATCGCTATCCGTGTCGGATGATGAAAATGATCTCAGTTAATTCAATATTATTAACATAAAAGATTTGAAAGATATCAAATCAATTAAATAAACACGTTATTAAAGATCAGTGTTTTCTTCTTATATCAAATTGTGCCACAAATATCCATTTTTTCAGATAATACCAAGCTGTTCAAGACTTTCGATTTTTTTTGGTCGTCGCTTCTTTGACAGGTTGTGATAAGTGAGTTTCATTTACCATTTAAATGTGAATCGTATTTAAACTATAATTATGAAAGTACAATATCATATTTCATCAATTATTCTTAACTATCTAAATTATGATGCACCCTTGTTTTTCTTATTCTTACCGTATTCGATCCCTAACTGTTGGGTGTGATTCTGTCTATCTCACTAATACATAGCTCCGATTATTACCAGTGGCTGTTCACAGATTTAGCAGTCAAAGGTGATCTGTCAAGTTGGTCTTGAAATCATGGAATCAACTTTCAGATATTGATGATAAAAAGTGAAAATCGCTTTAATTATCACTTTTTAGCTCTTACCCTGATTTATATAGCGAGAAAATTAATAGCCCCAAGAGAATACAAAAAGAATTGAAATGTTAGTCCAGGCGTGGGGAACCTGCGGCCTCTTGGCTACTCTGGTGCAGCCTTCTGGCCAATTCTGTAATACTGTAAATTTATGTAAATTCGTAAATTCCTGACATATTCCGACATTCCCGAAAGTTCTGTTTCCAGCCAAAGATTTCCTAGTCAATGTTTACTGCGGCTTTATGTCGAATCATAAAAATGAATGCGGCCTTTAGAGAAGAAAAGGCTCCCCACCCCTGTGTTAGTCAGCTGTTTTCATAACGTGCTGATACAAATCAAATGAATGAATCATAAAGGGTAATCAACTGAAAATGTTTGCTTTGCACCTAAGCTTGTCATTTTCTTTTTGTTTTAAGAGTCCACTTTCTTGTACTAAAATTCTTGGCAGAATGAAACTAAAACATCCTTGACATTTGCGCAATTTCAAACCTTCGTATTATTTTGAATGTGAAGATAGAGGTATCATTTTCTGTCTTAAAAGCAGAGCTTAATAAAAAAAAAACATTATCTTATCTTATCAGTTTATCATTTATTTATTTCACAATTTAATCTAATCTAATCAAAAGTTATGTCTGTTATATTGTAATAACTAGACAGAGTAATACAAAGTGTCACAACTTGATTTCCAGGAGCATTTGGTAATAATATTAACAGCTTAGTCTCATTCCATCCCCCATCGAAAAGAAACTTGAAAGCAATTCTTGTAAAAGTAGAAAATCTGCATCCAATAAATCAATGCAAATTGATGAAATAATGATGTAATGACTTATGACATTATTTGTTTTTTAACTGTTATTCTGTATACTTATCCTCAGCATCAATGTGCTAAATATTAACACAATACCTATATATTATAATTTATCAAAATATACTGTTTGGCATATAAAATGTTTAATATATTTCTCAAAGAACTATGTCACAAAACTAAAAATAAAATTATTTTTGACCTTTTATTAATTATTCTGTATGATATCATTCAATATGACTATAAATTACAAGGTTGTGTTTAAATATTGTAATACGACCAATTGGCACTATTTTTTACATAATAATATCATCGTATTTGTTACATTACTTAATGTTATTATGGTTTTATACTCTTATACTTTTAAAAATTAGCAAAATTCACCACACTTATGAATTGTGTGTCAAAATTACTAATATGGAAACAAATACGCAGTCGAATATAACAAATGATTGAAAATCATTTTGCATGATACAATAGCTACTAATCATAAACAATGATAAGTAATTCTATATTTCAAATGAAATCAAAATGGAAAGAACTACATTTAAACAAAAAATAATTAATATAATCTCCAAAAAAATCCAATTTTATCACAATTTATAGCACCATGTGATTACTATTTATTTATATGCTGAGAAGATAAGTAAATGATAAATAATAACATGCAATCAGAGTTGAAGTTGGTAATATGATTATGTCATTATCATGCATGAAAGAATGTCATCGGAAAGAATAATTGTTTATGGCTTGCTTAATAATTTGTTTCTAAAAATGATGTCAACTGACACTTAAAACACCAATTGAGACTATAAATCAAAATATTAACATCACAAATATTTTTTATTGGTACCTACTCTAAAATAATAACTTGTAAACTGTCACTGTCCTTAGTATATAACTTTATCTAAATCAAATTGGACTTTTTTTTACTAAACTGACATTTCATTCAGAAATAAACAGAAATCTTTCTTGGTATTTAAATTAGATCATTAGTAAATTGTAAATAGAAAAAATGGTTTTTTTTGGATAAAATTTGTGTGTAGAATATCACTTACCTCTCACTTGTAACTATTATGAAGTGTTACTTTTATCAAATCATATTGTGGAAGAAATAGAAGCATATTATCCAATTATTTATGCCACAAAACGCACATATATTCAGCTGAGTAAAATACAAGCAAAGATTTATTTTATAATATGTAGTTACCTAAATTAAATGTGAAAACAGAAATATAATCAATTATTTTGGTTACAGATTCTGTAGAAACTGGTGAAACGAACATTAGTTTAAGCAGAAAATAAATAAGTGAGAGATATGTATATTCTATCTTAACTAATAAAATGAATGAAAATTCACACTATTTTCATTTCAAATATGTTATTAAAGGTTGTACCAAACGGATATAATAACATAATTCGTTGCTATTCTATTATTGTATTACTAGATTTAAATAATCTGCTTTGATGCCTGTAGTTTAGGAGCTGCGTGCCAAATCTATAACTATATGTGTTTTAATAATCAAAAAGTATTTCGATTTGTATAGTATAACCTAGTGAGTCAGATAACTTTTCTTATTTAAAATCTGTCTAATCATGAAATGGCTAATTGTATTTTACCACCAAAATGTTAGTAGTTTTTCATAACAATGCTGTTATAGATTGTTTAATCATTGATCATTGTGTATGTTCAGCATTAAATTAAATTTGTTCTAAATTTGTTAAGAAAAACAAATAAGTTAAATACCATTCAAATTCATTGTCATATTATTTAGGTCGGCAATGTGGGAAAAGTAACAAATACAATGGACTTCCATTAAATCTGTATGATAAAAGAAAAAGAAACATTTTGTCAATCGAGGAACAATCTTTAAAGAAAACATCATCATTATATTTTTATACTTTACCACAATGCCAATCAATTATTAATGTAAATTAATAAAGAAAATTGTCCGTCTGATAAAAGGCAAAGGTTTTAATTGTATTTTATATGCCTACGAAAGAATCCAAGAAATGTTTGGTTATTACCAGGGGCAGATTAGTGGCTTGAGACTGTAGACTCCTGGTAAATAATCAAATCCAAATAAATCATAGTTTTTTCACACCAAAAGTTTAAAGCAACCCATTTTATTATGGGTACTTGTAGGAATACCAGCATATTTTTTGTGTCCAACCATGCCCATCTGCCCCTGAATATGATCATAGTGCTGAAGTGATCAGAAATATGTAATTTTACATGATACTGTTCAAGTATACTTAATAAAACTTACCCAAATCATGGAGTTACATTGAATTATTTACATTTCAGGCTGTAAATACAACCAACATTATTATTTTTATAATTTTAGTCATGTTCACAGTTGTACCCGCTTTAATTTAAGAAAAACCTAATATACATGTGTTTAGATAATGGATGTTTTGTGTAAAATAATAAACCTACAGGAAATACATGTTTTAAGCATAATAAAAGTACATGTGTAGGCAATATCAATACCACCTGAGAATGACGTTTATCATCTATAAAATTATATCAAATCATTCAGGGTCCATGTCTCGATAAGTTGATATAACTCGGCTAGATAGGTAGGCTTTATGCGGTGGTTACTGTAATACTATTTAATATTATATAATAAACATCACTCACAAACATCTACTAAAATAAAAAAACATCTCATACACACACGCATTTATTTAAGATTGGTTGATTTTTAATTGTATTCGTATTAGGGGAAATGATACATGTATCATTGACAAAAAGCATTTCAAAAATACTCTTAGGGCTCTATGCAAATGATGAGCATTTTCTTGACCATCTACAATTTTATTTCTCACAATTAATTATCTATTAATTAAAAAACCCATTTCTCATGGAGTGACACTATTCATAGACTTCTTTCGTGAAGGTTCATTTTGGTGAAGGGAAGGCAGTTTATGTTATCGAAAAGAGATTCACTTACATCGTGTTTTATAACATGTTTAAATAATGATAATTTAATTGAATGTCTGAAGGTTTGACGACAATATTCAATATGGTGGAAAAAATGTTGTCCTTTTATCAATTTTCAAAGGAAGTAAAATATTACTGATTGTAAATTGATTTTTTTACATTTGTTGCCAGAAAAATACAAAATACCCTTTAAAAGAATGTCATTCATAGAGAAACACTAAGTCGCAGACTGGGATGGAAAAATAATCTTACATTAGGATCAATGAAACTGAAAATTTACATTTATATTACATATTATTATGACAGTGTCGTCATCTTTGAAATTTGTTGTATGTATTGCTATTTGAATCATTGGCAAATCCAGGGGGGTGGCCATGATAGCCATGACCCTGTACCCCATGTCGCTGTATAACGCTTTTAATGGACATTGAGTTTTTTTGCGAATGGCATCCTATTTAGGGATATTTCATAATGTTTTCTTAAGTGTATGATACAAAAAATGTTAATTGCCTTCTCATAATATTCATACCACCTTGCAATTGACATAAACATTGAGCAAGATGCAGATGAAATGAATTTTCAGAAATCGAAAATATCTGTTGTAAAATCCTTTAATTATAAAAGAAAGAGGTCTCCATTTTAACAATTTCACAAAAGTCCTATGATTTTATGTAAATCATTTGAAATCTCTTTTTTTATTAACCGTTTAATTAAATTAAATTTACACATTATTTAAACCATTTCCTTCGTAACATTTGTATCTATTGTGAAGATTTAATATAACAATAATCATTATTGTTGATTTTATATCATATCATGATAAGGAAATTCAAAAATATTTTTATAACTTAATCATTTTGAAATTACCAATAAATATATCATAAACTTTAATATTTTTATGTACTTTCAGTAAATTGAATGCTAATACTATAATTTGTAATAAATTCACATTTATATGTTTTAAAAAGATTCAATAAAACAACTACTTTCTCACATGTTCCAGAATAAATAAATATTCAAATATTTAGTTGGTATAGCCGTCCTCATCATGTAAATCATGAAATCTACTTAAAACAACAATGATTAGTATTTTGATTCACAAATATTTTTACATAATACAATAACCAAGGATATATAAATAAATACACACGTGTAGCATGCAAGAAATGACAACCAGTCTTCATTGTATAACCATTCCACATAATGTGAAGCATGCCATACATGAAATAATATTGGCTGCTAGGATGTAAAAACTTTTTAACCATCAACTGGAATAAGACAATACCAAAATACACTTGGTTACTACTCTAGTAATGGAGTAAGCTAGTGTATTTTTGGAATAGTTGAATTCCGCTTGTAGGTTTAATTATCAAGTGTTTATATTTACTGAAAAAAAATCCCTTATAAAATAAGCCAATATTCAGATTAAGCAGTCAAATGCCAAATAAGATGTTAACCATTGATCAATATTAATTTCAAGACTGCAAATTGGGCTCAAGGAAAAGAACGTTCAGGCTTTTAATGTATTGAAATTAAAGATATAAATATTCACAACTAGCAAACGTTTTTATTGTTTTCAGCACTTGAGTACAATTGTTATGTATTGTTCCAAAATGTTACGCAGAAGATTAGGTTTGAACTTCTTAAATCTGACATAATTGCGTAATTACTTGCTCTGTTTTTGCCAATAATGATAGTGATATTAAATTATTGAATGAAAAACTATTTAATAACCATTTGTTTATTTCTTCGTTTGCTTTAATTTTGTTTATTTATGTATACTTAACAAACATATCCATGTTACAACACAAGACAAAAAGACTACATAAACATATTGATTAATATAAATTACTGTTCAACTAGGATCCTGTGTAATAAACGTATTATTGTAAGTTTGATGACATATTTAAAAATTTAAGCTGATGTAATGCTTTGTTAACAATAATGAAATAAATAAATGAAAATTTTGTGCGAACAACTGCTTTTATTTTGAGTACATTGAAGGTAACGAATATATTTTGTGTACTATATACTTATTTTCACTTTAATCACAATACAACCAATGCAAAAGTGGATATTATTCGGTATGTTATACACCAAATGGAAGCGCAATCAATCAACATTCCCTCAATATTCTCTCTCAAACACACACACTCTCCATTTGTGCAGGGCAGTTTTATGCAGGACATTACAGACTAACTGATATATCAGGATAAATATATTATAACAATTATTGTACCAGTAATATTTATGTTCAGACAAGGATTATTAATATCAAAATAATGGCTGTCAATAAAATATTAAACAATTGCATTGCATTAAACGTCTAAATTTAATAATATTACCATTTTGTAACAAATAAAATGATCATTTCACTACTTTAACAAAATATGTTTTTCATTTGCATTATTTTCAATACTTTACACTTGATTATATTTTAATGTTCATGACGTAAAGAAACGAAAACGATGGTTACGAGGACACACCTTCTGACCATCTACATATTGAATGTGTGTAAAACCACATAATTTAAATCAGAATAAACCCATACAACAGCATTTACAATGTCAAACTTAAAAACATCTGGACTAGATCTATAACTAGAGCTATATGTCTGTTTTAATACTATTAAAAACCCAGATCAGGAACATGGCTATCAACTCCTTAATTCTACTGAAACTACATACAGTAAATCCGTTTTCTTACAACGACTTACCATTTTTAGTGACGTCAATACAAAACCTCACATTTGGTTTTCGTACAAATTAATATGAAAATAAATCCACTTAGAGTGATGTCCGATTAATATGCCTTGCTGGTCCATTGACCGTCTTCCTATCCGGATTCTACTGAGCTGTATTTTTATTTTACACTTTAATAAACATACACATTATTTTAATTATGATTGATGCAAAAAGTCACATTTTTACACTGGTCAACATAAAACAAATATAGTTACAGTAGAACATCGATTCATCATTCTTAAAATACACCTAGTATGTCAACATGCTTTTCATTCAAGGAAGCATTCAAGTATAGTACTATCAGGACGGTTCATGCAGACTTGCAGTCTCTGTTATTGTGCAGACAGGCTGATTATAGCAGCTTAATGACCGAGTTCAAGCATCTGAACAGGTTGACAAAAGTTCGACAAATTAATTCAGTTGTTCTTAACTTAACTTCGACAAATAAAACTTAATTACTACAAAAAATATATTAAAATAATTTTGATGACATCTATTTACTTATGATAAAGGCAAATTGATAGTTTAATGTTCAAACCTTTAATTCAAATGCGTGTTCATATATTTTTTTAAGAGATGCCGCTAACAACACAAATCCGTTGCAAGGCGCACATGTCTAGTTGTCATGGCTACTTGAGCGCATCTACCGGCTTCTCGGTAAAATTCCCACACAAAACGGCAATTTAAAACACCTATTCCCGCTCCGACGGGCGGGCGCGCTGGATGTTTGTGCGGTGTAAATGATTTACTATGGCGTTTCAAAACGAACGAATCTTTCGAAAATAATTTATTAAAACGAACGTATTTATTAATTAAAAGTTTCTGTAAATAATCATTGGATTATAATTATACAAGTGTCGTTATTACTTATAAAAACTAGTTTACGAAACTTAGTTTTTACTGTACTAAAAAGAAAGTTTCGTGTTGTGATAGTGTTTGTTAACAGTACAGCGTGCGTTTCATTTTGAAAACTTTATTAATAAAACAAAGTTTTTATTATGTATTAGTTTAATATTATTTGCAGAAGTTTTGTGGCCGTTTGAATGAATATTGTAATATTAATTCCCGGTATTTGTGTATAAAAAATAAGAAGTTTTTTTATTGTTAGTTCAGGTAATAAACAATCGGTCAACATGCCGTTCGTTTTACGTGTTGTGGAGCCAAAATATCTATCCAGGACTAGTTTGCATGATGCCGAAGGAGTGCCCAAAGTGAAGGAAGACGAATTGCTGGCGGTTACCAACTGCACCCTGAGCAGTGCGCTAAAGCAGCTGGCTTCTCTGGTGCTTTTAGCTAATGACATATTCAGCGATTTGGCCAATCAGCTGAATGATGTCAGTGATCGTTCCAAGATCGTGCAGGACAAGATTAACAGGATCGAGCAGAGAGTCGAGGAGTTCGATCCCAAAAAAGTTACAGTCCGTAAGTATATTGAGATAATTGCATTAACAATTGTAAGCCGGCTTCTTCTATTACACAAGCCGCGAGATAATTAGATAGTCTACCTGTCGTGAGTTAATGATACGTAGTTGAACAATATCTGACGTCCAACTAAAATGTAAAAAATGATATTGGACATATGCCGTTTTTATCAGCAACGATATTTGTAATATTAGAAAGCGATCTTTTGTTAATTTTACGATAAAAGTTAAAATCAAAATGTGGCAGATGTTTTGAAAAGTTAGGTTGCCAAAACACGATTCTTTAACAATGTTTTATAGTTTTCGTCGAATTCAAATACTGCAATCTCTATTGGTTTTATCATTCAATAGAGAATATTATTATCACTCTGTATATTTAAAGCAGGCACACGCAACCTTTTTCTTCTTGTGGGTTTCGGACCACAAGAAAAAATAAATTAAAGTATCCACGTTCAATCGTCTCTTTTCCCCAGGGGATACGCTCAATGTAAAAATGACGAATTGAATACTTATTTAGATTAATAAATGATAGGTTCTACTGTGTTATTGTGTCACTGTTTTACCAGTATTTCTATGAACCGATTTATTCTACCTAATCATCAAAAAAACTTGTCAATTATTGAATTATTATTTTTTCTTTTAAAAAATATGCACAATATTTTTGTTTTAAGAAGAAACATTCTAGGTCCACCCAAAAAAAATCAAACAGGCCTCGGATCTGCATCCCGAATTCATAGTTATGTTAGATAGTTTCTACGAAATGAACATAAACGGTAAATCAACAATGAATGAACACTAAATCTGCAAACCGGCTGACTCCATTCACTTGTGCAAATTGTTCATGACAAAAATATGCATCGTTAATGTTTCACTTTGCATTTTTACAATGTAAAATTTTTCATAGTAGTTTATTTCAGTTTTTTCTGTTTCCTGAATGTTTTTCCCCAAGTGGAGGAGTAAGTCGATTTTCAGATTTAAACAGTCGTATATGATGTATACATATGTCTACAAATAGCTGGTACGCCTAATAATTACGCAATTAACTTTTTAAAATATAAAATTTATTCTTATATAAAATACCTAACTTAATCCGTGCGTAAATCACAACTGCTGTGTCGGTCTGTTAATTGTAGCCAGGTTTTCAAAGCGCACCTTGCGTTTTACCTTTCTTACCTTTATATTATCATTAGTATTGCTTACTTGTTAAGTTCAATGTCATTACAATTGCAATGAATATATCTCATTAGGTACTTCGAAGTGAAAATGTTAACGACTCGTAGGGTGCATATTAGAGGTCTGCACGGGCCCGGGCCTGGCCCGCGGGTCGGGTTCGGGCGGGTAAGCGCAATTGAGATTCGGGCTCGGGCTGGGCCCGGGTAAGAAATTTATTCTTCAGAAAAATATTTCAGACTATGTTCTTGTCATAAGTCAGCCATGATGATTTTAATTATTACTAGTTCTATAGAGAATCGTAAATTGTTGTAGATTTGTAAAAAAAAATGGGTTTTTTTCGGTCTGTTGATTATAAATCCGGGCTTCGGGTCGGGTTCAGGTAACAATTGTGGTATTAGACTCGGGCCCGGGCCGCGTCGGGTCTGAGTTTTTCGGGCTCGGACCGGGTAATTTTGCAAAATTTCGGCCCGTGCAGACCTCAAGTGCATATATATATATATATTTAATATACGGAAAGAACACGTGAAGTACTATTGAATTATTTACTATCTTGCAATTCCTTATCGAAAGTAGATAAGGGGAGAATTGTGCCTCCGGTAGCGCCAGCACCACCAGACATGGTCGAACATTTATAGTTTTGGGGCAAAATTATCATTCTATTTCCGGGTGAAGAGTCGGACCAAATTATTAAATATAATAAATTTACAAAAATGCACTTGATGACTCTAGAGACCGCATGCTCCCCAACCATGATTTATAATCTAGATCAGCGATACTCAACCTATTGTTCATCCGGGCCGCATGCCGGTTTTTTCTACATGACGTGGGCCGCATCATACGAATACGTAAATATACCAAAAATATCAAAAATACTCATTAGTTAACGTATATTTTTTGCAAACAATACTAAACGTTTGAAAATGCATTGTTTTGGGTTTCTCATAAAATATGAATGGGTCGCAGGTTGAGTATCGCTGCTCTAGATTTTAAAACTGCTAACGAAATCATAACGAGAAAATAAGCATTTAGATTAAGTCTCATTATTTTTGTATTTTTATACCAAAGAATTATATAATGGCATGCTCAGATAGTGTGTGTAAATTAAAAAATGTTATTAATTCTTAAGCTTCGTAACATACCTTGAAAGATTCAAAACATTATTTAGTCGTAGTCACTCTACCATGTATAATATACCATAAATAATTATTTATACCTTGTGCTGCAGTTAGATCAATAATAAACGATTGTAAATTATTGAGCCGTTTAAAATTCCACGTACATTTGCAGTATCATTATCTTCCCCACTTAATTTAATATTAGATACCAATGTATTACATTGAATATTAAACATAAAAATCAAATTTATAAAGTTGATATTGAAGTAATACTTAATAGTATAACTTTACTATAATATTACTTAATAAAGGGATATATTTGAGAGAGTGTTGAAATTTTAATATAAATACTACAAGAAATCTATCGCAATGACATAAAGCAATTTACACATTTTATTGTGCGTAAAAGATCTGAATAGATATTATATACTCATTTGAGTTCCTAGCGGGGTGCATTCACATTGCAAAATTCTTCTTATTTCAACATTCGCTAAATACAAATTATATCCAGCTGATATTTATTATAATCATCAATTATTAATGCAATCCAAATATTACACGAATTTGCTTAGGGTCACTTTGTACCTCGTCGCTTTTTGATCCCATTTTTTCCCCAAAAACATTTGGTTTATATAAAAAATGAAACAACTGATTTTTAAATAAATTATAGTTATTTTCAAAAAAATATATTGACAGCCACGTTTGATAAAATAATATTTTAAACGTAACATTAAAATAAAGTATCTTAAAAACTGATCATAAAAAGTTATTGAACTTATCTTCATCTTTTCTTCTTATACTGTAGTTACTTCGCTGTTGTTACTAGAGGTCTGCACGGGCCCGGGCCCTTACCCGGCCCAGCCCGCTGGCCGGGTTCAAGCGGGTAAGCGCAATTGAGGCTCGGACCGGCCCGGGTAAGGAATTTATTCTTCAGAAAAATATTTCAGACTATGTGTCATAAGTCAGCCATGATGATTTTAATTATTACCAGTTCTATAGAGAATCGTAAATTGTTGTAAATTTGTAAAAAACGGTTTTTTTCGGTCTGTTGAGTATAAATCCGGGCTTCGGGTCGTGTTCGGGTAACAATTGTGGTATTAGACTCGCGCCCGAGCCGGGTCGGACCTGAGTCTTTCGGGCTCGGGTATAATTATACAAATGAATGCATTAACACATTTGAACGAGCCGGAGGAAAAACTGAATTTCACTTAATCTTTGGAGTCATACTATTTAATGATTGTAAGTGACACATAAATGACACTACATGGTACTTGAAATCGTGTACATAATATACATATTTTTTGTGATAAGGTATGAAATACGTTATTATAATTGAATATACTGTAATGCATAGGTACATAGCATAAAAGCGAGAACACCAGATGTTCAAAGGAATATAAAAAAAAAAACATTACGATAGTATTTATATTATTAAATAGTACAGTTTGCACAAATTTTTGTACCAAAATTATCAAAATCCCTTGCCACATGAATGGCAAACCAAAGAAACCAACAAACAATACGATGCTCTGACAAGAAAGCATTCAGATCGCCTTTGTCCAATTTCGGCTCGTGGATTTATGAAAGTGTACTATGGTTCTACTTAAAATCCATGGAACAATCGGCCGATTGTACTGACTTTTTGTGACCGTCAGTAAAGTCGTTTTCTTGTAGCCATTTTCTATTATCTTTGGTTGCTGTCAAAGATGAACACTCAAAATCCCTATCTTGTCCTTTGTCTATTATTGGCGAGAAAATAAAAAAAACAAATGCTTGAGAAAATGGGTTGTCATTATTTCCAACTGTTACGGTTTTGGGAACTAAAATTGTGTGCGATTTTTACGTAGAATGAATCAATGTAATATTGTTTCACATTGTCGATTGGTAGTATAGAAAACCCCGAGTTTACAGAATAATACAACTGTGCCAATTGCAAAATATTTCAATGTTACTTACTATATAGGCTGGACGGTATTTACGATTTTGAAACAAATATTTCGATTTAGTAACTGAAACTAGTGAAAACCTTGTTGAATAAAGAAATTTCTACGGAACTATTTCAAACTCTCACAAAGACAAGGTCACTTGAATGCTGTTAACTTACGTACATTGTTGTATTCATAAAAATAAAGCACATTGTTTTAAATTACAATTTTATAATATAATCAGGAGCTATTAATCCTTACTCGAAGAGCGTGCCCGTCCACGTTGTAATTTATTACTCCTGCGAGTGCTATTCCAGCAGTATACAATTATTTCGAACGGCATTAAATACTCAACACAATCACGTTTTGAGTGAACAAAATGTCCAACACAATTTAAGTTTGAATAGTTTGTTTTGATGAATTTTGTTTAATTTTATGTTGAAAATGAATTTCCACGTCGAATCCATCAAAAATACATTCATATACATTTCTTAATCAAGTATTCCTAATAATATAAATCAATGAGAAACTATAAACAATATGGGAGCCGGTAAATTGCTCGAATTACAAATTATTCGAATTGGTTGGTTATTTAAACGATTCTTCACGACCTTTTTTACGAATTTCATTTTTATCTTGTGCTACACTTGTTTAGAGAGTGAAATATAAAAATATTTTTCGTAAGTATTTATTTTAACCGTGTTCGCTCCAAATGCGGAACATATGATCTTTTAATGGAGTTTATCTCAACAGAAGTGTTTCTACGAGAACTGCTTATTAATTAGTTACTCAAACTGTTACTATATATTTCCAGAAAACATAGAAGACTAGGGCTAAGACAGAACAAACGGAAACAAATTGATTATCTTGTTATTCGAGCAATTTCCATTCGAGCAATTTACCGGGAACCAAACAATATAAAGGACAACACATCAAGAGAACGAAAAAAATATTTTATTAAGTATAATATATGAGTTAATTTAGCGATTGGTGACGAACCCTTAAATGCAGCCTGAAAAAATGCCACGATTTGAACCAAAACAAGTTTTTTTCACAAACCAACCAGTGTTCGTTTGATTCGACTCAATTAGCGGAAATTATTCAGATGCAAACTCCCGGATTTTTCGCATTGTGAATCGAAAATCATGGCGGATTACGCTTCCTATTTTTTGTGCCATTGTTAGCGACGATTGTGAGCGAATGTCGGCCACATTGTTTGAGCGTGTCGATGGACGGGTTTTGTCGGCCTCCGGATGCGATAGTGCCGGTTGGCAGACCACACCTGGCCTTTCTGATGCAAGGAAACCATAAACCGTGGTGGTTGGTACATTTGTCAAAATATTACACAGAAGCATGGTGAAATATTGATACAAATAAAACAACACTAGATGGCAGGCCACCTCTCTTCTATAATAATAATCTTAGATGTATGCAATAAAGTAGGGTTGTCAGCTTTCTTACAAGTCAAACTGGAACACCTCCGCCGTTTTTTTTGTTGTTGATATTTATAACATATTTTTTAAATTTTAATATTTATCATTTATTAACTGGAATAAAACCAGTTATAAACAACACAATAGACAGAAAATATTACACAATATAAAGTGCACATGAACATATTTAAAGAATAAAAAACCATAGCTATCAACTCATAAATACGTTGATATTTTTACCCTATTATAATAAAAAAAAAACCATATGTGCTGGTTTTTTTAATTAATAAGTTACACTTATTTTTTTATTCTTCTCACTAGATTTGACCTTTTTCAAGATTTCTTTATTTGTGGGTAGATAATCATACATTTGGCAACAATTGATATCATAATGTCCTATGCACCGTATAATACTTTCAACAGTATCCACTGAAAGTCTGTATCTCTCATCCGTCCACTGAATCTCCATTAGCGAGAATATTCTCTCCAAATAACCATTGTGTCCTGGTATGGATAAAATATACTCGATTCTGGGCATAGCGTTTTCTAAACCGGGACTTTAGTGGGCAGGTTTGTTCGGGACACCGGAACACGAGACTCAAACCCGGCGACAGTCCCAATTAATCGGGACGTCTGACAATCCTAAATAAAGTCAACCGGTATTTAGTATAACTATGCACTGTTAAAAAAAACTTCAATTTTATCTGTTATTCCTTGTCATGAATTTTTCTAAATATGATCTATTCAACGCATTCATTGATGTTTAATCACTATTAAACTACATATTAAATCTCGTTTTATTTGCAACCTTGGCGTTTTCCAGTCAAGTCATAATATTAATATTTTTTATTAAATAAAAAAAAATATCAATTTTAATATTTGAAACCGGTTTACCAAATTGAAAAAAAACCGGTTTTGTCCGTCTTAAAGGTTGGCGAACGCTGGACTGAAGTCGGCTAGACGCGTAAAGGCGGAAACATACTGCCGACACCCGACGCCACGTAAGCGTGTTGGATGAGATCATAGCTACATACATATTTGCCATTGTATTGTATGGAACAGGAACGCACTGCCAACATCCAACGCGACGCGACGGCAGTATGTTTCTGCCTTAACACAACATGCCCCTGAAGTGAAGTGCTATTTATTCATAATTATATATTATCAAATTCCTAGTAAGTACATATTTTAAAAAAAATATTATTGGTGACATAATAAATGTACTCACAAAATGAAATACTAAATTGTACTGATTCTACTTTTATTTCAAATGATCATAACCAGTTTAGCTTATGCTTAGCATTATCATCTGATAGAGATAGAGCATAGGTTCCCAACCTTTTCGGGTGGCGACCTCTTTTTATAAAAGCCATGTGATTAGGCGACACCCCCCCCCCGAGGAATTTGATAAATATCGATTTTGTTCAAATTCGATTATTTAAAATTTGTTTATTATAATAGCCATGTCTACATATTAATAAAAACATTTTTTAAATACAACCAAATCGATTCTATTTTTGTATCTTGCCATACATAATTTCAGTAAAAAATATAATATTATGTATCCATTATTGAATTAAATCTATCAATAAAGTATAGGAATATTATTTTAATTCGTGTAGGTGTGCAATAACGTGCCTTTTTAATTAGATAATAATTGGAAATACAAAAGAACTATAATAACGATTGTACATAGTGTATGTATTGTGTTTTACTTATTCAAAATATTATAATATGCAGTACTTAATGAATCACTATGGTGAATTTGACAGCTCACTTATTTCATATCCCTTTGGGGCACGAGAATGATTAAAGTTTTTGAGTGTTAGAAATATCTTATTCACTACTGAACGACATGAAATAATAATTAATATACGCTGTACAGGTAGGTATTGAATATTCCAGAGTAATCCGTCGAAGTGTCTTTTGAATTGAAATAACCGGCTTAAAATTAATATTAAAATAATAGAGGATTTTTACACATACATATATACGAAACACAGACACTACCCACACTTTTGTGACTTTTTAAATTTAACAATTCATTACATTTATTATACCTTCGACATTTCATAATTTTATGGTTACTTATCGACGATGCGCTTACGCGAGTTAAAAAGTTAAACACACGACTGGGCGTGGCTTAGCGAAAGTCAAATCATCGGCCAGTGCATGTTAAACCGTTGTAGCTGTAAATACCGTTGTATAGATCAGTGCTTCTCAAAAAATCATACCACGGCCTCCTAATTCTGAAAAAAAATAATCTGCGCCCCCCCTCTAAATTTCCGGGACAATTTAGTACTCATCCGGGATGTGGGACAACGATTCCAATTTCGGGACAATCCGGGAAACCTGGCAACCCAAGTTTTTTACACGCGCCTAACCGGTTCGGTTCCGGTTTTCGTTCTGACAAAATAAGGGTTTTGACGGTTTTTGGTTTTCAGTTTAGTTCCGGTTCGAAGCCCTGTCCATGACTGACAAATTCTTGTCTCACACAGGAAATAAAATATTAAATGATTTTAAATTGAGTACCTATCTATATGATTATTAGAAAGTACATAAGATTTAAATTTTACCATAAGACCTTTTTTATTAATATTGAAATGCTTGTCGACCTTTAAAATTTTGCTCCTGAATTCCTGGTTACAAATATATGTACATGTATCACGTATCATTTGTAAGTGTATATGATTTAAATAAATAATAATAAAACAATATTCATAGATGTAATCACTTAGAATCAGTCGAACCTGACTAGCATTAAATACTCCGATCAAATCAAGAATCGCAGACAAAAAATACTAAACACTTCACAGTAACCAGTTAACTCAATATCCGCCGACGATAATATGCCTATTGAATTAACTTTTTTCTACCACGCCATGTTTTGGCGGCAACGCTTACAAGGTCGTTACGAGTTAAAATGGCGAAAAGGCGATTTGGCGGCCATTCAAACAGGTAGGCAACCGAATACAGACTAGTCAGACGTTTAACGGTCCGCGTTTGATTTATATTCGCCAGTTTGCATTTTGCGAATTCAATTCGATAATAGTATAATATAACTTTGGAAACACTCAAAATATCAAAAGGTCAGAAATGTTTTTTCAACCGTAGAAAAGTATCATGATTTCAACACATTTTTCAACAGAAAATTTGTGTGATTACTTATTTTATTTAACTGTCTCACTGGGTAAAGGAAACATCGTCAACTGACTACAGAATCATTTTCATCGCTTCGCATTTAGTATTTAAATGACATTCACTGTAGTCAAAATTGTTTTTAATAATCTTTGAAACTATGATATAATGTCGGTTAACTGTAAGAATTCATTAAACTGTATTTCCTAATTGTAACATAAGCTTTTATTCTGGTATGTGCATGAAGTACAATGTTATAAATTAAAAGGTATGTAATTGGTCAACATTGGTTGACACTAAGTGACTTGTTGAGTTTATAAAAAATGCGAAAAAAAGACTGATTAATGTAAATCAACTTTGGCCGTAGTGACAATTAATGACGTCTTGCAGCAAACCGACGATAAGTGAAATATGTTTTTATGAGCAAAGACAAATTATGTCATAGCACCATCGATAAGGTCATCGTGCTACAAACGTACCAGCGTAATTCACCTTAGTTTAAAATACTTACATAATATTATATCCGATATTGCAATAGAGTTAATTTGGTCTACATTTTAAAACTAGTTCACGCATATGTCTAGCACTTGAAGTCAGATGTTTTTTTTGTTATTATATTATATTATCATGCAACAAAAAACATACCCACCTATCAGTTTTACTGACACCTTTCCTGGCGATGTGGGCGGGCGGGAGGGAGCCACAGTAAAATTTATGCAGTTAAATAAATTTGTAACACGAGCCAAAACGTTGATATTAACTTTGCCAATTGCAGCCAAACTAATTACGTATATCCCAGACGTATGACTTCAATTGACTCAACTGACACTTTTTATTTTATTGATCGCTGTCTGACAACAAAAAAGCAGCTAAGACAAAAAAATAACATTTGTGACAAGTGCTATTTCTTTGCTGATTGGTCGTGTTACATGGGTCTGAAAACCGGGGGTGAACATATCACACTAGTGAAAGTGAATTTCCAGAATGAAACTGTACGATGTTGTATATTTAAATAAAAAATAGGTTTACATGGTTGTTTGATTTTTTTATCATATCCGTATACCCACTTCCAAAATGCTGTTATATAATATTTGGTAACCATCTAAACTGTGTGCTAAAATTGAGGAGTTTAATGGTTAAAAGTATTAAAAAATATTTTTTAAAATCTATTATCTACTCTCAAAAGCAGCCATGGTAGAATATGAATCATAACATAATATCAGCCCAAATTACAATTATGAATGAATTCAATTCCAAAAACGACGCAAAGCTATTTTCGTTCTATGCCCACGTGTCTGGGTTTCAGAGACGTAATCAATAATGACCCAAGAAGTCGTAAGTATGTGAAATTGCTGTCTTTGCTTTTCATGGCTTCACATTTATTTCGTAGAAGTCTGCAGTAAGTCACGAATTGAACGTCCATTCACGTTCACTTTTTATGCAGTGAAAGATAAGCTGTAACTTACGTGCTGCCAAAATAAAAAGTAATTTTAAAAGAAGGTACATATTTTGGTTTGCGAAGCATTAGAATACAAAACAAATTTTAAGTCGTATTAAGTACTTGTTTAAAGATGCAAGTTATTAAAGATTGGAAACTCATAATTATTTTGTCGAGGCGCCCTGTTTAAAATTATTGAATTTACTATTAATTTAAGAATGTATTATATTATTGTCGACGAGTTGTGTCGAGCTTCTTTGTGATTCTTCCGTACACGAATTATCCGTATGCCAATTCTCCGAACAAGAATTTTTCGTACAGAGCATCTATCTTCCTGTAAAAATAAAACTAAGAATATTTCGGACATTTTTATGTTTTAGATATAAAAAGTTTTGTTGTATTATAATGCGCAATGCCATATGTGAGGAGCAAACATTCAAAAAGTGTTTTGTCACAAATTTTGAAAAATGGCGTTTTATATCAATTCTGATAGCCCATAATAAAACCTATGAATGGAAATCAAAATTAGTGTTCAAAAAGGTTTTTTTTTATATTAAAATGAAATCATAAAGTTGACACATTCATACAAACAGTCACTTTTGCAACACTTAAATCATCATTTTCCAAGCTTTGTATTTGTGTGACAAAACACTTTTTGAATGTTTGCTCCTCATGTCAAGAAAGTATTTTTCAGAACAACAAGCTTAAGTTAGAATAATAATGTGTAGTAGTATAGTATAAACAGTTAATCATTTAATACGTGCTTTGGCATTTTATACGATTAGAATATTGTGTGTCCGAAGTTTTCTATGTACGGAAGTTTCTGTGTACGAAGAATCCGTTCACCGTGCCCAACATGATTTGCTGATTTCTAACCAAAAACATCTATTGTCTTACGCATTGTCTCTAATGTTCCGATTGTACTAACAAAATGTTTTATTAATATAAATAATATAGAACCTTTCTACTTCTAATTGACAGTTAACACCTTAAAATGTATAGCAGTAGCATGTCTGAACGCCTTGAACAGGTAAATGATGCTAAAAACAGCATTGTGATAGAAATTGTTTGTGCGTTTACTTACGTACTACTTTTGTTCTAAAATATCCGCCACACAAATTCAGAGATCCTTAATCTAAAACGCAGTAGATCCCTGGCAAACAATGCGTTATAAATAAATGTGGGTGCTGCAAAAAGGTGGCGGACCTATGCTCTACGGATACTCATTGTTTTGGTTGACCTCGCCGAGACGCCATAGAATTTCAGCGAAATATAATACTCGTATATGCTGGAAGGTATTTGCGTGTATAATATAATATGTACACCCATACGTACATATTCCAAGAATTTTACTAAGTAAAAATAATATGACACCAAGAGACAAAGTTAAACACTATTTTTACTTAACAATATTGTCACACGCTGACCATTTACTGAAGTTATTTCGATCAACGATTATGATAAAACTTTAATATTTTTTTCTCATCTTCGGCTCATTGAATTGAATCGTTAGAAAGATGTGTCGACTGTTCTAAAAAAGTACATTCTCGGTTGTTCTAGTAAATTTTTAGTACATATTAATTACATTTGAGCTTTATATGCTTGCATTATTACTGGTTGAACCATATTGCCGTCCTACTCGTTTCTGCATGTTGGCTTGAACAGAGCAAAGCTCGTCACCTTGTTTTCATGATAACATACTTACGTATATCTATCTATACAAAATAACATTTCCTTGCAGGTCCTTTGTTTATTTAAAGTCCTTAATGCAGCCCTTCAACTATAAACTATATCCATATCATATATTTATCCTAATATGGAAGTATCCTAGATATTTGCAAGTTTTTCAACGTTGACTGCTTGTTACTCAGTTGCTCAACCTCTCTTTTTTGAAGTGAGTATAAATATTAAGATATAACTAATAGTTAACTAATCGCTCTCGCTACACCCCGTTATTTTAGGAATGAAGGGTGGAAGGGAATTTTAGACATCCCAAACATCCATGCCTTCGAACAGAAATCGATTGAAAACATCTGTTCACAGTGGGAACCGTGAGATTTTTCACGGAAACCAACGACGTTGACCGCTGCACCACGTACTTAGGAGGCATCGTCTATAAAACAAATAAAAGCACTTCACAACACTCAAGTTGGTATATTTTTCGTTATATGTACTGATGTTAAGTTTTTGAATGTATTCAACAAAGTATCATTCGAACACTTAAAACCAAAAGTAAAACATATTTCATCCTTTTATATTTATCATAATTTTCAGTTGATTTTCCAGATTCTTGATACTTGGCTATAGAAAACATGATACACACTTTCTTTACATAGTCATTAGTGTGTTATTGCATGACGAAGTCAATATTTTATTACGATCATAAACATGCATATTTGAAACATTACAATATACGTATACAGAAACAATTTTCTCAGTGACTGGTGATATCATAATATGTAATAGAATCTATTATCCATATTACGTGATCATAGTTTAATGACATATTTTATTTGAGGAATAAATCGCCGCAAGATAATGTCAATGTACGTAAAAGTTTGTCTCGTATCTGTCATAGATAATTTCATTCATACTGCTTTATTATTGACAGTTTTCTTGAAACAATTCTAAAAATAAATACAACATACGAAAGGTAGAACAAATTATAGGTTAGGTTTTCACAGGCAATAAATCATAAGTACGTCAGGCATCAAAATGAGAAATCATTGTATGGTTTCAATGAACCGAGGGAGGGAAGATGAACAATATTTAAAATGCACATTATATTATCGTTAAACCTGATATAACATTTTGTTTTGCTTATTTATTACTTAGCATTGTAATGACAACAAAAACAAAACAGTCACAATAAAAACAAAAATATTCGGCCATCTTGAACAGAAATGTCAGTTGTGACCATAGACTAAAAGACTAGAAAACGTAAACTCGATTTATGTCATGATTTACCTGGCGTTACTAGCATAACATTGTGACACGGCTTACATTATACAGCGACCCAGACATATAAGTCTGAAAATTATAAACTTAGTTTATTATTATCGATGACGTTGCATAATAAATTACAATGACTAAGATTGCTCGTAAATTATTCTTTCATTTATTTACAACAACCGCATCCATTGTGAAAATAGTGCACACATCTTTTGATAATTCCTTATCGATCATTGCTTATTGCACTCTAGGCAGGCAAGTTCAATTTGAGCTTGACCTTTATGTATGACATACTGTTTTTTCTGCTTTACTATTACTACGCCATTTATTGGTATGATTAAAGTTAATAGAGCAGGCGTTTAAAAATGAACATTCAATCTGATTTGTTATTTTACACATCACTAGCTCAGATCAATAATTTAAGTAGGTAGATAAATATCTCTTTCCGTTCGTATGTCGGGATTGCTGCGTAGTTTCTTTCATTCCAGCCATGTGTTGTACATTGATTAAATTGTTGTCAAACGATTTCAGTAGAAATGATATAGGTAAATTTGATTTGCCGTTTAGTATTATTTACATTACCAGGCTGTTGAAGGATCATTCGACTATAAACACAGTTATCAAAATTAGTATATGCCTACGTTACTTATTTTACATGGTATTGATTTAAAAAAGAAATTATGAAAAAGAGTATTTAAGATAAGTAAATTAATTTTTGTTGTTTTTAAACTCGCTATGTTAAGTATTATGTTTATTCTTTAATATAAAGATACCAATGTGCGTACATGCATATTTTATAAATTAGGTAAATCGGAATTCATCAAACAAAATAAATATTTACCTACTATTCGTTTGATATCAATCCAAAACGTTTTGCCGTACGTATTTTTATGGCGAACTTCTATTATTTTGTTGGCCGAAGAACCTTTTACGTTTATGTCTTTTTCAAATCCCACGAAATATAACAATGGAAAGCGAACAAATTTTTCAATTGTTTTTATCTCACTCTGTAGTCCGTATACATAAACCCTGGATATTCTTTATGGATAAATATGTATTGTTGCCAGAACTAAAAATTTAACGATGCAATACTCGATATCAAATTATTTTATGTTTTATTGTTTGGTCTTGTATATTTTATTGCACTGTGGTGAGACTCGGGTTTTATGAATAAATCTAAAAACCAGACGCATTTTGTATGCTGGTAAAAAAAATATCTTACATTTTTTTCTGATATACCTAACTGGTTTTATTACTTCAATGGTATTCTTTACATGATTGAATTAGCATATTCTCATTAGAACTCCATAATAAAGATGTCAAAAATAGTAATGAATTTAATTCATTAAGTAGTTCTGACGATGTTGTTCCGCTAAATATAAGTATATCATGTATATAAAATGATTCTTGTGAAACTGAACACTTTTTACTTTATGGTTTGTTTTATATTGTGTAATTATTGATTTCAACTATGCTAACTGTGATTTATTGTAAGTGTCTATCGCGGATACCTTATTTTAGTATAATGCTGCTTTACAGTAGATCCTGCTGTTGCAGTAAAATATTGTGTAATTAACCTTTTTAAGGATTGTTTGTATGTACAATACATATATATTTTATGTTTAAAAAACCTGTGATCAAGAAATTCCCTGTCACTCCATTCCCCACTAACACCATAATATGAACTGGTTTAGTAGAGATATACAATGACTATCTTTTTACTATTCAGTACTATGCTTGTACTATTATATTATTAAATTTGATATAAGATATCAGAATGCATATAAAAAAAATATGTAAAACATTCCTAATGTGTGGTATTTTACACGAAGTAAAAAAAAAATGACGAACAGAGACGATCGTTGGCAACACTGTCGTTCAGAGCAGCCCTTATTAAACACGTACATGTTGTCGTCAACATTTTCGTTTTCAATGTGACTTGTGAACTATTTTTTTTTGCGTTGCCTGATAGACAATCATATTTTGTTTATACGGCTTTCGCAAGCAAAGCTATTCCACTTGTGTAACAATTAATCGGGCATTATAGTCATGTCGTATACTTGTCACTATACTTCCGACATAAGTATAAAGACAACCAACAGCTGACAACATGATATAATAAAGTGTTTTTATAATATTTTACTTACGAATTTTGCCCATCTGGAACAAATATTAACGACACTGAATACGTGAAATAAATCAGAAATATGATCATATTATTAAATATAAATAAACACATAAAAATGAAAACGTTTTGTTTATTTAAAAGTATTTTATTTCCTATAAAAAATATTAAATATATTTTATACCTCATCTTTAATGTTGCCGCACCCCTGCAGTTGAACCTTTCGTACCTGCGGAGCTTTTTTTATTCACTTTTAAAGCCCATCGTTACCTCCCATATTGGCCTTTAAAAAAAGGTAAAGACCCTCTACATAGGTTCGTTTCCGACTTGGATTGTCCATACGCCATACCGTGGGAGAACTAGGCTACGGGGTGTTCAATAAGTCCTTGTACCAATCATATTATGGAACTAAACTAGGCATTTACTGCATTCGTGAAATGACTATTGATCATTTTTTTTAAATGTATTTATTGATCAATTGGTAAAGAATATAATATGTATGTGGCCCGTGGGACATGTTACAAAATTTTGAAATTTAGTAACTTAACTAGGGATTGAAATAGCGAATAAACATATTATCAAATATTTCAGTTTTTATAAATAGTAATTTGCAAAAAAAATATAAAAAATAAAGAGAAAAAAATATGGCCAGCTAAGATCGCAATACTGGGCGAGTAAATCAAAATCGTAACCTATTACGATATTTCATATAGAAATAAGTGTCACAATCATAAAAGGTGATCTTCAAAAATAACTTACGGTTTCTTAAAATAATTTTACATCATTGAAAGTCTAATCATTTCTTAACCTATCACTGTTGGATACAAATCTTCAGACTTCATATAGTTTAATTCATAGTTTCTTAACCTTTTTGGGCCCGTGGACACTTTTGAGTCTCATATTTTTCCGTGACCCCTACAACTGTACAAATAAGTTTTTCGAGACTCGGGGATTGAAAGATTCCAAACTAATTTACTCATGAATTTACGGAATTCTCATTTTTTAGCTCTTCCCAGATTTGCCCATGGTCCCCCAAAACTGTACTGTGGCTCCCCTAAAATTATTTTTTCTCTGTCACCCCCGGTTGAGAAACCGTGGTTAATTCATAGTAAACAATTTTATTGAAGTGTGTGATGATTTTTTTACATTTAAAATTCGATGTTGATTGATTTTCAATACGAAAATATCGATATTTTTACATTTTCAAAAACAGATTCAGTATTAGAATGTCTAAAATTGAAGAACGTCAAAAAGGTTTACGGTACTTCTTTTTTTAAAGCAACGGAGATAGCGATTAGCGGTCTGTATGCACAGGCGCTATCACATGCGATTAAGTGGTTTCTTTAAACCAAAAAAAAAAGTGTGTAAACGACGTGTGTAAGAGTTCTTTCTCGGTTTACAGAACAAACACTTCATGTAAAGTGACAAGATACTGAAATGACCTAAAAAGAAACTAAAATACTGACAAACGATGGTCTGTGCATTGGCTATAATGTGCTTCTCTTGAGGAACGTGCATAGCCGAAGAAGATTATTTTGATGTAGAATGCATCGCTTTCACAAACCAATATAATATCATCTAAATCAGGGCTGTCGAATCTCAGGTAACCCAAAGGCCGCACCAAAATAATACAGTTCTTAGTTATTATTTACAAAGTCTAATATTGGTTAAGCATAGTACTTGAACAAATATTAGAAGTGAAAGTCATATGGTTAATTTTTTTTGATTAGAATTCTGCGGCAGCTCTGTATCCTTTACTAAAGAAGCTATATCAACTTAGATGTTTTGTTGTTGCCAAACGCAGTAAATTTGATAGCGATTGATCTGTCAACGAACATCTGTATTTAAATTTAATAATTTTTAAGGTCGAAAAGTTGCTTTCCCAAATATACATATGTACAATAGAGTGTTGGGCCTATTTGAGACCAAAGTAAAATCTTCTCCCGTTTCACAATTGTTAGTATAAAAGGTTATCTTTGCAAATTGCAAAACTCCAGCTGAAGATCAGACCTTAGATTTATAATGCTTAAAGTCAAAGGTTGACTAAAAAGTCAAATATCTTTTTCAATATTTACAAAATCGATTCTCAAAATTCGTGATAATTTCTTCAATATACTTAACATGAAATAAAAATTGTATCCTCAGAATGCTTCATTTCTTCAAAATGTGCCGCGGGCCCCACAACGCCACGATCTAAATAAAAGTTTTCGTGATTATGTTGATTGTTCTTTTGTAACCTTCTTATATTTCTTTGTAATTCGTTTTACAGTTAATGAATTCTTTCTATAATTCTCCTAAACACGAAGATTTCAATAGCTTCTGATAAAGCATGATTTTTGTATTAATGTTACTTTTCATCAGTTGAATATGTCAGCTGCTTTGCAAAATCGTTGCGAATCATATTTAAAAAATGTAGAATAAACCTTAGAAATTAATTGAGCTAATGATACTTGCTACGGACAAAGAGTTAATATTGTATTTGATTGATGGAATAATTGAATATTTCTAACTCAGACCAACAGATTTATCGAAGAATAGCATCACAAACGTACATGTTTTTATACCCGTTGCTATGTCCAAGTTGAAGTTCCTTGCATTAGTGATGGTTGATTATTTAGGGTCCGGATATTTTCATCCTTCCTGGAAGTGAGTTTTAAAACTGATCCGAAACAAATCTCTTGATTCTAGCTAGAACGTCAGATAGGTTCTTCACGATTATTCCTTTACCATCACATCTGTTAAATCAACCGTGAAAAAATATGTTTTATACCTACCAATATACCGTAAATATCGTATTATATAGTATTCATTGCTTGTTTACCTTTTTCTCTATGGTTCATAGAATGACTCATAGAGATGTAAAGTTCTCGGACTTAAGACACGACACATTATATTTACCTTTTTACAGATTAAATATGTAGTGCGGTCTATTTTTTTTTACATTTATTGTCTTCCTTTAACGCGTTGATAACTTTTTTTCCATGTCTTCTCTCAATGTGGTATATTTTTTTTCTACTACAACTGCTTGTTACTCGAGTTGCTCAACCTGTCATTTTCGAAGAAATGATGGATGGAAGATAAATGCTAGCACAGAACTAGTGGTTAACTAATCGCCCTAGCTACACCTCGTTATTTTAGAATTGGAAGCTAGAAGAGAATTTTTAGACACTACTAACCCCCATGCTCTCGAACAGAAATCGATTGAAAACTTGTTGTTCGTATTGGGACTTGACCCCGTAATATCCGGTTCGGAAGCCAACAACGTTGACCACTGCGCCATGAAGCCGGCAGATCAATAGTTTTCTTTTTCTTAATTTAATTGAAATCGAAATTCATGATAAATTTCTGTTTTAAATTATTTCTAATGCACATGTTGCTTTTGAGAATGAAAATAAAAGATTGGTGTTAACTGTTTTTTTTGAAAAAGAGCTAAATTAGCATCTCACGCTTGAATTATGAATACGTAAATGACTAAATTTGTTTTATTATTTCCAAATTTAATTATAATTCTCGTTTTTTACCCAGTTAACCGTGGATTAACTGATAATAACAAAATATTTAGTTTGTAGGTGGTAAAATCAGGGCTGTGGAGTCGCGTGAAAAAAAGACGACTCCAACTCCAGCTTTAAAAATAATCAACGACTCCGACTCCAGCTTTAAAAATAATTAAGGACTCCAACTCCGAGGAAATTTATCAATACAGTGGAAGCCCCAATTACACTACCCCGAATTACGCGCTGGCTTGAAATATTCGCCGCAAATCCCCCAATTCGCCGCGTAATTCGAGGTGGCGCAATTGGGGGTTCCTCTGTATGTTTAATGTTTTTTCCATCAACTAATATTATTAACCATTTGGCGGCATGTCAATTGGTATTGTCTAATTAGGCAAAAAGAAAACATCTCGAGTCACTCACCCTTTTGACCCCATTTTTATGTACATATACTAACTATGAACAATAAATTTTACATTGTATAATTTAATAATAGCACATTTCCTTGCTGTTGAGTCATTGGTTGCATAATTGCAACTGGCACTATGTACTAAAAAAAGTTCTCACGTCATCTCTAGTCTCTTGGCAACGCTAATTCGGCCATTGCTCTTGTTTTTTAGCCGCATTCGTGTGATAAATGGCGTCTTACATTTCAGAACTTCTCATGCACTGTTGATAATCAAAGGAAAAAACATAATAATTAACAGTTGTAGCTGGAGCAATTATAGAATTCTTTCAAAGTTAAATAAATTAACCACAGACATCTAGCATCCAATTAAAGATATTATAACTCACCATGACACCATGGAGGATAAGTCGCCATGAAACCATTTTTAAATATTATCAACACTCAAAGAAAAGCCTTGGTAAGCGCGAAATCTTTCCATCTGTCAGTTACATTTATATGAAATAATGAAAGCCATATATGAATATCTAAAAGCATTTGTAGGAGAAAATTACCAAGAATCAATGGAATTAGTCATTAACTGGGTAAAATACACCTCGTTTACTATTTAACTGCGTCCTAGGAGTAATCACTATGTATATTTCAGAGTAAAGTAGCTATGAAATGTGAACATATGAAATTATTCGTTATCAGAGCTAAGGCTATAGAGTTGCGTAAAAAATAGACAACTCCGACTCTGTCTCCAAAGGTTTTTTTAAATAATTTAATTTGTACTTATATATATATCATATCATCAGATCATATTTAGTCAGCCTAGCATGCAGTGGCAACACTATGGACTCTTGTGGTTTGAATACATCTGAGTCGTAAGATTTTTCCTACTCCGACTCCGGACAAAAACCACGACTCCCGATCCGACTCCGCAGCTCTAGTCAGAGCATAGGGTCACAGGTTTAATATGTACATATTTATTCACTACTTGTAGACTCGAGCAGTTCAACACTGCTTCCTCACCGTACAGATGTTATTTGAAATCTACTCGAACGTTCCCTTTTCACGTTCATGTATTCAGAAGTCTTCGTTTTCGTTCATTCATTTTACATTATTAATACTGCCTTTCAACAAAAAAGAAATATCTATAGGTCTCACATTGACAAGCTTTAATGTATTTTATATATAATAATATTAGGTAAGATAAATTTATCAATCTCTTATCAAGAAGATAGGTCTAATATTAATTGGGCATTGTATTTTCTTTTACAAAAAGTACTGCGTAATGGAATGAATTTTTTTTTATTATTAGATTTTTGTACATAATACATTCAAACAACACAGACATATATTAGTTCTTACACGAGGCAGATAATAATATGCCGTAACAGTCAGTGAGTTAAGATTTTCTTTACTAAAGGGAAACAATTATAATTATTTATGATCACAGCAAAGAAGAGTTTTTCCATGTTTTTTAATATTTCTATTCTCGCTCTGTTGATTTCAGTATTGCGTGTCAACGTTTATTATGAAACAGATGCAATATAACGGGGATGGCAAACCTTTTTGGGTCCGCGTGCCAAAAATCCTCAAACATTATTTCTCAATGTGTGGTGTGCCCAATCAGTATTTTTAACAAAATAGAAAAAATAAAAAATATTTTTTTTAAACGATTGTCGTTTATCGTGGGAAACATTTGAATATTAATATATCTGAATAAATTAATAATTCACGGATTATTTAATCAAAATTTTATTTTTTTAACTTTAAAATCAAACTTTTTGAACTTGGAAATTGTTCGCGTGCCATCCAAATTCTCAAACGTGCCACCTCGGGCACGCGTGCCGTAGGTTCGCCACCCTTGCAATATAAAGTACAACCGTTACACGAAAATTCTAAAATCTATTACAAACACTCTCATTACTCATTATTCATTACGAAATAACTACGCAATGGTAATTGATAACTAAACGAGTGTTATGCCGTTTGTAAGCCTTGTTTGATCCTTGTCAAACACCAGCGGGGGGGGGGTCTATTCTTGTGTGCATAAGAATCTATAATTTAATTTTGTAGAGTGAAATACGCATCATCGTCTTCTCGAACGTGATGTTTTTATATTTGACTTTGACGGTTACTATAACACACGTGTATTGACAACGGCAGAGTTTCCCAAAGTATGTTCCGTGGAACACCCACATAAATTAAAAACCACTGTTTTTCAATATTTTCTGAAAACTAACAATAATGATTATTTTGTTCGGAATCCATTTTCGGTGACAGCAAAACCAGCGCAATTGATAATGGAATATATATTTTTTTTGATTCATTGATTCCGATATAAAACTCCATCAAATGAAAATTAATGAAATATACGATGCCTCATTTTGATTCACAATATTTAGAAGTCCCGCAGTCGAGTTATCAATGGCTTTTTGGATTTCATCTTTCTAGTTTTTGAAACACAGTATCGATTTATCGATTCGAAACCAAAGGCATGAATGTTTTATCGTGTTATTAGACCATCTACGGCCAAAAAATCTAGAACATTCACTGCCATAAAACGTCAACGGACATTTTGTCAATTTTACTTGGATTTTCTTTTTTCATATAATCATTCACTTAAACGCGACGTGCATTAGAAACATGTTTCATCTACTTCACTATTATTAGTATTATTGCATTTTCAATAACCGTAGCCGCTTTTGTTCCTGCAAATATGTTTGCAAGTAAAATCTTAATCACATCCCAAATCAATGATTTTATTTATCGGTCAGCATTTTGACACGTTTATCGGTAAAAATATTCATCTGTATTCAATTAATATTAGCGTATCTGTTAACACTGTACTATTCAACACAATGCAAATTATCATAATTGCAATTGACATGGAATTGTGGTTTAAGTAACATCGTGTCTATTTTTATCAGGTCTGTAGACGTAAGAGTCGTGACGTTTTGGGTGGAGTCGGAGTCAGAGTCGTACAAGAACGAACAACTCCGATTCCCATTTTAAAATGCATACTAAAAAGTTATGCAGTAAAGTAGATATTTAAACGTACACATACTAGAAAACTCGTTTTTTCGTCTAACCATTTGTTAATTACGAAGATGGAATCGCGGTATTTTTCACGACGTTGCCCTTTTTTAATAGACACAATTTGAAATTTTCTTTTCTTATCACCTTATCTTATCCAACGATTTAATAATGATCAGATGTCATTTATTAATTCTTTCACTCTTCGATCGTAAAAAAATGTTTAAATTACGGCTGTCCATACAGTATTATTATAAATTATAAGGCATTACTATTTCCCTGTTTTACATGGCTTTAATGTGCCTAATTTAATTACGTTAGTGATTTATTAAACGCGGGGTTCCGAAGCCTGTGTAAGCAATAATCGTTTGAAACAAGAGTTTGTTGCTCGACGCCGACTTCAGCTTAAAAAGAAAATTATAAATCAGCCGATGCGTGAACATCCACGACCTCTGAATACGTAACATTATCTTAATCGGACATCGTCAATCTGTGGCGCGTACTCATTATATTGGCACCCCTCAACCACTTGAATACCAAGCGGACACCGGCGTCCGGAACATATGCAAGCGAACACGGATGTCCAAGACATTTAAAAAATTAAGTACTTGGTATTCTAATATAATATAATCATTATTTTGATGAATGTGTGTAGTGCTATCTATACTAAGTCAACATAAGTTTTTAAAATATCGAATTCGAGTGTATATTAAGGAAAATTATTTTTCTCAAAAACACGCTGTATCTCTGGGACATATTAATGATTTATTTGAGCGGTATTCAAGCGGTTAATTGATTTTTAGCCATGCCCGTTTCCAATGTAGGACATCATGCACAGCAGAAGTTATTTAGAACCGACTTCGCACATCGCGAATATTTAAAAACCATAAAAAATAAAATATTAATCAGTTATTAATTATTTATAATATGTATATACAATTTTTTATGACTAATACTAAGGTGGAAAAACAATTGTTTCTGTCTGCGTTCATACCTCCAAACAGCCGATTTTTGACTTAGTTCTTTATGCCAGTAGATTATCTAATCCAGTGGTTCTTAACGGGAGCGATACCGCCCCTCTGATGGGAGCTTAGAAGTCTGGGGGGGGGGGGCGTTTTTAATTTTTCAGAATTTGGGGTGCGCTGCAGGAATGCGAGTGGGCTATGCACTTAGTCAGGGGGGCCACTGAGATATTGTAAGACTATATTATTAAAATATCATGTGTTTTAATTGTATTTTTAGCTTTTTTTTATTTGTAGTAGGAAATCCATTGCATGAAATAATATTACATATATAAAGAATTTTGTAATTTTATAATTTCGTTTTTTGGGGGGAGGGGGCGTTATAACAATTTGGATAATTTATTTCTTCAAAAGGGGGCGATTCTTTCAATACGGTTAAAAAACACTGATTTAATATAATTCGTGTATTTTATACACGTATTTTTTTAATAATAATTTTACTAAGCATAGTTACGAGTAACCGTTTTATCTTGAATTAAAAGTTATTTATTTTTAAAAACGGACTGATACTTCAGTTGTTACATGATATTAATAACGAGATCTTAGTTTGACAGTCGCCCTGAAAAAATAATATAAGTCGTACCGAGCTTAGCTGATTTGATTTGTGGTAATTGAATGCGTTAAAGAATTTTTAAGTGGGTACAATGCACACTGACTAGGATTTACGACAAAAATCAATTGCATTATGATTATGGCGATTTCTAAAATATTTAATAACGTCAATGTACTACACCTAATACCCTAAATATTGCATCTGCTAAGAAGATTAGTATGCAATAGGGCTATTTCATAATGCTACGCTGGCGATTAATGACATGCTCATGCAGTCATGCACATTACTAACATAATAATGATGTCTGTATGTGTAATATTGGTTTATGTTTTGTTTCATGCGTTTGTTGTTTTATATATTATAAATCATTTTATTATTTTTTTCCACTGCAAACTCAGTGTATCAATCAATAACTTATGTTGGAAAAAAACAGCAAGCACCAATATAATCAGGTTCAATTCTATATCGAGACTAGAGATCGATTTCGTTCAGTGACTGATAATTTTATTCTAATTAAAATGGATAATAATTTAACAAATTTTTAGATACAAAATTAAAGACATCAGTAGGTTTATTTTAAAAATTGTATATCAATTTAAAGTTCTTTTGAGAATCAGAATAGTTTGCCAAATAATAAAAAATAACCGCTTCAAGTATGTAAAAACATCAATCAGTCTTACTACTTCATTATGAATACTTATTAATACATTATGGTATACATAAAGAGAAACAAACCAGCCAATCAAATTATTACTGGCGATCCTGTAGCCTAGTGGTCAAGTCAACAGTAATACGTATACTGAATACTGATCAAATATTAGATCAAAAATGCCCTCCCACTCTTCTAATCCTCAAAAAATAACGGGGCTTAGTGAGAACGATTAGCAAACCATTAGTTCTCTCCTACCTATATTATTTCCATTCTTACAATCTCGTAGAAAAAAGAGAAATTATGCAACTGATTAACTAGAAGTTTTTGTAGAAAAACTTCCATTTGGAGGCCATGTGTACCACATTGAAAGCGGACATTGATTATAACATATATACATATTCAATATTTATTGTGATTATTTCCTTAATAATATTCTGACCAGTAAAATATAAGTCAATATCACAATTTAAAATATGCAAATACATACTCATATTTCGCAAAATTGATACTTTTGTATTGAGTTTTGAGGCTAAGTTATTCAATGTACTTTTACCTTTAGCCTTCCGAAGGTGTATCGAAGCTAATATTATTTACTACTCGTAAAAAAGCATTATGTCCACGTAAGCCGGTTTTGCAAACCCTTTGGTTGATTGGTTTTTAAGTCGCCTGGCCGATATTTGATACATCTACTCTCTTGAATGAGGTGAGCGAAGTCTGCATATTTTGTTACATGTAAGATATTACATTTAAACTAAACCATAACTCGTATAATCCAGTATAGGTTAAAAGGGTATTATTTTCTCGGTGTGTTCGAGATTGATTTTAATGCATATCAAAGTAATCCGCTTACGAGCTTATATGAATGTTATTTAAACTTTTTTTTATAGTAAAATAGTTGAGTAGTACGTTAATTTTTTAAATTCATGTACATTACCAATATGGAGTATATGGCCTCCTAGTGGAATATCTCAACTGAGGATTTTCAAAGGGACCGACGAAAAAAGAAATGTATTTTTTATATTTGTAAAATACCGCTATTTGGTTTATTACGTATTTCTGTATCGTTTATTTGAAGGTTTGGTCGTGTTCGTCATCAAGGTAAAATATGTCAACGTGAATTATGATTGAATTTTGAATATTTCAGACGCAAATTGCGGAAAATATAAATGTAAAAGCGAAAACGAAACGGGACTACAAAATTGCTTTCAAATAGCAGGAAAACATGAATTCCGAATATGTACATTCAATCGTAATTTCACTGAATATATAAACCCGTATATGATATAAAAAAAACAATGTAAGTAACATATAGCAGTGCTTCCCAAACATTTTCATTCCACGGCCCCTAAATTTAAAAAGAAAAATCCGCGGCCCTCAATACAAAACATGTTCTACGGCGGCATCCAATCTGGGAAGCACTGACATATAGTACAACCAGGTTGTATTAATAAGCTTCGTTTTTTCAAGCAAGAATATACAGTTAGGCAATATTTCCATATTTTTCAAGATTCAGCATCAACGCAAGAAATCCGTCTGAAAATTTCATATTATATCACTGTTAAAAAAATAAATTCACTCTAGTGGATCCGTACGGGGACTCAAATGTCGCTTATTAGAACCGCAACAATACGATGAGGCCACGATACCACATAGTAAGTATAACTATCTAGTTATCACTGGAATGAATAATATATTATATGTATCATGAGATCATACAATTAATTGTGTGCAGAATGTATACGACTATCTCAAGTTTACCCAGTAAAGTAGTGGCTTCCAACCGTTATGTTACTGCGCCTCCTTTTGAAGAAAAACGTATCTTCACGCCTCCCCATCCTTTATTGCATATAGTAATATAGACCTGTTTTAAAGGGTAAATACATATTTTCCGCTGTTCGCGTCTCCCTTTGCAATAGTCCACGCCTCCCAGGTTGGAAATCGCTGCAGTAAAGCAAGTTAGTAGGGCATACAAATGTATTACACAGTTCTCGGGTATTTTTTCATAAACTACCCGGTTATCCGGTTGGGTTTCTTTAAATTTTTGACAAATATTATTGACCCATCTTTGAATAATATATACTAAAATATTTGATGTATTTTGCATCAGTAATTTTTAACTACTGAAAAATACAAAAATGTGTGAAAAAAAAATGAAAACAGGATTTGAATAAACGGGTTTTGCAAAATAAAAATATATCCGGGCTATCATATATATCGACTGTGGAAAGGAAAAAGGACGTAACCCACACATATCAAATTTTACAGGAGGCGCTAAAAACGTGTTTCGATGATTTTGCGACATATGCAAATTATGAATTATACACAACCTTGAAGTACACGGAGACTTCTAAACTGGTGTTTAATTGACATAATCTAATATTAATTAAAGAAATTGTCTAGGAAAAACCTTTATTTCAGTCTTTTTTATTGGTTTTAAATTTTTACAAGGTCATCTTTTTCAAACTTTAAAGCTAATTTTAGATACTAATTCAGCATTTTCAGCATCCATCCTTTTGATAGAATGTGTGTCAAGTTGTATACATTGTGATTATCGAAAAAAAGCCGTTTTGGAAAATTGAGGGTTACGTCCTTTTCCCTTTCCACAGTCGATATGTATACATGTATATTTTATATGTAGAAATCAAAAATTATATTGTAATTAAAATAACCGGGTAACCGGTTTTCGGTATTGTTAAAAACGTACCGGTACCCGGTTCGTAAGCCCTACGAGTGAGAGACACATATCTTTGAATTAAATACAGCTTGTCTACGGTAATTAAATATTATCGTCATTACACTTGCTCGAAATTTGCTGTTAATAGAGATAATTCAATTAACCCAGTTAGTGACAGACAAAGGCGATAAGTTATGTACGTTATATTGTGACAAACAAACACAAAGTTGATTATTTACTTTGCTTACGACATTTTAATCCAATAATGAATGGCAAAAACACATTGCGCGCCATTCTTAAGTGTGCAAAATCAATGCTGCATTTTCTGCGCTATCGTTGGTTCTAATAATAATTAAATAAAACGGAAAATTATTCAAACTCCAAATGTATATTTAATTATAACTGGTTATATTGCAATTACTACTACGTTTTGACTTGCTTACGTTGCAAATAGTTTTTTGATTACAGAAACATCATAATGACTGACATAATCTTAAAATTCTTCTTTGAAATCATTAATTTTTATTACTTTGGTAATTTAACATGATTAAGTACTCAACTATTCTGTATAAAAAATCAATGTATTAAATTTCGTTGGCTACTGTTGCGGTGTTGTCGGGCTCGAATCCCAGTACGGACAGTTGCAAGGATGCTAATGAAAATAAATAAAAAAAAAAAACAACCATGCCGATCTGACACAAATACAGTGAGGAATTTGTAGGGTGAATTAATAATAATTTATTATCTATAAAAAATGGCTACACAACACTTGTTATTGCTAGCAAAGAATACGTATATTCAAGGATCTCTTTGAAAATTATTTAAGAAAAACTGACCGTTCCGCTTCACGACTTCTACAAAATATGATATGTATAATAACGATCTGAGGTAGACTTTCGGAACTTGTTTTTATTATTAAACTATGTAAATCGGGAATAATTTAGATTTTAAATTTGTTTTTTTACATGTTTTTGTAAATTCCGGGATCGGTATTAAGACGAGATCGGTATACCGGGATTGGATGCCCTTGTACTTTCCTCAGTTTTTCACCAAATCTTTCCACTTAAGTGACGTTATATTAATTTATGTTTAACTTGCCTACGAGAGTGCTTAGATTATAACATCCGATAAATATATTTAACCTGTATTTGGTAATAAAAGTGTCGTCAAAATCGCTATCATTTAGACGTTATCGATAGCTTCTACAAATATATATTCCTTCATTTATGTGCAATATGAAACGTTATCACACATCTCTGTCTTGTTTAACACAGGATGAGTGATAAATATGTTGTTAAATAAAAGTTGTATAAATTTCTTTTTTGTATTCGGTATTACTTTTCTAATTGAGTACACATATCGTCGGTAGTTTTCTATCATAGTAACTCGTATCTCAAAAATGAAAATTTTTCAGAAAACACATAAAAGTACTTTATTCTGCAGCTATCGCTTTCGTTTTTTAACGCTATAAAACACTACTGAAATGGTTTTACCGTTTCTTTGATGAAGTTATTAAGGAAGGAAGCAAAGACGTTTCCATCCATGCCATCCTCTTCTTCGTGATAAACATAGCACATGACTATATTATTTTTTTGCCAACGTATTATTAGGGTAAATATGAAATATATGTTTTTGAATACGAGTAAAAAAATATGTGTATAATTAAAATGTGCATTCATTACATCAAAACTGACAAAAGTTGAGATACGCGCTTGTAGAAAATTATCGACGATATGTAATATAAAATACTTGTAATCCGTGATCGAGGTATAAGTAAATCATTTATTTATGCATTTAAATTGTGTATAAATATATATTTAATTTATTCTGTTAATTAAAATCTACCATTGATTTGCACGATTCTGATGCTCATGCGACGTCACACGCAAGAGCTTCGTATCATATCGAATTTAGAAAGGAAAAAGGACTTTTTTCCAATAATCACAATGTATCCCACTTGATACACGTTCTATCAAAAGGATGTAAGCTGCAAATGCTGAATTAGTATCTAAAATTAGCTTTTAAGTTTGAAAAAAGATGGGCTTGTAAAAATTTAAACCAAGAAAAAGGACTGAAAAAAACGTTTTTCCTAGGCAATTTCTTAAATTAATATTAGATTATGTCAATTAATCACCAGTTTAGAAGTCTTCGTGCACTTCAAGGTTGTGTTTATTTCATAAATTGCATATGGCCGAATATCTTCCAAACACGTTTTTTGTGCCTCGTGTAAAATTTGCTTTACGTTCTATCAAAAGGATGTAAGCTGCAAATGCTAAATTAGTATCTAAAATTAGCTTTTAAGTTTGAAAAAGGTGGGCTTGTGAAAATTGAAACCAAGAAAATAGACTGAAAAAAAGGTTTTTCCTAGAAAATTTCTGAAATTAATATTAGATTATGTCAATTAATCACCAGTTTAGCAGTCTCCGTGCACTTCAAGGTTGTGTTTATATCATAATTTGCATATGGCCGAAAAATCTTCAAAACACGTTTTTTGTGCCTCGTGTAAAATTCGATATGTGTGGGTTACGTCCTTTTCCCATTCCTCAGTCGATATAATCCATGATATTTTAAAGGTCAAGTCTTGTAAAATCTCATAAATTTATTGTCGTTGTTTTACAATAAGGTTTCTTCGATCCGCCAAACGGAACAAAAATGGCGCAAGAGTCTATTAAATAATCGTATTATGTTTCTGAAACTGTATACTGAAATATATTATATATTATCCATACAGCAAATATTACGTTCTTTACCGCGGATTCAGAGATCAACTATCTGAAACTAGTTTTTTTTTAAATCTAATTACCGTTTGCAAATAAAAATTTATTACTCCATACCTGCACTATCTGTCAAACTCTAGGTAATTGTACAGGTAAACTGATAGTAAAAGTAAGCCATACCTGCCGATAATATTTGTAGGACATAAATATATTTTTATAGGTGTACCTGCATTTCTTAGTAGTCGTGGGTTGGAAGGTACTTGACTCGGAAGGAAAAAATGTTTAATGTTTAATTAAATTTGATATCTTTGTTATTCCGCAAGCAGATAACAAAAATATCAAATTCAATTTTATGTGAAAAATAAACTTCCAAAACGTTACCTCCGAATCCTTCGAAAAAAAATCAATGGTTTTTTTTTATAATACTTCCAGTGGCGGCCGGTCAATGTGGCATTTGATCAATGTACGCCTTGTATATGCAGAGGCGGTTATACTTCATGAAATAATATTCCAACATAACATTTATACCATTCACTCATTTTAAATTCTTCATGTATTTATTGTCAATAATAAATATTTTAGAAAAAAATATTTTATTGAATTCAAAATGAGGGAATGGTCTAAATGTTATGTTTGAATATTATTTCATGAAATATAACCGCCCCTGCATACACAAGAAATGCATTGATCCAATGCTACATTGACCGGCCGCCACTGACTTCTTCCGAATAATAAAATAATTCTACAACGGTTCTACCATGTGTAAGTGTTTCGCCTCTTTGAGAAGTATCAGATAGTGGGTGGGGAACCTTTTTATTTCTGAAGGCAACATTCTCTTTTTCTATTTATTTCTTTTTCCAAACGCTTGAGTATCATTTTTTGATCAAAGTAAATATTTTGATCAAGTCAAAAGACCGCATGTTCCCCTCCAATTTATCAGACTGTTCATTTGTTTCATCGCTGAAAGTATTGCCTTTTTTTTACGTTTTACATGAAGTGACACTATGTACTGGTATGAACCTTCATGTATGGTATGACTTTATAAGGCTAGAATAAGCTTTGGAAATCTCTTCTAATACGATAAATATATAGCTCAAATGGTTATCATATATTTAATTTTTCTATACAAATAAATGCGTTAGTTAAGTAGTTTCTATAGTATTTTATCTTTAATTGGTTAAACTTAATATATGAGATATGTATTAGGTACTAACTCATGGCAATGAATTATGATGCTAGGAATTGATATGTAGCTGAAATAACAACCTTATTCTTTCTTTGTGAAACATTTCTCGTGTTTTTTTCTTTTATGGATTTGATTGTTATTAATTTGATTCACCCACAAGTCAATACTTCTCACCAACGATTTACACAACTGTTTTTATTATACACCTGTTTTAACAGTACGACTATGTTTTTAAACATTCCACTTTATTTTATCATCTATATTCTATAATAAGTAAAATAATCTGTAAATATATGCGGAATATATCTTTAAAGTTTGTAAATTGGTTTTTAATGAATTATAAACCTCAATAATAGGAAATTAATGTCATTAAAATTGCCGATGAAACAGATATTTTTAATCGACTTGAGAATCATCCAGGTATAATTTTGACTATGTCAATCTAGATCAGTGTTACTTAAACGCCGTTCCGCGGTCATATAAGTGTATTAAATATCCATGTACCTTTTTAAACAGATCCATGCTAGCGTCTTACAATATGAGACGGCAAATGCAAATGTTTGAATAGCGCTGATCTAGATCAACTTGAGAAGAAAACATATCGTTAACATTAGGGCATCCAATCCCGGGATCCGGGATCCCGAAATCCCGGGATCCCGTTCAATTTTCTGATCCCGAAATTCCGGGATTGAGATGGCCGCGATCCCGGGATTTCGGGATTGAGAAATTTTGCGTAAATTCTCGAAATTTACACGAAATTGGGAAATCGGAGATTTCAAATTCCTCGATGAGCTAAAAAAAAAAAAACGAGCTTTCGTGAGATTCTGGGAAAAAGTATACCAAATCGGAGATTTCAAATTCCTCGGCGAGCTAAAAAAAAAAAAAACGAGTTTCTGTGAGATTCTGGGAAAAAGTATAGCAAATTGAGGATTTCAAATTCCTCGGTGAAAAAATCTCAATCCCGGGATCCCGGGATTCAAAATAAATCAATCCCGAAATCCCGGGATTGGAAAAAGGCTTCGGGATTGGATACCCTAGTTAACATCAACGCGTAAGATATCATATAGTGATGTTGATCTTAGCAGGACGTGATTCAAGAACATTCTGATCCAGGTCACATAGATTGAGTAATTAAATTACATTGCCACACAAGGATAGACTTATCCAAGATGGCTTCTTTTTATTTTATCATTTCTAAAAGTTCAAGCGGGTTAGATAATTTCTCACGCGGGTCCCACGTTCGCCATCCCTGTTCTGATTAATATATCGACTTTGGAAAGGAAAAAGGACTTAACCCACACATATCAAATTTTACAGGAGGCGCTAAAAACGAGTTTTGATGATTTTGTGACATATGCAAATTATGAATTATACACAACCCTGAAGTGCACGGAGACTTCTAAACTGGTGTTTTATTGACATAATCTAATATTAATTAAAGAAATTGTCAAGGAAAAACCTTTATTTCAGTCTTTTTTCTTGGTTTTAGTTTTTTACAAGGTCATTTTTTCAAACTTAAAAGCTAAATTTAGATACTAATTCGGCATTTGCAGCTTGCATCCTTTTGATAGAACGTGTATCAAGTTTGATACATTGTGATTATCGAAAAAAACCTGTTTTGAAGAAACTGTGGGTTAAGTCCTTTTTCCTTTCCACAGTCGATATGATAGAACCTAAAAGACAGTCGTAATTCAAATATAGGCATTTATATGAATTGGTATCGATTGTCGAATATCGACTTATTGACACTATTCAATTTATTAGACCATGGTTTCTCAACCTTTTTGGCCCCGTGCCCCGTAAAAATAAGTTTTTCGAGACTCGGGGATTCTTTGAACATTTAGCTCGTTGACAGATTTAAAAAATTTTACCCAGGAATTTACAGAATTCCCAAAATGTGAAGAAACGCGAGACCTTTTTTTTTTAGCTCTTCCCAGAATTTTCCCGTGACCCCCCAAAACTGTGCTGTGGCTCCCCTAAAATTATTTTTTCTCTGGCTCCCTAAGAACATGCTGTAGCCCCCGTTTGAGAAACCGTGCATTAGACAAAGTTGGGTGGCCACATTTTTTTCTAAAATCGACTAGTTGATTATGGTGATCGACGCACTGGCCATCCCTGGTATAAAATTATAAATACAACTTAGGAAAAGATAATGCAATAAATAAATTAATTAAATTAGCTGGAAATAAATTTAGCTTGCAATGTCTTCCTATATTGTTATCACTAAGTCGTAACTGACCTATGTACTTCTGACATTATTACTTCATATGCATTGTCATTTTTTATTATTGTTTTAATTGGACTTGAACCAAACTTATGATAACGATGTGTCCTTCAACCCGAGAAGATTAGGTGGGCCGGATACTAAAATCACGTTAGGGGCATATTATTTCCATGAGCACAGTTGTGTCACAAAAGATTAATAGAAAATATGATCAAATTTATTGGACAGAGATCTCACGACAACATATTAACATTAGGTTTAAAAAATATATGGTTACATTATTGGCTATATGGCTATTTTTGAACCCCCTAAGATTCGGAGGCCTCAAGCGCGCGCCTCATTCGCTTATAGGATAATCCGCCATTGCTTCAAATTCTAAAATAAAAGAGTGTAGTGAGAGCGATTAGTTAACCACTAGTATTGTCTCAGCCCTATCATTTATATATCTACTCTCTTTAAAAAAAATGCTTGAACAACTGAGTAACCAGCAGTTCTCTTAGAACAAAACTTTAAATTTGAATCGTTCAAATTATGTACATTCACACAGATTTTGTCACTAACAACCCGGGTTTCGCCTTTCGGCATCTTCAGGCGTTCAAGTGCACGGATGAACTTGAACTGAAACAAAACTTTTGTTTAGATACCATCATTTCATTGTAGACCATGTGCTCGACATTGAAATTATAAATGGATTTGGATAAAAACACGAGCTGCCTACGAATACCCGGCATTCTACAATACACATTCAAATAAAAACAGATTCGATAACGCGGTATTGCATACCGAACGACTTTATATTCGCATGATGTTATTATATCACAAAATGCATAGCTCATTTACGCTGCGTAATTGGAGTCCCAGCTCTGCATGTGTTATCATATCAATCATTCCAGGTGCATTAAGAATTGAGTAATTCGTACTGCGTGGAGACGCGGCTTGGCTCATATCAGCGACGCTAAAACAAACGACTTGCAGTTTGTGCAAAGAACAAACCATTCGTTTCGCAAATGGCGGCTGCATTTTACATGACGCTGCCATGAATAAGTAATATAAGATAAACACTGCCTTCATTGATTTTCTTCTTCAAATAACGTCCATAAAAGAAACATTTTTGCTGAAGAACTCACATTATTCAAATGTGCAGATAGTTGTGGTGGATTTAAAACACCAGACAAATCTGCTTAATATTTTAAAATTTAAGATAATTTAGGGAGAATTTCAATATTAAATTTGAATCGTTCAAATTATGTACATCTGTGTGAATGTACATAATTTGAACGATTTAAATTTGCTTCATATTTATTATGTTGTTACTATGGTGACCGTTGTTAATTAAGAAGAAATTTGAAGGCAGAAATTGTAAGTACATACTACATTTTGCATACATAAATTGGCATGCTTAATAACATTCAGGCATATCTACCATTTTGAAGTTATATGATATTGCAGTTTTACTGAAATTTAGTGTACATCTTTGGGGAAAGGATTGTTGAAAATAAAATATTTGACTTAATGCCGCAACAATCCTTTTCCCCTAAGATGTACATTTCAGTAAAGCTGCCAAATCTCATAATTGAAAAAATCTAGATACGTTCGTATGTTACTAAACATTCGACTTATTTTATTATTCAAATTCAAAAAAATACAACACTATTTTGGACTAATTCCACATTTATTTAGATGACCAGTATCAGATTTACGGATGGTCACCGTAGGTATAACATAACACTTAAATGGTCTCTCCGTTGCCAAAAAGTGTAGACTTCTTGACTGAAGAGATTTATTGGGTGCTTGCCAGATATATAAACATCCCGCAAAACGATCGATTGAAAAGGATAACGCGGACCACGGGATTCGATTTAAATCCGTGTGGTCAGAAAGGTTGGCAAACCCTTATATATATGATGTTATTTATATGTATAATTAACTCCATCATTTACAACATTGAAGAAGATATTAATGAAAGTTATGTTCAAATTTTTGCAGTAATCCAACGTAGGGAGACAATGCTGCTACAGTGCATAATTAATCAAATTATCGACAGTCACTGTTTCTTTATTTCTCCCCTCTACTTTAATATAATTTACTTATTCTCTTTACTATCCATTTTTAAGTCCGACACTGGTGATCAACTTTGTAATTCATATCTAAATTTTCGCATTGTTGTCTGTCACATAGGTACTCGACTTTTATACATACTTAATTGGTTAGTAGCATAAATTTTCATAATACCATTAATTGTAGTCAAAAAGCTTAATTTTATTGAATCATTTACGAATGTTGAGAACCGCATGTACATTTTGCTGTTTGTATTGACACTACTATGGAGATCACTAGAAAATAATATTTTACGTATTAATTACTTGCCATGTTATAGTCTCGTCAAATTTTCTGTTAATTCTCCAAATTGAATCTAACTTTTAGGAATCCTTACTCCTTACGGAAGAACTACAGGGATCATTGTGTTAACTCCTTTGAACGGGTCTATTTTGAGACACGAACCTTCATGGTATAACCCTACTAGACCTCGATGGGGTTAGTTTAAGCTTTAGAACTATGTTAGGTTTGAGCCATTTGCGCACCTTTAATTAATTATCTCTTACATATTACTGGGAATAGAATAATGCATTTACCTGCCTACTATATATTCTGAGGTACAATAAACTTATTTATCATTAATGCTTTATAGTCACTCCAAAAGTTTATAGTTAAAACTAACATTCATATGCTTAAAATATATTAGTAATGTCCGACCTATATCAAGAGTAAAGGCTAATAATTCGGACATATCTGGTTTACTAACTGTATTCTTCCTTTAGAAATTTTTGTAGCCTTCTCAAACTTTTCCATTAACGGGAAGAGCTAACAGATAAAAAGGTTTCTTCGTTTTTTCCCGTGTCATTGTTCTCTCATAAACGAAAGGTCGAAAGACCTTCATACCAATTATTATTAAATTCCTTTTTTTTAAATAGAAGTCCAAAACTCGATGTGAAAAATTGAGGAAAACAGTATACTTACGAAGTATAATAATATTAACACAGTTTGCTAACCAGTAAAATACGGAGCAATAAATAATTAATAATCTCAACGTTTGTCGGAACATTGAAAATTTAATCAAATAATATTTTAAAAATAAAATAGCATCAAGATTGATTGAAAAAATTTACACACAAGATTAGTCACCACATAACGACTTTTACACCAGATAAGTTAATCGTGTATTCAAGAACCTACTTATATGCTAAGCAGTGAACGAATGGGCATTCATATTTCCTCTTGTGAGTCATAAAATTTATTATTATCCAATGTTTCCTGTTAGTTGTCGAAGTTTTACATAATTCTTATGAAATCTGATAAAAAAAATAAAAATATCACGTAACATTAACATCACTTTTAAGGTGTTCACTGTCAATACTTGGTGGAATGGCATTATAATATGCATTATATTAATATATGTTTTATTATTTTTATTATAACATTAACATGTCAATATGATAATATATTTTTTAGGTTTTATCGTGTAACTGAAAAATATGTTTGCTCGTGAAAGAACCAAGCAACATACATACTTAATTGTTTAAATAAATTGTTTTATTTCGTAAGTCCATTGTACAAAAATCAATAGTTAGATAAATAATTTTAAATAAGCCAAGGGAATATAATTACAATTGAACGTCATAAGATAGGAGTGGCATATTACATAACATTAATTCTTGTTATAATTGTTCACTCTTTTACATAGGTTGAACAGTTACAAATTTCATTTTTTAATCAAATAAAGCTTTAGATTTCAGATTAAACTTATTATTGTACAAATACTTTATCGAATAATCGTGAAGCAAAACAGTGGCATAGCCAGGATTTTTTCAGGGCGGGGGGTTATAAAAAAGCAAAAAAATTCAAGTAATTTTATTTAAAATATAATTTATTTAAAATTTATATTATTCAGTCTCGCTTGCTAATATTATAAAGCATGCATTTTGTAGCGATTCTATCAGTCTAAAAGTGGGTACGCTCATAGAAATACCAAAATTTGAATGTATTTTCGAAGTAACCGTTTTTATCTTTTCATTTCGAAGAGACTTACTAATGAAATATCTGTTTCGTTGTCTTGTTATTTACATCAGGTTTACTCGACAAAATTATTATTTGGGTAATTGATTGATTACAATATTGATTTACTTACCCTTTACAGACAAAAAGCTGAATACAAATTGAAACGTATCTTCATAATAACGTAACTCATTCAACACTGATGTTAACTGTCAATTAATATTACTTTCATCCCATGTTTTTATTAGTAATCAAGATCGTTTTCTCTCGGCGGTGAATTACATATTTACAATAATGACACCGAGCATTTAAATGAGTAACCACAAAAAATACGGCCCACTTCGTCAAAACATGTTTGGTACGGATACGATTTTTTTGTGTGTTCTACCCTACCCGTTCGGTCGAAATTAAGCGATTATCTGAAGTCTTCCGGGACTAATGCGTTTTTAATCGTCGGTTTTGTTTTCCTCTCTTAACTCGTCCGCGCCCTTCGTTCAATTATCAATTTTCCTCTCAACATGTTCAATTAGGATAAGCGCGAGTTTGGTGTTGAACAAGTTATCCCCCAGCTCGCTTTCCCGAAAACTTTTCCGAATGAATTTTTGCGGAAAGTTGTGCCTGCCAGTCAGTGGAACGAGTCGGAGGCCGTAGTTTATTGGTGTGGAATGTGGATACTTACTATGTATGGAACCTTTACATTTCTGATGGCCACATTCATTTATCTGATTCAGCATAAGGCCGCAGTAAAGAAAACGTTGACACCCCCCCCCCTTTTATTCGAGTGTCAACATAAATGGGTTATTAATTGATTTGGCATTTACTTGGTAGAAATCCATTTATAACAGATTAAAAATAACAAAGTATTTTAGTTCTACAGTTTTTAACTTTAAACAAAAACTGTAGAACTAATTTTTAATCTGTTATAAATGGGTTACATAAATAAGCTCTTTTTCCAAACGCTTGCGTATATTTTTTTGTGAATATTTTGATCAAGTCAAAAGGCCCCATCAGAGTAGACAAAAGACCGCAGGTTCCCCTCTACTGTACTAGTTACTCAGTAGCTCAACCTTTCTTTTTTACAGTAGGGATAGTAAAGATAGGCCTAGGATACTTCTAGTAGTTAGCTAATGCTTCTTATTACTACTCGTTATTTTAGGATTATAAGAGTGTGAAGGAATTTAATGACATCACAAAAGTTTTCATAATAGTCAATTTATTTTAGAAGTATATAGCAAGGGATCTCAACCTTATTATAATTATACAATTCTCCCTTACCGAATATAGTCTACGTGGTGTTAAATTATTACTCTTTTTTATATGTAGGTATGTATTTACATAATATTATAAGATTATTGAAATGATTGTAATTACTAACTAATTACTAATATACTAAAAAAACTTAAGCATATTTCAATGAACAAAATTCAGTTAAAAAATAAGAACCCATCAATCCAACGATTCCCCACCGGTTGGGTAACCCTGTTATGGGCTGAATAACTTCTTTTGAGTGTTAAAAGTGTTTTTATTGGAAAATGATAAATTATGTCGATTATATGGATTGCGATAATCCAAAAAATAAAACACTATTTTGTACTACTTAATTCTATTTATTTATTGTGATCAGAACTGGTTTTTCTCAAGACAAGCATTTAATTATAATGAATTTCCACCAATTATTGACCGTGAACACCTTAAAAGTGATCGTGATAATAGTATTATGCTTTAACAACTAACTTTATTATCTCAGTTTTGTGTAATGTTAACACTGCTTAGTGTCTTTCGACATGATTTCTTTAGTTTGTTGTATTTTATAATGATGGAGTAAGTAGTCATAATTTAAACAGCTAAATATATATATATATACATCTACCTTGGTGATATATTTATTTCGTTTAAACGCGTATCAATGCATATTACGTTAGTTTTCTCCTGAATGTTACGTGTCATTTTAACTTTTCAAACAGCTGTCATGAACGTAGGTGCAATATACAACCTCACACGTGTGTCGCGTCGGCAAACGCCGAGAATTACGCTCGTAGTTTGTTGTTGGCAACACACTTCTGCCACTTTCCATTTCTAAGGGGTAGTTTTTTAATAAAAAGTCAAACTTCCCCCGCATAAGCGAAAAATACACGTCCCTAAGAAACCAGCAGACGTGGCCTCGTAAATCTTTAAAACAAATCAATAAATCTTGCCACCTGTGGGTGGGACATTAATAACTATTTATTCATTTTATATCTATAATGGCTTTGAGTTCGTGGCGCAGTGGTCAACATCGTTAGCTTCCGTGACGGAACTCGCAGGTTCAAACAACATTTATTCAATCGTTTAATTGATTTTTGTTCGAAGTCATGGGTGTTTGTGATGTCTAAAAATTCCCTTCTCATCCTTCATACCATAAAATTAACGGAGCGTAGCGAGAGCGATTAGTTAACTTCTAGTCCTGTTCTAACTCTATCTTTCTATCCCTACTCTCTTATAAAAAGCGAGGTTGAGCAACAAAGTAACAAATAGTTTTTGTGGAAAATACTTCGGTTGAGATACTTCCATTTGTAGGCCATGTTGTCCACATTGGGAGCGAGACTTTAAAAAAATAAGGGAAATAATTGTTAAAAAGATTAAAACATTAGTCGTTCAGTTACTGCCAAGATTTAATAAATGCACCAAAACATTTTAGTTCTTAAAATCAAGATAAAATTATGCTAGATCCTGAAATATTAACATTCAACATTAATAGCCTTCGCGATCCTGAAGCCGAATGACCACGGTCTTCAGCGTGTTTGTCTTATTCGACTGCGGTTTTTAATGAGTTAAAATCCTCATGCGGACGACTTCATAAATTAATTTTATTCGAAAGGTCCATCCGATCTCTAAAACATGACGCAGTTAAAAAAAAATATAAGCTAAATTGTCATATTTTCCTAGATGCATATTTTTGTCTGTGCCCTGTCGTAAAAATATAGGTTAAATGATTGCTTTACTACCAGTTCTCGTACAAATAACTTCGCTGTTGCATAAAAAAACGCATGCAAGAGACCAAAAATTCAATGAACTCTGCGATACTCTTCCACTTAATTCGAAGTCCATAATAATAATTATATTAACACTATTCATATACCCGCTATCGAATCTACCCTAAGAAATAACTAAAGAAGAAAAATCACCCACCAGGTGTATACAACGTACCTGTAGTAAGGGTATATTGAAAAAAATGCGGAAATATAACAAGCTGCCTCAGCAGATGTGGTTATTTTGCCAAGAAAATTTATTCATATTTTAGAAATAGAAAAAAATCACTCCCCCTGTAGATCAGTTATTTAATAGGATCTGCATATATTTATTTATAGACCATACTTTTTAGACAAGATAAAAAAACGAGGGGAAAATTCAATTTTGAACTGCAGACATATTTAACGGTTGTGTCTTTGTGTTATGGATGGAGATATTTATGATATTTTTGTTGGTAAGATGCTCAGTGTCCTAATTTTAGAGATTGGAGAAACAGCTTTGGAAAGATTAATTATTAGCTAATCACTTTTAGTATGCCCCGTTATTAGGATAGGGTGGGTAGAAGTTAATTTTAGACATATACGGCTAAAATCCGAAGATCGAATACAATGCTGTTGACCACTTCACTTAATACCAGGGCTGTGCAGCCGTGTAAAAAAGACGACATCGACTTTAAAGATTTTTTTCAATCATTTCGTTTTATATTTCAGAAATATTGTTCAATATGAAAACATTCTTTACTGGTTACAAAAAAACGACCGAAATCCTGATGAAGATTTTTCTTCGTTTATTTAAAATATTTGATGTACTTCATTGATAATTTATTCTGCAATAATTTACACAAGTCACTGTAATATTTTGTTACGTCTTTTTAAAAAGTAAGTTGTATTTTTATTAAAGAATTTATTTGATTGAATTTAAAATGATAATACTGGTTTGATAGAATTGTCTAAATTTGTTGTTATCCAGAAGCCTAGAAACGTTGTCCGTGTACAAGTTATACATAAAATTGTTACGTAACTAATATTTAGTTTAATTAATCATTATAAGTAAATATCCTACGCACATTCTCTTAACACATATAGGTCCGCAGATTTGCATACTAAAACATGCGCGGGAGCCGGCCGAATTTTGGGGAAATGGAACTTTTTTTGCGCTCACGTTTAAATTGCGATAACTATTTAACCGATTGATGTATATTTTTTTTTCTTTCAGAAAAGCGTTCGTATGGTTTTATACATATACAAATATGATAAAATCAGTGTTTCTCAACCGAGGGTTTCATATAAAGAGTCTTAACAACTTAAAAATAAAGTTATTTAGTAAGAAATGGCTATAAAGAGTTGCAATAATATACACTAATTTAAAATAAAGTTACTGGTTACTAACCCCCCCCCCCCCCATCTCCTTCTTCTCAGCAACGACAACTATTTTAGTTTTTTGAGATATTGTAAAACCGAAAATAAACATCTGTTCTATATCTTAAGGTTTTATTCGAAACTCTCAGATATTTTTAAATAATTCTTGTTATATTTCAATTATTTAAATATTTTAAATCTTTGAGAATAGTTTGTTTTTGTTAGAATGGTGCAGGTATATGCTATAAATGAATGGTGGCCATTCATATGTGTAATAATTATGAAGCATTAGGGTCACATTTTTTTCACAGCAGAGCCATAAACTTTACAGAAAAACTAGCTCCTTGTCAACAGCGTCTCGAAAAGGGCATTAAGAATTACATAATTTATTGCTATTGGCAAGCCAAACATATATTGAGTAAAAGCGGTGCTTTGTTCGAAGTAAAATAATGATTTCATTTCTTTGAATTTAGGGTTGACTTTCCAACAAGAATTAGTTGCAAAATGTCTACAAAAGAAAAAAAGGATACAGATGTAAAATGAATCTGAGACAATGGATCTGTGTTATATAATTATTGTCATGACTAATTTCACTTTCGTAAAAATCCCATAGAACAAACACTTATTTTTTTGTAAAGAATTGTGAAGCGGCCAAAGAAGCAATAAATAAACTTATCCGAAAATTTAACCCATATTTATATACGTAAACGAAGCAAAAGATCTAACAAAAAAAAATGCATTTTTCCACGAAAATAATATTACACCAAACGTCAAACGTTATACAAAAAATATTATTTACTAGGTGATACTGTGGAATTACTTCTATATTTACGATTAAAAAAAATATATTTTTAATATATTTGTTTGACATTATCAATTTCAATATCACTGGCAACCTTGATGTTAAATGTGAAGAAAAAAAATCATCACACAAAGTACCTTTTTTTTGTGTAAACTTACACTCGGCAAAACGCACAGATATGTTCGCGCGGACTCCTGCGCACTGAAAGTGAGATGCACACATCTGTTCGCCCGGACTCCTAAGTGTTATTATTTGGTTCAATACGAAACGCACGACCTTAATCACACTGCCACACCTCCTCAATTATTTAATTTTCTAAAGCCTGGGCTACGGATAATAAACATTAATTAAATGTATGTATACTGTTTGAGATTTGGCTTCCATTATGCCGTGTCCCCTTAACTGTCCAAATGAGAAAAAATCCGCAAAATCGCGTGTTTTCAAAAAAATGTTTTGCTCTTTTTTTTCAAACTTTTGGCGGGACATTGCGTGCTTGGCAGCATCAGTGTAAACACATACAAACCCGGAATAATTCAATAATGTTAAATAAACTTTTGGTAGAACGAAAACTTGAAGATATTTTTTATCAATGTGAGATAAAAAAATTCCTGCTGTTGATATGTTTTGAAATTTTACTATTGGAACTTCGCACAGAACAGATTGACAAAAAATAATGTATCAAGTGTTATATCGACCCGTAATAGGCAGAAAATCGTATCCGACAATTTATAAATTTTACAGAAGAAGATTTTTTTAGTGAAATAATGTTCGAAAAAGGGAATTCCGTAAGTATGGATAGTAAATAGTTATATATAGTAAATGCTTTTTGTATATAATGGATGGGATGAGTTTAAAACATCACATACACCCTACACCTTCGAATATAAATCTATAAAACGATTAAAAATCAATCGGTAGAGACTGTCCGTACTGGGATTCGAGCCCGTAAAATACAAAATACAGTGTCAAAATTAAAAGATCTTTATAAGCTTCGGGTCGTAAAGTGTTATACATAATAGCGTGTATATATTAAATTTGCAAGCTTTAAACCAAATTCCAACCTTTTCTTTTATTCAACAATGTATTATTGTACGTTTTTCTGTTTTGCAGACATATTTAATTAGTATAACAAAACAACTATTATTATATTATCAACGTTACAACACAAATTACGTAACTTTAATTTGATATTTACATTCCAAAACGCGACATGTTCAAAATGACACGTTTCCATGTTTTTATGTTATGCCGTATAATAATGGTGTTCTTCTTTTTTTCTTAAAATCACCTGTTTATTATACAATTTAATGTCTTGATACAATGGTTTTTCTTCAAAATTTATTAAAACAGTTTTGAATTCATAAAAAAGTGATATGATAACTTATAATCAAGTGTGTTATAACAATATATTAACGTTGTTTAACTAAATTATTATTTTTTCAAATATTCAACTAACCCCGAATTTTATTTTGTAATTACACAAGAATTAAAATCAATTTTTGGCTTATTCCTAAACGTTGCGATGGCATGATAATGCTTTTCAAATAAGCGAAACACGTGACACATTCTGTTAAACATGATACATATATTTACCACTGTCAGGGTGTTAACGTACAATTCTCAATGGAAAGCCATTCAATTTAAAAAAAAACATTTTGTACTAATTCCACTGTCGAATTAGGTCAAAGAGGGGGTTTTTTTTTAAATAAGTATATAGCATTTCTGGTTGTGAGTATATAATAACTTTTGCTAGAAATCCGCCCCTTATGATCAATCTCAGTCGGAGCTCCGCCTCAGAATAATCAGGTAATTCCAGAAAAGTGTTTCTGTAGCCAATATTGTCAGTGCCTGAGGCTAAGTGGCTCTTCCCCATGCGTTCGTTGTCAGTTGACACTATAAACGTTTTGACTGTTCGCTTTTATTGCCTTTTAAGTATTTTTGTCCCTACACTTGAGTTATACCTTCATCGTAAACAAGTCAATCCTAGCAGCCTTACTTTTAAAGGGTTTTTTTGTAGCTTACTGACAGGATCACAGGAACTTGCTGAATACTTTTCGTACTTATCCTATTTAGTCTTTGGGCACTAAAGCATCAGATCCCAGACCCTTTGTGATGCTGGGACCCCGGGATTGATCTTTCACCTTAAAATCGTGTCACGTGAGATTCTTGGAGAATTTCGGGATTCACAATTTCTTAACGGAAGTGGGGTTTCGAGATCCCGGGGTTGATTACTGGTTAAAAATTCAGAAATTTGAGAGATTCTAAAATAGTCTCGTACACTTCATGATCTCGAAACGATGTCTTATAAAAAAACCTGGGAATTAACAGATTCCACAATTATTTTTAACCATTTGAATACCGCGCAAATAAATCATTAATATGCCCCAGAGATACTGCGTGTTTGTGAGAAAAATAATTTTGCCTAATATACACTAGAATTCGATATTTTAAAAACCTATATTGGCTCAGTATAGATAGCACTACACATATTCATCAAAACATTGCTTATGTTCTATTAGAATACCAAGTATTTGATTTTTTTTAATGTCTTGGACATCCGTGTTCGCTTGCATATGTTCCGGACGCCGGTCTCCGCTTGGTATTCAAGTGGTTAATTATAATTTAAGAATCGTCGTGTACACTTTTAATGTGTTTATTGACAATACTTGTTAAAAAAGCATTATATTAAAAAAAAATTAACCTTCGAGCCGCCGCAATGAAGTATCCTTTTTGTTTTAGATACTAAAGAATGAAGATTACCTGGATAAACGATTACTTTTCCTACAATATGGTTGATAAACAATCGTGAAATCAACAGTTGATAATGCTCGTCATGAGCTAAACCCGATCTTGATAAATAAAAAGAATTAAGGTCAAAGAAATATTGTCTGTTTTCTTAATATAATCCTTTTCCACCAAGTATTGACAGTGAACAACCTAAAAGTGAAAAGGCATTATTTTCATAAAATAGAACACTTATTTGTACTAATTCTACTGTTATTTTATATCATCTGGATCGGTTTCACTCGAGCATTATCAACTGTGATGTCATGATTGCTTATCAACCATCTTGTAGGAAAAGTAATCCTCTATCCAGGTAATCCTCATTCTTTAGTATCTTAAACAAAAAGGATGCTTCATTGCGGCGGCTCGAGGGTTAAATATATTAAACATAAATCTTAGCTTGTTGTTGTCAGCCTTATCGTAAATAAAATTGACCGAAAAGGAAGGGTCTCAATTGTTTGAAATTATCTTACCACCGTTTTGTCGAGTCCATAAAACTTTTGTAGTGCGTATTTAGGACACGAAAGGGTTAGTTACGCTGTTTACCCATTTACCATACGGTAAAGAAAGCGCAGTAAAATGTATCAAAGGGGCCTGCATAAATTTGTATAATACAAAACCTAAAAAGATTGCAAAGTTTCAAAGAATACATCTTTTGAAAAAAAAGACGCTTTTATTCTTTCAAAGTAAATTTGATATTTGTGCATGGTTAAAAATGTATGTTTTTAAAATTTTAACTACCATTATGTCTAAAAATTGTTAATGAACAATTCTTTTAGAGCTTTTAGAATACTTCAAAAGCTTCGACAGGCTTCCAGATTTCAGCGAAATATTCCGCATTGCATTCATCATTGCGAATGAACATAATTCTTAAATTCTTAACTTGTTGATTTGAAGGTTTTCACTGATACAAGTGAACTTGATTTTTGATTTTGTTGAAAATTTAACAAAATACATATTTAATGTATATTTTAAATTTGTTATCACAACCATCCGTGCATATATGTTAATGTAATTCAAAAATAAAATATTGTGGCCAAACAGGGTTATATGGGGAGCTACACTATAAGTGCAAATCATCTAACCGAAAGTTCATTTAATTCTAAGCCATTCTTAAATATTAATAAAAACAATAATCCTTTGTACTTCATTCCACTTTATTTAATATGTCAGGACCGGTTTCGCTCATTGCGAGCATTGTCAACTGATAAGAAACATAATTTAACAATGCTATTTATACAAAATTGAAAAGTTATACACAACAGTTGGCATTGAAAAGAAATTTCCAATTACATTAAAGTGATTCTAAAATAACACAAAATTAAAATGTTCAACACAACTAACATATAATTAAAAAGTCATCCCAGATTCATAAATTCAGAATGCGATTGAAAGTAATTACAAACATAATTAAAATTTGGGAAATTTTTGACAAAGTGATAAAATGTTACAATAATAAAGTGAATATGCTTAATGATATGAATAGCATATTCACTTTATTATTGTAACATTTTATCACTTTGTCAAAAATTTCCCAAATTTTAATTATGTTTGTAATTACTTTCAATCGCATTCTGAATTTATGAATCTGGGATGACTTTTTAATTATATGTTAGTTGTGTTGAACATTTTAATTTTGTGTTATTTTAGAATCACTTTAATGTAATTGGAAATTTCTTTTCAATGCCAACTGTTGTGTATAACTTTTCAATTTTGTATAAATAGCATTGTTAAATTATGTTTCTTATCAGTTGACAATGCTCGCAATGAGCGAAACCGGTCCTGACATATTAAATAAAGTGGAATGAAGTACAAAGGATTATTGTTTTTATTAATATAATGCCTTTCCACCAAGTATTGACAGTGAACACCCTAAAAGTCATTCTTAAATATACCAAATTAAAACCATTTTTAATATTAATCCTGCCACCCTTGAGTGTGTGCCATAAATTAATAATGAAAAATTAACATTCGACAATAATTATGTCATTCATTTAAACAGTTTTTATTGCAATGAATCCAAAACTTATTTAATTAATATTTAAAATGCGTGTGATATTTTTTGGATAGGTTTTAAATCATCATTTTGTTTTAACTTATGATAAAAGCACTACGCCATCATTAAATTGTGTTTCTCATTATTAAAGTAAATATCTAGTGTACATCTTACAACTTAAATCCTTTGTTCGACATCACAAGCTTAAAATCTTTATTCAGTTTATTATGTTGTTCTTCGCATTTAATTACGTCTCAGTCCATTCTTAATTAGGGGTTAACAGAGCGTATATTTTGTATGAATAAACATTTTTTATTGTACCGTATGCTCAAAGTAAATTTGCAATTTACATACAATGATGTAATGACGATTTGACTGTATGTATACGCTCAATTTCCGAGCAATCACACACTGAATAAAACAATGGTTAAAGTAAATCGTAAAAGCTTTCTTTATAAATTTTATTTAACCTTCGAGTACCTATATCTTGAAAAATCACACGGGTTCCGAAGCGGGGTACAATTGTACCCCCCAGAATTTTTCTCATTTAACGAAGTAAAAATTAAAATAATAAATGTCAGCAGTTCGAATGTTGATTTTGAGCATGCCCTGTCAAAATTAAGAGACAATTTGTCTTTTTGAATCATCCATATGATATTGCGTTGACGATACGTCAGGCGTATAGAAGCGGTAGAAATCCATCATGTCAATAGAAGCGGCGAGAGCAGACTGAACTAATCGTAAAGCGACGTCGTTCTCCCGGCGCGGGCGCAGGGTACGATGACATCAGGTGTCTGGAGTTTGCGCTCGGCACACGCACACACTCAAACGCAACGTGTATATGTGACCCAAATACCATTTGTTAACGAAAAACGTGAATATCTATTTTATTTTCTACAATTTTTCAGATTTTTTTTTTGCATTGTATTCAGTAAGATATGTTTGTAGATTACAATAAATTTCAGCTAGATATTACCGATATTTAACAAATGGTTGGTAAAATAAGAATTTAGGGGCACAATTGCACCCCGCTCCGAAACGCGAAGGTTAAGTGTTTTTTTACAATGCCATAAAATATATTGGCATAAAAATACTGTCGGATTTCAAACAAGAAAGTGGGATACTATAATTTCAGTGTTTCAATGCGGTATTATTAATTTTAAGTATAGTGGCTTGTAGGGATTCTGAAGTCTCGGGTTTTTCAAAGTCCCGGGACTCGAGGTGCGATAAAATCAAAGTCCCGGGATTCGAGACTTTTTATTTCCCCTTCAATAAAATTATAATTTTATTCAAATTAAATATTTGCATGTATTACATACATACATGCCTTATACGCCTTTTGGGAGAACGCACTAGTAAAAATCGCGTTTGCTTAATAAAAAACAATGTTTAATAATTATTATTTTTCTTGGATATGTGCAATTCTTACAGCTAGTTTTTACTAAGAAGGGATGATAACAGTACATGTAATAAAAAAAATATCAAAGAATTCGGCCGCCGTCAGGAGTCAATTTATGACCGTAACTTCACAATACAGCTTTTAGACCTTTTTTGTCCGATTGAGACATTGTTACTTTTGTATAATAGTGAAAGAACATTTGTACATAAAACAACATTAGGTATGAACATGTAATTTTAATATTTTGTAAATTTCATTTGCTACAGTTATATAACATATATAAACACATGGTATTTGAAACTTCTACGAAATTATAAATCCCAAAAATCTGTTTTTTTATCAGATCTTTTTATATATGCATAATAAATATTGTTTAAAACCCCGGGTTTTAATCCTTTAACCTTAATAAAATTTCCTTTTTTTTTCAAAACTGATCCCGAGAATAGACATCAAAGTCTCGGGACATTTTCCAAAAAAGTCCCAGGACTTAAGACAGCAAAAAACCTGACAAGTCCCGGGACGTCTCGACACAGAATCCCTAGTGGCTTGTGACTAAATCTATTTATATGTCATGCTAGTCGAAGAACAAATCCCTTCAACTATATATTTAACGAGTATCGCCGTACCTGTACGTCCAAATATCTTGCCATCTATTATCTCTCGCCATTCTCATATTTTTTATTTCTTCAGATATGGATACTAGACGCACATCAGTGATTTTTGACGGCCACATTATTTTTATTATGTGTTGCGAATGAATAAAAGATTTTTTAAAAAAGGTTTACATTTGTAAACAAATTGGTATTCATATAATATTGAGCGTAAAATACCATTTGAGATCGATTCCCTTCCCGAAACGATGCCTGTAGTGAGTGCCACATATACACAGATGAGAGCAAAAAAAGATCTAGACACAAAATCGCAATAATGGATTCTAGAAAAATATTTAAAAGTAATAAAGAATTAGTTTACTTTTGAACTCAGGAACATTATCAAGTAATGAAAATGAATAAATCGATAAAGGTTTATGTATAAAAAATCAAAAATACATTTAAAGAAATGCAAAACGTCAACTAGATTGAGAACTGTTTACTTAATATTACCCATTGTTAACTGTAGATATATTGTAAAATTGTATTATTAAATTAACATTTTTCTTTTTTTATTCTAGGTAAGTATCCAGTTTCATAATTCAACAACGTTACTACTAACCCTGGTGTTAATCTTCAATCCTCGTAAGTAATTCCTGATAAACAATGTAACCTTATATTAATTATAACTTACCTAAAATAGTTTATTTTTTAGAACTCTAAATTTTATTTCTTGATTTTTTTCATAACATGTTCGCTCTTTATATATAAATTGTGGACTCCATATGGAGTAACTCAACAGATGTTTTTTTTACGAGTACTGATTGTTACTCAGTTACTTAACCTATTATTTTCAAAGATAGGGATGAAGGATAAGTCTAAGGCAGGACTCTTCACTAGAGGTTAGCTTATCGCTTAGGCATTCGAAGAATTTGCGACATCATATGGGGAGCGGGATATTCTTGATTCCTCTTTAGATCACGTATGAACAGATTAAACCACCTAACTATTCTTAGTAAACGGATACACAGGCAGGGCCGGCGCCACCATACAGGAGAAATAGGCAACCGCCTAGGGCGCTAACCATTAGGGGGCGCATAAATGGAGTATTACAATTATTTCTGTATATGTACTCTAATAATAATAAATAATAGTACGTCGGGTTATATGACGCAGCGGGTAGCGTTGTTGGCTTCTGTGCCGGATCTCACGGGTTCGGGTCCTAGTACGAACATCATTTTTAGATCGATTTCTGTTCAAAGGCATGGATGTTTGTAATGTCAAAAAATTCTTTCCCGCCTTTCCGATCATTCAATAACTGGACGTAGTGAGAGCGATTAGTTAACCACTAGTTCTGTACTAGCCTTATGCTTTTATCTCTACTACTCTCTTTGGAAAAAGAGAGGTTGAGCGAGTGAGTAACAAACAGTTCTCGTAACAAAAAAATCGGTTGAGATACTTCCATTAGGAGACCATATGTTCCACATTGGGAGCTGACATGGATATATAAAAAAAAATGGGACGATTTTTTAAAAGGGGAGCGCGCCAATAACCGTTGCCTAGGGCGCCAAATAACCTCGCGCCAGCACTGTACACAGGATACGTAATATCAATTAAATTGAAATCAAATTTCCGAGCGGGTCGTGCGTTTTTTTTCGTATTTTTTAATCAAACTAGTGCACGTGTAAAAGATCGGTCTCGTGCATCTCTGTATCGGGACAATACTATTCTTAGTATGCTCGTTTCTTTTATTGACCTTTGTTGTGTTATAGAAGACGGCTGTGAAACATTGATTGCGTACACAAAGGTGATGATGGGACAACCAACTTGTATCAAATGTTTTATTAGGGGGTTAAAACTTAAAACCCTTGCTCGCGTTTGTGATCTTATTTGCCTAATCAAGTATTCAAAACAGTATGTTAAACTTAAGATAAGAAACAGAAAATATAAATATATTTCAATATGCATCTACCTACTGCATATGTAGTTTTTCTTAGTTTATGTGTGCTATTATTGTCCGTAGAATAAACGAAGATTAAAAGACAATAAAAATAGATTTAACTTACCGCATGTCATATATATTTATCAGTACAATAAATGTCACAGTTTTATAGCCATACCTATCCCGCATATAAATGTTCCAGTTACTTATTTACAATATTCAGTATATACTTAAGGCCGAGTAATAAAAATAAACAATAATTATTTTCTATAGCACAGGCTTCCAACCGTAGTTTTCCAAGTAACCTGCACTCCCTACTGTATTCGTATGAAAATACATTCTTACCGCGTATAGAATTAATATAAAAAAAACAGATTGAAATTGTAACGTTTTATTTTGCGTATATAATTTGATTTGTATAGTTAATCTTCACAATTTACATCAAGTCTTAATTAAACAAAGCATTGACTTATTTTTGATTGGTCATCCAGTTATTAATGCAGTTACGGACATATTTGTATTGAAATTATTGAGCCACGTGGAAAACGACAACGAAAAAACTGAAACAATACATACATATCGACTGTGGAAAGGAAAAAGGACGTAACCCCCACATATCAAATTTTACAGGAGGCGCTAAAAACGTGTTTTGATGATTTTGTGACATGTGCAAATTATGAATTATACACTACCTTGAAGTGCACGGATACTTCTAAACTGGTGTTAAATTGACATAACCTAATATTAATTAAAGAAATTGTCTCGGAAAAACCTTTATTTCATTGTTTTTTCTTGGTTTTATTTTTTTACAATTTCATCTTTTTCAAACTTAAAAGCTAAATTTAGATACTTATTCGGCATTTTCAGCTTCCATCCTTTTGATAGAATGTGTATCAAGTTGTATACATTGTGATTATCGAAAAAAAGCTGTTTTGAAAAATTGAGGGTTACATCCTTTTTCCTTTCCACAGTCGATATATCTATTTAACTCAAAAAATCTATTCATCAGTGGCTTACTATGATATTCAACAAACCTTCGTCGCTCCTCCGAGCTGGCCATAAACAGGGCTCTCGAGTCGATACATAATTCAAAAATATGTTTAAATTATTAGTCGATTCATCAAATTGATTGGTGAATAATCTGATGATATACAGATATGTAAATTAAACGGAAATGATTGAAAAGGTCGTTTTCTTTTTACCCAACTCCCCAGCCCTGGTCATAAGACGATCAGTTTGTAGAAGTTTCATCAAAATTGTTTATGACAAGTGTTGCCAGTTATATTCTGTAAATATCTATAATATTGAGGAAAACAATAATTCTGGAGGAACATCAGAACAATACCATATATACTACTAAAAACTAGACGCATTCACCATTCTCGACACAATGTAGAGGTACATGGGACATAATATTATTGAATATCGTCAGTCAATTTGTAACCCAGCGCATATTATATCACTTTTACGTTGTTCACTGTCAATACTTAGGGTAAAGGCATTATATTTTTAAAAAAAATGCATTTGTACTACATAATTCCACTTTTATTTTAAAAGATTAAGACCGGTATTCGCTCATGAAGATCATCATCAACTGATAAGAGAAAACAATTTTAGTGTTATTTTTATTTGTACAAATCAAAATGAAATATAAAAGGTATATTAAACAATTGGGATTGAAAAGAATTTACAAATATAATTTTTTTTAAATATGGAATATTATCAAATGGAATTAGTAAAAATATATATATTATTTTTTGAGCATATTATGTGCTTGTATATTCTGACATTCAATATTTACTTTGTAGAATTTTTCAAATTTACAACAGTTATCCAAACCTTATAGTATAATATACATATATTGCTAAAATACACTTCCATAAATACTTACCATCAATATGGTGAGTAAATAAATATATGTGGCATGTATTACAAACTAAAGCACATCTCTGCCTATACGATTTTCAGATGTCACGGAGTGCTTTATTTGATTAATTTTAACCCGCTCAATACCACAGCCGATCATATAAATTCAATTTGCCAATCCTGTCACCCCGACATTGGCACCTAATGGGTTGGCAGCTAATGTTCGCTGGAAAAATGATGGGGGGCTATTATTGTAGTCGCGTAACGTGATAATTGAATAGGCGGTTTGCCTAACAACGAACTCCAATTCGCTGGAACAATTGTTGTTTTTTTTTTTTTTGAAAATGGCCCCATTATATAAATTCCATTCGGCAAAAACAACAGCTTGTTTTTAATTAATACGTACTTTTATTTTGATTTTATGACTTTTTGTATTATTGTGAGAGCATATTTCTGTTATTCAATTGAGGTCATTACATCAATCGACCATAGATAGGCAAAAGGGCATAACCCACAGTTTTTTCACAACAGATTTTTTCGATAATCACAATGTATGTATAAAAATTTAAACACGATCTTTCAAAGGATTAGTATCTAAATTTATATGTTATGCTTGCAAAAAGAAGATACTGAAAATTGCGACCAAGAAAAAAGACTCGCAAAAAGGTTTTCATCAGTTTTTGCTTTAGCCCAATTTTTCACTTGTCCTCAATCTCGAAATCCCGGGATTAGTACTATCACAATTCCGAGATTTCGGGATCACAAAATTGGAAGTGAACCCGAGATTGGAGACCATAGTGCTGACTATTGTTATTTCATCCTGCTTGGTGGAAAGATACGATAAGAAATGATCCAAAACAAAACCTTTGTTTTGTAAGTATACTATGATTTTAATTTTTTTAAAAGGTCCGGTTTCAATTAGACACACTAGGTTATGTAGACTTATCAGTTGTTCATTAACTCCATGGCTGCCATAGACGAGATATCTCGTAAATTTTTTTAGCTCAATACGCCAGAGACGAGTTATCTTGTCGACAACTAATTAAATTAATAGTTGCAAATCATAGCTGGCATACTAGGTAAATACTATTAATTATCTACGGCAGCTAAAAGGTTAAGCTAAAAAAATATTAATGGCGCTTCTTTATTATTACAACTATTAATTAGTGGCAAAACGTATAGACAATAACGTATGAAATTCGAAAAAGCACATTTAGTCGAAATCCTAAAAGAAATTAAGATTCGGTAGCATTTTATAATGTAAATAAGCCGAAAAACATCACTACTTTTTTACATAAGCATTAGGATATTCATTATTCTAAGCTTTTAGGAGTCTTTTAACGATCTATCTCAGTTTCACAAAGTCTTGACTTAACCAAGTTCTTTGCTGTGTAATAACACAACGCGATTCCTACTTCACACTTCCTTGGAAATTACATCACGAAACCTTTGTTAAAAGCTCATCATTCAAGTGTAAATACAAGAGTAAGGAACCCTTGACGACCATTAAGCAGGGCTTTTAGTAATATCGGGGCAGCCGTTACCGCAGCCACATACATAGTAACGCACTGCAAGTCTTATTAATTATTTACCATCGACGGTCCGTAGTAAATTTACCCCAAAGCGAGCTCATTGCTCAAAGGCCTGACACATTTGAAAACACTATTTTAAGTTTAATTAAATTTAAACTATTTTCTTTGCGTTAATAAGGTGTAGAGAATATCTGGTAAACGGTAATTATGTCGCCCGCTGTGGTCTAGTTGGTTAGAGCTTGCTCTACCGATCAGGTGGGTTCGATTCCTGGTAAAGTCAATTTTAAATTGGATTTTTTTCAATATTTATTTGATATCTAAGACATTGGTGTTTGTGAAGTCAATTCTCCTTGAGTTAATCTCATGTGACTTTCAAAAATTCTCATCGAGTATATCTCGTATGATCTTTCAACTTCAAAAATATTTGACGCATTGGCGTAAGCTGTAATTAGGATATCCAATCCTGGAGCCTTTTTCCAATCCCTGGATTGGGATTAGCTCACCGGGAAATTTGAAATCCTCAATTCGCTATACTTTTTCCCTCACATTGTCACAAAACCTCTTTTTTTTAGCTCACCGAGGAATTTGAAATCTTCAATTTGCCAATTTCGTGTAAATTTTCGGGATTTGCTCAAAATTTCTCAATCCCGAAATCCTGGGATCGCAGCCGTGTCAATCCCGGGATTTCGATGCCCTCTGAAATGTCATCCATAAAATTGAACGGGATCCCGGGATTGGTTGCCCTAGCTGTAATGTATTTTTTTTTTAAAAAACTATTACTTTTCTCGGTTCACGAGTGGGTAAACAAGAACGAAAACCTTCATACATCGATTTTTAAATCAATTTCTGATTTTTCATAGTTGTTGAATTCGTAACAGTCATAATCATACAAGCGAGAGGATTAAAGATAAAGCGTTAACTACTAAGCTACATTACCGAAATACAAGTTTATTTTCACAGTGTTAAAAACACTTAATTTTAACTATGATTGCCAATGTTGATTGATATATACTATTGTATATCCGTCGTTATCTGCATCGTTGTTTTTATTTTGTGTTATATATTGCGCATTAACTTGGTATTGATGTGGCAATAATTGTTTTAACAATAAAATTTTAATTGCCACATAAATACTAAGTTGAAACTGTTTTTACCGTGCTACAACACATTCACAAACTATTTGTTTTCTTGTTGAGGCTACACAATGAGTGCGAAGCCTTATTGATTCACCCGAGTTTAAATTCCCAACCCTTGGAGTAGAAGGCGCGCGAGGGGTCGGTGATTGTTTCAGTGTCATTGGTTTAACGGAAGTTGTATTACTTACTGCAATTGAAACTTTGTATATACCTATCACTTTCTCCAGTCGATATATTACATTTTATGCACTCGGTACTTATTCCACTATAACATACACACATTGGATTATGTATTTTATTTCTTTCTCAATGCGTTTAGTCCATTTTGAGTTGTGTCTTTGTTGCGGCCTCGATTGAGGAGTTTCAAATTATTATTAAACGAGTGAATTAATATTGATTGAATTGGAATGTATTTAGTAAAACTCCATTATTAAAAGGTCAACATAACACTGTTAGTTCTAATTTTTTATTAATCCGATAGCTTGTTAAGCTTTACATCCAACGACACGGTGCTAGTTTGAACTTTATTCGACGTACACATTAAAAAAATAAAATCGACAATGTTTACAACAACAAAAACTGCAATGACTGCCATTAAATGTGAGCGATTATCCACTAGCACTTTATAATTACTTATTTAAATTTGAATCACACAATTTTGTCACTAACGACCCGGATTTCGCCTTAAGACATCTTGAGGCATTCAAGTGCACGGATGAACGTGAATTGTCTGTTGAATCGCTCAAATTAAATATTGAAATTCCACGAAGCACCTTCAGCTGAAATCTTAAATCATGACATATTCTTTAATTTTTAACTTTGATTTTAGAAGAATACATCAGTTATCTTTTTAAAAGCGTAACAATAATCCGCTGACAGTTTATTTCCTTTATGCCATTTGCTAGTAAGAGTTTTTGATTGAATTGGTATTTAATTGGAAGCACTGCATTATATTAAAAATCTTTGGTATTATTTCATCCAATCAATGAAAGCTCGATTGCATTTCAAGAAGTCCTCACAAAAAATACTTTATTTTTTTTAAAATAAGCAATTTCTGGTGATATCATTACAATAACTTGACATGCAGATTTTAATTCTAATGCTTTTAACATTTAAAATCAGCTAATGCGGATGAATTCACTTAACAAATGAAGCATTCAACATTTTAATACAAATTGAATCTGAACATCATTTATATGATATTTTAGCGTTGCTTCCACAAAACAGATTTGAGTCATGTTTTTCATCGTTATTTTAATATAATGGACTTACTCATGAAATAATTCGAACATAACATATTTCCCTTTTTCTTTCAACAAAAGCTTTCATAAAAGCTTCGGTATAATTTGACGAGGGTCACGGTAAAGTCAACGCGAAATTCATTTGAATTAAAGCATTTGACAACAATAACGCTTCATTACATTAAAATCATTCTTTTATGCTACTAGAAATCACGTCGATTCCCCCAAAGCAGGGTTAGATTAACTAGTCATTGTTGATTGATTATCTGAAAAAAAAGTCGAAGTAACGTCGTTTAAAAGATATTGCTCCATATACAAACATTGTTGCGTATTAGATATAGATTTACGCTATCTTAGTAATTTAATAATTTTAAAATCAAGCGCTTGATAATTTTATATTTTTGTTTTTAACAGTTTCTATTTCCTAATGAAACCATTAGGACCCTGTGAAATGGGATTTAATTTTCCTTACGAATACTGACTGAACAAAAGTTCGTCGTGTTATTTAAAACATTACAAGTATGTATAATAAATCTTTGTTTCGCCGAGCATACTGATTTTAGAGAGTGGCACAAACTTACTCAGTCCTTCTATACGTCTCTAGATCTAAACGATTTTTGTATACAGTACTTATACTTTTAATTACAAAGACGTTTCCCTATTGTTTTTTTCGATAAATGACTTTCAGATTAATTTTCAATTCACGTTTGGACCATTTAGCTCATTAATCTTACCCTCTTGCATAACCCCAGGTAATCCTTTTAAATTGGCTGATTTTCCTAAGAACCTGATTAACGGCTTTCAATAAACGGCCCCATGCAGCCATGTTGACCTCACCTTCCAGGGGAAGAATTAACGTCAACCGAAAATACCCGAACGCCATGATACCAAAGATCCCTGCTTAATCCTTAGGGCTTAACAGTGGCGTAACAAGCACGCACCAAATAAAATCAACCGTTTTAGTGGTTTCTGCAAATTAATACTACAAATCTTCAAATCATAAAGTTTTACACGTGTAGCGCTGCAAGGCGCAAAAAAGAGGTCTCCGGCATAATATCCTGAAGTTTTCAGATCAACATCAATGTATTTATTTGCTGGCTTAGTGTTTAGGATTCCCAATTCCGGGATCAGGAATTCACCATAATACGTGTGAAAAAAATAATAGACCTGGAATAATATCGAATTGATTAAATTTGCATTGTAATACGGTAAAAAATATCAAAGTATTTATTTCTACATTTTTTTTTTATCAAATATTAGTTTTTATTTATACAAAATTGTAGAACTCTAATATTTGTACCCTTTTTCGCCAAGCGATCAATCCCGGGATCCCAAAAACACGAGTCCTGAAACAAATGTGAATCCCGAAATCTCAAAATCAAAAAAAGGGTGCGCGATTGGATGCCTTAGTGTTGATCAAATTATTTTATTTTCTCTTTCTCCTATTATATATCCTAACTATATGGACCATATAAAAATAAAAATTAGTTTTTTGACGAATTCGGTGGCAACTTCGTGTATATTCTTTTTTATTGAAAAGTACTCGGATAACTTTTTTATTCCACTAATTGTGTCACATACTTACTATCGTAGTGCATTTTACAAATAGAGTCAACATTGATTCTAATTCTTAACCCTCCAGAGACGAGAGCTTTTTTTCGATAAAAAAAATATTTGTTTAGCCATATTGAAGTCACGAATAACTTTTATTCCTAATAAATTAAAAAAAAAAAAAAAACGCCAAGTCGTTGTATAGAAACCCCGCATGCTCTTCCTTTTATTACCGTGTAATATTGTGTACAGAAAGTTGTAAGGACAAAAGTGACCGTATGGGCTCGCAAACATTCGGGGTTGAAATATAGCTAAATGTGAATTATTTAAAAATATTTACAATTTAACCTCTTTAGATCAACATAATTTCAATTCAAATATATTAGCAAAAAAACTGTAAATAATTAAATGTTTTGATAAAAACACACAAAACAATTTTAAAAAGTCCATTAAAAGAAACGGAAATTCAAAAAATCGCATGTGTTCTTGGTGGCCTTCTCTATCCCCACGGCTGATGACTAACTGAGAAAAAGTCTGTACCCTTCTTAACCAAATATGAGTAAAAGCAACGATGCTCAGGTAGAAACAGGATGAATAGTGGGATCAAAAGACAACGGTGCTTACTATAACCATATGGTCACGCTCGTCCTTGGAGGGTTAAATTATAAGTTACGAAATGGAGGTTGAGTTTTTTTTATCTTTCTACTTGATGTAGGGAGGAGATTAAATACAAACAATACTAACTGTCAATTTGTGTTCATCCCTGCCCTTGAATTCCTGATGATAAAACAACATTTAAACAATTTAAATTCAACTTAAGGCCCAGCTTATTGTGAGTATATTGGTTTTATTATTTTCCATTGTATAATTACTAAATGGTTTCGGAAGTCAATATAATACCTTACTAAATTGCAATTTAAATTACATCGAGTAAAAAAAAACACGATTATTTCCATGTACACACCACTGCTTTAGGCAGTCCTTTTCAGAATCCAATATGGGGGAAACGTCACGGCCCTTCTTTACTTTTGGCATGTATCTAAGACTAGAGGTGATTTGGTTTTTTGTATAAGAAATAATTCCCAATTACATACAAAAGCCGGTATCTTCGACTGTAATCTATATATATTTGAAATATTCATTTTGTATCAAACCCACGTCGTTGATAAAACATTCAAAGTAAACGAATGCAGTTGTTTATATTATAATTAGATTATATCATTCTATTAAATCCATTGAAAATATTTATTACACAGACTTATCGTAGACTACAAAGATCCGGTCTTATAATCAATCACCAATTTTACATTTATTTAGTTTCTTCAGTATTAATAAACTATATAAAATATAATAAAAATAATAAAAGATTTTTATTATAATGCCTTTCCACCAAGTATTGACAGTAAACACCTTAAAAGTGATATAAAATATAGTTTTCAAAACATTTTTATGCCACTGGAAATATGCTTGAGTATATATATAATACCAGCTACGTGGTCGAGTGGCAACGAAGTTAGCTTCAATAACGCAGGTCACGAGCTCTCAGTACGGACAGTTTTTGTTAATTGATTTATGAATTTCTGTCCAAAGTCATAGTGTACTTATTTGTTGTTTTGAATTAATATTCTTAAAAAACGGACGTAGTCCTGTCCTTGTCCTAACCTTCTTTCCCTACCATCTTTGTTTAAAAAGGGAGGTAGAGCAACTGAATAACAAGCAGTTCTCGTAGATATACTTCTGTTGAGATAAACGCCATTAAGAGTCCATATCCTCCACATTGGAAGCGGACATGGTTTAAGAAATATTTATAATAAACATCAATATTCGATAGATTAAAAGAGAACAATAGTGCCTAATCTGTGATAGTTTTTACTTATTCAAATGTTTCTCATTTCAGTCGGTATTTTTATATCAATTCTAGATAATAATTTAAAATGTTCTTATCGTGGGTAAATTTAATTACCCTTTAACGAATTGGCGAAGTATTAGGGTATATAGAGGGTGCTTGATGGAATTTCAATATCAAATTTGAATTGTTTGAATATCAATTCAAATTTGATATTACTAATTTAAGAATATTTGAGGGTATTATTTGCTAACACAGCTCGTTCCAAAAAGATCAAAGAATTAAACTTATGTTTTAGTTTTACATTACTATGTAAGTAATGATATTTTGTATGTTATCAAGCCACGTTTGAGACTGTATTCTAAATAATATTATTTACCAAATAACATTCATGGTTCATGCTTCAACAATTTTGGAACGAGCCTGGTTTGCAAATATTAACCTCATTTTTACTCTGATAAATGATACATTTTTGAGCCCCAAAAGCCTTCGATCCTTGAAGCACGTGAAAGATAAAAAAACAGGTTACACGGATACTTCGATCATCGCTCTATTGTAAGCGTATTGACTTCGGGTGTGATCCCCTCAATATTCAGGAAAAGCTCAAAATGCATTTTAAGTTTTCTCCATTGTTGTGTTGCACTTCCATCTTTTGTCGCGGGGTGCCTTTCGCGTTGAAAGCCCTCGACCTCTTTTCTCCCTCTCATGCACAGTGCTTCCATAAGTGCCTTCTTGTTGGTTGAGCTTTTACTATATTCGGAACTATTCGAGGGTGGTTTCACTGCGTGTAGTCGATGTAGTAGTCAGCCTAATAGGTACACAGTCGTAAATTTCAGAACAAGCAGAAACATTAAATTTAAATACTTTGCATTGAATCAGTTTATTTTAAATATTAATGGCGATATTGGGTTCATGATTTTTTTTATGAAATCATATTGAATACACCTGTCAGAGCGAACTTTATATTTTGATGCAGCTTATTAAGTTTTTCCTAGACACATAGACAATTTAAAAATTAATGAAACACTCTTTAGTACTTATTCCACAATTAGTTATCACAGCCGATTTCGCTTATCTCGAACATTTTAAACTGATACTCGTAATGAGTCTGTCACTACTGGTGACCGAAACCGGTTCTGATTCTTGTGATCTAAATAATTTTCGAAAAATAAATAGTCATTTATTATTATTTAACATAATGTCTTTCCACCAAGTATTTTTGACAATATTGATATTCAATAACAGTACACATTTTTCTTGTGACTTATATTTATTCACCTGGATAGAAAAATCGAATACTTAAAAATCTGCGATTCAGTAACTTTGCCATTTTATGTATATCACTAGTGTTACTGACCACGGATATACAATCAGTATTCATATATATTTACATTCATATAATAATGCCGAAATTTCAGGTGTAACAGTTTACATTTCACACTAGGTCTCTGCACTGTAATAACGTGTTGTAGAATAGATGAAAGCGAATGCTCAGATTTACGTTGTTTTTGTTTTTCTGTTGTAAGTTTATAGCCAAAACCGATCATAAAATTATCGATCCTACACTTTTATGTGAAACATGCACTCTTTTACTACCACTCCACGGCGCTGTAGATTGTTTTATTAGTCATTTTCATAGCTGACTTTGCATTTTTGAGTTTGTGTTTATTGTCTCAGCAGTAAAAGCTTAGCAGTTTCACAATATTACAAATTAAACAGAGTTAAAGTAAGGTGAACTACAGAAAAATATTTTAAACAAAGCTTTAAATAGTATAAAAGCTTTTTCATCGATCCGCCGAAAAGAATCCTAAGTGGCGGTGTACCGGTCATTCTTTTAGAAGAAGCAATCAATGGAAATTAGTTGTTTATCACAGCCCAACGGTCATCCTTTCACAATTCATAGTCAACCGAGGCTAGGTGCACCGAAAACTGAAATGATAGATAAAAACTCTTTATTGAATTTACTAAGAATGTATTATCGATTTAAAATACAAACTTTGTGATACACACAAGGTTGGTACTGATAATTTAAATAAATTATTTCACTCAAAATACCTTTTCCATGTTGTTATTTATAGATTAAGAATAAGAATCAACGTCTACGTTATAAATAAATATTTAAGACATATTTTGTACTTCTCAAAAATACATCTTGTAACAGTTGTAACCGACTACCAGGTAAACAAGAACATGTGATGTTTGATCACTTTTGAGCTCAGAATCATGTGCAAACTGTCGCTTCTTTATGGTCGGCTAAGAAAATGTAGACATTTATTAATAGGAATTAAGTATCAACAATATTACAAAAACAGTGCCATTCGCATTCTCGAGGTTTTCTTCTACATAGGTAGACCACCATCAATGGTTTTAACAGCGAAACGTTTGTCTCCTCTTTACTGCTGTAAAATTAAAGATCTTATTAACTTTATGAAAGTTTGATACTGACGGCTATGTAGTGTTCAACATGAAAATTTACCCCACACTGTCCTGATTTTTTGTATTTTTTCACCTTATCACGGCTATATTCCGATGTGTACTCACGTCCTCTTACATACACCGACACAATTAACCCGCAGAATCTTCCTCTTCCTTGAGCGAACACATAAAATATATGACGTAATAAAATAATAACAATACAAAAGCTCTTTTCTCGAGCTTTTGCTGTCAGGTGACGTAACAAACGGCAGCTGATCGGAAACGGCTCACCGCCACCTTCCTTTCACGCCGGATGTCCCAGGTTCGAGTCCTGTCACTATAGAATGTTGGTTGTCTAGTGCCGGATCGTATTATTTTCGGAGCTTTTTTGTTGTTGTTTCAAGGATTCCCCCTCTGAGAAAGTATAATAAAGTACAAAAGAGATTTATTGAAGTCATGTGGATGATCCGACAGAATTTGGGGTGTGCGGTGTAAGTTTCCATAACGTTCGTCGCCAGACTGTTATTTATTTCTAAACCAATTAGCCAACATACATATCGCCACCTCAATATTACTACAACAAGTTCGAAGTGATTTTCAATATTTTTGTAAAACCTTATGAATATGGTCTCTCATTTCGTTCATCACTGAAGCTTTTTGGTTCCGTCTATTAAAAAAACACTCATGATTAATTGATTGAATTGGCATTAACTTGCTAGAATATCAACGTATTTAGTTCTACAATGTTTTATAAGATGAGTTTATAGCTATTTCGTCGTGGTGGAATTGTCACGATGCTTCTAATATCACACTTTCGATGGTGAACAGATTCTTCCGTACAAGATTATTCCCAACACTTATTCTCCGCACAAGAAAACTACACACACATTCTTGCTATAATTCATCATAAAGTATTATTAAATATATACATATAGTTTATTGCTAAAATAAAAAAACCACCGTAGAAGATATATTTGCATTGATATTTATATATATAGGAATCATCGGTGTGCGGAGAATTCGCGTACTCGCGAGAATCGCCGAACCGTTATAAATTGTTATTTAATTTTAATGAGTTCACTGTAATTATATCAAAAAATAAAACACTCATCATTATTATAATCAGTTGACAATGCTTGCTATGAACTAAACTGGTCCTCATTTATAATAAATAATGTGGAATTAGTAGAAAAACTGTTTTATAATTAAAATGAATTGTTTCTTGTTATTACTAATAAGAATTATCTAATGCTTTTTACGGACGAATCGTTTGTGAATTGACATAAAATTGAGGCGTGTAGAAAATATGCCTTGCCTAACTAGCTCCGCGGTATGGTTCAAATCGTGCGTGTAATAATAGAAAAAATATTGTTCCCTTTATTCCTTGTTTTATAGCGTCGTTACCGAACTATCCATACAAAGTATAACTTATATTTTCATCGAAAATTATACATCATTGCAGCTTGATCAAAGAACGATAAAGCGACGTATAGACGAAGCTTATTTGAAAGAACAATAATGTGATTCCAACTCTTTCGATGGTTTCGGCGGTAACTTTGTGGAAGTTCATTTTAATAGAAAATTTAAATTAACTTTGATTATTCCACGTATTGTGTAACTAACTGTGACACGTGTTTCGCCCGTGGTCGCAAAAACTCTCATCATTCCATGCAATGATTAATAGATTAGTTAACATCCCTCTCACTAAAGTCAACTTTGAATTAGAGTTAAACATTATTAAACAGATAGCTGTAAATAATGGTTACAACACAGACGTAGTAGTTAACTTACTTAAACGTAAGCAAGTTAAACAACTCATAGTAAATAATATTTTTTCAGGAGAGAAGAAAGCAAACGATAATATTAAAAACTGGCGTAGAATTATTTATTTAGGAGACATCTCGTCAAAGATAGTTAAATTTTTGCCAGACAATATAGAACCCGCGTTTTATACAGTAAATAATTTAGGAAAAATTTTATTGAACAGTAAAGATCGCGTAGATTCATCGTCACAGAGTGGTATCTATCGACTCTCTTGTGGAGACTGTCAAGCGTCTTATGTTGGACAGACAGGTAGAAACTTTAATATTAGAATTAAAGAACATATAAGATGTCTAAAAAGTAACAATTTCTCTGAGTTTGCCAATCATTTAATAGAAAATAATCATAATTTTAATCAGATTTGTAATTTAGAAATACTCCACCGAGTAAATAAAAAGGGTTTAAAGATGAATAGCTTAGAATTTTTAGAAATTAATAAAACTCTTAACAAAAAAGAAATATTATTAAATAATATTCTTAATAGCACAGGTGGTTCCCCATTACTAAAATTGTTTCCAATTAATAGAGTAATCACAAACCTAGATGATTGATTGTAGCTCATTAGTTTTAATAGTTTGTAATGTTTAACGTCATTAGTAGTATGATTAAATTTGTTTGCATTTTATAATCCCCTCTTTGCTTCCATTAAAAAGGAAAAATCCCATTCTGATTGTTTACAACTCATTAGTAAAATTAGTATCATTATCTGTTTGCTTTATTTCGATTCTACACCCCCCTCCTTGCTCCTCTTAAAAGGAAAAAAAACCCAATCCATTTTGTAATTTTATAATTTTAAAATGTTAGAATCAATCTTGCTTCATTACTTAAGCAAACTTTGCGATAGTAAGTCTGAAGATGCCTCTGAAAGAGGCGAAACACGTGTCACAGTTAGTTACACAATACGTGGAATAATCAAAGTTAATTTAAATTTTCTATTTCTATGATTCCAACTCTTTTTGATTCGAAACTAAAAGACTGACTCACTAACTTTAAATTGGAGTCAATTGAGTCAATCACAAGTTAATATCGCAATTTCGTATAGTCATGGATTTTTCCAGAACTCTGACATCAATACCAGCGCGCTAATTTAATCATTCAATATATTTGATTGGTTTAAAGCTTATGAAAACCATTGATGATAAGCATCAATTATTTCAACGTTCGATCTGTTGGATTCTAACTGGCTTTGAATGCTTCGATCACTTGATCAAATTTTTCACGAATATGATGAAAAGGTGGTTGGAACAACTTGGAATCAGCCAAGCGATATACTTACCATTTTCTTGGAGCCTGTATTGAAGAAAGCATATATATTAACCTTGGAAAAAAATATATGTATCAATAAAAAGGAGCTGAAGATTCGAACCATATTCGTTTAACAACCGCATAAAATTACAACTCAATGATATACACTGCTAAAAATTTACATACAACACGAGGTGATTTAAAGACGTTAATTTGAATGGAGATTATTCTAATTTTGAAAGATTAACGAGATGTCATTTCTCGAGTCCTTGAATGAATCTTTTGTGTCACATATGACAGCTACAGTCATTGATTCGTTCCGTGCTATATGACAATTATGTTTTATTTATAGAATGAAATAATAAAATACAATATGTTATTATGACATGTCGCTCAGTATGCCTGTCTTAGCGAAGCCTCACATTAAAATCTCGAAGAAACACGTGATCGTTCCGAGCTAATGAATCACGTGTACTTAGAGTGACAGATGTCACAATTATTAATAAATTCTATATTTAATCTTGTCGTTGGAATATGTGTTATTTATGTGGTTTTCATCTTCTTAATCTGGAGTATTTTTAATTAGGTTCATGAAAGCAGATCAGTTGGTTGACCCTCCACAACCTGATAAGAATCATAGAGTTTCTTATACCGTGGCCACCATTAATATACGTAAATGAAATTGTCCGTATCTGGCGATTACTTCCAAATGAAAACCATTTCAATGAAATACAGCGCCGATTCTTCTGTGCTTCGGGAATCTTGATATTCATCTCTGAAACTTTAAATTACAGCATAAATAAGGAATCCAATATAAAAGCGATAAAACCCATTTTTTAAAATATAGTCCCCATTAACACTACGTATAAAAAAACTATCATTGAATTTTTCATTCCTTCTTGTATAATTCTTTTAAAGGGTGAACTTAAAATATCAGTTGACCCTGACCTAGCAGTTTCTTTGGCAGTACTTGGATATAAGAAGTTCACAATTTATTATGGAAGAAAAGCTAATATTATCTCGCTTCCACAGAAGATACTCAATTTGTCAGTGTAGATAGTGAGTTTTAGGTAAACACCGTGTTCATTTTTTACCTTTTAAATAATATTTTTTACTGATGTACTTATCTAAATATTAAAATAATAATTGATCCACTGTTTAATATGCAGATTAGTCTACTGATTCATTGATCCATTCATTTGCACCACTTAAAAAAAGATTGGAAGACTCAATAAGATGATAGTCCTTGAGTTAACCGATTGGTTTACGTATGTCCCAGCGGTTTTATTAGGGGAATTGAGGATGCAAATAATACAGTGGACTGTTAATGTTGAAATAAAAGCGTAATCGCTCCGTCAAATATTATTGGGGAAGGGACGAATGCATTTCGTAGGTCCTGCTGTCGGCCGTGCGCCCACTCCACCGGCGGTCGATACATCCTGTATGACTCATGCAATAGATTGGATCGTACTGATTAAGTGCAATTTGACTCGTTCGTACGTATTGAGTGTTATTGGTTAACATTCTCGGGTAAACAACGACGCCATTTTAAATATGAAACGAAATGTATACAAAAGAATTATGTTTCATAATGCTTATTGATATTATTTTGTATAAACACAAAACAATTACATGGTAAACAAACTCGATGACAACACAAGGAAATTGATATCACATAAACCTGTGTAATAATCATAAATTTAAATTGAAAAATAAAATATGATATGATATTGACCTACCCAAACATAAACATAGACTATCCTTATAATAAAAAAGCTCATATAACTATATAAACACTAATTAATAATAACAATCAATTATTAAAATCTATAATGAATTATTTTCAATAATTATTAGTTAACGAACAATACTGATAAAAAGAGAGTTCCGACCAGCTAGATGTCTTCCTTTTCGACATATAATCTGAAAAAGTTCTACTATAGATCATGTTAGCTCTAAAGTTGAAAGTGGAACATAATATTGATTCCTTTTTATGGTGTTCACTGTCAATGCTTTGTGGAAAGGCATTATATTAATAAAAACACAATAATCCTTTGTACTTCATTCCACTTTATTTAATATGTCAGGACCGGTTTCGCTCATTGCGAGCATTGTCAACTGAAACCGGTCCTGACATATTAAATAAAGTGGAATGAAGTACAAAGGATTATTGTGTTTTTATTAATACTATTGATTATAATTTCACCCCCAACCTTTCTTCGGAAAGGCCAGGGGGTGGGGAACCTTCTCATTTCTAAGGACACATTCATTTATCTGATTCAACACCCCCCCCCCCCCCAAGAGGCTGCAGGTTCCCCTTCACTGAGAAAGGCTAATAAAAGAAATATGTGGCTAAGAAAAGGCTAGAATCTACCTTATCGCTTACTTACGTTTTTAATGGCGAAGGATGCTAGGAATATAAACATGTGAATAAATCCATTAATCAAAAGAAAATGTTACAAAGGTACATGACCAACAGTGTTCACTAACTGACAGCGAGTCTTGTTGATTAAATAAAAAAATTGAAAATATATGATCACTTTTGATAAACTGTCAAAAATTTTCGACAGTTTCTCTTGTTTTGATTTTTAGTCAGAACATATGTATGAAGTTCGAATTTTTAAATTGAATCAGAATACCACACTAGGAATATTTAATCGTGAAAGGCTGTTCTAGCGAGATATTCGTGTACGGACAGATTTGTATATAATACTAATAATATACCTGGATATTGAATCTATGTTCTAATTATCTAATATTATACTTTGTCATGCACTGGTCTGTTAATAGGGCTTCTTTGTTACATATCAGAATACATTTTTTTATACAAACGTAGCAAAAGTTTTTAAACAACCGACCCCTATTGTATATTACTTAGAATATAACCCTTTAAATGCATAATATTTACGGTATATTTTCCTGTACACAATAAATACGTACTTGTATCTATTTTACAAAGCTTGTACGGCTTTACATGGCGTGTTGATTAAAATAACAACTCGTTGTCGGCTTAGATATTAATTTCAAATGCACAAAGGTAACTGTCATCGGTGTCGTATGAATTCCGTTCGTAGAATTGCTGAGGGAATATTATTTTACATAGAATTATACTTAAAGCCCCCTAAAGACCTTTTTTTTTATTCAATTGTTGATTGCGCCCTTGTGTATTTCGACAGATATACATATATATTTCAGTTTTTTTGTGAGTGGCGTGTTACCTAAAAAATACGCTCCAATTTGACCGATCAAAAGTTACAAATGTTCGTAATATATAGTCTTGTACTTGTAGATTGAAGGATGCTTTCATCTGAACGAAATAACAGATATGCATACACATTTCGCTAGCATATTAACACCTAAAGAGAACCTTTTATCAGCTTCATGTATCCCCGAAAATTTCTAATATTGTTGTTTAATTACAGACGAGTTTCTAAAATATTTTCAGTGTTCTTATGATATAAAGAAGCGCTGAAGTCGAATACCAAACGAATTTTTAATTTGTAATCTTTATTTGTATTGCAATATATTAGTCAAATCAAATAAATGCCACCCCTAGATATGAGCTTAACTGTAATCCATACGCTGCCTTCACTAGTGATCTCGCAGACCACAAAACCACGCTTTGATCTAAAATATTATTAGTAATAAAGTCTATGACTAGGCAAGTTATAAACGTCAGTAAGCATAGGGGAAAGGTGTTAATACGGCGTCAATATACATTAGGATAGCATTAAATTTAGGGATATTATAAGGGCGATTGATCAAATTATTTGTTTAATATAGCACAAATGTTTGTTTGCTGTTAAACTTGTTAAAATGAATGATGTACATAGTAATAATAGTGGTTGCTGATTCCAAACACAAAAACAAGGACCCATTCTTCGTAAAATGTATGTTAGTCAAATATCAAATAAGTGTATCTTTAAAGTATTGTTTAATTCAGTAATCGACAACCTCTTGCAAGACTGGATAAAAGAAACAATTAAAAAAAAATGAGTGAATGAGTAAACGTTTAAACTAGTTTTCACTATTAAATAAAATTTGATAACATTGTTGTCCCGCTTTTTGTGCTACAACTTGTGACACGTGTTTCGCTTTTTTGAGTAGCTTCATCAGACTAAATGACGCCTCTCAAAGAGGCGAAACACGTGTCACAAGTTGTAGCGAAAAAGTGGAATAACGATGTTATCAATTTTTTTTTTAGAAATGATCTTCCACAAATGACTGCCAAACCCTATCAACGATAGTTTTTTCTATTTAAATAATAAAAGTATTTAGCAATTATGAAGTTGACTTAAGTCGAACACTGAAATCAATATTTTCTGTTGTTAGTCTATTTCGCGAATTATGCTTTGTTTGAACCAAATATTGATAATAGAGCAAATTTTAAGCTTGAAAATTTTTGTAGTAATGACCCTCAGAATGATCATTTTGCATTCATCTAATATAGTGTGTTTTCAAGATGCTGGCGAAGATCTTTAAAGTTATTTGTTCATAGAACTGAACATGTGCTACACTTAAACAACAATTTTATAAACTGCGACCCAACTAGCAATAAATTATAAAAAAAAACAAATCGGAAAGCGTAAAAATATATTTATGATTTGGATATTATCCCATTTTTATTCTTCTCATTATCTTAACAAACTAACACGATATAGAAATTGAATGCGGTTCGTAAAATTTAAGACTGATATTTATAGGAAAATTCAATCGGGCAAAATGTGTGTATCTGTTACGTCATCGCATCCGACTAAAGTCGTAAATAAATCTCTTCCTTGCATGCAAAAAACTGTATACATAATTTCATTTCGATCCTCTCCGTAATTCGTTTATATCTCCTCAGAGCTTTCAAAAGCTCTCTCTATTCTTTAAGCACCTGATTTATCGTTTTAATCGCTGCCTTATTGGAATTTTCGGTACAGATAGTTGGTTGCTTCCTGTATGCAGTGACGGGTGATCCAACGTGACATTTTAAATCACAAATAATAATTAAATATAACATTAATAGTTCACTGCCAATTAATTAACAGACATATCGATAAAATAATAATAAATCTTATTGTAAAAATTCCACATTATGACACAACTGATTAAAATTGAAAAAATATTATACCTTTTTATGAGTCGCTTTCGGGTGTTCACTGTTAATACTTTGTGGAAAGGCATTATATTTTAATAAATACAGTATTCATTTGTACCTCTTTCACTTTTATTTCAAAATATCAGGACCGGTTTCGCTAATGACGAATGTTATCATCTGATATGAAAATATAATTTTACAGTGTTTATATTCAATAAAATATACTTTTATTTAATTTTGTTTTGTATAAATAACACTTTAAAGTTGTGTTTTCTGATCAGTTGATAATGCTCGCCATGAGCAAAACCGGTCCTGATATCTTTAAATAAAAGTGCAAGTAGTACAAATTAATATTGTATATATTTTTATTATTCTTACTTAATATGATAAATCATCATCTAATTGTCGGTTCGCAACCGTTGCAAAGAAGTGATCGCGTGTTTTTGATCGATGAGTTTTTGATCTAAACTTTTATAATATGAAAGAGATAGTTCACCATGTCGAGGTTTTGCTGTGTCGCAGATTTATTGTCAATTTAAAATAAAATTTCATCGCACATTTATTGTAGAAGTCCGCATTAATTTTTTTTTTGTTTGTTTTTCCACCCAATTTCAATTGCCAAAAATCGCGGACACCTTTGTTACAGCATTTAATTTTTCCACGCCACTGCTACTTCAACATCAAATCGCGCTGAAAATTCATCGAATACCTTCCCCGTAGCGTAACACTTGAAAACAAATGTGTCTAAAGTCGAACTTTGCTGTCAAAATATGTAAGAGCGAATTCCAAGACAAACTTAGACAAGGGGCCAAGAAAAAGAAAAGTCGTAAGTTTATTTTGTCTGTCGCATTGCTTCAATGGCTAAATACCAAACACAGACTTGATGTGTTACAAACTAATATAATATATTATCACTTAATTTATTTTAACCGTAAGCTATCTTGTAATACTGTTAATTATTAATAGTACGGCTGTATATGTCTTTTTTGACTAATGAATGTTACGCACCAAATTCCCTGTGTCTTAAAGCAGTGAATTAAAATAGAGGTAATAAATCGTTGAATCAAGCTGTACATCACTATTCCTATATACTACGGCAAACTTTAAAAAGAAGCTTTGGATTTAGCCATGTACCGGTAGTTAAAAGCTCAAAACTTTTTCTCGTTATAAAACTACTTCTATTTTATTTCAACTGCTTTTAAGACTAACGTTCAAAAGAGATAAAACATCTCGTTTCAGTTATCGTATTTATTTCTAAGGTATATTTATATACGATGTGTTATATATCTAGTTTGTTTCCTTTCTTTTTAAACACATATATGTAATAAAATAACACGTCGACTATATTCTAGGAAAGAAGGTGCATGACATTGCGACAAAACTTTAATAAAAAGTTAATAAAAAAACCACTTTATCAGTCGCCGTGCACTTCAAGATTGTGTATATTTCATAATTTGTCTTTAACCCAAAATCATCAAAGAACGTTTGTTGTGTCTCCTGTAAAATGTGTTATGTGTGGGTTACGTCATTTTTCCTTTCCACAGTCGCTATGTTATTCAAGAGATAATTTGTCTTTAAAAGGTCCTGTAAATTGAATAGATCATTTTTTTGAGTCCGCAATATACAATAGCTGTCCGAGGCTGAACACGGACAATTTTATTTGCCATAGCAGATAACTATTAGATAGAAAATTCACATAGCCTCAAATTTATCGCTCCAAAATTCGTCATGCAAAGAAATGAACGGTCGGACGACTTATCGCCAAATTTAAAATCCTACATATATATTAATTTACGTCTGAATGATAGTTGTAACATTTGTTTTTATCTTTTCATGTAAGTATCCAGTTCCATTTAACTCGCCAAAAAATAAAACTCCGATATATGTAAGTGATAATTGATTTATAATAAATAGTTGTATGTGAAATTATTTTCAATAATCATATATTCAAAAGAAAAAACTGTTGAATTTCCAAAAAAATCACCTGTCGTTTTTATATCACGTCCATTTTCACCAAATTGCAGGTTTGCTTTTATTATAAATTGATCGCATGTTAGCCCTTCCAGTTCCGATGACATGCACGACACGCAAATCAATTTTTTTATTTTAATATAAATATATATTATTACACTTTGCTAACGCATATATTTTTTTCTGTTGTTTCAAATTGTCTTTGGTTTATAATAAATAGTATTAAAAATTAAGTATATCTGCTGATTTCCGTCGTTATATTGAAGTTTGGGAAATTTTACAAAATTATGCATGATTATTACATATTAAAATATGATAGAATATGTATCCAAATTACTTTTTTCATCGATATTTTTTTAATCACAAATACAAATGTTATTTTTTGATTTATTATGTATAATATTGTGTGACCTCGGTTCAATAATGCAGCATTTTCTGAAGTGTATTATGAGTATTTACATTATTAAAATAATTGAATCAATATTTCAAAAAATAAATAAATTTCCGAATATTCCATTCATAATGATAGACGTGAGACGGAATTGCAATACCGGCCGAATGTATCAATACTGGATTAGCAAAAAAAAAACGAATAAAGAAACACGATATCAATATCGGGCAAGTAAATCAAAATCGGTATTTCGATATTTCACATAAAATGCCAAACGGGTATTCTTTGTAAATAATATACGGCTTAATATGAAATTAAATTTGACAACTTTATTATTCCACTTTTTATATTACAGAATATGAAAATACCGGTATTGAAAATTAGCCAAAACCGAATTTTAAATATATATAAATCATCACATATTTTAATAAAATGTTTCGCGATGAATTGAAATATTTTGAATCTGCTTAGAGTTATATAAATATTGGCAGATTCCAGAACTGACGACTCTTTTTAACTGTGTATTATTGTATTAATAAATCGTCAATTATTTGTGAAAGTCACCCGTCAATATATATTTTTCAATGATATTTTATATGAAATATCGAAATACCGATTTTAATTCTCTCGCTCAGCATTGAGATCCCAATTGGTCGTATTTTTTTGCTTTATTTATTGTATGTGTTATTACAGTCCAGTAAATTGGGCTACGACTTTTGTCAACCTTTTAAATTTAATTTCACTACATTGCCGGCAGGGTATGAATTAAAAATAGTAATAAACAAAATAGTAAATCATAATCGGGAATTTTAAATAGATAATTAGTAATACTTGAACGGGGTAATCATTTCTTTTTGCGCCGGCAACGTTTTTTTGGGTTGTACTAGCTTCCGGCGAGAGCGAGAAACAATATAAGCCCGCGAAGCAGTAGTTCGTTCTCTTTTTAATTAACAAATTCGCACGCGACAGACGTTGTTTTTGTGACAGCGGACGCTGTCACATCCATTAATTTTTTTTCCTCACGTGGCAAAACTAAATCCAAGGACACCCACGACAATTTATAACATTTGAAGGACTTATCGTGCTGAAGGGAATTTGTCAGTGTTAAACGTGGCGGGCAATGGTGTAAATTAAGTGTTACGAACCCCGAAGTGGAATTCGACGTTCCAGTCTGCCTTCTAGGACTCCGAACAAAGGTTAGTTAAACATATAAGTCACAATAAATCCGGTCCTGTTACCTGCAATCAAACTTACGTTATGGCCAAGCGGCAAGCTCGATGCTAAATAGGTGACATTAGTAACGTGCCGGTGAGACATATTTCGCCGTTGGGAAGGCAGACGGGAACAAGCGAAAGGGGGGTTCGATTAAAAACCACAGCTCGAGTTAACTTAACTTTTTTTTTATGTTCGCTAATTTAGGTCAGACCCGTATGTGTAAATATGTATTGACATGTGCTTATGTTCCATTATCCGATTTTTGTAGGATTATTGGAGGCACCAAAATGTATTAGGTTAAGGGCCAGCTATCCGTGAGAGACAGTAACTTCAGTATTGTAATAGTAACGAGGATTTTGTTTGTTTTTAGAGAAAAAGAAATCTATTAAATATTCTCCGAACTTGCCTACAGGGCGGAGAAGGGGGTCTTTGGTCTTATTGTGAAATGTATAAGCGAGAACGCGTCGCCGCAGGTCGACTCTACCGCGGCGTTCTAAATCTGTCGACTCTCATGGATGGACTGGCGAGATGAAGGTATCCGATTGGAAATATAATCACCGTTCGGGCAGTGGTGTAGAGAGTCGAACGTGGCTGCTCAGGGTCGGATGCCTTCATCCTAGGGTAGTCAAGAAGTCGACGTTAAGTGCTCCTCACCGAAGACGGACGGACAGCATAGAGCTCCGCGGCCGCAGGAGCGGCTGGGAGTCAAGGTATGGCTTGACGTGTAAATCCTCAGCGTAAGGACGCCATCTTACTCGCGGACGTCACCCCGGGAGTAAGACTCAACCTCGAGGTCAAGAGAAGACCGTTCGATTAAAATAATAATTCCATAGCCAAGCCCACCCGCCAAATGGGTATGACATCGATATGTCATCAATTTTAGAGGTAGGCTGCCATATCGGGGACTGTCTTCTGGCAGGAGACCGTTTCCACCCCGGCTGTCCGCTCGTCTCAGTGAAATGGAGCACGTGTTAAGAAATTTGCTGTGTGGTCGACGGACGTGGCGCTGTCGTGTGAGAGGCAGTCAGGTCGGACCTGACTCCAATTACTAACGTATACGCCTGACCAAACGGTCCCGACGAGCTGGATGCTTGTCGGCATAGCGGACCGATAGAACGCTCAGCGTTCATCACATTAGGCATGTAAACTCCGCTATGAAGGTCTCACAATACGCCCCCCCGCGTTCCCGAGATCACACTAACTTCATAAAATAGGGTCTGCACTTAGGTATCGGACACGGAGAACTCATTTTCCAGAGTGTGGCTGATGATGACAACATCACTCGGTTTTCGAAACCGAGAAGACTTTTTAGTAACGCCACTACGCTAGTTTCAAAGAAACTGGTACTAATCCCTACGAATTGCCTGTCCAATACCTACGCGAGACATAGTTTTTAGAATAATATTTGTTTTTCTGTTCATTCAACCTGACCCAAAAAAAAATCCCAAATATGATATTCATTGCTGTCACAATTTATAAATCAGGAAAGAATTCCAAGGAGATCATATTATCCATTGCATAAAAAGAATGTTTTTTTTTTCTAAATCAATAATAAGTTGCAAATTTATTTTGTACAAAATTACACTCAATTATCAAATCATTACGAACAATGTAGTTCGAGTAGTACTGCGTTTAAAAATAATCCAAACATTCGTAGCCGACGGTACCGGAAGACCGCAAAGTTTCATTTAATTATTTAATATGTTTAATTGCCCGAGACTGGGATTGTATGTTGTTGTTTCTGTAACCCGGGTCGTAATTAAAGTTAGAGCTCTTAGTGAATTTTCATTTGGGGAATTCACATATTGTATTCAATTTCGCTGCTAGATGTTTTTTTTATGTGAGCTAGTCGAGGAAATTTTTCTAAATTACCATAACCTGTTTTTTTAAAAATATACTGGTGTTCTGCACCCATAATTGATTGTAACCCTGTGTTTGATTTGTTTTGCAATTGACCCTACTATATTTTATCCACATGTACAATGAGGGCGACGCAATACAAACATCAGCGGTTATGGTGGAAAACGGTTAACTCTGTCTTTCGTCTAATCGCTGGTGGCGTCGTCGTCACAGTGTATTATCATTATTGGTATATTCGTTCGATATCGCAATCAATCGTCACACTCGGTAATCATTCCTTCAATCAATACCGTGCACAATCAACTGAATGTTAGTGTAAGGTCCGTTTTACCCTGGTTGTATAGTATGTCCGTTATTGAGGGGTTAATGTATCGAACGGTGAATGTTGTCGCGTGGGTAATGTGCATGCACATGTTCCTGGCGCACACAACATGTGCAAACAATAATAGTAAAACATTTATCATTTGAGCTGATTTGAATCACGCCGACCATTATAACATGCATTCAGGCCGAGAGATGCTTTGGTGATAACGGTGCTATCATTGTGACTGAGTAGTTTTACTCTTTTATTCACTGTCATTAGCGAATTTCTTGTGCGTGTTTTTAACAAGTGCATTAATGATAATGCACTAGTCCGATATACTGTTGGCTTACTGTCTACATTCACTACGTATTCAGTATTATTATTAAATGATAGTTGTTCTGATGGTGATATGGCGTAGCGGTTAGCGTTGTGGGCTTCCGTGTCAGATCTCACAGATTCGAGTCTCAGTACGAACAGCATATTTTGATCGATTTCTGTTCGAAGGCATGGGTGTTTGTGATTTCTAAAAAAGTTTCCTCCCACCGTTTTCGATCCATTAATTAGCGATTAGTCAACCGCTAGTCCTTTCCTAGCCTTATCATTCTGTCCCTACTACTCTCTTTGAAAAAAAGAGGAGTTGAGCGACTGAGTAACAAACTGTTCTCGTAGAAAAATTTCTGTCCAGATACTTCCATTAGGATGCCATATGCTCCACATTAGGAGCGAACATGGATAAAAAAAGTTGTTCCGATCGCAGAATAAGCAAGTAAATGAAATATCTCAGCTTATGTTTTGATGTGATTATTTTCATGTGATTATTTTCAACCTCTGATATCAAACAAATAATATTCTTTAACCACCCCATTCCCACTTGTCACATTATGGTACCTCACACACTCTTGGTTTGTTCCCAGTAGTATTTAAAAGCGGTAGAATTTCAATTTGAATCGTTCAAATTATGTACATTCACATAGATTTTGTCACTAACGACCCGGGTTAGATAGAATTTCTATTAAATATTTGTCAAACAGGCAAAGAAAAAACCGGAAATATTTGATTGGTGTTTCTTTAAACGTTGGAATCACTAAAAAACGTCATTTGTGCAGAAGATTCAATAAATAGTTATTTATATGAATAAGTATACAGACAATAAATCTATGTTCCAGAAGTTCATATAAACGGGCATCACTAATCTGTCATTTTTGTAAACAAGTTACACGCCTGACTGACACGCACACTGACTCGTAGCACTTCCTAATTGAACTGTCAGATGTATCTTGTTATTTTAGGTTTAAAACCTTCAATATTTAAATATGACAAAATCGTCCTGCAAAAATTTGCCCTGTCTCATTCTGTCACTGAACTTTTAAAAGCTTACCTTTGTTGTGGAGCTTTTTTGAAAAAACTTTTGAGTGACGGTTAAATCGATGATCCGATTGTAATTGTCATTATTATTCATATAATATAGATGTACATTGATACTATTATATATTATACAAGCAGCTTTTCGTTTTTCAACTTCATGCAATAAAAAAACTAATTTATTTAATATCTTAACTTTAATAAAATTCTATAGGTCTGCGAACAAGTAAAATACATACAGGTGATAACGATGAGTTACATAAAATTATCAGAATTGGTGTCATAAATAAGTTCAATGCACCTATTTAATGAACTCATCAAACAAATTGTCACCACTGCTGATGAATCAGATCACATGCCTTATTCATTGCTGTATCAAGTAACTATCCTCATATACAGTTTCATTTGTAAGAAGAAATACTTTGTGCTCAAAACACATCATTTAAATATTGCAATTTTGCATTAATTGCCTTCATTATGTTTAACATTCACTTATCTAGATAATTGAAAATGTTTTTCGTATCTTCTGAAATGCAGAGTTATTATATTCTATGTAATTAACTACAATACAGGTATATACAATATGTCCAGTAATAACATAAAAAATCACAGCAGTTTTTCCATCTTTCCTACAATGTTGATAGATGTTAATTCATCTTCTTAATTGGAAATCAGCCGAAATCGTTTAGCTTGTTTCAAAACTATTTTACGAATGTCTATGAAAAATGATGTCTGAAGTTTTAATTGCACGCAGAACAGCGCGCATACAAATATAATATTACGTGATGAAAGGAAAAAGTTATTGGAGTTAAAATCAACTTGTGTCGGGTACGTGGCGCAATGGTCAACGTCGATGGTTTCCGTTACGGATCTCACTGGTGCAAATTCCAGTATGAACAGTATCTTTCAATCGATTCCTGTTCAAAGGCAACGTTGTTCGTGATAGTTTACCACCAGTTCTGTCCAAGGCTCTATCTTTATATCTCTATTTTCTTCGAAAAACTCTTTGAGTTAAAAACAGTTCTCGTAGACAATTTTCATGGTGTCATCAAAGTTTATTCGTCGAATTTTGCTTTTCATTAATTACTCTTAAGCCGTACATGTAAAAACCTTGCTCATCTTATGTTACTATCAAAACAATATTTTATTTATTTAACCTAGCATAAAAACCAGGTGTTTTCGTTTTATCTTTAAGCAGCAATGAGACAAATTCTATTTGTAATCAGTTTTACTGCCCGTTTCAAAGTTAATATCAGGCTGGAACAGTAAATATAAATGACGTATCATGTAAAATGCCATAATCCTCGAAGACTTTAATCCATCAATGCAAACAAACGTCTGACAATATTTCACGTTTATATCGACCATTACACACCTTTAAACTTCCCCTATAGACAATTTTAAGCTCGGCACTTTTATTTTACAGTGCCTACACTGACGTAATATTGTACAATGATATGGCGCTCAGTATTAGGGCATCCAATTCCGGGATCCCGTTTAATTTTCTGATCCCGAAATCCCGGGATTGATACGGCTGCGAAAACGAAGTTCTGTGACAATCGGGAAAAAAGTATACCAAATCGAGGTTTTCATATTCCTCGGTGAGCTAAAAAAACGAGGTTTGGTGATAATCCGGGGAGTATAGCGAATTGAGGATTTCAAATTCCTCGGTGAGCAAATCCCAATCCCGGGATCCCGGGATTGAAAATTAATCAATCCCGAAAGTCCGTGTAATATTGTTACTTGTCAATGATTTTCATAGCTTGTTTTAAAGAAGGTTTTTTTAATGATATACTCGTATCGTATCCAAATGTGACGGACAATAGTGGTTGAAGATTATCAGCAATAGAAACTCGACGAAGAGAATAATTAGTCTTTAGGTATGGTTGGTCCGCTGACAGGCCATGTTTTTCGTGTGGAAATGAACATCAAATCGCAATCTCATCGTTTACGAATGTCTTGAGTTGAATAGTGACTTTTAAAATTAAAGTGAAATACTCAAATCAATCCAATTTATAAATTGTTAGCTACGATGTCAAAGCGATATAAGGAAATAAAAAAAAAGTCTCCAAAGATTGATAAAACATATATGATAAAAATTTATATTTGAATATATGCAACTAAATTATCGATTGTATAAATAAAATGTTACGGATATCTTAAAAATAAACACATTTATGTTATTTGTTATCACAATTTAAACGCTCAGCAATCAGCTAAAAAGTAATTCTAAAGTTCTTACTAACAGAATAAGTTAATGGGGAAACTATTGTAATATAATTTGTGTTCATTTAAATAATTACAATAACAACAAATGTAATAAACAGAAAATAAATGATTCTAAAAAATTCTTAAATTGAATATCACGAACTGAGTATACGTTTAAGCGGCCTGTGATGATAGATAGACTTTCGGTGATAAAAAAGGTAATAAATAATTCATGGCAGACTTTAAGTCACTACAAGTTAATTACAGTATTCAAAATATTTTTTTTCTTCCTTCAAATTGGCGCTTCTTTGGCGGTATGAACCATTTTATAATACTTTTTTTAAGAGTCAACGCAACATTGCGCGCCTTGGACACGTCTGTTTTGAAAACCTACAATTATCAACCCTCCGTACTTGAAATTGGAGTAATAATACAAGGGATGGCAATCCGGTTGTAAATTCAATGCGGGGACCGTTATTCGTGGACCAATCACGCGGCATGGTTACACCTGTCAGGTGTCAAAGAGTTGCGTACGGTATATTCTAAATTCATATTATGAACGGTTATTGAATATTTTGGGATGTTCATAAAGAAGCTTTGGTTACAATCCTTTACTAAATTAAAGAATTCACAATAAAAAGAGTAAACACAAAAAATAAATACTTCACTAATATGGTGCGAAAATACTAATAGTTAACAAAATTGAAATAAAAATGGTGTATCTTTATCTGGTGAATGTATGTTACAACAGCTGTTTGTCAAAATATTATCGCATTCTTTACTTGAGACCAGGGCTGTGGAGTCGGAGTCGGGTAAATCTTACGACTTGGACACATTAAAAAAAAAATCAATTATGTGTATTCAAACCACAGTTCATAGTGTTGCCACTGCATGCTAAGCTGACTAAAGATGATCTGGCGGTATACATATCGACTTTGGAAAGGAAAAAGGACTTAAAACACACATAACAAATTTTACAGGAGACAAGAAACGTTTATTGATGATTTTGGGCCAAATGAAAATTATGAAATATAGACAACTTGAGGTGCATGGAGAGTGGAGACTTATAAACTGAGTTTTAATTGGCTTATTTTATTTAATTGGCTATATTTTTAAAATAATCCTTATGCTAAGTCTTTTTTTCCTGCTCGCAATTTCCACGGGTCCTTCTTTTTTCAAACTTAAATGTTAAATTTAGACAATAATTTGGCATTTTCAGCTTACATCCTTTTGATGGAACGTGTATCAAGTTGTATAAATAAATTGTGATTATCGAAAAAAACTGTTTTGAAAAAAATGTGCGCTACGTACTTTTTCCTTTCCACAGTATATTATATACATATTAGTTAAAATGGAATGATTGAAAAAATTCTTTGGAGTCGGAGTCGTTTTTTTACACGACTCCACAGCCCTGCTTGCGACAAGCAACGCTTGGCGTTTAAATGCTTCATATTTCAAACTAATATTAATCCGCCTGATTTCCTTTTTGTACGAATTTGAAATTACACATAACTGAAAAAATCATATTTTGTCTTTTTTGTCATTTATTTAAAATTACATTCAAATCCAATCCTTTAATATATTAGTATCCATTGATAAATACAAAAAGGACTTATGTATATTTTAAATAGTTTCCGTTAACACAATCAAGTTAATACATAATATGTTCATGTGCTTAATAATTGCGTGAAGACTTACAAATTCAGACGAATATTTTACAGAAAAGATGAAAAATAGATTTATATTATCAAAACGGAAACATAATTATAAGAAAGTATTGATAAAAATATGCAACACATAAAAATAACATCTATAAGTTCGCACGAAGGTTTATCAGCATTTTACAAATCCCACTCTCCGTGAACCCATTCTCTTGCTTGTTTTAGATAAAAATAACATACGGCAAGTTTATCTTGAATTCCATCTAAACACAAGGCATTTCTCTTCCTCTTGGATTTATGTATGATATATGCAATTTAACTGCATGCCCATTTTCAGTCAAAGATTTATTCAGTCATGTCTCGCGTGTCTTTGTCACGATGTTGCAAATATAAATTCCTTTCGGAGATATTTTCTCATATTCGGCAACACTGCATATGGAGTTGTTCCTTTTATCACGTTTATATATTGTCATACACAACAGTTATTTGTACTTTGTACATTTGCTCTATGTTTCATAAATAAAAATATATATTTTATTTTAAAAAATAGCCAATTTCTAATATTTGTTCAAAGTCCAACATTAATAAAGTAGGACGTAGGTTATCAAAATAATATGTTTATCACACATATAAAAAGTTAATTATTTACAATGTATTCGAATGTCACTTTCTAAAATAAATATTTTCCATGTTAATATATCGTTACCCTAAAGCGACAGTGGGATAAATCGAAAATACTGGTATCGAAGGTTTGTGCTATCCTTTTTATAAAATTAATTATGGTTCTTAATTCAACAGTTTTTTTTTAAATTTACGGGTTATGATAAAATACAATAGTAGGGGCTTTTTTTATACTTTCATCTGTATTTATATATTCTACTAATTTCGTTGATGTTTAAAAGTTACAAGTAATATCAATATTTGTAAGGGTAATTTTTTTCTTTTAAATGGAGCTTTTTATCAGTGTTTTATTGTTAATGTTTACCCTTCGGCAATCGACTGGCATACTTATCTTAAAATTTTACCTCACTATTGCTTTGACATATCGACTGTGGAAAGTAAAAAAGACGTAACCCACACATTTTTTGAATACTTTGGGCCAAAGACAAACTATGAAAATTACACAATTTTTAAGTGCGCGAATACTGCTAAAATGAAACATCCAAAAATTCACAGTAACTCCTTCAAGGATATTTTTCGTTTTGGTAAATTTTCCTCAAATAACGGTCGATGATTTTGCAGATAGCAGGGCCTGAAAAGAAGATTGTGTCATTGTGTCACAATTTCAAAAATATAATAGCTATTGACGGTGTGAGAGGAATTACATAGGAAATACCTAAAATATTTCACGCTAACAAGACGAAATATTGTACTCTTTTCTAGATAACGAAAATTCTTTCTGATGTTTACTAAATTAAACTATGATAGCTGCCTTTAACTTCCATTAGTTAAGCCACTAAAATATAAGTTTCCAAACTCGCCTGATTAAAAATTTTCCCTCACGCGTAAACTTTAAGCTTCTTATAAGGATTATGTTTCGGGTTAGGGGACGGTCCTCTTCAAACAATTGAAAGCCTGCCCGTGCTTTAAGCTACACCTCGAATAATAATATGGGAGATAGAGTTTCACCTTGCTAATTATAAATACGTACCTGTAAGTAATGCCTGACATTTTTGGCAACTTGGATTAACAAGTTTTTCGTTGGGATTTAGCGCGAGGCACTTCAGTTTAATTCAGTGTGTTGAGCAAGCCATAATCAATATTTAGAATATATTGTGCTATTATTTCATATTTCTAATATATATTGAATTAAAATACTTTAATATTTAACATTCATGCCTTTAGCCGAGTGATCAACAAGTCTTCGGCTTCGCTTACAATGCTCAAGGGTTCAAATCCCATCACGGGCAATTTTATAAATTGATTATTTTAATAGATTTTTAGATGTATGTTCGAACGAAGAATAATGTCTAGTAAGCTGTTATTCATTGTATTATAATTTATAATATCTTCAGGCTGCTATCCGTCTTGTAGTTATTTTTCTTTAAGTTTCTTTCAAAATAAAAAAAAAAAACATCTGTCAGTTTTTAGGTAGGCTAGAAACAAGTCTATATCGGTATCAACATACCAAATCAATGAAAAAATGTTCTGAAATTAATGAAATATAAGTAAATAACATGGAACTTTGCATTTCATTTAATTTAAGGCTAAAGCAACTACAAGTCAGTTGTAAACGTATATTTTAATTCAATTGAGATTTACTTCGAAGAACTCCATTATAACACGGTTAAAAAATAACAATGTATTTTAGCTCTTCAAATTTTTTTCATTGTTGATAGCTATTTCGGCTTGACGCCCTTATCAGAACTAACAAACATTTTCTATCATCCCCTCCTTGCCTCCCATTTTTATTTGATTTTTATTATAATATATCAGAATATGTAGTAAAATTAAAAATCATTCGTATTTAAGTAAGTATTTGTGAAAGTAGTCTGTCTGAGGATGCCTCGGAAAGAGGCGAAACACGTGTCACAGTTTGTAGCACAATACGTGGAATAATCTAAGTTATTTTATATTAAAATGAACTTCCACAAAGTTACCGCCGAATCCATCGAAAGTATATTTACTTCTCTTCTAAACACATCTCAAATGAAAATATGTATGTATTCATGAATTATCTCACTGTCCATTTTTTCTGCATTTATTCTACTTACTCTAAAGTAAGTTATTTTCGAATTGAAATTTACATAATGCACCAATTCATTCATCGTAATAGAAATGGAAAAACGATTCAACTAACCCCCACACTGGGATATTGAATCTTCCGTTTGTTTTTCTCGCGCGGGTGCATTAAAACGATCGCAATTTTCAGCGAGCTTTTTCCATCCCCTATTCCCGCTCTTGCACCAGAGAGTACATGCCGAAGCTCCTAGCATGATGCAGAGAGATTGAACCGGAAGGGGTTGAAAGGTTTCCGGTCGTTTGCGACACCCGCGCGCGAGAGCCTTTTGTTTTATGGCCTTTTTGTTTTGTTTTTATCGAGTAGCCTCTACGAGACTGTGCTCGACAGTAGGGTGACAAATAGTGCAGCCTTTTCCGGCATTGTTTTAACGACAATTCACACTTCTTATCTTCATAAAGTAGAATTGTTTTTAACCGCAATGTCATCCCTTGCTTTGTTAGTTCCTTGCTGATTATTGTTGTGATTTATTATAATAAATCAATTATCATATGTAGCAAAATAATTTTATATTATTTATCGTATACCATTCCATGCCTCGTACAAAAGAAAAGAACACAAATTTAAAGAATCCGTTAATTAATTATAAGAAAATCTTGAACCTCAAACTGGTCAATTATAACATGCACATATAATTATGTTCACATGTCGGGTCCTATGGCACAGCGGTTAGTGTTGTTGGCTTGCGTGCCGGATCTCACGAGTTCGAGTCCCAGTACGAACAAATTTTTTTTGATCGATTTATCGATTTCTGTTCAAGTGCATTGGTGTTTGTGGTGTATTAAAAACCCATCCCACCCCTTCAAATCCTTCAATAACTGGACGTAGCGAGAACGATTAGTTAACAACTAGTTATTTTCTAATCTTATCTTCTATACCTACTAATAGAGGTTAAGTGACTGAGTAACAAACATTTATCGTAGAAAAACTTCCTTTGAGATACATTCATTAGGAGGCATTATGCTCTACATTGGGAGTGGACATAAATAAAAAAATACACGGCAAATTAAAAAATGTTTGCTGTTACCTAAACGAAAATTCTGTATAGATAAGAAGATTATGGCTTATTGCAATCCTTATGATTGAAAGACCACGAACGCAAAGGGGAGTAGGGTATCCGAGGCTTTGAGGTGACATAGTAATACATTCACTACGTGAATTCCTGATCCTTTTACGTACAATCAAAGTATTTTGTATTGGTATATAAACCATTAAAATACATCAGGGGATTTGTACCACGACCTGTAGCACGAACCGTGAATTAACCGCTAAGGCAATGCAGTCAGCGACTGAATTCGAGTTATTAACTATTCGACGAATTCGGAACAAAATTAAAGTATTAAATTTTTCAGTGTAAGATTTATTTGCTTTGGCAACAGTTGCTATTAGGGTATCCAATCCCGGGATTGATTAATTTTCAATCCCAGGATTGGGATAAGCTCTCCGAGGAATTTGAAATCTTCAATTCGCTATACTTTTCCTCCGGATTATCTCCAAACCTCGTTGTTTTTTTTAGCTCACCGAGGAATTTGAAATCTACCATTTGCCAATTTCGTGTCAATTTTCGGGATTTGATCAAAATTTCTCAATCCCGGGATTTCGAAATTCAGAAAATTGAACGAGATCCCGGGATTGGATGCCCTAGTTGCTATGCCTTGTACATTTTAATTTTATGCCTGCAGTTAAAGATACATATTGCTGTATTTTTTGCTTTTAATGAACGGAGTCATCTGAAATTTCTGAATGGTCACATCATTACAACCACGCACTTCAAATACTATTTACTAGTCCCTGTCGCTAAATATTAATATCTGTGTAGTGTTTTTGTTGACATAACGTTACTGTTCCTGAGGGTTACGCACTTAAACACAATATTAGTGGAAAGTATAATTGAATCGTTATTTCTGAAAGGGATAATAGTTATTATACTACATTCTATTGCTTGCACAAGGCCCTGCGGGGCTAAATATGTGTACCTCGTAGTTGTGAGATAATATAATAGATACACCGCTTATATTGTGTCTCATTTTCTCTTATTCGGGTTGTTCTAATATTATTATTTACAAATTATCGACAGGGAAATTTCATTAAATTAAAACACAACTCAACACAACGATCTAACGATAGAATAATTCTTGAAACATATTATACACATTTATCCTGTTTTTCATTCATTTCACATTGCATAGAAATGACAAACTAAAAAAAAATCACGAATTAACTTCATTAATTTTTGTAGTCAATGTGAACCGGACACAAGTCCACGGTACAGAATCGATAGTGTTTCTTTTTAAAAATCTTAAGTTATCGTCAATTTTGCGTCTCTGCTTCGCCCGATTGTGACAACATATTAAATATATTCTATATGTATAATTTACGTTACAATCCTTCTTTAAACTTTATTTTTGGTACTACCTGATTTAGCTTAATAAAAAGTTCCCACATTTTTCAATAATTGTACAATCTGTCAATTCCCAACTTCCATGTCATCGAGCTAAATAAAAGAATAAGGTAAATTTCTCACTTTTTTCCCAGTCATCAATCCCGAGATCTCGAAATAATTGTGTAACGAGTCTCGAAAAACTAAACCGTCCGGGTATGGGGGGCACGGAAAAATATGATACCCCAAAGGGGCCTCGGATTAAAAAAAGGTTGAGAAACAATGCATCAGATTACAGTTGTCGAGTGAAGATTGGAAATTTTTATTATTAAACTTGAACATGAGTCTTTTTCTGCGTGCCTATACTTTTACTTGAGTAGCTGTGTTCGGCTATATAATATTGTATGTCAACAAATGCAGCTTACGAATATCAATTGATACCGAAATTTCGAAATTTCTGGATTACGTTTTTATGGCTCTGAGCCAACACGCCACAAAACCTCTAGCCACCTACACATATTTTCTACTCCCTTCATTTTACGATGCACTCTCGATAAACCAGTGAAACGACATCAATCTGTTGTGAGTAAAAGTTCTCTATGCAACAGTGAACATTATTCATCGATATAAACGTAGACTAACGAACAACCTACGTAAATCTTAAGGCTGCAAGCAATTGATGAATTTTACTATCGAAGTTAGCTACAAATCAATTTGACTTCGGAAACAAATTAACCATTCGAAATAAACCAAAATAACTATTTTATTTGTAGGTCTTTTCATATTTAAACAATCCTTTCAAATGTTCTAGAAAAAAAATGTGGCATTGTATCATAGTTCAAAAAATAAAACACTTAAGTACCAATTCTAAACAGAGCACAATTGAACAGCCTTCCGATTTTAAATGAAATTCTAAACATGCCGCGGGATCTCCACTTCTATACCCTATATAAATATAATCATAAAACCTTTTCCGACAAACAAATAAATATAGTTATTAAAACCACCCATTACTCAAACCTGTGGGCATTCCCATGGGCTTATCCTTTTTGGCTTTAAACTCGTTGATACATTTATTTATTATATAAACACGAAACATTCATTTACTATGCGTCAGTTCAAGTTTATCCGTGCGCTTGAACGCCTGAAGAAGCTGAAAGGTGAAACCCGGGTGAATGTACATAATATGAACGATTCAAATTTAATATTGAAATTCCACCAAGCACCTTCAGTCGAAATCTTAAATTATACCAATTCTATATTAATTTTATTTTATCAAAGCCGGTTTCAACTTCATCAACTGGCGGCAAAGATCGAGATGAGTGAAACTGGTACAGATCATTTAAAAAAAATATGGAATTAGTGCAGCATATTGTTTTTTTTTATTAATATAATGCCTTTTCACCAAGTATTGACCGTAAACACGTTTATAATGATTACATATTAAATGGCAAAATAATTGCACAAAAGTGATTTGAGATTAACTCGAGGCAAAGAGACATTACAAGCTTCTGTGTATAATATGTCAAATTAAAATTATCTAAAAATGATATTGACTTAATTGCGACTTGAACCCAGATCGTGATGATCGCTAGGATGAAGTTTTTACCAACGAGAATACAGACTACTACTTTTTAAATTCATGTCCACTCTCAATATGAAAAATATGGTATCCTAATACAAGTATCTCAACAACAGTTTTTTATACGAGAACTGCTTCTTGTTCAGTTGCTCAAACTCTCCTTTGTTGAAAAGGATAGGAATAAGTATAATGATTGGGCAAGGAAACGGCCAGTGGTTAACTTATCGCTCCCGCTTCGCCGTTATTTAAAGATTGGAATGATGCTAGGGAATGTTTCGACATGACAATCACTCTTGCCTTTGAAAAGAAAATACTGGTCCTAACCGTTTTTACTATAGAATTCCTCCAAAATTATTTATACAAGCGGTGACTCATTTCCTTCACTTCTCCAAGCTTTCATCAATATTTCAAAATGCTTTTTTTTATAATTTAAAATATCGACTGAAGGTGCTTGATGGAAATTCAACGTTAATTTAGAATTATTTTCACTATGTACACTTCCATAAAAATCTTGGTCGAACACGACTTGGGTTTCGCCTCTCGGCATCTTCCGGTTCTACTCAGTGCGCGAATGCACCCGAACTGACATTAACTGAACTGAATATAAGTGGCTTATGATGTCAATTATAAACCCAATTAAAATTTGGGAAATTTTTAAAAAAGTGAAACTACATTACTTAAGTAAATAACTTAATGATGATTTTGTGTTCTTCCCGCTTCCAAGTAACGAGTCTGTGTACTTACAACAAAATCAGCAGCAATGAAGATTCTGAAAAAATGTCTTATATTTATTAATCTCTGATAATTTTTTAATTGTATGTTATAGGTGTTAAGCATTTTAATTTTGTGTAATTATAATGTAATTTGTAAATCCTTTTCATTGTTAATAGTTGCTTACACCTTTTATTTCAATTTAAATTTGTATAAATAGCACTGTTTATATATTTTTCTTATCAATTGATAATGCTCGCAACGAGCGAAACCGGTCCTGATCCAATACATTTTATGTAGAAAAAGTACTAAAAATGTTTTATTATTTTTATTATCTTTTCTTATTATTCTTCTCACCGAAGCGAAACGCGTTCAAAACCTCTTCTTATGCAGTCACAAAATTGTTCAATTTTATTATATTTATTTCGTTTTCAATATTGTATCAATTAATAATTTACAAAATCATTTTAAATGATCTCATAAATCAACTAAATAATACTATGCCTATATGTCTGCAGTCACTAAACAATTTATTGGTTAGGTCTTGTTTTTTCCATTTTCATCTTCCATCCATATTTCCATCACCACCGAAGTCCATAAATTCAATGTTAACATACGAAATATAACATAATCTTCGAAATACAAGTTGTTTTTCACGCTTCCAGCATGCCACAGTTAACCTATATATTTAAACGCTCCAGATCTATTTTTATAAGGCTAATGATCGAACTGAAATAAAATTTCAACATGAGTTATATTTACCGAAATGATCGAAATCAACTCTGGAAACATCTTTCGGACGTCTTTTTTATTCGAAGTATAATATATATCATAAGTTATTTTATTATAAATCAATCAATCAAACTTTTTAAATTTGTAAATAATATTATTTATATGAATTGTCGTTTAAATAATAATTATTATTACGTCGTAATATTATAATATAAATAACAAATTATTTAAAAATTAATAAAACACTTTTGTTCCTTTTCCACAATTATTTATTATGCTCAGGACCTGTTGCACTCATCGCGAGCATTTTCAACTGATAAAAAAATGTTATAAATATTTTGATATAGAACTATTTATACAGAAAAAGACTCATCTCTATAAATAACTATGCATCAATATATCCTAGTATAAATAATATAAAATTTTATGATTGAAGTAATATTACCCATTATATATGGATTCCTCTAAAAATAATACTAGTTTTCTCTTGCCGAGGTGACGGGTTCGAATTCCAGTACGTACAGTTTTTGTAAATTGATTTTTTTAATGTCTTAAATTCCCCCTTCCATCCATCCTATCGTTTAAACGGGGAATAGCGAAGGCGATTAGCTTACCGCTAGTCCTGTCCTACCCCTATCATTATATCCCTACTCTCATTGAAAAAATAGAGATTGAGCAACTAAATAACACGCAGTTCTCGTAGAAAAACTTATGTTGAAATAACCTCCATTAAAAGTCCATATGCTCCACATTTCGAGCGGTTGTGGTAAAAAAAAAATATTAAGCTATCACAGCTTCTAAAAATATAGGGTTAGTTAAAGAGCTTTTTCGTGCTGAAATGATAGCTGAATACTAGCGCCCAGTTGAATTGAAGGATCGTAAGAGTGGGAGACAATCTTAAGACATCACAAACACCCATGCCTTCGAACAGAAAATAGATAAATCGATCGAAAAAATGCTGTTTCATAATGGGACTCGAACCCGTGAGGTCCAACACGGAAGCCTATACAACGCTGAATGAAAAACTTAAGGAACAACTAATTTTCAAATTTAACCATCTACAGAAATTGCAGTTATGTAATGATTTGATCTAAGACGAACGATTTTCTTATCTTAGCAAGAACACCCAACCCCCTCCAGCCATCACTGGTAACAGATGTACGTTAAATTAGGTCATATGATATATATAATTAGGTTTAAATATATAACGTATTCACCAGTATAGCATAAAACATTTAAGGTTGTCAGCGGCTGGCTGTCTTTTTGGAAAATTCTTTAAAGCAAAGAGAAAATATTGCATTATATTAAACGCCACGTACTCTGAGTAAAGTTGTCTTCATCCTCCCTCGTGTGTCATCTTGTGTAGTAAACAATCTCCGACTTATCTATGTAATTTCTTGCCGAAAGTGAAATTTAATGAAGTCACGGGTGTGTGTAAGTAAGGCTTAATCTACCTGATTAGATAGCATTCTACAAATACCGCACCACGGTATATTTATATGTATACAGATAAGGGAACGTTCTTTTAAAACTTTATATTCGTTCAAAAGTTCATGTTTGCATAGCCGCGTTGTTGCTTCTAAAAGCAGGCTTTTTATTTATCATCAGCTGCTGATTTCTAACAGATGAATCTCATTATCTGCCTTAAATACAATGGACTTGTATATAACTATTCCTATATCAGATCTGTGGATCAGTAATCAACGTCGTTGACTTCCGTGACTGTACGAGCAGCATTTTTTCATTCGAAGGTATCATTTTTTGGAATATTAATATTCCCTCTTTCGATTTCAATCCTAAAATAACGAGGCATAGCAAAAATGATTTGTCAACTTTTAGTTTTTTTCTAGCTCTATTATCATATCCCTACTTTCTTTGAAAAGAGGGGTAAGCAATTGATTAACACGTAGCTGTCGTAGATAAAACCTTTACTTAGATAAACTTTTTTTAGCAGTCCATATACTTTTACATTAGAAGCGGCCATGGTGGAAAAAAGTTAATTTACTCTTTTATGCACGTTATGATGCATATTTAAGTTATCAAGATTTCGTTTTTTTTTTGTAATTCCGGTTTAAACCAGTTAGGCGGTTTATTAATTTGAAAAAAAATCGAAAACTTGTTAGTTATATGCCCTAGTTCCGCTTCTGTCTAGTTCAAAAACACTATTTGATTTTCTTACATATTTTTACATATATTTCAACGTATCTTTAAATTACTAGCGAATGATTAATTAAGCAGACGGAGGCTCTGTTATTCAAATAAAAAATAGGAGATTTTCATACGTCGTACGTGAATATTTGTTTGTAATTGTACTTTTTTTTTATTTTTATTCGATAAACTTTTTCTATTCATTTCTGCATCACACCGAAGATGATATCTCCTCAATGATGTAGTTAAAATACATTACAGAGTTAAGGTACATTAGGTACAATTTGCAACAATAAATAATAATTACAACTAATTGTAATTGTACTTATCACTAATACCTATTTATTATTTAATATTCTAATGTTTAATAACTTCTACGGTGAACTAGACGTCAGATTTATCAACACTTGACGCCTACGCTCGGCCGAATATATTTAACGCATGGATGAGTGAAAGCTTTTTAAGCAGCTTATATTTTTTTCTCCTGATTGAATATGGATATTCGAAAAATCGGGATACCTTGCAATATTTAGTGTTGGAGGTCAGCGATTGACGGTTTAGCAACAAAAGTTGACCACGAACTTGAGCACCAGCAAAGAAGAAGACGCATTTGTTGCTGTTTATACGTTAAGTTTTCTGTGCAATAAGTAATGTAATGATAGCTCGGGGCAATTTTATTTCGTCCATTTCGACGCAATCTCCACTGATTTCGCAAGTATTAGACCACACATTATCTAGATCATTTTTGCTCAACCGGGGGGCACAGAAAAAAGATAATTTTAGGGGAGCCACAGCACAGTTTTGGGGGGCCGCGGGCAAATATCCATAAACTAGATTTTGAAAATCGGGCAGCGAGGTTTTATAAACTTGAAATTTTGGCGAGAGCTAACAAACAAAAGGTCTCGTGTCTCTTCGCCCAAATCCCAAAATTACTGGGTGTTTGAAATTGACTAATGACAACATGTTTTAGTCAATTTTTTTTCCGAAAAATTTCACAACAGGTATGGGGAGCACAGAAAACTATGAGACTCAAAAGGGGCTTTGATTTTGATTTTGATGACAGGCCCAAAAAGGTTGAGAAACTTCGATCTAGATCATACACAGGATTCTTTTTATCACTTTAAAATGGAATCTGTTCAATTTTGTTTTTGTATCTACTGCATACTATTGCGATGAAAAAATAGTCCGATCTCGATGGTTTCATGTTAAATGACTTAATTATTATAAGATCCTTTAAAACAATTGCTTGTATAATTTGTTGATTATTAAAAATTGGCAAGACGTTATTACTATTACCAATGTTACTATAAACAGTTTATAATTTTCTTTGATTCATATTGATATTTAAATCAATAAGAAAACAATTATTTTTCAGTTTTTGGTGTAAAAACTACGACTCTTCACAACCTTTTAGAAAGCTCTTTTTCCGTAGTATCGGTCTGATTGAGTCTAATAGATTACCCACACCTGCCCGAGCTTTAAGTTTACCAAACAAACCAACACAGTATCTGTAAAAGCTCGCATACCAAGTAACATTACCATCACCTAATCTGGAGGAATGTTCTGCGTAGGAGGATCCCTCGGAGGCACTTAAATAGATTTTGTTATACCGAGGAAGTTAACATTTGACTGTTTAGTTAACATGTTATATAAAATATGCAGTTCCATCAAACGATAACGTATTGGATATATTTATCACGTATATTATTAATAAATTAAAACCAGTCACAGATGTATCACTTTATTTTCATACATTCGTCGTGTTAATTGTAATATGGAGTATAGATACGATGACCATGCATTTGACCTATATTTAAGATTAGTCTTTTATTTTATTAATCTAATCTTAACATTTACAATTTATAATTGATGAGCTTAATAACGCCATAGAAATGTTAAACTCTCGTTTTACCAACCCTCTCTAGCGTTAGTAATATTAGTGTATTTTACAAATCATTATATGCAATTGACTGTATGTGTAGTACGGTCAATAATAAAATTAGTTAATCAATTTAATTTGAGTTCTTTATTACGTGTTTATTGTAGTTTTACAGATAATCTCAACTGACTTAAAACATCTCAACCAGTTTATCTTATGACTTTTTAAAACATGTAAAAATCTGACGCATTGTAAATTGTAATGCTAAATATTTTTGATTTAAGGTTTTCTAATGAATATGTCAATAGTTCAATTCGTGTTAAAGCATTTTTTAAATATTAATTCCACATATTTTTATCGGCTCTTCATTATATTATACTATATGGAATTGAGAAATTTTATATTACTGTATAATTTTGACGTGATGCATATTTGAGTTCACTAGTCTTCTCAAATGATTTAAAAACAGCTTTATTTGAAAATATAATTTTGTGAAAGAAAATCATTAAAAAATCTAGCACGTCGAATTTAACCACCCCTCGTACCTCAAGTACACTCACGCTCAAGATGTCTAGGAAAAAATGATAAATGTAAACACAGGGCACCAGTTAGTGAGATGACATTAAGATAGGACCGGTTCTGCCGCCTTCTCTCCCTGCAACCCTTTTTATCTACAATCAGGAGTTTTAATAGCAATACTGTTTGCCTAATAACGACTCTTCATTATGTATGCATTTTCGGTGCACGTAGTAGATTTATGAACAAGTAAATATAAAATTAATTATTCTTTCATTCGTATACAAGTATTATCGTTAATGGAATTTTCATTTAGGTATGTGCATCATTCGCACCAGTCAATTTATCAATATAGAGCAAGATATAGCATATGGATTTCTACGAAAACTCCTTGACTTGCTCAAAAAACTTACTTGCTCAAACTCTCTTTTTATGGGTGTAGGGATAGTGAGATAGGGCTAGGACCAGTGTTCCCTCTAAGCTGTGCGCGTGTGCGCGCGCACACAACTCGCCGAGCGCACGCACATACATTACAACAGAGCGCACAAAAATTAAATCAGCTATACCACCACCAGAATAAATTAATTGACATTAAATAGTGTTGATAATTATTGTCATCATTAAAAATCAATAGATTTAATAGATTTATTTGTTATCTATGTTAGGTAAAGTAAGATAACCTACGACTAAAATAGATACATTTAAATTGCGGTCTTCATTTACTAATTTTTGATCTAAAAATCGAACTGTGGGCTAGGAGCCAAAAAAAATACTACAATTTGACATTCATATAAATTATTGAAGGATATTTTAAAGGAATATATGAAATATATCCTGTTTTTGACACGTTTTTCATTTATATTCATAAAATTAAGAGTATTATACTTAAAGATCTTCCAGGATACATGTGTATTTTGAATGTTTTATTATTCTAAGGAAAAAATGTTCATTGTTAAAGTTCTATTCTGCGAAATCTTTTGACACAATCCTTATGGAGACTTCAGCATTGTAAGCCCTGAAGACAGAAACTATTCTGTGTTTGTTTGTAGTTTCCTTCTGCCGTCTGAACGCGGGATCGAAACTCAACAGGATAAATCCGCATTCATTCTCTCTTGAGGTTAGCTTTGTAAATTGAGATTTGTAACTGGTCGTTAAGCCTGATTAGCTTCTCTACAACTGTTCGAAAACTTTGGTTTATACGCATAAGTGGCTTAACACAAGAACAGCGAGCTTCCGGACAACTCAATTGAACGTATAGGTAGGCAATGTTATTTTAAAAATTGTCTATTTTTAACCCTACTGCAATATCGATCGACAAATAACCTGTTTTGAGATAGCTGAAATAGCAATAAACAAATGGCCACAATAAACCATGAATTATTTATTCGTGACCAAGATGTATACATATTGTCAATTGGTGATTAATAGTAGGGCGTCAAGAAATCTTTATGTAATTACTAGAGCTGTGGAGTCAGGTGTTAAATAAATTATTTCAATATATTGTAAACTATTAGTCTCTGCATCATATTGATTAATGAAATCTACTAGAATTATTCTATTATCTACCTAAAATGATCTGATGGTTAGTATTCAGGTATGTTAGGTAAACGAAACTGTTTGATAAAAACAATTTAGAGTCGGTTTTTTTTTAAAAAAAACAAGGTTCTGTGACAATCTGGGAAAAAGTATACCAAATCGAGGCTTTCAAATTCTTCGGTGAGCTAAAAAAAAAACGAAGTTCTGTGACAATCGGGAAAAAAGTATACCAAATCGAGGATTTCAAATTCCTCGGTGAGCAAATCCCAATCCCGGGGTTCCGGGGTTGAAGATTAATCAATACCGAAATCCCGGGTTGGAAAAAGGCTCCGGGATTGGATACCCTAGTCGTAGTCGTCTTTTTTTATCCGATTTTTTTTATTTTTTAAAATTGTAGAACTAAATACTTAAATAAAAGCGCAACATCTTACACAAAACTCCATATTTAAATTAATTTTCACTTTTTCGAAGTTGTCCGACTAATGGAATTGACGATCGATATCTTGAAATATATAATTACATGATTGTGAAATAACTCGCTTTTCGGATCATGTTGAATTCGTCTTATGTTTTGAACGAAGGTTGCGAAAGATTCCTTCACGATATTTGCTTCATAATCACGTTTTATATTCGTGATTTTGGACATGGTTGATTCCACCGTATAAATGTTTGAAGAGTGAAATTTTAGTCGACAGTCACGGCAAAGGAAATTGATATAGAAACATACCGTCCCGTTTCTCATTGATTGACTTCTCAACATAAAATTTAAAAATCATTTAAATTGCTAGTATCAACAATGGTTGTTCAAATTTAACTATTTGAAATTAAAAGTTTTCCTGCAACGATATCATTTTGAAATGATGAAGTTCCAGACCATTTGTATCGAGGCACAATGCCGGTTATCGAAAATATCGATTTACTGAATCAACCTAAATGCTGTTTTTTATCGAACCATATCAAAGCATCATAATTACATACATGTATGTATTTAAAAAAAACACAAAACACAATCGTTTAATTAACCGATTCTATTTAATTTTTGTTTCAGGTAAGTGTCGTTTTATCCATCCAATATTTGATATGCTATACCTATGCTCTGCGGATTGGTAAGTTTATTTATACATTAACAGTTAATTTTGTTATTTTCCGAATGAATATTTTTCTTATTGGCTGTCGATGGTTGTCGTACGTACAGCTTGAAAATAGCATTCGAATTTCAATGTATTATTAACAAGTAATATTAGACTTGTAGGAAAACACTACCCCATTTATGTAAACAATACATTCGTTTTCAATGTCATAATATGTATAGTATATTTTAAGATGTTTATCGGTAATTCATATCTTTTTTTTTACTATCCTCCAACGTCATAGAGAAATTAAGCTATAAGGTGAAAACATAACACAGTATTTTAGTTCTAAAAATATTATTTTTTGTATAGTTAGTTGACAGCTATTAAAGTGGAGGTTTACCAAGAAAATGCTAATTCAATTAAGAGATAAAGCTGTACCTATATAAAACATACCATGTTTTCTCGAAAATAAGCCATAGTTTGATTTTTCATGGTGTTTGTATTATAAGCCCTTCTCATAATATCGGAATAACCTTACATTAAAATATTGTGAAAAATAGATTTCTTGTTGAGCGTAGTTATACACGAATACAAAATGTAGATTATTGTATAAAAATACTTGCTGTGTGTGCATAGAAAATATTATAACATCATTTGAAAATAAGCATCTTGCCTTATTTTTGGAGAAAACTGTAGTTTTTAGATCGCAAAGAGCTCATTTATTTTATTATTGACCATGCTTTCTTGTCTTAAATTTACTTTGACATTTCTTAGCCGGTTCAACCAATAATACTGAATCATTTTTCCCTACCTGTTGCATTGGATTATTTGATATTTGTATCCAATAGGCAACATTATTTTTTCAATCAAAGCTGACCTCTCTTCGATTTCACTATAGCATTACCTCAATAGCATTATACTAAATCGTTGCGTACATTCGTAAATTATCCAATTTTAAATTTGTTTTGAACGTCATTAATTTTACTTCTAAAAGATACATAGTTACCTAACGATTACGATGAAAATAGTGCAACGGAAATAAACGCATTTTTGAAGAAATGAGTATCACGAAAAATGAACCGTAACCAATTTGATAAATTGATTCTTAGTTGAACGACAAGTAATCTTTTAAGCAGTCTTTCTTAGCGGAATGTAAACTCTGTAAACGCCCCGTTATGTCGGCTTTTATATAGCATCATTTCTTTGCTAATTGATTTGGCATTTACTTGGTAGAACTCCATTATAATAGATTCAAAATATCAAAGTATTTTAGTTCTACAGTTTTTAATAATTTTATGCGTTGATAGCTATTTCGGCTTGCGCCATCGTCAGAACTATGTTTAAACTTATATTTTACTCAGCTATATATACTGGCTCTGAAGAGATACACAATGCATCAAGTTATTCACTGTAACATCCTAATTATAATTACAATATTACACATTACACATTACAGTGTATCTCTTCAGAGCCAGTATATAAAGCTGAGCAAAATATAAGTTTAAACATATTTCTGACGATGGCGCAAGCCGAAATAGCTATCAACGCATAAAATTATTAAAAACTGTAGAACTAAAATACTTTGATATTTTGAATCTGTCATTTCTTTGCGTTAGCCTATCCGAATTCATCTGCATTAAAAATCACATATTTGTAGAATTGCATCAAATCCAAGTAAACCAAACTGCTATTTTGAAAATCGTTTTTAATTCCCAATCCTCCCCCCACAATTTAATTTCGATAAATGGAACAACGGGACTACTCAAAAATGAGTCAAAATGTTAAAAGTATTGTACATATCATTCAATAATCTGTGGAAAATCAATATACATATATTACATTAGATATTGAACTAGTTTGCTGTAAATCAAAAAAATGTCACTTTTCAAAATAATATTGAAAGAAAACATCACTACCTTAGAAAGAAAAGTTAAATTTCATACTTTATTTGTTTTTACCATCCTTTCCGTTTTCTCGTTTTGGATCTGCTACCCTGAATTTAATAATTCATATTTTCGATTGATAACTCAAGATCGTCATTCAAGTTTTCATCCTGTGTACACATTAATAAAAACACAATAATCCTTTGTACTTCATTCCACTTTATTTAATATGTCAGGACCGGTTTCGCTCATTGCGAGCATTGTCAACTGATAAGAAATATAATTTAACAATGCTATTTATACAAAATTGAAAATTTATACACATGTGCTGTGTACACATACTCTGAAATTTGTTTAAATACGTCTCAATGGAAATTACAGCCGAGTTTTTAATATTTCGCAATGATGTAGAATGCTGTAAATGTACATCTTCATTAAGGATTGCAATTCCGGTATAACATATTAAATATCGTAATTGCAAATATAAATACCGGTATTACAAAGAAGTTTGAATAAAGAAAAAAATACGCAATACCGGGTGGTAAATCAAAATCGGCATTTTCATATTTCATGTAAAATAATATCATGTTTTAAAAATACTCATTATAATAAACGGGTGTTTTTCACAAATATCTTAATGTCAATATTTAGTCTTTTCATCTTGGATAACAACACATTTGACTAGAACTAAAATTATGCATGTGTCGTTTTCTTGAATGTATACTTAATATTTGATAATTATATCAATGAATCTTTAATATAATATATCGTTTTGTTGGAATAACTGCATATTAAATAGATGCATACCAAAGCTCTTCCTACATTCGATCGTGCCCTTGCCCTCAAGCCTGCCCACAACAATTTTACCTTTCAACGCGTATTATTATATTAGGATGTGATGTCTACTTTTTCAATGGACATCATTTTGGTATCATTGAACTTGGTATACAATATACATTAATAATTCTTATGCCCGTAAGCCATTTGGATGATGTAAAGCAAGAAACATTACAATTCTACACCATTGTTATTTTTGATTGTATCGCTTTTAATATTGTGTTTTTAGTCAATATACATAATATTTTAAACATTATTCATTGACAGTGCGATATTAAATAAATTGTATATTACTATATTTATTTATTGTGTAAATCTGACGTACGATTCCTGTGCAAATAGTGTACAATTTTTATTTTTTGAAAAAGATCGGTTTTATTTTAATATTTATCAATTTCAACTGCTTTGTGTTTTGTTGAAAATTCCTACTGGTTCTTTTATTTTGTATAATATAGTGAAATATGTGCAAAGCATTTTTTTAATAATATATTTAGAAGCTTTGAATGGAAACTTGTCAATCAGAGCTTTTACGCGACCGTCACTGTAATAATATAAATGATATTTCTTTTAGAGACCCATACAAAAAAAAAATGTCGCATAATTGAGTTTGACTCAATTTAAACAGTTAATGCTTTAAATTATTTTAAAAAATAATTATAATTATTTATATTTAATGTATTTATAATTAATGTTTCAAAATAAGCTTTTCATATTCATACTAAAATTAATAATACCCATATATTACATTGCTTAATAATAAATCCTCCAGAACTTTTCCTAACAATTTTTAAAACCCTTCGTTAACTGAGTTAATTATACGGGCTAGAAGCTAGAACTAATCTAATATATGTACATAATGGGTAGTAGATAATGTATACTAATTTATTATTCTGTCCGATGATGATTATCAAAAAAGCGAAACAAGTGTCAATACATTCGTCAGATATAAAAAAATGAAAACATAAGATATTTTCGATACATTATAAACGAAACAATCCCGACCTTCATTTTGTAATTTATAACTTAAGAATTAGAATCGATTTATAGTTTATTCGTAAACCTTGAGATGTCTAGTAATGTTTCTTATAGAAGCCAAACACATGTCACAGTTTGTAACACACGTGGAGTAATAAAGTTACCAAAATTAATTTTATATTAAAGCATGGGATGTTTGATGGCAGGCACTCGAGATACGAAACCATTCGTCGATCTCGAACCCAATCCATCATAATAAATAAATACGAATACAGTGACTTGACTTGTGTGCACAGAACTAAATTACCAATACCCGTTCCGGTTGGTTCTGAATTACATTCAACCGATACGACGTACCGACTACAATATTATTACATATCTAGTACTGACTACATTCGATTCTCTTTTTACACGAAGGATATGCTTCTACTTTGACGAAATTATCACAGAAGATTGCACGCTATATACTTGACAAAAAAATGCAAAATACGTTTTCACGTTTAACCTTTTTCTTACTATGCAAAAAAAGCACGCGCTCCTGTGATGTGTATCCGTTACACGTCAGGCAAACGGGAGTGAATCGTGAAAATTATATAACACTACTACAGTATTTCTATAATTGCATTACTCAATGCGTAAATGTATAAGGGAAGAATACCTGAATTTTAGGCCGAGCATTTATTATATAAGTATACAGAGAAATGTAAATGATTAGAAGGTATGTGTACTATTTACACATCTTAGTTAAGAAAAAAATTGAGGAAAATGTAAGTCAGCAAAATTGATCGTTTTTCGATGGATCCAACGCTTCCACTAAAAATTCGTTTTCAATACGAAAAATATGTCTTACTGATTGTTTATCTAAGCACGACACATTTTCCACCTCTTTACGATTGTATTTTCAATAAAATAGACTGAAGTATTCTACTCAAATATTCCAAAAACGTAGCACTCACTCACCCAATGAAATAGCAAAGTTATCACTATCAAAATTTTATATCAGGATAACCGAAAGGGCATTGAAGACCAGAGTAACAGAACACACGGCAGCCTTTAGATTGAAAAAAGACACGTCTACTTTTGCTAATCACTTAATTTCGGAAAGACACGTTCAATCGGGAACAAGGGATAAAAATATTGCACCTAAATACGGATGCCCATAAACTCTTTTTCCAGGAAATTTTAGAAATAAATAGAGCGCAATTGGACAGTCTTCCGATTTTAAATGAAATGCTAAACATGCCTGGCTTGCCGCTTTTATACCCTATATAAATATAATCATTAAATTTTTTCAGACAAACAAAATATATATAATTCTTTAAACTACTCACTACTCAAATCTGTGGGCATTCCCATGGGCTTATCCTTTTCGCCAGCAATGACTTTAAACTCAATGATACATTTATTTCTTATATAAACACGAAACATTCATTTACTAAGGGTCAGTTCAAGTTCATCCGTGAACGCCTGAAGATGCCGAAAGGCGAAACCCCAGGTAGTAAGTGACAAAATCTGTGTGAACGATTCAATATTGAAATTCCACCAAGCACCTTCAGTCAAAATCTTAAATTAAGTTATCATTATTAATTTTGGTATTGTAAATAATCTTTGCGAAAGCTTTGAATACATGATTTGTTTTGTTATTTGATCGCTTATCACCCTTAATTCGACAAAATAGATTAATAAAAGTAAATCTCATAGACCTTCACAACCCTTGTCAAATTTTGTTAGCTTAACCTCCGATAAAGTTTATAGAATTATGTCAAATCAAATCAAACACAGTATCTGTCATTGTTTATGATTGCTTAACGTCCAGATTCCAAAAGCAAGTAACCCACCCAACTCGAAACTTAACGTTTTCAAACATTTGACGACTATTGACAGTTCGTGTTTGAAGCCATTTTGTGATGCCTCAGTGACAAGCGATATCTCATGTTGCAGATTGCAACTGCTCTGTAAGACTCGCCTAAAGTCTGCCTTTGAAGTGAGTTTTCAGCCCGATCTTTTACTTCCATCTGGTATTTGTAAAAGGCAGAAGTTTCTGACAGGCATTTGTATTAGTACGTTTATATTATTTATTTTCCAGCGTCTGGCTGGATCTTAATAGACCGCCTTATCAAAACAGGTACGTTCTATTAGCTTCAGAGATGTTCAATCGTTGATTTACATTAAATCTTCTTTATTATACTCTACTGTATTTATTTAGATACTCAGTTCATACAAAGTCCACATTTTACACAGCTGAACACGACAAAACAGTAAAAATTACTGTACTTATATCATAAAAATGATAAAACACATTATCATAATTACTATATACTACGCGAAGATCTCACCGCAACATATTCCATTAGATACGTCAGTTCTCATCATAACTGTCATACTATAATCCCTTAAACTATTTTTAACGATATTATCATTGAATTTCATGATGGATTAGGTTACGCGTAACTTTAAAGTGGTATAAATACAAAAGGTTTCCCAACATTCTTAAATAACATTCGTAAAACTTTTAGCACCGTTAATCTTAGATTTTTAAAAATAATTAAAAGTATTAATATCCTCACTTGTGGCCTACTACTCTAATTTCTAGATCATTTTCTTATATTCAATTTGTCATTTTAAAAATATTCATTATCACTTGCCTATGACGAAACACATTCAAGAGCCATACTTCTCTCGTGTCGAAGTGTGAATTTATATAATTTAATGTACCGCTACCAACACTAAATTTCTTATCTCACTTTCCATTGTTTCTATAGGGTTGAACAAAAACAAAAACAAAAAACGTATTATCATGTTACCAAAAAGCTAACCAAAACAATGTTGTCACTAAATACCAGAGGAATACTGAAATGAGCTTAAATTTTAACATAAGCAAAGACTTATTAGAAAAATTGTTATTTTGTTTTTGGAACACAGGACCTGCACCTGTAAGATGGGTGTGCCATTTTACTTGTCATCATAAAATGCAGATTGTATTATATAATTTGGATTTCGTTTACAACTGTGCTTTGCGTCTTGCATCATTGCATATTATGTATGTTTTTTACTGGCTTACTTACACGCCCGAAGATCGGGATGGCGAGACGTTCTTTTATATTTCTAAATTCATATTTATCCGTTGTAAATTATTGATATGTCAGTGAAATATATCTGATTTACAGCGGTTATTTTTTACGACTGTGTATTAAGCCGTTTGTATATGTTTCCGTCACGGAATTCACTTTGAGTTTTTTATGTGCATTAGCTCAAATAGTTGATTGTTAGGTTTGAAATTGTGTAATCTTTTTTTATATATACACTATGCCTAGGATTAAAAACATCTTTGACCCATCTATTGCATTCAACTGCGGAGGATATTGGTATTTGGTATTTGAATAAATATTGTGGTTATTTATGCATCCTATATCTTGAAATGATGTACAAATATTTATGATGAATTCGTGACTGGTGATTTTTAAATGGTCGGGCATTAGCTGATTTGTTTGGTATGATATTGGTATGGCTAGTATTGTAGCCGAGTTATCAAGACGCTTGTGTATTCGTCATACACAGTTGAAGTGTCCGGGAGATCGACTCCCAGTCCGGACAGTTTCGGAAATTGATTGATAGATATATTTTCAAGGGATGAAATTTGTAATGTATGCTGGCCCCTTTCGCTAAAAAGGGACCGCGAGAGCGATGAACTTGTAATATCTCCACTCCATCCTTGCTACTTTTTAAAAAGAGACACCAAGCTGTCTGGCGGTCCAAGTCTCAATTGTAAGTTATCGTAAAAAAAGTTAATGATTTTTTTACTGTCTAAATCACGGGTTCCCAACCTGGGGGTCGCCAAGGGTTTTCTGGGGGGTCGCCAACTTTACCCGGTGAGCTAAAAAAAGAGTTTCGGGGACAATCCGGGGAAAAAGTATAGCAAATCGAGGATTTCAAATTCTTCGGGGGGTCGCCTAGTCACGGCTTTTATAAAAAAGGGTCGCCACCCGAAGAAGGTTGGGAACCTATGGTCTAAATCATCAACAAACTACATTTGAGATTTTCAGTTATTGGATAAAATTATTACGTATTAAAAATCAAGCTTCGAGGTAATAAGTACAACGTATTTAATCTTTAGAGGAGTGAATATATATTTACTGACCTTACTTTTCTTGGTTTTTGTAATTGTGTGACTTTTTTCCGATGAATATATGTATTTCATACTTGAAACATATATACGCTCACATACAGACACTACTATGTTGATTTAAAAGTACGTCTGTACTCCTTTGCAGAAAAATTGCGCTGAAATTTATGTAAATACGTCCATACTCCTAAAGGTTAAGAAAAACATCACTGTCTATTACCCTTAAAAGTGATATTAATATAAGGTAAATAAATACCCTTGAAACGTGATACTCTTTTCCTACCCGAAACAAATACTAAATCCCGCAAAAATGCAGTTCAGTATATAATTTAATTACGCACCAGGAAAATGCTAATTGATCATAAGTATCAGGGAAACCGATAATTTACTCGATGGCGATGAATTTTCCTAATAATATTTCGTAATTAGTATGAACTAGCTGTAAGCCCGTTGCCCAGCAACGTGAGATTTTTGTTGCAAAGTATTTAATTTAATTTTATTTTATGGTATTTTATTTTATTTTATTTTATTTTTTGGAATAATGTCAAGTTTGCTAACAACCATTTTTCGTAGGAGCAGAAATTTCGTAAATTATTTAATATTTGGAATAATGTTCAAGTTTGCTAACAACGATTTTTCGTAGGAGCAGAAATTTCGTAAATTATTTAATATTTAGAATAATGTTCAAGTTTGCTAACAACCATTTTTTGTAGTAGCCGAAATTTCGTTTATATTTAATTTTTGGAATAATGTTCAAGTTTGCTAACAACCATTTTTCGTAGAAGTAGAAATTTCGTAAAATATTTAATATTTGAAATAATGTTTAAGTTTGCTAACAATCATTTTTCGTAGTAGCCGAAATTTCGTAAACTATTTAATTTTTGGAATAATGTTTAAGTTTGCTAACAACCATTTTTCGTAGGAGCAGAAATTTCGTAAATTTTTTAATATTTGGAATAATGTTCAAGTTTGCTTACAACCATTTTTCGTAGGAGCAGAAATTGCGTAAATTATTTAATATTTGGAATAATGTTTAAGTTTGCTAACAACCATTTTTCGTAGGAGCAGAAATTTCGTAATTTTTTTAATATTTGGAATAATGTTCAAGTTTGCTTACAACCATTTTTCGTAGGAGCAGAAATTGCGTAAATTATTTAATATTTGGAATAATGTTCAAGTTTGCTAACAACCATTTTTCGTAGTAGCCGAAATTTCGTAAATTATTTAATATTTGGAATAATGTTCAAGTTTGCTAACAACCATTTTTCGTGGGAGCAGAAATTTCGTAAATTATTTAATATTTGGAATAATGTTCATGTTTGCTAACAACCATTTTTCGTAGGAGCAGAAGTTTCGTAAATTATTTAATATTTGGAATAATGTTCATGTTTGCTAACAACCATTTATTGTAGTATATATATTTTATAAAAGCGAGTGATTATTTAATAATTCAAATGTTTCAAGTATGGAAACAAATGTATTTTGTAAATTTAAGGTTTCAAGTGTGCAAACAAATATATTTCGAAAAAAATGAAGACTCTGGGACCATATATCGACAGCCCTGCTAATGTTTCAAGTATCCAAACAAATATATTTCGTAGAAAAAGAAAAATATCTCATAAGTATTTGACATATTCTATTTTTCAATTATTCAAACTCGTTTAGTGCAATGCTTCACCGACAGATGTCATTGTAATTTTTGAAATAAATAGACGTTCCACCTCACTAATTTTAATCGCTTTGTGGAACAATGGATATTTGTTCAAACGATTAGAATGAAAAAGGGACATGAGTTCGATCCTCGGCTTGACAGAATATTTTTGGTCAGTACGAAAATTAATTGTTTTGTCATGACTTCAAATCTTCTATATATTAATAGCCGATAATGTCCGTCTGAGTGTAAGATGTCCTCGATTTCCCCTCCCCCTGCCCCTCCCCCTCCTCCTTCTGCCAAGCCGCGCTGTCACTTTTTATTCATACTTAAGACATATTTTTCCAATATACACTGTTACTTATGATTTTCCTCGATTTCCTCTCCTCCTCCCCCTCCCCCTTCACCAGCCTCGATGTCGCCATTTTTTATTCCTACCTTTTCGATGACGTCATTATATACTATTATTTGATGGAACATATCAAATCGCTGAAAAATTGAATTCTCATACAAAAAAGCACCTTGGTCTGGATTCGAAACACGGTCCTTGAATTATGAGTTGAGAGCTTTACCACTCGGGTAAACAAACAACTGCCAGATACGATAAAATTACATTATATATATTGTATTACGTTCGAATTTTGAAACTTTTGTTTTTTATTTGAAACACAGCATATATATCCTAATTTTTGCACATTCATTAATTCCAACGTACCCGAAAGGTAAAGCGCTAGATTGGTAAGCTGATGGTCAGTGGTTCGAGTCTGACCCCGAGCGTTTTTTTTTTGGTTTATAACATTTTTTTTTTAAACACAGTACATCTTGATCGTATGAAAATAATAAAATCTGATTGATAAGCGTGATAAGTTTTTCAAAAAATAAATACCTATATATTAATATTCGATAAAATAATCACAATTAAAAATTTACAACGTCTATTTCTGCTACTACGAAAAATGGTTGTTAGCAAACTTAAACATTATTCCAAAAATTCAATAATTTACGAAATTTCGGCTACTACGAAAAATGGTTGTTAGCATACTTAAACATTATTTCAAATATTAAATATTTTACAAAATTTCTACTCCTACGAAAAATGGTTGTTAGCAAACTTGAACATTATTCCAAATATTAAATAATTTACGAAATTTCTGCTTCTACGAAAAATGGTTGTTAGCAAACTTGAACATTATTCCAAAAATTCAATAATTTACGAAATTTCTGCTACTACGAAAAATGGTTGTTAGCAAACTTGAACATTATTCCAAATATTAAATAATTTACTAAATTTCTGCTCCTACGAAAAATGGTTGTTAGCAAACTTAAACATTATTCCAAAAATTGAATATTTTACGAAATTTATGCTTCTACGAAAAATGGTTGTTAGCAAACTTAAACTTTATTCCGAAAATTCAATAATTTACGAAATTTCTGCTAACTATAAAAATAAAATAAAATAAATAAAAATTAAATAAAATAAAATAAAATAAAATAAAATACCATTAAATAAAATAACATAAAATAAAATTAAAATTAATACTATGCAACAAAAATCTCACGTTGCTGGGCAACGGGCTTACAGCTAGTATTCACTAATAGACGTCAGAGAAAAATGAACGGATGGCGATAGCGGGCAAGAGAGGTGGGGGGAGGGGGACCGTCTTCAGGGGGAGGGGGAGGGGAAATCAGTGACAATCATGCAATCAAAACGGACATTATTGACTATTCATAAATAGAAGATGCCACTGAACAAAATCACTGTCAAATCAGCTCCTAGCCCTATAATTATAGCTTCAAAAAATCGAATCAGTACATTTGATTATTTAAAAAACTTCGTAGCCATGCAAACTTTCAAATAAAGTTCTCTTAATATAATTACGATGCTTTAGTTCTAAGCCAGGAAATTTGAATTTTGAATATAAAAAGACGTCCATTCCAATTGGCCGAAAAAGTGTGGTGTTCAAAATAAAGCGCTATCATTGGCCGAAGTGGACATCAGTACGCACACATTTGTGAAAAGTGATTATTTTATCGGCTATTAATGTTAAGATTATCGCTTTCCTATATATAATATTATCCCTGTTTATTTTTATGTCCGTGATAAAATTTTCTAAAGAATCATATTGTTCTTTTTTCGGGAAGGAAAAGAGTAACATATTATTTACCCAATATAATGTAAAATATTATATGTACCCAAATTCAATATTCTCACACCCTATGCATATGTAGGTACTAAATCATGGAGGATCACCCAAAACTAAGATTATTTTTTCCCATTAAATGAATAAATTTATTAGTATAGGCTTTACAAAAAATAATCCCATTCTTTTTTAAGTAGTTAATGTTCACTTAAAGCAGTGGCGTCTCTACCTTGAACGATAATATTTTCTATTTTTAATTATCAATATAATATGTGGATGCATTCCCAATAATTAAAAATATTATATTTTATTAAAAAACACAATATTCCTTTGTACTACTTCCACTTTTATTTTAAGAAAATCAGGACCGGTTTCGCTCATGACGAGCACTATCAGCTGATAAGAAATACAATTTAACAGTGTTATGTATACGAAACAAATAACACTGAACTTTTATTTCTTGTCATACAAGTATTATGTTCTTACTAAAATATTGTAATACATACATATTCACATGAGTTAATTAAACCTTGATCAGCTCTCTTTTAACAGCTTAACGACCGCACGTTTTTTTTATAAAATTTCACCTGGCGAAATAAAATTTTGCGATAAATTAGCAAAAATTATAATTTTACTAAATTCACTATAATTTGTAAGCAAATTGAGATATCTTTACAAAATTTAATTTTCTTAGCTTCCAGATACTTCACCTATACGCATATACGTGTCCGCCGGCCAGCAACCTTTGTTTTTCAAAGACTCAAATACGCGTCCACGGTCGTTAAGCTGTTAATAGTCGTGTATTTGAAAAGTTATTTAAATATAAATTATTTTGTATAAGTTATGTTTTAGTTACATTTTTTATGGCCAATGCGCCAAATATTTTAAAATTGCAAGATCATGCGAAATAACCTCGAATTTTAAGTCAAGGTAATGTATGATAAATCCAAATTAGTATTGATCTTACCGTGATATAAACACATACAGTAAAACCCTTATTTACACTGATGTCGGGACCGTGTAATTCGGGGTAGTGTAATTGGTGGTATGAAGCTCATTTGTTAAGATTTCCCTTAGTTTTACGAAAAAAATATTGACGAAATATTTAGTTACCGAGTGATAAAATGCAAAGGGCGCCAAAATCCCACACATAGACAGTCGTCCGCTATACGTGTATAGCCTGGCACGTGTTGAATACACAGACGCTAGCCAACATTTGACTATGCGTGGCACAGACGACCGTCTCGTAGTAACGACAATTGAATGCAACCGTGCAATTGTGGGATTTACGGCGAATATTTCAAGCCAGCGCATAATTCGGGATAGTGTAATTGGGGGTTCCACTGTACTCGTCTGTTCGCTAGGGCAAAAAATTTACCAACTACATCAAAGAGGGTTACTACAATTTTTGCAGTTATTAAACACGCGATATTTTTATTGTATTATCGAAAGCTGTGTATAATTTATATAAACGCCACTGCTTCTTTATACACAAAAGTGTTTCCCTTAACGGCTTCCCTCACCCCTACTAACGGGAATAACACACAAAAAAATCCACACTTTTTAAGGATTATAAACCATATGTTTTAAGTTTATTTATCATCCCGTTTTATGACCACTTTTACTTCAAGATCGTCTAAGTATTTTTTTTTATTAACTTGCATCTTGTCATTTTGTCCGTCCGCGTATACGATGAAGTTTACTGCCTGTTGTATTATAGTGTAGTCATACTTTTTGATACTAAAAAAAATGCTCTCTTTATATTGTTGTGTAAATTTTTTATCTGCGAGGTATGCATAATATAAGCGAAAGCACTGGGGTAGCAATCACATGTGATTTCGTTTATTATTGTAATAATAAAAGTATATATCGTATGACAAAATATGTCACAGATTTGCAACAAATCTTGCGGCATCTGTTGCGAATTTGATACACGTTATATGACAGCTTCTAAACATGTTTGCATTACTACTTCGCGATGTATTAATTACGCCCCAATTAAAGATTAAATAGTTTTGATCAATTACGTACCAATATTGGCTGCAGTCCATTCTAAATACAAAAGAAATATCTTACGCACCATCTTCTCGATTAAATTAAATTTTTTCGTTTAATATTGAGCTTTTGTATTTCAGCAATAAAATAAATGTTTGGCGCTGTTAACTTTGTGAGTTTCCGTAAGCTTCGGTGCCGGATCTCACGGGTTCCAGGCCCAGTACGAACAGCATTTTTTCGACCTGTTCGAAGGTATGGGTGTTTGTGATGTCTAAAAATTCCCTCCCAAACTTTCCTATCTTTAAATAACTAGGCGTAGCGAGAGCGATTAGTTAACCGTTAGTCGTGTCTTAGACTTATCCTTTTATCCCTACAGTCTCTTTGAAAAAGAGTGGTTCAGCGACTGAATAAAAAACTGTACTCGTAGAAAAACTTGAGTTGAGGTTGAGATACCTCCATTAGGAGGCCATACGCTCCACATAAGGAGCGGACATGAATAAAAAATATATTCACATTGATAGTCTGTGTGTGGAAGTGTCCGTTCACCATTTCGTACCTTGATATCGTCATATCACTTAAATCAATGATTATTTTTATTAAAAAAACAGTGCTACGCCCCACAGTTGGGGAACCTTTTAATTTCCAAAATCACACACGGCTACAATAAACTTCGCATCCCCGCTGTTGCGCACTTCACGGTATTAAAAAAATAAATCCAAGACACTTGGAACGATATTGTGAAAGGATAAAAACATCGTTTGTTCCTTTATTGCTCGTTCTAACATTTTGTCTCTCTCTACTCGAGTAAATCGAACAGTTGGTGTGAGTTTATTTATTCGCCGATTGGCTATTTTGATACCCTCGGATTCATGAAGTAAAATTTGACGTATCGTAAATATTAAGTACCTACTTTGCGGTCGTTTGTACAATTATTTTATAGTATTTATTTAAATGCCAAATCACTAACAGTTTTTTATTCTATTGTATATATAATATCTATTTAAACATTCTTTCATTAAATTATATCTGACTAACTTATATTTGTCACATGGACTTTCTATCCAAAAAATAAATTTCTCTTTTTGTACTAATTCCACTTTTCCAAATATTTCACTCGTGACAAGCGTTATCGATAGATAATACAATTCACTGATAAAATGGTATTTATATAATAGAGCGAAGAAAATTATTAGAGTGTAACGAATAACTAGTTGGGTCCTATGGCGCAGCTGTTAGCTTTGCTGGCTTCCATGCCAGATCTCACGGGTTTGAGTCCCAGTAAGAACAGCATTTTTTCGATCGATTTATCGATTTCTATTCCAAGGCATGGGTGTTTGTAATGTTTTAATTTCCCTCCCACCCTTCCCATCCTTCAATGACTGGGCGTAGCGAGAGCAATTAGATATCCACTAGTCATGTCCTAGCCTTATCCTTCTATCTCTACTACTTTATTTGGAAAAGAGAGGTTGAACAACTGACTAACAAACAGTTCTTGTAGAAAAAAAAATGTTAAGATACCTTTATAGGAGGCCATAGCTCCACATAGAGAGCGGACGTGAATAAAAAAAATCAATTGTTTATAGAAATATGAAATAAATTTACAGATAAAGATAAAAAAAAATATGAATAAGTGGCACTAAATCGATGTATAAATAATCAACATATTTATTACTCCTTATAAAAAAAAATATTAAAAAGAATTCGCAGCCACATTTCTTTTATATTTCTATTACCTATTGTTTTCTTCACCCTTATAATTTTGCACTGTATTAATGTATTTTCTTATCATTTGATAATGCTCGCCATGATCGAAACCTGTCCTGATCAACTACAGTAAAGTTTTATTTTCTGAATATAATTTCATTCCACAAAATATTGACAGTGATGAACTTTTTACATCACAGTTGTGAATTTCGCCAAATTTAATGCCATGAATGTTTCTCTTTTACCATAAACACGATGATCCAAATAATGACCGGGCATCGTTTCAAAAAAGCTCCTATTCAAAATGTTAATCCGTTCTACGATAGTGATGCAAAAGCTTACCAACCTCATGCTTTAGGGTTGAAGCAGCAATAAGCCAGTCTTTGCAATGCCATATGCAAGATCAAAACATCATCCCTTCAATGATAATAGCAAAATGTAACACAATAAAGGTAGATAGCATACATACAAATAAAAAAACTCGATGATGTTCGGAATACAGTATGTAACAGTTGCGAGATCCAATGAATGGATAGAATGACGGGATAGTTATACACAACCATTGGCATGAGGTAGTTTTATTCACATATTTTTTTTCGGTTTCGAATTAAAGATAATAATGGCATAATATTTTGAAGCGGGGATCGATTGAAAATAATTTATATACTTACATATTTTTATAATATCTTGAGAGTTTTCACTTAACGTATAAAGTAATATTACTAAATCATTATTTAAATTGGTTTTTTACTTGCATAAAAAAATGGTAAAAATATCAATGCACGAAGCACAGCGAATTTATTTAAATGTTTTGTAGCATGACTAAACTATGCATTTTGTCAATTTTTTATTTGAATTTTGTCTTAAATAGTCAAATTTTGATGTTGTTTATTTTACCTGATAACTTTGGATATTTAAGCTCAAAGCATTGCTTTTAGAGAGAAAAAAAGAGTTTTATATAGAATTATAAGTTTTCATAATTACTTAACTAAAAATATGTTACATTCGTGAAGTTATATTAGAAAGCAAATTGGCGTAGTCACTCATCTGACAATGGAGTGATGCTGAAGAAATTTCAACGATATTTTATAATTTACTAAGAATCAAAAATATTATCATTTATCAACTAGTTACAAATATTTCAGTATAAAATTCAACATTTTACACTGCGTATATTCTTAAAAGTAGACATTCAATAAAATACCATTCAACAATACACCTTAACCCAATTTTGCCCGAATTTGCCCATAATCGATGCAAATAAAAAAACACTGCTCACTCTGACAGTTTCAAACCTGAAAAAATACTACACTAAACGATCCCCACGCTTGCTAGCTGTAGACTGATTGAAGCTGATGCAATCTCAACTTTTATTGCGTCATGCATAATAGGAGTGGAAGTAAAAATACTAAATGTTTTATATCTGAACACTGGGCAAAAATGGGTTAATGAAATATGAACCAAGAATTAACCACGTAAATAAATGATCGCGAAAATTTTTGCTTAAACGGAAAACAATTCGTCGCGAACAGTTGTCAGCGCGATGAACTGTTCGAGTGGATAATTTTCCTCTCGGGAAGTTTTTCGTGAATGTTATTCCAAAATATGAATTGTTATAGTTTTTCGTCAATATACTCGACAAATGTATATTAAAATAATAAAAATATATAACGTATCATACAATAAAACGTTGTTTATCCCTTACTTGTGTTACTGATAGTAAAAAGGCATGTGCTGCAAAGGTGCATACTAAATTAATCTCCATTTAAACTTTTTATAATACCGAGCTCGCAATAAAATTAACATTAGGGTATTAAAAAGAATCATCTGCCATCATCCATCCACTGCTCTATTAACAAAGCTTTATATCTATCGACTATGACTACCATAATATGTTATTATATAGGGGGTTGGGGGTAGCGTAAAATTATTTGCAATACGTGGTTGATTGTTAAATTGAACATGTGGGATTTGTACGTGCCGGGGGTGAAGATTAACAAGAGGGTTAATTTAGATGTAACAAACCAAATGCGCAATTAATGTAACAATGCATGTTATTTGATCTACATTTTCGTTGTAATTAATTATCAGCATTTTCGTCGGAGGATAGGGATATTATAAATTACATTTAAATTATTGATTTGTATCGTCTTTGTCAATTGATTTGATATACAATTAAATTTGATAACTTTACTCCATATTTCGTGTTGCAACACTTGTTTCGCCTCTTTAAAAAAACATTCCTTCATGCGTCTAGTAGAAAAGGAGAATACACCGACCTTCATTTTGTTAATGTGTACCTTAAGAATTAGAATCAAGTTTTAATTTATTGGTAAGCCTCGCAAAATTATCCTGTCAGAGGATGCTTTTTTAGAGACGAAACGTTTCACAATATAACACAACATGTGGAGTTACAAAGTTATCAAATTAAATATTATATTAAACTTGCAACAGTTACAACTGTTTCTTTTAGAAATTATTTTGAATATCGTCAGCATTTCACATATTCGCCGTGAAATTAAATCATGATTTGTATTCATAGGGAGTCTTACTTAATCACTTTTAGGGTGTTCACTGTCAATACTTGGTGGAAAGGCATTATATTAATAAAAACAATAATCCTTTGTACTTCATTCCACTTTATTTAATATGTCAGGACCGGTTTCGCTCATTGCGAGCATTGTCAACTGATAAGAAATATAATTTAACAATGCTATTTATATAAAATTGAAAAGTTATACACAACAGTTGGCATTGAAAAGAAATTGCCAATTACATTAAAGTGATTCTAAAATAACACAAAATTAAAATGTTCAACACAACTAACATATAATTATGTCTTATGTTATATAATATAGTCTTACTTAATATCGAAAATTTAATGCAAAATACCTTTCATGAAGATATGTTTTTATTATCTTTACAAATTCTTTATATAAGAGTTTTACTTGTAAACACAGCGTATTCCAAAATGGTTAAAAAATGAAACTTTAATTTCATTTTGAAAAAAAATATACATTTTAAGTATTTTTAGTCTTACTTTAGAATGATATTTTGGATGTTGTCAAGTTGTTTGAGACTGATTTTTAAAAATACTTTATAAATTTATTTTTATCTACTATATTACATTCATAGTTCATGTTTCAACAACTTTGGAATAAGCCGGGTTTGCAAGTAATACCCTCATATATTCTTTACCGTTATCCATCTAATCTTTGGAATCCATATTAGTTTTCTTTCGTACCATCAGTTGCGGTTTTGCCTTTCTATACAAGTGAGCGATGAGATTCGAGCTATTATGAGTATTCATTAGCACGAGCCTAAGCCTGCGTATATTATCTTTTTAATCATAGGAGACTTTATAAATGATTATTAAGTATATTTCGAGCATTCCGTTTCCTTAATATTTAATGATATCTTTTTGTATACAATATTCCATAGTGAAGTAAAACCTTAGCTCAGTAAAAATCCACAAGCGACCCTCTGGATTAAAAGCCTATCAAAGTTTCCTTTTGTATTATTCCAGATTCTTTTACATATCCTATGCCAAATCCATTCCAGGACAAATAGAAAAATGCTAACGACTCTAAACATTTTCATCTGAGTGAACCACTATTGACAAGATTACATAAATCTCTGAATATATAATATATATTTACAAACACTAAATGAATTTAAATCATCTTAATAAAATCAATTATATGAGGTATAATACTAATAAAAAAACCGGTGCATCGATTCCACATTATTTATTGATATCATGACCGGTTTTTTCAACGAGGACATTATCAACTAATAAACTTATAATATATGACTACTGGATTATTTATACAAAATAAAGTAAGACTAATAACAAGTTATAAGAGGAAATTTTCAGTAAAAATATTTGTGAGCTATTAGTTAGGTTTTGCTTTTTTAATTTTTGGTTTAGTATGTCCAAAATATTTTTATATATTGATGTATTATGTACTGCGTTATTAAATTTAAATTTTACTTGTCAAGTGCGCGGTGAATTGGCGTCAGCTGTTATACCATGTACTGTATTTTTTATTTGAAAAAATAATAAACAGTTTGTAAAAAAATATGACAAGATTGTATAAATAAATGAATGACACCAGATTATCAATAATTAAAATGTTTAGCACCTCTTGCAAAATTCTCTCGTGTCTTTTATTTTCATCAGTTGATAATTCCCGCGATGAGAGAAACCGGTCCTGATCTTAATAAATAATGTGGTAGGTATAAGTGCTGAGTGGTACATTTTTTTTTAATAATGTGAAATATAATGCCTATCCATGATGAATTGACAGTGATAATTTAAAAAATGTGAAGATGAGACATTTATTATATGTGCTAATATTTCTTATATATTTTTTGAATAACTGTAATAAATACAATATATCTACACAGATTGACGTTAGTATTTTTTAGTTTACTTTACCTTAGTACTTTTGTAAGCCAATGCCTTAAAGAAAGATAGATGTGAATTCATCTTTTTATAAATTCTTTCAGATGGCTTTCTTATGTTTTGGGTTGAATTGGAAGTTTATGCCGAGCTTTCTTTACATAAAGGGCAGGGCATTGAAATACAAAGTTACCACTAAAAACATGCAATTTTATTTGCTTATCCAATATATTAGTATTCATTTGTTAGTTTCGGTGGTATTTTTTTCCTCTTTGATAGATAAGCAAAATCTCTTTCAATATATTCAATAGTAGATTTTATTCATCGTAAAATTAATGATTTTCTGTTCAATAACCTAATCAATCTACTAACTCGATAAGTTTGCTTAACGAAAAAAAAATCTTAGTAACAGTCTACAAATTTACAAAATATAAAAAAGCAAGAATGATTTAATGATCTGACGACATCTTCTTTTTTTACTTCACGAATCTTTTTTAAGTCACCTTAAAAATCACTGCTAAAAAAACATCATTATTTTTATCGGTTTATTCAATGTCAAAATTATTTTTTCTTTGCTTTGTGGGACTTTGGTTTTAAAAAACGACTCCGACTCTGAATTAATTTTCCATCCATAATTTTACATAGTAAGCATAACATACAGTGGCAACACTATGAACTTCTTCTTGTCTATTTTGTGGTTTGAACACACGTATTTTTTTTTAAATGGATCTTATTCTTAATATTTCGGCTTAGACTCCGGAAAAAGGTCACCTGTCTCCGACTCCACATCTCTAATTTAACTTCATACTCCCGATGACCTATTAGTAACTGAGAAACTGTTTCCAATAGGGATGCTACTGGAAAAGGTTTGATATCAATTATCACTCAATTATATTGCTCTGGGTATCATAACACTAGTAAGGAGTTCAGAGTTATCCTGTTAAGCATGTGGTTTTTTGTAACGTATAATAAAGTAGATAAATAAATTTATGATGTTGTAGGTACTAAATAGTTTTTTTTTGTACATGCTCTGTCACTGTAAAAGAGTATGTTTGTTATATTTGCTACAAAAATCCGTGGTATAAAAATAATTTATTTGTAAATACAATTTCGTCCACGCGTATTCATTTCATTTGGTATAATTATATATTTTAAGAAACGTGACATTTTAACGATATGGCTTTATAATTCCCGATCTTCCCTTGCGATATCATCGTAATTTGGGGCAATTTTAAATTAAAATAATGCAAACAAATTGATAAATTACATACTTTTACCCAAAATATTTCGTCCTGTTAACCTACCATCCGAGTCCACTGATTAACGCCGCATAGTTCTGTAGAATGCTCTTTTAAGTTCAACCTTCAATAGTTGAGCTATGGAATTAAAATAACATTTTATATAAATACATAAAAAATGATAACTTTGTTATTCCACAGGTTATGTAACAAATTGTGATGTATTTCGCCCTGAGAGGCATATTTAGACAAACTATCAGAAATGTTGAAATCAATTGAAAATGCTTGATATAAACCGATCCTGATCATATTAAATGAATGTGGAATTAGTATAAAATAGTGTTTCATTCTTTCTATATAACTATTAGTAAAATACCGCTGAATACATCATTAACATGTTAAACATTTTAAATTTCGCGTGGGAAAATATTGGCCGTCGTAGCTTACCGTGTTTGATTATACTGGATAACGTATTCAAGGGTTTCAATCTCTTCTTTCGCGCAAGATTTTTCAATTGTAAACTACACATTTTATGAAAAATAGGTGATTACTTGTATGTAGTTAAGATACAATGGATGATTATACTACATACTTGATTTAGAACAGAAAATTTTCGACAGTTTTACAAATATATATATGCTTGATTAAAATAAATGTGAATTGATAAAAAAATAATTACATTACAGAATCAAATAAAAAAAAAATACATCAAATCAGTCACCGAAAATATTCATATCTATCTGGATTTATTGAGGTTAATATGCCGAAATAGATTTTAAATTACTATGGTTATTCAACGTAGTAGTTATTGTATTTAATATTTGTGTTAAATAAGTCGATCGTCTTTCACAAATTATCTTATAATAACATATACGCATGGCGTCTGTTCCGGTTCCCTTGTATGCAAATCCAAATTATTCTATTTATCGTGAAAGAACTATTAAAGTCAATTTATTGATGAATGTGGCGATAGTTTTATTTTTACTGGTGACTGAATAAGAATGCGTTTTATGATGGATAATTTAGAACTTGAATTTTTTAAACTATTAAGTATCTAGTTTTAGTAATATATTTATATACAAATTAGTCTAGTCACAATTTACATTTAAAAAAGAACAATCGTATTGGTTAAAGATATCTTTATCCGGTAATAAACAACACCCATTTTAAAAAAATCATGTCCGCTTTTGTGGGGGATATGACCTGCTATTGAAATTATCTTTGCAGTAGTTTTTCTGCGAGAAACGCTTGTTACTCAGTTGCTCAATCTCTCTTTTTTTATAAGAGTCTAGGAATTGAAACGATAGGGCTACGACAGGCTAGTGGTTAGCTAATCGCTAAGCACCGTTATTTTACGATTGCAAGGCCGGGAAGTAATTTTTAAATATCCACCAAAGAACAAAAGTCGATACATCGATTGCAAAACTATGTTCACAGAAGCCAACGACATCTGCGCACGGACCCGGCAGTATAATTGATCGCTTAATTCGGATTGTTTAATTAATAATGAAAGAAACATACGAATAGGAGAGTGAACATATTATATCATTCATACAATTTTATGATGTTTAAGCTTAATTTGTATGAATTATATTCACAAATTAGTAGTAGTTTTCGTTTCCACCAAGAATTAAAGTTTTACTGTTCTCACCAGGACTGTGGAGTCGTGTAAAAGAAGACGACTCCGACTCCAGCTTAAAAAATAATTACCGACTCCGAGGAAATTTTTGAATAATTTCATTTTAAATAATGTATGTATACCATCAGATCATCTTAGGCAGCCAAGCATGAAATGTCAACACTTGACTATTTTGTTATTAAATATATTTTTCAAGCCAAAATCGAGCCGCTCATTTTTCACGACTCCAACTCCACAGCCCTGGTTTTCACACACTCATTGTGATTGAGACGTTAATTAACGCGTCACAAATCATGTTCTTTGTTTTTCATATGCTACCAAAATGAGAAATTATTAAAAATAAAAAGGCCAAATTAGGTTTTAAAACTATATCAAAACTTAAATCACAATATGATCTATAATAACATAATTTAGGATCGAGATTGAATTAAATCTTTTTCATATTATTTGATATTTATGATTATGTATCATTGTTTTTACTCGGATATTTATGTGTTATCTTGTATCGTTTTTCCCAGCGACCACGAAAATATGCACCCAGTGACGTCCGCGAATGAAATATTATTGCAGACAGGGGGAGGTCCTATTGTAATTTTCGTTGCGGTCGGTTCACCTTTGCCCATTATTCACTTTGTCTAACTTTAGTTCCACATTTAGGCTAGAGCTTCCACGCCAGTGATTCCAAAACGTAGCAGATAATTTGGTATTTGCTCAGACGTATAATTTATTACACTTTCCGAATTATATCTGTATAATATCCAGCGAGATAGCCAAAAGTTTTTTTGTTGATTTATCATGTCGTTAACTGCCTGATTTGTAAATCCAAACAGCATTTAATGGAGTTAATATATTGTATCTTTTTTCTAATGCTTTTATTATCGGTAAAAACACTGAACATTAATATACTATATACATTTTTTTTAAATATAACTTTTAAAACACATACCCACATTTGAAAATATATAAATTTCACTCCCTTTTTACTCGATGGAAACGTTCTACGAAATTCCGTGTAAAATAAGGTTTCCTTGCATAAATATCAACTTGTACTAACTCAGTTTAAGTTCACTCGTGCCTCTTAAATGCCTGAAAATGCCAATAGGCGAAACCCAGGTAATTGGCGCAAAACATTTAGAAATTTAAAAAATATATCGATTTAAATTTTATTCAATGATACGTTAGATATAATTTATAGGCAGCAACTTTAAATGAATTTTATTTCTGAAACATAGATACGTATTTTTTATTGAATCATTTACTTATTGGAACTCCATTATATACGTATTTATTTTTAGAATTGAGTACAATATAAACACAGAACGATATTAATTTATATTTTTCATACTACATACTAAATTATTTTAAAATCTAGATGTTAATCATGGTATACTGTTTTTAATTTTGCTAACCTTCCCCTACCTGACTAAGTAAGGTCTTTTCAACTGTATCGTGAAGTAAAATAGATTATTTTTTTAAACATCTATCCTGAAAAGCCACACTCTTGGCATTATTGTTAGCAAATGGGCATTGATAAAAACCATGAAATTGAGTAACGACCCCTACGGTCGGGTAAGGTGAAACATTTTGTCATGTTCGTTGACCCAACCCTTTGAGTGCGAGCTTACGCTGGATGCACGGGTGAACCCTTCAGATCGAACGGCGCTGAACCAATATTGTTGGTTCTGCTCAACTCTATCCTTAATCGAAACCTCACGGTTTCAACTCAAATATAAACAGAGCCTTTTGTCTATACACCCAACTCAGCTTTTGCTGTATATTTGTTTTTCGAATAACTTTGAAAGGATTCAATAATTATAGACAACTGTGTACTGCATATATCGATGGCACAGTTCAATAGAGCCACAACTAAAAATTGTTAGTTTTGAGATATGGCTGTCCAAAGTTTTGACAAATTCAAACAGAGTTTAAAAGAATGATTATTATTGTTTGTTTCATCTTTTTGGTGAATCATTTTGTCTCATAATTCAATTCATATTTGTTTAACCGTTGGGATAACCATACAATGATATTTCGAGCGTTTTTTGTATGATGTCTTGATTTTATTATGCACACATCTGCCTGGCGAGAGAAAACTATTCATTTTTTTTTTTACTTCTACTTTTGTGGAGCTATAGAAGAGAGGTGTTCAAATATAATGAGTAACATAACTCAATAGATACAAATTTTGACTTATTGTTCTATGGAAGTAGGTCATTGTTTTTTTTAATATCAAATTTATGAAGCCTTAAGTACTAGTACGTGTTAACGTTAAAGTTCTTCGAGTCTCCTTCATCGCTAATGTTTTGGTCTTTGCATTCTTTTACCATCGTTTCCAATGGAAGGGCGTGATCGCTACAGAGGTGAGAAATCACATTATATTTTTTCCCCACATACTATATCCATACATGTACACATACAATATACAAGTTAGTCAGGAAAGAGAGTTGGGTTATTGATATGGTCAGTTACTACATGCATACATAATGAGTATCCACAAAACTCAATCAACGGTCAGTGACTATTCAAAACAGGTTCAGTAAATATGTAAAGACTACAGACCACTGTTATTATTTTATAAATTGATCGAAAAATACAAATTCTTCTACTAACATTTGAAGATTATTAGAATTAGAAAGACGGGTTGGCAGACTTTCAAGTGAGAAGACCCAGTTTGTCAAAGAAACAGAAATGTAATTGTCTTAGAAAGTTATAAATATATGGATTTTTTAGGTAAAATACTTGATAAGACAAGTGGGTTTAACTTTGAAGAGCTGCAACTGCTTACACAAAGATCGTCGGTTTGATAACGCCTGATTGATATATGTACGTAGAAAGACAAATGATATAAAAATGTTTTTTTATTCTTATTTCTCTATCAATATGTCTCAAGAAACAGAGAAATTTCATTATTAATTCAGCTTTAGTTACTTTTATGGTAATAAAAATATTTATTTGTATTGGATAATTAATACACTCTTAACACCAGTGAAAACCGTGTGAACACAGTGACCATATTCCATTATTTGTCATTCACATGATAAAATAAAGTCACATAAATAAATCTCTATTTACAAATGTCCACTCTCAAAGGCATTGTCATATATTTGAATCTGTTTACAAACGACTAAACATCAACAATTGTGGCAGTCAGTGGACTCGCCAGTGACTAGTCGAATGTCAATTTTGTCACTCAACACATTATATAATGTCGTCACCATACTGGCAGAAGTTTGTAACTTGATAAGTTACAAAAATAAGATAAGTATATTGTGATATTTTTAGATATCAATTACTAGACTAACTCGAGAGGTGTATTTACTGTCCATACCAGTTTGGCAAAAACAGCAATCACTATTAATTCATAATAAAGTCAAAATACCACTGTATTTGATTTTACATTTTTGTATATGCTTTGTAGCCTTCATTAGTAGTAGAGCATCCAATCACAGACCCTTTTTGTAATCCCGGGATTGAACATTCACCATACAATCGTGTTGAAATTCGAGATTCAGGATTGAAAAATTTTTGCTTGGCGATTTTGAAATTTTATGAATTGACGGATTTCCTAAAACGAAAAAATTTGGGACTATTTTTTAGCTGGTTGCCTATTTTCAATAATTTTTTAAGAATGTTGCACTTCCTATCCCTAATACCGAAATCCCGGAATTAGTACTATCACAGCCCCGGGATTTGAGGACCTACTTAGTAGTTATACGTTCCACATTGAAAGCCAACATACATATTATATTACACATCAATGGCGTAGTAAGAGGCGGAGGTGGACCGCCCCGGGTGACATCTTTAGAAAAGGGTGGGACTTCGAATAGAAAATACAATGTGTTGGACCTAGTAAACAAATAAAAATTGTTTTGCTAACAGAAAAAAATGAAAGCTTTATTCCTTTCACCGTGCTTTCTTCTGTCTTATTCGTGCTTCTTGACTCGCTAACATAATATACTTTTTTTGACGGAAAAATATTTATGTATATATATTCTTTTTTTATTTATAAACTCTTATATTAGTATTTTTTGTAATTTAAGATTTCGACTGAAGGTGCTTGGTGGAATTTCAATATTAAATTTGAATCGTTCTAGCGTTCATCGAACTATAACGAACTAACGAATCGAATTAAATAAAATTTACATTTTATTTGTCCATGTCTAATTTATGAAAGTTATTTCTGCAAAAAATACTAAATTTGAATCGTTCAAATTATGTACATTCACACAAGTTTTGTCACTAACGACCCGGGTTTCGCCTTTCGGCATCTTCAGGCAAAATAAATATGACCAATGTCATTTAGATTCTGACCATTTAATATAAATTCTGACCACTTAATATATATTCTGACCATAAATTATTTATTCTGCCTTCTGTTATTCTGACCGATACATTATGACCATTTAATATATATTCTGACCAATGTAATATAAATTCTGGCCGATATTGAATTAAAATTCTGACCGTTTAAATACGAGCCTTTTTTTAACAAGTTAAATGACGCCGGCAATAAACGCCAACTTTGAATACAAGCTACAAATGACCTGTTATTAAATTTCATTCTGAGATTAACAATGGATATATACAGTTACTATCAGATTTCGCTTTATCATCTGACGTTTCAGTACATTGATACAATTCTTTATACTGCACAGTATGCATTTATGGCTGATTGTTATACCACCTATACAAAAATGTCCGAGAAGAATTATTTAAATTTACGAGCAGTTGAAAGTACACAATGAACATAGAAAATTGCCAAAGCAATACAGTAAATACGTTGTGGGGAAAGTACATCAAGAGCGCATCGTCATGCAGTTCTCCAAACCAGTGCTCCCCAACCCTTTTCATTCCACGGCCCCCTAAATCTGAAAAAAACAATCCGTGGCCCTCCTCAATACAAAACATGTTCTTCGGCGGCCCCCGTAGAAATTTCGTGCCCCCCAATATAGGAAGCACCGCTCTAAACATCAAAAATTCTCATAGTTAAATTTTATAGAACTGTTTATTTTTATTTTTTTTTAAACCATGTCCGCTCCCAATGTGGAGCATATGGACTCCTAATGGAGTTTATCTCAACAGAACTGTTTCTTCGAGAACTGCTTGTTACTCAGTTGCTCAACCTCTCTTTTTCCAAAGAAAGTAGGGATAGAAGGATAGAGCTAGGACAGGATTAGTGGTAAGCTAATCGCTCTCGATACGCCCCGTTCATAGGATAGGATGGGTGAGGGGGGAATTCAAGACATCACATACATCCATGCCTTTGAACAGAAATTCATAAATCGATTGAAAAATCAATTTATAAAGCCGCCTGTGTGGTCGAGTGGTCAACGTTGTTGGCTTCGGCTACAGAGGGCCCGGGTTCAAATCCCGGTACGGAACTGTTTATTAGTGATATAAAATGAAGTTTTGTATCTTTGTGATTTCACCGATTGTGTTAAATACTGTGTTATTTGTTTTTCCTTCGTAAGAAACATCTTTATTTTAACTTTTGTAATGTAATTTAAGAATAGAGTATAAATTAATTTTAATTCTGAAAATGTAAATGACAAAATGGCGTTTTGGTTTTTTCTTTCTACTCAATTTATGCAAGCTTGAATATAATTCTGACGATGGCGCATGCTGAAATAGCTATACATTTTGTGATTGCCATATTGAGAAGATCAAAAGCTTTTTGACGACAGACACATACACACATAATAAATCAGCTATTTACTTCATATATAAAACGATTAAAAAATATATAAAAATATATTTGTATAAATAGAACGGCTATCAAAAGAAAATTATATTAATATAGATATTTATCAACAGTTGGATTACGACAAAGTAAACACTAAGCCCTTTTCAATAATGGTAGCATTTTTAGTACATTAATAGATTATATGTTTTTAATAGATATTACAAAACTAGCTATTTTTGGATAAAGATAATTATATATCCGAACGCTTTCGTGTATTTCTAATAATAATCGCGGTAATAATAGAACCGTTGAGTTATAAATAACTTACTCACGCAACCGCTGAAGGGTCCCGTGTTGACAGTGAGAGTCTTCCGTGTTGACATTTATACAGGTTGGCATCTTGAAAGGGAAATGCTCACTTATGAAGCGGACATGGAGAATTACGATAGACTTCCGCAACTCTTAATTGCATCGACAGAGAAGTTCTTTAAATGTTTAAATGCTAGCGCAAACGAGAGATGAAAAGGCAAAAGTCATCTAGGAATGGAGATTAAACAATTTGTCTCATTGAGAGAGTGAGTCAGTCGAAAAAAGTTTTTTATTATCTTGACGGCCATACACAATCAACTAAATTAATTAAATTGCGTGTTTAATTGGTATTGATTGAAACTAAAGATGTGTATCTCATTTTGCTTGGCAAAATTAATTCGAATAATTCGTTCAGACAAATATGTCAAACGTCCTTAGAATTGTAATAGAAGAAAAATATAGTTCTGTTGTGCAATTTATTGATATTTCAGTGTTGTAAAACCCGATATAACAACTCCATATTTCACATACATTTTACATGATTTTTTAAACATTATTTTTTATTGTTATTTTGATGCAATTGATATTCAAAAACATGCGCAACTTACAATTCAGCCTTTCTTTTCGTATAGTGGCTGACTGACAGCTTGTTCTCTAAGCTTCATCAATCGAGATAGTTCTCGTAAATATACAGAACCCATCAACTGGCATTAAAAATAACTTAAACAAATGGCCACTACAATCAAGTAATCTGTAATAATTTTGTTTAATATAATATTCAATTTATAAGTATAATCCATTTAATTATTAACAACATTGTTATATAGTTCTTTTATTTCGTATCGAATTTATTCACTCTAAGGAAAGTATTCGGATATATGTAGATACATTAAAGTAAATTAATTATTTTAATACAATTATAGAGATACCTTAATCAGGTAAGTAATGTATAGCGCACGTGGTTTATTTTTTATTTATTTTTCAATAAAGGTCTCTCAAAATTGTATGAATAATTACTTCCGAGATAAAAAAACAAAAATAATTCCAACCAGGAAATAGAAACATGATACACTGCTTCTTTTTTGAGTGGTTAATTAATTGCTTCAATCCAAAATATAAATCAGAACAAGAAAAACAATTCCAAGAATAATGGTTTGTCAAAGAAATGGGTTTTGTCAAATAAATTTGTCATAAAAATATTGACATGTATCGGAAGTAACACCTAAGTGGAAAAAGTTAATTAAAGGCATTCCTGGAGGCAGTACGATCGTCATAAAATATATTGGAAAATAATAATTTGTCACAAGTGATTCATCATCATCAATAATATTAATAGACTTAAAATCAACCAACTTCACGGTTAATTCATTTCAATACAGATTGTGACTCACAATAATTATGCGGCGAAGTATCATATTTTTTTTGTTTTGTTTAGTAAACTAATAACTTATTCCTGCTATACACTACAGTCAGTCCTACAATATAAAATATGCTTAAAAGACAAAAAACTATCAACTTTTGTATCTTTTCTCTCCCTTCCAGTCGTCTGCGTCCAGTAGAAAACGATAAAACCCCGACCTCAATTTTGTCAATTATAACTTAGTTACTAGAATCAATTTTTAGTTTACTCGTTAACTTTGCGATATTCTACATGATGTTGCATGTTAAAAAACGAAACACGTGTTACACAACACAACAAGTGGAGTAACAAAGTTATCAAATTAATTTTGCGTCTGCTTCTTTTTCTCTCAATTTCTCTCAAAAAATGACTAATAGTGCATTGTGTTATAACGCAAAAATGTAACATGGTTTAAATTTGAATCGTTCAAATTATTTATTATTCATTCACAAATCGTAACGTGATTTATTATATTACATGTTAGAATTCGTCGATTGGCAAGCAAGTTTTTAACAAAACCAACACGTTTCTGTTTCATAAGAAAATCTATATCGAAAGTTATCCCGAGGATGATGAATTCTAATCCCGGAATTCAAATCTATCGAAAACCGTACGAGGTCCCGGAATCTGGGATTGGATTTCTTAATTGTGAGCAAGGTTATAATTATTTGATAGTATATTTTTCGTTATACATAATATGTGTTTTTCTACACCATGATGTCATCGTGATTCTTTTCATGTACAAAACTCATAGTATTTCAATGGTTGTCTATTTTGAGCTGAATATGTACGCTGCGAGCCGCATTTCTATTTCAATTCAAAGCCCGCCCGAAATGGAGGTGAACTGTTTTTTGGTATGGAAATCACGGCGCACACGTGTGCCGAATTATTTACAAATGATCCGTTTAAATAACCATTCATTACTTTGTCGGTTGGACCAAAGTTAATTCAATAGACTCGGCCTGGTTTCACGATGCATAACAAGTCTGTACGAATACATACTCTGCACCTGTGACTAGGGATTCCAATTGAATATTCGAATAAATTCAGCACGTTTTTGTTATTTGGATGTTCGAATGTTTGATAAATCATTCGAAAATTATAATGTATATTACATTAATGGTCAAAAATTTAATATACCAACGTTATAGTTCGAGCAGGGCTATTATTTTAATAGGGCCCTGTATGGCTGTATATTCTTATCAGTTGAATATGCTCGTGATAAGCGAAACCGATCCCGATCATGTTTAATAAATATGGAATTAGTACAAGTGCTTTTTTTAAATATAATTTCTTCACCAAGTATTGACAGTGAACACGTTAAAAGTGATTATATTTTGGTCACATTAGTTTTCTTTCAATTACTTAAACCCTCTACTTAGGATTGATCTATCTGAAAAAGCAATAATTATAGACACAAAAAACTTAAAAAATGTCCGCTTCCACTGATAAAGTTAAATAGTTTACAAATTGCGAAGAAACTTCTTTGTGGTGCTTTTTTTTAGAACGTGAAATTGTATTTTGAATCCAACTTTCAAGAAATTCAAAAATGAACAGGCACGGTAGAATGAACCGTTAACAAATTTAAAATATGCACTGTTTGTTTTTATATTGATTATTTTTTCATTATATAAAACATATATTCGAATATTTGACGATTTTCGTATTCGAAATTCGAATGAAGTATAGAATATTCAAGAATATTTGGAACCTCTATCTGTGCCTAAAATTATCAAATGATTACGTATGTTAGGAGGCGTGGTGTGGTCTCTTGTATTGTATTTAATATATCATCAATTTAAATCTCCCATTAAAAAAAATCAATGAATTACTAGTAAATAATTGACAATTCAGTAAATGCGTTACATACACTTTATAAATATTACTTAATCCTGGCTCCAGGTTTCGGAAACTTACTTTGTTGGAAGGCTGATTAAAATTAACTGTAACATTTATGAAATTAAAACACATATTTTTACAGGTTATTAAAAAAACATATTCAAACATAATTGATTATATAGTACATATTTTGTATGAGTAATTAAATGTTTAAAACATTTAGTTAAAGATTTATGACTAAAATTGGTATATGATATAGTAGTTAATACTTATTAAGAATAAATTGTTTCTAATTAAATAATAAATAAATTGTATCTAAAATAATTTTAGATTTATTAACTAATTATATCAAATCGTTTTCTTTTATTAAGTTTACAACCACTTTAATAGCTTCCCTTGTTGTGTTCGAGTTATGGATTTCTGTTCGAAGAAATGGACGTCCCTGATGCTTGCAAATTCCTCCTTCTCATTCGATCCCATGAACGGGGCTTAGCGAGAGCGATTAACTAATCACTATTCATGTCAGCCTTATCCTTCCCTGTCTACTATCTTCGAAAAAGTGAGATTAAGCAACGGTAAAAAACGAGTAGTTATTCCCGAAAAACTTATATTGAGATAAACTTGACCTGGGAGGAAACAAAGAGACTGGCGGTGGATAGAGAATCTTGGAAGAACCATGCGGTGTTCATTTGATTGACATTGGTAGCGGACGTGGTGAAAAAAAAATCAATGTTATATTATGCAATATGTTTATTGTGTCATGGGACAGCTTCAAATGTCTATCTCACATTTACAGAAACAAAAAAATATAGTTTTGAGACTCACTGTTCCTTTTCTCTACATTGAATTTGTTATAACAAATTTTAGGCATTACCAGTATTATCGTGTAAAAAAATTGACAATCAATTTCAATTAAATTTTTAATCATGACCGCAATTAAGTTTTTTTAAATTTTAATATTACCATAAAATATATATTTATTTATTGTTATAATATTATTTCTCAAAAAATGGATTTAAGTATCAATTTAAAAATATATGTAAACTAGCTAAACGCTGAAAACGAAATGACTTAAGCATGAAGCAATATCTCAGTCCCCTTGGTTTATTATAAACATATCATGAATGATCTCAGTATTTTTACATTTGAAATATGATTATTAATTAATCAACTCAATTGCCAAAGAGCCATTGTCAATGAATCTGTGTTTGGTCATTTATCAAAGCAATCTCGGCTTAAGGCGTTGACTCGAGTCTGACCCGGACCCTCATCTGATTACTGATTACCACAGCATTGTCCAGTGCTGCCACCCTGCAGAAACTTCCCAACAAACGTCAGCGGTCAAATACATAATTGGGTAACTTTAACGGTGACATTTTGGGTATTTACCTATTTATAAACAAAACACGTAGAGTATTTCTTCCCTTTCTCTGATTATCAAATACATCAACACCCGGAATACCTTTAGGGTGCCATTTGCACCTGTTAATTAAATTCAATGAATTTAATTCAAACGCATTTCAAAAAATCAATTATATTTTTCTCCAATGTTACAATGTATGTTATGTATTCATACATTACACTCATTAATAGGTATAACTTGTGAAATAAGTTTAACGAGTAAATTCGGACTAAATCAGCTTTAATACTTAGAAAAAAGTTCATGTCAATTCACTCAGGTCCTCGCGAAACATTTCAACATTCAAAGCAACAACACTGCACACTGATAAAGCTCTTCTTTTGTATTTTAACTGTTATCGTTAATTTGTTTAATTGATATCGTTTCTACTCAAAACCTATGCTAGATAATTATGCCCCACGGTTGATATGCTCTCATATCAATTCATAACATATTTGCCGTCGGTTATTTAATCGGAAACAGATGATATTTTACAGGAGAATGGAAGAAATTGCATCTTTTATTGGTTGTAACTCGTGAGGAAGAAATGTGACTTGAGGACTATCTTCCTTAAAATAATCGCCAAATCCATCGAAAATATCATAATAACACAGTCAAGATATTGCTGTTGTCGTCTAATTGTAGTTTTTCTCTTTTCTAGGTAAGTATCTAGTTTTCTACTTCATGTTTCATTGACCCAATACTGGTCGATTGCCTTCGCTTAAGCCCTACACTCTCGCATATTGGTAAGTAACTTAAAAGAATACTTGGTTTTGCAAAAAATAGATGAATTGAATCCTTTACAAATCCATGTCCTTAAATGGCGTTTTTTTGTGAATACAAGACAATATGTTTAAGAATAATGTATTAGAGTACACGTTAACATTGTTAAATTCTGAAATCAAAATTGACCTCGAGGTGGGACATAAAATGGAAAATTTAAAGCCATTTCAATCACCGAATTGATTTTCATTTATATGACACCATTATTATGAATGAATTGCCTAGAGAAGTGGACATTTTTAGCTACAATATATGAGAACTGTTAGATTTTACTTTTTTATTTTGTATGCTCAAAATATATTTATGAATTCGGTAGTTATTTTATTTTAATTATTTTTTTCATATGCGTGGTGAATTGGCGTCAGCTGTAATGCCATGTACATAATGTCGTTCTCATTTTAAACAACAATAAACAAATATATGATCCTTCAACATCAAAATATTTAAAAAAAATTGGCATTAGCTCTAATGTCAAATATTTATAAAAAAAATATTTATAATCATCCAATTATCAATCCATTTATACATGACAATGACGCGACACCGACATAATATATACATATTATTAAATCAATTGTTGACCATTATTTTGAATAGAAGGCAAATCCTTGCTCGCACATAAAAACAATATTGAAACGTTAAAAAAATTAATAATTCAAATGATAATATTTTTCAGAGTTACAGCTGCTCTCAAAGTGTCATCGCACCATACTGTCAAACTGAATGGTGTGCAGGGTCGCCTTTTGTCCGTCCGCAAAGTCCGTCACATTCCCGCCTCCAGATTAATCTAGCACCATTTTCCTTCCTCACATTTCCTCCTTGCTCCTCGTCTCTGGCAGCCTGGAATAGCACCCTGCCACTTTTCAGCGATTCACAGAATGGCGTCCGCATCCGCCCATTCACAAACGAACCGATTAGAATGGCATCCATTTGAAGATATTTAATTTACACTCCGACGTACACAAGAAACATTATTTAAGATTTTAAACACTGATGATTTTAGGTTTTGAATTTTGAAATATCACTTTTGCACTCAATGATTTGCATGATGAAATTCATACATCAACTATCAAAATTATCTGATCCATATTTTGGATTTATATAAATAAATAATTTATTTATTCCCTGCCCATAATGGATTTTTAAACTATTGTCCGATTCATAACAAACTAAGCTTAATGCAGAGGAATCCCGGATAAACTAACGTTCGGCTCACGTAAATTGACGGTAATGTCTCAAAAGCAATAGTTCACTCGGATTTTACCAATGTCCAAAATAGAAAAACTCCTACAAGAAAGCGTTAATCATTAAGAACAAAGGAATATTGTGTTTTTCTTAATAATCATTAAGAAGCACTGATTTAGGAGCCTACTCAAAAGAATGTTCAATTTTGTATTATGTATAATATAAAATATTTAACTTTTTACCGATTTACAAATAATTTGCTCTATTGTGCGTTTTGCGTGACATCGTAAATTTTCAGTGGTCTATTGATGGCGTTAGATCATTTTCACTTCTAAATGTAGATAACTGTTTCATTTTCTTCTTAAAATACCTGCCGGACATCACTCCTTTATATACGCCGATCATTGAAATGAACTCCTTTGTCTGAAACTTATTTATAGCGCCGACAAACGTCGCTTAGTGCGCTAGAAAGGGAAGAAGACTTAATTTTTTTTTTTTATGTTTTTCGAATAATTTATGTCTTGCGTTTCGACGTAACCGCTAAGTGTTTTTTGTCTACGTGCGGAAAAGGGAATAAAATACTCAATACAAGTATTACATAGTTAATTTTAATTAAATAAGAGACTACCAAAGAAACTGATATAAACGGTGTTATTATATAATTAGTTATCCACCAAAATGCACTTGTATTTGTATTACAGTTTATATCTATCAATATACGTACGGTTACGAATAAACTTCAGTTCAACTGATGACGCTTCTCAGAGAAGCGAAACACGTGTCACATTCTATAACACAACAAGCCGAATAAAAAGTTATAAACATTAATATTATATTAAATAGCAATGTATCTATGTATATTTTTAACAATTGACAATACTTGTTACAGCGAAAACGTGATATTTATTAAAACAATGTTTTATTTCTTATTGTTCTTTAGCTTTTCGTTAAATTGGTTAAATAATGGAATGATTTGTGAGGAATTAGAGTCGGAAGTCATGGTGTCGGGTATTTTTCCAGAGGTAGAGTCGGAGTCGGAAAACGCGGAGAAAAGCAATTTAAGATATTGAAAAAATTATTAGTCTATTCATCATATTGATTTGTAAAATATATTACCAACGTGCACATCTGTGTCAAATATCTTCGGCTCGGAAAGGGTTGATTAATTGTTTTTAAATGTGATTGTACACACCTTAATTATTAATGAAGTGCGGGCACTTCAAAAGAATGTACGTTTGGTATCTTTACACTGCTTTCGGTAATCGACCTTAATACTTAGGGCTCACGACTTCGTATTATTCTAAAACAGACTGTGATACGATACGGCCCTTTGGCATGATTTGTACTTGCATTTCCTTATACGGTTGTTAGCAAAGCTTGGTAGGTATAATGAGGAAGAGAGAAAGACTAATCACATCATTTTTCGATTATTCAAGGTCAAATGGACAAAGTCGCCAATGTAAGCAAATATTAAGAATTTAGCAATCCGCGGGCCTTGCCGCGGATTATTGAGTGCAAAGACAAACCCACTGCTTGGTAAGTGAGTACGTGGGCGCACAGAGCCAAATAGAAATACCGTCTCTCGCTCGCGCGCGGTGCTCGACCGAATTACCGGTCGAGCGCGACGAGAGAGGGAAATGGAAACGCTTGCCGTTTTCCTCCTCCTCAACGGAGGCTCCCCATAATTTACAGGTACACCTAGCATAGGCTGTTCTAGCCCCTGAAGAAATTTCGCTGAATTCTATCGACGCAATTTCCAATTGCGATCGAACAAATGAATCCCGCGGCGACCTCGACCAGGGTCGTCAGGGACAAAATTCGTTTGAGAATTTTTGTTTTTACGACACTAGCCATGTCCTAGTATGCACTGCATAAACTAATATTAAAATCATGTTCGCGGTTTGGACTCCACCAAGCCCTCACCTGCGCCAATTAAAATCGTGCGGAACCGGCGCCCGAGCCAAGCTTCGGCGCCGAATTTTTTTCGAGCCGTAAAGGACGATGGTCCGAAACGGTGTTGTAAATTAAATTGCAATCGGATAACAGGTTTATTAGTAATTCAATAAACTGTGATTTCCCCATACATTTTGGCGAGACAAATTTTCGAAACGCGTTCGGCGCGTAGCGTTTGCCGTTCGATACTAAAATAAGCCCCGCCCAGTCCGACCAATCGTAGCGGTTCGCGTGGTCATACGTGCGATTGCAGGCGGCCTCCCCTCCACCGCGGTCAATCAAAATTTCAATCTGATATGAAGCGCGAACACACGAAGGGAAGGTGGGAAATTTTAGTTTCATGGAAGCGAACGACTATCACGGACGTTCCTTCGAATTTTCAGCCAAATCCCTTCAGGAACATTCACCATAGAAAATATTTAGCATAAATTTGCACTTAAATCGATTTTAGGCTGTTATAAAAATCAGACTCAATTCAGTAATTACTTTTTCGCGGACGATGACATCTCCGCTTTGATTAACCGGTACACCTGACTCGCTCAGGTGGAAAATTTTTCTTCTTTTTCTCATAACTCGCTTCAGCAACGAGTTATGAGATCGCTTGTAAGAGCAATATTTCGCGGAAAACTGATTCTGACACGACAGTGATTTTTCTGATTTTCTATCTGTCATATTAAGATCACTAGAGACGATTTTCGCTCAGCGGAATCGTTGTTCTAGAAAAATCTCAGTTGCCGCCATCTTGAGATATTTCGGCAGAGCCACGGGAGGTCAGCATCTTAGCCAATCGGCGTGAGACGCAGATGCTGAGGTTAGCAGATTTGCTCGGGTCAACCGTTTTTTTTGACCCTGGCCGAGGACGCAGCTGGACCAAATCCTTTACAAAAAGGCAGGCCCTTTTTGCAAAAGTTACCAAATCTTCACCGACTTCTACGCGTTACTCTGCTCCCGTGCTCTCTTCTGCCGATATTATCCGCCGCGACATCTTTAATAAAAAAACCAGCCAGAAATTCTCTCAGCTTGACCAATTCATTCGAATAGTTGACATTGTGCAAAGCTGAGTTGAATTCTGTGCTACCTCCTTGTGTTATCGCTTGCCGCCAGCCGTTTTGTTTGCTGAAATTGTTCCTGATAAGCTGTCTCCGGTTCCTGAGAACTTCCAAAGGTTCGTCTACTATTATACGTTGCATAAATATGTCGCGGCCTATTGTTGCTGAGTCAATACTCTTTAACCTAAGGTCCGCGGCCAGAACTGTAGCTTCCTGCTCGATCTCGACAGTGAGAATCGAAATAAAGACGCGTGTAAAATCGCGGTCATATCTTTGCTCCTAGCCGCACTTTATTAAGTGTCGACAGGACCCCTTCATGTATTAAATGTTGTTTCTTCTAAACTCAGCCTAGTAAAATCGTGTGTCACTTCTTGTTCGAAATGGCAATAACAGCGGCCGGAGGAGAGTACGGGAACGCTAATTTTGATTTAAATTCATTGTCTTATTTTATTGTGTGTTGTACCCTGTCTAACTGTATACTGTAAATATTTTGTCGACCGACTTCGCGCGGAGGATGCTCTCCGTTCGGTCCAGTGTAACACTCAGCGGCGCTTGGTCTTCGGAAAAATCGTGAAATATATAATCGTAATTAATCTTGTTTTTGCAAACGCCGAAGCGTTTTCCGTTTGTTCTCAATTCGGTATCGGCTACCGGGAATAATAAAATATGGTACGATGGTTCAATGCATAATTTTCCTGCAACACCTAAACGTTTCACGTTTGTTTCAAAGTCCGATTTTTTTTATGTTTGTTTAAATATTTAATTATAATTGCAAAGTCCGATCTTTTTATGTTTGTCTCAATATTTAATTATATTGGCAAAGTCCGATTTTTGTTGTTTGTTTCAATATTTAATTATATTTGCAAGTCCGATTTTTTTTATGTTTGTTAAATATTTAATTATATTTGCAAAGTCCGATTTTTTTTATGTTTGTTTCAATATTTAATTATATTTGCAAGTCCGATTTTTTATGTTTGTTAAATATTTAATTATATTTGCAAAGTCCGATTTTTTTATGTTTGTTTCAATATTTAATTATAATTGCAAAGTCCGATCTTTTTATGTTTGTCCCAATATTTAATTATATTGGCAAAGTCCGATTTTTTTTGTTTGTTTCAATATTTAATTATATTTGCAAGTCCGATTTTTTTTTATGTTTGTTAAATATTTAATTATATTTGCAAAGTCCGATTTTTTTATGTTTGTTTCAATATTTACTTATATTTGCAAAGTCCGTGTTTTTTATGTTTGTTTCGATATTTAATTATATTTGCAAAGTCCGATTTTTTTATGTTTGTTTAAATATTTAATTATATTGGCAAAGTCCGACTCTTTTTATGTTTGTTTCAATATTCAATTCTATCTGCAAGGTCTGAATTTTGTTTGTTGCAATATTTAATTATATTCGCAAGATCTGAATTGTTTTGTTTGCTTCAATATGTAATGATATTACAAGGTCTGAATTTTTGTTTGTTTCAATATTTAATTATATTGGCAAGGCCTGGATTTTAGTATGTTTGTTTCAATTCGGTGACGAGACCACGGGGATAACTAGAATTCGCAAAAACAATGCGATATTCACTGTTGTTTTGCAACGTCTCAATTAGTTTGAGTTTAGTAATCAACTACGAATTATTAGGCAAATTGGCCGCTTCATTGGGCGCAGTACCCCGGCCGAACGAAACTACGTGCGTTTGCGCCGCGGTACGTCGCGGGCCCCACGCATCAATAATTAGCTACCCGGAGTTGCAATAGAAAAAGAAAGGTCCGTCACCTAATGATGATAATTGTAAATTCAATAATGTATGCCTATCTGAGGGCGAAGTATCTGAATAACACAAATAGCAAACGACACCAAGCGACGCTGAGGACTTGTATAAAATTGTATGTTATTTTATGTTAGGTATTTTCTTTTGTTTCTAAATTGGTTGTGTATTTTGTTTTTTCCTGTGTCATTGATAATCGTCGATCACCGCCGTCATAACGGCAAATGTTAGTTATAAGGGTGAACTATGGGAGGTGTGATAAGTCGAGTCATTTTTAAATATAAATGTCAGACATAATTTTGTCACTTGTTAACATTGAGAGGTCGCGGGGTCAAGTCTGCGGGACACTTAGTCTCGAGACGTCAGGAAGAGCTGTCATCACGCCTTCCATAGATTCACGATGCAAGGTCGGCGGAGCTAAGTAACAAAGGATCAGACAGCCCCGAGGACTTGTGCGAAAAAGGGTCTCAGGTTTCGCCGGCCTCGCACTAGTTTAATTTTAGCTAGGTCGACGTCGGAGGGTGTTTTTTGTATTGAGTACTAGGGAGGCAATATCATTGCGGATTCACGGGAATCCGAGTGATACGGCGCGGTGGACGTATAATTCCGGGGGCAGATAGCCCGCCTAGACAAGCGCACTTGTCTGGGACCCATGTCTGTCGAAGTTTCGGCAGACACTCAATAGTAAAACCTAAAATCCAATTCGTCCAGTTGGATTACGTCACTCGATAGCGACGCCTTCAAGCGGTCTGACACCGTGCCTGGAGCCGACCTCGGACGGAGGTCTGGTCTCCGCCAATCCTCCCTAATACTCGAACAAATCTAAACACGTAGTGTAAGTAACTTCATAGGAGATTTCACTAATGCGATTGACCAACGGGCGGTTGGACGGACTCGTATTCAGAGTGCCGTCGATAAAATGTGCTCCGGCCTAAACGGCTTGCGGTCACTGGAAGTGAACGCACACAGTAAGGGAGGACGGATATGGAAATCCTCCTCACGTACAGACCTCGGTTCCTTGCTGTGGGAGTCCCGCAAATCGTTGCGAAGTCGTATTAGCAAATCCAATAAGAATTGGGTTAGAATCGTTAAACTAAGAAATCATAACTTTGTATGTAAATTTTCACCGAATATTATAAATTGAATTAAATGTATGACACGACTTAGCGTACATACTGATTAATAATAAATCCAAACAATCATTAGTCATGAGGACTGTGACGGTGCTAGTTAAAGAAATTAATTTTGTTCTGTACCCCTAATTGAGATATATGGTACGGCTTGACGGCCATATTAACTCATAAGATTTAGCGTAGGGATTAATTTTAAGCAGATCTGTACACGCGTAGTGAGTGTGCAGATCTTAACTTCAAAACAAGACTAAATAAAATTTGCCCACTACTAAATCAATAACTGTTATAAGAAACCGCCGAGTGCGAAACTAGTTCTAAGAAAATGGTATGATGAATGTTGTTTTTTTTCTCTCTTGTAAAAATATAAAATCATAGATGTCTCCCCGTAAGGGAACATAAATATTGTAATACTAGGGACCCTCAGTCCAGGCGAAGGACCTACTGAAAGGCCCGGTCTGCAAGTCGACTGTCATCCGGTACTAGGAGGCTCGGCTCGCGAGCTTCACGCCGAATGACAAATTTATTAATATGTATTTAGAGCGCACTCCTGTGTGGCTAGCCGAATTATCGAAATTTACTGTAAACCCTTTTTGATTATAAATAAACCGGTGGATTTCCACCTTTTACTGTTCACGAGCGTTGTTTAATTGAATTTGATTGTTCCCATATTTAATTCCTAAAAATTGTCACAGACTGACTGCGTCACACCAAACCGAGACGTTATGGGGAGAGACGGATTTCTCTGTCTCTCGTCTAACTGCTCGGGACTCAGTCGTGTCAACTGACATGCGTCTTAATAAATATTTGTTGTGCATTGCGCAACACGATACCATATTATTTGTATTTTGGAATGCAAATCGATTCGTTGTTAGCATTGAATACATCGACTTTATTACGGTTCCGGATAATTGATTTTACCGGTATATTCAAAAACATCGCTTATTTTCAACATTAATCGAGCGTTCTTCGTGACTAATTTACTATAATCAACATTAAGTACATTTTGATATGCTATTAAAAAAGTAATATGATATGCATTATACGGTACCATACCAATTCAAAATACAGATTTTACTGTAAAATATTTATGAGAATCTAAACTCAAAAAAGTAAGTATTTATTTTTGGTAGAATTATTATATATATTTTGTAATGATTCATATATTAAGTAAACCAATTTTTTTATAACTGTCAAAATATGCTACGCCACCGTGATCAGTAGATTAATCATTCACCATAAAATCATGGAAGAATTCTGGATTGAGAGATTGTAGGTCGCTGGCAGAGTTTTGTCGCCGATGTCACAGAAAAAAAAATTGGTCGCCGATTTTGAAATCCTGGGAATTTACGGATTTCCCAAAATGAAAAAGATTGAAATTTTTTTTAGGTCGATGGCTCAATTCTAAAATTTTGCCTGTTTTCAAAAAATTTCGAGAATTTTTCACTTCTTATCCTCAATCTAGAAATCCCGGAATTATTTTTTTTTGATACAAAACAAAATTAAATTAATAGGCATTAAATCAATTGGTATCGAGTGCAATTTTATTTTGTTTTGTATAAACAATTAAGCGAAACCAATTCTGATCAAATTATATAAAAATGAGTATTTTTTTCAATATGCCATACCAAGTATTGACAGTGAACTCCCTGAAAGTGATAAATGGTACGGTTAATTTATCCTAAAAGAAAATACTTAAAAAATAATGATTACCAATAATTACGTGTGTCTCTTTTTCTTGGTCTTCTTTTTGTGTGTAATTTATGCCTAGTATAATTTTTTCCCGTCTAATTTCATCATGTCAAATATATTACAAATATTTTTTTGTCTCTGTCTGTAATGATGAATACATTTTAGGCCAATGAACGCCGAGAACTATGAACTAAATATCTTCAAAAACACGGAACTGGAATTTTTATTCAAGATGATTGACGTCTGAATGAACGTAACCTTGCGCAAACATTTCGGATGATGTATAATTGAACTAGGCACTAATCGAGTTTTGGAATTCTACGAGAACATTTTATAATCTGGTTTTGATTCATAATAGCATCGCCCGTGAGATTGTGTTGAAGCTACGTGATCCAATCTCAATATTATATTCTACTTAAATGTCTGAAAAATTCTTGAATAACTTAACAAGTGTTTTACGAATGACTGCTGTAAGTAAATTAATAAAGACTGCTGTAAGATTTATTGATATTGGGGATGTATAGCTGAAGTCCGTATACATTTGTGGATTCACCAAATTAAGTTTAACCGTAATTCTGACGATATCGTGGATACGAAAAAGCAATCAACTCATTTATATACATTATCATCGTTGGACTGAATACTTGAATGACTTTTTATTATTAATCTGTTCATTCCAACGAAAATGCCTTTTTAATTTTCCTAGGTATTTCTTCTTCTTCTTTGGCCATGTTCGCTCCCTATGTGGAGCATATGGCCGCCACGCGGCACCTCCATGTTTCCCTGTCTCCCGCCAATAGCTTTGCTTCCTCCCATGACAAGCCAGCATCCCTCAGTTCCGCCGAGTACATCCTATGGATAGTACCCTAGGTATTTACTATATTATATTTAACATTTATAAAAATAAGTCGACTAATATCATCGTTTTTTAGATTTAAATAAGATAAATTAATTTGTTTATAAAAAAAATGTTAGTTTCTGCTGTCCGCTCCCAATTTTGAGCTTATGGCTTCCTAATTGAGATAATACCATCATAAGTTTTCATACAGAACTGCTTTTCACTCAGTTGGTCAATCACCTTTTTCGAAGAGATTAGGGCTAGGACATGACTAGTCGTTATGTTATCGCTTTCGCTACGCCCTGTTTTTTAGAATTGATAAGGTGGAAGGGAATTTGTAGACATCATAAACATCCTTCAAACAGAAATCGATTTAAAAATAGCTGTTTGTACTCGTATTCGAGTCTATGAGATCCGTCACGAAAGCCAACGACATTGACCATTGAGCAACGGATTCGATATTATATACCAGGGTGGTTGGTTAGGTTAATCAAAGATGTTTTCGATATAATTTTTGCGCAATATTCAAATCGGAGTTCTCATTTATTATATATTGTCGAGGTGGCGATTAGGGTATCCAATCCCGTAGCCTTTTTCCAATCTCGGGATTTCGGAATTGATAAATTTTCAATCCCGAAATTGGGATTTGCTCACTGAGGAATTTGAAATCCTCAATTCGCTATGCTATACTTTTTCACCGATTGTCACAGAACCTCGTTTTTTTTAGCGCACCGAGGAATTTGAATGTTCGATTTGGTATACTTTTTCCCAGATTGTCACAGAACCTCGTTTTTTTTTTTAGCTCACCGAGGAATTTGAAATTCTTGATGTGTCAATTTCCGGGATTTGCTTAAAATTTCTTAATCCCAAAATCCTGGGATCGCAGCCGTGTCAATCCCGGGATTTTAATCAGAAAATTGAACGGGATTGGATGCCTTAGTGGCGATATATATTATAATATAATATTAAAAAACACATTGTGTAGTAAAAAAATCTACCAAAACAATGTTTCTTCTGTTTTCTTTTCCGTCATTTTTTTTTCGAAATTACGTCCGTGGGTAACCCGTGAAGTTAGGACGTCAAATTAATCACTTGGAAGAAATGAACAAGTCATCGTATGTAAATAGATGAGTGCCCTTATACTTTACCCACATAAACACGGGAATTCACTAACAAGTCACGTATGTTGACATTTTAATTATTTTTCCGTGTTTTTTTTAACAGTAATTTCCGTGACAATACGGGAGCGCTATCAAAAAAGACTTGCAAGGGACACGCAAACTGTAGTCAGCTTTTGGTCAAAATTACATACATATTTATCTAAGTACTACGAATTGACGTTAAAATTCAAACACGTATATCTCTAGTTATACCGGTTTATAATAACTATGCTCATTTTAAAACGTTTTCAAAGTTCACTTTTAGGGTGTTCACTGTCAATACTTAGTGGGATGGAATTATATCAATAAAAAACAATATTCCTTTTTACTTTATGCCACTTTATTTAAAAGGTCAGGACCGGTTTCACTCATTGTGAGCATTGTCAATTGATAAGAAATATAATTAAACATTGCTATTTATACAAAAATAAATTGAAATGAAAAAGTGTAAACAACAATCGACATTGAATAGAATTTAAAAATTACAGTACATATTTTAAGTGATTCTATGATTACACAAAATTTAAATGTTTAACACCTCTAACATATACATAATTAAAAAATCATCAAAGATTAATAAATTTCAAGTGGTGACTGATGGTAATTACAAACATTTATTTTCATTTCATTTTATTTTCGTATAAATAGTTAAATTATATTTCTTATCGGTTGACAATGCTCGATATGATTAAAACCTGTCCTGACATCTTTTTTTTTAAAATAAAGTGGAATAAAGTACAAAGGTGTTTTTATTAATGTTTGCAAAGTTATTCATATCCATCGTTTCCGCTCTTAATGTGTAGCATATCAACAAAAACTGCTCGCTACTCAGTTACTTATCTTTTCTTCAATAGGAGTAGTGTTTAGTCAATTGCTATAGCTGCACCCTATTTAAGGATCAAATAACTCGTCAGAATTTTAAAAGGCACAGCCATCGAATAAATCGATTGAAAAATCAAATCAAGCAGCTGTCCGTTCTTGCATTCGAATGCGCTTTATCTTTTTTCAATGTATTTAATTGTTCCTTTGATAATAATCACTGTTAATTCTTATGTAAAGTCGGTTTCACAGATATCAATGTAAAATGGCTTTATTTGGCTAACAATTATTCTACGTTTTTATTTTAAAATCATTTCAGCTTCCAGAGCATTTCGCCACTCACTACACTTTTGTTATAAAAATATCAATGGTCACCAGTGACCTTCCGCGTCTTTTTTTACTGGAAATTTATTATATTATAAAATAAAAATATGTAAAATTATTGCTTTATTATGTTTATACTTCTTTGCGTATTCCCTAACACTTTCCCCTCTATTAAAAAAATAACATCGGCAGCATACTATCCGAACATAGGCTAAAATTTAGTACCCCATTTTTATTTCGTTGTCACATCAACCCAGTTATTATAAATTACCATTAATGATGATACTTGTTATGTTTTTTACTAACTAGAAGCATTTAACTCGCCATATTTTAACTAGGTTAATGTACTTTTGTTTCCTTTAACTGTGTAATAAATTATAACCGCCCAATATAATTTAATGCTAGCTTCTTCGGCCTTAAAACTCCAAAATAACAATGCACTTAAACTTTTTTTGCCGTAAGTTTCTTCACATAAATTATTTTTGCACGAAGTTCAAAGCTTAGGCAGACTGTTAACTTGATTTATCTATTGTGAATTAAATAATATTATCTTAAAGACAGGCACTTACTTTTCTTTTAGAGTTTTTTTATTATTTCAGAAAACTCTGTTTTTTTGCAATATTTCAAAGATTTTTGTTTAATGGAAATGTTAATATTATATTTTATATTAAATGAGCTTTCTCTCAGCGCTTTAATATACTCTAGTTTTAAGATAAACGTAGTGTGGTAAAGTTTTATTGAATACATAGTCATAAAATATGTACAATATTTTGCCTAGAATCTTCATATAATATCTCTCTTTACTGTCAATTAATATTGCATATCCTTTCCACTATAATAATTTCACGGCGCCCACTTCCTTAACAGATCCCTTAGGACAGCAATATTAAACCTTTTTTTTGTATGGGCCGCATGCCGGTTTCTGCTACATAACGTGGGCCATATCATGTTAATTTGATTGGAAATAATAGACGTTTAAAAATACATCTGGTTACTATGGTTGTTTTGGGCTTCATATAAAATTTTCTGATTTTATTGGAATTTGCTTAACAAGAATCCTGATTATTAGGTTAAAAATTTATTCATCTTGATATGTGCCAAATGAGCAAAATCAACTGTATTTCTAGAAAAGAAGTCGCAACAATTTAAAAAAAATGGTTTCATGCCTTTGCCAGTAACAGGAAAAGATATTGCACTTATCACAGACAAATTTTATTTTTTGCATCGTTTCAATATAATATATATTTTTACAATGAAGAATTTTCCGTTGAGACAGCTTCGCCGTTTATCAGTTAGTTGTACATGATATGTTATACTTAAAATACTTAAGTGTGAATAAATCTTTAATTTATATGTGCGTGTCCTAAACAAATAAATGTTGGAGAAGATTTAGGCTTGGCAATGCAATATTCTCAATAAAATGAATCAAATATGTTATTTAGTATGTGAGACAATAATTTATGGTACTTATGTGTTTATAATTTATATTGTTTATTTATTGTGTTGAATATCTAGATTCTAAAATATATGCTTTATGCGAAATGATATAAATTTATTTGTTGACTTAAGGCTGAATAAGAACTTAGTGCAATACAGTCTTTCCGATAGCGGTCTTAAAAATAATTTATAGATTGTCACATAGGATATCAGACGACGTTCTTAGATTACGCTGTCCCGGTCGCTTATATAAATTTTAATTTAATTCGTTTTTCAATTATACAAACGGAAACTATACTTTTTTGTATTTTGGCAACCAAAATTGGCATCTACGTACTGTTAGCACTTGATTGCGTAGTTGCCTTGCTAGCATTCAAGCCGTGGTCGAAAAAAAGTAACGTGCAGTGTTCTTCGTCAATTTCTGGTTTGGCCATTTTGCCCTTAACAATAATTAAGATTTTTTACTCGTTCATAATTTCAAACAATAGGCCTACGTAAAAAAAAACTCACGAACGTGCTTACTTCACCGTTTCTGGACACGAACTGCAAGCAAACGGCAGTTGACACGACTCGATCTTCGGTAATAAAAAAACAGAAAGAGAAAACCTTCCATTATCATAACCTCCGAATTTAGAAGGATCGAATCAGTGTTACAAGTTAGGAAAATATTGGGAAACAATTCAAACAAATTAAACATCTCGGGTGCAGTTTTAAAAAGTGGGATTCCACTCGTTTATTTATAAAAGAACATATGTTAATGGAATTTTGAAAATAGTGCACAAGCTAACTCACAGAGGTGAGAAAAAAAACATATACAATACAGTAAATAATTCGCCTGATATCGAGCCTACGATTTAAACGGGCTTCGATTGCGTAATCATAAATTTCTTTGCGCTTCGGGGTTATTATAGGATATAACGGTATAAAATAGTAAAATTTATAACAATAGGTATTTATTTAGAGTCCCTTAATTAATATCCTAACTAAGTATCGACAATTTATAAGAGTAATAAGTCTACTTGCTACACGTAGGGGGCGGAAGGCTTGATATTCAGAACAGTGTCGGTCCGGTGACACAACGTTAATTTTACCAGTTATTTCGGCGGCGAAGCGCGAGTTCCATTTTATCATCATCATCAGCTGTTCTCAATTCACAATCATGTCCGTTCCCTACGCGTGCCATATTCTAGTAACAAAATTCTTATTCGGCCCAGCCATGATAGCAGGAGGACGTCTCCCGGGACCCTCGGATCGGCGAGCACGGTGCCTAAGCGTGAGGAGGGCTGTTAGACCCTCCGCCTCCCAATCCGTGTGTCAACGTCCAGTTAACACAAACCAATGTGGTTAGAGCTCACAACTAGTGCTCAGAGTCAGTGCCGAATGACACTGATTTCTTCCCGGACGTTGCCCCCGCTCCATGCGTTGGGCTTCCTAGTATCTAAAAGTATCGAGCTCGTTTTTGTTTGGATAACCGGGAAGCGTGGGTGAGGGATGAAATTCCGTTCAAATTTCTCCGTCGACATGGTAGTCCGCCTGTGAAAAAGAAACATCATCCGATGTCCTGCCCGTTGTAACGAAACGGGTTTGGTTTACTATAGAATAGCTCTGCCAATTATGGCAGAGATGAACGTCGTCCAACAGTGTTCGCCTGCTGGACGACCACCGCCCACGGCGGTATCGGTCTTATGCATCTGCCCATGTCAAAACGACCCGGTCACCTTGAGACCGGCGTCGCTGTCGCTTTCCGGTTATCCGGCACAATGAGCACCCACCTAGTCCTGTCCTAGCTACCTTATTTTAGGGGCAGAGCGCCAGGCCTGGTGGCATCGGCGACACAATCCGCCTAGGCTGTCCAAGATTTCATTACTAACCTGGCGCTCCGGCACCTCATGACTCGATAGACGGCGTGACGACAGCTCTATATCGTCGGGAGACCAGATCGTCTCCCTAAGCAAACAGTCTCGGCAGACTACACACGGCTTCTCCAGCCGACTCCTCAACTTTTACACGCCTTCTATCGTCAAGTTATGCTATTTGTCACGTCGCCTAAAGATCACCTCTTACAATAACAAAATTTATTTCAGTTCCCGCACACATAATTTCAATACGTTTCTGGTTGTGTCATTGTTAAATTACATAACGTTACTAGAAAAAGGTTTCTATTTCTACAGTTAGAATAAATTTGCATTACGCGTATATTATCAGATTAACATTCAGCGAAGGATTATCCTCCTACAACTTTCGATTCGATATATCGACCACATTCGATAGTGACTTTATGAGCATTTGCGTGTAATAAAATTATCGTGTGATAGAAAATAATATAATAGAACCTCGTGTATCTAGAATTAAATTTTCTGACACCTAGTTATGGGCGCCGTTCAGGGCGTATTGTAAATGCGATAGCGATAAATTAGAGAATTGTTTGTGCTCGACAAGGCTTGATTTTACTGGATTAAAATAACACACGAAGAGGCTTTCGAAGACCTTCATCGGTCCCGCCGAAGCGTGGTCGCACTCGACTGAATTAATATGGTTCATCATTATAATGAGAATTTCGTTTATAGAATATAGACACTTAACCGGAAACGTATTGCTTTTAACACACATTAGGCTTCCCGGTGACTTTCGTCACGTACAGAGGCTACCGACATATTAACACCCACAATAAAATACATATTTATACAGGTCCTGAAATAATACAGTAGAAATTATAATAACAATTTAAATTGGCTTTGGTTTCAATACAATATCTTTACCCGGGCTGCTCCCTTGCTTCCCCTCGCCTGCCAACGCTCAATGTTTAACAATAGAGAGGCTGCGATACCTCATCAACGATATTTAATGCCACAAACCTTGAGGTGTCGACAGGAACTTGAAGACGAGAGACGGCTGGTGCGACAGGCGGAGAACTCTTAATTTGAATGCGAAAGTGCAAGTTGTTAAATTTTGAAAGTTATTGATAAGCTGCTAGTATAATTATTCAAGTTCGAAGTGAGTATAACAAAATGGCGGCCGCCATAAGTGTGAATTTTAACAGGCGAGGTCAGGGGAGCAACCCTTCGAACAACTTTACTTGGCGAGCGCTAACAGAGAAGAGACTTTGTTTCTTTTGTTACTATCCCTCCCTTCCTGCAAAATGTACAGATCTCGGCGCGAAAAAAAAATGCATGGTTGCCGTTAGCGATGTTGCCCTGGCGTCAAGTTGGCTACCGCAAACATATCTTTCGAATGATTGTATATTTGTATTCTCATAATATGCCTATCTCTCTCTGGTTTCTTTCGTACTAACTTCATGCCAGCGACATTCTATGAAAATGCTATGGAATAATCGGGTCCCAAAAAACCGAGTCGTGACACAGTTCATAAAATGCGCGACTTCTTTATTGGTCCCCCTATTATTCAAACAAAATTCTTTCTTACTTAATGCAATACACACTACTACGACAATGTATGCGTTTGACAGGTCGACCAAAAAACCAAGTATATTTCTATATAACGACAACAATGAACATAACCACAGTCAATACGTTTGTGATATAATATACCAACCGTTAAAAGCTAATATCAAAACTATTTGACAGTTTTACGTATCTATGACCGGGTGCTATGTCGCACCGGTTAGCGTTGTAGGCTTCCGTGCCGGATCTCACTGGTTCGAGTCCCAGTACGAACAGCATTTTCCGATTTTCTTCTTCTTTTCGGTCTAAAAATTCCCCCCTACTCTTTCCAATTAGCTGACCACCAGTCCTGTCCTAGCATTATCTTTATATCTCTACTACTCTCTTAAAAAAAGAGAGGTTGAGCGACTGAGTAACAAACAGTTCTCGTAGAAAAAACTTCAGTCTAGATACCTCTATTAGAAGGCCATATGCTACACATTGGGAGCAGACGTGGATTATAAAAAAGATCTCCAAAATACATATCAAGATCTTTCTAGAATATATCCCCGCAGGATTTGAAGTATAAATAAATTATATTGATTCTTTTCCATTACTATCATGTTAACCCTATGTAAATAATTATAGCGCTGCAGACGTCATTAAAACGTATAAGATATTACTTTTACTAAAATCTTGTTCTTCCTTGTCAGAAGACTTATTACAACACGTAAAACAGCGGTATCAATTTACTGCGGGTAACATGAAACCAAATGACACAAAACGTATATATATAACTTTTTACAGGTAATGGAGCGTTCATAAAACGACGTCTTAACTTTTGAACGATACTAAATACAACCGCATTACGGCATAATATCTTTGCCTCTAAGCCTTATGTATGTGTGTTTTATAATAAGGGTATCCAATCCCGGGATCCCATGCACTTCTGTGAACCCGAAATCCCGTGATTGTGACAGTACTAATTAAAAAAAGGTCTCGCGCTGTACATTTTGGGAAATCCGCAAATTCATCGGTTTTTGAAATCGACAATCGAAAAAACCTCAAGATCGCCGAGCAAAAGTTTTCTCAATCCCGAATCCCGTTTTAAACAAGATTTTATGTTGAATGTTCAATCCCGTGATTGAAAAATTGTCAATCCCGTTATCGCAAAAAAGGTCCGGGATTGGATTCCCTAAATATAATATATCTAGTTATAAGTTATAACATGTATTTTTTTATTTGAATAAAACTAAATGATTTTATGAGTTAAAAAACCTGCAGCCATTTTAAGCTTGATGCTCAGCAAAGATTACGTCATATTTTATTGATATATTGCCATTTAATAAGTAATAGTCATATTTGATGATCATGAGTTTTAATTTTTTTTATCAATGTCCGCTCCCAGTGTGAAGAATATGGCTTCCTTATGGAGGTATCTCAACAGAACTGTTTGTTACTCAGTCGCTCAACCTCTAGAGAGTAGTAGTGATAGAAGGATAAGGCTAGGGCAAGACTAGTGGTTTACTAGCTCTCTCGCTACGCCCAGTTATTGAAGGATCTGAAAGGTGTGAGGGATTATTTTTTAGACATCACTACGAACAGAAATCGATAAATCGATCGAAAAAATGCTGGTCGTATTGGGACTAGGGTCCCAATACGACCGGATCTTAAGGATTAGGATCCTTAAGATCCGGCACGGAAGTCAATGCTAACCGCTGCGCCATACAACCCGACAAACATCAAAACTACTGTATTACTTATCACAATGACCTTTTCAAAAATTTCCCTAATGATTTATGAATTCAATCTATATATTTATTAAAAAGCGGGACATATGTTGAGCTTTTTTCCATAAATAACTCTTACTACGGATATATCTGATGAATGATATTTTTTGTGACATCTTATTTTCTCGGGGTAATGTCATTAATTTCAAATAGTTTTTTTTTAAACTAAACTGTAAATACACAAATAACTATATTAATTTATTGATATAAATAATTAAATTAAACTATAAGATTATTCGATTGAATTCACTTATGTTTTTTAGAAAAGACGATTCGGTAATTTCATGTAATGTTTCTATTGTAATTAACTAAGGTTTTTATGATATTTGATTGAAGGGTTCGAAAACTTAACAATATATGTTGTATTATATCTTCTTCTGTTTATTTTGTAAGATCATTCTCACTGGTAGATTTTGATTTCATCGTAAGATATAGAACTAAGTTTCCCTTCTCAATCTAAAACATAAACATTGGCGCTGTTCTTTGTCACACGCGGAAACAATATTTCAAAAGTTTAGACTGTTAAGCGTCAAGAAGATTGATGCGAAGTTAGCAGTGGAGAGTTCCTGTATCGCATCAAAAACACGGAAAAACACGTAAAACTCATTCCGTAAATGACAGTACACTTGCTATGCCGGTGAGATGAAAGTTTTAGTCAACCTCCTTTCTTTGTGATTGTTTGATATATGTATTCGCTATCCGAGTTTTCCTAAATCTGATTTTTTACTAAACCTTTACCACAAGTTCGCGGATAAGTAATGATATACTATTTACCCAGCGAAGTAAACTTAAAATTTTCGGTCTACATGTAATATGACTATTAGATGATAACATCGGTAAAAATTAAAATTATCTTTCCCATTCACTAAGTAATGTTGTTCACTATTCTAAGCAGATTCGCTTTAAGAAGTATATCTTGTACCATTATCCTTGGATAACGATGAACCCCTGTTTCGTATGTCTTCGATTATAAGACGACACCGATTATATAATAACTTTATTTTTAATTATTCAACAACAAAATCGTCTTTAAAACTTTATTATAGCAAAATCGTAGAATGACAATAACGGGGATTTTAAGTCTGTATAATAACGATCGGTTTCCGAATATTCAACAATTTAAATTTTGTATCGGAACCAGAGTCGCTGCTGTCTGCATATACATATCTTCTTTTATGACTTAACATAAGTGATGCAGCTTTTCATATAAGAATATTCTATTATTTTCTACTTAATTTTCGTCTAAGAACTTGTTACATCTTCTACCACCTTTGGGGATCATAGTGCATTGTTGACAGCGATTGTAAAAAATACACGTATATTATACGAGATACTCGTCGAATTAGGAGAGACATGCCTAATAAAATAATGGAAAACACGACTTATCCAGAAAAACTGGCATTATAGGAATGCCTTAATAATGTGTTTTCAAATCAGTAGACGAATTGTTGTTATCAATATAATATGTCACATCTCCTCTAAGTAATTAACAAATGAAACGAATTATAACATTATTATTAATATGTCTTTGTAATTTTATCTTTGCTTTTCATAAAGGTTTACATATGGGAAACGCGATTGCAAAATGCAAAGTAATATTATCAACAGCTATTAATAAAGTTTCAAAATCCTGCTGTTCGTGCTGTGTATCCTTCAATGTGGATACCAAAAACGTGTATTATGGTTTGAAGCGTTATCTCTATGCCAGCGCTTATTTTCTCTTCTAAATCCGTCGTTTATCCACCCCATTCTCCACCCCTTAAACGAAGACATCTCTTTGCAAAATTAACCCGAAAAGCATATGATTAAATGGCCCCTAATCCGACCTACTTGGGCATATGCTATACCAGGGTTGAACCGATTTTTTCTGAATCCATGTTACAAAATTGTCAATATCTCAATTAACAACTTTTAATATATCTGTTTTATTGTTTTCTTCTGTTAACCTACGGCTTACAAAAGAGGTGAGGAAACCCAACCGCCTTCTATGTAGATAGGTCTTAGATGAATCATTGTGTACGTCACTGGATAGATTTTTCTTATTCGTTTTCAACATAATGAAAACAATTTTTGTATATTAATTTCATTAATCTGTTGAGATTTTTTTTAAAAAAATCTCAACAGCGCTGAACTGGCAGACGTAACTTTCCAAAGGATGGAGCCAATAAAAAAACGGTTCCCAAGTTCAGAAAAATTATGGAAACTTGTCAATTAGACAGTTTTTCAAATGATGGGCCTAAAAAACAGGTCTTCGAGTTAAGAATAATTATGGAATTTGTTAATTAGTCATTTTTTATGAAAACTAAAAATTTCGCCATCGTTATTTATTATTAGTGATATGTAAAAAAACGAAAAAAAATAATTATGGTTAATGATCAATCCCAGGATTGAAAGATTGTGAATTTCGAAATCCCGGGATCACAAAAAGGGTTCGGGATTGGATGCCCTACTTGACAGTTCATGATGACAATTATTTTCCATGTTGCAAAGCAATATCTGTTTGAAACACGCCCTAGTTTACTCTCGATGTAGATGCACTCGCATCATAAATACGGCACTGTCCTTCTGAATCGACGTTACATTTTATTCAGCATTGTCACACGCTCTCTAAAAGGTCTGTCGGAAATGTATGTTCAGTAAAGTACACGCTATTATGTATCCGCCATTTGCGTTTTCATCTTCGAGGTTTGCGTGATGAAATAATCCAGCAGCGTACATGATACATTGTTCTATATTAAAGCTCGACGTGCAAACATCCTCACGGCTAATGGAGGCTACATGTGAAGGCTTTGCTTCGCTCTTTTTATGGTGTGAAAATATGTATCCGGAGACACGTTTTGTTTTACCAAACAAATTATTTATTATAGTCGTGCTTTTACCAGGACTGTGGAGTCGGATTCTTTTAACTGGAGTCGTGTAAAAAGAGACGAATCCGACTCCAAAATTGAATTAAATTAAATTTCCGTTTAAATAACATATCTGTTCACCATCGGATCACTCTACATAGGTACTAGAATAGATTTTTAAGATTTCACCAATCAATATGATAAATAGACCGATCATTTTTCAATATAACTTCGAATCCTCGACTAGATGGCTGCCACAGACGAGTTATCTCGTCAATAACTATTAAAATTAATAATTGCTAATTATAGCCGGCGTGATAGGTACAGTCGAACTTTTTTACTATGGCAGCCAAAAGGTTAAAGGTGTATTTAAACTGCTAGGGTCAAAAGTGGCGCATGCTACTTAGTAAACCTAAAAAAGAACTAAAGTCGTGTTTTAAGCTATGGTTGGAGTCGTCTTATTTCTTCACGACTCCACAGCCCCGATTTTTACACAGATACATATAACTAACTGTTGTGGTAAAAGTTTCAATATCTAAGTGACGATGGTTAATCACATGACATTTGCCTCACTGAGTGGTATTTCTTATTTCGTACAATCGCAGTGTTTCTCGTAAGACGCTCGCACTGTATATTGTATGGACACATTTTAAAATAGTTATAACTAAACTTTATAACTGTAACACTAGCACATCTCATCAAGTCAGTACTCATACAAAATCGATTATACTAGGTCGTTTCGAGTTCGTTTGTGTGTGTCAGTGTAATATAAAAGATTATTTTATAGCGCGGTGTATTTCAATGCATAGTGAACGTGTTAATATGCGCCGATCGCTTTCTTCTAGTGGCAAAGCTCCAAGGCTTACGTTACAATATACTAACACAGGGGTTGGCAAACTTTCAAGTGTGAAGAGCCAAGTTGTTGTGGAAACAGTACAACAAAGGTATCAGAAAACCATAAATATTCAATATATATGTATATAAGTTGTCTACAGTAAAAATACGTGATGAGTTCAAGAGTCGATTTATAGCGATAAACAAGGATATAGCAGAAACTGCAATTTTCATTAAATTTGAATCGTTCAAATTATGTACATTTACACAGATTTTGTCACTTACGACCCGGTCCACCGGATCCAATAGTCGTAAAAATGGAATGTAAGCATAATAATCGACATTACTAAGTCACTCAATCAATATCTTACGATAAAATTAGTTTAAGTGTGATTCACATTGAGTGACAAAATGTCAAAATTGTCAACAAAGCCTTAAATCAATTGTGGAAAATTGAATGTCCACTTTTCATGTAATTAATTATGAATTACACGAAAAGTGGACGGACATTTTTAATAGTAGAATTGACTAAGAACAGGGTGGGGAACCTTTTCATTTTAAAATCCACATTCATTAATGTAAATTAGACAAAATGCAATTTAAAAATCTTTATCTATCTAATCTAAAAAAAAAACAAAAGTCAAAAGGCCGCATCAGAGTAGCCAAGAGGCCGCAGGTTCGCCACCACTAACTTATAACTTTTTTGATACTACTGTACCGTATCGTAAGAAATCCCCGATAAAAACGATATAGTAACGAAGCTGGGTCAAATTATCTCGTGTTTCTTTACATGGAATTGTTTTGTAGATTGATCATTTTCTTCAACCCTTCTTTCTGGTCCTAAATTTTTCAATTATTTACCGCATTTATTTTCAGTATTGCATTGTATAATATATTGAATTGCTATATTTAAAACTCAGCGCGATAATACATTTTTTATAGACAGTAAGTTTCGAACAACAAACAATCACTTAAATATTTGAGCTATAAATCTCAAACATCGAAATGTATTGTATTTCCAAATTATTCTTTGAGGAATATTTATCCAAAACTGAATATACAACCGACTGTTGAACATCTTACAACGTTGCCTAATATATCATACGTTTTGTAGCGTTTTCATGAATATTCTCGACATGTGATTTACGATATTGCCAATTTTATCACTACATCCTAACTCACGAATAGCGTTTTCACAAAAAAAATATAATCAGATTTCTAGGGCCTCCGCTTTTTACGCATGTATGTATATGAGAATACCCGATCAAAATCCATATATTTTCTTTACGATATTATGATTTATGAGCTATGTCGGGGCGATATTGGAAAGATGCCTGACATATATCACGCAAATAGTGGGATGTCATCTCTTACATCTGTCATCTTGAAAAAACTTTATTTCATCGTAGATAATTTGAGCCATATTGCATTTTACATCCTATTTTATATCATTACATTCATACACATACGTATTTTTATGTTCACCTGAAAAATTACACTGATATCGTCGTGTTATTAATTGTATAGTCTTGTGCCGAGAATGACACTTCCCAGATTAGCGAAACTGGGTCGAGTTATATGTTAAATATGCCACCTAAACATTTTCATTTACAAGTGAATGAGTTTTGAAAACAATACTTCATTATATACTGCAAAGTTCTAATACTGATCAAAGATGTGTTCTCATATATTTATCGTGCAGTTCAATAGTCAGACATCTCCAAATAGTATATATTGAAATAATGTTTAAATGTTCACAATATATCAAATATTATTGATGTGTGTCATGTAGAGGTCTGCACGGGCCCGGGCCTGGCCTTCGGGATCCAACGGATCCCGAACGTTCGGGCGGGTAGGCGCAATTGAGATTCGAGCTCGGGCTGGGCTCGGGTAAGGAATTTCTTTCCTCAGAAAAATATTTCAAACTATGTTCGTGTTATAAGTCAGCCATGATGATTTTAGTTATTACCAGTTCTATAGAGAATCGTAAATTGTATTTAACTTGTAAAAACGGGTTTTTTAGGGCTAAGAAGTATAAATCTGAGCTTCGGGTCGGGCCTGTGTCTTTCGGGCTCGGACCGGGTAATTTTGTAAAATTTTGGCCCGTGCAGACCTCTAGTGTCATGTCTACATGTTCGTTTTGTCAAGAAGAGCTTAAACAATTTTGTTATTTAAACATAGTCAGATATTGAGAAATATCCTTCTAACGACCCAAACAAAATCGACATTTTGTTGAATTCCTTTGTTGCTTATTAGTAATAACATTTTGCGTTTGTAATAGAGCGCAAAATTGTACATATAACTGAAATTTACTTCCATTGTCTTATAATGACGGCTCGAGCGAAACCGGTCTTTATCGTGACTTGTACCATACGTATACAAATATATTTTATTTTTATCAATACTGTGCCTTCTCGCAAAGAATTTCCCTAGCGTGGATCAGCTTAAAACAGTGTCGATGAATTCGGTGGTTAAGGATTATGGACGTGCATGCACGTCGGCACCATTTTTCTGTAAAAAAGTACAGACGTACTTTTAACTCAACACAGTAGTGTCTGCCTATAAGCATATATATGCTTTAAGTATGCATTACGTATATATATATATTGGAAAAAGTCACACAATTGCCATGTTAAAAAAGCCAGTAAAGTAAGGTCAGTAAAGATCTATTCACTATAATTAAATTTGATTGGCGTAACACGTGTCACAGTTTGTCACACAACAAGTAAAGTAACAAAGCTATTAAGTTTAAATATATATATTATGTTTAAAACAAGTTAAGCTAAATGAGTATTGACTATGATCCCTGTTTTAATGATTCTTTGTACGCGACTGTCCTCGTATAACCAAATTCATTAACATATTTATATACCTGTAATTCGTCATTTTGTACAATTATTATAACCCTACCAAATCTCTCAGGTACATCTTTATAATTCTATCCAAGAATTAAAAGTTTAAAAAAACTAACTTTATTATCAAGAGAGATTATAAAACTGGCGTTAATCTCTTGAACCCTTAAAAGTTTCTTGCGTTTGAAAGCTTTCCCCTTTTCTAAAGAGCTTTTTTATATCACAACTTTCGAGTAAGGGACACCGTTGTTTTTGTGGCGCAGCTTTTTTACCGCTCGAGCAATTCTATTAAAATGTTGCATATCGTATTTTCGCTTTGGCTTTATTGTCTGAAGAAAGAGCTTCCGCAAGTATCAGATTACTGGGTGTATTGATTTATTCCTTTATAAAATTACTATGCTGAAATAAATTGATTCCTTGATAAAAGAAAGCTTCTACTTTATGGATTCTTGTAAGACATATATAATCGTGCCCTTAACGTAGTGGCAGAAAATGTAAGTTAACACAATTTACGAAGAAATATTAAGTATTAGTAGATTATTGGATATTGTAATAAACCTTACATACACAGATTGTAATTAGCCACTCATATATCACATGTTTTTGTAATTTTCGATTGTGTAGGCTTTCATACTATCATTATTATTAAATACATTCTATAGACTTAACTATTCTTTTTTAACCGCTTGAATACCGCGCAAATTAATCATTAATATGTCAAAGAAATACTGCGTGTTTTTGATAAAAATAATTTTGCCTAATATACACTCGAATTCGATATTTTAAAAACCTATATTGACTCAGTATAGATGGAACTACACATATTCATCAACATATTGCTTATATTATATTAGAATACCAAGTATTTGATTTTTTAAATGTCTTGGACATCAGTGTTCGCTTGCATATGTTCCGGACACCCGTGTCCGCTTGGTATTCACAAGTGGTCAAATAAGTACACCTACATTTTATCGATTTATGAAAATTTTGAATAGAAGCCATCAAAAATATTATTCCTACCAGTTTTTGTTTTTCCATCAACATCAATCCAAATATAAGTCATATTTTAAAATTTAACTTTTGCCACTTATTTGAAAATAATATTTTGAAGAGATCATTTATATCTGTCTCGTTTCATTCAAGGACCTCTTTATCCTTTGGCATATTATTTTATTGAAGCAACTTTATTTAATGGAGACTAATATTTCAAGACAGACAGCTCAATGGTTTCTTTCTGTATTCAAGTGTTTTTATCCCCGAACGACTCGGTATTCGAAATATTTACATGAAGATTGTAGAATCGATGAGGGCTTACTTGTTGACTAATTTATTCACCTATGACAGTAGGTGATTAGTTAAAAACGTTTTAAATAACAACGAAGTTTAGTGATTTAAAGATATAAAGAGCATTACCCCTCAAATTTTTTTTGAAATAAATGTACCGAAAATAATCCTTTCCTAGCAGTTACTTGGTCACAATATTAATGTATTTTATTTAAAAGGTATCTATCTACATAATTTTCGTTATACTATCCTTCAACATAATGATAGGAATATGTTAAAAAATAACACGCTCTTCCTTATTAACTCCACATTTATTTATTGTGAAATTTTACGAATGATTGTTTTAATGCCTTTCAACCAAGTATTGATAGTGAACACCATAAAAGTAAATAATATTATGTAGAACCAAAACAGATATTTTATAAGTACAAATATATATTAACTTCAATTATAATTGATAGTACCTTCGTCTATCGTCCATATTCATGTATTTATTATACATGCATTTTAAATAAAAATGTAATATAACCCGTGTCTTCCACAAGTGCGGATCATTTAAACTCATAATGAAAGCATTTTAAAGGAAGAAGAAGAAGTTGTTCTACAAGAATTGCTTGTAATTTAAACGCATAACCTTTTTTTCAAAAATGCGACGAATAAAAGGTTCCTCGCTGCGCCACAATTTTTAGAATCTGGTGGATAAAATTTCAAACAAAAGTTTTAAAAAAATCAACTAAGAAATGTGGCCGTACTGGGATTCAAACCCCTAGACATCCCAGCCGATATTTAATAAGTATTTTAAGCATTACTTACAATTACAATTCCTCTTTACTTCTTTCTACTCATTTTTATGATCTCACTCTTATCCTAAAGAAGGTTTTTGTTTAAAATTATTTATATAATATAAGTACGATGATCAAATACATGTATTCGTTACGCGACCTTAACGTTGTATTACTCTTTACAAAATGATATGATATGTGGATGCCTACGTATACACGGTGACAGCTACTTAATTAGATAGAAAAATTTAGACATCATTCTGTTATATCCAAACTTCATATGACAGTCAAATGCACCAGACAAAGGTTTATTGAGCTTAAATAAATTATATTGTATATTTTTCTACGGACTTGTTTTCATAATAAGTTAAAATGTCTGGCTTTGACTATTCTATTCATAAATCTCATGGGAAATATTGAAACTGATTGATGGTTAAGCGTCGTGTTACAACACACAATAAATGAATTTAGAAAAGCTATACACGACGTGAAATTTCCTGTTATCCCATTCAACGAACCGTGTCAACGTGAATGCTAAGAGATAAAAATGTATTATTTTTCTTTAGAATAATTTATTTAGGAAATACAAGTTTTAAAATTAAAAACAGCTTGCTGATAGTGTTAGACCAGCTTTTTATTGTAAAAACTATTAGTAAACAATAAAGATAGAATACACTACTTAAATAAATCCGGGATTTATAGATTGCAATGCTTTTGTTAAACAAAATTTTATATCGGAAAAACCGAAAGGACATTGAAGACCAGAGTAACAGATCACACGGCAGACTTTAGATTGAAAAAAGACACGTATAATTTTTCTTATCACTTAATTTCGGAAAGACACGTGTTCAATCAGGAACTAGGGATAAAAATGTTACATCCAAATACGGACCCCCATTAGCTCTTTTTCCAGGAAAATCTAGAAATAAACAGCGCAATTGAACAGTCTTCCGATTTTAAATGAAATATTAAACATGCCTGAGTCGCCACTTTTATACCCTATATAAATATAATCATAAAACCTTTTCCGACAAACAAAAATAAATATAATACTTAAAACTACTCACTACGCAAATCTGTGGGCATTCCCATGGGCTTATCCTTTTCGCCAGCAATAGCTTTAAACTCAGTGATGCATTTATTTCTTATATAAAGACGAAACATTCATTTGCTAAGCGTCAGTTCAAGTTCATCCGTGCATTTGAAGGTCTGAATATGCCGAGAGGCGAAACCCGGGTGACAAAATCTGTGTGAATGTACATAATTTGAACGATTCAAATTTAGTATTCTTTTTCATAAAATATTTTTGTATCTTCGACGGTAACTTTTTAGAAGATAAACTGATTAATGAGAGAAGCAAAACTTCTCGTTTGTTATAACTATTTTTTATAGTACTTTAATTATTATAAAAAAAATCCTTTTTCGTATTTCAATTTACGAAGGTACATTAAGTCCACGAGTAAGAATCAATTCATCTTGAAAAGATGTATCTTCCAATCTTCAAAACAGTATTATCTATGAAACAATAATTGTATTACCAATTTTTCTTATTCGATAATTATTTATGCTGGTTTGTGCTCCAGTTCATCTTGTATTTTGTCCGAGAAAACACCTGTTTTTAAAATAGGCAGTCTATTTTTTTCATTTGAAAAACATAAACACTGAATTTGTGAATTTTATATAGCACGAAATCATTTTATAATTCAAGTATCTTGCTACGGATTTTGTATCATGCTCATCCAAGGATCCTTATCATAATACAACATGATTATTTTTACATTTCAATTCACTGCAGTATGGCGAGACATTGTTTGATAATAATTAAAATAAAAATATATTTAAAACCGTCGATGTATGATGCTCTCTTTTAAGAATGTTGTTTGCAGATTGATTGTATCGAGCGTTAAAAGCTTTACCAGTCAAATGCACCGACAAAGTCATTGTGAATACAATCGAATCCAACGCATATTCTCACGTTTAAATTTCTCATAAATATAGGACTAAAATCTGTACCTCTTTTCCGAGTTTTTCGTTTTTTTGTCTTAAATTGTATCATTATCTAACATTACCAAAAACAAAGATTTGCTGAGATATGAAGATATTAAAACACTAATTTCATTCTATTAAATAAAGCCACGATTTTCAAACTCGGAGACACTTGACTATCACAAAAGGAGGCGCGAACGATTTAACAGAAATGTAATTTTTCATAATTATTATTTATAAATAAATATAGAAAAATCAGTGAATCTTGATATCTCAATGTTCGTGTGGATACATTTTGTCGATAACTGATCATTGATTGAAACCATAGCACATTATTTCTCAATCCATTTCATATCCTATCGATTGGAAACGCCATCAAAATTATTATATTCGGTCTGGATTATTTTATATATTACCAGTCTGTTTCTGGCAAGTGTTGCAATGCCACTCAAAAAAAGAAAGTGTTAATGTTTTAATTGTGTTTATTGAAGTGCATGTTTTCTTTTCTGTCTGTTTGACGTTTGTTGCCGATTCTCTATGGTACGAAACACGCGCCACCTTCTGTAAGTTAATTGTACCATAACCTTCGCGCAAGTGCAAGCATACGTTGTCAAAATGAACTGTATGCCATACATACAAACATTGATTTTTATTGATTGAAGTTAATTTTACTATGTCTATAACCTTCCCGGAAGTGCAAGCAAAAAGTTTGTCATAGTTTTATTGCAATCGGATGAGCGGTGTGGCACCGCATAAAATACGAACAAACAAACATTCATTTTTATATATTAGAGACATATTATGTTGTTTGTAAAAAACGCAAATAGCATTCATTTATTACATTGCATCCATGCCGCTAAACGTGTATAACGTATTGATTGACTTGACATTTACTTGGTAGAACTCCATTATAATAGGGTAAAAATAGCAAAGATTACTAAATACGAGTAAAATGTATGTGTCTTTTTTTAAATTAATTAAAATTAAACATTTAATAAACGTACCAGTTTTTTTAAGCTGTCTAATTGTCTTTTAAAATTCCGCGCATATGAAATAATCAGATTTTTAGTAGATTATCGAACAATGTATAAGTAAGTGACCACGTTTTCAAATAAGTGTCTCTTTTCTGGTCGAATCGTCCCAAATAAAATGTGCATAGATTAACTCATAAATCTCTCCACTAACCGCAAAGTTACAAAATGGTGAATGTACAATTAATTATCAGCATAAAACATAATTCAATCTCCTTTAAATTAAATCCCGTTTTGACATTTATTTAAAATTGATAATGGCTCTCCATGCAGCGGATAACGGTGGCGATTATTGTAACATGTAGCGCAAATAATTGAGGTATTTTCGAATTCAGCCGAAAACTAATTAATTTCATTATTCGGAGGGCGTCTCCGCAATCAACCCGCTATTAATTATCAGATATAACAAGAAGCCAACCAGTGGTGTTCATCATGGCTGCACTTTGGCACAGTGTAATCCAGTTTATCACTGACATTTAGTCAGACGGCACACTGAAAGTGCAATGTGCCACATTACGATATCACCTATAAATCTTGTCCACAAAAGCAAGAGTTACTTCTAAAAGTTTCTCTCCCGTCATTACCCCTTCTTCTAGAGAACACATTACACCGTATTCTCTTTTTGTATCTTTAATTTCTCTATGTACACTGAATTTTTTTCACGCCTTTTTCGTATGGAACGTATCCCCCGTGTAAAAAGACGATTGGGTGTATTTTTATGATCACTATCCGACGAAGCTTCGTCTGTCTGCTCAAAGCGATATTCTTAAATATTCATTTGTAAACCAAAGTTTTTTTTAAATAATTAGTTATGATTTTTTTGAATAAATATTTGTCAAGAATAATTTTAATAAAAAATAAAAACATCTTTTGTACTATTCGTACATTTATTTATTAGGATCAGGACCGGTTTCGATGACCTCAAACATTTTTAATTGACAAAAATACATGAAACCATGAAAGACTAACGTGTTAAGACCAGAGCTGTAGAATCGGGTAAATTCCGATTCTAAATTGATTTTTTTAAAACATTTCCGTTTGACTATCATAATAGTGTATACCATCAGATCATTTTAGTCACTAGAATAATTATAGTAGATTTCACCAATCAATGATGACTAATGATTTTCAATATCTTTAAATTGTTTTTCTCCGGTTTTTCCGAATTCGATTCCGCCTCCGGAAAAACACCCGACTCCATAGCGATTGATAAAGACTAACTAAAGGTGTCAAAAAAAGTTGGTAATCAAAATATAAAAATAATTTATAGATAAATTAAAAGTGATTACAAATAGATGCTACCAATCGCATAAAAAAAATAAGCAAGAAAGATAGGTTACTAGCAATAATTTCAAAGTTTTATCTCAAATAAACAAATGAAGAATTTTCAAATCACTTTGTCAAATTCATATTGAGTTTAAAAACTATCGTGTGGAAGATGTATAGTTTCATAAAAGTGCAATAAATTTTCATGCGCCGGTCTTCGTTCCCCCCGGGGCGCCACTGGCGTCAGGGTGGCCAACGAAATCGTTAACTTTTAACGGAATTCAGCGTGTAACGTTATCTGAGCAAGCAGAAAACGTAATCATGTACAAAAACTTAATTCGTTTATACAAGTCCCTTCTATCAGTGCATCTCTGGGCTCACGTTACTGCACCCCCCTGTACCCCGCTTTATTTTCAATTAACTTTTTTACGTAGAAAATAAAATCACGGCAAACTAAGGAACCGTAAACGCACTAGAGCGTTATTAATGCGATGGTATAGTGCGATTTGTATGAAACAATATATTACATATCGCATATTCGCAAAAATATAATCTTTTTTTTCTACTGAAATACTGAAATTACGTGAAACCTACAAAGTAGGTCGGTTTCTTGTTTTTTTTTTAAATTTTTGATTACAATAGTGCATCGCTAAAAGATTAGTCCCGTGAAGCTCTTTTTCGGGCCAATAATATGATGAGTAAATTCGTTTCTTTTCTTAATCGTTTTTGCGTTGGCAGCAGTGAAACAGCGATGAATACACATAAACGGTAGTGGTGGGCCAATCAACAATCTGCTTGTATTTATCTAGAATCTGTGTAAAAATACATTGTACATGTTGACACAATTAACACTCGAAACGTCAAAAATAGGACCGGATACCTAAATATCAACTAGATATTATTGATATTAAGCGAATGGTTGAAGTAAGAAGGACTTTGCAATGTGAATGCACCCCATAGGTACTCGAAGGTTAAAAAATGGGATAAACTTTGTATCGCTAAATTTTTTTTTCGCGTACATACAAAACCTAATAATTTTATTTGGTTTTGTCGTTAAGTTCTCTTTTCATTACAAGTTTGTTCAATTGAACTAATAATGATTTTTTGTTTTTTTCCAGGTAAGTACCTGATACCATTTGTTATTTCGATCTTCTTGAGAACTCGCCAATGGTAAGTTTGACGTATTGAGTTTTTATCGCCACCAAAGATAATAATAGACCTCTGTCAGTTCTGTTAATAAGTATGATTTGAGTGAATCATACCCTCTTAGTGGCCGAGTGGTAAACGTCGTTGGCTTCGGTTACGGAGGTCACGGTTCGAATCCTAGTACGGACAGTTTTATTAATTAATCTTTCAATCGATTTATGAATTTCTATTCGAAGGCATGGATGTTTGTGTTGTCTCAAATTCCCCCCACCCACTCATCCATTCCTAAAAATAGGACACAGCGAAAGCGATTAATGAGATGAAAAATTTACCAAGTAATATTGCAGTAATTCATGCCATATGACAGATTTTTTTCTTCTCCGGTTAGAAAGGTTTACAATGCGCATTGTAGGTACAAATGGCGTATTTTTTTTTACATACCCTCTCCCAATATGGCGCATATTGACTCGTTATGTAGTTTATATCAACAGAAGTGTTTCTATGATAGCTGGTTGTTACTCAGTTGCTCAACATTTCGTTGTATCCAAAGGGAGTAAAAATAAAAGATAGGACTACGACAGGACTTAACTTACAGTGGTTTACTAGTCGCTCTCGTTACACCCCGTTATTTTAGGATTGGAAGGCTCGGAGATTCAACCCTTAAAATAGAAATTTATAAATTGATTGAAAAAAATACTGTTCGTACGTCTTGTATTCGAACCCTTAGACGTCGACCACTGCACTACAGACCCGATTTTTTTGTAAAAAAACTGTCCATTTAATAAATACAAAATATATTAATATTTACATAAATAGTGTTTATTTATATACCTATCAGATGAAAACAAACCAATGCAAACTGATATCTCAGCGTCAGTTTGATAGCATTCAGCGTGACATTAAAAAGCTTATTCGTTTAAATGCTGTAACATAGTAACTGCACATGCGTCATTCTTGTGGTATCTCCAGGTTATATGTCACTTAGTCTAATATGACACGATGGACCACCGAAGCATGCTTGTATTGAAGATACCATCTCGATTATTCGCACACATTATGCCAGTGGACACGTATTTTCACTTAACTCCATCCGACTCTTCACAAACTGTAGAACAAGGTTTTTCTTTTGTTCGCGTTCGAATGACTACGAAATGTCTTTGTGTTTTCAAAACATGCGAAGAGCGATGTGTTGTATTAGATTGTTTTAACCGTTTGAATACCGCGCAGCGCAAATAAATCATTAATATGTCCCAGAGATACTGCGTGTTTTTTAGAAAAATAATTTTGCCTAATATAATAATAAAGCCGCCTGTGTGGTTGAGTGGTCAACGCCGTTGGCTACCGCTACAGAGGGCACGGGCTCGAATCCCAGTAGGGGCAGTTTTATAAATTGATTTTTCAATCGATTTATGAATTTCTGTTCAAAGGCATGGATGTATGTGATGTCTTGAATTCCCTCCTCCCACCCATCCCATCCCATGAACGAGGCGTATTGAGAGCGATTAGCTAACCACTAGTCCTGTCTTAGCACTTTCCTTCTATTCCTACTCTCTTTGGAAAAAGAGAGGTTGAGCAACTGAGCAACAAGCAGTTCTCGTAGAAATACTTATGTTGAGATAAACTCCATTAGGAGTCCATATGCTCCATATTGGGAGCGGGCATGGTAAAAAAAAAATATACACTCGAATTCGATATTTTAAAAATCTATATTGACTAAGTATACATAGCACTGCACATATTCATTAAAATATTGCTTATATTCTATTAGAATATCATGTATTTGATTTTTTAAATGTCTTGGACATCCGTGTTCGCTTGCATCTGTTCCGGACACCGTGTCCGCTTGGTATTCAAGTGGTCAATATAGGCAGAAGTATGCCTACGTTCGTAACGTGTGTTCATTTTACGTCGATTAAATAAATCTATCTGTAATGAAATAGGTTTACTTACATACTAACAATAAATCGTAGTTAAATTAACAAACAAAATATAACCGATTATAAAATCCATTTTCTACCTTGTCCGCTCCCAAAGTTGAGCATATGCACTCAAAAAGAGTGTTTTTCCCAACATAAGTCACAGACACCTGGTGGTCTATAGGAACCACTTTGGGGACTACTGTTTATTTATTTAATTAACATTGCACAAGATTGACGAATTATAAATTTAAAACTTTTACAACGAAGAAAAAAAAATAGTACAATTCAATATTAAAAGCAGTAGAAAAAATGGTAAGGAAGTCAACTGAGTAAGCTCCGACGAACTCTACTTTAATACATAAATTATAATATTCGTCGGAACTCACCCGCGTCTATGTGGAATATGTCGACATCCGAAGCAATATTGTTGAACACCGTTAAAGCTCTCCCCATTGGCAGGCTGGTTCTACACTTTGGGAGAGCAAGCAATTCATGTCCACGATTTCTCAAAAAATAATCAGGAACTGTTCTTGAGAGATATGCGTTTCGCTTTATTTGTAAGTATCTTTTATCCCGCTTGCAATATAGACTCGTTATGAACCATCTGAATACAAAACCTGCATGTAATTAAATCTTTCAACTAACTTTTTTCAGAGATGGTCAAGTTGAATGAATAGAGTTTTGGGATAGGATATCGGGATTTTTTTTTAATCGCATACACCCATGCTAATACCTTGAACACAAGTCGAAAACATGTGTCAATACGATGATTCTAGCAAGCTAATCAATCACTCAGCCACAGAAACTATACATAATTTAAAAATCTATTTTTAATGCTTTAATACTACAGTATTGTCCATGTTGAATCGAATTATGTTAAATATTAACTATCGTTTATGTCCCAACTCACCCCGATTACTATAATTGAGAAACTAGACGTCTATCGTATCACCAATATGATTTTATTAATTAACGTTCTTCAAGTAATGTATGTTGAACTTGATTGATAAAGGTGCTTTAATAGACAGCTTCTTCCGACATGTTTTAAAATTATTCATGTATGAAGCTTTCCAAAGTCAATGTTGTTTATAAACCTAAAATAATTCGCGTACGTACGCAGTACATTCATGTGAACTCAGCTGAACATGCCGATACGTTACCTTTCTTCTCATGTAAATTTCGCTTTATAAATAATCGCCCATGGTTGCCATGACTCCCATTCCTTCCTTACACTCATAAATCCGTAATTTCAATGAACAACCAAAAAACCGTCAAATCCTCGAATACAGAAAATAAAAGAAAACAATATATAAGACCAGCGCACATTTTCATGTGATTGGGGACTCCAATCCTGGGATCCCGACCAATTTTGCGATCCCGTAGACCAGGGGCTTTGGGATTCACTATACTAACACGCTATGCATCCCTAAAAAGAGATTTTAAAAAACTTAACATCTGACAAACGTAACTTTTTCAAAGGATAGAGCTAAAAATATCCTGGGATTTTTTAAGCAAAACAACGTCTATTTTATAAACCCAGGAATTTGCGAATTTCCCAAAATGAAACCTGAAAGCTTTTCTTTTTAGCTCTTCTCAAATTTTTGAATCCAAAATCCCCAAAAATTAACGCAAAATAAACCGAAATTTGCATCCATCATTTTTTTACCCCTCACTGAACTTTCTCTTTTCTCAATCCCGAAATACCGGTATTGTCATAATCCCGGGATTTCGGGATCCGGGATCCTAACTAAGACATCTTATGCGTTTGATAGATTGACCAAAACAACTAACGGTGCGGTGCTATCACAGCATAACACTTTTTTTGAACGGCTTGAAATTCTCAGCAAAATAACGTTTTGAGTATGTAACGTAATGCGCATGAGAATAGCACCGCTGTTACTCTGTGAAAACAATGGACATAGTTGCAGTTAGAACATTTGTATTATAACCTTCAAAATTTGATACAATAATATTTTAAACATTCCTAAATAAGTAACTAAATCGTTATAGACACGAGAATGGCTGGAGCTCATTTTTTTAAATTCAACTTATTAACCACGTTACGAAAAAAAAATAATTCGTATGTTTTTCAAAAGTATCATGAAAGCTGAAAGGTAAACGAAACGTCAGAAAACGCGTTAAAATCTCATGACAAATATGAACGAAATTATGACAGCCTCATGTGAAAGTTACAAAAGGGTTGAGAATAGATTTATGGGATCTTCAGTGTGGGATTTTAGTACCCGAGGTCCCATCAACACCAGTCACCATAAGTGTCGCCACGTCACAATATGATAGTTATTAACACGCCGACCCAAAAAGAGCAAAGCCTTTTAGTCGGGGCGCCAGTAATAGTTTCCCACGGGACCTCTTACGTATAGGGATGGCGTAAATATACTGTAACAACGAAATTAATAATTTATAAGAGGAAAGAGGTCTTACCTTAATCATAATTTGTCGCCAAGGATTATTCTTAAAGTGTTAACTGTCAGTTACATTTACTTTGTTCACTCTAAATACTTTGTGGAAAATCATTATATCAAAAAAAATCAACATAATTTTACTATTTCCACATTTATTTAATAGCATTGGGACCGTTTTTGCTCATTACTAGCATTTTCCACTGATGTGAATATTCATTTTTACTGTGTACCTATAGTATAAATATTCCTTTATTAATGTAATTATTATCAGTTGAAAATGCTCCTGCTGATAGAAACCAGTCTTGATCCAATTATACAAATATGAAATAAGCAAGGCTGTGAAGTCGTAGAGTAGGGGGCTCCATCCTAGTCCCATAAGTAGGCATTTTTTTTTTAAATATTTAATGATGTCTTTTTAAACCACAAGAGTCCACAGTGTTGCCACTACATGCTAGTCTGACTTAAGATGAACTAAAAGTTTACATATATTATACAAGTTATAATTAAATGATTGAAAAAAATATTTGGAGTCGGAGTCGTCTTTTTTTTACCCGACTCCACAGTCCTGGAAATAGGTACAAAAGAGTGTATTATTTTTTTACTATCAATTAATTATTAATAATTATTAATAAAAACTTAGCATCTTTTTGTAATATAATTCTACAGTTCCACAAATAAATAAGAATAATAAAAAAAAATGTCTTGTATTGGTTACATACTGTTTAATTGTAGAATTGGTACAAATAATATGCGTTTTATTTTCATACATATTATAGAAACAATTTCGCTATAAATATTTAATTCATACAATAAATTATCCCACTATGTTCGATAGTGTATATTTTATAAAACATAAAAGGTAAATTCATCTGTCATTAGAAATTTGAATTAGTTGGTATGGTCACAGATAAACATAACACGAGACCCGACTTTGATTAAGAGAGTCGAATCCGTGGACATCATAACTGACATAGACGAACGTTCAACAGCGTTGACCAGTCCGCATCATACCAGGTTCAATCAAATCACCGCTAGTTTAATTAATTTTGAAACGAATTCTACATAGCAGTCAGATTTAATTAACCTCGCCGATAACCCACACGATCCACGCTTTATTATACAGTGACTTATAGGGCCTATACAAAAACCGACTTTAAAAAAACCGGTTTTTTAATTTCAATTTTCCAATAACTCAAAATATGCTGGATTTAGAAGTTTCTCAAAAAAGAACAATTCAATAAAAATATACAGCGAAAAACAGTTTTTTTATATGTCTTTATTTATTGTGTACACCGTTAGTAAGAAATAATTAAATTGTATTAGGTGTTCCTATTTGTCGATGACCTAATTAAAGCAGTTTATCCGAGTCAAAATGCATTAAAAAATATTTTCAAAATAAACTTAAATATAATATTTTCAACACATCCATTAATTTTTACTGACTATCAATTCTCATTTTATTTGTAACGATGGCGGGTTCAAGTCAAAATATTAAAACAAAATTATAATAATAATAGGTCGTGGCGCAGCAGTAAACGATGTTGGCTTCCATGACGGATACTAGTCCTAGTACGAGTAGCATTTTTTCAATCGATTTATAGCTTCCTGTTCGAAGGCATGGATGTTTGTGATACTCTCTCTAACACTTCTAATCCTTGAATTACTGGACGAATTATGAACGATAAGTTTTCCATTAGTGCCCTTTCTACTGTTGAGTGTACATGGCTTTTTTAATAATAAATAAACTATTCAAACTAAGTTATTGAGTTATAAAAAACCGGTTTTTTAAACCGACAAGCCCTAGTACCCAGTAATTAATAATTATCAAAATGAATGAAAAACATCGAAGAAGCAAGTTAAGTGAAAAATAAAACAGGTAGCGGCCGACAAATGCGGCTACAACGTGCCCAGCCAAAGCGTGCATCTGTATCTACTTGATTTAATATAAAATAAAAACTAACTGTGAGCTTATTCTTCGCGCGGTAGAAGAACACCTGTGCATGAATTTTGTAAAAGCTCTTGAATTAAGCGCCTGTGTACTGAACCGGTGACTGGAAAAAGGGTAATATTCAAAAATTTCGAAAAAAAAACCGAAATGGTTATTTCGAATACAATTCTTTGCAACCTCTTTAGACCCGGGAATATTCCAAACTCATGCCATTGCGAGGATCGACTTTAATTTTGGTATGAATGGAAGAATGATAATACAACAAGATCTTTTGAGGCTCTCCAGTGTTTATACAAGTGGAAATGTTGTTATCATCGATTTGAATTTTAAGTTATACTACATTTTCACTACTCATAAAATATATTGTACAATATATTTTATATGTTTATATTGGTACATGAACTTATCTGTACGCCTTGTATGTATGTCTTCGTGGCTGCAATACTAACTTAACCTTATCCTGCAGAAAAAGCCTAAGCTTGAATAATATGATTGAATATTTCATCAGATTATATAATCTCATTTGATTATATAGTCAGTGAAAATCTATTTTCAATAATGGAAGCAAATTTGTAGTGGTAAAAATATGCTTGCATATAATTTCATTAAAAAGACAATATAGACATATGTACAATAAAATTTCATTTCAAATACACTTTCGCTAAAACAAAACATATAAGATATTTAGGGAAATAAAACTCACACTGGAGGCAGTGATGATTATGAATACAAGTGATTGTATTTCTACGACTTCAACCATGTTACGATGTTTAACCACTTTTTTTTTTATTTTTCAATTGTTTATAAATCAATTAAATTAAATTTTTAATAATAATCAATAAACTGTGTTTTAAAATTGTTGGCTTAAACTACACGTGAGCCTACAATACAAAAGTGACTTAAATTACATGTTTTACCAAAATCTACAGTTCTTAGAATAGTGTCCTTTTTCCAGTCAACCGTTTATAAAACATGCACTACTTACTTTTGTGCAGCTTTGGGTGACCTTACCAGGCTAGCACGTGCCTGTAGTCATTGCAGTATGAATACTTTTATTTATTGAACCACATAATGCATAAATATTGTAGTCTTCTTTCTGGAGTTAAAAAAAAATATCGAAATTATTAGTTTTTATTCTGCGACTGTCTAGTTTTAGGCGCGTGCATCGAATTGTCTAAAACAATCTATTTGTTATATTGTATCAACTTTACTGTCACCTCTTGGTGGAAATTCTTTGGTGATTATCTGTGAGAAAGTTTTTATATGCTTATGCCAATGCGCCAAATATTTTAATGTTGAAAGATCTTACGCGAAAAACTCGATGTGAATTTTTGTACTGTAAGTAAAAAGATAAACTCGAAGTAAATTGACATCACAAACACGCAGGTCTCATAGGTAGATGTACTATTCAAAAAAAATTATATTCGTTTATAATATCAAGACCATTTTCGCTCACGATGAGCATTCTGACGAGCACCAATTGATAATGCTCGTCATTTCGATCCTGATATTGTTGAATAAAAGTGTAATTTGTTCAAATGAGTATTTTTTTAAATATACTGCCTTTCCACCATGTATACCAGTGAATACACTGAAAGTGATAGATGTAATAATTAACAGAAATACAGTTTTATTTCTTTATCTCATAGTACATATAAAATGACTGATTTACCCGACTAGAGAGAAAGTATTAAATTGTTTTGTGTATTCTACAATATTTTTCTTTGTGTGTGATTTCTTTTCACCATAAACTGACAATTAATAGCATCAAATCGATAAAAAATTACCAAGTTTCCGAATGTTAGACGACAGATACAGGTAAAACATTCATTCTTTGTGGCTTACGACTCACACTTATACTTTGTTATGCATTCTGCAGATTGTGTTGGCCATTTGTTATTTTAACACCTTAACACGTCTTCAGTGTGCAGATTATGCTAATTTTAAACGCTTTCAACTTGAAGTTATGGCCCACAATTAGCGAGGTATTAAGTTACCATCTTTGTTAATGTACTATGTATACTTACTTATCTTAGGTTTGTATCGCTGTATGGAAACGTTTCCAGTAATATCACATTGAATGCCTTCTATTTTTTTCATTTTGATATTAAAAAAACGTCTGTTTAATTATTTTGAATGTGATTTCAGACATAATATAAGTGACTCTAAGGGTGTTCACTGTCTATACTTGATAGAAAGTCATTATATTAAGAACAACACGATATTCCTTTGTACTTATTTCCAATTATATTTACCAAGATCAGGACCGGTTTCGCTCACGGCGAGCATTATCAATCGAAATTAAATATAATTTAACAGTGTTATTTGTACAAAACAAATTAAAATAAAAAGCTGTAAAAAACAATTGACGATGTCAATTACATTTCTTATCGATTGATAATGCTCGCCATGAGCGAAACCCGTCCTGATATTGGTAAATGTTTTAAAATAAATTCAGATCAACTTCCATTGTTTATAAACTATTACAAGTTTCTCTCATGATATTTTTTTGATATTTTTTCTACTAAAAATAATCATTCACTTACTTATATGAGCTGAACGCAATCGTTCGTTCGTTCCATGTCACAAAGTCGCTTAACCATTTGAGACCCGCTCGCATTTTTCGATACACTCTTTTGCAATCACCATAACCGGTCCCCCACCTTCCCATCCGGTTTCGTAACGTTGCCGCAGGGCTGCCAACGGTGTCAATATTATATAAATGCGTGATTTACACACCAGCAATATGTAACCATATCGCAATCATACTCATAATAAATTATTTGCTGTTGATTACACTGTTTCTTAAATTCTTTTCAGATACATCAGTTTCCCCATCCCCGTGAAAATATTTAACATTCAAATTAAAAACAATTCCAAATAGTAATTTAAAAAAATGTTTATTTAACATTGTTTATACAAAGCATTCGTAATAGGTTCTCATTTGATATTTCCCCATTCAAAGCTTTCTTCTTGCAGATTACCAAAAACACTAAGAATACAGAGTGCATACTTTAAAGCACGGGTCGTCAACCTGATCCGTACCGCCCAATAGTGGGCGGTAAAGGCTTCCGTGGTGAATGATTTTTACTTTACGCCAAAATCTTTAAAAAAAAATTCACCCGTATACTGGATTGAAATATAGCGATGTTGGTGCGGTAAGGAAATTTTACCATAAAAAAGAAAAAAGTGGGCGGTAGGCATAAAAAGGTTGACGACCCCTGCTGTAAAGCATAATTTCTCGATCTTTTAGGGCACGTGACCTCTTTTGAGTCTTCATATTTTTCCGTGGCCCCCATATCGGTAAAAATAAGTTTTTCGAGACTCATGGACATTTTGCTCGCTGGCAGATTTCCAAATTTTACCCAGAGGTTTACGGAATTCCCGAAATGGAAAGACGCTAGACCTTTTTTTTTAGCTCTTCCCAGGATTTGTCCTTGGCCTCCCAAATTATAGTAAAGGAATATAAAAATTCAGATCGTGTCTCCCTAAAAACAAAATTGACTTAGTTTTCGTTGTAAAAAGCATTTCAAGTTAACATACTATATACATCACATCCTCTTAAAATGTTTTTTTTGCGCCTGCTATAAAACTACATTATTTTAACTATTAATGCTATTATATTGCGTTCTAATATGCTCAGTTGATATCACTCCTGATAACAGATTGCTACATTGTTTGTATTGACTGGCTATTTTGGGACCAGAAGATTTTCTTAAAATATTATGGTCAATACTTAATGATGGTAATCAAATTGAGAAATCTGATTTTCATTTCCATAACACTTTTTCAGACGAATAAATTATACAAAATATAAATTGAACACTCCATTACTCCGGTCATTTTCCGTGTATCATTACGTTCATATTGTACACTGATTGTCAAATATTATTTAATTATTGAAATATAATAATTGGGCCAACCCTACAGCGGCAGTTAGTTACTTCACCTCAGGACCCGCCATGCATTGTGTGACTGTATGTTTTTTTTTGCTTTTATTGTACCGTATTTATTTTCCCATTCATCGATGCAGTGAAGACAAAGCCGATTGGCAATCGGCTGGTCTCTCTCGCGAACTTTGCATGCGTAATTTGTCGCCAGTGCAATTTGCATGTGCCTAGTCGGCCTTGCAAGAATGGCAGACTTAAACACACAAATAACCGGACTATTTAGATACATATATGTAGTATTATATCAGATTATACCGTAGATGACTGGAGCGTGTTAATGGTTTTGATCTCGAATCCCGACAGTGTAACGTGTTCGATAGTCACAATTTATTGACCGGAGAAAATAAAACCCAGTAATAAAGTTATCCAAATGGGTGACTTTATCGACTCATAATCGGCAAAAGAACTTAAGCGACACAATTCTGTAAATTGAGTTTTAAGCCGATGATTATTCAATTTTATTAGGTGTCAGTGACAGAACTTTTAGAGCGTTATCTCATTCGCCTGATCTTTTTTAGGGCCTGTGAATTTTAGCGTATTGACTTGTTATCATTTATTCGACGTGGACCCCGGTTGAAAAACGCTGATTTAAATTTCATGAAATTCATTGACCATATATTACTATTTACTAACCGCAGTTAAGGAATTCCTTTTCGAACTCAATTTTTAAATAAAACCTTTAAAATTTATTAATTGGTACTTAATCAAAACTTAATCATACATCTATCTTCTAAAGATTGACCAATCTTTCTCATTTGTACTGCCTTATATGTATATATTGTTTAATTTTAATCCAAAACATTCCAGAAGGTACTCAATTTGGATTGAAAACATTAATCAATTATTCTCGTTTTGTGTTCTTTATTAAATTATTAGCTTTGTCACGTTATTGCAATTCCTAAAATAAATTTGATTCAAAAGCATTTCCACTCAAAGTGTAACGATTAATTTTTGATGTTATTACATTTTTTATTATCTTTCTTAACTCATTAATATTTTTAATTTACAACAGTATTTTTTAACCGTTTCCGCTCCAGATGTGGACCATATAGATTCCTAATGGAATTGATCGCAACAGATGATTTTCTACGAGAACTACTTGTTACTCATTTGCCCAACCTCTGCTTTTCGAAGAGAGTAGGGATAGAAAGATATAGCTAAAACAGGACTAGTGTAATACTTCATTTTTAGCTTTGGATAGATTGTATGAAGAAATTTAAGACATCCTGAATAGGGCATCCAATCCCGGGATCCCGTTCAATTTTCTGATCCCGAAATCCCGGGATTGAGATGGCCGGGATTTCGGGATTGAGAAATTTTGAGGAAATTCCGAAAATTTACACGAAATGGCAAATTCAAGATTTCGAATTCCTCGGCGAGCTTAAAAAAAAAACGAGTTTCTGTGAGATTCCGGGAAAAAGTATACCAAATCGGAGATTTCAAATCGGTGAGCTAAAAAAAACGAGGTTCTGTGAGAATCCGAGGAAAAAGTATAGCGAATTGAAGATTTCAAATTCCTCGGTGAGAAAATCTCAATCCCGGGATTCAAAATCAATCAATCCCGAAATCCCGGAATTGGAAAAAGGCTCCGGGATTGGATACCCTAATCCTGAACATCCATGCCTTCGAATGAAAATCCATAAATTGATTGAAATATATATTAATACTCGAATCGAACCTGTTAGTACTGCAACCAAAGCTAAAGATACTGGTCACTCGTCTATGAAACCGTAGATTATGAAAATCTGTTTTATTGAATAATTGTATTAACAGATTTTTCATTCACAGTGTATTTTTAATATCAAATTGAATAAAATAACTTTAATAATAATAATTATCTTAACCACTTCATTCGCTCCCCATTATCCAGATTCAAAAAATTCATAAAAAAAGTAAATAAAATAACACACAATCTTTATTTGTCTGTAACGCACAGCACAACAATACGCTTGACCACGATCTGCATAAAAAGTGCAATGTTGGCAAGTAGCACTATAATCTTGTCATCGAAAAGGCGAAATCGCGGACCTACAAACAGTCGTACATTATCGGCTATTAATATATAGATTCTGATTCACTCTGCTATTATTATATTTCTTTTGAAATGACAATTCTATCATCTGGATTTCGACTTGCAATACTTCGTGCAAACTTGTTTGGTTTTTGATTGAATACGTCTGGCCAGGCAAGGAATTTATTTTGTTCAACTCTTGAATATGTTAAATATTCACCTCATCAAGCACCTGGTGCAAAGTGGAAAGCAACATTCAGCCAAGCCCGAAATGTAACCGTTGCAAATTTCTTAACTGTGGCATCTTCGAGCGTGAGAGTATATTTTTTTTATTATTGTCTTTATTATCTTTACAATAAAATATTTTTACGACTGTAAGAATTCACATTCGCCTATATGAGACAGGATAGGGGTAAATTTGTAATTACAATATTTTATATCTGAAACGGTCAATGTAACTGTTGTTAAAATGCCGACTTCCCGTATTTTACATTTTACATTTTTTTACGAATTTTACATTTGCCCCGCTATTAAAAATTCGCATATTATAAAATAGTATCATCAGCTAAAATACAAATCTTCGGCCCAGAATTTTTTTCTGCTAGACCTGTATATATCCGAGTTATCAACGGGATCTACAAGTGCTCAAATCCCAATATGGACGCTTCAAGAAAAAAATTACTGTAAAATTCGTGTTTCTCTAGGGACGCATTTTTAAATCGGTATAATCAAGCTCAATAACCGTAGTGTCGTTGTAAATTCAACTAAAAAACACAAGCACATCCCATCGAGTCAGTACTGCTAAGAAATTCGTACAGCTTAGTGGTTTCGGGTAAAAAGGCGAAACACGGGTCCTTAGTGACAGAACGCATAGAAATTTACAAAATTTGAACAATACCAATTGCATATTTGTATATAAGTATTTTCTTCTACAATTTAAAAAAATATATGTTTTATAGCTATTTTGATGATGAAGGCACACGCCGAAATAGCTATTAACTAATTTTAAAAAAATGTAGCACTGAATACTTTGTAACATTTTACCTTATTACAATGGAGCTCTGCCAAGGAAATGTCAATTCAAATAATACATATTCGTTATTTACTAAACTACTTTCTTACTGAACTAAATTAGGGGTTTACGGATTCGGATTAATGGTGTGTCAATTAATCTATATCGACTGTGGAAAGGAAAAAGGACGTAACCCACACAAATCAAATTTTACAGGAGGCGCTAAAAACGTGTTTTGATGATTTTGTTGCCTATGCAAATTATGAATTATACACAACCTTGAAATGCACGGAGACATAATCTAATATGTATTAATTTAAGAATTTGTCTAGGAAAAACCTTTATTTTAGTCTTTTTTCTTTGTTTTAAATTTTAACAAGGTCATCTTTTTCAAACTTAAAAGCTATATTTAGATACTAATTCGGCATTTGCAGCTTGCACCCTTTTGATGGAACATGTATTAGGTTTGATACATTGTGATTATCGATTAAAAAGCTGTTTTGAAAAACTGTGGGTTACGTCCTTTTTCTTTTCCACGGTCAAAATAATGATGTGAAATAGGAGAAATTTGAGCTACGAGATGAGTCACAGAAAGATTTAACCTCGCATGTTAAAGTATCGCTACTAGAAATGAGCCTATTTTTCATATAAATTATCCGGCTTATTTGACCCAACGTTCAACAACTTTATGATATGAGAATTTGAATTTGGTTACCGTTCCTGATTGACTTGATTTAAAGATGACATTACTGTCTAATAATCACAACATAGTTTAAAAAGGACACATGAAAAAATACGTGAGTGTACGTAGTACGGAATTACGTACAAATAAAACAAAAGTTAATACTGCACGAGAGTAATAACGCAATCTTAACAGCATCCAGATCGTGACTCATCTTTATTGCCTATTTAAAGTGCCGAGTCAGCCGAAAGGTCACAAAAGGGCTATCGCAAAAATCAAAATACCGCCGTACATTCGACGAGTATAATAGGAATAGATAAAATGTATTTCATCACATATATTATTATAAAAGACCATCTAATCTCCTAATGCCACCATGCTGTGTGCTTTTGCATAAGTATGGTTGAAGATAAGACCTTTTTTGACCTTTATTCTGTAATGAAAGGCGGAAGTATTGATTATGTTTTGATTTATTAGTGCTTTTTGGCTCGTTGTATACGTTTTATGAATGTATCTTTTAACTCTGTCTTCACTATCGTATACATTATATTCATTTTAATCTATTAACAAAGATGTCGTCGTCAAACTCAGCATTTCTACATGAATTTTCATTTCGGATAGTATTGTAAAGAAATGCTATATTTCAAACATTCTAAAAATTATTGCTTAGGTGTCCGATACGTTGGTATCCTGTAAAAATGTAAATCAAATATGCATAAACAAATAACATTATACGTGGTTATTTCAACAAAAACGTATTACTCATTGAAAAACTGAGCAAAATAAACTCGTAATAAGGTAAATAACAAATTATTTCAGGGCTGTGGAGTCGTGTAAAAAAAAATACGACTCCAACTCCAGCATTAAAATAATTATCGACTCCGAGGAGATTTTTCAATAATTTCATTTTAACTATATATCGACCGTGGAAAGGAAAAAGGACGTAACCCTCAGTTTTTCTAAAATAGCTTTTTTCGATAATCACAATGTATACAACTTCTATCAAACGTTCTATCAAAAGTATGGAAGCTGAAAATGTCGAATTAGTATCTAAATTTAGCTTTTACGTTTGGAAAAGATGAGTTTATAAATATTTAAACCAAGAAAAAAGACTAAAATAAAGGTTTTTCCTAGACAATTTATTTAATTAATATTAGATTATGTCAATAAAACACCAGCTTAGAAGTCTCCGCGCACTTAAATGTTGTGTTTATTTCATAATTTGCATATGGCCAAAAATCATCAAAACACGTTTTTTGTGCCTCCTGTAAAATTTGCTACCTGTGGGTTACGTCCTTTTTCCTTTCCACAGTCGATATGTATTCCATCAGATCATCTTTATTCAGCCAAGCATGAAATGTCAACACTTTGGCTTATTTTGTTTGAATACACATCATTAAATAATTTTTTCAAAAAAAAATCGAGCCTATCCCTAAATTATTTAGTTCTCAAAATTTGTAGAATTAATTACATTGTTATTTTTTACCTTATTACAATGGAGTTCTACCAAGTAAATGCCAATTCGATCAATAAGTTAGAAGACCTTGGTATAAAAACGGTAAATGATTTTTTCAATAGTATTTTATGGTTCAATGCATTTTTATTGATTTGAAAATGAGGAATCGTGAAAGAGCCTTCTATGCACTCCAAGGGTATACATGTTTTACTATATTTATTTCAATGGATATTTAAAAGATATATGAGATAAACGCGTGACATTTGCTGTTTTTGTTGAAAAAATAGCGAAGGTTGAACGAATCAAAGATAATTTGACAGAACAGAAATAACAAGTCAATACTTTTAGCATACATTTTTCTTCGTTAGCAATATTTTTTAGTTTTAGCAATTTCAGTTATTTGTAACAACTAACTTACGTTAAGTGCGTTCAGCTTGATTGGGTTTACTCTGATTGTGTTGGCTGTGGGTGAGTTAGGTTGATTAAGTTCTAATGGAGCTTTAAGCTTAAAATTGTAATTCGTTTCTATTCATTGTGTGTATAATATCAAATATATGTATCCTAAACATACTATAGCAATAATTGATATTAGGGGCTAAGAATCTGAGAGTGTAATACATTTTACAAGTAGTGTTTGGTTGTAGTTATGGAAACTGGGTGAAACCCCACAATAGTTGTGGTGAGTCGGTGACCCCATAACCACATCGTATTTGTGTTATGACTTAATAACTGACGATATCATAGAATGAAATTGGAAATTATATTGTTGGAGTTTAATTATTGTCATAACAATTTGTTAATAGTGTTTACGTTTTGACTATTCAGTGAATAATAGCAACTACACATGAATTTTATTAACTATTCATAGATATACTATCTGCGGCGTTCTGCATCCTATTGGATACTTTATCACACGGATTGGGAAACTATTCGATGTTCAAAATCATATTCATAGAAACCAAATTTTAGCTAGCTGTCAATCTGTCATCCATTCGTTAACCACATACAAAAATCACGTGGATTAGTACTAAGACGATCCCGGGATTATGCGATCGTAAAATTGGTCGGGATTCCGGAATTGGAGGCCCAAGCCAGTTGTTATGTTTAGCTTACGTTAATTTCTTATTATAATGAAGTTCTGTCAATTAACTTTCAATTCAATCAATACCATATATTGTATAAATGAATGTACAGCGAGAATTATTTTCTAATACTATCTTTATTTTCTTGTAATTAAACGCTTTTATAAGAACACTTCGTAATATAAATAAAATAAAGTACATAGTTACGTCAGACGCAAAAGGATTATAATATTGATGAAAACGTAGATTAAAAAACTTTTCATAAACTCAGCGGAGCTCAAGAGGCAGCTTATAATATATATTTCCCAAGATTCTAACCATCGTCTATCTTTATCAAGTTAACACAGTGTACCCCGGATCTTCAATTAAAAAATGGACTTCTTAGTCCAAAATAGCGATAAAATCACTATTCATTCACTGATATAATGAAAACACATTTTAAGACGTAATTAAATTTTACATACCGCGTAACATATTACACTTAGCTAGTAATTATCTCCTACTGATTCAAGAAAAAAAACTACTTAACTTTGGAATACAATATTTACAAGCGATTATAAATATTTGTTTCAAAAAGAAAAATAAATTATTTAAAAACATAATTATACCAAATCTATTGCACGGCACCAATTTAATAAAACCAATATTTTATTTATCTATGTTAATCTTTTCTTACACAGCTGTTTTGCATGTAAAATATCAACAGTGTAAAAAGAGGTAATGGAAGTATTCTACAAAACCAAAATAATAATCAATATTCATGTGAAAATATTAACCTTTTGGCTGCCGTAGGAAAAAGTATGTCTGCACCTACCATGCCGGCTATGATTTGCAATTATTAATTTAGATAATTATTGTTGAGATATCTCGTCTGTGGCAGCCATCCAGTTATGATAATTGATTTAATTTTATATCAATCCTGTAAATTCAAAATATTTTTTCATTGAAACTATGTAGGGTCTGCAAAGTGCCTATTAGTTACCTGCCTAAAGTTCTTGTTAGTGTGGCTACTGTCTAAGTCTTTATTTCTTTTTCCTGCATGTATGCTATCTAAGTAATGGATATCTAAAATTATTCTGTCAGCTGGAAATCTTTGCGTGAAAAATTCAATTTAGAAAAACCTTTTTCATGAATGGAAAAATTAAATTTAAAATAATTTTTTTTATTACTCCTTTACTTTACTAGTTTCATGTCGACCACATTGATTTTTTTTTTATATTTATTTAAAATTATAATTACACAGACTTTTTTTAATCAGTTTCAATTTATAAGCTTTTTAAAATTTATGAAGTTTAGTTAGGTGAAATTTTATATCGCTCCCCTGATGATAAGATAATGAAAAATTGTCTCAAAACTCCATTTGATATAACACCCTTTCACCAAGTATTCACAGTAAACACCCTAAAAGTAAATGACAAATATTATTTTTACAACATTCATTTTTCTTTCAATCTTCATTTATGAGAATTATTTCTCTATTTAAAAACTATTGTATGGGTTAGTCTGTCTATATATATATTTATATATACCACATATTCAGGACTAGCGGGGCTTGTATTGTCCGGTTTTTCATCTCGTACCATTCGAGCGTTTCAAAAAATTTAGCAATATGGGAAAAAAAAACAATCGCGCTCGATACAGCTATTGAAACAAAACAAGCCGAGAGGCAACATCAAAATATTCAAGGTAGAAAAGAAAACAAGGCAAACACAGTAATAAAATGTTGATTTGATAAAAAAAGAGCAATGCTGGACTTTATATTGAACTAAGAGGGCGAGGTTAAGAGGGTTCAAACACTTCCCACCTGGGGAAAGAGAGGATGAACAAAAATGGATATTAGGCAGGAAGGTTTCTCAGTAGGATATGCTCCCTCGTGAAGTGAAACTGGTTCTTATGAAACTTGACAATTGTGGAAAGATTACATAGTACTACAAATATTGTGTATCTTAATAAATATGATGAAATAATTAAATTTATATTTGCTTGGTATAACTTTACTATAATAGGATAATTAACTAATTCAATTTTTTAAATCTTTATTTTAAACGCTTAGTATCATTATATACATATCGACTAGAGAATCCAATCCCGGGATCCCGTACAGTTTTTAACACATTTCAATCCCGGTATTAGTAGGCATGATACCGAAACTTTCGGGATTGATTTTAAAACAGAAACGTGTTGGTTTCAAGTCGGCAGTTCAAGCATATGCAATAAACGAATTTTATTATTCAGACTTTATCATTGCGATAAGAGTTTACGATAAGAGCGAATCGCAGCCGAAAAGGTAACTTGATGCCAATTATGAAATTTCTTCAATGCATTATACGCACGTGTACTGTATTTGAATGCATTTGTCGACAATATTTATTGTTTGTTATTTATAAAGCTTCATATTTCGATATTTCTTAAATTTATTTTTCGCTTTGTTCTCTACATCAATGAATGTTACCAGATATCCATGGTGTTTTGCGGAATTTATTGTTCATAATCATTCATTTTGTACCGCAAACCGAAACCTTTGATTAAATGGCGAAACAATCGATGCTTCGGTACTCTAGGAATATTTTAATATTTAAATTACGTCTATTTACGTCAATAAAATTATTAAGAATGTATGTATGTACATATATAGGCAACAATTTTAGAAATCTTCATTCTTGCAGTCTGAAGAAGGTAATTGCTTTTTTCAGCTATCGAAGTTAACCATTTTAAGCTAAATTTCGTATTTTTGCATATTAAGTTAGTTTAATAATGATTTCGCTTATTTTTTTACGAGTAATTAAAAAATCCACTCATTCACCTCTACATCGCGAATAACTGAGATTAAGAGAGCTTTTTGGTAACGTATTGGCAGCTTACAGCCGGTAATATAATATAGAATAATTTATTTTTCACCAATATTATCATTTTTTATTTTTTTTTAAATGTACTTATCCTGGGACCAGTCCCGGGATCCCGTGATCAGAAGTCTCCGTGCACTTCAAGGTTGTGTATAATTCATAATTTTCATATGGCCCAAAATCATCAAAATACGTTTTTTGGGCCTTCTGTAAAATTTGATATGTGTGGGTTACGTCCTTTTTCTTTTCCACAGTCGATATGTTAGAAAAAAACATTCAAAAAGTGATTTGTCACAAATTTTGAAAAATATCAGTTCTGATAATCCATAATAAAATCTACGAGTGGAAATCACAATTAGTGCTCAAAAAAAAATATAGTTGAGTTCAAGCAAACCATAAATTTTCCAACCCTCAAATCATTTTTTCCCAAGTATTTGTGTGTCAAATCACATTTTAGAATGTTTGCTCCTCGTGTGCTTACAAAAATTGGAAACGGCGCAATTTTGCTTTGGGTTCGACCGATTGGGCATCATCCTTGAGCAACGCGGCCTAGTATTGAATCTTCTAAACTTTACCCGGGGTCCAATTCGTTACGATAAGAACTTTCATCTACGCTAGTTAGTCAGTAGAAGGAAAAACATGGAGGCAGTTTGACTTGTCTAATGGCGGATGTTATCAGCTGTGTTCTTGTAATTGGATGAATTATTACCATTGGAAGTTTGCGATCAAATCGTCGACAACAAATCACGACGGAGCATACTCCCGGGACACTCGTAATAACGAAGTTCTTAATTATTATGCAGTCATATCGGAATATTATTTTAACGAGCCACTTCGAAACATTGGCATTGTAAAGATAAGGAAGCGGTAATAACAGTCTATTACCGTGTCTATGGTAAATATTACATCTTCAACAGATAGCAATTAAAATGGATAAAAATTTACCAGGTAACAGAAAACGGTATAACATATTATATTACAAGGTAAAATATAAAGTTTCTATTTGTGTGTATGTATGTGTTACAATTTTAAGATTATATCGATTAATAGTCGCTATTAAAGACTTCTTCAATTAGTTTTCCTTTCGATCACAGGCTGCCGACCGAATTTAATAGTGTAATTCTTTTTTCAACAATCTCCGCTCACAAATAGAGCATATAAAAACTCATCGCAATCAAGTCATTAATGCTTGTTACTATGTCGTTCGATCTGTATTTTTCGGAGAAATCCAAGACAGAAGGATATGACTAGGACTCGCCTAGTGATTTGCTTATCTTTCTCGCTAAACCCTATTTAAAAAAAGATAGTGTTTACAAGTGTGAGAGAATTTTTAAGATTTTTCTGACGTAACCAGACTTTACGTACTGAACATACGTTCTTACTGAACTTATTAAATAAATGAGGAATTAATTCAACGTAGTGTAGTATTATCTGAACACAATAGCTTTAAATTTGAATCGTTCAAACTATGTACATTCCCGGGTTTCGCCTTTCGGCATCTTCAGGCGTTCAAGTGCACGAATGAACTTGAACTGACGCTTCGTAAATGAATGTTTCGTGTTTATATAAAAAAAAATATGTATCATTGAGTTTAAAGCCATTGCTAGCGAAAAGGATAAACTCATGGGAATGCCCACAGATTTGAGTAGTGAGTAGTTTAAAGAATTATATTTATTTGTTTGTCGGCAAAGTTTTTGAGATTATATTTATATAGGGTATAGAAGTGGAGATCCCGGCATGTTTAATATTTCATTTAAAATCGGAAGGCTTTGGAATTGTGCTCTGTTTATTTCCAAAATTTCTTGGAAAAAGAGCTTATGACCGTCCGTATTTGGATGTAACAGTTTTATCCCTTGTTCCTGATTGAACACGTGTCTTTCCGAAATTAAGTGATTAGCAAAAGTAGACGTGTCTTTTTTTCAATCTAAAGGCTGCCATATGTTCTCATAATCTGATGTTCAATGTCCTTTCTGTTTTGCCGATTTTTTTTTTATTATTACTAACAATAGCTTTATACAATAGTATTATACACAATAAGAAATTTCTTTACAAAATACTGAATAGTGTGATTTAAAATTAAAAAATGTATCATGTGTAAATTAAACCTACAACATAAGACCGAGATGCTTAAACAACTACCTACTATTATATTATACTAATGCAAGTGATCTCTCTTGGGTGCCACCATCCGTCTCAATTTATGCGGTACACTTTAAATTGGTCTAATCTTTTAGAGGATCTTTGTCTTTTCCTATCAGGAGATCCAAAGAACGCGTTCGTTGTTGTTTTTATCTTATAAATGAGACGTATTAAAAGGGTTAATAGTTGATTTTGTATAAGGGTTTCATCCGTGACCTGAAAACCTGAGTCTTTCAACTTCTCTTTTGCAGCTAGGGGGTATAAGAAATGATCATATTTGTATACTTATTTATACTTACCGGGTCCGTCGTCTAGTGGTTGGCGTTGTTTATTTTATTTTTTAATGTGATGAAAAGATTTCATAGCAACATATTGCATTTCGTCAAAATGTTAGTCATTAAATATGTAGTACGTTTTTATAATAATCATAGTACATATGTTACTTTCAAATTGTGACATTTTTTTCAGCATAAACAACAGCGTATATGGTAAAACAAATACCCTACTTAAATACATAATGTATTTTTCAATTACTATCACATGAAAACAAAATGGAAATATTGATATTTAATCCAGTTGAATCCAGGATGTCAATGATCCACTTATTCACTGAACATATTTATTTCAAGTAATCTATCGCATCAAATGCATATGAACAATAGCGTAATTTGTTATTTCGGGATTTGGTAATATATATCACGGTTAAATCTCATTAACTTAAAAAAAACTGATCTTAACGGAGAAAAAAGCGTTCCACAACAGACAAATATCACTTAGTGTTATTTCAAAAAATAAAATACTCCGTTGTAATAATTCTGCATATATTTAATAGCATAAGTTGAAAATGTTCGTGATAAGCGAAACCGGTCCTGATCATATAAAATATAGTGTACCTTCAAAAAATAAAGTACACTTTTGTACTAATTCCACATATATTTAATATCATCACTGGATATTAATATATGTGAAATTAATTAGTACATAAGATCGTTTTATTCTTTGAATGTAATCATTTCCACAAAGTATTAACAGTTAACAAATTTAAAGTGATAAACAATTGTTAATGGGAATATGAATGGAATTTTCAAATTATGATACAAAATATAAATAAGTAACACTTAATTGAGTTTAATTTAAAAAATAAAAACCTATTACGAATTTTAGTGAACACATTAAAAGTCACAACGTGTTTAATATATTTTGCAAACCTAAGTTCATTATGTATTGTTATATGTATACATTTTCTGCGGTATCTTACTGCTCCTTCTTTGCATTAAACATGTTATAGAAGTTTTCACAGCTTATTGCTCAAACTAAAGTATTTTTTTTTATTTATTTGTCATCTGAAATAGCTCCGATCAGACGCAAGTGAAGTATTGTTGCCGGAAGTTTATAATAATTGCTTTGCGTTTGCCTCTCGTAACAGTTTATCCTTCCACTCCACGTTTGTTTATTGCTGCGTGACATCTCCGATCTTAGATATTATATCTTTGTCTCTAATACCTCCATTTCGAAAGCCATTCTACCAGCCTTGTTTACCAGCCCCGATGCCGTCTTCGGAATGTGATTCAGAATTTACTTATGCGACTATTTTGAGCAATATATTATTATAATGCAGTGTCATCCAAAACCTGCATGTGAAATGATACAGTTATTAAAACGAAACAAACTAGTTGACTACTAAAACAGGATTGAGATTTGTAAATTTTTAAACTCGATAAACTTTTTAGTTTCTATTTATTACACATTTTTATTAAGCAGCTTCCGTTTTTATTTGTCACGAGTAATCATCATCAACGAGTGAAAGTATAAATCAATTTAGTGTTATTTTAAAAAAAAGGAATCCGTAAATTCGTAGAATTAAAAAAGTAGTCACATTTTTGAATAATTGTAATCTGTAAATCTGTAATACATCATTCAATGTCAAGTCATCGAGCTAAAAAAAAATCTAAAAAGTTTGAACATTATTTTAGGATCTTTCAATTTCTGATTTCTTCTCAATGAATCCCGAAACTCGAGCAATTGTAGCATAATATTATATTAAAAATAAACACTATATTCCCTTGTACCATTTTCACTTTAATTTAAAAGCATCAGTACCGTTTTCGCTCAAGACGGGGATTATCAACTGATAAGAAATAAAATTTATACAATGCAATGGAATATTGCGTTTATTTTTAATATAATGCCTATTGACAGATGTTCATCTTACAAGTAAAGCATGATATTATGGTGAATGGTCAATCCCAGGATCCAAAAGTTGTAAATCCTGAAATCCTGGAATCACAAAAAGGTTCTGGGATTGGATGTCCTAGCTGGTATATTCTACATTATAACTACCCGTCTATGGAGAGATATATTCTTTATTTATACCAATCCGTCTCAATGTTATGCGCAATACCATAGCCGTAAGTAATAATCGAATTGCATTGCGATGCAATCCGTTATTTTAATTGCATTTACAAATTCTCATTATAAATAACAACATAAAACGCATCCCATTTAGTATTTAAATGAAATAATATGCATTAAACCAACTTTTATGTACCGTCTGCAATAAAATATATTCATCTTCATTCGATTGAGCATTACTGCTCGTAAAATTCTCCGTAATGTCTCGTTTCATCTCAGCCTTTTTATTTTTTATCTCGAAACACGAGCGAAATGTCATTTACTGAAATATTAACAAGTAACACCAACATGAGGAATTGTTATGTGCATCGTATTCGATTCAAAATACCGTTTGAAGATTTATAATTACAAGATTTCGAGTGACAAATTTAAATATTTGAAAAAAGGTGTACAGATTTAAGCTATTCCAAATTTACTGGAAAAGGAACAGAATTTTTATATCATGTTCAATAATTTTTCAACAAACCATTTACAAATAGTAATTTGATTTTAATAAGATGATATTTGATTGAAAATTACCAAGAAAAAAATTTAATTCATCATCGAAAATGAATCTTACAAAATTACCGTCTAATCGATCATTTTCGCTCCCTTTTCGGAGCATATGACCACCACACTGTACCTCCAAAATTCTGTCTCCCGCTAGTTTCCTTGCTTTCTCCGTGGACATCCCGGCGTTCCGTAGCACTACCGTACATCCAATCGATGGTTATCAGCGGCTTTCCAAGGTGACGGAATCCATCCGGTTGGCAAAAAAGAATTTAGGCATTCACTTGTCCAACTCAGGTCCATCTTCGCTTCGTAAAATGCTTCTGAAATCAATTGTCTAAATTCATTATTTTGTGTGCGATAGTAAAATGTTGTTTTATACTGGCTTTAAAATACACATTTCCTGAATCCCTGAATTTGTTGGTACCGCATAATTTATCAGTAAGTTTAATAATAAAATAATCGAAAGAAAAACACTAAAAACTATTTTAGACAGTCCGGGGTGACTCTTACTTACCCCCTTAGAACTCTATCCACCGATCCCAATCACCTGCTATACTACAATACATACGCATAGTCTTACTGCACTATGATTTATTTCATTTTTTTACAATAAAAAAATATGTTTGAAAAATCATTGTCCATTATCTTTTCAATTTTACTACATGGAATGATAAAACGCGTACGAATTTTAAACTGCTTACTTCTTATTTGAGTATTTATTGTATTATAGTTATAGTATTGGGCATGTGAGGGAAGTAAGGTGTTTCTTTATGTGGATATTACGCCTTACTTTGGTTAATATTAAAACGATTGAGACGGCCAGCCCAACACGTCCACCTGATGAAGGCTTTTAATGCTAAGTTGTTTTTTTTTCGAAAGATACTTAAGTCCCGAATTGAGTAATTTACTTTGAAGAGAGGCTTAAAGAAGTTTCGTTCGCTGTCGAATTGAGATTATCCTTTTATCTTTATAGGCGATTATATTTGATGTTGTTTTTTATTTACAGTAAAACCTCGATTCTACGTTTTCCAAGGGACCGTAAGAAAACAACTAATAATGCGAGAAACCGATAATGCGGGAAATCTTCAAATTACTATCAACAAATGTTTAAATTTCAACAAAAATTTAATATTTTTGAGTTGGAAAAATTCGCGGAGGAAATCGGTAAATCGGGGAATGATTAACGTGGAATTATTAAAAAAAAATATTACGAGGTCTTGGTCGAGTTAAAAATAAACAATAAATTCATAAAACAAAGATAGCGAGAACGATATATCGGGGTTCCACTGAAAAAAAAACGCAAAACGAGATACGAGATAAGAATTTTTATGAGAAATATTCAACGAAAACGGTCAATCGGGATAATATTTGTGACGGGACCAAAATATTGAAACGATGTATCGAGAAAAACGGTAAATTGGGGAACGATGAATGCGGTATTATTTTACATTGTTCTTTGTTTGGCCGGGACTATGAAAAATAAACGATCCATGCGGGAAAACGAACAATGCGAGAACGATAGATCGGGGTTCCACTGTATATTATATTTTGTACGTGTTTCATTAAATAAATATATTATTTCTGACTGAGAAATCTTCATTTGTTATTATAGTAACCATAATGTTAATAGCTTTATTTGTAAGGGGGAAAAAATAAGAAAAACTTATTATTTGTGGGTTTGCTCGCAGTAAACAAAAGTGCCCAATTCTTATCAAGCATTTTAAACATAAATAGTTTACTTGAACGACCCTTTCCCTAAATGTAGTATAACGTTTATGCATGAACAGAAATCTGTTTATTGACATGTTTGATGTTATTGATTACTTTTGTCACGAACCTCGTTATGTTTCTTGTTTATAGAAACTTCAATCACCACTGTTAACAGACCCACCGTTTTGATTGAGTTCGGAATCGCGACACTATGTATCCCGGCTAGAACAAAGCTTTGGGGTACAAACAATCCTAGTCGTTTGTATTTGATTTGGCAAAACACTATTCAGCTTAATCACATAGGATTTGGCATGCGTGTTGATGAATGATCATTATTGTAATTAAACCAGTGATGTGCACCATTTTTAAGCAAAGTTCTACTCTATAGAAAAGTAAATTTTCCAACAATATCTTACTTATTTGCACGATATATTGTATAAACAATTACGACAGTATTAGTATCACTATCTGCAAATCTACACTCAACTAGCTACAAATATTTAAGCGGATGACTTGTCGTAGCTAGCTCGAAACTCAGGCTAAACGAAGAGCGGCTCGCTTCATAACAGTGGTAATGTAAAAAGTATAATTTGTTCGTGGCAAAAGGATGCGTTTATTTCTATTAAATACAAAAATTTATGAAATCACAATGATACTAATAAAATACACACCAACCGAAATAATTTTAGCAAAATAAATGCAGTGACTTTTTTAACATTTTCGGAAATATTTTTTGTTTAAAAATTCTATAAGAGCTCATAGTGCCACAGAGAAATGCTTCTTTATAATTTAAACGTTTCATTAATATCTATAGATAACTGTTATAATTAATGTTTTTTCCAATCGGTTTCTCAAAATGTGTATGTAAATGTTCAATCACGATTATTTATTTTTTATTTTTCTCTTTCAGTATTAAATTGAACATAAAACTAGTATTCGTTTATTTATTTAAATATGGTGAATTCATTTTTCTTTAACTTGATGCAGAGCTGAATATTGCTTCGAAAATCTACTTTATATTCGAGATGTGAAAAACAAAATATATTACCCTATTATAAGAATCAGTTTTGGGTATACTTTTTCCTATCCGCGGAAATCTATGCCGATAAATCAAAGCGATTCTGTGATACTTTTTTTTTTATTTCATCCCCATCACACTGCCACCTTTTCTATCAATGCGTTTTACTATTAAATCTATTTCTTTACTCATAATATATTTCTTTGGAATCTGTAACGGAATTCTAATGCGCTTTGATATATATTGAAAAGAAATACACGTATTGTATATTTTAGATGATTTTTGTATATGTTTCAATTTATTTTCTATCTAGCTTACACTTTTATATTCCAATTGTAATGTATATTTTGTGTTTTTCCTCGTTGATAAGTAAGTATCTCTAGATAAAATTTACTGAAATATTTTTTCTTTATATTATTAATTAGGCAAAAGCTTGTATTCTTTAATTATTTTGTTTGATACTCAAGACTTATAATAATGCATTACAACAGATTAAAAATATCAAAGTATTTTAGTTTTACAGTTTTTAATATTTTTTATGCGTTGATAGCTATTTCGGCTTTCGCCATCGTCAGAACTATGTTTAAATTTATATTTTGCTCAGCTATATATACTGGCTCTGAAGAGATACTCTGCATCAAGTTATTCACTCTAACATCCTAATTCAAATTATAATTACAATATTACACTTATTAAATGTGATTCTAGTGTTTCAAAGAACGATAAGCAATCTGGATTTTTTCTTAAAACTTTAATTAGGATAAAATTAAACTGATATTTATTATTAATTACATTACATTAAATTTATCAACTATGGCTTTAATGTTTCGAAAAACAACAAGCAATATGGGATTTTTCAAGGTAAATTAGAATAAATTATACTAATATTTATTATTAATTACATTAAGGGTTTTAACAACGGTGATGCATTAATAATGGTTTGTCCATTTAAGATGTTTTGACAAAACATGACATCGACAAAACAAAGACAAGCTAGTAGAGGTCTGCACAGGCCGAAATTTTACAAAATTACCCGGTCCGAGCCCGAAAGACTCAGGTCCGACCCGGCCCGGGCCCGAGTCTTATACCACAATTTTTACCCGAACCCGACCCGAAGCCCGGATTAATACTCAACAGACCGAATTTTTTTACAAATTTACAACAATTTACGATTCCCTATAGAACTGGTAATAATTAAAATCATCATGGCTGACTTATGACACGAACATAGTCTTAAATATTTTTCTGAATAATAAATTCCTTACCCGGACCCGGCCCGAGCCCGAATCTCAATTTTGCTTACCCGCCCGAATCCGGCCCGGGCCCGTGCAGACCTCTAATAGCCAGTAAATTTTTTGCACTGTTTATTCAAAAATGAAAAACTTTTTTATTTTTTATGGAATATTTTAACTCTGGTTATATAATTCATGTATAAGCCATTTGCTCTACGCCTTCTTTAAAAATAATGGGGTGGTTAATGTAGCCCCTGCCTAATTTGTACAAAAAACAACACGTCAAATTATGTTTGGTTCTGGTATTAAAATTATGTGAAAAACACCATGGTATTAAAATTTGGTATTTACACAATATAAATTGATTGTACACGAAATATATTTTGAGATTGGATTATATATAAACCATATGATTCTGAATTGAAAGACAATACGTTAAGTTATTCGGCGCAAATATAATTTTTAGACTCATTATTATGAATACTTCAAAAGCAAGAGTTTATCACTTTAAAACGTTTGTTTGAACGCACTTGTAATATTGAAATAAAAATACATTAGAATTAAAACTCAGTTTGATAACGTAATTAAAGGTTCTCCTACTATCTGTGTCCTACGGAACATAACGACGATTAGTACTTACATATAGCTTCAGTATTTTCCCGATCAATGCATTCCTTCCCGCGTAGGAGACAGAGAGGGGTATCTACGCCGTAGACGGTAGCTGTAAGCAACATCCCTTCAACCATTAAAGTGGCGTAGCACCATATTGCCGCAGCCTGCATTATTTGTTCCCCGCGTCTTCCAAACTGAAATCTATTACCTTCTTCTTCCTCCCACCCTCTTTTAGCAGAGGTGAACTTGGCTGTGTGAAAATTTGATTATAAATTCGAGGATTAAAAAGCCCTGTTTAACATTTCAAAAGTATGGCTGGGGGAAAATTTGTTATAATTGCGTTAAATCTTTAGATATAATCGTCTTATGTCAGCAAGGGTACAGTTTTGTCTTGAAACGCATGCTGTAATATCCACTTTTACCGTTTTCGATTAAAATTCAGCCCATTAATAACACTCTCAATTGTTTCTTAGAAGATAAGCTAATGCATTTTATTAAATTAATATTATTAGAGATATCATCAATTGTTAAAAAGCACGAAAATGTAAAATAATTATGGATAGTCTTTCAAGACAACTGGCGACATGGGATTTAATTTGATGCCATCTTTTTAAACAGATGTAGACAAAGAAGTGTTAACCTAAAAACTTTATAGCTTAAAAAAGTCTTAAAAAAGTCTTAAAAACCTAATTTTAAATAAAGAAACATAAAACTTATACAGACTTTATTTAGAGTTACACACGTTTAGGGTGTTCACCGTCATTACTATATTTAAGTTTATATTTAAGTCAGTTCAAATACATCCGTGCACTTGAAATGCCTGAAGATGCCGAAAGGCGAAACCCGGGTCGTTAGCGACAAAACTCATGGAAAAGTACAAAATTCAAACAATTCAAATTTTATAGAAAGGCATTATATTTTTTAAAAAAAACAACACGATATTCTTCTGTACTATTTCCATTACTATTTAGCAATATCAGGACCGTTTACGCTCATGACGAGAATTATCAACTGATAAGAAATACAATTTAACAGTGTTGTCTATACAAAACAAAATTAAATGAAAAGGTTTAATCAACATATGGTAGAATTTACAAACTACAGTAAAAATTATGAATAACTGTCTCTAAAATGTAATTACAACAATCATCAAAAAGTAATAAAGCCAAAGTGGTCACTAAATACTTGTATCCAATTGTTAATTAACGTTTCATTGTTAAGCCAGAATTGATAATTTTCGTTTGTTGTGTCATACTTATTGGATAATAATTTTATATTTTACCACTCAAATAGTCAAAAATAGGATTGCAATACAGTTATTACCGAAACCGGTATCCCGCAGGGCCGTGGAGTCGGAGTCGGACTGCTTAACCGGAGTCATAACTTATAACCGGCAGAGTCGTGCACGAAAAAAACATTGAGTCCCTTAAAAAAAATGTATTCAAATTTCTAGGGTCAAAAGTGGCGCCACTGCATGCTATTAAGCCTGAAAAATAATTAAAATTAAATTGCGTATAATCGAAATCGCATAATAAAAAGGGCTGGGTTTTGAATATATGTCATTCTCCAATCGTTATAAATCATTTTAAAAGTAAAATATCCTAAGACAAGAATTATTTAAAACTTATCCTATGTCAGTTAGATAACTATTGCGCTAGTGTTTTATTTACTGAACGAAATTCCCATTTGTAAAGTGTGAAGTAAGTCGTTTGCCAGTCGAGTGAACGCCAATACATCAGCACACTCAGAACACAAGTGCAGAAGTACAAAAGAGCAAAAGGTCGGGATTTCCCCTACTGCACTGCATGTCGAAAGCGTAAAAGTTTTCGTGCCTATGTTAGCCTTTTCAGTTTGGAGTCAATATAGGTCGATATAAAATACTAAATATGTATACATTTATAGGTTCAACAAACAGAGAAAATCGTACTATGAACCAATACGTATATGTAACAAAATTGTGAGAAAACTAGCATGCAATCCAAATTATATTTGTACGCACAAACATTATTAAAAGAGGAGAAGAACCGATTAGATCTTGAAGTAAACGCATAATATTTAAATACAAAAGTTGTATAAATTTGTTTGTTATAAAAATAACTAAACATTAGTTTGAATGAATGCCTTTGCACGTACCCCATCTGGTGTTTGAATCCAATGTAATCAGTGACAGAAAACACACGTCTATGCATTTATGACAAAACTTTCTTTCAATATAATATTTAATCAAATAATATTCGTACAAAACCTCTTTTTTCAGAATTTTTTATAGTTGACTTATTTTTCATTTAACTGTTCATCATCGAAATAATCATTTTTTTTATTCCATTACTGTCGTACAGTAGTGGCCGTCCACTCAAAAAATAAAACCTCCCAGCGGCGACAAGTTATATTATAGCTATGAGGCTTTATGTAATAGCTTCTTCGAGTCAATGCGCCTTCAAGGAACAGGAGATGAGTCCTTATAAGGCCTTCGGGGACGTTCAGTTCACTTGGGCCTGTCCAAGTACGTCCAACCCGCCCGCCGGAGGCTCCCCGCCCGCCGGAGGCTCTATCGACGTGCGATACATCACAATGCCTCAACAGTCTGCGGTACATAACGACTCAGTAGATTGTGATTTGTTTGTATTACAAGACTACATTTGTCCTATAGGTAATGGTAGGGGGCATACATTCGTGCAGTTATTATAAATGATTTTACTGTTTTGTGATTACATGGAGTTTGTTATTTTTTTTAAATAAATGTACACTTGTCTTTTGTATGTAACACCGAAAACACATGTAATATAATTCCGTGTCATACACAAACAGGGCTGTGGAGTCAGGTAAAAGAAGCGTCTCATAAATATGTTTTTCAATCATTTATGTTTAACTTACATATATGTATGCTATCAGATCGTCCTTAGTAATCCTAGCGTTTGAATACCTAATAATACTTTTTATGATCCCGGGATTGACAATTTTTCTAATCCCAGGATAGAACATTCAACACAATATCGTGTATAAATTAATGGGATTTTTCAAACAAAACGTCGATTTCAAAAACCGAAAATAAACCAAAATTTGGAACCATCTTTTTTTATCTCCCTTAACTTCCTCTAATTTTTTCAATCCCAAAATCATCGGATTAGTATTGTCACAATCCCAGGATTTCTGGATCACACAATTGGACGGGATCCCGTGATTTGACACCCTAATACAGATCATTAAATATTTTTTAAACAAGGATCGGAGTCGTAATTTTTTTTCCGATTTCGACTCCGGAAAAAAACAGTCGACTCCACAGCCCTTGTAATACGAGATCCGATTTAAAGATTCTATACACAAGAGGTCGTCAAGCTTGTCCGTTGAGATTTCCATGGTACGCGGTGAGTGTTCTTGTTTTTCTTTCGAACATGCGTGTTTATTCGAATATGTGAATGTCGTTGTGTATAGATTGTAAAGTGTTTTACGAGAACCGAACCTATTTCAATATATCTGTAACAAAACTATTTCTCCTCAATTAATGAATATCTAAAATCGTACGCAATGTATGAAACGCTAGCTTGCAAAAGCTGTACCACGGAATATAATAAACAATCCGCATTCACCGATGACGTGTACGAAATATAAAGTTAACAATTGATTGGTTTGTGCCTGGTATTCTGCAAACTCACATCGCTTAATACGGCAATCGTATCGAACTATATTATATGTGTGTTTCAATATAATGACCATTAGTACCATTTTTATAATAGCTCTGCCAAGAGGGTCACTCGTAAACGACATCAAACGATTTTTGATAATTTTATTTCCCGCAGAAAGAAACGATGGAAACCAATAAACACTCCAAAACTCATGACATAATTATAAAGGATAACATCTTACAGATATAGAATACGAACATTTACAGACAGGTTCGTGTTAATCAAAGATTCATAACAATAATGTAACGTAGCTGAGTATGTTTCTTATAGAGGCGAAACACGTGTCACAATTTGTAACAGAACACATCGTTGGATTGATGAAATAAGTCATTAAAATAAATTTCGTAAGAATAACAACCTTGTTAGTTATGTCTTTCATTACCGTGTGTCCATAACATACAACATGATAATTTTAGAGATGTGCTATTGGATAATTCATTATTGGTTGATGTTAGACACTGAAGTCATGAAAAAGAAGAAAAAAGGACTTCGTTTAATGTAACTTAGTTTTGCCAAATAATGACTTCTTGTATAAAATCGACGATGTGCGGTAAAGCAGTAATCAAATTGAATTAATATTATTCGTTGTGTTTATCTTTAACCCTTATATTGCATTGATTGAATTGGCATTTACTTGGTAGAACTCAATTGTAATAAGCTAAAAAATATTAACGTATTTAGTTATACATTTTTTTATAAAACGAGTTTAAAGCTATTTCGACGTGCGCTATCGTCAGACCTATGTTTAAACCACCTTATATTTAACATTGTTTTTCATTCTTCGATATTAGTACACCCATACTTCGCTTTACGACCCAGATACGTTCCACGAAACTTGGCCGCAAAGCGAAAAGCCGTATAAGGAATCAATTATTCTAATACAAATTCAAAGAGATCGGTTTCAAATTTTTTAAATATGTAACATGGTTAATCATTCAAAATGCATTTTATCTTTTGGCTTGTTAATCTCGAGATATTTAAAGGTGCAGCAGATTGAAAATATGTTTTAATGTCTTCTTTTTTTTCGCGAATAGTTTGAATGGTAGATTTCGCAAGTCCAATTGCCTTGCAAATTTCAACAATTTTCTCTCCAGCTTCTATACGACGTAATACTTCTAGTTTAGTTTCTAGCGTGACTGATTTTCGGCATCTCTTTTTATCAGTCTCCGAAGTCGATAATTTTTTCGATGAATGATATTATAAAATAAGTAAAAAAAAATACTTATTAAAAAAAAACATACATACATATGTACTTACGTACCAGAAATGTCCCTAATTGTTTCCAATTTTTCCAGTTAATGTGTAACAATCAGTAATAAATATGTATGTACATAAAACACTCACATCGACATCGAAAAAAAGTTTTGTTGCCGTTATAGCGAAACATTTTAGGCCGAGAATAAAAACCTGCCTTAATTGAAGAGGGCCGTTATAGCGAAATACCGTATAGCGAGATATGGGTGTATTGCTTCCATTTTTTTCAGTGATAGTACAAAGTTTTTGGTCGGCCAATATCGACGGCTTGGTTTGATCGTATTTTTTGATTGTTTACATTATTGCAATATCTGTGATAATTGGACAAGTATAACCAGTTAATTCAGAACGTATAAACCTCGAATGATTCCACCTAATTACTTTGAATACATTACATACACATGACAGAGTTTAATTAGTAATTTTCCATAATACAATATTATACGCGCTGTTAGTTTAATCGTTTTTAATATCATAAATCTATTTTACAATTTTTCTCGGTTACTGTCAGTTTTAGACATACTAAAGAACGCGTTTTTAAATAATACATCGGGATATTAACGGCTCTTCGCAATGCAATAAGTAAAGACCGCATCCACTGTACTGTCCGCATGGCCATAACTTTAAACGAAGTTGAATCTCCTTATTTGTCTTCATAGTTACACATGACCCAGGAGACATTTGAGACAGTGTCGTAGGTATTTAACTTAAACTGAAAATCAATGTTTTATCGATATTCTCATTAAAAAAATGTGTTCAAAGATCACAACCGACATCTATTACACGTCAAAGTTTTCATTATACATCTATCGAATATAAATTCAATAATACTATTTAGTTGTTTATAGTTATTTGACAGTGAAAGAGCACAATGAATAATCTCTTAGGATATGATATACGCAACTTTCTTTAAGAAGAACTAAACATAGAAAGATTGTAGAAGTTAATGTTTGGATTTTAACGATAGCCAAATGATTATGGTTATAGTATTCAATCCCCGACCCTTTTAGCGTTCCCGAGATTTTGGGATTTGCAACATAAAATCGTATTTAATGACGTCAATGCTTCTCGAAGAAAGTATCACATTCTGTAACACAACAAGTGTGATAAAAAAGTTATCAAATTACATTTAACATTAATAAAATACTCATTTGTACTAATTACACTTTTCTTTAATATAACGAGAACCGGTGGCCCTCGTGACGAGCATTATTAACTGATGATAAAATACAATATTACAGTGTACTTTATGCAACACAAAATAAAATTAATAGGGTGTAACAAACAATTGGTATTGAAAGGAATTTACAAAATAAAAGTACAAAATATAGAGTGAAACTAAATTGACTAAAATTAAAATGTTAATTATCTCTTAAATATTACTTGAAAACTTAATTAAGCAAAAGTGGAGACTAACGGTAAACGATAACAAACGTAATTATAAATTGGGAAATTTTACAAACTACTTCCTGGCTGCGTTACACGGAAGTAGTTAAAACGTCGTTTAGTTTTTAAGTTTATTTAATGTAATATTATAACTTATTTTATAATCATTTCAAAGTACGAAGCCAAAGCATCTTCGTAATCCCGCTCGCTATCGACCAACAATAAAATTAATACATCCATAGTTGACCTCATCTGACCTTACATCAACTTATAGAGAGTTTATCAGAATAACATGGATACAAATAACGGAGAAGGATTAACCAACTTGAAGGCTTGGTGATGTAACGAGGTACCTTTGGAAGCTGGAAGAAAATGAAATTATAATCTCAATTTATCAGACATGACGAACTAAGGAATTGTGAAATGAATACGATGACAGTAGAAATTTCCTAGGGTTAACAATCCCGGATTAAATTAATAATCCCGGGGTAGAATTACTTACACATATTTATCACTCGTTCTGACTGAAATTGAAAATAAATATACATGATATGATATATATTTGTATCGCTATTTAAAGTAAAAACCACACCTGTAGAGTCGGAGTAGTGAGGTCGAGCTGTTTTAACTGGAGTCGGACTCGAAAAAGTATGAACTAATACACTATTTTCTTTTTACAGAATAAAAAGAAAATAGTGTATTCAAATTGCTAGGGTCAAAGTGGCGCCACTTGTCGTCTTATTACTTGACGGTTACACAGCCCTGGTAGAAACTATTAGCTTTAAGTATAATAGATTGATGTACAATATTTTTATTTGCAATTAAACAATATAATGTTCAACTGTAGTAGCATATAAAATTATTACAGGCCCTTACAGAATACATATTCAACTTCCGTAAAACATAGTTTGGCAACTGCTCCATATATGTAAACCTTTTTGATACCGTGATGCAATCTAGATATCTCTTAATCTAAACATTTCCTATTTACATTACCGTATTATTAACTTAATCGCTAACCATCAACTTACAACTAGGACTTGTGTAGTCAGGAAAAAATAAAATAACTTTGACGCCGTCTTTAAATTAAAAACTGATCATTTCCGTTCAACTCACATAACTGTATACCATCAGACCATTCTAGTCATTAGAATAACTCTAGTACATTGCACCCACCAATATGATGAATTTACTAATAATTTTGCAATATAGTTATATTATGTTTCTCCGATTTTATCCACATTTTCTCCTTTACGAAAGATTTTATCTCTGTTCACAATGATGTAGCCATTGTCATTTTTGTGTTCATAAATAATTTTCTATTGAGTCATTATACGTATTTAATCCCGGAATAATTGGATTGTGCGTGTCCCAGCATTTTCGAACTGCAGACCCTAACATACTTCATTTTATATGGTACTATTGAGTTTTATTATCTTTAGCATGCCTTTCATAATTATTAATTAATTGCAACATGGCTTAACATGATTAATTGCAGACATGTTATTACCATCTGTTTTTATGTTAAGATAGTGATTTAATTGATATTATTTTACATTCATTTAATGCAGATTGAAATATGATACGAAGTATCTATCCATGTGTTTGTTATCTTGTTTTATATGCAGATGTGGTATTAAAAGCAATCATAGTTTTAATAGTTTAAAATCGTCATAAGTTGCAGTTGACTGACGGATGGATGCAAGCAAATTCCATGATCAATTTACGCGTTGCTTTTTATTGGTAATGTATTTCTTAAAACGTATTGTATTAGAATAGCGGTCAGGGGATAGGTATACTTTTGTGTAACCATTAATAAAATTGACAATATCAACTGTAGAAAGGAAAAAAGAAGTAACCCACACATAACAAAATTTACAGAAGACAAAAAACGTTTTTTGATGATTTTGGGTTAAAAGCAAATATTAAAATATACACAACCTTGAAATGTGTGGAGGCTGATAAACTGGTTTTTAATTATCTTTATCTGATAATAATATTTGTTCCAAAAAACCTTTTTGAAGTCATTTTTCCTGATCGCAATTTCCACAGACCCTTCTTTTTTCAAACTTTAAAGGTAAATTTAGATACTTATTCGGCATTTCAGCTAACATCCTTTTGATAGATTGTGTATCAAGCTATAAACATTGTGATTATATAAAAAGAAACTGTTGATAACGTCCTTTTTCCACAGTCTATTATCAAACACGATTCAAAAATTAAATACTTATTTGTACTACACAATTCCACTTTTATTTACTATGATCAGGACCGGTTATAGGTATATCTATATACCAGCACGCACACACTACGGTTGAGGGAATTTTTACAGGTGGGAGGTTTTTTAACAGTTGGAGCACACGCACACACTATCTGTTAGCGCATTGCTTGCATCAACTGTAAACCTTGTGCAAGGTCACCAGGTAATATTTAATGTGTAGGCATTAAATAAGCGATGACATTTTATTTTTTGGATGAGTTGCTAATTTACCAATAATATACATTAAGGAATGTCGAAAAATCATACACTCTCAAATGAGGAGCAAACATTCAAAAAGTGTTTTGTCACAAATTTTGAAAAAAGGCGTTTTATATCAATTCTGATAGCCCATAATAAAACCTATGAATGGAAATCAAAATTAGTGTTCAAAAAGGTTTTTTTTCATATTAAAATTAAATCATAAAGTTGACACATTCATACAAACCGTCACTTTTGCAACACTTAAATCATCATTTTCCAAGCTTTGTATTTGTGTGACAAAACACTTTTTGAATGTTTGCTCCTCAAATAATCGATACCACAGTTTATCTTGAAAATAATCGATTTTATATAATATACATACACTTCATTTGTAGGGCTGTGGAAGTCGTTAAGAAATAAGACCACTCCGACTATAGCTTAAAACACGACTTTAATTTTAATACGGTAAAAAATATCATTAGTTTTGACGATGATGATGGCATAAGCCGATAAAGCTATAAAAAAATTGTTGATCAAAATACTTTGATATTTTTTACCGTATTACAATGGAGTTCTACCAAGTTAATGTCAATTCAATCAATATAATACGACATTAATATTTGTTTAGGCTTAGTAGCATGCAGTGGCGCCACATTTGACACTAGCAATTTGAATACATATATTCTTTTTAAATGACTCATAGTTACTAGTTTTTTCGAGCACGACTCCAGTTAAAACATTCCGAATCCGATACCCTGGTCATTTTGCTTGTTTTTGTTTTATTTTGTTGATTATAAATAATACGGCCCTGGTAATTAACAATTTGCACTTACCAGGAAATATAATATCATGCGAAAGAAATAAAACTGTACATCGTATCCATAATATTTACAAATGCATGTTTCATACAATGTATTAATGTAGCTTTTCAATTTTATTATCTTAAATGGAAAAAAAATATCTGTGACTATTTAAACATCGTCAATACGTTCCACTGAGACAGGCGGTCTGGAAGGAAATCAAATATTTACTTTGGCGTGCTTTTTTTTAAATCATAATATTGTGACGGCGAGCCTGAAATATTAATCTTTATTGATTTTGATTCAATATTTACATTTCTTGTCGCTCGCGACGTGAGAAACTTCGAAGACTTGGCCAAGTTTTATAGCTTTGTATTTTATACAACCACGTACAAACAACGGTACGTACAAATTCGTTAACGTATACGTTTTATAATATAATACACTTTTTTGTACCAATTAAAAAAAACAATACTTATATCAAGACCGGTTACGCTTATTGACAATTTAAACCTATACATAACTATTTATAACTGGATTAAATGTTTAATCGGATGATTTTTCTCGAGGTAAACGAAACCATTCCTAAATAAACAAAAAGTATACAACAAAAAGCGTTATATTTATTAATATGATGCTTTTCTTCCAAACATTAACCATTTATTTATCCTCAAATATTGTGTATATTATTAGAAAAATAAAAAAAATGACTAATTTAAAATTTATTTAATATTATCGGAGTCGGTTTCGCTAATCACAGGCATTTTCAACTGAATCTCATCAGCTTAAAATACTCATGATGAATGAAACCAGCCCATTTAATAATTTTGAACCTTTAGGGTGTTTACTGTCAATACTTGGTGGAGAGGCATTATATGTATTGAAAAAAATATTTATTTAAATTTCTTTTCTTGTCAGTCGATAATGCTCGTCATGAGCGAAACCGGTACTAATCTTTTTGAATAAATTGTGGACTTGATAAAAAATAATTGTCTTTTGAATATATTGACTTTCTACGAAATTTTGACAGTAAAAAAATTAAGTGCTGTATGTTTTACTATATTCTGATAATAATATTAAATAGTGTGTTTAATATTTCGACACCAAAATTATTATACTACTAGCTAGCTTAAGCTGAACTAATAGAATGCATTTACCATCACCTAGTAGAGAAATTTTAATCTTAGTTGTAAACGTATCCCTATAATTACAATTCTCAGAAATTCCCCGAATAAAATCATCATTATTTCATAAATCTTTCACGATAATAACCATTGGGTACTGACAGAAAGTTACCTCGCCGCCTCAACACTTAATCTGTGAACCCAGCACCCTCTGCGTGGGCTGTCCAGTCTATTACTAGTTTATTGGGTTTCGTTTCTAATAAAAGAGTACCCAAGTGTTGCTCTAACACGCATGGACAGCGATTTGAAACCGTTAGTAATTAAATTCTAATATTTATATTACACAACACCTCGAACAAATATGGTTAAGTTTTATTTCAGAAGTTTTGACATTCAATATATATTTACAAGTATCAATTATTACACCAATAATTGACTTCACGAAACACCGACATGGTATTTAATTTTATGTGTACTTTGAGATACATCTTCACTTTGATGCCTGCGAAAATGATCTATCTTTAGGTGTAAAGAATACTTCTTCCTGTTCACCGTAAATCCTGGTCAAAATATAACCTAACCCCTGAAGCAAAACTTTTCCGAATTTACAGTTAAGTTTCATTGACCCTTTCAAGATTTTTATCAAAATAATTAACATGTTCAGAAATACAGATTATTTTCCATGATTTATTATATCGACCCGTAATAGACTGAAAATCGTAACCGATAATTTATAAATTTTAGAGGAGAAGGTTTTCTTTAAAAAAGGTTAGTAAATAGCAATATATGGTCAATCCTGCTATTACAATTAAATTGCCTGACTCTTTCAGTTCTCTAGATCAGAGTTTCTCATCCGGGGTCCACGTGGAACAAACGATAACAAGTCGAAACACTAAAATGCACATGCCCTAAAAAGATCAGGCGGATGAGATAACGCTCTAAAAAAATTGTGCTATATTAAACAATTATTGACTTTCAACGCAATTCTCCGAATTGTGTCGCTTAAGTTCTTTGCCGATTATATGTCGATATGTAGATATGATATTGAGAATAATTAAAATTATTGACATTGCATATTTAAGGATTTAATTGAAACAAATAAATAAGTGTAGCGATATTAAAACTTGACTTTATTTATTTTTTGGAACATTTATTATTTACACAATGTGGTATTGATTAATTATTATTTAATTTAAAAAAATGATTTATGAGCTACATACAATCAAATCTAATTGATGCTTGAATACTCAAAATCCATATGCATCAAATAATCATGGCGTAGAAAAATATGTTTCACAGTTTAAGCCATTCCACGGTGACAGATTTGTCTAATTGTCTAATTATAATTGACGATTAAGTCCTTGCAAGCTTTGATGGTTCAAGACCTCTGATCAGTGGTGAAGTCGTCCGCCCCCGCACGCATTAGATTAGTCCCAAGTTCATCCTATGATGACTGGCGCATTCATTCATTCAAAGTAATAATTGTTCATACCTAAGCCTACTACACTCATATCCTGCTAGATCACTTTAATCGACCGATGTTCTGACTTCTGTTCATTAACCACGGTACCACATCAAAGAAGTCCACGTCGCCATTTATATTATTTTTACATCTCTCCATCGTAATATTATGTAGTTTTTTTTTTACTCTGCGGTCACTTTGATGTTATTTTGATTACAATTTATATACCGTCATCATCTTGGCAAAAAGTGATGTCAGACATAAGTACTAGGTTTGTACTACTAACACTTCCAATCTTTTTAAAACTAAATGAGTCTAAGAGCCGTTTTTTGCCAGGGTCGTATATCCAGTTTGGGCTAGGTGTTCGCCGCACACCCACAAACTACCGAACATGACGCGAAATATTCAAAGTCCATTTTATCGTATATATATTTCTCATAGCGCTCAGATGCTAGTTTATCACGTGATATTTTATCTTTTCAAATAGAGCCATAGTTGTGTGGTATTTGGCTTTTTTCTTGAAAAGTCTCGTAAAGGCTGATACTCAAATTGTTATAAAACATTCGATCAATTAGTATTTTCATCAAAAATAGTTATCGACCAAAATTTGATTTTATAATAACGCATTCGATGCGTCCATTTGCTCATTTAAAGACAACACGGTAGCGCAGTCATCGAGCTCACTTAACATTGTATATTTAGATAATCCTCATGTAGAATGTCAGGTGACAACATGCCAAACCAACAATTGCACGGCATAACGATGGACAAGGAAAATGTTTAAATATTAATATGTTTTTTTTTATGTGAAATGTTGATAACGAAAGCTAGACCGTAGATGTACAACAAATATTAGAACTCTTTGAACGAGTATTTTTTTTAGATATTATTTTCTACTTATGTTCTTAATATTCCGGGAATCTCAAAATGAACGATTCCGATATAACATAAAATGGTAATAATATTTTTTATTCCAGAAATCAGAAAACCTTATTCATTTATATAATTATAACGACTGGTATAAAATATTTAAGGTTATTTTTTTCCTGTCAATGTTCAAATCCTTCCTTGCAATCACAATATGAATTTCCACTAGTAAAACATAGTTAATTCATTTTCGCAAAGCACTTACGTCTCTCGAGAATTGAATATCTAAATGAATTCTGCCTTCTACGATGACTAACTGAGGAGTAGCGGAGGCGTTGGGAACTCCGTCTTGTATTATTTCAAATTGTTTATTAATCAAGTTTATGCGTGAATCATCGGGGTCATATTCTTGTATAATACAAACCGACCGCTCAAGTCGGTTTCATATATTATAATAAATAAACCACATTTACTCCTTATGCACTCGTAACCTAATACTATGACGTGTCTTTACTAAGTAATGTTGTAGATCACGGTTTCTCAACCGGGGGTCACAGAGAAAAAATAATTTTCGGGGAGCCACAACACAGCTTCGAAATATTCATAAACTCACAGGTTTTTAAAATCGGGCAGCGACAATTTTTTTAAATTCCGGTAAGAGATAAAAAAAAATCTCTCGCGTCTTTTCAATTTGGGAAATCCGTTAATTTCTGGCTTTTTGAAATTGGCCATCCAGAAAGAGCTTAAAAAGTCTCACAGTTTATGGGGCCACGGGCAAATATCTATAAACTCCCAGGATTTGAAAATCGGGCAGTGACAAAATATTTAAAAAATCCGGTAAGAGATTAAAAAAAAATGTCTCAATTTTTTCTCGAGATGCTTTTCATTTTGGGAAATCCGCAAATTTCTGGGTTTTTGAAATTGGAAATTCTGGGAAGAGCTAAAAAAGAGCCTGAGAAACTATGTTGTAGATAACATCAAATCTTAGTTTTACAAACTGAGTTAATATTAATAAATAGTTAAAAATCACTGATGAGACCTTTGGCAGTTTATATAAGAACAATTTTATATCTGAATGACAAATTGATAATTGTCTTGAAATAAAAAAAAAAACTAGACTTTGTTCTAATTCCACATTTACATTTTTGTGTATCTGAAAATAGAATACCACAAGCAATAATTATTTTTCACCAAGTATTGATAGTGATCAACTTTAAAGTTTTAATTAAAATTACTATCAAAATCTACTAGATAATTGTAACGATTCGTTCTGTCTGAGGTTGATAACATGTTTTATCAAAAACTGTCGATCCCATCTAAAATACTGAATTGATGGTCCGAGTATTCGATTGCCAGTTATTTCAGATGTAATTCAATACAAAAGATACAATAATTAACATATTACACACAGATTCTATGTTCATTCTAAACGTGTGATATAAAATACAGGCGCTTTGATAGCTAGATTCGTTCTGTGTGGGACGACCGGTTTACTCAAACATAAACTCTTGTCAATCGTTAGACAGCAGATCGTTATATCATAAGCTTATTTAGTATGCGTCCAGACTTACAATTATAACAAAACGAACGTGTGAAATGGTCGTCGAATGCTATGCGAGAGCTTTGTATTTTATTGTGGAATCAAGTGATATAGATAAAATACAGGAATGCCGTTATGGACCATAGTACCAATTAACCAACTGACTCCAGAAGTTAGAAAAAATAGAATAAATCTCTCTCATCAGGTGGAAGGAATCAATAGAAACTACTGGGCATGATAAAAGAAAAGACGTGGCGAATACAAATTTATGTATTTCTCGTGAGGTTCTAAGTGATAACGACCTTCTGTCATGAAATGCTTAGATGTTCCGAAAATGTACATACAATATAGAATACGTGCCTCTTTGTTGGCTTGATTGTACTTTCTTTTAACAATACCTAATTATGGTTCTAATTAAAAGAAAACTTGGAATGTCTACATTTTAATTTAGCATTATCAAGTGATGAAACCGGTCCTGGTCATTTTAAATAAAAGAGGAATTATTAAAACATAATATATTAGTTTTTTAATATAATGTTTTTCCATCAAGTATTGACAGTGGACACCCTAAAAGTCTTCATCTTTTTTTATAAATATAAAACATTGTCATTATAAATATAAAACACAGTCGTATATATACTATTGTGTTTTGTTATAATCGTCTTCTTTAATTGTAATTGAATGTTTTACTTATTTGGATGTTTTATTTTTTTCAGGTAAGTACCGCCAACTTCGTTCTTATTTGTCTACCATCTACGCAGCTATATTTGATTATACAGCTGGATAAATGTAAGTTCTTTTATAAAACTTTTCTTTCGAATCTTATATCAAAATATATTTTGTCGACCACATACTGCATTCGATCTATTTTTATGTTTATTCATTTATTATCTTATCATTTCTATCTACCCTGACTCCGGCTATGGCGAAAACCTCTTCCACATCAACAATTAACTACAACTTATATGAACTCGCAACACTAAAGTTACAGAACTCCATTACTCAAGCATGAGAAAACTATATCCGCTTTGTGACCACGAATTTTAGATAACTCTTGAACGATCATAATGAGATGTTCATTGCATTGTAATTTAACAAACTTAAAAAAATAAGTGAACGCAGTTGACACAGAATTAAACTTAAAGTTATCTGTATAATAAAATGTCTTCCCACAAGCATGTTCAAACAAATACTGCTGGAGTCAAAAATCCCAATTAAATACAACCATATGTAAATATGCTTATATACGCTAAACTTAATGCAAATGCCGGCACTAACCAATACTCACGGACGTTCAGCTTATTTGGTTTCAAAGCAGACGAGCTAAAGACAATATTCTTTAACGGAAGAGTTTATTAATTTTATTTTAAGGCGATATATGCATTGATAATTATTGTAGAAAAGATGGCTTGGTCCAAAAGCGGCAAGCCTTGTTTGATAAATAACTTGTAGATTTGTGAATTCATAGAATCGTTCTCAACGTTGTAATTATATGTATGACACTGCAGATTTACAATCTCAAGATTGTTTTTTTGAGCCGCAAAAATGCGCAGGCTGCCAAAAATTGACATAATCCTTGTTGTCCGAGACTGCACTAATTTCATTTATTACTGCAAATGTTTTTGTGCATGCATTTTCTTGATTCGATTTAGGTACGGTAAAGTCGCGATTATTTTTTCTTCTATTTCTGTCTGGTGTTCGTAAGCATGCAGTGGCAGCTGGTTGTCATATTCCTGTTTTTCTTTCAGCGTCGGTTTTTCGCAACGCTGTACGTGACAAGCTTCATAAGAAACAGCTATTTTCTTTTTCCCTCAAATATTTCCGTACATGTCTGGCTGCAATATATTTTGCAGCTTTTTTTTTCCAAACTGGAGATGTAAAATATTACCACGAAAATCATTAATTTTGTTTTTATTATTCTGCACCAATATGTGTAATAAAATCACAATACATACATACTATTATTTGTGTGCGCGAAATGAAAATAATGTCAACTTATTTTGTTTACTATGTGAAAAAAAGATTTGCGTTGCATAGAACTTTCTAAAAAATGACATATTCAGCGATGTTAGTTTTACTGGCCCCATATTTCCTTTACGCATACATAAATGATAATTAGCAGACTGTACACCGGGGCGTAGTCACGCCCGATTAGGTGAAGTATGTCCTTTATGCCCAATGTGTGTAAGGAACACCGCCATCCAACCTAAAAGGGAATTGAAGATTTCAAATTCCTCGATGAGTTAAAAAAAAAAAAACCAGTCGCGGTGATATTTTCGGTAAATCGGTAAATTCCTGAGTTTTGAGATTTTGAAAAAATGTGGTGCTCGCCACCCTACCAATATTTTAGATTGCGCTCTAAGGTCCAAAAAAGTTGGTAATCCCTGATCTAGTCAGTACCACGATAAAAATTACTGTTACTATTCGATAATCATTTAATTACGTGTTATAGTTACATATATTTTTTAATAATGGTTATTTTAACTACCTTTAAATTTAATGACGTTTATCTTAGCTACATGTTGTTTTAAAAATAAATAAAGTACAAATTTATCCGGGGAAATTTATTAACAAGATTCAAGCAGATCATCTCTCAATGTATGTAAAATGTAAATGAAAATTGTATTGGATATTGAAGATGGCGATGTGGCAAGATAAACATAATAATATCCACGTATACACAAGTTCAAAGTTTTGACACGACACATAGACAAGTTACTTCTTGTATGCCAAGTATCTTGTGATAACTTAACTAAAAAAATAAATCGTGACAATGTGTGTAAATAAAGTGTCACTTTCGTCGTAAATATGAAATACACGTATTTGACAGTAATAAAAATAATAAAACATGGCGGACACGTTCCGCTAGTGAAAAGTCCGCCTACTCGCTGCACTAGAATTTATTACTCTTCATATTTATTCCATACAAATACGTTATTATTACAAAGTGCATCCATTATAATTTTATAAGCACGCGGATTTTAAGTGGAATTAGTTCCTGAATCCTCACCTTTCAATAACAATCTGTAAAGCTTATTTCTTTGGTTTTGGAAATTTAATGTAAAACATATTTGGGAAATATGTGCGGAGAATATATGTTTCTGTATGAATAGCTGATAACCAGTCTAAGAAATTCTCATTTGGTTTCGATTTGGTGATAATGCCATTTTTGTTTTCCTTAGCAGTAAATTTACTTGTCGGATGTCTTTTATCATGTGGTAAAATGATGATTTATTTCCACAAGTTGTCAAATATTTTATTATTGTTATTTATTTATTTAATTAACATTGCACAAGGTTGACAAACTATAAATTGAAAACTCTTACAATGAAGAAAAAAATAGCAAGGAAGTCAACTGAGTAAGCTCCGACAAACTCTACTTTAATACATAAAAAATAGTATCCGTCGGAACTAGGGCATCCAATCCCGGGATCCCGTTCAATTGTCTGATCCCAAAATCCCGAGATTGATACGGCTGCGATCCCGGGATATCGGGATTGAGAAATTTGGAGCAAATCTCAAAAATTCACACGAAATTGGCAAATCGAGAATTTCAAATTCCTCGGTGAGCTAAAAAAAAAACGAGGTTCTGTGACAATCTGGGAAAAAGTATACCAAATCGAATCTCGGTGAGTAAATCTCAATCCCGGGATTGAAAATTAATCAATCCCGAAATTCCGGGATTGGAAAAAGGCTCCGGGATTGAATACCCTAGTCGGAACTCATCCACGTCTACGTAGAATATGTCGACATCCTAAGCAATAAATACTGTTGAACTATATATTTGTTTTATTATTTATCACTCTGGAACTATCATCCCATTTAGTTTTAGTGGTAACGTGATGCGAAATAACCATCAAATATATTTGTCAAACTTATTCTACACGATTTTATTATCGAATGGTTCTTTATCATTGTAAAAAATTACTACTACAAGTAAAAGTAAAATTGTGTTTTGGGTTTGTTAAACTCTGCTTGGTGGTGTTATTAAAAGTGTTATATTATCCTGTTTTTTTTTCTATATTCAGTTAACCGGTTTGCATACTAAACGATTTTGAAAAGACGCATCGAAATAAACTGTAACCTCATTTTCATACCATTCTACCTCTACCCACAATTAATGTGTAATCTGTCATTAATTAAGTCCATCGAAAAGTTTTTCGTTTATGGCTTAATTTCAAATGTGGACATGTGTAGGGATAAAATTCGTTCGGCGTCCAGAACGTAAATCAAAAACTCTTCCGTGAAACAAAATCGGCTAATGCCATCACCATAAACGCACTCCGCCGCGCCGCCATGCCATGTTGATTCCGCCGAGTAATTATTTCCAGAGTGATTGATTACTGATTAGTAAATAATTAATAGTCACTGAACAATTTCGAATTAACTGTTTCAATTAATTCTGCCTGATCGATCGGGGATTGGGTTAAATCATTGTTTGCGTATATCTAATATCCGTCGGTAAATATGATTAAACAAAACAATGCGGCAACGGTGGGCAAAAGCGTCGACGACTATTTAAAATTAATTACAATTTTGCCATCGCCATTTATGAGTCCTGGCGAGTTATTTGAATCTATTAATTGGAAATGCTTTAAACCTTAAGCGCAAGAAATACGGTTTCAGTCATCACTAGCATCATCAACTAATGGAAACTTAAATCGATACAGGCTTTTTGTTATAAAAAATAATACCCTACAAAATTTATTATAGATCAGCATTCAGGAAAATTACCTAAAACCGGATTTTAAATGTACTAAAACCATCACATAATTTTAAGAAATTGTTCGCAATAAATTCAATATTATATTTTACGTCATTATAGACAGGTTCCAGAATTGATGAGCCCTCAATAATATATTATTATTTTAAGAAATTAATTATTTTATAATATTGTTATTTATGAAAAAAAAACGTAGATATTTTATATGAAATATAGACGTTGATTTATTTATCCAGTATTGCAATTTTGATTGGTCGTATTTTTTTTACTTATTCAAACTTTTTTTGTTATACCGGTAAATGAAATACTGAATTACCGATGTTGATATAATTGTCCAATATTGCAACCCCTGGTCATGTTTATATTATATGTATTATCAGTGGTGAAGTGGTAAATAAATAGGTACCAGGTCGGTCATTGATATCTTCCCTATTTTTTTTGTTTTTCTTAATATCCGTCTAAAGTTTTAAAAAAAACCACAAGTTTTAACAATTAAATCAATAAAAAACGATTTTTAATATATGTATGTTCTTGAAAATTAAGTTACAAGTCAAAAATGTGGCAGGGCGCCTTCCTCATTTTCAGGTGCCAGGTCGCCGACCTGGCCCCACTACACCACTGTGTATTATAAAATATATTGCGTTTTCACCAAGAATTGAAAGTAAACACCTTAAAAATGATAAGAATAGTTATTTAAAAATAATATAATTAATTATACTACAAGATCTTGTTTTTAAATTAATAATCTATCTTCAGCTTTAAATAAATAACTGTGTTTATTTTTTCATAAATAGATGTCACCTAACACTAATCTGCAGATGCTCCTCGCTCTTAATGTTAATCTATTGTATTTGCAGTACATGGTATTAGTTCTCGCTATCAAATTCGCCCAGCGTCCAGTTCATAAATTATAATGTCCCCGGTATTAGAGGCCCGCCGAGCAATCACCATAAATGCTCCCGACCATTCGGCTAATGTCCCTGAAATATGGCGACATTCTGTAATATAGGGAGCATGCACATCGAGCCATTGTCCCCGAGGCTTTTTACGTTACGTCACGTAGATATTGTTTGCATTTTGACACTGCGGTGCTCGAGAGCAAAAATATATTTTAGAAATACACTGACATTTTTGCAAATGGTAATTGTAGTTATATAACATTACTTAATTCTACTAATTGCAAGTTGCAAAAAAAAAAGTAATAAGGTAAATTATCTATAGAAGGATAAGGCTAGAACAGGTCTAATGGTTAACTAATCGCTCTCGGATCGGAAAAGGTGGGAAGGAATTTTTAGACATTACAAACACCCTTTGAACATAAATCGATTGAAAAAATGTTGTTCCTACCAAGACTCGAATTTGTGATATCCGGCACGGAGGCCGACAACGCTAACCGCTGCGATATAGGACCTGACCCTACTTTCCCACCATTGCTCCACATCGAGAGCGTACATGGATAAAAAAAAATATTTTGAAAATTTTGAGGATCTCTTTTAAAGGTTTTTTTGTGGTCAAGTATTGAATTTAATGGAGAGCATTTCAAACATATACTAATGTATGAAATAAGTAAACGAAAATCACATTATTGATTCCTATTTTTATGGAATTTATATCAGTTTTAAGAAATTGCGCAACTGTTCATTACACAATCTATATTTGAAATTATGTATGCAACAGCAGTTCAAAAATCAGTTATCAGGTTTTCTTTATCAAACACCGAATACATTTTTAGACAATTGTGTTAACGTTAAACCTGACCAAAAACCGGACATTGTATTTTGTGCATATTCTATTACGTTACTTTAACATTTTAATTTTAATTCAAAGTTACTAATCCTTTTTTGTTATTGTATCTTGTCTGGACGCGAAAGTGTTACCTAACGTTTGCTGGATATAAAAGCGAGTGACTGTTAATATGGACCATAATCAGAGCACGCTTGAGTAATTATTTTCTCTCCATCATTCGTATATCAAAATATATGGCTTGTCGTATCTCAGTATCCTTTCATACGCTGTTATGACAATAATTAGTGGCATACAAATCAACAGCTGACAGCTCAATGTGTCATAAAAGAGATTATTCATACGACATCACGTTCCTTATTGAATCGTTTGTTATTATATATTTTTTTGTTGATTTAAACATCGGCCATATCGTTTGACGTTGTTATATTGAAATATTTATTACAACGTTCAGGTACATAAAATATTACTCTTCTTGGTATTTTGTTGCGTGCCTGTTTTACCAGCGTTAAGCATAACAATAACTTTTGTAGAGTATCTCAACCAGGGGCGAATATTCAGGATGTGCTAGGTGTGCGCCGCACACCTAAAAACTCTAAAACATTTCTTAAGTCCATTTAATTAATAAAAACACAATAATCCTTTGTACTTCATTCCACTTTATTTAATATGTCAGGACCGGTTTCGCTCATTGCGAGCATTGTCAACTGATTCAGTTGACAATGCTCGCAATGAGCGAAACCGGTCCTGACATATTAAATAAAGTGGAATGAAGTACAAAGGATTATTGTGTTTTTATTAATATAATGCCTTTCCACCAAGTATTGACAGTGAACACCCTAAAAGTGATTTAATCCATTTATAATCGGTGGTATCGTATGTATTCCGCAAGTAAGGCGTGCAGTATAACAGTGCTCGTATCAATAATATCTTTTTAGATTTTCAACACATATTATGAAGATTGAGCAAATGAGTACCAAGCAGTTCTCGTAAATAACTTGTTGATATATCTTCATAAGAAATCCATATGCTCCATATTGAGAATGAAAACTTGACAAGAAGTGAGTTTTGGCACCTTGAGTTTCCAGCAAACTGAGTTTAATTATTTTTAATAAGTAAAAGTATCCGCAGGTCTTAGAATCCTTATGTATAAACTCCGCTCTCAAACGTTAACTCACGGCGCAGACATGTAATATAATTTATAGGGCGTTGTTAAAAGCTATCATAAATCCCAAAAAGGAATGTATCTCTCAAAATCGTGAAGTATTCATATAATGACTTCCTTCATTCTACTAGATACCTAGCTTAGCCACTTTGTACGCTGAAATATTTCATCAAATTAAAAGTCTTAACGAGGGAATTAAAAGCTAATTAACATTTTTCGTATATTTTTTTATCTCGAGTCTCTTTTTTTGAAAGACGTCGTAACACTCACAGCTACGTCAAAAAAGTTTCTTCATAAAAAAATCACAGGTTTTATAATTCATGTGAGGTCTTACCAACACCCGGCCCGCCGTCGATCTTTTTTATTTGTTGACATAATAATTATAATTTACTGCATATTTATTTATTTACATGTACATTTCAAAAGATTTATAATATATGAATTTATTACTTTTGCAATAATAAAAAAACAGGATATAACAATTATTTGAAATTGACAAGGAAATCAACTGAGTAAACTCCGACAAAGTCTACTTTAATACATATCGACTGTGGAAAGGAAAATGGACGTATCACACATATCAAATTTTACAGGAGGCGCAAAAAACCTATTTTGATGATTTTGGGCCATATGCAAATTATGAATTATACACAACCTTGAAGTGCACGGAGACATCTAAACTGGTGTTTAATTGACATAATCTAATATTAATGACTAAGTCTTTTTTCTTGGTTTTAATTTTTTGCAATGTCATCTTTATCAAACTTAAAAGTTAAATTTAGATACTAATTCGGCATTTGCAGCTTACATCCTTTTGATAGAACGTGTATTAAGTTTAATAAATTGTGATCATCGAAAAAACCTGTTTTTAAAAAACTGTGGGTTACGTCCTTATTCTTTTCCACAGTCGATATAAAAGTATTCTTCGGAACTCACTCATCTCAATGTGAAATATGTCAACATCCAAAGCAATATTTTTAAAAACTGGATATTAACACTTAAGTACCGGATCGTTAGAAATATGATCAAGGAGCGATGGAGTATAAAGTGACCCCAGACAAATTTTAGTAATATTTGCATTGCATTTATTGAGGTATCATTGACGACTACAATAAATATTAGCTATATATTATTGGTATTTAGAGAATCGTTGAAATGAGAAGAGTTTTGCAATGTGAATGCACTCCGTAAGAACTCGAAGTTTAACAAAAATGTTTCTTTAGCTAATAGAAAATTTAAATTAACTTTGATTATTCCACGTATTGTGTTACTAACTGTGAGTTTCTTTAGCTGATTACGACATTGAATATGTATTAGTACGCTTCTTTTTAAGTTTCGTCTTAATATGTTGGGCAATAAAAGTGGATTTATTATGGATAACTAATCATCAACCAAAATGTCTGCACTCGTATAAAGGGCTGACCAGGGGTGATAAGTGTTCGAAAATTTTTACTTTAAAAAATAAATATTTGCAAATATTCATTCGATAATTTGAATCAACGCTGATCGTAGAAAAAAAAGCACAAAAATTTGTCATACTTTCGATGAATTTGTCGATAGTATAAAATTCAATGTTTTGCTTTCTTATTCCAATAGTTGTATTACTTAACTGTTACACGTAATTAGCTTCTTTCTTTTATACAATAAATTAAGGTAATCAATTTAAAAAATACAATCCTTTGGTTATTGATATTTGAATTGCTGTCATTACATTCAACATCGGTAATAACGTTCGATTAGAAGTGCGGTGCAAAATTCATAAACATTCGGTTATAGTAGATGATTAATTTTCTTTAATTATTGTTGGTTGAAAAAAACGTTAGCAGTTTATTAGCCCTGCATTTGATCTAAACGCATGATGGATGACTTTTTTGATGATAGAATAAAACCGCATCGTAAACCACATAGACCGACCGCCATAAATGCGTCCGCGGGTCCTTCCACTCGTTTTATTTATGATCTTTGAAGATGCGTCGTGGCGGTAGTTTTGCCGTGTAATACGTACTTTACAAAGAATGTCACTCAACTGTCAAGTGTGTTTCCGTGTGTCCGCTATTTTTAAACACTTTGACAGTTGACACTCAGAGCACTTCGAGAGGCTAGCTATCGACATGCATACTGCTTTTTATCATACCGGTGAAATTCGTAATGTTGACACTAAGCGATACTGATCGTCGGTGTTAACGCCTTATAATAAGTGGTTTTATTTAGCTATAGACAGTCAAACGGAGACGGATGATAAACGGAGTGATTAGGTACAAAGGAACTCGCCAGAAATAATATGCTATAATTGTAGTGGAGTCTCCTATCGAAATTAGACAACAAAATTGTATATGACGAGGACATCGAATCTATTACAGCTAATTGTAGTCTAGTACTTATACAGATATATTAAGAATTTTTAATTTCACTCATGCCACGAAAAATCATACGAATCTTACCATCGATTGATTGCTAGTTCTAAGCTGTTACTAAAATAGGATACTTATGTAGGTTTTGTAGCCCAGAGAATAGTTATTAAGAATCGTTATTATACCATTAAAATGAAGATGCAAGGTTTGTCTCTGAACATGTATTTTACATAGATTCTGTATTGATTGAATTGGCATTTTCTTATAAGGCACCATTACAATTAGTTTACTTAGTTATAGTTATTTTATAATTATTTTTAAATATAAGAAATACTTTCAGTTACACAACGAGTATAATTTAAATGATTATAATTTATATGAAAAAGATTTTTTATTATATTGATTTTCCAATTTAGAAAAAAAGGTTATCCACACATTTTATAATAAGTCAAGCAACAAATCTATTTCCAGTGTTATTTGTTTTTCTCGAATAATTTACCCACTGCGTAAATATTACCCGGTGGACAAATTACTATTGTAAAGGGAAGATGTGCGTCCCTCACAGATTGTCCTCTTTGGAGGTGAACCGATGTGAACTTGCAGCGTGACACAAATTCGAAATGACACATTAGGAAAACAAATGCCGCCAACCTAACGGAGCGAGTGCGCATAACGACATGCGCGTGCCGAGTTTGATCTCCATCAAGATCTCTCTCCGAAGTCTTCAAGCTTCGATTATGAGCATAAAACTTCGTGACAGCATTGCCTTATCGTATTTTGTAGAATCTATATCGGTTATCAGGCAATCTTTGACACAATTTTCGAAGAGCTTTCGGCACCTTAAAACCCTACCCACAACTTTCATCAAATTTGTCTTTGGCGAAAGCAATTGATTTGGAAAAAGAATACACAAGATTAAATTTATCTCACGTGTATTAAGTTGCTCAAAAGTACTAAGTGTAGTTGGTGGCTTTATCGGAATCAATCAAACATAATTGATTTAGAGTAGGTACTATTCATTATTATGACGTTTTAAATCATCAAAACACAGTTTTTCATAATTTTACTATCACAAAAATAAAACTGATAATTTTGCATGACAATTAAAAATTAATAAACATCGAGTAAGTCAATGAAATTCAATGATTTTTTTTTCTAAAATATTAAAAATACTTACATACATTTAGCAATGCAATAAGATATTGCAAAAATGCTTTTCAATTGGTTGTTTTGGGTGTAGTTGTAACCTAATATAAAGGGTCATGTTGAATTAAGTATTTTTTCACGACTTGATACTAATTCACTTTACACAGAACATTTGTGTTACTTGGGCCATAGTTTTGGAAACGTCGCTTTATAATATGCTTAGCTTAATTTTAGTTTATTTTCTTTACAAGAACATGCAATAAATCCCTAAAATATGAACTTCCGCATAGTTACCGCCGAATCCATCGAAAGCCCTAAAATTACGTTATTCGACGGATAACAAAACGTAGAGTAATGTAAAGGCATTGTGGAAGGACAGAAAATAAATTACTAAGAAGTGAGTCGAAGTGTGCATTTACACTTCGACTCGTTCATTTGATTATGTTCGTCTAAATAACGAGAACAAATGACTGACAGTTCAATTGTAGTTAAATTATCTCTACAAAGCAATATTAGTGTGGAAAAACAAAAGATTCGCAAAAATGAGAGACTCGTACACTTAAAAAATCCGGTCGTTTGCATTTGTTTGTTCACAAACGATTCACTATGTGTACCAAATCATCAATCGATGAGCAGCGATAACGTTTTAAAGTTTAAAAAAAAAACTAAATGTAATGCTACATTTCCACCGCGACAATGTTTTTTCCAGACATTTCACAGGGATAAAGCTTTTCTACATTTTTTTAAATGGATTAAAATGTCCATGGCATGGGAAGTCTTGTTCTTCGTCCCGCCTTAAACTGCAGTTGCCAGGTTTTATTATCGTTTCACAGGGCCGCCTACCCTGCGCCAAGAAAGGCATCTGCCGCCCTCTTGCGAAATCGTGATTCCGTTCACCACCCCATAAAACGCAATAAAACGATATCACATAAATATAATTATGATACTGGAATCAAATGTATTGCTCGTTTTGTAAAAATGTCCTCTCTCAGTAAGTACTAGTATATTGCAAATATCACCAGACTTGAAGCTTTGTTCCTCTGCGTACTTCTGACGGTTTGCTGACGGCTTGCAAACTGTTTTCGAATTTGAATCTAAAAGCTTTCAATTCGATTCTAATTCTAAAAAAGTTTGCAAACCGTCAGAAAATTATCAGAAGTACGCAGAAGAACAGAGCTACTGTTTTTACCAGAACTTGTTTCTAGTTATTGGCTCAATATCTCTTTTAAGGTATTGCAAGACTGGCAGGATGGAGTTAAGAAAGTACTTGTAGATAGATAATCCCCTCGCTGATTTTGATGGAATTTAAAAAATATTTTTTTTTATTTCCACGCCAAAAATATTGATGTATAAAAAATACAAATTCCTCACAATGAATACTTGTGTTTGTTCTCATAAATAATATATATTTCTAAGATAGCGCCAAATTGTGGGTTGTAAACCAGTTTTGTTTGGGAACCTCTGCTAATCTCAACGACAGTAAATACCTTAATAGGCAATGTGAGTGACTTTCCCGAGTCTTAAAAATCAGATATAAATGATATCTGCAAATATCTTTAAGCTCGAATGACTATGTTTTATTCACATATATTTACTTTCTGATGTTTGTCAACTTCTTCCTACTTATAAAGTTCAAATGCATCTTAATAAATGCAATGAAAATATTACGAGATTTTGTCTGGAGTCACTTTGTACGTCGCTCCTCGATGCTATTTCGGTACTCAAGTTTTAAGGTTACTGAACGTTTCCTTCTCGGCCGATTCCCTTCATCCTGATTTCAGTGTAAGATAAATTTTATCCTCAAGTGATAGGTCATTTACTTACTACAAGTGATTTATCACACTATAATATATTTTTTTGTGTAGGAAATTTACTTTCTCCTATAGCACGACTTTCTCACAAAGTGAATGTGGAAAAATGTTGCTTAGCAAATTAATTTTCTTTAAAAACCTCGCATTCGATTTAGCATATTGACAACGTCGTAAATTATGTACGTCCTTCCGCTTTGCAAATAAGGACGAAAAATCCGTTAGCCAACATACTTTTATGGTGCAGTAGACAAACTTGCATATCGATGTCTTAGTGTCAAGATGTTGTAACTACCAAAATGTTGAAAATGAGTTAAGAATGCAGTTGCTTGGGCGCCCCAAGCACGCGCCTTATTCGTTTATAATAATTTGCTTACAATTTTCCGGGTAATCCGCCACTGTGTCTTATGTCAAGGGTGCCAAACAATTTTTAGTTGGCTGTAAAATGTTACATTTTTTATGATATAAATTCTATTTCAAATCAGGAAGATACAAAATTTCGACATTATATAAAATGTATTATTTTACAGCCAACTGCATTCTTAACTCATTTTCGACATTTTGGTAGTTACAAAATCTTGACACTAAGCCATCGATATAGTGTAGTGCACGGAGTTATTCCTGTGGGGTTAATTTAAATTCAGCGGATGTACACTGTAGACAGAATAGTGGGAGGCGGTAACCTGACAATCTCATATCCTTTTTTTTATTTCCATAACGATCTGACGCAGAAACAGTTAGATCCTGAAACTGACTCGACACCGCCATATTCCTGGACGGTTATGGCCATTGAAATGGGAACTAGTCCGGGTTTTTTTTTTCTTGTCGCATCTGCACATTTCTCCGTGTTTGCTTTATTATTCAAACTAAACATGGGATGTCGCTGTGGAACGCGCAATGAATGCGAATAAATAATAGAATGAATGATAGTCTAGCTAGGCTTTGGTTGTAGGGTGCCTATAATCCCTACACTACAATCAATAAATAAAACAGCAATCTTTGAATTTATTATTATATACGATATCTGAAATAGTACGCCCGTGCAAGGAAACACACACATTCAAATCTTTTCAATCAATCATACGGTATGTATGTTACGTACTCTTTTCGAATTAAAAAAATATATTATTTCTCCCATCCAAAAAATCCTTATAACTTGGTCGATCGAAAGCGATTGGTTTACCATTTATCCTGTACTAGTCATAGCTCTTCAAAGACGGGTTAAACATTTCTCAAAGAAAAACTACTTTTGAGATTATCATCATCATCAGTGTCATTTCATCTTTATACGGGGAACTGTGGAGCCGACTTTTGAGATTATCTATATTAAGAGTCTTAATACTATTCATTGGGAGCGAATATGGTAAAATAAAAAACAAATCTATTGTTTTAATATAATTTAAGATTTCAACTGAAAGTACTAGGTGGAATTTCAATATTAAATTTGAATCGTTGAAATTCAGTTAAGTTCATATGTGCACTTGGACGCATGAATATGCCGAAAGACGGAACCCGGGTCGTAAGTGGCATAACTTGTGCGAATATACAAAATTGGAACGATTAAAATTTATTATTGTAATGGTGTCCACTGTCAATTATTGGTGGTGACTATCTTTGGTTTAATTTTAAAAACTTCCCTAGTATCTTGTAAAATAAGCAATGTATAGTCAAATCTCCATATAATATTTTTGAAAAAAGAGACCAAAATTAATTTAAAAAGAGAAAACGTAGTTTAAAGACATATTTTTTATCTTTTAAAAAATCACGTAAATTGATTTAGTTCATATTCTGCAATAATATACAACTTTTCAATATGTACATAAACAGAAATTGTACTTAACATAAAGAGCGGGGTAACATAAATTCATAGTACGATAAAGTAAATAGTAAGGTTTCGCTGTATTTAGTTTGCCCAATCATTTAAAAATGTCATTAACAATATTTGACACACATTAAGGTCAATACAGTGATATTTTGTAATATAATTAACGAAAATATATTTTCAAAGTCTCGAGCAATACGTTATGTTGTGTAACGTTTTATTGAAAAATTTATCAAGATGTTGCAGTTTTTCCGACAAAGGGGTGTCGGGTATAATTATTATTATGGCGAAAGTTTTCCGTCACGGGGTAAAGAAAGCTCAAAAGAGGGTTTGTGGAAAAGTTTTCAGTGGGTCAGGGGAGGCTTTTGAACGGCATGGCGTGATTATAACTTAATTATTAAAATCGATAAATAATCGCTTTTATTTGACACTTGGGTATCATTGAAGCTTTTATTTTGTAATGTGACTTTTAATTACGTTTTTTTTACACACTAGTGTATCATAATTTAGCTTGGATTAGATAAGGAATCATGAAATTGTTATGTTTCAAATACTATAATTATACATTATTAAGAACTCAATAATACATATATACTTTTTTTAAACCATGTCCACTCCCAATGTGGAGCATATGGACTCCTAATGGAGTTTATCTCAACAGAAGTGTTTCTACGAGAACTGCTTGTTACTCAGTTGCTCAACCTCTCTTTTTCCGAAGAGAGTAGGGATATAAGGATAGGGCTAAGACAGGATTAGTGGTAAGCTAATCGCTCTCGATACGCCCCGTTCAAAGGATAGGATGAGTGAGAGGGGGGAATTGAAGACATCACAAACATCCATGCCTTTGAACAGAAATTCATAAATCAATTTATAAAACTGTCCGTACCAGAATTTGAACCCGGGCCCTCCGTAGCCGAAGCCAACAACGTTGACCACTCGACCAAACAGGCGGCATACTTATTAAGTTTCGACTTTAGAGTTATTTAATAAACATATTATTTTTCATAAATTCTTGTAGGTCATTCACAGATATTTACTTTGCTTGCTTATGTTTGGATATTTTTTACGCAATCGTCGTAAAATTACCAAAAATGTACTTATTCTCATAAATCCTTCTATCATATATGGCGCTGCATGTTGTGTTACTTCATATTTTTATATGTTTACTTTATTATTATATAATTAATAATTGAGTTCTTCTAAGATTCTAATTTATTTATTGAAATAATTATTCAATCTTTATTCATTATTGACAAAGAATTTCTTGAAAGAAAACTAAGTGTAGAAATGTTGTGAAAAATCGTTAATCCTTGAATGCATTTGAAACTAGTTATGATATTCAACATTAAACTTTATTTAAATATCACAAACCCTCTTTGGTTCTAGTTGGCAAAAGCTTTGCACTAGCAACCGAGTCAGTCTAGGTTCAATTTCCAGTTTATTTTAAATTTGAGATCTTAGACATGATTATTTGTAATCTGTCTTGTGTAATTTTTTTCTATTTCATAATAGTTGACGATTTTTATTTCTATGTATGAAAATGTTCTCGTTATTCAGACGACAAAATCTTAAATTATAAATATTATAGTTCGAAACATGACTTTTTCGACTAAACGTTCTATCTTTTACTACAGCCAACTTTGCACATATAAAGACTTCTGTTTATTATAACATATATTTTTTATTTGTACAGCGGTAATAAAACGACAATCTGCAGTCAACGGTTATTTCCAAGATTGAATGAACCATAAAAAATGAATAATTCATACATCACTCATAATAAGAAATATTTATTTAAACGCATGTGCATACATAATAAAATATTTACGTCTCCGCCTTCCACTCCTTTATCAAATGTATTGCATTGCATTCACGAAAGCACGAAATGAGGAAAGTAAACAAGAATGACCCCTCGCTATACAGCTCGCAGTAACTTTTATTTGATTTCCAAGTTAAGGGATAGTTGGTCTTTTCCATGGCAACTCCGCATTGACAGTGCACTTGGAATTATTTCCGTTAAATTAATTTGGTTTATTCGACAACAGACAAACAAAAAACGAAAGATGTATTACTACGATAATGTGATTACGGCGTGGTTCAACGACAACAAATTGAATGCATTCGCCAAGTTAGTTATAAATTATTGTATAAGTTGGTAAGTTATAAACAAAGAATTGATAATAAGACGAAGATATTTCAGGCGCTCAAAGGACAATCGGTACAATCCACGTTTTTCGCTTTTTTCAATTCTTAAATAACCATTTCATGAGAGGAAAAATAACCTAGTCAATTTTCTACTTACATCACGTGTTATACAATGTTGCCGTGTGAAATAAATGAAAAATTCAGTCATCTGTGTATGATTGACAAGCTTGACAGATCTCTCAAAACCTTTCTTATCGAATGAGTGAAAACTAAAATGCTGAATAGATAAAGTTGTTTTACTTCTAGAAAAAATATGTTGTTTGATTGGAGTTTGTCAAACATGCTCACTTATAATTTAATTTACTCAAAACTCTGCTTTTAGGCTTGGGTCGTTAGTCGTTTGACCCCCTCATTTTTTTTTTTTTTTTTTTTGAATTTTAGTATTACTTTAAACATTGTATTATATTAAAAAATAAATGCAATAAAAAAACAATTTATTACATTCAATGTTTTTTATTACATGCAATGAAAAAATGTACACTCAATGAGTTGATTTATATGTTTAATTGTATAACAATAATAAACATCGAGTATTTTTTATCAACAAAACACTTATTTTAATATTATCAAAAACAATTCAGTATAAAAAATATTCATTTCACTGTTAGTAGAAGGAGAATTATTTCATCATCAGTGGATAATGTTCGCGATGAGCAAAACTGTTTCTGATTGAAAATAATAAAAGTGGAATGAGTATGTACACAAAGTTTTTTTTATTTTTTATTATAATGTAAAACGTATCAGTTTGAAAGCTAAAAAAACACGTAAAAATATCCATTGTTAAAGTGCCCGATATACTCGAGTTCGGCGGCATGAATGAAAAGGAAAACAGCTCTACATAGTTCATAAACTTTGATAGTTCCTATAGCTTACATGTTTTATAGTTTCCACTATGTGATTGAACCTGTGTTTTAAAACTAAAAGATAAGAAGCCGCCCTTTACAAATTTCATTCCCGATGCAGCGCGGCGCCGTAAAAGAAAATGGAAAATAAAAATGAGTATGCAAACTGCGTCGTCTTCCCCTCACCCTCTTCTCTTAAACATTCAAAGAGACATCCATGATTTTACTGAACTTTACTAGAAAATGTCCCTAAGTTGTGGAAAAACTATTTTTTAACCGAGTCATTTTGACGCTAAAGTTATTCTGTATGTATATCGCACCAATGTGTACATACATAACATACACAGTCCATCAGATGTTTTCCTTTGACGCAGACCTGAAGAACCAGCTTACAACTAAATCATAATTTTGTTTTTAAATAGACACTAGTACTTTCGATGGTTTCGGCGGTAACTTTGTGAAAGTTCATTTTAATAGAAAATTTAAATTAGCTTTAATTATTCCACGTATTGTGTTACTAACTGTGACACGTGTTTCGCCTCTTTCAGAGGCATCTTCAGACTTATTATAGTAATGAAGCAAGATTGATTCTAACATTTTAAAATTATAAAATTACAAAATGGAGGTTTGGGTTTTTTTCCTTTTAAGAGGAGCAAGAAGGGGGGTGTAGAATCGAAATAAAACAAACAGATAATGATACTTATGATAATAATGAGTTGTAATCAATCAGATTGGGATTTTTCCTTTTTAAGGGAAGCAAAGAGGGGATTATAAAATCGAAACAGTGCAAACAAATTTAATCATACTACTAATGACGTTAAACATTACAAACTATTAAACTAATGAGCTGCAATCAATCAGCTAGTTTGTGATTACTCTATTAATTGGAAACAATTTGAGTAACGGGGAACCACCTGTGCTATTAAGAATATTATTTAATAATATTTCTTTTTTGTTAAGAGTTTTATTAATTTCTAAAAATTCTAAACTATTCATCTTTAAACCCTTCTTATTTACTCGGTAGAGTATTTCTAAATTACAAATCTGATTAAAATTATGATTATTTTCTATTAAATCCATTTTGTAATTTTATAATTTTAAAATGTTACAATCAATCTTGCTTCATTACTTAAGCAAACTTTGCGATAGTAAATCTGAAGATGCCTCTGAAAGAGGCGAAACACGTGTCACAGTTAGTAACACAATACGTGGAATAATCAAAGTTAATTTAAATTTTCTATTAGACAGTAGTAGTCTTTTTTAATACAAGCCCACTTTAAAGTGAAATGTACTGCATATTTTAACTAGAGATTGTAATACTGGTATTACCGGAAACCGGGATCCAAATATTCATTTAGTTTTTTCAATGCCAACGTATCGGTATTTCGGTATTGAAAATGAACGTAAAAAATAATAACTGTTTACATGAAATATTTTATATTCTTCCACACAATTAAACAAAATAAATTTATATATTTGTTATATACTTATAGTCTGCTTGAAAGTTTCATAATTGATACATTGAAAGTTTTCAAAGCGTGATGACTACACTTTAGAAGTTTGCATACTTTTTACATCATTCCACATACGGGAATAAGCACACTTTCAGAATAATTTAAACTAATTTCTTCGCGAGATAACCGGGTGTTTGGAGGAGCTACTCACTGGCTGCAAGTAAAGCTCCCCCTGGAAAACTTTACTGCGAAGCACAAAAGCTTCGAACGCGTCGTGAAAAGCTCTGTTTTAGATGCAACATGGCGTTTAATTGAGGGTACAGTGAAAATTGCAAGCTTAAGCATAGGAATGTATGTACATATAACTCAAAAATAAGATATTTTGTATGCCATGTATTCTAGAATATGTACAATATAGAATAGAACCATCTGAAATTTTGCCTAAAATGATGGCTAAACGAATACGCTTAGATAATTAATGGCTACGAATTTATTTTAATAAATGTAGTTTATATTAAAAGAAAAATACATCAACGTAATAAGTGAAGCAATAACAAAGTATTTTAGTTCTAAAAATATATTTTTTTTATCACTTTTAGGGTGTTCACTGTCAATACTTGTTGGAAAGGCATTATATTAAGAAAAACACCATATTTCTTTGTACATACTTACTCATGGGGAGCATTATCACCTGATAAAAAAAGAATTTAACGATGGGAAGAATATTAATTATTATTTCAAGAAGTATTTTTCTTTTTGAATTATAAAACGCATACACGATTCCACAGCCCTGCTATATTCGATCACGTGATTCAAAAAACTGATACAGCTTATTAATTTAACGAACAGCACAAGTCGTAAGCATTTTTTTAAAATGCTAAAATTTGAATGTACAATTACTTTAACCCTACCATAGCATACTTTATAGTTAAAATAACTTTGTCTAATTAAAACATTAACCCACTGAATGGATATAATTATTATTCTTCTTTTTCTTAAATTATCTAAATTCTTCTTTTTTGTTTAATTGTTCACGTTTCCTCTGCCATTCAAGGGAAGTCCCGTGACACCTATAAAAGAATAGGGCAACATTTACAGTTATCTTTTCATTTAATTTTACCAGGTTCATCTCGTTTTTCTTCACTCTTCTACTACGGCGGCAAAGAACAACAATCTTTTACTCTTCCTGCTCCGTCAGACCAAATGAAATTTATATAAATAGTACAGAATCCAAAGAAAAGATCTTACATTTTATTTAAATTAGAAAACTTTAATATTTGAATATCCGGCCATCCGAATGTTATAATTCTTTGCAGACTCCACAAATCCACAACTATATTTTAAATCAGTCTTTTTATGAGGACGTTAACACCCCAGTTTGGCGGTTAAAAAGTTTGTCAACGTATTGTTGGTCTTTAAAGAGATTCTCCCTGGCATCCAAACGAACGATTGTAACTTATATAGATTATACAGCGACGATTAATTCAATCAGTTATAATGTTTTAATTTTGTGAGACGGCTGCGTTCATTCCGTTCCGTCAGTGCATCTATCATTTCTTAGCAGTTTTTTTTAACAAATTATATTTAATTTTTCTATAAACAAATAAATAAGTTTAATAAAAATACTTGGTTGTCGATTTCCGTCAATATCGCTATTGGCAACAAACATATGACAAGACAAAATGTAGGTAATCTCACGGGTTCGGGTCCCAGTACGCACAGCATTTTTTTCTTTTCGAAGGTATGGGATCCTTCAACAACTGGGCATTGCGAGAGCGATTATTTAACCACTAGACTTCTCCTAGCCCTTATCCGTCTACCTCTACTACTCTGTTTAAAAAATAGAGGTATAGCGATTGATTAACCAACAGTTCTCGTCGAAAAAACTTGTGTTGAGATACCTCCATTAGTAGGCCATAGGTTCCACATTTGCAGCGGACATGGTTTTTTAAAAAATCAAATTAATTACTCTTTGATGAGGTTTGTAATTACATTTTAGAGGTATTAACATTTTAATTGTTGTCAATTTGGTGTCAATTATTCATATTTTACAACTTTATTTGTAAATTCCTTTCAATACAAAATGTTTATTACACCTTATTAATTTCATTTTGATTGTATAACTCGCTCTGTAACATTGTTTTCAATTATCAGTTGATAATCTTCGTCATGGGCGAAACTGGTCTTATTGATCTTATTAAAAAAAAGTGAGAATGAGTAAAAATGATATTTGACCTTTTTAATAGAATGTTTCAATCAAAAATGTTTTTTTTTACATTTAATAATAAACTGACATAATTCTAACCATAGTTCTGACGATGGCGAAAGCTGAAGTAGCTATCAACTAATAAATATAAAAAAAACTATAGAACTAAATACGTTGTTATTTTTACCCTATTATAATGGAGACTATTTATAAGCCAATCAATAATCCGTGTAAAATCAGGCTTACGAAATTTAACATCATAATATAATTTTGAGCTTTACCAACAAGACTTTTCTATTTTTTTTTATTACGATAGCAATAGATTTGGAAGCGGTGTGCTATAACATTCTTTGTAAGCTTTCACTAAAATTCCCGCCAAACCAACGTAAACACAGTGCCCTCTTTTTAATTGCATTCGCATCCCGCTGGAGGAAACTGAAGCACCGTAATTAAAAAAATTCATTGCACTTTGTGCGTCTGGTGTGTTAATCACATGAATTAAGTGTAATTATTCCTGTCACTGCACTCTGCCCTTGGTGAATTGACGCTATTTTTTTACACAAACACACTGACCCAATTCATTAAGTTTTAACTTGTTTTGTAGTGTTTTGCGAAACTATAGGGCTGAACAAATGAACAGATAAAGCTCCCTTTATACACTGACTTCAAAATATTTTTAGTGAACAGTTAAAAATTGTTAAATTTCAGTTTTCACGGGTTCTTGGTTCTTATTCTCTACTACACGGGTTCCCAACCTGGGGGTCGCTACCCCCAAGAGGGTCGCTAAGGGTTTTCTAGGGGGTCGCCAACTTTTTTCGATTTTGAAAACAAGGATTTCAAATTCCTCGGAGAGCTAAAAAAAAAAAGGAGTTTCGGGGACAATCCGGGGAAAAAGTATAGTAAATCGAGGATTTCAAATTCCTCGGGGGGGGGGGTTGCCTAGTCACATGGCTTTTATAAAAAGGGGTCACCACGCGAAAAAGGTTGGGAACTTATGCTCTACTTTATTGATTATTCAATCGATCTGTGCTCAAAAGAATGGATATGTGTAGTGTTTCAATTAAGTTATACCCTTTTAGGGTTTTCACTGTCAATACTTAGTGGAAAGACATATTAAAAAAACAATATTCCTTTGTACTACTTCCACTTTTATTTTGATCAGGACCTGTTTCACTCTACTACTTCCGTACTAATAAAAACAAGGCTAAAAAATATTTAACAAGAAAGGTACCTATAATGAGATCAAAAATAATTCTGACGTAATAATCTTAATCAAAATTAGCGAATGGATTTCTTTACAATAAACAAACTGGCTCAGAAATAATATATTGTATCTAACCTTCACTAATATCTCTAAACAAAATTATAACAGAAGTTTAACCGGTCTAAATTGGGTTGGGGGCTTGGTTGAAATGGTTGAAAAATAAAGATGATTATTGATAAGGAGGGGCATTATATCTACATATTTTATAAAGCCAATACGAAATCAACAAAAAACATTTGAAAAAGGTTTCCTAAATTCGGTCGAAAAGTCTTCTTTGCGATTTTCTAAACGTGTTTCAAATGATATTAATAATTCACAATATTTTATTATGCTATATTTGTTCAATATTTCATGCAAATAGACTCTTCATTTCGGAATCTTACCCAACGTGAATGTTTGTTCTTGGAAAAGTTGCTGATAACGCAAACCCTCTCGAGTATTCTATCAAGATCATCTTTGCAGCCATGTTTGATTTCTTTCTAAAAGCTTTACATAAATATAAGCTTTTTACACACACTGAAACTTTTTAAATAGCTTTAATAACCACGTTTGATGTTTTATCTTACTGCCATTTATTGGTGGAAAGGCATCATATTTTAAATAATAATAAAAACATTTTCTTTATTTACATTCGATTCTGTATACATAACCCTACTCTTTTTGGATGTATTTATCATCAGTCGATAACGCTACCCATGAACGAAACTGGTAATTAATTATAAATAAAAAATAATTTTGACTAATTCCATTTTTAATTATGTTTAAAAATATCAAGACCGATTTCGCTCATGACCAGCATTATCATGAGCGAAATGAGAGATAAGAACATTAACTCCTGATCGAATATTTCAAAAGGACCGGATGTAATTCATTAGCTCATCCTATTGATTTCCGATATGGTAAAGATAGAAGAGCAATATGACTATTATAGGAAAAGTAACTTCAGACAGTTTTGTTTTGAATCGGATGCGTGAGAAAGATTCTAAACTGTGATGTTTAAGTTTCTTAAAGGCAGTTAATCGCTCTCACGTATGTAATCACGAACATCTACTTATATCTTTGCACACAAATTCATTAATCCGTTGAAAAAATCTATTACATGGATACCGCCAGCGATTTCCAACCTGGGAGGCGTGAACTATTGCAAAAGGAGGCGCAAACAGTCCAAAATATTTATTTACTCTTAAAACGAAGATATTTTTTTCTTCAAAGGGAGGCGTAGTAACATAAAGGTTGGAAATCACTGCCGTAATAGAATAAGATGAACGCCCAAAAATATAAAACACTAACCATATATAACATTGTGTTAAGTTATTTTAATGCAACATATTTAGTACCTAATAGTATTCACCAAACTCGCCTTATATGAGATACCCCCTTTTGGTGTAGTATCAAAAAATAATGAACATTTCAACCCTGACAGAACAACATAATACAATTTAAGGGAAAACATTATTTAGCAATATATCACCCTTTTATAACACATTTATAATGTAAATTAAAAGCCCTTTATAATAATACAAGAGCTTTGGTGGTGACCGACACATTCCTGGGGTCTCTACTCCATGTCGAGTGCCATTCCATATCCTCTCCATCATTCCTCAGCGGTGGCTTTAAACTTGACGTAAAAGCGCTCTAGAACGCTGTTTCTGAGGACCTGTTCATTCATTTTTATTGTGTTTCGTGGAAGTCGGCCGAGTGACTGGCGTGTGTGTATAAGAGTGAAAGGATACGAACTTAAATGTAGGACTTAGTTATTTTAATGTTTTATTTAATTTCACACGTTGTGTCGTAAAAATAAATACTATTGTAAATATATAAGATAACGAATTGTACGATTAAAATTCAAAGCTCATTATTCAAAAAACGGTAATTTTGCAGGGTACGTTTAGCCTTTTGGCTGCCGTAGAAAAAAAATAAGTTTGTACCTAGCACGCCGTCTATAATTTGTAATCAGTAATTGAGGAGGTAACTCGTCTCTAGCGTGTTGAGTACGACACATTTGAAGAGGTATCTCGTCTGAGGCAGCCAAATTATTCCGAAGAGCTAAAAAAATTAAGGTCTATAAAGTCTCAAGGTTAATCTCACGGTGTTTCATTTCGAGAAATCCCAAAATTCCCTAAAAAACTTTAATATTACTCAACTGATGGGCCACGGAAAAATATGAAATTCAATAGGGGGGGGGGCACGGGCCTAAAAAGCTTAGCAACATATATATCAGTGATCGCCAAACGGTCGCTCACGAGCTACCGGTAGCTCGCCGAGGCTTTTTCGGTAGCTCGCATTGGATATTTTATCATTTATTTATTTTTTTTTATATAAAAAATTATTATTGAACTCTGAAAATAAAAATAAATCGAGCTAAGATGTACATCTTGATAATTACTCAATTAATTACCGGGTGGGAGTGACAAAGTACTCACCGAGAATTTAAAAAATGTGGAGGAAAGTGACTGCCATTCTTTTCATTAATTATTTTTACTAGTTATTTTTACTTTTTTTAATAATTAATGATTTTTACTAGTTATTTTTACTTTTTTTTTATATTTGTTTTTACTCACACTTATTAGTTTGTTGAAAAATAAATAATTAAAGGACGCATTTTATGTTTTATTATAAAATCTGATGTTCTAATTTATTTTGAGTAATATAATAATATTATGTATGGTACGTTAATGGCCGATGATAAAAAAAATAAGGAGTATGTATAGGTAGCTCACCAGACAATTCTGAAAGTAGCTCACATTCTTATTGAGTTTGGAGACCACTGATATATAATGGCTTCTCGTTTTTAACCTGATTCCTGCCCATCCCGTTTTATACGGGATTGATGGATGACAATTTTAGATATGCATAACATATATGTATATATTGGTTTAAAAAAAATGTTATTTTATCACTGTCTAATTAATTCTAGAAATTTTGCGTGCGAGAGGATAAACAGGCATGCTGGGCAGAAATTTAGTCAAAATTATTTGTATCAAGTATTTTTCAAAATTAATCACTTTTTTAAAAAATAATTATATATGTTTATATATATCGACTGTGGAAAGGAAAAAGGACGTAACCCACACATATCAAAATTTACAGGAGGCGCTAAAAACGTGTTTTGATGATTTTGTGACATATGTAAATTATGAATTATACACAACCTTTAAGTGCACGGTTACTTCTAAACTGGTGTTTAATTGACATAACCTAATATTTATGAAAGAAATTGTCTCGGAAAGACCTTTATTTCAGTGTTTTTTCTTTTTTTTAATTTTTTACAAGGTCATCTTTTTCAAACTGAAAAGCTAAATTTAGATACTTATTCGGCATTTTATGCTTCCATCCTTTTGATAGAATATGTGTCAAGTTGTATACATTGTGACTATCGAAAAAAAGCTGTTTTTGAAAATTTGGGGTTATGTATTTTTTCCTTACCACAGTCGATATGTATATATATATATATATATAATTATTTTACCACAATTTATTTTTATTTCATAGGAGATCCAAAGTGTAAAACCCTATCTCGGTCATTTTAATGCAAACTTCAAGCGTTTACATTTTGATGAATGGGTTGGTCCTCCGTAAGTTCAATTCGCTCTTCAGTGTCATCCTATCCTGTTTTATTTTTAACTTAATTTACTGGGAAACACCGGAACGAATTAATTATTGTCAATCCAGTACGATAGCAATTTTGTGAACACTTTTAATGCGCAGATACCATTCCATACCCGTGTTTAAAAAAAAATATTTCGTACAATTTTGAATGTTTATAAAATCAAAAAGTCACAAAGACATAACTAACTTTTGTTGTACTGAAAGCAGACCGTCCACACAAATAACTTACATAGATATCACATTTGTTTTTTGGTTATTTACCCTTAAATACCCAAGAGATTTTATTAATCTGTAATATAATTTCGATCAACTTCACTTCACAGACCGAAGAATGACACTAACTAACTTTTTACGTCATTGTTTACATATGATTATTGTATGATGCAATGGTATCATCAATCAAGCAATACCAAACAAATATTATAACACTGCAAATTTATGTTATTTTCAAAAGTATGCACCTAATTCTACGCGTAGGACAGTGGGCATATCTGGGATAAATAAACAGATAGATAATTGTTCTTTGCACAAGGATGTACAATTTTTGCATGTAATCTTTTCGATGCTAAATTTAATAGGGTTAAAAATAATTGCGCTTGTGGATTGAATGGTTTTCCCTGGTACAAGTGAACTTGATTTTTTATTCTGTTTAAAATATAACAACACACATTTATAATATTTATTTTTTTATATTTTAAATCTGTTACCACAACCGTCCGTGAATATAATATTTTATTTCAATTCAAAATTAAAATATTTTAGCCAAACAGAGTTCTATGGGGAGCTTCACTATAAGTGCAAATCATCTAACCGAAAGTTCATTTAATTGTAATCCTAATCATATTCGATAACGCTTTATTTATAGCTGCTACTTGATTAGTTTTGACTATTTACAAAAATACAAATCGGTGGGGTTTTTCCCAGAAATTGAAAAAAAAACCAATTGATTTTCAAACACTCAATATATATTTTTCAATCCTTGTGATTTTAATATCTAAGTCGGCTCTGAGTCACATACAAGGTACATTACAAAGAAAAACTCGCGATACCTATGTTTTGTTTACGATAGCAGCGTCGTCGTAGCTGGAGTAAATAAAAAAATGTCGGTCGTTCGAGCCGACAAAAGCTTATCTCACGAATACCAGGTGAGCTTTTTTGTTTCATTGTATTTTGTTCTGACTTTCGATCAACACTTTTTTTTTATCTCGCCTACGAGCAACCTAACAAATCTTTAACCCAAGTTTTAAATGTTGTATTCTATTTTCGTCGAGTTATAGCATATTTGTCTTCAAATTAAAAAAATATAACAAACGTACTATACTAATACTATATACTAAGCGTCAGTTCAAGTTCATCCGTGCACTTGAATGCCTGAAGATGCCGAAAGGCGAAACCCGGGTCGTTAGTGACAAAATTTGTGAGAATGTACATAGTTTGAACGATTCAAATTTAATATTGAAATTCCACCAAGCACCTTCAGTCGAAATCTTAAATTATAACAAACGTTATTGTTTGTGTTTTTCCCTTTTAAAAACTACGATCACTAAATTTTTTAGGTGAGCTTTTGCACACACAAATAATTAAAATAGCTACTGGAGAGGTAACGGAGTGGGTCAGAAATAATTTTGTTGCATACTGAAAATAAACAACTTCATACACCAACAATTATTTCTCTAATTCTGTTCTTATAATTAATTAAAAATTCCAAACAGTGTTATATGGTATTTCATTTAAAATATTTCACTACTCTAAAAAAGGGTACCGTCCTTATTCTGTTCCTTGTAATTTTACAGTTGTAATTAAATTTTTGATTCTCGTGGTCTAATTGTAAGAGCTTTATCATTATGATTAGAAGTGTGTTGGTTTAAGTCCCGGCTTATTCAATATATTATACATATGTACGTATAACATACTTCATATTCTTTCAATTTCAGATTTGAGACCAAGCTTATAGGTGTGTAATGTTCTTGTCTAAAACCTTGACTATTATTACATGTTATGCCATTTTTTGAACTGCTTCATAAAAATAAATATTATAATGTCCAAGCAGTGATCTAAAAATGTACACCTTGCTTAGTGAGCAGTCCAACCGATAGTCCGCAGACGTTTACTGGTCCTCCGGATTTTTCTGAAATCCTACTGCTATATTCTTGATCGTTCCTCAGGTGTAAAGAGTTTTGGAAAAAAATGACTTATTGTGAGTATTCTTGGATCGAATTAAAGTGACTTATTAATGAGTATTCTTGGATCGAATCTTAAGCAAGTCAATATCGGATGTTGATTTCGCAATACAACATTTGATATACTGGATATGGGTGTTAACAGCTCAATATCAATGTCTACAATGTATTTATCTAATTATTCTAAATCAAAAAATAATGAATAAATTAATGTTGGTGACTTGTCAAACAAATATCTCCCGACGAGCATACTTTTTTTTGTATATATTCAGTAGTCGCAAACCTATTACCCGCGGCTAATTGAATTACCGACTGAAAAATTTTCAGTTACCCGCCAAGAAACGTTAAATCAACCACATATTTACTAAATAATACAAAATCATTAATAAAATAATATATGTATTATAAATATTTTACCCACTAACCAAATATTTTTTTTCAAAATTGATTTTTTTTTATCCAATCTTTAGTCTCAGACTTAAATCAATGTATGAAAAATTGGCGAATTGATGCAACGTTTTTGACAATTGAATATTTGTTTACGTATTTCTTGTTATGATCCTTTAAAGACGCCAAAACTTATGAAAACTCTGTGTTATCATAAATTTTAATACGATTTGAAGTCAAATATTTCACCTAAACAAATGCAGCCACACAGTATGTGGAAAATGATTAGCGGGCCCTTTTTCGCTTTCTGTGTTTATAGCAATAAATTTCGATTTTTCGTGATTGCTCGCAGCCATCGACGCTATGCCGTTTTTCATATTGTTTACGTAATAAATTTTATATTACGTTTGCTTAGAAAATAAACTGTAGTTTTGAATATACTAAAATGATATATTTATGAAAACAACATACACGGTAATAAAAAACCAAATTTTAAAAGCAGCGGTTGCACACTGGTGGTATATTTGAAAATTTTAGTGGTCCTTTATTACAGTAACCCATTCGGGAAAAGATTTCAAAAACTTATTCTAAGTACCCAGCAACACATATTTCACATACTATTTACAGTATTCTAAAATATATACTTTTTAAACATTATTTTATATATATATATATATTTAATTTATTCAGAAAAAAAAATATTTGACATTACAGCTTACGCCAATGCGTCAAATATTTTTAAGTTGAAAGATCATACGAGATATACTCGATGAGAATTTTTGAAAGTCACATGAGATAAACTCAAGGAGAATTGACTTCACAAACACCCATGTCTTAGATCTCAAATTAAAATTGAAAACAATCCAATTTTGACATTGACCTTACCGGGAATCGAACCCAGACCCACCTGGTCGGTATAGCAAGCTCTAACCAACTAGGCCACAGCGGGCGACAATTTTTTTATATTATTTATTTGTACTTTTCTAATGTTAGTGAAGTAACAATTAATTCATATCGCCATCAATTGATCAATTGCTTTTAGCCAAGTGATAATAAAATTTAATTATTATAAGTATATTGTATTATACACGACACACTAACCAAGCGTTACTTCAAGTTCATCCGTACACTTGAACGCCTGACGATGCCGAAAGGCGAAACCCGGCTCGCTAGTGACAATACGTTTGCGAGTTTTCAAAGTTTGAACGGGTCAAATTTAATATTCAAATTCCCTTCCCTACTTGCCCTTCAGTCGAAATCTTAAATTATATTTAAAAGTATGTATATAGTTAATATAACAAAAATACAATATACATTTGTACTAATTCCAACTTTTATTTAATAAAATCAGAACCGATTTCGCTCATGAAGAGCATTATCAACTGGCATAGTTTATAGGCTTACCGGCATCATGCTATCTTAACATTAATAGTCGATAAGGTCCGTTTGTAAAACGTCCGCAGTAAGGTACAGACCAATGATTTCGATTTATTTTGAACAGCACATTTTTGAAATGTTGTTCTATCCAATGGGAGCGGCTTATTTTAAACCGGGCGTGAATGTTCTGATATCGCCACGTTTGAAAATTTGATATTTCTTGGTGTAGAGCTGAAGTATTGTATCACCATACATCATAATATTCGAATAATCAAAGACTTTAATTCGACTATTGCAAACTATGATTATAGGGCTATCGAAATGAATCGTTTGATCGTGTGAGTCGATGTGAGACTAATATTTTTTGGAGCGGATTTGATCAATTGAATCATAATGATGAATCTTTTCACGTCTGACCTTGAAAATCTGTTAGAATTCTTTAATACATTAAGAATATTCAAATTATGATATGGATATATCATAGAATAATATTTTGCTTTTTTCATACACTTGGACAAAATGTGCAACTGATTTTTTATTGAAAAATTGGATTTGATCTTTTGATTTTTATTGGAAATAATTGTTAAATAATTTAAAATCCGAAAAATAATTGTTGGCAAACTTAAACATTATTCCAAAAATTAAGTAATTTACAAAATTTCTGCTACTACGAAAGATGATTGTTAGCAAACTTTAACATTATTCCAAAAATTAAATAATTTACGAAATTTCTGCTACTACGAAAAATGGTTGTTAGCAAACTTAATCATTATTCCAACAATTAAATAATTTACGTAATTTCTGCTACTACGAAAAATGGTTGTTAGCAAACATAAACTTTATTCCAAAAATTCAATAATTTACGAAATTTCTGCTAATACGAAAAATGGTTGTTAGCAAACTTAAACATTATTCCAAAAAATCAATAATTTACGAAATTTCTGCTACTACGAAAAATGGTTGTTAGCAAATTTAAACATTATTCCAAAAATTCAATAATTTCAATAATTTACGAAATTTCTGCTACTACGAAAAATGGTTGTTATCAAACTTAAACATTATTCTAAAAAATCAATAATTTACGAAATTTCTGCTTCTACGAAAAATGGTTGTTAGCAAACTTAAACATTATTCCAAAAATTAAGTAATTTAGGAAATTTCTGCTACTACGAAAAATGGTTGTTAGCAAATTTAAACATTATTCCAAAAATTCAATAATTTACGAAATTTCTGCTACTACGAAAAATGGTTGTTAGCAAACTTAAACATTATTTCAAAAATTAAATAATTTACAATTTAAATACTGCAGGGCAGGGCTGTCGATATATGCCCCGAGATATATTTCTTTTACTATCAGAATTTCTGGCTTATTCAATAAATAGGTTTGTAATTTATTTTTCACGCCAGTAAATTTTCTTACTACTTAAAAATGCAACATAAATCTCACGTTGCTGGGCAACGGGCTTACAGCTAGTCATCATTTATTTAGTCATTAGCTATGAATAATAGTTATGATAATTCAAAACCGGAAAATAAGAACATTTAGCATTGTAACTTACCTTATCGCTCCCTACCTCTTTCAACATTATAAAAAAGAACCCTGAAAATAATTATAATTAAGAATATCTATCACGGCTGTCATAAAATTTTAAAAAAAAATACTCTCGGAACGAAAATTTCCGGGCTCAATTATTTCGAAATGGCGCTCGTTCAACAAAACTGTCATTTAGAATTTCGGACGCTTATTAAAATCTCAACTCCTTCAAAAATTCCTCCGAAAGATATAAAACGTCAGGGTCCTTCTGGGTTTATGTTATTTGACGAAATTTGTAATCGAAATTCACGCTTAGAAAGTTTAAAAAATTGCTGTCAATAAAAATACGTCCAAGATCCCTTTGTTCTCGTAATATTTTTTACACAAGGGGGGTTTGCAATTATATTTCCATTTTTTGTGTGGATAAAATGGATGGTATGTATTTGGATAGAACATTCATTTTTGTTATAAAAATCATTTATTCGTCTATAAATTTGTATTAATCAAAAAAGATTCCTGAATCAGTCATTCATTCCCTTCTTCCCAACGCGTCCCTCTAAACAAGGCACGAAGACAGGCTGCATTATATTTTACACACCTAATCCTATCCTTCTATTCTAACGTTCTCTGAAATTTGTGGTCGAAGTCTTAGGACTAATATACAACCAGTCCTCGTTAAAGTTATCGCATACTCTTACCATTCGTGAGGAACCAGTGGCATTTTGGCTACTCTGTTGCGGCCTTAAATTGCTAAATTCTCATAATCTTTATAAATTCAAAAAACCCTGGAAGACCTAAAAAAAAGCTGGTTACCATGCTGCTAATTTGGGCCAATCCGTAAATTTATGGGCTTTAGATATTGACATAAAATTGTTTCCGGCCAAAGATTCCCTGTCAATGTTTACTGCGGCCTTATGTTGAATCAGAAAAATGAATGACCTTTAGAGAAGAAAAGATTCCCCACCCCAGCTATAAACCTAGGGCGAGTTAATGTTGTAAAATTTGATCGATAAATATTATTTAAAGTAAATAAAGTTACGACCGTAACTTCTGTCGGTATAAGCAGCTTTCTTCAGTAAGTTCGTGCTTATATCCTTTCAAATCATCCCCTTTACTGTGTAAACACTTCCGTATTTATTGCCACCGGTTGTGCTCTCTGATCGAATTAAATGTCATCATCCCGATTCATGAATAAATTATTATTTATTTATTTTTGTCGTTCGTAGTTGTTAGATAGATATTTCGTGTATTATTATAATATATTCAAAGGTTTTTTTGTATGATGTACACTTTCTCGACGTTATTTCGTTGCTATTGGTAACATTGTCAATATATTATTTGTTCTTTTATCATCCTTACGGTAAAAGTTTCTTACGTAATAATAATTTCTAAGAAAATTTTCTTACAAAATATATTCATGCTAGAAGATATGTATGTATGTTTGTATATTGAAATTGAATATTGCCAACAGGTAAAATGTATTGGAATATGAAAACCTTTTCCACTGTTTATTGACTATTGTTAATATTGTTTGTTTCAACACCCAATACATAAAGAAATATCGAAACTTCTAAATGACTATTGAAAAAAATTCACACATTGTGTTAAGTATAAAAGTAGAAAAAATACATTTATTTCTTTTCATTCCTATGATTGCTCACATATACGAGACCGAAAATCCAGACTCATATCTTTGAAAGACTCGGCGGTAACTTTGTGGTAGTTCATTATTAATATATAACTAAATTTGATAACTTTGTTATTCCACTTTTGGTGCTACAACTTGTGACAAGTGTTTCGCCTCTTTGAGAAGTATCATCAGACTATCGCAACGTTAACGAATAAACTAAAAAATATATTAAAATCTTATGTTATAATTTACAAAATAAATGTCGGGATTAGTCCTTTTCTACTGGACGCAGGGAAGGGGTAGCATACCAACTTTGATTAGGCATTATTTTAATTATCTTTGGCGACATGATAGTAATTAGTCCTCCCTGCGTCCAGTATAAAAAAACAAGCACTGACTTTTATTTTGTTAATAACAACATGATATGTATGTATATTCATCATTTTTTTAGTTTATTTGTAAACATTGCTATAGTTTGGTGATGCTTCTCGAAATAGAGTGGAATAACAAAGTTAACAAGTTGGTTTCCCACCCACCACCCATTGTGTATATGCAGCCAACGTTTAATGGCCGCCTTCCACAACGCTATCGAAGAAAAAGGAGTCTACCCCTCACATTCATGGCCCGAGCAGAACTGCACGGGACTGATTTTGAACCATGCACTAATGTGCTTAAAACATAAAAGTGTGACTAGCTCAGCCACTTAAATCTAGTTGATATTAAGTATCCTGTGTATAGTCCGTATACTGAGAGCTCGTCGATGTAGTTGAGTTAAATGACTCTAGAGAGGAATCAAGGTTGTAACGATCCCCATATAAATTGGCAAACTTTTCAAATGCCGTGAAGTTAGTTTTGGTTGCAATCAAGTCAGCGTGGCCTATTGGACCCGTGTGAGGACGGACCACAGCAAACAATTCTGCTCGTTCGGACTCCATCTCAAGGCAGTCCCACAGAACGTGATTAACGTCCTGCTCGGCATACCCACAAGAGCAGTCCGGCCTTAAAACCAACTTGCCCAGCGCGAATAGTTTTGCATTGAACTTGCCATGGCCGGTTAGAAACTGACAAGTCCAATGTGATGGTGTTAGTGATTTTATTGCAAGCCTCCAGGAGACGTCCGGGAAGAACTGATACGATCAAATCTAATTTCATATACTTCAGACTCAAATTAGTCCGTTAGATCAAGGTTTTACTGTATTTCAAAATTAATATCAAAGTCGGCCAACATATCAATATTGCAAACTGTTCCTGACTGACCTCATTTATTTCTACAATTCACGTAAGAACATGAAAAAATAAAACATTTTTTTTATGAAACCACACTTTAAGCAGATAATATATTTTCCAGTAATTTTCTATATTAATAATAATAAAATTTTCTATATCGAAAAGTTTTAATATTTTCTAAGTAAATATTTTGTTTTAGTATGTATGATATAATATCATGTTTCTCTTAAAAACTTCCATCAATGAATGCACCGGTATGCAATACATACCGGTATTCAAAACGAGTTGAATTACCTTGCGATTTATCAGCGCGTTCTTCAATTGCACATCCTGAGGGGCAATGCATCTTCAGCGACGCTAAGAGGAAATGCAGAATGCAAGTTAGTGCTAAGATTTGCAGTAAAGAAAACACCGTGACATCAATTTATTACCCCGGGGAAGATTTAATGGCTTGCAATGTGTCTGCAATTATTTAAACAAATAAAGCTAAGCGGCTGGGACAGTAAATAAGTATTTACAAACCCATAGAATTATTTTTGATTGATTGTGAAGATTTTAAAATGAATAAACATAAGTTATTGAGTTGAATCTTTAGTCTTGAGGCCGGATGTTGATTGTTTTTAAATGATTTCGTTCAATTTTAAAATAGCATTATTATTTATGATATCGTTCAAACTTTCAACACCTCCACAAGTTTTGTCAACAATGATGGGTTTCGCCTTTATATATGGAGCAAATTGGAATAACTCTTCAGTTCAGACTCAATATAGAAAATTTTAATTAACATTGATTATTCCACGTATTGTGTTACTAACTGTGACACGTGTTTCGCCTCTTTCAGAGGCATCTTCAGACTTTCTATCGCAAAGTTTGCTTAAGTAATGAAGCAAGATTGATTCTAACATTTTAAAATTATGAAATTACAAAATGGAGTTTTGGGTTTTTTTCCTTTTAAGAGGAGCAAGGAGGGGGGTGTAGAATCGAAATAAAGCAAACAAATAATGATACTAATGAGTTGCAATCAATCAGATTGGGATTTTTCCTTTTTAAGGGAAGCAAAGAGGGGATTATAAAATCGAAACAGAGCAAACAAATTTAATCATACTACTAATGACGTTTAACATTACAAGCTATTAAACTAATGAGCTGCAATTAAAATGAACTTCCACAAAGTTACCGCCGAAACCATCGAAAGTATCAGACTCAATATTTTTATTGACTCGTTATCGTTTCGCTTCGGACATCAATCACCTTCATTAGATATCACAAATCATATAATAATAAAATAAATAATGAGTGTAAGTTTTGCGTTGTATGCATGGCCAATATGAACGGACCAACACAGTTATAATTAATTTCTCGCGACATGCAGATTGAGATGAGCGTCTTTACGTGCTATAAAATTATTCAATCGTTACTTTAAACTTTAAAGTATACGTTTTTATAACACCGTATATTCATCTTTTGATGTAACCACGCCTGTGCATTGCCCTGCGTACCATTTTGATGATTATGAGCAACGTAACGTTGGTAATAATATTTAACTGTCACATCAAATACAGCGACAATTAATTAAGTTTATTTTAACTTCAGTTACCGAAGTTAGCTAGTTTAAAGTTTGAGATAGTATTCATTATAACGACTTTATGATATCACCTTATTATTATACATGCAGTTACACCAACTTAGTGTTTGTGGCTTTCCCGTTAGTAGCTTTAAGTATTACTCTTAGCACATACTTTAGTATCATCTTGCCATTGTGTTGACATTGACTCTTTATATCTAACGACTGTAATTTCTTGCATTGTTTTCATATCTTAGTTGAAAATGTATGTTGAGATACGACTATAAAATTTGATGTTAGAAATGCTGTGGAATTCATACACTATAGTTTTTCATTCATATGCCTATTGTTCTTGATGTGCATCACTTTACATTAAATGTTTTCGTCTCCTTTAACTTAGTAAAACTATTCAACCCAAAATTGACGGTTCTTTTTATTTAGGAATATATCTCTATCGAATCTTTATCTTAGAAATCGCTAAGGAATAAATGAGGCCGCATCAGAAACAGGTATCTATTTATATTATATATATATGCATGAATTATGAAATATTTAAACAATTTTAGCTAGTATAGACTTAAATATTTATAACACCCTAAAACTGACGTCTTAAGATAACTGAATAAGAATAATAATTACGCCAATATCATTTGATACTATCGTGAAAATCTAGAATCTTCCGATCACTAAGAAAATCTCTTCGTGCAGGCTTACTGAAGAGGTTTTTCCATGACATTTCCTCCGATATATAGATTCTGTGAAGGTTTTTAACAATCTTGGCACACTGGTACCCAAAGGGTTAATTTGTAATTGTAAACACATAAAATCACTTGTGGTTACATGAATCTACTATTCGAGATTCAGTTTATGTATGCAAAGTTGGTTGATAGCTACTTGATAAGGTACATTTTTTTATCGTCACAATCCAACATTCTATAATATTTGTATATACAAAAGTACATCATAGCATATTTTAATCTTAAAGGTATTTTAAATAAAATTCTTAAGATTGATATTTATTGCGGTATGTATTAAGTATAAATATTATTATTTGATTTATTCTGTTATATGGGAACTATTTATATAATGTTTAAAAAGTAAAACGCGTAGGTAAGTCGGCCGCTCCCTGGAGCAACCAACCCACGGCCGTGGGTGGGCTCATACATGCATTACACTGCATTAGTTCAGTCCTGTAGTAAACTGTAGTCGAAACCATGTGCTGTGAATGATTTCTCGTCCGTTTGTTCATTATTTAATTCTCTTCATTCCTGCCATAAATAAAAGTACTCATAGTAAACGAATTCTTTACCGGATTCCATTATAATGAAATAAAAATAACAAAGTATTTATTTATCCATACAAGAATTATTTGAATTTGTTATTATGTAGCTACTTTGACCTCACGCTATCGTCAAAACTATGTTTAAAATTAATTTATTTGATATATTTTGTAGTATATATCGTATGACTGATAACATGGGGCGTATCTAGATTTTTGCAGTTATGAGATATCGTAGTCTTGCATCTTTGAATACAAGGATTGTTAAAATGAGGATAATTTTTTGAACATTGCCATATCATTTAAAATCACTTTTAGGGTGTTTATTGTCAAATACTTGGTGAAAAAAAAATATATTAAAAAATTACTCATTTATATTTAGTATGATCAGGACGGTTTTCACTCATAATGAGCATTATCAACTGTATATGTTGAGTATCATGAATATAAGTGAAATTACTTCAAATCAGTATTTTATTTTTTGAATCATTTGAAATACAAAAAAACATGCGTTTACGAATATATTGTATGTATTGCACGAAATGTCCCATGCGAATTTATATAGTATAATTAATTATTATATAACTCACCTCTCTTGAGCTAGACTCTATGGTCTTGTCACCGTTTCATTGCGTTGTATTGAACGAAAATCCTTTTTTATCAGAGCTTCGCAAACATTTTAGTCTTGTTTGCTCTTCAATTATTGTTTTCCTTTCATACGAAGGACACAAAAGACCGTCAACATAACGTTGTTATTATTCATACGATGTTAAATGTGTTACAGGCAGAATATTTTCTCCGTGGAAATCAAAAAGGCCAGTAAGGAACTGGTGATCCGTGACTTATTCATTGGAAAATTCCCTCAAACTTTTATTTTGTTACTACAGTAAAATTATTTTTATCTTAATAAAAATATCTTTAACGTTTGTCATTTGTCTACATTCATAAGAATCTAAATGCGTTAATTTATAATTAACAAGCTTTTTAATTCCATAAAGGATTTTCAAATAACTCAAAGCTTGTGGTTTTTGAAAATTAATAAAATCATCAATAGAAAGGAAACATTTAAAATAAGATAGGTGGATCACTATTGTTGAATTAATTTACATTGGGATTTGCCACACCTAATGAGTTCTAATTAGTTAATAATTAGCTCTATCAAAGTTTGTATCTTACACCCTCCCTGCGTTCAGTAGAAAAGGACAATCCCCGACTTTGAATTTGGAATTTATAACGTAAGAATTATAATCAATTTTTAGTTTATTCGTAAACGTCGCGATGGTCTGATGATGCTTCTCAACGAGGCGAAGCACTTTTCACAATTTGTAACACAACAAGTGGAATAACAAAGATATCAAATTTAATCTTATATCAGACAGTTTTTATTATAAAATCATCATTTGACCCTTAATTACATGGAAACTTTGATATTTTTAGGAACATTGAAAATGTAATTCTGTTATTTCAAATCAGTACTCCAACAAACAAAACAGCACTGTACGTGAACAGAGAGAGTGAGTGAGTGAGCACGAATGAATTTCCACTTGGTTTATATTACTATTTCAAATTCGATGTGAATAATATGTTTCATCAAAAGGTGATGTGACCCAAGTAGTAAAATGGTAAAACTTTCTATTGCACCTTTAAGTACAATCACGACTTAACATAATATTTTGATAGATTGAATTTATTTTAGGCATATAACACTATTGCAGTGTGTATTAGCTCACTCCACTTTTACAATTTTTTAAGACATGTGGAATATAATAACGCATCCCTAAAATATTTCCTGGCTTACTATACCTCTCACAGTGTTTTCACCTTCATTTAGTTTAATTTATTTCTAATCCATATGCCGCACCAAAAGTGTAATTGTATCATTGTTAAAAACACACTATTCAGATTATATTTGTGAAAGTAAGGGGCATAATAATTCAGACGAAGAAACTAGCAGAAAGTTTACGAGGATCAAATTGTAATAACTCCTCTAAACCCATCGATTTCTTTCCTAAAGTTTACTATTCGCCACTTATAATGTGGTCGGCAAACAATTTGTTGATAAATAATTCGAGAAACATTTGAGAATCTTAGTTTTATCTCATGAATATGTTTATTATGTCTTCGCAGTACATTGGCGTCCGTGCAGGGTGGCCTTTCGTAAGTTTTTCCCAGCATTTTTTTTTATATATATATAAAGCCCATTATCATCTGTGGATAAGGTAAAGAAATGCCGTAAAAGAATATCAATTTCGAAGGCGTTACATCGAAGGCTGAAAGTTTTTTTCTATCAAAATAGTATATTTTTACGCTAATAAAATTTCATCTTTTTTAGAAGAGTCGGACCGGAGTTTCCGGTTTTTTTATAGCGCGTATTGTTCAATTTTATCTCATGTTATTGGATGACCAACACAACACACATTTTTGTTTCGTTTTTTGTAGTTATATTCGCATTTTGAAACAATTTGTTACAACTGTCTATCCGTGTATGTTGGATAAACAGATAGTAATTAAAAATAAGTATAACAGAGTAAGTACATATTTATAATATTTTTGATATGATAACTGCTGAAGTTTTGTCTATTTTTATTTCTAATGTGATAGTTTTCACTATCCTCACTAAGATGTTGGCAAATTAATAAAAACATTTTGTTAATACATAAAGCTTCTGAATAAAGGAATGTCAAATATTCTTATTAGTATTTATTTTGCTAATAAAATATAATATACATTGTTTTTTGAAACTCACTCAATAACTGCCGCGTTTGATATTCATACTTGACTATGTAAACTGCCACTTTTGTTCTCTCAATTTTATTACTTTAAAATGTACATGTCGAAATTTTAAAAAAAAAAAATGAACTCATTAACATACTCGAAATAGCCAACTCTACTCATTTTCAACAAAACATTGAGACTGCCGTCGTTGTAGAAACCCTAATATATTCAACTTTTTTTTTATGACCAGAACCGATTACTAGTTAGTTACTTTTCTTGAAATTTAAAATCGAATTTTTGATTGGTACCTACTTTCTTTTGAAATTTAAAAATTATGATCTGAAGCCTGGACCATTGATTTAACACTCGAATGCGATCGTACATTTTTTCTCTTTGTTTAAAAAACAATAAATAAAGGAAATAATACTTATCGCTAGCCCGATTTCAATATTTATTGGCCATTGTTCTGTTACTCGGGTGGCACATATTCTTTTAGTCCCGCGACACACTGGACGTAATCATGTATTCCGTTCATTCCATCATCAAACGAATGTTTCATTTTCGGTATAAGTATCTGCGACGTACCAATGTCTCTACTTTCTCTGCCTTATATACATATATTTCATTGCAATACCAAGTACAGTAAAACCCCCATTTACACTAAAGTCGGACAGTGGAATTCGGGGTAGTGTAATTGGGGGAGTGAATCTCATACAAAATTAGAGATTTGATTTTTTCCGCAAAAAATGCAAAACCAAGATTTCCCTTAGTTTTGCAAAAAAAATATGGACGAAATATTTAGTTACTAAGTGATAAAATGCAAAGCGCACCAAAATCCAACACATAGACAGTCGCCGGCAATACGTGTATAGCTTGGCACGTGTTGAATACGCCAACATTTGATTGTATGCGCCGCAGATGACCGCCTCGTAGCAACGACATTGGAATACGTCAGTGCAATTGGGGGATTTGCGGCGATTATTTCAAGCCAGCGTGTAATTCGGGGTAGTGTAATTGGGAGTTCTACTGTATTTGATTTTTTAAATTTCTTGGACCCGTGTCCGCTTGTGATCCATGCGGTTAACTCAACGTCGACTACGCACAGTGTGTTGCGAACCTAAATATATATATATTTTTTTCCAATGTCAGTCTATTAAATAATCTTGTTGTCTTCTTGTAGTATTGTAGTTGTCGGATCCGTGCCGCAGCGGTTAACGTCGTTGGCGTCTGTCACGTAACTCACAAGTTCGTATCCCAGTACGAACAGATTTTTTTTCAATTTATAGATTTCCGTTCGAAGGCATGAATGTTTGTGATGTCTAAATATGTCTTCCCACCCTTCCAATCTTCAAATAATGGGGAGTAGCGAAGGGATTTATTAACCACTAGTCCATCCTTCTTTCCCTATTACTCTCCTCGAAAAAAATGGTCGAGTGACAACTGAATAAGAAACATTTTTCGTAGAAAAAACCTTTTTTGAGATACCTCGATTAGGGGGACATATGATACATATTGGGAAAGACCATAGATTGAATTTAAAAAAATATAAATAGCAGTTATAGTAAAATAAATAACTAAACCAAAATTAAATTAAGTTTTTTAAGATTTCGACTGAAGGTCCTTGGTGGAATTTCAATATTAAATTTAAATCGTTCAAATTATTTACATTCACACAGATTTTGTCACTTACGACCCGGGTTTCGCCTTTCGGCATCTTCAGGCTTTCAAGTGCACGGATGAATTTGAACCGACACCGATTAAAAAAAAATCTAGTTATGTCAATTCCGATTTATTTTGCTTTTATTCATTTTATTTGTGTATTCACATCTTTATCTAATTCATATTGATGAAATAGCATGATTTTTTAACTAAGTATGTACACAAATTAATTCTCACAGATTTCTACAATATCTATCGAATTAAATAATACAAATAACAGTAAGAATCCTACATGTAATGGGATTCATTGTATTGTTAGATTAAATCAGTTTCTGGTTAACTCTGTACATTAAATACACATTCATTTCTAAGAAATTGCCAGTCATTTAATATAGTTATGTAAAACGAGCATTGTTATAATGCAGTGCTTTTCATTTGGTGCAGTGATGTGCAACACGAAGCCTCAAATTACATTAATTACTGCCCAAAAACTTAACACGGAATTCCTAATGACTAATTTGTAAAATTGGACAGTGAGAAAAACTGAATTAATATTTATTTCGTTATCGGGTCCTTTTAAATTGTCGAAAATTATGTAACACTGTTTGCAATGCACTTTAGTGTATACAATTATTACGTTACTGTTTTCATAGCACCCATATATTCGCTACCCTAAAGCAACAGTGAGACAAGTCGAAAATACGATTTACGAGATAATTGAACTTTAAGGTTGTGGTGTACTTTTAAAATAGCGACTTATGGTTTTTTGTATACTGTTATGTGTATTTAGTTATTTTATTTATCTCTCTGATGCTTTAAAGTTACAGGGCAATATCAATAATAATAAATATAATATTTTTCTTTTAAGTGAGGCAAATTTAAATATTTCAGTGTTTCATTATAAAGGTTTACTTTCCAGCAACCGATTGGCATACTTGACTTTTTTCGTTTTATCTCACCATTGCTTTATGATATTGAGTATGTAAGTATAGGCTCTTCACAAAAAGCTGATGTTTGTGCAAACCTTTTCCGAAATAAATATATTTCATTTGTTATTATATTATGTATGTAAAGCTGAGTATGTAAAAGCTGGATTATTCGTTACGCAGTTAAATAATTTTAAAAAAATAACCTCTTCGGTCCATGGACAATTCTAATATGGACTGTTGACCAAACTGTTAAATATGTTGTGCATCACTGCTTTGGTGATTCTATGAAGAACAGTAGTCATAATGAAAGCTGGCAACTCACGACATCTACTCATCGTTAACTCAATTTCATTATTTGTACATTTGAATAATAAACACCGTAAATTTTAATAAAATAAATACCCTCCGCAAGCTTCCGGTTTTTATATGATTTGTGAATTTATACAATTGCAAGAAATTCGGAAAACTGATTTTGTTTCTTCGCGGTTAAGTTGTCAATTCTAATACAACCCTTAGTGAAATCATTCACTTAAGAACGCGATAAAAATTAATATAATTAAAGCTGGTGGCTTAATCATTTAATATAAAGAGACAAAATATCTAAAAAGAACAATTTTTATTATAAATTATCAATTGCTTAAGTAAATATACGATTTTTATGGCTTTCATCTCTTAATCATTCACTTGAACATTATACTGTCAGTCTTTATATCTTTTTCATAAAATATATTGTTATGAAATTACTCGTAGTCAGATAATCCCCGTCTCGCTAAATTTTACCATCGAATAAATTGGATGAATATAGGCCAAAACATCACATTCATTTACATCGTTGAACACAAATTCATTATTCGATTTAAAAAATCTAGTTATGAAAGTGACTATTCGTAGATTTGTACCTTTGGAGTACGACAATAACCCGTCTATAGCACTACTAGAGGGGTATGAAAGTTACAATTTCATAATTTCTATACAATACCTTATATTTCGTTACAAAATTGTTAATTACCTCATAAAACAAAATACGCATTGTGTCACAATTGCAATTGCATTGTCTATGTTTTCGTGATGAGAGTAAACAATAATTGATTTATAATTGCGACTACAGTACTTACTTTAAACAATCACATTTTGCACAATAGCACAGTAAAATCGTGTCACTTACTACTCTATGGGTCGCCTACTTTTATTATAAGATGCATTATTTTAACAAAGCTAGATTAATTATTATTCTGCAAAATAAACATTGATTTATCTTATACTTCTTAGACTTAGACTTTTAATCTTCTTCTAAAAAAGCAGAATCGTTCAGCTATGAACAAATCATAACCAAAAAAGCTAGACTATTTTACAAAATATGTAGAACATTTTGATGGTATATGGTAGAACTGATAAATCTTTATTGAATGAATTCAATTGTTATATATGTAGTGTATTTTGGCATTTAAAAGTCACAAAAAAACTACGCAAGTAAAGCTATGTGTACCAAGCAACTAAACTTAAGCTGTATGTAATGCTTGTGATAAGCTATGTATCGGAAATAACCCCGTACTTTAATTATAAAAAAATGTATTTGTACATACATATTTTAATGTGTTTGTTTTGGCAAGCTTATGAAATCAAAAATTTCTGTTCGCACACTTCCTTAATTGGGTGTTTAATAGATTAATGAATTTGTGTTTAATGGAGTAATTATATTCACGTAATATTAATATCTCCTTCTACGCATCTTATTATTCGAGGGAAACGTTGCTAGATATTAGATAACTATAATATTGTCATTTTCCTTGCCACAACTTTCTATCTTTACCATCCATGAAAAAGTGTAATTTCCCATTATCAATTAATAAAAATAATCCATTAAAAATATTAATTCTCTACACTGGGAACCGACTACTTTAAACAAAACCGCCTCTAATTTAAACAATAATGATGATGGAACTATATTATTTTATTTTTGACAAAAAAAGTTAGTTGACAAATATTAATGTTTTATTTTGCAGTCATATCATTTTGTATTGTGCTAAATCGTGTAATATCTACGTACAATATATTTTTCGTCGTGGAAATTCTTTTGTAGGTCAGCCACTACCCATTGTTTCATTGAACGCAAGAACGGTGCCCCAATTGCAATCTGCAAAGAAAAAAAAACAAACAATGACAACTCTGCAAGAGAGTGATTACAGTGATATAGGGTGAATTATATCTACGATAATTTGTATCTTCTTTTGACTTAAAAAAAATCAAACATGATATGCATTACTACGAATCTAAAACAATATGCAATTTATGGAACTATATTAATGACGAAAGAAACAATTTTCTACCGATCGCTTTCAGTTTACTAACCGTCAACCTGTATTCTAAGCGAAGTATTTCATTTTGATGACTATTAAGGCATCACGAATCAAAACTCATCATCAAGATGAAATTGAAAAAATATTATAAATCAGACTTTATTTTTCTCTTACCGCCAACGATTGTGAAACAGCTCTTGTAGCGTGAGTTTTTTCTGTAGCTCGTGTCAAAAATAAATACAACTTACTGCAGAATCGTTATATCATTTATTAACAAATTTTCATGACTGAAAAAAACAATTTTTAAGTCGGATGATATTTACTCGTGGAACATCACAAACACCCATGACGCAAGATCTCAAATTTTAAATCAAATATTCACCATGCCGAGACTTGAAGCCAGAGCGATCTGATCGCTAGATTAAAGCCCTCACCACTGGACCGTAGAAGAATTTATTTGAAGTCCGTATACTAAAGTCAATTTAATACAACTATCCAATAGCTATTAAGATGTTCTGTATTTTATGTTTGTTGCAATCTAATTGGAAAAGAAATTTTAAATACGACTAAATATACAATCTCTCATACATATAAAGTTTGGAGACATCTGGTAAATGCAATAGTGCGAATCAAAGAAAAAAATACTATACGGCAAAACACAATTTTACGTTTACTTACCCTTCGACGAGTAGGCAATTCCGGAATTGCATGAACTCGATCGGAAACGAGTGTTTTACTAATAAACGAGGGTAAAGACGGCGAAACTGCTATGCCCCCAGGCGAAACGGGTGCTAAATTAGTATCTGGCTACTTCAACCCTTCAATCTGGCGAATCGGTCAAATTGATTAAACGAAATGGACAATCATCACGATTGCAAGTTGTAATAAACATATTCGTGCAAGTTTTTAAACGTATTTGTTGTTATAAGAAAATTCATACATATATAGAGTAATTTTTAACACTGACTTTTTTATATATCATTTAATCAAAGTTTTAATCTTTAGATTCGCTTTTTACAAACCTACCGACTCCTACTTATTTTACCATAACAATCGGACTCCGAATAACTTTTCCCTTGTCGTATTCCTATTGCCAGATAATTACACCCGTGATTTCTAGACTTAATACTTCATAATATAATACAATAAAACTTCCATTTAAATGACTGATGAGAAAGTTTTTCTCAAAACCTATTTTATTAATAAAATAACAGTATAATTAATTTATGTACAAAGTCAGTGGATATTATATGGTTTTCTTAAAGTATAGCCATGTATAATTCACGCATGGGATGCTTAATGGGCGTACTCACCAAAATCGCTGCAGCAGCTGTATGTTTATATTTTTCAAGTGGATACTAGTGATATTTTTCATTTATAGAATCCACATTTTAAGTTTTTCATATTTTTAAAAAAAAAATACCGAAAAATCGTTTAGTTATATCGATGTCAAACTGTTTTTTTGTTCCTTACTTAACAATCGAAAATGCATCGTACTCAGCTGATATCTAACAAATCTGTTTAAATTGTTATCAATCACGACTTCAACATTAGTCATTTTTTTGATACAATCTAACTATCTCTCGGCATAGTTTCCGGCACTCAGCTTAGAACTTCGTGAGAATAAAATTGACCAGATACATATACTTAATTAATCTTTAAAGGGTTTGATAACTTTTTTAGGACCAATTTCCAATTCTATACAGTTTCCAAACAACTTAACCCTTTACCATAGCGTGAAGATTCATTCGTTCTTCTATATTACTAAAACTTTTCGTTCTATATTTTTGCTTACTTCTTCATGTTTTGGGGGAAAGTTTTTCGCCATTAATATTGCGTGATTGCAATCGCCATTGATTGTTTGATCGACCGTGCACTTATTATAGAGGAAACTTTTATTTTTCATATCTTTTTCGGGAAGTTTGTTGAGAATTAACTGCAGCAAAATTATTAATATCTCTGGTAACAAAGCTAATGGGCTGCATTCGGAAAAGTTTCTATAATATAGTTTATTTCTCTATAAAGCGATATAAACTTTTCTTCTATCGTTTATATATTATATACAATAGATATAAAATGCTTTTTTGTTCTAATCCGACAGATTATACGACGAGTATTAATTAACAACTGATGTTATTAGATGCATTATCAATAATCAGTTTTTCATACTCGCAATTATTGGGACCGGTCCTAAATTTTGTTTTTAATAATGTGAAATTAATATAAATTTTACAAAATTTACAATTTACCATAATGAAAAGAGTTGAAACTTTTTGTAAATTTTGTTTGTAAATCAATTTTAAATTAGCTACTTTATTGTTTCATTCGTTTCTTAGCTTGGCTTAACACGTACGTGATTTACCTCTTTGAAAAGTCCCAAGAATTCTGTTGGAGCACGTTTCACACAAAGAACCAACGTTATAACAGTTTTATCCATTTAAATATTATATTAACAGAGTTTCACGTTAGGTGTTTGCCATTAAAAATATACAAAAATCGATAAGACTTCGGACTGATTCAAGAACCTTTTCTTTCAGTTTGTCAGACCGCGACAAAATGGACGTAAGTTTTTGTTTAATGTAGGACAGCACATCTTTACAACCTTTTACCAATCTTTTCATCTAACGATCATTCCGAAAAAATATATATTTACGATCGTCAGATAGTCTTGTTTGTTCAATAAGAGAGTGTTGTCAGTCAATGTAACATTGAACGTGTGTTTTTGTCCATAAAACTTCGCCACATTGCTGTATTTACAATTTCAAGTTAGTTCTTTTTTTTGTCTTACAAGTGAAAGTAATATCAAAATTGTCTTAAAATTCTTTTCTTATATTGTTTTCTTTTTTTTTCAGGTGAGTATTTAAACAACCCTTTTTAATATCCCTAAGGGAAATTTCGCGAGCTTAATTGAATTGCTTATCGGTAAGTCGATTATAAAAAAATACTTAGAAATTATGACATACACAGATTTAGAGGTTTGCACGAACCAAGCCTGAGCTCGTTCTGTCTTCTGAGAGAAGTAAATTTCTTTCGATTTACCCGTTGATATCTTCATTGATTGTATTCATTACAAACAAGTGGTATCAGCTAATTATTGTTTTTTTTGTATATATTTAAAATTTATTGCGTTTTATTGATGTGGTAAATAACAATTTCCCTTTTTAAACTTCATCGCCTTTAATTCTCGTCTCGAAGTAAGTTTCTCTTAATCTTTTACCAAGAATCTCTCGAACGATTGCGTCTAATTGCTTTTAAAAATCTCACACTGAATGAAACTTGGATTTAAAAGCTTCATATGAATTTATACACACCGTTTCAGCATTCCCCTTTTTGCAATCCGTTTTCATTTATCGCTTCATTACGTACCCTTTTTGTTCCCGCCTCGGGGGAAACCCGCCCCGTGCGAATTTCTTTAAATTTTCCTAACTCCAATCCTCATTTTCCACTCGTTGGATAAAAATCTACAAGATTTCGGGCCTTCGGAAGTTTTTCTTTTTATTTTGAATATTGATGATAAATCAAAACTTTCGAGCAAATACTGAGGCTTCATAAAATGTGCTCTTTATTCAGTTTGCGAAGTTTTTATTTCGCAAGTTTTCTACCACCTCACTTTAGAGATTTTGGATCGCATTAGAAAAGTTTCACTCATTTTGAGCATTTGATTTTATCATTTAAACTTTTACTGCCAGTTGAAAGTAAGCAATCACTAATAGAGCAAAGAAATAGAAAATCTATCAATAACACAGAAGCTGATTGATCTACATACATACATACATACTTCGCTGAGCTTTCTTTTCTAAATACAGTCTAGTCCTTGTACATAATATATGGTATTTGGTTTTATTTGTGTTACTATTGGAATGTATCCGAAATCTTATATTAAAAGAACTTATTTTTTGATAGATTCGATACCAATAAAAATATATCATTTTCTAAGTGTAGTTTTTTGTGACTTTTTCATCGCTTATCACCATTAACATATTAATTGCCACATGGATAATATAAAGTATTCCATTCGTACTGCAGACCGATTCTGACGTTATTGCAATAAAAAGTTTAATAATTTGGTGTCTGCCAGTACTTACACGTATCTGGTATATATTATACATAAAGATAAATAGTTTGTTATATAACCTCATTATAGTTTTCATAATGATTAAAATTAATTATAAAGCACTAAACATACGAGATAAACTCATTGATTTTCTTTATATTATATGTCACGCGAAATCAACTCGAAAAGAGCCTTGCAACGAAAATCCTTAATCTGAAAAAAATATTCCTCGTCCCTTCTGAGCAAAAAAAAAGGTCTTCGGCGGCCCCCAGTCTGGTAAGCACTGTGGGCCTTTAACCCAGACCCACCTGATGGCTAGAGCAAACCTCTTCCAAACTTTTTCTGCAATGGAACACTTCGCAAATCCGGAAATTTTAAAGAAACACTTGGCGTATTTTGGTCGGATAATTCATAATAGTGTAAGTACAAAAAAAATGTTACTAAAACACGTTTTTTTTAATGGTGTGGAGTTGAACCTGTTCCTGCACCTAGCCTTCATTGCAACATAAAAAAAGAAATCCTGATTAGCATAACTAGGTTGCATAAAACGGAAGTAAAACAATAATTACTTGTTTTGACACCTTGGAGGATTCTTCTGACAGACTCACCAAGAAAGATTTTAATGACATTTATATCAGAATCACTAATAAAATCAGTCAGATTTTCTGAATCATTTGCGTTGAATTAAGCATGTCGGTTTTGCTGTTACGGAAAATGGATTCCAAACTAAGGAATCATAATTGCTGGTTTTTGGAAAATGTTAAAAAAAAGGTTTTTTACTTATGTGAGTGTTCGCGGAATATCTTTTTAAGTTATACGGAACATAGTTTGGGAAACTCTGGTCTAGAGTCTAGTTACTAGACCACAGAGAACGACACTAAGCATTAAATCTTATTACTTACTTAACATTCTACATTTTCCATGATAGTCGAATTGACACATAAATAACTCAAATATCTTCCACATAACATTCGCTGATTATAAAATAAAAGTTACTTTTAAATCAAACATTGGCATTAAAAACAACTCACAAAGGTTTACGTCGTGCTTGCTGTTGTATTTTACCATCCGTTTCTTATATAGTCGTTTTCGCTTTGGTTACATTTCTCTCTCGTAAATGTATGTCGGCTCGTTTCCATATTGCCGCTTAATTTGTTTACATAATGGATACGAAACTTGGTGCTTTTTGCTTTCGTCAAAGGAAATTTGAATTCTGTAAGCTGTTATCGAGAGCGATTATTAGCATTTTGTCTCAGGGAAATCGTTCTCTGCGATGACAAACAACACAGTTAGGGCTACCAACAGCTTCGCCGTATTCGTGTATCGGTTAGCACTTTCATTAAATTTTACGAGGCTAATAATTCTCCCAAAACATGCAACGCTGAATTAAGACTTTCTGCTATCCGCTATAGTGACATGTGTGTTGGAGTAATTTTAGCCATCCTGAACTTATTTATAATATGTGTAAAACATTTTTAATGAGCTCAAATACTTTTTAGTACTAATTCTATACATTTTTTTTTATAATATCTTAACTGATTTCGTTCATCGTGAGTATTATCAACTGACGATAGTATACAATAAATCAACCCTGTACCAATTTATAAATAATGTGAAATTAATGCAACAAAGCTTCTTTTTTTTTTGTAAACTGTCTTTAAAAGTTATATGTCGCCTGCTGAGGCCCAGTTGGTTAGAGCTTGCTCTATCGATCACGCAGGACTGGGTTCGATTCCCAGTCAGATCACAGTGAATTTGAGAATGATTCAATTCAAAGTTGTGATCGAAGACTGGGTGTTTGTGATGTCAATTCACATAATTCCCTCTTCTTCCATCCTTCTAATCCTTTAATAACTGGGTGTAGAAAAAGCGATTAGCCAACCACTAGTCCTGTTCTAGCCTTATCCTTCTTTCCCTACTACTCACTTTGAAAAAAGTGAGGTTGGGCGACTGAGTAACAAACAGTTTTCGTAGAAAAAACTTATGTTGAGATACCTCCATTAGGAGGCCATATGCTCCACATTGGGAGCGGACATGGATTAATATATATATATATATATATATACAAATAAAATACAAGTAATATGAACCTTACCAGGACGTGTGATAATCTTAGTTTGTTTAGGCTGCAGTGGTCGCGGGCTAAAATCCTATTACGGACAGTTTTTTGATAAATTTATGATTTAATTAACATCTATAGCTTTTAGCACAGTAACTGTCCACACTTATTTTACACGATAAAACAATTCATCAAACGTCAGTTTAAGTTCACCTGTGCACTTGAATGACTGAAAATGTCGAAAGGCAAAACCCGGGTCGTTAGTGATATAGAGATTAGAAAGGTGCAAAGTTTGAAGGATTCCAATTCAATAGCACCTTCCGTCAAATTTTTTAATCATGTAATAGTTAGGTTAGATTGCGTATTCTTTGAATAATCCATGAAAACCATAAAGTATTCATATTCGTATTATCCGCTTAACCTGCCATTCTGAGTAAAATTCCACTTCTGCTATAAGTGATGTTTGCTATATACGATCCATCCTTTGTTTCGACGTGGAATTGGCAACCCTACTCAGAACCACGATTTATTTAAGTCGATCAAAGCTTTCGCATCGCTCTAACGGTAGGCAATTAACGGAAGCTTAAAAACACTTCAAGCTGTGTATTTTACATCGTATAAATATTATTTGTTTCCTTTGATTGTTGAACTTTACTATTTAATTATTAATCCACGCTTGCAGTAAAATTTATTACATGCTGTTTTTTTATGAATTATTCATTTATTATTGTGCGTTAACACTATTGTTTAAAGATTATTATGACACGGTACATAAAGGAAACTTTCTCTATGAAATGCACTTTTAAATGACGTATATCTGTGTGCCACATACAATCAAACGATGCATTTTTCAAATATTGCAAATATAATAAGTTTTGTTGATCTAACCACTGTTGGAAAAAACATTTTTCTTTCATATTATGGTGCCATTTTTGATAAACTCCAACTACATAATATAATATACATACGGTGTAAACAACAATTGACATTGAAAATAATTTACAAATTACAGTATAAATGATTCTATAATTACACAAAATTAAAATGCTTAACACCTCTAACATATAATTTAAAAAATCATCAAAGATTAATAAATTTCAAGTGGTTATTAATCTTTGATGGTTTTTAAATCATGTGTTAGAGGTGTTAAAACATTTTAAATTTGTGCAATTATAGAATCAGTTATACTTACTGTAATTTATTTTTAATGTTATTTTTGTGTAAATTGCACTGCTAAATTATATTTCTTATAAGTTGACAATGCTCATAATGAGCGAAACCGATCCTGATCTTTTAAATAAAGTGGAATAAAGTACAGAGGAATATTGTGTTTTTATTAATATAATGCCTTTCCAATAGGGCTTGTCGGTTTTTTTTGGCAAAATTTGTGACATTCGAAAACCGGTTTTTCAACTTTGTAACTGGTTGTCCCGAATTTTACTAATAAAAAAACTATAAAAAAGACCGAAAATTTTGATATTTTATTTGATGGCTTAAAAACCATATGTCCCACATCATTACCCAGCGAAAGGGTATTTTCGATATCAAAAAATTTTGTTACAAAACGATCAGTGGACGCTTTGTGTTTTCTTAAATCATAGTTTATAGTAAAAGTAACACCAAATAATTGATTGTTGTACATAACTATGTATATAAATAAACAACTTTAAAAAACTAAACTTATTCTCGCTATTTCAATTGAATTATCTATTTTTGGAAAACTTCGAAAACCGGATAAAATCTGTTTTCGAACAATATTGACATTCGACAACCGGTTTTTTTATTAGTCGGTTTTTGTATAAGCCCTACTTTTCACCAAGTATTGACAGTGAACACCCTAAAAGTGATAGCTTATAGATTTGGACCCAAAACCAAATACAAAATGTATTACAGTCAATCAATCAATATGCCTGACACAATGATGCAACACCTAATCTATTACAACCGCCAATAATTTTCCCAGTATTAAATATAAGTTGTGGCCTCTCGCATCTTAAAAATGCACACCGACCATTCATCTACATTTGCACAATTCTCTCCACGAACAACTGGGCGTCTAAATCCGGAGGCTTTGGCGGAAGGCTACATTGCCACCTCGTATTCTCGCAGGGTAACCGAGACGTCGTCATAAATAATTCCACATTTAATTAGTAAGGCATTAAGGATGCCGTTATCTGAAAACTCGTGAGCAAACTCAGCCTTCTGTAATTATTCTACAAGACGAAGTCGTGGCTGTAGGATCGTGAATCGTCTACTGGAGGAACCGTTTAAAAACGCTCTGAATAGGATTTACTCCAGGAGAAAATGGTGCTCGTGATGACATTTGTTTACCACCTTCCTCACAATAGATTGATATCGACGTGTTTAATATACTTTAAATATACAACCAACTCGTTTATGAAATAACACGCTACTCTAAAAATAACCAATACTATTTTTTTTACTAGAATTATTCACAATTTCCAGAAGATTTTCTTACACCAAAAACTTCAACCACGCAGGACGATAATAACAAACAAAAGTCTTCATGGCATTCTAACTAGGAAATGCAATCTCGGACCTATTTGATGATCCCGGGATTTCTGGATTGACAATTTCTCAATCCCGGGATTCAACACTCAACGTGAAATCGTGTATAAATTGAGATTCAGTATTTTTGGTCGGCGTAATATAATAAAATAGAATATTTTTTTGTGAAGTAATAGATGATTGCCATCTTCTATTACTGGAGAATCACCCGTTCGATGCAGATGTAGGGGTTAAATTGTTACACAAGAACACACGTGAACATAAATTATTTTACCAGGAAATATTGGAAATAAATAGGGTTCACCTTTCCAGTTTTCCAATCTTAAATGAACAGTTAAATCTCCCAAATTCTCCATTGCCGATTTACGTCCAGTCCTTCTTAAGCGTATGTTATCAAGTAGCACAGTAATAATAATAAAAAAAATCCTCTTTGGGTATCATAATTTAAAACAAAAAATCGATATATTATTTAGCTTTGCAATAGATACGAAATTTACTTGGCACCTATTTCGCCGTCATTTCATTTTCAGAACCTTCATTAATTAATGTTACACTTTGCCAACGTTGCCAAATTGTGTAAATGAATAACAATGATTTTGTATTATCCTTATGCGAAGAACAATTATTTGGAATGAAAAGTAATTTAATTTAGAACACAGACAAGTGGTGGCAAAAATAAGATATGTCATCTTATTTGACGCGTTACCCACATTAAATTTATTTTGTCTTTCCACTCTTAATAACTGACTAATTACTGTTACTATTCCTTATGGTTGTACACAATAACACAAAGTTTGAGGCGCTTTCAGTTACTGAAATCTACGTAAAGCTTTCAGGCAAGATGACGCATAAAAGCTGTAAATATTGAAGAAGGAAAATGAGAAAAGCGCAGCCAAGAAAAATAACGTATACCCTTGGCATCAATTTCAACCCCCCTTTTGTAAAACCACTCAAATATTTATCACTTTTTTATTGCAGTATTTGTTAGAATTTTTAAGTAACTCAATTCAAATGTCGACTTCAAAAACGGGAGGTTGCATTCCAGTATTATGTATAATTGTATAATAGATTTCACAAAACATATAAGAAAATACATTATTTCAATTTTTATTCAAAATCTTTGAAGAATTATAAATTCTTCAATTAAGCTATTTCGAATAAAACATGCTATTTTTTAGTGTCAATTTCGCATCCTTAAAATCTCTAAAATTCATTTAATTTTTTTAATGTTTAATTTTTAATAATAAAATATTTGACATTACAGCTTACGCCAATGCGTCAAATATTTTTATGTTGAAAGATCATACTAGATATACTCGATGCGAATTTTTGAAAGTCACATGAGATTAACTCAAAGAGAATTGACTTCACAAACACCCATGTCTTAGATCTCAAATTAAAATTGAAAAAAATCCAATTTTGACATTGACCTTACCGGGAATCAAACCCAGACCCAACTGGTCGGTAGAACAAGCTCTAACCAACTAGACCACAGCGGGCGACAATTTATTTTATTAGCGGGCGATTTAATCCCAATAAATTCAGAAGAATACAACCCCTTCTAAAAATACAATTTATTAAAGACTCGTTAGACACACACCAACGAATTCATCGACATTATGCCACAATTTTTATTGATACAAACACCTAAAAACCTGGAATATTCTTAAAATAACAGCCTTATTTACATGTTATTGCAGCTAGCCGCAACGAACCCTTACTCGAAAAATGTTGGTGTGCGGCGAAATAAGTGTTTATAAACAAGAAAACCAATCTTATTCCCGTCGATTTATAGCTAGAATATATCTCACTTAAAATAGGCACCCTTGTGCAATATTCTTGCCATATAATTCCTTAATACATCTATGTACGTTTCTCACACAAAAATACGGTGACATGACAGGTATGCACTCGGATGTTTTTGGCAAACAACTTTATTAGTAAATACTGAATCAGTTGGTTTGCAAATGTTGGTTGCAAAAAAACAAAAAAATACTATGTAATCACAGTTTATTACAAGCACTCTTATATAACTTAATGATTAGTAGTCATAAACTTCAATCATTAATGTATTGCAAAGTCGTATACGAATAGTTACTTATTTCATCGATAAATTGAATTAATAATAAATGTATCGTAAATGAAACAATAAACGTCTCATAGTTGTTTTAGTTTTGAAATAACTGCATTCTCGCTGTATTTTACGATTCTATAAATTATGTACTCTTGTTGAGATTTGCTTCGTTAATAAAATCATTCCTTCTTCACTCTGACGTATTTCAACTCATCTTTAGTCACGGAAAAAGAGTGGACAAAATGAAATATACATATTTTAAAATGTATTAATGAGTTTCACTCAGCGATTTTTTTTTCAAATAATTGATACAATAACATTACATAATTAAAACTATCTAAACGACGAAAGCTTCAGTGCACTACCTTTCGACTTAACCTTGCTACTGTATGTACTGATTATATATTAAATATACTGAGCCTATCTAGTTAAAGCAGTTCTCAATGATAGAAAGGAAAAATTACACTCTCAACCAAGTAAAAGTGACTACAGTACATTGTCAATTCAATCCCTAAACGAAGATTATAAGACGAAGGGCTAGCTGCGCGGAAAATTCAAAGGCTTCGCCGGCCAATTCAACATATTTAATATAAAAATATTGATTTGCATAATACAAATTGTTATCATTTAATAAGTTTATAACATAATAAACGAAATAACAAAACTCGTTCTATTTTTTCAATATACTTATTTATTAGAAAATTTTGTAGTTTTTCTCGTCATTTCTTACAACTTCTCCATATATAATATTATATACTCTATTAAGATCATTTTTTTGTTCTGATAAAAGATAAGAATTTAATTCTAATAAAATAGTCTCTAAAAGTTATTTTATTATTATTTTAAGTAATTATATTATTTTAAACACAACATGACATGTTCTTTAATTATTTTTTTATAAAATCAAGTTTGAAGTTACTGAAGTTTTTGTTCATTGAAACATGCTTCAGTAATTTCGGTGATTAGTTAGAAAAAAACCATCTCAATATATTTATCGTGCTATATGTCATATATGTACATAAATATTTCAATATTAAAAAAGTGTTTAAAACTACTTTCGAAAATAGAGCTTTCGAGTTAGACTATATTGGGCAGGGGAGGAATAATGGTGTAAGGGAGGAATGGAGCGAGAAAGGTTGGTAACTCTGGTTTTTATACTCCATTCAGAGTACATGTGCTCCTCATTGGCAGCGACCATAGTTAAATAAAACAACCGGCATCCGATTTACCGTGACCAAGTGCAGTAATGTTCTTTCTTACTGGGCTTGACTGGGAAACTGAACAACGTGTACGCATTGCTTTTACTGCTTCAAGTAACTGTGTTCTGGAAGATTTGTTGCTCTTCTTGTCAGACCAACCTCGCCATAACATGTAGTCAACTCGATTCGTTCCGCACTCGTGATTTTTATTATAAACAAGGAATGATAAGTCACACACTCTTGCATCCCTGATGCATGAGTATTATCATTGAACCGAGAATAAAATGTGAACAAACCTGTAATAAGACATACAGCAAGATCGTAAGGAAACGATTATCAGGATTACTAAGTACTTCTTAGCAATATAATATTAAAAATAAACTTCCACAAAGTTTAGCTTATTTGCTTGTCTTTGAGTGCTTTTGTTGATTACTCGTAATTTGCGATCTAGGACAGAGGCTCTCAACCGGTGGAAATTTCGGAGTTTCAGAGGATCAATCGTTAAATTACAGTGGAACCCCGATCTACCTTTCTCGCATTGTTCGTTGTCCGTATGGATCGTTTATTTGTCATAGTCCCGGCCAAACACCCATAAGAAAAATGTAAAATAATCCCGCATTAATCGTTCCCCGATTTACCGTTTTTCTCGATCTATCGTCTAAATAGTATCGTCACGTCCCAAGTATTATCCCGATTGACCGTTTTTTGTAGAATATTTTTTTTCACTCATAAATAGTCCTACATTGCATTTGGTTGCGCGAATTTTTCTTACTTAAAAATCAAGACTAAAAAACGTTAATGAAGAAAACTAGAACTCTAGCTGAAAAGACATTGGAAAAAATCAGGAGAAAAACGAGTTGACATAGCAAAAGAGAGTTGATTTAGAATAAAAGCGATTTTGATTTGAGTGTTTGTTAAAATTTAAGTGCCAAACTGCAAATAGGCTACTTAGTTTGTATTAAGCAATTTCAGAATATATCAATCTATTCTTTGATAAAAAGGGGAAATAAAAAAATATTTTTTGGTATTATTTGATGATTTCCCGTATTATCAGTTTCCCGCATTATTCGTTCATTTATTACGGTCCCTTGAAAAACGTAGAATCGAGGTTCCACTGTACTGGATTCTGAAAATACTTAAAGGCGAAATTCATGAAAGTGTCAACCATTTGAGCAATTCAAATTTGATAGTTTGTGTTTTGGTTTACGTAATCTTATCCAGAAATATTTACTCATGCATTGAAAGAATTGCTTACCGAGATTAACTAATATGATTATTATTTTCGTTTGTGAAAACCGGAGGGTGTGTAAAAACATTCAAAATTAAAACATCCTTAAACACGCTGCTAAATTGGTCATCCCAAACTCACTGCTTTAGATCGATGTCGCTATGGGGTGGTTAACCCTATAGTCTTTACTTCGAATTGATGTCTTTTTCTAGAAAGGAAGACGCCCTATTTCAAAGAAGAGTCTTTATTACTTCTAGAATAATACTGATCAACTTGTCAGCCTCCAAAAGCTACACTTCATTTATAGATGGTCCCAGATCAGGCTCAGCCAAATTTAAAATATCAAATGCCATTCGTTTAATTTCGTATTTTATTAACTAGCTGATAATGATTAATATTTTTAAATTATAATATAATATGTATCGATTTTTTTGTAATTAAAACATATTGCATATTATAACGCCAAGTACTTACTTATTGAACAAAAAAACACCTGCGATTTCTTCGTATTTCTCCTTTTACTATTACAATTTTGAAGCGCCTTCATACCATATTACTTATTTTAATTGCTGGTTTTAGATTACTTAATCATTCCCTCGAATTATCCCAACCACCATAGACCTACTAATGAGGGCATTATACAGCCTTAATTTAAATTATTAAGCCTCCCATCTACGGTGCCATCAATCATGACTTTCCTCTTTTGTTATCAGCCAGTTTTGAATATGCGCTGTCCGATGATAAATCATTTCATTATGAATCTAATTAATAACTTTGTCCTTTGATCCTTCTTCCTTTACGTCATATCATATTTTATCTTAGTACTGATGGATTATTCTTTTGATTCCAACAGTATCCATTTATTTTAATTGTTATTTATAATCTATCTTTTATTACTCATTCTATAATTTAAGATTTCGACTGAAGGTCCTTGGTGGAATTTCAATATTAAATTTTAATCGTTCAAACTATGTACATTCTCACAGATTTTGTCACTTACGACCCGGGTTTCGCTTTTCGGCATCTTCAGGCATTCAAGATGAACTTGAACTACGCAACTATGCAATTTGTATAATGTATTTTATGTTTTTGGCAGTTTTTGTATTTAGTATGTATCATTGTAAGTATTTTAGAAAAATGCATATCTGTGGAGATATTTTATCACTTAAAAAGAGGTCGCTGTCGATTCTTGGTTCTTCTTCGATTCATTAAACACCATTTATATTAAAAACATAATTTAATATATGTCATTCATGACCCGTTTTAATATACACATCTTATACATTTTCCATTCACTTCTTGTTTTCATTTGAACACATTTCCATTACTAGTACTGTTTATCAGAGTCAGAGAAAAATCATATGCTACTACCAAAATTAGGTTTATTTCATCTATTTTCCCTTAAATAATTTTAACTCACTTATGATCGATATAAAATCATTTTGCGATCTAACATATTATAGACACCACTACAATATATCGCTTAACCACTAGGTTGTGGAGTAAATATATTTATATGTGTAATTAAATTAACAAACTGTCCATCATCATCAACGTCCATGGATCTTTCCGACTTAAGGCTCCAAGTTGGTACATTTCAACGTGAGCTCCTGTCGTGCTTTCAATCCAAATACAGGGTGATTGGGCTGTTCTGTCTCGCGGTCACGAATTCGAGACTTGATTCTTCACTTCCATTTGCGTCCTTCAACGATATTATTAATTTTATTTTCGGATAGAGACAAAAGGCAAACTCACCTTATATTGGTCGTTTTTACTTTATGTATCTTCTACATACTCCATAACAGGCTCATCTGAAAATGATCACAAATACTCTGACCCTTCATATATTTGGGTGCGAAAGAAAACTGGAAATTAGTGTAAAATCGTTAATCTTCAGGAAAGCCAAAACAAGATTCGCATTTATATGAACATAGATTTAAAATGTGACGTTTCATCGTGAAATTTACTTTTTCAGCAACGCTAATTTAACTCGTCCTATACTGATAAGTTTTGTAGTTATTATGGCATAAATATTCCGGGATTAAAAAACCGTGAATCCTTATATCCCTGAATCAACAAAGGGTCAGGAATCGGATACCTTAATCTGCCATTTCTACAGCTAGAAAACTATAAATTTAAAATTAAACACAATTGTCCTGTACTGATTTTTTTAGTGATTGATCATAACCGTTTTCGTTCATCGCAAGATTGATTTTCAACTGATCGTGATGAACGTACCAGTCACGATAAAAATCTATAAAACTGTGGGATTATTTTAAAGAAATGTTTAAAAATAATAAAACAATATTTTTTACTTATTCCACTATTATTTATCAGTATCAGGACCAACGTTCCCTCTAAGCCGAAGGGTTAGATGCGCGGAAATTTCAAAGGCTGCGCGGAGGCTGCGTGGAGGCTGCGCGGAACGATCAAATATTAATTGAGCAACTGTATTGTAGTGAGCGCCAACCCGGAATGAGTGCGCGGGGGCTTCCCAACTGCTGCGCGGCCGCGCACGCGCGCAGCTTATAGGGAGCGTTGATCAGGACTAGTTTCGCTCATTACGAGCATTCTAAACGAATAAGAAAATATACATTAATACATAGCTATTCATAAAAAAACAAATAAGGTTGATAATTTAGCGCTTTTCCATCAAGTATTGACAGTGAACACCTAAAAGTAACAAAGACATTTGGTTTGATTTTTACTAACAAATAAACATACGATCTCTTATCAGAAACACCCTCTTTATATTATTACAACACGTATATCAAGTGAGCTTATGAGACGTTTCGTTGCGCAGAATTGAGACTTCTTCTAGGCAGGCCTAATTAGTTCCGCCTGCATCTTGCATCACGAGGTATTTACCACAGGTAATCCGCTCTTCGATGCACGACGCTGCACCGAAGCAAGAGTTGTTTCATGTGGCCGTGTCGTAACTTACGTGTTGCCGACGTTGTTTGTTGTGTAGTATAAAAAAGAAAAATATTTAAAAAAAAAAAACTTCTAGGATTTTCACCGGACCGGTTTTGCTCATGCGCAGAATCTATATATTAATAGCCGATAAAATAAGTTTTCACTTTTCACTTTTCACAAATGTGTGCGTACTGATGTCCACTTCGCCCAATGATAGCGATTTATTTTGAACATATTTTGAACATCACATTTTTCGGCCAATTGGAATGGACGTCTTTTTATATTCAAAATTCAAATTTCCTGGCTTAGAACTAAAGCATCGTAATTAATATTGAGAGAACTTTATTTCAAAATTTGCATGGCTACGAAGTTTTTTAAATAATCAAATGAACTGATTCGATTTTTTAAAGCTATAATTATAGGGCTAGGAGCTGATTTTGTTCAGTGTCATCCATCTTCTATATGATTTTCACCGATTTCCCCTCCCCCTCCTCATCCCCAGCCCGACTGTCGACATTTTTTTTATTCATACTAGAAGTATTTTTTCATTACGCTGAAGAAGCACATAGTTTTAAATGTGAAAAAACGCTAAACTTTATTTCACATTTTATTTCTGCCGCGGGTCGGATTCGAAACGTGGAACTTTGCAATATGAACGGAACGTCTTACCGCTGAGGTAAAGGGCAAACTTTCAGGTGCGACAAAATTAGATTATATATATTAAGCATTCGAAAAAAGAACTATTTCAAACTTGACTTTGATTGTTTGTTTGTATTGAGAATTCAAAAATAGAATATGTCAAATACTTAGTGTGGCCAATTCAAAAAAAATGATTCCAAGATATTTTTCTTTTTCTACGAAATATATTTGTTTGCACACTTGAAACCTTTGCAGGGCTGTCGATATATGCGCCGAGGTCGATTTATGGTACTACGAAAAATGATTGTTAGCAAACTTGAACATTATTCCAAAGATTTAATAATTTACGAAAAATGGTTGTTAGCAAACTTAAACATTATTCCAAGATATAATAATTTACGAAATTTCTGCTACCACGAAAAATGGTTGTTAGCAAACTTCAACATTATTCCAAAGATTTAATAATTTACGAAATTTCTGCTACTACGAAAAATGGTTGTTAGCAAACTTAAACATTATTCCAAAATATAATAATTTACGATATTTCTGCTACTACGAAAAATGATTGTTAGCAAACTTGAACATTATTCCAAATATTAAATAATTTACGAAATTTCTGCTACTACGAAAAATGATTGTTAGCAAACTTGGACATTATTCCAAATATTAAATAATTTACGAAATTTCTGCTCCTACGAAAAATGGTTGTTAGCAAACTTGAACATTATTTCAAAAATTAAATAATTTACAAAATTTCTGCTCCTACGAAAAATGGTTGTTAGCAAACTTGAACATTATTCCAAATATAAAATAATTTACGCAATTTCTGCTCCTACGAAAAATGGTTGTTAGCAAACTTGAACATTATTCCAAATATTAAATAATTTACGAAATTTCTGCTACTACGAAAAATGGTTGTTAGCAAACTTGAACATTATTCCAAAAATTAAATATAAACGAAATTTCGGCTACTACAAAAAATGGTTGTTAGCAAACTTGAACATTATTCCAAAAATTAAATATAAACGAAATTTCGGCTACTACAAAAAATGGTTGTTAGCAAACTTGAACATTATTCTAAATATTACATAATTTACGAAATTTCTGCACCACGAAAAATGGTTGTTGGCAAACTTGAACATTATTCCAAAAATTAAATAATTTACGAAATTTCTGCTACAACGAAAAATGGTTGTTAGCATACTTGAACATTAATCTAAATATTCATTAATTTACGAAATTTCTGCTACTACGAAAAATGGTTGTTAGCAAACTTTAACATTATTCCAAAAATTAAATAATTTACGACATTTCGGCTACAACGAAAAATGGTTGTTAGCAAACTTAAACATTATTCTAAAAATTAAATAATTTACGAAATTTCTGCTAACTATAAAAATAAAATAAATAAAAATAAAAATTAAATTAAATTAAATTAAATTAAATACTTTCCAACAAAAATCTCACGTTGCTGGGCAACGGGCTTACAGCTAGTTTCAATTAATAAGATAACACAATAATACCATGCTATTTAACAATTGGAATTATTATTATTTATTCTGAACCAAGTAAATAAATTAATAAAATTAAATAATTGGTATCCCAATGGAATATAAGCAATATGTTGATAAATTTGTGTAGTGCCATATATACTGAGTCAATATATGTTTTTAAAATATCGAATTCGGGTTATTTAGGCAAAATTATTTTCCTCAAAAAAATGCGGTATCTGGGACATATGTTTATTATTTATTTGCGCGTTATTCAAACGGTTAAGAGTGTAACAAACAATTAGTAATAGATATGTAAAAGCAATTTTCAGTTAATGATAGAAAAGGGACACTAAATTGACTATAATTAAAAATTATAATACCACTTAATAAATAGACGATACTGATATGCATCAAATTGCATCAACAGACAATTTGGTAAGAGTGCTCCATTACAATAAACCCAGATAATATTCTAAGTACAAAATAGTGTTTTATTTATTGAATCAACAGAAGTTGTAATTAAATTGTCTTTTCTCTTTCTCGTAAATTTTAATGGACATTCGGACTAGGAAATAACTAGTAGGCAGTTGACCGCACTCGCCATTGTATACATTACAGAAATCCATGCTTTTAAAAATAAATGGATTTAAAAATCAATTCATTTAATTGTTTGTACACGAGTACACCGCCCAATAATACTATGTATTGCTATAATTCTTCGCTACTTACATTACTTATAAATATTTATATTTACGAGTGTAAATAAAATTTTGTATCATTAAAAACACTTACCATAGCTTACAGCTTAGTGTGTATTGACAATTCAAATTTAAACATTAATTTAAAACGTCCAAATGTAACACTACAGAATTGAGCCATATTCAAGAATTTTTACAGTTATAATATTCAACGTAAGCTATTGTTATTAAAAATAAGACATTCTGTTCATATCTTATATTTCCACAAACCAAAACTGTCAATCTATTCTATCTCAAGATTTAATACTGTACCTTACCGACGACGTCTCTGCAATTTCCTAAATAAAAAAAATCTTATATAACGCCAATATCTGTAATACATTTTGTTTTATTTATCTTTCTTCGAGTAAACCAGACGCAGACATTTGACAGACGAGAAACCTTTTAAAACGTTCAGAGCTTTAATTAACTCTCCTTCTCGGAATCACTCTTTATCTTTTCATTTGACGTATATTACTTTTGGATTTGAACTGATATTAGTTCTTTAAATCTCTTCTTTTTCTAAAACAGACCTCTTTTATATACCATGTAATGCGTTCTTAGTGTTTTTGTTCACACTGGGTACACAGCAACGATATTTTATTGGATAAAATAATTGACAGATTGAAAAAATATCAAAATGTACAGTATTTGTTTAACGAGTTGCTTAAATTTTAAAAAAGTTTGTGTAACAAATTGTGACACGTTTATCGCCTCTTTGAGAAGTATCTTATTCAGACAAACAAACCATAAGAATAGAGTTCTACCAATTAAATCAGTATACTTTAATAATATTTTTACACAAAATCCGAATGTCAATCTATCTTAAATAACCAGAGAAAATATTAATAGGTTCACGAATTAATAAGAGAATGATTTCGTTAAGTTTCTAGAATTCATATTTAATTAAATTAATTAAGACGGATGAATCAGACTTTTTAATTATTCAGTTTTTATAAAGCCCTAAAATTCCTCCCCTAAACCACCAACTAAAAAAATGAAATATTTCTACAAAATCTCACCATAACAAGTATAAAAAATCGAGTAAGATTTATCTGCCATCACTTTTAATGGTGTTTTTTCAAGCCTTTTATTATATTTTTCTTGTAGAGAAGAGAAATGAACGTTTTTGGCAAATTATTATTTTTTACGCTATCCACTGATGACTTTCGTTTCCTTCATTGCCCCTTATTCGTCTTTTTATTTTGATTATATCGTTATTTTAAATCCTCTTTATTTTTAATCAAATATCGTCATATTCGTCATTTATATGTCAACACTTTTTCAGAAACAAATCTTTTTTGTTTTCGTAAACCATTGACTAATCAATTTTAACTTTTTATTACATACGTTATTATCTTTTAAACATATTGAATAGAAATATTCTTGTTTTATACTGTGTAGATACTTCATTCAATCTGCATGTGTTCTTAAATAATTTATAAAATTCTGTTGAACAACAAAGTTATCAATTTGAGTTTTTATCAATTTATTTAAATTTCAATTGATTTGCCACCTTTACTTCAAAATTTCCCAGTAACGCATACACTACAGGTGGGCAAGGTTTGTATTTTGTATGTTATAATTCCAATATTATTTTAATACGAATTAAAAACATCAGTTCATATGAAATTTATTTGACACATACAATATTGGGCCACCATTCCTTTCTTCTTCTTTTTACTGGGAACTAAACAGCTATATCTTGTAAAATTATCTGCTATCAATAAACTTTACTAAATTGCCTAACATATTCTTCATCAAACTGCATCCAAAAAGTGGGCTTGGTGAAATTCACGAGGTGTATTTGGCGGAGCTCATGTGTACTGGAGGATCTGGAAAAAAGCAAAGCTTATTGTGAATCATGAAAACGTACGATGAACGTTCTGATCAGAAAGCGGATACACTATAAATATATTTTGCTTTTAGACTTATTTAGGACCAATGGTTTGCCAATCCTAAATAATAATACAAAATAATTCGCATCATACAAGTATTATCTTCCCGGGAGCTTTACTTCAATAACACGGTGATGTTTACGGAAGCCTGTTAACTTGAGAGCATTTTTTAGGCAATCAAATAAAAAATAACACAGGCGCCGACAATAATTGAATAGGTATCACAAAATGGAGTCTGGTATAAACTAGTCGCGGGATGGCGCCGAATTTTCCCGCCACCCGTCATTTTTATCGTCTGAATTATGTTTTCACTTATCCGTCAAATATTATTATAGTTTAGTTATTTCATATGATTAATCCCCCCCATACCGAGTAATAAAAGATAATGTGGATGTATACTTTTATTTCCATGTATTATATATAGTTTTATTATTCAATAGAGTTCCATCTCATCCCTCAAATAAAACTCATTTCCAATTACAAAAACTCCTATTAAAGTAAATAAATTCCGACATCCATTGAGCCACAACACATAATTATCAAATGCATTTTTTATGGCAGAAAATAATACCGTAAAACTTAAAATTAAATGCAAATAATCGGTTATGTGTTTACGTTTTGTTCTGTTCGTTTGAAACGTAAGCAAACTGTCCCTCCTTGCTCCTCTTAAAAGGAAAAAAACCCCAAAACTCCATTTTGTAATTTCATAATTTTAAAATGTTAGAATCAATCTTGCTTCATTACTTAAGCAAACTTTGCGATAGTAAGTTTGAAGATGCCTCTGAAAGAGGCGAAACACGTGTCACAGTTAGTAACACAATACGTGGAATAATCAAAGTTAATTTAAATTTTCTATTAAGCAAACCGTGTTTAATTGATATTAACGATAATGTGGCAGATTGACAGCTGTGTCTTTTTTATCAAATGGTGTTTTATTATATATCAAATAAGCCATAAGGAATGAGACCAGACCTCATTGTTACTTTTAAATTGATGTATTATTCTACTACCTAGTTCTGTGTGATTCGTATTTCGCTTCTCTGTGAAGCATCTTCATATTATTTTGCGCATATAATAAAAAAAATATATCATAAGTATTGATACCTTAATTATGTTCGAATTTAAACTTAAAATAAAAAGTAACGATATTTAAGAGTGAAAGTTACTCTTTAAATGCACGCCTTTCTTAGAAACTTTTTTTTATTCAAATAGTTTCCTGGAATGAGAACAATTTTCTCAATGAAAGACTTTTTCTTCATCTAATTTGTGAAATACTTTCTCTGTTTTTTACGGCTATAAACTTTTTATGATGGCTTGCCAATTATAATTTTTTCATTAAGCATTTCCAAAATTGTTTTATTTTCATTTAAAAAATATTTTTATATTTTTACCGTATAACCTTGCCTCACAATTGATAGTCTTCCCATGCTTAGAGGTTATTATCATGTCGACTGTGGAAAGGAAAAAGGACATAACCCTCAATATTCCAAAACAGCTTTTTGTCGATAATCACAATGTATATAACTCGACACACATTCTATCAAAAGTATGGAAGCTGAAAATGCCGAATTAGTAAATTTGGCTTTTAAGTTTGAAAAAGATGACCTTGTATAAAATTAAAACCAAGAAAAAACACTGAAATAAAGATTTTTCCGAGACAATTTCTTTAATCAATATTAGGTTATGTCAATCAAACACCAGATTAGAAGCATCCGTGCACTTCAAGGTTGTGTATATTTCATAATTTGCATATGTCACAAAATCATCAAAACACGTTTTTAGCGACTCCTGTAAAATTTGATATGTGTGGGTTACGTCCTTTTTCCTTTCAACAGTCGATGTACTTTACCTATCAAATACTCTATTTTAAATGTAATTCCTCTATTTCTTGATTTTATCTAAATGTGTTATTACTTAATTTTGCATCGTCTGCTTTATGAAGGTATCACAAGATTGTTTCACATAAGGCTTATTTCTTTATCGTCCAACTTTTAAAACATATTTTATTTTGCACTGATACATTTTTTAACTTCATAGTGTGTGGGAGGTTGTCACGGGATTAACTGTACCTTGTGACACCAACCTCAAGTATGCCACTTCTCTCCTTATAGTTAAAAAGAAATCTTAATTTTGCTGTTTTTTCATGTGACCGCGGTCAAAAGATTTTCCTACCCCTGGTCTGACGTGTAAGTTATGTTGAACTCCGCATTGTTTTTTTCTCGATTTGGAGATGTACGAGAATTATCATCCAAATTTCAAACATCGCAAAGGCATATAGTTTTTTATGAAAGCAATGAAACGATATAGAATACAACTACCAAATAGGCGTCACCATATTATACACAATAGATCGCGGTGGGTCAACTAGTTTTTATTATTTATGTGAGTTAGTCAGCAGACGACTACACTTTCTTCATAAGAAAATATCGGTTCAATTCCCGACAACGTCGATATTTATTTACAAATAAATACATGAGCGTATTCCCTACATGAATTAATATTGGTTAAATTGAAGACGATAACTTGAAGTAGCTGTAACTCATATATGGGCAACCACCGGCCCGCCGAGATATTTTGTCCGGCCCTGATTCATCTCGGCGATGTAATAGAGAAAGAAATTAATAGTACCAGGGAGCCAATATTGCTAGTGTCGTTATTCAAGTTCAAGGCCAATCTTCACACTAAATTTTGTAATCAGTATATAATATTAATATTATGTCGTTCATTATATAAATAAAAAATATATAAGAAGTAGCAACGTGTTTTATTGAATTTAATATTACTTTATTATGTTTAATAATTTGGTCCGGCCCTTGACTCGGAGTCAGAATGATAATTTGGCCCCAGAACTAGGAAAAGTTGCCCATGCCTGCTGTAACTTGTAAAACAAAATATTTTTAGGTTATAACTTACAACGATATTATATTCTTGATATATCTATTTATACCTTTATATCTTTATATTTTAGTTAAATACGCATTGGTTATTTTGAGATTTTTGTACAATCTGTCTTATACAATTTATTTATATTATATAAAAACTTCGATTGTACCAATAATTTTCAAACTTTATTGTATGAATCACTCTCAACCTCGTCGGCCGCTGTATACCTTAAGAAATACTGCAAGTGATGCCGTATCTAGTTTACTATTGTTCAAAACTAGCTTATCGTGCCAATCTTTTGAGCTGCAGTAAATTGTACCCTGTAAAATAAATCGAAATACTTTTAACTCGTTTTTTAAGCTTGCCTAAAAGTATACACGGCAGGTTGAAACAGTCTTTCACGTTTCTTCAATCGTCGAATCACGAATTGAGCTCCATAAAAAGAGACATTACATCTAATAATTCAAATAATAAATCACCATTCACCTGTCGAACTATTGTTCGAACCTTTCCCTAAGGTATGCCCCACTTGTCATTGTTTTATAACCACTTAATTTAATCTTATACTTTCAACCATTATTTTATTTATCCGGCTCATGAATCGAATGAAATCTTTATAATATTATGTCTGATATTATTATTTATTAAACGAATTAAGACTCTCGGTTTTGTTATACCTCCCACAGCCACTTAATTAAAGTGAATCTAAAAATCATTTTCCGATTTAAATTCTCTGTGATATGAATCTAATTCGTATTTATTTGCGCAGACTTAATTTTAAGGATGGCCTCTATATTATTGTAAGATCTTCATCCCATCTTGAGCAGTAATCTGTAAAATAATGGTTTATTATTTGATTTTTTTTCTACGTCAATACTAATACTACTAATACTAATGATAAATAATAATATAACTCACCTAATAAGAGAATCTCGAAGTACTTAATTTGATTGAAATCTTACACATATAAATTATTAAGTAGTTTTTAATGTGAAGTTTGAATTTTGTTTCCAAATCTTTTTTACACGGATTTTGCAGTGTTACTTCAAACAGTATCTACGCACGCAAAAAATATAGACGTAGTAATATGATTATCGTGCAAATAAAACGGCTTACAAACACCATTATGTTTTCGGCTACAATGTAAATCCACCACAAAATTCTTGAAGATTATCATAATTACTGAAATGCAAATGAAATTATTGCAAGTAAATACCTAAAGCGGCTTTTGAATGCTCTGAACGACGAGGAGGACCATCTATAATATGCATTGTATCATAATGAGTATGATTAACTATTATTTTTAACGATAATAAAACAAACGCAAATGGTTTTATTATATTGCTTATCCACATAAAACAAATGATAAACGTCAACATGTATACACATTTCAAAAGTGGAACACCGGCAATAATTTCATTGTATGCGATCCATTGTAAATAAATGTTGCCACAGCGATGTTATCAAACTGATACCGGAGATGCACTGCATTCAGCCAGCCAAAGCAATAAACATTATTTCGTGGTGGTCACTTGATCATACCGTGAGATATAATTTTTGTATGATCGCCGTTCTTGTCAATGCTTCTTTTTTCCATTGATGTTCATTTGAACAAACAAAAAATATACATTACATCTCATCGTTATTTGTAACATTGTTTTATTAATGCCTGTAGCCAATAGGTCTACGTAATTGGTTCGACATTCGTTGTCTACGGTTGCAGCGTCGACAAGTTGGAATCCTGGTATGGATAATTTCTTAAATTGTTTTTTAATCAATTTATAGATTGATGTTTAAATGTCATTGATATTTACGTACCCTTTAACACATACCAAAAATTGGATGTAGCGAGAGTGATTACTTAAGTAGTAATCATCTCCAAACCACATCCTTCTATTCTTATCATCTCCTTAAAGAGAAGCGGAACGATGTTCCATTTTTCATCTTTTCCAATTATATGCTATTACAAATTTATTATATATTTATTTTTTTTACCATGTCCACTCCCAATGTGGAGCATATGGACTCTCATGGAGTTTATCTCAACAGAAGTGTTTATACGAGGACTGCTTGTTACTCAGTCGGTCAACCTCTCTTTTTCCAAAGAGAGAAGGAATAGAAGGATAGGGCTTCGACAGGACTAGTGGTTAGCTAATCGCTCTCGATACGCCCCCTTCATGGGTGGACGGGGGAATTCAAGGCATCACATACATCCATGCCTTTGAACAGAAATTCATAAATCAATTTATAAAACTCTCCGTACTGGGATTCGAACCGGTGATCTCCGTAACCCAAGCCATCGATGTTGACCACTCGACCATTTAATATAGTTTAAACTAATGTTGTTAATTATTCTCTGACGCATATTTTCTTTTTTTTTCAGGTAAGTACAACATTTCCATAGGCAAGCTCTGGTGACATTTTAATCGCATGAAAACTCCTTCGGTAAGTATAAAGTAATTAAAATAAATATATTCAGAATTTAACACGTACTTGCAACTTATTTTGAGACACGTTATATTATATGAATCAGGTATTGGTAATGTATGTTCGATTCAATGTAAAACTAACGAAGACATCTTCCCGCTTAGTGACCGATGCCATTATTACATCCCTTTCATGCGACACTATCGTGATTAAGTCGAACATTGCACTGTGATGCAATTCAACAAAGGCGTGGATGGAAAGATGGTCGTCTTCGTTGAAACAATCGTCTCTTACAATGAGGCTTCCCGGTACGACGATTTCGTGCACAGAGTCAACATTATGACAATATCATACAGGATAGGACTGTAACACAAAGTGTCAATTATCATAATATCAAAATATAGCAAAGTATAAAAAAATATGGACCCATTAAAGGTGAAGTGATCCAAGTGGTATTTTAGAAAGTAAGATGCGTCCTAATATATTACACGTCTTAAAGTATCGTTAAAGTTAAACACATTGCAATTGTGTTATCTCTGTAAAATAAACATATGCAATCCACCAAAAACACCAAGTTTATTAAGGAAGGCGTGATTGTACTTAAAATTCCAAGAAAAAGTTTTGCTTTTTTACTAGTTGGTTCACTTCACTTGTCGAGAGCTCATGTTAAGTTTCACAGATATACTATAAGATGATTTTCAGTTTGGATATAATTAATAATTTGATAACTTTTAAGGTGTTCACTGTCAATACTTGGTGGAATGGCATTATAATAAAAATAATAAAACATTTTTAGTACTTTTTCCACATAAAATTTATTAGATCAGGACCGGTTTCGCTCATGATGAGCATTGTCAACTGATAAGAAAAAACAATAAAACAGTGATATTTATACAAAAGTTAAGTGATAAAAACAAGGTATGACAAACAATTGTAATACCAATTGTTTGTCATACCTTGTTTTTATCACTTAACTTTTGTATAAATATCACTGTTTTATTGTTTTTTCTTATCAGTTGACAATGCTCATCATGAGCGAAACCGGTCCTGATCTAATAAATTTTATGTGGAAAAAGTACTAAAAATGTTTTATTATTTTTTTATAATAATTTGATAGTTTGGATTTAAGTTTTCCACTGAAAGAAATTGTCAAAATATTTTGAATTAATGTTTTATAAACATGTTTATTTTACGTGTAGTAATTAGGTTTAATTCAGCGAGCTTTTAAAGCGGTGATGATGCTTTCATAGTATTAGTTTTGTTATTTAGTAGGTCATTTATTTCAAATTCCCCCAGGTCATTTAATCTCGGTTCTTTGCTGCGTAAGCACTAGCGCTTAAAGTTATAATTCATACTATCAAAATTCGATAATAGTTAATATTCAAATTGGTAGTCTGATTTTTTATTATTGAATGGCTGTATGCGTTATTAAATTTGTGTCTGTCTGTCGTATGTATATATAGTGTTCTTTCGCAATCCATGTTAGGGAGGCATATTGCCGTTAATTTTCTACATACACATGTATCTCAAATTTTGTCCGTTTTGTCTTATAAATTTAATTGATTCAGAAGTTCAATAAACACATATTCCTTTAACTCGTATCCCAAAAACGAAAAAAAAACATACTTTATTTAACCTAATACAAAAAAAAACGTTGGCAAAAAAATAATTTGAAAATAATATGGTCATGTGGTAAGGATGGCATGGATGGAAACGTCTTTGCTTCCTTTCTTATTTACTTCCTTATAGATTTTGAGGACAAAACCATTTAGTGGTGCTTTATAGTGATTGAAAGCGACAGCGATCGCGGTAGAATAAAGTACATTTATGTGTCTTTATGTGAAAATTACCTACGATATGCGCTCAAATAAACTAAAAGATGTGAAACATTCTCCCAGGTTTCGTTAATTGTTATCATTACATGAAATATTTTGACGATGCTATCATCCATTTTATATCAACCAAACGTCTATGTTTATCAAGAACACATGACAAAGATTAGGGTTCGCTAAAACCAAATAACTTGCTTCGAATAACTTTGCGCTATATTCACATTTAATATTTTTTTCTTGTGAATAAAAAACGATCGTGTACTGTAACAAATGAACAGCTATTTTCAAGCATTATTAATATACACAATTTATTCTAAATTTTAAAATAAACGTTGACGACTGGAGGATTAATAATGTCTCACTATAAAAAATAATCTTTTATTAGGTCATATTGTCACTTAATTCGTCCCTATTTTATCCAATCCCGCATCGAAGTGTCCGACGTAAGATTACTATTAAGATGCGCGGGAATTTAAAGTCGATAAATAAATTATGGTGTGGCGGCATTCTTCATTCGATGTAATGGCGGTCTGTCTAACCAACATTGTTGATAACAATAATCTATGATTCCACAAGATGCTGTCAGATAACTTTTATTATTTCCCATAGACAACTAACGTTCGGCCCGCTGGCGTCTTGCGCTACGCCAAAAACATATGGCCTTACTGTGGGGTTACAATTTTCGTATCAGCAATTTATGACTTTATATGATACGATAAGATATCGAAATTCAGCCCCGTAGGCATACCACGCTTCTTCGAGTAATGTTTTAAGTCGTCAAAATCGTGATCTTAGTAATTTGAAATATTCCAGTCTCGTGAAGCTTTAGAATAAACTATACTATTTAATTTGTGCTCTAAGTATAATAAAAAATAGGAGACATCTAGGACATGATCCTTGTCATCTCATCCTATTCTAAGCAATTACACTCCATGCGCTATTTATTACCCATTGTAGTGGTTCGAATCCACCAATGAATAATTAAACTATCCTATCAATTGTTTGCATAACTCGTGTCTAACTACGTCATTATATTTTACTTAATCATATTGGATATATTCCAAGTTATTAAAAAAACACTGCGGCAATTTTTTGTTTCTTTAATTCATTAGATGTCATCAACTACTTTTATTAACCTACTTTTATTAATTTACTTGCGTCGATTATCGTTCAGTTGGCCTTAATTGTGAACCATTGAAAACATCTGACCAACGGATGCTGTTGTTATTAGATAACCAACAGCTTACAGACCTTACAGTTCATTAAACTTCAAACTGAAACAACTGGCCTATTCTTCCTAGATTTCATTTAAGGTAATAATAACACCTATCACCAAAACAATAACGATATACTGTCTTATTTTATATTTCTTTTCGACGTATCTTTGTGTGAAGGTCTGCCTTGAAGTTGCTCCGAAATGTCGAAACATGAAATGTCAGACATAAACAAAATGGACGCTATAAAAAGTTTTACATCCTGACCCGAAGGTATAAAAAATATATATTATATCAAAATAAACTTGGTGCGCTATTCTGTGGCACCGCGTGATACCGAACTGGCCATCACAAACAATATATCTCGCACCCAACAATGGCGGCAAAGACGTCGGACATACTTTGAACTAAACAAGGTTGGCAATTCATATTATTGATGAGCAAGTGAATTAATGAATCATACATTTTTTAAACTACCGAATAATCAACGCATTTCTACGATTTTACTGATATCAACATATTTTTGTTTGTTAGCTTGTCTATCCCAGTTGCTTTTTTACACTGACAGTTTTTAAATTATGTCAATCTGGCAATCCGCCGAAAATTTAGTATGTACACACCTGCCACACTTTTTTTGTATTAGCTAACGTACGTGTGTTTCAACCATAAACATTACATTACAAGACGTAATGTTAAATAAATTCTGTAAGCTATTACTTGTAGGCTCAAACAGTGCAACTTTGCTTCGTCACCACACTTTCACAATGAAATATTGTCTATTGAGTAAAAGTCTTTACTCGGAAGCCCGTTGTATCATACATTTATTCCTAAATTGATATTTCTTAAACCCATGGTCACTTGTTGAAATTGAGTGTTAAGCGAGATTGAGAACCAAGCCTTCCTCATTACTTTGTCGTTATATTTTAACCAAATCTCAAAAAGTCAGTTTTAGTTACAATTTCTTTTGCTGAAGTGTTATATTATTCTAATTATCTGCATTACTGAATATGGAAAGAGTTTTTAGCATTTTTGTAGATTAAACAATTTTCTGTTTTATGTATATTTAGTGTAAATTGTTCCGAATAAATGAATGTATGTATGTTAAATAGATACCGTAATGCATTCTCAAGCGTTGTAAAACAATGATACCATTTTACGATTTACACCCTTGAGAATTAAAACTGCATTTGTTTACCCCAATCATAAAACGGTGTCGTTTCAAAATAATTTACCTTAACAATGTATGTAAGTTTATTCTATGATTACATTGCAATTTCGAGAAAATGATATCTATTGTAGTCTTAATTTTGATATGATTTGACTTGTTTTGAAAACATTCCATTTTTTTCGTTCAATCATTTGTGCCAACCCTGAATGCTACCAACTTTGATTCCCAACCAAGGCCGTGCACTGAGGCATCTCTTGAGAAGCACGATTATAAGTTTCCCCTGCCATTTAAACGTGAGCTGAAGATTTGCTGATATAAATTTATGATTAAAGGAACAATGCACGAAACCACTTTTGAACCAGTCTACGATCTCTATGTCTACAAGAAATAACCGCAGATTTTCAAAACCAAGGATATGTTGTATATCAGGGGTAGCCACACTTTCATGCTCATTACTTCGCTGTAGGATTGCCTCGTCCATTCGTTTTGACGAACTTGATGTTTGGGTGCAGTTTAATATTTGTTTCTAACACCACAATACAATAACAAGATCAGTCCCAGAAATCGGTGGTTTAGTGGTCCGAGCTCTACCTCAACAATCAGAACGGTCTGGGTTCTAGTCACGAGAAGGTAAATATCAAATTTATATTAAACATCTCGATATCGGTGATTTTGTTGTATTTTCTTCTCGAGTTAACCTCAAGTGACTTATCTATCACATTTCATTTATTTAAAACAATAATATGTATCGTATTAGTAACGGTAATGCCAACTTTTAACTAAATTCAAGTGAGTGTATTTTCTTTGCCAATAAAAACACATAAATATATTATGTTATTATTATACACATGGTAACAGTATTTTCAAATCTATTTTCCGCCTCATGTGTTATTGTTTATTATCAAATTATCTTGAACAATATAAAGCGAAGTCACATCTAAGAATTTTGGCAGGTGTCGCTGCCAACTAATTATTTATAGTGTGTTATATACACATTACACTTTTTTCGATGTAGTACCTATTTGTCAATATCCATTGCGCTTTATCACGATCTTTTTATTTCAAGTTAATTTGTTTTCCATATCCAATAAGATATTGGAAAAGATCCACGGTTTGTGGTCAGTAACAAGGTCGGGAAACCTCATTTTTTTTACTATCGATCTGAACCTTATCCTGTTGTTTAAAAGAGCCTGATAATAAACGTTTATACGTACGATACGATTTACGTAAACAGTGAAAACAAGGTCAAATTTTTGTGTTTAAGGAGATAGTAAAATACCATTTTGGAGGAATTCATACATATGATATTATTAATTATTCCTAACTTCGTTACTACAAAGGGAAAATAAATTAACATTCAAACGTGAGATGATACCGACAATCCAGGAAAGACGGTTGGGATATCACAATAGTACAATCTGCAAAATGAAAACAGCACTTTTGATTTGAATAGCTTGATCAAGTAGAAAATTACGCCACCTGAATATGTATACGATGCTGGTAGAGTATAATATAATGATAAAGCGAGGTAAGATAACTTTGTTATTTGAAAACATCGTCTACTTATCCAGGATTAGTAAATAAGGTCAACAACTATTTCGTGCACTTTCCTTGTAAACAAATGTCTTCTAATAATCACTTTTAAGGTGTTCACTGTCAATACTTGGTGGAATGGCATTATAATAAAAATAATAAAACATTTTTAGTACTTTTTCCACATAAAATTTATTAGATCAGGACCGGTTTCGCTCATGATGAGCATTGTCAACTGATAATGTCAGTTGACAATGCTCATCATGAGCGAAACCGGTCCTGATCTAATAAATTTTATGTGGAAAAAGTACTAAAAATGTTTTATTATTTTTATTAGTCTTCTAATAAGATCAACATACCCAAACTATTAATATTATTGATTCAATTTGACACCCACAGACTTCGCGCGGGGCCCACAGAACATAGATTCACCACTGTAATTCACGAACATAGTTTTGATAAAAGAGAGAATATTCATTTTTGTATTTTAGTCAATGTGTTAGTACTACACACGCTCTGTGGCGCCAGCGAGGCGGTCCGGCGGTCGAACTTTGCTTTGATGTTTGTAAATTTAGTCAGATGGGTTTCACTTCTCAGTTTATAAAGACACAATTGGATAGCTTCATTTGCTAGTGTGGGGGACGCTTTGCTTTATCATCAGCTATCGCCGTTTAATTTTTGTTTATTATAGATCGTTTTGCTTGATTTTTTTCCTCTGTTCTTCACTCTGTAATTGTAACGTGTGTTAATTTTTAATTAAGCGATTGCGATTCTAATGAAAAGACAATATCAGTTTCTTATGACTTATTTTAACTGAGTATACTATTTCATTCAATTACTCGCCTTACCGGATGTAACATAAACTATAAAGACATTGTGTATACAACAGAAATGAATTTGGATCAGGTTCAACATCTTTTCTTCGAACAGCCAATTTCTTGTGTGATTTGCAAACTGGGGGTCAGATTCCTTCATTAAATGATGTTGAAACGGAATGTGTTGACTTAATTTCAAATCTAGTTTGAATTTCACACTCATTCCTGTCCGGTTTTTATACAATGAATTGCAAATTCCGCAAAACAGTTTATAAACGCCGCTTTTGCCGAGTTTGATGTTATTTTTTTATTCTTAAAATGAAAAATCGAAAGAGTTAACGAACTCTGCACTACGGAGACTGATTTTATTTCACGGCTTTGAAGTTAGCAGCCAAAAACCTAATTACAAAATTGACCTTGTGGAACACCTCCAGCAGAAAAAAATACGTTTTACGGCGATACTTTACTGTTTCCTCCGCTTAAAATTAGTTTCGGTAGTCTGCGAATTTAACCTATTTATTTGTTAGTCTTTTATGTCGCTGTTGCGTACCGAAAGTGATTTTAATTGCAAAAATCTAGAGCGCGTGCCTTTTTTAGAAGTCAAAATGAAGTTTGTAACACAGATAAATTGAAAATATCCGACAGAAAAGGATGCTTGTTATAATGTGTTTATTTTACTTGAATTCTGACTATTAAGTCAATAAAACAACAAGATATTGAACACAGCAGAGATTATATATTACATCTTCAAAATTGTCAATTCTGCTGGTACACGAATACTAATTTAATCTACATGGGCTACAAATTTATACTTAATATAATTGTATACTACTTGTAGTCCAGTGTTTCTCAACCGGGGGGCACAGCATGTTCCATGACGGGGGGGAGAGAAGATATGATTTTAGGGAAGCCACAGCACAGTTTTGAGGGGCCACGGGAAAATAAATATCCATAGACTCTCAGTTTTGAAAATTGGCTAGCGACAAAATATTTTGAAATTCCGGTAAGAGCTTAAAAAAATAATGGTCTCGCTTGTTTTCATTTTGGAAAATCCATAAATTCTTACGTATTTTAAATTGCCTATCACAATTTTTTTTTCGAAAACGGGTATGATAAAATATGAGACTGATAAATGGGTCACGGGCTCAAAAATCTTGAGAAACTTTTTTGTAGTCAATTAGTTTATTCTCGACACATAATTACAGTTATCTACAACGTATTATTATATTACCAACATTACTAGCCAATACGTGTATGTATAGTATGGGCTTCTTTAATAAACTTCCAAGTTTTTTTTGTACTAATTCCACATTATTTATTTAAAGATTGCGAGCATTATCAACTGATATCAGTCTCAGAAACTGGTATTGATATCCAAAAAAAATAACTGCAAAAAGGACAGTAAAGTATTTTTTAATATAATGCATTTCCACCAGAAATTAACAGTGAACATCTAAAAAGTGATATTATTGTGTTCATGTTTTAAAAACTTTTTTCGCCCTACGTCAGGAAACCTTGACCGTCTCATTCAAACTTCTCCGCTCCGCTCCGTTCTCGAACTTCCTACGCCGGTAATTGTATTCGAGCACACATTGGTCTTGTGACACCATCCATCCAGCGACGGCGAAGTCTTTCAATACACCGTCTCCCATAACAAGTAGAAAAGTGAGGCGTCTTGGAGGTTGATACTCAATCCATGCGTGATATATGTATATCAGGTCCAGCGTAGGTGTCTGAAAAAACCTGACAATGTCTCGTTCACGGTAGAGGTTATTAAGTCATGACCGACGACGCCACATGCCATCCTCACAGACAGGACCGGAAATCTCTCGCCGGATAACAATACTTATTGCTTAAACGTAATTTTCTGATATATTAATTAGCGGCTTACCAAGCACTTTTTCTTAAAAATACATATAAGCTATGTCCTATGGCGCAGCGGTTAGCGTTGTGGGCTTCCATGCTAGACCTCACTGGTTTGAATCCTAGTACGAACAGCATTTTTTCGATCAATTTATCGATTTCTGTTAGAATGCATGGTTGTTTGTGATGTCCCTCACACCATTTCCAATCCTTTAACAACTGGGAAAAACAAATTATGAAATATACACTACCTTGAAGTGCACGGAGACTTGTAAACTGGTGTTATATTGACTTAATCTAATATTAATTGATAAATTGTTTAAGAATAACCTTTTCTTAAAGTCTTTTTTCCTGGTTGCAATTTTCACAGGTCCTTCTTTTTTAAAACTTGAAAGCTTAATTTAGATACTAATTCGGCATTTGCAGCTTACATCCTTTTGATAGAACGTCTATCAAGTTGTATACATTGTGATTATCGAAAAAAAGCTGTTTTGAAAAAAACTGTGCTTTACGTCCATTTTCCTTTCCACGGTAGAAGAATACCTCAATGTATATAAAGATATTATTAGAGTCTGACTACTTGCTATTAAGAAACGAGCATTAGTTGGATTCATTTATCAATTTTTATATTAAATTTATTGAACAATCAATTAATCATTTTTAATTGCTAGGAAGATGTATATAATTAAAAACTATAAAATATTCATGACAGAGATACGCCATTAAGAAGTGTTGTAAAACACATTTTATTATCCAGAATAATGGTTTCTGGTTTAATAACGAACACTGACAATTATGGGCCTACGCGCGTCACATCGAAATGCATAGACACCAATATAATTTAATGGCTCTGATAAACTGGTATAAGGGCCACAGCATACCAAGTTGAAAAGCTTCGTTGTTTGAAACATGAGAGCTTTTGGTGCGCAGGCAGGATTATTCTATAAGTCGCAGATGATGAAAAGCACACTACACCTTTAGATTAGGAGGACCTAATGGAGGTGTCTCAACAAAAGTTTTTTATACGATAGCTGTTTGTTACTCAGTCGCTTAACCTCTCTCACAAGCTAACCGCTGCGCCATATGACCCGACATTAAATACGAAATTAATATTTGTTAACCCTCAAATCACAGTGCGGAAACTAGATCGCATCCGCTTGGCTACTGTGAAATGCATGGTTAATGATCTAAAATAAAACAATACACAAAAAAGCTTCTTGTTATTACACACGATTTTGTGTTCTTGATAATGTATATAATTTGTGAAAAACCGCAACGCAGCTAAGCCGCATTCCTTCACTCTTTTTAAAGTTGTTTTATGTGCTTATTTTACGATATTATCGGTTACGGTAGGCATAATCTCTACCCGCCATGAGATTATTCTGAAGAAGTATATAGCTCATTAAAAAATGAAATCGAAAAAACTTTACGTATCAGTGATTTTATCGTCGCTTTTTGAGTATAGATGCGTTACATCTAACTATCAGTCATTTTAAACATAAAATTTTCACAATCGAAAGAGAAAATCTCAAACCAGAGGTCGGCACCTTTTTTGATATATATAAACCACATTCAACATATTTTTTTCAATAATCGTTTCTCAGCGTTTAAAAAAGACAAAATAGTATATTACTATAACTCAGTGTCTTATTGGCCATAGTTCACCATTCACTTTTTCACAAGCTACTGATGGTGTATCCTAAATTACTTTTAATGTATTGAGATGGACTGTCGATTCTTGGTGGAAAGGTATTATATTCAAAAATAAATCACTGATGTACTAATTCTACGTTTTTTTATAAAGATCACGGCCGTTTCAACATTTGATAATATAAATCTGTATATGGTTAATTAATAGCAGAAATTTTACATTTATACCCTTTACCGATTTATATTTTCGCCCGTTTATAATGTTTGTAATGAGCGAAGATGGTCGTGATCATTTCGTAAAATAGTGTTTTAATTTGTATGAATATATTGTTATTCCACCAAGAATTGACATTTGACACACAGTCGTTCTGTATTCGTCTTGAATTGGAACTGCCGCCTTAATTATTAGGACTTGGGAACATGCACAATAAACCTTTCAAAAAATCACTGTTAATAAATTAAGTCTCCGAAGAAAATGATTTGAATTTGAAAACATTCGTCGAGCTTCACATCGCAGAGATCGACCGTTATTTTCTTCACCATATACTTGCTTTATTTTGTTAATAATCCATTAAAGAATAATCGTTTTGTAATACTCATATTAAGAAACCTAATCTCCATTTTATCATTAAAAGTAATCTCCGTAATGATAACTAATAATAATATCACCATAATTGCATCTGCAAACGAATATTTCTTGATCGAATAAAGTGGACTCATTATCACTTGATAGATACTATCAAAGACATCCAACTACGAGAGGAAAGTTTCCTCGTTCAGCATCAGGTCGCAGCCTTGTCTTGCCATAAAGGATACCAGAAGAACTGCTTTTTTGCCGGCTTTGAGTCTTGTCAACTGTCCGTGTAAGCTATAACCGCGAGAAATTTTCCCCATTCTCAAGAGACTGGGGGCAATGTATTGCATTTTTTTTTATTTTTGCTTTATATTGATAAACGTTCGCCTAATAATAAATTTAAATAATTATAACTTAGTTGAATCTACTTTTTCTTTTTCTTTGAGTAAACGTGTCACAACATTGTGTGCTTTTTGAAAAGTATTTGCAAATAGAAATAAAATACCATTCTTATGTTTTGAATATAACTTTGAATTCTAGACTTTCAACGAAGACAATTTGTCGAAGATCTTACAGACCGCATTAATAATTAGTTACTGGGAATTATTTACGTGAAGGATATTAAACATTCATTCATTTCTCAGTAGATATTGCTAAATTCCATAATAACTATCGATAATTGTGAATAATTAGTACGCTTAGGATTTTGTACAATATTAAACATGCTGGCTGTCCCATTTATTATATTCGGCATTAAAGTAAAAAATGGCTACACAATTTTAGTGTTAGTTGTTAGAGATGATTCGTTGCAACCTTCTTACTATTTTAAATAAAAATATCAGATGTCGACATATCAGACAACATACCCACCCTTTTAATTAAGATCAGTAGACATTTCTATGTAACGACCTTTCGATTTGGTTTTTGTGTTGATCGATTTTAATGCTAACAAGTCTTTTCAAAGACCTACAAAGATTTAAATTGTATATGCGATTTCTTTCCCAATTAAAAATGAACGCCATTGATATTAAATCAATAGTAAAATGTATTCCGAACGTTATTAATAACATTTAAAGTTAGTTATAATATCCATTCTTAATTCTTCTTATACAATATATTCACGATAAAAACTATTTACTAGTCAGTTTAATCAAGTTCAGCTGTGTAATTGAATGCCTAGATATGCCGAAATACAAATCCTGGGTCTTTAGTGACAAAATTTGAACCATTCAAATCTATATTTTTTTAAATAATGTAATCTCGCTGTCCTTATGTTTCGTCAAAACGTAGAACACTTAAGAGCCGAATTTGAGCTTCATTTGTTGAAAGAGTTTGTTTTTGTTTAACATATAAAATTAAACCTTTAATAAACAGTGTAATATTTGAATAAAATTAATTGATTTGGCATTTACTTGGTAGAACTCCATTTATAACAGATTAAAATAACAAAGTATTTTAGCTCTACAGTTTTTAATAATTTTATTTGTTGATAGCTATTTCGGCTTGCGCCATCGTCAGAACTATGTTTAAACTAATGTTTTGCTCAGCTATATATACTGGCTCTGAAGAGATACACAATAATACAAGAGATACAGCGAATAACTTGATGCATTGTGTATCTCTTCAGAGCCAGTATATATAGCTGAGCAAAACATTAGTTTAAACATAGTTCTGACGATGGCGCAAGCCGAAATAGCTATCAACAAATAAAATTATTAAAAACTGTAGAGCTAAAATACTTTGTTATTTTAATCTGTTATGTTTATTTGAATAAAAGGTTGACATCTTTCAGAAAAAGAAAATGCATATAAAATAATCTTAATTTATCGAGTCTGGCATAAAGTACTGATTTTACAATGTTTTATCTTGTACAGCAATGAATTTGTTGTTAATTTAAACGACGACAGCTTTAAAGCTCTTTTGCTACTTATTTCATCATCGTTTCCATATTATATGCATGCAATTCCTTTAAAACCGAGCGGATGTAGCAGTAAAATATTCTAAGTAATTAGTGAAATGTAATTCATGGGAGTTTCAGTACTATTAAACTAAAATAAATACAAAAAAAAGAATCTGCGCAATTATTTATCCTTACAGACATAGGATGCGTAATGTAGCGTGCATACGGTCATTTGTTTCTCTTCTTGCAAAACTAGCGAACTTGAAGAGTGAACTTGGACCTGGGCCAAATATCGTCTGAAATTACCAAACACTAACTGCATGTGCTGGTTTAACTACGCGCTGATTTAATGCAATGTGCTAATCGCCCCAGACAAAAATAAATTTAATATTTTTTCTGATATCAATCTTGGGTGGAATAAATACACACTGTTGGTTTTTAATTAATTTACGAATAGTAGCTATGCTAATGTTTAACTATGTATGCAACTCCCTCCACGGTCATACATCTGTGTTTAACAGGCGTTTCCCGTGACGTAACAGACGTTATGCGTTGTTCAGTTTTGTACTAGGATTATCTCGAGAACAATTGACCAAGACTTGACGACTTGCACTGAAAAATTGCCCTACAAAAAATGTCCGGAGGTACTAAGAGTGTAAATCTACTCTTTCTCCGATAGACGCCGCAAATTTACTGAATGCAAATTAGTTTGCCTTCGTAGCTACCAAGTCGACGTTGGCCGGTGGATCCGACAGCTGGTCGAAACCACTAGTTTAATTGCTCCCGTTCATTATTCATTAGATGACAATCCCAGATGATGTCAGCATCCTGCACCAGGCCACATGTGCATGTCCCTGTCTCTCCGGCCAAGCTTGAAGAGCTTGGCAGTGAAACTGTCGTGTCCAGGAATGAACTGGTTAGTCCAATCGTTGGGGGAAATCCTTTCATTACCTCCATTCACCACCCGATAGAGGAAAAGATCTATAAGTATGACGGCCTTTCGGGGAAACATCCCTCCCCCACCGCTAGGCGTCAATCGCTGCGCTTATTGCGCATTGCTTATTTATCATTGTTAAAATGATTTTACATGAAATATGGTTGCATTTACTGTAAACTATTTGCGAATATATTATTATTATAGCAACTCAGTAACGAAGCTTGATGTCATGCGAAATGATTTGCTCTTTCAAACGCACTTCTCATATGTACCAAATGCAAAGTATTACTGAAATAGATTAATTCCAGTTGTGAGAATCCAGAAAACAATCGTAAAATTTACGAGTGTCAAGTGCAGATTTCATATGCATTTTAACAGCTCTTTAACAAGTTTATCGCAAACACTTCCAAGTGAATTAGCCTTATTGTATTTTATGTATTACGGTTGATTTCCGGTAAAAGAAAATCATATAAGTGAGACGCTGCCTCTTACTTAAACCTCAAAACATGTTCATTCAGGAAATTGGCTGCAATCGTAGCATAAAGCTACGATTTATTTTCACTTTTTGTATATAAAAAACCCTAAACAAAACCGATAACCGGCACGATTTAAAATTGCAAATAGTATTTTACGTAGATATTAAAATCAAATAAATTCTTCAGTGATATTTTCTTATTCAGTCTTTATGCGTCGCTTTTAGGGTGTTCACTGTCAATAATTAATGGAAAGGCATTAAATTAAGAAAAACACAATATTCCTTTACAATCGAAATGTTGTTTGTGTAGACTGTTTAAAGCAGCCATACTCAACCTGCGGCCCGCGGGCCGCGTGCGGCCCAGTAAGGTCTTATGTGCGGCCCAAAATAATTATATTCACCAAATATTTTTAAAAGATAGTTAAAAGTTTGACTTAATATCAAAATTCACATTAATTTTTAGGTAAACTAAGTAAATTATTACTAATTAAGTAAATTGGTATTTTTGTGTACTTTTTACGTATTTTTTATTTGTTCTTCATTTTTATTTTTTACTATGAAAAATACATAAATGTATACATATGTATACATTTACATAAAATAAAATAGTTTTTTTTTGACACCATAATACATACATATGTGTGCAGTATAGTATGTGGTATATGTACAGTTTACTGTAAATATTATGCGGCCCACGTAGAGAAGCAAAAATCGGAATGCGGCCTGGAGGAAAAAAAGGTTGAGTATGGCTGGTTTAGAGTTACTTATTCATAATGTGTACTCTAATTTGTAAATTCTTTTCAATGCCAATTGTTTTTTTACACCTTTTTATATCAATTTGTTTTGTATAAATAACACTGTCAAAATCTATTTCTTATCAGTTGATAACGCTCGCCATGAGCGAAACTGGTCCTGATCTTGGGAAATAAAAGTGAAAATAAGTACAAAGGAATATTGTGTTTTTCTTAATAGTATTTATGAGTATTGAAGAACCTTGATGATGTCCTGATGATATATGGATTCTGGTTAAACGTAAGAGTTTGGAAGGATGAATCATTATTCGAATACTCCTGAATTTGACTAAGCATTTTATTAAAATTTAGTTATTTTTAATGTCGAAACAGCTATCCTTCATTCGTGGAGCTAATTTCTGTATAAAGTCGAACGGAGCAAGAACGCATTCTTCATTTTTCGGTGACTGTTTTCGACCATCTATATATTGCAAGGATTTGACGATGGTGGGTACTTTAATATTTCCAGAACGCCATAAAAAACCTTTCTATATTTCACAAAATAATATAGAAACATCGATGAAACATATAACACTAATGTAATGCATCAAATAAAATGAGCAAATCATTTTTCATCGTTTACCTTGTCTCGCTTAATTATGAAAAATAATAAATCAATACTCGCTTGAGTATTAAACATAACTTGATTACCAATTGATAACTTGTTGATATAATATGTAAATAAATTGTATTAAAAAAACATATTATAAATGATGTTTAAATGTATTTTAATTGATATTAAAATCTAATCAAAACATATGCTAAAATATTTTTAATACAACAATTACGGGACTCAATAACCAATGCTTCCCAATTTTAATTAAAGTAACTTCATTTAACTTTAGTTTTCTTTTTGTGACAGTTTTAATGTTTTTATGTTATTCGTATAAAAATATTCCCTAAGTTAGACTAGAGTTGGCGCTAGGGTGCACATAACAACCCTTTTTATTATTTAAAGGCTTATTTTATCTGCTCATATTATGGAATCGTGTATAATTAAAGTTCTATATTGCTTACATGTTCCATAATGGTCTCTATACAACAGCGAATGCGTTCTCCGAAATTATTTGTTTCTTATTAGAACTTTGTCTTAGATGAAATTGTCCAATACAGAAGAGGAGTATGGACGTACAAGTACATCGGCACCATTTTTCTGTAAAGGAGTATGGACGTACTTTTAACTCAACACAGGAGTGTCTGCCTGTGGACATACATATATATGCTTCAAGTATAAATTACATATTACACTGGGGCCCCGCATAACACGTCTATATGGTTCTACAAAAACGTCGTGTAATACAAATCCGTGTTATACGTGGTTTGAAGTTCATACAAAGCATTCTTTCCATTATAGGATCACTTCATATTTAAAAATGTTCTAATTTATCAGCCAATCCCAAGCCGTCATGTATTGTTTTTAATGTGAAACATGTGGCTACTTCGCTGCAACTGCTTTCTGAGTCATTAATTATGGTAGGTTCATTCAACATTTTGACTACCTCTTCTTTGTTCAATGTACGATCCTCCAATATTTCTTCGATATATTGAATATCAAAATCATCAAATCCTTCTCCACCAATACCACGACAGATATTAATTGTCTTTTGTTATCCATCTTCTATTGCTGTTACAACTTCATTTTTAACATCTTTTACAAAAATATGCCACAATTCATCAACCGTGTTGTACGAAACCGTGCTATACGAGGCCCAAGTGTATATTCATTGGGAAAAGCCCAGTAATATAAGGCCAGTATAGATATATGTATTCACTTCTCTAAAGGTTAAGAAATGCTGGTTTAACGTATCTCACTTGCATGCTTAAAGCAACACGTTCCAAAGATTTGCGGTTTTGGTCCAAAGGGCCGGATGCGCAGCAAATTCGTCTAGTGTAATTCTATTTATTGTGATGCTTTTGCGTTGTGCGAAGAACAGAGGCGTTAAAAGGAAAACGTCTGCAATTAAAGGCTTCAATTCATCTTTTGTGGAAAATAAACTTAATGTGCAACGCCATGCAGGGTGGGCTACAATCTTCTGCGTTAATATCCTTTGCCGGTTTTACGAACACGCAGTCAGTTTTGCGAAAATATCCATAAACTTGGTAGTATCTTATAAGTGCCAATAACTTCGATACGCAGCTTGGCTTGGGGTTATTTCGGATGGCTTGGCCAAGACAACTTCATTCATGCTTATTGGCCACGAAATATATATGTACATGTAACATATTCTCTAAAACTATTACTCGTAAACGAAAACAATCAACATGTTTCGATAGATTCGGCGGCAACTTTCTGGAAGCTCATTTTTAAATTTGAATAATTTAGAAAACTTTGTAATATTAACAAAGATAAAATAATAAAGTTATCGAATGGAATTTTACACAATTAACAAGTATGTATTTACTAGCGGTAATAATATTGCGCTTATTCATTGTATAAATAAAAAGGCTGGGTGACCATGGACGAGTGGCTAACGTTGTTGACTTTCGTTGATGTGCCCACGGATTTCAATAATAATAAGAAGGGTTTCATAAATTGATTTATGGACTATTATTATGTTGTGTTCCTCGTTGAATTTTACATTGCAATTACAACTGACGCCACTGCACCGTTTATTTTGTTTATTATATTATTTCGTTTTGGCTTAAAAAAATAAGATATTTGAATTCATAAAATGAATACATATTCATTTCTTAAATGTATTTGGAATGTTTCGGAAACAGCCGTTATTTAAAAATTAAAATTCGATACTCATGAGAGTATTTCCATTTATATTTTGTGGCAATCCTGTTTTGCGTAACATTTTACCTTTGTATTTGGTGAATAATGAATATTTCACGGAGATGTATAATATTATTATGCAATATGTTGATTTTATTTACGGCATAATTAGTCAAATTAACAGATTCATATATGACTACATATATTCCATAATTTTGCTTTGAATGTCATAATGAAATATATGACTTCCGTTTATCAGCCGAAAAGGGTTGCCAGGTTGCCACTCACTCATATATTTTTGTTTATTATTAAAATTATTTCTCACATTGATTTTCATAGGGCAGGCAACTTATTATAAGGTTTTATGTTTTAACCATCAGCTGGTCACTCTTTGCCGTGTTTTTAATTACCAAATTTTTAATTACACCCCAAAAACCCATCTCTTCATAGCAAATTTTGAAGCTCATCAATTGAAAATCACAAAATGAAATCGTCCGTGCTTTCCCGCTAGGACAATGGTTTGATACTGCTTGGATATATTTTCATAAATTTATTTAATATTTTTGTTCTAATTGTGTTTTGAGATGCCCGAAAACTTGTTTATCATGTAATTTGACTATTAGTTAAACAGCATTCATAAACACGGCTCTAATTAATTGCTCATATTATTGTTTAGAACAGCCGTCATATTTTACGAATAAAATTACGAGCAGCACCTGTGCTTGTATAAATTTTGGCTACGTGCTAGTTCTAAAACGAAACCTTTTAAATATGAATTGCTACTATTCCGCATGGTCTGCAAAACAGAATTTAATAACTGAACTGAACTAACAAAACTATCAATCGAGTTGTATAGATTCACCATTTTTAAGCATCGAAAGAGAACTACATAGTCACATGTGCTTCTGGTCAGCGGTGCGCAAACATGGCATTTTTGTAGACTCACAGTAATATATTTAAATGATTACTCATTTTGTCTTAAAACAGGCAATCAGTTGTCTCACACTAGAAATAAGATGTAAATTATTCCTTTGATCTCGTCTCCCATCTAGTTAAGTGAGAATATTGCAGGGTGGAGAGGATTTGATTATGTCCGGCCTAAAAAGTAAGGGAACCATTTAAACGCTCAAATGAACACTTTCATGCATTTCCAATTGAACTACCGATTCGTAACCAAATACATTGATGTATTATGTTCTCGTCTCTAACCTACTTTTAGATTATCTAATTTAAAGTCCTTTCTTTACCCCACGCTTCTATACTCAACGTCTCTGAATAAAGAGGATAAAAGACTGACTTACAACCAGATATCGTTAAAAAAACGAATGTTGAAAATAATCTGTTAAGATTTATTGTACTCAAAAACCACAACACAACCATTATTCATTATTTACAAAAAAAAAATATATGTTTCCTATAAGTTTACGCTTTTATTATTAAACATAGTTCTGACGATGGCGCTCGCCGAAATAGTAATAATAAGAAATAGTAGTAATAAATGAACTTACACATAATGACCACCAAACTTGAAAATATGATACGTTTATAATATTTTGTATGACAATTTCAATGCAATACAAAAAGATACAATATCTAATTGTAAATAAAAAAAGAAATAATCTACCTATTATTATTAAATACTTTCAAACATGTAATATTCTCTCGTTTAATAATCTTGTCTTTGTATGCATAGACTAACTGGACTTTAACAACCGACAGTTTTTATTTGCATAATACTGAAGAAGCTGAACTGCTAAATTATCTTACTCCTTTCGTAATATTTTCTTACAGAATGAAAGCATTTCTCGGTATTTTTCATTCGTACAAACCCGCCGGAATGAAGCACTCTCTCAATTACTGTGCAAATACAAAGTGCACGTAATATTAAACTCCGCACAGTTAACCGATGACATTATTTCTTCATTAATTTATATTTTTATTGCAATTTCAATTCAATCAATTCAATTGAAACAATAATTTTATTTTTTAGTTCTTTTCAGTACTTAGAATATCCATTTTTATCGTAAACTGTGTTTTGTACTTTCGATTATGACAGTGTTGCAATTTCAATATAATGAAATGTTACCCTTGATGAAGTAGTTTTTTTTTTATAAATATTATATACAAAAATGTCACAAAATGATGTTAAATAGTTTGAAAGACGGTCAATATCAAAAGATGTTTATCAAAAAATGGAATAATATATTTGCTCGTCGCTCTACTTTCGTGTATTAATGCTTAGCTTTTTTTCAGACAGCTTTTCAAGTGATGACACCGCAAACTTATTTGCATTCAAAAGGTTATGCTAATTGGACATAAGTATAGCGTGGTGTCTTTTTCTCATCACTTATATTTGCCTAATTTAATAATAACCAGACAAAAATGTACATGTATAAATGATACCTTTTTCACTTAGTTCAAAAAAAAGTAAATGGTAAAGCGATATCTAATTCGTTTACATTGAGAAACATTATTTTTTAATTCAACCAAGTCTGTTTCTCAGTTCAACAGTCATGCAGATACGATTTATAATATGAATTAGTTTCCTTGTTAAAATTTAGTCTAAATATACAATAGTAACCTAACCAATAACTAGTACTTTCGTTGTTCGTTATTTAAGGGAAAAGCAATGCTAATTAGTGTAATTAATAAAAATATATTTGTGTTAGTAATTAATATAATCTTTTTCTGTATACGGCAAATATCAGCCTAAAACTATGGCTTGTTATTTTTTGTAAATATTTCTAAAATTATATAATATTAACAAAAGAATTAACAGTCGATTTGATATTTGAATATTCTTTTGCGGACAATGTCCAATACGAGCAATATAAGTTAAAGGTGATCAAAAAGTATATATATGTATATATATCGACTGTGGAAAGGAAAAAGGACGTAACCCACAGTTTTTTCAAAACAGGTTTTTTTCGATAATCACAATGTATCAAACTTGATACACTTTGCCAATGAAAAGGATGCAAGCTGCAAATGCCGAATTAATATCTAAATTTAGCTTTTAAGTTTGAAAAAGATGACCTTGAAAAAAATTAAGACCAAGAAAAAAGACTGAAATAAATGTTTTTCCTAGACAAATTCTTTAATTAATATTAGATTATGAGATTATTAAACACCAGTTTAGAAGTCTCCGTGCACTTCAAAGTTGTGTATAATACATAATTTTCATATGTCACAAAATCATCAATATACTTTTTAACGCCTCCTGTAAAATTTCCAAAGTCGATATGTTTGCCTGGTCTATGGCGCAGCTGTTAGCGTTGTGGGCTTCCGTGCCAGATCTCACGGGTTCGAGTACCAGTGCAAACAGCATTTTTTCGATTTCTGTTCGATGGCATGGGTATTTGTGATGTCTAAAAAAATCCCTCCTACTTTTTCTGATCCTTCATTAACCGGCCGAAGCGAGAGCGATTAACTAACCACTAGTCCTGTCGATTTAATGTATTAATAAATAATAAAATTATAAAAAAATCTTGTTATATTTTACGTATCAAAACGAAACGTACCACTTCATAATTGATATTTTCTCAAACTTCGCTGAAGATTTTTAAAGTCGTTCCGACTTTTACAATCGTCTTACAAATTATAATTTTATTCATGTCCCGCCGTCCGTAACGTGGTATTACGTTAATATTGTTTTAAGTTTTTGCCCCCTCCTCGGCCGCTCCTGCATTAAATTTATAAAGTGCCCCTATCTGAAGATTTTCCCGCGCTTTGAAGCCAAAGTTTTGGCCTGTCTCACTAACCAAGGTTGTCACACATCATTCTAGCCATAAGTTTGGCAAAATTTTCTTTGGTATTGTGTCAACATTAGATACCTTTTTCATTGCAAATCAGGTCAGGATATTAATCTTTAATATATCATAAAATCGTATTAATAATATATCGTCAATAAGTTTATGAATTTAAATAAAAAATACGAATTTCATTAAGTTTTTATGGAAACATTTTGTCACTCAATTAAATATTTAACAGCAATCTCAGCCAATTCTTACAACTATTGTGACATATTTTACAATGATCTTCTCTTGCCATATCAAAAGAGGCGTTTGAAAGTATTTTCACATATTCTCTTTAAAGAATAATATCTACTGTAGTAATATTCGATGTTTATTTAGATTCACTTTATCAAAAATAAACATGATACTAAACGACAGTTGGATAAAACATTGGATGGTATATATAACAGGTACAGTTACAGTTATCGACCCTTCGTGTAAGATAAAAAGCTAACTGCATAGTTATGTATTGGCTCGATGCTCAATTTACGTCTTGCTTACTGCATTGAAAATTGCATGAGAATATTTTGAAAGAAGTTAAATTAAAAAAGAGAGGTTGAACAATATTTAAAATTTGTAGTATGCACAGATTTGTTTACCCCGATTTTTGACTTTTTAAAATTTGTCATTAGTTCACTTACTGATATATTATTAATATTTATGTGCAATGGCCATAAATTGGTGGGGCAACCCTACCTCGTGATATTTTGATATTCGGTCGCCGCCGGTAATTGGTCACGTTCTGCTATAATAAGAAGACGCTGAGAATCGTACGTTTTGCCATTTGCAAGATTTGCGACATTTTGATGGATAATTCAAATCCATCGCGCGCATAATTAGTAACTTTTGCTTCGAAATCTTTTTTTTTTTTTTTTTAAATCAATTTAACTTTACTTCTTATTCTCCTCTTCCTTAATATAATAACATTATTGAATAATGCGTATCTTGAATCGACTTTGCAGTATTTACCCACATAATTATGCAACACTATTATTAAATATACACCATAACTAATTTTGATTTTAAACAATGATTAAAGCGTAGATGATTGTTAATTAAATAAATATTGAATTTCATTTTCTCTATAATGATTAGATCAAAGTCATTTTCTTGTAGTAGTAAGGTGGCGATATATATAACACAATTGAGAACGATGTATAATGTTAGTTTTGTATATACCATTATAAATATAGATTTGTGCAAATATAGACGTATGCCGAAGAAATCTGGAGAAAATTGTGATGAGCCGTGGGAGAGAAAAGGTCGCGAACCGCTGATTTAAATCGATGTTTATTAACTTTGGCATTCTATAAATTTGGGGGGTACTGCTGAAACAAAACTGTTCGATTACATCTTTCAATAAATCATCTCTGACAATCATGCGCCATTATAATCGTTTTAACATAAATTCACCTTTGTTTCAAAAAGTATTAATACACCATGTTTTAAGTGTTTTAAGTTATGATACATTTGCTGTTGTAATGAATGCGCACTAGGACAGTGCTTCCCAAACTGGAGGCCGCCACAGAACAATTTACGGATTTCGAAAAATGGAAAAAATGTAGGATTTTTTACCTTGCTGGCCGGTTTCAAAAAGAATTTTTCATTTATCTTCAATCCCGAAATTCCGGGATTAGTACTATAACAATCCCGGGATTGGAGACCTAATTGTGCACAAATAGCGGATTAGTCTTCTGGGTACTAGATTAACTCAAGTTACTGCTTTATTTTATAGATAACTAACTTCATTAAAGAAAATTCTTTTGTTGATTTAGTTACGCGAAAATACGAACTATTGTCAGTTCCATTGAGAAAATTTCTCCATTGTAGAGTTTACTAACACTGTATGTCATATTCTAATATAAAACTCATTTACCCCAAAATATCTCATACCTTGGCCCAAATTTCACAGCTGGCTGATTTTATTAAAGATTTAATTAATGCTGTCAAGGTGTAACACCAAACGGCCTGTTATATTGCAATTTTGCGAATAATTCTCTCTCATTTCGACTCCTGTTTACAAATAGACATAATAACACAGTTATATCGAGACCCTTTCTACCTCAATGACATTGTAAAGCATTTCATCAAATTTAATTTGAAATTATTAAAAAAGGTGATATTTTTAGGTTCCATCGCAATTTTGTTACAGAAATTTCACTTCACAGAAACATTTTAATTTAAAAATGATACTCAAGCTTTTGGAAAAAGAGCGTAATCAACCCATTATATGTTTGATAGTCGAAAAAATGAAGAGGGGTGTCAACGTTTTCTGCGTTGCGGCCTTATGGTTGAATCAGATAAATGAATGTAACCTTTAGAAATTAAAAGGTTCCCCGCCCCTGGTTTACATTATTAGTGGACATTAGAGGTACATATTTCCAAGGAAACTTCAATCAATAAAAGTAACTTTAATAAAAAAAAAACTTTATTTTTATCCAAGTTGCAATAGATGTTTATTCACGAAATTATATTAGAATTTAACTTAGTTGAATAATTTTGTCCATATTACAAATTCTTGTTTAAACCATTAATTAATAGCTCGTGTCGACTGGATTAGTCGTGGGGAATCTGCAGCTACCAAGGTCCCACGTTGGTAATTTTGGGAAATCCGCAAATTTCTGGGCTTTAGAAATTAGCATGAAATTGTTTCCGGCGTAAGATTCCCCACTCAATTCCCTGTCGATGTGTACTCCAGCCTTTTGTTGAATCAGAAAAATGAATGCGGCCTTTAGAGAATAAAAGGTTCCTCATCCCTGGACTAGATAAATATTGTGAAAAATTAAACGATTATTCTTGGAATGTGATATCGTCATATCGTGTAGCATAACATGGAATACTTTGTGAGACTTATGAAGTTATCCCACAGATAACGTTGGCATTTAACGTTGTACTATTTTTAAATAACGTCTATACACCACATGGATCTCATTGAGAGATTAACCCTTCAGACTGTTCGTTGCTACCTTCTTTGATCAGGAATCCACTTAACTTCCATACCCGAAATCTGACTTCTCATTCCGGTGCTGCATCTCGAGAAAGAAAAAGGTCTCTCCCGAACAATCCAATCTAATCAGGGAGTTTTATTTTTACTTTTTAACGCGGTATTTGGAATTCTCCATGGCGTTGGAGTGTTGAAGCAAAGCCGAACGCCTTTTTTCGTTTGCGCCATCGGTGCCCCGCCAGCGAGATCGTGATAAGTCAAAATTGGATGTTGCGCGGGACCCATCACTATACTAAACTGTTATATTATTCTACATTCAATTTTTAAGGGTTCAAAATTATGGATTGCAATACCGGTATTGCATGAACCGAGATTAAACTCTTAAGAGTATTTGCAAATTAATTATAATTATAACGAGTGCTTAAACCGAAATAGCTATTGATTTATTAATTAGAACCTTAATAGAAATCAATTATTTGTAAAAAAAATAATAATAATAAGACAGCGCTTTCAGTGATATCTTCACCTCCAAATACAAGCAATTAATTTTGTTATTTCTAGTACTATTGTAATTCGTATTACGTATTATTTATTAAAATCGTTCAAATTATGTACATTCACACAAGTTTTGTCACAAAACTGTCAGTTCAAGTTCATATGTGCACTTGAACGCCTGAAAAGTCGAAACCCGAGTCGTTGGTGACAAAATTTGTGTGAATGTACATAATTTGAACGATTAAAATTTAATATTGAAATTCCACCAAGCACCTTCAGTCGAAATCTTAAATTGTATTATGTATTGTTCGTTTTTAACTCCTTCGCCGCGCCCAGTAGCAAGAATTAGTCGCATGCTTCATTTTTTTCATTTGTATGTTAAGAATTATAATCAATATCTACGTTCTAAACAAAATCCTTATGATAGAGCTCGTCTGCACAAAGAGGCAAAACACGTGACACATAAAACAACCTGTAAAATGATTTTTTTTAAATATCATTTATTTCATTGCAATTTCATTCCTCCGTGAAATATTTTTCTAAATATTGCACAATAATGTGTACGCTATATATAATTTACATCTCATTTTATCAATGAACCGAATAAATATATTTAACGACATTTCGATTCTAAAAGTCAATTCATCGAAGTAGTGCTTGAAATGTATTCATTTTCATGATTGTATTATAAATGGTTCCCATTTGTATAATGTATTGTATGATTGTATTTCCTGGAATCGTTATCTATTCAAGCCTTGAATGATTTATATCATTCACCCTACGCATGTCTCTCAAGACACGATCTTCTGAATCCTTTACAGTCCCTACACCTTTGGAGTCCTGGCGCCCCTCTCCTCTTGACAATGCGTCTAGCTTGTTTTCGAGTGTTTCTGTGGCGTGCTCATCTAAATTATATGACGTTAACGTAACAGTAAAATAATGTCCCATATTTAATTCATCAGCTATTGGTTAGTTGAATGACTTCCTCTACTCGCTGTTTTATGAACATACAGAAGGCGCGTGAAAACATCACAAATATATATGTAAATCGATTATATAATTTGATTAATTTATTGGAAAAAAAATGGATGGATGTTTGTTATAATAATTCCCTATATTGTATGTATGTTCTTCAAGTGACGAATATCGAATACAATGGATCTTCGATATAGAGCACTAATACGGGCGGGGTGACCGTAAAAGCCGAAGTCCCTTTGTATGAAAGATTTTTTTTAATGTTTTAAAAAAAACCCTATGTCCATATTTTAAGGGCAGTATTAAGACGATGCGTTTGATTGTAATCGACAATGTAAACTTATTGAATGGATTACTAAGTGCATCTAATACATTCACTCCGAGTAAATAAATTATTTAACTGCTGTGCAGTTGAGCGAATCAGCGGCCATCGTTGCAAAGTCAGGGCTACGTTCAATTTACGATCTGTGCGGCATTGTGACGTGATTATAATGCGCAGAACATTATTTACAAGGATATATCGTTCCTTTGGGTCAACGAACCGAATCTCAATATTTGATCATTTTATGTTGGAAACGTATAGTACTGGAAACGAAATAGATTATTACAGTATGTGACATTCAAATAGGCATCGGGTAGTTTATGCGTTGAAACTCTCTATATTGATTATATATTAACATTTATTTTAGCCTAAGATAAGTTGAATTTAATGTGATATCTTTGATTGATCGCAATGGGTTGAAATATCGCTGTATATAATGTATATTTTACAGATCGATGCTTGAAATGCTATAACCTTCAATCAAGGAAATATGAAAATAGTCTGCTTAATTTTGAAAGAATTAACGGGCACACTCTTTCTTCTGTACACTTCCAACCTATACGACTTGTATTATAGTTTCGAATTCCAATAATCTTTGTGGTAAATTGTTAGTACACCACTGAGAAGCCCGAAGCCATTGATGTTGATGTTTATGGGAAAAGAATGCTGGTAAAACATAGAGGTGTGCTTTACTTTTACTCTCCTTCTTTACCTATTTATAAACAAGTAGGAGGTAATTTTTAACATCAATGCCTTCAGACAGAAATCGATAAATTGATTGATAAAAATTTACTTCATACTAACTACATTTATTCAATACAGTTTTCCTTGAACTCGTGAGATACGTCACAGAAGCCAGCGACGTTTATTATCTCCTCCATCAGTCCTGTCAGTATTGTATTCTCTATTTAAAAAAAACGTGATATTATTATACTTTTGTAAAATATTTTTTGTAAATTAAAAATCTTCATATTGATAAACATACCATAGTATATCAAATTGAAAGTCTGAATTCCTCAAAATTCACAATGCTTTTTTCATTTGGTCCCAAAAAAGCACTCTCAAGAATTGTTTCGCTGTGAATTTACAAATTTTAGTTTTCAAATTGGGTTGCAGTTTTCATTTTAGGTTTTTTTTAAATTATTGTTTGATCATTTTCTATCAAATGATTCGCAAACTCTGAAAAATGTTCCTTTTTAGACATATTACGTGTTGTAAACGTGTCTGTCTGTCTGATGATGCTTCTCAAAAAGGCGTAACACGTGTCACAAGTCGTAGCACAAAAAGTTTAATAACAAATTTAATTTAATATTAATTATACCCAACTTTATCTATCGTTTTTTAGACTGTCCACTGTACGCATTCGTAACCGTTTCTAAATTTGTCTATACAATTTGGTTTCTTTTTATTGTATTCTTTTCTTAGATGAATATCTTTTAGATATCTTCATAGTATATTTAAAACAGAACAATCCTGCTTAACATCATTTACAGACATAGTTTACCTCACACGAAAGTTGAAAAAAATAAATACTCTCAAGGGAAGCGATCGGTAAAATCTCAGTCACACGTTTATTTTGAATGTAAACGCAGGAAGCAAGTCGGAAAGAGTTGTCCATGTTTTAAACGTCAAAGAGCGTTCCTTTTTTAAATTCGGGAGACTTGTTTTTTGATGTTGAAATAATAATTATTATTTTATTACGTTAACTTTAATGGCTTCCTTCAGCGGTAAAAAATGTTCTGGATAATGAAATAATCATTTTGTTTTATTTTCAATTCGAAAGCTGAAAATGTTTTTGTCATTTTACCGTGCTGCTGCATAACTTTATTTTATTTTTGTAACTCTATTTGTGCCCTTTTACTATTGCTTATTTTTAAATTAATTCTATTATTTTGTGTAGCTTTAAATTTTATTTTCGTTTTCATTGATAAGTATTCTATGTATAACAATTATGCTTTACAAAATTACATCACTCTAACTAATAAAATAAAAATTATTTATTAATCCTTTTATGGATTTGTATTCAAATATCTGTGTTGTCTAAAATTCTCTTCCATACTCCACCTATCCAATCTAAAATAATTAGTTATCTTAGGCCTATCCTCACTTTAGCTATGCTCAATAAGGATTCCATTTACTTATCATTATGAACGGGCATGGTTAAAAATGTATAGCGCAATCTTCCTCTCTAAAAGACATTTTACATTAAAAATATCTATTTTGCAACAGCTTTAGATTACGACTATACATATATTATAATAACTATTTCAATATTGTGTTACTTTCTGCTTGCTATTATTACGTGTCCAATATGTCAAATGGACTGGTTAAAAATCGTAATATGTAATAATAGTTGAGTTTCATCAAAGACCAACCCTTCTTCAAAGAGAACTGTCAATATCATATACACTTAGGAATGTTCCTAAATTCCGCAAGTGGTTTGCGAACAGAATTACATAGATATTGTCAAAGTTTCCTGATCGAATCGAACGGGCGACCATTTCGTAAATAGAATTCAAATTTTTCAATAAAATAAAACATCTATATATTAATAGCCGATAAAATAAGTTTTCACTTTTCACAAATGTGTGCGTACTGATGTCCACTTCGCCCAATGATAGCGCTTTATTTTGAACACCACACTTTTTCGGCCAATTGGAATGGACGTCTTTTTATATTCAAAATTCAAATTTCCTGGCTTAGAACTAAAGCATCGTAATTATATTGAGAGAACTTTATTTGAAAGTTTGCATGGCTACAAAGTTTTTTAAATAATCAAATGTACTGATTCGATTTTTTGAAGCTATAATTATAGGGCTAGGAACTGATTTGACAGTGATTTTGTTCGGTGTCATCTTCTATTTATTAGTAGTCGATAATGTCCGTTTTGATTGCATGATTGTCACTGATTTCCCCTCCTCCTGAAGACGGTCCCCTTCCCCCACCCCTCTGCCCGCTATCGCCATCCGTTCATTTTTCTCTGACGTCTATTAGTCATGACAAAACAATTAATTTTCGTACTGACCAAAAATATTCTGTCAAGCTGGGGATCGAACCCATGTCCCTTTTTCATTCTAATCGTTTGAACAAATATCCATTGTTCCACAAAGCGATTAAATTTAGTGAGGTGGAACGTCTACTTATTTTAAAAATTTCAAACCAATAGAAATATGTTATTTCTTAGTGACCTTACGACATCTGTTAGTGAAAGATTGCACTAAACGAATTTGAATAATTGAAAATAGAATATGTCAAATACTTATGAGATATTTTTCCTTTTCTACGAAATATATTTGTTTGGATACTTGAAACATTAGCAGGGCTGTCGATATATGGTCCCAGAGTCATCATTTTTTTCGAAATATATTTGTTAGCAAACTTGAACATTATTCCAAATATAAAATAATTTACGCAATTTCTGCTCCTACGAAAAATGGTTGTTAGCAAACTTGAACATTATTCCAAATATTAAATAATTTACGAAATTTCTGCTACTACGAAAAATGGTTGTCAGCAAACTTAAACATTATTTCAAAAATAAAATATTTCACGAAATTTCTGCTACTACAAAAAATGGTTGTTAGCAAACTTGAACATTATACCAAAAATTAAATATAAACGAAATTTCGGCTACTACGAAAAATGGTTGTTAGCAAACTTGAACATTATTCTAAATATTAAATAATTTACGAAATTTCTGCTCCTACGAAAAATGGTTGTAAGCAAACTTGAACATTATTCCAAATATTAAATAATTTACGAAATTTCTGCTCCTAAGAAAAATGGTTGTTAGCAAACTTAAACATTATTTCAAAAATAAAATATTTTACGAAATTTCTGCTACTACGAAAAATGGTTGTTAGCAAACTTAAACATTATTTCAAAAATAAAATATTTTACGAAATTTCTGCCACTACGAAAAATGGTTGTTAGCAAACTTAAACATTATTCCAAAAATTAAATATTTTACGAAATTTCTGCTACTACGAAAAATGGTTGTTAGCAAACTTGAACATTATTCCAAAAATTAAATATTTTACGAAATTTCTGCTACTACGAAAAATGGTTGTTAGCAAACTTGAACATTATTTCAAAAATAAAATAATTTACGAAATTTCTGCTACAACGAAAAATGGTTGTTAGCATACTTGAACATTAATCTAAATATTCATTAATTTACGAAATTTCTGCTACTACGAAAAATGGTTGTTAGCAAACTTTAACATTATACCAAAAATTAAATATAAACGAAATTTCGGCTACTACGAAAAATGGTTGTTAGCAAACTTGAACATTATTCTAAATATTAAATAATTTACGAAATTTCTGCTCCTACGAAAAATGGTTGTAAGCAAACTTGAACATTATTCCAAATATTAAATAATTTACGAAATTTCTGCTCCTAAGAAAAATGGTTGTTAGCAAACTTAAACATTATTTCAAAAATAAAATATTTTACGAAATTTCTGCTACTACGAAAAATGGTTGTTAGCAAACTTAAACATTATTTCAAAAATAAAATGTTTTACGAAATTTCTGCCACTACGAAAAATGGTTGTTAGCAAACTTAAACATTATTCCAAAAATTAAATATTTTACGAAATTTCTGCCACTACGAAAAATGGTTGTTAGCAAACTTAAACATTATTCCAAAAATTAAATATTTTACGAAATTTCTGCTACTACGAAAAATGGTTGTTAGCAAACTTGAACATTATTTCAAAAATAAAATAATTTACGAAATTTCTGCTACAACGAAAAATGGTTGTTAGCATACTTGAACATTAATCTAAATATTCATTAATTTACGAAATTTCTGCTACTACGAAAAATGGTTGTTAGCAAACTTTAACATTATTCCAAAAATTAAATAATTTACGACATTTCGGCTACAACGAAAAATGGTTGTTAGCAAACTTAAACATTATTCTAAAAATTAAATAATTTACGAAATTTCTGCTAACTATAAAAATAAAATAAATAAAAATAAAATAAAATAAAATAAAATAAAATTAAATTAAATTAAATAAAATACCATAAAATAAAATAAAATTAAATACTTTGCAACAAAAATCTCACGTTGCTGGGCAACGGGCTTACAGCTAGTTTAACCTTATTTGACCTATTGCAGGACATGGTATTCGAATGCATAACAGCTGTCTTTTTCTGTGTTTATTTAATAAACTTTACTATATGAACGGGTTGACAACTATTCACTGTAGCCTTCCCGTTCACATGTTTTAAGATTGCGATATTTTCGCCTCCTACTAATTGAACCCAAAACTATCTATATATTAATAGCCGATAATGTCCGTTTGTTTGTAAGGCGTCCCCGATTTCACACCTTCCAGTCTCCACTTTTTTTAAATAAAATAAAATAAATTAAAATTAAATTAAATTAAACACAATGCAACAAAAATCTCACGTTGCTGGGCAACGGGCTTACAGCTAGTTATTTATTATAACTACAAAATATGTAGTATTATAAAATATGTAGACAATGACTTCTAGTGAAACCATGCATCCATCCAGTTCGGTACCTCATCTCATAAGTATGTGAGTGTCTTGCTTTTTACATCTAATATATATTGGAGTGAATCAGCATCAAAATATTTCATTTGTTGAATGGTCACATCACAAGGTTTACCGGAAATGTTATATTATTATCATACCACTTGCTTATATATATTTTAAACAATGGTTTTAAATAATGCTTAAACATCTTATGAAATATGATAATGTGGGATAAAGCAAAAAAAAAACATTAAATTAGATAACTTTGTTATTCCACTTTGTGTGCTACAACGTGTGACACAGATTTCGCCTGTTTGAGAAGCATCATCAGACTCAACGTTTACGAATAAACTAAAAATTGATTAATTTTAAAATAAAAGTCGGGGGTTGGCTTTCTTACCGAACGCAGAAGGGGGGGTAAGATACAAACTTTGATAGTAAAAATTAAAAAATAATTTCTTTCATTATGTGTGGAAAACCCCAATGGAAATAAATTGTTGTTCCACCTACCTCATTTAAAATGTTATTTACTAATGCTTCCTTCCTATTAATGACTTTATTAATTTCCAAAAACTCCAAACTATTTATTCTTAACCCTCTACTATTTACTTTATGGAGTATTTCAACATTTTTATTTTTATCAAAACTGTGATCATTTTCTATCAAATGATTCGCAAACTCTGAAATATTACTCTCGAAGAGGTGATACATGTGTCACAAGTTATAGCACAAAAAGTGGAATATCAAATTCGATTTATTTTAAAAATGAACTTCCACAAATTTACCGCCGAATATTTCAAAGATAAAAAAATATCCTGCTTATTTGGATATGCATAAAGTACAACTAAATGTTTTTAGATTCTATTTCGAAAATACATACTTCGATTCTACACCCCCCTCCTTGCTCCTCTTAAATGGAAAAAAACCCACACCTCCATTTTGTAATTTTATAATTTTAAAATGTTAGAATCAATCTTGCTTCATTACTTAAGCAAACTTTGCGATAGTAAGTCTGAAGATGCCTCTGAAAGAGGCGAAACACGTGTCACAGTTAGTAACACAATACGTGGAATAATCAAAGTTAATTTAAATTTTCTATTAAAATGAACTTCCACAAAGTTACCGCCGAAACCATCGAAAGTATTACAACTAAATGATTCACTTTTAATTTAAGTTTTTTTAATATTTAAGATTGATTGTTTTATCATAGAATTTTTTTCATTTCGATTTAACTCCCATATAGAACTCTGATCTGGCGCTTTAAAAGTAAGTGTAAATCTCGTCCATTCAATTATTCTCGGCGAGATTTGATTGGGTCATTATGGAGAAGCGCGTTCTTTGATGGTCCCCGCTTGTATTTAAATTATTCTATCCGTCGACGTCAAACTAATAACGAAACTCAACAGCCATACTTTGATATTCAAAGAAGAGGTCCGTCAGATGAAGCTGTTTTTTTTTCCGGGAACGGTTTTAAAATGCAAATGTTTTCCGGAATTACAGACTAAAAAGAAATAGCTTTTCAGAAAAGTGACTCTCGGAACGCAATAATCGAAATGGTTTCTTTTGGCAAGCAACTAAATGTTTTATTTAAAGCACCAATTCAAAACAATGTAGTTTTTGTATTAACAATACGTGAGTATGTATATATATGTATAATAAATAACTGAAGGTATTGTGGTACACATTTTGACGTAAATTAAAGTTTTTAATGTAAAACTGGATGTATAATCCGAAAACTAGCTCATGCAAGAATTATATTTTTTTAAAATTCGCCAACCAAACATGTTATCAACCTTAATTATAGAGAGTATAGACAGACTGGTGTGCAATGTTTTGAGGACTGGTTGTTGATTATTCATTCAATTTATCAAATTACTTACTATCGTTTTTAACAACTTGTTACAATGTAGCACACACTGGCTCTTAACGCTGTTACTTTAATCGTTGTATGATTCATTATCCAATCTGAAAAAATTACATCATTTTTAGAACTGATTCCTATTCCCTGAAAAACGTTTATATTGTAACACGTCGGAAAGACGGCATCGTTCGTATTTCAGCGGTGCTATTCCCGTGTGAATACGCTTATTTTGAATGTTCTGAAATACTCAACACAATCACGTTTTCAGTATACAGACCGTCCAACACAGCCACGTGTGAAATATTTCAGATCGTCCAAAAGAAGTGTATACACGCGGGAATAGCACCGAAAATCAATCTACCAAATTACCCAGGGTATTTATTTTTCGTTATTAATTAAATATGATTTTATATATATATATTTTTTAATCTATGTCCGCTCCCAATGTGGAGCATATGACCTCGCAACAGAAGTGTTTCTACGAGAACTGTTTGTTACTCAGTTGCTCAACCACTCGTATTTTTAAAGATAGTAGGAATAGAAGCATAGGGTTAGAACAGGACTAGTTGCTAGCTTTACTACGCTCTGTTTTTAAGATAGAACGGGTGGGAGGGGAGATCTCAAGACATTACTTATCTCTACAGAAGTTTTTCTATGAGGACTGTTTGTTACTCAGTCGTTCAACCTTTCTTTGTATTACATATAAATTAAAGTAAAAGTAATAAAACATCTTTAGTACTTTTTCCACATAAAATTTATTGGATCAAGACCGGTTTCGCTGATTGTCAACTGATATTTCTTATCAGTTGAAAATGCTCACCATGGGCGAAACCGGTCCTGGTCCAATAGATTTTATGTCGAAAAAGTACTAAAAATGTTTTATTATTTTTATTATAATGCCATTCACCAAGTATTGACAGTAAACACCTTAAAAGGTATAAATTAAAAGTTAATCTAATCTTCGTTTTGCTATCCGATTACGTTTTATATATTTCTTAGTCAATCAACAAAGTGAAGTAACCGTTTTATTTTTAAATATAACTCAAAATAACAAAGAAACTCAAATTTTGATTTAATTTTGTTTGCTCTAAAATTGAAAGGGTTCATTAAACTGTCGTGACAGTAGATCGCAAATTATAGTTGATGAATAAGCGACAAAAATGTTAAAAGCTACTCACTATAAATAAAACGATGCCTACCAGCATATTTTAATAACTAAACCAGCCACTTGAAGGATAATCTAATAATGCTTGACGTTTGATTGTACCAGCATGCAGCAATCCCTTCGAAATGATAACTAAGCTTTGATCTTGTGCATATCGCGTAGAAGTCTGCACAGGCCGAAATTTTACAAAATTACCCGGTCCGAGCCCGAAAGACTAAGGCCCGACCCGAGTCTAATTTTACTCCTCAGTCCGAAAAAACCCTCTTTTTACAAATTTACAACAATTTACGAATCACTATAAAACTGGTAATAATTAAAATCATCATCGCTGACTTATGACACGAACATAGTCTGAAATATTTTTCTGAAGTAATACATTCCTTACCCGGGCCCAGCCCGAGTCCGAATCTCAATTGCGCTTACCCGTCCGAACCCGGCCCACGGGCCGGGTCGGGCAAGGGCCCGTGCAGACCTCTTATATCGCGTATACCTCTGTAATATGTATGGAATCACGTGCAATTAACCCAATCGTGGAATTTACTCCTAGCCTACAGTTTAAAAGAAATTGTGTATTATCTGTAGAGATTTACGCTTACAGCAATTTTATAATAAATGACTAATGTTCAAAAAATAAAATACTCATTTGTACTAATTCCCACTTATATTTAATAAGATCAGGACCGGTTTCACTTATGATGAGCATCATTAACTGATATGATAATACAATGTTACAGTGTTATTTATACAAAAAAGGTATAATTAACAATCGGTATTAAAAGGAATTTACAAATAATGCTACAAAATATGAATAAATGACACCTATTGACTAAAATTAAAATGTTGAATACCTCTAAAACGTAATTGCAAACCTCGCTAAATAATAATTAAGATATAGTAGAGAGACTAACGGTAAATTCTAACATATTATTAATCATCTAATTTCTCTTTTATTATAAATGATCAGAACCGGCTTCGATTATGACGAGCATTATCAACTGTTGTTCAAATTAGTGTTATATTTTTTTAACACATTCAATGTATTTCTATCATAGTATTGACAGCGACCTTAAAAATTACTAACTGATTGTTTGGCATTCACAATATTTAAGTTTTAAAATTATTTTTGAAACTTTCGATCTTTTATTAGGATAAAGTAACTGAATATATAAAAAAAATGTCAAATACGAAAATTGATCCGGTATTTTGAAAAATTCATTATAATACACAGTACATAGTTATATCAATTGAAAGATAATATCAAGTAATATATATTTCATATTCATATCTGGCAACCCTAGCCTATATCCACGGTATTGAAGGCCATTATCCTCAGGAGTCCATTCACTGCAATTTATAGAGATGCTCCAACTGCAGCAGTGAACGCAAACGTTGCCGTCTAATAAATGCACTATTGTCCTCAGCTCGTCTATCCTCCATGAACTGCAACCATAAAGTAAACCGCAAAAGAATAACGTGCTGTTAAACATAAATAAAACATCACGCAAAAAGTGTTGCAGCTTTGCTATGTAGAGTTTTATTGTCTATGGCGCCTGACTTTAAATGAGATATTCAAACAATTTTATTAATGTTGAATGTGCTAAAATTAATTTAATTTATAATATATGAGTAGAGGCATATTGCATGGTCAAATTTGCAAGTCATACTACTTTGTAGACGCATACATATTATGATCATATCATCTTGATATCGATTCTACGGTTGTATCATTAAGTCGAACATTAAAAAAATAAGAAAAAAATAAGAGTAAAACGAATTCTTCTTTCGGACTCACCTTGAAAGTGTCAATGATGCAGCCAATGGCAATTGAAATATATTGTGACGTTGCAAAACAAACGTGGCCATCTTTACATCATAAATGAAGCTTGGTAAATCGATTTATTTTCATATTAATTTAACCAGTAAGTTCAGGTTTCTATTTAGAAATTCGGTTTGAGCTGTGGTACTTAATCCAAATTCCTTAATAAATAATAAATTTAATTTTTTATCTGGGAGATAGCCACGATTGATTATATTTCTGGATTTGACCAGTTTTTATATAAATTCGGTTGAACATCACCAGTTCTTATTAGTGCTGTAATATGTATATCTAGGTAAAACAAACAGAGTCGTGTCTAAATAAATGTTTATGATATTTCTTCATTGAATACCTTTTAGTTTACATATTTTAATTAATATTTTTAGCCAACAATTCAATTATATATATTGTATTCACGTCTTATATATTACTGTAAATGTAACTGTCAGATGTTTATTGAATAGCATTGAGTTATTTATTTCAAACAAGACAATCATGTAAATTAGGGCTTGTCGGTTTTTCGGCTAAATTTGTGACATTCGAAAACCGGTTTTTCAACTTCGTAAGCGGTTGTGCCGAATTTTCCATAAACGAGTCTATACACAAAAGGACAGAAAATTTAGATTTTTTTATTTGATGGCTTAAAGACCATATACCTCACATCATTACCCAGCGAAAGAGTATTTTCGATATCAGGAAATTTTGTTACAAAACGATCAGTGGACGCTTTGTGTTTTCTTAAATCATATTTTCTGAAGAGTATCACCAAATAATTTCTTGTTGTTTATTATAATGTATATAAATAAACAACATAAAAAAAATACTTTTTCTCGCTATTTTATTTGAATTATCCTTGTTTTCTAAAACTTCGAAAAACAGGTAAAACCGGTTTTCTAAATATATTGACATTCGAAAACCGGTTTTTTCAAAAGTCTGTTTTTGTATAAGCCCTAATGTAAATACTCGATGGAGATGACTAACTTTGAAAAAATATCACATATTTTGTTTAAAAAAATGTATGAGAAAATTACTATATAACCATGATTAAAATATATTTTATGATATAAAACCTATAAAGATATAAACCAAAAAGTCAGTAACTGGACCACGTTTGTTTTGTAACGTCACAATAACCTTTATCAGGACCGGCTACTGCAATGAATCAAGTTGTATTTCATTGAAATATTAATGTAAATTATCTTCGCTATTGTTATTAATATCTATTTTTCCCATCTTTCTACGATTATTATCTTATGTATGTGTTATGTATTTCATTTTAATCATGACGCCGCATTGTTTATCTTATCGACTGATAGCGGTGTCCATTTTATTTCAAATACTGTATTAATTTCACAAAATATTGTATAGCTAGAGCTAACTAAATTTGATGCATTTATTTTTAAATTAAAGACAGCTATTGTTTGGCCGTAAATACGTATGTATAATTTATTAAATTATTACCACTCTCGTTTGCATGTGTCCATGTAATGACACATAAAGTTTTGGCTTTTAAACTGTACATAATCCTTGTATGTTTACATGGAGACATAAGTAATAAAAAATAATATTCCAGGATTATTAAATTCATCACAAACAAATTGATCATAAAATACCGGTCATGTACGAAAATCCAACAGCATTCCATAACGCATTTAAAAGTCGATAAATGTGACTAAATAACTTATGAACAAGGCTTTAGAATCAGGTAAAAATAAAATGACTCCGACTCCGGCTTTAAATAAAGAACCGACTCCGAATTGATCATTTCTGTTTAAATTACATTTGTGTATACCACCAGATCATTCTAGTCACTAGAATAAGTTTAGTACATTTAACCAATCAATATGATGGTGGGCTCCTAATAATTGTGGGAAATTGTATTCCCAGAGGCATTTTCATCAACAAAGAGGGGAAAGTTGCACTCTATGAAAACCTTTTTAATTAATGGTTATCCTTTAGTTGAATTATCAGATAATTATTCCAATCGTCATATAGGTACGATAGATTAAATAGATAGATAGAATAATTCATTGGTATATGATATCTCATTTCTTGAACTGTGTTGTTAGCAAGTGGTATCAAATCAATTATAATATTATAGATTTGTTACTTATTGGCAGGGTAAAAATACTTCAACGTGATGTGAACAGTGTTCAATATAGCAGTGAAAATGTTAAAATGTTTCAGAAGACGTTCCCGTTCTACTTACAATGAATATGATTATTTTAGTTACACAAAACGTACGTGAAATAAAATATTATTAAACATACCTCATAAGCTACTTGAAATCCAAAATTCTCAACGATCGGCTAACAATACAGTGACTTTACGTTATTAATGAAAGAGGATATTCAATGTTAACGACCTGTCCTTAAAAAAACCTATATTTTCTAAATTAAAATAATTAATTTGAAAATAAGCACTATTTAATACGGCTCACAGAAATATATGACTGAAATTTCTAAACGGCACGGCGCCGGTGTCATTACTGCGTGTGTACGTGAATGTGTGGATATTGAAGAAGCTTTGGTTAATGAGTATACGTCTTAAAGTTGTGATGTTAAATTGTTGTTAAAATCTGCGGAGTTATTATCAAATGAATTTGAATGCAGATTGCAGACACTAGTTAATTAAGGAGGATCTCTAATGCTCAATATGATTTGTGTATTTGGTTTTTACGGTCGGTGCAACTTAAATGTAACGATTGCGGCTATGTCCACTATTGTTATAGTCGATCTGTCGAACGCCAACGATTAACAGAATTTTGTTATATTCTTTCAAGATTAACTACAATGTTTTGTCGGTAAATTTGATGTATATTTGAGAATTATACGTTTTTTTTTCGGAAACAAAATACAATTTTCAAAACAATTTCCTGCCTTGAATGAAAAAGTATTCCGGATTTTAATGAAACTCGCCCATAGCGTTATATTTATTCATACACGAAAAGATTTTATTTTTCATATTATGTTAAGATATTTTGATTTTTTTTTCACATTAGATGAACTCGGACATCATTTTTTATACAGTGCGGCCTCTTGGTTATTCTGATGCGATCTTTTGACTTGATCAAAATATTCACTTTGATCAAAAAAATATACGCAAGCGCTTGGAAAAAGAGCGTAATCAACCCATTATATGCTCGATAGTCGAAAAAAAGGGGAGGGAGTGTCAACGTTTTCTTTTCTGCGGCCTTATGTTGAATCAGATAAATGAATGTGGCCTTTAGAAATGTAAAGGTGCCCCACCTGATCTATGAAATAAACAACCATATTCAAGAATTAAAGTTATAATTTTAAAAAATATATATATTGACCTGCTTGGGAATTGAACCCAGACCCACCTGCTTACTTACTTAAAGCTGCAAGTGTTTATTAACAAATTACTAATCTTCATAAAACGTATTTTTTATTATTATAAAATATTATTGACACTTGTTTAAATATTAATTGCATACAGGGCCTATTTGGCGCCCTAGGCAACGATTATTGGCGCGTTCCCTTTTTAACAAATCATCCCATTGTTTTCGAAATAATGAAAGAAATAACTTTTTCATATATCCACGTCCGCTCCTAAAGTGAATCATGTGGTCTTTTAATGGAGGTATCTCAACAGAAGTTTTTATACGTGAACTGTTTGTTACTCAGTCACTCAACCTCTCTTTTTCAAAATCATATATAATACGATACATAAATACAAACCTCAAAATAATATAAACCTTATTATTAGATTATTTACCAATAATTTGAATACTCCATTTATACGCCTTCTAATGGTTTGCGCCCTGGTTGCATATTAACATGTTGACAATAATTTAATTGTTTTTAGTTCCAATTGTGTTACTGTAATAACCACCGTGGTACGAGGCCACAGATGCCGACGGGCTCGGTCCTTCGATGTATTCGTATTGTATATTGTTATTTTTAAGTACAGCTTCTTAATGTCATTTATCCCTCTATCCCTCCCTGCCGTTATGTGTTATTATGTCGTTATCCTGAAATTAAGAATGTGCCCTTTTCTTTTACAGCCGAAGGCGACCTCACAGCCTTTGCCCTGAGAAAGGAACATTACGCTTGCAAGAGTCTGCTCAATTCTGATTTATTTACGCCTGACACAAGGTAAGCTATGAAAAAACTACTATTTTATTTGCATAAAATATGTTATAAGTGGGTCAAAAAAACTTCACTGAGAAAAACTCAAATAAGATGGGTTACGAAAGTTTAAAATATTTTCAATTAGTATCAACTGGGGTTTGTCGGTTTTCAAAAACCGGTTTTTTTTTTGCTAAATTTGTAACATTCGAAAACCGGTTTTTCATCTTCTTAACCGGTTGTGCCGAATTTTCCATAAACGAATCTATAAACGAAAGGACAGAAAATTTTGATCTTTTATTGGATGGCTTATGCCTCACATCCATTACCCAGCGAAAGCGAGTATTATCGTTATCAGGAAATTTTGTTAAATCATATTTTCTGAGTAACACCAAATAATTTTTTGTTGCGTATTATTGTTTATATAAAAAAAATAACTTTTTCTCTCTATTTTAATTGAATTGTCCATTTTTTGTAATACTTCGAAAACCGGATAAAACCAATTTTCGAACAATATTGACATTCGAAAAACGGTTTTTTCAAAAGTTGGTTTTGTATAAGCTCTAGTATCAACATTAGTTTTAATATAATTTATAATATGCTGTTTGAGTTATATTTTTAGGTTTCGAGTTTTTTTCGAAAAATATAGGTAAATTTAAAAATAAATGTTTTATCTTTATATCACAATTTTTTAATTATCTCAAATTCACTAAAAATATTCAAAATATGTTGAGGGATAAAATTGTACGTACAAAGTTTACATTGCGTCAATAATTAATTGTACCTATTCCATTCATTCACAATCTTGAGAAACTCAGATTCTTATATTCTTCATTAAGAATTCACATCTTTGCCATAGTCAAACTATGAAAAGTTAATTTCAGTAGAATTGCCCGAGATGATACATAAAACTTTCCAACGTAGAAAGTTTTATTTATAACGATGTTTTTTGTGAAATTTCTTGATTCAACCTTATTCGGTATTCCATTGAAATTCATTATTCGTCGCGGTATTTCTTTCGTTAACTATTTTCCTTCCGGTAGCACAAGAACATGCTTAATTAAAACATTGAAGAGTGAACCAGTACTTATTAGCCAGCTGAAGAAACTTTATATTTTTCAACAAGAAGCAAAACATTGACGATGTTGACTATAATTTTCATAATAATGAATCACACGGACTTTTTTATTATCCCGAGTAGAATACGTATCGACTTTGGAATGTGAAAAAAGGACGTAACCACAGTTTTTCAAAACAGCTTTTTTCGATAATTAACTTATCCAACTTTATACACGTTCTATCAAAAGGATGTAAGCCTTAGCTTATCCATTACTAGTTATGTACTTATATTCATACTAGTCTAATAACAGATATATTATACCAATTGTATGCTCTATCAATGTATTTATATGTATACAAAAATATTACCAGCATTAGTCGGTATTATTATGTACAAAATATTTTCGGAATTAAGTACAATTATGTTGTGGTCTGTATCATAATTTTTTCTCCGGTGGCTGATAATTAACATTGTCGGTGGCTAAAATTAGTATGCACCACCCTTCGTCTATTACGTGAGTACCGTAAAACAATTTTCTTGTTTTTGTTCATCTGACGGTTCCATTGGACATCGTTTTGGCGGAAAATAAATTCTGACCGAAATGAGGGAATTCCCGGAAATGGCATTGTAAAAAGGATTTAGGGAAACGAGATAAGGCTGGTTCGGATTTACAGACAAGTAGATAATAGATTTAAGGGCGGGCCGAAATAAAAGAAACATTTTTAAATGGAGAAAAATTGAAACAAAACAGAATTCACTGAAAGGATTTTCTGATTTAGGGGAAACTTAACTGAAAATTAACTTAACTGATTGCACATTTTGTTATTTAATATTTATATACAATAGGATGTTTTAATAGATTGGATTATCTTGCTTGAATATTATATTATGTATAAATGTTAACTTTTTTATCCAATATTAGCATTTCAAACTATGTAATTGTTTCGCTTTATTTATTTGCAGTTAAAATAAGTTGATTCGATTGAAGTGTGTTCAATAAATAAAATTTATATGTTTTCTTTTGGTTTCCAACCGATTATTATAACGAACCGCATGTTTAATATACTATTTATTTTATTTTCTAGACCAAAGTGTCTGCTGGATCTTTATTCATCAGCCGGTCGCCATTCTCCTCAACCCGATGGATTCACAGGAACTCGAGCTGGAAGACGATCTCCCCTCATACTTTGCACTCCAGTTCTTGGCGCGAGGAGACGGAAGCTTCGAGAGAAGGTGGACGTGGAAATAGAGACTAGATTGGTAAGATTTATTGAACTAAAAAATATTTGTTGTGTATGTGTTATCATCCTCTTACTTAAAAATACTAAATACACAATCTTTAAGTAATCAACAAATTTTATTTGTCAGTGCCGGGATATGCCGAAAATTTTTGTACCACTACTTGTGAAAAGCACAATATTCCTTTGTACTTATTTCCACTATTTATATACCAAGATCAGAACCGGTTTCGCTCGTGGCGAGCATTATCATTTTTTTTTATGACACATTCTATAAAACTTGACACAATTATTCTACTTGTAATTGTTTACACAAATCTAAATATTATTTCATTGTGCAAAACTGCTTATAATATGTGTGTGTGCTTTCTACATCTATATAGTATTTTTATTGAAGTCATACCTAGTACTTAAATGTAAAATAATCTATCTAGAAATACATAATTCGACCAGCACGTCGGCATATCGTCTACACAAATTTATCGGTGTTTCAAAGATTCGGCAGTAACTATTTAGTGAGGATAGATTTAATATTTCACCGGTCGATGGTCATAGATGTTAAATAAATAGTATGTAGAATAATTAAGGGCAGGCGTTTGAAGCTAGTTTTTTTGCAGTGCTTTCCTTTAGTACTTTCATTTTCTATGATGACCATACAAGGTAAGAAATTGTGGTTGTCATTATTGAAGTAGCATTCGAAAGCGCCACAGACTCGCATACTCATTGTCAGCGGTCGCTTAAAAATAAACCTAACGAAATCATTCAAAATTCTTGACTTATTATATTTATTTGACGTGTAATAGGTACAACTTAACCTCAAAAAGTAACACTAAAAAACTCTCGGTTAATCAGTAATGCACACAAAAGCATGAAACCGCTTTGCTTTGTTTTCTGTTTTTTGTTTAAAATGGAATGCCTTTGATGCGTTTTTTTATTATTTTACGGCTCGAGTATAAACAGTCATTAGTAACAGTGTGCTCTTTTTTGACCGGCTGACAATGAATGGATTTATCGTAACTATAATTTCTGTATTCTATGTTTAGCTACCTATACACTATGGCCGTGCATCGACAATAAAATAAATTTATCGCTTATACTATCATAGGTCATAACTAACTATATATGACTACTATCCATAAACAATAAACTAAGTTTATCGGTTATACCACAATGTAAATCCAAAATGGTTAAATAAACTTGTTTGATTTATTTTTTAATTGATTTAGACCTTTTTGGAAGATACGTACAATGCTTCCTGGAGATGCCCAGAGCATTGTCCATTTTTAACCAGCAATTTATATTTTAACATACAAGAAAAATTCTTCAGTGTCAAAACTATTTACCGGTATAGGGTGACCAAAATTTTCGTGATTTCAATCATATTTTCGAATTATTTAAAAACTGTCATTGCCAAGATATTTGATATATGCAAACATCGAAACATTAAATGGTAAATAAACTTAATTTTGTTGCTCACTCCATTGTTTTGCATCAACTGAGATATAGGAAATCTGTGTAAATTAGTGATCTGTAATTTTGTTGTCTTATAATTTTTTTCTATTTGTGTCTCAAACTTTATTTTTCATATAAATAGGGATATAACGATGTGGCCAAAACGTTTTAGTTGTTACAAATCTCTCCTCGTATCGTTTTCAGAGTCGCATTAGGGTTGAGGCAGTGGTGTAGGAAACGGTCATGCCGCCCGGGGCGATCCTTGAATTTGCCGCCCCCGATATTTCCTCTAATTTTGTTTTTTAATCATTTCTGCTATTTTGTATCTTTATACTAGGAGTTTTTACTACAGGTGGCTTAATTTTTTATATATAAATATAATTTCTCGAAAAACATTGTATTTATTTTTGAAAATGCCGCCCGGGGCGGTCCGCTCTTACTACACCCCTTGCTACGCCATCGGGTTGGGGCCGAATGAAAAAAACTGTATTACCCTTGGTTTTGGTGAGATGGTATTCAGTCTTCGGAATCGAACCGTTGAACGTGCAATCGAATAGATTGTTAACCTGGCATATAACAGGCGTGGGAAAACGTTTTGACTGAAAAGTCACGTTAAAAAATCAAAATGACCAGCGGGTCGCAAGTAAAGTGCTATCCATATAAACACATTATTCATTATCGTGAAAAAGGAATTATAGCACTAAATAATGATTATCATCAATTATTGCTCGCACATTGAGTCGTAGAACCAGGGTTTCGAACCGGAACTGAACTGAAAAACCGTTAAAACCTTTATTTTGCCGTAACGAAAACCGAAACCGAACCGAAAAAAATATCGTTTTTTTTCGGTTTGTGGATTTGAAAGTCTCGGAAGAGCTTAAAAAAACGAGTCACGCTGATATTTTGAGTAAATTCCTGGGTTTTTTGAGTCGAGCTGAATCGAAAACCTTTTGCCAGAACGAAAACCGGAACCGATATATACATATTTTTACTTGAACCGGAACGAAAAAAATAGCGGTTCGAAGCCCTGCGTAGAACTGCCAGGCCTAGTCTAGAATGAAAACAATTTACAGTCAGCTATTCGCCAAAGCTCCTCATGCTTCAATAAGAATACGCATAATTTGATCATAAGATGGTGTGAGCGCTATACATTTTGTTTCAACAGTATTCCTTAAAATCAATCACGATTGATTTATGGTAACCCTAGTACAGCACTATCGTGGTCGTACGTATGCCCAAAAAACCGGTTGGACATTCAAAGCCCGCCAAGATTCGGGCGAGTAATTTTTGAAAATATTCCAACTTCAACTTCCTACTTTCGTGGATGTGTTGTTTTTTCTTACATGTCACTTTTAACCCTTTCGTGATAAACATCCAATATTTTCCAAATGTATTTCAAATTAATACTAAAAGAAACCAAAAGTTTTCAATTATGTTGCTGAAACTATAATACATATATAATCGCCTATGCTATATTTTTAAAATCAAAAATTCGCTTGTTTATATTCATATTAATTGTGTACTATTATGATATTTCTTAAATAAGTCAGCGCATTTTTCTATTTTGACACTTGGGCGTATTGAGTAATCTCAGATAGGGATTTCTATCTACCGGGATCCCGGTTATATATAACTATGAGACTTACTTTTAAAAAATAAATTACTATGTGAGATATACATCCGATGAAAGTAAATGTACTATAATAAATAAATATTTAAAAATACGAACTAAAACGAGAGCAAGAAGATTTTACTTGTAAAATAATTATGCATATATTTTTTTCAATATCACATTTTTAATATCATTTTCAAGTAATTTGACGAAATAATGTGACGTATTTTTTTATATCTATACGTAATGAGGGGAATTTATTTGACCATCGTTGAACTTACTTTTAAAATATCTCATAAGAACCATTGAACTACCGGTAGTTCCCAAAAGGCAAAAAAAACTGTGGTATTAATAGTACCTCGATTTAATCTGCTTTGCAAAACACATTGTTAGCACTATCTTCCAACAATTTTAAATAGGCCTCTGAGCTTTGAGAGTGTGTTTTAAATTATGCAAACGATTTATTTATACTTCGAATAATAATAATAAGTTAGTAACGTAAGGGTTATTTTATAATGTCCGGAGACAAGTTCCCTTTTAAGGCAATGTCTTTGAGCATTCGCGATCGCCTTTTGTTTTCTTTTCCGATTACTCAATACATTTACCGCCAAACATGGCGAGAATTTTTCGTACAGGTTCTGCGAGTAACGGGACCCGATTTTTTGTGGATCAAATCGAATCGCAGTGTGGATTTATTTATTTATTGAAGTGCATAATTGATTGCTGCAGAACTTCGGATATAACCGGACTTGCCAAAAATTGAGCATCGGTTTTTTTTTTTAATTGATTCAATAAATAATGATGACCATATTGGTTTGCCATTTTTCATAAGTACAATACATGGTGCAATAGGTAAGGAATGGCAACACTTTTCGACTGAACTTACACTGAAACTATGTATTGGTCTACCAATACCACCATAGCCGTTTGTAAAAAACAATCAAATAAACGTGAAAGTATTTTCTTTATAAAAATAAGTGAAATACTTACATCAAAATAAATTCAGGCAAAACGATAATACAATTTATTTAATAAATGATATATCACACATCTAAAAAAATCCAAAATCTTTTTTAATCATTTCTACCATAGACTATGCGCGACCTGTGAAGTACAACATTCTAATTGAATTTTATTCTTCAAACAGAAGTCACTATGAGGCAGCCTCCCAAGTTCCATTGTTGATATTCATTGTTGATATTCATTGTTGATATCAATTGTTACTTTCGTTTCATTAAAAATCTACAAAACCTTGTCGTTTTCGTGTTGTGTATGGTCTACAATCAGGCCATCTCTGCAAAAAGTCTTATTAACTTATGCAAATTGCAGTTAAGAGTTAGTTTCTAGTTAATAGTACAAATATTTAAAATACAATTTCAATGATAGCATAATAAAAACATTTCCATTAATAACTAGCTGTAAACCCGTTGCCCAGCAACGTGAGATTTTTGTTGCATTGTGTTTAATTTTATTTAGTTTAATTTAATTTAATTTTATTTTATATTATTTTATTTTATTTTATTTAAAAAAGAGGAGACTGGAAGGTCGAGGACACCTTACGGACACTCATACACTCATACAGACGGACCTTATCGACTATTAATATATAGATCGTTTCGATGGACTCAACGGTGACTTTGTGGAATTTCATTTTAATGCAAAGTTTTATATAAAATTCAAAATGATTTTGATCATTCCACATATTGTGCCAACAACAGTGAGATGTGTTTCGCCACTTTCTGAGGCATCTTCAGACTTCATTAACTTTATCTCTAAATTTTTAACCCATATTTGTCATAACTTTATAAATGTCATCCTAACAGATACAAGAGTTAAGTTACCGACAAAGCCTTCTGGAGGCAAGTACGCCTCGAATTTACAACTGCTGGCTCGATCATGAAACATAAATTACATTTGCTCAAGATTTAAAAAATGTCAGATCTAAACGAAACAAATTTATATCAAGTAATCTTTCATTTTTTATATAGAAATAGTTAATACACACAAATAACAAATTGTATTTTATAAGTAAATATACATTAATATACACTAAGTAACTTTAAATTATAAGATACATTGTCATTCCAGCCTGCTGCCATCGAAGAATTACGAAAATGGACATCCAGCGAGGCTCTAGGAGACCTGACCGTATTACCAGGTGGACGAATGAGAATCGCCTCCAATCTCACTTTCGAGGACACTGTAGATTCCTGCGGCGGAATGAGTTCCGGAGACGATGAACCCTTAGATCATAAATTGCCAAGTCCTGAAGAACAATTAGGCGCTATAGCTTCCAAGTAAGTACCATCCGATGAGTATTATTGAATTACTTATCAATCTAAGGCAATGATTTCCAACCTTTATGTTACTATGCCTCCCTTCGAAAAATAAAATACCTTCGCGCCTCCCCATCCTTCATATAATAGTAAAGACACGTTTTAAAGGGTAAATAAATATTTTAAACTGTTCGCGCCTCCCAGGCTAGAAATCGCTGATCTAAGGAAAGAATAATTAACCCGTAACAGCTAGAAAAACGTTTTTTGTCCTGTAAGCTAGCAATTTTCTAAAAACTAATAAAGGAAAACTAAATATTCATTTTGTGAGTCCTTAAGAGATGTCAGATCCTTTTTCAAAGATGCAAATTCTAAAAAATATTTATTGACGTCGTAATAATGAGACTGGTGGGTAGTGTGTGTGGTTAGTAGGTATGCGACACACCGGTGGGTCATTAGCTTTAGAGTGGTTAATAAAGAAATCAGAAGATTCTTTCGCTATACCCAATACGTATGCATCTTTTGTGGAAGCATATTATGGAAACTTTGTAAACAGGATCTTTATTTTGCTGGCCAAATACTCATCAAGAAGACCTTAGCGAAACCTTATGGAGAACTACATAAAAGCCAACTTTGAATTGTTTGAATTTTGTACTTTTCCATGAGTTTTGTCGCTAACGACCCAGGATTCGCCTTTCGCCATCTTCAGGCATTTCAAGTGCACGGATGTACTTGAACTGACGCATAGTAAACAGTTTGTATCGTTTATCTCCAGTTAAATTACATCCGTGCACTTGGAATGCCTGAAGATGCCGAAAGGCGAAACCCGGGTCGTTAGCGACAAAACTCATGGAAAAGTACAAAATTCAAACAATTCAAATTTGATATTGAAATTCCATCAAGCACCCTCAGTCGAAATACTTAACATTGCAACACATTGAAGACAATGTGTTGTAATGTTTTCAATAAATTAGCAATCTTTTTTTAACCTGTTGGCTGCAACATATTAACAGCTTAACGACCGCACGCTTTTTTTTTATAAAATTTCACCTTTCTTAGCTTCCAGATACTTCACCTATACGCTTATATGTGTCCGCCGGCCAGCAACCTTTGTTTTTCAACGACTCAAATACGCGTCCACGGTCGCTAAGCCTTTAAGACAGCTTTGAGCCGAGCCGCCTACCTATTCAGAGCCATACCTTACAATAGAATATTGTGATTTACATTGTCGCCAAATGTACCGAGTGGTCATTTTGTCATGTGACTTTTTGTATGGAATGAAACACCTTAAGTAAAGAGAGATAAATATACTTCTGAAGTGATTTTCAAACAACAATTTTCTATAGAATTTAAACAAGTCTGCTACTGAAACGTCAGCTCACAAGCTGCAGAATTTTTAGCTCTAAAATTCTCCATTTATAGGCTTAAAAGTCTTTTTTTCTGACTTCTCAATTTAGCCTTGTTTATTGTCATTCCATATAATACATGAGGCATATTTTATTTTCGTATGTGGTCCACGAAACAATTATTTAATTTTACACCACGATGCTGGTTTATATTCTTACAACTACAGTATGTATTCAAATGTATAACTTATTAATTAATTCCCTCCCCAACCTAACATTATTGTAAAAAAATTGACACAATGTTTCAGATTCCCTCCAGAAATGGTTCCAATTGACACATCAGGTCGAGGTTTCGACAGGATGTGCACTTCGAGAAGATCCCTCTTCCACGTGGACACCTCCTGTGATAGGAATCAAAATGGCACAGATTCGCAAACTGTGAAACGAAGAACGCGGTCAAGGAAGCCACGTGGTAAAAGACGAAACACAATAACTGGCACAGATCAGAAAGAAATTAGAGATGCAATCGCGGGGTAAGCTTTATAGATGCTTAATAGATACGCAAGTATCGATAGAGAGACAAACAAAACCAATACAAATTTGACAGTATAAGTAACTGCTATAGAATTGTCATATTGCTCGTTGCTTCAATTTGTCATCTTTCACAATACAAGATTCTCTTCTTTCTTTATTCACTTTTAATGATTAGTTCTTTCTTGAACTGGATATTACTATGCTTTATTTATATACTGATTTTGTAGAATAATTTAAGCTTTTGTTATGCAAACACTGTCATTACTTGTGGATAAGATGAATATTGTGGCAGAAATATTATAGTTATAAACTAATAACGAAGCAAGTAAAGTTAAAAGACATATTTATTAAGGAATGCAAACGGTTAAAAGACTCGACATTGTTGTAATAATACCTTGTTACTACAATACAACAAAACTATCGTAGATTATCATATAAAACATGGCATCATCTTTCATTTAATAAAGAATCTGTCAAAACGAGATTATTAGCAAGGAACATCATTTCTCTTGCAGATGTCATAATTAGAATTGAAGTATTAGAATTGATCAATTCCGTTTGCATTATTTTTGTATTGATTTGTCAGTGTCTCTATTGGTATAACAATTCACAATTTGCATCAGTGCGAACACCACAGAAAAATTTCATAAGGCTTTGCACTTCATGTGTGGTACGTTTGCTTATTCATAATCCAATATGTTTAACATACATAACTTTGGCACGTTTGAGCAATGTTAAATTCCCTTTACTAAATTATTGATTTATGAACCATGAATGACATCCAGCATTCACCCATTTGGCTTTCTTGTACATTACATCAGACATTACAAAGTATGTACAGATTTGTGTTAATTTCTACGAAGGCTTATAAGGTTGCTCATTTTTTACTCCTATCAATCTAAATGTTTTCCTCATCAATAGCATCAAGTTAACACAATAATTATCATTCAGTGAGATTAAAAAAATGCTCGGTAATGTTTTCAATAACCGAAAGACTGAAGACTTTTGTGTATTCAGTTTCATAAATACAAATATATACTATCACTATATAAACTTTTATCTTACCTATTTTACTTGAAAATTTTACTGAAAATTCAAGTATTTAATTTAAAAAACATCATTTAATTTTTTGTAATTTTGAATTAGTTGATTAACTGAATATTTTTAATAAGGAGTATAAAAAGAGCAAGCCTTATGTGTTAGTTTTCCCTACTAATCGGCTCGGTGTGTTTACCTCAGGGAACAAGCGAGCCCCGCGGACGAGCCGGGAAGTCCGGACTCGGGGGCCGTGATGCGTTCGCACTCTGGGGACCTCCTCAAGACCTCGACTTACGACGCTCACGCTAAAAAGTCACACTTCAACAGCCTGAAACAGTGGGGAAGGAGCCGGCTCAGGATGATGAGCCGGTCACCTGGCGATGGAGGGCGGGACCCTTCCAAGGGCGACCGGAGCAAGAGTGGCAAGTCGCCGACGGTTCAAGACATTGACGACGTCAATATCTATGAAACGGTCACGATGCGTCGAAAAAAGAATGCGGGCAAGCAACAGGATAGAAAAATTTCTCACGAGAGAAATAATTCGTACTCCTCGTCCGAAAAGAGCATGGGGATTCCGGTCTCAGTCGCCATGTCCGGGGCGCTGTCTCTGGCCGTCAAACTGAGAGAGGCCAGCGCCGGCGGGCGGAGACGGAGAGTCCGCGACGAGCCGCACTCCTCGAGCGGTAACTGGTCGGCCAGTTCCGAATCGGGCCGCACCAGCATAGGTTCTGAGATCACTTCCACCACGGTAGCTCCCAGAAGCAGCACTTCGGCGGCAACCTCCAGTAACTCACTTAACATTCATCAAGGCCCTCCCAGCTCCATCGTAAGTCGACGGCGATTCCTCAACACCTCTGGGTCGGGCAGCGTCACCAGCGAAGGAACTCTGACTCCTGACATAATACACGACCTCCATGATGATATGGAGACCAGTTCTGAATTTTCATGCGACACAGAAGGGTATTACACATCGTTCCATATGGATTCCGGATTGAAAACATTAAAAGAAGAAGAGCTAAGTTTGCCTATAACTCCATTGCACACAACCAACACATTCACCGGATCTGCTAATCAGACTGCAGAAAACGAGTATGAACTGTTTGGGAAAGGATCCACAAGCACTACCACTAGTTCGGCCGGTACAGTCTGCACCACTTTGCTTGCCGCTGGCAGTGACCGTTCTTTAGTGTTGGGTCCTGCGGTTCCCGAAAGAAAAAGTTCACTTTCCAAGTTGAATAAAAGCCGAAGTAGCTCAGGTGGTTCTTCCATCAATTTAGAAAGAAGCCTCTCCAACAGTACTGCGGGCTCAAATTCCGAAAGAACTGGAACGATCAAGCGTAACGGTATACCTAAAGTCAACCGCAGCAGTCTACCCGTGTCCGCTGACTCTTCGTTGAATAGATTGCAGTTCAAAAATACTGTGGAAATCCTTTGCCGCACAGACAAAAGCAATCTTGAAACGGTTGTCGCAGATATTCATCAGACTAAACTCAGCCTCCAAACTAGTACTGGGGCCGAATCACCTGACTCGGGTCATAACACTTCGAGTTCCCCGGTGGACGACTCGGTTTCGAGTGCGAATGGAGGCAAGCTAAGTTATTCCGAACTCGACTTCTCAGAATCATCAGATTTAGAAGGTGTCGATAGAATCGAACGAATCAGAGTAAAAACAACAATAAACAGCTCGAGAATACCGTCCATGTGTGTTATTACACCTCATAACTCTGACGATGAAAGCGTTCAAGGTTGTAAAAGAGTATCGTCTGACAAAAGCAGTAAAATACTTCTAACAGATTCATCGTTTGCTATTGATAAATGTGAAGAAATCAAAGAGAAAATCGGCAGCCGTCCTAAGCTAGATCTTCCTCCGCAAGAAACAGATTTGGATACGCTAGTCTTCAATGACGCTCAGAAATCAGTGTCAATGAAAAATATCAAAATTATTGACAAGCCTATTGATGCTTTTCAGTCTGATGGCATATTTGGACCGCGTCCCAAAGCTAAAAAATCTTCAACGAAGCAAAACGATATTCCAAAATCCAGTTCTACCCGATCTTATAAGATGCCACTCAATAATCTGATGTGTCGACTCAAAGAAGTATTTCCCCAAAAGCTGTCAATGAAAAAATCCTCGAGTCTGAAAGATAATCCCGCAAATGAATCTCTGCACGGAGACAATGGAGAGTATGTAACTATAGCGGACGTGAGAAATAATAATCAGAAAATTAATATCAATTCCGGCGGAGGTGTTTACTATTCTAATGATACAGTTAAACGAAATTTACAAACAGTTCTATCAGGAAAACTTCAAGAGACCGAATACGTATCGTTGAATGAGTTACCTGCAAATATTTCTGCTGAAACGATGAACTCTTTAAATGACAGCAATGAAGATAAACTTGAAAGAGCTCAAGATATTCTAAAGAAGAACGGAGCCAGGGTTACTCTGGATTCTGCAGGAAAAGTTATCTATTCATCGGACAGCTTAAAAAGACGAAAAGGAGCTCACACTACATTCGAACCGGGACCGTTTGTGAAAGACGTTCCAGATATCGAAGCCGGAGATACTACGGACTCTGCCAGCTTGCAGTCTTCGACATTATTAGCTTCTTCTAACTTATCCGATACAACAATTGTTCCTAAAATGTCTAGATTGAGTTCTCCCACACGCTCTGGAATTCCCGCCGACAGCACTCGACCTTTATCGCCTCAGCTTGGAAAAGTAGTAATCCGCGCTCCTTCCGCCAAATCAAACATTGCCGTTCCGACTTCAGAAGTAGTGAGAATGCCCCCTTCTAATATAGTGACTCCGAACAATGTTTTACGGCCTATGTCGCCGAGGAGTGTGGCGAAAGGCGCCTATGTTAATATTCAAGACGCCCACGGGGTCAGCCTCTCGCCGATCAAAGATAACGACCAAGGTAAGACCTACAATGGAAAGTCACGGTTATCAGGTTGTGTTTGTAAAAATTTATATGTAAAATCGTGCCCGCATTGTGTTTCGCAAGACACTGTAAGTCCCATCCGTTTCATCTCTACTTCCTCTAAATCCGAATCCAATTCAAATTCTAAGCAGAACTCAAAGAGCGCTGAAGTAATAAAAATATTCAATTCAAAAAATAACAGCGTACCTGTCGATTCCGATAAGTCAATGAACGATAATAATGCGTCTGCCCGTCTGTCAGCTTTTTCTAAAGTCGTCATCAATATGCTCAACGATAGTCGTGACAGCAATAATGTTAGAAAAGTAAAACGCAGCGACAGTTACAAAATGGCCAACTCTCCCTTGATGCCAATCAGACGATTGCTCAACGGTGACAGTTTCAGTTTGACAAATAAAAACACAAAATCTATTGAACAAATTGAATCCGAAATAGCTGCAGATTTGCTGAGAGACAGAATCAATTACCCGCCTACTGTCTCTCCTAAACTATGCAATAGAATGTTTATGTATAACGACCTCAATAATATTCAATTTAAATTTACTGATGACATTGACAAAAACAATGAAACGTCTTTGAACAATATAACAGATGACTTTGAAAGTAAACTCACTGAGTTGTCATTGAGCCCATTGAATAATCCAATCTACAGTCATCCGCGTCCCATGATAAAAGTTTTTATTGAACCTGAGCCGCTCTCGTCTGAGGAATTTCTCGATTCAGATTGCGAGGAGAATTCAAGACCTCTCCCTTATCCTTACATACCATCTCCAAACAAAGTCACTATGCCGAACGACAGTTTGAATCACCGAGCGAGAGTTTTGTCCGTTTCAAATAATTGCGACACAGAAATTTGGTGAAAGATTGACAGGCTGGTTATTTGAAACTTTTGTATATATAATTCAGAAGATGGTTTTGGTTTCACTGTCGCGGGTGTGGTATAATTCGGGTTCCTCACAATTTAATGCAAAATTTCTAACGCCTCTCACATTGATATGTCAGCTCTTTCACTCCTGGAAAATATCCCTTTTGTAACATAACTCATGAACTGGTTTGTGTGTGTTTTGTTTTTGATGTTTTTACCTGCACTGTGACCTTTCTAATCCATAACTATTGTTTTATTTCAAAAGTTAATTTTTGTTTTATTCATGCACCTCACAAAATAACTATCAAAAAATCAGCCACGTCAATTTCAAAATAATAACCGAATGATTTTTTAAACTTTGTCTTTTTTTTTTGTCAATTTGATGACATTCAGCTACTATAAAAATATCTACAATCATAGATAGTTATGCAATGCATTATAATAATCGAAAGTACACCATTTAGACTCTCCCGTACGCATTTTTTATTAGAAAAAATTAAGAAATACCTGTTTAAAAACATGCCATTCTCAAGGAGACTTAATGTTTAGTGAATGAGTAGGCCAGACGATAAATACATTATTAGAATCAATGAAACTAAATATCTTTATTACAGCTTCTAACCCTTATTTTTTTCACTTTAATGTTAAGCCGGTAGCACACAGACACGGAATGAAAGCGGACCGTATTATCATAAGGTTGTGTTTCGTACTGGTCCGCTTCCGTTCCGCTTTCGCACCAGTGTGCTAACAGCGTTAATTCAGGACTCTGAAATATTTGTCTCATGCAATCAGCCTGTAAATGAGTCTACTGAATTATGTTTTCCAATTACAATTCAGGCATACTTGAAATCAGGGTACCCCAAACTCACTTCAGAAACCAATGGCTTATTAATTTTACAATATGTTTATTCGTCACAAGCAATACAATATAAATCTCAGCTCATGGAACCAATTTATGAATACTTTTCCATTTATTTAATTTATTTATATATGGCCTTTCCAATTAATAAAGATTGTTTCTCTACGATTGACGTCCGTTTTAGAGGTAATTTGTAATTTTTTCAGTGAAAAATGCATCCGGTTGAATCGTAATGCTTAACCTTATTTATTTATCCATGATAAATAACAAAAAAGTCCTTGAATAAAATTAGAGGAATATGAATTAAATTGACAAACATGTCTGAACCTTCCGGCCATTTATGTGATATATTATATCTAAGTAAAAACCTACTTGAAAACATTCCTTTTAAAGTCGACTATATCTTAAGAAACATTCCATAGCTAATGATTTTTACTATAGTAAGCATTGTGCATTGCGCATTATTGAATCTTTATCTTAGTTAGTTATTTTTTAAGATATTATATTCCCAAGATGAGGATTAATTAAAGAGTAAAAAAAGAAAACAATGAAAGTGTCACAATAGTCATTGGAAATTAAAGATGTAGGCTTTCTGTTTTTAATTTTGTAATGATAAATTGCTTGATGTTTTTTATTTCTTTTTTTCAATTGTTTTCACATAATATCATATATTAATGTTAATTTTGTTATTGATTTAAGTATATGTACTTACAAAATAAATCACTGCATTTAGATCACAAAATTATTTACATTCTATGTAGGAATTTTTAGCTGTTTAAGATATTATTTTATTGATAGATTCTTTTTAAATCTCTGTACAAATCAATAATAATTGAACTAATGTTTTATCAATTAATTAATTTAAAAGACGCAATGCATGTATTTTTTTTCTATTTGTTCAGTATACAGTCCATATCAACGATTCATTGCTTTGATATGTAAGTGCATGGATTTACGTTTTTTTTTTACTTTTGTGTGTGTGTTTTTTTTGTAATATAAGATAATGAATTATTTTGTGTATCCGTGTGCCAAATAGATTACAACATTATTTCTGTCAATCTGCCAGTATTTTATTTTTAATTTTGCACCTTATGAAAATCGCATGTCACAAATGCTTATATGCACCTAAAACCACCTGGTGTCTACCATTTAACCTCTCCACACTACCCAAGTACCTCTCCATTTACCCATGTAAATAATCATTAATTCAACCCATCCAGTACTTCCAATTTCTAGAAATGTTTTTTGTACTTTTTTACAGTACTTCTTAATTCTGTTATAACCAATTCCATACAATAAAGTTTATTCAACATTGTATCATGCACATACTATGTCACAGAAATAGCTGAATTCGAGAATATACAGTTTCATATCATTATATTTCCTAACACTGCTCTTGAAACCATCGAAATTTAGTTATCAAATAATGTTAAAATCAACAAAATAATAATGTGTTAATAATCGTTTCTTTTTATTTGACTACCATGAATTTAAACCATTATGTGCACTGTGCATTATCAAAGAAAAAGTTATTTGCTGTCACCTATCATTTATGTCAATGATAATTGTTGTTTATGGTATATTATACATCAGTTGTTTTCACATTTTATAAAATATTTTGATCATCAATCAGTTCACTGAGAGATTACAAATCCATTCTTCAATCCTCAATTCCAATATCCATAAAAAAAAACAATTAATCCTTTTCACTATCCCTGTTTCCTTACTTAATGCAACGTATGAGTGTTTTCAGCACGTTAATATAATATTAACTGAAGTGCTGCTTCCTGCAAGCCATTTGTACAATTTACATAATCTACTGCCTGCATTATTCGCATTTTTCCATATTACTCTCACTGCACTCAAAAGGTAGTATGTCATGTTCTTTATTGTTTTTTAGGTTAATAAGTTGATTATTTTTTTTGTAATTTGTAGTATAGTTTGTAATTACTTATCGTATATTTAAAAAAAAATGATTCAGTGGTTTATAGTATAACAATGATTCTGAACTGGAAAGGGAAAAGCTTATTTTCTGCTAATTTCAATGGAATGGTAATAATAATTATTATACTTTTTGTTGAGGATTTTTTTTAACTTAATTTTTTTAACTCTCAAATAATTGCTATGGTATCTGAACATTCCTGATAATGCTAAAAGACAGAATTTATTAAAATCACCTTCATGAAACTCATTCCTATGAAGTGATATGAAGTTTTTTTTTCGTGAGGCATGATATTTATATTTCATGAGGAGTGATGATTTATATAAATTGAGACAGGAATAATATTTCATCTTTATTTTAAAAAATAATATATTTATTAATGAACTATTTTGCAAATATAACTACAGAAATTACATTTTGTCGTTTTGAGTAAACATGGTTTCATCTGCATTTTTTTCACAAAATGACTTTTTAATGCAGTTTTTTGCATCCAAAATACGGTTATATCCGCATTTAAAAAACTTCAAATTTTCATTAAATCATTTAAGAACATTTGAAAGCACCAAAGTTCTATCTGCAGTTTCGTCTATTCTAAATATACTAATATAATTACGACATTGAATTAAAATTAATATGTAAGATATACATTTAATTCTATTTAATATAAAATATTGTTTATACAAAAAGTTACATCTTCTGAAATCTTAAATTGCTTCTAGTGCACAGTTTTAATTTTTTCAGATGGAACCTTGTGTACCCAAGGGGACTGTTTGTAAATAACTGTTTATATTTTAATGTATAAAAACACAGAATATTTATTATTATGTACATTTATGGTTTATTTCTTGAAACCAATTCATTATAAACAAAAATATTATTTCTTGCTCGATAACAGAATTTAAAATACCGTACCATTAAATATTTTAACAGTCATGTTGTATTTTCATAAATATAATGCATTCCTCAAACATAATTTACATTTGTATTGTCAGACCGTAAACAATAAAAGTTATTGAATGATAAAATAGTATTGAAAAAATTTGTAGACAGAAATATCAACATTAACATTTCTAACATCCTATGATACTTAACTTTTAGAAAAATACTTTTTCAACTTCTATCATCATCCTCCAATCATTTCGAATGGTGAATATAAAATAGTATGTGAAACAATACTATTTAGTATTCACTATAAAATACAATGGATACTATAGGTTTTCTAAATGAAAACTCGTAGTTGATTTATTATGTTTTCATTATTCCTGCAATGTTGTGAATGATGGGAGTTACCCTCAACTGATAATTTTCCACTTATTCAACAGACAGCAAATCCAGTTTGAAAAAGGCTTTTGGATCCATTTTATTTTTTGTCCAAATTCATTATAATTTTGTAATTTTGATTGTAGAATATCTTCTCAAATCATATAGCTAACTATTCAATTAATTGCTTATTTGAATTAAATTCAACTTTTAAAAATCTAGATACAGTCAGTCCAGTAATCATTATATAGTAACTAGTGTCATTAGAGATTGCAAATCATTTATCCTCAGTTGATCTACGTTTCTGGACTGATGAATACAAATTTTTATATTTTTTGAGTTAAATATATTTCACAGACATTATTACAAAATTTTAATACTGGATTATTTTGCAGACTATCGACATTCATCGGCTGACCACCTCCAGCAAGGAATCTCTTCTCATCTTGCAACTCCACCGCTGCAGCACACTAGTTATAAAACTTTGCAGACATCTACTATGCCAAAACAAACCGTTTCTCTTAACCAAAGCCACGCAGGACTTTCAAGTTCCCCTCAAAAAGTGGGTCCCGCTTATTGGACCCTCCAACATAAAAAACCGGTTTCTCACCTATTTACTGACAGCAATCTGACTCAGCGTTCTGTCACACCAGATATCCAAAGAGATCTGCAGTCCTACCCGGAGAATAATTTAAGTACATTTAGAAACAATCGCGATGGAGAATATCAAAGACTCGTATCACCTAATATTCATTCTTTAGGAACTCCAGTACAAATTCCAAAAATATCTTCTGTTCTAAGCCAATCCCATTTAAGCTATGGGGAGTATTCTCCTAGATTCAACACGCTTCAAAATACTCCTCTGCAAAAGGTGTTGGATAATTCTTTTGTTCCTATTAATAGTTATCAGGAACACGGTAGACATTTACGGGGATATAACAGTGAATTACTCAAAATGTCCCCAATAGATCCTCGAAGCGCGGGAGGCTTTCAATCGTCCACACCTACGCATAGTGAGGCTACCAAAGAGAATAGTATTAATGCAACAGATAAGGCATCCCCACTCAAGTCGACCATGTCAAACGAAGAACTCTATGCTGTGATTCATAAGAGTAAGAAAAAGATGAACATAAAAAGTCCTCCGTTGGACAGAGCCGGATCTCCGGCACTCTCCGTCTGCAGTCTCTCGCCTGGCAGCTCAGAGAGTTCCATTCCTGGAAGAATCACACCTGTCAAGTTGCCCGAGACTGGATATTTAACAGATGCCAGAGTTCGACACAGCTGGTCCCCAAATAATCAAGATAATTTTGCTTCGACAGCTTTCAATAGAAATACAGAAAATTCATCCCCTCGCCAATATGATACGGGTCCTCGCCAGAGTTGGGCCTGCACTGACCGCCTCGGTCCGGCGCCTCAGACGTCGAGGTTAGATTTCAAAAAACTTCTTTTACAACACGGAGTCAAGTTGAATATGCAATACACTCAGAAACCCCCAGCGAAAGTTTCTGCAGTGGAAAGGCTTAAGCTGTCTAAAGAATCCCCAATACCCGGACAATCACGGGGTCACAATTTGTCCAATGTAAATATTCTCGATCTCAGCGGATCACCTAAGACCTATACGCACAGGCGAATGATGCGTGTCAATAATAATACCAATCCATCATCTCCATCTCGTACTAACATGTTAATAAAAGAGCACAAGACCACACCAAAAATTCTTCTTTCTCCCAAAACACAATGGCGGTTTGCGAGCCCTCGGTCGGACGTGCTCTCATCTCCCATTCCTGAAGCCTTCAATGAAGACGAAAGTCCAAACGGATCAGGGGATAAAGATCAAAAACAAATCTTCACAGATTTTTCCACTATCACCAAGTTGAGCCCTAAAACTTCAGAACCCAAGCCCAGCTCGGGTTTCAGGAGAAGCCTTATACCTACAGTAAGAGAAAATGTTCTCAGTGATAACAGTGTTCCGCGAACCGAAGACTTGAATGATCTTGATCACGGAATATCGCCAATTAAAGATAACCTGTTCTTAAAAACGCAAGAAAATAATTTTACAAAATCAGAATTGCAAGCTTTGAACACGTTCGGTCAGCCGCAAAAATTGGCCAACTCGCAGAGCAAAATGTCCAGGGCTGAATATATCCAAGCTCAAAAGGCGCAATTTTTATCACAAGAAGTGAAAATTCCAAATATACCGAGTCAGATTAAAAATACATCTCAGCTCAGCCCGACAAATACAATCCAAACGATTCCACCGAATGAACCTTTGAAATCGCCGTCACCGCCTACTTTGGAAACGGCATTATGATACAATAACTGATTCAGATAAGTTTGAATGTTTAAACCAGTGTTTCTTTAGGGTTCGTTGACGACCCTCATGGGGTCAATCTTTGTGAGACAGGCTCGATAGCTGTTTTGTATCCATGTATCTACTTCTTTATCAATCAGTTTCACATAAATTGATTCTCAATTCAAAAAATACTTTACTTGACACACGTATAAACAAAAGTGTAAATTATAAAACTTCATTTTACTCGGGGTTGAATAATCACTGGTAAAAGAGACGAAAGCTTATAAAAGGTTGAAACACTGGCTTTAAGCCTTACTACACTATCATTGAACTGTTGAACTGTACTACAGACCTTAATAATTTTAAATGTCCAATAATAAAGTCCGCCTTTGGATAGTGTTTAAAATAATATAAATAGTTATTGTTAAAGATGTTATGACAACTTATTTTAATGCACAAATATCTGGTCAAGTGTGTAGTTATTGTAATTTAATAAGCCTTCATCGTTCCCTATAAATAAATAATGTTTTAGATTTTTTCATACGTTTATTATCACTAAGAGTTTATGATAACATGTATTAGAGAGTGAAATATCTAGAAGTACTAGCGATTTTGTGGTCTTTTTATATTGTTTATAAAAAATACTTTCATAAATCAGTACGTCAGCGGTTAGACAGGCATTTTTAATATATTTTTTTCTGGGACCAATATGTTTTTTTTTTACAAAATACAAGTTCAATGAGATTGGTAGCATCCCAGACTGAATTAATGACATTTTTTGACACATTCATTATGTTAATAATTTATTATATCATACATGAAATCACAATAAAAATGACTTTTATTTGAAATTGATGACATGTTATGATGCAGCTTTTAATTTATTAAAATAAAATAATATATGATATTTACTGTGCATTTATTTATTTTTGTTTTTCTTGTTAGTGAGTTTTTATCGATAATTCTCATGTTTAGACCGCTACAAACCGCTGGAGAAATACTTTCAACACCTTCATTGCTGAACATGATTATTTTATTCACTCTTCACATCTGTATTACGTTGCTACATGGCAAAATGCACTTTTTTTAATGGTTTTAAACAGGACTGTGGAGTTGGGTGAAGAAAAAAAGACTCCGACTCCAAAGAAATTTTTCAATCATTTCATTTTAACTTATATGTATACTATCAGATCATCTTCAGTCAGTCTAACATGCAGTGGCAACACTATGAACTATTGTCGTTTGAATACACATCATTAAATATTTTTAAAAAAAAATGGGTCTGAGTCGTAAATTTTTTTCAACTGACCCCGGACAAAACCCTTTAACTCCCACTCCACAGCTCTGGTTTCAACTTACTTTAACTTTTATGTTTACTATCAGATCATCTTCAGTCAGTCTAACATGCAGTGGCAACACTATGAAGTATTGTGGTTTGAATACACATCATTAAATATTTTTAAAATAAAAAGGGTCCGAGTCGTAAATTTTTTTCAACTGACTCCGGACAAAACCCTTTAACTCCGACTCCACAGCCCTGGTTTCAAACATGAGAATGAGTCCCCTTGAAGAATAAGGGAAGCAGCTATGCAAAAGAGAATACAATTGTGTAGGTAATAAATAATTTTAGAAGGGCGATTGAAAGTTTAAAACGTAGGCAAGTATACGGCAGAGTACAATCAGGGTATAAACAAGCATTACACAATTAATGATTAATTTGCAAAGTGTGACAAAATAATGTTAAATATTACAAGTAAAAGGACAAATTTCTAGGCAGTGCATAAGTTTTAAAAAATGAACAAAATTAAACAAACCAGAACAAAAGGCAACGTCGTCAAAGTTCACCATGATGCATAATTAGACATGGGAAGAATATTATATACAAATCACAACACTGGAAAGGTCCAATATTTTATTATCTTAGATCAGCGGTTCCCAAACTTATTATGGTCATGGACCCCTATGAAAGCAAAAACCTGACCATGGAACCCCAAGTGAAATAATAAATTTAATTTTAATGCCTTGAATCGTATTTTTTTTATCCATGTCCGCTTCCAATGTGGAGCATATGGCCTCTTAAAGGAGGTATCTCAATAGAAGTTTTACTGCGAGAACTGTTTGTTACTCAGTCGCTCAAACTCTTTTCCAAAGAGAGTAGTAGGGTTAGAAGGATAAGGTTAGGACAGGACTAGTGGTTAACTAATCGCTCTCACTAAGCCCAGTTATTGGAGGTTCGGAAGGGTGGGGGAGGGGGAATTTTTAGACATGGTAAACACCCATGCCTTCGAACAGAAATCAATTGAAAAAATGCTGTTCATACTGGTACTTGAATAGGGACAAAGCTAACCACTGTGCCATAGGACCCGATATCATATTTATGCAACTTAAATATTTTTTTACCAACCCATATTTGTGGGGCTATGATGCAAAACGTATTATTTCCAAAATGAGCGATATTGAGTTAGGTATGCAGATAGGATAATTCAACAATGACAATTCCTTGATTGTTTTGCAAAAATCAGATTCCACCAATGAATTCAAGTTGTCATTGTCGATTCGAGAGGTCTTCCTGTTTTTGGTTTGTCCTTCAATTCCCTACCACAGCTATCTAAAGAACTTCTAAAGTTTCAAGACGTCTCCATAAATATTGTAGATAGTCTGCGTAGCTTCTTTCGGTTTTAATTCTTAATCAAACAAAAAGAACATAAAATATTGCAAATGTATCTTTTTAATTTTTGGCTTCTGCATTTTTCTATTACAGTAAAAAATAAATGTCACAACACAAAGATTACTAATGGAGCTTTATAACGATACCAACCACAAAGAGTTAACTCAACGGCAACCGGTAGCTTACTGATTTCAGAGTGGCGCACCAAAAAAAAATGTCTTTTCGTTTTACCAATACTTGTCAGAAATTTCAACATTGAATCAAAGAGTGCATAAAATCGATCCAAACGTGCACTTTTAAACAACCAACGAACTCCAGTGTTAAAAAGTAAGCGATTATAGTCTTCATCATTTTCCAAAAAAGTTGGGCAAACAATAAATTAATTCATTTAACCCTCCAAGGACGAGCGTCACCATATGGTCACACAAAACACCGTTGTCTATTGATCCCACTATTCATACTTTTTCTACCTGAATATCGTTGCTTTTGCTCATATTTGGTTAAGAAGGGTACGGACTACAGTTAGCCATCAGCCGTAGGAACAGGAACGGTCTCCAAAAGCACATGTGATTTTTTGAATTTCCGTTTTTTTTTAATTTACTTTTTGAAACTGTTAGATATTTTTTTATAAAAACATAAAATTATTTACAGTTATTTTGCTAATATATTTGTTTCGAAATTATGTTGATCTAAAGAGGTCAAATTGTAAATATTTTTAAAAAAATCACGTTTAGCTATATTTCAACCCCGAATGTTTGCAAGCCCATACGGTCACTTTTGTCCTTACTACTGTCCGTACTCAATATTACACGGTAATAAAAGGATGAGCATGACTATATAGTCATGCGGGGTTTCTATACAACGACTTTGCGTTTTTTTTTTTTTTAATTTTCGATAGGAATAAAAGTTATCCGTGACTTCAATATGGCTCAGAAAATATTTTTTTTATCAGAAAAAAGCTCTCGTCTCTGGAGGGTTAAAGCATTCTTTTTGATTGCACTAACTGCTCAAGTGACAATCTAGTAAGCTATGCAAGCATTCACTAAGATTTTTGGCGAGTAAATTTAGAGTTGATAAATGACAAAATATACTGATAATGCATGCGGTATAGTCTTTTTTATGTATCTCCTACCATTGCTGGAGCACCATCAGTAGCAACGGAGAAGATATTACTTAACTCGATGGCTGCCACAGACGAGATAACTCGTAAAATTTTTCGTGCTCAACACGCCAGACTAGTTATCTCGTCAATAACCAATTAAATCAAAAGTTCCAAATTATAGCCGGTGTGCAAGGTAATTACTATTAATTATCTACGGCAGCTAAAAGGCTAAGGGTATAGTTTTTACATCGAAGAATCTTTTCAATACATTCAAATATTGTACACAAATTATTATTAGTTTCTAAACATTTGGCAAATAACAATTCTTCGGAGAAAAAAAACACTGCCATTTCGTCAATCCCTCTTCACACTTTATTATTCTCAGTGAAATTATTCTTATAATATCAAATGCTGGTTTATGCAGCACAATGCATATAACTTCACGTTTAGTTAATAGAATAGGTTCTTCACCAATAATGTGCTGCTTTCCGGACTTAGCAATCAGTAAAGAAATGTTATAAGAAGAACGCAGTGTTTTGTAGACTTGTTTTTCAAATAAGCAATACTTTTTTCAACGACAGGCAATTTGATAGCTGACAGTTGATTTGTGCTCAGTTTGGTTTGCCATTTCATCATGAATTGACTTACGATAGAAAAACGCTTGGCAAATCTATTTTGAAAATATTTTTTTTTTAGTTTCACATTTTTTTTCAGCGATAAAGCTCATTCTGGTGGAATTAGTCTTCAAACATTATGCCGACCAAAACATTACAGTCAATGGAGAACGCTACAGATCTATGATTAATGATATTTATGGACTTGTGAATTGACCTCATTTGAAATGGTATAACTTTTTTTTTTAAACCAAAAAACACTTGTTGAATGAATGCACTTTACACGCCGCACAAATCAGAGCTAATTGTTGTTTGGACATTGGAAGACGTTCCCGTAAACCTGCTTTAAGACTGCTTCAATCGACTTGATTGCGCTGGAGATGATTGTCATTACTTGTTTTCTTATGTAAAGTTAGTCCCCGACTTACGACTTTTCGACATATGACGATTCACACTTACAACCGAAAAAAAATTAGCAATTTTTAAAAATTTGAATTTGATCACGAGCACCATTCCACACAGCTGACTTAGTAAAAAAGATATATATTGTGTCCTTGATTCTTCTTCAAGATTGCCGTGCTTTCCCGGAGATAATGTTTTATGGCAGACATTGCTAGAAAGCCCAGGAAATATGATGTTTTCTCCGTCCAAGTTTTCACCTTCCAAAAACCTTATTCCCATAGACTTTGCTTGACGTGGGTGTTGTGATGTCAATTTACCTCGAGTTTATCTCAAGTGACTTACAATAAAATTCTCATCAAGTTTTTCTCGTATGATCTTTCAACTTCAAAATATTTGGCGCATTGGCATAAGCTGTAATGCCAAATATTGAAAAATATAAAAAAGACGTGTATATGGCGGGAGCAATTTTGACTACTTTAAGTGAAATCATAGCTGTAAAATATGAATATACCCGATACATGTGCAATAAGATCACATGGTTCAAAATTAATATATATTTTTTTAATAATGGCACATAGTTTTTTTTCTATCTCATTTATTATTTTGTATTATTACATGGTTCATACTTTAAAAATGAGAAAATACTTTAAAGCTGAGAAAAAAATAGTATGCTTAGCTCATTTCCGTAAATTCGTCCTGGTGCTTCCCAACCTTTTTCATTCCACGGCCCCCTAAATCTGAAAAAAAAATCTGCGGCCCTCCTCAATACAAAACATGTTCTGCGGTGGCCCCAAGAGAAATTTCGCGGCCCCCAATATGGGAAGCAGTGACATATACCATATTTGGTGTGAAACGATGACATAATATTTTGTATGAAATTCGACATACGACCAAAGCTCAGGAACGTATCTCGGTGGTTAGTCGAGGACTACCTGTACTATAATTATATTTTACTCAGGACGTAAAAATCGTTAACATATTAATTATTTTAACTTTCATAATAATAAAAAAGCCGTCAGGAATATTTAATAAATTTATTCTACCGTGGACCCCCTGACGGTGTGCACGCACCCCCAAATGAGTTTTAATTTGTCACGGACTCCTGGGGGTCCATAGGAACCACTGTCTTAGATGGAAGGATGATTTTGATTCTTTTTTCCATTTAGAACATTAACAGCTTAACAACCGCACGTTTTTTTTTATAAAATTTCACCTGACCGCAAAAAATTGTAATTTTACTAAATTCACTATAATTTGTAAACAAACTGAGATATGGTTACAAAATTTAATTTTCTTAGCTTCCAGATACTTCGCCTATACGCATATGAGTCCGCCAGCCAGCAACATTTTTTTTTTCAAAGACTCAAATACGCGTACACGGTCGTTAAGCTGTTAAGGTAGTCACAGTGCCAGCGCGAGGTTATTTGGCGCCCTAGTCAACATTCACCATAAAATTGTGTAGAATTACAACTTTTTAAAAAAAAAAAATAAGTACAAATCGCTAGAGCTAAAAGTGGTGCCTGTGCATACCACAAAGCTTAAAAAATATTTGACATTTAAACCCATTCAAAATAACTAAACTTTCTAAAAATTAAATTGTATTTTGTAATATTACAAAATTCAGGGAATAATTTCTCAATTCTTCATCGAGATACAATACTTAAATGAGGAATTCACAAAACCGTTCACCGAGTAAAATGTAATTTGTACATGAAGTACATACCATATTAATAATTCAAATATATTTAAAACAAAGATTATTTATCGTATCAATTGGTGAAATAATAACTTTATATACTAGCTAGAAAAAAGGAAAATGATTGAAAAATTTAAATACTATTTCAAGGAAGGAGAAAAATTGCTTTTACTATCTTTTATAACAACTCCACAGCCCATAAAAACTGGATAAGCAAAAAATAAATAAAGAGGCTGTTTTATTTTCAAATATTATTTATTAAAATTACTTTCACTTTTTATGACCAACATACGAAGTTATAAAATTACTTATAAATAAAAAGTACCAAGTATCCATTTTTTTTTTTTAAGGTTATGTACAATAATAGAGCAAACTTTAGTGACACTCAATTTTTTGCTTTGTCTGTAATTCAAAACAATGGTTTTCCGCACGGCGATATGACCAGCTTACAAAATAATTATTGATAATGAATGCTTTTCATACGAAAATCCATTACCCGTCTAAGTGTTTCTCATATACCAATACGTAAGCCAAGCAAATATCTTCGAAATGTTTTGTTTTGATCAAACACTGATTACCACAGAACCTCAATTAAAGAATGGATACTAGGCAATCTCTAATGAGTTTAGAGTCTTTCACACTCAACTTAAACATTTCAATCACGAATTTTTGATAGGTGGGCCATTCATCATGGGCGGTCTCATTGGCCCCATTGGTCCCATTGGGCCCATCATAGGACCCATGGGCCCCATCATAGGCGGCCTCATCCCCATCATCGGCGGCATTGGCCCGTGCGGACCCATCATCATGGGAGGCATCGGTCCTGGAGGTCCCATTCCGGGCGGAGGAATCATTCCCGGAGGGGCACCTTGCGGAGCGCCTGGAGGTCTCTGCGGAACACCGGGACCTCCTAGATTAGCCGGCGGAGGGATAGCTGCACCTCCTTTAGCGGTCGCGAACGGATTCTGAGCTATTTTTCCAGCTTTGAAAGCGGCCGTCGTCGCGTCAATCAAGTGCTGAGCTTGTTCTTCCATCCACTTCTGATAATAAAATCTAACATTGTCTTTGTGTTTTCGTCCTGTGCAGTGAGTCTTCCGAACGCTCGGTGAGTCGTGGGTTAAGTAGGTGTCACAGTAGTCGCAGTAATACTTCGGCATTTTGAACGTGCTGTTTTCTAAATTATTTTAATGTTTTCCAAACGTCAATTCTAGGTTAGTGCAGACCATAGACTAATATTCTTATGCGAACTACAATTGAAAGCTAGACGTAGTAAATCTATAAATATCTATGGCTTTCTTTTTTTAGAAGATTGTCTATGATTCTTTCTGCGATACATACATTTTTATTGTATTTGTGCTTTTGTAGCACTGATTCGTTTTAATGTTAGTGTTCCCTTATTATGAATGTATGCTGAAAAAGATTATCAGCTATCATTTCTGCACTAACATTGACAAATTAAATAACTCTCTCCTAAATTTCTTATGTTTATCTACATCAGCCATGCGCAACCTTTTTTTTCTAGCCGGTCACCTAAAAACAAATGATTATGGCTTACAGTCACAGAGAAAAATGTTTTTTTAAGTGAAAAGTGCGTTCAATCCTTTTTTACACGAGATTCACGTTCCACGTAACACAGCCGTTCAAAAATAAACTAGTATGACTTATTGTACAGATAAATGAAAAACAGGTTATATTACATCTGACCATATTTGTTTAAGACCTTCCGAAAAGAGGAACATGTTATCATTTTGAATTTCTTACTTAAGTATGCCAAATGAATCTAAATGCATCAATATATGTATAAAAAAATATTCTTGTTCTGAAATTAAGTTCAAACAATGTTTGAACCCCCCCCCCCCCCCCAAAAAAACACCTTCGCTGTCAAAGCTCACGTTTTCAAACAAATAAATTAGTAAAGCAATGACAGACAAATTAAATGCCTTGTTAGTAGTATTTTATTGTACTTTGTTAATTTTTCGTCAGCAAATTTTTTTACGAATAAGCGACTTAGAAGCGCAATGGACATACATAAAACTTCAGCATTAAAAAGTAGACGTAGTTGGAGAAATTCATCCAACCAATACTTTTATAAAAATGCACACGCACATAGAGTACTAGTAATTGAGTAATCACCAGATAGGCAGGCGCTTTTATACCTGAAATTAATTCTATACAATAATTATATAATAGTTATTATATGATAATTTAAAAATATTATATAATAATTATTGTATTGGGAAAAATAGGTAAAACCCCAGCATTAAGTGTAAAAGTAAATATTTGTTTTAAAAAACATGGTTTCCATTGTGCATCCTAAAATCTTGAAAATAAGCCTTTTGGACAGTTAAAATTGTTCGAATGTTTTCAAAGTATGGTAGCCCTATATTTTGTAACTATATGGGCCTGAAGGAAAATGCATGTGGTCAATATTAATTTAGTATTTAAAATAAGTCGCGGGTCACAGTCCTGACATGTCGTATTGCGTCAAAAATATTATATTCTTCATAATGTAATAGCAAAACTCATAAATTGAAAATGAAATATCTTTTATTGACTAATGGAACTGTAAGCCGATATGGGCAAAACGATGTTTCTTGTGGGTTTGCAGTTTTGATGAAATCTTTGAATTTGTCCGTTTGTTTTTTGAAAATTAATCCCTATATCAATATCGATGCATCAAAATTCAGTACGACTGAACATGGTAAGAATGTAAATTTGCATTACCTATATACGTTTATCAAAATGATTTATTTGCAATCCTTGGCATAAACATATTTTTATTTATTCAAATCCCATAATAAATGTCCCACATACACCATTATGGCTTGTCGGCTTTCATAAATCGGGTTTGAAAACTGACCAATTCTTTTCCATTATTTATTGTACTTTGTATTAGGCATGATGTACTTTTCCTCCTCGAATGAATTGAGGAACCCTGTTGGTTTTGGGGTTATTTTGAAAATGGGCAATTTTATATGCCATTTGTAATAACTTGCAAAGATTATAGATATCGCTTAACTCAGGGGTTACCAACCCCGTGTCCGTCAACTAATTTGGTCAAATCGTCAAATTCCTGGGATTTTGGATTTCAAAATTCTTGGAATAGCTAAAAAAAAAAAACGAGTCACGCTGATAATTTGGGAAAATCGGGTAAATTCCCGGGCTATAAATAGCCTTAAAAAATGTGGTGCCCGCCACCCTACCAATATTTTAGAATGTGCTCTAGGGTCCAAAAAGGTTGGTAACCCCTGGCTTAACCCATTATTTCTCAACCCTTTTTATGTAGTACCGTGGCGGATTAAGCACAGGGGAGGCCACAGGCGCAATACAATTTGGTGGACCTGTTTTTCGAATAACATATAAACGTCAGAAAATTCCAAATAAAATAGTTAAAATATTTTAAAATCTGAACAAAAGACAATTTTAAATATTTTTGAAGCTTCTAAGCTTTGGAGGCAACAAGCGCGCGCCTCATTTGTTTATAGAATAATCCACCACTACTGTGCCCACCTTTTAAGCCTCATATTTTTCCATAGTAATTGTTTTTTTTGTAGTTTTTGAATATATATAATATTAAAAATGAACGGTCATTCAAAATTAAAGTTATTATATTAAAATTCAAAAAATACATAAGTAGTGCTCAAATTATATGTTTTTTTACGAACACAACATTTTACACACAAAGTTTACTTCAATGTGATCTTTATGATTGATGCAAGCTTAAGTTTTTTTAAAATATTTGGCTGCAATGTTCATTCTTTACGATATCAAGACAATCAAAAGCTTTTGAGGATAAATTGTTAACTTCGCAATGTGTTTCTTTCAAACGAAAGAATACTGTGTTAACGATTTCCGAAAACGTTTTAATTCATTTTAAGAAACCAAACTGGCGTAGCTAGAAATATGGGCCCTCATGCAAACATCACGCTATCTCCCCCAGCGGTATAGGAAGAGTCCTGCCACCCCCATATTTCTTCTAATTTTGTTTTTAAATCACTTCTACTATTTTGTATCTATGAACTAGGAGTTTTTACTGAAGGTGGCTCAATTTTTTAAATGTTTAAATATAATTTCTCGAAAACATTGTGTTTATTTTTTTTTGATGTCACATCCCCCTTACTACGCCACTGCCCCCCCCACGCAATTTTTTTTATTGAGTATGTAGACCAGGTGTGTGGAACCTGCGGCCTTTTGGCTACTCTGGTGCGGCTTTCTGACCAATTCTGTAATTTTATGTAAATTCGTAAATTCTTGACATATTCTGAGTGTAAATTTCAAGGCTCGCGTAAAAAATTTCAAGAGGCGCGTGAAAAAAAGACGACTCTGACTCCAGCTTTACAATAATTATCGACTCCAAATCCGAGGATTTTTTTCAATAATTTCATTTTAACTTATATATATATATATGTATAACATCAAATCATCTTTAGTCAGCCAAGCATGAAATGTTAACACTTTTGACTATTTTGTTTAAATACACATCATTAAATATATTTTTCAAAATAAAATTGAGCCGCTCATTTTTCACGACTCCGACACCGACCTCGGCCAAAATACCGCGACTCCACGACTCTAACTCCACAGCCCTGGTAAATTCCTTTTTCCGGACAAAGATTCTCTAGTCAATGTTTACTGCGGGCTTATGTCGAATCAGAAAAAGAAATGCGACCTTTAGAGAAGAAAAGGTTCCCCACCCTGATGTAGACATTTGGACCCCCTTTCGTTGGGCCCTCATGCATTTTATGACTCTGCTATGAGGTGACTATGCCACTGAACACTACCCATTGTGATATAAAAAAAACTTAAAACATGTCGTTTTCTCTCGTAGTATGGTGCTAAGTTCTAAGATCTAAGTGTGAAACCACCCGTGTGATAAGCCGATTCTTGAATTTAAGGACTGAATCCAGATATAACAAGATAATATATTATAGGAAATGTAATAAAGTATAACTTTGGACTCTATTAGAGCTTTTGAAATTCTGAAAAGCTGTGGTTCAGAATTCACTACTTATACAGAAATTATTTTTAAAATGTGTTAGTATCGTACCTATTTGAGCTTTGTAAACTGAAAAAATATTTTACTACACTTCGTGACAATGTGCTGTTGGCAGCAATTTAATAAAGCGCGAGATTTGAATGAAATACTTTTTTTGAATGACAAAGAAAGAAGACAATTTTAACAACGAGAAAAAGGGAGACAGCAGTGTGGATTAGCAATTTTCTCCGGTATACGTCGTCACAGTAAATGAAACTATCGAGACGTCAAAGCGTCGAAGTTTGACGCCGCAAATTTGTAAAATGTGCGCGTTATCAAGTACTATGTCAAATATGAAATATGTCTTGGTGACCGGCGGTGTTATAAGTGGAATTGGGAAAGGTGTCATTGCCAGTTCCATTGGAACTATCCTAAAAAATTGTGGAATAAGCGTGACGTCTATAAAAATCGATCCATATATCAATATAGACGCAGGCACATTTTCGCCTTACGAACACGGTAATTACATGGTAGTTTTTACATCGACACACTTTCATAATCACATAAAAATGGTCAGATTTAATCTGCGTCCTTGGTAAATTTAGCGGAAGTGCCAAGGCAAATTCTTTCTTGGCAGAAAATCAAATGATTTTCATCTAACCATGTGTTACCGTAACGCCATATTCACGCGGTCGACTTAGGTTATTTTTATATCAACAACGCCAATGTCAAGTCTAAAAAAACTAGTTCTTCCACTACACGGCGAGAATGCATCATAAGTGAATAATAATATGAAACTAATAACCAAAATTTATGCCACGGCAATTCATCACACCAGGATCACTTCTGAATTACGATTATGACGTAGTAAATATCATACATTTTATCACAACACAATGTTTACCATGAACAATTGTTTTCTTGGACGAAATTGTGTCGTAATTTATTAAAGTTTTATGATTATTTGAAAAAACAACTTTCTCTCGAGTAATTTCCATTTATGACATGTCAGCTTCTTTTTATTTTCTGTATTAATTACTTATTACATTATTGATAGAAAACAACATTTTGTAAATAACGTTGTTTAACTGTCAGCCCTCGTGCTGTCGTAGTGCTTTTTTTCAGTATTTCACTAATTATTGATTCCAAAAAAAGATTTTTGATAATCATGGTGAATTTATGATTTCGACTGAAGGTGCTTGGTGGAATTTCAATATTAAATTTGAATCGTTCAAATTATGTACATTCACACAAATTTTGTCACTAACGACCCGGGTTTCGCCTTTCGGCATCTTCAGGCGTTCAAGTGCACAGATGAACTTGAACTGGTGTTAGTTCAAGTTCATCTGTACGTATTATAAGTAAGTTTACGGAGTACGTATTATATAACCAGATACGGCTCATCTACTGGAGTGCAATTTCTTTGGGAGATTTTCATTCATGGATACTATCAATTAAATTAATGCTTTATATCTTTCATTGAAAAAATTCTTTTGCTTAGGTGAAGTTTACGTGCTGGATGATGGTGGTGAAGTCGATTTGGATTTGGGAAACTACGAGAGATTCTTGGATGTGACACTTCATCAGGACAACAATATTACCACCGGAAAAATTTACCAGCAAGTCATCAGCAGAGAGCGTAAGGGAGACTACCTTGGAAAAACAGTTCAAGGTAAAAATAGATTCTTCTTTGACAATATTCGCTCCCAATGTAGAACAACACAATGCCTCCATGATTCCCTGTTAATCCTGATTAAAACCCGCCCGCTGTGGTCTAGTTGGTTAGAACTTGCTCTACCGATCAGGTGGGTCTGGGTTTGATTACCGGTAAGGTCAATGTCAAATTAGATTTTTTTCAATTTTAATTTGAGATCTAAGACGTGTTTGTGAAGTTAATTTTCCTTGAGTTAATCTCATGTGACTTACAAAAATTCTCATCGAGTATATCTTGTATGATCTTTCAACTTTGAAATATTTGACGCATTGGCATAAGCTGTAGTGTCAAATATTTTTTTTTTAAATTTAAAAAAAAATGTTAATTATAAGATTATGTAAGCCAATAATATAGATTTTTTATTAATATATATTTAATGCAAATTCTGTACGCACTTCCATCTGGGCAACCAATTCTCAAAATATGCGGATATTTGTTGAATCTGATCTGAAGTTGTTCTCGAAATTCAGTCTGATATTGACTTTGCATCTTACTTAATTTTGCTTTTTAGTTAATGTATTTCATCATTTTCAATTTGTCGGCAGATTGTATCAGCTTGAATCTTAGATGTTATTGATTTAGTAATTCTTCCAATGCTGTTTAATGCAATTTTCTCCATGCTTGTATACCCTGGAGCAATTATGGATTGTGTTCAAGCAGGTGTTGGCATTAAAATTTCTTATCAAAAGACATTAATTTATATTAATATATTATTATTAATTTAAAAACATCCTTGCTGTTTCACATGGGAAAATATCATATGTCAAAAAGTAATTTGTTTAGTTGCTTTTGTTATACAAGTTTATGGCCACAATAATTATTCTACTGATATGAATTTGTTTTTAACAATAATACAATAGACTCTTTGAAATAACTCCCTTGAATATAAAGTTTTGTTATTTTATCTTGCTGGACTTTCTTCTTTTTCAATTTGAATGTGGAATGTAATTTTATTTATGGAACATAAGTGGTACAGGTACTCAGGCATTTCAAACTACAGTAGTATGCCCACACAATTTGGGATAAATTTTAGTATATCCGTAGTTGGATATATTTGATGCGAAATCAAAATCATGCTATCAAGTTATGCTTCTATTATAAATACTGACTATGTTGCTTGTAAAAGACCATGGAAAATATCATTTGTAAAATGTAAAATGTAAAACTCTGGTTATGAAAAGAAATATGCTGACAGAAAACCGAAGCATATTCAACAAACCCAATGATGAACATGGATGCTACTATGAACAGTTTCTTAGTTAATATATTAATATATTAATCCAAGTCCAGAGAAGCTCCGTAACACTATTCATATCTCGATTACTTTGCGTGCTGTAATGAAAACTATCATCTAAGGGTACTTGATGGAACTTAACGAATATCTTCCTAGCGTATTCTGGATGAACTCCAACTGAACATTATTTATTTAAAATAAACCCATTTGCTAACTGAAGACACGTGTGGAAGAACGTTAGATTGTTTATCCATCCAATGCATTATTAGTATATGGCAAGCCTTAGCTATCACCGCACAAAAAAATAGTCAGTTTACGTTGTCAACAGATGTCCCTGCATGCACGAATATCGACATGGCTCTCAAGTTGTTGTTTTTTTTTTAACTAAAAACAATCCCCGCTGTTGTTATTATCGCTATTCTAACCACACTTACATTTGTCAGATTGGTATTTATTAAAAGTCAAAATTATTCTTCTATTCTTGAGAAAAATATTTTTGGAATTTAAAAAATGTGTCGCACTGTTATGTATGCGGTACGCGCTAACAACTCATATAACCGATATTTGCCATTGTTCTAATAATTCTAACGTTGCATAAATGCTTAAAATTACAAAAAATCGCGACAAAAAGAAACTTGATGCATACATACATATGTATAACATGTGAGAGAAAGCCTATGATGCTTTCACCGTTATCGTACTTAAGAAATTTTTAAAATATGTCATTATTGTATAAATTTTACTGTTACGATAAATCAAGTTAAAAAAGAATGAAAATATTAGTTTCCCTTGTAATAACTAATATTTTTTTTTGTCGACCGGAAATTTAAGAGCTTTATCTCATTCGCCTGATCTTTTTAGGGCCCGTGGATTTTAGTGTTTTGACTTGTTAACCTTTTTTCCGCGTGGACCCCGGTTGAGAAACGCTGATCTATAGAAATGAAAGTAGTAGACAATTTTATTATAATATTAGAATAGGCGTTGACCATATACAACTATTTACTAACCGCACTCAAGGAATTCCTTTTTCGAACTTAATTTAAAAAAACCTGTAAAATTTATAAATTGTCGGTTACGATTTTCTGCCTATTACGGGTCGATATGTAGAAAAAAACTTTCACACTCTCTTTTGCGTAATAATTTGTTTTTCCATCTGTGACCTTAATTTATTGTGATAATGATAACTGATTAATGATTTATGATTGATGATAACTGAATTAATGTGACTAACTTTTTTTTATATTATTAAATATATTGTAAAAATATACCATTTGCTAGTTTATTGCGAGTATTATTACTTGTGTAACTCATTATATGTACCTTTCTTACTTAATTAATTTTTAATCCGGCTTAATTTTGGATTTTGGTTACATTTTAGTTACAGATAATTTAGTGTCATTTATTTATTATTTGTGTCATTCATTATTTATGAATTGCCGGATCTATGGACAGTGGTCGACGTCATTGGCTTCCATAGCGGACCTCACGTGTTCGAATCCCATTCTGAACAGCATTTTTCAATTGATTTATCGGCTTCTGTTCGAAAGCATGGATGTTTGTAATCCCTTCCCACCCTTCCTATCCTAAAATAGTGGGGCATTGCGAGAACGATTAGCTTACCACTAGTCCTGTCCTAACCCCATCCTTTTTACCTCTAGAGGTTGAGTAACTAGGTAACTAGCAGTTCTTGTGGAAAAATTCTTTTGAGAAACCTCGATTAGGAGACCATACACTCTACATTGGGATCGGACATGGGAAATAAATAAATATAAATTCTTTCATATTTCGTTTACCAATCGCCTAGTAAGATTGTTAATCTTGGTCAATTTTGTATAAATAACCCTGTCTTTTCATCAGTGTGAGCGACGAGCGAAACCGGTCCTGTTCTTAAATACATACTATAGAGTTATTACTAGCTTGTTTTATTTTTTAATATAATTGAACACATGACCCACTTCACTGGCTACAAGTGACATTTCTTGACAAAACACATGATTAAAAGATACTACCAAAAGAAATTTGTTTTTCTCGTGAGTTGGGAAGAAAAATAAAAACTAAAAAGGAACATTTATTTACTATTATAAATGGATAGGAAAAAAGTTTCATAAGAAATATTATTTGCACTGCTATGTATTATTACTTCCTGTTCAATAGTTATGGATTGCAGTAAATTATTAATACTTTTTTAATAATTATTTGAAATTTTGATATCTTGAGATGGGCATTGCTGACATTTTGATTTTATTTTCAGTTGTACCTCACATAACTGACGCTATACAAGAATGGGTGAGTCGCGTCGCCCACATTCCGGTCTGCCAGGACGAGATTCCTCAAGTCTGCATTGTGGAGCTCGGCGGCACCATCGGCGACATTGAGGGTATGCCGTTCGTCGAAGCCTTCCGACAGTTCCAATTCAGGGTCAAGAGGGAGAACTTCTGCTGCGCGCATGTTTCTTTGGTTCCACAGGTAATGATGCATTATTATCGTCGTAATGTTTTTTGACAAACTTTGCAAAGTGATGACGCCTGCAAACTTTATTGACAGAATATTGTTTGGCTTTTTGAATAAATTTATACTCGTCATGTGATTGAGATGAAGTTAGCGAAAATTTAACACAGAAGTCACTTATAGAAAAATGACAACAGCCACTTACATATGTCCAAGATCACTAATCAAATGTGAAAAACTGAAACTAAGATATTCTGGTGCTGAGTGGAGCTTTTTTATACAGACCCAACAGCAATTGTGATGATTCAATTAATTTTGAGATTGTTGAAATTTTACCAGGGCTGTAGACGGGCGTAAACAAGAAAATCTGACTCCCTTTTTTGATCAAATAGAATGCAAAGTGTTATAAATCTTATTTGATATTTGAAAATATGCTATTACAGTGGAACCTCTCATAACGAGCTTAATTCGTTCCAGAATCTTACTCGTTATGTGAAACAGTCGTGAAGCAAAACAATTTTTCCCATATAAAACAATGTAAAATACACTAATGTGTTTCATGCCGGAAAAAAAAACATTTTTTATATTTTTAATGTGTATTAATGTAAAATTACATATTTTTGAATTGTAAAGGAGTGTAACAACCTGTAATGCGATAACGATTTGCAAAATAAAATAAAAACGATAAAAACACATCAATATCGTTGTTATCCACCTCCAGTTCCATGGTGTTGTCCAAAGATACAATCTCGTTGACTGTAGACTTCACAAGTACTTTTTCAAACCCCTCAAAATCACATTCGACACCGCTCCTCGGCAAGCTTCTTCCATGCTGAAGTGAGGGTTCTCTTAGTAACCCCTTCCCACGCCTTGTCAATCATCTTGAGTCGAGCAATGATGCGAAAGTGATCTTTCCAAAACTCTGTGTAACACTCACTATGCGAAAAGTCGCTTGTTAAGGGAGCATTTATTTCACAATCTGTTTTGCTCGTTATGCGAATTACTCGTTATAAAAGGTGCTCGTTATGAGAGGTTCCACTGTACTATGAATATATAAAATTTTGCATCTATTTTAGGATCAGGTCATTTATAAATACTGGAGTCACCGCTCTACAGCCCTGAATTTTCCTGCATTTTCCTGCATTAGTGAATATCACACAATTCTAGTATATTTAAAGAAATTGTTTATCTTAGTATAAAAAAAAATAATATTTTTCTATGTAACAGATTTTTTCGATGTTTTATTTATTTTTTTCGAAAGGAAATTTTTGGTCCTCGTAAAATTTAAATTTTCCAAAGCCAAAGCCAGTCCTGATTGTATAAAATTGTGGGACATTTGCAAACATGCATTTTTATAATTTCTTCCTGTCAAGAATCAGCACAATTCTTGTTTCTTTAAATGAATTAGACTGTATCTGTCAGAGCTGAGGAACTTGCTGCCCTTTAAGTTTTTGAGTATGGCCTTTTGACTGAATCGAAATATTTTGTTTCTTTGCTTTCATTTATTTACGAAACAACAATTAACAGAGAGAAGAGTTTTGATGTTAAAAGGTATTCCACTCTGGTATAGACATTTGAAGGGTTGGAAGAACTTAGGAGGAATAAAAACCAACATTGTCACTCGCATAACTGTGGATATCAATTATTGAAATACTCTTATTCTCACTGACATAGTGAAAACTCTCTTGTAAATAATTCCAGAATATAGTCATCGAAACCAATTTTCTTTATTATTTAATTTCAGCCCCGTGCCACAGGAGAGCCTAAAACGAAACCCACGCAGTCATCTGTGAGAGAACTCCGCGGTCTCGGCCTCTCCCCTGATCTGATCGTTTGCCGTTCTGAAACTCCTATCGGATTCGCTGCTAAAGAGAAGATCTCCAACTTCTGCCATGTTGCACCGGAACAGGTTGGTAGATTAACCCTCCAGAGACGAGAGCTTTTTTCCGATAAAAAAAATATTTTCTAAGCCATATTTAAGTCACGGATAACTTTTATTCCTATCCAAAATTAAAAAAAAAAAAAACGCAAAGTCGTTGTATAGAAACCCCGCATGACTATATGGTCATGCTCATCCTTTTATTACCGTGTAATATTGAGTACGGGCAGTAGTAAGGACAAAAGTGACCGTATGGGCTTGCAAACATTCGGGGTTGAAATATAGCTAAACGTGATTTTTTTTAAAATATTTACAATTTGACCTCTTTAGATCAACATAATTTCAAAACAAATATATTAGCAAAATAACTGTAAATATTTTTATGTTTTTATAAAAAAATATCTAACAGTTTCAAAAAGTAAATTAAAAAAAACGGAAATTCAAAAAATCACATGTGCTTTTGGAGACCGTTCCTGTTCCTACGGCTGATGACTTACTGTAGTCCGTACCCTTCTTAACCAAATATGAGCAAAAGCAACGATATTCAGGTAGAAAAAGTATGAATAGTGGGATCAATAGACAACGGTGTTTTGTGTGACCATATGGTGACGCTCGTCCTTGGAGGGTTAAAGAACAGTTCACAATTTTTTTTGTATGCAGTTTATTGTCGAATGTATCACTAACAAAGTACAAAAAAGTGGCAATGTACAAATTGCATTGCCAGTCTATTGGTGTTGGTCCTATACAATTTTATTGTCCATTAGATGGAATCCTATTATTGCCCTCCACCCTTTCGAATCTTATGATAGGGCATATCGAGAGCGATTAGTGAACTATTACAGTAAAAGTCCGTTAATTTGAAATTCAAGCGACCGGATTTCCCAAAAAAATTCGAAATACGAATTACGCGATCACAAAAAAAAGCTTGGAAAATCGCGGCCATATTTTCGTTCTGTCTAAATAAAAATTATAAAGTCAAGTGTTCATAATATGTAATAATAACAATAGTGTTTGGATGACATAGTGCCGTTTTCGTGGCTCTAATGGCGCTCTGAAATTACTCATTTTAAAAAACACTACATTATTGTCGCTTAATTGACTTTCAGTCACTTGTATACACATATTTCATGTATTTGTTTGCACTCGTGCTCGTATAAAATAGAATGACGTCACTTATGAACAATGTACCATTCAAAGTTTTTGACAGTTCTTTACCACGTGATATTTTCAAGAGAAATACCTAATATATAAATGTCTCGTTTGCACTAATGTATGTAAGCTTCTTTCTCATGTGATACTTCACTTTATATCGATGTCTCACTTTTCTCCTTTTGGTAAAATCACATTTCGGTAGACGAAACTCAAATAAAAAATGCTTAAGGTGCATATTTGCTTGGCAAGTTGGCAAGTTTTTTTTTTTTGACGCCAATCAAAATTTTGAATTATTATAAAGTACATTTTGACGAAAAACATTATGAATTACGAAATATGCGATATTTCGAATTAACGGTAGAATTTACTTTGAATCAATTTTGTCAATTTTGGGACCGAGCAAATTATGAAAATTTCGAATTACGAAATATCGTTGTTCGAATTAACGGGCTTTTACTTCAGTCCATTCCAAGTACTATTCATCTATCCACACTAAGAAGCGATATACGTATCAGTAATTTGACTAGTTGTGTAAACTGGGGTTATATCAAATGAGAAGAATCGAATGAGAGAATTTCTGCTTAATTTTTCAGTAATTTGCTTTTTATAACCAGGGGGTATAAAAATTATAATATAAACGGGGCTTTGATATCAATGATTTATTTAGATTTTTACAGTGTACACAGTCCGGCCCTGCGCTTCAGATACCAAATTTATACCTGATGATACGTAAAATTCGCTGGGCCGAGTTTTCGGCCCGGAATATCAATCTATCCCATCGGCCCATATCAATCTTTTCGCAATGTAAAACAATGTAACGTGACATTATAGATAAACTTATTTTTTTCACTTGCGTGCAAATATGCGAAATAATTTAGTTCTTTGTAAAATAATAAAATTTTAAAGGGAACTTAGTTTTGCTTGTTTGTTTAATGAACGTTAATATTTTTTAATGTTGTATCATGTTTGTAAAATGCAGATAATATCTCCAAATATTATTTCCATAGATCATAGAGAAACTATACTATTATCCGAATTTGAAATTCATATTGTAATAGATTTGTATCTAATTAATTTAAAAGGTTATCTGCATCCATGATTTGTCTTCTCTCTACCATGTTCCGCTGCTTATGGAGTCGCAAGGTGTGGTACAGTTCCTTTCTGATAGACTTCACCTGAACATTGCTACACCTAGGCCGGGAAAGTATGTACCATTTTATGTATGAAAAAAATATTCAGAAAAGAAATTATAATAATATGTTGAGTACATGTTCTTCATTCTTTGTATATTATTATTCTTATGTATTCAAGTTATTTTATTCGCCCGCTGTGGTCTAGACCAGTGATTCCCAAACTTATTATGCCTGTGCCCTATCATAGCAAAAACCTGAGGGTGGACCCCCAAGTGAAATAATAAGTTTAATGACTTTAATGGTATTTTTTTTCCATGCCTGCTTCCAATGTGCACCAAATGGCTTCCTAATGGAGATATCTTAATAGATGTTTTTCTGAGAGAACTGTTTGTTAGTCAATCGCTCAAACTCTCTTTACAGGATAGGATCCTTATTCAGCTTTCCTATCTATTCAGCTTTTTATTGTAAAAACTCCTTGGGCAAATTATTAGTTAACAATAAAGATAGAATACATTACTTAAATAAATCCAGGATTTATAGATTGCAATGCTTTTGTTGTACAAAATTTTAAATCTGGAAAACTGAAAGCACATTGAATACCAGATTATCAGAGCATATGGCAGCCTTTAGATTGAAAAAAGACACGTCTACTTTTGCTAATCACTAAATTTCAAAAAGACCTAGTTCAATCAGGAACAAGGGATAAAAATGTTGCACCCAAATACGGACGCACATAAACTCTTTTTCCAGGAAATTTTTGAAATAAACAGAGCACAATTGAACAGTCTTCCGGTTTTAAATGATCAGCTACACATGCCTGGTTCTCCACTTCTATACCCTATATAAATATAATCATAAAACCTTTTCCGACAAACAAAAATAAATATTGTTCTTAAAACTACTCACCATTCAAATCTGTGGGGATCCCCATGGGCTAATCCTTTTCGCCAGCAGTGGCTTTAAACTCAATGATATATTTATTTCTTATATAAACACGAAACATTCATTTACAAGGCGTCAGTTCAAGTTCATCCGTGCACTTGAACGCCTGAAGATGCCGAAAGGCAAATCCCAAGTCGTTAGTGACAAAATTTGTGTGAATGTACATAATTTGAATGATTCAAATTGAAGTTCCACCTACACTTTCAGTCGAAATCTTAAATTATGGTAAAAATATGTCGTGAAGACATCAATTTGTAAACATCCAATATAACATTGAAATTTCTGCATTACATTTGTTACGGATACATATAAAAATCGATGTACGAATGTTCTCAATTGAGGATTTACCTGTCGACCATCCTTCAGAGAAGGAAGAAATTCTTCGGATCTGGAAGAATCTGGATCTGTGCTAGCTAATGTTAAATGGCAATATTGATATTTGTTGCAGATTCATGCAGAAATGGCGTGATCTAGCTAAGCGCGTTGACAATCTTCGTAAAGAAGTGAAAATTTCCATTGTCGGCAAGTACACCAGGTTTGAAGACTCGTACGCCAGCATCGCAAAAGCTCTTCAGCATGCATCCATCGCCGTAAATCACAAGCTCACAATCAAATATATCGAGGCGGCTAATCTAGAGAAGGCCATGATGGCTGAAGATCCCATTCTATATCACGAAGCCTGGCAGAACCTCTGCAGAAGCGAGTGAGTATTATGTTTTATTTCCTTCAAAATTTTTAATTACCTTTCTCGAGAGTCCTGGAGCTCTGGAGCTTGAAGGGTTTAATATATAGAGTTCTCTTTCTGATTCAGATGTATTGATGTATGCTATCTTTTGTCATTTCAGCGGTGTGGTTGTACCAGGAGGGTTCGGCCAACGAGGAATGGAGGGCAAGATCAACGCTTGCCAATGGTGCAGAGAGAATCGAAAGCCATTCCTAGGAATCTGCCTCGGACTGCAGGCCAGCGTTATTGAGTTCGCTCGCAACGTCCTCGACCTCAAGGATGTCAACACAACTGAAATAGATCCCAAGTGCAAAAACCCACTGGTCATCGATATGCCGGAACATCACCCGGGACAAATGGGGGGAACCATGAGACTCGGAAAGAGGACTACTTTTCTAGAGCCCAGTGATATAAGTGAGTATTCTTTCTATCATTGATAAGTTCTTGTGATCTGTCGAAGTAATCCCAGTTTATCAACTAGCTTATAGACAAATGGCTTTAGAGAGTATTACCTTAAATCAAGGGTGTCCAACCTTTTTTGCCCTGGGATCGACTTTTCAATCTTAAGTTTTCTTGCGATCGACTTCTTACATGATTCTTAAAAGAAATTTATTTAGGGTTTTTTCCCTTCTTCAAACTTAGAAATGTTTATCATTAGATGTGCTTACAAAATAATTCAATTTTAGTATTTTTGTATATTTTATATTTAAATTACATATTTTTTCGAAATTCACGGAAGCTTCGGGATCGACCAAATTTTGCTTCAGGATCGACTGGTCAATCGCGATCTATTGGTTGGACACCCATGCCTTAAATCATCATTGTCGGAAAACATAAATTATATAAGTTTTTCACGTACTGTTAGTAGAATGCGGGACTCGTTGTTACCGTTCATCCATTGCTCTGCAGATATATTTTATTATGTTTATAATTGTTTACATAATTTGAATTGTAGTTATTTATTAGCATACAGCACGAGACTTTTAGATTATACATGCATCTAAATTATATGATAATTTTTTTATAATGATAACAGACATGTTGTGTAGATTGATTCATAAGTTTAATGGTTTCTTCGAAATAGCTTCCAGACCCATAATTGGTCCACAAATAAGCAGTAAATAACACAGATGCGTGAAAATTTCATTTAAAACTTGCAGTGATTGTAAAGTTTTAGGACATGCAAGTATATATTATTTGTTATAGAATTATACGGTATGGATAAATATATAATGTTTTATGTATCATGTGTTAAATATTTCAGTTTGATAACACAATTTTAGTGAATTGATTACTGGTTTTTATATTTATTGAAATTATGATGTGATCGGAGTGTTTTTAAGTTATTTTTAAAGATGAAATATCAGAGATTACTTTCTTGTAAATTTCAATCAAAAATATCAAATCGTTCAAAAGTTGTGCCGATTTTAAGAATAACATCACCAAAAAACGCCCGCTCCCTGCTAGAGTCTATTGTACTGCAGATTTATAGATGTTCCTAAGCTGTGCCGAGAGCCTAAAATATCGCCCATCTATCAGCCCTAACTTTCCATTGAAAATAATAATTTGAACTATTATTTCCTATCATTCTATCATAATTCATGTTAATTTGTAAATAATGTTACTAACTTTCACAACAAAAGTCAGGCGTTATGAAAGAGAGGAAGACTTTGATTACTCAAAATAATGTAAACAAATATGTTTATGTATTTTTGCAAAAAGTAAAATTAGAGGTTCCCATGTTGGCGACAAGAATGAATGTAAGCAAATCTGAGAGACACAGTCTTCCCATATTTGTCTCTTATGCGTGTAATTCCTTACAATAAACTCTGCACTCATGCCCATTGATAGCAACGTTTTGACGTGCCAATACATATATTAATAGGTCACATGTGCTGTATAACGTAATTTTTGTACTCCTGTTACAGCTCAGCTATACGGAAACAAGGAATCCATCGAGGAAAGGCACAGGCACCGGTATGAAGTAAACCCTGAATATGTTGACAGATTAGAGGCAGCCGGTTTCAAATTTGTCGGTAAGTACAGATATTACATAACGTTGTGCAACCATCGTAATGATTATTTACAGGATTTACCACTAGCACACCGGCACATGCTTTTTTTCGTAGAAAATAAATATTTTTTTAATAACTCAAAATATTGTGCTAGTGAATTTATTAATGAACCCAATAATGGCTAAACATTTAAAATTATATATTATTTTTGAATAAATTTAACAGGCTACCTACCGATCTTTGTGCAGTAAAAGTCTGTTAATTCGAAATTAAAGGGACCGGATTTCCGGAAAAAATTCGAATTAGGAATTACTCAATCACAAAAAAAAACAAATTCGCGGCAATTGCCGGCAGATTACAACATCACGGCCATTTTTTCGTTCTGTCAAAATAAAAAACACTACATTATTGTCACTTAATTGATTTTTAGTCACTTGTATATACATATTCACTGGAGGTATTTGTTGTCTAGAATGACGTCACTTATTGGCAATGTAACATTCAAAGTTTTTGACAGTTCTTTACCACGTGATATTTTCAAAAGAAATACCAAATATATAGATGTCTCACTTTTCTCCTTATGGTAACATTTCTAAGGTGCATAAGGGTTCATGCTTAAGGTGCATATTTGCTTGGCAAATTCTGATTCCACGCAGCCTTGAGATTTTTTTTGTGTTTTCGGTCAGTACTTTCTTATTACCATCTGGTTACCACATTAGTGTGACAAAAGCTTCAACGAAAACTTTGAATTATTAGAAATCGTAAGTACATTTTGACGAAAAACATTACGAATTACGAAAAATGCGATATTTCGAATTAACAGTAGAATTTACTTTGAAAAGTCAATTTTGGCACTGCAGAATTATGAAAATTTCGAATTACGAATTATCATTGTTCGAATTAACGGATTTTTACTGTATACGGCAGTTATTTCCAAACTGGGAGTCGCGAACAGTCCAAAATATTTATTTACCCTTTAAAACGTGTCTTTATTACTAGATGAAATAAAGGATGGGGAGGCGCAGCGATATAGTTTTCTTTAAGAGACGCGCAGTAACATAGATGTTGGAAACCACTGGTATACGGCATACGCGAATCGCATATGTAAACAGCTTCGGGGTTGTCAAATCCAATAATATTTATTATAATGTGTATAAATTGTGACAACCCTGAACAAACTATCGATAATTAATGATGAGTTTTCATTGGGTGTACAATAATATTAACTAAAAGTAAATATTCATCATGTGTCGAGACAACAAATTATGCAAATCAAATCATTTTTCATAGAATTTCAAATGGTTCTCTAATGCGTGGAGGACTAGATTGAATATTTTGCGCTGGCAGCTAAGTGGTCAAAATTATTTGTGTTTTAGACTACTTTGAAACAATAACTTCGGCAACCTTGATTAACTTTATTATTTTGGTTGCTCCTAATTTTTTTATTGAAAAGAACCAAAATTAAGTAGCCAACAATTTTATCATGACCCCATTATTAAAACTTATAATTATTCCAAAATTTTTGAAAGGTGAATCATGAATGTAATTTAGTAAATAAAATACAGTTTTAAGTATTTTTAGATCGCAGTCTCAAACCGGATTTGATCACATACAAAAAATCATTCCAATATAACAAAACTAAAAATACTTATAAAATGTATATTGTTTTACAATATGAAATTCCAGCTTCATTTCTCGACAGTTTTGATTGAGCCGAGCTTGCAAATAATAGCCTCACTCTGTCATGCATCTAATGTTACATTTTAATTTTTGTTACAGGCAAGGACGAATCGAAAACTAGAATGGAAATATCGACAATTGTAGACCATCCTTATTATGTAGCTGTTCAATTTCACCCGGAATACCTCTCCAGGCCTTTGAACCCCAGCCCACCATTTTTGGGTCTTTTATTGGCATCGGTCGGAAAATTGAAGTCGCATCTTTCAAAAGGATGCAGATTCACTCCTAGGAATCAATCGGATGTCAGCTCTGGTATAGGATTTTTAAAATATCAACTTATTTTATACGACTAGAAGATTGAAAATTGTCATGAATTATCGGAATTTCAGCCTCCGATCTTTACAATCGTAGACATTTACTTGACCCTTCCGAGTCTGTATCATCCAGGCACGGTCACTGTTCTGATGCCTTATTTCTTCTTCAGACATATCATAATCGGAGTCCAATTCTCTTATGTTCACATTTTCTTCTGCCATTATGATTTCCATACCAAAGTCCAAATACACCCTGATTTGTTTTGAAGTCCACTTTTAGCTTTGATTCTGATGCAGTACAAAATGTAGTAATGATTGTCGTTAACACTAATTCTACATTTTAACTAAAAATAAAAATCACAGGAATATTGAATTGTCACATGGAAATGCTTAATTATGATACAGGGATGGCAACGATACCTGAAAACCCCCGGGCACTCATTCCAGGTCATCGCAGCTTGTGTCCGACCATGTTATTTTTACAAAATTGGGCTTTTTTTATAACATTATTCATCACATTACATATTTCAAAGTATTTCATTAATTTCACTTCAAGTGTTTTGCTTAAGTTGCTCAAGTGCTATGGTTTGTTGGCATAAAACTTGTTCTTTAACCCTTTTAATGCCGGATGATTTTTCTATGCATATGCAAGAATTCCCAAGCGTTTTTTATAGAAAAAATCTTCTTACAATTTTTTCAAAAAAAGTATTGAAAAGCATTTTTTAGAAACTTCAAAAAAAATAGCTGTATTCTCTATGATCTATGGAAATAATATTCGGAGATATCTGCATTTTACAAAAATAAAACAACAATAAAAAATATAAACGTTTATTATTGAAAATTTTAAACAAACACAACTAAGGTCCCCATAAAAAACACAGTTTAAAACATATTAATATTGTAACACTTTTTTTGTCATTATGTAGTAAAATTTATTAGTAGTCGGTGAATGAGAAAAAAATGGATATATTTTATTATTTGACAAAGAAGCAGATTTTTTCGCATATTTGCTCGCAAGTGAAAAAAAAGAGTATCTATTATGTCATGTTACATTGATTTACATTGCGAAAAGATTGATAAATTAAATTTCACAAAAACAACGCGCTACGAACGACTGTTGGCAAGGTAATGAATACAATTTTTAAAAATAAGAAACATCTGTTTTTGTAGAATATCTAAATGGAGACAGAAATACGTAAATTGGTAAGTGAAGTACAACTTTGCGCTACCTGCTATTCTTTTGCTTCGACTCGCCTCGAAAAACAAACAGGGATATTTGTCAAAATGACGAATGTAGAGCCAAAATGGTCCTTTTGCTGTTAACCCTTTCTTATCTAAGATGTGCAAATAGTACACATGCCTCCTAATAATTTAAATTTCTCTGTATATATAATATATACTTAGCCTAGACTTCTGGTATTCATCCTTTATACATTTGCATTGAGTAATGCTGTAATAGTAGTAATAATAACCATACATCGGGCGCAGCCAAGATATTTTGTCAACATTTTGGGATAAATTTACACACGCGTGCGATGTATGGTATGCATACATTCTTAATTGTGCATATGGACTAAGAGAAATACCTTAGATTTTTCAAACAATACCTACCTACTATCGCTCGCATACGAGTGTCAAGACGCGAGACAGGGAGGCTCAAATATCTTTGTTTCTTTCGACATCGCAAGTTGCGGTGACGTTCATGACAAACTTCATGTACAGGGGTGCTAAGTGATTTATTCTTTCTTGTCAAGATTTATTTCACGATTTCCATTGTTACATTAGTTGAGTCGTTTTACAGGTTGGACTATTTTTCATACCGCTTGCGTTGTTCTGTTTGCGTTATTGTTTCGTATTTTATTATTTAAATATATTATTACCATTTTATGAGACGTTTTACTAACAATAATGTCTTTAAAAAATAATAAGTTTTAAGACAATTTATCAGATAGTGCGTTCATGAAATAATAATCAATAAACGTGTTGGTAGATTGACTCATAGATTTGATGGTTTCTTCAAAATAACTGCCGCGGCAAGTGACCCTTTTTGACAATAAGCAATAAAACTCATAATTTATTATTCCCTAAATGTTCACACACGGTATTTTTTTTTAAAAGGCGACACATGTTTCTCGAATATTTAGGGCATCATATTTCACACTTCCAGTGATAGTAAATTTGTAGGAATGGAGATTTTATACTATAATTATTTATATAATTGTATGTTATTTTTTATACAGAATATTTTGAATATTTCATATTGATAACAAGTGTAGTGCTTATCTACTAAATTAATAACAGGTTTTTATATTCAGCTTAGAAAAGTAGTGAAATTATGATGTATTAAAATGTTTTCACTTTATTTTTAATGATTAAATGTCACATATGATTTCTTTGAAAATTTCAGCCGAAAATATGGTTTGGCTTAGAAGTTCTGTCGATTTTAAGAATGTAATATATTATTGCGCTAATCACTAAAAAACGACCGCTACAGGCTAGAGTCTGGACCGCCCGACTATATAGCGATAATAGATTTGTTTTCACAATATCACAAGTTTGGTGGTATTGTTAGGTTTCTTTTTCATTTACATTTGTGTAATTTCGCATTGTTTGGTTACAGATGAAGATGACAATCTTTTAGACAATATGCCAAATGAAACTGACATGTCAAAGAAAGCTAACGGACTCCAAAATGGATACAAAAATGGGCTCCAAAACGGGCATCAGAATGGACTCAAAGTTGAAAAAAATGTAGACGTTACCAAGAATGGCGATGTTACCAAGAATGGCGACGTTACCAAGAACGGCGATGTTACCAAGAATGGCGACGTTACCAAGAATGGCAACGTTACTAAGAATGGCGATGTTACCAAGAATGGCGAACATTAATTTCACTTAGACGTAGAGAATGAATAGAATAATAATTCACATTCACTAATCTCAACATTATGTCTTTTTTCTCTATCGGAATGAGTATATACATTCTCTTCTTTTCTTTTAGAAGATGGATGGAAGTTAGGTCTGTCGAAAATAAATTGCTCGAGACCTATATAGGCATGAAAAGATTGAAATAACCTTAATTTTATCTCGCATATTTGTCTCTATCCCTTCTTGCCTGGATGTAAACTTCATTTTCACAAAAATGAAAGAATTAAACACGATTCATCATAAGAAGGACCCCTCTGTCTGACTTTTGATACACTTTTATCTATATAACAGGCACTTGTTTTGGTTTTATCGCAGCCCAAGTGCAATTTAAAAAAAAAGAAACATCTCTTTAATCAACCGATAATCATAACTCCAGGATTGACAGATTGGTTATCGTCGTGAAGTCTGTTTGATTGACGGATGACGGTCGGCAACCCTAGCTGCTTTATATGCAATATAAACTTGTCACCTATACCTGCAGAATCAATTATACGTGTGAAGAATTGTTCTCTTACGCGTTTCTAAGATATAATAATTTTTAATACAGATTTGTTTACTTCATTTTATATAGATATATAACTTCGTATTAGTAAACTGTACGTTTACATGTTTCTCAAAATCTTGAATTATCAAGCATGGAAAAATATATTTCAGTAAGTGTTTAAAATTATGTATAATAATATAACTAAAATATATTTTGTAAACACTTCTGTGAAGAAAATAGAAAGTCTAATATGACGGTGCTTGTCAGGAATGATGGATGTCAAATTATTAAAAAAAAACTTAAATGTTAGAATTAATTTGATATATTTAACTATATCTTCCCTTTGACTTGAATTTATAATTAATAATATAGTATTAAAATTTAAAAATTAATGTAACGTAATTTAGAGTGAAACAATAAGAATTAAGAGAAAAAAGCTATTTTTCGTAGCTTTATTTTTATATATATTAATCAACTGAAGTAATTTTTCAGCAACATTATTTTTATAATTCATGTTATTTTACAGTTGCCATTTTCTTTAAGGTGCTTGTTTTTTGTATGGTATATATTCCTAAATAAATTGCATTCAATATTACCATACGGTTTTTCAGGTACTACCTGCCATAATCGTATGGCTTAACTTAATCTTCCTACTATAATATTCCGGAGATACCGGATAGATCTTATGTGCAACTCGGTTTTGCTGAAAGTAGCCATCTTTTTAAATCCCCATAAAAGACATCGGTAATGCTTAAATTAGTCCAATTTTTCCATAACTTATAAATGTAAAACCAACAAAAATACTTCTGTTTCTTTTCATAAAAATGTTGTTTACAGGAAGTAGAAAATCTTTTTCAATACGATGGAGTAATTTTAAAACTTCATTCCTGATTCATTATTATTATGTCATCTGCTATTTTTTATTATTTACTTTTTAAGAATGTTCATATTTGTTTTAGTCAATTATGTTCATAAACATAAATTTTGAATGTGTCAAAATACATATTTCAGTGCCATCTCGGGTGATTCATTAGAATTACGCTACCATTTTGGATTACCAATAAACAATACCGTTATTGTATTTAACTCGATGGCTGCCAGACGAGATATCTCGTAAAAATTTTTGCCACGCCAGAAACGAGTTATCTACAAATTAAGCCGGCTCGCTAGGTAATTACTACTAATTATCTACGGCAGCTAAAAGGCTAACATTTCTTGTTGTCCATTTACCTCTTTTGAAGCATGCAGTTACTTATTTCCCACAGTATAAATGTATGATATTGTAAGACAAGTTAAGACATTTTGATTTTTTAACACCTTGATTATATATAGTTATAAAAAATAATTAATTCTTTTACTATTAAGTAAAACAATATAAATAAACATTTATTATGTGATTGACAAGCATTTAGTACGCAATAAAATTAGCTGATTAGATACATATGCAGCTTTTGTTTTCAAATCCTGTTTGTGTCAATTAAGGAAACAAAATTACTCATTTTGCCTGCTTGGTAGTGGCTATATATATCCAAAATGTTCAATATTAGAATTTATATATTCCTGAAAGAAACCAGCATCTCACATATATGTTGAATACATATGAATTTATAATATTTAATAACTGTTTCTGTATCAACTTTTAGTCAATTTAATAATGATAATCAAAAATATGATTAATACTTTCGATGGTTTCGGCGGTAACTTTGTGGAAGTTCATTTTAATAGAAAATTTAAATTAACTTTGATTATTCCACGTATTGTGTAACTAACTGTGACACGTGTTTCGCCTCTTTCAGAGGCATCTTCAGACTTACTATCGCAAAGTTTGCTTAAGTAAATTTACTTAAGCAAACTTTGCGATAGTAAGTCTGAAGATGCCTCTGAAAGAGGCGAAACACGTAACACAGTTAGTTACACAATACGTGGAATAATCAAAGTTAATTTAAATTTTCTATAAAAATATGATTCATTACAGCTTAACGTTAACATTAAAAGATAATACCTGAGCATTTTTGATAATAGTTGTTAATCAGTTAACAAGGTTTCTCAAACAATGACTAAATGACGACCAAAGCCCGCTCCAGACTTTGTTTAATTTTAATGATGACAATTAATTTAGTTTTATATTCTACAGACATTAATTAATCTGGTATAACATTTATGCAAAGCTTATGTAATGTCAAGAATATTTTACTATTTAGAAAAAGGAACGGTTGAACAAGTAAAATGTTTACATGTAATTTAAAATTTTAGTTTTAATTCTAGATTATTGTTACAATTCAATAAAATTTTTCCACCTTGACCATTATGAAAGGTTTTTTAAATAAGTAATCTTTTTTACTCCAGTTCTCTTGTGTAATAAAATAAGAATAATTCTTAGAAGGTGCTTTATTCATTATATTAAGTTAGTTTGAATACATTTTATTAAAATCATTGTTTAACCCTTAGACCGCGGTTGACTGCTATAGCAGCCCAATCTGAGCCGATCTGGATCCGAGCCGCGGTCAAAAGGTTAAACATCACTTCTGATTTTTAATTTTGTTTCATTTTGCCGGAAAATATGAATGTATTTTCAAAATTGTTGTAATAATTATAAATGATTTATTTTTGACTTTAATAAATGTTTTTCCTTAAAAAAATATTATGTGTTTTTGATCTTTCATCGGTGTTTAATTTTAGCCTTTAGAGGAGGGAATAGATTTATACAGATCTTACTTTAATTAACTGCCCTTTCTTAACATGACAATTTTGTGACATTTTCCCAATTAATATATCGACTGTGGAAAGGAAAAAGGATTTAACCCACAGTTTCTTCAAAACAGGTTTTTTTGGATAATCACAATGTATCAAACTTGATACACGTTCTATCAAAAGGATGCAAGCTGCAAATGCCGAATTAGTATCTAAATTTAGCTTTTAAGTTTGAAAAAATGACCTTGTAAAAAACTAAAACCAAGAAAAAAGACTGAAATAAAGGTTTTTCCTAGACAATTTCTTTAATTAATATTAGATTATGTCAATTAAACACCAGTTTAGAAGTCTCCGTGCACTTCATGGTTGTTTATAATTCATAATTTGCATATGTCACAAAATCATCAAAACTCGTTTTTAGCGCCTCCTGTAAAATTTGATATGTGTGGGTTAAGTCCTTTTTCCTTTCCACAGTCGATATGTAATTCATACTTAGAGCATATATATATGCTTATAGACAGACACTCCTGTGTTGAGTTTAAAGTACTTTCATACTCATTTACAGAAAAATGGCGCCGACGTACATGTACGTCCATACTCTAATGGTTAAACTCATTACTCGCGATAAAAGGACTTCTTACTTAAGTTGTTACTTAATACATGTAAGTTCTCATAAAAAACTTCTGTTGAGATACCTCCATTTTGTAGCCCATAAAACCCACATTGAGAGCGGTGGATTTAAAAAAAAATCAAATCAACTTTAAAACGGTATTACTATTTTTATCTCAAGGCCAGTTATATGTTGACAACCAAACCTAATCTAACCACATTTTTATAATCGCAGCTGTTGACAAAATTCAAAAGAATTTCTGACCATATATTAGATTAATTCCGACCATTTGCTCAATAAAATATTTACCATTACATAAGTCAGGGTCTCCCAAACTATTTTCCGCGGAATACTGGTGTTCCGTGGGTAAATGGGTGTTCCAAATTTTTTTTTTGATGGTAATATACGCTGCAACACATTTAAGCATCTTCTACTTTAACCCTTTGACTGCGGTTGACTGCTATAGCAGCCCAATCTGAACCGATTTGGATCCGCGGTCAAAAGGTTAAATTAAAAATCGAGTAATAGAAAATCTCCACTGATGTTTAAAATGTCAAATATCCAAGTACAGGCGGAGATTTTTGAACACAAAGCTTTTTTTGAATTTGAATCGTTCAAACTATGTACATTCTCACAAATTTTGTCATTAACGACCCGGGTTTCGCCTTTCGGCATCTTCAGGCCTGAAGATGCCGAAAGGCGAAACCCGGGTCGTTAATGACAAAATTTGTGAGAATGTACATAGTTTGAACGATTCAAATTTAATATTGAAATTCCACCAAGCACCTTCAGTCGAAATCTTAAATTACTAAAAGCTTTGTTTACTCCTAGTACTATGTAACATGGTTTAAAAATAATTAATAAATATAATATAATAAAATATAATAAATAATAAGTGATTTAATAACATATATTTTCATTAATATGTTTACTATTATAAATTACCCGACCTAAAATAAACAAGCTGTGTTCCGGTAACATTTCCAGATTTGCAAAGTGTTCCATTGCACAATAAGTTTGGGAAACCCTGATATATATCATGAATAGTCAGGATTGGCGTGTATTCTTCAGTTGTGATGTCAACTGGTTTAAAATTCTGCATGGACAAATTTCTTATATGTTTTTCCATAGAGTTTGAAGTAGGTCTGTGACTAGGGCATCCAATCCCGGGATCCCAAGCGATTATCCAATCCCGTAATTCCGGGATCGTCTTACTACTAATACCGGGATTTGCTTTGAAATGAATACTTGTAATTTATATACCTACTAGCTGACCCGGCATGCGTTGCAATGCCATTCAAAGAAAGAAAGTTTGTGTTTTAATTTTGTTTATTGAAGTGCATATTCTCTTTTTCTGTCTATTTGACGTTTGATGTTTGCTGCCGATTGTTACGACACACGCGCCACCTATTTTAAGCTAATTGTAATATAACCTTCGCGCAAGTGCATGCATATGTTGTCAAAATGAACTGTAAGTGCTGAAAATAAGTGCTTTTGGATATATTTTGTTTATTTGTCTGGTGCGTATATGAATAGATCTTAAGGTTTTTCAACGCGTGAGCAGGCCAGATACAGCTGTCCATGTGAGAAGCATGTATTTTTAAAATTCAGTCCACACTTGTAGCGATTGTCCAAATGCGATTTGCACCGGAAACTGCAAACATTGTAATTCTAATGGCCTATCTGTCGGAATTATTGGGATGCTTGGGAACAGTACATTGCATCCTTTAAATTTTCCATTTAAAATTGAAGCTTAGATGATATTATTCATTATCTTTTTCACTGAATGCCTGGTACCGTTGCAAAGTCGTGGTGGATTTATATTTCGGAAAAGAATGATAGGTACGCCAATTTTCAGTGTTAAAACGTGCGGTAGCATGCCTGGAAAATCAAGTGAGTTTAAGAATTCAGTTGGATAATTGACAACTTCGTCTTGATCAATTTATAGTATCGATAGACTTAAACGTTGTTTCTTTGCCTGGTATTTGGTTTTGAATTCTGAAGTTGATGACATTATCATCGTTGTTTTTGACTGCTAATATTACACGTACACTGAGCCACTGATGATTTTTGTAATTCTGTGCAATATTTGGGAAAACTTTGTGCATCAATTCGCTTACGGTTCCTGTAATTTTACAACAGCTTGGTGGTAATGTGTAGATTCATCGATTTTTATTTTTCATTACCAATATCTGACAATTGTTTTTTGAAACGTTCAGCGGATGCATCATATTGTAATTCTACACCCATATTAGCTTTCAAAGTCAATCGACAGTGCACATGTCACCATAAAACTGATGATTTGAGACATGCACTTGATTCATCAGCAGCTGTTGAACGTGGTATAACTGGTAGAGTTTGTCGAAAAACACCAGACAATAAAAAAAGGTGCGCCACCAAAGACCTGTTCATTTCCTCTCAAATCTTTTAGTGTACATATAGTGAAGATATTCCAATGCCTTTTTGTGCGCCATAGTAAATTCGTCCCATTTAATGAGTTGATATGATTAAAGTACTTCATCAATCATATTTTTTTTTTGATATTGCATGTTGGTGTTCAAAGGCAATTTCTTTGCTGAATGCGCTGTTTGATCACCATCAAAAAAATTTGCTGCAATTGCAGATGAAGCGATTGCCAATGCAAAATTGTTTTGTGATCCAACGTTTTGGCTTATGATTGATTACATGCATAATTCTGTCTTACGCTTTGCGTTGTTCTGGGACCAATTTCGGAAGATTTGTTTGAACAAATTTACCCAATTTGTCGACATCAAATTGTGTTTGTCGTTCCAAATCACGGTCAAAAGGGTTGTTTGCATGTCATTTTATCAGACGATCGGACGTTTCCAAACTTGCTCGTCTGTTTCTGAAGCTCGTGATGCCGTTTTATTTCGTCATAAACAACTTGCTTATTTTGGACTTAAGTTGCTGCGCACTAAGCGCCATCTGTCATTCAACAACATAAACAATTTCCTTTTGTTTGACATACGATCGGCGGAAGTCAAAAATATTGAAAAAAAAATCTGGATAAGGACATCCTTCACTTCGCCGGATAAAATATACTTAAATACTTACCTATTCTACTATCTAACAAATATACATTTAAAAATCATAAACATCGGTTAAACCTATATAGAGATAGAGGTAATTTTTAGAATAATTGAAATGTTTAAGTTTGCTAACAAATATATTTCGTAGAAAAAGAAAAAGATTTCGGGATATATATCGACAGTCCTTCAGTATTTAAATTGTAAATAATATACTTTTTAGAATATTTGAAATGTTTTAAGTTTGCCAACAAATATATTTCGTAGAAGAAGAAATAGATCTCGGGACATATATCGACAGCCTTGCAGTATTTAAATTGTAAATAATATAATTTTTAGAATAATTAAAAAGTCTACAAATATATTTCGTTGTAAAAGAAATAGACCTAGAGGCATATATCGACTGCCCTGCTGTATTTAAATTGTAAATTATTTAATTTTTGGAATAATGTTTAAGTTTGCTAACAATCATTTTTCGTAGTAGCAGAAATTTCGTAAATTACTTAATTTTTGGAATAATGTTTAAGTTTGCTAACAACCATTTTTCGTAGTAGCAGAAATTTCGTGAATTATCGAATTTTCGCGGTAGTAGCAGAACAGATGTCGTAAATTTTTTAATTTTTGGGACATCAGTACAGACACATTTGTGGGTTGTGATTTGTGAATTGTGATTATTTTATCGACTATTAATATATAGATCAATTATCTACAACTTGTAATTACAAAAAAATACACTACAGCATCTGAAGCGAGCATGGTTTAAAAAAATAAAAATCGATATGTTCTCCCTTTTCCGTAGAACACATTTACACTGAACTCCACATTTACACGGTAAATACGCTCACGCGATACCGAGTAAAGAAAACGTGTTAACAAAATACTAAAATTTTAAATTTGTGGTAGATAGGTTTCCTTGCATAGAACTCAATTCAGGATATCAAAAAATAAAATTCATTATTGCTTATTGAATTTAAAAAATACTTTTTAAAAATAAAAGGTAACAAAAATTATTTACTATGAGACAAAAGACGAAGCTGTTTACGCACATTTTTCACGATGTCGCTTTCATCTCTTGAGATATTCAAAACCTGTGTAATATTTCTCTCAAAATTTTTAAATGAACGGTCGATTTTTTCTCTTTTTTTGCACCGTGCTATTTCTAAATCGTTTTGAAAAAGACTTCAGTGTATTTTAACCGCGAGCCGAGTTGGTGTATTCTATTCAAATCAATGAAATAATTATATTTAAAACGTTATGCCTGATAACGCGCGGTGTACGTCAGCGGTCAACTGTCAAAGTATTATCCAATCACCATGGCAACAGCATTCAACGTCATGTTTGTGACGGCGTTCGATTTGCGACGTTTGAAAATAACGAAATATATGGAGACATTTATTTTATTCATAATTTCTTTCCCGTGATATTTTTCCGATGTTTTAATGCTTATTCTGCTATTCTAGGCGGATAAGAATTTAATAAAACAAAGATCATTAAAATCCGAGCTGCAATTCTCGAGATATAACAAACCCCACTTTCTTTTATATATATAGATGTGTTGTTATCTCTATCTTTATAATATTGCGTAGCATTTGAAACACGAATCGACAAGATTGACACATTTGTATTGTTTTTTTGCATAATTGCATACAAAAATCAGTTAACAATTCTAATTTTAGACTTGCAGCTGCTCATGAATTTCTTTTAAACAAAATTCTACTCGCACACCTTACCTACTTTTATAATATTCTCCTCGTAAATATCTACTTAGTTATTATTATTATTAGCAACGAAACTCGAAATCTCTGCCACGCATTAAAATTAAAATCGAATTAGAGGTAAGTAGGTAGATATTTTAAAAACACGAAAATTTTTACATGTGCCACGTGTTATAATTATAATGTTATTTATTGCAAATCTCTCTGAAAAAACGGTTAGTCTCGGATGACTCATTGTAACACTTGTTCGTTATATTTTTTCTTTAACTTACTGTTTTTTTTAGGGGTACATAACAATTTTTCAAAAATATTGTATTTTTTTTAATAAGTAATACATCGATATAAGGAATCATTTATTAGTTTAAATTTGTTTAGTAAGGAATTTATTCAGAATTTTATCTTCATTATTTGGATCAAATATTTTTTTTCATTGAAATTATTAAATTAATTTAACATATAGTTACCAAAAACATAACTTTAAATAAAAAAAACAATAATGTGATAACGGTGATTTGTTGGCTCAGGGTACATTATTGGTTTTAAGTAAATTAAAAAGTTTGGTTACCAGTATCATTGTTTGTTTTCAAGTTTTCTTTAAAATCAACAAGGAAGATAGAGTGATTACTTTTACGCGATGGAATCAAATTTCTCATCTGTAGTCATTCACGTATATGAATAAATTTCTGATTAACTATCGTTTTCCACTGTAATTTGTAAAAAAATATTATATGAATTTCACTAAGCATGTAGATAAAAGATACATAAGTATAAACATAGTTTTGACTAAGCAAAGCTTTGTATTTTATTGGAAAACAAAATAAAAAATATGTGTTAGTACCCAGTAGTTCTATATTCCTGCTATGTTCTCATTGCAGAAAAAAAATACAAAGAAGTCACTTAAGCTTTACTTAATTTATGAAATATTTTTTCTACACCATTGAATGTCCACGTGATCAGTAAAAATAGTACAGCTGCTCAAAAAATGTAGGTGACGTATTGATTATTAATTACTGATAATTAATCGCGGATTTCTCGCACACTAATTTGCAAAGGCCTAAAAATAGGAGGATTTAGATTTTGGACATAAGACTTCATGATTTATTTTTTCCTTGAGGGACTTTCAAAAATAATGATTTTTCAAATTGCAAAATATTTGCCGCAATGGTTTAGTTGTAATGTTATACATTTTTTTGCTATGATATAACACATCATTTTATATGAGCATCACATCTTTTTTACGCGGGCTTTATTTGCACGATGTATAACGGTACGGATCTATAGTAGTATAACATTCAAATCACATAAACTCATATAATTATCAATCCCGGGATCAAAAAAACGGTCCCGGATTGGATACCCTATCTGTGACTGAATAACATTCACACTTTATTTATGTAAGAACTCAGATCAGCTCATAACAAATCTGAAATAAATTATTTAAGTTATAAATATTTTTTTTAAGCATAGTTTTTTGCACAGTAGACTCGTGATCCGGCCATAGTCTGAAATATTATTTCTCAATTGTCTTCAGCCACCTGAACCAAGTCCACGGACCGTAACAGGTATAGGTCCATGAGCCCACAAGCACAAGCCCGTGTAGACCTTTATTTAGTTCAAAGGTGTGGGATATCTATGGTGTTAACATTCCCTCCCGCCCATTGGATCCCAAATACTTGGTTGTAGCGAGAAGGATTAGTTAACTGTTAGTTCTTTCTTACCTAACCCTTCAAAAAGTGAGGTTGAGCAACTGAATAACAACCATCTTTTGTAAATCAACTTCTACCTCATTCGGAGTCCATACGATTCATATTGGAAGCACGCAATATGGACATAGAGAAAAAAAGTCATTGAAAAACAATTAAGATAAAAGGTGCTCTAAGCAGCCCCTTCATAGCGTTCAAAATGTAAGTGTTGATGGACTAAGGATGTTAGATGCGCTGTGGATGCCTTAGTATTTTTGTGACTTCAATGCCGCCTGTCTCTTATTGTAACTTGATGGATTCTGTCATTCTGGGAGGCCGCTGATGATCATTCATGGAATGTAAGCATCGAAGCTACTGAGCATGCGGGCACTGTGTGGTGGGCCATTTGCTCCAAATATTCGGCAGATATGGCCTAAGAAAAAGAATGATCTGCAGAGATCAAGTGAACCCCTAAGAAGTGAAGTGAGCCAAGTGGTAATTTACGAAAAAAAATTGTTTGATGTGTTATAATATTGTACTATGGACTATGACGTATCATTTAAGTAAACTCAACTTAGTAAATAATCACCGCAATATCTTATTCTTCTTAATCAAAATAAAACTATGGAGTCTACAAAAACACAGCAATAGAAAAGATCGATCATTTTGTTACTTGACTCATTTCACTTCTCAGGGGGTCAATTAAAAGTGGGGAACAATTGAAAACAGAAGCATTTTAAAATAAGGACAATTTATTAAAACAATAGTTTCTACTGCTTTTCTAGTCTAAATATTTCCATTATTAATTTTATTAAAGTACCTCATGATTGAAAAATAATTACAATGAGATAAATTACACATTATCCCAATTATAAATATATATATAATATTTACATAAGAGTAGTCTGCAAAAAAAGAAATCATATGCGTACAGATACAATATTATGATTTTTAGAGATGAAAATTGAATAGGATATTGCGAAATGAAAAAATAAATACTTCACTACGCGTGAATTTATTCCGCGATAATAAATAAAAATGCTAGGTACATTTTACCACTAAATGTGGAACTTTGGCAAGCAAAAATATTCATTACGTTATTTCTAGTTTTATGAAAGTTATTATAATTCATAATATATTATGTAGTATACTGGAGATACACAAAATGTACTTTACTTTAAGGCGGATAATAGTATTATTATAATGAATAATCACATAGGACCATTACACAAACACAATATTTTAGTATATATTACAATTAATCAGAAAATCAAACAAGCTTTTTAAATCAATAATGAAATATTGACAAATTTTATATCATTTAAAACAGTACAAGTTAAACAGGCGACGATATCATAAACGCCTTAATAAATTTACAATATATTATATAAACAAACGTTGATTTAATGAAATTGTAAAATCTACCTTGCTGCGTGAAATAATAGCAGTATCACATAATCATCCCTAGATAAATTTTGGCAAATTATTGTTTTACTTATAAAGGATGAATCAACATAAAAACAACAACTGATGTGCATTCAGGTCGTACTGATAAAATAAAACTAATAATATTCACATAAAACGGACTTATTCCAAACATACATTAAGTATATAGTAATTAATTATTATTAATATTAATACTGCAAAATATTATGCTTATTAAAAGATTTTTATTAATATTATTTAAATACAACAAAAAAGACGTAACATATGGCGTAATATCCGTCCTTTAGTGAAATCATTTTACTTTCGATAAAATCAAAAATATTAACAGCGTGTAAGCCGAATACAAAATGGTAATATAAATTTACTGATTTATTTTCAAATGTGTTCAGAGACACTTTTAACAGCAAGAAAACAACATCAGAGAAAAATACAAGTTTGTTTAAATGTCAAAACTATTGGAGAACTATTTGACAAAACTGCAGTAGGTACGGTACAATCAATATGCTTTCTTTCAAAACAAATGTTTCCATCTGATTAATAGTAAATCTGACAAAAAACAAACGACCAATTCCTAACATGTTCATCAACACTATTAACTTTTTGAATGTTTCCCTGATATTGCATTTTCTTAGTCGTGCTGAGTTTTAACGAGGAATAAGGAAACAGTTACAACATAGGAGTCAATTAACTAAGAATCTGAATACATCACCATTTTTAATATTAACATTTGTTGGTTTGTGCTTGCTTAGCTGATGAAAATCTAATTTCACTGTTGAGTGTCCGGCGGGGTATGCCGCTGGTTTTATTTTGAGACACTAAATTAATAGTAGGCGGCAAAGATTTGTACCCTCCGTCAGAGTATTCGTCGGCGTCCGTCGTGCTACCGTTTAAAAAATGATTCCCTCCATTCTGAGAGCACCCGTTCGCTTTGAGAGGACGCGTGTCGGCTTCACTTTTCACGACGCCGTTCAACAGATTACTGTAAGACGTGTGATGCTTGACGGGTCTCACTTTGTGCCCGTTAGTCACAGGTTTACCGGGCGAGGAATCGATTGAGGTATCTTGTTTACTGTACGTCATTTTCAATCCGTTTTTAGGAACGACGTTGCATCCGTTGTGATGCTCGAAATTTTCTATAGATTTCGATCTAGAGTTATACAGGGAGCGACTTCTGGATGCCCTATCGTTATTCGCTGTACCGTTTTGTACGTATTTGCCGTTGCCGGCTTGCTTGCCGGCGATGGCTTGGAGGTAGCGCGAGCCCACTCTGCAGTTATTTTTAATCAAAACACTGTTGTCTGTCGCACTGTCGCTGACGGGCGGTGAATCTCGCTTAGCCGTGCCGTTAATCGCGTGGCCGTTAGTTTTAACACTGAGTTTATTGTGATTAAATAATGCGTTTTCGCAATCGCCGGGAGACGGCGAGTTGCAGAGGATGAAGACCTGATGCCGGTTCGACTGCGGAGTGGAACATCCCGAGGGTTGGTAGAATTCACACGGCGATACTATCCTTCGAGGTATTTTCTGCTCATTCCAACTAGGAAAACAAAAATAAATGTTAGAACTTAGACAAAAAAAAATTCAACGCCAATAATTAAAATGCACTACATAATATCAAAGTATTATTATATAAATCATCTCAGTTCTGGTAAAATGACCAGTCTAAAAACATGCAGTATCACAAAAAAACTATTAAAAAACATTTTAAATTTGAATCCCATTGGAAAAATCAACATACGTTGAATGATCAATTGTGATTATTTTTATGATATTTTAATACATTTGTAACTAATATGAGTAAATTTATGCATTTAACACATAAATTCTTCTCCAGTTGTATTCTACAGTTTTATGGATTACATAAATTCAATATATTAAATGAATGACATTAGATAATTTGTTATCATAAGTTATACCATACCAAATCAATCCATAGTTTTAGCGATGTTATAAAAAACTTTTTAGCAATAATTATTCTACAATATCTAAATACAACATTTATATAATAGAAAATATCACAATGTTTCCTACAAAATGATTGTAATAAAAGACACAGTTTGGAGTCTCCTAAATACTTATGTAGAAATAATGTGCATTTGAGTTTTCAAACAACTAGATACTCAATTAAATTAAAAAGTTATACCGGATAACCGATCTATTACTATTTGATCTATCTTTTAACGCGTTGATTCGATTCCCCGACTTACCCTTAGAGCCTTCGAGTAGCAGCATGTAACACACAAAAAGATATCCATAACCGAAATAGTCAGTCTACATACAGATTAATCCAACATAATGTATAACACCATCAAAAATAATGGTATGTCATACATATGATAGCAAAAAGCAATATGACATTTAAAAAATGCATCGAAAAAGGCAGTTTAAGTTGATGTTCATACAATATATGAAATATATTTAAATATTGATTATAAACAAGCTACATAGCAACAAGAAACAGTAACCGTAACTATCATAGATTAGGACCTAAACTATTGTATTCGCTATCGAACAAATCAAGGCATAATTATGGAAATCTCATCCGTGACATATAATAATATTGTCAATATTTTAAAACTTAACTAGTAATAAAGAACAAGAGAATACAAATATATTATAAGCTCTTCATCAATCCGATAAAATCGTAATACACTGCCAATAATAACAAGGCACCTGTATATGTATTATATTTTATTTGATTAGCAGTATCAGATACTTAAAAAATGCTTTAGTCATCTGCATTTTTGTATTGAAAATGAGGATTAACTTACAAAACCTGATTTATAAAATTATTAGATGAATTATTAAAGTTTTTGCAAAATTATAGAGCTTGATGAAAAAGCATTTAAATATACATCTAATTTATGGTTGTACAGCTAGGTTCAATGATGAGATTAAAAAATATTTTCTTACCCCAAGCTGCAATACATATAAGTATAAATTAGACGAAAATTGAACTCTCATTTTCGATACTAAAATGGAATCGACTATGCAAATCAGAAAATTGATAAATGCATAAGGCATACCGAAGCTTCGACTGCTTAAACACCTACAAGATAATTTATTAAAATATGTTTCTGTTACAGTTGATAAATACAATTTTTTAAAATATACACTCACTATTTGTTTCCTTACAATTTCACTTATATGACATTGTGATAATTCAGAGTACATAACGGAAATCCCTAATATTAGACATCAAAACAGGGTATGCGGATCGGTAAATGGAACAGGCACACACAAATACACTGAAAAAGCGAAACCAAAAGGGTCGTAAGCGTCACAAGAAATTATTAAAACGTTTGACAGTTATAAATTGATTACAGGAAGAGTGACACCTTTATTTAATTTAGGGTAATGCAGAAAAATATTTGTAGATTTAAATCCGAAAAAAATAAACATGTGACCAACGTTCCCTCTAAGCCGAAGGGTTAGCTGTGCGGTAATTTCAAAGGCTGCGCGGACCGATCAAATATTAATTGAGCAACTGCCTTGCAGTGCGCGCCAACCCGGAATGAGTGCGCGGAGGCTTCCTCGCAGCTTAGAGGGAACGTTGCATGTGACATATTTTTGCGACTCAATATTAGAATCACAAATTTCAAACTGATGTGTAAGCAGATTTAACCCTTTGACCGCCGATGACTGCTATAGCAGCCCAATCTGAACCGATTTGGATCCGAGCCGCGGTCAAAAGGTTAAACATTAAACGCCCAGCAGTCCATATAGCACTGCGGATTTTCGTCGTTCACTGCCCAGCGAGTATAGTGAGTTTCGCGACAGGATTACATTGATTTACAATAACAGCATACATAATATGGATACTAGATTCAATAAGTAATAACTTCAATTGAGGTATAGTTATTTTTGAGACTGACAAATTTCAAAATTAATTTTGCGTAAAACTACTTGGGCAGTGACCTACTCCTGATGTTCGAAGCGCGCAGGCGGATAAAGATTAAAATCATTTCAATACGAATTTGTCGTTATGTGAAGATGTTGGAATTACAGAAAAATTATCAGTAATATCGTTTTATCATTTGAAAAAGTAAACCAATTGGGGTTTTTTGGTTTTGGACATTATAGTATCGAGTAATTAAATGAGCTACATAGCAACGAGTGTAATTTTTATTATTTATCATGATGTGAATAAACCGTAGATATTTTATTTATTATAATTAAAATATTTACAAAAAGTTTCATTAATTTGTAATTAATAATAGATAGATATAATACTGATATTTTATTGTTCACTTCAAAAACATTAATGTTGAGAATAAGTCCTTGAATTGTCTATCGTGCGTAATGAATAATTCATGAAAATTGATTTACTATATCGCCTGCTAAAAAAATCCTATTGTTTATTCTGTCGACAGAATTTTTATCACAGTTTACTATAGAAAAAAAACTAGTTATATCCGTTGATAATAACTATATATTCCCCCATTTCTAGGGAAACAAATGAGAATTATGACCATAGATGTTATATCTTACAATTCATTGAACCACTATCTAAGAGATGTTTACAGTTTATTTAAGTGTCATGTTTGATCATGCATGAAATGCATTCAACAAGGATTTTATCAATTAGCTGTATTGCGTTTGCTACAAAAGTCATTTTTGAATTCAAAAACTTCAATCAAAAATAAGAATATAAGGAAAAAATGACGACAAACATGAGTTTAGTTTCATAGTTTGGAATGAGATATTTGCATCCTTTTCCTAATGATGGTATTATTAGTAATGAATACAGGGGGAATAATAACGCTGAATTTTTTGTGAAAACCACCGATCACAAAAATTAACAAATACCACTTCTCTACTGATCTATATATATGTAGCAATATTGTTTGTATAATGATCACAGAATCTGTATATCGGTTATTTTTTATTACCAAGATACCAGTAATTTGGTATTGATGAGTATGTCAGTGTGAAATTTGATTTTACATACAATATGATCGAGTGCTGTACTTATTGGTGACTTAAGGTCCTAGACATCTTTTACGGAATAAAGTTTTTTATGTCTTGTCATGCGTTGGTACATGTAAAATTTGAACTTACAAGCGCCGTTAAAATTAATCTCTCTAAACGATAATTTATTCTTATTCCAGATTGCATACACTTATTTTGGACAGTATGAAATACGCATTACATAATTGTGTTGAATATTTTAGTTTAAAATAAGTAGCGATTGCACAATAAAATAAGTGCATGTAAACTTCAATTTTTCATTATTCAGATAAGATGATGATATTTTCACAAAACATTAATTTTTCACTTAAATGTTTGTAAAATGTTAAAAATTTTAGTTCATCTCTTTAAAGTAGTGACTCAATGTTTATTGTTGTTGTAATGATCATAAAAGGTAAACTCACTTAACAGAATGTATTCATTGTAATTGTTTGACTCTGTTTGTATGATTTAAATAGATATGTAAAGCACATTAATTATTAGAGTCGCAGTGCCTGTGGCAATTTTCACTTTCGCTGAACGAATTAGTGGAGTGGTAAAGCAGGCTTAGCAAGCAAAGGAGGTTGACAGAACACAGCAGGCAAACGGCTAAAACGCAGTCGAGCCACTCTACCTGGTTTAAGGAACTTGGCCCTCGCAACCTGGATCCGGATGCCCCGTCTCCCAGATGAAAGCTGATCATTCCACAACGACAGGGTCCGCAATATTCGCGAGGGTGGTTAGTTTTTAATCCGGTTTTCAAGTTAAATGCAGCGTGAACAATAATTTCATACACAAGTTGTTATTAGGGTGAATATTTGAATGCGGTTTTATGAGATGGGAATGGATATCAAAAGAAGCGTAATTTTGTGATGCTTTGAAGTATAAATTGATTGTTTGTGAATGTTTTCCATGCTCGGTTGTCAAATTACTTAGGTGTTTTAAGTCTTCCCAAATCAAATACAACATTTTACCCCATATTTGTACCTGTTCACATAAGTTTCCCGCTACGACAAGAAAACAATATTTACACCCATAAGAATTATAAACATATAGGCAATTGTATTTGAAAATACATAATACTAAACATATATTTAATAAGCTTGTGCAGTTTCCCCGGCAACAAATAATACAGATAAGCAGAATTATACACAATAATAAAAAACTGTCAAAATCTACCGTACGTTACAATTATATAATATATAATTGTATCATTAACCCTTCAACATCCTGGGACATATTGAATCTAATGTACCTCAGTGAAAATCTTTTTATTTCCACAGTGTAACAGTGTATCCTAATTTTCTGCTTTGATAGCATGTCTACAGATATTAGTTTTAGAAATCTAATTTAAATGAAAATATATATTTGATTGATCGAATGGCCTGAAAATGTCTGTCACTAGACTGTTGGGATCGAATACGCTCGGTGAATACCGTCTGTCGTGGGCGGCTTAAGAGTTAACAGACTTCTTGGTAATGTTAATTTTAATATTTCTCGATGTATCGATTTCTCTTTTACGATTAATTGAATAAAAATAGAGTTGACAAATTTTTAATTACACTAGTTTTAACAAATAAAAGTTTCTTAGTTTATGGTTAACTATATCCAATAAAAAATGATTTGATTTAAAAAACATTTGAGCGAAGAGATGTAGGTATAATTTATTTTTTAACCAATAATTTTTCCAGCATTTACAGCAATATTTTTCTTAATTAAATAAAAACTTTAAATTATTATGATTAATAAATTAAAAGTTATCTACGCAGTTTAAGTAGATATCATAGATAAAAAGCTGTTCATGTACAAGGAATTAATAACTGAAAATGAACTAACAGCTGATGAAAGAAAATTCCCAAATCGAGAATACAGCTCTGACACTTTGATAATCATCGCTCTTAGTCTCGCAGAACGGTTTTGCGGAAACAGTCCGGCTGTGAGATAATTCCTAGATCCGGTGAGCTTCAAGCATGTGATTATGTTTGATGATGATGTGGAAATGTTGAGGGTCATTAGATTTAGTGTTTGGCTGCCGAGGTGAGGGGGAACAGCGAAATTTAGACGGGGCAATGTTATCTGATTGAAATGGCGATAGAGCGTTGCCTTAACCGAATGATAAGCTCGGCTGAAAAACCTAAAACCAAGGATGAACGGGGAATTATTGTCTGCCTATTTACTTTGGCATCTCTGTCATACTCTATTCGACTGCTATTGTGTATGGAAGGCGAGACAAAATGTTACATCCATATGCTTAAATAAATCAATTGAAAAATCTTCATATAACGTAAGTGTCTAGATGGGCATTTGGACCGGTGAAAGGAAAACAGATAATGTCGAAAGCCGTTGAGCGTGAACAATAATTCATCAGGAAAATTCAGATTTCATAATATAGAACTTCTTGATTCTTGATTCTATGAAGAATACTGTAAATTGTCCATGGAACGTGAGAACCACCTAGATGAAAAATTTATAATTTTGTGAAATTTACTATTTATTGTAAAAAATCAAGCCCTGAAAGATTCAATAGTAGCCAATAGTTGTATACACAAAGACTGTTGAGTTATTATTATATAATAATATACAATGCATGTTAACAAAAGATATAAAGCTAAATATGTTCATTATTATTAACCGAATTGAAAGCCTGACAATATTCAGAATTGTATGACAGAGATCCCAAAAAAAATATCCGTAAGAAGGCTGTAATAGAAGAAATATTGGGGCAAAGTAATAACAAAATGATGAAAACCAAAGATGAATATGGACTGGCGAATGATTATCATTATCACAATTCTCACCTAACGATTCCTCCTGTGTGCGACTCCGAGTGAAAACCTTGGAGTAAATTTGATCCTTGTGATACTGGTCGCAGCTGAAATCAAAACAATTTTTTAATATACTAAGATTTCTTGCAAGTCTGTGTGTTTTTATATTATGGTTGTGTATATATTTTCTTTTTTTCTCACCACCATTGTGAAAAATAATTTTGTCGTTAGAACAAGTAAATGGTTCAGGTTTTTTTAAATACACTGCGTTTCAAGAAGAAATTCGGATTAGAATAAATTTAAGTAACACGTGAAAAGAGTGTATTTATTTTGAACCAGCTGCTTGTACCTGGTTAATAATCCGTAATTAATGTTGGGTCTGTGACACAGGGGTCAACGTCATTAGCTTCCATGCTGGATTTTAAGGGTTTGCATCCCAGTAGGAACAGCATTTATTTCCAATCGATTTATCGATTCTGTTTGAAGGCATGAATGTTTGTGATGTCTAAAAATTCCCTCCCACCCTTCCAATTTTAAAATAAAGAGGCGTAGCAAGGTCGATTAGCTACCCACTAGTTCTGTTCTAATCCTACTCTCTTCGATAAAAGAGGGGTTGAGCAACTGGTAACAAGCAGTTCTCGTAGAAAAATTCTGTTAACCCTTTCCGGTCCTATGTCGAATCACATTCGACAGCAATTTTATTCTGGTGGGTCCTATGTCGAATGTTATTCGACATTTTTTTTCATTATTAGTATTGAGTTAAAATTAGGTAAAATGTATTGAATATTTTTTTTCTTCACTCTATCTATTACAACGGTATTCTGAGCATAGAATTAAATAGTTTTTAAGAACATTTAAATCTGTAACTGTCTTCCTGCAATGGATACAAAAGGGTCGTTTTAGGGGCTGGCTCGGCCCGCGTAGCACGGGCGTTCTGCATTTTTTCTCCGACAGTTTCGCTTGCCACATGCACTCGAAAACTATTGCCCAAATTTGCTCTTGTTCAAATAATTCTAACTTTGCGAAAATGCCTAAAATCTTGAAAAAAAGAAATTTGATACATTTATTGTATAAAATGTGAGAGAATGCCTGGACTATGAATGTTTTCACTGTTATCACACTTTAGAAGTTTTTAAATTATAAATAATAAGGTCATTATTGTATATACATATTTCGAAATAAAAAAAATATTGTTAGTCTAAAAAAAAAAAAATATTAGTAATCCTCTTGTAATACTGTAAATCAATTATGGACCTGATGGAATGTTTTGATTTTTTTTTGTGGACCGGAAAGGGTTAAGAAACTTCCATTAGGAGGCCATATGCTTCATATTGGCAGCGGACATGGATAAAAAAACATGTTTGTCGTTAGCGCGCTGGTATCTTAGATATGAATTTATTCGATAACTATATTATGTATATAAATTAAATTCTTTCCATAAATATCGCTCGCTTCAATCTATATTCCACAAATCACAATATTTTCTATTGCAATTATTTTGTCTTCCATGTTGTTGTTGATTAATGGGTGAAAATAACTAAGGATATAGTTTAAGTTTAGCGCCAACCGTTTTGCATCTTTGTCATAAGGGTCAAAAACTAAATTTATTAAAACAACTTGAAATTAATGGGTAATTAATAAACAAAACATCTTAAATGAACAAACCATTATTAATCCATCACCATTGTTAAAACCCTTAATGTAATTGATAATAAATATTAGTTTAATTTTATCCTAAGTAATGTTTTAATGAAAAAAAGCCCAGATTGCTTATTGTTCTTTGAAACACTAGAATCACATTTAATAAGTGTAATATTGTAATTATAATTTGAATTAGGATGTTAGAGTGAATAACTTGATGCATTGTGTATCTCTTCAGAGCCAGTATATATAGCTGAGCAAAATATAAGTTTAAACATAGTTCTGAAGATGGCGAAAGCCGAAATAGCTATCAACACATACAAATTATTAAAAACTGTATAACTAAAATACTTTAATATTTTTAACCTGTTATAATTAAATCATTACTAAAGAGCACTAGAGTTGAAAATCGAAAGATTGTTAGAAATATTATTAGTTAAAATAAGAAAAAGTATGGACTAATGGCTACTCTCCCACATCGGAAAATCTGTAGTATAAAAAATATTTTTAATACGAAGATATTTAATTTAATTTGGGGAATTATAGCATACTCTTTCTGTTTGCGTAGCCACATTGCAAGTGTCTTCATTCCCTCCGAGCCCGACTCCGTTAAGCCTTCCGTGGTCAGGACCACCGTTGGCGGAGTTCTCTGAGAATTTGCTCATCTGCTGTTGTAAAAGTTTCACCATTCTCTCACGCTCTTCCAGTTGACTCTGTAATATTAAATTAAAAAAAATTATTTTAAAACGTACATGTCCAGTAATACTTATCAGAGGTTGAATCTGATTTTGTTTTTTTTAATCTATGTGAGTAAAACATTTATTAAGGTCATTATTAGTTGTACTGTATTCAGAGGGCATTCTAGTGGCAATACGTACGAATTGCAAATTGGATTTATTGAATTACGTTTAATGATTACGATATGGTTTATCTGTAATGCCAAAGGTATGCACAACACAGCACATATATACACACACACTCTCATTGCTACACATCAAGCAGATTGAGGGAATGTTGAGAAAGTTATAAATTAAAAGTATTATTGATAAATTAGGTGACAGTGCCATCTTTCAACATTACTCAATGGGTATACAGACAGAGGTTGCATGTGTTCTGTATAGTAATACGCATTAATTAATTATTATCATTAATAGATGTCACTGCACAAAAACTTCAGCGTTGCTCTACCCTTAAGATTGAAATGATGTCCTAAAAGGATAGATTTCTTTATTTAACCTTTTGACCGCGGCTCGGATCCAAATCGGTTCAGATTGGGCTGCTATAGCAGTCAACCGCGGTCAAAGGGTTAATGTGGATTTGAAAAAAATAAGATTTCTTATAACATATTGCGTTCTCAATTGATTTCAAAATCTTATAAATAAATTTAATGAAATCATAATATAAATTGATTACCTGCAGGAAGACCAACTGTCTCCTGAGATCAGCGACCTCTTCGTGAGGCTTGGGTGAGGGCGGTGGTGGTGAAGCTTCTCCTTCTGAGCCGAGACGCAGGGACGGCCCGTTCTTCAGCGGACTAATGTCGCGCTGGATATCCAACGGGTTGAGAGTTTCAGTCTGTTGACATGAAGAATACTGTTAAGTATGACATATTTCAAAAATAAAAATATATTAAATAACGTTGTCAACCGAACAATAAATTCATTGTAAATTTTCAACCGAATACATCTCTATGGAATGTTTGTTGTCTTTGTTTGACTCTGGAGCCATGGTAAGAAGTCCTGGCGAGCTCAACAATCTTTTAGATCTTTAACTGTCTTATGCTGTCATGACCTTTCCCTACCAGTTAATCCGTATAGATTGTTGAATAGTATCTTCTTTTGTTGAAAAGACACAGGACTGCAGAAATTACATATCTGGGGAAACATAAATTTCAAGAACATAAAATCGGGATTCCGCTGCAAATTATTGAAGAAAGAAAGAGGTAATAATTCTGACAATTGTGTAAAATAAAACATTATTTCATTTTGTTTTTATTTTATTATTTTATGGTTATGTAGTACAATGTAGAAATTTATGCTGCTGTTAAGGCAAGATGTATTATGAAATAATTACCTATTGTATCTGTATTATTATTCCACCGATATGTATGTAAGCTTATTTCGGACTTACTGAAAAAAAGTAAATTACCGGTGAAAATTAATAATTGCTGTTATTTAAAGTATGAATAATGCAGTAGTAAAATAGATGTCTATTATTAAAATGAGCAGTTAGTTATTGCAAAATAAAGCTACACTCACAAGCAGTAATAGTACAAATCAGTGGTTGGCAACCCGAAAACCTTTTTTATTTATTAAATTATTTCGCTCGATGAGTTGAAAGATTAAGGTAAATCACAATTGTCTATTATCAAACTTGAATACTTAGAAAAACATTAATGTGACGCTTAAAAATGCAGATCCTTTTCACATTTTTTTTTGTATTTATGAACATGATTTAAATCTAGCGTGCATCAATCAGTTAACCGTTAACAGTTTTAACTATATTACAGAATATTTCATCATTTTCATGGGCTCCTACAATTAGATGAATTCTAATAAATTAAGTATTTTTATATCAAAGTCTTCTGCGTTACTGGTATAAAATGATGTCGCAATTTTGACACACGAGGAAAGACTTAAAAAATATTGTAAATGAATCGAATTATGTAAAATTCGAAAATCGAGATCGAAGTGTATTAAATTTACAAGCAAAATGGTCAGTAAGAATTTTTTTTAACACTTAAAAAAAATACAATAAAAAGTATTACATAAATATCAAAAACTTCAATGTTGTCTTTAAAAATAATTTAGTTATTTTAATAAAATCAGTGAACTTTTGCTATTATAAAACAACATTAAAACAGAGCATGTTTTTGCATTCGGGGTTGAGGGTTAATAGAAGATTTAATGTTGTATGGAGTAGTTTAAATGCCCGCGAACCCTTGGTTGCCGATTACTGGAATAGCTTATAATTTTAGTAGGTTCATTAACATTTGCATTATTTTAGTCACTTACATTGGAGAGGTACAAAACACACAAATTAGATACAACACTTTTGATAAGATTATCTTGATTATTGACACAAAACATAAATGATATGTTAATACGGAACCCGAATGGCAATGAACTGAAATAAGTATTGCTTAAATAAAATAAAATAATAAAGCAAATAAAAATAAATCTCACCCTCTTCAAATTAAGTCCCTCATCTGGCTGCATGAGGTCAACACAGAAACACCACACAAAACCGAAACACAAAACAGAAAAAAAAACATAAAAATAAATTAAAGAAATTAAAATCTTGTAAACCTGTAGGACCATTTTCAACTTAAATTTTCCATTATGTGAATAAAAAAATATGAAATAAAAACTAACCTAAAATGAATGGATGCCTGTTGATAATAGGTATATTAAAATTACGAGGAGTTTACTTTAAATTCTTGGTGGAAAAAAGTCACGATGGCCCCCCCTATAACATTTATACAGTATAATTTCAACTTTATAATTTTCCTGTTTTATTTATATATATCAATCCATAAATTTTGATTTGACAGATAACAACTTCATTTGTAAAGATGGGTTATCATAATATTTAATTAAAAGAATTTGATGAATTTTGCTAAAATAACAAAAAAAAACTCAAAAATTGATATAGTATCTTATAGTATGCTATATAGGGGAAGGGCCACTATTATTTTAATAAGTAATATTTAAAAAAAATCGTATCATGAATAAAAATAAATTTCTATCAATAATAATACAATAAAATACAGTTAATAACAAAAGCTCAAAATATGATTAATAAGAAAGCAAAAAAAGCACAATTAATATGTATCTGTTAAAAAATATTTCATTAGGTTTTATTTAAAGTTATAGAAATTAGCAAAAAGTTAGATAATATGATTAATATTTCATTATAAAACAGTAGACATGTAATAGTCTAACAATTTAAATAAATTTTGTGTTGGTAGGTAAATTTTAATAAGTTATAATATATGAAAATTTATACAGAAGAAAGCTGTTCCGATAATAACAATGCAAATTCTTGTAGAATAACATTAACTTAATGAATAATTACATCAGTCGGGGTAATGTTGCTACTTAAAAAAATATTGAATTAATCAGGAAAAAAGATTGACTACCTTGAAGTTTTTTTTATTAGGGGGTGAACACTTTAATCAAACATACACCCCTGATATATTGATTTTATTGTAATTGGCCAGTAGAATATAATTTAAATGTGATAATGAATACTCCCAACTTTGAAATTTTGGTAAGATCCCGAAATGCTCGTTTTTTTTAAAGTCACTTTTAATCGATGTTTTTTCATAGATTTCTTCGTTTTTAATTAAAAAAAAAACAATAAAGCTCAGGGATAGTAACAATTTTTGTTAATGGTATAAATAAGAAAATAATAATAAATTTACACCAACTATATTATTGTAAAGATATGATAAATCTGGCTTACTAATATTGTTGAAAAAAAAAAGAATTATTGTCAATATTTTCCCTTTAACCGTCCACTGTTAAGCAGTGATTAAATTTAATTAAAATATTAATGATGGAATAATATTATACGGTTTTATTTAATGAGTTTTTAGTGACACGAGTAAATAAAATTATGCTCCAAGTAAAGAGCTGACATTAAACACAAAGATTAGATATATTTTACGAGGGGATAGGAAAATGATTAAAATAAGGTTTTACGTCGCGTACCTCTTGGAGCACTCTCTTGAGCTTGAGTAGCATGGTCTTAATGGTAACGATGTCCTGCTGCATGGATCCATGCGTCGCTCTCTCCAGCCGCAAAGAGGCATCGTCGTTGTTGGGGTGTTGCGAGGCTGGACTCTGCTGGCAGGACGAAGGAGAGGCATTGTTCTGAGGAATGGAGCGCGGGGTTTCTGGCGTGCAGGCCCTCGATCGTCCTAGAAGACGCGCTGTCCGAGCTGGTAGAGTGGCTCTGAAAAGATTGAGAAGAATGCTTTTATAAGTAATGTTTTTTTTTTAACAAAGCGGTGAAATATTCAACTGGGGACAATACAAGACAGACAAATTATTTTAAGCTATCGGAAAAAGTGTGACAGCATATAATATTTAGCTGGTGTATGTGGATCAAATAGTTTTTGGATAACTCTTAGCCTATTCCGTCAGTATTGGTAGCAATAAGGATCCGTTACCATTCATAATATTTTGATTGTAGTTATTTTTAAATCGATTTTTAGTCAGCAAATTGAATTCCGTAATAAACAAAGAAGAATGATATTAGCCTTACGATCAAGACTCACATTTTAATAGATGGTTGAAAATATTTCAACTGAAAGTTGCCCATGTCCTGGAACCTAATTCAATTAACAATTCAATAGCGATAGTTATCTACATGGTATCAACATCTTCATTTGAAGTAAATTTTTCTATTTTTGTATCGTAAAAACCAAGCAGTGACTCTGAATTACCCGTCTATTGCTTTTATCCTTTCTAGCTTATGACAGCATCATTTATGGCTATATGTATATAGTACTAGTGCAGAAACAGGATTCAGGATTTTCTAAGGCATTCCGGAGGTTCTTATTTCATTAGATAATTTACGAATTTATCATAGTCACACCACCTCAACCTCGATATTAGACGCAAACATTTTTTCTCAAGAATAATTGTTCAATAAAAACGATACGGTATAGTTTGATAGCTTATTTATAGCTGGTCATAGCCGCTAAAGATGTATTTATAAATGACCTACCCGCGAAAATGGGATACGATCTTAAAAGCACCCAATTTATGAGCTTTATAGCCAGTGTAAATATTTTATTAGGGCAAGACGAGAAAGCTTTTTGGGCGAAAGCCTCAAAAGCGATGAATATTTAAATTTAATCGGCGATTCTTGCTATTCGTAAACCTAAATAATTGATCTTTTTCCACGGATACCTTCATTACTTTGAGTTTAACTGTTCGTCAGATAGTTTGGGAAATCAATTTTACCGACCTATTTAATGGGAGGGAGGGACGATGTAAGTGTATGTTAAGTATGTATTTATTATTTATATACGTATAATAATTGATTCAACATTAAATGGTTTTGCTAGTAAGTCACGTTTTCGGATTTAAAACAGTTTTATAATGGCTTAACTATACCCACAGGATATCTCTGGAGTTTTTAAATCTTTTGAAACTGACCCAAAGAGATAATAATACATCCAATATTTAAACTGTTCATTGTACACATTAGATATTGACCAATCAGTTGGTTGAATCCGAAACCTTGTTATCGTTACCCGGAGTTCTTATATAATTGTATATTATAATGAATGTTGTTATAAGAACACTGATAGGCAGCGGCGGGCTTTATCTCATAGCTATTTGCTATGGTCTGAGGAAGGGGCGGATATTTTAATCACTTTTATACCTAAAATTAAATGCAATAATTATTAAAACAATCGAATGTACTTAACATTCTCACAAATAAGTGTAACAATACGCAATGTAGCGTAAAATAAAATTAGCATAGATACTATATTGAAACATGTTCTAACCCTCTTAAAATTGCAAGAGTAAAGATTAACGCAGAAAGGAGAAAGAAGATTTACCAAGATTGACACAGAAATATTTGCTTTTCTTTTCGCCCCAATTCCATGTTTTAAACGTTTTGCTTAATCTGTAGTAGATTTTTATTATATCAAATTCATGGAGTTTTAAGTCCTAGGGCGTGTTAGCGTCAAATGTATTTAAGTCTTCTTCATCGCTGATGTTTTGGTCAGTTGAATTCCCTTAGCACCGTTACCGACGGAAGAGAACAGAGGTGAGCAATCCCCAGTGAAGTCAGCTCACGTGGACACCATAAATTATCGTAGATAATAGATCTGAGAATATTGATGTTTTTAATTAATAAGGGGCTCGCCAGCCATGAAACAAATGATAAAGCTCCTGCGCGCCCCTTCCAGCCTAGTCCTTCTGATAGGTACCAACATAACTAATATTAAATGTATAAGTAGGAAACTTTATCTTGCCACATCAGATACAATATTTACGCACAGTTGGTAAAGTGGCGTAGCAAGGGAGGGAACCGCTCCGCGAGGTACATTTTTGGGGCGGCATTTTCGAATATGAAAAGAAATTTTTGAAATAAAAATAGAAATAAAGATTGATATTCATACATAATCAATGTAAGTTTTATTCTTTGCACTATGTTTTCTTCCACTTATTTGTGTTCTATGACACTCACTGACAAAATAATCTTTTTTGGAGGTGGTATTTTTAAAAAGGAAAAGAAAATTCTAAAGTAAAAAATAAATTTTAAAAAATGTATAAAAAGTCAATGCAAGCGATATTTCATTCACTGTGCTTTCTTCCGCATGATTGTACTTTGTGACATTCTGAAGATAATCATGGAGCCTCAATGTAGAGAAAAAAATAATGTTGCTTGTTGAGAACAAGATGCTGAAATATGTATTATGCGATACTGTATTGAATAGAGAAACGTTTTCTTCACCGGACATACTGACACGTGAAAAATTGTTTAAATTTATAATCTTACTGATAAATATACCTTTCTTACAATTGTTACGCTACGAGTATTTTAGTAACAATTGAGTGTCAGTAAAACCACGATCACAATGATATCGTTTGCGAAGAATTAAAAAAATGTTGATGTCCCTGCTAAGCAAAAATATTAAAGAGAAGCGGAGACCCCGCGAGTTTTATGATTCTAATTAGGTAATCCAATTCTGGAATCTTTTATCGTGATCCGGAATTCATTTACTATTATCATAATCATTTACCGTAATATTATATTTTTTTTATGTATCTCTAATTTACAAAAAATAAATGACAACCGATAGATTTTTTTTATTTTTAAGTCACAGTTGCTTGAGATCAATTTAAAGAGAAGTATTATCACTAACATCCAAGATTTAATATGGTAGTAAATTGGGAAGTATTAAGTTATAGTGAATCTCAAAATCCTGTGATCGGTGCTTAGACGGTCCCGAGATTATGGGACCGCCAAATTGATCGAAGTCACACATATTATCATATAAATGTAAATTTTTCTTACAGTTACTGTCATTGTTTTTAAATTTACCTGACAGAACCCGTTGCTACGCCACTGAGTTGGTGGACGTATATTTTTTGCGTGGCCAAATTGTGTGTATGTATTATTACGCACATTATTTCGCGGTAACAGAATGGCGACCGTCTCGAATAAAGAAGGGCAGGTCATTTGACATTAACCTGTCCGCGCTCTTTCATAAAAGCAACAAAACAGGGCGTGTTGTTATTTTTCAAGGGAGCTAGCTGTATTATACCGCGCTATATTTAGCGCATCAGTAATAATGGTATTCTGCGAAAGGTCGTCAAAATGATTGCGTACTCAAATATAAAAACGTAATTTAACTAGGCCATAATGATAATTACGTTTGATAGTACAGGTGTAAATAAAGAGTAGTATGCATAGCAATTTGTCGAAATGGCGTTTTTTTACCATGCCCACTCACAATGTATAGCATGTTATGCGGGGTTATACTAAATTTCATTTGGAACTAGACCACCGATACCAAATCTTTTTGTTGTCTGGGCCGCATGCCGGTTTTTACTACATTACGTTGGCCGCAGCATATAAATAGGAATGCGTACATATGCCACATACTATTAATTTATTTACACGAACATCGCAAAAGAATTGCAAATTATGAATTTATTACTTTTTCAATCTAGAAAAAAACAGGATAAAATAGAATATTTAAAAGTAGTAGAAAAAATACATAATATATTATAGTGTCATTACATAAACATAAGTACTCGAACATACAAATGTATCCAAAATATGCATTTCTTTATTTATTTTTTTGCAAACAATACCAGATGCTCTAAAAAGGTGACTATAATTGTTTTTGGACTTCACATAAAATCTGAATGTGCCGCATGCAATCTGTGTGCCGGAGGTTGAATATCGCTGACCTAGACATTAATTTAGGTAGCTTTTTTTACCATGTCCGCTCCCAATGTGGAGCATATGGACTCCTAATAGAATTTATCTCAACATAAGTGTTTCTGCGAGAACTGCTTGTTACTCAGTTGCTGAACCTCTCTTTTTCCAAAGATAGTAGGAATAGAAGGATAGGGCTAGGACAGGACTAGTGTTTAGCTAATCACTCTCGATACGCCCTGTTCATAGGATAGAATGGGTGGGAAGAGAGAATTCAAGACATCACATACATCTATGCCTTCGAACATAAATTCATGAATCGATTGAAAAATCAATTTATAACACTGTCCGTACTGAGATTCGAGCCCGTGACCTCCGTAACCGAAGTCAACGAAGTTGACCACTCGACCACACAGACGGCAAGGTAGGTTTCTTTTTTGTGTTTACATAGTTTTTAAATGTAATAATTAAAAAGTCATATGTTGCACATTGGGAACGGACATACATAGAATATACACTAGAATACTAATAATACACTAAAAAAAACTTGACAAGGAGTGAGTTCCGGTACCTTTTTTTTGTTTTTAAAAAGCACTACATAAAACTATTATGTCTCATGAACATGGATGAAGTGTTTTTGCTACTACACATACATAATGTAGTAAATTAAATTACGTTCTGCGTCGTCTACGTGGGAAAGAGCAAGCGTTATAAATTATGTACAAATATATTAGCAAAATACACAGTCTGATAAATTAACGTGAACGTAAAAACGTCAAATTAAAACGTTTGCCAAGACACGTTGCTATAGATTCGGCTGTCAAATGACGTTACAATGCTGTTTCAAAATAAAAAACAAAATTTTGACACAATCTTACATCCTGACTGAGCAAATTATCACGGATTGTAAGTAAGATTAAATTATTTAAATACGATAACTGGACATGGATTCATTTGTATAGATAATATACATATATTTCAGTCATTTATATATATATAGTAGTATACATAGTATAAATCAAAGATAGAAAACATGTTTGACTGAAATAAAATTTGTCATTGATTTTTAATGTTCAAAATAATGTACATATATTTAAAGTCATGTTTTTGAAGATGATTACTTTTTTATCAACTCCGGTAGAGAATTTATTTATCTACATTTTAATAAATAATTTAGTTTCAAAATCGTACTACAAGTGTATGAGATTCAGCCTTAAATAATGATTTTCCTATCAAAAGTGGCTAAGTCAAAAGCATCTTGTTATTATACAGACAGGCCAAGTCAGAATCAATTGACTGAATGTCATTCAGTATTTTGTTTAGAATGTAAACGTGTCTGGGTTTTTTGAAGTTATACAGGATAATTCACATTAAAATTTCAATAAAAATTATTCAGACAAAACTATGGTTTTCCTAAAAAAATAAAATAAAAAATACTTAAGCAGAACATTTTACTAAACGATATGTGACATAATCTCGGGATCGCACCTACAAAATTAAACATTAAAAAAAGCTGTCACACTAATATTGAAACCCGTCAATTCGTAACTTTTTCAGAGGTAAGAGCTAAAAAAATAAGGTTTCACAACCTGTGGGAAGTGTGAATTCGTAACTTTTTTAGAGGAAGGAGCTTAAAAAAACTCTTCGAATTGACAATTATTTTAATCACTTTTTTCGCTAGTGATCAATCCCAGAATCCCGAAATCCCGGGGTCAATAAAAAGATCCGGGATTAGATGCCCTAATTCTGACATCTATAAAATATTATGTATAGTGATTTTTTTTCTTTATGGTGTACTAATACGAAGAAAATAAAAGTTGGGGATGAATCGATAATCATTAAATATCTATATTGTACATTTTTTTTTTTTTTTAGAAAATTTAAAAAAAATCATTTGACATTACAGCTTACGCCAATGCGTCAAATACTTTTAAGTTAAAAGATCATACGAGATATACTCGATGAGAATTTTTAAAAGTCACATGAGATAAACTCAAGGAAAATTAACTTCACAAACACCCATGTCTTAGATCTCAAATTAAAATTGAAAAAAATCCAATTTTGACATTGACCTTACCGGGATTCGAACCTAGACCCACCTGGTCGGTAAAGCAAGCTCTAACCAACTAGACCACAGCGGGCGACAATATTATTTATTAAAAATATTATATTATATTTACACCGATATTATATTTACACCTCTCGTCTTACATTCGCAGTAACTTGTGTTATTGCCTTATTGTTTATTAGATTAACTGTTGTTTAAATAGTTTTTTTTAAATTATATTGTATTAATGCTCAATTATTTCCATTTTTATCCATTAAACGCTTTTTATTGCTGTCGTTTACTTCAAAAACCTTAATAAAAAATATAATAGTGGTAGCAAAAACAAAAATAATTTTAATATATTATGAAGGATAATTCTACATAAAATACAATTAAATTTAATGGCATTTAGTGTATAAGTACATCCAATATTATATTTTTAGCTTATTAATATTTTTATATTAATATTCCAACTATTTTACGAGGAACATAATATGAAAACTAATATCTTTTCTGCTAATAAGTAGCAGCGAAACATACCTACATTGGCATGTGAATAATGAATAGCGAGGGAGTGCTTTCAAAGTTCTAAATTTAAAATATCATTTGGGTACTTTCAAAGTAATGTTTTTCCAGCGTTCATACATATAGTGCGGCAAGTCTATAAAATCTTACTTGATAAAGAATTTTCTTTCTCATCAGCCGGTTGTACCTAATTAATGGTGTTTTTAGTCGATAATTAATTTCATTAAGTAGATTGCATAAGTTTAATATTAATGCATCGCTAGGAGATAATATTTTTCTATATAGATAATCGCCGGGAGTAGTGGAGGCCGGTGGCAAAAATATTATCAGAGTGCAAAAAAGGATTCACTTACTTATGTAAGAAATCTATCCTCCGCTTTCTAAATTATAAAAACACTTCGACTGCACGAACGTTTAGGTCTGATATTGACAACACCATCTTACTATTTCTCCACAATTAACATTTTAAGAGCATTTAGTCTGCCTTGAGTCATATTTATATTAGTTATAGTCTGTTTCCGATATAAGCTCAAATAATGACTGGACCCTTTTTAAAGTTGAGAAGCAGCGCTCACTTTTGACCGAAGTCATCATATTGCACAAACTATGTATATGTATTTTTTTTTTTTTCGTGAAAAGTTTAAGTACGAATTAAAGAAAACGTCGGTTCATAAAAATCTTCTGCTATATAAGACTCTTCATTTTTAATTTAAATTCGTTAGTGAAATCGTATGCTGAATCGGAGGCCAGCTTTTAATCGTTTAAAACCAAATATAGTAAATTGGGGGAAACTTTATTTTAAAGAAAGCCTCTACAATTAACATAATACGTAAATTCTTTCGATGTGACTGATTCGAAAACTGAAAATGCAAGATGTAATATTATAAATAGCAGCTTCCAAAGTAGAATTGTGGTTTTATCAGGTAATCTTCTTTAGTCAAGGGAATCAATTTAAGAGAGATCCAAATGCAAGTATACATTATGCCAGTATGACGATTGATTTTGAATTCATGAAATCTCCATAGAAGACACATGGCGCCCAAAGAAGAATATAAAACGAACATTTACTACGCGAATAAATTTCTTTTCGAGGCGGAGGACAAGAGATAAATCTTGACAGGGAAAAATACGTTTACATAGAAATATAAAATTTATTGGCTAGAGTGCTTTTTGACTTATCATATTATACTTGATTATTGATTTTCAGCATTAAACACATGTCGACTTGAGTTATTTTGGCAAATCAGACCCACTCTTATGTCTGAAAATAAATGAAGACCTCGAGCAAATATTGTACGTCACATTTCTGTCATTTTAATAAGTCTTTTTTTTTTAAATTCAAGCTCTGAATAATGCTAAAATTAGCCACACACTTTAAAATTTTAAATGCCTTTTGTGTGTTATTATGAAGAACATTACGATATCCATTTAAAAATACTATATTACATACACATTTTCCTATGTCTGAAAATAAATCTTTTTTCAGTAAAAGATTTTTTTTTTGTGAGAAAAGCGTTCAATTTGTATGTTGTGGGTGAGATCACTAAATGTCACACGTCTTTAGGGGACAGGGGATTTTTTTTCCTGATAATGTTTATATGTACATAAAAAAATACGTTAAGAAGTTCTGTACAAGATTGCATTAATAGTTCATTTTACACATCATATATTTGCGTGCGGTCTTTAAATGAATTACAGTTCTTCAAAACAGAGAATTATAATTTGTTTACTAGACAAATTATTGACGTATCTGTATCATAGAGAAAATACATTTAAAAAAATAAACAAGCAGCTACCAGCAGTAACTTTAAAAAACAAATGTCTTAGTATCCGTTAGCGTTTGAGATAAAAGAAACTCAAATAAATGGAGCATTCAAATGTTTCGCATTAAAAATGTCACAAAAAGCAACCAGATATTAGATTTCGTTGTAGTTTTTTTTAGTGTTGTAAAATTTTACAGCCAATAATGTTTTAATTGAGACGCCGCAAGAAGAAGTGGGGTGGGGTAGTGTCTCAAACGTATGCCAAAATAATGTCTTAAAAGCTAGACCAGTGGAGTGCAAACCAGAGCTGTGTATTCGTGAAAAAAGACCGCAAGTCTGGTATTTACAAATGATTTGACTCCGATTTAAAGAATATGTCAAATTATATAAATATAAGCATATTTTTTGCATTTCAATTTAATTAATAAAGGAGTTTGAATTACCTGTTTCTTCCACAGCACTGGTTTAAACTCAACTAGTATGGAATATATGAAATCCAAATTACTCGACGAGCTACATATAATAATGACACACATACGATAGTGATAAGAAATTTAAACTATAAGCTAAACATTAACCATTTTTTTTAGATTCGCTCGACGACTGTTTCACGAGTCAAATTAAAATTGTGTTCAAATGATATTTGTCAGATAGTCGTAGTGAGAAAATAATATAATTAATTCCATTTCAGAGTAACTTTCCTTCATATTTTTTTTTGATATTGATAGACGAGCCACTGAAAATACCACCGCAAGCTAACAGTACCTCTTGAACGACCGTTTTACGACCACTGAGCTATTTATTAAAAGGCAAATATTTAAAAAAAAAAACGGATATAATATGTAATGCATATTATTATATTCTTGTCTATCCAAGTTTCAACACCACAGTTAGCCTTATTACTAATTTTACTCTACTTATAATCTAATAACAAGCATTTGTTTGGTAGGTAAGTTTTCAATAGTCATTTTGAATATACAGCTGTGTTTCAATGCATGTATTTAACATCAGTTGTTTCTAAAAATATAGTACCTTTCTATCATTTGATTGACAGTAAAGTACACATTAAAAGTGAGTCAAATACTTTGTTAAAACATGAGCAATAATGATAGGTTTCCCGTTGAAAGTTTACCTATATTGCTGAGCCCGCTTACTCCTCGGAGATGCAATGTCTGGGCAAGGGCTCGCACACGTCCTGGTCACCATCGGTTCCTGTATATGAAGATCAGTCTTCTGCCGTCGTGCGTCAAACGGATCGCAGGCTCGGACATCACTTTCCATCTTCAGATAGCTACAGTCTTAGAACTTGGCCGTCTCACCGTGCGAAAATTTTAGTCCACATCGTTAATTAGGTACTAATTTTCACTTAAGAATTTAATAAAATATTGTATGTGTTTTATGAATTATTTAACGTAAATACGCTTTCAAATATAACTGCAGTGTAAGCACTTAGTATATTATGATTTAGGGACATATAAATTAGTAAAAAATAATAATAATTTGTATGGTGGTATTGATTTCAGTTAGTGGTACTTAAACTTTAAAAAAAAAGAAGAATAAAGCATCACATTCGCGGATGTCCATGGATATAAAAATACATTGCATTTAACAAATTGTACGAATTATATGATGGGTGAGTAGATATACTCATGAACCATATAAGTATTACATTTTTTTTCTATTAAATAGTATGTCTCTTTTGTTCAAGACAGTCTACGAAGAATTTCCAGAAAAATTCTGGCAATTCTTATGATTCTGTGTAATGAGATACGTCATCAATCAGTAGCATATGAAAAATATATACGACTCAATCAAAACATCTATAGGTATATGTGCTTTATATTTAGGGATTCGAGGTGTTGATTTTAGGGTGTAAGCCCACTCATTCATGGAAATCTATTGACCGTGTGCAACTTTCGACATTACTTGAAAGTGTGTATAATATTTATAATGGTGTTCGATTTATTAAAAAAATGCATCGTGAAAAAATGCGTTGTGCTATGGCAATCAATTTTTCCCAACATTTGTCTGAAACGGTCGTTATTATGATTAAAGCAATAAAACTTATTATTATTACAGTTAAAACAGGTGCCAGTGCGTTTTTCAATCTTCAAGAAAAATGTTCCGCTTGATACATCAAAATATTCCGATTCAATGAAGCCGATAATCTATAATTGTACGAAAATATAATTGTTTTTTTGCAATGCAATGTACCTGCCTTTTTAACTACCGTGGTAATGATATGAAACAGTAAACGCGGCAAAAGAACCCGATTGAAGTGTCCTAAGTTTTTTAAAAGAAATTTTCTATACTTAGTAAAAAAAATAACTTTAAATTACCGCCGAATCCATCTAAAATTGATTTATGTGTGAATACAAGCAAGTAAACAGGCCAATAAAGCAATAATTGCCAGGGATAAGTTTATTTTTCTCGCTGGTATAAATAAACATTTATATTATTAATATTATGAAACGTTCGTTGATGCCTTTATACTATCATGACAGGAGTATGGTGTGATGAATATATATATATTTTAAACTAATTTAAAAACGTATATAATTAATACGAACAAAAAAAAATGTAAAAGAAAATTGAAATTCTTTCATGGTACATATAGGATTGGCAGTGTTGCCACCCCACCTAAATAATAAGTTAATATTTATTTGACATTTCCAAAATGTCACGATATTTTCGACAGGGCGGCTTTGTTTGGAAATACGCACAGAAAATTATTTTTTCATTAAATTGGGCATTATATACTACATTGATATCAATTGTCTAAAGATAAATATCTGTAATAGTGTATTTATCTCAGTATACAAACATTATATATTTTTTATCATTTATAATCAAATCGCGCACGCAATAAGTTACAAAATTAAAGTTAAATCAACAATTATTTGTATGGTATTATACGTTATAATTGTAAATCTTCAATTCTTGCTGGAAGGAAATTTTAAGAATAATATGAAACCATTTAATTTAGTATTTCGACTGAAGTTGCTTGGTGAAATTTCAATATAACATTTGAAAGATTTAAATTTAATATGAAGTCGCTATTCTTATTATAGATTTCACATATTTAATCAAACGAAACATGCCAGTATCATTTAATAGGTTAGTAATGTAAACTGATGGTAATTGTAGTAGTAATTGCAGGTGTTGCCAGTACCGATTTGCATTTATAACATTATAATATTTAAAAAAACACTATTTTGCACTAATTCCACTTTTATTTAATATGACGTGGAAATGTCATTGGATATCAGGAGACAAATCTAATATTTATAATCATCAAACAACATATCAGAAACATCACTCATTTTAACAATTTTTGTTTTCAACTAATTTCAGTAGTTTTATTTTGTTGAATGCTGCCAAATTTATTATAAGGATTGTTTGCATTTTCGTTGCTTTATTGATATAACAAAAGACAACTAAGCTAATGTCAGATGTCGATTAATATGAAAAATGTCGAGAAAAATGAAAAACTCGCACAAGGCCGGATGTCACATAAAATTTTCTGATCCAATGCTAATGCAGGGCTTTGTTTAAAATACATTAGTGATATTGGGATACGACAGAAACAAATTGAGGGCTATATTACATTAATTACAAAGTTTTTGATTGTATTTTCACTGGCATATTTACTTTTTTAACATAAACAATTCACTATGGTCTCCAAATTCAAAGCGCACAGCAATTATTTCGCGTTCTATTTTTGAAATAATATAAGAAAAATATGGTGTTATAGAACTGTCAGATTTAGGAATTCAACTTAGGATCGTTCCACCGCACTGGCCGACGACTGACCACTGATCGGATTGGTGCACACGATAGTCAATCTCATGGCTAGAAAGCGATTCTAGCTGCAGCAGAAGTAGATAAGTAACAATTATTCAGAAGTAAAAAACCGTCGAGTAAAATAAACAATTCGCATTTTTTTATAATAGTGACAACGCGTTTGGCCTGATACGTCCAACTGTGGGAGGTCGGCTGAAAAACTGAATTTCTCGCAGTTTTTTGAAAGTACATTATAACATAATACCAGGTGAGTCACTCACGACGGTTATCGTTCTGACACTTTGGCCCCTGCAATTTGAAAGTAAAAAACGCCAAAATTTGAGGCAATTTTCTCATTATTACATTTTATAATATAATAGATTCCGCATTGTCTTGAGATCTTGTAAAACATGATCGCAATCTTAAATGAAATTATCAACGGCTATCCAAAACAGTTGGTAAAATCTAAATTGGTGGTAAGTACCTAGATTTGTGGAAATATCAAACTTCATAAATGCGATTGGAAAAAACATCAAAATTGCATAAAGCAAATGCCAGGGCTGAGAAAAGAAATGAGACCGATTCCGACTTTGATTATTTTTTTGGTGATTGTTGTCCAGTGTGATTTGAATATACATTTTTTTAAAGGAATCGAAGTGATTGGAATTTTTAGGCTACGACTCCAGTTGTTCACTAATAATGCATATTTTTAACAAACTATTTCAACTGAGCTCATTTGATACCAAATAAGCAGTGTTTATTTAAGTTAACATCCCTTTCCCGAAAACATCAGTCAAAATGTAAAAAAATAGAACATGAGTTAACTTATAGTTATTATGACGATGGAATTAAAAAATGAAAATATATCAGTAATGGATTTTGTACGGAATTTATTAAGTACATAATAATCGCGCTGGTTTCCAAAGGGTAATCTATCGTGGTGTACCGATAATAATAAAGCAATTATAATTTCCGATAACAATAGGATTGATAAAATACTAAAATAAAAGAAAAGATTATGTGTGTACATATTGAAAATGCAAAATATGAACATTGATAAGTCAAGGGCATAACCAGCAACAATTAAATGATTTTACCTGTCGATTCATTTATAAAAAAAAATAGTTTTTAAGAAACAGAATATAATGTAGGCCTCATAAAAGATCAATGACGCGTCGAAAAACAATCAAAGATACTAGGTTAAATAAACTATGAATAAACGTTATTATTTATTTATCGTTAAATATATGTATATATAATATATACTAGAAATCAAATATTATATTTGTGTTAACATTTTAGAATACACGTTTTTTTGACAGGTTATCGATAATAAAAAGTATAAGTTGTTCTCTAGTCAAAATATACACAACGTTAATAACGTTCATGTGTAATAATATTATATTATAACAATGCAAAACTATAACCTATACACTAAACGCGTATACAAGAGCACGGATAAACAGACTAAAAAAACACTGCCAAAACTCTTTCACAGGAATACAGACACACAATAACATTAACCTAGTTTCAAATGTAGCTTCAAAGCGACCACAATCTTAACAAAAACTTTTTTCGACTCGCGGTAAAAATACTACATTATCAATTCATCCGCGAAAATATTGAAGATTATTAGGAAAGCCGGCGATATACTGCGTTATTATTGTCAAATAATAATAAGTGGCGGACTGTCAGGGTTGTGGCGGCCATCTTGTATCTGAAGACGCGCTTGCGCAGTGTTTGGGTGCCAAAGTTTTTGTCAAAAGTAGGGGCGGTTATTTTTACAATGGAACGGGGAAGTTTGATCGATTTCAAGCATGCATATTTTTGTTATGAACACTGATTTATAACTTGTTTCACATTTGTTGCTGTAGAAACGTGTCTGATAATATAACATTATGAAATTCATCAGTCATTCAATATGAACCTATTGTATAATTCAACAATAGGGGAGCGGATAACATAAAATCAGTGTATGGAATAAGATTATTCATTGATTAATTTTCAATAGAGAAATAGTTTGAAAACACTGCTTAATTTTTCTACAAATTTCAAATAATTTTATGTGTACATAATAATATATTTTCTAATCACTGTAAACTGTAAAGCAATGGTACCCGACCTGGCTACCGTCATCCTTATCTGTGAAAAAACTAACATATTAATATTAATTGTTTTTGCAGACATTAAAATATATTTTCCTATTGAAAATGAATATTTCAAACTTCGTGATGGAATCCTCTTAAAAAACAAATATTTCGGAAGTATACAAACATAAAAATCTTAGGGCAGGATGAAAATTATTTGAGGGCCGGATCCGGCCCCCAGTCCGAAGTTTAGTGACTGTTGATGTAAATTCGTGCAATAATGATAAATAAAGATAATAACAATCGCTAATTGGAATCTTACTAGATTCTAAAAAGCCGCGTCGTGGGTAAAAATGGAACGTCATTTTGAATGTTATTTTTGTAATCTACTAACAGGTGGCAGTCACACCTGCATTAGAGGCATATTTTTATCTCTTTCGTATACAGATCTACGCTTGGAGCGCCATCTCGCTTGAACGTGTGGGGTAATAGTGCGCGGTCGATAGCAATGGCCTCCTAGAAAACAGCTGAGAGCACCGGACAGCTGAAAACTGGATAGTGACACGACTCGATCTTCGGTAATAAAAAAACAGAAAGAGAAAAACCTTCCATTCTCATAACCTCCGAATTTAGAAGGATCGAATCAGTGTTACAAGTTAGGAAAATATTGGGAAACAATTCAAACAAATTAAACATCTCGGGTGCAGTTTTAAAAAGTGGGATTCCACTCGTTTATTTATAAAAGAACATATGTTAATGGAATTTTGAAAATAGTGCACAAGCTAACTCACAGAGGTGAGAAAAAAAACATATAAAATACAGTAAATAATTCGCCTGATATCGAGCCTACGATTTAGATGGGCTTCGATTGCGTAATCATAAATTTCTTTGCGCTTCGGGGTTATTATAGGATATAACGGTATAAAATAGTAAAATTTATAACAATAGGTATTTATTTAGAGTCCCTTAATTAATATCCTAACTAAGTATCGACAATTTATAAGAGTAATAAGTCTACTTGCTACACGTAGGGGGCGGAAGGCTTGATATTCAGAACAGTGTCGGTCCGGTGACACAACGTTAATTTTACCAGTTATTTCGGCGGCGAAGCGCGAATTCCATTTTATCATCATCATCAGCTGTTCTCAATTCACAATCATGTCCGTTCCCTACGCGTGCCATATTCTAGTAACAAAATTCTTATTCGGCCCAGCCATGATAGCAGGAGGACGTCTCCCGGGACCCTCGGATCGGCGAGCACGGTGCCTAGGCGTGAGGAGGGCTGTTAGACCCTCCGCCTCCCAATCCGTGTGTCAACGTCCAGTTAACACAAACCAAGGTGGTTAGAGCTCACAACTAGTGCTCAGAGTCAGTGCCGAATGACACTGACTTCTTCCCGGACGTTGCCCCCGCTCCATGCGTTGGGCTTCCTAGTATCTAAAAGTATCGAGCTCGTTTTTGTTTGGATAACCGGGAAGCGTGGGTGAGGGATGAAATTCCGTTCAAATTTCTCCGTCGACATGGTAGTCCGCCTGTGAAAAAGAAACATCATCCGATGTCCTGCCCGTTGTAACGAAACGGGTTTGGTTTACTATAGAATAGCTCTGCCAATTATGGCAGAGATGAACGTCGTCCAACAGTGTTCGCCTGCTGGACGACCACCGCCCACGGCGGTATCGGTCTTATGCATCTGCCCATGTCAAAACGACCCGGTCACCTTGAGACCGGCGTCGCTGTCGCTTTCCGGTTATCCGGCACAATGAGCACCCACCTAGTCCTGTCCTAGCTACCTTATTTTAGGGGCAGAGCGCCAGGCCTGGTGGCATCGGCGACACAATCCGCCTAGGCTGTCCAAGATTTCATTACTAACCTGGCGCTCCGGCACCTCATGACTCGATAGACGGCGTGACGACAGCTCTATATCGTCGGGAGACCAGATCGTCTCCCTAAGCAAACAGTCTCGGCAGACTACACACGGCTTCTCCAGCCGACTCCTCAACTTTTACACGCCTTCTATCGTCAAGTTATGCTATTTGTCACGTCGCCTAAAGATCACCTCTTACAATAACAAAATTTATTTCAGTTCCCGCACACATAATTTCAATACGTTTCTGGTTGTGTCATTGTTAAATTACATAACGTTACTAGAAAAAGGTTTCTATTTCTACAGTTAGAATAAATTTGCATTACGCGTATATTATCAGATTAACATTCAGCGAAGGATTATCCTCCTACAACTTTCGATTCGATATATCGACCACATTCGATAGTGACTTTATGAGCATTTGCGTGTAATAAAATTATCGTGTGATAGAAAATAATATAATAGAACCTCGTGTATCTAGAATTAAATTTTCTGACACCTAGTTATGGGCGCCGTTCAGGGCGTATTGTAAATGCGATAGCGATAAATTAGAGAATTGTTTGTGCTCGACAAGGCTTGATTTTACTGGATTAAAATAACACACGAAGAGGCTTTCGAAGACCTTCATCGGTCCCGCCGAAGCGTGGTCGCACTCGACTGAATTAATATGGTTCATTATTATAATGAGAATTTCGTTTATAGACTATAGACACTTAACCGGAAACGTATTGCTTTTAACACACATTAGGCTTCCCGGTGACTTTCGTCACGTACAGAGGCTACCGACATATTAACACCCACAATAAAATACATATTTATACAGGTCCTGAAATAATACAGTAGAAATTATAATAACAATTTAAATTGGCTTTGCTTTCAATACAATATCTTTACCGGGGTTGCTCCCTTGCTTCCCCTCGCCTGTCAACGCTCAATGTTTAACAATAGAGAGGCTGCGATACCTCATCAACGATATTTAATGCCACAAACCTTGAGGTGTCGACAGGAACTTGAAGACGAGAGACGGCTGGTGCGACAGGCGGAGAACTCTTAATTTGAATGCGAAAGTGCAAGTTGTTAAATTTTGAAAGTTATTGATAAGCTGCTAGTATAATTATTCAAGTTCGAAGTGAGTATAACAAAATGGCGGCCGCCATAAGTGTGAATTTTAACAGGCGAGGTCAGGGGAGCAACCCTTCGAACAACTTTACTTGGCGAGCGCTAACAGAGAAGAGACTTTGTTTGTTTGTGTTACTATCCCTCCCTTCCTGCAAAATGTCCAGATCTCGGCGCGCAAAAAAAAAAATGCATGGTTGCCGTTAGCGATGTTGCCCTGGCGTCAAGTTGGCTACCGCAAACATATCTTTCGAATGATTGTATATTTGTATTCTCATAATATGCCTATCTCTCTCTGGTTTCTTTCGTACTAACTTCATGCCAGCGACATTCTATGAAAATGCTATGGAATAATCGGGTCCCAAAAAACCGAGTCGTGACAATCCCCAATACCCCAGAGGAATCGATTTACCCTTTGAGCATTTTTAGTCGATTGCCTGCTAGAAAAAAAAATCGGGCCTTAGTACAAGAGAGAGAAAGTCAGGCGAGATTGCACTCAGCTAATCCCGCAAAAGAGCAAACCAGGCACGGCAGCTTAACAGCAGACATTCCGGTGCCTGTGCGCGCAGCGCGGGTTTATCAACTTAGTCCTGGCCTCAGGTTGAATTTCCACTTGGGAGCAAAACATAAAAATTATATGCACTACTTATCAGTAGCGCTGAACACAGTTACACATGGTTATTTAACAATAGAAAAACTATATATATAATTTTTTTTTTTTTTTTTGCATATTACGCGATCTCTTAACCTAGTACCTTAAGATTAGACAGATTAATTATTTTTTTAAAAAAATTTTTTTTTAAAAGTTTTTTCAAGTGTCAAATTTTCTCTAAATCAGGTGAAATTATTTTTTCATATACAATCTGCCTTCAGGGCCCTCTCATTAAAACTTTCTCCTTGTCCGCACCCTTAACGGTGTGAGCGACAGGTTTTGCTTAACTCAGAATCCAAAGTTACAAGTTATAAATACTTAGTCTGAGGTCATGAATAACAATATATATTCTTAGTAGAATCTTCGGGACATGTTTGTTTCGATTTGCTATTTTTTTTTTTTTTTAAAATTGACTAAGGCTGGTTTGAAATTAGTGAATAAATTTATAATTTACTAAAAGTACAATTTACAATTTTTTTAATTTGCTTTTATGAATGGTTAATCATTCCTTGAAGAGGAATATACTCATAGTTTGTACTATACTTGTAATCTTCGTTGGAGAGCTTCATCAGGCACGAGGGGAGGCCTGACCTCCTGCAGCTGGCGCGTCATTCACCGGCTGGTGGAAACGTCAGCCGCATCCACTTCTGGTGGCGCGGGCTCGTCTTCTGGCAGACTTGTGGTTGACGTCTTCCGGGCCCCTCTGCAAGTCTCGTTTCCACGAGGCTCACGTCCATCGAGGTTTGGGTGGCCCGGTATCCTCGATGATCGGCGGTTGGAGACGATATCTCTCGTCCTCTGTTGATCACCGCCGGTTGAAATATCGCGCACTTATTTCCGACACGTTTCGTTAGTGCGTTTGCCTGGCACTTGCCTAATTTATTTGTTGACATTCTGTGTAACCAGCACACAAAGAGAAAAATTTTCATCAAGCTCAATTAACAAAAGTTTGTTGACTTTAGTATTTTATAACGTTCATAGAGATTCCCATCCTGGTTTCTTTACACTAAGCATCGTGTTATTTATTATTATTTTTTTTTTTTTAATTATACTGCCGACACTTAATTATCCCTTTATAATTTCACTTAGTTTATTTGATTTCACTAATCGTCGAACACAGTTGTTGGGCGCCGTACCTGGCCGCCCTAATTACTTTTAAATAGTTTTATACGTTATCGCCTATGTCTCCTTTCGCTGATTTAACTTAATATTCGTTTGCCGACACTTAGTTTCTTTGTATTTTTTTCTAATCCCAATATTTATGTTATTTTAAATTGCGGTTTGTTTTATTTTATATTCGGTAAACAGAAAGTCGTTAGTTAAAATTGTTTCTTGTTAATTAGTCATTTATTCGACCCCACAAGTTTTACTTTCATCACACTTTGATTACACTTAACATTTATAATTTTATGACCCGTTGTTAGAGATCCTTTCCAACAATTATTTTTTTTCTTACTTTTATTTTATCTTTATTTTTATTTTTAATTCCGCACCGTTTATTTTTGGTGTAGTTAAACGTTTCTAAAGGCGATTTTACTATTCGTTTCGACACAGGTGTATATTTTTTTATATACTTTCTACTTAATTTACTGACCGTTGTTTACTCTCTTTTATCATTACTAACAATTTTCAGGATTATTATGCGCACTTTTTCCACACACTACATTTCGCCAAACGTTCAGTATTTCAATAGCGGTGCGTTTCACGGGGGCTCGTTAACTCAGCGCGGTGATTCGCGCCTATCCCATTGTTGACGTCTTGTCAACTTTTCGCCGTGGCCGGATGGTTTCCTCCTGTCTAGGTGACGCTTCAGCGCGCGTCTCTTAGAGGTTTGGACATTGGGAGACTTGGGTGGTGAAAGTGGAGGAAGGTGTGATACTTCACGGTAATGGATATGAAATGTGGTTAGGGGTTGAGTCCCGCACCTTGGCATTGATATTCGTACGCCGGTACGTCGTCAGTTTCCGGCGGTGCGGATCCTGTAGTCTTCTTTTTTGGAGTCGAGTGAGAGCGTCCTCCCATCGACTCCCCCGCGGCTTCAGCTTGCAGTCGGCCTCGATTAGCTACTCGAGGTTCGGCCACTGGAGACGGTCTGTTCTTTTTTTAAACCACCTATTCTACCATCACAAATGCCAAGCTTTCACTTGGTGATTATTACATGTTTAAAAAAAATTGCATAACATTTTTATAATATAACAACGTTACCTACAACCCTTATCGCTTACATTTTTATATTCTTGAAGGTATCGTGTTAAATACGATCCCTTACATTCCCAGGCGCCACTACATGGTACGTCATGCAGAACGTACTGCTCCCGAGCCACTCTTGACATTTCCCTTTGTCTAAAAGAGTTAATTTTCTATTAGCAGCGGCGGAGACACGAAACTTTTCCTCTCAGGGTCGCAGGTGATGATTTAATTGTTTCAATCATTCATCTCCGCATACTTTTACTGAAGTTAATTTTAAAGAGTCTACTCCGACTATTATTTATCCTACTTTACTCGGTTCTTCGGTGATCAGTCGATTCACTCCGTATCGTACGGTTAAAAATTCGAGCGTACTGCGCCCGGTCGGTTTTCTAATTTCGCTTTCCAGTGGTCGATATTACTCGGGCCACCGGTCTGCTGGCGCATGACTCTATTGAATTTACATTTAACTTTAATACAAAGTCTACGTTACTTGATCTGCGCTTTGATCAGATGAATTCATGAATCTAAATCAGCCTATGAGTTGGGGGCCAAGATGACACGACTCGATCTTCGGTAATAAAAAAACAGAAAGAGAAAAACCTTCCATTCTCATAACCTCCGAATTTAGAAGGATCGAATCAGTGTTACAAGTTAGGAAAATATTGGGAAACAATTCAAACAAATTAAACATCTCGGGTGCAGTTTTAAAAAGTGGGATTCCACTCGTTTATTTATAAAAGAACATATGTTAATGGAATTTTGAAAATAGTGCACAAGCTAACTCACAGAGGTGAGAAAAAAAACATATAAAATACAGTAAATAATTCGCCTGATATCGAGCCTACGATTTAGATGGGCTTCGATTGCGTAATCATAAATTTCTTTGCGCTTCGGGGTTATTATAGGATATAACGGTATAAAATAGTAAAATTTATAACAATAGGTATTTATTTAGAGTCCCTTAATTAATATCCTAACTAAGTATCGACAATTTATAAGAGTAATAAGTCTACTTGCTACACGTAGGGGGCGGAAGGCTTGATATTCAGAACAGTGTCGGTCCGGTGACACAACGTTAATTTTACCAGTTATTTCGGCGGCGAAGCGCGAATTCCATTTTATCATCATCATCAGCTGTTCTCAATTCACAATCATGTCCGTTCCCTACGCGTGCCATATTCTAGTAACAAAATTCTTATTCGGCCCAGCCATGATAGCAGGAGGACGTCTCCCGGGACCCTCGGATCGGCGAGCACGGTGCCTAGGCGTGAGGAGGGCTGTTAGACCCTCCGCCTCCCAATCCGTGTGTCAACGTCCAGTTAACACAAACCAAGGTGGTTAGAGCTCACAACTAGTGCTCAGAGTCAGTGCCGAATGACACTGACTTCTTCCCGGACGTTGCCCCCGCTCCATGCGTTGGGCTTCCTAGTATCTAAAAGTATCGAGCTCGTTTTTGTTTGGATAACCGGGAAGCGTGGGTGAGGGATGAAATTCCGTTCAAATTTCTCCGTCGACATGGTAGTCCGCCTGTGAAAAAGAAACATCATCCGATGTCCTGCCCGTTGTAACGAAACGGGTTTGGTTTACTATAGAATAGCTCTGCCAATTATGGCAGAGATGAACGTCGTCCAACAGTGTTCGCCTGCTGGACGACCACCGCCCACGGCGGTATCGGTCTTATGCATCTGCCCATGTCAAAACGACCCGGTCACCTTGAGACCGGCGTCGCTGTCGCTTTCCGGTTATCCGGCACAATGAGCACCCACCTAGTCCTGTCCTAGCTACCTTATTTTAGGGGCAGAGCGCCAGGCCTGGTGGCATCGGCGACACAATCCGCCTAGGCTGTCCAAGATTTCATTACTAACCTGGCGCTCCGGCACCTCATGACTCGATAGACGGCGTGACGACAGCTCTATATCGTCGGGAGACCAGATCGTCTCCCTAAGCAAACAGTCTCGGCAGACTACACACGGCTTCTCCAGCCGACTCCTCAACTTTTACACGCCTTCTATCGTCAAGTTATGCTATTTGTCACGTCGCCTAAAGATCACCTCTTACAATAACAAAATTTATTTCAGTTCCCGCACACATAATTTCAATACGTTTCTGGTTGTGTCATTGTTAAATTACATAACGTTACTAGAAAAAGGTTTCTATTTCTACAGTTAGAATAAATTTGCATTACGCGTATATTATCAGATTAACATTCAGCGAAGGATTATCCTCCTACAACTTTCGATTCGATATATCGACCACATTCGATAGTGACTTTATGAGCATTTGCGTGTAATAAAATTATCGTGTGATAGAAAATAATATAATAGAACCTCGTGTATCTAGAATTAAATTTTCTGACACCTAGTTATGGGCGCCGTTCAGGGCGTATTGTAAATGCGATAGCGATAAATTAGAGAATTGTTTGTGCTCGACAAGGCTTGATTTTACTGGATTAAAATAACACACGAAGAGGCTTTCGAAGACCTTCATCGGTCCCGCCGAAGCGTGGTCGCACTCGACTGAATTAATATGGTTCATTATTATAATGAGAATTTCGTTTATAGACTATAGACACTTAACCGGAAACGTATTGCTTTTAACACACATTAGGCTTCCCGGTGACTTTCGTCACGTACAGAGGCTACCGACATATTAACACCCACAATAAAATACATATTTATACAGGTCCTGAAATAATACAGTAGAAATTATAATAACAATTTAAATTGGCTTTGCTTTCAATACAATATCTTTACCGGGGTTGCTCCCTTGCTTCCCCTCGCCTGTCAACGCTCAATGTTTAACAATAGAGAGGCTGCGATACCTCATCAACGATATTTAATGCCACAAACCTTGAGGTGTCGACAGGAACTTGAAGACGAGAGACGGCTGGTGCGACAGGCGGAGAACTCTTAATTTGAATGCGAAAGTGCAAGTTGTTAAATTTTGAAAGTTATTGATAAGCTGCTAGTATAATTATTCAAGTTCGAAGTGAGTATAACAAAATGGCGGCCGCCATAAGTGTGAATTTTAACAGGCGAGGTCAGGGGAGCAACCCTTCGAACAACTTTACTTGGCGAGCGCTAACAGAGAAGAGACTTTGTTTGTTTGTGTTACTATCCCTCCCTTCCTGCAAAATGTCCAGATCTCGGCGCGCAAAAAAAAAAATGCATGGTTGCCGTTAGCGATGTTGCCCTGGCGTCAAGTTGGCTACCGCAAACATATCTTTCGAATGATTGTATATTTGTATTCTCATAATATGCCTATCTCTCTCTGGTTTCTTTCGTACTAACTTCATGCCAGCGACATTCTATGAAAATGCTATGGAATAATCGGGTCCCAAAAAACCGAGTCGTGACAATAGACATCGAATCAGCTGCTCAAAATCAACACTGAATTGACTACTTAAACGTAAACATACATATACTGACGACTTGTGGCAGATAATATGCTACATTCGGATTGCATGCTTTAGATAAGTGTATCTAAATGGTGGCGTTTATATATTTTAAAACATTGGGAGGCGTTGCTGAAATGAATCTGGGCGATTTTAAAATTGCATGTTTCGATGATTCAGTCATATTTGCCAATTTTGTGCATTCATTTATTTTGTGTGTGTATCGTAGTTCTTTTCTATTAAAACAGTTCATTATAAATTGGCTATTATTTCAAGACATCCAATATTATAAAATACACATAGATTTTAGATATTATAGTATTCAATGGACTGTGTTGACAATGTCTGCAATATAGTAAAGAAACACTGCCTTATATTAATTTCTGTACAAGTATTGCTATTCCCGCGCGCATAGTATTTATTTTGGACCATCTGAAATATCCAATAAATGATGGTGTTGGACGGTCTGTATACTCAAAACGTGATTGTGTTGAGTATTTCAGACCGTTCAAAATAAGTACCACGCTCGGGGGATTAGCACCATAAGATTAGCAAAATTTTCACTCTTCAAAATTCATTGTCAGTGTGAAAGTTAGCACGGTGGAAAAAAGTTAAGTCCGATAAATGGAATTCTGGTCATCTGTGACATATAATGTAAGATGAATTATTTAAAATAATATCCTTTGCATAAAAGATCATAAAAAATACAGATTATCACGTCCAGGAGCAGAAAAACTATATTTCCATAGTTGTCGTAATTTATCCTTATCTAATATTGCGGATACAAAATATTATAATATTAACTTGACTCGAAACACTCCAATTGTACTCACTTTATCAGCAGTCGAATTAATTAAAACAATGTGGGCGTATATGCAGGTCATTTGTTATATTGGTTACCAATATAAAATATTTTTTATAACAACGAGATTGGCTATTAAAAACCAGCCTAACCAACAATTAAACTAGAGGAATCAAAGAACCAGACATTGTATAATACATGAGTGTAATTATTTAATACTAAATCAAAAAGGACTCAGCGAAGCAATTTACGTGTTATAAAATGATTGATGTCATGTATTATCGCCAAAGTGGAACATTCCTTTGTCGTGTTTTTTTGCGAAGACGCATTCGAGGAATCAACCAGAGTTAAGTCAGGAATAAAAAAAAATATTAATGCTTTGAAATGTCGGTGAGATTTTTTTTGTGTAGTCTATCGAAAAAAACTTAATTGTTCAAAAGCTTCAAACCAAAACTTCCCAATATTCTAGATTAAAAAAAAATTGCATACGCTATCAAATAATAATTCACCCATACATAGTTTTAACTAAATAAAAATAAACATTTTTAGTACTTTTTCCACATAAAATTTATTAGATCAGGATCGGTTTCGCTCATGATGAGCATTGTCAACTGATAAGAAATACAATGAAACAGTGATATGTACACAAAAGTTAAGTGAGAAAAACAAGGTATGACAAACAATTGGTATTACAACCAAGCAAAAGAATTGAAGCAAAATACAAAGAAAATAAACTATAAATAAAAAGTTGAAGACCGCTTAGCAATGAAAACTATTACAACAAAAACCAATTAGGTATGAATTATCATTAACAAAGTAAAAACCAACAATTAGTGTATATAATAAATAAATCTTAATCTTAAAAATTGAGTTTGGAAAATCCAGTAGTGTCATGAGCGAAACCGGTCCTGATCTAATAAATTTTATGTGGAAAAAGTACTAAAAATGTTTTATTATTTTTATTATAATGCCATTCCACCAAGTATTGACAGTGAACACCTTAAAAGTGATAGTTTTAACTGATTATTTCACTACGACAAGATGATGTGAGTATTCGGAAAGGTTGAAGGAAGTCATTACTCATTACGAAGGGTTAAGTTGATAATGACACACCAAATTTTAAAACAACATAAATTAAATAAATGTAGATTAAGCGACAAGATAAGCATATTTTCAAAATAATCATGCGACCCATACTAATACTAAAAAACTCTAGTTTAGTATTAGTTTCCCTTTTCCCAGAAGATGTCTCATTTTTCTTTCTAGTGAAACCAGCATCGACTCTTTTGTTTTAGAAGCATACAGCTTTCAATAATGTTGTTTTGAATAGTGGAAAAACGAACAAGCTTATTAACCATTCATTTTTACATATTTTACACAAGAAATTCTGTCGTCTTTTGATAACATTATTTGAATAATGACATAAATCACATTTAATATCGATATGTACGAACAAGAAGATGATCTTCCGGTAGATGATAGTACAAAATAAAATACCAAATGAGACCATCACTTTCTGCACTAACCAAGGCCGAGGACCAGGAAGAATAGAACTAGACAGTGCCAAGCAATCAAATTGACCACGACGTTTTGACAGTGGACACGATCCACACGATGATGAAGATTTTAATATTTTGTGCAAGAATTTATGCTAGTGATATTGTTAAATTTAAACATTAAATTTCATAACAGTAGTGATGTTAATATTGTAAATTACAACACAGAAATTTTTGTTTGAGAACGCCAGGTAAAATATTCTTCTTATATACCATTTAATGTATTCAATGATGAAGATTTATAGCATCTCGTCGACTATTGAAATCCGCGTAACAACATTGCATTACATCACAATAAAATGAAATAAATTGCAACATGGTCTTTTTTGATGAGGAGTTTTTTTAAAGCTTACAACAACTATAAAGTGCTATTGCAAGTCTCGTGGGAACTATAATAATACAAATTATAGGCAAACAGAAAAACTGATAAAACAAACTTAGTAATGATTCATTTTGAGAACTATGTGTTATGAGTCGATTATTTCGAAAATTCACCTTGTCCATTTTTATGGACATACCTCAAAAAAATGTGTAGGGAAACTCTCTACATTTAAAAATAAACATATTTTCTTGAATCAAATTGAAGAATATATTATCTACTTCAATAAGGTTCAAGAAAATATGTCCCAAAAAATTAAAAATTGACAAGGTGAATTTCGGAAATAGGCGATTTATATATACTTATATAGTAACTAATCAAAACGTTTTCTAGTTTAATGTAAGCTTTAATATAAAGGTGCCTTCAAGTAGCAAAAGATCGATGGAGAGCTAAATTATTGTGAAATTGAAAAAAACAGCCTTTTTAAATCACCCCAGCATTTGGAGTAATCATAATCATCGATGTGTAGCAGATATGGACTCATGATGAAGCATTTCAACGTTCGGTAAACTCTTTTCAAATGTAATGAGAATAGAGTAGTGGAATTAATTAAATGAATCTCAAACATATTTTTCAATTGTATTTGTATTTAAAAAATTGACTCATGATGCCTTGCAATATAAGTTTTTGAGTTAAATAAGTTTTGATATCTTGGGAATGGTGTTTAATACCAACGAATATATTTGGCGTATTACCTACTTGCATTATTGCCAAATGTGCGTAGGTTTAATATTATGACTGATTCGGTAATTATGTGGAAGATTGAAAATAAGCAATTTATCCATTAAAAATAATTGATTTAATATAATCGAATTCATTTTGAAAGTTGTCGGTAAAAACCACTTGATACAAATAATCAGGCAAGGAAATTTCTCTTATAGAAAAAAACAAACTAAACAAAAATCGTCACGGCGAAATAAATTGCACCCAAATTGCACAGGAAATGAGTGTTAAAATAATCGGTTTGTTGATCGAAATAATCTAAATAACTGTAAGTTGTTCAAAGCAATCAATATTATATAAAAAAAATATTAGTCACACGATGGCTGCCGAAAAAACTTTCTAGATGGCAATCTTATAAAATTCAATTACCATTAAAGTGGAATTCGTATGGGTGCAATATTAAATAGTATTCGATCGAACACTACGATAGAGTCGATAGACTGTTTCGAAATCTGCGATAGAAGCCCCTATAAATAATTGAAGAAATACTTTAGAGAATAAATGTGAGCTCTAGAGCAGTGTCAGTGAACCATTTTTACATAAGTGCGCCGTAATTGAAATTTAACTATAAATCACTAGCAAAACATTTAATTGGAGTAATTGAAAATCTATGTTATATAATTTTATTATTCTTTGTCCTGTGCTTGATGCTTACACCTAGCATCGTTATAATTGAATTAACGGGTGTATTATTATATATATATAAAAAAGTGGGTATTAATAAATCCTGTCTGATGACGATGCCTCGAGCCCCGAGATCTTGTTAATATTTCAGAATGGCGAAGGGGCACTGAGGAAGATGGTTATCATAAGAGTTGAGCAGTAAAGAATGACAATTTTTTTATTTTGCCCGTTTCCAACATGGAGCATATTGACTCTTTATTCAGGATATCGATTTACAATAAGTTGTAAATTAGTCTTTGAATCTCTCTTTTCGAATAAGGTAAAGCTCGAAGGGAGGGGGAAAGAAAATACTTGCTGATACTCTTTCGTCTTCTAGTGTTTAGAATAGGTTAAGAAGTTATCGGGAAGAGATGTCCCAAAAATCGATTAAAATTGATGCATGAAAGCATTCATTTCAAAATTCGATCCCTTGACCACGTTATTAAGTAGGTCAGGTCGAAAACCCCAGAGTTTTCTGTACATCTCTATTATGATTATATATAAATGTGGATGGTTACATATAACAACATTATTTTTATGTTCTTGCATATTATTTTGACGAATGAAATAATCCAAACACCATTGTCATCGTAATCTGAGGAAAGTCACTTTTTGGTTTCAACGAAAATATTTGAAAATTCGCGATTCACTTACTTTTTTACTCTAACCATACCTTGTCAAAAGCAGGCAGAATGAGAAAACAAATAAACGAACTGCAGAGGGATCAAACCAAATTGAACCGAAATCATTTGTTTTGGTACTTTTACACTGTGTCGGCAATCGTCCGTTGAATGGCTGTATGAGATGTACATGTATATTTATTTGAGTTGAATAAACTTAGAATTTGAAAAAGCATTGCTCTCAATAATTAAGTAATATTTAAGTACGGTAAAAAGTCATATACGTGTATGATTTTTTTTATTCATTGGTGCGAATCGAATCAACAAACGGATTGGGCAATCGGTTCCAAGTCTTCGATTCGCGCATAAGTGACTAATTTCCCATGTCCAATTTCGTAGGGCATTCGTATTAGGCCCAGTTATTTTATTGGAAGTATGTTTGTACACGCACAGAATAGGTAATGGCATGGTATCCATTCCTAATGCTTTACAAGAAATATTGCGTATATACAATATTGGTTAAACATAGAATTTTTCGTGTTTGCGTTAGATATATTTTCATCATTACGAATTTCGCGTTCTGTGAACTCAATATATAAATAAATGAACCACTGGCAGCAGCTTCTTTTAAAATAGCCACAGGAGAACATAATTATACCACTAAGGTATTTTTAACTGTCAGTGGGCAGTGTCACATTTCAAAAAAAAAAACATAACGAAAGAGTGGACATAAACGGGAAAAATGATTATATAGTAGCCATAAAAAATGAATAATGTAAATACAAATTACCTACGCACTGTATCCCCATACAGGTTGGGAAAATGTATTTTTTTTACATAAACGTAAAATAAGGGACGTGCTATATACCTTTTGCAACTGAAAAGAATTATAAAATTCTCCTTCTTTGAGTAATGAATCGTACGTGGGTGTATCAAAACTAAATTATTTTAATTTCCATTTCAAAACTTCTCAGCGAAGGTAAGTCGCCTTTTTGCAATAGCAAGTTTCATCCCATTAAATCTAGAGATCCGCATTTAATAAACTACAGCATTTTTTTTAAAATTGAAAATTAAAATGTTATCCGGGAACATATTATCCTTGGCAATGGCTACTTATTAAGTGTCCAGATGTCGTTTGTAAAATAATAACTAAATATAAACATTCGACTTGATTATTCAAGATTATAAAGAGAATGTTTTCGATGGATTTTGGCGGTAACTTTGTAAATGTAAATAATGAATAATTTGATAACTTTGTTATTTCAATTGTTGTGTTACAAATTGTGACACGTGTTTCACCTTATTGAGAAACATTACCAGACATAAAATCTAAAAAAGCTTAATTAAAGAGGCGAAACACGTGTCATAATTTGTAACATAAATAGAGTAACAAAGATATTGAATTGAAATTAATATAACAGAGAGTCAGCCATTCGTAATGTCACAAGTCAGTGCAACTAAGCTCAAATTCGAATTTAAGCAGCGTGATCGAATTTTAAATAAATTTAATGATTAATTTAAAGAATATGTATCCGGAAATAGTATAATTTTATTCCATCTCTACAGAGTAAAATCACAGCGTAAATAATTCCGAGAATAAGGGCATCTGCTTCGATACCAACAGATTCTTCGAATAAGTTCAATTTTCCGCTATTTTACACGACAAAAAGATTATTGAAAAGTTTTATTGGCTAAAGCGAATCCACCAGATAGGCGACTAAACGTTTTTACACTGTTGATACACTTTTGGACCATTTAACACATAAAAAAATAATAAAAACCAAGATTTCTAGTTTTACCGGAATTGAGACGATCCGATGTTTTTTTTCGCGACAGTACCGGATGCGACCTGTCATTTATAAATAGTTGGAAAATAAATCCAACACGTATTCAGTAACCTTAAAATTTCGTGGGAATGAAATAAGTTTACCGTTACTCGTTCGAAGTTTTATTGATTTAATATTTATGCGACTTGTAAAATGAGATCGTAAAATCGAAGTTGACTTATATTTTTATGTATAACTGCTTCATCAAATTAATACTTCAGATAATTCGATCCGTTTCACGATTTAAAAAATAATTGAAAGATGTAATGGTGTCAATATTTTCTCTTTATTGTCCGATTCATGACAAAACGAAATTGACTCAACCGATCTGATGTAGAATATTGGGCTCGTATTCTTCAGAAGTAGGCTTAGTCGGATGATAATAATTTACGCGGTTAAGGTATTATTATAAAGCCAAATTTAATTTCTCTTCTGTCAGCTGATTGACACAGCATGTAGTATATGTAACAAAGTTTAGCGTTTTTTACGAGTGCTAGAGGTCTGCAATTTATGTAAGAAGTTTGATGCCTGAATAGAGAGGAGGGAACTGATTGAGCTGGCCGAAATTCACACAGAATGTAGCTCCAGGAAAGACACGTTCAAATGTATGCAAACATCTTATTGACCGTATTCTCTCTATATGTGAAGCATTTAGCACCTCCATGATTCTGTCTCCTGCCAATTGCTTTGACTTCCATGAAACGCCAGAATCTTTCAATTCCGCCAAGTACACCATATGTACAGTAACATCCAGGACTTTAGAATCCCATCGGTTGGAAGAAGAGGCAAGCAGGATTCGGTAGTTGACTCACCAATTCTTACACAGCATGCAATATCCTCATGCAGGAATTTGGTAAAGGCAGTCGTTGATGTGATCCCGTTTGCTTTCAGTATTTTTCATTATGAAGGTTGATACAGACTTTCAAATGATTTCTCACAGTCGATGAAACAACAAGCAAACTATAAAACATGATTGTACTTGATGTCCTTGAATACACTTGATATACTTGAATATATCCTTGAATATACTTGATCCTTGCACAAGCCGCATTGACTCGTAATTTAACCTATTCCCGACCCTGCAATCCCCAGACATAAAAAGGAGCGATGTTGATTCCTGTGTTGAAATATATTGTTCAGATCATGAAAAATTTCTTCATAGCAATATTCGAAGACTTTTTAGAATACGCTTGGTGCTGTCGGCCCTCAGCACGCAAACAATAAATATGGCGCTTTTAAATTAATGAAACAATTTGTTAGTGGAAACATGTGTTCTTTTATCGATTATATTCGCTCAATATCTTTTAATACACGCCTTTACACATATCTGACTTAGATATTTTGAACGGCTCTATGTAAATTATTGAGTAAATGATTCTTTGACGCAAGATATTTAGAAGAAGATAAGTACATACAATCTGTAGCGTGGTAAACGAACACATGAGTATTATACAAATCAACAGAAACTGCCCAGAAGTAACCATTAGTGACCACCAGTTATTGGTTACATGAAGTTTTTTTTATCGGTCAGGTACTATAATTGAAAAGTGGTCTTTCAAGTTCTGTCATCACGTGAAACTGTATTGTATTGTCTAACGTCATGCAGATGTAAAGCAGAAAGTATTTATATTTTTTAAAATGGAATAGCAATGTAAGATAAATTTATCTGAATAAATTTACAATTAGGATATTATTATAGCAAAAATGGCAACACTTTAATGATATTATTCATATTTTATAGGTGGCAGTACTGTTAGTATGAAAACTCTCTAAAATAATGGATATTGGATGCTTGACAAATATATCAAAAGAGAGTTTATAAATATTTAAATAGACGTACCGTAAAATACGCATTCAATCTCGTTTTCTAGCGGCAGAGACGTCTTCTTTTCGTTAGATGTGAATGTGCCCATAAACAGTATAAGAAACAATGTTTCTTTTATTTCATATTGAATGTTAAGTATCTCTGAAAACCTCGTACATAATTGTATTTTGAATAAAAATGCACTTAAATATTCGCGTTAAAATACACTACTTTCTGCTTGGTAGCTTGTGTCTTTTTATTCACAGAAATAAAAACCCCAAGCAATAATTCCTTTTGCGGTTTAAAATGAACAATGTATTGAATTACAAACTACTGTTTTCAATGTCACGTAGTTGTATAATAGACAAGTAGAGGGTATTATTAAATTTTGCAATATTTTTATGGTGCAATCGATCAACAGAAGAAGTTCCATGAAAGCGGTGAATACATTTTTGTAACTCTAGTGGTAAAATATCGCAACAAATTTTTCGATTGTTGACAGTCAAGGTTTTAAATATGGAAACAAGTCGATATTTGTATACACAAATTTATTCTGCTAATTTCTACTTAAATATTTGCGTAGTCGTTCATATATACCTCTCACCTTCAAATATGTTTTAACTGATAGAGAATATTACTAAAAATACCCAAGAGATCTTCATCATAAAGTTTCCTGCTAATTTAAAGTCCCGAAAGGCTCGTACAGCGAAGTTATGATAGCCCGAACAACTTATGAAATCACTAGCTAAGTGCAAACGTCTGTTGTCCATACATACTTTGGTACGCTTGTAGTAGGTGGGAGGGCTATGCTGACAATAAGAGTCAGGGCCATTTCAATCTACGGTAAATAGATCTTGCTATATTATTTCTTGTGGTGAAGATAGATTAAAATTTATCTATGCAAATGGAAAAAAGTCGAGGGGACCGAAATACATACATTGAATAAAAATACTTTATTGATACGACAACATTGGTGAATATTTGGATCAATAGACAATCATTATCAATTTTAAGATGGTTCACTGCCAATATAACATATGGTGGAATGGCACTGATTCTATTTTTTTAACCTAAGATCAGGAGTATCAGGGCCGGTTTCACTCGTCACGAGGATTATCATTGTATTATAATATTAAACCATCAACTACATCAGATGATAATGATCGTGATAAATTTTAGCAGTTCTGATTTTTACTAAAGAATGGAATTAGCACAAAAATGTATTTTATCTTTTGATACAATTACTATCAATCAAACATTCATTATAATAGGTAAAATATACATATTATAGCAGATATTAAATCAATATTAAGATAAATATATGTTAACGTATTAAGAAAAGAGATGTGTTTTGATGTTATTGCAATCATACGAAAATTCCGCCTGTCAAAACGAGAATTCATTGAAATGAAATTTAAATTGATGGCGTACAATTACATATATGAAGTAAAGCACACACATTTGAATCACATAATCGATCTTCCTTTGCTTTGTTTTTTAGTTTTTTGGCATTTTATTTCCAAATTCAAATTATTATTGTAGTACTGTGGCAAAAAGGTAGAGATTATTTATGGTCGATTAGGATTTAAAAAAAATAGAATAAAAAGTTTTACACACAAAAAAAAACATCTAACATGTATCGCATTAGCGATATACCTCTTACTATTTTTATTACTGGGAATCTTTAATATTTTATGTCACTTAATTGAGCATTCATTTATTGTCTAAATTACTAAAAACATTTGAAAAAATATCCGAAAAGAAATGCGAGGGAAAATCATTTGAGCAATCCGCAATTCAGCATTGGTTTAATGACAGCTGTCAATGACTTATTTTTCTTATCTAAGCCGAACGAGAGAAGATTTTTCTGTCACGAAATTTCACCAGTCGTTTAAAAAAGTAATAATTATTCATTCTGGTCGGGTACAAAAATTATACCTCTACATTGAATAAACTGTAGTCGAGGCAATTGCAAAACGGCATGCTCTGATTAACTTGATGAATCATTCGCCACAGAAGTTGATGAGTTGTAGTTAGAACAAGTTGTTCAAGATGGCTATATTTAGTAAGATCGTAGAGTGTCGAAGACTCGGAGTGGAAACGAGATGACAGCGGGTGATCGGTATAATAATTAATTCATTACCAAATAATAGCACTTCATGTTAATAACCATAGTATTTTCTTATTGATGCAATAATTTATTAAAACAAGAGACTTGTTTTAAAGAAAAGCATCTTTATCAAAGACTTTGCATTTAACCGACATCATATGTGATAATTAATATAACCACTCATTGAATCCTTTATATTTTTAGATTAAATTGTCAATCAATCAATAAGTTCATAACCAAAAAGATACAGAAAATTTTACGTGTGCTGGTCGATGATAAGACGTATATAAAAAATTAATAACAAGAGACGAAAGAAGAATCATTATATGACTCCAAAGAAATTGTGTTGTCAGTAATTGTATATTTTTCAATTTATTCAATTATCACATTACTTATAGTGTTTTATTATGTCCTATTGGTCATATTTGGTCCGTGAGAACTGTTCTAACAGATGTTTGCAATCTCACTACAAAAGGAATAAAACTCGTGTCACTGTTAAATGTTGATAAAGGTGTGTGAAAACTTTTGTAAACGAAGTAAGTAATCAATGAAAAAACAGTAAAAATAGTCTTGGGCACATCGATATGAGGACAATTTTAAGGTGCAACACAATTAAAATGAAATGATCAATATTGATGAAATCATTATTGTAAATTAAACTTTTAGACTTAATAAGCCTCTGAATAGTCTATTCATCCATCAGTGAATGAAGTACAGACGATGCTGATGATTAACTGAATATGTTTGATGAAGAACATGGTTTCTTACAGCAGTCATACCAGTCTTAATAAATTTGAATCGTTCAAACTATGTACATTCTCACAAATTTTGTCACTAACGACCCGGGTTTCGCCTTTCTTTGAACTGACGCTTAGTAAATGAAAGTTTCGTGTTTATATAAGATATAAATGCATCACTGAGTCCAAAGCCATTGCTGGCAAAAAGGATGAGCCCATGGGAAATTCCAACAGATTTGAGTAGTGAGCAGTTTCAAGAATTATATGTATTTTATCTTTATTATTAACTAATAATTTGCCTAAAGAGTTTTTACAATAAAAAGCAGGTCTAACACCATCAGCTAGCTGTTTTTTAATTTTAAGACTTGTATTTCCTAAAAAAATGATTCTACGCCAATACCTTGTATGATCTATGTCCTTTGACACTATACCTTTAAATAACATTTTTTCTGCAAGTTTAGTTTGTTTTTTTGATAAAAGATTGTCTATAAGAGACATATCGTATCCATTGTTTATGGCGATTTGTTTGATGATTTTCAATTCGATATTAAAGTTTATTTCGTATAAAGGAACACTCACAAGTCTATGTATTTCTGAATGAAAAGCGGCTAGTTTATAAGAAAATGGGTGCATTGAATTTTTATAGATTACGGTGTCAGAGAATGTTGGCTTCCGAAATATTTTAAACTCGTGAGAATGATTTTCAATGTTAATATTTAAGTCAAGAAAGTTAATATTTTTGCCTCTGAATTCTAGAGTGAATTTAATATTTTTATCTAATGAATTTATAAAGTTATGAAAGTTAGTTATTTGTCTATCTGTTCCATTAAACAGGCAAAGAGTATCGTCTACATATCGGAACCAATAGACTATAGGTTTGGCTTCTGTTTTGTTTCTAAAAATTGTATCTTCTAAATAGTTCATATAAAACTCAGCTAACAACGGTGATAGGCAGTTTCCCATTGCATGGCCTTCTGTTTGTTTATAAATTGTATTGTTAAATTGGAAATAGATCTGGTCAATGCCGAAAGGCGAAACCCGGGTCGTTAGTGACAAAATTTGTGAGAATGTACATAGTTTGAACGATTCAAATTTAATATTGAAATTCCACCAAGCACCTTCAGTCGAAATCTTAAATTAAACAGTCTTAATAACTTTTTATTATTGTGTTATATGTATGAGGTTTTTTGTTAAATATGCAAATTTATTTTGTTTGTCTTTATTTCTGTTTAAGGGCTATGATTTATTTCAACGTAATTGTAGTTGTGAACATAGTGTGAAAAATTCATGAGATAAAACTTGCGGAATTATATTTTATTAAGTAATAACCAACAAAGTACTTTTTGTTATACCTAATATACGTACAATAGCTATTACTCTCCCAAATTGCTTTCCACCCAAAAGATTCAAATCTAATCTATCCCCCTTTTTCTCAATATCGCCCCTGAAAGTTTCCAGATAAATTTTCAGAGGGAATCTCCACGAGTCATTCGATATTTTGTACGATGTTGCCTCGTTATTGAAAACCCAAACGTTAACAATACTACCTCATTTTAGTACTGGAAATTTTACAGGGAGAAAATAGAAAAAAAATACAAAACTATTTTTAAAGAACAATTAAAATAAATAGTTCATAGTGTATCATTACCGCCATCTGTTTTTTGTAGATAATCCAATCCACAAATAGTTAATAGGTATGCTAAATAAAGACGCTGATTTTTTTTACAGCTATATTTTATTTGGCTGTAAATATAATCTTTACAGAGAATTTTGAATGTTATGTTTCATATTTGAAACAATACTCTTTATTTTATATCGATATTTCAAATTTTCAATGATTAAAATAATACGTTTTATCGAAAAAAATAACAATTTTACCAACTGAATGTTGCCAAATAGTAGACCGAAACGTCCTATTTCGATGCAAGATTTTCATCAAGCCAACGCGAGATATTTGAATTTTCAGGGGAAACATAGAATTTAAGTATGTGAAGAAGGTGATATAAAAATGTTTTCTTAGGAGATATATTTAGATTGAAGCATTATCCGAAATAATCTCTGCAAAAGAAGAGTTTCCATCAATTTTAAATTCTTAATCCCAAAAGAAGCCGTGTATAATGCATATAAAATTTAAACAGTCTCTTTGTATCCTTAAATATAATAATTTAATCATTCTAAATACAAAATGGTTGATACATTAACCTTAAAACAAAAAAGATTACAAATTAATATACCTACATGCTTAGTGTAAAAAATGCGAGAAATTAATGACATTAAATTAATATTAATGCAGCTATATATTAGTAGTTATACATGTCCACTTATACTTAAAGCTTCGCCGGTCTACGAAGCGTATAAATTAAGGAGATCTTATGGAACTTATCAGGGAACATAACATTTTGCGAGAAACGGTCCGTAAGATTTTTTTCAAATCATTGGGGAGTCTGACGAATAATTCGATACAAAAATCGGGGACCAGATCAAAATCTCTGGAAGGCCAGATCCGACCTGAGGGCCGTAGTTTAGTGACCCCTGGGCCATATTAACAGATAGTAAGTAAGTAGAAGTAAGGGTAGGAAAACCATCACAAAATATTACCACGTGATTATTTGTGCACATTTATTAGCTATGTTCTGTTATGTATCTCCCATTCATTTTGCGGTTACTTTAAAAATATTAAATTAAAACAAAATCTGTGTTATGCTATTTGAAAAAAATAGTTCAGTAACAGTAAGTTTACATTGATTCTTTACTTATATCAAAATAAGAGAAAGAAGTAGTAGAGGAATGGATTTTGTTTGATTGGAAGCGAAGAGAGGGAAGTATTAAACAATGTTAATTTTTCATATCAACAGATGCCACTGTCCCAACAGTTTTGGAACAATAAAATTGTATTAAATCGAAATCTTTTTGTTTATGATCGTTTTCATGATTGAATATGTTAATTATTTATGATACAATTAGTTATATGCTTTTTTTCTCAAACGTATTAAAAATCATCTGTTTGAAGTATTGCTAATAGTAGGATCAGTGTACTGTGGTATATTGTTTATTAAACATTCTGAATTGAGGTTGGCAAAAAAACAATTAGCGTTAACAGTGATTAAGAGTCTTTGAAATAACAAAACATGCACGTTATAATTATTTATAACATCGTTTTTTCATATTATCCAGGTTCTGCTACGCCAATGCAGAATGGCTGCAATCTGTATCAATATTTTTATGACGAGTTAAATCAAACATGTATGTAAATAATATGTTGTTGCCATATTATTATCGTAAAAGAAAAATAAAACACTAAAACTGCAACAGAGGAAGAAATGGCCTGTCTATAGCGTGTTGAATTGAAGATTAATAATTAATTTAAAACATCGCAAATTCAGGTATGGACTGGAGGAGGCTCGGAAGGGCTTTTCTTAGAAGAGAAAGTTGAATTGAAGTATATACTTATATAAAAATATATTTTGCCGATATATACCTTGGCAACTTGCCAACCTTGAATCCCGGAGGAATGTTTTTAATGGAATGGTTTAATAAGTGTAAGATCGATTTAAGAATGTCAACAAATTACATGCATCATGAATAATTGATTTCACTTAAGCCGAAATTTTTCCAAATTTAAAATTGACGTTTCATTTTCTGATTGGGTGTTCGATGATGCAAACTAATAAAGAATTACGTCGTTTTAGTTACCAGTGCTGCCACACCACTGACTAAATATATAATTGCCAAGCTTCTGTGTATGTTTTTTTGTGTTCTTAAATTAAATGCGTGAGCTGTCAGAAATCAGTTCACAGGTGATCGACTCCATGTATAACACATTTCACACAAGTGCGGCAGCCATTTCGCTCAGGTAAACATCTGTAACGCCGAAAACACTTAGAGCTTTTAGCTCAAACGGACCGGAAAAGCGAATGCACACAACAAATGCACGAACACGTATCACACGCAGGTGTTGGTGCGCACCTACTGGAAAATCTTTAGTTATGCACTAATTTGATTAGAATAACGCATATAATTATATAGTACTGTTTTGAGAAAACATATATGCAAAACAATGCACTCTGCGTGTGTACATATGAATTTACATGGATACAAGTCCATTCACGGCTTTGAAAACTAAATTATTAGTTGAATTGTTTCCGTCAAACCTGAATGTACCGAATGTACAACTTTAAGCTATCATGCAAATAAAGCGACAAAGCAGACTCAATAACCCTTGTGATTTTTTGTTTACAGTAATAACCAATTCAATATCTTTTTTTTACCATGTCCGCTCCCAATGTGGAGCATATGTACTCCTAGCGGAGTTTATCTCAACATAAGTGTTTCTACGAGAACTGCTTGTTACTCAGTTGCTCAACCTCTCTTTTTCCAAAGAGAGTAGGAATAGAAGGAAAGAGCTAGGACAGGACTAGTGGTTAGCTAATCGCTCTCGATGCGCCCCATTCATAGGATAGGGTGGGTGGGAGGAGGGAATTCAAGACATCACATACATCCATGCCTTTGAACAGAAATTCATAAATCAATTGAAAAATCAATTTATAAAACTGCCCGTACTGGGATTCGAACCCGTGACCTCCGTAGCGCTAGCCAACGACGTTGACCACTCGACCACACAGGCGGCAATTTGTTATGTGGGTAAAATGGATAATGGTTAAAAAGACTTATAAATAGCCAAATATTTCAAGTATAAACGTAGTACGTTTAAATACGTAAAAAATCTTGTATATAATAAATGAATTAAAATGTCCTGTCAGAAGTTTATAACTTTCAACAGATTTGATGACTTGTACGAAGTTAACGTATTTATGAGTAAATTACCACCCACAGAATTTTGCATAATTATATTAGTAAATAGTAGTATTATATTTCATACGACAACTAGAAAAACTTTTAAATCATAAATTAAGTTAACTATTTTGCTATGTATGTATGGTTATATCATGTATCAAATGTCTAATTGATTTACGAGTTAAAAATACCTTATCGCTTAATAGAAGTGAGTAACTCATAAATATATCAATATATGATGTATTTATTATATTATCGAGCAGCTTCCTTTTATACTATCTTACGTATTATAAATAGGTTAATTGCGTAATATATTATTTTTAGAGCCCACAAATTTACGTGGTCAACGGCTTAAATTATTGTTTATTGCTATTGCTATATGGCAAGTCTGGTCAACAGTTAAAAATCGGACTGTTTTGAAATTATTAAATATAATACAATCATGTAAAAACGTCATCGTGAAACCTGTTATGGATTTTAAAATTTAAGAAAAAGGAAAATTCAAAAACGCTTTCAAGTACCTTCAAGTAACTAAACTCAGTGACGGATTAAGCAATTAGGTGGCTCCAGGAGCATTCAAATTTGGAGACCCTCTTTTTCGAACTACAATTGAATTTAAGATATTATATGGGTTTTATAGAATATATGTTATTTTGAGACCCCTCAAATCTGGAGGCTCCAAGGGTGTGCCTCTTGCGCTTGTGGTGTAATACACCATTGACTATACTTATTTTCAATTAAAAACCATTGGACCGCAATAAAGTAACAATATTAATATAATTCGACTATTTTTATGATTATTTTATGAAATATTTTATTGATAAAAGTTATTTTATTGAAATAATTGTTATCTTTTAATCTGGTATGCATAGCTTTTGTATATATAGTAAATTTTATAACAATCAGATTTTTCATGTTACCTTATGTTTTATCTCAATATTTTTTTTTTCTTTACTACTTGTTGAGCATTTTCATTAGCTAAAGGACACGTACAGGCTGGTTGTCTAAGCAAAAAAATGTGAATTATGTATATAAAATAAAACATTTTTTCGTTATATCTTATAATGTATTATTTCTTTCAACTGATTGTCTTTAATCAATATTAAACATTGTATCTACGCATATAAATTTATATATTTTTTTAAGAAATTGTATAATTCAAATGGTTGTCTTATTTGAATAAAAAAACTGTGTTATAATATAATACGGATCGCTTGCTACTATTTATCGATTAAAAAGTTGTTTACCTATGCTATAGGGTAAGTCAAAGTATTAGTAACGATAACATAGTAATGCGCCCACTATCTTGTAAGCCAATAGAACACTATTTGCATATTGAATTGTCTATTGTATTAATCGGAAATGGGTTAATGTCTCAATGTCATTGGGTATCATGTAATCTCGCATCCATTCACTTTTCTTTTAATGGCTTCTTTAAATTTGCCGTAGGAGTTAGTATGCTGTGGATATATTACGTAACATTAAAGCTTCAAAGAAATATTAAGTTTTTTTTTTAATCTATGTCCGCTCTTAATATGGAGCAGGTTTTGACTTGTTATCGTTTGTTCCACGTGGATTCCGGTTGAGAAACGCTGATCTAGAAAACTTAAAGTAGTCAGATAATTTTCATATAATACCAGGATAGGCATTGACCAAATATGACTATTTACTAACCGCACTTAAGAAATAGCTTCTTCGAACTTAATTTAAAAAAAAAAAATCTCTTGTAAAATTTATAAATTGTCGTTTACGATTTTCTGCATAGATATATTTGAAAAAAAAGTTAAAATGGTTCTACAAAGCTACATTTATGAATCTAAGCAGTTTTGGTACTTATTATTACAAAAGTGTTATGAGAAAGATGTTAATCTCTTTGTAGTATCAAATGCCTGATTAGGGTATTTAAATTTATCGTAAAATAGTTGATTATTCTACAACTACTTCATAATACATTAATAAGGTTATATTAAATATGTTTTTGTAGTACTTTATATATTAAATACAATTGATAAAATAATTTATGTCAGTTTCCATGAAAAATGTTTTATCGCAATAATTCGTTTGATTACGTTGCTACGATACAATTTATTGGAATAGCGATAAAACGAAAATATTGTTAAAACGTTTAAGAATAAAATTATATACTTTGGTACTGAAAGTGTTGTCAATCACAAAAATGGCCTACACTAAGCTATCGTTGGCATGTGTGGAATCCATTATTTTTCTATTTACGGAAACATTTTATTTTCAAGAAAAAACTCTGCAGGCATTCCAACAATTTTCTTTTCGGACATTAATGCAGTATAGCGTTTGATCAATAATGGGTTTTCACTACTTACATTTAGTTATGACTAGCTGTAAGCCCGTTGACCTCAACGGGGGAGATTTTCGTTGCATTTTTAAGTAGTCTGAAAATTTACTGGCGTGAAAAATAAATTAAAAACCTATTTATTGAATAAGCCAGAAATTCTTAAAGTAAAAGAAATATATCTCGGGGTATATATCGACAGCCCTGCCCTGTAGTATTTAAATTGTATATAATATAATTTTGAGAATAATTGAAAAGCTTAAGTTTGCTAACAAATATATTTCGTAGAAGAAGAAATATACCTCGGGACATATATCGACAGCCCTGCAGTATTTAAATTGAAAATCATTTATTTTTTGGAATAATGTTTAAGTTTGCTAACAAATATATTTCGTAGAAGAAGAAATATACATCGGGACATATATCGAGAGCCCTGCAGTATTTAAATTGTAAATTATTTAATTTTTGGAATAATGTTCAAGTTTGCTAACAATCATTTTTCGTTGTAGCAGAAATAGACCTATGTTATATATATCAGAACTAGACCTCTATTATATACAATATATTCCGTCTTTCTTGACGTCATCGAAAAGGACCGACAGACCGTCAGATAGACATACAGACGGCCGTACGTACAAACCTTATTGATTTTTAATATATAGATATTGATATTGGTGTTACTAATGAGGCGAAATAGATGACTGTCCTCCATATTTATGTAAGTTTAAAAAGATTTTTTAATTGGTAAAAACAGTTGTAATTTTGAATATATTTACACTAGAGTTTTATACAAAATAATTGATAATTTTCTTATTAATTATTACTAATATAGGTATCTCAAGAGAAGTTATAACCGATAACTGCTTCTTATTCAATTTCCCACGCTATCTTTAAAAAAATCAATATATCAAGCATACGACCCTTGGTTATGGTGACAGAGTAAGTCTATGAACCTGGTATTGTTTTTTAATAAGAAATTAATTTATGAGTGTTACGATACCAGATACATTACATTCAAAAGGAATTTAACGTAGGGACAAACAGCCAATGGTTTCAAAAAAAAATCAAAAATAAACAATACAATTATGTGAAATATTAAAAATGCTGAGAAAAGGGTGCCGGAACGCCGTTCGTTTTATGAGGGAAAAGGCCCTGCTGGGTGGACTGATTACGTTTGATACGTGTGTCATCTTCAAACTGATCTTCAGAACGGTTTATTTCAATTACAAATTATGTGGATTGCGTACGTAATGCATTACTTAGAGGCTTAGAATTATGTCACACATGCGTACAGACACGTGCTTGTTGATAATTCAGAATGTGGCATCATATTACTTGAAAAATACATTATTTTACGATTTTAAATAATTGATTATTTAAAAACAGTTTAATAATAGCTCCCCCCCAGCGTGAACTAATTCATATGAAGCTCACTCGTTCTCAGCCTTTCTATTATTTAACTACTTTTCACAATAATTGATACAGTATAATAAGATTTTCTCACATGAGAGAAACTTGTCAGTACTAGGGCCTCTAATCCCGTGATCCCAAAATCTCGGGATTGTACACTGTATTCAGTACTAATCCCGGAATTGAGAAAATTATAGAAAGTTGAGCGAGGGGTAAAAAGAGGAAAAAATATGGCTCCAAATTTTTGTTTATTTTGGGAAATTCGCAAATTCCTGGGTTTTGAAAATAGACAACAAATTGATTGAAAAATCCCAGGATGTCAAAATCACCGAGCAAAAATGTCTCAATCCCGAATCCCAATTCATACACGATTTTGTATTGAATGTGAAATCCCGGGATTGGAAAAATTGTCAATCCCGAAATCCCGGGAAGACAAAATGGGTCTGGGATTGGATGCCCTAGTCGGCGCATTGTTTGATTGTTACATTTAAAGATACATTTTTGAGCGTAGGCGACGTAGGAGAAAACAGTAGCACGATCAACATAAAGGATATACAAAATTGTATCTATCCAATATCCAGGTATCAAATTTGAAGCATTCTGATAACTATTACACTTAACCTATTTTTACTGTTATGTTAAGCGTATTATCGTATTTAACTGAGAATTGTGATCGATACTTATAGTAATGTTTGCGGTAATATGTGAAATTTAAACACGTAAAATTTACACGCAGTTATTACTGCAATTATCATAATATCGTATCGATACAGTTCTCGTTTACTGACCGTAATCTGTCAAAACATACAAAAGAAAAAGTTTACAATATCACTAAACAATCATTGTGATTGGCAATAGCTGCTAATTGATGTAAAGTGGCATTTACAAACCAATCAAGGCAAGTTAGATATAATTGAAGATTTTTTGAAATTATAAGCTATAAGTACTTTTCGACATTTATTTTATATAACGAAATAATGGACAGAAAAAAGATTTCATGATACAAGATTAAACTATGCTGGAAGATGTGAAATATCGTGATAGTTATGAACTCACTGGAAGTATACAAATTGGCAGCCGTTCAGAATTAGTTTTAATAATAAAACTGGCCAAAAGATAAAGTTTTATAAATGATTTATAAATCTTGCCCAGACTTTGTGTATAAGTTGTTTGATAAATGCCTTGCGATATAATGATAATAAAAATGATTTATTGCAACATTTTGACGACAAGTCATTTAATTGTTTATTTGATTTGGCATAAATACTTTTTTTATATTATTTTGCTTCAATCCTCTTTTGATAATTTAAAAAAAAATATATAACATCCTTTCAGGGTTTTCCCCGTGTAACGTGATGAAACGGTGTTTCAGCACTTTCTTTACATTAATAAAAGATTTAAATCAATATACGTAAAATTTTCTTTTTATTTTACTTTAAAAACTTTTGACTTTTTTTATTCGAAACCATTGGATTCTTGCCCCTTTTGAATGTAATATACCGTGTACCGTAATACTCGTAAATTAATGTCATAAACAGAAATTAGACATGTTTGATATCTTAAAAAAAGCTGTATAAATATTGTTACAAGATTCACATTTGTACATTTATAGCTCAATAGTTTAACAAACATCGATTTTTTATAATCCACTCATTATAATTTGATGGGTTACGACATACTGTAGTTTGTCTAAAGATATTATATTAAATTGACGATGATTGACATTAAAATATTCGGCATTGATTTACTCGATACCAATATTTCCAACATTTTGCATGGTTCAGTCAGTGTCATTTCTTTTACCGAAATTGTATCTCGAACGGGATCTTTTTTGTAACGCCTAGACATTGAGTGAATATTCTTTGTATAATTCAGTGGACGGTAACCTTTATGAAAACGGGCACCGTGAATGGTTTTCTTATGACAACAGAGCACTGTTCTATTCCCATCAATACGCTACATGGTTTCTTTATTTCATATTTTTTGTTTTTCCAACAAGGATTCAAAGTATTAAGTTTATTATTTTTTGTTTTTAGATTGTACTCAAACGTAAGACAGACAGCTACCCGGAAAAAAAACTTCAATCTCAGTATAAGGATTTTATTGTAGTAGTACAAGGAGTAATTTAGATGTGTGTTGTTTATATATTGCTGGTCTGGTAACAGGGGAGAATCTAAGATACCAATACCACTATTCCGTGTCAATGGTATTCTGTTAATTCAACTTTGGAGGTAAATTTTTGAAATCGCAAGCGAGACTTTTGCCTACTTCATTCTCTTTTCTGTACTTGATAGTTTTCAACTGCCAAGCTTAGTAGTAAAGTCCAACCACTGTATTTTTAATTCAAGTGCTATCAAATTGTCAACGTCTGATTAGGATGTACCTTTGACGTTCTGTCAATATTGGTGTCATTTCCACTTCGTCGGTTGGTTAATCTTGGCCAAAACAGTGATGCACTCTTTTATAAAATATAATATAATGCCGTTTGAAACACATGGGCACTGTGACGTTTCATGTGCAATATTTCGAATTTAAGTTCATCAACCTTGGCAAGAGTCCAACGCTACGACCCTTAAGTCAGGAAAGACGCGCCAAGTACCATATCTGCATACATCAAGGAAACTATTACATGATATGATCGAATAGCTGAAATGGTGATTGTTTCTGACCAGTGTGTTAGAAAAATAAGTCAGCCGAAAAAACTTGACACAAAATGTCGCAAGTTCAAGTCTTCACACTTTTATATGGCTTCGGAAAAAAATTGACGAACGTTTGAGAAGGTTTAACAAGCAGAAAATCGACTTAAGTGCTTTGGTGTCTATTCGCTGTGAGTTTCTTTCGTCACACTTAATTGATGAACTCAATTGCCAAGGAAAACGAAACTTCTTTATAATACCGGACGTTAGCAGTAGGAGGCCTTTTCTGGCAGTCTATTAAGATACAAACCATATTGCCATATTTAATATTATTCTATGATATGACATACATTGTTTTTTTTGGAATTCTCATTGGATTCAGTGGTAAATTTGTGTAAGTTCAGTTTTAATACAAAATTAAATTTGATAACTTTGTTAGGTTATTCCACTTACTGGGAAACAAATTACGACACAACTATTAAACAAGAATTGATTAGTTGTAATTTGAAAAATAACAACATATATATGTTACTCATATATATGTGTCACTAAGTTTTAAACTTAAAAAATCACATTGCGCCTTTTTAGATATATATATAACGTCGGCTTACAGACATAAGTAAATAAGTAAAAAAAAATATGATTCTGAGATAATCAACTTTAAAGTTTAAACTAAATTTTATCACTTATATCCAAACATAAATAAAAAGCAATGTTTTTTTGCCTTGTGCAATCTGAAAGTTTCCACAAAGTCTCAAAAATACTTATTCTCTCGATTCCTGAGAAATGTTCAATAGTAAGTTACCGCACTCAGTGACTTATTGCAAAAATCATGTAATAACGAATGCTCTGAGTGAGTATTAGGGTATTGAATTTAGCTTAAAAAACGTGTTTTTAGGTCTAATGACTTATTTACTGGGTAAAGCATGACAAAATACGTAGATTGTGACATCTTACTCAGTTTTGACCGACACAACACTTAATAACTTCTGGAAATTAACCGTATATATTCAATGAACTTTATTATGTAAGATCATTTTTACTTTAAATTATAACTCATATTATTCATCCGACAAGCGAAGTTTTTTAAGGAATAAGGCATAATTTTTGGGACAGTTTAAGAAAAAAGATTCGCAATCCCTGTACCAGTGCATCGTTGCCAAATTCGTTTATGCAGGGCGGTTAGGGAGTTTGAACTCTGTGTTTGAGCTCGTGAAGTTGTCTATTTATAATGTATATAATCAGGGGTGGGCTGGAGGGGGCTCGGAGGGGCTCGCGCGAGCCCCTTGTTAAATTTTACTAAGGCTGGCAAGCCCCTTGTTAATTTAAGAGAAAACAATATTCTCGAATCAAATTAGTATATAACTGTAATTTCTGACTTACATATTATCTACGACAGCTTCAGTATACAAATAAGTAAATGCTTAGCCATAAACATTGATAAATTTACGGTAAATTGCATATTGTTACATATTACAAGTGTATTAAGTAAACATCGATTGCTAATTTAAGTATTGCATATAATTGCATAAGAGTGATAAAAAAAATCACTTCTTTCTAGAACACCGGAAATTGCTTTGAGACTAAGCGAGCCCCTTGTTAACATATTGGAAGCTCACCGCTGTATATAATTGTATATATTGGACATTGGTGCCGGTGGGTATTGAAAAGTATTTATATTATTGGTTATTATTGTATATCCATTTAATTATATTTAATCATAAATGAAGATATTTTAGGTGGACTATGAAAAGATTACAATAATAATGATTATAATAAATTGTTAGCATTTCTCTGGTGCCAACAACTTGGAAAAATGGAATTGTTAGAGTGTTGAATCGTGAAACTAAACAAATGATTTATTTTTAAATATTTTATAAAATACACGTAATCTCCTTTTTACAAAGAGGATATGAATATGAAAAATGGTCGAGTAAAAAAAGATAAAGTGAACATAGATAAACAAACATATTTAAAAATAAAACAGCTTTTTTGTACTAGTTACATATATTTATATAAAGATCAGGACCGGTTTCACTAATGGCGAATATTTTCAACGTCTGGACTGGCACTGATCTTTATTAGAATACGTAAAAAATGCTACAAAAAGTGTGTTTTAATTTTGAATGTTATGCCTTTTCACCAAGGTTAACACATTTAAAGTGATAAATTAAAGATATTTTCCATTACATTGAACTGTGCGATCTCCGAACAGGTTGGTTGATTTATATTTCGATCGTGGTATGAAGACAATTTATAAACAACACTTTTTTAACCCTGTCATTTTTATAAAAGGGTTGAAGCGAACGATTGAGAAATTATATAATCCGGCATCTACAATTTCGACTCAAAAAAGTAATCGCGAAGACGTAATAAATATCGGTGATCATCTTACTAATTATTAAGTATCGTAAAATGTCACCTGCCTTTGAATTTTCCAACCGGTATAAATTAATTTTCAGCTCTTGTCTAATCTCAGAGCTACGAGATATATTTTCATCTTTAGCCGGATTCAGTATTGCCAACAATGGGTATAAATCCAATTTATATCTGTCATAATTATACCGCCGTGACTAATCGGATTTCTCTAATGATTAAACCAATTAAAACGTCAACATTGCACGACAAATAGTAACTGTTTATTTAGGATTAGTACACAGTTACGCTATTTATAAAACATTACCACGTTTGTCAATTGGCTTAAATATTTCACAAATAAAATAAAATGCTGAGTATTTAAATCGTATTATTTAAAATTGGTGTATATAAAAAAACAATTGAGAACTATTAAAGAAACAAATCTTTGTTGCCATTATCTCTAGGAGACGATTGAATTTGAGAACATGGTTATTTTTTTAAGCATCAAGCAGTTCTGAACTGGTTGAAAGTCAATATGAACCTGTTTCTATATATTATGAGATACAAGTGAAAAAAAGTAAACAGCAATGTAAAAGAATAATAATTTACCCTCCGCTATTGTTGTTCATGAGCGTGACAACCTGTGCCACTATCCCTGGCGTTGGACACGCATCCCTCTCGATGCTCGCCTGCCGGAGATAATTATTCATATTGCAACACTGCACTTAGAATAAAAACAAATCCACCAATCAAAAATACACACAGCCAACACACGGCACCACTTCAAACTTAGTTTATTTCGATCTAAACAACAAGATTGTATCACAAAACACATATACTAAACATAAATAAAGTCGGAAGAATTCGGTCGAAATATTCGTATGTTCCATTTTTAAATCGCGCCACAAACTTATTAATTTATCACAGTCCTAGTAAAAGGAACGCTGCTGGAGTATAAATCGATATTGTTCAAATATTAATAAATCTATGGATTAAAGGCGCTCGACGAACACGTGAATTTTATTTTTGAAACAAAAGTATCACAGTTCATAAACTTAAAATTATTTTTGTGCAATCGTTCACACGGTATTCTAAATTAAAATAAAACTGTTCGTATTTTTTTTTGAATCATGTTTATTTTATGAACCACAATACAATAAAAGACCGGATAAATTGTTCAGAATACGAATGAGCGTATCAAATAATAATTTTAACGTCACATTACAATATAAACAAAGTTGTATTGTGGATTATTGTTCGTATTAGGTTCCGATAAGATTAGTTCTGAATTAAACAAAAACACACAATGTCACAGATTTCACGTGGCGGATTATTCACTGAAATAATGACACGATCGTAGGGCATAATAATCACGCTGGGAACTTTCACCGATTAAAAAATACAGCAGCGCAGTCAAATAGTAAAATGAAGAAAAACAAATAAAAACGCTAGTCCGCCGGGGTGGAACGTACTGTCGTAGCCGCATGAACTGTTGCACTGAACGGGGGTAATCAGTAATCGCTGTTTTACGTCAGGCATGGCGGCGCCGAGACAATAGTGACTGAAGTCGCTCGGATCTTTACCGCGCCACAGTGTTTTGTTTCACAGGACTCACAATACGCGTCCAGGAAGTCACAAAACATGATAACTATTTCATTTATTAACATACGTTTGAAAATACACGAAAAAAACCACGATTGTCAAGGCCTATACAGCCGTGAATGGACGTTTACAAAATTTTAAAATATTTACGTACAGTTAACAAAGTAGTATAGAATTACAACACGGTAGGCAGAGAAAGATAATGATTGCTTTTTAATAGACTTTACAACAACCAGTAGTTTAGATATACCGACAGATCGTGATTTATATCCACTTTAAAATTGATAGTAAACACTACGGTGATATGAGCGATTACGATTTTAAAAACCACACGATAATAATAATTTGGAATCTTACCGCAATGTTTACATTACGTTACTCTCTTACACGTTGATCCAGTTTTTTAATCGTTTAATATTGTCAGATATGCTAAAATATAATATCATGTATCTAATCATCCGTTTTTTTTTATTTTGCCTCATTTATCAAGAAATTATAATGGCTGTTATTCTCTGTATTAAAAGAAGGCGAAAACATAGTTTATAATAGCTTGTACAATAATAGCTTTTTGACGTAAACATATGTACATGTTATTGGTACTGTAAATTTTTGGCCCACCTCTATGGCACGTTATTCTATTTTTAAAACGTTTGGACATCATCATACAATGAATTTAGACCGGTATCACAAATTTGTAACATTCTGTTATTCTCGGCTGACCTTATAATTTTATTTGCGTGTTTGAAATATGAATAAACTTTGTGAAGTGTCAAAATTTCCCGCGTAAATTGACGCAAACATATAATAGTTACAGCATATTGACTGGCTGTATGCAGATTAAAGTTGATAGAAAAATCTTTTTGTATTGTCTCATTCCAGTGGTGAGACAAAAAAAAATAGAAAATAGCTACGCGTTTGGTTTCTTTACAAAAGAATTCACAGCTCATTTCACCGCACCGCGAGCTAAATCAGCCATGAAGCGGAAATTTTATTTGAATTTAGAACCTGATGAAAACAAACGAATGAAAAACAGCTGATCGCGCGGTTTAAGACTGCGGCAGCCGGTGAGCGGGATTGGATACCCAAAAAGCGGTATTCTTCAATATAACTATCTCGATGTATTATAATTATATCGATTAACGTTCGTAGAGAAAAATGGCGTCAGAAAAAAAATATTATATAAAAATGTTTATATAAGTGTATGTCTATCAAGTGTTGTCAAAATTTTATTATTTCTAGCAATGCTGTATAAAATGTAATGAATTTCGAGCTGTATTTATTTTAATTGTATATAGTTTAAAACGAAATGCCACATTCATGAAATATATCAGAAAAGCTCATCAGACCGTTTTCATAGACATAAAACACAATGAGTCAGACTCAAAATCTTCTTGAAGGGGGAGAAATGGAAAATTCTGGCAGCACTGCATCGAAATTTAATAATATATGGCTGCAGTTTGGTTGATACGAATGGGCACGATAATAAAAAAAAATTGATACGACTCGTGCGCCTTGTGGTCGCCTTAGGAACTTGCAACTGTCATATCGGTGCCTTGCACAGGGCGCCGGAAAAATTGTTGGCATTTTCCTGAATGACGTTAAAAATAATATGAATGCGTGTAAAATTTTAAAGGGTCGCTGCTTTTAGATTATGCATTCCATTCTCCTTGGATTCTTTCTATTTCCGATCTAGTTTTACACACAATACGAATATAACAAATATCTCTAAATCTTGTGAGAAGAAGCTCCGTTATTCAGTAACGATATTTAAAGCACAATATTTTTGTTTCCAAAACCACTAAAGAGTAGCGAACTACATATATCTTTGTATTATATTTACTTTTTGTAAACAAACATGTTTGTCACAATTCTCATTGCTCATCAATGAGCATTACGACCAGTTTTAAAAATCTCTCTCTAAATTTACACCTCAAATCATGAATGACATAAAAAAGTTTCAAGCGTCTCATCATATTGGGGTTACAATTGAAGAATCACTTATTGTTTCTTATGTTGAATATGTCAAATTTAGTGAACTGATAAAAAATATGCACGTTTTACATGGCGGCCAATTATTAAGTTAAATTTCTTAATGCCACTCTTGAATTTGACAAACCTGATATGGTATGATCACATGGTATAGGAGTCACCTCAAATTTAACTTTCCCATTGATCACTTTCAATGAGTATTAATGAGACTCATTATAATACAGCCAAGTTTGATATCCATAATAACCACGCTTAGCGATCAGAAAGTCATAAGTTATATTCCTGATAGTGTCAAACATCAAACTAAGCTTGATTTACAATCGACAATTGATTTGAGATTTCGGGTATACAGTTTTCTCATAAAGTTTTTTTCATACGCGATGTTGTTTATTTTTTATTGAATTTATTCAGATATTTTTCACACTAGTAATAGTTTGCAAGTCATGTAAAATAGAGAGAAAATCTCGACAAAACGGATACGATACTGAGTTAGAACATCCACCATTTTTTTATTGTGGAATAATGGCAGAATAAACCAAAGCTGCGATGTTTTTATACCAACAGCAGCGACCATTACAATAGTGAACAACCTGACCCATTATACAGAACGCTTTGTACATTGGATTTAGTAAAAATAATTGTATTTTCACCACAATCACGGAATATTATGCAATAAGGCCAAAAGTAATAAAATATTATGCTAAATTTATTCAAACCGACCGTTATTACTCTGCTTTTGGCTACGAAACGAAGTATTGCGTGTGGCACGAACAAGAGATAAAGCCTCCGATACGTTAACTTCTCTTGCCTCCCTCACCGAGTAGACGTATTGGTTAGCGCTATAATGAATCCGCACTGTAATGGCTAGTATTATAATTATTACAAGCTGAAGACCAGAGGCTTGTAGCGTGAAAAATATGGCCAGGTGAGAACATATATAGAAATGATTAATTTAACTGTCGATTAGCGATCTAAAAACAGTATACAGTAGGTCATCTACTAACGCGGTTTCGCTGGTTAATAATTTCAAAAAAAAAACAATTACATCTGTTTGTTACATATTCGATTTCTATGTATTTGTGCGTGCAATTCGTCATGGTAGAGTTGGTTCGAACCAAGTCACCATTACATAGTTTTGAGAAAAGTGCATTTGAAAGTTTGAATACTTATAATAGTTACAATTTATGTTTCATACATTTTCAATCAAATAACCGAAGTTTCATATCATATGGTTAGTGTTTTTGTATTTTTTATAATGCGAGCCAACTCGCTTTGGAGGCTTTCATTTCAGCTTAGAATAAGCCATTCGAAAAGCATTGACCACGTAAAAAATATTTGGCCAGATTCCCACATAAACATATCGACTGTGGAAAGGAAAAAGGACGGTTTTTTCAAAATAGCTTTTTTTCGATAATCACAATGTACCTAACTTGATACACGTTCTATCAAAAGGATGTAAGCTGCAAATGCTGAATTAGTATCTAAATTTAGCTTTTAAGTTTGAAAAAAGATGGTCTTGTGAAAATTGAAACCAAGAAATAAGACTGAAAAAAAGATTTTTCTTAGACAATTTCTTAAATTAATATTAGATTATGTCAATTAAACACTAGTTTAGAAGTCTCCGTGCACTTCAAGGCTGTGTTTATTTCATAATTTTTATATGGCCGAAAATCATCAAAACACGTTTTTGGTGCCTCCTGTAAAATTTGCTATGTGTGGGTTACGTCCTTTTTCCTTTCCACAGTCGATATGTATACCTTCGACGATGTGTTTCGCGTAAAGAAAAAATAGTAAAACAAAAATGCATTTCCATATAATGCCAGCAGTGACAGCCATCCGACAGTTTTGATTTCAATTACACGGCATTTGTTGGAGAATTTCTTAGGGATTAGAAGGTTAACGACTTAAGTTCTGACAAAGAAAGTGTTTTCAATTGAAATTTGTCATATCCGCTGCCATTTTGGGCGTAAGTATTTCATGCTTACGCCGCAGCCCACTATCAAATGACAAGCAAAAAATATGAAAAACATTATATTGATTTAAATTGATTGCTACTAACAAAATAATCACAATTAATAAATAGTCAAATTTGATCGCCGAAAGTGAAAAGTCACCGATTAAATGTACGAGGTTAATATTCATTTTATTACGAGAAAGTCAATGCATTTATTTATCATTGAGAAAATTTCTCAGCGGAAAAAAACCGATGAACGAGAGAAATTTCTCGAATCGAGAAATCACCTACCTAGTTTTAATTGCCATTTTTTTAAAAATCATGACTGATATTACACTGTAAATGAATGGGAAAATGTTGGGACAAATGCGGCACTCCGATTTTAAGAAGTTCAAATTGATTTTTTTCTTTACATTTTTGTATAATGCCTGATTTTAATATCCATGGCGTACTAGATGTATTGACAGATCATGAAGTAGAACGTAAAGAATTTTACAAAAAAACGATAAAAAGACAGAGATTGAAATATTAAGTCTATTTAGTCTGGATTTCCTTGCTGACAAAGTAACATTTAAAAAAATGAATCGGAGTCGTTCGATTTTCTTGCGACATCGACTCCGACTCCGACTACACATCTCTAGCTATAAATACAGTGTAAGTTTATCTATATTTCTTATTTGTACAACATTTATTTACCAAATTGATTTCGATGTTTTATAAGATAACACAATATAAAATATTGTTTATGCTAAAATAATTTTTATGGTTCATGTTATTACAGTCAGCAGACGTTTGAATTGTCGGGTGCCCCGAGGCGGATGCAAACTTTTGAAGTCGACCTTTAAAGTTTAGGTAAGATATTTAAATAAATTGATAACAAGCAAGAACTTTTTACAAAGTGAAGCAAAAATAGAACGACCATTTTTAATAAATTATAGAATTTCAATCAAATTTTTTCATAAATAATTTTGAGTCTAGCATAATTTTTTATGGTAGGAAAATCGCAGTTAATACAGCCAATTTTTTATTCTTAAATTTATTTTACCCTCTAAATCAGGTATGCACAACCTATTTCCTTAAGCGAGGCGCATGAAAACAAATACGATCGGTTCGGGCCGCAAAAAAAATGTATTTAAAATATAATTCAAAAACTAATGCGATCTTTGTCTTTGTAAATTTGAAGCTAATTCTTTAGAATTAACATTTGAGAAATTTTTGACAGTTATTTACTCAAAATATGTATAATTAATAAATATATTTTTATTCTAAGAAAAAACTTTCGAGGGCAGCCAATAAATTTCAAATGTGTGGCCCGCGGATCAAAGGTTGGTTATCCCTACTCTAAATTCTGTTCGGTTAAATACTGTTAACTCTCAATAATTTTTGGTGGAAATACGTAGTAAGTATATTTAGATAGATTAAATATTACATTATATCTTTAGATTAAATTAATATAACAGTAATTGTTAATCACATTTAATTTTGCTCTGCTGCAAAATTACCAAAAGTGAGTAATTAATTCTGTGGGGGTGTCTATATGTTACACTTAATGATTTTATTACTATAATGAATACAAATTGTAAGAAAACTCATATTTGTTTGATTTACATATACGCTAGAATAGGCAATACAATTTTTAATAGAACAGTTTAAATGTATAAAATAATACATAGCGTAAGAATATCGAAAGAACCAATAGAAAAAAGTTCATGAAACGCTGATCTAGACAACGTAGTTCACACAATATTAATTCATGTAATTATTTCAAAATATAGGTACCTAGGTACCTACAAAAAACATTTAATGTTTAAGCCATTCAAAAAATAATAATATCTCATTTTGTTTGAATGTTAATCTCTAATATCAATTTTGTTTCCATAATAAATTACGCAAAATTGAGAATATTTCATTGTTATGTTTGCAAAATGAATATAAAAATGATTCTCATAAAAGTTGCACGAGAAACAATAAATATTACACCTAATAATGAGCATTGTATTTCCCATGCCATTGGATTGTGGTTTTTTTTTATAATGACACTGAAATAAGATGACAGAAGAGTTATATGTATTGTTATAATATGGCCGTCTCGAGTGAATGTCAATTCAAGATAATAAACAATGATTCGGTCATCGACATATTCTCAATGAAACAATATCTAAGTTAAACAAACTGATGTAATTTTTATGCGGCATGTGCTGTCTGATTGTTGTGAAAAATCAATTTTTACGTTAACTGCTGTATGGGTCTGCATGGGTTTTGATAAACGTTGTTTTTTTAAGGATTGGATTTACCTTTTTTGTCAAATGCATAATTAATTAACATATTATAGTACTTTCTTGAGCCATTATATATTTTTTGAAGAACTGGCGCACAACTGTATTTAATTTTAGATTAATTATTATTAAATATATATTGGCACCAAAAGGTCAATACATTCAACTCTTTTTTACACGTTTTGAAAAAACACAGTTCACTAAAAAGAACAAATACTATATTTTAATATAACACGATTCCTAGGCACAAAAACACAGAAGTGGATAACGGATTTCTTAACAACCAGAAATTCAACAACCCAAGACAGTAGTAACAAACAAAAGGCTTCATTTGATCCTAACACAGATGTGTCAGAAATTTCTAGCGATGAAAGCGATTTATGTTCAGTCCCTCATAAAAGTCACCATATATAATCAAGTAGCGATGAATAGTATTATTTTTTCCTAATTATTATATTACTACCAATTAAATTAATTTACTACCACAATGTTGGTCTTTTATCAAATAACACGGTTCTTAACCCTTTGCCAGCGTCACCAAATTTAGCGAGCATACCCTGTACGCGGCTGCTTTTTTGCGGATTTTTTTATCGCGTTTTCGACTATAAATATAGGTTGTAATATTTTTTCAACTAATCAAATATGTTAATTGCCACCCAAAGTAACTTTTTCAATAGTAAAATACAATATATTTTCGGTTTAATTCAACAATAATCATTCTTCATACAATTGCGGCGTGACCGAGAACACTGCGCCACCACCATACCATGCTTATAATATAAAATTCTCGAAACAATTTCAATTTCACCCGCACTCGATCGCTTATTCACATTATCCAAAATCTTGCATTGGTGACGTATGTTCACGGTGTGTTCCAGAAATAAATTATTTTAGCCTATACAGAATTTTTTTTGACTAATGCCATCTATTGAATTTGGTAAAATATACATTTAGTAATATTTTCAACCAAGTTATACAATTTTAACACAATAGATAGCTCTTATATAGGGTTTGAAATTTCCATGACATCTATACGTGTCACGCGCGCTGAGGGCATTTTCGCTAGGACATGCATAAATGTCATACGCGGTGAGAAAGTTAAATTTAGGGAACCAATCTTTAATTTGCCTATGAATTCTATCACTTTTTTTCAATGTGTTTTATATAGCGTATTTTGTAGAACGTATCTACTTAGTAAAAAAATAGCTGAGTGTTATTAGAATTAATTTAATATGGTTGACTGATATTTAGATGGGGGAAGTGTAGACATATTCGTTTTGTCCAATTTCAGTCAAAGTACTATATATCTATAAAAAAAGCTAATAACTCGGTATGCCTATAAGAATAAAGAGAAACTCCTCACGAATAATGACTGTGTACGGTGGGGGATTCCTTATAAACGAACAAGAACGAAATCTTAGAGGTTTCAAAAATGGCTTATATTATGTAGCCCATATACATTTTGTTCAGATTTTTATTAGTTTACTTGGAATTTTCCGACGTACTTATGTTATTTGAAAAAAATGATTGCGCCTGGGGCCTCCCCTGTACTTAATTTGCCACTGACCATGTGGAATGTATAATATGCGTATTAATGATATATCAAATGCCATTGAAAAAGTGTTTTTCCATATATGTATATTCAATAATCAACATAAGAATTTAAATAAGTCTCATTCTCAAAGAAAGACAATGTTGGATGGGTGTTATAAGGATCATTCGCAAAAGCTTTTATAATTATTCTTGTATTGGATATAGGTGTAGTCATTTTATCCATGAACCCTATCTGAATATTTAGTTGCACCAAATGACATTGTAATGCAACCAAATAAATGATAAATGCTGCAAAGATGGATCAATGTAAAAACATATCTAATGATCAATTTAAATAAGTTAAATGACTCACCCTGCGTTGGTAATACTGCTATTACTCGTAGAATTGGATTGCACTTGATGTTTGGCAGGATTTCCGAAGAAGGAAAGGTCACTATTGAAGGCGCTGGTATGCTTTCTGATGCTCAGTTTCATGAGTTCTTCTCTCAGCTGTGCATCTTCTAATGAATTTAAACCGCTACGTATAGAGCCATCGAGCCTAAAAAGATTTCATTAAATTTATCAATTAGTATTTTTTCTCTTATAAGAATTTTCATATTTTCTTTGCAAAATAAAATAACTATTTTATCTTTATCATTTCTTCCAATTTATTGCTTCTATCCAACTAATGCCAGTCCAACAGAGCGATGGAGTCTATCTGACCACAAGACTATACAGGATCTAAGCCTGTTTGATACATTTGCAGTATATGAAAAGGTTAGGTCCATTTCTCAAGCTCCAGGTCTTGCCGTACAGCGTATTGGTTTTTAAAGAGTTACGAAAATTATTGATTTTCAATTTAAGAACAAAAACCCTGCAACCTATGTATGTCAATAGTATAATGAATATTTTGAAGCTCGTTAACATATCAATAATGAGCTCTAACAAGTATAATGAGATTCTAATTCATTCTTTTTACTTTGCGAGGAATATCAAAATCACACTCTCCATTACCTGTCAATGTATTCATCTACGCTGTTTAGACTGGTGATGGAATGGTTGAGATCAACATCCATGATGAGGTCATCTGATGCAATGCTGTCGCAGGGAGAAAGGGTGTCCAACGAAGGTGAACGATGAGGACGAGGTGGCGATAAATTAATCTTCTGTGACTGTTGTTGTTGGTGACCACCTACAGATAAAACAAACATCGCATCAAAATGAAGACATTTGACTTGCTGTAAAAAATAAGCAGCTAAAACATACAGTTCAATTCTTTCAAGGGACTATTGATAATATCAACAAACAATATACGAATTTTTTCATTATCCCTTCGTTGACACAGGGAGGTAACATTTGTCTTTAATTTTACTTAAATATGGTTTTAAATCTCATTCATTTGCATCTTCAAAATGTAATGCCTAGTATATATCACAAGAGTGGTTGCAGGAACACCCACTATTCGTTATTATGAAACTATTATCTGAAATTATTGAACTCAACAAAAGATATTATCTAAATGGCGTCGCATATTCCTTCTCTTGAGTGATTACTGCAGATTCATTTTTTCAACAAAAAAAGATATAGCATTGATTTTATGGTGGCATTGAAATCATAAAATGTACTTAACAATAATACAATAAAATCATATATATATAATGATAATGAAAGCACTTTTTACGATACATAACTGAATATAACATTGGGCCTACAGTGGGGAAACGCTAAGCCTCTCCAGATAAAGCGATTTCGGTTGCGTGATAAGGAGCGGGTTTTTAATATTAACTGGCGATTTGTACAATTGTGTTTTGATGAGCAATAGAATTTACTTATGCTTAGTTACAAACAACTCGTAAAGGTGCCTTAACCCTTTATTGTTTTATATTTTGCTGACTGAAGGCAGCATATCATAAGTATTAGGAAACATTGGTAAAAAAGTAATTGATATGGTTCTAATCAATGTTTATTCATTATCAATCAGTGTTAGGTGTCTTTTTTCAATCTGCTTGAAGCAGTTTTGGAGTTTTCAAAGCTCTTCTCTTAACACCTAGAATAATTCCATTGTGGTAGATAACAGCAATATTAAAGTAGAGCGCAAACTATTTATTACACATCAGTATCGTTCTACAGTCCTGAACATAGTGAGGTTTCAAGTTTTGACAAATGTGAGCGTTTAATGAGAAATATTACCCAAAAATAACCAAACTACTTAGTGTCAGTCCATTGTAAGCCTATGATAATAGAAAAAAATGAAACTATTAAGGATTATGACATGTTTTTGGTGACCGTCAATATCAAGTCAATTAAATACTAAATGAAGGCATGCAATAAATAAGCAATATCTAAGCGTTTTCTTTCAATAGGACGGTCAGAGCCACAATTAACCTCACCTTTGAATTTATTCACGGAAGAAGTATTTGACGTTTCCCGAAGAGTGGGAGTGTTGTCAGTTATATTTATGTGAAGCAGTTGAAGCGAGGATGTGGCTGCGTCGGCCGTGCTGTTTGCTGGAAATGATTTTATTATGTACCACCACACGTGTATGTGAATTAAAAGTAACACCTAATAGCTGTGCAATTGATAAACGAAATTCTAAATATTACCTTGCAATCTTTACAAAATTACGTGGTTATAAAATAGGTTGTTTGATAAAATATTGTACAATATTGAGTTAACAATTCTGTTTAACTAACAAAGTTATATACAATACAATTAAGGTAATATACAATATTTCTATCCAAATTATCTTTACTCGACAACTACACCAAAGTACTAATGTTCTATCCAAGTAATCGACAGGACGATAGCAAGTCTTGTTACCTAACGCTGATATATTATTTTGTATTTATCAAATCTATGTACAGTTGATATTTGATTTAAATTATATGTTCTCAAATTTAAAAATACAGATGACTGTGATAAATGATTAAAAAAATATGAATATTATTATTGAAGTTTTCTAATTTATTTGTAGTGCTACAATATTATTTTAATTAAGGAATATTTACGTAAAACATATTCTTATAAAGATAGATGCAAAATGAAATAATTGTACAATTTATTGTTGTATTTTATGATTAAACTTTAAGGGAAAATTCACTAATGAAATTTTATAAACAAATGAATGAGTGATATTTACAATATTAAAAAATTATGAATATAAAATATTGAAGCAAAATTTTTAAAGAATTAGACTAACTTTCAAACATCAGCGCTGGCTGGTCTGCGATCTCATCATCAATAAGAAAATCTCTGCCTTCAGAAAGGGATAGAGAATTTGAGGCGTTAGTTGGTGTACCTGGACTGTGCTGTCCTTTGTTATTGTCAGGAGTGAGTCTGAAAATAATCAAATAATACATTTATTAAAAATATGAAAACTTGGCGATATGATTTGATCAATTTATGAATTTTGCATTTAAAGACATAATATTTCAGTGATGTTTTCAAACCTTACTACCAATTTTGGAATCTAACTCCTTGCACAAGTATGTAAAAACTATTACCTCCCTAAACTCTTTGTTCTATACATTGGTCGACAATACTGCAAGAACACTTATCTTGAATTCGGGTAAATAAGATAGGAGAGACAAAAAACAATATTACTGCAATCATAAAAAACTTTTTACTTACGTTTGGTATTCCAATAATTAATTTAAACGTTACGTGTTGAAAATAAAGATATTTGTAAATACAAAATTGTGCCAATGACATAAAAGATAGATAGAGGAAGAAGTACTTTTTGAGTTGTTGAAAATGAGTTACGTGTTCTTACAATATTGGTGACAATATGTGAGCCTCTGTGGTAAGTTTTTTAGCTTAGCAATCTGAATTAAAGTACTGCCAAGTGTATTTCATGTGATTTAATTTTTTTTTGGTAAATTACTGTCTTTTGAAACATCAGGAATGTATACGTTGCAATATTTATAAGACTGGATAAAGTTGTGTGTAAAAAAAGAAAAAGGGAATAGGCAACGATACTGGCACATTGACGGAGTAACACTAAACTTTTGTTGCTGTTCACAAACCCGATATGAAAAGACAAAAATCAGTATCCACTGTATATTATTAAATAAAAAAAAAATAAAAGACGATAATGCCATGATTGATTCAAAATGTTTAAATTGTAATTATGTATATGGTTTAACTGTTTAGTTTATAAGCCTGTCAACTAATAGCTTAAAACAATGTCTTACTTAATAAAATAAAAGTTTATACTCATCAATTCGTACTCACTTTTCACTGGAGTTATCCTTAACAGAACCATTTCCAAGGCAATTATCCTCTTCAGCAATATCTTTATCATTATCAGCTGTGTGGTAAGCGGACGACGATACCGTGGGATCCTTTTCCAAGACAGGCATATCATTATTTGAATCAGTACTGGAAGATATCAGACTGTCAGCCGGAGACGTTTCATCATCGATCAGGCTTTGGTTTGAAGAGGCAAGTGCAGCTAAAGCGAGGTTAGGATCGTCCATCATTAGTGTGCTGTTGTGCGAGTCACTGTATGCACTGGACGACATGGAATCTGGGAAGAATATAATAAATTAGTCTTAGCTTAGCTCATTTAGAGATAACTGATAACCTGTCATATGAATATTTTTGATTTATTCAAACTCTGAAAACAGATTCAGTAAGTTCACCAATTCACCAAGAAAAAAAAATAAGCCGTAGATTTTCTGCTCACTGATAAAGTGAAGTTAGTAAGAAGTAAATATGTTTAGAATATAAAAAAAAACATCTCTGCTACACAAAAGCTTAATATATCCTTGAATCAGATTTTGTCAGTTGTCTTGTTGCATGTTTACGATGAGTTGTTTAATAGTGTAAAATGTAGAATATGATTAAGATACACTTACTGGACATAAGAATACTCTGAATCGCAGAATGCTGGCTCAATGTCAGTGACTTCATCATCATGGGGTGCGCTGTAAGCTTTGCATAGTCTCTTGGTTCATTATTCACCACATCTACAGTTGTCGGAGTGAAAGTTGACATATTGGAAGACTTATTATTCACCCCTTTGTCTTCATCACAGCTGGATGAAAGGCTTAGTGCAACTGAAATGTCATCATTTGACCTGGAAGAAAATTATAATATGTTTTTATTATAGCTGTTATCAAGGTTTTGAAGTAATAATTCATTGCCAACTGAACCTGTGGACGCTCAATCATAAAAGAATGATAATGTAATGAAATCATAAACTCTTTTTTCATGATGTTTTATTTGATCACTATCACAAACTTCATTCTTGAAATTTGATAAGCTTTATATTCTAATAAGGTGTCTGTCAAAAATAAATTATTCACTATGACATCCCAAATCAATATTCTTTTGACAATCAATTTAAAATGAAATTTAATCAATTATGCTATCGCTCCTATTTATTAGAAAGTATTGTAATCAAATAAAATATTTGGCCTTAGAGTAAATACAGCTAAGGCGAAAAATGTGTTTAAATCACATGAGATAAACTTGATGAGACAAGACATCCCAACCAATCATGCCAAGATCTCAAATGTTATAAAAAAAGAAATTAAATTTGATATTGACTTCCGTTCAAGTGATCCGATTGCTAGAGTAAAACTTACAACTAAACTAAAGTGACCTTACTTTCTTTTGCTATGCTCACATCTTAAAAACAGGCACCTGCAAAAAGGCATTCTTCAATAGCCCTTTCTCCTGTTCTTCTCTATTTATCTCTCTAAAAACACTGTCTAAAGAGCTTTTTCGGTATGCAAATATTTGGTAAATTTAATGGGCATATTTTACCTAAGAGCCATTGATTCCCCAGCAGTTTGGTTCACCCACGCCTCTAGAGGGTCACTCCGGGAGCTAACCGTGCTCTGATGACTCTCATCACTCTTTGTAGATGGACTCGATTCTTTGCTGGAATTTCTGGTCAGTGATGACGATTGATTGGTGCTATTGGAAGACAGCTTCATGAAGTCCTAGATCAAAAGGAATAGTATTACAATATAATTTTAAAAAGCTTCACAAGATTTTATTGCTTACAGCCGTAACCAAATGTCACTCACTCACTATTGTATTTGAACGCATCCTGTCATTTAAAATAATTTTCCATGTCTTATGAATTTTTCATTTCTGTTTTATAAAAGCTTAATCACCAGAAAAAGTTAAATTCTCACATGCCATTTTTTTTCTTTTTTACCATGTCCGCTCCCAATGTGGAGCATATGGACTCCTAATGGAGTTTATCCCAACAGAAGTGTTTCTACGAGAACTGCTTGTTACTCAGTTGCTCAACCTCTCTTTTTACAAAGAGAGTAGAAATAGAAGGAAAGGGCTAGAACAGGACTAGTGGTTAGCTAATCCCTCCCGATACGTCTCGATATGACATGCCATTTAGCTGTTCAATTTCAAGAGCTGCTCCCTAAAACTGCTTTGATAAATGATGGACTGTATTTAATAATGTATAATATAACAAAAGAGTATATTATGTTCTGAATCTACAGGTAAAACTCACAATAAATATTATTTCTCTAAATAATAGATAGATAATAAATTTCATATAAAAATGGGTAAAATGTTTTTTTTGCAGTGTAATATTCTCCCTAATTAAAGAAGTATTACATATTCTTGTTTTCAATCACAAAATGTCTAACCTGTTTCTCCGAGTTTTCACGTTGTATTCTATCCCTGGATACCTTTTCTTCACCGCCATTATCGGGTGGATCCAAAAACCTCGATCTATCTCTCTCCTGATTGCTTCTGTATCTTTCTGATATAGACATGTGCATTCTGTCGTTATTGCTTTCTGAAGACGTGTTCATTTGGCTAATGGGCCTGGTGAAGCGACTGAGGCTCGACTGGTAGTTCTCGTAAGCCAGTTCCGCTTTCTTGTCTCTGTCAAAGGTGCTCGGCAGCTTCGGCAGCGGAATGACGTCCATGTCTGTGACCAGCGCTTCATCTAGAAGATCATCCACTATTTGTGAATGCAAAACGAAACGTGAAGCAAGCAGTTCTACACAAGTGTATACATGAAAGTGTACAATGAAATTAAAATAGCATAATCAATTGATTTGGTTGGTAGAAGCTGATTTTATTTTAGATTGATGAAGTTCTAAGATATTTCACTGTTTTCATAGCAAGGAATATTATAAATAAATAGTACAAGGCGCTAAAAATGGTTAGATAATAAGCATTACTTAAATACCAAATATATTTCTAATTGTATTTGTTGATGGAGTGATTTCAATTCTGTTTTATGTGACCAATGCAGGTGGGTTTTTGCTGTGAAACATGAGACTACGAAATGAATTGCAGCTTTTAAATCTAATAATAAACTTAAATTTATTCTTGGTGTATTTTGAAGCATAATCAACTTGTTTCTAATGACGTGAATGTATTGTGTGATACATAGTAAGAGTTAGTTCATATTTTTCATAAGGAACATCCCTTGCTTTGTTGTTGCCCGAAATGTTTATTTTGAATGCTTTTCTTTATTACTCCAATATTTAGATTCTAGAGCGATGGTTTTGTATGCATTAAATTGTTTTCAATCTACTATTCATTGCTTTGCTCTATTTTCGAAACCTAACTATTTCAAAATATATACTTGTTCAAAAAGAAAATCGTTTACTAAAAATACATTAAATATGAATGCATACTTTATTTTTAAAGATGATTTGAGATAAGCAATGTTTTTCCACTTATTGTGTTACACATAGATTTAAAATACGTGGAATAAAAAGTAATCAATTTTAATATATTGTATATCTACAGAGTATAGTCAATGAATTCAGCAGTATGTATAAAACACATTTTCACCATCTTAGAAAATGCAAAATTAATTATAATACATATCTATTATAATTAATTCAAATCTATAAAAATATAAATTTCTCATTATAAAAATTGACTAGTAGTATATGACACTGTCATTTTATTCACTGATTTTGTTTGTAATAGAAGAAATATAATGTCTCATTAAAATGTTTTGGTGTGAAACAGTACATTTTCAGAACAAGCAATTGAAATTTATACCTATTTTAAATTTCACGTTGATATCTGAATTCAAATAAATGACGGTCAAACCAAATTCGTTAATAGAGATCAATCAATAATTTTGTAGATAAAAAGACTTCAGCAAATTTATAGTTAATATACTACAATTTGATGTAATAAAGAGTAACATGACAAAACTTGTGGAAATATATTTAAAAAAAGTTTACCCATTATATCAAGGTCGTTGACTTGTAGTTCTTGGAGATGGAAATTATGTTCTCCACGCATCACCATTTGAAGTGTTCTCGGTCTACGGTGCATCCGACGAGATGCCCTCGGAGACCAGTCGCCTCCCTCTCCTCGTTCTTCACCCATTCCTCTGACTACACCACTGTCCATGTCAACTCCTGATACTCCAGAATCTTCAGTAACAGAACCTATTGGCAAGTGGAATGATACATTAGGCAACATTAGCTATAAAAATGATATGTAAAACAATGTATTTGGTTAAAAATCGAGAAGTACATAATATGTACTTAAATGTATTGTCATTGTGCTTTTGAAATCTGCTATGTGCATATCTTAACAAAATCGGATTGTTGCATTACAAAATTTATGATAGCTCACCACACCCGCAAAGAAAAAAAAATTATGATATAAGGCATTCTAGAATTGGTTTACAAGTATGTCGATTTTTTCGCCATTGTAATTTGTACTGTATTTTACCATGTTTTGAGATTATAGCAATGTTTTGTAAAAAACATATAGCGTATTTTGAAAGCGCAACAACAATAATATCAGGCCATCAAAAGTATTTTAAAACACAAATATTTTAAATTATGAAAAACGCCATTTAAGGATGTTAAAAAGTGCAAGAGGTTTATTTGAGGCTAGGTAAGTATTTTCGTAAACATTGCTACTTAGGATACAAAGGACTTTAAGGAGATCTTTTGGTTGTTCGATATTGAATAATTTCAGCTTATATATTTTATTAAAGCCTAACATGAAGTACCTCTAGTAAGTAAGACTCTCTTTGATCCACTGATTAAAATTATATTAAGCCTAATATAAATATTATAAGAACTTTGTAAAGACATGAATTCAATTTTTCCCCTGTTAAAATATCCTTTTATAAAAGTATTAAATTGAAGTTAGGTTAGTTAAATTGATCGGTCTTATTTATATTCCTTTTGTGAGTGGTAGAACTAGTAAGGAGCTGAGAATTACACTGCAAAATGGCACCAGATAAGAATGATTGAAATAGTCAATTTAGATTTTGCCTGCAATGTTACAAGTCAACGTTAGCTGATTTTCATTTGGGTATTGGAACTCAAGATCCATAATGGTAATAAAGAGCAATACAATTAAGCCACAGGTAATACAGAGTAAAATTACAGAAGAAATAACTTTGATGTTGACATTTTTGAATATTCATTTGAGAATTACAGCAATCTGTTTCTGAAGGTGCGACCTGTTGGCAACCACTCATGGAACACTGCCATAGATATAATGATAACGTTATAGAGATCTGATGTATTTAATGTCACCTTTTAGAAATGAATTCCAGTTGAGTACCACATCGCTTCAAACAATTCATTTCAAAAACTTTGAGACCTATCATTTACTATTGACCGCATTCATTTCATATTGGAAGACAAATACAAAGAACTTAAACAGACTTTTATCATTTCTCTCTCTCTGTCTGTGTATCAAAGACATTAAGCATATTGATAAATTGTTGACTGGTGGCACTGCCATCTGGTACTGATATAATAATAATGATTTATTTATACGAAGCAAAATATGTATTGTCTGCTTTGCTATAAATGCATTGTATGTACAGAATTAGTTTAGCCTAACTGAATTTAAATATATCATTTATATATGTAGTTATGTTTATTTTTTTTACAGTCCTTAGGTGATATACTCAAAACATGATTTCTTAAAAACAAAATTATAGGTTTGGAAAGAATTATAATAACAAACCTTCTTTAGATGACCCATCTGATGATCCGTATATTTTCCTGCTATTATTTGCCACCTGTAAACGAGAAAAGAAACATTTATGTTACTAAATTTTCCAATCGGAATTATTGTTCTTCTCCTTGGCTCATTAGAAAACTCATTGTCAGATCAAACTTGACACAATCCATCTACATTCTACGAAGTCGGCCAGGTCATTGTTTCTCCTTCAGCTTTCCACATATCAATTTATTTTGCTATCTATCATACGTATACACGACCCAGGCATCTAAGCCATAAATATGCAGGAGCCTATGTAGTGAGACAACTCCTTGTTATCACTTGTATCCATCTCAACTGTTTTCAAAAGATCTCAATCAAAATTTGCCGTCAATATTATTGTTTTTGCTAAAAGAGTAGACCACTTCTCCTTAAACACAAGACTTCAGACATTTTTAATAGCTCGTATTTGATTGTTTCAGCATTATTTAGACCATAGTTTCTCAACCTTTTTACGCCCGTGGCCCCCTTTTGAGTCACATATTTTTCCGTGGCCCCCCTACCCCTAGTAATGAAATTCTCGTGGCTCAGAAAAAATGAAAAAAATGTAGGTTCATTTATTTAAAAAAAATACAATACAATAAAATTGTTTGTTAAAAAAAAACATGTTTACAAAATAGTCAAAATGATAATATTACATTTTTTTAAAATCCCTAAGGTTACCAATGCTGTACCCATCACAGCCCGCTATGGTTCACACTGTTCTTACGGGGGCGTATTCTGCAGCGTTATTCGTGTTAAATTTGTTTCCATAAATTTCTTAAAACTAGTTTGCACGCACTGCAGGGTGCAGAATGCTAAATAAAGTAAAATATCGTTATCAAAAGAGTTTTTATGAAATTAATTGAAGTCGCCGTGAGCTCTTTGAATGCTTTGTAATTTTCTCTTGATGCAACTAAGTCGGCATGACCAACAGGACCACCAGATGCGACTGTAGTCGTATAATCTTGAGCAGTTCTTCCCGTTCGTTGTTCATGTTTGGACATTCTCAATAAATGCGATCAGCATCCTGAATCATATTGCCGTATTTATATTTTAGGCTATTTACTAATCAGCCAACCTGGAAGAGCTTAGCAGTAAAGTGATCATGGCTAGTTATAAATTGGCCTTTCCGAAAATTTGGAGTTGAAGCATTGGTCTCCATTTGCATTTTTAAATTTTGAAAGAATTTATAAGATTGCCTGTCCTTAGAAAAATTTCCCATCAAATTGACCAAATTCGCATTCTGATTCATTTGAAGGGTCTGGTCGAGATGTTTTTTTTATCATCAGCTATTTCATAAATACGTCTTGATACTGAACGGAATTGCTCAAAGGAATCACCTGAATAATTGCATTTTCACTCTGATTCATAACTCTTGAAAATGCAAAATCAAAGATTTGGCGTATATAATATAAGGCGTTTTTCTAGCTTTTGCAATTAATTTGGAAGAAACTTTTAATTAAACCAGTGTCTAATTTTTCACTGAATACTAATAAATCCTATTTTTTGCTGCGGAAACTTCTTAAGGCTTTTTGAATTATTCAAATGGCTTTTATTTCATGTCTATGTGTTTTGTATAAAATGGATAGTAGCATTAGTAAAGCAAAACATATTTAACGCACACGAGTTTCATAATATCATGGGGTGATGAAAGAAATCCGTGGACAATCCGTCAATACAATATTGTCGACAATTACTTTTGGATGCAGTATTTGTGGTATCCTTAAATATCATTGAAAAAATAGTAAAAAGTTTGTATAATAAATACATTATTTCTGCTGCAGTGTATTATTGTCCTACTAAATTATATTTGATTTAAGATAAATTTTAGTTCATTATATTTTGAGGACCCTTACCAGCGCGGGACAGATCATCGAGAGGGTTAAAAGCTTCAGATACCTCGGCGTACATATCCCCGAAGACGGCAGTACAAAAAACGAGCTCGCCATTCGTTAATGCTCCACATAGGGAGCGAACATGGCCAAAGAAGAAGAATATTTTGAGTGGCCGTGGCCCCCCTAAAGTCTGCTGTGGCTCCCTAAAACTGATATTTTCTTCTGTGGCCCCCTTGGAGCATGTTGTGGCCCCCAAGGGGGCCACATGGCTCCCGGTTGAGAAACGCTGATTTAGACTAAATATACTCATGAAAATGAGACAAAAAAGAGCACACAATAAACATCAATGTCTTAAGTTTTAAAAAAGGCCTTAATAGAAAGAATAATGAAACACTTACACTTTGAAGAAGTAATTTTAAAGAAAATGTTAGAATACATATGTTTTATCGAACAACTCAGTGTAAATCGTAATAAATAAAGCTGTATCAAATTCACAAATTCAAATGATCAAGATGTGGATACAATTTATTATAGCAATAAATTTGAGATGCAAGACTTGTGACAGTAAAAATAAGCATACAAATATAATAATAACATCTGTATAAATATATCTGCAAAAAATATTATTGAAGATCTGGTTTGGCTTAAATAGAAGCAATTTCAACTGATAAAATTGTGGAAATGTAATTAAAAATGTGTTTTTATTATATTGTCTATTGGAATAATATTTAATTGAGGAATAATAGAAATTATTTTACATTATTACCATGACGCTTGGTCTGCGTTAAAATTGCAGAATACTAAAGACACATGGAATATATATGCACATCATGATTGTTAGTTACAGGTGTTACGGAACTGTTTACAACACTCACGGCGAGAAACAAATATATCGGTCGGCAGTATCATACGTACAAAAGACTTTATGCAACTGATGTTGTATCCTGATTCAACAGACTACTTCATTGCATGTTACCGAAATAATATAGAAGCCCGTATTACAATAGACTGTAGTGCATTATCTCATTATGTATGTACTCCAAATGGACAATGAATTTTGTGTATCAATTGTATAAATGAAGTACCTAATTGTAATGCATTGTAATAATGAACATAGGAATGCAATTTGTAGTGGGTAATGATCTCTAAAGTTCAAACTCGTGTTTAGTGTTTAGCAATTATTGATTTATTCTTTTGTGCAGTGCAGGTAAAGAAATTTCCCTCCTACATATTCGATCCTCAAAATGGGGCACAACAAAAGTGATGAGCTAACTATTAGTGGAGACGGTTAAAAAAATATTTAAAAATGTATATAAGCAAGGTTTGCGGAGCGGGCATTGTGATTTAGGTGGCTCAGAATAATAGTAGATTGAGTCCATATTTCATAAAAATTGAGATTTTGATTACTGTGGGTAAGTAAAACAGAATTTTATGTATCATAATATAAGCTATAAAATTTTCTTCGCAAATTGCAAAACTAGCATTGAACGGATCTTAAATTTTGAAATCATTTAGAATAATGGTGAAAACCTCCCTTTAAAGCTTGAAAGCCTGAAAAACATGATAATAATGTGGACCATTTAGAAAATTACGAAGCTGAATATGAATTATTAAACATAACAAGATTTTCATATTTTGCCAATTTTTTGAATATTATTCATTTTTATATTGAAACTTTTTCAGAATAATAATGAATTTTATTTTTTTCTTTTGTGAAAAAATTACGTTAATCATGCATACATAAATAATATTATTTTAATAAAAGATAATAACTAAAAAAAGACTCGGGGCCCATGAAAAAAATACTAGTGATTTGGAAGACAAGATTGAGAAACGAATTTCGATGCGCAGAAGTAATGAGGATATTTGAATATTTAAAAACAAAAGAAACCGAGGATTACGATTAAACTTTCAAAGCTAACAATGAATGCTTCACATGATTAAAAAAAAGGGCAATTATCATAATGTGAAAATAAATTGAGATTCAGCCGATGCTGATTTATTGAACAATTCAATGTCTTGATTAGAAAAGAGGAATAATTTACGATGGAACACATTTTCAATGTTGACGAGACCACGTTATTTTGAAATTGAAACTTGTACAAGTTTTCCTTTAGAAACTGTAGTTAAAAATTGAATCGGGTGAAAAATCAGAAAAAAACAGCTATAAAATTTTACATTATAAAATAATTACCCATATACTGTTTTACAAGTTCATGCTTTTAATGAATCTTTACTGAGTGTCAGCATGTAATGTTGGCTTTTAAAGGACAGTATGCATGTGTGTGCATCAAAACAAGACAGCTGTTTAGATGTAAAAGTAACTCGACAAAAATAGACACTCCAGTCCAAGCTATTGAGTAGTGGTATAGAGTTCAAACAGTACAGAGTGAATAATAGTGAATAATTGCAATGTTATAGACAGAATAAATTAAAAAGTAAAAATTACAGTGATGCACAATTAATGTCTTAAATATTTTTTTGAGTAACAAAAAAGTATTTCATTAGAATAGATTGGAATCATCACTGAAAATGTCGAAAATCAATATAAAGATGATTTCATTATGTTCTTGATATACAGAATAGGTGTTTTTTTTTGTAACCTAAATGTGGAACATGTGGCCTCCTAATGGAGCTTAATTCAACAGAAGTTATTCTACGAGAACTGCTTGTTGCTCTGCATTTCATTTTTGGAAAGGATAAGAATAGAAGGCTACGAAAATTTATGCAATATTTGAAATGACAATTATTAGAAATGAATAATAATGAATAATTTGAGCGAATTAAAAATATTTCTTGTAGAAAAACTTCTGTTGAGATACCTCCATTAGCAGGCCATATGCTCTACATTTGGAGCAGGCATGGATTAAAAAATAAATAAAAAAATAATAACTATTTTGGAGTCTCCAGCAAATTTAACGCATTTAAATTTAAGTTAATAGAAAAAAAAATGGTTTGAGCTTGAAAATACCTACACAGGTCTTAAAGTACTCAAAGTCATTTAATTTTAAATTAATTATCATTATATTATAAAATTAAATATATGCCTATATATCATGTCTTTTGGGCACCTAACGTGAGGGCACCTAACGTGAGGTTTCATTTTTAAAAGTATTGTATAACTTTCTTATTGTCCTATATTTGTACACGCAATACCAGTGTAGTAGTTAAAACAAGAAAATATTTCATAAGATGACAAAAAAAACTTCAGCACATTGTGTGGAGTAAGCTAAAAATAGTGCGCCCTAAAGAAAATTTACTGTTGACAATATGCTGCACAATTTAAAGCCAGAGCAATTAACGACTAGAGAGAGAAAACAGCTGCAATATATCAGGAAGAAAGAAAGAGATAGTGGGGTCATTATGTTGACATTAGCTGATGTAAGAGAAAAATCTTGTAGTCCAAACAAAATGGGTTTTTTCAAATTCCTCAACAATATTTCTGTGACCAAAAATACCAACATGACATTAATTTGTGTGCCTGTTAAATACTAACAATATGATTTTATATGACTTTTATTATATTTTTATGAAATATACTCATTGGTTATCTTAAAGAACGACGTCGTGAAGCATTTGACGTTTATTGAAATTGGCCTTCGTGTCGGTGCCGCCAACACAGATCTCTGATTACTGTCAGAATAAATGAAAAAAAACAAAATTCAAAGATTTCGGGGCGAAATCGGTAATATTGGAAGCTATGTGTAACTAATTGTACATCTTAGTTAAGATACGATTTTTGTTTTTTTTCATTTATTCTGACAGTAATCAGAGATCATAACGTTGCTTAGATTTGTATAATTAATTCAAAAAAATAATTCACAAACGATTTCTGTTTTTTCATGTCTGTGTTGGCGGCACCGACACGAAGGCCAATTTCGATAAACGTCAAATGCTTCACAACGTCGTTCTTTAAGATAGCCTGCTCATTTTAAATAATCATGTTAAATCTTGCTTTAAGACTATTTTTAATAAAGTATTTAACACAATAAATTTGCTTATTATTTGTGATCCTATTAGCTTGTTTAGTGCAGTATTCGCACAGTCAATATTTTTACAAATATTGTTTACTGGACTCTGCAGCCTAGCGATGATAATTTTTGATGTAAATCCTTATAAAAAGATCAATATCAAATTTCATCAGCGTCTCAATGATTGATGTTTGTTGTCTTTTCTCCATTTCTTTTAACAAAATAAAAAGATGCATACTTTTTTGGAGATGATATAATAATGAGTGGAGAGCAAGACTTCGTCAATATACAGAAATTAAATGAATAGACACGGACATCAATGTATTACCCCAGATAATCAAGTACATGAATAATTAATTATTCTAAAGAATTGTGTCTCATATTAGCATCTTATATCCCGAAAGACACCCACCAATCCAATTCTAAAAACGTTGGGTAGCCAGAGCGATAAGTTATCCACTTGTTCTTCAATGGTGTAGTGCTAACTAAAAAAGCCTGGAAGCGTTGATTAATTATAATATTTTAATGCTCTCTATCCACAGTGATCCGATTTCCGCACCAACAAGTTTCTTACGAAAAGTTCTTCCAATACATTATAACAAAAATCGGTTGTTTATATTAACGGAATTTTTTTTTATTGCAAAATTGTCTAGAAAAAGTGTAGGAACGCCAACCCCACGCGCCCCCTTCCCACTATACCACTGTTGTTCTGTCCCTATCCTTATATGCTTATTCTCTTCCAAAAAGAGGATAAACAACTGAGCAGTTCTTAGAAAAAATGAAATCAAAAAGTTATGCCAATTCAATAATCTGTTCTAAATAGTAAAGTATTTCTCACCTGTTTTGCAGACTTCGTATCAAATAGTTTAACAGCTGGATATTGCGCTTTTGGCATTTGGTAATTCTGCACTGCATACTTGGGTCCCAGGCCTGCCACTCTGTAACCGGCTGCGTCATAGTTCCCGGCGTTGGTGGGATAAGCTCTACTGGCAGATACACTTCTCGGGTATCCAGCGTTTGTGTGACTGGTAACTCTGTTGGGTATAGCTGGGCTCTTACTTCTTAAGCCTCCGTTGTTGCAGAGAACTGGGTATTGTTTTGCAGAATATGTGAGGATTACAGTTTGGGTTTGACGTGGGACAACGTTGATTTTGGTTAAGCCGGTCCCACCTACTTGCATTGGTATCAGGCCTGCTGGTGTACCGTTGGGTTTTGTACCATATTTTTCTGGAAATTTATTGAACCAAAATATAAGAGTCAAATATAGCTAGTTATCTTGAAATAAGTACCTTCAAATGTAAATAATATTTAACATTTAAAGTGTAAACGAAAAATAATTAAAGAAAAGCTTAAAATCAAACAAATTCATATAATATCATCATCATACTGGCAGAAGTTGGTAAGTTACAAATGTGACATAATAAAATTAAGTACACAATGAGATTCAAGTATATATTATATTCTTTGACTGAATGCAGTAAGTACATTTATTCTATCGCATCCTATCATGAATAATGAACTGGAGGAATTAATTAAATGAGTCTGATCAGCGGTCTGACCTACAGGCCACGCCGACTTGGGAGCTACTAGAGCAAACTTCTTAGCTTTTACTAAATTTGCGGCGTCAGACGGTGAAATAATCGAGATACACTTGTAGAAACTCCGGACATTTTTATAGGAAAATTTTTTACCAACTAAAGTGCAAGCCGCCAAGTATTGGTCAATTGTGACAATACCAGTGCGATAAAAAACGTCAATTCAGATTGAAAGGCGGGGAATTATCCCAATCTATTTATTATTTCATTACTATGTCACATAAACTATCGAAGGTAAATGCTTTATCCTAATACATAGCAAAAAAAAATATTGCTTACGCAGAACTGTCAAATTGTTACCTTCCAACTTCTTCTAATATGGTGACGAATGTGATAGATAAATGTAACAGACATGCAATATGAATATAATGACACGACAAACTTTCATCTTTGCACATCTACGAGTGAATGTCTGACGTGGTAAGGGTGTGCCAGTCTACATGATAATGCATTTAAGAATGTTTAAAGTGTCATGTTTATTATGTTGCATGTCTGCAAGCATAATTCCTCCTTTATATATTGTTGTGACCAAGTGTTTGTCAACAAATTTGACATATTATGAACGTATTAGTTGGCACAAATATCAAAAAAAACTAAATCTGAAATGAAAATGTAAAATGAAGTGTTTTTGGATTGGTCACAAATAATGCAAATGGTTCTCTTGAACGTTTTTCTATATTGGACTAAATTTATTGAGCAATAGTTACAAATAATATTGTCCAACTTGACTCAACTTGCAATAATAATTAAGAGCCATTAATCTATATCCCTGACAAAAGGCGCAATGTTGTAAGGACAGATAAATAATGATTTTGATGGATTCATTTTGTGTAAAAATTATATTCCAAAAATAATGGTTCAATCAGGATAAGTCATTCCATTAAAGTTTAATAGTAAACAAAACGTTTAATCAAATTTTTGGTTAGATAACTAAACTTTAGTCATTTTTGTACATAAGCTGTTTAGTTTAAAAATCTTGATCTCACCATTTGAGTAATTGTTGTTTTTCGGGTCGTGGTCTCTGTAATTGGCTATCAAAGCTTGTTCAGCAGACATATTTATATCAGCCACTTTAGCTGTCTTTGGAATTGCTGTCTGACGGAAACCGAATCTGAAATAATAAAAGTATACTCCTATTGTACAATACAATATATTTGGACATAAAACAACCTCAATCCAATTGACACCATAATCTATTACCATGTTTTTATGTGGACATTAAATTTTTCCATAACGTTTCTTTATACCATGTCTACCCCCAATTTGGAGTACGTAGACTGCTAATGGAGCTTGTCACAACATAAGTTTCAAGAATGATGATTAAGATAGTTTAATTTTAAATTCATACAAAATAAAAGTTAAATTATAATGGTTTTGTTAATGTTTCGAATAATTATTTTAACTGGTAAACAGTGCTATTTTGTTTCTATAATCTTTGTCTATAATAAACAGGAATGCAAATGAATAGTACCTGTTTGTTCGCAAAGGGAGTCCTGCAGTTTCTTTGCGTGGTCGCGCCAACGGTGTTGATCGTCCTGACATAACTGGACTTCCTGTGTATAATTCTTCAGTGGAACCTGTAAAGTGATGATAACTTGTTTATCAATATAAACAGGTGAATTTTATGTTTAGGTATAGGAGTGTGTAATGATAATGCTGTGATTTTTCCATCGTCCATGCGTCGAGTAGAAATCATTAACTGATATTATAAATTAATTCGGCTTTCACTTTCAAGTTATTCATATTCAAAATAAATGAGAATAACTTAAATATAAATTCCATCTATATTGGTGGAAATATAAATGTTTTTAGATATCTAAAATACTATCATGAGTCAAAATTAGTAAAATATTTTTTTTCCACACTATCACTAATGTTAATATAAGATATTTATTTTTTGTGTTGATTAAAAAACTTCGCCTTTATCAGAGAATTTAATTGGATATGTAGGACCCTTCAATTAATGAGGGAACAACTAAGTTAGACACCAAACAGGGATATTGGTAAAATTGTTTTAGAACGATTAGGTTTAAAACAATTCTCTCTCCCTATCATCAATTTGAAAATAGGATGTTAAGAAAATACTAAAAGATAAAAAGTCCTGATAAAAACAAAAAACTGATGAAATACTCACACGAATGTTTCAGGCTATTAGTATGCATGGTCAATAAATTATGATAAAATGAGTAAGGGTTGAATGGAATATTGTATGGGGTTCATAGTATTAAATTATAATGAAAATAATGTACGCTATCATGCAAGTAAGATACTCTACCTCCATTACCGTTCTTGTCGAGCTTATCCTTGCCATCTGTGACGTCTGCGGGGTCTGGCGTCCGGTTCTTGCCACTCTTCTTCTTGCCGAAGCCGAACGACATTGCGGCACCACGCCCGCCGCGGCCTCCACTTCCTCCGCCACCCGATTTCTTACGCGCCCCCTTCGAGTCTGATTGGCCCTGGAACAACAGAAATAACAAATTGTTATAATGGATAGAGATCTCAAAAAATGGACGTATACAATACGCACATTTTCGCAAAATACCTACGCCAAAATTCGGCGATTTTGAATGAAAATCAGCAAATGTCGATCGCAATATTAAAAGTGATAGAACATTTGAACCAATGAATATATTTCAATGATATTCATGGAGAATACTTTAAATATATCAATTCATCAAATTGTGTCATTTATTCTATAAAATTAGCATTTTAAAACTAGCAGCATTTCGCCACCTCAATCAGGGGTCGGCTGGAGGGGGCTCGGAGGGGACTCGGAGGGGCTCAAGTGAGCCCCTTGTTAAATTTTACTCAGGCTGGCGAGCCCCTTGTTATATTAAGAGAAAACAATATCCTCAAATTAGTACATAACTGCAATTTATGACTTATATATTATCTTCGACAGCTTCAGTATACGCAGTAGTACATCATTTTTAGGTATTTAGATAGATGAGTTTACGGTAAATTGCATATTATTACATATTATAAGTGTATTAAATAGCAATCGATTGCTTATTTAAGTATTGCATATAACTGCATAGGAGTGATAAAATCACTAGTTACCAAGAGCACCGGGAATTGCTTTGAGATTAAGCGAGCCCCTTGTTGAAGTATTGGCAGCCCACCGCTGACCTCAATCAATGATCATAGCTGGAAAGTTTGAATTCCAACTTTATTTGATTAAAAATACATTTAAGCTATATCATTGCTTAAATTCAGATTCAGGAACAATTAAAAAATGTCCAATTGAATTTTGTAGTCACAAATGTAGACCACATTCAAAGGCTATCTTAAAAACATTGAAAATCAAGTAACCCAGCTGTTGTGGTATGAAATACGAAAAAAACTATGACATTTGAAACAATGAACAGCTATTGCAAAAGCAAACCAACCTACATATTGCGTAAAAACACACGTATATTTCTATCTAATCCAATAATATTAATATTTCCTTGTATAAAAGGTAAATAATGCGCTCTATTTTTACCCTAACACACCTTAAGGGTCAATATTGGTCAATTGGCCAGGGTTTTCTCAGGTTATTTCAGCTTCATTGGGCAAAATAATAAAAGTCACTTGACTTGCGAGTCAGAGTGAATCCATTCAAAAGGTAATCCCCGATGAGTAACGGCGTTGTTGTTTTACATTGCGTGTTTCAATTTCGATGCGGAGGGGTTAAGTATAAATAATATTCTACCAATATACCTGGCTGCGTAAGTCGAAAAATCAAATTGTAGCCAACGAAAGCTGATTTCAAAATTTAATATTGTTTTAGGTAAGGTGACCAGGTTTTGAAAATGTTAAAGGAGGACACTTTGGAAGAAATAGATGTTTAAAAAAATCGTTTAGTAAAATTCTTTATTGATCATATCTGTCAATGATGTTACTTTATCAAAAAAAATCAAAGTTCAAAAACCTTTGGAAAATAACATTTTTTTTACTTAGTTAGTTGATATAACTAACTCAAATCAACAATATTTATCGTTTCTTTGTATTTTTCTTCAACAAATTCAGAAACGATATGCAATTTAGATTTATATAACATTTAACTATAATCATTCCCGCCAATGTTTCAACCGCTAGTCTGGATTTTTCATTTATCCAGATGTTATTGCAAATTTTTTCAAGCTAATGCGGCACATACACTATCCAACTCTCCGTTAGCGAAGGCCGGATAGAGTATACTTTTTAATAAAACGTTTCATACTGGCAACACTCCCGCCTTATGTCAAAGGTGTACTGTTCCCGCTTACCAAATTTGATTAAAGGGGAATAATTTTCCCTTGAAGAGGACAATCTTCCACAAAAGAGTACGTCTGGTCACCTTATTTTATGTGAAATTGTACCTCATAGTGAAAATGAATACATATATCGCTAATCCCTTTGAAGAACACTCAAACTTTCAATTCATGGTGAAAACGCATTATATGTTTTCTTCTTTGACCATAATAAAAATGAAAAACCATTACTGATTCCTTAGTTTTATATAATGCTCAAGATCTCTTCTCACATTGCAAGCATTTTCAAACGATGAAAATATATTTAAAAAATAAAACACGTTTTTTGCACTAATTCCACAATTTCATATAATGCTGAAGACCAGTTCGTAAGTTCGCAGTGAATCGCAAACATTTTCATCATAAAAAAATAATATTTTCTTACAAATAAGTATATCATTAGTTCAAAATATAAAGTTCGCTCCACAAACAAGGACTTTACAAAGGAGAGAAAAAAGTTGTTAATTTATTTATTACGATTTTTCTGTAAGAAAATCTAAATAACCACATAATTGCTTTATTATTTATTATATAGTTTCTGTTTTCGCTTTCTATGGGCGTATAATATAATTGACCATATACAAAATCGTGTTTAAAATCTTTTTACTTATAGATAATGTTAATATATGGCAAGCCGATCGAATAGAACATATTATTTGAGTAATATATAATTATTGTTCATTTGTTTTTAGATTACAGATTAAGTTTACAGCATTTGTTCTGTCAATCCGAATCAAATATTAATATGCTCGTCTCAAAATATTGCGACTGTTATATTTTATAATAAGAATTTAAAATAATGGAAAAATAGCTAATCCTAAATGAGAAAAGCCAAAAGGTGAGTGACATTAAATTTGACGTATAGATACCGCCAAAGAACTCTTTGAATAACTATTTAATTTCATGCTTTTACTAACTCCGTATTTTACTTTAGTTTCCATTATCAATAATTGGAAAAAGTTGTTTTACGACACAAAAAACAAGCATCACAACGAAAATTAAGTGTTATTATGGATACTGATTTAAGGATTAAATCTATGTATATAATTGAACATAACATGTTTCAATTTGACACTAATTATAATTTTCAATTTGACACTCATTATAATTTTCAATATTTTGGTCATTTTATCTGAGTCACGAATAGGGCATCCATTCCGAGAAATCCCGAGGTCAGAATCTCAGAATTTTGGGATCTGAAAATTGGACGGGATTCCGAGATTGGAGGCCCTAGTCACAAACATTGCAGGTTGGCGATATTATGTCGGTTGCCAATTAGATAATTTCAAAAGAATATACTTTATGTAATGTAAGGGAAACGTTTATTACACCCAATTAAATATACATTTAAACGTGTTTATTTGTATTTTACCTAATAATTATACATTTATTTAAATTTAGTAACATAATATGCAAATTGCAGATGTCTTTCCTCACAAAACATTGCTTTACCAAATAATTTTTCACACGATCCAAGTTAGGATATAATAATTAGATTTCAATGAGGTAGTTAAAAAAATATACACATTTTCTGTTGATGTAATTATTATGAGTGAGGAACCAATGGTTACACTAATTAGTACTGCAAAAATTGTTTTATATCTTTAATTTTAATGATTTACTAATTATTCAAACAACAAAAATTTATCATGTTTCTGCAATAATGTAATTATTCGCTATGACAAAACACGTCAAGTACCAGTTTTGATTATAAGAAAATCAAAAAATATCAATGCATTATAGTTCTACATTTTTCCGACAAATGTGGTCGTGGTGTGTTTGTAAATTGGAACACTTCATTTTCTTCAACATGGTAGGTTAGGTTAGGTTATATTTTTTTTACCGCCAGCCTCCATAATATTGTAAACCTAACCTAACTTTTTTTAAAAAAAATTCAAAAAGATTGAAACAAATGAATACATATCATTACACGGCAAGCTCAAGTAGAAATGTACAAGCAGACTTAGACACGCTAAAGTGCCACCGGTCAATTTTATTAACATACCTTACATATTATTATATTATATAACATGTGAAATGGGTCACGGGCTGTAGCTTGGAAAGAAATGATACAAAATTATCGTAAAGGTAAACTATTGTGCATTCATACATTGTGTAGTATTTCATATAAAGTATAAATCGCTTTGGGCACGCTATATTATAAAAAAATACTCGCTTACGCGTTTACGTATAATAATGAGTTGTAAAATTGTTGAGATAAGTCGCGTGTGCAAATATATTTTTATTTACATTCTAATTTTACAGCCAATTGACTTTTCTTTCCCTGTTGTTGTTCGAAAAATTTTCGTTATTTTTGGATGAATCTATAGATACGTGAACAAATATTTTCAATCATGAACCTCAATAAAAACTCTTTACGATCAAACATCACCGATGAACAATCAGTTTTAAGAATCTCAACTACAAAATTAATACCGGAATTTAATAAAATGTCAATAGACGTAAAACAGTTCAATTCATGTCATAAGATTGTTTTTTTATGATAGTAAATAGTGTACATATAAAAATGGTATTTTACTTGCGGCCCGCCCGCTCATTTTGAATTCCTGAATTTGGCCCTTCACCCGAAAAGTTTCCCCCTCCCCATGCTCTAGATACTCCCGAGAAATTTTCAATTAGAAGTGTTAAAACTTGTAACAACGAATGCATTGAGTGACTATTAGGGTGTTCAATTTAGCTTAAAAAACTTTTTTTCGACATAATGACTTATTTACTGGGTAAAGCATGAGAATTGTGACATCTAACTAAGTGTTGTCAGACATGTCACTTTATGAATTATTGCAGCAAACCAACGATATGTTATATTTGATTTATCGACGATCAATTATTGCGAGATACCTATAAAAATGGATAAGCGTATAAAATTACTTTTTTTTTATTTAATAATTTGATTTTAAATACTGTTTCATCTAATTTGTTCTTCCCGTAGGAAACGGGAAGTCGAAAAGTTAGTATATGTATTATTTTTATTATGTATTAACTATTATGTAAATAATGTAAACAATAAAACGTGAATAGCCATAATCTAATAATATAAAAAATATTATATTGTATTTTTCAGCTGGCAACCAGCAATGCGAAATGAATGGTTCATTACCCAATGTGCAATAGTGCAAATCTCCGCTACTTTGAGATATAGGGAAATATATTTTCTTTCGAAGAAACGGCAGAAAAAGTATATTTAACACAATTAATATAAAAATGCATTTCCTGTAAGTATTACAAATTATATCTTGTTAGTCGGCATGTGTAGTCAAGTGGAACAAACTCGGCTTGGTAAGTAAGAGTTTCGGGTTCGATCCACATGTTAAATATAAAACGTTGTTTTTTTTTTATAAAAAAACCCACCATTATAATTTGTCGAAAATTCGGATAACATGTATGGCATTCAAGGTCAAATTAAGTTTTACAGCACCATTTCATTTTTTACTATTGTAAAACTTGGAATCCGTTTCGTATAGACCAGGGATGGCGAACAAGGGACCCGCGGGTCAGAAATTATTTAACCCGCTGGAGCTTTTAGAAATGATTGTTTCTATTTAAAGCCTTAATTATTCAATCTATGTGACCCGCGACATTATTTTTTAAAAAATTAAAAAATTAAATTTGACCCGCTTGCGAGAAACTTTCGACATTCCTGGTATTGACTCTAGATTTTTGAACGGAAGCTGAGTGTGTGACCTTTCCGTTCAATCAAAAAGATTTTAAAGCATATTTCACAGATAAACGAATGCGGCCTTTCGAAGAAAAAGGTTCCACACCCCTGTATTTTTTTAAAAATCCATGTCTGCTCCCATTGTGGAGCATATGGTCTCGTAATGCAGGTATCCCAACAGAAGTTTTCTAAAAGACCTGCTTTTTACTCAGTTGGTCAAACCTTTTTTTTTTCGAAGACAATAGTAATAGAAAAGATACGGTTAGGACAGGACTAGTGTTACCTAATTGCTCTCACTGCGCCTCGTTATTGAAGGATTGGAAGGGTGGTAGGGAATTTTTAGACATCACGATAATACATGCCTTTGAACAGAAATCAATAATCTAGATTCTAGAATATACCTTTTATATGTCATTACGATGGACACAGCATACATTTCATAAACGCAGTAACGCCAATGGTCGTCCGTATCCAAACAATAGTATACGAAGTCAGATAATATTCTTGTACTACTATTGTATGTTGAAATAATAATAGATAATATTTATACAATCGGAATTTCCCGTTCCTATTCGTGCATTATCCACAAAAATGGTGGAAAATTGCCGCAGTGCAACCGCAAATAATGGCATGTAATTTCGTAGAGATGATGCGAAAGCAGTCACCGATTGTGCGACTGCTAATATCACATCCCGAGGTACGCACGCAAAACCGCAGAACTGGTATTTTTTATTACATTATTCACGTTGATTATTAAACACCTGCTAACTCCAAACGGTTTGGCATTTTTAAATTGAAAAAAAAGACAATTTCGGCAGTGTTTTTTTATGGATATAAGATAAATTACATTTGTTTTTCAGTTACATATAAAATACATAACAAAATATTTGTTTAGTGAATGTATAAACGTATTTAATGGTTAGCAATTCCAGGTTTTCTATATTTAGGAAAATATACAGCTTACAATTCCTATTTCAAATGTATATATATTTTTTGTCACAAAGTAACATGATATATTTCTGCCTTTAGTGCCCTTTTTTAGTCGAAAAATGCTTTCAATAATTGAGGAGCAAACATTCAAAAAGTGTTTTGTCACAAATTTTAAAAAATGGCGTTTTATATCAATTCTGATAGCCCATAATAAAACCTATGAATGGAAATCAAAATTAGTGTTCAAAAAGGTTTTTTTTTCATATTAAAATGAAATCATAAAGTTGACACATTCATACAAACCGTCACTTTTGCAACACTTAAATCATCATTTTCCAAGCTTTGTATTTGTGTGACAAAACACTTTTTGAATGTTTGCTCCTCAATATTATAGCAACTAAGTCAAGAATAGATGGTTGACGTTTTTGCTGTCATTTCGGTCGCGTATCACGTTCGCTCGATATTGAAATTTTGTTTAAAATTGACCTCTGCTAATAACTATGAAGTGGAAAGAAGTTTATGTTAAATTTTAAAAAATATGAGTGTAAGGCACCCTTCCTCTCATCTGCTGTTCCATTTGTCTCATCTTCGAAAAAGTTATATAACTGTATAGATGTACCAGCGTAACTTGACTGCCCGCGAGGGCGCCGCCATCGCATCATTAACGTTGCCATAGTCAATCCGTCCAAGGGCGACAACTTTAGTTCTGAGTTCTGCCACAGTCAAGTTAAAATGGTACATCATTTGTGTAAATAATACCTACTGTAAATAGTATTGACAGCGAACACTTAAAAAATGAATTGTTAAAATGTTGGAAGCTTCCATGTTTTGTCAATGGCTTGGAATTTGCTTTTTCCTATCTGCGTACAAGGCATGAACATGTAAAAAAGCGAAGCACATTTCATAAATTTCAAAATAATGTGAAATCGTAAAAAAAATGAACAAATGAAATGTGATATTGTATCGTTTTCTCATTTCAAGCACAAGAGAAAAAGTTGTAATAGTAGAAAATTTTGCATGGAAATATATTTTTAGGTTGGTATGACAAAGATGAAATACGTCAGAATTGTCTATCATGCATTCGCGAGGAGTATAAATAAATTACAAGACAACGGTGCATTAATACCCACGCAGAAATCAACGATATTGGAAAGTGGTAGAGAAGCGGATGTTAAGCCTGATTGATCTCTAAAAATGTATCAAAAGTTTTAAGATTTTATTTTACGTCGATGTCAATATATCGCTATAATGTACATATTTAAATTTAAGAACGCGTTGGCAAAAAAAACTGAAGTAAAATGGTATTATGATATTATTTTCCAAATTAAAATGTAAAATAACGATTTTTTTAGAAACCTTTAAAAAATTTATAAGAATAAAATTCGTTGCGATAAATATGAAGGTTAACCTTTTATTTTAAAGACCTGTAATAGGTGTGTCAAACAATAAATAATATTTAAAATATATTCCAGACGCGTTGCCCAGTTCTGACTCGCTTATCGAAAGATGTCTGCTTGCGATTAACGTTTTTAAAGTCGTGATAATTTTATTATTTTGAACAAAAAACGCATTTTTTTGTTCTTGAAACCGTTTGACGACTGCGTTGCTGGATTTTACCACTAAAACATAAAAAACCTCATTTGTTGGAAAAAAAACCACTATTTTAGTGTGCTATTAGCGCCATATCATATTGTTAACGATTTAGAAATATTTAAAATAATTTACACGGTTTCAACATCTCTGCTAGACTTGATCAGTGTTATTTACTCGTCTCATTTATTGTGTTGTGTTCACTTGGTGGAAAGGGATTATATTCAAACAATAAAATACTTATCATATTAAATATATATTAATTTCGAGTCCTATGACGCAGCGGAAAGCGTTGTGGGCTTCCAAACAGTTCTCGTAGACAAACTTCTATTGAGATACCTTCATTAGGAGGCCACACATTCCACATTGGGAGCTGACAAGGATAACAAAAAATACTTTCGGTAGCTAATTTTTTATATTAATACACTTGGGAAACTGTCACATGTGTCTCGGTTCTTCCCATTCACTCTTAAGCTGATTGTGTACATGCTAGAAACATTTAAAGTTTTTAGGATATCAATGAATATATCAATATATTCAAATTGAATTACTAATTATAATTGATTTTTTTGTATAGTTATGATTTAATAATGTAATGATCTTTTCGAAATATAACTGTTTTCTTAAATATATGTATTAAGTTTTCTGCTAATTGCAAGCTATGTTAATGATATCATACCCATCCCATGTAAGAGCATATTCTTTCGAAATGTAATTTAAAAGTTAAAGGTTTGTTTTCACTGACTCGGTATTTCTACAATTGTACATCATCTCAATAGAAATCGCCGAAGCCTTTGTATAAATACCATAAACATAGATACATCTAAGATGGAACGTTTACAAGTAAGAAATTCCTGGCAAATGAAATAACCGTTTCTTGTGGGAAAACTTACAATAAATCATACTGTGAAACGATAGCTAGGTTTTAGTGACCATTACGAAGAGTATCTCACACAGTATGAGATGGATGAAGATTTCCACAAAACCTATAATATGTTTATAATATAACGGCAGCATTCATATTCAGAAAATATCACAGAAACCATCGTCTTCGGATACAAATGTAATTACAAATCAATAAATTGATTAAAATAATGAATGTAAAAAACTCTCAATTTGGAGAGTTATCGAAACCAATACTGCCAAATTGAGTAGGAAGAGTTTACCAAGAGCGACTACCACTCAGCTTACCAAAAGAAAATATGTAATGCGATATCGTCCAAAGTTAATACGTATTAGGTACATTCTTATAATTTAAAAATGAATAGACAAAATTAATCCGAGTGTTGATGTTGTAAAAAAGAGTTTAATCTATCAAAAACTTTGGTCTAACTAATTACTTAAATTAGTTTTAAGTATACTATTAATTATTCTAATAGTTTTCTCTGAGTATTATCTGCCCACCAGCTAATTAATTGAATTGGCAAAATTAACTGCTTGGTGTAAACTTAAACTATCTGACACAGATATGTCACCATTTTAAGAGCAGTTATATAGTAGTCTGTAGGAGCATATACGTAAAGAGTCAATGATAATTACGTAGTGGAGAAACAATCTTTTAATGAGTTTATTATAGTATTTTGAAATACTGTAACTACTAATTAAATTATGTTTTCATTGTATGTTTATTTCTATTTTCTACTGATGTTGTTTTAATTTTATATTAGTGAGCTTTATTTATATGTTTAACTGTTGATAAACTACATAAAATTCTGTATAATTGGTTCAATATTCACCACATTTTTGTATTATGGGTTTTTTTGTCAATTCGCAAAATATAATTCATTTTATATTCAATTGAAGAGTTCATTCCAAGAGTGAAAACGTTCCTGCGTATGGAAAAAATATACAAGTATTTAATACATTAATTAATTTATGAGAGAACGTTTTTTTTTCTCATTATAGTGTATGTTTAGCTGATATTTAATTCGATACAATTGATTTGATATTTTGAGTATTGTTTTTTGTTTTTTTGTCATTTATAAATTTGTTTTGGCGAAAATTGAAAAGAAGAGTTATCATTTAATTAATTTGAATGGTCTAAGACTTGCAAATCAAATGTGAACAAAATGTTTTAAATATTTTCTTAGGTACTATGATCAACTTCTAGCACATTTATTGTCACGACTGTTTTAAACCATCGTTTGCCATATAAAAATACACATCGTAACATGTCATATATTGCCAGATTTTCATTTATAACTAATCATTCTAAACAAATTATAAAGCAGCCACTTTGTTTTTTTAAATAAAACTTTAAAAATATTTTAAAACAAAACGTATTATTGCTATATCAGTAGCCGGCTTCCAATTTAATATTTTGAAGAGAGAAAAAAAGAAACCCCGTGAGAAATACTTTTCAAATTACAATCATGACTTAGGTTATTGTGTGGGTAATGTTAGCTGGATATCCAACCGAAAATCCTAATAAAGAGATAGCTTTTGTATTTTTTTTCCAATCAAACAAAAACCACTTTCCTCCTTCGTATTAAGGAATATCCACACACATTTATGTTACGCAATACAAAAAAAATACATAGAATGTAGACAATTGTTTTTTTTTACATCTTCGAAAACATTAAAAAGAAAGGCAAGCAGACATACATATAGGAAAGAATTAAAAAAAAATATTGGTGGACTAATCTTATTTTATATTTTAAGCATTTGAGGGGTACTTCTGAAATCAAAATGTAATCCATTTGTTTCTCATTTGAATTTGTATTTATTGTTATCTATTCTTTATATTTTTAAAAGTTAATGTATGTTTTATTATTATAAACTCAGGTCAGGTGCATGGCGTATTGGCATCAGCTTCGATGTAATGCATTGTCCTTTTCATTTTTTTAGTAAATATAAATGTATGCTCATTTAGACAAATATTTTTCTTGAAATACCGGGAGAGATTTATATAGGCGGCCAAAATCTATTACGGACTGTATTTTTGTCCCCGTTCTGACAAAACGCCGAAATATATATCTTTAGAGAGGTAATAATAGATAGAAATTCTGTAGATTTGAAGATATATTTCAGACTGCATAATTTCATTGTTAACGATTAAAAGACACTGTACATATTTACTTTTTTAAAACTATGCTTGTCAATTGCCGTCAAAGGTAAAACCGTTTTTTATGCTATACCGTTTCCAAAGAGCTGAGTGATTTTAAATTTTGTTAAAATATGACGATACATATACGTTTGCAACAAAAATCTCATTACATATTAGAAAACGTTTTTCTTTTTATGTTATTTTTTCAAAGACTTTTTTCTTTATCTTAAACCAACGATAAAATTGCTCGCGTACGCATTTTTTTGCTGGTAAGAAAATAATAGTATATTATACTGTGCTCAAACAAGGAAACATAAAAAAGTAAAAATACTATTTGTGCACATAAATGTTCTTTGTAGAGTGATATATTTATCATCAGATAATAGAAAACTATCGCATGCGTTCCACCACATATTTCTATGCGGCCCATGTACTTTTTTTATATTTTATTTAATTAATAATGAATACATCCGCCCTCCATGGTTAGTATTTTAAATTCTAATGGTATATACGAACCCAGACACGGTGGGGATATAAATTACAAGTTCTAAAATGATGCTTGCCATTAGACAGAATTTTTTAAATCAATTGATAAAAACCAACGTAATGAAGTTTCCATTCCTGGCTTTAAGCTCTTAACCGCGCTATTAGGATGAAAGCTTTGACTCATTTGAACTTAAATTCATGCCTACAGGTGCAAACGATTGACATCGTTAACTATGAATAACTATGGTTGACAATTCTATTTACTGTAATTTTCTTTTATATCGTTTCCCAAGTAATTGTGAGTACATTTAATTATTTTAGTTTCTGAATGCATGTGAATCAGTTGAAGTTTTTAATATATGATAATTGGGTCGCTACGTTGTAACGAAAGAAAGTGTTAAAAATTCCAGCTGAGGAATGAACTTGAATATTGCACGTGAATAAGTCTCAGGTGTAGATAATTTTGTAAAACAAATAATAAATTACGAAGAATTTCGAGAGCAGAAAATTTAATAGAAAAATGGTTGTGAAAATTATCATATGATGATACAATGTAACAGTGAATAAATAGGTAAGCGCGGCAATCATGTTTGAAGCAAATTATACGCTTCCGTGAAACCGAATCAATAAAACTTAAGGCGCCTACTTGTCAGCGAATCTTCAAAAAGAAGTCGTTCTCAAAGCGTGGTGCTATCAGTAACTGGTTTCAAAAATTATCTTAAACGCTCTCATATTGATGTAACAAACAAAATATTTAATTCCATGTACTCAAGGTACATAATTGAATTGAAACATGATTTTTAAGATCTAATACGCTATTCTTATTTCTAATACCACTATTTCGAAAGGATCATGAAATTTTCTAACAATCAATTTAATAAATTAAACATATATATATATGTGTATTTAATAAGTAAAGCGGAAATAATTAGTCTTATTTTTCACATACACAAAAATATACATGAAAAACTATACTGTAAAATAGTTTACACTCTAACTTTTCTCTACAGATTAGGCAGTTCTTCAAGTTCTGTTTCCTAAAACTGTTGATTTTTCGCACTTCGATTTTAACATATAAAGCAAGTCTGATCCTATTGTAGAGCCTATGTTTTCATATTGAAACATCTTAACGTAAATTGTTTAACGATAACTGCTTGTCAATCCGCCGCTCAATCTGTTTTGCAAGGATGTTGATTATAGCAATCATTTCAATAATCAAAATACTATTACAGTCACATTATCAATTTTACATAAAGTATTGAATTATATGTTTATTGTTTTTACGTCGTGACAGTGGATACATACACAGAAAGCATTTTATTAAATTAAAATAATTATTAGATTATAAAAATAAATATAGAGAAAGTTACCTACAGAGCAAGTTTCGACAAAATCAACATTAAGCACATTAAAACCCTTCTAAGATCACTCATACCAGTCTTACCCACGTGGAATAAGTCGACATCTGAAGCAATATCATAAGTATAGTCTGGTAATGTCGGCACATAAAAACCGACGATCTTATCAGCCCCTCAGAGGTGAAGTAAGCCAAGTGGTATTTTAGGAAAAAATGAGTTACGTGTGTTATATCATTTTATACAATATCTTAAAGTATCTTTAAAGTGAAGTGAAGATTTATAAATCGACCCGTAATCGGCAGAACAGCGTAAGAAACAATTAGTAAATTTTAAAGCAATGGTAAGGTTTTAATCATAGCAGAAGGTTTTATTAATTTCCTCTTGTGATAAGTTCGCGAAAATTACTTAAATGCGGTTAGTAATATTTGCTCAGTTGTAGTTTCTTTTTACGAGCTTATTATGAGAAGTTAATAAAAACAACCTACTCCTGTAAATTTTTTGAATTGCCGCTTACGCTTTTCTGCCGATTACGGGTCTAAGTACACACTACAATATTATATAAGTACAATACAATACAATTTGCAATCCTCCAAAACTCCAAGTAAAGACGTGAGCAATCACGTCTTTACTTAAGGTACAAACCTTAAAGTCCAATAGAAAAGTTTTACTCGTATATTATATAATTTAGATTACATGTTACTTAAATGACATATTGAATGAATGAGAATATTATATAAAAAAGAGATCATCTTGAGAAATCAACAATTGCATAAAAAACATATATATATAGATGCATATATTTAGTATAAACTCCGTATCATTAAGTGTAATGTATTTGAGAATAATCGGTATATTAATTTAATTTATATTTTAATAAATATGTTAGAAAAATTTATGCGAGTCTCAAATGTTGAGAGCCATATTATGAAGAATTATTGGCCTGCGGCGCCTGCATAACCGCACCGGCGCTGCAGTTATCAGAATAGTACGTATCTATTTTAGAGATGGTTTCAATTTCAATACTTTCAAGTTTAGATATCGGGTATCGTTACATTTCATGTACAATTTAAATTATTAAATGAAAGTTATGAAAATTGACGTACTCTCAAAACATCGTAACAAGTGAAATCAAATATAAAATTCAATTAATTTATACTAAGCAACTGTCAAACCCATCGAAAATAATACAGTTACATTCAATACCAATCAAGCTCAACAATGGATTTTACACTTTTGAAGTAGTAAATGATGAACGAAGAAAGTAGTAAATCCCTATTTATCATTTTGCACGAGCGAGGAAAAATGCTATTTAATAATTGCTTTCCAAAAATTTTTTGTTAACTTCTATGAATTATAATATATAAATCTTGGATATTTAATAAATGTATCTAACGTATTCGTCAAGATCGAACGTTTTTTTATATATCAATACTCTATTATATAAACACTTCTCTATATAAATTCTTGCATACATGCGATCGCTATAAAAAATTAAACACATTCTTCATGAAACTATCTTTGAATAAGATAATAAATAATATTGTGAAATGCTGATATGGAATTTTAAGCCATAATTCATTGTACAATGAATGCATATCTACATTACACAAATTATTAAAAAAAAATACTAATTAAGTAAACATTGAATGGTAATTTTCATTACAATCATGATTTCTTATATGATATCTAGGTTTAGCTGAGATATATATGTACATATTGGAAAACGTTTGGTCTTTGTAAATAAACTTATTCGCCCCCCTACCATATCTGACAAAATCAATTACGATATATTGATCCAGTTCCTGTTAAATTATCAAACATAATAAAAGCATTTTAAAATGTAGCAATGGCCTCAAATATAAAAAATAAGGTGTTGAATTTATATTGTATTTTTAAAATGCTTTTATTAATACTTTTAACTAGTAAACTCTCCATGTTTGAAATCGTATAACGAACAGTTACTACTAAGAATCGGGAAATTTTGTTTATTGAACGGTAAGTAATCGTAAGGGAATTTTCCACGAGGAAAGCGTCTGGCTAATTATTGAGGTGTGTTGTAATAAGTTGGACTAAAAACACGCGGGAGAGACGTTTAGATTCAATCTTACCAGCCCATCGCAATAAATCAACAAAGTAACTGACAGCCCGGAGCCGAGTTTCCATATAGTTCCATATGTTCACAAAAATAATCACTCTCCTTCTTTGTGTCAATCACCGCATTAGAAACGCACGATACACTAGCCAAGTAGAAGATGTATAACAAACGATGGAAATAAATGTCCACTCGAGTGGAAACCTATTTAAGTCTTCGATAACTCGATCACGCTGCGAGACGAATCGATTAATCAACGCCGGCGGAGGATGGGACCGGAAGACTTGTTACAAGACCAGGGTTCGTTGGAACACCTTGACATTTCCCTTGGGGCACTAATTAATAGTTATTCTTCTGATTAGTAACTTGTGACTGATTTTGGTCCGTCACTGTTCTATAACTTCTACAGATATACTGTGTGGTAAATTTAACAAGTTTGGGATACAGGTATTGTCATGATTGTTGTAAAAGCTATATTAACTCTAAATCTTTATTGTTGAATGGATAATACACGACTACGAATTATGTGAGTGGATTGTGCATTCGCTGATTTCATGACCACCTTCTATACCCCAAGAGCGATAGGGAAGAATCAATAAACTTTAATTGCAAACAAATATTTTGCTCACTTTTAGGGTTGTTCACTGTCAATATTTGGTGGAGATGGGAGCATTGTCTACTGATGCTCGCCATGAGTGAAATTGGTCCTGATCTTGATGAATAAAAGTGGAAATAAGGACAAAGAAATATCGTAGTTTTCTTAATACATATTTTGCTGAAAGACAAGCAACGAATGATTCATAATACCCTTTATACTAGTAGTATGAGAGTATAAGTATATACCTTATTTATTTTTTAACTGAGAATCTCTAGTGGTTATTGTAGAAAACTGTTGTAATTCAGTCATATACAGAGGCATAACTATAATATCTTAAAAAAGTTATCAAAAAGCACTATTTTTTTTCAAAAAATACGATTTATGCATCGAAAAATTAGTGTAAATGACTAAAGTTGATGGCATTGCAAGACCAAGTCCTTATTATTAAAATTATAAATAAAAGAAAAATAATAATTTACTAACACATTTTAAATGTGCGCCATTTTAATTTTGTTTAAATATGGACATAAAATTAGGGTCCCCTGAACCAAATGGCCCGCTCCATATGCATCGCTTAGGCCCCCGTTGTGTGGTGGTTACGCCAATGGTCATTTACAATGACGAGTCAAAAAGATGTTAAATTTGTCATTTCACATTCAAATACATGTTTATCGCTTCCTCTTTGGTGCATACCTAGTAATGTGTCGGTCTACCATTATAACTTAGCTGCCGGCAGATGGCGGAACTAAACTACTAAATCTAGCTAAAGCTTGCCAAACGTTACCCCAGAAGAAATAAATACGATAAGTGATGTCAATTTTTGGGTAAATGCGGGAGATTATTTTGACAGTTCTGTTAAGGCGGCCAGTCTCAAAAAAAAATAAGTAATTTCAATCAATCACGCTGTCAACGGCGTGGTGCCCGCGATAGGGAAAATAGTATGACAACAATACTCCCGTGACACCAGTGCCCTCTCTAAGCGGACAACTTATAATGATCGATCTATTTATTACTGATCCTCCATACATATTTGTTATTTAGCAAAGAATATATTCACATCATAGACTTAATCTGTTTTTATTTTGACATTCATGTTTTTTTTATTTACTTGGTAATTCAAAATGTATTACAGTAGTGATTTTTTTTAATTTTTGAACGGATTTTCAAAAATTATGAATTATTAATAATAATGATTAACTTTTCCGGTTCTAAGCTCAAGAAATGCGACCCCAATACCCACATTTTCTTAAATATCTATTTTAATATGGGTGATACAATGTTTATAATTAAGGTTTTCTTATATCATAGTTTTTTTGACCTTTTGCAGTTTATATAAATACGCGATAACGCGGTAACGCGATAAGCTCCCGCGATAAGCGATCGTTCGTAAGATAGCTGGATAAACTCGTCAGTTGCAATTTCATATGTGTGCTGGGTGACGTCTTTTTTACACGCAACTTAAAATATGATTATTTATAAAAAAAACCACAGATTTTTATAAAAAAATGTATGAAGGATGATGCAGAGATATATTTTAAGGCCCTTAGACTATTAATTTTTTTGAAATTCATAAGAATAAGGCCAATAATGAGGAAACTACTGTGGTCCCTAAACGACCCCCGTCGGATGAGAAGTATTTTTCTAGTCTCCGAGCCGCGAGAGTTAATTATGCACATGATGAAAACTTTGTAATATGGTGGTGATGGAGTTTTGGTAAAAATAAAATATGATCAAATGTATCAAAAATTTAATGCGGTAATTGCAGCAAACACGACAGTGAGTCGACAGCTGTTGTCGACGGGTGAAAATTTTACTGATTAAAAGTAAACCTTTTCATTTTGTGCGATGCTGGCGTAAAAGCGAAAAGGTTGCCTAGAGGCGAGTTGCGTCACTGCAGGTTTACGGTCGATTGACTTTAGCAGTGAGCAAAATGGTGAAAACTTCGTCTTATTAAACTGGATTAATGGATCGAACTGATAGCTATTTACGACGTAATTCACGTAACGCTATATACACAATAGCGGTTTTATCGTACATACGCTGTAATTTTTATCGTACATAAACTGTACTGTTACAAGTTATGTAGATCATATAAACATACATAATATTTAATTTGGTATCTTAACATACGCATAATATGTATTTTTAAATTCGACACAATATAGCTTTTCGATACCAATTTTCGTTTGTTCTTGCATCAAATTGTATCATATGGTACTACAATATAATAAATTAATTTTAGATCATTCTTTCCTCCATAATTATTAAAGTATTGCCTCATTGCAATGTTTTAAATTATAAAAAGACACTTGATCCAACAGAAATAAAAACAATATTGATGAATTTATCTCATTAAATTACATGACATTATCTTAAACAATATCGTTGAACATTGTTAAAAAGTAGAGTTGTTAATTTGATTATAATGCAATCATTTTAATAGTAGGTATTTGCCACCAAATCATCGCATGTGAGTTCAATAATCTAGTCGTAATAACAAAGCTACCATATCTGTCAAAGTATAATAGAAGGTTTAAAAGCTATCGACAATGGAGTCTACTCTAAAATAGGAAACACTTTTTAGCATCTTTGAAGAGCTAGTTTTAATCTTTTCCTTCTTCCAATTTTGTATTCTATCTGAAAAATCGTTGACCGAAATATGCAGGATTAGAAATTCAATCATAATATTTTTTTATTTTACTTTCCCAGAAAGCAGCCAGGTATAAAAATTCTTCCGAATATGATCCATCAATGTAATATGTCTAAGAATATTTTAAACCACAGTGTAACAAAATATGATGCTTTGACATGCTCAGTTTGAATAAATTTAACGTAAAAAACTCATGTTTATGTACCTGTCATCTGTATACTTGTGTTTATGTTTCAAGTGATTGGTGTCGTATTGCCGGTAATTGACAAGGTGGGTGATGTTCGAAATAACAATATATTATATATTTTAGTGTCTACAAATAAATTGAAAAATATTGTTCTAGTCGTTGTGGTAATTTTAAGCCAGCTTTGATATGATCTATTGACTATGATATATGCGGACAACGCGTCTTATTTTATGTGTGAGAACGCTAATGAATGAATTATCAATATTTAAAAAAAAGTCAAAAAGCAATCCAATTCACTTTGACCGACCATTGATTTGAAGGGTGGCAAATGCGAGAGTTTTTCCAAGATTTTCTTCAAATCTATATAAAAAATCATAACCAGAGTTTTCTTTATTTATGTGCAATCTCAATGTGATAAATACAGTCTCCAAATGGAAAGGGTCTTAATATAATATTGTAACGTATGTGTGTGGCTCTTTTCAGTGATTTTAAGTATAGAGGAATGGGATAAGAATGTGGCTAGTGGTTTGGTAATGACTATATATACGATCCGCTTTCAGGACTCGTTTGAAAACCATTCATTGGTATTGGTATCAAATATTATATTATGAGATTAGATCTTATAACAGAGTATGTTTTAAAGAGAAAAAGAGTTTAAGATAACAGCAGTTATAATAAATTTAACTTCTAACGATGAAAAAACACATACAGTATGAAGGTACGTCACGTCAAGATGATTTCAAGATCAGGAAATCAAGACGTGTGCTTGAAAAAAAAATATGACCGCAGGAATAAAGTTAACCGCAGATGTTATGATGAACTTGTGCTCATCATTCTATTAATATAATAAACACTTAAATGGATATAATATGTATTAGAAACTCATCGTAGAACAGTAGTCAAAGTAATCATCATACATAAACGGGTTTTGCAACTAGATTGTTAAAGCTGTTACATCTAGCAATTTTTTGTGTTTATTTTTTCATAGTTATAACAGTAATATAATACGTCATGAAATTAAGTGTAGAGCGATATTTTTTTTTACTTAACGTATAGCTGATATCAAAGTGTATTGGATAATTTCTGTTACATTGCGTACATAGACTATAATGTTTGTTGTATCATTTTGACAATACAGACGCAAGATTTAAATGATGGTTTATTTCACATATCTTATTTTCTGGATTGATTATCAAATTTATTAGATTGTATTTTATTAAAAATACAAGTAAAATAAGCTTTAGTCTCAGCACATCCCAATACCATTAACAAATCGAAAATCGATCACAAAATGGCGCCGGTAGAAGAAAATGTATTTTTTCTTTATTGATAATTGAGGTTATTTAACCTTTTCATCCCTTGCGCAAGATTGTCGAGCTTCATACCAAAACGACCGCCTTGTTAAGTGCTTTTCAGTACTATTTAATATTATAGAATAAGTCTTAATTTTTTCGACGGCAGGTTAAAGAATAAAAAAGGGTCAGCCATTTTTATAATGTAAGTAATGAAGTATTTATTTTTGACGATTTAAATTGGTATATAATAAGAAAACCATGAATAAAGTGTGATACTACATAAAAACAGCACATAAAAATGCTGTTTTTGAAAGGAGAAAAAGTAACAACACGTACATTAAAAAAAATACAAACTAATAAGAAAGAGGTAAATGCGAGTTTTACGGAAGTAAGGTAAGTTAATTTGGTGGTACTGACAGTGAACACCTTGAAAGTGACCATAAATGTTTACAATATATTACATATATGTATGTACATCTACGGTTTGTTTATGGAAACTTTTTCACCACAGGCCTTTGGAGTACACGTTCAAATACAAACTATCACCACAACACCTTACCTTACTCTACACGTAAATCCTCTTCAAAATGGGAGAGTCGGTTAAGGAGGAGGTAAGGCACAGAAGTTTAACAGGAGCTTGTTTGGTAAATATTACATTTGCATTTGATGAGTAAGACAATAGTAATTGATAATACTATACTGTAAATATTCATCCTGACATTCGTCAATCTATTTGTAGCTTATCTCGTTTGAAAGTGTTTTCACTGAAATAGTGTTGAATGAATTGTAAATAATATATGTATACCTACTAACGCTTTAAAAAGAGTTTTTTTTTTTGAGATACAGAACTCTAAAATAAAAGAACAAAAAATAGTTGTACTGGTCACGGTATTGGCTTTATTTGAAAGATATTTTTTTGCCATTTTTGATTAAATATGATTTCGGGTATATGGGCTCTGCAGCTGGCTCGAAGGAAGCGTAATCTGGAAGTCAAAATTTCGACCACTGTTTAAAGCAGCTGGGGCCGTACGTTGGCAATAAATGTTACGATGGCACGACAAATGTTGGTTTTCAAGCAGTCCATCATTTCTGGTTTATCGGCGTAGACAAGCGACTTCACATATCACCACAGAAAATAATCCAAAGTGTGAAATCACATGATTTTGGAGGCCAGTTCACAGTTCCATTACGCGAAGTTATGCGCTCATTGATCGTGGCGAGCACTGTGTTGGGTCGTCTTTTCGAAACCACAACCTTCCACTTTATTGTATTTCAATTTGTGGAACGAAAATGTCGGTAATCATGTATCTATACCACTTTCCATTGGGTGTGGCGTTATTTTTTTGAAAAATATGGACCAATGGTTCCACTAACCCATAAAGCACACCAAACAGAAACTTTTTGTGTAATTTAATGGCGTCTCAATAATGACATGTAGACTTATTCACTCGAAATGCGACGATTTGGCTTATTGACGTAACCATTTAACCGAAAAGAAAATTTTGTGATACTGAAAAAAGTGAACCACTATTTTCAAAACGAATTTGCAAATTTCGCAAGTGTTGTTCTAGTGTAAGTCTTATCATTGTAAAATTTCAAAATAAACTGACCACAAATGATTTGTCAGCCATCGAATTGAATGTCGCTGGAAAAAGTGTTGCTTATTCGAAAAACAAACCTCTAAAAAACATCCAATACATAGTTCAAAACTCATTAAACAATCAGAAACTTTTAACAGTTACACCTAAATCCTTAATCATTTCACAGGATAGACTATTGTATACATATGTCCTGAATAATTGATATAATCACTACATTGTTAAAGTTACTGCCGTGAAGTTAGTTGATAACTGTCGGGCAATAAAGTTAATTGGAAGTTGGGAATAGACAAGCCGACGCTACGTCTGAACCGTCTGCCACCGTTTCAATTAACTAAGTTTTGTAACATAATAGAAGCGGATATTTGGGTTCCATTATAAACGACTTGTTCAGCATAAAATTGGAAAATAAAAGAGTTAAGATAAGGCTCATAAAATGCCATTGTATGTAAAAGAGGTCGCCACCTACGTATATTGGAAACTTCTTTTTGTATTACTAAGTCGATATGATATCGAGACCAGTGTTACTTCAACGTTTCAATTCAGTGTACCGCTTTTTCTTCGATGTCACCCACGTACAGAATGTGTCGTTTTTTGTAACTTATCACATTTAAAGCCGATTTATTGATTAACAAGACTTGGCTGCCTTTTCATTTATTTAAAAAAATACATTAACTTCAGCTGCATAATAAAAGAGACCCTAGCTGACCGCATGTGGCTCGCGGGCCACGATTTATGCATCATCTTTATTCCATGACTTGAAATCATTATGGATGATATTTACCGAGCCCCTTGTTTAGATATTAGCAGTCCATCGCTGATTTTAACTAACCAAAGATATTTTTTGAGCAATTTTCCAAAACAATTTAGACATGATTAACAAAGCCGCAGCGGGCTGTTGTGGCTGTTATATAGAATATCCTGGAGAATGTTGAATTGTTGCACAAAATATTTATTGAAACACATTTAATTCGACTACGTTATTGTATTTTTGAAAGTTATCTTTGAATAGGCTTAAATATAATTTAATTTCATATTTATTTTTTTTTTGGCCAGTGACTTATCAGTCAATAGATAAGTGCTGGTGCGCGCAACACCATTTGAGTAACGCTGATCGTAGCCTATTTATTTTCAGGCCTTCTTAAAGAAACTAGTACAGTAGTTTAATAAATATAAAAAAATATGTATGTAAAGCAGTGGCGTAGCTAGAAATTTGGGCCCCTCATGTAAATGTCACGCAAACCCCACCTCCTTAATATTTATAAATAAGGGACCCCTTTTTTGCTGAGCTTTCGTGTATCGCAAGATTACTATGAGATGACTACGCCGCTAATGGTAGTGGGCCAAATATTATTAATATGTCAAGTATGTAACATTATAGCTCGTTTGTGCAGTGAAAAATAAAATTCTTTGTATATATAATATATAAAATTACACATGACAAGCTACTTTTTTTGGTAAATTAGTTTTTTATATTGAGTATGAAGAAATTTGGACCATCTTTTTTGCTGTGCCCTCATGCATTGCATGTTTCTGCTATGAGGTGGCTACGCCACTAATATAAAGATATTTTTCTTTAGTTGCAAATACTAAAAAAATACAGTAGCGTTTGTAAGTACATGAAATCATTTTATTAATTGAATGTATCAATATTTTTAGCACGTAAGAGTCACGACAAAACATCGATAAAAAATGCAAGGTTGGCTGAGGACGTCATTATTTGGTGTGTTTTAGTCATCACTGAGCATCTATTTATTATGATAATGTCTTCTAAGAATCAATAAAACTTCGGTGTAATATATCAAGCACCTTATTCTTGCGGAAGTCATACGTATTATAGATGTATTTTTGTTGATCTGTTAATCAACCTCTCGAAAAGTCAAGCGATGGAATGATAGAGCGAGGATAATACTAGTGTTTAGCTGGTCGCTGTTTTTAGGAATGGATGAGTGCGAAGAGAGTTTGGACATCACAGACACCCACGCCTTCGAACATTAATCCATAATCAATCAATTTATGAAACGATTTGGAAACTGGCACTTGCAAATTATTGTCAAGTTTGAGTTCATTAGTTATAAACGCACTCTTTGATAATGAATAGCTTCGATGAATTGGTGACGTTAATTTATTAAAATCTGATTTTAAATTAATCATCTTTTTTAAGACAGATACAAGACTCTGAATTTTAGGTATTTAAACTGCTTCTGTTCTTATTTTAAAACAATTGTTTGAAAATATTTGCTCTTATTTACAAGTGAAACCGATTAGGGGATCCAATTACGAGATTTCGGAATTCACAATTATTTTGGATGTGGGTTTTTGGGATAACGGAATTGATCACTGGGGTAAAAGTTAGAAATAAGAATTTATAAAATAGTTAAGTAGGTGAAAGAAACACCTATTCTATTTTAGCTCGCTATCGGATTTCAAAAAAAAATGCTCACTGGCTGATTTAAAAAACCTAAAAATTTACGGACTTTCCATTATTACAAAGTGTAGGACCTTTTTTTTAGCTCCATCCTTTCTAAACGTTACGACTGCCAGTGACTCCAGCGCAAAAAAATTACGGGATTTCACGAATTTTTTACAACACTCAATACCGAAATCCCAGGATTAGTACTATCACATTCCCGGAATTTTGGTATCAGAAAACTTGACGGGATCCCAGGATTCGAGACCCCAGTACCAACCGCAGAGAAACTGGCAAAGGCAATTTTTTTCTAAGATGAAATTTCATACTAATTGATAAAGATGATTGTCTTTTGTTTTATGCGTTCCCCGTTAAGTGCAGTGCTGTAATTTATTTTTATAGATTATACCCTATTTTCATGGTGATAAAATGAATCACTTGTTGTCTTAATGACTCGCGAGACATAGGTTGTTATAGTGTGTAAACAGAACATCTACAAGTTTAATAAACCTTTATCCGTGCATAGTTAATTTGGTCGAGATGGTAAAAATAGTATCTTGTTCAAGAAAAAAAATGATAGTTTTGCTATCAATACTAAATCGATGACATTGAAACAAACAGGTAAAAACGTGATATAAAAAGCTTATTTTACAAAATCGATTTAGACCTTATCAAAGCAGTGATTTGCAGGCAATAAAAAGCTCAGTGGAGTAGGCACAATGCCTGCCGCATTCCGTGCCGAGCCAAAGCTCCTCCCTTTAAAGTTCAATGCCATGCGAAAGCTCTCGCCTGGTTTGACAGAACTTAGCTTTCAACAGAGTGACTCAGGCGGACGGTAGGTAGTCAGACCACTATTGATGAATAACACGCAACGGTTAGAAATCGGTGTACTCCATCAACACACAGTAATGGATATTTTGAAATGTTAAATAAAGTGAGTCTATCTAGCTTATCGAATGAAAGAATTAACGCGTTTAAATTAATGAGAATTAATTGATTCGATATAATAATATATTTATCCAGTAAAATGGTATTGTAAAGGAAAGTTTTAAAGATAACTTCCATTAATCAATACAAGAAATTTACATATATGTGAGAGACAAGCTTTGGTTAAGCAACTTTTATAAAATCGAAATTCTAACGTAACCAAAATGAAAATTGAGTGATACTTAATTTCCATCAAATAATCGTAAAAAAATAGTCGATGTTTTAAAGTTTAATTTTTAAAAATATTTGCTAGACTAAAAATAGTGAATTATATCAACTACAAAAAAAATGAAAATCGTATTTTTTGAACGCAAACTAATTATCATTGTTTGTGTTTTTACGATCTCTTGTAAAGTTGTAGTTTATGTAGTTTTGCGTTTTTCCCTGCGGCTTAATTAAATGATATTTCATAATAGTTTTGTTTAGGTCGTATAAAAATACAACACAGTAGGTGAGCAGTAAATACGTTGGGAAAATTTATATATTACTTTTTAAATGGCGCCATCATTAACTATTATATTTCAACTAAAATTTAATTATAAATCTGCATTAAAATATCTTGCTTCAAAGATACTGTAACTTTATAAGTTGTTTTTAGCATACGGCCCGCGGGCCTGGCTGAAATTTATTATCTCTTGTAAAAATATATTGCTTCAGGAAATATGTTTAATAAAACATTATGATACGCATTAAAAAAAATAATCATAAAAAAGCTTCATAATTCAGTACATTAATTTCTCTACGCGTATAATATCAGAAGAAAGGCCGTCTAACATAACTTTCTAATCAGATAAAGATGGCTTACAGTGTTATTCTTTATCAAAAATCTAAAAGGGTTTTTCCTAGCGGAAATGCTGTACAGTATTAATACGTTTTGATTTTTATGTGAGATATATTTGCTTTTAGATATAACCAGTATGCTTCCGGTGATTCGAATACGCGTCACCGACAGATGCATTTTTTCTTTGATCAAACAATCTAATTGGATACATTGATGGAAGATTTTTGAACTCAAAGGCTTAATAAAATTTATCATTATAAATCATAAATTATTGCTTTCGCTATACCGTTATTAAAAATAAGAGATCTAAAAAAATATACATATTGTAAAGGAATATATATATTTTCGTATTATATCATTCTTACAAAAAGTGTACTAAAAACAATAGTTGGTAGAAAAAAAATCGATTATTGAAACATGTGTTTTTAATGGTAATATTGTTTATAAAGTAAAAATGGTAAAGTATTGCTTGCAAAGTTTATTGAAAAAATATTGTTTCGTTTTTGGCACATCTTCTTAGGTCGTATTGCCGATCTTTTTTCGCAGTTTTTTTTTTACCGATTGAAAAAAATAGATTAAGCTGCTATTGATGGAAAGATTGTTGAAAAATTTAATAAATATTTAAAAAATACTGTTGTTTATTGTTATATTAATATGTTTTTAATGTGTGATGGGAAATTAAAATACATTTGTGTAAACATAAAAACGATAGAGATCAGTTATTTTAACTGAAGATAATGAATCATTTATCAATAATAAACATGTTAAAAACAAGTGAAAAGCTTCGTATATTGATACAGTGGCGTATTAAAAAAGATAAAAACCTTTTTGTACTAACGCCATATTATTTTTTAAATATCACGTACAGTTTCGTTCATGGCAAGCATTATCAACCGTTGAAAACTAATTTGAAGGTTTCAAAAATAGTTTTAAGGTTTCCATTGTCAATTCTTAGAGAAAAGTTATTATGTTAAGTAGAAAAAACACTTTTTGTACTAATTTTATATTATTAATTATAGATCAGGACTGATTCTGCGCATCGCGAGCGTTATTAACCAAACTATAAATCAATGCGGAGTATCAATAATTGTTTGTAACGGCTTGTTTTTACTTAATTTTGTAAAAATAGCCATGGACCGATTTATATTTTCATCATTTGATAATGCTAGCGATGAGAAAAACCAGTTTTGATCTTTAATAAATAATGTATAAAACAAAAAAGTGTTTTGTATTTTTAAGACGTCACGTCTGAAACTTTTGACTTACCTTTAAGCGTACATATATTATTTGTAAAATAATTCAAAAGTTTTCAAATAATATTTATTATAAAAGACAAAATAGATTGCTGCATTATGTTTACCATGATGCGGCAATTTCTATGAAAAATGTCTGCCATGAGAATTTATAGTACGACAGTACATACTACCTTCCGCACTGCAATCGATTATTTTCAGCTGCGATTTTTCAAACTCACTGCAAACACGCAAGCCCCTGTCACAGGGTAACTCTTTTTAGATTCACTAAATTAGAAGCCAAATATATTCCGGTTTTTGATACCTTGGTAACACTGTAACAAAGTATAATAGAATCTGCAATAAACAAAACCTGCAGAAGATATTTAAAATCTATTACATTCAAAGTCGATACCGCAAAGGTGTGACCGTTACTAAATATTAATTCATTGTATGTACCTTACGTTATTTACTGTTATTAATTATGCTAATTTAATTAAATGCTTGTGTAGCAATTTGAATGTGAAAAAGACAGGAAGCAGAAAGCGGATCCAATGTTTAAAAATTAACAGCATCCGTGAATAGTTCGACAAGCTCTTTTTCAATTATCAAATTATTCAAATATCGAATACTATTTTTTTGCATGCATGCTTTAATTATGCTAATAACCGGTTTTACTCATCGTTACACCTTTTTAGTAATCATAACTAATTTAATATATGTAAATAACCCTGTTTTTTTTGCCCGGGTTCCAGGGATTAATCATTCAACATAATATCATGCCAGAATTGGTTAAGATCACTGCCGAAAAAAGTGGGTTATAAAGAGATTCCAGAATTTTCGTGAACTCGAAGTGACAATTTGACAGATTCCTCAATTATTGAAAAATTGTGAGACCTTTTTTAAACTCATTTCTCTGAAAAAGTTACGAGTTGATAAATTTCACATTTTCTTCTGTCCTTGGCTATGCTTAGGGATTTTTAAATGCTATAGTAAATCCCGAAATACAAGGATTAGTACAGGAGTGGGGAACCTTTTCTACTCTAAAGGCCGCATTCATTTTTTTGTTTCGACATGAAGGCCGCAGTAAACATTGACTAGGGAATTTTTGGCCGGAAACAATTTTATGCAAATTTCTAAAGCCCAGAAATTTGCGGATTTCCCAAAATTACTAGCGTGGGACCTTTTTTTAGGTCTTTCAAGGATTTTTACTTCGAAAATCCCAAGAATTCACGAAATTACAAACATTTTCAAAATAAGAGAATTGGCCAGAAGGCCGCACCAGAGTAGCCAAAAGGCCGCAGGTTCCCACGCCTGGATTAGTACAAAGACGATTCTGGAATTACGGGATTTTTTACGGAAGTGAAGAAGAAGGACATCTTAAAAGTGTTTTTTTTTGTATATTTGAACAATTTCGTAATTTTTCGAACATGATTGAATTGAATGTTATCTTCTAAAAATACATTTGTACTAAGGGTTACTAAAAAATATCGGTGTTTTTTTTAATAAAAAAGTCAATAAACCTTTTATAATAAAATCATGTTGAAAAGAATTTGAAGAAAATATGAATTAACACATTTATGAGTGAGTCATGATGTATATTGCAGTCACTGACACTAGACGCACCTAGCACAACACAACAATGAAACAAAAAATGAATATGATCCATATGTATATATGAACATTGCTGCACAAAAAAGAATAAAAGAAGAAAGAACAAATAATATTGAGTTATTATAATATGATGAATATTTGACCAAATTTCAAATGACGGCTTGATCGCTATGTTACTTATGACCAAAGCCAAAGTTTCTTTATTATATAATAGCATACACGTCCTGTTTCGAATATGGTAATGATTTCCTATGCCAAAATTGCTATGCACAAACGTTATTGGCATACCAACAAAGACAGGACTAGTTGCATTTGATTACTGGGACGATAAAGCGAAAATAAGTTTCTTTATTACTTCTTTGTATTCCAAAGCTGCCGATTATTATTATGATACTGACGTTTACAAATGAGAAGGAGTCAATACATTTAAATGATTGTGAGAGTATATCTCAATGATGTAATGGTCAGCGGCAGATTAAGCACATGGGAGGCCCCAGGCAGAATAAAATTTGGAGGCCCTGTTTTTTGGATAACATGAAAACGTCAGAAAATGTCAAGTAAAAATATATAAAATATGAACCAAAAGAATATGGGTTATATTATATAAACTATTTTTGAGGCCTCTAATTTCGGTGACCCCAGAGGCGCACCTAATAATGAAAAAGATGTCTAATAGAAAATTTAAATTAACTTTGATTATTCCACGTATTGTGTAACTAACTGTGACACGTGTTTCGCTTCTTTCAAAGGCATCTTCAGACTTACTATCGCAAAGTTTGCTTAAGTAATGAAGCAAGATTGATTCTAACATTTTAAAATTATAAAATTACAAAATGGATTGGGTTTTTTTTTTCCTTTTAAGAGGAGCAAGGAGGGGGGTGTAGAATCGAAATAAAGCAAACAGATAATGATACTAATTTTACTAATGAGTTGTAAACAATCAGAATGGGATTTTTCCTTTTTAATGGAAGCAAAGAGGGGATTATAAAATGCAAACAAATTTAATCATACTACTAATGACGTTAAACATTACAAACTATTAAAACTAATGAGCTACAATCAATCATCTAGGTTTGTGATTACTCTATTAATTGGAAACAATTTTAGTAACGGGGAACCGCCTGTGCTATTAAGAATATTATTTAATAATATTTCTTTTTTGTTAAGAGTTTTATTAATTTCTAAAAATTCTAAGCTATTCATCTTTAAACCCTTTTTATTTACTCGGTGGAGTATTTCTAAATTACAAATCTGATTAAAATTATGATTATTTTCTATTAAATGATTGGCAAACTCAGAGAAATTGTTACTTTTTAGACATCTTATATGTTCTTTAATTCTAATATTAAAGTTTCTACCTGTCTGTCCAACATAAGACGCTTGACAGTCTCCACAAGAGAGTCGATAGATACCACTCTGTGACGATGAATCTACGCGATCTTTACTGTTCAATAAAATTTTACCTAAATTATTTACTGTATAAAACGCGGGTTCTATATTGTCTGGCAAAAATTTAACTATCTTTGACGAGATGTCTCCTAAATAAATAATTCTACGCCAGTTTTTAATATTATCGTTTGCTTTCTTCTCTCCTGAAAAAATATTATTTACTATGAGTTGTTTAACTTGCTTACGTTTAAGTAAGTTAACTACTACGTCTGTGTTGTAACCATTATTTACAGCTATCTGTTTAATAATGTTTAACTCTAATTCAAAGTTGACTTTAGTGAGAGGGATGTTAACTAATCTATTAATCATTGCATGGAATGATGAGAGTTTTTGCGACCACGGGTGAATTGATTGATGGTGAATGACGACATCTGTATAAGTAGGCTTTCTGTAAATGGCAAATTCTAATCTGTTGCTATTATTTTTCTTTATTGTTATGTCAAGAAAATTTAAGGTATTTTGTTGCTCGATTTCTAGTGTGAATTTAATATTTGTATGCAATGAATTTAAATGACGTAAAAAGGTATCTAACTGTCTATCTGTTCCTGTCCAAATGCAAAAGATATCGTCTACATAACGATACCAAGTTTTTACATTTTTAAGTAACGTGTGATTTGACTTAAAGAGATTATTCTCAAAATAATCCATAAAAATATCCGCGAGCAAAGGTGAAATAGGACCACCCATAGGTAATCCTACCGATTGTTTGTAAAATTTTTTATTAAACAAAAAATAGTTTTGTTCAATACAAATATTAAAAAGTCTAAGCATTTCTTTAACGACGTTGCTATTAATATCCGAAAAAGTTAAAATTTCGCTGACTATATTTTTGCACTCTTCCGTTGGTACGTTAGTAAATAAATTTGTTACGTCGAATGATACTAATTTACAATTACTAGTTAATTGTATGTCTTTGATTTTTTCTGTGAAGTCTATGCTATTCTTAACTGTATACTTCGGTTTAAACACGTTGTAAGAATTAAAAACGTCATTTAATTCACGGGCGATTTTGTAAGATGGAGAACTACAAAAAGATACCACGGGACGAATCGGTATCAAGGGTTTGTGTAATTTGGGTAAGCCAAATAATCTCGGAGCTTGTGGGTTTAAATTAATAACTTTATTTTTATTTAAGTAGAAAATGATAGGGCAGTTTTTGACACACGTTTTTACCTCATCTTGAAATTTGGATGTAGGATCCTTGTTAAGTAATTGGAAATGATCTCCTTTCGACAAGAAGTCTTCTACTTTCGATGTATAATCTAATGAGTTTAAAATTACTATGGAATTGCCTTTATCTGCTTTCGTCAGAGTAAGGTTTTCTCGACGTAAAATATCTTTGATATTTTTCGCCGTCCGCATATCGGAATTCGATGATTTCAATGAGTTTAAGTCTAATTCTTTTATTTGTTGGGCACAAATATGTTTAAAAGCAACTGGTTGTTTGAATAGAGCAACATCTAAATCTACTGCTAGATTTTCAACACATTTGTCTAACATACTGTTGGAGATGTTAAATTTAAGGCCTTTTGACAAAAGGTTCATTTCTGAGATACTGAATGTATGTGATGACAGGTTCTTAATATTTCTCTGAGTTTGCCAATCATTTAATAGAAAATAATCATAATTTTAATCAGATTTGTAATTTAGAAATACTCCACCGAGTAAATAAAAAGGGTTTAAAGATGAATAGCTTAGAATTTTTAGAAATTAATAAAACTCTTAACAAAAAAGAAATATTATTAAATAATATTCTTAATAGCACAGGCGGTTCCCCGTTACTAAAATTGTTTCCAATTAATAGAGTAATCACAAACCTAGATGATTGATTGTAGCTCATTAGTTTTAATAGTTTGTAATGTTTAACGTCATTAGTAGTATGATTAAATTTGTTTGCATTTTATAATCCCCTCTTTGCTTCCATTAAAAAGGAAAAATCCCATTCTGATTGTTTACAACTCATTAGTAAAATTAGTATCATTATCTGTTTGCTTTATTTCGATTCTACACCCCCCTCCTTGCTCCTCTTAAAAGGAAAAAAAAACCCAATCCATTTTGTAATTTTATAATTTTAAAATGTTAGAATCAATCTTGCTTCATTACTTAAGCAAACTTTGCGATAGTAAGTCTGAAGATGCCTCTGAAAGAGGCGAAACACGTGTCACAGTTAGTTACACAATACGTGGAATAATCAAAGTTAATTTAAATTTTCTATTAAAATGAACTTCCACAAAGTTACCGCCGAAACCATCGAAAGTATTAAAAAGATGTCTTCTTCTTTAGTCATGTTCGCTCCCTATGTGGAGCATATGGCCGCCACGCGGCACCTCCATGTTTCCCTGTCTCCCGCCAATTTCTTTGCTTCCTCCCATGACATGCCAGCATACCTCAGTTCCGCCGAGTGCATCCTATAGATAGTACCCGACGGACGTCCGGGACGCCGGAATCCCACCGGTCGAAAGAAGAGGCAGGCAGGAGTAAGGCTTTCCGGAGGCATCCGCAGCACGTGACCTAGCCAGTTCAAACGTTTCTCCATAACCACTGAGTGACGGGACGCTGTCTTGTGCGCTCCCTTATCTCTGAATTCCTTACAAAATCAAACCACCTCACCCCCATTATCCGACGCAAGCATCTGTTCTCGAAGCTCAATATACGGTTTTTCTGATTCTTTGTCAGGTGCCATGATTCGCAACCGTAAAGCAGTACCGGCAGAATGCGTGCGTTGAATAAGTGGCATTTGGTTTAAATCGAATACAGCTGTGTGTCTGTGAAAAGATGTAGCCGGTAACAATCAAATATTTTGGCGCCATAACTGAACACATCAACACTAGTCTCACAAATGTGTGGTGTGTATTAATGAAACCATTGCTTCAGTTTTTGTTCTCCCAGTGGTTTGAGTAGAAACTAAATTTTCTTTAATACCACAATCAAAACCATAACCTAATTATCTTTTGATGTAACCACACACATTATATGTAAAATTGAAGTCGAATATAATTTGTAATTTCAGTATAATGTCAAGCTTATAATAATGTGTATTTTCAAGATAGAATGATAAATGTAAATGCTGTTAACTCTTTACGCCAGTATTTTTTATCGGTCAATTAGAATTTTATAAATATTATTTTATTATATAATTGTGATCCCACATAATAATTATCTACTGAGTAATTTCATAATACAATATAATGAAACAGCATTGCGTTCTAAAACTTGCAGACATGCATGGAATCATTTTACATTGAATTGCAATATGCAAACGAATTAAATTTTGATGGGAAAACATTTCAACACGAATTTCTTTTGTTTATACATTTACAGAATGTAGAATGCGGCCATTATTATACGGTGGCGAAATAATCTCTTTTGAAGAAATTCGTGTAAACAGCCGCCGGAAAATTGTTTTACGCATTCAATTGCACATGTCCACGTTTTGTATTGTTTGCGGGTTACATACAGAACAGTATGGTGCTGTAGAATGGAATTTTAAATACAAGGCACGGTAAAGCAACATGATGGCCCCACATTTATCTTTTTCATAAACGTTCAGCGCGTTTAATTGTAGGTCTTTACATCCCTTTTATATGAATTCAAGTCCTCGGATTGCGACATTCCCGACATTTTGAGGTAGTTTAAAATATCTTCTATGTCTATTGTTTACGCTATTTCATCTAATCATTTTACTCTGCGCTTAGGGAACAAATTGATCACGACGATTATGAGTTACTTTTTAGCCCAGTTAAAAGTTTTACTTTGGAAATATTTGCATCACCTGTCAATTGCTAGCCATTGCTTATATTATCAGATCAAATATGTTGATATCGATGACCGATTTTTATATGAATATATATATATATATAGACTGTGGAAAGGAAAAAAGACGTTACCAACAGTTTTTTCAAAACAGGCTTTTTTCGATAATCACAATGTATCAAACTTCATACACGTTCTATCAAGGGGTACAAGCTACAAATGCCGAATTACTGTGTAGATTTAGCTTTTAAGTGTGAAAAAGATGACCTTGTAAAAAATTAAAACCAAGAAAAAAGACTTACATAAAAGTTTTTCCTAGACAATTTCTTTAATATATATTAAATTACGTCAATTAAACACCAGTTTAGAAATCTCCGTGCACTTCAAGGTTGTGTATAATTCATAATTTGCATATGGCCCAAAATCATCAAAACACGTTTTTTGCGCCTCCTGTAAAATTTGATATGTGTTGGTTACGTTCCTTTTCCTTCCCATAGTCGATATATATATCTTGTATAATCTGAGGATTTTTTTGTGAAATTCATTTGACGGAATAAAAATCCGTTAAAAATTCGAGGCAAACAAGTTTTTGTTTGTTTGATATACAGATTTTACCTGAATTTGCATTTTTTTGGTTGGTTCCTTGAAAAATGTGCATATTCTAAGTTAGAGACCAAAGGCAGGGATCGTTAAGACGTGGCTCTTTTTCTGATCAAGCTTTTGTTTGTGTACTGCTCATTGCAAAAGTGGACAATTTTTTTTCTTCATTTGATATTATCACGAGAATTTTTCGCTACATCCCGACAATTACTTTATTTAGCATGTATTAAAACCACTTAAAAGAATCTCATTTGAAAAAATATATTTATGACTCTTGAAAATATTCTGATCCGCTGTGCTACTCATATTTGGCTTATTTGTTCCAATTACCGAACATTACTAAAGGCCTTAAAAAAGCTTCTAGGAGAGGCTTACTTATTACTAACTTTAGGATTGTCAGAAATTGTTCATGAATAACCAACCGACAAAAATATGTTTTGCATTATTATTCAGTAGAAAAAAATATTATATTCTCTCCATATTACCACAAACAAAGCCAATACAAGTTTAAAATATCTCAAGAATACTTTTGTAAGATACAATCGATCACGTCCGGCGAACCACTCCCAAATAATAATGTTGTTTTAAATTTATTATCATACCGATGTGTTATTACAAAACACTTTCAAATTCAGGTGGACATGCATGCATTCAATCCTTAATGTTAATCAGGACACAACAATGAAAGGTATCACGACTGAAATTAACATTCAAGGCAGTTCAGCATGTCCTTCGCGAAACAGCGTTATCGATAAAATAAATAAAAAACAGACAGTCATCGAATGCCCAAATATCAAATCAGAGGTTTACTTGCAGTCAATATTTTAAGTAAATTCAGTATAACTAACGTCGTCGTAGCTTGTGGAATACATAGCCAATTAAATTCTGTGAAGTTCACTGTACAAATTTATTACATTTTAATGAAAATTTTACGCAGTACACGTGTCAGTAGTAAACTAAACCGAAAACTTTACAATTCAAAATTTAATCAAATACAGCAGGTTTATTATTTACGGATTTCATTTGTACTATAAATAATTAACTGCTCTTAAATTTTTTCAAATATGAAGATAAACATGCTTATTAAATATTTTTAAAACTTGCATTATTTGATCAGAAAATAATTTGATTAAACTTGTTTTTCCTATCGGTAATATGAGATGCTGTTCTTATCCTCAATGAATGCATTATCATATTCACCAACGAATTTTGTGTATGGGTTTTTCAGTTTTTTTATCAGTTGAATTTTATGTAAATATAATAAATATTCTGTTTTGTATTATTGTAATTTTTCAATCAACATTATATTTGAGGAGCAAACATTCAAAAAGTGTTTTGTCACAAATTTTGAAAAATGGCGTTTTATATCAACTCTGATAGCCCATAATAAAACCTATGAATGGAAATCAAAATTAGTGTTCAAAGAGGTTTTTTTTCATATTAAAATGAAATCATAAAGTTGATACATTCATACAAACCGTCACTTTTGCAACACTTAAATCATCATTTTCCAAGCTTTGTATTTGTGTGACAAAACACTTTTTGAATGTTTGCTCCTCATTTGTCAAATGCAAAGCGTATTGGCGTCAGCTGTAATCTTAATTTAATTTAATAAATATGCAGTAATTTAAGTTTAATTTAAGATTTAGACTAAAGGTGCTTGGTGAAATTTAAATATTAAATTTGTTTCGTTCAAAAGGCGAAACTTGGGTCGTTAGTGACAAAACTTGTGTGAATGTATGTACATAATTTAAACGAATCAAATTAAATATGTAGTATTTTTTTGTACGTAGAATACACTTCAAGAAAACCGCGTAAAAAGATGCAGTAAACATAGATAAAAGAAAAAAAAGCTTGCAGTCCATCCATCCCACAGTTGAAAAATAGTCGATGGAAAAAGACGATTAGGTGTAATTAAAAAAACTTAAGTTAAACATGATAAATTAAGTAAAATTATAAATACATCGTAAAAAACGAAATGCGTATTGATCAAATAATATTTTTCAATACCGAAATACCATGTCTCAATATTTGATATTTCTCTCCAACGATTGAATTTACATACAATCCGGTCAAGGTTGAATTTTTATAATTCTTATATCAAACATTCAAACAACTTGCCGAGTTGCTTCATGAAATGAAAATCAATTCAGTTATGCTTGTTTGTAGGTGCTTAATATAATTTTACACTGCAGCCTGAGAATAATGAAATATTTGCATAACATCATGAAGTTTATTAATGTTTTCAAAACAAATTTGAGGAAAGTAGTTTTCAATTCTCAAGAATAATGAAAAAAAAACAAAATAGTTACATTGAATGAAATAAAATAAACAAATGATTTTAATCGTAATAAATATGAGTGCTTATTAGTGGATAGGAATGGTTTGTTTTGTAATAACGTAAAAGCAACTTCTCAAAAGCGATGCGGTTGGGGAATGTTAAAAAATTAACAATAATATTGGTTGATTTAAAGCATGAAAGATAAATATAAAGAAATCGTACCCTTCTTTAATTATGTGTGATTGATTGCATTAACCCAACAGACTCTAAATTTAATTTAATAAAGAACTAGTGGAAGTAAATACACGTTATAAATCACACTGGAAATACGTGACAAAAAGAAAAAGTTTTATTTATTGAACGTTTGTTGTCAGTATTCGTTAAGGGGATTTATTATCAATTAGTTGATAAATCCACATATAAATTAAACACAGCAAGATTGATAAAGAAAAAAATAAATAAAGTACGAGTCCTTTATACACGATAGAAAATAAATTAATATATAATTTGAGAGCTTGTTTTGTAGCCCCACATATTTTTAGATCCTCAGATAGATTTTCAGATAGGTAGCAAAAAATAAAAACAACTCATGACTTTTCGATGTATATGTCTTAAGACAGATCCTAAGCAAAAATCATTAACTAACGCATGATGCTAAGCACTTGTATTTTTTATACTTTTATAAAATTACTGCTTAATCATACTATTTAATACATAGTATATTTTTTCCATGTCGTGCCGGCTGCGTGGTCGAGTGGGCAACGTCTTTAGCTTAAAACAGTGCTTCCCAACCTCTTTCATGCCACGGCATCCTAAATCATAAAAAAAATCTGCTGCCCCCGATTTTTTTTTATTTCACATGTTTATATTTTATCACAAAGAATGTTTGAACTTTTTTCTGAAAATTTTTAAGCCGCGAAAAACCGAAAGACCCCAAGTTGGGAGGCACTAGCTTAGAATACGGAAGTCACGGGTTTGAATCCCAATACGGACAGTTTTTTATTAATTGATTTTTAAATCGATTTGTGAATTTCTGTTCAATGGCAGGGATGTGTGTGATGTCTTGAATTCCCTCTCCCATCCTATTCTAAATACGGAATGTAGCGATAGCGATTAGCTAACCACTAGTCCTGTCGTAGCCCTATACTTCTACCCCTACTCTCTTTAAAAAAATGGGAAACTCTTCTGTTGGAGATAAGAAGTTCATATGCTTCATATTGGGAGCGAAGATGGTTAAGATATTTTTTCCTGATTGAAATAAATTGGCTTTATAGACATCATCAAGATGTAGCTTTTTATTTTGTATGTTTCAATTTTATTACTAATTGTTTTTAGCAGCGCATGTCGCGTATTAATTATCGTACTAAATGTATTTGTCAAGAGAATGCTGTGAAAAAAATATTGACAGACATGAAGTCAGAAACGATTACATTTCATATTATTAATAATATTTGATAAAACAACTATTTAAGCGGTTTCTATTTAAAGAATTGGCAACAACGCAAAAAAGTATTGTTAATGATTGCACTTGCTGTGAATTCGACTTGGCTTATAATTAATGAATAATGATACCAATGCTAAAAATGTTCTCCGAGTTTCTACGTTGTCAAGCGCAGATATTATTTTCAGTGATAGTTACTGTATATCACATAGCGAACATTATACATAAGCAATAACAATGGAAGTCTAAAAATACTGAAAATTCAATTAAATTTGTTATTACGCAAGAACAACAGAGAATCCTCAAACGTAGTCTGCAATGCGAGAGAAAATTCTCAGAAACAAAACGTATGTAGGCGTATGATTCTGCTGAAATATAATATTTATGCCTGTTTGTTTGCTCGCAGTAATCTTGTCTGTATATCGCACCCTTAGTGGAATACTGAATAACTCTACGACCGTATTTTTTCAGTGTCTGTGAAAACATAACTGATTTACATTGAATAATACAGGAATGTGATAAGAAATTATTTTAGAAAGGGTTTGACAGTCATGCATATAATTGAAATCATTACATGTTACTGTTTCTAAAGGTATAATAACGTTAACGATGTAAAGTAAACAATCCAAAATGTTTGTTTTGAACAAAATGAACAGTTTTGCTCTTACAGTGATAGCAGTATATTTATGAAGAAATACTAATGCTATTTAAAATATTGCAAGATATATATTATTTTATTAAGAGAAACAATTTGGTATAAATCGCTGTTTGTTATTGATCATGTTCTTTGTGGCTTGAAAATTGTTAGTCTCACTATGTTAAATAAACCATTTGAATGGGTTAAGTCTTTGATAAACTTTTTCAATCGAATTGTTCATTCCCTGAATGAAACTACTCTTACCATTGAATTGTAAATAAAAAATGCTGATTAATGAAAAATATTAATAAAATTAATATTGTATAAATAAACAAGTTTGATTTTTGACAGTTGAAAATGCTCGCGATGACCGAAATCGGTCGCAATCGATGATAAGTAATGTTGAATTAGTACAAAAATTGTTTTTAATATATGTGGTTATAATATATTGATGATTTAATACATTTTTAATTAAAGTAAGGATGCTAGAGTAGACGAGAAAATATATTGAGTTGAAATGCAAAAGTATAATATTCAGATAAACGAGAAAATAGTACTCCACCAATTTACCCAAAATGATGAATTCAACGATACAAGTGTTACAACAGTAGTTTACCAGGGATACGATATATGTATATTGGTATACAAAATTACTTTATTGGCATTAGGTCCTTTGATGTGATGAAATTTTATCGGGTAAATGGATATAGTTGTTACTTGTGATTTATTTTTATTTGTATCGTAGATTTCAATTGTTCTACACAGTGGATTGAAAACAATTTGACATTCGATTTTTTTTCCAAATATTTGATGTTAGTAAAAATATTTCGTTTTTGTTAATAAAGATAATGATTAAAACAATTAGTTTTTGATTCAATGCGTTCGTTGCCGCTGTACGTATCCATTAGTTAAGCCACTAGCTACAAGTGATACAGGAAAGCATAACATATTATTCACCACAATCATTATGGAATCCGTTGATAGAAAAATCGTATGTTTAGATCAATAACATATTTATGGGGTTTGACAGACGTTATTCAAAAATTTGATAAGCATATTTTATATGTCCGCTCCCAACGTGAAAAATATGGCCTCGCAGTGGAGGTATCTCAACATAAGCTTTTCTACGAGAACTGTTTGTTACTCAAAACGTTTTTTAGGATTGGAAGGGTGGGAGAAAATTTTCAGACATCATAACCATTCATGCCTTTAAGCAGAGGTCGACAAATCGATTGAAAAATGCAGTTCGTACTGGTCTTTGAACCCGTGAGATCCGTCACGGAAGCCAACGATGCAGCCGCTATGCAACCACTACGATATGGTTCCCGACAATAAGCAGAAGCGATACTAAATGAGTATGTTAATTAATTAATTAATTATAAATTTTTAATATTAAAAAAAAAAGACATTACAGCTTACGCTAATGCGTCAAATATGTTGAAGTTGAAAGATTATACGAGATAAACTCGATGAGAATTTTTATAAGTCACATGAGATTCACTCAAAAAGAATTAACTTCGCGGACACCTATGTCTTAGATCTCAAATTAAAATTGAAAAAATACAATTCAATATTGACCTTACCGGGAATCGAACCCACACCCACCTGATCGGTAGAGCGAGCTCTAACCAACTAGACCACAGCGGGCGACAATGTTATGCGAATAACCATGGTTTATCAGTTTAATGGAAAAATAGTGCGTGTTTCTACAATTTTATATAATTAATTAAGTGTAATTATTTTACTATGTATCACAATTACAATTGTATACTAGAGTAGGGACTTGGGAGTCATACAATCGCCCTCGTTATTTTGATTTCGTATAATATTATCGGAAAAAATCGCTAATAAACGAGAAAGCCAAATGAAATTGATTGCCATTCGCTTTGGCGGCTTGAACGTTTTGATATATTATAATAATTGAATTCCGTTGAAAATTAAGCTCTGCATTCATAAAAAAAGTATATTTAATCACGTAAATCCCGTCCACTAAATTCACTCCATTTTCATATAAGAGCATGCATGATTGTATACGTTTCAGGGCTTGAAAATAATAAAAAGCTCATGAAAAGTTCAAAAATAAAGTAATAAGGCATAAAGGTTATGTGTGTTTCACAAATACAACCTCTACGCAACCTTTTATGCGGCAGGGGTCTTGATGTATTATAGCTCTATCGGAACATTTTTAGGTTATGTCTAACTTAATATTTTTACTGTCGTTAAGCTTTGTCGTTAAGTATAAATGCATACCACAGTTAATAGCGAAATAATAATGAAATTATGTTTTTTTTACGTAACACGTAAGATGTTGTATTATGAATTTACATATTTGATAATGTTTTTCCCTGTGCATTTATGCGTGTTTTATAAATAGTTGCTAATAAGAATATTTTGAAATATTTTCTTAATATTGTCAGAAAATCCTTTATTGATTGTATTGGAGATTCATCTGTATATAATATAGGACAGTAGAAAATCGCCTCTTGTTTTATTATTGAAAACGGTTGCAATTATAAGAAAAACAAATCAGTTGCAAATAAATTGCAATTTTTAATGTTATTCGGTGAGTTTAAGCAAAACATTATGCCAAAATCAGGTTCGAGAATCAGCAGAAGTAAAGGATCGCTAAAATTGGTTGGGATCCCGAGATTTCAGGAATCCGGATTCTGGAATTGAATGCCCTAATCAGGACGCAGTTTCGCTAGTATATTAACTTACGTAAAAACGGGAGTGGTTGCCGTACTTAAAACTCTTTTAACAAAAATCTATAAATCGATCAAAAAATCTATCTGTAAAAACTGTCCGTACTGAGATTCGAACCTGTGACCTTCGTGTTCTAAGTCAACGACGCTGGCACTCGATTCCACACACGATATGATATTGAATATGAGCATCTTGAATTTATATAAACCAATATTCAAAATACTTACATTTCATAAATTTATATTATACCGGTAATTGTTATTGAATTGCAGAAAAACGTTTGATATAGTTATTCTAAATCGCTTTTTCATTGCTTACAGATTATGTATAATATCAAGAGTCAATACATAAATTGATTGTGTAAAATACAACAAAATGAATAGTTGATTACTTAAAATTAAATTAAAACATCTATTTTAGTATTGATTTCGATTTGCTCAAAAGTGAAAAATATTCAATATTTAGTTGTAAACACAACTATATATTATATTAATTTGCAATGAAAATATGTAAAATAATTTGCGAAAAACGGCATAAACGGCAATAAATGAAATCAGTATGGAAATGTCTACACTTTTAGTTTCAGTTTAATAAGTTTTTGTAATATATAAGCGTAACTCGTTAAATTCAAAATCATAATAAAGTTTATGTAACCGTATTCGTCTAACATAAGGATTCCTAGACATCCTATACAATGGTTTTATAAGCTGTAGACTTACTCAATATTATTGTCAGATAAATGTCCAATTTACGTCGTACATATTTTTTTTATAAAATGCGGTTATATCATAAATATATCTTACCATATCAGATTGACCATCGATTTCGTCATAAATTAGATTACTGCACTCATCCATCCCTCTGAGTGTTTAGGGGCTCAAAATAAGCCCCCCAAGGTCCGTGTTTGGACTCCAAGACTCAAAGTAGACTCCTGCTGGTTTAGAGTACCCCTCGCAACACTACTCCATGGTCTTAAAAAGACCTTTAAGCCGAGGCCTAGTATTCTAGACACCCAGATTCACATCCAAAATAAAGTCGTTTATTTTAAACTTGATTGTAGTTAACTGTTGTTATTTATATTTGTGTAAAGAATCGATTTTAAAATCAGCTAGACAGACAGCTGAAAACTTGGCGAAAGCTGCACTGTGAAATTTGCTAAGCAAAATTTGTTTTGGATACGCAATAAGTCTGTAGCAATATTTTTTAAAGATTTTCTCAAGTAGATAGAAATCTGTCGTGGTTATATTAAATATCAAATTATATTACGTAGTTTCCGGCTGTTTATTGCGTTGAATTGTCAGTATTTTTAGATAAAATTGATCGGCGAGTTTCACACGACGTATTTGTTGTTGGTAAGTGTTTGTGACTAATAGAGTTTTGGGGTAGAAACGCTCGCGCAGGCTGTATGAGGGTAGTAGACATCGATCCGCACAAGGGCGCACGCGCCAAGCGCTGCTGTTTTACGCTTTAAAAGGCGCTTCATTTGAAAAAAATGTAGACGTTTCATAATGTGGAAAGCTTTGTTAAAGATTTCAATTCCTTACTTTATAAATGATACATGTGCACTTAATATGTCTGCAGCTATCTCATTTTGGACTTGTTTCAAAACATAGTTTGTATCTTATATTCATAAGTAAATCAATTTCATTCGAGACGGTATTTTTTATCGCCAGCCGGAATGTTGCCATACTATAAAAATTTCCATAAAAAACTATAAGGAATTAATGATAATAAATTTTCTAATATAGTTAGCTTCTATTTGATATTAATGAGAATTCTGTGATTTGAATTAAGCATACGAGTGTGTCGATCAAGTTTTAATTTAATTTAATTTTGATATACTATCAGTTCTTTTTAAAGACTTGATTCAGATTGTTGTGGTGTTAATTCTCGAGGGTCTTTTTAAAAATTCTGCGAAAGGGATAATGTATTTACTATAAAACAGATAGATATTTTACTTTCATTTTAAGTTCTACAACAATTTTAAAATCAGTTTATGGCTATTTTGGCTTATGCCGTCGTCAGCACTTTATTTTGTTATTGTTGTTGAACTATATAGTTTTTATTGTACCGAAAACTTAGAATTGAAAATATACACCCTAGGAATCAAGGTATTGCAATATCATTAAATACCAAAATATAGCTCAGGGTGAAATGAAAATGTGTCTTTAATGTCAATGAAGCTTTACCGTTACTTACGCTTTGAAGATACCGATATAAACAGGGGTGGGCTCGGAGGGGCTCGCGCGAGCTCTTTGTTAAATTTGACTAAGGGCAGCGAGCCCCTTGATAAATTAAAAACATATTCTCAGATCAACAGTAATTGCTGTAGATGGTTTATATGTAATATTAAACAAAATACTTAGTTACATTTGGAAATTTCTCGGATTTATTATGGATCCATACTAAAAGGTATCATGAGTTTTTTAATTTATGTAGCAGTATATTTTTACAAAATAAAAGCATATTAAGTTACATTCGATTGATTTCATAATTATTGCGAATCATATTATAAGAGTTATAAATAAATACAACAGCGCGAATATCTCTCAGGTTAACCGAGAAACTTGTTAAAATTTTGGCAGCCCACCGCTGGATATAAACGCAAGTATGTATGTAGATTTGATACTTACTGTCTTTGATAATTTTGAAATAACTGATACATTAAAACACAACTACTAATAAAAATAGCGCATTTGTTTTTTGTAACCTTGAAATATTCTATTTTTGTTCTTCATTGCCAAAATTTACTATCAACTGCATTCGCTATTTCTAGTTTTATCGTAAATTAACTTAAACAATATTATTTTTTAAGTTTGGTGTGCTTTATAAACATTTTACATTGTAAATAAATATAAACTATCGGTCAATGCGTCCTGTTATTGACACTAATTGAAAATGAACTGCAAATGCAAAATACATTATAATCATTGAGCTGGTTTCAACATTGACAAATGTCATCAAGAATAATTGAAACCGGAGAAAGATAAACGATCTCTTAACTTACAGTAATCGCCATGACACATTAGCAATGTCTTTGGAGATCAAATAAATTAATTGATAATTAAATAGATACCGGTTTTAATGAGAAAATCATGTCAAACAATATCAATAAGAATCTCTTTCAGCTTTTTTTAAAATCTAAGCCTGCTTCAACTTGTCAATTAATATATTGCATTACAGAGTATATTGGTTAAAATAATACTCAATGCTTAAATGACGAATATTGTCAAGTATTTAATTGATACTAGCTGTAAGCCCGTTGGCCCCAACTGGAGGATTTTTGCCATTATAAAAATAATGAAATTTTCTAACATGTAACAATCAAATGCATATTTATCAAATTAATCAGAATAAATAAACTTTACTAATTCGTCAAACGGAGCTTATTTTTAGAAATATATGATTCTTTAAGAGTTGAAGTGAACCAAATATAAAAATGGCAAATCGGGGAAATCATACAGACGGACGGACGGACGGACATTATCGACTATTAATATATAGATTATCGACGCCAATGTGACAAATATTAATCATAAACATTAAAATCTATAAATGGTCAAAACGGAAGTTAATTTGGAATGCTAATGAAAGGCAGAGAAAAGAATTGTTTATAATATGTAGAATACTTGAATTATGTGTACATTAAAGTTTAGAGTCAATTGTGAAACGATAACTATGGGTGCGTTCAACCGTATTGATGTAGTTTTTTTTTCATATTTGTTTGGCTGACATCTTGATTGTCTAGGTTTGCCTAAGGTGCTCGTTGAAATTGCCGTAATTATCAAACTAAAAATGAATTCAATGTATACACATTAGAAGATTTAATATGGTGAGTTTTATTCAAAACTAATTACTATCAATTGAATGCGAATTTACTTAGTATAACGTATCTTTACTCGCATGTACAGTTAAAAATGCTATAATAGCTATAGGCATTATACCAACTAGGGCATCCAATCCCGAGGTTCGGGATCCCGTTCAATTTTCTGATCCCGAAATTCCGGGATTGATACGGCTGTGATCCCGGGATTTCGGGATTGAGAAATTTTGAGCAAATCCCAAAAATTGACACGAAATTGGCAAATCGAGAATTTCATATTCTTCGGTGAGCTAAAAAAAAACTAGGTTTTGAGATAATCCGGGAAAAAGTATACCAAATCGAGGTTTTCAAATTCCTCGGTGAGCTAAAAAAAAAACGAGGTTTTAAGATAATCCGGGGAAAAAGTATAGAGAATTGAGGATTTCAAATTCCTCGATGAGAAAATCCCAATCCCGGGATTGGAAAAAGGCTTCGCGATTGGATACCTTAATATCAACGTTACATCTATACAAATACAGAGTTTCTCTCACTTTTTATTACAACTATAATATCCATATTAGCTAAGAATTTCGGTTCTTATATTGTCTTAGTGAAATTAAGAGAAGGACTTGGCTACATGAAAACAGTCGGTTGATATATAATTTGTATATTATTAGCTAAATTACGCAAGATTTTACCGTTGGAGTATTTTTATGTGTCAAAAAACATATTAAAAGTCCGCTTAATATTATTATGGAAGAATTAAATAATCAATCGCCAGCTGTAGCCCAGTTGGTTAGAGCTTGCTCTACCGATCACGCAGGTCTGGGTTCAATTCTCGATCAGATCACAGTGAATTTGAGAATTATTCAATTTAAAAACTGGGTGTTTGTGATGTTAATCCACATTATTTCCTCTCCTCCCATCTTTCTGATCACTTAATAACTGGGTGTAGCGATAGCGATTAGTCAACCAGTAATCCTGTTCTAGCATTATCGTTCTTTCCCTACTACTCACTTTGATAAAAGTGAGGTTGGGCGACTGAATAACAAACAGTTCTCGTAGAAAAAAAAATTGAGATACCTCCATTAGGAGGCCATACCTCCACATTGGGAGCGGACATGGATAAAAAAAATATTGAAATGAATTTTATCTTAAAAAAAACACAATATTCCTTTGTACTTATTTCCCACTTTTATTTAACTTAATCCTGTTTCGCTCAATACATCAATTCATTTATGTGACGAGCAAAAGTGTTGAAACTAAAGTAATAAATTTAATTGTTGAAAAATGTAAGCATTCAGTACAACAAGTCAACTGAAACGATTTAAACATTATAGTGATCTTTTCAATACATATATTCATAATAATCTATTTAGGAATTTGCTAGTGGAGTGACCCCGTTCATGATCCTCTACGAAATCCGTATTTGTATGGTTAACCTAAGCAAGAAAACAGTGAGTGCAATAAACGCATTACGAACGTCGTACGTAATGACGGGAAGTTGTAATTATACTTTCCGTCTACTATAAGAGTACTCAGAAGTGAGTAGCCAGTTACCATTAGTAATTTTCATTAAAACTAAGAAGCCCAACTATACAAACAATGGCTATATTTCCTCTGACAGTGGTAGTTATGAATTAATTATTATGAAATATGTTGTAAATTATTTTAAGAACTTATTTATTTTAAACATGTCAATGGACTTGAGACTGAGATTTAGTATAAATTTAATGTACAATGATTTTGGAAAATCGTTACAGAGTGTTGAAGATTAAAGAGGGCTTTCTACAAAAATATAATTTTGATGTAAACACAATTAAAGATTTTGGTGGCATGAAATTCGGAAATGTTAATAAAGCACATCGTGTTATTCTATTATCTCGGTGTATAGAAAATTGAGGAGCAAACATTCAAAAAGTGATTTGTAACACAAATACAGAGCTTGAAAAATGATGATTTGAGCGTTGAAGAAATCACGGTTTGCTTGACTGTCAACTTTATTATTTAATTGTTATAGGATAAAAACCTTTTTTGAACACTAATTGTGATTTTGATTCACACATTTTATTATGGACTATTAAAAATTATATTAAACGGTATTTCTTAATATTTCAACAAATTGAGTTTTGAATGTTTGCTCCTCAATTAATGCAAAGGTGGCAGTGTGCGTTAAAACCGAAAGTCTATTGAATAAAAAACGGTTTTCCGAGTCGATTTCATAGGTTTTGTAGGATTAATGTTTGTACCTACATTACAATAATATAAGCAAATTATTTATTATGCTCTTGTTTTTTAAAATGTTCGCCATATTACAAGACACGGGCACTCAAATACGATTATTGTATTTCCGAAACCGGATGGGTTAAGCTCGCAACATGCAATCTCTTAGTTGGGTATATGTGATCTTCGATATTTCGAAAATTGAGCGAACTACAAATAAAAGGGAAGAAAATCATTTTCCATCTACCTCTTTTTTTCTTTGCATTATGAGAAGATGTAATTCGCATTTCGCAATATTAAATATAAATTCGAAGAGCCCATATTATTTTTATTTGAAATATAACCCAATGAATTAGCAACGTGATTTTTATTTATGTCCAGCGTAAAAAAATAAAAAAAATTGTTGCATTCAAAGTGTTTTGCATTGTTACCGAAATAAAAGTTACGTTCACAACTTTTCGAAGGCAATGGGTTGACGATGTCTTGCCAACATTTTTTTTCGCCCACCCTTATTTTAAAAATAAATCATTCATAATTTGTTGCTGAATTGGCATGCTATATATAAATATCTCATATTATACAATCAAAACAAATCAAAGTCTAAATTGCAACGTTGTTTATTTTTTAGCGTTGTGTACCTTTGACAAAATGTCGAGTTAAAAAAGTGTTTTTTTATTTAATATCAAAGATAGTGAATTCAATATTCAAATTATTATGTTGTTGGTCAACTGGTTGTAAGACATTTTATAAAAACACGTCGTATAATCGCAATGTGTAGCATATGGATTCAAAATGGAAGTATATCAACAAAAGTTCTCAGTTGCTCAACGTTTCTTTTTTTCGAAAATAGTAAGGATGGACAGGACTAATGCTTTGATAAACACTCTTGAAACGCTTCGTTATTTTAAAATCGGAAGGGTGGGAGGGAATTTTATGACATCACAAACATTAGGAGTGGGCTGGAGAGAGCTCGGAAGGGCTCACGCGAGCCCCTGGTTAGATTTTACTAAAGCTGGAGAGCCCCTTATTGATTTAAGAGAAAACAGTTTTCTCATATCAAATTAGTACATAGCTGAAATTTCTGAATTCAATATTATCTACGACAGCTTCAGTATACACAGTACATTTATAAGTTGACGGTATATTGCATATTGTTACATATTATGTGTATTAAGTAACAATCGATTGTTTATTTAAGCATTACATATTCACTCTTTCCCCAGAACACCGAGAATTGTTTTGAGATTAAGCGAGCCCCTTGTTATGGTATTGGGAGCCCACCGTTGCAAACATCCATGCCGATAAATTTATTAAAACAATGTTGCTCGAGCTGGGATTTGAGCCCAGAAGACCCATAACGAAAGCTGATGTTAAATTTTGTTTTTACGCGTTTTAATTTTATCTTCATAAATGTATTTAAGGCAACAAATTATGCCAACTCAATTGTATACTTTATTTTTGTCGCTATCGCGATATTGCTTGCCAAACGATGATATTAATTAAGACTGAAGCGTTAAGAGGATACATTACACAATAGCGTAATAACAAAATATCATCTTTATATAAAGAAGGTCTCTACTTCATTTTTCTCAATATAAATAAGGATTAGCCCATTCTTTGTCTGAAAATTGAAATACCGCGAGATAATATAATTATGTCTTCAATAAGTACAAATTTTACTAAGTTAGGAAAGTGGTCGACGTGGCTGTAAATTGAATATTCACACAATGCCCGCGGAAGTGAATGTCTTGGAAAAATGATGGAGAATCGTGGTAACCTTTACAAAAAGTATTATCTATTACTTTTTGAAAGCGGATGTCGAGTATTTTTTGTATCTTATAACATAATCCTTGGATTAATCAAACCGATCACCGCTTGAAAGTCGATGTTTCCGCCTATTCAAACGTCATGACTTACGCGATGCACAAAAAATAGATAGCACAATCAAATACTTTTTCGTAGACGAACAAAATGAAGAGAACCGAGAATAATGGTTCTGGCTCAGTCCGATATTATCGTGATAAAATAAAAAGTAAGCCATCACAGATTTTTGAATCGCTTTAACAGATAAACAGTATTCGTGATCATTTTTTGAAGAGTTTTATTGTTGTAGAATATCGACTAAGTATTTGATATAATTTCGTTATTATGCTTTTTTACATAGACGAAAGTATTTTTTTTAAATATCAAAACACTACTATTTAACTATTGCGAAACATATGTTATATTATCTTTTTACAATAGTATATACAACAGGGAAAATGTACATGTAATAGTTCGCCTATAATTGATTGAATAATGTTGATAATATTTATGGGCTTAGTTTAAAATACTTTTTATAAATGGGAAATATGTAAAGTATTTTCATTTTTAAACTTAATCATTTCCTGTATTGTGTCCAAGTGGTATTTTCTGAAGGGCTTGAGTCCTACTGTATGTACTTTCGAAGACATGATTTCATACAAAGATTAATATACACATATCCTTCGTTTAACACGGTAGTCTCTTAACACGATTTTCATTTTGGAGATTTTTTTTATTAGATCTTGCATTGTTCATATTACGAAAAAACCAATAAAAGATGGATTACGAATGGCAAGAAACTTACAAAAGCATTTTCTAAATAATGATCCGGATATGGATCGAGCTTTAAAATTTCAACGATAAATGAAACAACGCATTGCTAGATATGAGGAAATTAACACGAATCTCAAAACAGACAGACAATCAAAGATTAAAGATTTTTTAAACGGCCGACGGAAAATGACGGAAATATAATCGAAGGCACTGATTATGACATTCAGCCAAAAAGAAGAAAAAAAACTCCCGTTATATTTTCTAGTGATAGTGAGATCGAATTATATAGTTTCAATAAATTTTCAAAAGTGATATGTATTTAAATATTTTATTAATATTTCTTAAAAAATAACCTATAACCCTCTTTTTAATACATTTGTTAGTCTCGCTTTACACGGCTTCGTTGAACACGGTAATATAGCAGAACCTATCTTCCGTGTTAAGCGAGGGATGGGTGTATTAATCTTCTTTTAATTTATTAATCGATAAGCTTTTTTTTTTCATCTGTGTTCATATGACGCTCTACAAATGTCGATTCCAGGAATTAAATATTAACCCTTTTCAAAGATTTTTTGTTTGATTGCAACCAATACTAAACATAATTTGATTGCCAAAAATCATAGATCTATGTTTTTATTCATATTTAAAAAAATAAATAAAATAAAAATATGAGAATGGCAATTGACATTAGACTGCACAAAATTAGGACGCACATACGCGAAGATACTCAAAGGGTTAATAAAAAAATTGTAAATTTGTCGTTGTTACAAAAAAACTTAGGATGTACGTATAAGAAAACGTGGCGTAAGTCATACAAATGTAAACTATAAGAGACGTTATTAAATTATTCTGTTCATAAAAATAGCAATAGTATTTCCGTTACTTTCAATAAGAAAATGATTTTAAAGCAACATGACAGGCGAGTTAATAAAAACGGCATATTATATTAGCGATAATTATTCATTTTCTTATGGGCATTAGAAATCTTTTAGTACAGGACGTTTAAGTGTTAATTTCACTATTATGCCATTAATAAAACACACTGTTCAAAAAAGACAGTTAGATATTTTAATTATATTTTAAGCCTTCCTTTGCTTTCTAATTACGATTAGAGAAGGCAATAAATTTATGCTGAAACGGAAGTTTTGTAGGTACAACTTGCACATTTGGTTATAATTTATAATGACCAAAGCTGGTCATATTTTATTTGAGATAAATATCATTGAATCTAAAAAAAACTGCAGCTATTATTGTAACTGTTTCTTGTCAAGATTGTACTCAATAAAGAATCTATACAATATATATCACCGTTAATTTTCTACAAACATATACTACCCTTGTGGAGTTAAGGTCTCCAATTCCGGATCTCAAAATTCCGGGATTGTGATCATACAAATCCTGGGATATTGAGGTTGAGGGTAAGAAGTGAAAAATTCGTGAAATCCCGTCATATTTTTTATCGCGCTTAATTCACTGACAGTCGTAACGTTTTGAAAGGTTGGAGGAAAAAAAGCTCTCACATTTTTTCATTTTGGAAATTCCGTAAATTCTTAGGTTTTTAAAATCTAAATATTTTTTTTTATTGAACGATTTAAAAAAATAGGTGTATTACCTATGTATATTATTGATAATATATATCAGTACATTATTGGTATTGGATGCCCTCATTCCAATTATGGTGATAGCAAACCGCCACAAATATGTAGCTAATAGTAAAATAATATTTTTTATCAAATATATAAAACACATAAATATATTAGGTCTTTTGTTGTTGGTAAATTATTAAATATTATAATTTTTACTATCATTATTTTAGTCGGGAATTTATTGTATAATTCATAAAAATTCGGTCCTGTTAAAAATTAAAATTTTGGTATATGTATGAAAATTTAAAATACTCGACATTTTTGGACTAAATGCATGTTTGCATTTTAAATTATCATCACCCATTGTAAACAAAAGCGTGGCGTTGAGAATATTTTATGATTTGTATTTAAAAATATTTTTTAATGTTAATTATTTACGTAAATGAGCCGTCAAAATGGCGACGATTTTATCATTATTTATGCAAACAAACGCCGTGAGATATAGGAGGGAAATTCAATTGTTCTATAGTCAAAATGAAAGATATTTCTTTGTGTCATCATTATTGAACAGTTGCTATGGGAATTCGGAAGAGATTAACTCAATAAAAAAATATGTAACATAGCCATAAAAAAGTTTTGCTGATGCCATCATGAAAAGTTTAATGGGTCATTCGAGAGCTGAACAATCTTGAAGTAGAGAGGGAGGATTATCAATAAGTATCGGCGGCTTTTCGAAGCTCTGGCTTATCTTCATAATAATTCTTGGGTTGAAGCATTGTAATATGAAAACATAAAATATAGAGTCAATCGCATATCCTTCGTTTATCAGTGAATTTTAGTTCCACACTTTTTTTATTTATTAACTTGATATCTATTTTGGCTTTAATATTAGTTCGTAAGTCTGACGAGGGCGTAAATCATAAATAGCATAAAATCAACTTGAACTAAAATACATTGCTATTTTTGACATTATTATAAAAATTGCTTTTATAACACCATACACCTACTCTTTCAATAAATGGTGTTTTAATTAGTCTAAAATTATTAAAATAATAATAAATGTACATCGATACCCTAGTTCCAGAGGGCACTATGTCGGAATTCGGTAACGATTTAAGCATGAAAAGTGCCTCACAATACATACATACATCCAAGGATTTTTCCCCATGTTACGCGGTGGGAAGGCGTTCCAGTACCTTTTCCTTGGCATTTTTAATGTTTCAAATCATTATTCGCAAGCAAATATTTTTATTTTGCTTAGAAAACTAGAAAACACCATAACGTCTTGGTTGCTCTTTGGAACTGATAGATAGATATATCTGACTCAGTTCGAGTGCATTCGCGCACTGAGTAGCACCAGAAGATGCCGAGAGGCGAAACCCGGGTTGTGTTCGACCAAGATTTTTGTGGACGTGTACATAATGAAAATAATTCTAAATTAACGTTGAATTTCCATCAAGCACCTTCAGTCGAAATTTTAAATTAAGATAGATATATGTATTCTGAAATGTTGTTCATAACTAACTCGATACATTTTGTCAAATTCAGACATAGTGCATTCTGGAACTAGGATATCGATGGAATATTATAAGGCTACTTAGTCAACCGCCAGTAGATTTTGGAAATACTAAAAAAAACACGTGGAAACAATAAAATCTAGTTTGAAGATCAATAACCCTATACATATTGTCGCTTTTTCATCGCTTCTGCAGCTAGTTATAAAGAAATAATAAGTGAAAGATTCCTTTCGAATTTTGTCACTTGACTCCTGTTGTCATTGGCCTTGGCCCATCTCTGGTCACCATTTATAATTACAATTCTCTTTTTAACCGGTCAAGGAAATCATCATGGTGCGTGACAATTTCTCAATCTTATCTCCAACCCAAACGAGGTTACGATAGCTTAAAAGTAGCGTGACTTTCCGTTTTAACCATTGTTTTAAAAAACAATGCAATAAGTTAACAACCATAACACGACGTCAAAGAAAATGATGTACAACACAACAATTTATTTGAGTTGTAAGATAATATTAATTAATATGATTGCAAGCGGTGAGTAATTGTTATATATTTTTACTACAATGTATTATTGTTGGTATAGTTTTGCTTAGTGACTCATCATTTCAATTGCATCTAAAAACTGTTTACGGCTTTATTAACCACTTGAATACTAAGCGGACACGGGTGTCCGGAACATATGTAAGCGAACACGGATGTTCAAGACATTTAAAATTGGTATTTTTATAGAATATAAACAATATTTTGATGAATATGTGTAGTTCCATATATACTGAGTCAATATAGGTTTTTAAAATATCGAATTCGAGTGTAGATTATGCAAAATTATTTTTCTCAAAAACACGCAGTATCTCTGAGAAATATTAATGATTTATTTGCGCGGTATTCAAACGGTTAATAAGTATACAAGCTAATAATTATTCTCGATGAGTTCTGCGGGTTCTTAGTGGGTGTTCATTTTAAAGATAAAATTTAATTTGATAATTATATTATTGTACAGGTTGTGTAACAAATCATGACATTCGTTTCGCTTCTTTGAGAAGCATCTTCAGACAAACTATTGTACAGTTAATGATCTAAGCGTTGTAAGTAATCGTCGTCATAATAATCTAAGCGTCGGGTTCTAGTGCGCAGCGGTGAGCGTTGTGAGCTTCCGTGCCGGATCTCACGGGTTCGAGTCAAAATACTAACATCATTTTTCGATCCTTTCATAACTGGGCGTAGAAAAAGCGATTAGTTAACCACTAGTCCTGTCCTAGCCTTATCCTTGTATCCCTACTACTCTCTTAGGAAATGAGAGACTGAGCGACTGAGTAACAAACAGTTCTCGTAGAAAAAGTTTTTTTGAGATACCTCTATAAGGATGTCATACGCTCCACATTGGGAGTGAACATGGATGAAAAAAATGTAAATATTGATTCTAATTTTCGTCTCATAGTTAAATTCGTGTTTCACACAATATCACAGTGACATTTTTATCAAAAAGTGGAATTTATACATTATTGTATAATATTTTACTAATTTTAAGGTGTTTACTGACAATTCTTGGAGGGTAATATTATTTTTAATGCATTCTATAAAATTAATAATTAAAATGATTTTGGTATTAATTCCACATAATTTATTAAATATCCGAACTGCCTTCTCTCGTTACGGGCACTATCAACTGATAATGATCGCGATGGGTAAAACCGAACCATATTTAAAAATGTGGAATTGGTACAAAAAGTATTTTATTTTTTAATATGGTATAAACTTTTTGAATTAATATAATTCCATACATGAAATTTACAGTTACGATTTTGTCAAATTATCGATGCATCATAAGCAAAACAGTATCTTAAATGTTATTTTAAAATTAGATACTCAATATTAACGCACAAAAGAACTTTAATGTCTTTTCCTCGCGTCAAACCAATATTAACTGTTTCATAGCATTTCATGTCTGTATACAGATATTGACGTCTTAGCCAGGAAGAAGGAGTCTGAGTGATTTTTCCGTCACTAAATTTAAATAATAAAATAAAAACTTGCTTAAAAGATGACTGACTGCTACTGAAGGAGGATTAAAACATTGGGACTTTATTACCGCAGGATAAAATTTATGTAATAACAAGGGATGGAGAGGAGTTAAAAAATATACAAAATCGTGTTACTTTATTTATGTATAACGCCATATATATTGTTTACGACTATCTTTATCAGTTCGTAGCTTATTTATAACGGAAAGTTTTTACACAAAGACCAAAGAAATAAATCAAATATTATTATTCTTAAGTATTTAGCAGTAAAAATTATATTAACTTCTGTAGTAACACAACAGTGATATAATAATAATGAAACTGTTTTATTCGTTTGTCGTAGAATAAATTTTGTTTTCAGCAAGAGCAATGAAAAAACTTACTTGCCATGCTTAATTTCATTGAAGACTGCGGAACTGCTAACGGTGTCCGCTCGGTGGGAATTAATACAAAATGTTACGGAATTGTTGGGTAATAATGATACGTCAATTCGATAACCTGTGTTATAGTATTATAAATATTATATTGGCAAGTAAAAGCTTTATTGCTAATAAATAGTTAGAATAACAAAGTGTTTTAAGTGAACGCCAACATTGAGAATGATTCTGCAATGTCTTCAATCATGTCGGCGAAGTATATGGCAACGATTCCGTTCCACCCGCATGTGAGCATACAAGTCCTGCCGATTACACATTGGTGACAGTATTATAATATATTTTTTTAAAATCAGGATTGAGTGTATTTGGAATCTTTTGGAGTGGTTAACGTCCTTTTACGGGAAGTTTCATAAATTGTTTTTTCAATCGTTTTATAGAATTGTGTTTAAGACTAGGATGGTGTTTATATTCCCTCTAACCGATCTGACTTTAAAACCGAGACGTAGCTGTTATTCATGGGTGGGCTGCCAATATTCTAACAAGGGGCTCGCTTAATCTTGGCCATAATACCTTTACATCAGTAATGGTGCAAATCCCGTGACATGCGACCCGCTTGTTTTTTTGTGGCCCACGGATGTTTCATGTTTTAATTAAAATATAGTACATACTTTAAAAGTAATTTATTTCATTTAATGTACATTAAATTTCCATTATGTGATTAGGGTCTCCATTGATACTGTCAAATTACAGTAAATTGAGTGAGGTCTAAAAAAAAAAAAGATTGTTCCATTGGGTTCGGTTTTAGGAATGCCGTAAATTCCTGGGTTTTTCAATTTCCAAATACTGGAAAAATGAAAAAAACAAGCTCTCACGCTGGTAATTATGGGTAATCCGCAAATTCGGGTTTTTGAAATCGACATAAAATTGTTTGAAAAATCCCAGGATTTCAAAATCACTGAGCAAAAATTTTCTCAATCCCGAATCCCAATTTCTACACGATTTTATGTTGAATGTTCAATCCCGGGGTCGCAAAAAAGGGTCTGGGATTGGATACCCTATTTGTGATGTATTGCTGCAACGTTGGTTTTGACTGACGATGTTATGAGTAAGTATTTTTGTGTTGATTTTTTCTATTGTAGTAATTTTCGTGAATTGTAGATTTCTCAACAGTAATTCAATTGTGTGTGTTTTTTTACGAAGTGATTATGCGCTTGAATTTAGGTGCAAATTGAAAGTTTATTGTGCAATATTTATCTAGTAAGAAATAATATGAAATGAAATCGTAAGTGTTTGTATACGAAATACAATGGGCGGACATAATTCATTTAAATGTCTAAAATACGACATTTGAATGAGGTTTTTGAATCAGTTTTTCACGTAGATATAAACAACCGATAAATATTTCGTTTAACATTACCTCATTGAAAAAGTTAATTGACAATCGAAATAAATAAGGTCTTTATTAGTTGATAATGATATAATATCGGTGATTTTTTTCTTTTTTACTGTACGCATAGAGGGGATACGATACAAGCATTGATAGTACTAATTCCACATTAATTAATTAAATTAGTAAAGTAAATACAAAAGGAAAATAAATTCAACAATTGTGTTCAAAACCTAGCTGCTTTTGAATTATTTGGATCGACACTATTAGTGACGTGTGTTAAATACTAAAAAACGTGAACCTCACCTTCACTGATTACTCCATCGATAAAACTTTAAATAGTGCCATTAATTGTCATGATTCTATCTAAGAATAAATGCAGAATATATGATTGGCTAACAATTTTACCACGTTACAACTGTATTTGTAGAGAAACTTCAGATTATGATGCATAATGTTGTAAAATGAAAATAGTGAATAGATTACTTAAATTTGAAATGATAAAGTTTTATCAATTTTAATTTTATGTTTAAAAATATCTTCGTCGAATGTTTTGAAAAAAACACATTTTGAAAGCGCGTCGACGATATGGTTAACGTAAAAAGCTGCTCGTTCTAAGAAATTACTGCAAACCACAGTTAAACAGATGTTGTAGTATACTTGGATAAAAAAGGCATTCCGTTTTACAATAAATATAATTTGATAGGCTTAATTGCAGAACAATTTAGCGAATAAACGAGAGTGGGCGAGACATGTAACTCACATCTCGCATGTCACTGAACTTTTATTAACAATACAAAAATGCGAGACATATATTAATCAGTTGGTTAGTTTATGGCACAGTCAGTACCGTATCTGGGCAAACTTTTGCCCCCCAACAGGGCTCGAAATGCCGCTGTTTGTGAAGATATATTCGGAATATATGTTATGATATTTGTAACACGCATATGTACGATAATCGAGACTGCTGGACTTTTTATATTAAGCGAAAGAATTCTAGAATAAACCTGTTCCTTGCGGTTATATTTGATCTGGGTGGATTTTGTACATGCATCACATTTTTTTAACGATGTCCGTTCCTAATGTAGAGCAAATGGACTCGTTATACAGATTATCTCAACATAAGTGTTTCTACGGGAACTGCTTGTTACTCAGTGGATCAACCTTTATTTTTTTCAAAGAAAAAGATAGTAATTAAACAGGACTGGTGGTTAGCTAATTTTTTTTTACATAAGCACGTTTTTAGGATAGGATGGGTGGGAGGGAATTCAATAAATTACAGACATCCATGCCTTTGGACAGAAATTCATAAATCAATTTGGAAAACTATCCCTAATGGAATTTGAAGCCGTGACTTCCGTTACCGAAGCTAACAACGTTGACCACTTGACTACGCAGTCGGGTATATAATATTTATGTTAACATATTTTTAGACTTTTCGTTTGAATTCGCATTGTACTATTTCGTTAATTTTGTAGTGTGGTTGCCTTTTAATATTTATTTGACTCGATTGCTGTCGAAAACTTTTTAAGCATTACGTGAATGTCAATGTTCTTTGATATGCAATGACCTCAAACTATATACAACATAATCAAAATATTGAAATGATAATCAGGTAGAATCTCAAATATTTTTTAAATCTTAGATTAACGTTATACGTTTACTGATGTATACAGAAGTTTGACACACTTGTAGAAATACATCCATGATAAGATGATAAATGGAATCTTTAATACTATAAATTGTTTCATAAAATAAAAATAAAACAGTTGGGAATTCGCAGCCTCTCAATTCTTCACGCCTCTGGGCAATGCTTAATTGTCCCAACGAGACGTCACTGAACACAGTTTTGTTATCTAAAACTTTTGAATAACACGAGAACTCTTATGTTAACACGCAAAGATAAAACATTAGATAACACCATTAAGCGATGTATTTCTTTATATTATGAGAAAAGAGTTTATTATTGAACATTGTTATGGTAGTCACATTGTTCCGAAATTTCTTGAAGACAATTCAGAATTAATACAAAGTGGTCCATTGTTCTAAGACTTGACGATTTAATTCTGGATCACAATGTGCGGAGAAAATAATGGAGCTTTAAAAACTTCAATTAAAATAATAAAATTAACTATGTGAAAGTTAGAAGCAATGTTCGACGACGATCTAAAACAGAAGTCGGCAAACGTTTTTGTAAAGGGCCAAATTGTAAGAATATTAGGCTCAACGGGTCAGTAAGATTATACTCGAGAAGATTATAATTTAAATATAATATGTTATTGGACAAAAAACAAGTTTTTCTTTTTTATAGTTAATATTTATATCAAAGTATAATATAATATTTATAATCAGAAAGGTAGAAATAATAGAAACTGTAAACTGTCTAGCATTATTGAATAATTAATGTGACATAATAATAATAATGGCACTTATATTTTTTAACTAATGCCCGATCTTTATGTGGATCATAATTATGAACTTATACAAGAGTTTTTCTCAACGGAACTGTTGAATTAGAAGAATTACATTGTTTTTAATACCGAAATAATAGCGAAACGTACACACAGGCTGTATCACATGCGATTAAGTAGTTTCTAGTTGATAGAAAAACAGTTGAGTTAAAGAGCTATTTCCCATTTTACACTACAAACACTGGTCAATGTGCTTTAAAACGAGAAAAAACTTTTAACACGCTTAATTTGCACACATTTTGTCGCGTTGAAAATAATATATTTTACTCAAACACAGGTGAAAGCACCTTAATGTAAATCCGGTTTATGTCTCATCATACTGATTTTCAAAGATAAAACTTATGAACCAATTAACGCATTCGTCATTTGGTCGGATTTGGACCAGATTGCAAATAGGCATCGGGGCAGATTTGACTCGCAGGCCAAAGTTTTCTGAACCCTGAACTAGAACCAGAATCGTAGAATTATCTTGACTAAATCTTCTCGGCAGTTTTTGAAACAATAGTGAAAATTGGTTGTTATTTTTCATTGCATTGTTAGATTTTATTTGCTTAAGATATCTCCTCGGCAATGTAGTTTTATATGCCTATTGTACTGCTATTCCCATATGGTTAATATATTTTTTGTATTTATTCGAGCGAATTGAAAATTCTTAAGGAGAAATGTGTTAACAGTTAAATAATGAAATTTATTAATCCATTCATATTTCCGCTCACAATGTCGAGGTTAAGCGAAAAGTTGTTTCAGTAATCAAAATTATCTTTTTCGTAGAAAGAAAGGGTATAAGAACAAGCCACACATACAATCATAAATGCCATCTAGATATTCCTCGATATTTGACATTCATAAATTTTCTGCACGTCGCGCGTAATCTTTTCTTGTGTACAATTATTTCTATTTCACAATGAGAATAGATCTGGTGGACTTGTCGCAAGAATAATATATAATTGAAAATAATATTTTATTCCGACAAGTAAAACTGTAATCTGTCAGGAGATAGACAGAAAAACTTTTTGAGTTCATATAATTGACGTCAAAATGATTTTTTGAGGATATTTTATAACAGTGATTCCCAAACTTATTATGCTCATGGACCCCTTTCAAAGCAAAAACCTGACCGCTTCCAATGTGGAGCATATGGCCTCCTAATGGAGGTATTTTAACGGATGTTTTTCTGCAAAAACTGTTTGTTAGTCAGTCGCTCAAACTCTCTTTTCCAAAGAGAGTTGTAGGGATAGGATAGAGATAAGGCTAGGACAGGACTAGTGGTCAACTAATCACTCTAGCTATGCCCAGTTGAATGGTAAATGTTGATGTTTTTTTTAATGACATTAATGTTGTATTTTTTAAAATTATAAATTTTGTTTTAATATACAAAATCCCATTTTTTTCATTAATATGGGTGAACCTGATGGGATGATATTAGATTATGTATATTTGACTCAATTTTTTTAGTAACATTGTCCCATAATGTTGGATATAAAAGTGGTGTCTGTTTGAAAAAATATGCGCTGAAAATTTATTTTGCACATTTTTACACATTTTTTTTCAGCGATAAAACTCATTTTTGGTTCACAATTCATTATTGAGATGCCGTAACACTTACAAAAAATCAATATTTGGTTTACTTTTGAGCTGGTGGAATCAGTCTTCAGAAATTATGCCGGCCAAAACGTTCCAGTCAATCGAAAGCGCGATAGATCCATGATTACTGATATTTATGGACCTGTAAATAATCCTTATTTTAAATGATTGAAGTTGAACTTGATTGCACGGAGGATGATTATCTTTACTTGTTTTCTTATGTAGTATAATTATATTTTTCAAAGAACGTAAAAATCGTTACCATTTTATTTATTTTAATTTTGATAATAATAAAAAAGCTGTCAGGATTTTAAAAAATATTTATTCTTCCGCGGACCCGCGGACCCCCTGACGTTGTCCACACACCCCCAAATGATTTTTAATTTGTCACGGACCCCCTGAGCGGTCTCACGGACCCCTGAGGGTCCACAGGAACCACTGTTTTATAATGTTCGCATTTCTCGTTGGTGATTCGACAGCGAGATCAGTAAATAGATTATACTATTAGATATTTCAAGATCGTTGTTATATTCAGTCGTTAGAGTACATCAATGGATATAGTGCAACCGCTAAAGATATGCGGATGAATATAATTGCATTATTATTGTATCAATCGAAGTTAAACAAACGTAATGTCAAAAATTTGTTAGTAATCATTATTTTTTCAATAATGTTCGTTTAAAACTTCTTATAAGTGCGTACGTTTGAAAAAGTACTGTCAAATAATACCCGGCTTCACCCGAGATACATTTATTACGTATACACATATCACGCTACCTTTCTACTGCACCACAACTATGTAACATTACACTGGGAAACAGCAGCTAATACACCCCACCCTGCTTTTAAAATATGACGTTTGTGCTTTAAAAATAAAATATGTTAGTGTACTGCCCGGCTTTGACGTGGTTGTATGAAATTTCAAACGCTGACACCAGAAATACGAATATTAGCAGAATTTGAAAATATTACCGCAGACGGTACCTCATGTAACACCCACAAAATAATAAAACGATAATCTATCGATTAATAATAATGTTAAATGTTGAAAAATAATATATCGGTTGATCACTGTTGATCTAGAAATGGCAGCTAGAATGACACGTGCAAATGTCATGTCGCAACTCTTCATTGTTTGGGAGAAGTTATTATGACAAATAGACATTTGCATTTTCAGTTTTATAGTATAGATCTACATATATAGATACTTGTTTTGTGTTAAAAAGTAAGCGCTCTAAATTAATCTACGAGGTTATCAGTTATATTTTTTTTTATTATATTATATCATAATAGGATGAACAAGAGCATCGGTGGTCAAAAATAGAATTCGTTTGGCAATCCAAAATATAATCTAAATACAAAATACTTTACTCTGACTACAAATAAAATAAAATTTTGATACACATTGAAATGATTACTGTAAAAAATATTTTAAAGGCCGGTAATTTGCACAATAACAAAACATATTATTAAGCTCGCTGTCTACCAGAAAACTAGAGAATTACTCAAAAATTAATCCCAGTTACTTAATCTCTGTAAGTTTTTTTAACAAAAAATAAGTATCCAAAGTATCTAGTATTACTCAAGATATTCGGTTTTTTGTTAGTTGAAAAAATGCTTTTCATTCAAACTGCAGAATAAATATCAAAAAAGATGATAAAAATATCAACTGACACATAATCATGTTAAGTACATACACAAAGAAGCTGGAGACAAAATTACCTACTAAATTCAATTCAAAATCTTAGTCCAACCCACTAGTTACAGGCACCGACCTCTAAAAGATGGACCGTTAACGTTTTGCTTTGTAATGTTGATACATACGCAATTTTAAATTAATACAATTATTACAGACAGAAGAAAATTATCACACATTACAAAACAAATATATACTCCAGCCTAAAAAATGGTTAAAGATGAGCAATTTCTTAATGATATTTGCAAATAAATTTGATAATTTTTTGACACGTATTTGGTATTTTTGAGAAGAGTTTCCAGACTTGAAGTTGCATGTCCTTAAAATATTTTTTTACGAAGTTAATGACGAATATATAGAACTATAAACAAACATATTATTACAAACTTTACATGTGAAAACTTAAGACAAACCTGGCAAACGGTTTTGTTTAATTTAGTCGTTATGTATTTAGCGTGCTCCTTTCTTTTAATGAATATGAAAACGATATTTTCATTGTTATTAAGCTACTATTATTCATTCTTTTATATAAAAAAAAGTGTTATAAGTAATATTTGATGTTATACGTCACGCGTACGGTGCGTTCGTAATTTCATTACAATTATGTACGTACTTCAATCGTAATTATAATAAGTGTGGGAAAATATCATCGTCAATAATATTTTTATAACGAGTAACGCTGTAAGGTATTTAAAAAAACCGTAAATCTAAGCGATTCACACATTCATTATAAAATAACAATGAATTACAGCTTTCGCATGACTTTTCGTTTTTGAATGTATTTTTATCGAGTTTCTCATCATTTCTTTGACAGCAATATCATGAATATCCAGAAATAGAAAAGAAATTATAAAGCATATCGTGGGATAAAATGTCTTTAAATTTAAATCAGTTAAGCTTTTATTATTATAATTAAGGTGCGTTTCCATTGTAGCGAATATGGACTTCTGGTGGACAATGTAAACTAAAGTTGCTTTGAAACCTGTGGGGGGCTATCTAGACACTAATTAGGAGGGTCTCCAATACTTAATTGATCTTTATCATTTGTTCGATCAAAAGAGGTTATTTTGAAAAAAAAATGACAAAAAATTAACTCATGATTATCATGCAGAAAGTTGTAAAGCATATGCATTTCTTTACAATCACTCTAAATTGTATAACAGATGGACATGATTTTATACATAAAAAACTTGTAACAATAAACCAAAAATTTATGTATCCTTTCACAGATCGATTATAACAATAAAAAACGTAGCCCCAATATTTACATTTGAGTTATACCAATTGTAAAAATCTAACACAAAAAATGATGTTTAGTAGTCGACACACTAAATAAATTTAGAGAATTTAGATCCTACGCCAATTCAACTTTTTTCTCATAGCGTATATAGGCACATATATAAGTTTAAAATCGAAGTTGTACTTAGCTCATAGCTTTCTTAATATTTAATTTTTACAATTGTTATGGATGCATTATTTATTTTTTAATATACTCCAGACCTTCCCAAAGCCATTAAGTATTTTCTGTATGGCTATTTCTTCTTGTATTTATTTTGATTTCTGATGCTAATAAAATGTATCCTCTCTGAAGAGCGAACCGATTTATATTATACATATCAAAAGTTCAATTAATCCTTGTGGAAATTCCTCTAAAATTTAAGTTGACATGGTTTCAAAAACATCATCGAGTTATCGCTTTTTTGTTTCGTGCTAGTGTTAAAATTACGGTTTTCTTAAACGCATTAAAGTCATTAGACGAGTAGTAAACAGACCCTTCTCATCTAGGCGTGTAACATAATAAGTCATCATGACGTGATGTAAAAATTCTCGGAAACTTCTTGCCACCCAAAAAAAAGCGAGGAAAAAATTCAATTACGAAGCTTTCTAAAAAAGAGACTGCCTTTTCAATGAGGCAAAAAGTGTATGGCAAATTATCATGCTGTAATGTTAGTAGACTCGCATCTTAAAATCATCTCACTTGTATCTTTAATAGATCTAAAAAATGAACTGGGATATTTAATTGAATCAAAATTCACCGTTACCGTTCTCAACTCTATCAATATAATAATACGTATTATGATAAAACATGGATTTTCTTCGTCGTTAAACACATATATTTTAAATTATTGTATATCAGTGCTTTCCAAGCTGGGGTGCGCAGATCTCTGGGGCTCTGCAGGTTTGCGGTTTGCAGAAGTCCGCAAATTTTTCAATCAATTTACTTGAAATAGAATTTATTAAAAAAAGTATTTTAGAATTTTGGATTAGGCGACAGAAAGAATCTCCGTATGTTGCAAAACAGCCTAAGTAACCTTTATTCCTCTTGCGATTACATATCTATACATATTGTGAAACAGCATTACTGTCACTTTTACTAAAAAATAAGCACTGGAAGATTCCTTGCGAGTAAACATTTCTGACATTGAAAAAGATATTGATAAGAAAGATATGTAAAAACATGGAACCGCACCTATTTATGTGTATATTGTTTTTTGTCAGCTTCATATCATATATATATGTTGCTTTTAAAATTTGTTTAAAAGTAAGTTTTTATATATTGTGTTTAAGTATAAACATGTATGTAATAATAAATGCCAAGTAAAGATTTTGACGAGTATTTGGTTATCGGAATTCAATGGAATATTTTTTTCAGATTTAGGGGACCATGGAATGAAAATGTTTAGGCAGCACTGTCTTATACGATATTAGTTTGGCAAAAACTAGATAGGAGTGTATGGCGATGAGTATTTTGGATTATAACCGGACTAAATTTGATAAATTTATGAGCACATATCTTTCAATTGAAAAAAGTCATATTTCGAATATAAAATCCAACTTGATTATTTTTGAACGTGATGTATGTGATCATACTTTAAAAAAATCCATTGGATATTCTTGAAATTTTGGCTTTGTATCCAGTATCATACTTAACTTTGTTAGTACTGTCATTTAAACATCCGTAAGAATAAAAAAAAAATCAAAACACAGTAATAAATACAAATAAAAATTCCGTTCGTCTTCAAAAAGAAAAAGCGCAGAAGATTTTTATCCATGAAATTAAGAGTATTATAATGACTTCATATTATAACACAGCGATAGCGAACATTTTCCCACGATGGTTCGAAATTTATCGAGAAAACAACACGACACCGGTAAAATAATTTCACGCGGAAATTGAATATTGAAGTATTGAAGAAATATTGAAGAAAACTTTTGGGTTCTTTGTTTGGTTTAGTTGCTCCAATGTCAAAGACTTGAATGTTCGACTGGAAAAACATTTTTTTTTTTTGTATATCGACTATTGAAAGGAAAAAGGACGTAACCTACAGTTTTTTCAAAACAGCTTTTTTTCTATAATCACAATGTATATAACTTGATACACGTTCTATTAAAAGGATGTAAGTTGCACATGCCGAATTAGTCTATAAATTTAGCTTTTAAGTTTAAGAAAATTTCAACCAAGAAAAAAGACGGATAAAACGGGTTTTCCCAGAAAAAATATTAAATTATTATTAGATTATGTCAACCAAGGTTGTTAATATTTCATAATTAGCATATGGCCAAAAAATATTAAAACACGTTTTTCGTATTTCCTGTTAAATTTGCTATGCGTGGGTTACGTCCTTTTTCCTTTACACAGTCGATATGTTGTAGGCATAGATGACAGCAATATTTGAATTCAATACCACCCATCTTATAGTCTGATCTAAAAACGGGATAAAGATTGAAAATTTGGCTACTAGGATTTTCTTAACCTCATCATTTTCTTTTCTGTTATTGCAAATTGTTATCATTTGTTTGTAAGAGGTTTTAATTTTTTAAATTGTAGTTTTCTTTATCTATAATTTCTTTCCCATCTATAATATATATTTCTATTAACAATAAATTGTTACAACCTTTTTAGTTTTGCTTGGCTTAGTAGAAGTAGCCTTGTAATAATGTGGTAGACTGTTTTATTTTTTAACACAATGCCTTTCCTTTTCCAAGTTTTAAGAATTGTCACTTTAAAAGTGATAAAAACAACTTTTGAAAATAGTATAAACGTAATGGGTAATATTCTTACGATTAACTTGAAAGCGCGTTCATAAACAGTATACGTGCCACTGGTTTGATATCCCTGATATAGTTCGTACTGTACGGCTTGGTATGATTGATGAAGGTTCTTACTTCTTATGAATTGGATTATCAAGGCTTTGTGTAAAGACGTTTGCGTAGAGCATTCAAATACCCGCCAGAATGCATTACCCGGTTTTCCCGTGTTTTTTCATCAACTAACCGGTTATCGGTTCCGGGTAATTTTTGTCAACTATCATATACTGAACTAGAGCTAAAATTTATAATGCATTATGTATACTATATGTAAAGATAGTTTGTAATTACAAAAGTGATTTATTTACTATCAATACAAAAATGTTTAAATATGTTTTTTAACAGATGTGTAATTACTAATATTTTATTTAATCGAAGTATTCATGTAAATACACATCGTTTAAATTAACACAAGTAGTGATACTGATAGATATTGAAAACATACGATGTTTTAAAATAAATGTTTCAGAAATCATGCATTCAGTGTTTCATATTCTATATAATTTCGACTTTTATATAAAAAACGACAACGGAAAATACGCATTCACTTGCCGCTGAAGTTTATTGAATATTTCATAGCAAGCAATGAAAAAGATTTTCGAGCATTGGACTTTGTTTACCAATAGATTTTAAACTCATTTAATCTGTTAATATTTTTTGCAAAATATAGGTGTATCCAGAGAATTTGACATCTTACAAAGATACAAATTTAATATGGAAAAATAAAATATCATATTGAAATTGAAATAGCCGAATCCCTTTTAAAAATAACCCGGTTTTCAGCTCTTTTAAAACCGGGTCTGAAGCCCTACGGATGCTGTTCACCAAAATAACAAGTAATGAACACAAAGAAGATTTGATTGCAGCTGTAATTTGACATAGACAATAAATCTTAATAATTTGTACTACAAACTACAAAATGTTAATAAAAGTAATTGAGAATGGATGCTATTAACCAGTTTATTTTTAAACTGGAACACTTTTGTATTTATTTTTATGGTGTGATTATTTTTGTAAAGAGTTTGTCTCAATATGTATTGTCTAATTTTCCTCTATAAAAACACCGAGATACTACAGATTATGAAGACTCAGCTTACATATGTATTCTTCCTACACAGTGACGTTCCTAGGCTATGTGCCACCTCTACGCAAACCCCTAAAATAGCACCCATTTTCTTTGATTCATCCCATTATTCTAGGAATAAATATACACATATAGAAATTCAAATCCTCTACTCACTTACACATATTCAAACAAATCTTTTGTCACTTATCCCGTTTTGCTTTCAGGTGATTCATAGTATGTACCTTATTGACAAAGATCCTCACAAATAAATATGATCCAAAATCCCACATTATTGCTCAATAATTATGAAAAAATAACTATTATCGTAAAATAACTATTACACATCATAAAAAATAGTATAAATTTTAAATGCACTTAAATATCTTAATCAAATTCGTGTCAAAAATATTTAGTAATTTAAAAAATCTTTGATCATTTGCCGCTCCCTAGGACTTGCTGCCCCTAGGCAACTGCCTACTCGCCCATGCCTTCGGGATGTCCCTGTTCATACATCTTAATTATAGTTCTTAAAAATAGGATACAAAACCACAAAATTAAATTTGAATAGTTTACGACAATAAACCGTTCTTTTGTATTTGATTCGACGAAATTGGGCACCGTATAAATACGATGTCATGAGAAAATATAATATAAAAAGAGGGCCACGGACTATGAGAATTAGTTTATACACAGATATAAAGAATATCAAGCCAAAATGAAAAAAGAATCAATATCATCGTGCAGAAACAGCATTATAATAAGCTATTGCTCCCAGGCACATTAGTTGAACATTTGCAACATGGCTGTTTATTTCCCAGATGACATCTAAAATCGTGACGTTTTCGTGTCAATGGTTGCACGATTTTTAACTTTATCACCTAATTGTATCCATTTTCAAAAACCAAACACAATAGAACAACACTACTTCCTGCTGTTATATCTTCTATTTAGAAAACTTATTCGTTACGTTTTTGCAATGCCAATGAATCATAAAATCTATACAAATATATAAAACAATGCTTGGTATATTTATAATTATTTATATTTATAATTTGTAATTATGTATCGTGACCATTATTTTTTAAATACAGATTATTTTTTCACGGGAATATAAATGATTTACAACTGATAAAATGTAGAAAATATTACCAACCTGCAAGTAACGATTCAATAATTTTAAGTATATTTTTTGTATTTTGTGAAATCATTTATTTTACTTTGAATTTATTATATTATACATGAGAAATGTCAGTAGGAAAATGGACTGTACAATCATTTTAAACAGACCATTTTCAAATATTTTTTCGTATCGATTGTAAAATGGTAGCAAGTGGTATGTAGATATCAATTTTTCTCAAGTTGGCTCTATCGTTTATTTTTGACGTATGAAAAAAAAACAATTAAAGCCCACACAAATACATACTTCTCAAATTAAATTATGAGTAAAATATTTTTTTCTACATTACATATAAAGGGTCTAAGGTCAGAAGTAGGTTAAAGTTTCAATTTACGTGCTCGGTATAATGTTTCACTGTAGATATCATATAAAAAACTGGAGCAAGGTCGTATAAAAAGAAGGGTTCCTGTAAAACTGGCGGGATAACACTCCTAAGTAGCAATAACTACCTCCGTACTTCCATGACTAGAGTACAAACCGCCAAATTACGAATTTAATATACTGAAAACTAAAACCAAACAGAACAGTATATTCAATGGCTTTTTATTTAAATAAAGAACGATTTCATGAGTCGGGCAAAATGCTTTCGTATACAATTGTTAGTCAAACAAATATCTATTTCGTCTGTTTTAAATTAGTTTGATTAGGTTACGCGTGGTTGTTGTACTATCCTCTATAAGTTTCACACGATTTTTCCATTTCAATTACACAATATTCTTTTTTTAAATCCATTTAACAAATATACTCAACAAATATATTCAATGTAAACTACGTGTTTTTTCTTAAGTCTAACACTCTGGGCTTGGAATTCCTGTCTTGACATTTACATTATAATTGATAATTTTATATGCGTCAAAGCTTTTGATATTTTGATATTTTCAATTGATTCAATAGCCCCAACCATTCCTTTTATTTTTTACCATCTGCTCGTTTCTTCGCAGGACACTTTTGTAATGTATAATTATTCAATTGATATGACGGAAAAACATCGAATAACTTGGATTAAATAAAATTGTTATGTAATATATTTCAATAAACAGATGCAAACGAAGATAAAATATCTTGGAATTTATTCAACAATCAATTTCAGAATGCTAATATATAATATTTAAATATTGTTATAATAAATCATGTAAGTATCTTGTGGCTCTGCCAAATACATTTTATTGAAGGGAGTTATCGGTCTTCAAGATTATCGAATCCTCGTTGATGAAAACGGTCAAATTTCACACTTTTTGTAATTTCAGCACACTATACCCATACCTAACGTCATCTCTTGAATACCGTTTCTAGTTATTGATGATGAAGATAAATAAACAAATGGTATTTTTTAGTAATATAATTGAGCCATTTAAAACGTATTTTTAAATTGCAAAGCAACAGAATAAAAACCGTGACAAAAATTCGCCATTTGTATTTGGGTTCGTGCGGAATTAAGTAGTGCTAGCGTATTCTCGGAAACTATCCTGTCTCCGTGGCCCGATACAATAAAGCGTGGGCATATCACCCCGCTGAGCCTGTTCTACAAGAGAAGAGATAGTGGTCGAGGAATCGTGCAGTTATTTTCACTGTTTTCGCGGCATGAATGGAACACACCTGAAGATACAGAGTAAAAATTAGTGTGACCAGAACTTCATTAACAAATAAAAACATTATTTCATGTGGCTTAGCGGGTGGACTTTGACTGATAGTCTTTACGGACTAAGCATTGAAAAACGAGTAACAAAATAAAAAAAAAATCGAAGCAAAGTTCGACCATCAGATCAACCCTACAGCGCCACAGTGCGTGTCTACGTTATACACGTAGACAACACGTATATAATCAGCAAATACTCTTTATTTTATCATATATATTCTCATCAATAACGATGGTGAAAGGTGCCAACTGTCAGTTCTACGCGTCGATACATATATTTTACTCATTAATATACCCGTTTAAAGATAAAACAGTTAATTGCGGTTTAAACGAATACATTTTTTTCAATTCTATGTTTGAACCTTTGTGTGAAACAAGAAGTCCATTTTACAGTGATATTTTAAACGTGGCCACGTGTTGCATTGCTTGCCACTTTGACAGATTAGAATGTCATACCGTTTTCTACTCTTTGAACGCAGCCTTTAAATGTAACTATATAATATTTTTTCATTATTTTGATATTCAGTTTCATCAAAATTATCCACTGTTTCTGCTCATGTCAATGTTTGATTTATTTTTTTCTTCGTGGTATATTGAAAGTTCCAGCAAAATTATAGTACATATTTCTATACTGGATCAGTAATATTTGATTGAACCAATCACAGATTGTACAGCCAGAAAAGTTTCTTCTACAACCCCGAATTCCCCCCACGTATGATAGATTGAAATCGTATTTCTCATTGTAGAGTATGTTACCAAAGTATTCAGTTTTATGAGATTGATGATTTATAAATAACATCGTTAAATATTTGTTTAAACATAGCCGTTTTCAATACAGTCAGACGCACACATATCTTCGAAGCGGGTGAAGAAATAGAGACACAGTAAGAAAACGTCTAGTAGTTCGATAATCAATTTTTCTCTCTGTAAACATTATAGATATTCGTGACTTTGGATATATGTACATACGTATATCATCATATACCTATACAGTGCATAAAAGTTTATATTATAAAAGAGTTTGCGAATCAAACCCGAAAACCGAGTAAAAATAGTGCACAAATACGATAAAACTTGTCTGATAGTATGATAATTTGTGTTTTGTCATTTTTTAACGGATATGCAACGATATTTTCGGATATCTGAAAATGTGAGCAAATTCCAAATACAATTGAACGTGTGGTTACAATATAGGGAACGTCATTAATATGTTACCAACAGCATCTCGCGACTTGCAGCTATTATTGGAGTGGCGATGTTGAAACAAAGTTTTGCCGAAGGTTAAAATCGTGATCGATCCCCCGCACCCCACGCGGTTAACTGTAACGAGATACGATTCTACCTCACTTCACTCCGCTCGGCTTGAATTAATTTTGCTCATTTCCGCAATGCTGCCTTCCATCCGCTGCCAACGTCACCCACCTGCGCATTCCTTTACCGGCACAGCGACCACTACCGTCGCCCTATGTCCTATGTGATTAACAACTGGTTCACTTAACAGTAATTTTAAATATACTCTAACTTTTCCCTACAAAATGCGGACTAGTCTCCACTTTTTTCTTTTGTTTACTAACGTAAGACCAAGTTAAAGTAAGCTTTAAGTTGGTCTTACGTAAGTAAATTACGAATAATGTATGATGGCAACTAAAGAACAATTTTCACAGTACACCTATCCCTCGATTTACACGGCACTTTTTTTACACGTTTTCGCTTTTACACGGCTTAAAAAAGTTAACTTGAAAATTTTAATTCTTCATATTCGCAAGTAAAAAACGAGTACATAATTTTTAATTACGTGTTTTATATCTTGAATAATATTTGTAGCCTTATTATGTCGAAAGAAGTAAAAAGAAAAGTTATTTTGTTAGCAACCAAAATATTTTTTTTGCATCGTTTACAAAACGGAGAAAGAGTAATAGATGTTAGAATAGAGTAATAGAAAAAAATGAAAACTCAATTAGTAAGAGTGTAGCAGTTGGCACTACGAGTACGAGCACAACTTCATATATCAGAGATATTGCAATGGAAAACATGGAGAAGGCATTAATGATTTGGATAGAGGACCAGACTCAAAAACGGATGCCAATTGATTAATGCTTTTACAAATAAAGACATGAGGATTTATGAAAAAAATAAAAAGAAGAAACCATCCTCTTCTTCATTTGAAAAGAAGCATACTTTCACAGCAAGTCATCAAGTCAAGTCACAGTGATTTGTAATAGTGATGAATGATAAAAACTCTACCAACCGTTGCAATATTTTTTTAATGAATCTTTTGAATTTCATTTTTTTGTTACTCTATAAGCTTTACCTGTATTTAATTAATAAAAAAATAAGTATGTTTATAATTTTTAATAATATTGTTTTTTATGTATTTTAGAAAACAACCAAATTATGCGTTTTCCGTGTACTTTTCGATTTACACGGTTTTACATTAAAAAATATACAATTTCGATTTACACGTTTTTCTCAGGAACCTATCTACCGTGTAAATCGAGGGATAGGTGTATTTGTAAAGGTTTTTATTAATCTTTCTCCTCATTCAAAACCTTCATTTAACAGAATCGTATGCAGAAAAGGAATGCAATGACTAAGACTGTACATACATTGATTCAGTCAGTGTATACTTGTAGGAAAAAAACAATATTAAATTTGAGTAAGATAATTAATGATCATTAAATAATACAGAGAAGAAACACAACGTTTTTTTTATATTGACATACTGCATGTATCTGAAGATCAATATTACGTATTGTATTTCTGAAGTGAGTACGTTTACCACGTGAATTAATAGCGTGGTAAAGATTCTTACAGGGCTGTTAAATCAGTAAAAACATTTAAAAAAAAACTTCTGTCACCAACTCCGATTTCAATAATTCAAGAAATTTAGACTTTTTTTCCTATGTGTAATGTCTTATCATATTATAAAACAAACCTGACGTATTTCATCAACACTTATAAAAATATTCTTGCCGTTATACTGAACCTAAAGTAAGACAATGTTAGAGAATAAATACTAAATTATTCGTCCACAAACATCAAAATAAACACAAAAGAAGAATTCGAATACTATTGGTTAATTAATTTATAAGCTCACAAATTATTTATTCATACTGTGATGGTTCTGCGAAGTCGTTTAAGCCGTCTGACTACGGAAAAGTCTCGACATATAAACATTATTTTATGTACAAATATTTTTTCTCTGTTAACCTTACCCCACTGTTAGATACAAAGTGTCATGATTTAACCAACTTATTGGTAAATATGTTATGTATACACAACATTACAGCATAGAGTGCTATGTTAAATTATTTATGACAACTTGTAACAATAAACTTTTCAACTAAACCATTATCATTCTCCTTTCTCGGCAGTTCAAATTGAGAGTTCAAATCGAAAGGTCGACAACCTAGTAGAAACTCCTCGATACTCACATCGTTATTATTTTGATAAATAATATTAAGTGATTTATTTATAAGTGTGTAAATTATATATATTATATGGAATAAAGTTGAAACACCATTGAATTTAAATTAAGTGTTTTAGTAATAATATATCCATAACAAATATCCCTGTCCTCTTATTATATGTAGTACATTGATTGACTAGAATGGCGGTATACTTGGAGATGGTATTATATATTCGTATAGAAACAAAACATTTTTTTGATTTGGAGTCTGATTGCTGACGACTCCAATTCCGTGCCATAAATCACGATTTAGATTTCACACACCTGGATCTTACTTAGCGGAAAATAATTAAATTAGTAAATTACAATACGTAGGTGTTTAGAATGACTATTGCATTATTTTTTTAAATTTATACGGCTGATTTGAATTGTAGTCATTGATTCCGACCTTGATCTGTTCATAATAAATTACTGTCACGTCTTGTCAATGCTTAATCATCTAAATATGCTAATTTATAGTTAGATGTTTAACGTTTTATTTTGAATTGCCAATACTGGCAAAACATCTGAAATGAATCTTTACGTTTTGTTTTGCAGACCTGGATTCATACGTGTACATTTTTATTTGAAATTCAGAAATTTAAAATCAAAGGTGCTCGAGAAATATTATTGATATAATGTGTAAATTAAGGAGACAAAAAGTAAACAAATATATTTATAATTTTAACAAAGATATAAAAACCATTTTTATTAACAATACTTACTAAACTTGAACCACCTTCTTTCATAATTTACCTTCCCTGCGTAACAATAGAAATATAATTTACACATTGTCACATTGCAACAAATCAACGAGAAGATTACTTACACAAGTTGCGTTGATAATTATGTCAAACAGATCTCGTAAAACAATTTATTTTGAAGTAAGCTCCATCATGAAACTATATGATACACCTTGACAGGAGACATGGTTGAATTTAAAAGTCACCATCTGATTATTAATATTTTTGAGATAACTATTGAATTTGATCTCACATCTCTTACTATAAATTCAATTGAACATGATCTTACTATACAAAACAATACAATACAAAACAATAGTTTTTGTTTGTATTTTAAGCAATGATTGAGGTGTATACTTAATCAAATAATGTTTGAAATTCATTTTCACAACAATGATCAAATTAGAAATACCTACCTTATTGTAGAATTTGGGTGGATAAATATATTCTTCTACAGGACGACGAGTATTTATAGTAAAGTAAAATTCATTATGGCAATTTGCATTCAAAGAAGAGGATTGTCGAAAGATATATTTTTACTTACATTGTAGCGTAGAGTTTTTCAAGGAGTGTACTGGCCGCATTCTCAGACGAGGTTCAAATAATGGAAACAAATTACGTTACAAAACTAACCAAGACTTCCAGCGACTATGCACTTCCATTGTCCAATGTTCCCATTATATAATGATGCAATGTTGGACAGAATACCAGTTTTGGTGCATTCGAAAAGCTTCGAGAACTTTTTGAGACACATACAATATTCTCTACTTAATTATTGTTGAGCCTCCAAATAGTAACGCTATAGTACAGAGATGTTAAATAAAATTTGCCAAAATAAGGTATACTTTGATTTATTTTTCCACCGTCACAGTACCAGTATACACAAGATACTAGTATAAACATTATTAAATATTTAATACTAATAATATTATGAACCACGGTTAATATTGACAATACTCACACTCTCTCTCTCTATCTGTCCGCGCGTGCCATTAAAATATACCAATATATCAAGACGAATTCATACATACTGTAGTAAAAAAGATGGTACAAAGTGTATGCATAATATGTATGTATAGTACACTTATTTTACAGTGAGAAAAACAGTTACCAAAGTTTTTGCACGTGCACTCAAAAGGGTTCGCCTTCACTGAATTAAGATTTAATACAACATAGCATAATGACTGTAAATATAAAATAGATATGGTACTACGAATTTTAGTCAAACTATTTCAAAAATGTGAAAGGCATTTAGAGCTATCTGTATACAAAAGTGCAATGTCATCTCTTCATAATCGACAAAACTTTTAAATCAAATAGTAAACTTACCTAAATTATTATTAATGATAATCAATAACCGCTTGACGTTTTCTTGTGAAAACTTTGTCTTTTATATTGTATCAGTCTCAGATTATGGCAATAAAACAAACGGTCATTTCGAAAATTGATTTCTCAAACGATTTGTGCCTAAATTCCCTAGTATATCATTAAAACGGAGGAAAAAAATTACTAGTTCTGTATAGGGATTACAATACTGGTAATACCCAAATCGGAATCCCAGTATTCATGATGTTTTTCAATACTGAAGTACCCGTTTAGCCAAAATCGAGTATTGAATGTCAAGAAACAGTCACAAAATTTAAATACAATTGCTTGAGATGAATTGAAATATTTTATATATATTAAGAGCCGATTTAATATTGATAAATTCCAGAATTAATGATGTATCTTAATTATAAGAAACTGTAAGTATTATATGAAAATCATCGGTTTGTACTTACAGTATTTTATACGAAATATCAAAATACCAATATTGATATTGCAATCCCAATCGGCCATATTTATATGTATTATTAAGACTTTATGTTAAACTGATATTAATACACAATACCAGCATTTATTATGAAATACCGATATACCGGTATTGAAAAATTCATCCGGTATTGCAATTCCTAGTTCTGTCGTTGGTTGGTTTATTTATTAACAACGAGTTCACGTAGAAAAACTTCTGTTGATATGTTAGATAAAAATACTATGCATAGAGATCAAACATGAGAAAAATATAAAACAAAGTGAAGAGTCAACTAAATTTTGTGGAAAATGTGGATTTTAAATAAAAAAATCTGAAAAACGTTCCTAAAATGTAATACTTTTGATTTTAGTAGCCTCATCAATGTAGAACGTTTGTGGCGATTAAAATACAAAACAAAGAATAAATTATGATATTGACTCTTATAAATTATTATTAATTAATAAGTCGAAAAATTCTACAGCATCTAAAAACACTTTAAATCAACATTGTATATCACATAAAAATATAAAATTGTAGACGAAAATAAAACGTACACAAAATCACAGGAAAAATCCAACCAAATGTGAAAAACTACACATACTTATTTACTGCAAGGAAAATGTGATATTTTTCGTTCGTCATATACACAAGAACTTAAACATTCTAAATTCCACTTAATTATTTAAGGCGACTCAGTAGGATTGCAAAACTTAAATTTGACCTACAGCATAAATATTGCACTGACTTAAATAAGTAACCACCACAATACGTATTTTTACAGTATCAAAACAAGCAAAACATTTGTATATTTCATTACAAAAATAGCAATACCACCTAACACACGGATGGATATTTAGACAGTAATAAGGGTTTTTCATATAAAACAATTTGTTATTGACGAAAATCAGTAAGTACTTTTTTATCTTCGTAGCAAAGACTGACAATCTAATTTACTTCCCCAAATATCTGTTGCAAAAATTATATGTAACTGAAACAATGCGTTAATTATATATACCGTGAAAATGACTTATAATGCTACATATGAGTTATTGATAGCAACAGTAAGCCATCGTATTTAATAAATGTAAATCAGAGACGGTGTTTTGTCAAACGAAATAATAAAAGAAATAAACAAGATAAACCATACAATACAAATTTCTCAAACTTTCTCTAATATATTGAAAGAATTTGTTTTTATTTTTAATTTTGTATAACCTATTTGTTATGATATTGATTTTAATATGAATACAGTTAAAAACATTCTGTTGAATAAAAAATATTGACATAATAAGATTAAAATGGAAAAAGTATTGAGTTCTAAAATAAATATAAATTTCAGTTGATAGTTATTTCTGGTTCACGCCATAGTTCTGACAGTGGATTTTCCGAAAATTATATTAACTATGTCTTATATTTCTTGTTGGACATCTAAGCTATCTTGGAGGATATTTGTAATCATTTTCAAAAAAAAAAAATCTATACTGAATTCACGGAATAAAAACATGTTTGCTATCAGAAAACTTAGTTATTCCACTGATTACTTAGAATAAAGGTAAATTTCATTAACTAATAATAGCTTTAAGATAGTTGGTATGAAGACGCTTCTCGAAAAAGCCCAAAACGTGTTACAATTTGTAAACAATTAGTGGAATGACAAAGTTTATTTGTTAATTTGTTATAAAATGATTTTGTCTTTAGTGAATGCCGAAACTATCGAAAATATTCATAATCCATGCATGTCTTTAAAGTCATAACCAAATGTTATGATGTGTTTATTTTTACTTCAAGTTTTTATATAGCCTAACACTAATTCAATAAGGAAGAAACTAAATGAATAGTATGCCTGATCAAAAAAAGTTATTTGTATAATTTATATCAATTGCATAAATATATTCGTATTTTTGTATGTTTGGGAACTTTTTTTCTCTCGCCAATATACAAGTTCGACATTCAGGGCTGTGACAAAAAAACATAATACTAATAATATTAAAAGTAATTCAAACCATGTGATTGATTTGAATATTAATGTATTGTAGGTATAATATTGTTACATAATTTGGTAAGTTATCGAAAAAATATGGTTTTCAATCATTTAATATAATAGATAAATTAAAGTCGTTAAGTTATATCGGCTGCATCGGACTAACTTTGTTGGGTGGTACAAAAAATGACTTAAATGTATGAATTAATATATTTCACAAGTTTATTATGTATCCATACATATGTATATATATTTGTCATATATCAATTTCGAATATTTTCTAGCATTCTGTTTTATTCAATTATAACTTAAAAAAAACAAGTTTGACGGTAGAAAAATGTATTCAATTAAAAAAACCAGGGCTGTGGAGTCGGAGTCGCGGTATTTTGGCCGGAGTCGTGAAAAATGAGCGGCTCGATTTTTTTTTGAAAAATATATTTAATGATGTGTATGTAAACAAAATAGTCAAAAGAATTAACATTTCATACTTGGCTGACTAAAGATGATCTGATGGTACACATATATATAAGTTAAAATGAAATTATTGAAAAAATTCCTGATAAAAACTCTACGTTGCAAAAAAACATGGTTTACCATCTGTATAATGATTCTTAAAAAATATTTACTGTTAATATCTTACCTTATCTAATAATTTTCAAGTTTTTTTTCGATTTAGATGACGAACTTTGTTTTTTTAGCAAAAATCTTTTGAAATATAGAAATGATTCAAAACTACTAATGTGAAAAATCTTTTTATTCAACTACTGCTACTATTATATTGAATAGAATCTCTTTTTAAAAGCATTGCCAAATAAATATTTCAAAATGCTTATCCATTAGGCTAAATACTGGTCTTTAAAATAATCGCTATTGGAAAAGACATTATTGTATTATAAATAATAATATTATTTGTAAGCGCATTGAGCAACCCTAACCCTAACCGCTATTTTGCGCAACAACTTTTTTATCGCAAAATAAAAAATACATTTCTTCGATTCATTTGTATGACCAGTGTTTTAAGTTAATGCAGAGTAATATGTGACACGTGCACTCAGTACAAACGTCTTTCTCACACTGACTGGGTCTGCGAAATTTACGGCAAGAAAAACACATCCCCGAAAAATAGTTATTATTTATTGGTATAACAATTTTTTAATTTTTTTTTTGCTTTTAAATGTAAACAATAAAATGTTTTATTATTCCAATTTTTTTTAGAAGTATTTACGATCCAATTATGCTTTAAAAATCAGTCAGAAAAAGTGGGAAAAATGGTACATTTCAAATAGATGTACAATCATTATATTACATAAATTGGAAATTCTGCTCAAATCACTTTCTTAAACAAACCTTTATCTGCATTTCTTTCTAAGACATTAAACTTCGGTATCTTACAATAAATTCTAAAAATGATCAAAACGAAAGCAGTTGAAAAATTCTTTGTGAACTTTTTGCCTTTTATTCTTGAAAATATGACTATTTTCATGAAAAAAAAAATGTAATAGTGTAAAAAAGCGTTTGGAAAATGTAATATTTGAAAAAAAAAATTTTTTAAGTGAACGGTTCACGAGATTTCGTCGATGGCAAACGATCGATTTACTCTGTTTTCAGGCGTAAAGGTACTATATCCTCTTAAACGTCACTTAATCTGAAAATATTTCCATTTTGAAACAAGTTTTCTTTTAAAATTAATATATGTAGGTATAATGAAATGCTAATTAACGACATGACTCACCGAACGATCATATATAATACCTTCCAAGTGCACCTGATCGAATTAAAACTGTATTATATTTTTAAAAGTGCTTTATTTTGTTCCGAATATGGAGCTGACATTTAAGATTCATTCCATACAAGGAATAAGATATGAAGGTGCAGTCGGATCGCTGTTTTGATTGTTGATTATGTAGGCCAGACACCTTTCACCATTTTAAATCTATGTAAAATAATTTATTTTATTTCATTTCAATCGGACAAGACACAATAAAGTTATATTCGGCGGGTTTATTGCAACATGTAATCAAGTGCCTATTCAATAAACTGTAGGTAAACGTCAAATAAATTAACGTTCGAAATGCGTAAAGATTTTCACTTGTGTTGTGATCGATGTTCTTATTTTAAAATTAAATTTTGGTGTTTACAGAAGAGAGAAACAGTGTTCCAAATTTTGAATACAACGATACTATAATATATTTAGTATTCAGTGAGTAAAAATTAGCTTTAGACACAAATTATTACCATATAATATATCAAAGTTAAGGTGATACACTATTATTTGGTATTTCTTATTTAGTAGATTGACGATATGTTACTCCTTTGTTGACTCAAAATTAATCACTGCCGTTATGTTAAATTAACACATTTGTTTTTAGTTTTTGAGGTTTTTACAAGGTACGACGATTATTTGATATATTTAAAATTATAAATGGTTAAGTAGCCCAAAGCATTTCGGATAATAATCGAAATGAAATAATGGATACGCAAAAAGGGCTTCATTTTTTATTTGCATTTAAACCTGAATGAAAAGCTTATTTTTTTTTTTACAAATATATGCCATTATGTGGACTACGGAATATTTCCTCAGATATACCGGGTACGAAATGCATGCATGTATGATAATAATTATAATACTATACGATTATTATAATGTATTCGATGAGGTGAAGGATCACTCAGTTATTTTTAATTTGATTTTCAGGATTATGTAAAGAAGTAGGACATTAAAATTCATTAATAATTTAAAATATGTCAACTACAGTCTATTTTTAGAGAAAGTACTAACGAAAACTACGCCTTTCTATCTATTTTAATTTTGCACGTGATTCAGATAAAAAATTAAAAAGTGAATTTGAAATTAATAACTTTAAACATTTATTGAACAATTAAAATTTGCCGAGTTATTTAAGTAAATTGCGTCTGGAATGATGGTACGCTATTCCAAGTGCTTTGGCAATATTTATGGTTCTAAAATCTATGAGTTACATTTTAAATTTGGAATATGTATTTTATAAACAAATATAAAACAATTGCCAAAAAGTCTGTCATTTAATATGTGGGAAGAAATGGATAATGAAATTTAAATGATTAATTGTGAAATATATTTTCAAAAAAGCAATCATTAAAACCATAAATTAATCGCCATTTTATTTATTGAAAGTGGTTTTCTGCGAAAGGACTTTTCATTAAGGTCGGGTGACATGTTTGGAAAGTAAGAAAGAGATTTATAGCGACAAAAAGGCGATCGAATGTGAGTCAACGAGATGCTGTACCAAATATTAAAATTCTGGAGAAAGAAGCAAAAAAGAATACAGACAGTGTAATAAATAACTCAGCTAAAGACAAGTAATGCTTTTCAAGGCGATTTTACAAACGGTATTCAATGAACAGGGTGGTTCAGGGTGTTACAGTAGATGCAAAGAAGAAAATTCACAACAACTATTTATACAATTTATGAGATTATTATTCACCAGAAAAAACCGTACATCATCACACTTATGAATAATCAAGGCACGTCCTTACACGGTCCATTTTTTGTTGTTTCAGGTCTAACTACATATGTAATCTACGTATGCTGTCCCAAAGATTATTATCGAATGTCAAAACTTATATACGAAGCATGATTCAGTCACTTGGTCATCCAGCGAACTGACCTAATCTAGTGGACATTTGGAATGTTACGCCTTTGTTACATCATTGATTTGTGACTTGTGTTAAATGGAATTACAATACTGGACGAATATGTCAATACGAAATACAACGATTAATAAAAATTATCAAAATATAATATCAGCCAATTCACATCGAAAAATGGACAAATAAATCGATATGTAATTACTGGAATAAAAAAATACATGTATTATAAGCATTTGTGAATGACATAAAAATCAATCAATTTATTATTCATCTGTATAAATTATTCATTGCTCGTGAAGAGACTACTTCTTCAATGTTTGAATCTATTTGTTAATCTCTATCGAAACATTGTTGTAAATAAGAACAATTGTAGAAAAAAACCGTTTTCAAGATTCAAAACTTTTTGGACGAAGATTAATTATATATTATTTCGTGTCGTAATACACTGATATTTTGTATTTTGAAAAACCTTTATTAACAGCTAACATAACTTTTTTATTGTTTACTTGTTATTCAATGTAATGTTTTGCCTATTGAGCATTGTTACTCACTATAGCAACATATATTTACTGCAATATCAAAAATAAATTTTATTAATGTATCCTTTTTCGATTCCCGATAGGTAGTTGTTACAAAAAAATGTATGATTATAACGACGTATAGAAATATTAAACATTGGCTGACAAACCCAAAAAAATAATTAGAAAACATGTCTGCTGTGTTTATCGATAATAAGCCTGCTTTGTAAATACTTCTTTATTTAGATTTTTATACAAAATCAAGATCTCCATTCAAAACAGTAATCTTCGAATAACTCGACTTCCTGTTGTTTTTTTTGTCATCTTTATACATCATTATAAATATAAATTGTCTTTAAACAACCGGGAAACTGATCTATTGAAAATTTTCGATGATTTTGTTTTTCTACGTCGAATAATGAATTTTTCGACAACATGACATTCTCAATGTCAAGTTATGTTTTTGTCCAATATCGATAAAGTGGAAAATGTTATACAGTGTGAAATCGTGTGTTACCGAATTAATAGATATTTTCTTAGTGGGATTTTCCAACATAAGAACACATCTTTTGATATTTTATTCCCGAATTCAATTTTTACTTTAATTGAATAATTTATCTAGATTATTTAAATAACTTTATTTTTGACGATGACTATTTAAATGGTTTAAAAATGGATTTATAAGATCGGTTGTTAAATGTGACAACATTGAACGTCCCTTGATCTTGCTCTTCTTGATCTTGGACGACGAAAACAAGAATTACAGCGTCCGTACCAGTCATCAGTTACGTGCCGTTCTTAGAGGCAAAAAGCCATACCTCAGCTATATACATTTACTGTCGTCCGCAAGTAATGGTATTGTATACGCATTTAGTAATACAATATGCTAAAAACAGACACTCAAAAAAAGGTTGAGCCTTAAAAGACTTAAAATAAAAGAAAACACGTTTTTACCATATCTACTTCTAGTATGAAGCAGGTGGGCTAGTAATGGAAACAACTTGTTCGACTAGTTCTACGAGCCACGTCTCTCTTTTCGTGGAGAATAAGGATTAAAGCTGAAACTAAGACAGGGTTAGTAGTTATCTAAACGCTACCGATTACGGTATCATATTAATGATCGGATTTGGATATAATTATGTTCGAAGGAATGTATCATTCGAACATAAATTCATAAATCAAGAGTCAGGACTTGATTTCATGCCCGTGGACACAACAATTGAAAAGCACGACGGAGATCATCTGGCTTACGAGGCTAGTAAACATTTCATTGTCCTCGTGAAAAAAATATAGTTAGGAGTATATTATAAGCTCCACAATAGGCGTCGTCGAGTGGAAAGAAAATGAAAGCAAGCGATGTATTGCTATTATTGCTGGCAATTTATTTTAAGAAGTAGTCTACTTAACCATACAAGTAACCAGAGCAAAAAATACACATCCGACTGCAATCACAATCTTTTCTTTACAATGCTATTACAGTTTTACAAAAAGTACATCAAAATACTTACATGATGTTTTTGAATACTTAATAGAAATCGATCAGAGAAACTGTTTTACATCTGATATAAATTGAATACCCAACTCTATGACAAAGGTATTTTTTTTTAACAAACTATACAATTTTACTGCGTTGATTTGGACAAGAATAGTTGTTCGATGTGTAATAGGTGAGAGTATCTTCTAACGAAAAGAATGTTTGTGGCGAAGAGACGGTTTTATCTGATTAGGTTATCCAAAATGCATTCTTGAAAGGATTAGAAAGTAAATGATAAATGTCACAATGATATCTTAAATCTTTAACGCTTTTTAAATAGATTTGTAAAGAGAGGAAAGGATATTGTATTATATTATTGATGAACTTCCGAGTCTAAATCATAAGATGGCGACTTAAAACTATACGAGTATCACTATGCAATGTCGTAGTTGTCTGTTGATTGATGAATTAGTGGTAACATTTTATTATGTTAAATTTTATAAATTTTATAACAAAGACCCATTACAATCACAGTTATCACTTTATTTTATAAATAGTAAAAGTGAATGAAGATTTTTAAACAAATGACACGTCTGACCGTGAGGTACTCGATTGATCGAAAAAGTAAAGTATAACGTGATATTGTTATGATAATTTATTATAATGATTATAGTATTACAATTTTTTTTATTTCAATTAAAATTATATATTTCAGATTAATTCACCGGCAACTTTATGGAAATTCTATTCAAATATACAATTGTTAATAACAGTTAATCTTCAAACCAACTATATCATAAAGTTATTTATTTACGATAGCCAGTGGAATAAAGAAGTTATCATTTATTTGGCTTTAAAATTACCTTTGCTAAATAGCAAAGATTTCTTATCGTAAAAATAATTTTCTTCTTATCACAAAATAAGCCGCGTGCGACGTACAAAATAAACACACAAGAATATTCAAAGACATTTATTATCTTATCTTACAATGCTGTAAATATAAATGTATCTTATTAAAAAATGTTTCATATGTGTGATATCTACCCGGAAAACTGGTTTAAATCTACAGCTCCTCTTTTAGGACCTCCTGTTGTAATTTCGTTACGATATTATGATTCAATCAAGTTGCCCTAAATGTAAATGAAATCAATAAAGATGTTTAGAAAACTTGATTGAGATGTTGTAATATGATACAGTAGCTAATATGTCGTCTTCGGTGTCAGCCTTTTTCTCTCGACATTGAAAGCGTGTATCATCATTTTATAGTGTCAATGTCTTAATCATTGAGATATCGTTACTCATGCGGAAATATTACGTATCTTAAAATTCTGTTAACGATAATATAAGACAAATATTGCTTATAACATCTGACGAATTAGTCACCCACACCCACAATACTATAATAAATCAATCAAATGTTTTTTAAGTGAGCTTGGCGCTAAGTCTGTAAAAATATATGTACATATAATAAAAATAATGTCAGTTTGCTTGTGTGGCTTAATGCATATTTACACCATACGAATACGCTGTCGAGAAGCAATATTGATAGTGTCTAAAAAAAATTGAAGTTTTTTTAGCAGTTTATTTGACGTGCAATTCGTTCAATTCAACATGGTTTCAGCATGAAATGTCGTGGTAAAAATATTTTTTAAAAAAATCAAGGAATATGTCAACCGAATATCTTTTTGATGAAAAAGATACTAGAAAATGAGTCGAAGGCCAATATTTCGAAGATACTTTTATGATGCTGCGTAATCAGTGTTGCCAATGAACTCTCCACTCGACTTTTGGAACAATTGTTCTAACACTCCGAGTACGTAAACGAGTGCGTGCTACAGGTGCGAAAGGTAAACTCTCGGATCAGCAAATATACACGATTCACTCACTCACTCATTTCACTCGTCGGCTCGTTAGACCGAGTACTGTACTTCGCCTTCAAAATGTTTTTTATTCGGCCTAGTTGGCTTTCTCGACAGCGTACGCTGTGATGCTGCGTAATCAGTGTTGCCAATGAACTCTCCACTCGACTTTTGGAACAATTGTTCTAACACTCCGAGTACGTAAACGAGTGCGTGCTACAGGTGCGAAAGGTAAACTCTCGGATCAGCAAATATACACGATTCACTCACTCACTCATTTCACTCGTCGGCTCGTTAGACCGAGTACTGTACTTCGCCTTCAAAATGTTTTTTATTCGGCCTAGTTGGCTTTCTCGACAGCGTACGCGACTGGTGTAAAAGAGATGTAAAAGAATTAGTATGACACGATTTTCGATTCTTTCAGAATCATCTTGAAACCAAACGAGTCGTAGAAGTTATTGGTGTATATCGTAAGTATTCAGGAAGCCTTGAAATATGAATATATTTTTATTATTTTACATGTAATTTTCTGACGTTTTAATTTTATCCGAAAAAAGGGCCTCCAAATTTCATTGTGCCTGAGGCCTACCATGTGCTTAATGCGGCATTAGTATAATGTTGCTATAAATCACATTTTAAATATACAGCACACTTTGATTGATTTAATAGCATACTATTTTCTCGTTTAAAATATAACATTATGTATTCTAAGTGGAAATCAATGCAGAAATTCCGATAATTATTATAATTTCTTAACGTATATGGCGGCTTCCACGAAATCGTTTCCTCAAGTTCATAGATGGGCAGAAAAAGGCGAGGTGTCAGTTATGGACTCGTCAAAAGTGAACTCGTAAAACCAGTTCCGGAACGAATTTATTATTTCGAACTCGCCACATTCATCTGACAGACAAGTTGTCAACAAGATCGTAATGAATTCACGCCACGAACATGATTCAACTATCACCACAAAAAAATGCAAAAGGAAAGGCTGTAACGACATGGCCATTTATTTTTGCTTAAACAACGAGTAAACAGTATATTATTTTTCTAGTCGGAAAAAAGACAACAGTTAGAACATAGTTATTTCATACCGTGGTATTTCTATCCATTCTTGGATTATTTCTTCCGGTTGATGTAATTTTATAGCTTTTTTGATCGTTTGGTAATCGCGGTGTGTCAGGGTCAAATTTAAACTGTCTACCTGGCATTTTTTTAAATAACATTATTATTTGTGCACCATTATCTTCATTCGTTGATTAGAAGATCAAAAATTAAATAAGCCGCTGATTGACCCGACGCTGCAATAGTTCACTCGTCCATATCCATAATAATAACATTATCATTAACATCAGATTCACGAGTTTGCAGTTCCGGTTCATGCAATGGTGGTCTCAGTGTTGCGGCTATTTTGCGATTCAACGTGATTAGGATCATAGATTATCTCACGGTTATTTTATGGTCCCCTTTGACCATTGGAGCAATGATACAACGAATTTATTTTCCCCAGAAAATCGTTAATTAAAGTAGCAGAAGGTGTTTACTTTTGAAGAAATCTTGTTTTCAAGCAATTGAAATTTTCGATAAATTTAAACATCTCTGAACACTTCAAGCATTATTTATTTTAGTAACCACTTCATGACTTTGTCAAACATTTACGAATTCGGTTGTTGTAGTTTCTTTCCATGAATTTTTTTTTGAACAGATTTGATTTATTTTAGATTTCTGCTGAAGGTGCTAGGTGAAATTTCAATATTAAATTTGAACTGTTTAAATTATGTACATTCGCACAAGTTTTGTCACTAACGTCAACCAGTTTGTTAACCAGGCATTCCCATGGGTTAATCCATTTAGTTGTGTGAATATACATAATTTGAACGATTCAAATTTAAGTTTGATTCATATTACTTCTTAAAATTACAAAAAGAATACGTGGTATATGGCTGAGTTTTTATTTTTAGGTGATAAAGTCTGATTCAATCGATTTCCCTGCATTCATAACTAAAACGAGATCTTTGACATAACAGCTTTTGTCACTATATCGACAATACGCATATTGGTCTCACTTTGACTGTATAGACAGCAACTCAAAACAAGTATTGCATTATCTTATTTACTCAAAACTATTCAATTTTTTATGCTCTATCGTCCGGGATAACATAAAAATTAACTGTTATGCGCATTTTATTTTTAACAGATACCTATGTACGTCGAAAACAATGCAGAGATTTTTATTTAACAATATCCACTGCCAACGGGGATCAAAAAATAGCACCGATAATTGGTTGTAAGTCAGTCGTTCAACCTCTGTAATAAAGCAAGAAGAATGGAGTTAGGAATGGAATATTTTTTCATTGATTGTTGTCATAATAATACGTCGGGTCGGTGGCGCAGCTGTCAGCGTCGTTGGCTTCTGTAACAGATCTCAAGGGTTCGAGCCCCAGGACGAACAAAATTTTTTCAATCGATTTATCGATTTCTTTTCGAAGGCATGAGTGTTTGTGATTTCTCAAATTCCCTTCCACCTTTCGAATCATAAAATAATGGGGCGTAGCGAGAGCGATTAGTTAACCACTAGTCCTAGCCATATTTTTCTATCCCATACTCTTCAAAAAAGAGAGGTAAAGAAACTGAGTTCCGTACAAAAAATATCTTCTGTTGAGATACATCTATTACAAAAACAGTACGCTTCGATAAAAATCCATAAATAATGAATATTTAAATTTTTCGTTCATAGATTCAAGCCTACGACGTGCAAATGAATGTTCAATCGGCTGCACGAATGCTAAAGTGAAATAGAAAACTATTAATATTATTTATTTTATAATATATTAGATGTTTAAGCGATACCTTGTTTATGCATGTAATTGATTAATTACACACATATTCGAAATCGTTAAACACAAAATTCATATTTTGAAATCAAAAAAAATATAGCAAGTACAATTAATATAGTAAAAATAATGTTTTTCAACCAAGTAAAATAAAATAAAAAATATTATTATAAAAGTTTTTAGTTTGTTTGCTATCATCCTTGCTCCATTTTCTTCAGTTATAACTTATAACAAAGGCGTCTGAATAAAACATAATATTTATATTATACGTAATATATTCTTCGTAGAATTCTTTTTTACTGTGCCGAAATACTTTTTCTACAAGTCAGTCAAGGCTAGATTTTTTTAGCAATCTTTGTACTTAAGTATACATTATATATAACGTTATCTCATTGGTACCAAATATATTATATTTTATATTTTTGTGTGTGATACTTTTATAAATGATAAGGAATACGTGACATATTTTGTATACTCTGGTATTAAAAAAATGTTAGAAAGTCATTCGTTACAAGATTTGGCGGAGTTAAAAAATTACATTACAGATTTTAACGAATTTTTCTGTCAAGAGTCAACATTTTTTAATTTATTTTATTCTGCGAAAAAAAATTACGTTTCTTCTTTCGTAAGTCTTTCGGGTGCTTGGACCGGTGGTTAAAGTTCGGTTGCGGGATCGAATCCCATAGCGGGATGCTATTATTTTTTTAATCGATTTATGGATTTCTCAATTTACATCTCGGCCCTTTGATCCTAAAAACGAGACGCATCATGAGTGATTAACTAATCATTTGTGATGTTTTATCCCTGTCTTTCTATCTCTACTCTCTTCGAAAAAAGAGAAGCAACTGAGTAACAAGCGATTCTCGTAGAAAATAATCTGATGAGATAAACACTATTACAAGTACATTCGCTTCACATTATGTGCGGACTTAATAAAAAATCTATATACTGCTAAAAGAAATAAAAAACTACTTAACTTCAAATGGCATGCTTAATAACAAATGGGCGTATCTAGATTTATGAGATATTGCAGCAAATATTTTACTATTATTTTATTATTATAAAATTTCATGCCACAATATATACAAGAGTATATTAAAATATATCGTAAACTATAAAGTTAATACTGGAGTAGTTAAAATAACGTTATTTAAGTGAAAACTAAGATCATAAAAATTGTTTTCGCTGTTTTTATACTTTGATAGAGTAATGAACGCTGCAGGAAGTTCATTCTCAACAAGAAACAGTTATATTTTTCCGTATGTTATTATTGATTATGTTTGTAATTGATCCAAGGTGGCAGATGACATTGTGTTACACACGATTAATTTGCTGGTAAAACTGGGCTTAAGTCCCATGTGTCCCATATTCATGAATCTTTTACTTTCAATATTGGAAAGTTTTGATATATTCCTGACTGCTATTTTTCTTTTAGCTTATTTTAAGAATAGAGCAGTGATTTTTCATCTCATATTTATTTTAACCCAAAGTTACAGAAAGTTTGGGCTTGATGACATTTCAATGTTACACATTAATAGTTTTTTAAAAATACGATTTTATATATTTTATAATTAATGACATGAAATGGCCTCTAGGCACAATCAAGCCTTCCATTTTAAGCGAATCCATTTTGATTTTTAAATTCGTTTATCGTCATTTCACATTGGACGTTGAATTATGACTGCATTTCTCTTTCCATTTTGCAATATCAGTAAAATAGTGTCGTAAGTCTAAAGTTGACATTTAAGTAATGTAAATGGTTGGATTCTTAATTTAGGTCTTTTTTTATAAAGCATGTTTATACATTGATCTCAAATATTGTAAAAAAGTATTTTTTCATTTGGCCACATTTTAAATAGCGGTGTAAAGAAAAACTTAAAACTAAAGCTGTTGAGAGATTATGTCATCCACACTTCTCAATTATTTAAAGAAAATTTGTGAAAAATTTAAATAGCCCTCCTTAAAAATACCACATTTAGATTAGTATCTGTACTTGGTATTGGAATATATTGCGGCTTTGAGAGAACTGTTAGTGATATAGAACTTACCGCATGTTGACCATATTCATCGAAGGCTGATAAAGGAAGTTGAAATCCTGAGATGCTGATTGTGTCGAAGGGGTGGACGGTGGCATATGGCGCCATAGAGTTACGGGACACACATTGCCCCATAAGAAGCTCTGGCTACTCTGAAAATAAAATAGTAAAAGTCACACACAAATAATACTATTTAAGAAAATGACAGTTCGAAAATGTGTATTACTAAGAATTACAGCCATACTTAAGTTTACTTGAGGTAAACTTAATTGAAGATTTATTTCTCAAATTTAAAAAAGTGTTGTTTGAAAAAAGAACAACACTTTTTATACCACATATAGAAAATCGTGTAAAAAAGGTTAAAAAGAAGATCCAATAGGAAAATTACCACAAGAATTTCTCATAAGTGTTTTAAATTTTAATTAAGAAAAAATAATACTGTTCATCGATACTTGATTATATACGAGGAGTTTATGAGCGACTGGAGTATATGGAGCGCTTTCATTTTAAACGTTTTGACTTATTATCGTTTGTTCCACGTGGAATCCGTTTGAGAAACGCTGGTCTAGAGAACTGACAGTAGTCAATTTTTTTTATTATAATATCAGGATAGCCATTGACCATATATTACTATTTACTAACCGCACTAAAAGAATTCTTTTTTCGAAGTTAATTAAAAAAAAACTTCTGTAAAATTTACAAATTGTTATTGTCGATTACGATTTTCTGCCTATTACGTACGGGTCGATATGTATGGTGTGCTGTCTGTCGACAATTATATAGACACCACCAATAGTAATTTTCACAAAATGTCAATTTTATTACGCGCAAGGGTACCTGAAAAGTTTGCTGTGCTACGAAAATCTTTTGAGATTCCTTACGTTCAATTCGACTGGGAAAAGGAAGGTTCTTATGACTGGCCTTGTAGTTTTCTCGCAGGATTCAAAAATCTTTAAAGCAGAGAGGCTGAACTCACAGCAGTGCTGGGGAGTCGTTAATTTACGTCATTTATTTATATTATATTCAACATTTTATGTTACGTCCTTTTTGACGTTCCTCAATGATATTGAGCTTATTTTTCTTTTGTTTCTGTGGTTTTGTAAAGTCCTGATTATATTTATCATAGAATTAGGTTAATAAAACTAAAAACAATTGAATATCAAATATTTTATTCAAATACACACAATTCTTTTTTACACGATTTTGAAATAGCACTGTCCACTAAAATGAAAGAATTATTTGTTCCAAGACCACTCCCCGGAACAAAAAGTACAGACGAAAATAACGGGTTTCCTAATAACAGGAAATTCAACAACACAAGACAGTAATAACAAAGAAAAGACTTCATTAGATGCTTCAAGACATTTCTAGCAAAGAAAGCGATTTACGTGAAGTGAACAATCAAGTATATAAGCAATTAAAATACATATTTTTGATAATATTTTGTTTCATTTACTTATGAGTCCTTAAAATTTAAAAGACCATAGCTAGGGCTTCCAAGCCAGCTAGAACCGGAACCGGGTACCCGCACGATTTTAAATAAACCGAAAACCGGGTAATTTTACGCGGGAAACCGGTCATTTTTATTTCTTTAATATATATATATATCTTCACAAGATGTAGAATAGTTCATATATATTTCTATTTCGCCAAGCTCATTTAGAGATTAGTTGAATTTGGAATCTACTAGTAAACGAAGTCCAATTTAGAAAAGCATTTTAATTGCTAGCTTTCTATACAATCTACTTCAACGGCAATTGGACACGTATTTTCCGTTGCTAACAATTTTTCATAAAAAAATGATATTTTGAAATATTGCTTCAAAAAATTGTGTGTAAATGAATATATAAATTAAATCAAATATTACAGATTATAGATCTGTTAAAATAATTTTGTATAAATCAGTAACTAAATCACTATAATAATTAAATCCTTTTGATGCAATATATAATACTTTAATCACATATTTTTGTTTTTTATTATACATATACGTGATACATTATAAACTCAGTGTTAGTTGATATAAGTTATAATAAATAGTTGTCAAAATTACCCAAAACAAAACGAGTACCCGGCTAGTTTATAAAAAAAAATACCCGAGAACCGGACAATATATTTGTGCGGATATTTGGGTGCCCTAACAACAGCACTGGTCGCAAAATACATAGATTTGAATATAGAACATGTATTATTTTATCCACTCGGATTGTTTCTTCGTTGTTTTGTTAATAGCGTATTAAAATTTTAATGTTTCATGCATATTGCATTCCGTCAGACCAAACGTATATATTTTCTATTTTTAATCACAAATGAAAAATATTCACTATCATTTCCTAAGCATCATAGCACAATTTACAGTGGCTTCTAATTACTGCTTGATGTGGTAAATTATTTTGTGATCGCGCTGAGAGATAAGCCGCAGAAAGCCAGTTGTGAATTTCTTATCAGGAATGCGATAAGATGCTAATTTTGTTTTGTATGTTGCTTCAATGTTAATCTAAATGCAACAGCAGTTTCTTAAAAAAAAATACTCTAGATCAGTGAATCTCAAAATATTTAAATCCCGGAACCCCTTTTAACCGGAAAAAAATCTAACCGTGACATTTTTTAGCTGTTCTTATAATATTTCCCTTATAATATAACTGCAGTGGTTTTCTCCAGCCTTATTGAATGCCACAAATTTTCATGACGTTTGTGTTTGAAATTTCGATCATTGTCTGTTTGGTAATCATGTCGCGGGTATATTAGAAATAATTGGTGGCAAAAAGCGTCCTGGCTTTGGGTGTGCTAGATTTATTATGTAATTATTAAACTGTTAATCATTAAATAATACGTTTATAGAAGGATATTTACAAAAAATATACATTGGATTCATTATTCCTTTTTATTTATTAACGCTTTGTAACTGACGTTTCCAAATAGTTTACCCAGATTTTTAGTATACGGATGCAACTAAATGACTTAAGCAATCACATTTTCTTTTTTTCTAAATTTATATCTTAATCTTTTTTATAGAACAACAAGTGCGTGGTTAAAAATGGGTCCCGTGCAGCTCTGTATTGGGCCAATAATATAAGGTATAAAGGGTTTTTGCGGGCCGTGAAATAGCGACTGCATAAACATAACGAGTGGTGGTGAGACAATCAACAACCGACTTGTAACTTAAAATCCGCAGATGAGCCCTTGGACATACTGCTGGAAAACCTTCACCCAGCTTATAATAACTGTGCCATTCCTACTATCTTATTATATTTTATTCTTAGCTCTTGGAAGGTAAAAATAATTTATCACACATATTTTTATTTATTAGTTCGGACTGAAACCTATTTTTATTGCCAAATGTAAAATATTATCGGCGGAACCTCGGGGTTCCGTCAAACACATTTTGAGATACTCTGCCCGAGATGAAACTGTAAACAAATACAAGTACGCATCAATTAGTTTTAATGGATATATGCATAGATGGTAATGTTTAAAAACAGTGCTTCATAATCAACCACCAAAAGTTTTTAATTCGATACAGAATCACATTTTTGACAGAATATGAATAACTTTAAATAGTATAAAAAAATACCAATACAATACATATATACAATTTACGTATTTTTAAAATCTGATTTGCATAATTTGTAAATATCGGAATCGATGTATGAAAATAGTTGTAAATTGTAAAGACACAATTTATTACTTTCTAAAAAGACATATCGACCCATAATTGGCAAAAAAACTTAAGCGACACAATTCGGTAATTTGCGCCTGAGGTTTCGATGACAAAAATTGTCTCATTTGTGTGTCTCAGTGTTATCTCATTTGTGTTTTGATTTGTCATCGTTTGTTCCATGTGAACTCCGGTTGAGAAACGCTGGTCTAGAGAACTGAAAGTAGTCAGACAATTTCGTTATAATATCAGGATAGGCACTGACCATATATTACTATTTACTGACCGCACTTAAGGAATTCTTTTTTCGAACTTAATTTAAAAAGAAATCTTCTGTAAAATTTATAAACTGTCGGTTACAATTTTCTGTCTATTACGGGTCGAAATCATTTTAATTATCTTTGATACAATATTGATTTTTAATATTAATTAATCTTAAAGCCTTTATAATTAGTGTTCACTATCCCTATGTCTATATAGCATCTATATTAAAAAATGTAATAACCGTCTAAAAATTTTGAACATAGAATATCGTGAGCAAAAATTAAGTTTTAATTTTAAATAAAATTAACTTTTGATAAAGCTGTATAATTAGTCCGACACGACAGGCGAAAAACGCTGTGGCTTCATTATTTTCCACTTTCACTTCGTATTACGGACGAGATGTGGTGTAGAAAAAGATTATCGAAAGTATAAACAAATTGCTTTAATGCATATTTGATAATTAATGAACAATTTATTTATTCATTAAAATTACCGAAAGATTGGCATTACCAACATAATTATGATTCAGTATGTGAAATAAATTTACACAGTGGTTGTAAAAAAACAGTATTTTAGTCGAATATCTAGGGAAACCAGCTTACTTTTAATTTAAAACTCTTTATGTCTTATCGGGCAAATACTTTTATCAATCATCCTTTAATGGAGGACGTATGGAGAAAAAAACAATCTTTAGTATTAGAATCAGTGACCAAAAACAATAATGAATATTAAGTCGCAATGTAATTAGTCAAAATCATATTTTTTAAGTACAGTCAACTTTTTTTTACAGGGTAGATATTTTACACAACAAGTGCGTGAAATTGAAGGTTGGTTCCGTGAATGTTCCCTGAAAAATCTGTTCTATGAAAATAGATCAACATTGTGGTAAAGAAAATCGTGCAAAAAGGTAATAAGAAAGACTCAATAAGTATAATTACACAAAAAAAGTAATTCTGTAATTTTTTGTAAATACCTGAGATTTTCGCTGTGAAATTGGCATGAAATTTTTTCCGACCAAAGATTCCCTAGTCAATGTTTACTACGGCCTTATGTGTTAGGACATGGAGGTGGGGAACCTTTTATTCTCTAAAGGCCGCATTGATTTTTCTGATTCAACATAAGGCCGCAGTAAAGAAAACGTTGACACATTCCCCTTTTTTTCGACTATCGAACATATAATCACGCTCTTTTTTATAAGTCAAAGTGAATATTTCATCAGAGTAGCTAAGTGGCCGCATGCGGTCTTTAAGCCGCAGGTTCCCTTTCCACTGTGTTAGGATCTAATGAAGTTTTTTGTTTGTTATTACTGTCTTGTATTGTTGAACTTCTTGTTATTAGGAAGCTCGTTATCCGCTTTCGTGTGTATTGTTTCTGGGAATTGTGTTATAACAGATAATACGTTAAAACAGAAATAGGTAGTATTCGTTCATTTTAGTGAGCCGTGTTATTTCAAAATTGTGTAAAAAAAAATACTCGCCAAATCAAATAGAAACAAAGGTTTTAAATACGCTTAATGGCTTTTCAATAACAATAACCAAAATCTAATTTGAATTGAATTTGCTTTACTTCTACTGAAAAGTAAGAGTTTCTACATATAAACCCTTACAACGAGATATTATGTTTTACATGCTACAATAAACGACGGCCACGGCTACCGATCACTTATCTTAATAACATGTTTAATTAAAAATTATGAATTTGTTTACTTATTAAAAGATGTATACATACCTACTATAAAATTATATCTATAATTTCATATCCAACTTTCTTCTGTTAATAAATATTTTAACAAACAACTTTCATATAATATATGATAGTGAATTCATAATGACTATTCATGTACACACAATTGTATCTAATTCGGTATTTATTGAATATATTTTTTTATTTTTTCTGGTACACGAAAGTGATTCGATCTATTCAAAAGCCACTTTTAAAGTTGCTATTACAAATTAACCTTCTCACCGCGTATGACGTCTATGCATGTCCTAGCAAACATGCCCTCAGCGCGTGTGACATGTATAGATGTCATGGAAATTTTAAACCCTATATAAGAGCTATCTATTTTGTTAAAATTGTATAACTTGGTTGAAAATATTACAAAATGTATATTTTACCAAATTCAATAGATGTATGTCATTAGTCAAAAAAGATTCAATATAGACTAAAATAATTTATTTCTGGAACACGCCGTGAACATACGTCACCAATGCAAGATTTTGGATAGTGTAAATAAGCGATCGAGTGCGGGTGAAATTGAAATTGTTCCGAGAATTTAATATTATAAGAATGGTATGGTGGTGGCGCAGTGTTCTCGGTCGCGCGTGCCGGTATTTTGCAATATGGCGACGTCACGCCGCAATTGTATGAATGATGATTAGTGTTGAATTAAACCGAAAATACAAGAAATATATTGTATTTTATTATTGAAAAAGTTACTTTGGGTGGCAATTAACATATTTGATTAGTTGAAAAAATATTACATCCTATATTTATAGTCGAAAACGCGATAACAAAGTCCGCAAAAAAGCGGCCGCGCACAAGGCATGCTCGCTAAATTTGGTGACGCGGACAAATGGTTAATAAGTGTGCAATTTGGCATCTGGTAGACAATAAATATCAAAGATGAAACAGATAAAAGAAGTCTCAAACATTTCAAGAAGAAGTGCTGAGAGATTTAATGATACCAACCTTGGAACATCTGTGTGTGATTGTTGATGTTCATAATGAGATAATTATATTTCATCTTTGACGTATTCTAATATTCTATTATAAAATGTTAATTTAAATCTATCAATCAATTTCAAATAAGTACCGTTGTAATGACGGCTTCGACCTGTTCTGACCTGTCTGGGTAGTGTATGGTAGTGATTTCAACATGTGCAACAAGAGAGTCAATAACCTCTTTACAAAAAATGGTAATATTATCAAATAACGATTATAATCAAGAAACTAATTCAGGCGTCAATTCAATGTAAAATAATAACTAGTAATAATTATAAAGAAATCAGTCGGAGATATCGCTGTTATGGGTGGAACTCGTTTCAAAATGCGTTGGCATTTTTCGAAACTGTGCGATACATAAATGATTTTCAAGTCTGGAAACTTTTGGCGAAATGCATTAAATTAGTAAATCTTCAACGGCCTAGTAAAAAAAGTTGTGTGAAAAATACCAGTATTTGTGCTCGATCACAAACTTTAAACTATATTGTGAGTTTAAATTTATAGTTGTTTTGATTGACTATTTGTGACACAGTTTGGTCTTTTTGACAAGTATGCTTCAATTAACTTTGTCTGAAAATGCTTCACAAAGAAGCGAAAAAATCGTTATTTTGAATTAAATTTACACTAAGTCCATCGTTAACAAATAATATAAATATATCGTTCATTACTTTGACATAATACTTAAAATGCAGTTTTACAAAGTCGTTAACGTCGACAGATAAATTCAAGACTCGTAGAGCATATGTAAACAATGTGATAGTTACCTCATTTTCCTACTTTATGGCAAATAAATTAAACCATAATATAACACGACTTTAAAGCACTTTGTACAATTATGTATAAAGAAATGAAATCTAATATCAAAGAATTAAAAATGCTGAATATGTAAATAATGAATGCAAACGCGTGGTGTAAAGTTGCTATATTGTCTGAAAAGATTAATGGGGCCTGTCATGCTGTTCATAATAAAATTATGTACCATATCGGATATAATTTCACACTAAATAATATCATATTTATAACTTCCTTGAATGCAAATCACGCCGATGTGCATCGCAGTGCATCGGCCGCCATTTGAATATAAATTGCATTGCTGTATATTTAAAAAAAATCGTTGCATTTTATTTTTCATTATCTTATTTCATATTTACTAATGCACGATTGGTAAACGAACTCATTTGTTAGCAGGTGGTTAAATCAGTTACCATACTAAAGTTGGCTTTCGTCATTGCATGATTGTCTATGATTTTTTTTTATTTATTTCCACAATCTCTGCCCAATTCTGTGAAGAGGCGTAGCAACAGTGATTATCTAACAATTATAGCATTCTTCTTCCTCTATCTGGAAAGAGAAGATAAATAACTAAAGAAAAACTAGTTCTTGTAGAGGTTGCTCCATATTTTAGTATAGTCAACAAGGGGAGCGAATATGTTTTAAAAATATGGTTTAACGTATGTTTTACGTTTACATTCTTTTTAATTGTTTGGCTCAAGAATAAAGTAAATTGTTTTGTTTCACGACTTTCAGATTACGGCGTCAGATAACAAGTTGCTTCACGTCCGATAAACATGTAGGTAAACCTACCATCCGATTGGACAATAAAAGTAAAATCATTTGCGCAAAGAATTACTGACAAAGAAAGGCGAAAGTGGAGATTTTTTTAGTGAATTATTAAACATAATAATATGAGGTCTTATTACAAAATGTAATGTTTGAATAATATTTGATCACATCTCTAGTAGTTTGCTAATAAAAATCGCATAAGTAGTTGTGCAATAGAATTATGCAGTTGCATTGTAACACAAATGCATGTTTGAGAGAATAATGGCTTTTTATCATTTTCATTCTGAATCATAAATAACACATGTATTCCTAATTGTTTATCTCAAAATAAAATATTATACGAGAGAGGTTTAGCTGCTTAAGCTGTCTTTTTTGGTGAGTAAAAATTTAACCATAATCTTTGACTTCATTCTGAGAAATTCAATTCCACCTGACCGAAATGTAACCGTTGCTTCCGATTTGAGGATATACGACTTCATATTTATATATATTTATATATGCTGTCATATTTGATAACTCTGTAGAGAATATTCAGGATAGAATGGACAGGTCACAGAGCAAGTCCAGTGGCGGATTACTCTATAAGCGCACGAGCTTGGGGCCTCCGAATCTCAGGGGTCTCAAAAATGGCTTATATTATACATATAATTTTTTTTCAGATTTTTATATTTTTTTATTATTTTACATGAAATTTTCTGACGTTCTTATGTAATTCACAAAAAAGGCCTCCAAATTTAATTGCGCCTAGAGCCTCCTATGTGGTAAATCCGCCACTGACTGAGCAACTCATATCGAATTAATCTTATTGTCAATGCGAGTAAAACCAACGTGCTCTTCAACAAATAACAATAAAATAGCAGCATGCCATTTTATATATATATTTCTTGCAAATAGCATAGATTCTGGAAACACAAGCAATAATATTACCATAAAAAAACTTCTTCTTTTAAAATGGTCTTCAACTTTTTATTTATAATTTATTTTCCTTGTATTTTACTTCAATTCTTTTGCTAGGTTGTAATACCAATTGCTTGTCATACCTTGTTTTTATCACTTAAATTTTGTATAAATATCACTGTTTTATTGTTTTTCTTATCAGTTGACAATGCTCATCATGAGCGAAACCGGTCCTGATCTAACAAATTTTATGTGGAAAAAGTACTAAATTTTTTTTATTATTTTTATTATAATGCCATTCCACCAAGTATTGACAGTGAACACCTTAAAAGTGAATAATATTACCTATTGTTTTTGCAAATGTTTGCAATGGCACAGTTGTGCGTCGAGATAAATTGCCAACGCAATCACAACCTAGCCATAAATGGGACAATGCTATACAAGTATGTATTAATATATTAATATTCAATAACAAATCTTCGCGAGTCGTGATGTCATCTCTGGACATAATCAAAAAGCAAAGCCTACGTATTAGACATGGTAATTGAGTCACATGTGCACGAAATCTAACACTACGAGTCGATTGTTCTCTCCGATTCTTTCATACTGAATCGTCATTCGAATCGTATCGATGTGTAACAAAATTTACTTGTCTGCACCAACGTTCCCTGTAAGCTGCGTGCACGCGCGGACGCGAATGAGTGCGCCCCCGAACGAATGAGTGCGCCCCCGCGCACTCATTCTGAGTTGGTTCGTACTCCAATACAACTATTCAAATAATATTTATTTTGATTGGAATAAACCTTATTGACCGAAATAAATTGAATATTAAGATAATTAAATTCTAATCTTTTCTAAGAACAAGAAATTGATCTCAATGAAGTATTTAATGTCAGGATTAGTTGTTAAGGACGACGTAAAAAACTAGATTTTTTGTAAATAAATTTATAAAATATTGTAATAAATTTACTAGCGACTGATTATTTTATTAATTTTTGCTTGATTTTATTTTTTGTAAAAAAATACAATGAGTTCTGTTATTTCTTATTTTTTGTTTAATACACTTAAAATTAAAAAAATATTTATCAATTATCAAATGATAATATTATTTATTATGCGAATCAAAAAATTAATCTATTTTGTATATCAAATATGACAAATTATGCCGCGCATTTGTTGGATTGGCCCGCGCAGCCTTTGAATTTTCCGCTCAGCTAACCCAGCCATACTCAACCTTTTTTTCCTCCGGGCCGCATTCCGATATTTGCTTCTCTACGTGGGCCGCAACATATTTATGGTAATACTCATTTTTTTTTGAGCTCACCGAGGAATTTCAAATCCTCGATTTGGTATACTTTTTCCCCAGATATCTTCGAAACTCCTTTTTTTTAGCTCACCGAGGAATTTGAAATTCTCGATTTGGTAAGAGCTTACTAACGGCGATAATAATCATAAATAATTACTTTTATCTGGCACTTACAGACAAAAAGGCTCACACCATTAACTCGTTTGGCAGGGATTTTTTTTTAAATGTGGATATTAATTTGGGCCCTCCCGAGTTCTATTTAGCATATGATTCGTTGTATGGTGGTTACGCCACTGAATTATGTGAAGATACAAAGAGGCATGTCTACTACGTATTAATTTATTACACAAATAATAACAAGTCATAATATAAATGTATTTATAGCAATCAAAATAAATAGATAATGATCGCACGAAACCCATCACCACAGAGAAACGTGTATGCCCACTTACATTTTTTTATTATTCCAAGATGGACACTTTCACTGTTAGCACACTGCGGTTGCTGAAAAATAAAATAAATACAATCAATATCTATAACAAACTTTAATAAGAATATTTTTTTTGCGTACATCTTATTACGCATGTGAAATGATAAAAATACATTGATAAGTAATTGACAAAATTCTTTATCTAAAATTAAGTGAAGCGATTATGGCCACAATTTATTTTATTCCAAATTATTTGACTTTTTGCTATCTTAGTGATACGCGTTTGTAATATATTTTGCCTTCAAGTATTATTTATATACATGTTCCACTATCGAACGTTTTTCGGTGAATTGAAGAAACGTAGGTAAAAGAGTTATGCTTCAAATTAAGGTTAAAGTTTTTTTGGTATATTCTTTTATCAGGCAAAGACATTTCTACTAGTGATGTGTTAACGTGGTACTAAGGGGCCTTATGAATTTACAAATTAAAAAATAATTTGAGAGTATTATTATAAATGAAAGTCTTCAATAGAGAATGCAACCCTCGACACCTTCATTCGATTTTTAATATAAATAGAGTAACATAGCCGCGACAGAATGACAGAATATTGAAACATTAGGATATCTGATAAGTCCAAATGGAAGTTGGGTACATGAGAAGAATACCTCTATCCACTGTCACATGTTTTCAATAGTGAGTCAGTCCCTACTCCCTAGACCAGCGATGCTCAACCTGCGGGACATTTAGATGTATGATACATTTATATTTTCGAATGCTTCTACTTAAGTTATGTCACTATGCTATATTATGTATAGTGTGTGGTATATTTAAGTATAGCTGTCAATATACAGCGGCCCACGTAATGTAGCAAAAACCGGCGTGGGGAATAGATGAAAAATGTTGAGTATTGCTGCCTTAGACCACTATCTCTAAAATGGAAAGGGAACGAAATGGCACGGAGGTAATAAGTAAAAAGTATTAATTCCCTCAAGGATTTGTTTGCAGGATCGGATATGATGGAAATTAATATAATTATTATCTATGCATTTAGAAACAAAATTGAAAAATCCAGTGACCCGCAACCGAATAAAACGAAACCCGTGTTAACAAAGTACCTACTCGGATACGGAATATTATATATTATAATGTAGGTACGTTTAAAATATATTAGCTATTTAGGTATTTATATTTGGTTCTTCAAAGTCGTAACAGTGTGAAATTTGTTATTAATTTACTAAATTCATTTATCTTATAATAATTAAAACAATTATTAGACCGTTGCTGTACGTTGTATCATTTAAAAAATATATATAATCGATGTAAAAATCACAAATAGCACATCAAAAATAAATTTAAAATGTATGTTTTGAGTACCGCGTTACCACAACAGTTAATAAAACAAATTCTAATGCAAAAAGTAACGTTAAAATTGAATGAAAATCAAAATTGTATTTGAATCCTTAAAATTGTGTGATATTCCACATGTTTTGTCACTTACAAACCGGGTTTCGCCTTTCTGCATCTTCAGTCATTCAAGCGCATTGAGTTTAAGTTCATCCATGAGGAGGTTTCCACGATTTTAAGGATTTAAATTTAACATTTAAATTCAACCACGCACATTCAGTCGAAATCTAAAATTAATCATATTTCATTGAATTATAGCACTACAGTCAAATTTATTGAAAAAATGTTTACATTCATAAGTATGCGAATAAAGAAAGCTATAATCCACAAATTATATTAATTGTTTAGTATTTATATGACATACATTTTTAGTATTATTTAGACACAGGTTCTTTGGTCGTTATTTTTGTTTATTTTATCCATAGTGTGATAGAAAATGTCAACGTATTTCTTATTGTATACACTATGTAAGTCGAGTATAAATTGCATAAATAAACTGTGATTGTTTCAAGAATAATGCTATATAATGGATCACGTTTTAAATTAAAAATTCCACAAGCTGCCTAAAAATGTTTCTTGGTAAAATTTTGCTGGGCAAAAAGCATTTTCCAATGATTTAGTTTGATGTAAATTAAAAATACATACTACATATATGGGTATTATAAAATTGAAATATATTCTAGTTGTTTTTTTTATTTATGACACGTGCTGGTAGCTTGTTTGAGAATCATCCGTTAACTAATTATTTAATGTAAGTTTTTTCCAATAATTTAGGATAAGTAAAACGATTTACGTTTACATTTATAATAAGAAAAAATATGAAGTAATTTATTTAAAAATATTCGTCTTATTGATTCAATATAGTTGAAATTCAAAAAAAACATCTCGTTTCACAGAAGCATTCATTATAACATTTTTTTAAAATTCTATTTAGCTAGACTTTATCAATTACACGAATGTTTATAAATAAGTCGCTAAGCATGTCGCTGTAGACCGTTTCACTCACCCAATAGGTATACAAGATTTAACGAAAAATCAGGTAGTATACTGCCTTTCTTAGTATATATTCGAAGGCTTTTGAGCTCGAATTCTTATATCGAAGAATTTCTTAATTAAATAATTTATAAGGCTTCATAAACCGAGCTATATAATTAAAGGAATCGGAAATGTTTTAATCAAGTGGAATTAAACATTTTAGGGTCTTCGTTGTTCCACTATTCATGTAATAGGTATGAGACATACATACATATGTAAAAACGAAAGAAATTATAATATTACTAAAATAGATACATATATTGTATAACTGAAGTTAAAGAAAGATAAATGTGTTTATTTACGATCAGTTAAAGCAAACAATATTTTTAACAAGAACAACCAAATGCCATGCTTATGACAACATGTTACTAAAACATAATTTAGCCGAATAAGTCAATGAAAAATTAATGTAAAATCAAAACACACTTCTTTGATTTAAACATATCGCTCAAAAATAATGTAATTTACACTTTTTTTATAGACTTAACTGGCAAATTATAGCAGCAAAAGAAATTGACAAGTCACTTTGATGCGGCAAAAGAACAACGCATTGATCTTCGTGTTGAAAAACAATGTCATGTTGAATTTTTTTTCATTCGATAAAGTATAGAAGGAGTAAAAATATTTTTGATATCGAGATATTATTTAAAATAAGGTTGAATATTAATCGTATGCGTAATTTTGATTGTGATTTATCGAGATTTTCCGAATTATTTATTTGCATCTCGAGAATAACAGAAGTTGTTTCATTATATCGAATATTTACATTTCATATTATTATAATTAAAAATATTGTAAGCCAATTTCTTATTGTAATATTTTAGTGTAGTAAGTATGTATGTACGTACAGTAAGTATGTATGTAGTTATCTTTTTTTTTCATCATCAATCAATTTTGATGATTTTGAAGTTTGAAGGTTGGAGAATGGATTGTTTCAACCGCTAGTATGACTATAAATTATCTAAATTTAAAATGAGCTTTCATTACAATTGCGTAAGGAGATGTTTGACGTCAAACATTTACAATGTAGATGACAAAAACCAATCTACAAAATATTAATATCAAATAAAAAAAAATATTAGAAGAACAGTTTACTTTAGAAGAAATATACAAGTAAAAATAATGGAGTTTCAATAATTTATTGAATATACATGTACAAGTGGTGGAACTTAATACTTTGACTTTTTTTTTATAATATAATCAAATTAATATATTTTAGCCACAATTCTAGATACACTTATTCTTTCATTAGACAAAAAAAAACTTTTCGGATAAATAATAATTAGTCAATACCTCCGGTGGGTTTTGGCGTTGTTGTCATTCTTTCGGTTGCGTCTTGAGTGTTTATGTGTGCTGATTATAAAAGTATAATTAATATTTATCCTTTTTTTTCAGATTTGATCGTTATGCCTTTTCTCGTGCGCGAGACGGTAAAAAAATGGGTGGTAATTATATTAGGATATACGATATCACAATAGGGGTGCGTTATCAAATATGTATGTATAAGTGATGCACAACCCACGGGCTTTATACAAACATATGTGTTACTACCCAAAATGAAAAGTACTTCATCATAGATGAACACGAAAAACTGCTTGAACAATGATAAGCTTTGTCAGCAGCAGGCTGCCAATACGTTGACAGAGGGCTCGCTTAATTTCAGAGTTATTCGCATTCGCTATTTTTCAGGGAAGGAGCGAGTTTTTAATAAATTTCAAGCAATTCGTTCGTAATAATTGTTAAAGCAGTCGAATTTAACTTAATATTCATACTTATATTATGTAACATTACGCAATATATCCAAATAACATTAATATTAATAGTTGAAAAATGTACTTACCAATCTAGAATTGCATGATTTAAGATTTCGACTGAAGGTGCTTGGTAGAATTTCAATATGTATAAATGACACGTGTTCAATCAGGAACAAGGGATAAAAATGTTACACCCAAATACGGACAGTCATAAACTCCTTTTTCAGGAAATTTTGGAAATAAATAGAGCACAATTGCATAATCTTTCGATTTTAATGAAATACTAAACCTACCGGGATCTCCACTTTTATACTATATATACATATAATCATAAAACCTTTGCCGACAATCAAATAAATATAATTCTTGAAACTACTTACTACTCAAATCTGTGGGAATTCCCATGAGCTTATCATTTTCGCCAGCAATGGCTTTAAACTCAATGGTACATTTATATGTACCATTGAGTTTAAAGCTTGAACGCCTGAAGATGCCGAAAGGCGAAACCCGGGTCGTTAGTGACAAAATCGGTGAGAATGTACATAGTTTGAACGATTCAAATTTAGAATTGCATGAATGAAAAATCCAAGATTGAAACAGAAATAGTTTTATACTATTCTTTTTGCTCAAATTTCATGTTTTAAATATATTAAAGCCGTCGTAGATATTATGTGTATATTAAGAATTGCAGTAAGGTACTGATTTAACCTGAGAATATTGTTTTTTCATATTTAACAAGGGGTTCGCCAGTCTAAGTAAAATGTAACAAAACCCTCACGCAGGCCTCTTCGAGCCCCCTTATAGCCCACCCCTGACCATAGTGATTGAACAGACATTGAACATTAAAAACAAGTGTCGGGAAATCTCTCTCGGAAAGGTTTGTCATACAAATACTTACGTTATGCTGAGTGGTGGATGCTTGCAATATTTTTAATGTACTAAATTTTAAATAGTAAAATGTTTTTATCTTAATTTTATCCACTGAGGCCCGTGAACAATTATTAATTATACAATTATCAGAAGATAGGTAAATTAGCCCTTCTATCGAATAAGTTGTGCAGCACTGCCACATATACCCTAAGAAGTAATCATCTATATCTATAATTTTTGGTGATGGTATTTGTGAACTGTTTGATAAATTTTTCTTTTGTATTTCTTGATTTTTTATGTTGAATTTGATGTACTGTGTATTTTTATTGTATGTTTTGTCTTATTATATTTTTCAAGTGCATGGCGAATTGGCGTCAGCTGTTATGTCATGTACTGTAATTTTGATTTTTAACAATAAATAAATAAATAATATTATAGCACCGGGTACATTGACACAAGTACATTGGTGGGTAATGTTCGAGCCTATGTTCACAATATATACATACTTATACCCAGTGGCGGATTACCTTTTAAGCAAATGAGGCGCGCGCTTGGGGCCTCCGAATTTTGGGGGCCTCAAAAATAGCTTATATAATACATATATCCCATATAATTTTCGTTCAGGTTTTTATAAATTTTTATCACTTTGCTAGGAATTTCTGACGTTTTTATGAAAAACAGGGTCTCCAAATTTTATTGCGCCTGCGGCATCCTATGAGCTTAAGCCGCCACTGAATATACCTAGTTTGAACTTGTACAGGATGTTTGACGTATTAAGGGTTAATAAAAAAAATGTGTTGCTGTATAAACATATTTTTAATTAATTACAGAATAATTGATGAATTTAGCAGCATAAGGTTTGATGCAACTATTATGACTATTTTTTTACATGTAATCATGTACAAAATTACATAAAAAATAATATAATATCTAAAACTTGGAAGCATGCATTCTCACATAAAAAACAACTAAACAAGTTTATTAATTAGTTCATTATTTTTCTAAACCAAATTATAAAATACGACAGTAAAAACACCGTGACGAGCATTTAATTAACTAGCCGAATTATTCGACAATCTAATTGGATTAAATAATACTAAACAAAAATCCAGATTATGTCGTAAAACAGTAAATAAGTAAACAAACTTGAAACAACTTACGTTATTTTTATGTTTAATCCTTGAATTTTTAGGGACCTTACATACACTACTCATTTTTTTGTACACTTAAAACAATGATAACTTAAAAACTTTGTTGTTTACATTTTTTAAATTTCACATCGCACCATGTTTTTACACTCACACAAAGAACACACTACACTCCGCTACGAAATATACATCTCAAGTGACGCGGTGTACTATACAGTAAACTTTGTGCCCCAACCACCTGTCACACTGCTGTCACTGTCATATAACTCCTCGGAGTGGGTAAAAACAGCACCACTATAAAAAAAACACCATGTGCATAGTATAAAAAAACGATATTTTTTACATGAATAAACTCTCGCAACGTGATATAAAATATAGTCGACAATATACGGCAGTCAGCTAGCAATAGCGTTATATTTAATTTTCTTCGATTTTCAAAATAAATTTAAAATTTATATTATGATATACTTGAACTATAAAATTGAGGTAGACACTGAATAATATTTGAATTTAAAAAATGCGTGACTTACCTACGCCGGATGAATGGTAGACTTTTTTAATTTATTAAAGTATGACCGTTAATAAATTATTTAAGGGGCAAATCGATGGTTACCTTTTCCAGGGCCGGCTTGTGGTTTCCTGCGCCTGTGTGTGAGGCGCAGGGCAACTAGAACTAAATGGGTGAATAGTAATAAATCTTAGTGCAGCGCATCTTGTGCGCGCCGCACACTTCGCACACGTCACGAGCTGGTCCTAACTATTTCATTCATTACCTACATTTGTTTTTTACTGGGCTGGTGAAACGGCATTCCTATTCGATGGTGCTTGTTATATTTTAAAATAATACTGTATTAACAAGTATTTTTTTTTGTTACAGTTAGAACAGAGCATGAGTTTCCCGCCATGTAAATATTGATGTGTTAATTATATTTATTTTTACTCAAATAATTTGTCTACTTCAAGTTTTTTCAAATAATTTTTCTTTTATTCACAATTACCAATTGCACTCCACCGAATAGGTACCATCTGCGTAATTATAATTGATCTGCATGTATTACAGCTTAGATCAGACGTGGGCAAATGCGGCTCTCTGTTGAAATAAGTGCGGCTCCCATTTAAAATTAAAATCCGTTTTATATTATGTTACGACTTCTTAATTCGTAATTATAGTGTGGCTTTTTATAATATTTGAAATACCTGAATGTGGTTCTCACTGGCCTCATGCGTGTCCACCTCTGGCTTAGATGAATTGGTTGCCAGGCAAATTGCCAAGTTTCCAAATATAAATCATCAATTTGGCAGTAATATTGTATATTCATTTTATCCATTGTTTGTCACACTTTCGACTTGATTTGGTAAAATATTTATTTATTATCTGACGGGTGAAAAGGATTACGGCGTTGAGCTTTATTGTATCAATAAAATACGCGTGGTTATATTTTAATTAATCAAAGTTAGGTTTTACTATATTAATAAGTTTATTACACATCTGAAATTAAAGTTAGTGCAATATAATATATATTTAACAGAAAACTTTCATCTAATTTTCAAAAATTGTTAAATTTAATATTTAATATTTGTGGACGCTTGAATAGATGTGTTTCCTACACACTACCTAAAACTACTTGTCTAGCTTAATTTAAGAATTCATTCAAACTAGGTATATATGTTTTATATTTTTTCCCTTTTCTGCAAACTCCTTTCTCCCCTCATTCAACGAATCCTGGCCAAATGCGTGCGCGATTCTCATCACGGTCACCGCTTTGGTGTGCTCCTATCGAATTTTAGCCCTGCCACCCTATAAGTAAGTAGGTACTAGAAAAGAGCTTAAGAGCGAGAAAGAAAGCATTACAATTCAATATGTATTAAATTAAAAATGATTGACTTACAGCTTTTAAATAAATCTATAAGATAATATATCTACATACATGTTAATTGATACATGCTAATGAATATACGGCATTAGTAATTGTCAATAGGTACTTAATTTTTATATTCTAATACGAATCTAACTGGAAAGCGATACAAATATAAAATCAACTAAATATTATTTAATCAGTCATTTATTGGGTTGATCAATTCAAAAATTGCATTATTTTGCCATTATAGTGCCAGAGAAACATATTTAAAATATATTATATTAAATAGATATTTATTTAAAAAAATAAAATTAATTATTTAGCACCGATGCATTGCCACACATAAAAATAATGAGTGTTTTGACAGCTTAGATCTTTTAGACTGGTAGCACTGTAGTATGATTTAGTTTTGTCACACTGTCAACAGGTGTCTATTACAATTGTCAAACTATCTGTGGGACTCGCCTAATTGTTTTTCGATTTATTGTATTTTAATATTTTGTGATGAATATTAATCCTAAAGGGCTCAATTAGTAATAAAAACCATTAGACACGTGCTTTTCAAAAATATATAATGTGAGTACTAGATGAAGTACTTAATAGTTATATGTTATTTGCAGGACTTGTCTTTAATTTATTTCTTATTTCTTACACTCGATGATATTCCATGGTTATAATTTGTAACTGATGTTTTTAACTAACTGTTTCAATCAGCCAATTTATTTTACACACGTTTTTTTTAATCTATATATTCTTGTGTGTTATCTATTTAAGACATCAGTGTGTTTACAGCAGCTGTCAAATATTTGTTTTTATTTACAAAATAATAGAGTGCCAATTATAAAATTAAAACACAACACTCTTATTACACGGTATTTCTTATTATACAATTCCATAAACCAACTGCTGTATATGACAGATACAGTAGGACCATCATAAATGAAAAGAAATATCCCAAAAGTAACACAACTGTTGTAAAAAAAATGGAATAGTCATAATATTGTGAGTGCCTAACATAAAAAATTATAGATTTTCAATGAAGTAAAGTATCTCTTAAATTTAAATCAATGCATGTATATTGAAAATAAATTTACCCAAAAATAGTACTAAAACTTCCACTTTCATACGATACTTTTATTTTGAAGACAATGCTAATTTTAGATGTTCTCTTGTGATTTCCATTCTTTATTCAAAGTAGTGGCGGACTATGCTCATGGGAAGCCCCAGGATTTAAATTTGGAGGCCCTGTTTTCCGGAAAACATAATTGAGTCAGAAAATTATATGTAAAATAATAAAAATTTGAACAAAAAGTATATGGGTTACAATCAACGTTCCCTCTAAGCCAGTGATGCACAACCTTTGCCTTCTAGCGGGCCGCATAAAACAAATTATCGTGGGTTCGGGCCGCAAAGAAAAAGATGATTTAAAGTACGCTCAATCCTTTTTTATATAGAACATATGTACGGTCCATGTAAAACAGCCTTAAAATCGTGTAAAAAAGATCAAGTGAATAATAGGCTCCATTATATTATTTTGACCGTGTTATTTCGAAAATAAATAAGCCATGCAAAAAAGGATTACGAGTACATACTTGCTTATTAAAAATCGTTTCATTGTGAAATATTTAAGTTTCATTTATATGCAATTCATGTTAATGCGTTCTTGGTCTTGGTTAATGTTTAACTTTTTTTTTTAATTTGACATAATATATGTAAGCCTGTTTTTATGAACTGATTTATTCTCCTTCATTGAAGAAAAAGCTTGCTTACATTTGTTTAATGAATGTTTTACGTGAAAAGAATATGTTTGAGAAAGATATTTAAGGGCCGCCACAAAATTCAAAAAGGGCCGCGGTTTGTGCATCACTGCTCTAAGCCAAAGGGTTAGCTGCGCGGAAATTTCAAAGTCTGCGCGGAGGCTGCATGGAGGCTGCGCGGACCGATCAAATATTAATTGACCAACTGTCTTGTAGTGTGCGTCAACCCGGAATGAGTGCGCGGGGGCTTCCCAACTGCTGCGCGGCCGCGCACGCGCGCAGCTTAGAGGGAACGTTGATAACAATATAAATCATTTTTAAGGTCCCTAAAATTCGGAGGCCCCAAGTGCGCACCTCATTCGCTTATAGGGTAATCCACCACTGATAATATGGTTCGAATAAAGGAACGAAGCCACCATACGTTGCTTCCAAAATTTTCTGTGTGGGTGAGTCTTTTTGCATCTTCCCAATTCATAAATGGATGGTTATCAGAGGCCTTTCAGAACAATGGAATTCATTTAATTGGAAGAAGATACAGACAGGATTCAGGCTCATTTGGAGTATCTGCAGCTTCTTAATTTTGGATTAAATAAGGAGCTGATAAGTCAGCTTTCTTATTTCTGAACTTCTGATGGAGTCAAATCATGCGAATTTGGCTTTATTAACTTCCTCTTGTAGTAAGTTCGCAAAAATAATTCCTCAAATGTGGTTAGTAATATTTGGTCAATCAAAGTTTCTTTTTGCTAGCTTATTACGAGAGGAAGTAAAAAAACAATCTTTTCTGTAAAATTTATGAATTACCGCTTACGATTTTTTGCTGATTACGGTTTAATATGTTGAAAATAAAAGATTTTATAGTTAAGATATTCATGTGAAACAAATAATTAAATTTATTAAACATTTGTTATGAATAGTATAGCCGTTTAGCTGACTCACGATTCGAACATAGTCTGAAATATTTTTCTAAAAAGTAAATTTCTTATCCGGGTTCGACCCGATCCCGGATCTCAATCGTCCTTACCCATCCGAGCCAGGACCGTGAGATCAATATTATACAGTAACCCGATTACCCTGAAGTAAAGATTTTACCTATTTGTAATGTTTAAATGCATTTCGATTGCTCTAGTAATAATCTGTGATGAAATAATATCTAATGACGTATTCTATTTATTTCAGGGTTTCAACTGTGGAGTATGATTATCTGATAAAGTTTCTGGCAGTAGGGGATTCCGGTGTGGGGAAAACAAGCTTTTTGTACCAATACACGGATGGCACATTTAATTCCCGCTTCATATCAACCGTTGGAATTGATTTTCGAGAAAAAACTGTGGTAAACATTAGATAATTGTTTTACTTATATTAAACATCCAGAATATAGCCGACATAGTATTAATCTACGATTTAGATTAATACTAAGGCTAATTGGGTCAGTGTATGGTTTCATCAAATAAAAATCATAAAAATATTGCCACACATCAATGGGTTCTTCGTTGTTTTACGCCAGACAGTAAAACCTTTCCATATGACACGTCACATAATATGAAATGTGACTATACGTCCCGTTTTTTATTATCGCACAACTTACACCTTGAAGTCGATGTTGAGAACATAATAAAAAATGGCAGATTTTAATGTTATTTTTATTTTTTGAAATCGGTTAAGTAAAGCTCCATCTGGATGTGGAGGTGCACTGACGAACGTTGCATTTTTCAGTGCCTGGCGTTAAACAACGAAGTACCCATCAATGTACATAACACATGAGTCGGTAGAGGTCAAAGGTGGAAATTTGTATAGCATATATTAGTAGTCGGATTCCTTTTTACAAAGACGGACAATCCGTATGACTTGCTTATTTTAAAGGGTAGTTAATTTCACTGGATGAGGGAGTTGGGGCTTATGGTAAAAATCTTTACTCAAATATTCAATCAAAACTAATTTATTTAAACACATACTATTTTCAAACTTGAATACATACTTAACGTCATAATGAAACTTGGCATTGCAGATCATTAGTTCACAAGCTCATTTTTCATAATAAGATAATGGTAGATTCCTCTGTGGAGTTCAACCATACACTGCTATGAGTTATGAATACACTCATTGTTCATTATACTCGAAAGGAATAGGAATACAGCTGAACTGACAGAAAAGAGAAAAACAATTTCCGCGTCTACTGTCAAACTCAATCTGTTAAATCTATATTTGTCATGGTGCTGTAGTATTTGTATAATTTGAACAGATTCCACACAGTTCCTTCTTCAAGTCACTGTACACCAAAAAGTGTGTGACACTATATAGTCAATATTTTCACAAATATTGTTTTTACAGATATACACTTAACTTTTAGAAAATGACATTCGTAAACTGTGATTTTGTTTGTATATAGATAATTTACAAATCTTTATTGATTAAAAATATCAGTATGTATCAAAAAATCATTAAACCTTATATAAAAAGAATACTAGAGCTGCAATTGCAGAGAATGCACCGTTTGCTGCCTTTGTACTTATGACATTGGAGTAGTATTTATAAGGTAGACTTTTTAACCCGCTGAGCGTTGAATTGATATCAGAAAAAAATATATACACCTATCCCTCGATTTACGCCGTAGATACGTTCCAAGAGATATCTCATAAACCGAAACCGCGTAAATCGAGACTTCGAGTTCATACAAAAACGGAAGATAGGTTCCAGAAAATAAAAATCCATGTAAATCGAGACATCGAGTTCATATAAAGTAGAGGGATAAGTTCCAGAAAACCGCGCAAAACGAGACATTGTATATACACATTATCTGCATAAAAAAAGAGAATTTTATTAAGAAATAGATTTAATAGCTCGACATTACCTATAACATTTTCATAGTTAAAAGCATAATTATATAATTGTAATTTTATTATTCCGCCTCCTCACTACTATATTCTAATTCAACCAATTTTCTCTTTTTGGTTGACTCGAAATCGCTACTATCATCGGATTCTAATCAAGCAGCAGGCTTTTCTTCTCGTCTTATCAAATATATATTATTAAATATATAAATTATAGTCTGTATCATTATTGGGATTTTAATCAATTAATATATACTGCGTATAACCGCCGTACAATTTGTTAGTAAAGACTGGGATTTCACGGACTGCTAAAAATTTGCTAATTTTCTACAGCACTGCTTGGAACTTAAGACTGCAATGAACATACGCGTTTGTGTGTTTTTCTGACCGCGTAAAAGTGAAACCGCGTAAAATTGGTACCGCGTAAATCGAGGAATGAGTGTAATTGATATGTCTTAGAATAAACATATTTACAATATTTAAATGAGGGATATATGTACTCCATAAATGCATTTTTGATGATATTTTATGATTACTACCAAATTTTAAAGTTTCCTCAATTTGACACTGTCAGCACTCGGTGGCTTAATAAGTCTCCGACTTGTTCTTACACAGGTAGAATAGCCATTAGCTTTTAAAATATTTTGAATTTTAGAATCGATTAACTTATTTAGTGCTTTCTTTCATAATTCTAAATAGAATAAAGCGTAGGTAAAATTTTGTTCAATTAATACGCATGGGAGATTTTTTATCAGTAGAAGTATGGTTATCTTTAGCTTATATATTATACTAGTAGAAAAAGCAATAATGTACATATAATAATGAGAACAATATAGTTTATTAGTGTGCCATTGTTTACGAAATGATAATATCTCACACGTAATGATAAAGATTTCACAGGAAATATTTATTTGATTTGAAATATCGATTGTTGGGTAATAATTAATATTTGGTTGTTTCGGTAAATATTATATATGGTATTATGAATTTGCTATCCATTTACAGGGGAACAATAAATTTTTTGACTGCTTTTTATGCATTTCTCAGCTCTGTTATCTGTTTGATCATGTGGCAAAGAAATGATTGACTTACATTCAAGTCAATTAATCTTTTTCAAGAAGTTACAATATGAATTTTAAAATGGCAGTCATTATAAAAGATGTAATGACATCTTTTATCTTGTATTTGAATTTTCCCTTTTAACCCAACCCTGCTCTGAATGAACAAGTGGCACTATATTCAAGTCCGTTGTATATTACGGTAAATAGTCTGACACTAACAGATTGTGATGGTTCTATTGGTTCATGCCTTTCAGTAATAAATGCTGTCTGCTGCATTAAATGCCCGTAGATATTAATCGACTGTTACGAGAATCTAATCTGATTATAAAATTACTTAGAGTGTAAAATTGCATAGCCAATTCATTGTGACTATTCTCTCTTACTTAAGTGATTACTATTATTTTAACATGTTATTTTTAAACACTTTTTAGTATTTTGTAGCATTAGTAGATGGCTTAGCGTAGATTTGTTTCTAGATCTATCAACTGAACGGAAGGAATCACAAAATTCATCTGCAGCTGTGGGACACAGCGGGACAAGAAAGGTGAGTAATATTTTAAAATTTCAGAAATGTGTAGATTGGTTATGTGCAATCAATAATCTTTTGCTACCTAGACAGGCCTACTAACTGCGCATGTAATCATTAACTCATTTCAGCCAATATAAACGGTGTTGATATTGGGAGAGGTAATTTTTTGAAGCCATTAAGTAATTATTTGTGTATTGTATTTTTTCGCAGTATTTTTATTGACTTGCATATATTTCCTAGAATATCGTTGTCAAATAGTAGAAATTCTTCCTTACAATGATACCTGCTGAGTGTAATGGTAATATGAATTTATAGTAATTATAATACTTTTACCGTTAGGTATCCTTTTAGATATTATTTAATATTGACCATTTGTTTCTTGTGCTTAGGTTCAGAAGTCTGACTACAACTTTCTACCGTGACGCCATGGGATTCCTTCTTCTCTTTGACTTAACTAACGAGTTATCATTTTTGGAAGTTCGGAATTGGATTGAGCAACTGAATGTATGTATACGATTGAAGTAACTCTTATGTTTGGAACTTGTTATGTCCATCGCAATATAAAAAATATCTTATTTTACGTCATATAGATATTTATGACCTCTATTATGTAAATCACTACATTTACAAAAGTATAAATGCAATAGCAAGGCAGCCTGAAAGACATTTGTTTTTTCTTTTACTACAACAGTATTGCCGTAGAATCTATACGGTTACATTGTTATGAGCAGTAAATTTTTATTTGACACGTGGTTTTTAAATACAGTGAGCCCTTCTTCACCATGACCCCCCAGAGTAAATTTGAAATTTCAATTGAAGAGAAGACTGCTTCATGGCTTAAAGCAAACAAGGATTGTGTGAAACTTCTTCTCTGTGAAAATTTATTGGAAGAAGTGAAATTAAAACTATGTACTAGTCAAAAACTCCTCGAGCCATGATTGAACAATATCCGAGTTAGACCTATTGAACAGGTTCTTTATATGCACAATCATTGCATGGAGTTGTTCAACGAAGATCACTAGCATGAATTTACTACTTAGCAAAAATCTTCCTTCATAGTATCTTTTGCTTTGGGATGTTTATCCGTTTTTGCTTTCACAACTTATATGATTGTCATTCCAGACTCACTCCTTAACGTCAACTCCTGACATCATACTGTGCGGTCACAAATGTGATATACCAGAGAAGAGAGTGATAAGTGAAGACCGAGCGAGGCAGTTTGCCGCTGATCATCAGTTGTCCTATTTGGAGACGAGTGCTGCCACGGGGCAGAATGTTGCAAAGGCGATTGAAATGCTGTTGGACAAAATTATGTACAGGTAAAACACTGGCCCTGTAGCCAACAGTCAACTTTGTGTTCTTCGGTTTTAGCTTCTACCAGTATGGACGTAAATAAATTGATTTGTGATTCCCTTCCACCCATCTGATCCTAATAATATATTAACTAATAGACTTGTTCTAGTTTTATCATTCTATGTCTGTCATCCATGAAAAAGAGAGATCGGACGACTGAATAATGATAAGTTCTTGCAAAGCAACTTTTGCTGAAATGCTACATTAAGAATACATATGCTGCAAGATGAGAGAGGATATGATAAAAAATATATAAATTATGTATATACCGGTTGTCATCAACTTATGACAGTTCGACTTATGACGATTCGCACTTACGACTGAAAAAAAATGCATTTCCTCCTTCACTCGATCCTCTGCTGTCCTATGCCAGTCACTGACTTCTAGTACTTGCAGGCTCTGTGACTTTCCATTCATTCAGCGAAGTCGCAGTCTTCCAATGATTCGTCTTCCTCAGGGGTAGTAAATGTGACATTTTGTTGGTTTACATTCATCCATGCGTGATATATGTCCGGGCCAGCTTTGGTGTTATGTTTTAAAAAAGCGTACATAAATAATTATATATGTACACATAGGTATATCATATTATGTAGATCTATTATTATATTACAGGCACATAAGTTCATTTGTGAAATATTATTACTTGTGGTGTCATCTTTTGAGCAATGAATGTATGAGTCTAGATATTATTACTAACCATATCCGCTCCCTATTTGAGGCATATGGCCACCACACAATTCCTCCAAAATTCTCTGTCATACGCCAGTCTCTTTACTTCCATCCAGTTCATCCCATTTTCCTGTAGCTCCGCCAAATATAACCAATGGATGGTCATCAGTAGCCTTCTACGGTGAAGAGATTCATCTGGTTGATAGAAGAGACGAGCAATGTCCTGCGGATCATGCCAGATACTTCACATTTCAAAAACAGAAAATTTAAAGAGTAAAACTATTTAATATGATTGAATTTATCTATAAACGTACTATTTTTATTTTTTCCAGGATGGAGACATCTGTTGAATATGCAATGATGTGCTCTGCGGGAAAACCCAACAATGTTGTCCAAAATTTAAAGGCCAATCAAGCGAAACAATCGTCTTCGTGTAAATGTTGAATGCAGCATTTAAATAGTTTACAATGACGTGCACATGAAGTATTATTTGATTTAAAATTCATTCCAATGTGTTTGCCAAAGAACAAATCTCATTCGTGATCGAGTCCATTTACCAAGTTATTTTTAAGAAATCTGTTTCATATGATGATTTATTTTAAGAGTATATAATTAGGTTTACCTGAAAAGCATGATATCTTAACCTTTTTTGAGTTGCGAACTGAACCATATAATTGTAACATCGGAATAACAAGAAAACGTTTGAGAAGTATACCAGATATAGTTCTAACTCCTAGATATAGTCTTCGAATACCAGACATAAATTTAAAAAACCTGATTGCGTAGTGATTAGACAATGATTGCTTTCAAAGAATACCACCGTAACCACCAAGTGAACAACCTTCGACTTCCAGAGAGGACAATAAGTTTGAAGGCCAACAGTCAACTTCTTCGGATACTAGGCAATGGTGAAATATACTGAAACCAGCCATAAATATTCCATTTACGGGCACTCTGGGCATAAAAATCAATATTACAGGCAACTGACGTGATAGATTTTTTTAATACTTTCAATGGTTTCGGCGGTAACTTTGTGGAAGTTCATTTTAATAAAAAAATTAAAATAACTTTGATTATTCCACGTGTCACAGTTAGTAACACAATACGTGGAATAATCAAAGTTATTTTAAATTTTCTATTAGATTTTTTTTAACTTACTCCTTGTAAACGAGTCTTATTGATATTCGGTGGATGTTTTAGTTTGACAGAAGGAGAATTACTGCTTGAAAGGATATTTCCGTTATAGAGTTCAAAACATGACTTGGAGTATTGTTCCACACGGGTAAGATTCGGTTAAATCATATAAATGATTATTGAAAAAAGCACCACCTCTTCAATATAACAGCTTTCTCAAAATATATGTCACGGGACAGGTTTTTTATTGATTTTACGGGCGTTGCATTTTTGCCAAAATACCGATAATACTTCAAGTTTAGACAAAATTCTGCCACTAGTCAACTTTTTCGATGTAAGGATGAATATTATGTGAAAGTATATGAAAGGGACAAAAGTAAAATATGGAATCAAACTAAATATGCTGAGAGAATCGAGTCGTCTAGCTTTAAAACTGATTGTATATAATAGAGCCGCTGACAACGAGTTCGGTGGAAGAGACCATACGAATAAAGTTGTTAGAAAATTAATGAAAGGAAAGACGAGAGAAGGAAATTCACCTTACATGGGTAACTATTTCAATAGTGTTCCTCTCGTAGAATAATTGGTATGTGTGACTTAATGGAAAGATTGTTGAGAAGTATTCGCAGTTTCGTTAGAATTTGATGGTCAGTCGACTCAACGATGAACCGACACGTAAGATTAGTAATAAAACCAAAAATGATTATCCAATACAATACACACATGAGCGAAGTTGATTATCACGAACAAATGTTGTCATATTATAGTGCCGATGCCGGTGGTGATAGTGACAACATATACGGAAAATACTAACGAATATGGAAATAAATTGTCATCAAAATGTGATGAATATAAAGGTTGATGAATATAGATGCTCCGCTGTTCTTTTATTTTTTCCTTATTGTAATGAAGTTTTATCAAGTAAATGACAAATCAATTGACAAGTTGCCGTTACAAACTACGGGTTGGGAATTCGTGCTTTGAAGGATTAGATTAAGTGAAATACAAAAAATGAATTAGTATTCAGAGGAACTAAACATATTGATATTTTTGTCAATTTTAAATGTATGTAAGTTCTGTGATATGCTCCACGACGTTTGTATCAGTGAAATCCACTAGTATCAATAACACAGTTGTTCATTATCAGTTAAAATTTTAATAGTGTTTGATTATATATTTAACCTGATTGCATGCTTTTTATTATTTTATAATTCATTTTTGCAAAATTACTGCATGTGAGTTTGATGCTGCTGATTACAAATTTTCGAAATTATTACTTAACTCACTACAGCAACTATAACCAAGTCACAGAAAAGACCAAATATTATCGTTTACACACAAAACGCTTTATAATTATTTATTCACATAGATACTTATATTTAATTTTTTATTGGATTTATAAAATAGTTTATGCTATGTTCTTACAAATAATATTCCTATGTAATAAGGTATTATAATATTAAGTAATTCAAATTGTTTTTTTTACTTTGCACTGAGTGTGAATTTATTATTAAAACAATCTTATTTTTAAAAATTGAGGAGTCTTTATACATAGTTTCAATCAGTCTGTTATTAGACACGCATATGCGAGAGTACGCATGAAACTGTTAGTGCTGAGTGCATGTTGGCAGGCTTCTTGGTGTATAATAAAAAACTACTAGTTTCCGTTAATTATTTAAATTTGTTTACATTTTTACCACTATTCGATTGAATGAGCTCTGAAACCTCATCGCCATATATTTATAGCGATGATATTTACGCAGCCATACCCTATCATTAAAATTATAAAACTTCTCCGATAGATAATATATTTTTGAAAACATTTTGATTAATGATGTATTTTTTTCATTGACTTTACTAAATAAACATTTGATTCTACTTGCATATATTGGATTAATCACTGAAATATTTTAATTTTTAATGTATGTGCCAAATTTAATATACCTAGTTGTAAAATGCCAAATTTTATCAAAATATCATAAATATATAATATTTATAAACATGTTACAGTATTAAAATCAATTCTACACTATGTGTTTACCAAGTTTCTGATATTTAAAAACCAACTGCCGAAATATTATGTATAATATATGTACTTATGTTGTCAGAAATTTAATGGTTTAAATTACTGTAATTTTTATCCAACATACAAACTGATTAGTTGTGAGTGTGTACTTCTGAAATAAGCAGCCATTCATGTATGACGTCATAATTCAAGATGGAGATGGGTTTTTATATAATGTGATGATTTGTGTCAAAACCTGTTGAAATTAGGTGATGCCATAAAATCAGCAAATTAAAATAACCTAAAATTTGTTTCTTAGTATGTATTTAAAATACGACTGCTTCTTCCTTCATTGGTAATGTCATTGACAATCATTTCAGCAATTTAACCCTTTGAGTAATGAGTTATTTTTTTACTAAATTAACCATTATTATTACTTTTCAATATTTTTTTGAATTCGGGCCCAGATCTTTTTTGCTTTCATCTGTGGGCATATAATTTTCTACTGAAATTAATTCCAGCAAGGTAATCAACCCGAAATGGATTTTACATTTAATATTATATGGCTATCAATTTGTACACACATATTCATTAACCTTTTTAAAAATTCTTTTGTTAATTTGCAACAAATAATAAAAATAATGGGACTACCAAAAATCACTAATAAATATGTGTGTAGTATCCATACCTGAAGAAGTAACAATAATTCAATAAAAAATATGAGAATGCCAATATACAATAGATGACAAAATACTTCGGCGATACTACTACTACAAAGGGTTATTAAGAATAAAATAAATCTATTTCAATGAAGTGTGTTGTGAATTTGTGTAAGAAGACTAGATATTTTATGATCTAGAGAAAGGGATTTAAAATATTCCTAAATTTTATTTGTAGAACACCCTTCTCACCGATCGAAAATATTTTGGTTCGACTTGTAACACACTAAATATAATAATGACAATACTTTTATTTTACAATGTTTCTATCATAAGTCACCGCTTGTGCAGTGATGTATTATGTCTCATGTTGATTTTTTAAATCAAAAAATCATAAATACCAGATCTTAAATTAATTTCTAATTTAATGAAAATACATTTCTGCCAAGATTTGTTTTTTTTCATAATTTGATAGATTCAAATATGATTCTTATCTCTCTATTATGTTTTATTTCTCGATATGACAAAGTTCATTAAATCTAAGCCGATTGTAAGTCCTGTATTCTTGTTGTGTTTTTGACTGTTGTCATTTTGTCCAATTTTCAATATCCACACTTATTTCCCAGTTATATTATTTAGTGCGCGGAATTCGGATCTTTAATACTACAAATAATCGTAGGAATTGGTCAAACACTTGTAAATTCCTTTGATCGATTAGATATTACGTGGTGGATATAAATGGTAGTGAAGAAATAAATTTGTCAGTGAGAGTAGAAATTAAGGCCCTACAGGTTCTAAAGACTTAACGCCTCTGTTTAAGGTGTACCATGGTTAGGTGAATTATTCGATTAGATTTAACTGGCAATCATTTATATCAGTTGGAAAAATTATACAGCAAAACTAAATGTCTACCAATTTGTGTTTACTTAGTAAAGTTAAGAGCCGTTGGAATAGTGTTGAATGCACATAACATGATTTATATGAATAAAGAAAATGTTTATCACAATCAGGGCCGACTCGTGGATTCTTGCGCCTGCCTTCGGCCGAAGTTCGGCGTCTCAAAAAATCAAAAGCGATCCACCAATCTGCCCTCTACTGATCATTCTTGGAGCCTGTGTGCGCCGCACAATTCGCACACGCTTAGGGCCGGCCCTGATCACAATGAAAACATGGATCAGCATACACTCGACTTAATAAAGCTAATTGAAATTGATATGAACTTCAATATGACTAAAATGAAAACTTTTATCTTGTATATGATTTTTTTCTTTTAATCCTACTCTAAATAATATGGATTAATACAGTATGCTTCTTTTTTTTCACATTGTGTCATAAAAATATTATTTAACATGTCGGTGTTTGTTACTTGCAATAGTTACAATGAGGTAAAAAAATGTACCTTTGTGAATTGTTGCAAAGGTTAAGATTTGATATTACTTAGAAAAGAGCTTCTTTAGAACACAATTCTGATTCAAGTCTCAAATACATTTGCTTATAGTGGTAAGAGATAAGGTGCATGTGAAAGCATTTATTAATATTTAAGTATCCTGAAAACAATGATCTTTTATGTTTACTTTGTATTTTTTTAAATGTTTCAATGATAAATCATATCACATAAATGTCTATTTGTACTTAATGAAAAATATATTATATCACCTGTTCCAAAAATGTGTTTTTTTTCTTTTTATTTAAAATGGTATATTCTTTCAGTTTGGCAAAAAGGTTTTACAGTATCCGAGCTTCACTAAGTGTGTGGGCTACAGGAGTGTTGTATTTAAATATTTCTAATGCTTATTCATTACTTTGAATAGCAAGATTTTCATTAATAGAATTGTCTTGACAAATAATTAAAATAGAATTATTGCTCAAAAAGTAAACTGTCAGGTTAAGCCTATGTGAGACGCAGCACTGGGCAACAAAACTTTTGTATTATATGATAAAGAACAGACCCGCGTACGGTGTCAAACAGGCATGTGCAGTGCAGGCATGCGTCTGTCCTGAGCTGCTCTTTGCCGGCACAGATTCCTGCTTTTCCTGTTGAAAATTGGATGTGTTCTTTTTATTTCGCTGCGTAAATGACTTTGTTTATATGATACTACTCTTAAAAGACATTAACAAGTTATTTGTTGGTCATTCATATAAAAGAAAATGACGCAGTCTATAAAATATGATCTTTCTTTCACATTCCATATTTTTATGACCACAACATCAGTATTATGTCCACAATTTTATATTATCGTTAGTGATTTATCTTGAGAACTAAAAATCCACTCATCAAAACTAAATCATAATGTTCAAAAATAAAAATGACAGATGGATCTGGCTTGAATATTACCCAGACAAACCTATTGTTTTTTCTTCCAACCGGATGGTTGGTCACTTATATCTATTGGTTTCACTCAGTGGAGATATGTGTGCTGGCCATAGCAGTGGCGTATAATGCACTTGGGAGGCCCCAGGCGCAGTAAAATCTGGAGGCCCTGTTGATCGAATAACATATAATTATTGCAAAAGTCTACGTAAAATAAAAATGGAAAACTGAATGGCTTTAAATAATGTATGTTTTCTAAGCCCCTAAGTTTGGAAGCCCCAAGCGCACACTTCCTGCGTTTATGGGGTAACTTAGACAGCCATGAGTCAAAAATGATTCCCGTTGAACTCATCATGCTATTTAGGTTATGTATCTTATTGTAAAGGTGTCAAATATAAATTTAAACATATACATATCAAAGTTTATATTCAAGTAAAGTCATGTTATGTTTAAGTTTATGTTAAATCAGTGGCGGATTGAGTAAGTGGGAGGTCTTAATCAATGTTCCGTCTAATTTTCCAAAGGTTATGTGCGCAAAATATATTAGCTGTGCACAATGGCGGATTAAACAGTCGGGAGGCCCGAGGCGCAATTAAATTTGGAGGCCCTCTTTTCCGAATTACTAAAACTTAATTGAAAATATTATATGGTTTTTATAAAATATATTTTATTTTAGGACCCCTCATGGACCCCTAGGACCGCTTATGGCTTAATCCGCCACTGGCTGTGCAACTTTGAAAGGAAATTTAAATTTTTGTGCGCCACATAACGGTATTTAAACCTACTTAACGAAATGGCTATTTTTTTATAATGACAATGATTAACAACACTATAAAACGACAATTAATTTATTCTGGTGGTGGTAAAGCTGGTGTTACTTTTGTGCACTCAGTTCTAATACATGTGCGCGTGGTCGGCGAGTTGTGTGCGCGCGCACACGCGCACAGCTTAGAGGGAACACTGGTCTTAATACAATCCGGAGACTATATTTTCAGGTAACAGGATCCTATGACTGTATAATATATATAAGCTTTTTTTGAGTCCCCTTATGTTCGGAGCAGTGGTGTAGAAAAGGGTCTTGCCGCCGAGGGCGGTGCATGAATTTGACGCCCCTGATATGTCCTCTAATTTTGTTTTAAAATCATTTCTATTATTTATTATCTATGAACTAGGAGTTTTTACTACAGGTGGCTTAATTTTGTTTATGTATTAATATAATTTTCCGAAAAAAATTGTAGTTTTTCGGGAAATGCGCCTCCAAAAATGTGCCACCGGGGGCGCTTGCTACACTGGTTCGGAGGCGAGCATGCATGTTGAGTCAGCCGCCACTAAACAAAACAGTATCATTGATGATTATAACTAAAAATTTATTGGGAAAGTCAAAATAAAATATTTCATTTTTTGTTGAAAAGATGTTAAAAATTTGGTTTATTTTATGAAAATGGTAAAGTTCACTCTTTAAATATTTAATAAAGTCGATAATCTGCCGAGAAGTAAGTATTCCTTAACTCGACAGAAAAGTGTGTTTTTTAAACTCAGGTCTATGAATTTAATTTGAGCTCAATAGGTACTATTATTAGTTTTTAGTTCTTACAGATCTTTCTCATCAGAATCAGCAGGTATAGTTTTGACGCCGTATTATTTAGTCTCTATTTTGGGGATCGCTTACGTCTACGCTTATGCAAACTCTAGTAAAGCCACTGGATACAAACCATTAAATATTATTGTGATATTAGTACTATAATAAATATTTGCTTTGCTTCAAGCTAGTCGCCTATAAATATTTCAATATTCCCTCATTTTATTACCTCAACAAGTGTATTCGTTTGACATTTAACTCCTTCAAGACGAATAATGGGGAATTATAGGGCAACAGAAGTAAAATGTATGTCACAGAAATGATGACATGGCAACATTAATACAACGCACGTTTCCTCTCGCATCTCACGACTCGTGACGTCACTCACTCCCCCATCAGTGCAATAATGGACCTTGTCGTAGTAGACGCAATGCTCTTATTAAATGTATTCCCCTCGGAAATTAGCATTTATTCAAAGGGCGCACAAGGGACAGTTTTCTCTATCAAGGATCAGCATTTTATTGATTCGCACACCTCTCTGAGAGCCAAGTCGCATTATCAGAGGATACATGAAGCAGGACGAATAAAATGCAAGATGACGTCATCGCTATTATTTAATATCATTATCTTTTAATGATAACTTCCTTATTTCAATTCGGATGAATCTATTTTGGATTTTTTTTTAACAAATTCATTTTCATATTATTATCTTGTTACATTTATTGCATGTCGTTTCAACATATAATATAATAATTAGATGACTTGCATTTAATTTTGCTGCAGCTGTATTAAAAAAAACCAAAGGTATGCTTGTATCAATTCGGAAAATTAAAGTCCTTGGCATAAAGCATTCGTTTAAAACACAGAGACTGTCATATATTAATTTAACATTCGCTAATTTGATTATTATTAAATATTTTACAATACATAGTTTTAAGCAACGGCTTGGCTATTTATTTTTTAAAACATTTGGAGCAAAAATATATGGTTTTTTTGTAGTACAGTTTGCTGTGCTATTTTGATTGTTATTAATTTAATTTATTTCAATAATTATTATTTAAGCTAAGCTCGGATTTGAATTGTTAATTATTTGATTATACAATTTATTTAAAAAAACACTTTTGTATCGATTTTTGTTGATTATCTAAGACGAAGTGTTTGAGTTGTCTATCATGGAACAAAAAAAAAATGATCGAAAACATTGAAACGATAAGATAAATAATTTGCTTGGTGGTAAAAAAAGTACCTTTGTAAAATTACGAATTGGAATTTTATGTCGTCCTTAAAATGTTAATTAAAATAAAAATGTTATTATTATAACATAAAATATTTTACGAAGCATTCATAAAATTCAATACAAACTCATAAACTTCCGCTGTAATTTTACTTCGCGCACAAGTAATATTGCGGAAATTAATGCGATAAAATAGAATAGGCCCTAATTCTCTATAACACCCCGAACCGCGTCGTGCAGCGGGCGTCGTTGTGCGCAAGCGTCGGAAAATGGCGTCGCTGCCAGCCTCGCAGCTGATTTCGTTGCATATAGCACGCTATATTTATTTGTTTTTCAGTTTACACGGAACTGTGTCTTCCTAATGTAAACCTACATTAGAATTTTTATACAGATCATGAATTAGAAATGTAATATTAAGATCAATTAATAACGTAGAAAAACTGTTAAATTTAGTGGTGTTGATAGTGCAGTGGAAAATGTTGTGTTTGACGCCATTCAAGGAAATGACATAGTGTTAAATATTGTTTAAATGTATGGATTTCATCTTATGATCACTGTGTCAAGACTTCTCAGCAATAAAGCAATTCGTCTGGTAAATATCATCCACGTATTAATAATTATTTTACAATACTTACAATTATTAGGTTCATTCATTTATTTTTTACAAAAGTACAAATAAAACATTCTTTATAATGCAATAAAAACACTACGATGAAATTCATCGTCTATATAAAGATATAGTCAAATTAAAACATACTTTTATTACATATAACTGACGATTAAAAAGTAAAATCAATGTTATTTTAACAATTTAATAAACATATTATATAAAATTAAACTTATTTAAAAAAAACATAATATTTAATAACAGGCAAAGCTACAATTATAAATATTAATCATTTAATGAACATATTGTAGTAAAATTTAAATTGAAGGTTATATTGAAACACGTTTTATAGTCCTATCATATTATTAAAACTATTCATGACCAGCTCAAATAGTACATAAACAATCTATATACTGTACTATAACCAACGAGTTCAATTTTTATTATTTTATATAACTATCGCTTAGCTGAATACTTATTTAAATAGTGTTTTATACTAGAGCTTTGAGCGTTTCAGTTTAACAATTATTTTCGTCAAATATAACTATTACTCATTCTTATCTGATGATTATTGAATTGGAGAAAAAAGATCTTTTTAAATCATTGAATAATAATTTATTTAATTTATTTACAGGTGATAAATAATGTCTGTTTTTTATGCGAATTTATAAGTAACACGACATCAAAGTTGTTGAAATTAGTAATAAACGTTTGAAAATGTGCTATATTTAATTAAATAAAACGATTTGAATTTGTTTTTCTAGTTGAAGGATAAATCGTTGATATTTTTGAAGAGAATGTGACAAATAGGAGAGTTAAGACTTCAAAGGAAGGTCGTAATAAATGTTTGCCAATTTTATTGGGTCATTAATAAAGATATATGTTGGTATAATGAGAAAAAAAACAATTTTAGTATATAGCATGTGCTTCAATGTATAAATAGATTGAGATATATTATTTGTGGTAAATATTGTGATATTAATATCCAAAGCCATTTACATCCACGTTCTGCGAGATTGTTTTCATAAAGTAAATACAGCGTGGTTGTAAATACATCGAGGGTGGTGAGAGACAGGGAGTAAGATAAAATTCGCGACTCATCAGAAGAGTGAAGGAGAAAAAAACGTTTTCGTTTATATTCCTTTTACGATTGGGTGATTTTCGTCGCATTGTTTTATATCTGCATTTTTTATGCATATTTTTTGTTATTTTTATGATGTGAGTATTCACCATTTTTTTTTTATGAAATTCTAATAATTAAATATACATATATATCGACTGTGGAAAGAAAAAAGGACGTTACCCACACATAACAAATTTTACAGGAGACACAAAAAACGCTTTTTGTTAATTTTGGGCTAAATTAAAATTATGAAATATACACTACATTAAAATGCACGGAGACTGATAAACTGGTATTTTATTGATTGAATCTAATGTTAATTTAAAATCTAATATTTAATCTTTTTTCCTGGTCGCAATTTTCACGGTCTCTTCTTTATTCAAACTTAAAAACTAAATTTAGACACTAATTCGACATTTTCATCTGGCATCTTTTTGATAAAACGTGTATTGATTTGTATACATTGTGATTATCGCAAAAAAGGTGGGTTCTTCCTTTTGCCTTTCCACAGTCGATATATATATATATATATACAATTACCTAGTTAAATTAAGTGTCAATGGACAGGCTTAATGAAAAAAATAGCCAATTTCCGCTATGCACGACCTATTTTTTTATGTCGTGTTTTGGGCCAGCCTGGAGACCGTGGAGTCGATCATCGTCTATCATCCTATCTAAAAAGATGGAAAGCTTCTCACTTTCTCGTTAGTAGATGCTCATTTCTGCCACGAGCATCGTTCGAACTTGTTTATTCAATCGATCATATGTCCTCTTGCGTTGTTTCATATCTGGCGATGGTTTTTTCTCAATTAACCATGTCCGCTCTCAATATGGAGCATATCAACGTAACTTGATCAGCGACACATATATATATGAGACACATAAACGTAACTTGATCAGCGAAAACAAGTTGTCAGTTAGTCGTAAAGGTTTTTATCTTAGTATAAAACGATAAGGTAAATAAACTTTGAAAACTATATCCATCCGATACATTGGTTCCATAAATTGACGCATACACAAAATTGCGTAAAATAAACCACATTTTAATATAATTTGGTAAGTCAGTTCCAAAAATCAAAATATAAAAAGAGTATCAAAAATGTTTTTAAAAATTTACTTTGTAAATTTTCGCATTTTTTTTACTTAATAAAAATGATCATGGTTGGATGCGCTCATGATGAGCATTATCAACTGATAAAAGAATACAATATTACAGTTTTATTTTAACAAAACAAATTACAGCCTCATAATTTTATTTTGTTCATTTCGAAGTTATTGTGTTCATTTGGTTATTTTATTTATTTTTTCGTAGAATAAAATCGCGTAAATAAAAAGAACGGTGGTTATTGTGTCAGTGAGTCACACAGCTCAAATAATACGGAAGTGAGTGTGAAGAATTGAATTATGCTTGCATTGATTCTATATAGTGTATACATAACATTTTTTATTTGTGTACTACTTCTGAATTTTTATTTTTTAAATTAAAAATGCCCTCCCCCCCTAAAAGCACTATTTAATTAGTTATAACCATTTAATTAGAGAAATTTCTGTAAAACTCTCTTACTTCACGGCACACTGGTGAATGGGAATAGTACCGTGGCACAAATGCTTTAAAAAGGAAATGTACAATTAAAAAAGGAAATATGGAAAATGTGTCGCGTTGACCACTATTTATGAGCGTGACAAATACTTGTTTGAATGCGAAGATGTTAAATATATTTAAAATTGAAGACAATTTAAATGAATAAGCATTATTTAAAAATTAAAAAAATCTAAGGGTTCTTCCACTGCGGCACACCTGAGACACAAAGTTTGGCAGACACTGAATTAGAGTAATAAAGATTAATTAAACAGTAATTTTTTTGAAAAAAAAGGTGCCGAAACTCACTTATTGCCAATATTTTATTTCTAATCCATGTCCGATCCTTTTTTGGTGGTTCCTAATGGAGGCATTTTAGCAGTGGTTTTTCATGAAAATTTATTTTTCGACAGTCGAAAAAAAGGGGGAGTGACAACGTTTTCTTTACTGCGGTCTTATATTGAATCAGATAAATGAATTTGACCTTCAGAAATGAAAATGTTCCCTACCTCTGTGTTAGTATATTGTTTACGTATGAGTAGGTATATATGTAAGACACCAAAATGAATACATACAAGCAACGCTTTTAAATCTCGGGAACGAAAAAATATCGCAGATTTGTAATCCCTAGACCCTAATGAAGTGTCACTCGATCAGCGATTTCGTACACAAAGGTAACCTTTTGGATCCATTGCATTGTGTCACTCGTTTGATTGGGTAAATTTAGTTTGGTGAGTAAGAATCGTAAATAGACAGACGAGCAGCGTTTGATCTGTCAAGCAGGGCCTGATTGCAACCGTAATCCTTAAAAATGCCCGTTGCCTTTTCTAAATCCGCTAATTAATGAGGCGTTTAAATTATGGCCATGTCAGTGTCACTTTTAATTTCAGGAGAGCTGGTGGTTTGTTTGACTACTAAATTTTAATGCGAATTATCTTTAATAACTACGCAAAACTTGGACACTAAACGTCAACTTATAAAACGATAGTGTCAGCTGATTTAAATCTTGCCATCTGGTTGGATTTTAACGAGGTGTATGGCCACGTGAATTGGCTTCACTGTTATTGCTAACCTCTGCAGCGATCACGCTATTCTGTCGGCAAAGAAATATATCATAGCATCGGCCAGTGGCGGATCCAGAAATTGTCCCGGGAGGGGGCCATTCAATTTGAAAATAAACATGATACATAGATAATACATTTAAAAAAAATGAAAGCCTTTTTTTAAGCAACGGCACCGTAAAAAAATATTTTTTGTGCGAATTCAAAGAACAAATTTTGTTACGCGATATTTTGATTTTCGAAACCGATTTATCAAATTATATGAAAGCGAGGTTTTTTTACACGCCACTTTCTGGAACCAATGTATCGCGTTTTCTATAAAACATAGTGAACTAAACAATTAAAGAGCCCTTTTCAAAATAAAGTTTTAATATATTAGAAAAATGGAAAATAAATTCTCCCAAGGGTTGGGGGGGGGGGGCATGGCCCCCATTCCCCCCCTTGGATCCGCCACTGGCATTGGCGATGAAGGAGATTTGAATAACTTGCTAACATGCAACACGCATTAAAACTGAAAGCTCAATTACGTCAATATTAAAAAAAATTGTGACAAATACCCAAGAATATTGACGCTTCGCTTTCAAGAAAGACATGGTAATAATTATCAATTATATTGTTTTCGATTATAATGCCTCATTTTATAATCCTACCCTGATCGGGAGTGTAGGTGAATGATTCACAGGTTACGGGATGTTCGCCTGATTTTTTTATTGTGATTTAAATGTTCGCCTCTGCGTTGTCAAATAACTCACGATTATATAAATTACAAGTAACTTTCCGTATGTTTTTTAGTTAAATATTTCATAACGAGATTGTTCAATAATGTATTGGATTTTTTTTACGCGGATTTGCGATCGGATTATTTTGGTACTTTAGTGTGCAGCAAGTTTTGATCAATCTATTGTAAAAAAATGTTAAATAAAATTGTAAATATTAGAATTTATTGTTTTGAAGCGTCACATATATTAAAGAAATACAGTTAATAAACATTGTACCAAGCTATTTACCATTTAAGCAAATATTTGATATTTTCAAATTAATTTCATTGTATACATATGTAGTATATTTCTTCTAAATTAATGTGTCTGATAATTCTGAAATGTGGGACAAGATTAAATTGAAACATGTTTATTTACTGAAATACGTTATGCTGAATTAATTTAAAATCACTGACGAAATTATGACAAACATACATTTAAAAGAAAGCAAAGTATTTAAATCTAGAATAGTTATATTATATTGTTGATTGCTATATCTGTTACAATGCCAAGATCAACAATATTATATATTATATATAATTCTAATATTTATTATTGTTTTAAAATTAAATTCTTAGGAATTTATAGTTTATTATTATGGCGTTTAATTAAGTTTATACCAATTCAATCAGTATACCATTTAAATTTGAATCGTTCGAATTATGTACATTCACACACATTTTGTCACTAACTAATTTAATATTGAAATTCCACCAAGCACCTTCAGTCGAAATCTTAAATTATACAGTACACCATTTTTTGAATAAAATTCCATTGAATGCAGGATTTTATCCAACATCGTGTTTTTAAAAACAATATAAGCTTTTTTTATTCCCTCTTCAATTTAAAAGAAATCAAGAATATTTTAGTATACATTCGAGGCAAACTAACTATCTACCCTATTCATGCAAATGAATATTATTAATGTAATTTTTCTTATTCTTTTCTTGATCAATATCGACTACAGACGAGAGTGATCCTTGGCCAACTCAATTAATCCTTGCCATTCGGCTCGGTTTTGCGCCTTCCTACACCAGTCGTTCATCTCTAGCACTCGCAAGTCCAGCGAAACCTCATCCATCCATATTCCCTCAGGAGTAACAAACTCTCATCCATTTGTGATATATTATGTCCGGCCCAGCGAAGGCGTTGAGTTTTAACAAATCTGACAATGTTGGGCTCACCGAAGAGGTTATTAAGCTCATGGATGTGATGCTGTCGTCATATAACATTTCGCCGTAGGTATATGCATTTTAAATCCCGGAGTCTTTTTAATTTTTCCTGAGCTTGTTTCATACGCGAAAGAAAAAGAGTTCTGACGAATTTGACTGTGAAAACTTTTTTCACTATAATGTGGTTTGAATCAGTAGTCAAAATTATCATTTCAGAATAATTGTGATAAAAAACGAAATAAAAAGGTAACAATACTAGAAATAAATACGAATTCAAATAATAGTATGGTGTTGAATGTAAAATTGTTGTGACTTATTTAGTTTTGTACACAACATGTCATGTTCGTAAGATATTATTTTTAACTGGATAACTGCCACAGACGAGATATATCGTCAAATTTTCCGCGCTCAACACGCCAGAGACGAGTAACCTCGTAAATACCTTTAAACATACATATAGTCAGCGTGCTAGGACATATTTTTTTTCTATGGCAACCAAAAGGAAATATGTATTGAAATGAAACACTGACGGTAATACAGAATTAAGAGAAAAAGCAATACGTACTGCAAGTAGACGTTTTTATGAAAGAATATTATCGTATAGTCATCTACAATAACATCTAAATTAAAGTAATGGTAAATATATAACATAATGAATGATGTTGATTGTTTATAAACTTATTCTTAGAATACTGTTTTCCTGTTCTCTCATGTGCTTACATTAAATTGTTTTATAATGTTGAAAAGACAGCAATAAACCAACGTTATGCTTGTAATAATATATAAAGTTTTTTAATTAAGATATCGTATTTGAATAGGAGTTTGCTCCAAATCATTTTGATTTGTATTCATTTTGGCAAATATGTCATTGCTGCAGGTGTATAGAAAAAACTAAAGTTGATAAATCAAGATTGATAGAATGTATATCTGATCACAATCTATTTAGGTAAATCTATCTAAAAGTTAGACTAGTTGAATGATATATTGAAAATAAAAACCCTTAATCCGTGCCTTATAATCGATTTAACGTGTTGGTATATAACTTAGTTTATTATAGCACCGTTCAAAAACCAATCAAACATTTTGCTTTATTTATTGACGGCCATCATTTATTTCCTGGTTTTAATGGAATGAATGGCCATCGGCTATTTTCCCTTTTACAGTTTCGCACAGTGCCACCACACGATATCGAAAATAACTAAAAAAAATAATATAAATAATAAGCGATATTAAATATCTCGATTGTCGGTCATATACCACGGGTTTGAATCTCCGTACGTTTACTTTCATTAAAATTAATGATTTATTTTACAGATGTTTTGATGTTGAAATCCATTTCGAACCATTCGATGGTAAAAAAGTCGTATAGCGACAGCGATTAGCTTGCAACCAATCTTTTCTAGACCCTTTTAATATCACTTTTAGGGTGTTCACTGTCGATACTTAGTGGAAAGGCATTATATGTGAAAAATAAACTACACATTTATAATAATTCCCACTTTTGAACTGTGGAATTATACATTTAAGCATCAGTAAAAAAATGTGAACCGTTTGAGAATTTCCAAGTGCCAAAAATACTTCCAATATATTTATTGCTGGTCCTTAAAGAAGTAAGTGAAAACGCATGTTTTAACACTTACCGCCCTTTGGTGGCGGTAAAAACTTAGGACGTATATTAAAAAAAAACATGTCTTTTATTCGGTTCCTAAAGAGCTAGCAACGTATCGAAAGTATTTTTAAGCACCGTAAGGGAAGTGTTAAGTTGAAGAATATTTTTTAACCATACTATCAAAATATCTTTTTCAATGAGGAATAATCATGATGTTGGTTTCTTTAATTAACATAGCAGTAAGAGCTCCGATTACCAACCAGAAAGGCAAATATCCAACGTTGATTCTTTTAAAGACATTCATTTGATTTGAACACAGGTTTGTGTAATATTATTTCTCATCGATTTCAAATAGCTTTGCCGAGTTATTTAAATACAATATAGATTATTATCAATCAGCTGTTACAACATATTGTATTGAAAATTCATGAACAACACAAAAAAATATGTATACAAAAATCAAACGTCGAAAGCGTTTCCAACCGGCAGCTGCGATAAAAAAACTTTGGCATAAGAAAAAACCTAGATAAGGGAGATATTTTAAGCTATGGTCACAGTACGTAGAGGCGGCAAAGAGTTTAAGATAAATATAAACTTTCGTATACATAGCCGAAAACGAAATTGGGGTAAAATTGCATTTGGTCACCATGTCGCACTTAAATATACGAGGGGTTGTTTCAGTGGCGTGCTTTGTCTTATCTTACCAACTGGAATGTCAAAAATGTCCATCGCCATAATTTTTGACCCTTAATGCGTAAGGTTGTGATGGTTCTTTCTTCTTTGTCAAGTGATGCAGTGCATATTGTTAAGTACTCCTCGACACCAAACTGGAAGAATATTTAAAAACTATATACATATATTCCTTTCAAATTTGTTTGTCTCCTTTTGTCCATTTTTATGAAATACCCAGAATTTTCAATTTATTAGTTAAAACTAGATACAGAAAAGAGATTTAAAAATGTGTTTACTTTACTTAGATGTACGTATGGGTCGTTTGATAAAAGGGTTCATTTTGATACAGGTGTTAAAGACAAACACAGGCTAATACAATTGAAAGATAATTTTAGATACCATAACCGAGTAGCCAACGTTCAAAAGCTTTAGGCACAAACTAATCGGTTGGCGTTTCTACTCGCTTTACGTGGTTCCTCGTTATCCGAGGCTAATTGGTACCGAAAAATACCTCTTCAAAACGTATTAAACGGAAACCAAAATTACCTGATAAATGGGGATGATGGGTTTCTATTTTTTCCGTTTTATAACGTCTAATTTTACAGCTAGACCGTAACTTTTTTGTTTTATTTTCTGGATGGAAAGAATATTTACAAATATGTTGTAAAATACCTAGAATTAAGACTTCTGTATTTTTCGACAAATTCTTAATTGCAGGGACTCTGATAACGAAGTCCTCCTGTAATATCATCATTGTAACTGGACGGTACAAAAAAATGTTAGAAATTTGATTGATCCGATTGAAATAGAGCAGTGTTTACCAAAGTGTGGTACGCGTACCCCCTTGCGTGCGTGAATAGTTTGGTGGTGATACGCGCTTTACCAGGTTTTGTCTGTGCCTGGTGCAACAAGCAGCTCATATATTTTGATTTTTATTAAAGTAGATCCATTTTTTTTTGACGAGGGTTACTCGGTGTTACGAAAATTATAGAAGGGGTACACATATGTCAAACGTTTGGGAAACACTGAAATAGAGGTATGGTAATCAATGATTTATTTTGTATGAAGTTAATCGTCTGGGTGACATTAAACATAATATGTACAGTATTAAAGTAATACACAAGTTCATTAACATAACGTCGTAATTGTAAAATCGTGCCTTAATCATTTTGAAATCTTTTTTATATGAGAATAATATTAAATTAATTAATTGTAATTTCTGATAACTCACATAATGTATATTACGGTGTATTTGTTTGACTCTGTATACATATAAATAATTATCGTAAATAGAATGGAATGTCAGAAATGATCCAAAATTTAAAAAAAATACTTTAAATAAAAATATTGATGTGCCGACGCTGGACTGTGGCCATTTAGCGATAAGGGTTGAGGGGCTTTATTTATTTTCAAATTATCAGATTCAAAATGTACGTGATATCACGCTGCCATATATTTCACCCTTTATCTCTAGGGTGAGTTTTATGAATATTATTTACTGATAATACCAAGATTCGTATTCAACTTTCAATACAACTTGACAAAGCGTATTTTTGTTTGGAAGTCAAAATGTCAATAATATTATGATAATCTATTTTTATTTGTTTTATTTTTCTAAGATAACAATGGCTTAACGTTTTTAAACATCGTAGCATATATTGTTTGAACCTTTTTTATTTTCATATGGGATAAATGATATCTTGCTTATACATATTGCAAACATGACGACATCAAGTAGTATCAATAATAATCAGCCTTCAATATTGAATAATGAGGAACAAAAGGGATACAATTTTATCCCAGCAATTAGGTTGATTGTCACAACGTTAGTATCAAACGCAATGCTAGTAGCTACAAAAGCACTAAATATTAGATTTAACCTTTTGGATGCATATACTAGGATTTGGAGGCCCCAACATATTATGTAAACGTCAACGTAAACTATATTATTTGACAGATATTGTTTTATAATAATAAATAAATAGTAAGCGAGGAAATACGCTGACGACTTTTTTAATTATTTATCTTGCTTAATAAAAAAATATATTTATCTTGCTTACTACTGTCATTCATTCTGAATTGAATCTATGAATTCTTTTGATCGTGATATTATAGTATACAGGAACGGTTACATATTTAAAAAAAAAACATCATTTCAGTATATGATTTATTCCAGGTATGCATTTTAATTTGCACCAAGGTTGTAAAAGCTGATATTAAAAGAAGTGAAGTGTCGAAAGTTTTCAATAGTAAAAAGACATTTTTTTGTTTGAAATAAAGAATATTTCACAGTTATTATATCGACATACACGTAAAGTGCTAAAGATATGCCCTTTGATACCAATTCACTAAAAGTTAAGTTGAAATACTACTCAATTGTGATTCCTTCTTTCTACAAAATGATCGATTCAATTTCGAAATGCTACAGCCCCAAAGCAGAAGTGCTTTCTCAATAATTAGCAACAGTACGAAAAGTATACGCATGTTCAAGAATAGATTTCTTAAACAAACTGGGAAATTTTTCAGATGATAGAAAACACATGGTAACATGGCCTTTTATCTTTATTATGAATGCCAAACTGTCTGAGATTTTTGATAACCGAATAGTTGAGTGATTTTATGGTGTAATTAGCTAATAATAAACACGGTGAAGATTATTCGTGCTTATTTAAGTTAAATAATTATCAAACGATTATTTATTTTGCAAAAAGAGGTAATTTAGATTTCCGAATAACTTATATTTAAAAATGAATTTGAATTAGTAATTTCAATGAATTCGTTGGTAACTTAATGATTTTTTAAAAATATAAAATGATAGCTTTATGATTATACACAAAATATAGAAACATGGTTATACACCAGAGAGCAGTAGCGGTCGGTCAATGTGGCATTGGATCAATGCACCCCTTGTATACGCAGGGTCGGTTATATTTCATGAAATAATATTCAAACATAACATTTATACCATTTACTCATTTTAAATTCTTCATGTTCTTATTGTCTATATATTTATTTTATTATTGTCAAATTTTAAGATTTATTATATACAATAAATACACGAAGAATTTAAAATGAGTGAATGGTATAAATGTAGTTTGAATATTATTTCATGAAATTTAACCGCCCCTGCATATACAAGGGGTGCATTGATCTAATGCCACATTGACCGGTCGCCACTGACTATCAGACAAGTTTTATCGTATTTGTGCACTATTTTTACTCGGTTTTCGGGTTTGATTCGCAAACTCTTGTTTAATATAAACTTGCATGCACTGTATAGGTATATGATTAACACGCTTCGATTTCTAAAATATTTATTATAGACAATAAATTCATGAAGAATTTAAAATAAGTGAATGGTATAAATGTAATCTTTGAATATTATTTCATGAAATATAATCGCCCTTGCATATTACAAGGGGTGCATTGATCCAATGCCGGCCGCCACTGCCAGAGAGACAACATTACAAGGAAGAAAGAAAACTTTATGTAAATATCCATAATCGTTCATAACATCAAAATGTAAACATAATGAGTGTCGATGAAATTAATCAAAACATCTCATCATACTTAAATAGTCTTTTTGTTACATGAACTTCAGCAACGCAATTTAAAACATAATCATTAAAAATCTATAATGGTCAATCGAGCTTTATAAGAAGAATCATTTTTTTCATTTCACGTACAAAAAGTTAACATTGTTTGCAAGTTTCATTCGTGATAAGCAATAGTTTTGAAGTAGATATTTCAATCCCAGGGTTTAAATCGTCACATTGAATAACCTCTATGGTTTATTAAAACCTAGAGTTAAAAGTAAGTATATTTTTCATGAAGGTAAAGATTAATATTTTGGTATTTTGAGCCCATATAGAATCTTTTATTTTTCTTGTATCTGTTCTTCCTATCAAATCCTCTAATATTTTCCAAGACGAGTGTTTTTATCTCTAAAATTTTTTTATTGTATTTTTTTAAACTATCATTTTAAAAAAACAATTTTTAATGTTCTATGTGAGCTTATTCAACAAAGTACTCTTTTCCGTCCAGATATGTAAACTTTTTGATCCCGAGATTTCGAGAAAAGAAAAACAGACAAGATTACAATGCATATTTATGAGAGAAATTTCGATAAAAAGGTTTTTTTTGTTGATATGACAGCATTATATCTTGAATTGAGTTTTTTAAAGATTTAAAAACTACAGCAACTACTGGTTTAAATCATAGTTATTATAATAATCGTATCCAAAAGCGAATAAAAAGATTCCGTTATCACGTAAAACGTTGTAATTGCAGGAAGCCCACGATGGCTATTACATCAATTACCGTCTCCAATTGCAATCAGCCAGTTACCTACAACATCACGATATGGAACATACGAATGCTGAAGTCACTTACAAACCGATTCCCGAAATATCACGTCGGCTTGAGTTTACTCTATCTACATACTGTCCGAGTCCGATGGTCTGACTGGACCGTTACATACAAGCGAGAATTTTTCATAGATCGTAGACTGCTCCGTTATACATTTCAAAGCCATGTCTATTATTTTTATTGATAAAATATGTATTTAGTTGACGTTATCGTAAAGTTTAAATATAAAGTAATAAGTTTCTTTAATACAAGTTACATTTTTTTTAAAAAAATTCTTTACTCGTGCACATTTTAATCTCGGTATGTATTCATTAACCTATTTTTTAAAATAATTAAACAATGCGCATTAAAAATAGCTACAATGCATTACAGCTAACGCTAAAACGCGAAATATTGTGTAATTAAAAAAAATATATACGAGATAGACATCACAAACTATCTAATTTTCTAATAATCTAATTTTGATCTGGACCTTACTGGGACGTGAACGCAGACCAGGCTGATCAAAGTGCAAAGCTCTTACCAACTAAGCCATGAAGGCGAATATGATGATGTAATTACAAGATATATTTTAAAACTCTCTATTGTTTATGATATTACTAGAATTTTTCACAGTAACTAACTAGACATGGGAAATGAGTAACTTTCAGTCGATTGTCGATTCCAATTTAATTTGTATCACGATGCAAAAAGCAAATGATGTAGGGCTAAATTCTAATTGGGTTCTCCCCGATATATTTGTTTGCTCACATTTCCTGTCAATAACAATATAGTGTTAGGAGCATAAGCAAGTGATGAACAATTCTCATATTTCTATTAGGACAAACAGCAGAATCGCGTGATAAAGAACACAAAACCGCTACTAACTCAAATTGTAACGGATGGCGGCGTTAGATATAATTTGAGTAATCTTGGATTAAATATAAAATTAAATTTGATAACATTATTTGTTTACTTAAAATTAATTATAATTCTTGTGTTATAAATTAGAGTGTAAAATACAAACTTTGATAGTACTAATTATTAACTAATTACATTCATTAGTTGTGGTAAATCTCAATAGATATAAATTCAACATTGGTGATCCACTTATCTTATTTGAAATGATTCATTTCTATAAATGACTTTAATAATTTCCAAAAACTCCAAGCTTCTAATTCTTTACTCTTTACTATTTACTTTATGGAATATTTAGACACTTTAGACTATTTATATCAAAATTTTATATTAAAAATGAGCTTCTAAAATGTGACCGCCAAATCTATCGAAGATATTAATCTTGGAATTTGTTAGCAGACTTCTTGTATCAATGCAATGTACTGTAATCCGCAGTGGCGAATTAACCACTTAGGAGGCCCCATGCGCAATAAATCTTGGAGGCTCTGCTTTTCGAATATTATAAAAGTGCTGCAAACCTCTTCGAAGAATAATAATGAATATTTAAATCTGAAATGAAAATAAAAGATTTATATAATATATGATATCTTTAAGGCCCCCAAGCGCGCGCCTCTTGCGCTTATGGGGTAATCCGCCACTGGGAATCCGTTTGTGTGTGACCAGTTCTAGACTGTAGTCATCTAAAATCTAAAGGAAGCAAATTCGGGATGTTCTGCCTCATTCTGTACTTAGGTGTAGTGCATTTTGCGCGATAAGGCGAACTGGACGCGAATTGTACAGACTTCAAGAAAGTGGCTTGGAAGATTGGTCACGTTTTGAAAAAGATTTGTGTGGGACTATGTTAGGAGTGTGAACAATTTGTGCCAGTTAGTTTGTAGCTGATGTTTGTGTGGAAGTTTGGCACGTGAATTGGTGTGATTGCAGTGCTCTGGAGAATAATAACTTGGGGTGTTTTTGGCAGGTAATGTCAGTGTTTACTGTATAAAATAGAAATATAAATGTAATATATAAATTTGTTTATTATTACTATGTATTTGAAGACTTACATGCAATAATATGCAAACTTTTTGTGTTAATTTCGTAAGTGTATTAAAATATATTATACCGTAAATCAATGTTCCCTGTAAGACGAGGGGTTGGCTGCGCGGGGAATTCAAATGCTGCGCAGGCCAATCCAACAAATGCGCGGCATAATTTTTAAAATTTGTCATACATATTCATATTCATATTCAATAATTTATATTAATTAGTGTAATTTATTTATAAAGAATGGTACTATATTTTTTAGCATAGAAAAAATCACGCAAAAATTAAGAATATAAGCATAATCAAACAAACAATCAGTCGCTAATACAGTTATTAACATATTTTATGAAATAATGTTTGAAGGCAATTACACATTTGAACAGTTGTATTGAAGTGCGCGCCAACCCGAAACGAGTGCTGCGCGGCCGCGTAACATTGTCATTTTTTATATTTATAAATTAAGGTTACATTCATAGTCATTCCAATGATCACACTTTCATTCGTTTCGAAATAATATCTCATACCAAACACCGATAAATAAAAAAATAAAATTGTCAAAACACGATTCATATAAATTAACGGCCTAAAATGACAACAAAAATGCTAACTTTTTACAGACTTTTTAAAAGACAGTTAACTTGTTCTTTGGGTGGTAGCAGCTTATTTCTTGATTGATGCTATGTATAATCGCATACAGTGTGACCATCACTTGCAAGAACATGCGACGTAGGAGGTGTCGTTTATAGACGACATTATTGAGATAATATGTAGAAACGTAATTGGATGCTACAGTTTTTGACCTTTAATAAACCTATGTTTTATTGTCCCATATAAACTAGACATTTATGGTCGAATTTGATTGAATAGATTATTCACGCAGTCTTTTTTTATTCATTTAAAAAGGGTAACTAATTAATATGATACGTGGAATGGCGTAGCTAGAAATTTGGGGCCCTCATGCAAATGTCACCCCCCCACGTATTTTTTATAATGAGTATACAAGTCGGATGTTGATTATCCTACCACCACCCGTTATGTGTATTTAGCCGTTATTTTACGACCACTTTCCACAGCGTAAAACGATCAAGAAATGAAACGAATTTACTCGTCATATTCTTAAGGGACCTACATTTTAACCATGCACTGTTATACTTTAAAAATAAAGAAAGACAGAAAAAAGAGTTGAAATTTGATTCCTCCATTTTGCTGGCTCCTCATGCATTGCATGGCTCTGTCATGACGTCGCTGGATTGGTGGGGCCGTCCGAACTGACGGTCCGAAGTCTCTGCAGGTTTTATTTTGAAGGCTTATAGTCAAACATCAAAAAAATATATTATGAAGATACTGACAATATTATGAAACATATTTGATAACTCTGTCGGGATCATGTAATTGTCATAATACAGCGTCTCCATCTTTATACTACAACTAGGTAACAATTATTTGATTGTCGTGATAATCTAAGCCAGTGTTTCTCAACGGGGGGCCACAAAGATTTTTTTTTAGAAGAGCTGAAAAAACTTAGAGCTAAAAAAAATGTCATGGTGTTCATTTTGGGAAATCCGTAAATTCCTTGATTTTTGGATTTGAAATTCTCGGAAGAGCTATAAAAAAAGCTCTCGCGTTATTACTTACTTATACTTCAATTATAGAAAACAGGTATGGGGGCCACAGCAAAAATATCACACTCAAAAGGGGCCACGGGCCCTAAAAGGATGAGAAACTTTGACCAGCGTTTCCTAAATGATGGGTCGCGACCCGGTACCGAGTCGCAGAAAGCAAAATGCCAGGTCACAAATTTCCTAAAACAAAGCTGTATATTTACTATATAATTTCGTAATACCTCTCATTAATAAATTATTGGTACATTTTATTTCTTTATAGGTCTATCAGAGTAAATTATTTTGTATGTATAACATATAACGGATGTATGGACATAAATTTACTGCTTTATTTTACCTATAGGGCCGGTAGTATAGGCCATAACAAATTAAGTGGGTCACGAAGGAGAAATATTAAAATAACCGGGTAGCGGGGAAAAGAGTTTGGGAAACGCTGACCTAAACTATACTCATTGCTTAAATAAAATACAAATGAAAAATGTTGTTTTGTAAAATTGAGTACAAAAATAATAATGTTCAATTGAATTTTCACAAATAATTATGACATGTATCAACAGCTATTTCAATAATATTATAAATCAAGTTACCTGGTTTGAATTTGATGGTGGCGTTGTATATAATTATATAGCAGAGTCCTACTATTTAAATGCCAATTCAATCAAAACATTTCCTTAATAGTTTTTGTGTTCTCATCCCTCGGTTGTGCGATATTGCCAAAATATTTCAAGTCGTGTGTTAATCACCTCACGCTTATTTGTTGTGACAGGTTAATTTGTGGGTTCGAGCAGTAATTGACAGCAGAGCCTCGGGGTTAGCGCGCCGTTTGATCGATTATTATGCCGAGAAGCCTAAGCTCACCTGGTAACGATTGAATTAATTAAACATCACTCTAGCTTCAACACACACAGCAGTTTAATAATTACTGTTTGCATACGCTGTTTGGGATAATTCGTTACTCTGGGGAGAGATTTACTCGAGAAGTAATCAAGAGAGTCTGCGTATAAATGACGAATTTGTCAATGTTGGAGCTTTTTTCCTCCCTCACTACATACACTACTGGAACGATTTATTATAATGGTGCGTACAGACGTCGTTATATTGCTTTCTTGAATTCATTCTAGCATCACTGTCAATTCTTGGTGGGATAGGCTTTAAGTATAAAAATAAAATAGTTGTTTCTACTGATTCTAGATTGGCTATTTAATATCACGACCGGATTGGCTCATCATCATTATTATTCACGAATGAAAATAAAAATCGACACTGGGCTATTTATACAAAATTAAGTAAGATTAATGTGTGGTCGAAAACCCTAGTACGGAAAGTTTTTATATAATGATTTTTCTGTTAATTTATGGATGTAAATTTGATGGCATATATGTATATGATGACTTGATTCCCCCCCTCCCACCTATACTTTCCAAGAAAACGGGGTGTAGCGAGAGTGATTGGGTAACCAAGTCTTATCGTAGCCCTATTTTTCTATGCCTACCTTCGAAAAGAGACCGAGCAACTGAGTAACAAGGAGTTCTCGTAGAAACTTTTCTGTCAAGATATACTCCATAACGAGTCTATATGCTTCAAAATAGTAGCGTAAATGGTAAAAAATGAAATAACGATATGTGACAAAAATTTGGTATGAAAAAATACGAAAGAAATTTTGAAATTACGATTCATATTATTCAAAATGAATGACACTAAATTATCTATCATTAAAATGTTTACAACCCCTTACAAATAAATTCTACTAATTTGCAAACACAAATAATGTAATTGATTTTTTATTTTTTATGAAAAATGCTTATGTATTCGTAAGAGACAATATAAAATATTCAAAAATAAAAATAATCTCCTTGATAAGCGATTAATGCCAGTCTTAGGAAACTTAATATTTTGTCAACTGGCCGTAATAATCTAATTTTGAACCGCTGGTTTCGCATCACTGATTGAATATATGTATATTACAAATAACATTAAACGCTTACAATATACTTACAGAATTTTTAAATTAATACGCAGCGTAATGCCTAAATGATTATGTTATGAATCCTTCAATTGATCAGCGCGTTGTCCTTTTTAATTAACGCAACAATCAAGTAGCCGTCCATAGCGTATGCTTAGGAATTAATGGATGTATATATGAAGGCAAAGTTTTGTTCTGTAGTTATTAGACATTCTGTTCATCTGTCTGGCTTGCTTCCCAATTAGGGAGTCAACATGTAACTCGCATGCAAGGTTCGAAATATAGATGAGCCGACGAATCGTGCCACTACTCCTAATGATATAATAATAAGTCTTAATTTGAATTTGGATAGTGTTCAGTAAAATTAACATACAATTATAATACTCTAAATTTTACATACTGCCCTCTCAAAAGTTTTCATATTTCTATGAAAATCCCAGGATCAAAAACGTGACCTAATTTTAATTTAGTGTGAAATTTCTTGAAAAAAATTCTATAGACACCCGGTGCAAAGAAGCATAAGTCATTAAAATATTTTTTTCCAACCATGCGACATTTTCACTTTTTTGTTTTAAGGTTTTATTTACTTAGTTAGCAACACATGATTTCAAACTACTTCTGCTTGATACTTTCGATGGTTTCGGCGTTAACTTTTTGGAATTTCATTTTAATAGAAAATTTAAATTAACTTTGATTATTCCACGTATTCAAACAACCAGTTGCTTTTAAGCATATCTGTGTCCAACAAATAAAAGAATTAGACCTAAACTCACTGAAATCATCGAATTCCGATATGCGGACGGCAAAAAATATCAAAGATATTTTACGTCGAGAAAACCTTACTCTGACGAAAGCAGATAAAGGCAATTCCGTAGTAATTTTAAACTCATTAGATTATACATCGAAAGTGGAAGACTTCTTGTCAAAAGGAGATTATTTCCATTTACTTTAAAAAAAAAAAAAATACGTGGAATAATCAAAGTTAATTTAAATTTTCTACTTCTGCTTGATTTGAAACTTTAAAGATATTCTGATGTTAGTTAAAAATATAATAGCTTTTTTAAATTCTAACTTTTTATCACTGTTTGTGGTTCAATATCTATTACTCTAACGTGAAATTTGACAATTTACATTGATAACTGTTAATACTTGTAGGAAAGGCATTATACGATAAAATCAAAAAACAATCTATGGCACATATTTCACAATTCTGCATTTTGAAAAAGTACACATTACCTGATTAAAGGTTTGTATTGCCAAATAAAAAAAAATATGTATACATTTATGTATTTGCAACCAAACTTTCTATTCTGATGCTTTAATCCGTTACAACCAAACCGGTCCGATGATTGCAATATAACAAATAGAGCAGTGAGCTAACTAGTAATTTCCTAAATCAACGTATATATCCTTACTCTTCATGTTAAGAAAGATTGGGTAATTGATTTACAGCCAGTTCTCTTATTCTTAAAATGCTACACCAAGATGCTACATAGTAAGTCGTTAGAAAGTTCTAAATGTAAAGCGTTTGTATTTTTAATGCTATATTTGCTTGTCGTATCTGTGGCTTTTTATTTAAATGGCACACCTTACGCTTACATCATTAAAAGTCCATCTGAATGGCTTATTCATTTAAATAACGTAAACAAATATACCTTTGGCATCCATGAAACTTTTTACGCAAAAGTAATTCAACTTCCACGACTGGTTGCGACAACTCTATTTTTTATCATTTGGTTAAGTGATCCTTATTATCTTGCCTAGTCCCTGGCGTACAAAAAAACATTAAGTATCTCAACGAGTGGGCACGTTGTCAACTAGAAATACCACCTTGATTTATCATTATTATAATAGGTGTCAGTTTAAAAAGAAGCAACTGCTTGGCACTCATTTGGAAAAAAATTACCCGAAGCCGATTCTATGATCATATTTAATTTGAATTAATTGCTTCTGCTAAAAAAATGTTTCAAAAAATAAAATATTATATAAATTAATTATATATAAAAAATATTATATTATATTATTTAATTATAAAAAAAAAAAATATATGCCACAATTTTTGTAAGTCGTTAAGTAGATATTTTTTAATTGTCTCTTTATTATTCATAATGCAGCCAACATTGTATGTATATTATAATAATTATTTTACGCAGTAAATAGTATAAACTGTTCGGTTTCGCCTGCAATAGACGCTAAAAGATGTTGAAATATGAAACTTACAGAAAATCCATAAACTATTAATGCAGTTCAAAATTAAAAGTAGAAATACGAAAAGATCTAACATGAAAATGTCAGCCAGAATGACATGTGAAAAATTCACATTGATACTGTTCACCGTTTGGTACGAGTTTTTGTGATAGACAGATGTAATTTATATTTAATATTATAGATACCGTTGTTATATTATTAAACCTAAAGCTGAGCGTTCAACGATATTGTGCGTTTAACGTTTTCGAAATTAAATATAAGAAAGCCTTTTACATATTTCTCTCTCATTTAGGGCAAATCCGTTACTTCTCTGAAGTTAAATATATGGTCATCTCTCATTTTCTCTGCAAATATGGTTACTTTTCCTCATATCATACAATCATTTCGTAGGTCCCAATGATGGCTGTCGTAAAAATGATTTAACAAAATAAGAACAAAATATCAATATTATCCATTTGCTGTGAGTGTTTTTTTTAAAACATACAGCTATGTCATTTGCAAACGTTCTGAAATAATAGGCGTTTAAAAATAAACAGCATGAATAGCACGATTCCGAGCTCTTTTTGTAGTATTTTTTTCCATACAATAGAAAAAATTCAGACTTGGCATAGCTCTTATGAAAAGTAGGCACTTGAATACGTAACTTGTGTAGTTACTTACTTACATATATTTGGACGGTTAGTTAGTTACTAAATAAATTCAGTTAGTTGTCAATAATATAAAAAAAACACAGTTAATAAGTATATTAATTTTAGTACAGATTTTATAACTCGTGTTATAGAGTGATCTTGTAAGTACTATGAGAAACTGAGTCGTGCTATAAGTAGGAATGTATGTGTTCTAAGTCCCCACTGTAAAAGTTATTAAGACCAATACCGTTGGTATAAACTTGACGTTAACAGGTAGGTATAAATTAAATAAAACCAATCACTCTAGTATCACGAAAACGTTTATTTAAGAACTTGCAAGCACCGAATTAATTAAATATAATATTTAACAGACAAAGTTTTAAATCAATACAATACACAATAACTATTTTTATTACCTAGCTTGCTCACACGATTTTATAAATGTTAAGAAAATTGATGTTAAGCTCTGCGCGCAGAACAAAATGAATTTTTAATTTTCGTCGAAATGGAAAAATGACAGTTCTTTCATTTCGGACGAAAAACCATAAAAGAAAAAAAAACTGCAATTGAATTTACAACTGAAGGTCTTTGAAAACAAGTTCCAGAGACCGGGAAGTGCCCCCCACACACGTTGTGCCCGGTTCACGTCCCAAAGAGCAAGGAAGAAAGAAACAAAAATCACATCGGTATCGAAAAACAATGTTGCCATTTAAGACCATAAACACTAAAACAATTGATATTACGGGATACATGATAATAAAATTTAAACACAATTAATTTAGCTACAAATTAAATTCTGCCAGTTTTCATCACAAAAGTGGTAGTGGGAGCGGGTGACAATAAACCCTACCGTATGACTAGCACAATTTAATATTTTACGAGCAATTTTGTACCTGAATGATAATATTTCTTTCGATAAATTCAATAAATCTAAAAACAGCTTAATGATGCAACCGATATCGAAATCGATTAAGCAACTCGAGAATCGGAAATAGGTTTTAGGGACAGAGATGTTTGTTTTCCGTTTACTAAATGCATTCCTAGTTAAGCGCGCTTTTGAAATGCAAACGCATTGGTTTGAAAATATCGATTTTCTAGTTGGATTTTCTCGGTTAATCGTGAAAACTGGGGCATAAATATTTGGTTTATTGATATGCTTAATGATGAAGACTGGTATATTACTTAATCGATTGGATGCGTTGAATTTATTGAAGGTATTAAAATACCGATTGCATTACTGGATTAAAAATAACTTCATAATAATGTTTTATTTGATTAGTGCCAATTAATATTATACTCGCTACATACATAACTTAAATTTAATATAAATAAACACGTTTATTTTTATAAATATTCGAGTTTGTTATTTCTTGATTTAATTGAATCTTTATAATTCCGTGACTCTTGAATATAAATAACCACAGATAACCAATCAATGTTTTTTAGTCTTGAGATTGTAACTCAAAAAAAATACGCAATGGTGGGCTGGAGGGGACTCGGAGAAGCTCGAGCGAGCCTCTTGTTAAATTTTACAAAGGCCGGCGAGCCCCTTGTTAATTCAAGAGAACACAATATTCTCAGATCAAATGAGTATATAGCTGCAATTTCTGACTTAATCTCAGGTAAATTGTATATTGTTACATGTTATAAGTGTATTGTAAAAATCGATTGCATATTTAAGTATTGCATACAATTGCATATGAGTGATAAAACAATTCACTCCTTCCTCAGAACACTGATAACTGTTTTTAGATTAAGCGAACCCCTTGTTAACGTACTGACAGCCCATCGCTGCAAATAAGTGATAACAGTATATCCGCTAGTGCTGAAAATAATTTTGATTGTATTTTTAATGGTTACAGATTTTTTACAAATTAAAAGAAGTTGAATTCGTTAGTTTTTATCAGACTCCGTCCGACTCCAGTAAAAACAGTTCGACAGCCCTGAAATTATGTAAGAGTGAAATTTTCTTAGCCTTCTCGCCACGTATGACATCTATGCATGTCCTAGCGAACATGCCCTCAGCGCGCGTGACACGTATAGATGTCATGGAAATTTCAAACCCTATATTAGAGCTATCTATTGTGTAAATATTGTATAACATGGTTGAAAATATTTCTAAATGTATATTTTACCACATTCAATAGATGGCATTAGTCAAAAAAGATTCAATATAGCCTAAAATAATTTATTTCTGGAACACGCCGTGAACATACGTGACTAATGCAAGATTTTGGATAATGTAAATAAGCGATCGAGTGCGGGTGAAATTGAAATTGTTCCGAGAATTTAATATTATAAGCATGGTATGGTGGTGGCGCAGTGTTCTCGGTCACGCGTGGCGGTATTTTGCAATATGGCGTCACGCCGCAATTGTATGAAGAATTATTATTGTTGAATTAAACCAAAAATACAAAAAATATATTGTATTTTATTATTGAAAAAGTTACGTTGAGTGGCAATTAACATATTTGATTAGTTGAATCGCTCGCTAAATTTGGTGACGCGGGCTAAGGGTTAATATGTTAGCACTGTAAAAAAAAGTGAATTTAAAATTAAATGCTGTAAGTAGCTCACCGATTATATTGTTGGTTGGTCACCTTAATAATGATGCCTTCTTCAAAGATATTATGTTGGGATTTAATAGATGAAAGCCATACTTCTTTTTTTTGCAGTACAACAATATCTTGTTTCACAAAAGTTAACTTCGTTAAATTACACGATAAGAATAAGTTAATTCATTAAGCCGCTTAGTCGGTGATAATCAACCGCGTTCATCTCCAAAAATACGATGCTTGTTATTTGTTGGAGAATTTAAAATTTAAATATAATATTTTAATATTATTTTAGCTTCTCATTGAAACAACGTATTTATATAACTTTTATATCGGCCTATATTTATTAAGGTCAGCGGTTCCTAACCTATGGGTCGCGACCCAAAATTTGTTCGATTGGCATATTTAGTGGGTCACGAAATATTCTTGCCAACATTTATATTCTTTCAACAATATTGTATTGAATACAATATTCTGGCAACACTGTCTGCCATTATAAAGAACTCTTGTTGACACTGATATATATGATAAGATTCGATCTGTCAGATTTTATCCATAGCCAATGTTCACAGTAATAATCATGATAAAATCTTATGTTGTTATCAATGCTATATTTCGTATTATTAAAATAAAATGAATTTAGTCTTTGGGTGTAATTTCATTAATTTTAACTTAGGTCGCGATATTTCCCCCCCTCAATTTGGGTCACAGATAAAAAAAGTTGAGAAAAGCTGATTTATGCAAAGAGTAGTAGTTTTTCTGGTAGAAGTTTGAGAGTAGTAATTAAATCAATTATATTCAATTATATTTTTATTTACAAAATGAATATTAATATAAATAATAATTTGGCATTGCAGATAACTAAACCGCTAATTATTTAAAAAAATATTTGAAGAAAAAAAATGAAATTTGATAATGAAATGGTTTTATTACTAGGTGTGTGACGTATTTTACCACTTCGAGAAACATTTTCACTCCAATTTTCGTAATATTTATTTATAGTCTAGGATTTATTCCTTCTACTGAGCACGAAAAAGAGTTACAAAAAACAATAATGTACTTAGTGACTATATGTTTCTCAAAGAGGTGAAACACGTGCTGCACATACTAAAATAACTAGTGATACAATTTTAATCAAATTTAAAAATTAAGTTCTTCAAACCAACAGTCGAATACATCAAAAATTTATTGCGTTGTAAATGCGTTTACGTTATTTTGAATTGATAAACCAATGGGGTTAGACGCGATCGAGTTGGAATGAGTACGTAACTTGTGCATGCTAAACAGACTGCATATAAAATAATGCATAATAACAGCAGTGAGGTTTATTTTTGGATATGATGAAACTTGTTACATTTCCTGCAACTAAATTATCCACAACGACACCATGCCACATGCTTCCTGAAACAGATTGCATGCATCTTTGATGCAATAAAATCAAAATAAAGGCCAGACATTAAATCCATTTATAAGTTTTATTCGTAAATAGTACATAGTATATAGTAGTAGTAGGTAGGGAAGTAAGATGTTTATCAAAATATATTATTTCTACACCGTTATAGATTTGTCGGAACCGTGTTGCAGTGGATCATATCTTTGGTCACGCGACGAGTCTCACTGTTCGATTCCCAGTACGAACAGCATTTATTTATTTGAAAGCATCGATTAAGTAATTGTAATGGTTAAATATTGCCTCTTACCCTTCGAATTCATAGATAACAGGGCGTAGCGAGAGATTAGCTTACCACTAGTGCTGTATACCCTATATCCTTTCTTATCATACTTTATTGAATTTCTCTTATTCATACGAACTGTAACTACATATTTTTTTATCCATGTCCTTTCCCAATGCGAAGTATACTGTAACTTGTTTGTCACTCAGTCACTCAATCTCTCCTTTAAAAAAAGATGTAGTAGGACTAGAAGGATAAGGCTAGGACAGGACTTGTGGTTAAATAATCGTTCTCGACTAAAACTACTGTTCTTACTAGGTCTCGAGCCCGTGAGATACGGCACGGAAGCCCACAACGCTAACCGCTGCACCATAGGACTCGATATATATCTTTTATATATTTTCATATTATAAATATTGATTAAAAAAATATTGTAAGTGAATGAGTGTCATTCAGGTATTTGCATGATTTGCTAAATGAATTCCTTTTATGGTGGAGGTAAAAAAATATGTCACACAGCATCTGTCAGATTAATATCATCTCGGAAAACTTTCTACAGATTATAAAATGTAGCACGAGTCTTCATATTACTAATGGACTAAAAATAGTATTATAAGAAGATCAACGAGAATATTTATAAAAATAATTAACAGAATTCATAATATATAACACTGGTAAACTGTCAATTATAACTGTAAAGCTCACGTCAAAATATAATGGAACGAAATATATTTCAACACAAGTGTCAAGAAAGGTTTCAATGATAAAAATAAATTTTCTGTTGAAACAGATTTTTGAAATTATTTTATTAAACATAAACGGATAATACATTTTTACATCATTAAAGTCACACATATCACGGTGGCCGATTATTAACGCTTTTATACTGTTCATCTATTAAGAATTTGAATATTTTATTTGACATTTTCATTTACGTAAAGAACGATCTGTTAGTCAGTTCTTGTCTCACTCTATATTAATAACGCTTCACTAAGAATATGCACTTTCTAACAAAGGTTGACTGAATTACTAAAAGTTAGTTTATTTAAGAAATACTTTGTAAATAGATTAGACCAGGCGTGGGGAACTTACGGACTTTAGACTACTCTGGTGCGGCCTTTTGACCAATTTTGTAATTCTGTAAATTTATGTAAATTCGTAAATTCCTGACATATTCTGACCGTAAATTCCTGTTTCCGGCCAAAGATCCCATAGTCAATGTTTACTGCGGCCTTGTGTCGAATCAGAAAAATGAATGTGGCCTTTAGATAAGAAAATCTTCCCCACCCCTGGATTAGACTATTTATTTTTATTTGGCGCCACAAGTTTACCTACGTAAAATCTCGATATAATGCACTCGATATAATGTGAGGTTAGGTTAGGTCTGCTAAAACTGAAAGCCTGTTAAATAGATGTGCGTTTTTCCGAATGCTGTGAAGTTTCCATAAATACATTTAAAATCATATATGATTATTACAATAAATTCAATTCAAATAAATAATTTCTGCTTTTAATTGAAAATAATTTAACAAACAATTTCAGAAAGAACACTTTATTTTTATGTAGGTATGAAGCAAAAAATCATCAAAACACATACAAAATCCTGTTTATTGGATCGAATATTATGTTCGTTATGTTGAAGTTTGTTATATTGAGATTTTACTCTAAATGAATCTGCATGAGCTTAATTCAGGAGCTATCATCCAAAATTATTGGTTAGCAATCAAGTCTTCCAAATTAGTCCCGCTGGAACGATAGCAAAACTTTTATGAATGAGGTCTACAAAGTTCCCATAATGACTTCGGAAACTATTTGGTAGTTCGAGAAATGTCATCAAGCCGCCATGGCTCATTGATCGAATTGATGGCTGGGGTCGACTTCAGAATATTTTCACGGTTTATTAACTAAATTGTTGAGTTATCAATTTTGTTTGTTTTCTCTTCTTGAGATCAGTAATACGACCGAATTGTACTGTGTCTCTGTGTAATGGATCAATCGTTCGTACGAAATTCAACAGCAGGGCAATCTAAAAATCTTAATTTCCAGATATTGACAGTCTAGTGTTTTGCATAACCTAATATTTTTTTTATGAAATACATTTTAAGCAGAGTACTGTAAATTTATTATTAGTATTTTCGAATATGTCGCACTACACTAGGACAAATAAGGGGTTCAATAATATTTCGCAAATGAAAAAATTACCGTAGACAACTTTCCACTTACGTAACGTGTTATACAAGAACACGGGCTGTTGGGTCGTTTGTCTGTTGTTTAATAAATGACCTTCGTGCTTTGGTCGTTTGTGTATGATTGAAGCTCTTAAAATCATCCAATTTGAAAAAGTGAAAACTCAAAAACTTCAATCTATATATAATATATAGCTTTTAGTTTTTAGATAAGTAATGTTGTTTTATTGCATTTTACTTAAAACTCTACTTTTGGGTCTCAGACCCATTATAGTGTTTTTTTGCATTAATGGTATTCAGAAATTTTACCAAGAGTCCTAGAGATATCCTTGATGTGGTATTTCAAACATTTCAATTTTACAATGTATCCTATCATTGCATTATATTCATCATTATATAATTCAATAATGGCATTCGTAGCTCAAAACATGTATTTTGTCAATTGCCCTACTGTTGCATTGATGTTGCGATTATAAAAAATGTATAAAAGGGCCCACTCACCTAAGAACAAATGTCCCGGGAGATGATCCTAAACGTTATGTCTCGGAAACAATGTCCCCGAACATGTTCTAGGGGTCTCAAAAACGTCACCCGTTGAGGTTGTGTTGTTCAGTGCAGCGTCCGAACCAACGTTGTTTGATATTATTGGAGGCCAACAATGCGAGTAAAGTTAATTAATAATGTTAAGTACAGTTTTTAAGACATTTTAACAGAATAATAAGATCGTCTAAGATAGTTAAGCTGTAAATCGCCTATTCTAACACGATCTTAAAAATAAGCTCATGTTCTAGCTTGGAAAGCAAAGATACATTTAAAGTAAGGATTTGCTACCTTTTACCCTAAATTACGCATTTTAATACGTTGGTTAAAATAGTCGGTTTGTGGATACAGCCACTACGCAGGGTGTCAAATATACCGGCGTTGACCGCTTGGTTACAGAATCGACCAAAGATTATACGAACCACTTTTCATACTGCGCGGAAAATGATCGATTACGGTCTGGTACAAAAAGCTTCGGCTCTGGAAGCTTTCGAGTGTACGACGCGTATCGTGTACCACCGCCATATATTTTAAAGTGGCCAAGGCTATAAATTTACTTGACGTGTCACTGCCTTTGACAGCTATAACTAGCTCGGCGGCGAAAACGTGTAGATATACTGGTTTAATAATGGTGAGAAAATTATTTAAACTAAAACACACAGCTAGGACAACTTAAACGACACTCTATGTATATAGGTGTACATATAGTGATAAGGTTCAAAAGTTTCCTGCCTAAAGGTAGTATAGAAGTAATAATATCAATCAGTATTTTTTATTTTTGATATAATTACCGTTTATTTTGAAAGGTTAATAAACGGGCCCGTGGTGCAGTGGTCAACGTTGATAGCTGCCATGAATGATCTCACGTGTTTAAGTCGTTTTTCAATAGATTTATAGATTTCTGTTCGACGCCATGGTTGCTCTTCCAATTCTTAAATAACGAATATTAGCGAAAGCGTTTAGTGAAGTCGAAGAAAGGTTGAACAGTTGAATAACAAGCAGTTATTATATTAAATCATATTTTGAGATATTCTCATTACAAAAAAGATCATTATCTGTCACATCTTAACGTACATGGCTTTAAAAAAGACATGACACTAAAAATACACCGCGAAAGTTAGTGGACAACAAAACCACAAATATTCCATTTTTACTTTCGTTATTTTTAGTCCTCATCACATGCTAAATACAATTGAGAATCCAGCAAAAACGGTTATTCAATCTGACTTGCAAGAAATCTTTTAAAGTAATATTATCCAATTTTTATTTAAAAAGCCAAAAAGTTTTCAGTAGAAGAAATCACGAGTGGAATTCAAATAGGGCATCCAAATAGTAAGCCAAACGCATTACCCGGTTCTCGGGTATTTTTTCATAAAATATAGTTTACGACCAAAATTTAAAAAATATAATATACGAATATATGTGAGGGCTCTGGAAACAATGAAGGAAGTCTCCGTATTTTTTGAAAAATAGTTAAATATGAGATCGTGTAGAGTTGGAAATTTTACTAATAGTAAGTAAAATACTAGTAGTAAGTATTTTTTTTAATTAATAACGTTCTAGCATGTACATTTTTGAACAATTAAAATCGAGTTTATAACAAAAGCGGCAGTGCAGTTATCATAGTGCTAAATAGTAAAACGGCAGTTATTTAACGTATTCCAAAACATACGTATATATCATTAAATAAGCAAGCTAATATTACACATTACTTTTTTAAGACGTTTTGTCTATATTGAAAAAAGCTTTTAAAATATATTTGCCTACATGTTAGGATTATAAAAACTGTCGTCTTTGCTTTCTGAGCTTTTGCGTATAATATTATACTAAAATATTTGATTATAGTATTTATTTTAAACGGTGATTTAATTACCAATAAATACAAAAACTATTGTATAACAAATGAACACAAATGGGTTTTGGAACCAAAAAGATATCCAGAGAATTAAAATGAACGGGTACCCGGTTTTCGGTTCTTTTAAAAAGAACGGGTACTCGGTCCATTTCTATCTGGGACAGAAGCCCTAGCAGCAACTTTTAAAAGTACTTGATGTAAGTTCTAATACATCTCGTTCACTGAGCATTATATGAAATACACTTTATATTATGATAAAGTATGAGCCACGACTGCATTTAAAAGAGAACTTTTCAGCTGAAAATACTTCTTGCTTCTGATTTGAATGTGAAATTGTGAAATGTTTGCAGTAATATGATTGAGCAGTGGACCAAATTGTTGAATCCCACACATGTTTTCAGCAACCGTGGGCATTCGGTAAACATCACATATAATATATCATCATACATTTATACACATATATATTTAAGAATTCTTGAATATAAGACTGACTATAACAATGGTTTCGTGGTGCGGTAACCAACGTCGTAAACTTCTGCGATGGATCTGACGGCACTCTCAGTACGATCAGATTTTTTTTAGTTAATTTAAGATTTCTGTTAAAAAACTTAAATGTTTCCGATGTCTAAAAATTACGTTCCACCCTTCATTATTTAATAACAGAGAATAACGAAAGCTAACCACTATGTTTGTAATATGAATTAGGATGCCAGAGTGAATAACAAGCTGTATTGTGTATCTCTTCGGAGACAGTATAAGTTTAAGCATAGTTCTGACGATGGTGAAAGCCGAAATAGCTGTCAAGTAATATTACGAAAATCGTAGAACTTAATACGTTGCTATTTTTATCCTATTATAATGGAGTTCTACCAAGTAAATGCAAATTCAATCAACATTATGTTTGTGTTTGTCCTATCCTTTCTATCCCTAGTAGCAGTATATTGTTGAGATACCTACAAATACGAATAAATACACTCAGATATAAAAAGTTATAAATCAGCAATCAAAAGCCAATAACGTTTCACTAGTCCTGTCTTAGCCTTATCCTTCTTTTCTTACTCTCTCCAGAAAAGAACGGGTGAGCATCTGAGTTAACTTCTCTGTTGAGATAAAAATTAGTCCATATGCTTTACATTATGAGCAGATAAAAAAAATCTACCAATGTTCAAAGATAGTTTGTATGTAATAATTAATTAATAAACACAAACAATATAATATCAAAAGTATGTATATCAAAAAATAGTCAGTGCCGAGAATATAATTAAAAGATGTATCATTTATATTTTTAGAATATTTTGCAAGTCTTGAAGTTGAGCGGGATCTGGAAATATAATTAAATAAATATTTAGACTAACAGCGCTTCATATCTATTGGAAAACGTGTATTATTAATGACTCAGTTCCACTTAGATATTATATTATATAATGATAACAATACTGTATTCCGGAGTACATTCTTATTAAAAGTATTGCACAAAATAATAAATAAAAGTGTTTTTCTGTATCAATTTCCGTTGGTCCAGAAACCGAGTGGTCAATGATCTTTTACGTTCGTAGAATTCGATTACAGTGTAGAATTTTAGCGAACGAGCACTCCTTTTTTTCATATATAGATAGATTTATTTTCAAAAGCATAAATGTTTGTGATATTTATCTTCTTTCCGAATTATTTTGTCATAAAATAAAAATAACGCGAGAACGAGTAGCTAGTTTCCCGTCGTTTTCTACCTTCAAGTACTAGTGAAATAAATTTTTTTTGATGATGATGATCCGTTCGATGACGCATTAAGAGTCTATACCGAGGGTGGGAAACCTTTTCATTTCAAAAGGTCACATTCATTTATCTGATTCAACATAAGACCGCAGAAAAGAAAACATTGACACCGCCCCCCCTTTTTTTCGACTGTCGATATCAACGTATTTTAGTTCTACAGTTTTTTTTATATATTTATGAGTTGATAGCTATTTCGGCTTTCACCATCGTCAGAACTATGCTTAAACTAAAATTTTGCTCAGGTATATATACTGGCTACGAAGAGATACACAATGCATCATGTTATTCACTCTAACACCTTATTCAAATTATAATTACAATGTTACACGTATTAAATGTGATTCTAGTGTTTCAGAGAACGCAAACAATCTGGGGTTTTTGAAAACACTAATTAGGATAAATTAAACTGATATTTATTATGAATTACATTACATTAAATTTATTAACTATGACGTTAGTGTTTCGAAAACAATAAGCAATATGGGATTATTTCAAGGTAAATTAGGATAAATTATATGAAATAGCTATCAACTCATAAATATAAAAAAACGGTAGAACTAAAATACGTTGATATTTTTATCCTATTATAATGGAGTTCTACCATGTAAATGCTCAATCAATAAATATAATGGGCTTATTACGCTCTTTTTCCAAACGCTTGTGTATAATTTTTTGATCGAAGTGAATATTTTAATCAAGTCAAAAGGCCGCAGGTTCCCCTCCACTGGTCTATCATATCCACACTGAAAGTCGAACAAGTTTGTAAAAAATATTTTGTCGAATAAGAATACAATATTAGAAAATAGATGAATTAAAAATGACTCATACCAATAATATTATAATAGTAACAATGATTGTTTTATGGTGTTATATCGTAGTAATTAATACCTTGAACCAAATCTGTGCAATACTGTTAAATCATTCGAATGAATCCATAACGATGTTTTTCCCAGTTTGTATGAAGATTAAGCAGTCGACATTCTCCAAATCAGCCATGGACATAGCTTAAAAAGTGTTTTACACACTGTTTTAATACATTTTATATTATATAGATGTGATCAATCACGAATAAAGTTAGCCAGTGCCCAAAAGTTGATTAATATTGTCGGACATGGCGGTCAGCCATGAAAAATCACGGAGTTTCATAATCAGAGATTTCGACTTTAACGCACGCCTCGTCCGCTTCTGGAAAAACATTAAAGCTTCACAAATAAAGCACACACATGCCACTCTGATATTTTGCGCACACGGTATTTAAAAATATTTTAAATTGTTGCTCAGAAGTTTAAATATTAAAATAGGTCAATACAGTTTTCAAGTAACAAATCATTGTGGAGGCGGCAGCTGCTACCGACCCGGTAATGTTTCGGTGTATGGAAAATATTACGTGAAAAATTAATGGCTCTAATATTTCATGTATCAGTTTTAAAGTGTACGCACTTATTTCAATCCAGGGGTGCCTGTATCGTCGCTTTTGGGACAAGAACAGTTGGGATTGCAATATTCCTAGATTAAAGTGAATCGAATTACTAAAAAATATATCCACCAACACTTTATACGTATACATGTATATTATGTCGTAACGTATTTTTTTTTGGTGATTTTGACGAGATATGCATATCGACTGCGAAAAGGAAAAAAGACGTAACCCACACATTTTTCAAAACAGCTTTTTTTCGATAATCTCAATATATACAACTTTATACACGTTCTATCAAAAGGATTTAAGCTGAAAACGTCGAATAAGTATCTTAATTTAGTTTTTATGTTTGAAAAAATAAGGGCCTGCAAAAATTACGATTATGAAAAAAGTCTTTAAAAAAGTTTTTTTTTTTGTAAAATTAATGAAATTAATATTGGATATAGTCAATTGCGAACCAGTTTATTAGTCACCGTGCACTTCAAGGTTGTAAATATTTCATAATTTGCCTTTGACCCAAAATCATCAAAAAGCGTTTTTTGTGTCTCCTGTAAAATTTGTTGTGTGTAGGTTGCGTTCTTTTCCATTTCCACGGTCGATATATTAATTTGAAGTTATTGTAATATTATTCATATTAATATTAAATTTAATAAATTGGTTTCATATACATCCAAGAGATGTCATTATGTCAAATATTTTCACTTCTATTATCATTTTTAGGACTCTACTTTTCATGATTTTTGGATCACTTATTTTTACTATAAAGTAATAAATATTTATATCTATCTATCAACAATGAAAAATCTAGAGGAATGTGACTACACCCTTTAGCACACTGCTTGCCTACCTCGACAAAATACGAGTTATTAACTTATGAATGAATTCCTGGAAACAACGGACATTAGCACTAGTTTGTATGTATTTACATACATAGAAAAGAAGGATGACTTACTATGACATATTAAATTGTATTATAATTTATATACATTAATTATCTATTTATATTTAATGTTGAGAATATGAAGTAGTAATACGTAATCTCAAAAAGTTATTTTACGAGAACTGGTTTGTACAAAGTAGTTCAACGAATGTATTTCAATGTAAAATGACTAGTATTAAGCTAATATTTCTCTCTACATCCCATTTTAGCACCTTATAAAAAGGATAGTAAATATTACAGATATCCATACCTTTATACAAATCTATACATCGATTATGTTTTTATTGTTCAATAAGCACCCGAAGGCGTTGATCACTCAACGACAGGACCAGTTTAAAGCTTCACATTAAGATATGATTCGATTGGAAAGATGTGTACTGTTAATGAATATTCTAATAACCCTGTATATTTAGATTTGACCATTTTCACTGAGTATGTATCTACTCCTACTGATAATCTAAATTCTAGAGCAAAAAGCTCTGGGCGGAACGACGCCAGTCAGTGTGCGAGAGCCGAGTATCGACATTCATAAATAAAGCTCGAAAAAGGTTTTTACATAATTTCTTTTACGAACATTACGCATTGTGTGGCTTTGCAAAGATTGTCCTAACAAAGGTATTTATTATAATACAATACAAAACATAATTAAGTATATTTGTTACTGATGACATCTCGCGAGAGAGTTGGCAACTATTCTATTATGTAAAACGCCTCTCGGTCATGGCCGCACCAAAGATTTACTTCACACCTGTTCGTTGCCTCTAATATTGTTTACAATAAAACGTGACTGTTTCCTTATTTAAATATTTCTTCCGTTACTCATTCTGGCGGATTTTCACTTCTACTGGTTTTGCGCGTTGATATATAGTTTTCAATTTTTCTACGGTCTACGTTTCCGGAAGATATCTCCTCATATTATACGATACGAACCTTAATATTGAATACAAAATCCATTATCGTAATATTATTATTTTAAAATGAATTACTCCAAAGGAACTGTATCATGACAAAGATTTAGTCACATGCAATTATGCTTATGAATTATTCAAGTTTTTTTTAAAAATATGATTGAAAGAAAGCAGTGCTATTTTTTTTATTTAATCGAAAGTATGTTCATTATTTGCGCAATTATAAAGTGAAACAAAAAACTCAATACTTTCATTGAAAATATTATATTTTGAAAGAAATCAAAAAAAAAATAAAAGAATGAATTTAGAAATTAGTTTATCTCACTTTTAATTCAAATAAAAATGTACGTGTAAAATCTTACAAAAACTTTGTTTCAGAAATGTGACGTTACTAAAACAAAACATTTTTTATTATTAGTTTTATATTTAAGTCCGCATTTAAAATTGAACTAATATTTTCTTTATTGGTTATGCTATCAGCGGTTGTTTCTCTAACATTATGATTAAATATAAAATAAAGCATAACCTATATTGTTGATTGATTTGGCATTTACTTGGTAGAACTCCATTATAACAGATTTAAAATATCAAAGTATTTTAGTTCTACAGTTTTAATAATTTATGCGTTGATAGCTATTTCGGCTTGCGCCATCGTCAGAACTGTTAGTTAGCTATTATAACATAGTTCTGACGATGGCGCAAGCTGAAATAGCTATCAACGCATAAATTATTAAAACTGTAGAACTAAAATACTTTGATTTTTTAACCTATATTGAACTAGAATAAAATATTAAATGTAGATTTTATTTTAAGTAGTTAAAATTGTTCAATAAATGGGATGATTAGGTTGGCGAGGTAGGGAACGAAGGAGGATTGACAGACCGACAATGTGTCAACTTAAAAGAGAAAAATAAATAAGAAATGTAATTTAAAAACATGGTCTTCTCTCCCTTCAGGCGATTGTGAACATGGATTATATACGAATCAATTTAATTTTTCAATTAATCATTGAAATTGAGCTAAAAGGGATGTATGTCTTGGAAAATTCTTCTGCCCTCATTTGATTACTAAAACAGGGTGTAAAGATTACCAAACTCTAGTTCATTCTTAACCTCATCCATTTCTCATTCGGAAAAAACTGAAGCAACTGAATCACAAGAAGTTCTTGCAAAATCTGTCTCTGTTAATATACTTTAACATGTGTCCATATCATTCGCGCTATCTTCAGCTATCATCAGATATCTTCATTTCATTTAAGATCCATTAAGTTTAAATTATTAATTTAGTATATAATAATTACGTACTCTGAAGGTACAACTGTCGCTGTATTATTTGATAGAAATCTTTTTTTACTAACAAAATATTGTTTTTACAAATTTAATTAAGTAAACAATAATTTTCATTGTGACGTAAGCGAGCGCTCTGATTCATGTTTATTTCGTTGCCGTGTAATATCCCTGTCTCCCGTGAAACATAAAACTTTAAAATACATCTTAAAGTTTACAGATTGAGCCGCATGTTTGCATAAACAAAAACGAGTACTGACGCATTCGCGATTTATTACGAGAAATATTTTTTAAAATAGATGTCTAAATTTTGCTTTCATGATTGGTTACTAACTGTAATTAAACATACTAACGTAAATATATAGTATTAGAAAATATTATCGTTTAAAGATAGGTAATATATAATACATAAAATCAGAGGAAACCATTCATCATAATTACTGAATTAATATCGTAGTGGTATTTCGCGTCATTTGTTTATACCCATGTCACGCTTTGTTATAACTATTATTAAAAACCCCGAATTTAGAAAATAAATGGTTTTATATACTGAGCCGCAGATACGCAACTTTGATAAAAAATCATAACAAAATAAAATAATTCGTCTATTTCACATATTTATATTATATTATATTTACATTGTTGTGTAGATTAGGTTAGTGAAATCTTCAGCTTTGATTTTTTAGATCAGGGGTACCCAACCCAAATCGTTTGGTGGGCCTAAAAATATTACTGAACATAGGTGGACTGAGCCGCACATATATAAAAATAAACAAAGAAATAAATCAAAATAGTTTATAACCTTATAATTAGTGTGACACTTTTTTGTGTTTTGATTGATATATTTTTCATATCAACTGGTAATTTAGTAGATGCGCATTGCAGTTGATTAGTTGTGTTGTCATCGAGCAACTAACTGTTTGCAGCAATATGTAGTTCCAAATGCTGCTGTATTGTAGATTGCCAGTCGTTTTGTTTTGTTTTTTTAATATACTGTAAATTTGGAAGCGTTGATTCCACCTCTTCGTTAAATAGAGTAAAAAACGTTGTTTTTATTGTATGAATACCAAAATCCAAAATAAAGGCAGCTGAAAAGTTCAATTGTGCCGCATGCGGCCCATGGGTAGCGGATTGGCCATGCCTGGTTAAGAGTCTTAAGCAGAATTATTTTTTGTCTGAAATTTCACAAAGCTGCTTTACAAATTGATAATTATAAATACACAATGAATTATAATATTCCGCATATCGTTTACGGTACAAAAGTATGTTTGAAATTTTCTTTACGTTAAATAACATTAAAGGACTGTTTTTATATGCCCCCTGTTTTTATATGCCCTGTTTTTATATTAGGAAAGGTTAAGCAGAGGTTTGCAAGTAGCATTGTCAGCTTGTATTTATTTTTATTTCCAGCAAACCCATATTCATTGCTTCTCTTCAGTATTCTTTTAATTTAGTGTAAATTGTAAAAAGATGTTTATTCTGGTAAAAGTGTGATTCTAATTATTTTCTTTTAATTTTCAGAAGAAGCTACTTGCTGTAGAATATGAAAAATTAACTGTTTTTTACATTATAAATTAAAAAAATATATATAATTCAAATTTCAAATAGTAATATAAAATTTATTAACTTATGATTCGACAATAAATAAAAAAATAAAGATATTATATATATATAAAATAAAAAATTAAAAATATGTACTAAAAAATCATCACAGGCCTACGTTACTCATGACGCTCGAATACAAAACGAACCGCTCCGAAAAAGTCCGAATATAAACTAAAATTATTATCAAGAATAAAAATTAGAAATATTCATTTATAAAATTAAACTAAGTCAATTTTTCTACAATTATAAATAATTATTATACAGTGTGCTTCCGATTCGATAACTGCTTATGATATTTATAAAAAAATCAAAATTAAGTATAAGTGTTTTGTAAACGATTTGTATTAGATCATTTTGATGTCATAATTGAAAATATTATTAATGCTCTGTGAAAAAGTAGTTTTTGGTGAAATTGCAAAGAACGTAGTGCGAATTTAAGTAAGCGAAAGTGTTCATTTTTTATACTACAATTCTACTTCACTATTTCGGCTTAAAGAAATCGTCTAAAAACGTGTGTTGTGATTATTATGATAGTTTCTACGGGATTGAGATACAGTGAATAAAATTTAAGATGACTTCGAGGGAAGTGGAATTGACCGGTGGATCACCATGGGGTTTCAGAATGCACGGAGGCTCGGATGTCAATCAACCATTGAGAATATCAAGGGTAAGTTTTCGCAATATTATTCTTTTATACATATTTTACATGATTCTCTATAAGTTTTATGCAAGGGCTCTTAAAAGCTTTGTGGTGCTGGCACATTTGAGTTAACCCAAAAAAGGTAGCATATATTTGTGTCATTGAAAATTACAACCTTTTCATCGATTATTAACATAATAGTTATCGAAAAAAAAAATATATGTCTCCAAGGTGTAAATTTAATTATAATTACAGAGAATAAATCGAAATTTCATTGGTGACAAATTCGATAGTCGATATTTTATAAAATAAATCTAATATTATTAAAATTAAATAAACGTTGCAGATTTACATAAACAAGTGTCATTTTTGACGAATCATTTCATCGGACGATCTCAAGCAATACATGTATTGCGAAAGAAGTTCAAATAAAATTTAAAAAAATACGTTGAATTGACATCGCAATACCGAAAGATCAGTATTTCAATATTACACATAAAAAAATATATTACAATCATATACGTGTGATAAATCATTAAGTGACAGCAGATATAAAAAAAAAACTCAAACAATTTCACTAAGATATGTAACGTTTCTATTTATTAAAAATTTGATTTAAGTGCATTTTCGATATCAAACATTCGATATTTCTGTATTGAAAAAACACTACTACAGTTTTAGTAATATTGATACTAAAATCTTACTAGAATTCATATCGATAAATTTACTTACCTAAAATGAGTGGAATAATAATATTTTTTATTATAGAATTAAAGTATTACAATTTTTATTCTTAACCTAAATTAATCAAAGTTAAATGAAAAATATATAATTCGTTCATTAATAAAAGATATTTTAAATAATCGAAAGCCAAGTATGTACTCTTACGTTGAGACCATCTGATTTTATTGTACAGCACATTCACTAATCTTGTCACTTGTGAATGAAAACGTAAACTACCTCGTCAATATAGTCATCTAGAAAGATAATAAATACTAAACAATTATCTAATTTTCAATCTATAAAATATTAATATATGACAAAAAAAATATTGTTAACTCGTTCAATTGTAAACTTCTGATGATTGATACACTTATACAAGTATTTTTTATGCAACTATCATTTCAAATACTCTTATCATTTACTTTTTAGTAATTTAAAGAAAAAAAACTCAAACGAATTTATTACTAATACGCTCTGCAAAGCCATAAATTCATGACCTTTCCATTAAAAAAAATAGCTTTAATAATGTAAAGAATTATGTACTTTTTATTGTCAACTTTTGTAGCTTTTTTGGATTATCACTAAAAAAATATGTATATATCAAATATCAAATAAAATAGAACACTGGCATATTGACAGCGCCAAATTTTTACAAATGGATAGCTAGGCATAGAGCATACAATACTTTTGTATATGTATTATATAATCTATATATATGACATGAAAAAATAAAGTAAAAAAGCATGTCACCAAAATGGAAGTAGCTTTCAATCCGTTGAGCTTTTCAGGATTTCCCGTACGTGAATGCTTTATTCATAGAGCTTTTTCGCTTCACTACAGCTAGCTTAAAGCTGGAAGCTCATTTTCTTGGCTCGATTGTCATAGAACATAAAACAAGACAATTTGCACTAAAATTGAGTGCTCTTAATATACAATCACAAAGACTGGGTTTTCTGGAAGCTTTTATGAGATTATGCGGCAAGTTATTGAGCGATTTTTAACTAAATGAAAAGTGACTATATGAAAAAGGAATATATGTTTAAAAAATATAAATTTATACAATTTATCGCAAAGTGAGTAGACATTGGTTGAGAATTGTCGTAGAGAAGAGTTATAATAATAAAATAAAATAAATTGTAATAAAAATAAAAAAATGTGGAATAAGTAAAAACAAACTGTTTTATTATTATTAAACGGCTCTTTATATATGTAGCTAAAAATAATCTTTGACGACTAAGCCCAGAATTATTATATATATGTATCAATGCCGTATCTAATATATTATATTGTATATCTCGTTGATGCATTAATTTCGCAGTATTGACCCAAAGAATAAAAAAATATATATTATTTGCTTTTTGATTTGTCTAGGCTTCCTTAAATGTTAATACTATACTAATTTTAAGGGTGCACACAATTATTAGACATTAAATAGTAAAAAAACAATGCCAAGTAATTTGAATTTAAGAATTTATCTAAAACAAACATCAAGACATCAATAAATAAGTATTAAAGAATAAATAACATGCTTACAAAATTAATTGTATTTTATTTTACAGGAACAGATGTTAGGAGTAAACAATTTATAAGAAAAAAAATCTTTATTTTAATTTTAAATAAAGAGATGGATTATTTCCTATCAAAAAAAATGCTAACTTTTATTTAACTTGACGACATAATAAAACCGTAAATAGTTAAGCCATCACCATATATTAAGATCAGTCGTGGTTTTTATAATGCGAGTAAATTTTTTGGTGATTTACTATTATTACACTAAGGAAAGTCGGCCATGATATGATTTCTACGTGATTTCGTTATAATTCTTCAGTTGAATTAAAAATTGTACATATTGTTGATAAATATACTTACATTATTTTACAATGAAAAAAAAAAAATTTCCTCAAGTATCATGGCATCAAAAAATTTCTTAATCTAAATAAGATAAAAGATATATTTTTAGTCTTTCGTTTAAGGCTTGGTTAAATGAGCTTCAGTCTTGAAATAGAGTCCCGGAAGTGTCCTTTGTTAAATATCAACAGGACGCTGGAGACGAGAAGGGTTCATTGGTATTTATTTAACATTTCAAAGGATTGTTTACGCGATACGCGTTATTGCTTTGTTGCAAAATGTTAAAAACACCATTATTCCGCGCGGAAATTTCAAAGGAAAACATTTATTGTTTGTCTGGAATAATACAATATCAAATGGGATACCCTTAGATTTTATAGTGACATCGTTAGAATTTTCGCTTGCAATGAAGAATATTTGACCACTTTAGAAATTTTAAATGGATTGAGGAGTAAATTACTTTTAAACAAAATTAAAGTTTATTGCTTGGTAATCTACTAATTGTGTTACATCTAGTTTAATCCACTGGAGAATTTTTTTTTCTTCCAGTATATGTAGTTGGTGATTTTTCATATATGTATCAAAGTGGTCAATGCTTTCAGGAGTTTGTTTTATTCGATTACAGTATTGAAGAGTCTCAATCCTAGAATGGACACAGATCTGTTAATCGCTTTGAAATTTGAATTTAAATATAAGATATGATGTCTTAAAAGTTAACATATTCTTCTACTCATTTGATTCCTTACTAACTCCTGATATGTTTAAAATGCAATTCTTTTATCATTATTCTCTCAGAAGATGACAAGGTAAGCGACTTAATAAAACTACAAGTACTCTTATTAGCAAATATCATTGAAATACTCCATTAGAAATCTAATTAAGATTTTTCATGGGTAATTTTTTAAAATTCATATCCGCTCCCAATATAGAACATATGACCTTCTAATGGAGACATCCCAACAAAAGATTTTCGACGAGTACTGTTTGTTACTCAGCTACTCAATCTTTTTTTCGAAGAAAGTAAGGATAGAAAAGGGCCGAACTAATATTAATTTGATCGATCACTATACTCCACATTATTTTAAGGGTGGAAAGGCGTTTTTAGAATAAAAAAAAACCATATCTTTCAACTGAAATCGATTATTTGATTTAAAAAGTGCTGCTCGTACTGGAATTTGAGATCCGTCACGGAAGCCAATGATGTTGACCACTGTAGTAAAAACTCGACACATTTTAATATTTATAATATTGAAAATTGTTGAAATGACTTCAAATAAAAGCTCTACCATACTTAAAACATTTTCCGAAATCAAATTTGTAAGCAAGGAAAAAAACACGACTCTTATGTTTTTATCGCGTGCTTTTGATAGCATGCACTTTACTTGCAAACAATTTTATGTTAATTCTCTTCTGATTTAGTGAGCTTTTGAAATTATTGAGTAACTTTATCGCATAGCAAATTATATGCATGCTTGGCTTGCGTGGGTGTGAAAAAGATTTTTTGTTCTTAAGCACTGGGAACAAATTATTACAATTTTAAACGCATGTGTAAGTTCTCCCACCGAAAGAAAGTTTTGTGTGGTAAAAAAGCCAAATATTTAGTTCTACTCAAATTATAAAATGAATATTTTGCTGAAACTATATTTTATAACTCTTATGGAGTTAGAAGCTAGGCTTCTCTTTTATCTTATTATAATGGAATAACGAAATATGGATAAAAGAAAAAATATTGATCATGATGAATATATTGAATTGAATCATGAAATCCGTATGAATGTTTGAGCTTATTCATTTTTTTTAAACTTTAAACTAAAGATTATCGTTCATAAATGACATCAACTGATAATGCTCGTTATAAGCGAAACCGGTCCTGATATTTGTAAGTAAAAGTGGAAGAACTACAAAGGAATATTGTGTTTTTTTGAATACGGAGTATTTTAAAGACAAAACAAACGTGCTCGCATTGTATATATTTTGTGACTCATAATTTTCTACCATACAACCTTTGTCAAGAATTATCAATTTGTTTTTTACCTTTTTATCTTTGGGTATGGTGCAATTTTTAAAAAAGGTCTTAAATGCAATATATTAATTTTAGCAAAATGAATTCTTACTCGATACATTCACATTTTTTAGTTAATTTATATCGAGGTATGTCTAAGAAAGTGCACTTTGTTTCAGCAGCGGTACAGTCTGTCTCTAGAAGAAATTCTTCAAGTGAGTTGTAAAAACATTATATGTAATGTTTTGTTTTTATGCAACTAACAATTATTAAGTGCTAACCGTTTGTTTTTACCGAATTACTAACATATTTTGTATTTAAATAACGCCTCAGTAAATTAAGATTCCTGTGGTACGAAAATCGATTTTTGGAGATTACCAAAAAAAAAAAAAATTCAAAATTTCAAGATTTTAAAAAAAAATGTCACAATCTACATTATCGACAAGCAATGAATTCACTTACATATTATGAGACGCAGTTTATAATTATCATACTTATAATATATAAATGTTTCAGCAACGTTTAGACGTTTAAGGTTATTTTTATACAAATAAAAAACTCTCTTTTTACTTTTGAGTATCAAAAAAATCTGGTGTAAATGGACTTTAATATTATTTACGTATGTGAGGCAACGTATGAAAACCGATAAAATTAAATTACCGCAAGAATTTTCCATTGATATTTATTCAAAACATAAAACGTTTTACTTAAAACTCAAACTATCGAGAATTACTAAATACCTATATTGAGATGACTGATATTTTTTCTATGCTTTCATTTTCATTGAATAATATTTTTTTTTTAACCATGTCCGCTCCCAATGTGGAGCATATGGACTCCTAATGGAGTTTATCTCAACAGAAAAGTTTCTACGAGAACTGCTTGTTACTCAGTTGCTCAACATCTCTTTTTCCAATGAGAGTAGGGATAGAAGGATAGAGCTAGGATAAGCTAATCGCTCTCGATACACTTCGTTCAGAAAATAGTATGGGTGGGATGGGGGGAATTCAAGGCATCACATACATCCATGCCATCGAACAGAAATTCATAAATCGATTGAAAAATCAATTTATAAAACTGTCTGTACCGAGATTTGAACCTGTGCCCTCCGCAACCGAAGCCAACAACGTTGACCACTCGGCCACACAGGCGGCCAATTAAAAAAAATATTGATGTATTATGTCCTGATTTTTATTTTTATTATATTTGTCAAGTGCATGGTGAATTGGCGTCAGCTGTTATGCCATGTACTGTCATTTTGATTTGAAACAATAAATAAACGAATTATGTTGAATTTAACACAGTACAATTAATTATTCTCGGCACGTCGGAATGTTTATAAATATTATTTAAGATTTTCTCGTGCATGCACTTAAAAATTTAACTATCACTGACATGTATTATCCGTTCGCTGAAAAATATTATCTGACTTTGCATACTTATTGCTAAAATTAAAGTATCATATTATTTGGGCGTTAAATAATACTTTTTAAGGTCGTGCCTTATCATTTTTTATTTTGTAATTGTAGTATATTAATAATATTATTATCAAGTGAAATTCTCTCTTAATATTTCATGAAAATATTTTGTTTTGACATGTTAAGCCTTCTTAATAATATAAGTATGTAAAAATTCACTTAAAGTACAATAATTTAGTAAATGACTTCAAAAACTGATTTCTTAAATTAAAAAAAGTGCCAAATAATTCATCATAATCTTTTATACTTAAACACAATGCAGAATAAATTAAAATTTACATAAAAAGATGGTTAAATATAATTTTAAAAATATGTGTAAAATCTTTTCTTTATTAAATAATAAGTAAAAGTTTTTTAAATTACAGTAATAACAAAATATTATTTCGGTTAAATAAAAATACATCAAACAAGGCTTCAAATTGAGTGAAATATTCCAATTTCAATACAGTTTAATAATAGCGTGAATTGATGTGAATTAATGACGAACAAAATTTTCAATCGTTTGCAGTGGTTGGTTTTGAAGTAGAATATTTTGTTTCCTGTCAAATGCCATAATTAGAACAAAATTATTTTCGAATATGCTACAGGTTCGATATTCAAATCTGACAAACAAATGCAAAATGGCGGATTGAAAGTTGAAAATTTTACTCCAGTTACAAACATCTATATTTACATCGGTGTGGTTGGTGGAGTTATTTCATAGTAACGAATGGAAAATAGTATTTATTTATTATATTATGGCCTGCAATTATTAGTTGAACGCCTTATCAGAGAATGCTGTTTATTTTTAATCGCAATACAAGTTATTCATTATGTTACATACTTTAAAAAGTTTCTGTGAATTAAAATAAATACATTTAAAAAATACTCACAAATAAAATAAAAACTTTCATGTGCGTTATAAAATTGCTTTACTAAGGTATTCTTTATACCTTAGTAAAGCAATTTATTTTTCGATTTAAATATATGTACATAACTTGATTTATTCAAATGTATTTATTCATTTATTGACAAATATATAAGTGTTATCCGAATTGCTTAAAAATAAAAACCGATATGTCCCTGTTTAGACAAAATCTATAATATAAGTCATTTCACATACATAATAATATGTTACGATATATCAGTTTCAAAACCCTACAAAAATAAACGAAAAAATCGGAAATCAATCTCAGAAACTGATAAATTGAGTGCCATTTAATTTTACTTATATATTTTAATACATTGGTCGAGTTCCTAGAAAAAACATTATTTCGTTCATAGTTGAAAATAAAATAAAATAAACTATTGATACAATTAACAATCAAAGCATGAAATACAAAAACGTGGCCAAGTGAACTTATCGGTAATTGACTCCTCATTTTATGTATTGTCGCTGAATCCTTAAACTGTATATAAATATGCCTTTGCTTCATTGATGAGTTCGGTAGCATAACCGTTTTATGATTTTGTACCCAAAGGTGTCCATTATTGTGTATACTTTTTTCAATACGCCCCTCCCTACTCACTTTTAATCCGATAATGAACAAGTTGTCCAGAGAAAACAATTAGAAAAATAATAATTTGTTTCCAACAAAATCCTCATAAAAAGAGGCTGAGCGACTGACTCTCGCCCTGTTATCCTGGAACACTTTTATATGAATTACTTTACAATCGTTTTGCCGGTATCCAGGTATCCAGCTTTTCCCGTCAATCAATATTTCCATCAAATATGTTATCGATAACAAACACAAAATGTTTTATGTTGCGAAAATGTATGTGATTTTTTCCCGTTTTCAAAAAACCTCCATTGGTATTGTTAAAATATCATACGGAAATATTCAAATATATTTCCACGTTTATTTATAGAATTCACATACCGTATTCAATCCCCGCAAATCCTTTTCGAGCCAGGCTTCATTCAAAGAGAAAATGTATTCAACCTTATTTTTCCAAAACAGATACTCGTGGCTTGTTTTAAAAAGAATGTTTTTTTACCAAACAATGCTTGCAAACAATTTTGATTTGATATGTTTAAAAACCTGCGATGTTTTTATTATACTAGAATATCAGTATGTTATATCCGAATGTGTAATTATTATTCAACGTCAGGGTGTTCACTGTCAATAATTGGTTGAAAGGTATTAATTAAAAAAAATGTATACATTTGTACTAATTCAACATTTATTTTAAAATATCTGGTGCGGTTTCGCTCATGACGAGCATTATCAACTGATAAGCTCGCTTTGGGAGGAGACATGGTATAAAAAACTTATTTACTGGTAATTTCAAAACTTAATATTTTTTAAATTATTATCCCCATTCTCAAAGGTAAAAAAAGCTAAGTAAAAGTATTTTTATGCATATAGTTCTTTTATCGTTTGTATTGTATTAAAAAACATCATTGTTATTTCTACATATACACATTTATAAATATTTTTGCTTGTAGTGAGCCAATAAATACGATTTTAGTGATAATTGAGCTAAATTAATTTCCAAGAACAAACTAAATTTTATGTCACACAGATGTTTCAAGTGATAGTTACTTACTGTATTTATAATTTACAAAACGCATTATTTTAACGCAGTATATCCGTGTTTTGTTTTTATCTAACAAATCATACAAACAAAAATAAACTCAGAATTTTAATTTTTTTATCCTCTCAGAATACTATAATATTCGATAATCAATATAAGTGGATGCAAATGCTTTAAGCCAGTTATCATTATTTTTTAAGTAGCAATCTTACACGTTATACGTGTGTATGAAAGTGTGTGAAATTTAAAATTGAAGTGCTTGTGAAATGTTTTAATAAAAAGCCAAATACAACAATGTTGAAAACTGATTTCAGATAATATCATTTTTAAGCGCAAACTTTGAAATAGATTTAAAATATTCCGCAAGATGGCGGAGTAGAGTATATTATGAGAAAATCGCCATAAATAAACCGATGTAAATTTTATGTATGTCAGTTCTGAAGAATTGATGTTATATGTATTAGCCAGTAACTGGAACGATTAAAGTGGAAATAATTTGAAATGAACGCTATAACAACCAAAATTTAAGAAGGATCGAAGCGAAAGTTTTTTTAAATTACTTTGTTTTTTTTTAAGCCAAGCCGTATAAATCGTTGTTGAAATTATTAAATCTGTAAAAGTAAATGACCAACAGCAAATATTCATTTCATTTTTCCTCTTTTTTTTTAATCCATATCCGCTCCCTATACGGAGCATATGGTCACCACGAAGCTCCTCCACAATTCTCTATCTCCAGCCAGTCTCCTCGCCTCCTCCCAGGTCATCCCAGCGGCATTTTTCCTCTTCTTACTTTCAATCAATTTTAGCAAATAAAATAGTCCTTTGACACTCGCTTAAGTACGTATAAAGTAAAGCAGTGCTTCCCAACCTGTGGGCCGTAGGATTTCTTGCGGGGGCCGAGAAATTCAGTAGAAAGTACAAAAATCTATTTATTTAAGTCTGTCAAATCGGTGTTTACCTTATTGGGGGCTGCGGAATTTCTTAAAGGGGCCGCCAAATTGGATTGGATAGAAATTGGATTCTGGGGGAAAAGTATAGCAAATCGAGGATTTCGAATTCGTCGGTGAGCTGAAAAAAAAAACGAGTTACGGAGACAATTGAGGAGGGCCGCGGATTATTTTTTTAGATTTAGGAGGCCGTGGAACGAAAAAGTTTGGGAAGCACTGAAGTAAAGGACAGAAATACTTGATAAAAGCGTCGTCGTATGTAAAATAATTTTAGTTCTACGATGTGTACTCGTATATTGCTTAGAACCTTTTAATATTTAATTCCGAACCAAATATCTTTATGTAATGCTATCGTTTTCGACTTAAAACAATGTTTCCTTTTCCACGAAGTCAAATCAACAATCCGGAAAAAATGTAGACTTCAAGCTGATTTTATTTAAAATTGTATCTACCTGGTTGAAACTAACCGTAAGATTTGCCTAAAAAAATTGCTGCAAAAGGAATGCGTTGCTTTACATTTGACGTACTTTGTCAATTATTTTTTCTTATTTGAATGGTTATGTATATAAACATACAATTTTATTCTTTCAAGCGACTGATTTGTTATGTTAATCTTTTATCAACATTTTATTTGTTAAATGAATTTCACATTGCCGTAAGCTGCAATGCCACGTATTTGACTATTCTTTTGCAATACAAAATATCTATAAGAAATAATCAATCACCCTTTTGTACTTATAACACAAATATTTTTATGTATCAAAATCGGTTTTGATTATAACTATCATTTTCAACTGATAAAAATATACATTAATACAGAAAACAGTAAGGCTAATAGGGGTGAAACAAACAATAATTGGTAATCGAAATTATATACAAATAATTTATAGATAATGACACAAAATACTAATAAATGACACGTAACTTATTTAAGACCTCTTACAAATAAATGCTACTAATTATCGAAATCATATATAAAAAAAACAGCTAAGTAAGAAAGTTCACACACAATATATTCAAATGTTTATCTAAAATAAGCAAATGGCGATTTCTTACAATATAATGTATGACCCCAAAAACAAATATAATAATAGCAAAATAGCTTTTCTAAGCTGCTCGTGATGGGTAAAACCGGTCCTGATCTTAATAAATAGTTGTGAATTGAGTGTAAAATAATATTTTACTATTTTTAATATAATACCTTTCTACCAAGTATCGACAGCGAACACCTTAAAGATAAAAATATTTTGTTTAATGATAAAATAATAAGAATTAATATTCACAACGACTTGATTGTATTGCAAAGTGTATTTTGTACTCGTCGGTAATACTGATATTCTTAGCTCAGGCAGTCACCTTCCTCGCAGACTTCAATACAAATATATCATATTATTTCTTCGAATGATTTGAATAAAAAATTGAAGAGTGCGGCGAAGACAGACTGACTCTCATCACGTTCAGTTAGATGCCAAATATTGAAGGTTATTCTGCTTTGCATACTAATTTAAGCCGTTGATTGTCTGTTTATTCGAAGTTATTTAAGAAAAATCTTAACGTACAACTACCAATATCGGCGAGTTATCATTGCCACTAACTGTCAGGTGTAAGTGACTTCGGTATGTGTCTAGGAATTTTATTGCTCTGCTAAGTTTAGACAATGTAAGCTTTTGAACATTGTAATAATGGGTGTTAAGTAAACGTGCGGTGACCATATATATTTTAATAAAATAAAGACAAGTTTTACTCAAATATACAGTATGTTTTTAATACACTCTAAACGAAACAAATGAAGGTTTAGTCAATGTACATTTTAAACATAGTTAAGTGCTCATAATATGGTCGACTTGCACATACACATCAACGACACCGGCGCCGCATCGCTAAGATCTGCTAGTGAATTGACCGTTTTATATTTATGTGTGTCATTCGTAGAGAGAAACCCAGAATTTTAGTAGTTAACGATAGATCCTGAAACTCAAAACAGAAGGTGATTATTACTAAAATCGAAATATATATAAATATTAAAAAAACACATTTGAAATTGTTTACATATTTTGAGTTTTTTATGCTACTCTTAAATTAATTCGGTGTCCGTTGAAAAGTGTGGATGCTGAAAGATTTTTCAGTAAACATAAAGTATTTGTAACAGATCTATTAAAAAGAAAATAGATAGATCTAAATAAACATTTTTGTCGTATTTTCCATATTATTTTATTATTTTCAAGTTGTATGTAAATGAATTATAAATATTTTTAACATTATCATTTAATCTATTGTAGTAAATGATGAAAACCATAAAACTAGACGCTAATTAGATTGTAAAAATACATATGTTAATGCTATAAAACAACGTGCTCAAATATATGCTAAAAATACTGGTCTCTACTCTCTAGCCATATGTTAAGGGTATATAATTAATTTTCTTATTCTTCGTCAAGATGTTTCGAATATTTGGAAGAAAAAAACAGTATTCACTTATCACAAAATTAAGCTATATTAAAAAACAACGAGATAACCCATTAAGTATGTATAATAAAAAAAATCGGCTTCTAAGTCAATTATTATAACCTTCTTTCTTGCCATCCCTGCAACCATTTGCCTACTGGAGTATTTGATTTAAAAATTCTTCTTAAATTTTAGCATGCAAAATATAACTAAGTATTTTTATTGATATTTGATCATTGTTGGCGCTCATCCGTTGATCGTATCTGATTTATTTATTTTTATTACTCATTTAGTTATTAACCTTTCTACGTTTTAGGAATGCCGTTTGTTTACAACATATAGGCGTGGTCGTAGCAAATTATAGAAATTTGATGTCAGAATTTAGCGTGAATGAATCTTTACGTTGAAATATTTATATATTGTCTTACAATGATTTTATGGCTAATAATAAATTATGTCGTAATAGCCAAGTAGACGTCGCACGCACCAAACGAATACTTTTTGAATTGTTTCAGTGCGTCAAAAATTTATAAAATTACATTCGATTTTTAAGTCAACCGAGATCAACTGGAGAATTCAAAAGATATCACGAACACCCTGACTCATGATATTGAAAGTATTTAAAAAAGCTTTAATATTGACTTTGTCAAGATTTGATTGCATAACTATCGTTTACCTGGGCTGTAGGTACAGCATATAGCTGCAATACATTACAGTAGCTGTAATGTTGATTCGTATACATTTGTATGTTGCAGTTGCATATATGACCGCAACATATGTACATTAGTGCTAGAGATAATGCCTATTCAAAGATTATCTTTAATTATGTCAACCATGTGCAATTTTTAATGACAAACGTCCCCCTAAGAGAAATTTTATTTATTGTTAAATAATACATAAAAAATGTATTATAGTATTCAAGCTTACTTTGAGTATAAAAACTTCTTTAGTCCAATTGTCGTGCGTATGTTTACGTCATAAGTATAACGAGACTTGAATATCAACGAAGAAATGGTCCACAAAAATACATTATAATAAAATATGAATTCACTTAGAAGACGTTTTGCACTGATGCAGGTTAAAAGTAATAAGTTTGTATTTACTAATAAAGAGAAAAAAAAATATTTCTAGTGTTAGATAAATAATACTTTAAAAATAGTTCCCAGCAAAAATTCTGAGATTCAATATTGTAATTAATATAAAAAAATATAATATAAACTTAATAATGAACCTTTTTACGTTGCGTGCCAAAACTCTCATATATTATTAACCAACTTTTCAACGAAACATCGTCATTGTCTTAAATTGTTCTTATCTTTAAAAAAGCTTTTAAGGTGTATACTGTCAATACTTGGTGGAAAGGCATTATAATAAAAATAATAAAAGATTTTTAAACCTTTGCCGACAAACAAATTATATAATTCTTGAAACTACTCACTACTCAAATCTGTTGGCATTCCCATGAGCTCATCCTTTTCGCCAGCAATGGCTTTGGACTCAGTGATGAATTTATATCTTATATAAACACGAAACTTTCATTTACTAAACGTCAGTTCAAGTTCATCCGTGCACTTGAATGCCTGAAGATGCCGAAAGGCGAAACCCGGGTCGTTAGTGACAAAATCTGTGAGAATGTAATAGTTTGAACGATTCAAATTCAAAGATTTTTAGTACTTTTTCCACATAAAATTTATTAGATCAGGACCGGTTGATAATGCTCGCGATGAGCGAAACCGGTCCTGATCTAATAAATTTTATGTGGAAAAAGTACTAAAAATCTTTTATTATTTTTATTTAAAAAAAGCTTACTATTTATTTATTTAATAATTGCCTATCATGTTTATATTCATATATAAATAATAATAAGCAGTCATACATTGTGAAGAGGTTTGTATAAAAGTTTGTGATGTCAAATTGAATAACTACGCCGACAAAGGATTTTTTCTTTATTCATGTTCCTAACCTATATTATCACACATACTAGCATAAAATGCACAAACACAAAACTGCGGGTTTTCGGGGAGAACATAAAAAAGATTTATTATTCAATATTTAGCTTCAGAGTGCATCTCGGTATATCGTATTTCATGAATAATATTTCACCGCGTTTGGCGATTCCATGCACGTGTTGCTTTTAAGGCGGAAACACACCCCCCGAAAGGGTTAAAAAATATAATTAATCTTTATAATTTATGTGAAACGGGAATCATGTATCTGGCTAAATGATAAATAATTTACAAAGTGACGTTTTAAATATAAATGTTTAAAATATCATACATTTAAAGCATTTGGTTATTATCAAAAATATGAAAAATGAGATAAGTAAATAATGAAAGTCTTTGTTTGGTGTATGTTACAAGATGCATTTATATCAGCTTGGAAAAAAACAGCAATTAAGTCAGTCAGTACATTAATACAGATTCATAGACATGCCATAGCCCCTGTATATTAGTTCTGAACTTTATTTGTATCAGATCGGCACGTCCATGTTTTGATATTATAATTAGCAATGCAATATAAAACGTTGAAGCTAAATGATTTATCCATAAAGTTAAAATTTTATTCTGCATTTATTTGCTCAGAATATCAACATGTTACTTTAAACTTATTCCAGTATAATGACGATATAAATATGTAATTCAATGTTTTATTATTTGTATTGATTGCATTTGCATTTGGTAGAACACCATTATATTGAGATTAAACTATATCTAAGTATTGTAATCCAACAAATATTATTATATATGTAGTTGAAAGCTAGTTCAGCTTATACCCTCATATGTGATCATGTAATTATAATTTGCCTTGAAGACCACTAATTAATAAAATATTTTGAATCGTTCCGGGAAATACATAAAGTAAATTTATTACATTTGATACAATATTTTTCAATATACATAAGTTCAGATATTAAAATATATGTGAAGATCTCTTCTTAGCCTGTATATTATATTTAAGCTAAGTTAATGTAACTTTAAAGATCGTTTTGATGACGGTTTAAACGTTAAACCAAAATAGCCATCAAATAATATTGTAGAACTAAAATACTTTGATATTTTTCACCCTTTCATTAGTTTTATTTAACTTGAGAGTCTATTGAATAAATTCTTATGAAGTGTGTCTACTAGCCAATATGGCATTATTACTGTGAGAGTCGCCAAAGAAATTCACTCTTCAAACATTTATTGTAACATATTTTTTTTGCTGTAAAGCCGCAAGAAAAGGTCATTGAGTAGAACTGCTATTGGTCTTGCACGATTCGTAAAAATATAAATGGGTTAATCAATTTATGATTATTATATGTGAATACTTTGCAGAATACAGGTAGTATAAATTTATTTTAAGACCAAGACTGATTTTGCTTAGCTAATGGATTTGTATAAATGAAATCCACTTTTTGCCGCCAATTAGTTTAATTTTGCAGGAAATGTATACTCGTATTTTGATATTTTATCATAACGCTATGCTTATGGTCTATAACTGATGGTCCGTGGAGTGAATGAAATTAGACGAAGGTGCGATGAAGCCAAGAATTGAAGAACTTATTTCGAGCATGCAGCAATAAATTTAACACTTATTAATTTGTTTTATTTAACAAGTGAACATGCAAATTTATAATATTTATTTTACGTATTTATGTGTATTCGCCTGCTGTGACAGCCCAGTTGGTTAGAGCTTGCTCTACAGATCACACAGCTCTGGGTTCGAATCCCGGTAAGATCACAGTGAATTTGAGAATTATTCAATTTAAAGTTGTAATCAAAGACTGGGTGTTTGTGATGTCAATTCACATTATTTCCTCTCCTCCCATCCCTTTGATCATTTAATAACTGGGTGTAGCAAAAGCGATTAGTTAACCACTAGTCTTGTTCTAGCCTTATCCTTCTTTCCCTACTACTAACTTTTACTAAAAAGTAAGGTTGACTGACTGAGAAACAAACAGTTCTTGTAGAAAAAAACTTCTGTTGAGATACCTACATTAGGAGGCCATATGCTCCACATTGGAAGCGGACATAGATAAAAAAGTGTGTACTTTTTTTATAACGCGAGATACAACATTATGCAACCGAGTACTACAAGATTACATATATGTTTAAAACTTTGACGAAACAAAAATAACAATGAATAGCAATAATGGTACTTGGAAGACTGCAGTACTTACTCGAGTCGCGATTGTGAGTTTACTGATTCCTGAGTTAAAAAGGTTTGCAGTGCTGGTCTAATGAAACGGAAAAGTGATTGGTTTATTCATATATTTACTTTACCTGACAGTGCGAACTGCTAACGATGTGGACGGTTAGTAATAGTTTGCAAAAAGCGCCGGGACCCGGCTAAATAGCACCGCTGTTTTTAATAGTCCACATTAAAGTTTTAGGCAATACATATCTTTTGTATATAAATTCTTGCCGGTTCACATGTCTATGAATCGATTACTTATATTGTATTTTGCGTCTAGGTGATTCTTTCGTATTTATAATATACTGAATTTAGACAGGAATAATCTGTGTTAGGAGAAAATGTGTGTTGGAAAAATGCGTTATTTCTATTTTATTTGTCTTGAGTGTCGTAGAAGATAATTTATTTATTTGAAATTTATTCACGAAAACGTAAAAACATATAGTAAAATCTATTCAATAATTTGTGTTTTGGATTACGTAAGCTGTTCCTTCAGTAATAAATTTTTACGTTTAATATATTTTTAATCGTAATTATGAGTTTTTTTGCATTGAAATTTAATAAATGGTAAATTTCAATTTATTTCATTCGATGCGCTCGTTAGAAGCCTGTCTCAACCACGTCACCATCAATTAAACGAATTAGCCGCAGTGAAGAGGTTAAAGCAAATTACAAGAATATTGACCATAGATAATACATTAATTTCTTATTCGAAACACGCACGGCTTTTTATGCGTTGTTTTACAGAACAATGAAACACAACAATTTCTTCACGGAAATTTTCTGGGCAGACATTAGTTTGCTTTTTTTCTCTACGCAGAGATGTCGCTCTTACAAAGAAAGCATGTGCATATTATATAGTAATATCATCACACGAGATAAAATATAATACTAGCAATTGTAAAAATAAAAATTCTGTATGAATCAAACGTTTTTTTTGAATGCTAATAATAATGTTAATCTTTGACGTTTCCGTAACCGTAAAAGTAATACAATGTATAATAAATAAGTGTACAAATATATATTTTTTAGAGTGAAAATGTATGGTGAAAAAAAAGCATTTTGATATCATTTGACAATCGTTACTCTCTAAGCAAAACCGGTCTTAGAAGTTAAAGATAAACCCGTGTGAAATATATACAAAGAGTGTTGATTTGTATCCTATTTTTTGTGAAATGTGTTTGAAAATTTTAAACTATACGTTGAAAAGTAAAAACGTTATCTGATAAAAAAGAAAATAGAGTTGTAGTATATCATTAATTTGCTGTATAAATGTTTTTTTTTTAAATCATAAAACCATCAATTTAACTGATTAAATATTATTTTATATTCAAACAAAGAAGGGTTGTGTTTCATCATTCGTTTGCTGTTAACATCAGTTATCGTTGGCTCTAAATGTGTAATACAAAAAACATTATTGAAATTTGTGACTTTTTAGTTATAAAACATGAAAATTTTGGTCAGTAATTAAGTGGTCATTGTGACGTTTTGTTTGTGTTTATGACATTAGCTCATAATTAGAATAAAAAACTATGTATTTTAAATGGGCACGGCAGGCATTTATTGCTGGCTATAATACTGTTTTATGTGTTAATTATAAACTATGTGAAAAGTATACGCGAATGTAAAAGACTTTCCATCAAAATGTTGAAGTTTTGTTCGCCTGCTGGGAAACGGAAGCAGTTTCTGGTGTGTTTCATTTGTTTACTAATTTATTCCTTAGGGAATAAATTATTTAACGCTGAACTAACAAACATCCACTTTGGTTTCATCCATAAATTATTCCTATATTGCAATCGCATGTATCATTGTTCGGAATATGACATAAGCCGTTTTTTGTGCTTTAACTCATAGACATCGGTAATACTGTCAATTTTATCTACACTTTTACATTCCTAAAAACAGTCCGCTGAAGAATGAATATGCAAGATGTTTTACTACTTTTTATTTGAAATTAATTAATTGTGTAATTTCTTCCTTAGGTGAACCCTGGCAGAAAAGCAGCGCTGTCAGGCATCAGAGAAGGAGACGTCATATCTTCGATAAACAGCATTCCAACTCGTAATATGACCAATGCTGACGCTCATGCCATGCTAAAGAATTCTGGAGAAGTTCTTAAACTTGGACTTAACGAGTGAGTAATTATCAAGCTTAATCTCTATCAATAACAATGTGAAACAGTTCACTTGACTACGAGCTTTTTTAAATAAAGATATATTGTTTTTGAAATGTGCTAAAATAGTATTCGAAAGCTTAATTTAAAATAAATCAATTAGAATTATCTCATAATATTCGCAACATAAAAGCTTTCACTACGTGATTAATTTTATTATTCGTGAGGTTTTGTCGCGTGAGCCGAAATCGTGAAAAGTACTTGTGAGTTAAAAGTGTTGAATACGAGTACTTAGATACAAATAACAGATACCCAATAACTGAATGGTCACCGCAGTTTGGTTATGTTCTAATCGGTAATGGGATTAAAGATTCAAATTCCAAAGTAGAGCATTTTATAATATATTAGTTTTTTAAAAATTATTGGAGGATTTGTTTAAATTCGTATGGTACTTTTTAGATGGCCACCGGTGCTCTATCCGAATCTGACATAAAAAATATAATTATCTTTGTGCTAATACGTTTTTGGCCCATATTTTATTTCTTTCTCCGAGTAAAGCTTGAACGGCTGATGTTGTCATGTAGTAAATTCTACTAATTAATCTATGAGCAGTATGCATTTTTTAAAAAATACTTGAACATTTGATTTAATTAACCTTTAGAGGAGTGAATAGATTTTTACAAACATTACTTTAATTTACTGCCTTTTCTTAACACGACAATTTTGTGACTTTTTCCTAATGAATATAAGTAATTCATACTTAAAGCATATATATGCTTACAGACAGATACTCCTGTGTTGAGTTTAAAGTGCTTTAATACTCATTTACAGACAAATGGCGTCGACGTACATGTACGTCCACACTCCTCTAAAGGTTAAAACGCATGTATTGTACAAATTTAACACGCTGTGTACGAATCAAAGTCCGCTTTGCTAAGCTAGTTAGCATTTTCAACTGAGTAGTTGATAAATTAGTAGTATTAGATTAAAATCTTTATTAAAAATAAAAAAAAACGATTAAAAGATTATCGTGGACATTTTAGAAAGTAAAACAATTACTGAATTAAGGAATGAATAAGATTTCATATGAATTATAGTTGATTGTATTGTATGATCCATGCCTCAGTTTTTTTAATACTTAAGAAAACTAGTCTTTTTTCTAGTCGAAAATCTTCCTCATGTAAAATGAATAAAATCGGATAAATGTGCTTTAATTACTTTTTAGTAACTGTTGAAAACATTAAAACTATTCCGTAAAAAAATAACCGAATCAAAATATAATATTTTGATTTTCATGCCTTAATATGTTAAATACGTTGCCAGTCTGTAGCAAGGCACTAAAACAGTCATTCACAACCTTTATTCTCTTGTGAGCTACATAAAAAAACGGGTTCGGATTGCAAAAAAATGAAATTTAAACGAATGCTTTACGAAAACTGTTAAATATCATTTTTTTATTTATTTGTGTTTAAATTTAATTAATATAAAAAATATAACGATTTTTTATTTGATTTGAATATTAGTATAAAATATATTAGTATAAAATATTAAATGATTATAATTTTATTGATTTAAAAAAACATCAAATATTTGTAGAAATTAAATACTTATTAACGGAGTTCTATCAAGTCAATGACAATTCAATTAATAATAATTATAATTATGCAAAGCAAAAAAAAAGCACAATTTTTATATGAAATTGTGCTCAGCCTATGAATTTTCCGCGCAGCTAACCTCTCGTGTTAGTGGTAATATTGGTTGTGCATCCCTGCTCTTAAGAAATAACAAGCATATACTAATACACAGTATTACCTAACGTCTACGTAGGATATTATAAGTACGCTGTCAAATTATCGTGGTATAGCATTAAAATTCATCTATGCGTTTATCTGTATGTAACTTGTATTGTTCTATTAGATTTTTCGAAAGGAAGTTGTTAAAACAATTTTAGAATTTACAATAAGGCGCACGCCGATGTATTTGATGACAATAACCCATGACAATACGACATTATTATAATCTATTGTTCATAAAGGTACGTTACTGTTATTTATAGCTCATTTAAATTTATTATAATTATAATAATAAGATTTATAGGATGACGATGGCTATAATATTCAATGCTTCGTGATAATTCGCTTGGTCGATAACTAGGCTTCGAAATACTATCCAGTACGTAACCGAAATAAATAATTGAAGTCAAAGAAACGGTAATTTAAGCACTGCATGCTTTTGAGGTGTAGTCGTATTTTTTTTTAAGTCCATGTCCGCTCCCAATGTGGCACACATGGCCTTCTAATGGAGGTATCTCAACAGAAGTTTTCTAAGGAGAACTCAGTCGCTCAACCTCTCTTTTCCAATGAGAGTAGTAAGGATATAAATATAAGGCTAGGACTGGACTAGTGGTAAACTAGTCGCTCTCGCTATGCCTAATTATTAAAGGATTAGAAGAGAATTTTTAGAAATCGACCGAAAAAAATGCTATACGCACCGAGACTCGAACCCACGAGATCCGGGACGGCGTGCAAAAAACTTAGGTTACATTAATAATAAGGAGATTTGAAGGCAAAATAAAAAGCGCTTTCTACTCGACTATCGCATAGCGACGACTAAGCGAAGAAGAAGAAAATATTTTTCTTATAAAGAAATAAAAAAATATTATGCATAAAAAATAGAAGATAGTATTCATAGGTGTATGTAGAAAAAGATTTTGCGCAACCTTCATTTGGTGGTACAAAATTGGCGCAATTCACAGAATTGGTGATATAACACAGTTAGTCCATAGAAACATTCATAAATCAATTAAAAACTCAGTGAATACAGCTACCCGATCTAGGACTCGAACCCGTGAGATGCTTAATCGTAGCCGACGACGTTGAGCACTCGACCATGAACGCCGGCTTTGTTGGCTTAATTTTCACCACAAAAAAACAATACAAATAAACGTTGTATCATAAATATTTGCTAGTGTCAACGTCTTTGGCTTAGAACACGAAGGCTTCTGTTTCGAATCCCAGTGCATTGATTTTTCAATCAATGAATTTTGGCAACTGTATTATATAATGTATATCAAGAATGATTAGTTAACAAACTACTCCTGTCCATGTTATATCCGTACATCCCTATTCACTAAGAGAGGTTAAGCAACTGATTAATACTCAGTTCTCGTAAAATCCCTTCTGTTGAGATAAACTCCATAAAAAGTCCATAGTCTCCACATTGGGAGCGGACATGGTAAAAAAATCTAATATCTTCGAAAATTGGGCAACTGAGTAACAAACAGTTACTTCCATAAGGAGGAGATTTACATTCAAAACGGACATGGATAAAAAAATAATTGGTAACAAAACAACTTTAAAACAACTTGTTCTTGTAAAATATCACGAAGAAGAAAAATATGAGTCATGTTTATTTAGTAATGGTCATAAAACATGTTATAACATATTTTCATATTCAAAATATTTTTTCCATCCATCCATCGAAAATACCAAATGCAGCTATACCAAGTTAATCATAAATGCATCGTGAGCAAAATAATACGTATTTTACTTAGTGTACTAATTTAAAATCTAAAATAACCATTACACATCGCTAAATCGTGATATATCAAAAATATATAAATTTTAATATGGTCAATCTCTTGAATCCAGTTTCTGTATAAAGCTATTTGACCGATCAAATAAGAAGGCTTACAAATGAACTACTATTTATTGCGCATGTTATAAATTGATCTAAGTTTGGATAATTCTGCTTTCTTGGGACAGAATTGCAAATGTAATGCCTTTATTGGGCAAGGTTTTCAATTTATTTATTCGCTCGGCATACTCGTTGACAATTGTAAATGGATTGATAAAAAAAATGAATTGGAATTGATATGTACTGGTTTACACTATTGATTGGGATTCTAGTCGAATATTTGGATGTATTCGTTTTTTTTAAATTGGAAATTCGAAGTTATACATACGGATATTAGGATTAAAGGGTTTACAAAAATACCAAGTCACATAGTGTGGCATTATATTTTGACAAACAAACTATTTTACTTATTTAAGCATCATAAATACTACTAAATAAATGTGATTAAATTTTTTTTTTTGCTTTCTATAAATATAATAACTAATTTATCAGCAATTATACACTGACAATTAAATTATGTGTAGAAAAGTTTACAACTATATAAATTTTAATTATTTTTATAGAAATATTATGTTGAAGTATTTTTTTCAGAGATTCAACTGGGTCTCCAAGGCGTCGAAGTGCAGGTGGAAAATCAAACGGGCTGGAGTTAAAACGTATGTAATCTCATATTTAAAAAAAATCTAATTTCACTGTTTTTATTTCCTGAAATTAAATGTTTAAGAACAGAAAAAATATTCTAGTTATTGAAAATGGTTAGGTTTTATAAAATTTGAAAAAGTTAGTAATGTTCATAAAAAAATGCGCAGTGATTATTTTTAATTAACTCGCAAGCCGTCAATGTTATTAAGCAATATGAATGATATAATATTAAGTATTTGACAAAGCCTCTTTATTGCCAATTAATAAAAGTTATCAAATAAAAATATCTACAAACTATAAATAATGTGTTCATAATCGCCCGCTGTGGTCTAGTTGGTTACAGCTTGCTCTACTGACCAGGCGGTTTGAAAATTAAAATATAAAAATACGATAGTTATAAAATATGTCTAGTAATAATCCTGAAAGATTTATGGCAATGAGAAACATCTATGTCGTTTTAAATATTTTTTTCTTAAAATCATTAATCCATTATATTTTTTTACAGGACCGTCACAGTTGTTGGCTGAAGTTAGAAGTACAAAAACTACAATATCATCACCACTTACTCCAAGCAATACAAATTCTCTTCAAAAGCCTGTTTCAAATACAAAAACAGTTCCTTCGCCAATATCTGTCCCAATAATCATTTCACCAGCTACCGAAACCAGCCCATTTTATATCCCAGAGGCTAAGCCCACTGTTCCTTTTACAATAGCTTCTTTACCATCACAAAAATCAAACACGTTAGAAGACGACTATTCATCATTTTCCTCTACTAAATTGTTAGAATCTTCAGCGTCAGAATTAAAATTATCTCCGTTTTCTGATGAAGTATCAATGCTGACATCATTATCACGTCCAATGCCAGCGATAAGAACGACTTTTATGAGTGACAAACCACCTTCATTCACATCAACGGCTATTGCAAAACCTGTAGCCCAGCCAATAATTTCATTGCCCACTATAACTCCACCAAATATAAGTACATCATATAATACGTCTCCAAAATTAGGAGGTCAGAATGGAATGAGCGATGAATATTATTCAGGACCATTTGCTCCTGTAAAGTCTTCAAGTTCTTCAATATACGCTACACCAAATAAGCCTCCATTATCTGATAATCATAATAGCTTTAGAACAGGGCCGAGTCCTACACGTTCAACTGGGATAATATCTCCGATGCCAGTCAATAAATTTTCTCCTCGTTCTCCATTGGCTTCTTTACCTTTTATTCCAATACAATTAGAAGCAAATTTACCTTCTTCGCAGTATTTACCACTAAATTCACAATATTCTCAATATTCTACAACAAAATTATCGCCGAATGCTAAAACTTCTCCATTTTCAGTAGCAGTTTCACCAACCGTTTTAAATTCAAATCCATATATTAATTCTTCATCTAATAACACAAACTCTTTACCGTATTCTGTAAATTCACCAGCAAACACCAGAGCATCTCCATTCTCTAATTTTGTGCCCGTTACGAAGCAATCGTCTCCTTTTTCGCCAGCAAATGTTCCTGTCACAACGCAGACTTCACCTTTTACTGGATCTTATATCCCAACGTCTACTTCATCTCCATATTTCCCAATTAGTACTCAATCTTCTCCGTTTTCTTCAATAAACTTTTTATCTGGTGGACAGCAACCATTTTCAGCTTCAACCCAAAACTTAGCAACCTCTCACCAACCTGCATCCTTATCTACCACTTACTTCCCAGCGTATTTATACAATTCGACCGTTTGTAATTCAACGGATGTTAAGCCGACAAAATTTAAATCAACGAACCCGTTTATAACAGAAGAGTATCTGATGTCAAAGACGGAAATATCAGAACATAAACTGACTGAAACCAAGGAAGTCACAACGACGAAGAAGATTACTTTGAATGGATTTGATCCTGTGCCTTCTCACAATGACCCACCAAAAACTGAAATAACGCCAAGCAGTGCCAGTTTTGGTAAGTGTTTTAATTTATCAATGTCTAATGTCTTGTGTTGTATTTTGATTCTTCAAGCTGAAATTTTTCTGATAATGATTGTTAGAAAAAATATCTTACTTGACAAAATTATTTGTAAATACTTTTTATATAACTATATTTTTAAAACAAAGTAGTTAAAATTTATCGTGCCTAATTGGAGGTAGGTACGAGAGAGGAAAAGAAAAGGCCGATAGATATTGTTTATGAATACTGTCACTGACGGAATTACTGCCATCAGTGATATCATTCTTTTAGTTTATTGGAATCATTTTCTTTTATTCTCTCAATGAATTCAACGACAAACCTGGCGAAAATAGTTGCTTTTGCCTTCGGTTGACGCGTATCCATACATGTATAAACAACGAAATATGTATTCGTATTGCAAGAAGTTACTCGTTTATCAATTAAATATTCATTACATTTTTTTTCTCGTCTTGTGAAACATTCGTTACCCAAGTTACTTTTACTTCAAACTAAGAATGTATTTTTTATAAGAAATATGGCGCAGCGGTTAGCGTTGTGGGCTTCCGTGCCAAACCTCACGGGTTCGAGTACCAATACGAAGCATTTTTTCGATCGATTTATCAATTTCTGATCGAAGGCATGGGTGGTTTGTGATGTCCTTCCCACCATTTCCGATCCTTCAACAACGGTGCCTTAGCGTTATCCTTTTATCCCTACTACTTTCTGAGAAAAAGAGAGGGTTAACGACTGAATAACAAACAGTTTTAGTAGAAAAACTCCTGTTAGGATACCTCCATTAAGAGGCTATATGCTGCACATTGGGAGTGAGCGGACATGAATAAAAAACTTACTCGATCGAGTTTAAACGTTCGCTGAACCAGGCTTAAGTACTTTGTTAGTGATGAAAATAATAATGTCTGCCGAAGCTGCCAAGTAAAAAGGAATACTTTCGCCAAATATAAAAGTCTGTAAATTTATGTTATAGGCACAGAGCATGATATATTTTTATAAAAAACATTCAGAGATTTTTAGCGTTTATTAAAACAAATTGGTTTAAGTAAAGTAAGGTTGAATCAAAATAATCGAAACATGAATACTATTAACACACACAACAAGAAGCTTAATTACAAAATCGAAAAATTAATTGAAGATTATTAAACATCGCATTATACTCATCTGATAGTATGTATTCCTTAATGCATATCATTTGGCACGTAGAATATTTGGTTTGACAATAAGACGCCTTGTTCAGCCAAGTGCCTTTAGTTTTGGCTAGAGAGCAAGGTGGCAAATAGGTTCCAATTTATATCATTAGATTGCCTTGAGACAAATTTACGATATTGCGTCACTAAATCAACTTTGTAATAAGTAATTAACGATCAGTAATAAAGTCACAGTTATTTATTATTTTACACGTGGTATCTAGGATTAAGTGATTGCTGAATGAATACCCTGTTAAGTCACTGGTCATGAAGAGACGTTAGAACTATAGCCACTAGTCACGAGATCTCGTCCAATTTTGTGATTGTACTAATCCCAGGACTTCGGGATTGAAGACATTTTATAAACTTAACAACTTTTAATTCCGTGAATTTCTGAGTTTTTAAAATCGGAAATCTCGGAAGAGCTATAAAAAAAGTCCCTCGTCTTTTCATTTTAGGAAGTCCGTGATTTAAAAATCGCCGAGCAAAAAATTCTCAATACCGAATTTTACACGATTTTATGGCGAATGTTCAATCCCGAGATTGGAAAAATTGACAATCCCGAAATTCCGAGGAATTGGATGCCATATTTAGAACAGGCCGTGTCTTTCTGAGAGTCTCTGTCTGCTTGCCTCTTCTTCTGACTAGTGTAATTTATAGGTTCTGGATAATTGCAAGTAATATCCATAGAATCTACTCAGCGGAACTGGTATACCATGAGAGGAAGTAAAGCAATAGGTGAGAGATAGGGAATCAAGGAAGGTGCTGCGTAGTGGCAATATTTTTCACAAAGAAAGCGAATATGGTCATTGAAAAATATCAAATTTCTTATCAGTGATTATGTAGAAATTAATATGTTATTTTAGATGTTTGTGTTCACTCAACCACAACGTTCTGAACCACTGTATATTCATTGAAAAGGCCAAATATTAAAAAAACAAAAGTATTTATGATGTTTTAAAGTTGATAGCTATTTTACATAGTCCATGTGGAAATAAATTCTTTTATTTTTCCACCTTGATATAATAGAGTTCAGTGAAGTAAACGCTAATTCAACCAATAAATAAATATTGTATAAATATTATTTTATATTAAAAGTCTAAATTTATTTATGTATTTAAAATTACAATAGTAAAATGTGTGCATACGAAATTCCCGAAGTCTCATCAATGTATGAAAACATTCCTAATATAAACAATATCATAACAATAATAATATTCGCTTATTTAAATAAAAGCCTCGTTCTTTTGAAAGTTTGCTTGAATCAAAGTAAATGGGCGCGTTGAAACCTTTAGCAGGTAAGCTTTTAAGTTTACAGAGGCGAACAAACTAGCGTGAGAGTTTCAATGTTAAACTTTTGCCGTTAAAAATGAACATGTCTACTTTAACGTAAAACTACTGTCATCTCCACGACAGTTACGTTTGACTTAGCTTTTATGAAAGTTTGTTTTGAATGGAAAATTTTCATGAATTAATTTTGAGTTTTACATTCACGTTACATTTATTCACAAATCTTTTCTTTTATCTCAATATTATTTTAAGACTAATTTAATTAACGGATTAATGAGGCTTACATCTTTTACTTACAGCAGTATTACAAAGATTATTAATATAATTATTATTCCTTTATCATTCTAAGGTTTTCAGATTGCCTATGTTTTACTATTTAGAATTTTATTGAATAAACTGTGTTATAATTGGAAGAGAAGCATTTTATTCAAATGTTGTATATGTTATTTATATATTATATTTATCAAAATCTGGACCGTTGTTGCCCATCACAAGCGTTCTCAACAAAACATTGATAACCGCTGCGCCATAGGACCCAACTGTTTTTCATTTTAATACTGGTTTGATTTTAATGGCGATCAATTAATTGAGTGAGTAATCACATAAACAAACACAAATTCTATAGTTTTTTGCAATTTAATGTGATTGTCGAAAAAAGTCATAACATAGGAATGCTTACTGATTTCAAAGGTGGGTATTTTTACGATTAAAGAAATTTAGATTTGTTTCTACGAATAATAGATATCAATATTGACTGACGCACTGTGCCACCTCGACGAAACGATTCTTATTGACCACAAAAAATGAACTACCTGACCTGATACCAATTTAGCGTAAAATAGGATGCGATATCCATCTTTTTAATTTGTATAGGTTTGGAAATTTCATTCTCTCTCGTTTGATTGCTTGAATCCCATTGTGAGGAAGCAATCTTTTAGCCCCTGAAGAATTGGGCAATGGACGCTCAATCTTTATTGAAAACGCTACTGGCTAGTGGTGAGAATTTAACATTGACGTCTACCAAGCACCTTCAAAATATGCAATTATTCAATATTATAAGAAAAATTAAATAAATTTCATTTTATTGATCTTGAGAGTTGCGCTAATGTAAATCATTTGAAAGCTCTCAACGCCGATCAAAGGCTAAGGACTGATCATTTGCGAGTTAATGCGGACTCACTACTGCGTACCATATGGAAAGCGATTAAGTTTTCTGTAATATAAAATTGGCATTCACGTGATATATATGTACTCGTGAGGCATTCTATCACAGTCTCGATGCTCTGTGGATTAAAGACTAACTACAGTATATGTGATTATGCAATTAAACGGGAACGAATCTGCAGTTTTTTCTTCCTCGTTAAGCTAATCGCGTCATCTACGTGAATGCATTTCGGTTCAGGATTTTTTCCGTTTTGATTGCAACAACACGGAAAGTAAAATGGTAACTGCAAATCGATCTACAGGGTGGTTTTAACCTCCATGACCTATTTCTTAAAAGCAGTCCGGGGGCGTAACCAGCTTGTGTATACCCTTTCAGGAGGAAACAACTACATTTTGAGTGCTTTCCCAAGTATTTTTCACAAACAGTTGGTACCTTTGCCAATGTATCTAGCATACTTACAGTGTCACTGATAAAGAGTCATGCAAGGAGCTTTTTATAAAACTATATGCCGTGTTTAAATCTCATTTTCAAAAATGCTTCTATTAAACTATCAATATAAAATATTTTAAATAAAGCCACCAAGCACGTTCATATAAAATAAGCAGCGTATAATAATATTGTCTAAATCTAAGATCCATTAAAATACTTATAAGAATGAGCTGGTCAAACAAATCACACCACAAACAAAAACCAGTACTTTTCTGCTATTTTTTACTTTAATAAAATAAAGCTCTTGCGACTAAATGAAACCGAAATGGCCTATTATATTATTCTTCTTTTTCTGATGCTACAATCCTGGATGAACCTTTGACGCCTCAATTGCACTCGGTTCTCCGCATTCCTATACCAATCGCTGAACTCCAGCACTCTTGTGAAACTTTATACTTCCAGATCTATTAAATACTCAAAAATAGTATAAAGTAAATAGTGCCGCGCCAGCCTCTGCAAGTGTAGCAGTGTTGAAGCGAGCCTTCTTTTCGTCGTTTACTGTAAATACGAAGGTTTTATGGGAACTCAACCATTACTTAAGTTGACTTTCGTACACCTATGCGTTGTTTATTGATATGCTACGATAAATATAGAAAGAATTGCCCAATGGGAGAGAATTACAATACAGCATATATGCAAGCAGCAAAATTAATCCAGCTGCTGTCGACTCACTTATTACTGATAGATGAACGTTATTATATCGACTATGGAAAGGGAAAAGGACGTAACCCACACATATCAAATTTTACAGGAGGCGCTAAAAACGTGTTTTGATGATTTTGTGACATATGCAAATTATGAATTATACACAACCTTGAAGTGCACGGATACTTCTAAACTGGTGTTAAATTGACATAATCTAATATCAATTAAAGAAATTGTCTCGGAAAAACCCTTATCTCGGTGTTTTTTCTTGGTTTTAATTTTTTACAAGGTCATCGTTTTCAAACTTAAAAGCTAAATTTAGATACTAATTCGGTATTTTCAGCTTCCATCCTTTTGATAGAATGTGTGTCATGTTGTAAACATTGTGATTATCGAAAAAAACCTGTTTTGAAAAAACTGTGGGTTACGTCCTTTTTCCTTTCCACAGTCGATATTAATATGAATCAAAATAATTTTATTTTTAAATGTATGATTATTACACTTTTTATTTTTATCGTAAAATGAATCGTGCTACATGCCAATTAGAGCCTCTAATCCCGGTATCCCGTCCAATTTTGAAATCTCGAAATCCCAAAATTGTTTTAGTAATAATAATAATAATAAGAATAAAAAGTGTAATATTCTCGTTAAGCTTTTCAAAGGAGCCAAATTTGAAGATTTTTGGAAACGGGCAGTGACTAAAAAAAGAGCTAAAAAAAGGTTTCACATTCCCGGGATTGAAAAAATTGTGAATCCAAAAATGCTCTAATGCTCTAATGCCAATGTATTTTGTCGTTGTATGCACTATTTATTTAATAACTTATTTTTCATTTCGTCGTATATGATATATGACATCTGTACTAAAAAATAAATCAGGATAATTTTTTCATAGAATTATTATTCGCCACTCATTTTTGTTGCTTTGAAATAAAGTGCATTATAAAAGAAGCATTTTATTATTTATACCATCAACTATAATTTCATTCAGTCTAACGAAGTGAATTTTTAATTACCGAGTTCTTAGTTAGTTAGTTGAGTTAAGTTATTTTTGGGTAAAATAAAGTTACAGTACTAATTAATATGTTTCGTTCAATAATTACAAACTCATAAAGTTTCCAAGAAGATTAATTGTTTCAATTGGTTTTTATCCAATAGGAGCCGCTTTAAATTAGTTATTAATCTTGAAAGCTTAATTAATAATTGCAGAGTCAAAAATACTTCAAAAAATATATAACAGAAGGCCAGCGCAAATCTTGTTACATTTGGACCGAAAAACTTCAGTCGTGGAAAGTTGTTTATTTATTTTTAGATTAGTTTTATTTTTTTCATTGGTCTACGTATTCGGAAAACGATGATTTGTACACCAAGACAGGCAAATATTTGCATATTTTACAGCTGGTATGTACATATGTTTGTGATGTTGAAAATTCCCTAATTGAAAAAGAAAGGTGAATTGACCGATTAACAGGCAGTTAAAGTATAAAAACATGTGTTTAGATGAGCTCCATTGAGAATCCATATCCTCCACATGGAGAGCGGATATGGTTAAAATGAATAAACAAATATTGCTTAATTTGTTATAACGTCATCAAACGTTCCTAGTTATAGAACTGTCGAAAAAGTAAACGTTGAAATATTTATAGGCATTCAGTTGCTGGAACTTCATTGTAATATGGTAAAAATATATAAATGTCGGGTTCTATGGCACATCGGTAAGCGTTACAGGCTTACGTGACGTACTTCACGGGTCCCAGTACGAACAGCAATTTTTCGATCGATTTCTGTTCGACGGTATGGGTGTTTGTGATGTCTAAAAATTACCTCCCACCCTTTCTAATCCTTGATTAACTGGGCGTAGCGAGAGCGATTATTTAACCACTAGTCCTGTCCTGGCCTTATATTTCTATCCCTACTACTCTCATTGGAAAAAAGAGGTTGAGCGGCTGAGTTCTCCTTATAAATCTTCTGTTGAGATACCTACATTAGGATACTATATTCTTCACATTGGGAGCGGGCATGGATAAATATATATATATACATTATCAGCAAAACGAAATCCCTTTTAATGACATACATACTATTTTTTTTCGTTTTTAGATGATAGAAAATATTACAGTCATTACTTTTATTTGTGTATAATTACAAATTTTATAATTTTGTGCATCTTTCTCGGATAAGGTCTTTTAAATGTTTTATTTAGACTATACATCTAATTAATGTGTTCTTTAATAAAGCCAAGAAAGCACATGCTTGTACTCCAAGTGTGCATGTGACACAAAAAGCGATTAATTCACTCGGGACGTGAAGCCGGGTATGCTACGACTAAGCCGACACGTATATTACAGGCTAAGGTAGTAGATAATAAATTGAACGGTCAATCTTTTTATATTAACTCTCTAGGGTTGGGATTGTACGTGAGTCGTAAATTTTTACTCTAATAATGTCTTTGAACAAACCCTTTGGTATTAGAATTGCGCAGACTTTTTCTTGTAGAATGTAGAATGATAAAAAATGCAATGAACCGGTTGTAATTAAGCATACTAGATAACCATTTAGTATGGCGTGTTTTTAGATGAAATACATAATATTGTCATGATAATGAACTCACTTCCGAAGCTTATATACTCCATGACTGTTTCCAGGAGGCGTAGTATGAAACGATCCCGTCCAATTTTGTAATCCAGAAATCCCGGGATTGTGTGTAAAATTTGAGAAAGTTTCTTCTGGGATGGATTAAAAAAAGGTGTCTCGTCGATTTCCCGAATCTCGAATTAATACACGATTTTATAGTAAATGTTCAATTCTGGGAGTGGATATAATCTAACAGAGATGAGGATCCATACCATAGGTGAAAACCAAATTCGTTTACCTGTTACCAAATGAGGCCACATTCAAAGAGTTTCAAAACAAAATTTGAATTCAATCAAAAAATCGTACTTGAAAACATTAAATATTAAAGCTCCTCACTACTATTGTAAGACTTTTAAAAAATGTAGAATAAATGGTCTATACACTTTAATTAATTGTATTAAAAGAACGACCCTGGAAAATCAAGTTTTTTGTATAAATTCCAATTTTTCGTAATGAATGTGTCTTTTTTCCATTGAAGAAATTAATTACTCAATTAAGGGGCTTTGTAAAAGCATCCAAGATTTATAGAAGTCATAAATCACTCTATTGTATTACGTTCCTATTGCTTAAGTAAGTACCTTAATTAAGTTTAAAAAACTGCTTTTACTTATTACATCAAATACATTGTTACTACAATAAAAAAGCTTTCAGTGTACAATTAGCGTCTACAGCTTTTATCAAAGTATCTTTTTATTATATTATTAGGAACTTAAATGAATTAGAAAAAACATAATCAAGCATCACAAAATATAGTAGTTTCCGTATTTATGTAAGCAACATTAAAGTTTAAAGAAAGTCATTTATAAATGATGCTATGATTAGGGGTTGGTAATACCGATATTTTTGAAGCTGGGACATCGAATACTGAAATATCGGCTTTAAAAATCCAAAAGTACCGATATTTTTATACAAAAAAATAGCCAAAAGAGAGTCGATGATCGGTTATCGAATGTGTTAACAAATATAAAAAAAATGCACAAAAGTGCGTTGACTACTGGGTTACAGGGCTGGAAAAGACTGATTATATTTTTGTATTTTTGTTCATCCTTTTTATAAACAATCGGTTAGAATTTCCGGGGAGTTTTGTAAAACAATCAGTAGGCCATCATGCTATCTATGGCCAACAGTTTTAGTGTTCTGTCAACCGGAAAATAGCCTGCCCTTCCCATTTCTTACGCAAAGCTGGGAATCAGACTAGGAGACGATCATTGATCAGTTTACTTCCAAAATATATTCGAGGCGGTATTTAAAATGTGCGGTCGATTCAATAATATCTAATGTACCAATTCGCAAATTACTAATTAATATATCGTTTAAGATAATAGAATAACAATCAGACAGAAAAATAAGGGTGTGGTTACTCCTCGTAAATCAATCATTGTTATTTTATGTCACGTGGTTAAGCTGTGACGTTTATAATTTAAATACGATTTATTATTTTGATAAGTTGTTGATGAATCCATCATATCAAAATTTGTAAAATATACTGAGTTTAGTGCACGTATAATTTAATTACATATTTGGATATTAAGTGAGTTATCAATGACATATTTAATTCGTTTATCGTTTATATCTATGTAACAATTTATACAATGTTAAATATGATCTTTCATTATAGAAGCTTCTTTGTATATATCGAAACAGTAGACTGTTTCTTTAAAATTGCTTTCTACAGAGGAAAAAATTTCATTTATTAACCTTTAAAAACAAATTATCATATTATAATATATAAAATTGTTTTGATAGTAAAATCATGACTTACCAGTGGTATTTTTTTCCAATATCTACTGCAAAATAATGATCGTATTAGGTCGATTTGTATTCGATTGCAATGATCTTAGTTAAAATGGATTCAAATTGTTACTCAATTCAATCCATTTGAGTGTCTCACCCGGAAAATATGATATAACATAATTTTATTATTTAAAATCGTATATTTGTTATTGCTGTTATCATTTTCCTTCATTCATTCTCATCATTAGGTTATATTGCTTCAAATCGAATACTTTAGATGTACTAAAATATTAGGCATTAATACGACATAATATATTTGAATGATATTGATTGTGCTTTAGACTCGTTAGATAATGCAACTTTCTTTTCCGAAGCACTCTATAAATCAGTGTTGCTATATTCAAATTTTATTTCTTCAGTTGGAAACACTATGACTTATGGTTGAATATATGCCCAGAATTTATTGAAGCAAAGCTATCGTAACATGAAATTCTACCCATGTAACTTCTGCGTGCGGCGGAAATCCCCCGATTTCTATCCTACTTTTACCGCCTCCGAAACAAGTGAAACTTCCGAATCCGAAAACGAGACACTGAAGCTGAAACAAAATCACGCGAAATTCGCCTTCAACACCTACCCGGCGTCGATAATAAAAAAGAAAAAAGCTGACACGTCGATCGGTCGAAAGTTTGCGAGCGCTTTTCGGAAGCTTGCCGCGACATCTCTGGACTGGAGGCCGAAGAAGCAGAAAGCTAATCCGCTCGTGCAAAGTTCGAATAATAATTCGTACTACGATATTTGTAGCGAATGTCAGAGACTTGCCGCCAGCTGGGGAACAAATGTTTTTTATCCGTTCGGTAAGTCATAATTTTCATTATTTTTTAATCAATAGGTTGCATAAACGAAATAATTTAAAAATATTAGTAGCAGTAAATAGTAATCATAAGCTGATCCATTTATTGATCTATAAATAAAACAACGGACTAAAACATTAGGTATAAATAAATCTAATCTAAATTTTAGCAATAAGGCAAATAATAATGTTTGTAAAGATCTCATAGTTTACTGTAAAACCTTGTCTATTATTTACGTAATTTGTTAATTGTTTTAATACAATGCCTTTTGAGTTATCTTAGTATAGAAAATAAGTAAAACATAATCATATGTGATTCACAGCATATTTATTATTTTAAGGAACAATGTTTTCAATATTCTTGATAACTTAAGTAAAATTAACGTCATTAAAATCAAACCTTTAGTAAAATTAATCTGTATCACCATAAATGGGTTTAAATACATGATACACTCATTTACCTAGGATCACTTCATCCGCGCGCTTTAACGAATAAAGAAACCCGGGACGTTAGTGATAACACGTGTAGGAGTGTACAAAATTTGAGCGATTATTCAAATTATAGCAAACACTACATTAATGTTTGTTTTTCTAATTTAAATATTTTTTTATTCAATATATGTCATAAGCACAGAAAATTCAGCGTTGCATACGATACTAAGTTATATCTTTTGTCAGTATGAGAAGTATGACAAGGCGAATAAACGTATGCAAATCCAAGCAATGTGACCAACGTACTACATTTAGCTGGCTCGTTCTATGATAGAGCAATGTACACTCTGGTAATGCATATATAATTTGTCATTCATATTATGGATAGGAGGGCCAAACAGAAGCTATTAGCATATTAAACCATGTGTTACGACGGGACGAGAAACAAGCTTAGTCCTCAGATGCAACACAGAGACACACTATAATATGTATTATACTTGCAAAGTATTACTTATGTTAACTCAAAATTTACAAGAACACTGGTTATACTAGACCTTTGCAATATAAGGATCGAAGTTACTAAACTTTGATTATATGTGAAGCAGAAGTAATACATATTCAATTATTTTCGTCATTTCTATATCAAAAATAGATATATAAGATTTTATTATGGAACAAAAAACACAATTAATATTATGCGGACTAGACAAGAAAACAAATGATACGTGCAGAATTCAATTCCAAAATAAATGTAGTAATTTTTTTAACTGTTCTTATACCACTTTGTCAATAGAAGCAGAATGAAATAGTGCATATGTTTTGTAGAAAAACCATTAAGAACCATATAAAATTATATTTGATAGCTTTGTTATTCCACTTGTTGTTTAAAAGAATGTGACTCGTATTTTCCTTCATATTCTGTAACACAAAAAGGGGAATAAAAAACTTTTTAATTAAAAATGAGCTTACAAAAGTTACCGCCGAATCTATGGAATATATTTAGAACCACTATACAACAACCAGAACGCTAGCCTAGAATATTCTGCAACGAGGTGTTTTGACATCAGAATTAACGGAAATATTTAAAAATCTTCAATAGACAGACTTTTTGGACATAATTTGTGTAATATTGATTAAATGAATGAGAATTAATTAATACTTTTATGATTAGAAGTACTTATATGGAATAGAATATTTCATATTAATGACAAACAATATATGGTTTTTATAAACATGCAGTGGCGGATTAAGCGCTTTGGAGGCCCTGTTTTTCAAATAACATAAAAGTGTTCATAAAACTCTTCGTAAAATATTAATGAATATTGAAAACAGAAATTTAAATATTAGAGTTTATATAATTTATGCTATTTTTGAGGCCCCTAAGATTTGGAGGCCCCAAGCGGGCGCCTCTTGCGCCTATGGGGTAATCCGCCACTGTAAACATGTCTATTTGAAACATCTAATAATTCATTTTTAATAATTAAGGCTTAGGTTATAGCACGTCATAAAAATATTTGTCGAAATTATGGTTTGAAAACGATAAAATAAAGTTATAAATTCATTTTTCTGTTTAAGGATAATTATCAAATATATTGAATGTAAATTATTTTTACTAGCACGTGGGCTGTGCAAGGTTGTAGTTTTATGTCAAACAATAAATTTTTCTTGTGTTTTGAAATAGTAAAGTAACTCTTTAAAATCGAAATAAATTGTATTAGCACATAATAATGCAACCGAAAAAAATACCGAAGATCAGTACTTTAATTTTTTTTTAAAATTATATCGAGTAATCACAATGAGTATGTAGTATAAGTGTTTGTAAGTTCTCCGTATACCACAACTACGTCCGGCGTATTTTACACATACGAAATATTGTTTTTTTGAAAATTTTCATAGAATTTCATCAAACTTACTTTCTACTAATCAAACATCAATTCAATCTTTAAATTAATTTACTGCTAAATATTTTTCTCAAAGACACGTACATGTATATTGAAGCCTTAACGGCCCATGTGAAGAATATGTGTATTGTATTTAACCCATCTGGAGTCAACATTGTTATGAATGATGTAATTAATGACTTGACTTGCAGCAGACAGATTTATGGTACAGCTGATGTCTGATGATGATATCATTAAAGCGGTAAAATAAATTGATGATTTTTTTACATGCACTCAACACATTAATAAAATTCGCGCTTCGAATTGTGTAATAGTTTGTGCTATTAATTATTTTTATTGATATATAACATTAAAGGTCACTTACTTATAGTCAGATGAGATGCACGTATTAAATCATAAATGTGTCTACGGATTTAAGTGTAGTGCGAAATCATTTCGTGACCCCAATCCTGGGACCGCCTGAATACCGCTCTCCTGATGTTGGGATTCGCAATACATGACTTTACCATCTGGAAATAACTATATTATCAAATTTAAAATATAAATACTTTCCGATTTAAAACTATATTTATTAATTTAATAATTCCCGACAGTTTGCCATGGTTTTTATGTAATTAAATAATATATAAATGAATAGTAATCTGACACTGAATATTTAAAAAAATGAAAGCATTAAATTATCATAGATGAAAATTGTGAATCACAAATGGTTTCGGAATTGGATGCCCTAATATTATTATATTTTGCACAGCTTTTAACTAGAATACTTGAGCATATGAGAGGTGAAATGAGCCAAGTGATATTTTAGGAAAAAAATCCCTAATTTAAAAATATGCATTCCACTAAAACACCAAGTAAAGTCATGATTTTACTCAAAAGTACAATACAAAAGTTTTACAATTTTACTACTTGGCTCACTTCACCTTTAGAGTTATCATATATTAAACTACAATTGCGTTCATACAAAAATATCGAAAATGCAAATACAGCCGTTTTTGTTTTAAAACGAAATGTAAAATGAAAGTAATTAGTTTAATATTGAACCGTTATAGATAAAGTAAGTCTTTTAGATTGTTCTAACAATTTTTGTTCTGACAACACGCTTAGCTTAGAGTAACTTTCTTGGGCTTTCCTAAAACTACAGATTCATTTTCAAAGACAATGGTACCTGTGATGTTTTATACCTCCCCACCAACCAACCCCTGACCATTGCACCCTGACGTCCATGACAACAGTGCGTAAAGAGTATTTGACCACTCAACGTAATTTATGATATAACGATAATATTATAATTGACTAGCTGGCCGGCTTCATTTCCTACGGGACTAGATATGAATTGAAATGCTTGGACACAGTTTGGTCCCCACTAACCATATATCTGATAAAAAGTGGAGGGTTGGGAGGAGATACAGCGATCAGCTAACTATTAGTAATTTTCTCATCACGTGCTAGTGTGTTACTACTGTCTTTCCTCTCTGAAAAGTGAATGTATTTTTTTCAGCTAAATTTATTTATGAATCATACAGATAATTGATATTCAAATAATTATTTATACAGTATTTGCTTTAACTGTGTGAAAGCCAACTTTTTGTTCTAAATTCACAATTTTGTATAATGATCAATACCGGATTCGCTCGACGTAGAGGCTGTTACTGTTGTCAACTGTTTATTACTAAGATGTTTAATTAAGAGTCCATACTATGCTCTTCACTGAGAAAAGATGAGGTTAAAAATGTTTTATTTTTAGGAATAAAATTGACAGTTTGACTTAAATAAGTGAGCACTCTGTGTTGGGCGAAAATACAGTATCAAAATTATTTTGACAGGCATGGAGGTGACACGTTTAATGGTACTTCTGGGATTACAAATTATTTATAATATTAAAGGCTGAGCGGTCGGGTCAACGGTCACTCCCCTAATATATAGCCACGTTAAAATATGGTAATAATATTATACAAGAGGGTGAATGGACGAGAAGTAAAAAGACATTTTCACCCGCTATACGACATTTTTTGTTCTATATAATTAAATATAACGTGATACATAAGTGATCTGAAGTCTTGTGCATAGCTATAGATCAGTGCTCCGGAAACTTTTCTCTCCTATGGCATACCAAAATATTCTCCAGATTTCTGCAGCCCACTTCAAATTTGTATAAATGTATATATATTTATACATAAGGGTATATGCAAAAATAACATTAGATATCGACTGTGGAAAGGAAAAAGAACGCACCGACACATAGCAAATTTTTCAAGAGGCACAAAAAACGTGTTTTGATGATTTTCGGCATATGCAAATTATGAAATATTCACAACCTGGTGTTTAATTGACATAATCTAATATTAATTTAAGAAATTGGTTTCAATTTTCACAAGCCCATCTTTTTTCAAACATAAAACTAAATTTAGATACTAATTCAGCATTTGCAGCTTACATTCTTTTGATAGAACGTGTATCAAATTAATTACATTGTGATTATCGAAATCGATTGTGGGTTACGTCCTTTTTTCTTTCCACAGTCGATATGTGTAACTCAATTGTGTAATATATATTGCCACCTCAATACTACAACTAAGCAACTCTGATTTGATCATTGTTGGTAAAACGAAATTCAATCTTTATTTGATTAACATGTTATATGCATTTTACATATGCTATAATCATTGTTTAGAGTAAAAAAATAAAACTAGTGATATTGATATAGGCGGCTTGCTATTGGTAGAAAAATTATCTGCGTTTTTGGAAATGGCTCATAAAGCTAGATTGACCGGATTGTGATTGTGATACGCATCCTTTGAATATTTAATAAAGTGATTTTATTAGATTAAGCCATGTTGTCCGACCATCAAAATGAAAGCTACAAGATTAGGTCCTTGCAATGCAATATCGGTATTTAAAAACAAAAATAAAATGCACAATTGAAAAGATTCTATTTTCTATAAGTTTATAATAAGAGTTTATAATATTTAAATATCTGACGCATTATTGTCGTGGTTTATTCGTCTGCTTTGGGCGTCGACTTATAAAGTTAATATTTTCCTCTGAGGCAAGTGACGGATCATACCTTAAAATTTGCAGAGATCGCAAATCCCTGACATTCTAGCGCAGGCAGTTAGCTCATCGCAGATAGTTTTTTTTTTGTAAAATAGCGGGGCGCCCCCGTCATCCGTCACGCGCGCTACAGCCCAACCCGTACTTCCTTCCGCTCGACATTTACAACAGAGAATGCCGTACTTTGTTTCTTTTTTCAACACACTCCCTCCCGACCAGATGAATAATAAAATTCTAAAACGTTACTTGCCATTAGGGTCTCCAATCCCAAGATCCCGTCCAATTCTATGATCCCGGGATTGTGATCAGTGGCGGCTGGTCAATGTGGCATTGGATCAATGCACCCCTTGGATATGCAGGGGAGGTTATATTTCATGAAATAGTATTCAAACATAACATTTATACCACTCACTCATTTTAAATTCTTCATGTATTTATTGTCTTTGATAAGTATTTTAGAACATTTTATTTTATTTTATTTTAGAATGTGGTAGTACTAACTACAAATTAATAACTTATATTAGGGACCGTAAATAAGATTAACAATGAGAGCTGCCTGTATTATTTAAAATGTATTTTTTTTTATCCATGCCCTCTCTTAATGTGGCCTCCTGATGGATGAATCTCAACAGAAGTTTTTCAACGAAAATTGTTTGTTACTCAGTCGCTTAAACTTTCTTTTTCTAAGAAAATGGTAGAGATATAACGATATGACAGGACAGGATTAGTGGTTAACTAACCGCTCTTAAAAAAGCCTGGGAGAGAATTTCTAGAAATCAAAAACATTCAAGCATTCGAAAAAAAGTCAACGACAACCGAATTTACCATACATAGAAATGACACATAAGTAACCTGTTAATATACCTCCATTAGAAAGCAATTTGTTTAATATTTGAAACAAACATAGGTTTTTAAAAATACGTATTTTCAATAAAAAAAAAACGTTTCAAATAATTCCGCACAAAAGAAAATACACTTAACTAGTTTTAAATTTGAAAAGTTCAAGTTATGTACATTCACAAAAATTTTGTCACTAACGAGCCCGGTTTCGCCTTTCGGCATCTTCAGGCGTCCAAGTGCTCGGATGAACTTGAACTGACGCTAAGTAAATGAATGTTTCGTGTTTATATAAGAAATAAATGTATCATTGTGCTTAAAGCCATTGCTAAGCGTCAGTTCAAGTTCATCCGTGCGCTTGAACGCATGAAGATGCCGAAAGGCCAAACCCGGGTCGTTAGTGACAAAAATTGTGTGAATGTACATAATTTGAACGATTCAAATTTCATATTTAAATTCCACCAAGCTCCTTCAGTCGAAATTTTAAACTTAAATTGACTAGTTTTGTTCATCTCTAGATTCAGTTCTGTAATTTTCATTTAATATGTTTTTTTTTGTAATGGATAATAGTTGTTTCGTGTTATTAATGTGTTGAACGCTTTATTTTTCAACGCAATGTTACGGTATCACCAGAATGGTAGAGCTGAGCGGTTATTTTGCTTACAGAGAGAATTATATAGCGGACAAATAATATCACGGATGTGACGGGACAGAAAGAGTGAACGGTCAATTAAAACCATACAACTAAACACTAATTGAAAGTCATTACTATTTGGCCATACTAACTCGCATTTGTATTTATTATAAGTGTATGTTATATTTTGATTATATTTCCCTAATTTAACTAAAATACCTTTACGATAGTTTAAGCGGTAGGTTAAGGATATTCATTTTAGATGTAAATGAATATTGAATACAATTTAAGATTTCGACTGAAATTTCGTGGATTTTCAAAATTAAATTTGAATCGTTCAAATTATGTACATTCAAACAAATTTTGTATTTAACGACCGGGGTTTCACCTTTCAGCATCTTCAAGCGTTTAAGTGTAAGGATGAACTTGAACTGACAAGTTGAAGTTCAAGCGTTTTTTACTAAATTGGTATAATTAACACACCAACTCAGTTAAACATGACAAACAATTTATATCCAAGAATCTCATTGTGTACTACTCACCTAAATTTCGTTAAATTTGTGACATTACGATGACGATATATTATAAATTCTCTTTAACACATACACCCAGTGCCGACGCAAGGTTATTTAGCGCCCTAAGCAACGGTTATTAGTGCGCCCCCTTCTTAACAAATCAGGATTATTGCAAATATTTATACATCTATTTAATTAAATAAATATATACCCATGTCCGCTCCCAATATGGAGCATATGACCTCCTAATGGAAGTATCTCAAAAGAACTTTTTTCTACTAGAAATGTTCGTTACTCAGTCGCTCAACTTCTCTTTCAACATACAAAATATTTTAGTACTCCATTTATGCGCCTCCTAATGGTTTGCGCCCTAAGGGGTTGCCTATTTCGCCTGTATGGTGGCGCCAGCCCTGCATACACCACATAAAAAATCTCTCCATGTATGGATTAAATTTGTATTGTCAATTTGAAGACAATGTGTGCATTTGTGTTGGCAAATTATAATCTTCACACCTCTTCCTACTATTAACTAGCAGAATGTAATTAATAATTATTATCGTCATTGGCCAGAGTCAATTACCAGATGAATGAAAACCACGCCAATTTGTCATGCATTCTATGAAAAGAATAAATAATAACACACGTCAGCCATTTGTAATTTGTGGTTCGCAAATTAAAAATGACCAACGTAGAAATTAGTTGACACAGTGAAGTTTTTTATAGAAAATGTATGTATTAGTAGTGCAGCCATGTGAATATGCGAACTGATTGCGGTCCTGTTCTGTCAAATACAGTGTAATAATTATTTTCAGTGCTCTATTTCAGTGCCCTATTTTTTAAAAACAACATTTCAAGCATTAAACACTTGGTTTTGGTCACAGAGTAAGTCTATGGAATGATATTGTTCTGTATTACTCCATTAACGTGTGTGTTACGGTACCCGTCACATAACATTCAAAGGGAACCTTAGATAGAATAAAACAGCCTATGGTATCCAAGGAAAAAAGCAAATATTTTAAAACATTAAAAATGCGGTAAAAAGGTGCCGGAACGCCGTTCCACCGCGTAACATGAAAACAAGCACTGATTATTTATATTCGATATTCGTATCATTTTGTGTCGGAAAACATACAGTAACATAATGAACTAAAATATATATAATTTTAAATCGCTTAAATTTTGTACATTCACACAAGTTTTGTCACTAACAACCTGGGTTTCGCCTTTCGGTATCTTCGGGCGTTCAAGTGCATAGATGGCCTTGAACTGACGTTTAGTAAATAAGTGTATGTTGTGAATGTACACAATTTAAACGATTCAAATTGAATATTGAAATTCCACATTCAATTGAAATCTTAAATTGTTTTAATATTTTAGGCCATGTCTATTCCCGTGTGGAGTATACGAGTATTTTCTCCTAATGAGCGGTATCTCGGTAGAAAAATGTACCAGAAATGTTTGATACTCAGTTGCTTAACCCCTCTTTTTGCGAAGAGAGTTGGGGTAGAAAGATAAAGCTGGGACAGCACTTGTGGTTAATTTGCTACGCTTCGGTAATTTATGGGATTTGATGGGTGGGAGGGAATTTTTAGACATCACAAAAACCCATGCTTTCGAACAGAAATCCATAAAAAAATGTTGTTCTCACTGGAAGTCAAGCCCGCGAGATCTGTCACGGAAGTCAACGACGTTGATTGCTGTGCTACGGATCCGGGATAAAACATAACTGAAATGCAAAAATAAAACATAATAGAGAAATGCGGAAGGTGTAAAAACATCTAAAATAACTATGGATTTTCATGATAGTAGTTATGGTTTTATTGTCCTAAGATATTGATGGAGAAAACGTGTTTCTTCTAAGAGCATGAAACATAATATTGTACTAAAATACAGTAACTTTATCCATATACACATATTTGTTAAAAGCTTTATAAGGGTTTCCTAACGGTTCCTAGAATAGTAAACAAAGCGCTTGTTCAAAACGGGAAATTTGCATTTCTCCAATATTGAACTTTAGTCTTCGTATATGAATATTACGTAAAATGAATATCGAATAAGACACGTAATATTAATTGAGAGAATAATTCTTTACGAAATAAAGCAAAATATCTCTTGCTACATATTCTAAAATAAACAATTTAGCCATAATATTGTGTAGCCGTACACACATGTTTGTATTTAATATATAATAGATTAAAAACCTGATAATTATATTTATTTTCATCGTTGAATTTTTTCTATACTTGAACATTACTCTGTAAAATAATTATGATATTTGTAAGGAGATTGCTATTTAAGGAGAAAAATACATTTTTCTTATAAAAACTAAGACAGTTTTGATTATAATGTCATATGTTGACCATTAATAATTGCAACGAGTCAAAACACTTATCATAAGCACACTATTTATTACACAGATAAAAAAGATTTTTAAATATGACATAACTTAAATATATGTCAGATACGACCTAACTAAGAATTTATGCAAGACTAAGACTTCCCTTTGTGGTCTAGTTGGTAAGAGTTTTGCCTTAGTGGCAAGTTGGGTTCTGGGTTTCCGATCAAATTTACATGTATTCTGTTTAAATTTGTGACCAATGACTTAAACTAAAGTATTAAAAGATTAATGACGTATGATTTTTCAATATTAAAATCATTACTATAGGAATTATTAGTGAAAAAACAGTGTCCATATTTTTTGGCACGCCTAATATTAAAAATGGTTACATGAAAATAAATTAAGGATTCCTTAAACAAATGTGATCAATGATTCTGCGTTCTTGTAAAAAAATACAATATTTTATATGAACCTATTAGAAGTGAAGTGAGCCAAATTGTATTTTAGAAAAACAATTAGATGCGTTGTAATATTCTACACATCTTAAAGTACCGTTAAAGTGAAGTAACCTCAGGTAATTCACATTGCAATAGTGTTATCTCCATAAAATAAAAATATGCAATCTATCAAAACACCAATTAAAGACGTGACTGTACTTAAAAGTCCAAGAAAAAAGTTTAACCATTTTACTAGTTGGCTCACCTCTCGAATGCTCATGTGATGTACAGTTTTTAATTATATTGATAATCTAAATATTATTTTCTATCAATTATTTGAGTACTTAATATAATATAAACTTTGTATGATTCACGCTTAAAAAAAAAGGAAAGTAAAGATCATTATAATATTATATACTGTATTATTGAAAACTGAATGTGTCTACTTCGAAGGTTTTTCAACCCAAAAGTAAAAGGGTGTCTGCGATAAATTCATCCCTTCCCACCCACTTTATGCGGTCCTGAAAATGATGCGCCTAAAAGATAGACGAGCATATTATTAGTTTTTCCCATACTCCATTTTTCTTAACTGATCCTCTCTGAACAAAGCGCTTGAGGGATTGCTGTTCATCCCATTCTTATTAAAAATACCGAAAATACAGTAGAACTCTGCTAATAAATTTTCCAAACACAGATCTGACTCAAAACTTATAAAGGTGTTACGTTAAAAACACATACGTTTGATTGGTTATAATATATTTTACACGAAGGCTCTGAAACAAACAGGCAGTCTCTATGTTTTGTTGAAAATTAGTTTGATATGAATGCAACAGTGAGATAAATCGAAAATACTTGTTTCGAGATAATTGATCTTTAATGTTTTTGCTGTTATTTTTAAATTGTTAATTCCAATATTATTTAGTTTCTTTTACGACTTGTAACAAAAGAAAATAGTAGGTGTTTATGTATACTATTACTTGTATCTAGATATTTGACTAATTTCATTGTTTTGAAGTTACAGGGCAATATTAATTATTCTTAAAGTTAGATTTTTCTTTTCAATGGAGCTTCTGAAATTTAAATGTACCAATTTTTCATTATATCGGTTATCCTTTTAGCAATCGATTGACATATTTATCCTAAATTCAACTTTTTTTATTTCATCTCATTATGTAAAACATGAAATCAAATATACTTTGAGATACGAGTTAATGGAATATGTGTGCATTACAATTCTGAATTTATTACGTCAAAAAATTCAAAACTAAGATAAGTGTTTGTGCAAAAATAACGACGAATTTTGTATAATGAAAACTGTCGCCTTTGTTTCCCCGAGCCCTCATATGTACTCAAAGACTGTTATTTTCATCATAATATTACCAATACGTTGCACAACATACAATAGGTAATGTTTACTACATCGGCGCAGCACAATGAACACTACTTGCGTAAAATAACGTCGTAATAATATGCATTACGAAATTTTCATTTCGGAAATAAAAAGCGAACAATATAGTATGGGCATGAGAGAAGAATTTTCCACAGAGCAGCGTATCGACAATAGCCGATAATGTCGATCGATTCAGTTGCCTGAATAGAGGAATAGAGGTAGCATGGATCTCTGGGCTTGGCCTGATCACAGAGCACCGAGCACCCATTGTCATTTGTATCGGATGAATATCCGATCCAATCAATACACATCGATGTGAACGACACGTAAGTGGTTGCAAACTTTAAAGAAAAACAATAAAAGATTAACTATTTAATTAAAAACCACCATATTGATGAATAGTTTTATAGTGCTAATACTAGAAGTTTTGAGATTTAACTGACCAAAGTTTTGACGCAACTAAACTGAGTTGTAAACAGCGAAAATTAGTGTTAGGCTCGTCTTTTTAGTCAATAATTTTATCAGTTATCTCAATTATGTATATTAAAATTTATTGTAACGTTGACAGATTCATAAAATGATATTTCGAGTTGAATTCAAATGGAACTGAAAGATTGTTTATATTTCTTTATTTCCATATGTTAACATCTGCCATCCTAGAAAAAACTAGTAACTTTTTCTAGTTGTACTTTTGTGGAGCTATAGAAGAGAGGTTTTCGAATATAATACGAATAACCTAAAACATCAAATTTTTGAATTATTGTTCTATAGAACTAGGCCATATGGAAATATGATATTATCGTGTTTGCCATCTCTACTTCACGATGTGTGGATATAAGCCAAAGCTTTATAGTCATATACTTTTTTCGGCAAATACGAAGCCAAAATAAGAATTCTGCCATTCTTGAAAATGTCAATATTTATTTTTTCAGAACTGTGGATATGTATTGCTAGTTCATTTAATCATCAGAGTTTTTCAGAGAGTTTTTCAGAGAATTTCATCAGAGTGTATAAATTACCTGTTAATCATAATGAGAAGAATCTTTCATTTGTTAGACGGTATCCCAATACCAACAAATTTCAACGACCCTGTCAAAAATTACACCGGTATTTGTTGGTTTTCATTTTTTTATATCGTTTATATCCATCGTAAAAAAAATCTTTTTTAGCAGCTATAAGTTGAAATTAATATCCTAAAAACTTTCTTTTTTCCATGATTTTCATTCATTAAGTAACATACTGATTATCACATGGTAAAATAAAATTATGCAGCATTTACTGTTTAAACCAATCTTAAATGTTATTTTCCAAAAGCATTTACAGAAAGAAGCCATTGAACTTTTAGCAAATCATTAATAAGTGGAATAAAATTGAATGAAAAACTTGCATAATTAATTTGCGAAAAGTTTGTTTGGCTTCTGAAAGAGCCGTTTGTATGATTTTGTAATGTTGATTTGCGAATTCGAGCGCCACAGTCTTGCGACCCCTGTGTTTTATCATCCGCAAACCGGATGTGCGCGTGGGTGGTGCGCAATAAGCAAATTGGCTGGGCGGGGAAGTAAAAATCTCATTGTTCTTTCAGGCGGTAGGTACAGTTTTCAATCAGGCCTATGACCGAATTCTCAGAACACTTGTGCGCCGGTGATGTAATTCGTTCGATCAATCGTCCATTATTATTCTGATTTAAATGTTTATAAAAATACCAATAATCGGAATTGGTATGCGAATACACAATAAATGGTGTGAAAGAATGCGTTAATAGTCGTAGAATTTTCAATTATTTTTTTAAATATATATTACTCAATAGAAGTGGATCAATAGGGGAGAAGTAGTCTCAAAGGAATTGGGAATAAAAATGTATTTGAACGAAAATATCGTTGGATTGTAGCTTCTTTATGTAATTAACTAAACCAGTAATCCTGTTCTAGCCATATCCTTTCTTATTCTACTTTTAAAAAAAAAGAGAGGCTGAAAAACTGAATATCAAGAAGTTACATTAGATGAACTACTGATCCTGTGCAAGCCAGATCCTTTATATTTCTAATCTTTTAAAAAAAGACAGGTCGAGAAACTAAATAACAAGCATTACTCGCAGAAAGTAGTTTTCAGACATTTTCAGACAAACATTTCTGTTTGAACGCATGAGTGTTTGTGATATCAACAAATTCCCTCCCAGCCTTTCAATTCTGGGGCGTATCTGAAGCAATCAGTTAACCACTAGTCCTGTCCAATCGCTATCATTATATTCCTATTATCTTCGAAAAAAAGGAGCTTGAGAAACAGAGTAAAAAACAGTTTACGTATTTAAAAAAATCGGTTAAGATACCTCTATTAACAGGTCGTATATTCAATATTGAGAGTGGATATGGATTTTTAAAAATCCAACCCTAAGATTAAAAAAATATAATATAGTTAAACAAATTTCATATATGTATACAATCAAATAATAGTTTATGATTTGTATTCGCTATTAATAAAATAGATAAAACCTTATAGTCAAATGCTACATTTGTTTGGCTATGATATGGAAAATCTACACATTATAAATTAGACGTTTTCCTAGCCCAGGTAACTAAATCTCGTAGGTGTGTTAACGAAATGAATTCTTCCACGTCAAGATATTATGTCTTGGGTGTCACGAAATGTAAATGCTAAATAGTTTTACTGGAAGCTTAAATATTTAAAATGCTTCTTATCTACATACCTTGAAAACTTTTCTGGGAAGCTTCTATACCTTTAGATCCACTTAGTGACTGTATTTTAAAATTAGTTATTTTTAAGTAATTTATTAAAGTGTCTCTTGGTTTATAACTGAATATCAAATATAATTAATTATATATAATATATAATTAATTATATATAATATAATTCATTATTATGAAAAAAAAACATTCACTGGTCCAGCAGCCTAGTGGAAAAAGATTTTGTTGTATTCAATTGTCTTGTTGGGCGTTCGTATCATCAATTTTATAATATTTATTTTAATTTCTGTGATGTTTTCATCCCATTCCACTAACTCATTACAATCCTGAACGGGGTTTTTTACGGCATAGTTCCCCAACCTTTTTGAGTCCGTGCCCCTCCTTTTAAGTCTCATTTTTTTCCATTGTCCGCTTACTCATACGAATTAGTTTTTAGAAACTCGGGAAGAATGAAATACAAAAATATTAAGAAAAACCTTATGGTACTCATATCCATTAAAACCCGCTGCGGCTTCACACCTTTCTTGCAGGATTTATTCAGCAGCGTAACCACGTTATTTGTGTTTAAACCTTTACCAGAGATATGCTGAAGTGAAATTTGTCAAAACTTGGTTGCATGTTGCATGTAGGGCATTTCCCGGAATTCCGAGTTTCACATTTTTTTCGAGGTCCCGGGATTAATTACTTAACAGATTCTCGACTCGACCCTTTTTTTAGCTCCATCAGTCAAAAAAGTTACGTCTGCTGCAGAATGTTAAAATATTTTAGTTTATTGTATTTTCATTCATTGAAAGGAGAAAATGATTAAATGCCATTTTTTCGCATTAATATGTCTTTTTTTTAAACAATCTAGTGACAGAGGCAGTACATATTTGACACATGGGAGTGAGTATCATTAAAAATACGTTTCTTAACAACATTTCTTAAAAAATAGAAATGACTATTTTAATGATAACATTTTCATAAAAGAGGTTTTTTTCTTACAGTGCACCTAACAAAGTGTATGTATCACTATTATTTAGCTTGCTGTCACCTACCTATATTTGATTAGGGCGTTTTCCTTTCCAATGTAAAAATTGAATTTTCAGACATGGTTATGTAAAATTGTTTTCTCCTGACATGGGATAATTGAATGTCACGGTAAACATTGTTGTTTATAACCAATTAAGAAGATTATTAATGCACCAAACCTACGCATTTTTTAAAATGACCCGCATGCTCTCCGAATGCGCTTCTCGAAGCTTCAAACGCGTGCGTAAAGAATCGTTTACACGCCTGTTTAGTCAATCTAAATAATTCAAATTGTAAACGTTAGTCAGAATACATGTTTTTGTAAAAGTGCATACTTTACAGAGACAGTGAAAACAAGAAAGGTTGTACTGAAATCAAATATTTGATTTGATATTGACATCTCTCTTATTTAATTTAATTTATTGACATTACTCTCTTATGTTCAATATTATGCAATAATTAGCAAAATATTTAAGGCTATTTAGTTTTTTGTTACCCACATTAAATGTGAAGGAAGTCAATAATCGTATTATAACAAGCGCTGTCTGGTCATCATACACTAAATTCACTATTGTAAAAACTGAAAAGGGCTCCCTGGTTCAGACCAATCGATTATATTCATTCTAATTACCGGTATTACGAATTTCAATACCGTTATTACAAAAATATATAAAAATGAGCAAATATTATAATTATTTTTTTCAATGCATGAATTACAAACTAAATAAATATAACTTTTATAACCATGTCCGCTCCCAATGAGGAGTTTATAGACTTCAAACGAAGCTTATCTCAAGATAGCATTTCTATGAGAATTGAGAACTAAAAACAGTTAATGAAACTGCGCATACTGTGATTCGAGCCCGCGATCTCCGTAACTCAAATCAATAACGTTGACCACTAGATCACGGACCCGGTATTTAACATGTTCTGCTATTTTTCCATTTCTCTCCCGGTACATTATCTAGACTACTAGAGAGATAGAGAGAGAGAACGAGAGCGATTAGATTACTACAATTTATATGTTGCACATTAAGAACTAAGATAGAAGAAAAAATAATCAATAATATTTTGACAGACGTGAATGAACCTTTACACAGACCAACTAGTATACTATTACTATTAGAGATGTGCGTTAAAGATAAAACAATTATAATAAAATAATAATGCATCGATGCAGCGAGCAGCCGACTCTACCTATTCACGATTATGCGCCTACGTTTTTTACCTTGACACAGCTCCCAGCTGTGGACGGCTTCGATTCGATATTATTGATATCAAGGTTGATATCAGCAGCAAACTTCGTGGAAAGCCATGTGTGTGGGAATGTACTATGACTAGAAAATAAATTAAATAACTGTAAATGCCTTGTTTAGCTAAAATGTCGTACTTATTTAAGCTATAGTAACCTATGATATGTGCAAGTATTGTATCTAACGATTTTATTTTGGGTTTATTCATATAGATATTAAGGTATCCAATCTCAGTCGGACCCTTTTTGTGATCGCGGGATATCGAGATTGACAATTTTACTAATCCCGGAATCCCGGGAAAGAACATTCAACATAAAATCTTGTATAAATTGGGATTTAAAAATTTAAATTGGCGAATACGTCATTACACATTGCGATGATGTAAGCGTCATGTGTCAAATTATCAGACGCTCAATCGTGGTACAGGCGCGTTTATATCTTTGCACAATGGGTATCCGAGTTATTCTGCATTAGTTAAATATATATATATATTAGACGCATAATAATATTTTTTATTCATGTTCGTTACCAATGTGGAGCATATTGTCTCCTAATGGACGTATTTCAGTAAAAGTTTTTCTACGAGAACTAATTGATTTTCATTTGATTAGCCTATCCTTTTTTAAAGAGAGTAGGGATATGAAGTATGGCGTTAAGACAGGATTATTGGTTAGCTAATCGCTTTTTCTGTGCTCTATTATTTTAAGATAAAAAGCGAGAAAGTAAATTATTATACATTAAAAACATTCATGCCTAAGAACAGAAATTGTTATAACAAAATTGTATTTTTTCTGGGATTCAAACCCAGAAGATCCGTCACGGAGGTCAAAAACGAAGACCTCTACGTGACAGAACTTAAATGTGTACGCAAATAATGGTGTATTTGAATAATTGAAATCAAGCAGGAGATGATTTTTTAGCCGATTTTCACAAGATTTAGGCTCGGCTTAGTCCCGTATCTATTGCCGCCGGTTTTTAATAATTTACTTATACAATTTTTACTGTAGTGGTATAATTACTCAGATCTATTCAACGATAAATTAAAGAAATGTGTGGGCTTAACAAGCAATTATTACGAAGAGCGCGTGAAAAAAAGAAAGTTTCAATTCAAATAGTGTGAATAGAAGTGATGTTTTTAATGCTCTATTATCTCGCATTTTGGAATAAACCAACGCCTCTTCAGTTTTTACAACTTGACGGGTAATTCTATTGCTCTTAATATAATGTTCTAAATCAGTGTTCCTCAACCCTTTTACACCTGCGGACTGGTAAAAAAAGGAAAAAAAAACTCGCGGACCACTAATGCAGAGCCACATTAACGACGTCTACTTTTCACTAGTAAGATTTCATACCAATCATAAACATTAATAATATTGGTGTTTTAGTGCGTTTTTTAAATTAGCATGCGTATTTAATTTAAACTTTTACCCACAATTGGTTGGGTATATAATTTATAGATATTGAAAAAAGGACAAAATTGGATAAAGGATATAATTTAAATTAACGTTTTCTTGACACTTAAATTCATACCATATTATATATACTATCCATGTTGCCAGCTTCACCACACTTGTTGGGTATTTTACTTCCCATTATTTTTAAATTCCTTGGTGTCGCATCATCCTACCATTTATTACTATTTAGCAATAAGTCAAAATACAAATAAACGTGCAGACGAAAAAAGATCCTATATCTATTATTTTTGCATGGCGAATTTCTTGAAATTTGGCATACTGTTTGCGGCCCGGCATCGGGCCGCGGACCACCGGTTGGGGAACACTGGTATAAATAATTCCGGCATAAAAATATCAAAGAGGAAATAGAATGTTATATGTCACTAATTAAAATTCATTTGGATTAATTCTTATAAACCACTCAAATAATAAATACATTCAATTGTTGTAATACGTTTAGTTCGAAAGCTTCTGGACAGTAATGTGTACAATAATAACTCAAAATAACACAGTAAATTTTCAAAAGGTCAAAAAAAGAGCATTGAAAAAAACTGCAAAAAAAATTGAAGCAAATACAAAAAATGACAGTACACTCACTTAAAACTGCACAATATGAAATTATACGGTTATGGTGGCACCTGTCAACATTCTCGCAGCGCACTTGATGCACATGATACGTAGACAGATAGAGAGTATGTGTTGCGACTACTGATAGACATACAAATAAATCAAGAAAAACGTAATATTCTCGAAAATTATTTTGATGACAATTTATTGTTATTGTGTTATTTTTTCCAATCAATTTCCGTTTGAAGTAGTAAGTGAAGTATTGGTAATGTCTAAAAATTTCTTGCCACTCTTCGAATCCTAAGTAACAAGCAGCTCTCGTAGAAAAAACTTCTGTTACATCCATTAAGAAGCCATTCTCTCATCCTTTTATGTTGTAATTACGTGTTTTAATAACATAAAAACTAAAACTCAAAATTATAAAACCATACATTGAACTAGCTTAAATTGACAACATTACTCAAATACAAAATTATATTTTATACTAAGAATGAAAAAGATAGTTGTATCACAAAAAATGTAGTTAGTAAATATTACAATTAGAATAAGTGGTTATAAGGCTATCAATCTAACTTGCAGTATACTGTATAATATTATGTTTAATCAATAAATAAATGTATATTTTTAGATGATTGCTGGGGAAACTATCGAAATTACGTTTAAGAGGCCGATAAATTATTATAAAGAATTTGTGTGTATAAAATATACTGTACACAAATATTTAAAATTCCGATCGCCAATATGAAACCGGTTTTGTCAGATGATAATCTTGTAACGGAAATATGGAATAGTTTTTATTCACGGAATTCCAATTAATCTAAATTATTATAAGTATAAATTAAAGAAAAATATTTTAAGTAGTTTTTGAGATTACGATTAAGATTCGTGATCATAATTATTTTGCAATTAATGAAATATATGTTGATGATTATTTCACTGGTATATTAAATAAATAAATTTGAGAAATGTTGAAGTGTTCTTGGAAATAGTTGACCGATTAATTTATGTTTGAAAACGCAAAAGTTTTTTTGATGATTTAAGTCACTAAATAATATTATTAAAAAGATTTATTATAAGTAATATTTTTCATTGTAAATTTATACGGCTTTCGATTGAGATTAAACTAGCTTAGTATGAAATATGCATTAAATTAATCAGGCTTTACGTTTGATAATAAAATTTAAAAAAAAAATACTTTTACGTTGGTTTTGTTTATTGTCTGTTGAAAATGATTACTTGTCTATGATAATAGGTTGTGAATTCAGTGAATTCAGTTTCAATCGATTTATCGATTTCTGTTCATAGAAACGGGTGTGCGCGATGTCTAAAAATCGCTTGCAATTCTTCCAATCATAATTTTAGCAGGGCGTAGCAAGGGATATTAGTTTACCGCTAGTTCTATCCTAGTCTTATCCTTATTTTTCCATTTTTTTTCGAAAAAGAGAAGTTGATCAACGTATAAATACTTCTGTTGGCCCTGCATATGATTCACATTGGGAACGGACATGAATATAAATATACAAATTTGTTGATCCTGTAGTCGATTGGTCATACATATATATGTACTCCATCAGCTCATCTTTAGTCAGCCAAACATGCAATGTCAACACTATGAACTATTGTGGTTTGAATACAAATCATAAAATACATTTTTTAATGGGTCTGAGTCGCTCGTTTTTCATGACTCCGACTCCGGTCAAAACAACACGACTTCGACTTCACAGCCCTGGTATAATCTCATACAAGGATTTTATCAATTGATTTATGAATTAATATCTGTGAAGATTGCATTCCCTCAATTCTTTCCGACCCTTAAAACGGAACGGTGCGATAAGCTTACTACTTATTTTATATATTTTTTTAAATATTTTTATACCCACTCCTAATTTTATATCCCTACACCCTCACCGATAGAGAGAGAGAAAGTTGCTCAATACAACTCGTTCCACACTGGAAAAGAGCACGATTATAAGTTGCCTAATAATAATGCATTCATAACGTAAAAGTGTGTATTTTAATTAATATAATTAATTAAGATATTTAGCAGTTTTTTACATAATAAAATCGTCATTTATATGTTCACACGGATGATAAAACCATTAAGTAAGCAATAAAGTGTTTAATACGTCTAATAATTTGGCAAATGATTATAGATTGGTAGCGAGCAATAAAATGCTTTCATCATCAATGTTAACCAAAACTGTTTGTAAATAATTTAATCAGTATAAATAGTTTCTATTTGATGACGATCGAAACTCAATAAACATCTCTTGTGTTCAGATGACATTTAAATCGCATTAAGCCCGATGTGGACACATTCAAATTACGTCTCACAATTTAGGTAAAATATAATGAAAATTGATTTGGTCCATTCGTATTGTTGTGGTAATAAACTATTTTTTATACGAGTCGACTGGACTAAATACCAATTCAATCGATAAGTTTAATAGCTTCCCACTAATGTATGCTGACATATGAAAAGTTTTTCCGTAAAACTCTGTCCACAATGGACACTTTCTGATTGTAACTAGGATCGGAAATAGTAAATACTGACAATACATAAGAGATGGAGAACCGTCGACTCCATATCGAAAACACTGTGTTGAGTATCAGCATATTTATCCGGAAAATTATTTATATGTTTATTTTGAAGTAAAGATCGAATTATAATTTTATTAGAGATAAAATAAAAATATATTGTTTATTTAAGGTACCACGGCGATAGTGAATATTGGGCATTTGAAAGGTTTTTTGTGTTTCATGTATTATTCTATTATAGTACTATAAAACTCTTCTCCTATTTTCAAAAACCTTATTTGTATAGTAAATATTGTGATTGTATACAAATATTATGTTGAATTATGAACGAGCCAGTAATTGTTGTTTAATTAATTAAACATTACGAAAACATTTCAAGTTTTTACAGGTGGTTAAAGTCGTCAGCCTTATTTTACAATAATAAAAAACATCACAATGGCAATTAAGGGGTTATTTACCAAAACAAACTACTTTTGTCGGAGAAGATGCAATTTATAATAGAAAAATCTTACACACTCTGATCGATTTGGAGAAAATGGATGCAGGTATAAACCACAACAAATTACAATCTTGCATGCTTAACTCAAGTTCTCCAATTGTATACATTGTCAGTTTTGTGAAGTAACATTAATTAACATTAAATTTGAATCGTTCAAACTATGTACATTCTCACAGATTTTGTCACTAACGACCCGGGTTTCGCCTTTCGGCATCTTCAGGCATTCAAGTGCACGGATGAACTTGAACTTGTCAGTTCAAGTTCATCCGTGCACTTGAATGCCTGAAGATGCCGAAAGGCGAAACCCGGGTCGTTAGTGACAAAATCTGTGAGAATGTACATAGTTTGAACGATTCAAATTTAATATTGAAATTCCACCAAGCACCTTCAGTCGAAATCTTAAATTATATTAATTAACATGTTTAATGTTTTTGAAAAAAAAATCTAATGATTTTTTGTGGCGAAGTCTTCGTTTTTTCCAGCTATACAGTAAAGATAACAATGTATTTTGTTTCGCATGAATCAAAAATTACAATTGACAGCTTCGAGTCTTATAAATATCGTTGCGTAACAATTTTTTGAAATTGTGCAATTGTTAAAGTAAGAATAGAAAGATAAGGAAGGCTAGGAAAAGACTAGTGGTTTGCAAATCGTTCTCGCAACGCCCCGTTTTGTATTCGCAAAGAGCAGGAGGAAGTCTTAGTCATCACAAAAATTCATTCCATTAAATAGATATACGTTAATAGAGTGAAAAATGAAACTGTCCGTACTAGGATACGAACTTGTGAGAACCGTGACTGATGCTAACGACGTTGACTATTCGACCACTGACCTCTGACCTCAGACCTAGCGAAAGTGTACTCGCTTGAATAATAGTTTTTTGTATTAAAATTCAAATGATATTAACTACATATCATATGATGGTAATATTGTGGAGTTAAAATGTTATTCATACACTTACATGTCAAAACATTGTGGCTTTGTCCGTAAAGTAGGTTCGTAGTCTACAGCAGCGGTCAGTGAACAAAGTTTGTCAGTTTGCAACAACTGAAATAAGATAATTATGTGTGTGTTAGTTTAGGTGTATCCGCAATACACGTGTGGAGCGACTGTGACAGGCGGTTTTGTGCATCTTCATGTTTACAACCAATACCGTACAGTCAACCAATTAGATACTGCACCGTGGGAAAAAAAACATTTTAAAATAAAATTAGAAGATATCGGTATTCTGACAAATTATTTGAGACGTCATTCGTTCCATTGCACATTTATGGCCATTGTTAGAAGAGGTGATCATATGCATTTGATAACAGCCAAATACAAAATAATGATTTTTTAGGGCGGAGCGCACTCCGGTACTTGTATTCTTTTTTACGATTTTTAACAGGCGAAGAAATCAACAAGTCACTCAAGGTAACTGATAATCAGTAAGCTAGACGAAAAAAATGAAAAATATTGCTTATTTATAAACAATTTAGTGATGTCAGATTTTAAAATGTTTCATCACCAGTCGAAGAATACACGAGCCCTCGAAAGGTGAAGTGAGCCAACTGGTAAAATGATAAAACTTTTTTCTTGGACTTTTAAGTACAATCACGTCTTAACCTGGTGTTTTGGTGGATTGAATATTTTTTTACGGAGATAACACTATTGCAATGTGTATAAACTGATGTGACTTTTACGATACTTTAAGAGGTGCAGAATATTACAGAGCATCTAAATTATTATTTTATAAAATACTACTCTGCCCACTTTACCTCTATCAGGGTCGGCGCCACCATACAGGCGAAATAGGCAACCGCCTAGGGCGCAAACTATTAGGGGGCGCATAAATGGACCATTCAACTTATTTTTATGTACTATAACATTTCAATTTTATTTAATTGTAATATTTGTATTTCTTCGTTGTTATTATGTACCGTATTATGTATGATTCGAAAAACAGAGCTAATCCTCAGAGTAACAAAAAGTTCACGTAGAAAAACTTCAGTTGAGATACCTTCATTAGGAGGCCATATGCTCCGTGTTGGGAGCGGACATGAATATGTATTCAAAAAATAGAATGATCCTGAATTGTTTTTTTTTCATTATTTTTTAAATAAAAACACGATTTATTAAAAAGGGGGCGATCAAATAACCGTTGCCTAGGGCGCCAAATAACCTCGCGCCGGTACTGCCTCTAATAGGCCCATATGTAGCTAATGTTTCAAAGTAGTCTTTCACAACCCCATTGATAAGAGACGTCTTCCCCTAACATTCATGGTTCAGGCGCAAAGACAAGTTTGTCACTGTTAAGGTGTTCATTTTTAATTATTGGTAGAAAAACAATATATTATTATATTATAAAGGACACTTTTTTATTACCGAATTATTTATTTTAGATCAAGACGACTTTTTTAATGGTGAGCAACAGTATGTTTGTATTTATAACACGAATTTATATGCTTGAATGAATAGAAATCAAATATATAAAATTTGACTAGCTCAGCCACCTTAGTAAAGTGATATTAAGTATACTGTTAAAAATCTGTACACGAAATACCTGTTGTTTTAGACGTGTCTAGTGACTATAAGTGAATCTAAAGAGAAATCAAAGTTATGGCGATGTCCAAATAAATAAGCATTTTTTTTCAAATTACGTCAAGTAAGTCTCAATTGAACGTGCAGTCTTGTAAATCGATATATTGAACAACGATGTGCTTTTGCAAAAGTGGGAGGGTAAAAGATGATTTGTCGATTGCTGTGATGTAATGTCCCACCTATCCCATCCTAAAAACGAGCGTAGCTAGAGCGATTAGATAACTAATAGTCTTTCCCTATTCCAATCCTTCTATCCCCTCTCTTTGATTAATAAAATATTAATTTTAAAATTATACGTTCTATCATTGAATTTCTGGGATTAGTAGTGTCAACGAGCGATTACAGTCCTGGTCCTTAAGTTAGGTTAGGTTAGATAATCTATCAAAATTTGTCACTACATGTATTGTTTATTTAATTATTAATTCAAACACAAATGAATTACACTGTGTATCAAATGTCCACTCGAGAAGTGGAATGAGCCAAGTAGCAAAATGGTAAAAGTTTTCTATTGTACTTTAAAGTACAATCACGTATTTACTTGATGATTTGGTGGATTGCATATTTTTATTTTATGTAGATAAGACTATTGTGTAGTAATCAATTCTCCCTCTAAGACAAGAAGTTAGCTGCGCGGAAATTTCAAAGGTTGCGCGGGCCAATCAAATATTATTTGAATAGCTGCCTTGGAGTCCGCGCTAACCCGGAATGACTGCTTTCAAACTGCTGCGAAAATTAGATAACTAATAGTCTTGTCCTATTCCAATCCTTCTATCCCATCTCTTTTAAAAAAAAAGTAGTTGGGCAAATGAGTGACAAGCAAACTCGTAGAAACTCTTTCTGAATGCTCCACATTGAGAGCATACATAGTCAAACAAAATGATCGGGCTTGAATAAAAGCAGCAACCAGCCAGAACTTTATTTAGGTACTCAACAGTTTACACAAATGAATCATGCTGAACAGTGGCGAATTACCCTTTCAGTGAACAAGCCCTCGTTTGGGGCGAATCTTAGAGGCCACAAACATGGATTATATTATATAACCCATATCCTGTTTGTCCATATTTTTATATATTTTAATTATTTTTCTAACGTTTTTATGTTATCCAAAAAACAGGGCCTCCAAATTTAGTTACGCCATGTGGTTAATCTGCCACTGATTTCGAATCATCCAAGTTGTAAAAGATTGCTAGTAAAACAAACATGCCAAAATTGATGTAAGTGGACGACTCTCAGATAGTGTTTAGTATTCGAATTAGAATTTTGGCGAATGTCATTTGCATCGACTGTATCCGGACAAAACTAGCCGCTGCATGTACTTTCATACAGTACGCAGTTTTGTGCCTACTACTAACTACTAGCATATTGTCATCTAATAATTTTATCCGGGCAAATCGGTTCGGCCGCGCCGGTGTTCCGTCGGTCGCAGCAGCCAGTCACTCGTGTCCAGCCACCGAGCGCTGGTGTCACTCGTTCAGCCACTCGCCAAGCAATGCCACTGCGAATTGCAATCAGTGACATCTGACCGCGGGTAGATGCACCTCGTTTGTTTATTGTTTTCATTTTGAGCCCTTCTGGATAAAAAAAAGTGCGCGAAAGTTTCGAACACAGGTCGTTTTTCGCGGACTTTTTTGACATATTGGGTATGTTGAGTGTTTATAATTATGTGCACATTAATTATTGTAAGATCGACTAGTGTTTTTTATACACAGGAATTTACCATTGCGAGGTAAATATAATGGTCAATTATACTACTTATACAATCAACGGTTTTTTATTGATGGAATCAAAGTATTTATATTATATTTAATAAGATTTTACAGTATTTGCTTATAATCTATGTTGATACAAACTCCTCTTTTCCACCACCATTGTGACATTTTTAAAAATTGAAAAAAAGATTTTTTACATTGCTGAATTTCAACACTTATCCTACAATGTTTTAGCCACTTTTCACCTGTATCTGAAAATATTATAAATGTCGTGTTTTTTACGAACATTTCCATTTCATTATTGCAGCAGTAAACGTTATGAAAATAAAACTATACAAATAAATAGTACCTTAAAAACAGTTTCATTAGCTGTTACTTTGAAATACAATATAAACCTAAAAAAATAGCTAAAAAATATGTTATTCCACTATAATTGACACGCGATACGCCTTTTAATGAATCTACATTTTCAACAAGCTTAGACTCAAAAACAATAAATTGAAAAGAAAAAATCAAATCCACTTTCATCCAAAATTCGTGCACGTTATAAGGTCAAATGTTCGTCAAAAATATTCAAATACTACTTGTATAATAACTGTCAAAAAAATAATTTAAAAAAAACTTGAATAATTATTTATCTGAGGAAATAAACTTAATATCTGTATTTGGCGCCTATTACACATATAACAGTAAAATTCGATGACTTTAAATGTTATTCTATAAAAAAAAACTAGTTTTAGAAGGACATCTATATATGCAAATTATCTGCAGCATAATGTCAAATATATTTATACCAAAATCTTCATTATTATTTAAAAATATTTAAGTCGGTGAATGGGACATTGAAATTGAGATTTTTTTTTAAATATTTTTAAATGTTTATAAGCCAAATATTCCTGAATACCGTATTTTTCTGCAAATTCAAGAAAAATCACTAATACATAATTTAAAATGTAAGGTTTGCGGTGCGGTGGTCAAAGTAGCTTTCGTGATAGGTTTCACAGGTTCAAGGCCTCAGTACGAACATATTTTTAATCTCGACTAATCGACTTCTTTTCGTAGGTTTAGATGTTTGTGATATCTGAAAATTCACTTTCATCCATCCAATTATAAAAAAATCAGGGAGTAGCAAGGTTATCAGCTCTGTCCTATCCTTGCTATTAATAAAAGAGGTTAAGCAACTGAATAACAAGCAGTTCTCTTAGAAAAACTTGTGTTGAGATACCTTCATTAGACAGCCATATAATCTACATTAGGAGTGAACACAAATTAACGAAAATGTGTGGAGTACGTAGGACTAGTGAAAACAATTAAATGAATAAATAGAATTTAGTCAAATTAAAATTTTGTCAAAGGATCGTTTTTAAGGATCTAACTAAACCCCAGTGGTTGCCTAAGTGTATTCAAGAGACAACTTTCAAGAGCACTTATATGTCATGCTCATAAATAATTTATGTCATGTTGCAAAAGCAATTTACTGTGAAATTAATATGAGGTGTGATAGCACCATCTTTTTTCGTCATTTTAACTCCATTATAAAAGGTCATGCGACACTAATTTGAAACTAAGTCAATTATTGTAAGAAAACATTAATAATAATAGTTTGAGTAGAAGATGTTATATATTCGATCCATTATTTTACGTTGACTGTTTGTATATCAACTCAATCAATAAATACTCATAAAGCATTTCGAGTGTATCAAACATTTCAAAATATTATCATCGCATATCGCCATGTTACACATATAAAGGAGAATTTATTTATGAAAACTGGTTGTGAGGCAATTGATTAATCTCATTTTTTTTGAAGAGTGGTGAAAACGACGTAATATTAAGTATTACACATACAGTAATTCAAAAAAAGCCGGTCTACACGAAAAAATACAGTTTTATGTTTTTTACAGTTTATATATATATATCGTATACAATTGTTTTCTGCATAACTACGCTCAGCTGCCTAAAACGCTTCATTGCACTTTTCGATGCAATTTGAAAAATAATGAATTAGTCCACAATTAGTTCTCCTTCAGATGAAAATATATTGTTGGGCGTACGATCAGTTGCCCGAATCATATTTTCGTATAGTTCTATTCTACCTAGATCATTCCTATGCAGCCAAAAGTGTGATGGAATGAAAAAAAACTGTATTGTTTTTTTGATCACTATCAATTTTGCCTGTGTGATATTTGTGATTTATCAGTCAAGTCATAATGTGTAGGTTGTGGCGTTAAAAGACTAGTGGTAAGGTATGCAACTTGTGATATTTCGTGCACTGATCAGTTGATGGCAAGGCTGTGGAATCGGACGGTTATAACTGGAGTAATGATCGAAAAAGTTATAGTTTCGAATTCTTCTAAACAAATGTGTTTTCTAATGTCAAAAGTAGCGCCACTGCATGCTACTAAGCCTAAAAAAATAGTTAAAGTCCTGTTTATTTAATAGTTAATTTATGTTCGGATTTGGAGTCACAGCCCTGGTTGATGGTAAATTAAATGGCTCCATTAAAGGTGAAATAAGCCAAGTGGTAATTTAGTAAAAGTAAGTTAGATGCGTTTTCATATTCTAAAAGTCTTAAAGTATCGTTAAAGTGAAGTAACCTCAGTTAATACACATTGCAATAGTGTTAACCCGTAAAATAAAAACATGCAATCTACCAAAACACCATGTAAAGACGTAATTGTACTTAAAATTCCAAGAAAAAGTTTTATAATTTTATTAGTTGGCTCGCTTTACATCAATAGAGCTCAAATGTCACTGCAAAATTTTATTTTAGGATATTATAAAAGCGATTTGTAACATCCAATAAAATGAGTAGCTTTGTATGTTATAATGGATGTTGGAGAATCAACCAACGTGTACCAACAAAGGTAAAATAATTGAAAGTATTGACGATGACTTTACGATGAATGAGGTGGCCTGACTGCTGCTCACAAAAATGTCGTTTTTTTCCGGTTAACTTAATTTAAGCATAACCTACTTTTAATGTCAAACTAAGCACGTTGTTTTGGCAATGCGTTTGAATCAGTGACTTTGCGCCGGAAAACTGTATTCAAATAAACGTGTATCTGTGCAAATAAATCTAGAACGAATAAAATCTATCCACCGCATCTAGATTCAACCAACAAAATATTGAGCAACAATTTAGCATCCGAGCGTTTGCCATTTTCATCATGTGATGTGAATGCAATTTAGTGGAAAAAACGTTATCTGCAGAAATACATTTGACCATAAATGTGTAATATTATTGTTCTGCCTGAATCATTAGTAAATAACATTTTAAATAAGATAGGCGGAACACAATTATTGAATTTATTTTCACTACAAATTAATTACTAAAATTAATTTGTAACAAGTACTATAAATTATTATATCTTACACCCTTCCTGCGTCAGGTAGAAAATATCAACACACCGACTTTTATTTTGTAATTTATAACTTAAGGATTATAATCAAATTTAAATTGTTTCGTCAATGTTATGTCTGCTTCTCAAAGAAGCGAAATAAGTCTCACATTTCGTAATACATTACACGTACCATATTAAAAATAAACTTCCACCAAGTTACCGCCTAATCCATCGAAAATATTCCCAAGTCATATTCGGCCTTTTTGTCATTAAAAAGGTTTGACATGGTTGAAGAATATTCCACCCTTAAGACCACACCATCTCATCTTCACGATCAACAGCACAGATCAAATCCAAATCACACTGAAGAAAAGAAGCTGGCTAGAGATTCCGAAAACTCGCTGAAAACAAATATTAAAATATCAAATACAAACACCTTATAACAGTTATAACTAATATTCAAATAATGATATATTTTTTAAAAAATCTTCTTTCTTGGTAACATAATTAGGTTCTAACGAAAATTGAATTACTTTTTTGCAGTTATCAGTGTAGCATTATTTGAAAATAATTTGCGAATTGCTTTTTTATTAGCTAAAGAACGTTTCGAAATTTACTTGCAATTTTTTTAAAATAAAATCAATACATTTTTATGCAGTGTTACTACTGAATATAAAAATATACATTAGCATATATTATATATTGGGTATTTTTTTCTATTTCTTCATGTATTATTATTTTGATAATATTATTTATCGCCGTAATTTTGAGAAAGTAATTTTTGGGTTGAAACGAATAACATAAAATTGAACGAATAATAAATTTATTGCTGTCCTTTTGATGTAACTTACGTGAATAATATTAACGTATTTTCGAAAAACTATCAAATATTCAAACATCCGAATAACAAAAAAGAAAAAAGCGAATATTCGATTGAAATTGCTAGTAACGAGGAAAAATATATTTAATCTATTGACTGGTTTTATTATAATAGTTATATCAGCGAAAATGCGATAGTAATGCAGAACAAAAAATAAATTATATCATCATAATTCCGTTTCAAACATAACATAGACTTAAATAAAAATACGAATTTAATAAATATGAATAAGTAAAGATCAAATAAACATTTTGACGGTATCTAAATTTTGAATTACTTTTTCAAAGCTGGTTTCCACTGTGTTTTGAAAAGTTATTCGACAAAAAGTGTTATCATGTCATAAAATATAAAATTTTATACGAATCTCCGAGAAAAAATAAAAACAAAACGAGTGCTAAGTGAACATTTAATTAAACTTATTCTTTAATTCTAACGGTGACATTTACGTAATATTATATAATTTCAATAAAACCATTAAAATTAAATACCAACTCAGTTATTTCATTTTACTCGTCGGGATTCAACTTTAATTAAAAATGTTAATTGATACTACTGGAAAATTAGCCACAAAAACCGTAGGAAATTGATTGATTTTCAAATAGTCGTTTAATCGAATCAATGATGATTGCAAACTAGGAAAACACACGTACTGCTGTGCTAGTTATAAAATCGCAATGATTAATAAAATGTTCATTTTAAAATTATACATTCTATAATTAAATTTCTGGGATTAGTAGTGTCAACGAGCGATTACAGTCCTGGTCCTTAAACATAATCTAGCAAAATTTGTCACTACATGGAATTTATATTTAATTATTAATTCAAACACTAATGAATTACACTGTGTATCAAATGTCTACTCGAGAAGTGGAATGGGCCAAGTAGCAAAATGGTAAAATTTTTCTATTGTACTTTAAAGTACAATCACGTATTTACTTGATGATTTGGTGGATTGCATATGTTTATTTTATGTAGATAAAACTATTGTGTAGTAGTCAATGCTCCCTCTAAGACAAGAGGTTAGCTGCGCGGAAATTTCAAAGGTTGCGCGGGCCAATCAAATATTATTTGAATAGCTGTCTTGGAGTCCGCGCTATCCCGGAATGACTGCTTCCAAACTGCTGCGAAAATTAGATAACTAATAGTCTTGTCCTATTCCAATCCTTCTATCCCATCTCTTTTTTAAAAAAAGTAGTTAAGCAAATGATGACAAGCAAACTCGTAGAAACTCTTTCTGAATGCTCTACATTGAAAGCATATATGAGGAGCAAACATTCAAAAAGTGTTTTGTCACAAATTTTAAAAAATGGCGTTTTATATTAATTCTGATATCCCATAATAAAACCTATGAATGGAAATCAAAATTAGTGTTCAAAAAGGTTTTTTTTCACATTAAAATGAAATCATAAAGTTGACACATTCATACAAACTGTCACTTTTGCAACACTTAAATCGTCATTTTCCAAGCTTTGTATTTGTGTAACAAAACACTTTTTGAATGTTTGCTCCTCATATAGTCAAACAAGATGATCATCTGGCTTGAAAAAATGCAGCAAGCAGCCAGAACTTTATTAAGGTACTCAACAGTTTACACCAATGAATCATGCTGAACAGTGGCGAATTACCCTTTCAGTGAACAAGCCCTCAAGCCAAAAGCTTAGAGAAAAATTTGGTAGTAGTGTGTATTTATCGAGCTCACTTCAATTTTAAGATACTTAACGACATATAGAATATCAGAACGGATGTGGCTTAGTTTTTCCTAAATTACCACTCAGCTCACTTTACCTCTTAGGTGCTCAAATTTACTATCATCATCTTATGTAATTCTGTAGTAGCGATTAATAATCGTTAACCAAGATTTGGTTTAGTTTTATTTATTTACAGTGTATAAATAGTAACTTCTATATAAATTTTATTCAGAAATTGTCTATGCTGTAATTGAGAGTCAAATGATTAATTTATTGTTTTGTCTAAAATAACGGAATACAGAAAAACAATTTGCATTGTCTTACGAAAAATTACAGAAACTGCGCGACAGGTCATCCAATGCAAGAAGTATGTTTTCTCTCGACGTCTTCACTTAACCAGGTGTCGTATTGCTCTCATCCACTATTCGCACATACACATATACTGCCCATAATTCAATGTCAACAGTTTCCCGCAAGTAATAGGTCGATAGCAGTTTAATAGTAACTAGTCTATTATTTGTTAAATTTTACGTTAAAAATGATCCGTCTCTACTCTAACAATCTTTAAGATTTTTTTATGTACAATAATATAGCACAAATCAGTTTTTTAGATATCCACAAACGGTTCCAGAGATGGTCTATATTAATAGGTTGTCTCCGTTTATTCTGACGAAGTGACTAAATTAGAATAGTGTTAGGGTGCTCACTGTTAAAACGTGGTGGAAATGCATTATATTAAAACAAACACAATATTCCTTTGTACTTATTTCCATTTTTATTTACGATTTATTGAAAAGAATTATTGTTTTTTACACCTTTTTATTTCAATTTGTTTTGTGTAAATAACATTGTTCAATTATATTTCCTATCAGTTGATAATGCTCGCCATAAGCGAAACCAATCCTGATTTTGGAAAATAAGTACAAAGGAATATTGTGTTTTTTTTATATTAGAAAAGAGTTACCTTAATGCATACTGTAAACATGCGTTCATTTTTTCTAGTTCTAGAAGAATCGATACATTTAAGTCGTTTTTATTAGATGTGCTAATTATGTATTATTCATGATATATCATCTTAATGGTATAACAGTTATATTTAAGAGGAGATTCAAAAATCATAGACTGAATAGACCAATCGAGCAATAAATATGCCTGCTGATGCATTGTGATTTAAAAATTTCAATAGAAGCTACTTATTGGATAATTGAATAATCATCCACATCCGTCCCTTATTTATTTGATAATCAAATCACATTGTAAAAGTTGGCTCTTTGAACCTAACTGTCCGTACGCATTCATCTTCAAATGAAATTATGAATGAATGGCTTGTAACCTTTCACAACGAAAGTATTCGAATGCGCTGTAAACTTGCAGTTTATCAAATTTATCATTAAAAGAAAACATTTTAACTCATAAAAATAGGGAATGCACTTCACCGGTATAACTAAATTGACCATTTATTTGCGCCGTTTTTAGTGTCTCACTCTTTCATAAAATACAATTGACTAGATAGTAATGCTTTTTCATGTCATATTAGAAATATTATATGAAATTACGTTAACAAGTTACAGTATTTACATTGAAATGTATTATTTACTGCGTGCGGCATACCCATCTACTTCATACCCTTCATCTACTACTAGATTCTTAAGCCAGGTTTTTGATTTTGCGCGTTTTTTTAAAATTGTTACTGTGAGCTTGTCTCTTTTCGAAAACGGGACATTAAAACTGTTCAGGAACACCGGGACATCTTGTCACATCAAGTATAACTAATAATTTATTTTATATCAAAATGTATTTATGGAAATCCCAAAAAAGAATATCATCAAAGCATTTATATTCAGCAAGCTAACGATTTCAATAGTATTTTGCGTCAAGTATTTCCTTCCGATATTTCCAAATCATAATCTGACACTTCCTACCTAAATTATTGTAACATTAAATTCGGAAATTGTTTTTTACCAAAATTTATAATTGAAAATGAGCACCCCAAATTTGGTACAATACGATCATAAGCTTGAATTACATAAAGTTTTTATATTTTTAAACCAATCTCCTAAAATCTTCTGAATTTCAAGTTAAAATACTTTACGTTATAGGTGTCGATATGTAATGATATTTTTCTCATTATAAATCAATACATACATATTAACTTATTATGAATAATTTATTGACGGATAATTTGTCTATTGACCTGACTAAATGCTTGCTCTTCTTGAAGTAATTATGGATTTATTTATATTTCATAATTACACGTGTGGGCACAGAAAGGAAAATAATGATTTATTTACTTCTTTCAAGGCATTCAAGATTTTATTTAGAATTATGGTACAATTTTGGGAAGTCACGCTGATATGTCAGACGATGACCATATTTGATCCCGTTACACGAAAATTGAATCCGACTACATTGACCACTTTACTACGTACCCGAGCCGAAGAATGGTATCAAACGTATATTTATAATTGAGTTGTATATATCTTTGATACTGTAGAGATAGATTTCAATGAGTAATTATTTATTTTATTTGAAATAAAGGATATAAAATAATACAAACATTCCCGTTATTTTACAAAAAGTACCGAGTTGTAACTTTCACTGATTTTGGCAACCCTGATTACAACAACTGGGTTATTATAAAGACATACTTACATTTATATTTATTGCTTAATTATATTGTTTTGTTTTTTTGACAACAATGACAGCCATACAACATTTTAGCTTTGAATGTCGTAAAGGAAAAAAAACCGTACAATCTTGATTGATTGTTTCGTGTTTTAAACGCACAAAAACGCGTTAATCTACTGGGTTTAATATTTCAACAAGCAATATAGAAAACAATTTTAATTTAATAACTCCATAACAGTGTGTCAGTTTCAACAAATCGTTTTCGCTAAGTGAAACTGTTTCTTATAATATTGATCTTTCCACATTTTATGATGAACATATATTATTCACGGGGGATAATTTTATTATTGTACACTCGATAAAGGTGGATACAGCTAAGGCTCGAACTGTCAACTCTCGGAGGATAAATTTATTTTTAAGACATGTCCATGCTCCCTGTGTGAAGCATATGGCCATCTATTGAAGGTATCTCAACAGATTTTTTTTGCTTAGTTGCTCAACTTTTCTTTTTGAAAAGAGTAGCGGAGAGAGAAAGATAGGGCTAGGATAGGACTAGTGGTAAACTCAACATTCTAACTAAGCCCCGTTTTTTTAAGGATTAGTAGGGTGAGAAGGAATATTTAGACATCACAAACACGATTAATCTATTGAAAAAAGCTGTTCGTACTGGGAATCGAACCCGTGAGATCCATCACGGAAGCCAAGGACGTTGAACACTGAGCCACGACCTGGCATAAATATTATACTTATAAAAACAAAGCATATTTTTAAGAAATATGTTAAGAGTGGAATGGGCATAATATGGAGAAAAATACTGTATAACACAGACAATGAAATTCACTTATTGGAAACAGAAGATGTAGAGAGGCATGGGCAACATTTAATTGTGTTAATACTTACTTATGAAGTGTTTTCATAGAATTTATAAATAATCATATATGAGAAGCTTGAGATCAAAAATCACCAGTTCCAATTTTTCGTAAACAGAGAAAAACACACTTTTCATATAAAATTTATGATAGTTTTCATTATGCTTAATTGCATAGAAACAACGAGATTTTTAGCAACGTTAAAAATTGAACTCTATTCTTTTGAATCTGTACTAAAATACTATACTAGTCAATATATTTAATTTTGTCTCAAAACTGGATTTGAGCGTGCTTGATACCAAGTTTCTCATACATATTTATTTATTGATTTGAAATTTTGGATTTGGTAAAACTCTATTATAATATTCTCATTAATTCTAACGATGGCGAAAGCCGAAATAGCTATTAAATATATAAAAACACTGTAGAACTAAATTCGTTGATATTTTTACCCTATTATTCTCATACACATGTAGATCACGGCTGACTTCGATTTTCATCTTAAATTTACCTTTCTAGTCGCCAATCGTGATTTATCCTTTCAAATTTTAATTATGCGGAATTTTACAGCAAATATTGGCTGATGCAAATATATACACGGAGTGGGTTTGTGAGGTTCAACTCTTGATCCCATAAATATACGGAAGGGCAACGAATAGGTTAAGCAGTAATAAATGAGTTATTTAATTACAAGCTGGAAAGTCTGCGGTGGTCGCTTTTGATGTATTTTCAAAAACGAAATAAGCCTTATACATGTAACGCCTTTGTAGTTAGGGGTTGAAAGCATTCTCCTTGCGAATGAGGTCAAACCAGACAGCTGACAGTCGGCTGACCGTCGGTTGATCGTCAGTTGGAAATTAATTGACGTCGCTTACGAGGCGAATAATGTTCTGATATTTATCGATGAAATGTTATGGAATTTTTACTATAAAACACGTTTCATAATATTTGTTTAAGAATTCTATTATGTTAAATTATAAACCAAATATTTTCACACTTGTTTTTATAGCCAAGGTTGTGTTTTAAGACGTTTATTTACCTAGTTTTTACTTTTGAATGTGCAGGTATATACGTAGCAAGAAACGGTAGTAGAGTTACACATAAGTCAAAAAGTACAGTGCCGCAAATCAGTTTTATCAATTTTATCGTAGGTATATTGTTGTCCCCACGAATACTATGTTTTTTTATGCACACTACGTTTTTACTTTGCAGTTAAAAAGTATCCAATGTGTTCTTCGGGTGTAACAAAACTTATTTCTGTTTTTGATTGTTTCAATATTTTTTAAATCGAATTATTATTTACCAGGTAACAGTTTCACTTATACATATCGACTGTGGAAAGGAAAAAGGACGTAACCCACACATAGCAAATTTTACAGGAGGCACAAAAAACGTGTTTTGATGATTTAAGGACTTACACAGATTATTTATTTTACAACCTCAAAGTGCACAGAGACTTCTAAACTGGTGTTTAATTGACATAACCTAATATTAATTAAAAAAAATGTTTTGGGAAACTTTTTTTTCAGTCTTTTTTCTTGGCTTCAATTTTCACAAGCTCATTTTTTTTAAAGCTTAAAAGCTAAATTTAGATACTAATTCGGCATTTTAGATACTAATTTATTTTGAATTAGTATCTAAAATTAATTTAAGATAATTCATATAACATAAGATAATTCATAATGCATTTTGAAAAACTGTGGGTTACGTTCTTTTTCCTTTCCACACTCGATCAATGCACCTTATGCGCTAACAGAGAATTAAAGAGAGATAGAATTCTGCTGCGTTACAGATAGAGAGACAAAATAAAAATATTGCTCGGTAATATCGGACAATTTTCGAAGGTCAATATGGGTTTTTCGAAGGTCTTGTTGGCTCACTTCACCTCCAGAGGTGTAGTGAGCCAACTAGTAAAATGGTAAAAATAAATTTGGTGTTTGATTGATAGCATATTTTTATTTTACAGGGATACCACTATTGTTATGTGTATTAACTGAGGTTACTTCACTTTTACAATACTTTAAGACGGGTAGAATATTACAACGCGTTTCACGTTTTTTTTCTTCAAAAATACCACTTGGCTCACTTTACCTCTAATGGGCCCAATTAACGTTCTTTATTTATTTTTGCACGATTCAATAAAAAACTGAATGATATTTTATTATATCATAGACTTTAAAGAAACAATATTTTCGGCCATATCTGATGCAAATGTGGATTATGTATGTGTGAATATACATACATACGATGGGGTGCATTAACAGATGTTGGTTTTCGGACACCTGGTTGTTACTTAGTCTCGCAGTCTCTCTTTTTTTTCAAAAAAGTTAAAAATAATAAAGAAGTAATATACAAAGAGTAATTAGAAAATGGTTCTCGCTGCGCCTCTAATAAATACCATATATATATTCATGTATCATAACGCAATTCTATGTATCGTTTAAAAATAAATTCCTTGCACGGATTCGAAGACGTGGACACCACAAGCGATCATTAGTTTTAACCATTTGGCTATCAGCGTCCTCGTACACGTTTCATTGCCGTGTATTCAATGTAATTTAACATTTTTTTTCCATCGTAATAAATTTTAACTTTTGCGCACCAAATTTTGTTTCCATTCAGTTAAAAAAACAGCTTTAGTTTGTTTTTATATATTATTTTCTTTTATTGTTCCAATTTCAAAATATAATATTTCAAACACAATCCAAATCTTGCTTATCTTGAATATTTATAGCACCGTATTTCTTTGAATACATTGTGAACTCATCTTAGCAAATATTGAACATCTATTATAAATTCATAACGACAATCAAACAGGGTACTGTTTGTTCAACATTCACTACCGAGTACCGACTATTCCTCCGCGAACGTTGGTTATAATGTATGGCAAAGTATTACGTAGAGAAAAATTTACATATATTTTGTATGCCATGTCGCATGATGAACGTTCATTACTCATTCACTTTTTATTGTTACAGGAAAACACTAATTTAATCATTTTTTGCATCATGTATTTTGGTGTATCGTTTTCGTTTTTGGACTGTTTCAACTCACACCACAGCACATTGATAACACATATATTATAAGTTTACGAGTGATCACTGACTGTCAACATTTATTATTGATAAAAACAGTATTTTAAATTTTGTTTCGATAAATCCCTTCCATGAAAACACTTTTTAAAGGTTATTGTAAACAGTGGCGGATTAAACACACCAGAGGCCACAGGCGCAATACAATTCAGAGGCCCCGCTTTTCGGATTACATAAGAACGTGAAAAAGTTTCATGTAAAATATATGAAAATCTGAACAAAATGTATATGGGTTATTTAATATAAACTATTTTTGAGGCCCCTAAGATTCAGAGGCCCCAAGCGCGCGCCTCGTGCGCTTATAGGATAATCCGCCTACTTGTTTGCTTGCTAGTGAAATCAAATGCGTTTGATTTTAAATTTTTAAATCCTGTAGTTCGTCATTAATACATCAAACAAACTGGCTACCCAGTTGATTATTTGCCAAATATATCGTCACCGAACTGGCAGAAGTTGGTAAGTAACAAAATGATGAGGATCGATAGTTGTGAGTAAACAGAAAATTGAAAGTTTTAGCTTTTTGATAAAGCATTTAGCAACGATATTTTATGTTTCATATATAATTTTAATACCAAATTATAGATGCATATCAAACCGATACTTATCGAATCCTGCCAATAAGGTGACAATATTTTTATCGAAACACATAATATAAGAAAAGACAAAGACATTCATAGCCTATTATTGTATAGATTTTTTAAAAGATATTTTCAGAATGCACCAATAAGAAAACAGTGTACAATTAAAATTAAATCTTAGTTTATTTTATTATATCATTTGAACACAGAAATCTAGATGTCGCTGTAAAGACTGAAAAAAAAATCGTGTAGCAATAGCTGCGGAATTACAATATGTACATTTCCTTTAGATTGTATTTCATATAATTACGTTACATTTACGTAAAAAAGTTTTTTCGATATTGGAAAGTTTGAAAAAACAAGGATGGAAAATATTTATTTTACAAATCCGTGAAAGCAATACATTTACTAAGTCGAGATATTTATAACATTGTTACTCCGCTTTTATCGAATCCGGGATCCTGGTAATCAGGGTTTTTTTTAATACTAATATAGCGGTTTCAAAAATACCGGTACTGAATATTAAAAATGAAACAAAGCCAAATATTGAATTTATAAATAACATTACATATTTTATGAAACTTTAATATTGTTTATCTGCTTAGAGCTGTTAATATGTATGTATATTTTTCGAGTGTTGACTGTCTTCTTAAATTAATGATCTTATTAAAATAAAGTGGGAATTAGTACAATTGTGTATTTGTCTTTTTCGATGTATCTACTAAATATCAATATTGACTTAACTTTTTAATTTTAGATATTAACTTTCAATGATAAAGTATTATTAGAAGGAACTGTAATTAATTAAAAAAAACACCCATTTATGATTAAGATATAATAAATTGTGCTATTTATGATTAGGTTCAATCAGAATCTAAATATAGCACAATGGTTGATGTTGTTTTTCACTTCTCATATTGAATTTTTACCAGCTTACCAACTGTTCATAATTGAGAATGATTGCCCCGTTTCACGCCTTAATGCAGGAAGTGTGGAGATCAGAAATTTGACCTTACCTATTCGCGAAATATCGATTTAGTTAGTAAACAGACGGTGACTTTTGTCTATTCAAGATTTACCGTGAAAATTGTAACCGTTTTTATTGTTTCACCTTGGTTTGCAAATTCGATATTTTTTTTCCTTTCTACAGGAAAATACTGCAATTTATCGATTAAACTTTGGCCTATAAAAGAAACAATGAAACTACGTTTCAATTATTCGACTAATCGGTATGGGACCAGATACAGATATAAAATATTCACTTCCGTCGAAGAAAGCCTTTTCTCTTTTGATATTATTTATAGGGTTCAAGTCTTAACAATTTGTTACATCTATGCTGTGAAATATACATATTTTTATTCTGCCAATTGAACTTATTGACAAATTATATTTAAATGAGTCGTATCTACATACAATGAAGAGTATATAGTTGTACATTTCGGTTGTGGTATTCAGTCAGTAAGGGCAGTTTTTAATCGATTTGTGAAGGTAGGTTATCACGTATGTGATGTCTTAAATTATCTTCCCTTTGGTATCTAAAACAAACAACTACATTCGTTATAGCGCTATCCTTCTATTAGGGCTTATACAAAAACTTTCTTTTTAAGAAACCGGTTTTCGAATTCGCGGCCAAATGTTTATCCCCAATGTGGCGCGACAGCCAATAGACTTTTCCCACCCCTACTTTAGATGAAAGAAAAAACTAGCCTCTGTTGGAATAAACTCTGTAAAGAGTTCACATGTTTCACAATGGGAGCGAACATGGATTCAAAATAATGTATTTTTAATTTGATTGATATACAAAGTAAAATGAAAGTTACGGGAATGATGGAGACTGATATTGACATGTTATTTTAAATACATTGAGATTTATTAGACAAGTTTAACTCGTTTTGTGAACATGGGACGTTGTATGACACCATTATTATCATCACCATGGCCGCATCATTAATTTATGACTATGGGAGTGGCGCGATGGGAGTGTCAGCAGTTTACGGATTTGGATAATCCAAGTTCAACTCTCGTAACTAGCTATTCATCAAAATAATTTATGTGGTGATGCTTTGCATTTTACGATCAGCTTAATCAACAGTATTTGCATTTCCTATATACCTATAAAGCTTGATTTATATTATTTAATATACAATACAACAATTTTATAATAGTTATTGATAATTGTCAATTGCTTTTTTTTAATTATCAATATTTTGTTTTCATTTATTTAGGATATGTATATATTTTTTTTTGCCATACTCTTAATAATTATTAAAATTTAGAGTTTATCTCAAAATAAGTGTTTCTACGAGAACTCCTTGTTACTCAGTTTCTCAACCTCTCTTTGTTTACTAGTACTTACCTTTCTTTGATAAGACTAGTGGTTAGCTAATCGCTCTCGCTACGCCCTGTTTTGAGAATACGATGGTTAAAAGGGGGCAATTTAAGACATCACAAACATCCATCTCTTCGAACAGAAATTCAAAAATCGATTAAAAAATATATATAAAACTGTTCATACTGGGATCGAATCTAACGGGATCGAGTTCCAGTATGAATATATTTTTTTCAATTTCTGTTCGAAGACATGGGGGGTTTGTGATGTTGTCTAAAAACTTCCTCCCTCCTTTTCCAATCCTTTAATAACACGGCACAGTGAGAGCGGTAAATTAACCATTAGTCTTGTCCTAGCCTTATCGATCTATTTTTACGACTCTCTTTGAAAAAGAGAGGCTGAGTGACTGAGTAACAAACCGTTGTCGTAGAAATACTTATAATGAGATACTGCCTTTACGAGGCCATATGCTCAATATTGGGAGCGGACATGGATAAAAAATCACAATTCGTAGCACATTCAGTGGCATAGCGAAGTTAACAATTACAATGTTGTTGTTTTAATCGAATGTTAGATTTGAAACCCTTCTTGCAAACTTTTTGATTTATTTATTAACATTTGGCACTGAATCTTAAATATAAACCGGATTTGTACTTTATTTATGGATTGAAAAAAAAAGATTTTTAAGCTATTTTTAAACGTCTTTTAAAGAATATTTTTAGAAAAAACCTTGACTAAAATTAGTATATTATAATTCTGTGACACATATTAGCTCGACACGACAGTGGGTTAAAGCTACAAAGAAAAATAACGTCACATTTCGCTGACAAATTCCCTTTAAATTCTCACAAATTAATTATTGCAAGTTTGAATATTTTCTGACACCTTCTTCTCTCATCTCGTGATTCGGATGGCGTCTAAATGTCAACTCCTTGGCAAAAGGCCATGTATTTATACATGCAGCACACTCAGACTGAGTTCAAATCCGTCAACATCTTTTTATCATTACCTCGAGTTGGGCGTTGAAAATTAGCTGTTATGTCACTTATGAGTTAACTGCTCGTTATAATAGTTTATTTTGATAGTTAACACGTTTCAAAATAGCTCAGGGTCATAAAAAAGATATTTCTTACTGCTCTATAGCGAGTTAAGATTTCTGATGAAATTGTTTGAAATATCTCTTCTCTTAGTAAATCCTGTACAGTAAAATAAATTTGTTTCCGATGAATTTCGATCGCAAATCGGTATAGGATAAGAAGTGCAAAATTTAGAAATCCACGTGAGACTTTAAAATAGGTCTCAATATTTTTTTCATTTTGACAATTCCGTAACTTCCTGACTTTTTTAAATCGTTCACTGGCAAAATATTTTCCGGGATTTCAAAATCAGAGACCAACAATTATTGAAATCCTGAATTTTTCCACAGATTAATGGTGAATGTTCAATCCCGAAAAAAGTGATTCTGGGATTAAAAAAGGATCCGGGATTGGATGCCCTAGTATAAATATAAATTTTTGGCTACCTTCTCCTCGATCGTGCAGAAAGTATATCGTGGAGAAAGAGACATTTATTTTTTAACGGACTTAATCCCAAATTCCAATATTTGCACCAGTAGGCAAGGGTGCTCTCATCTCATCTCTGCTGAAAGATATTTTGAGTCTAAAATGGAATATTTTTATTAAATGAAGCGAAATAACTTGATTGTAAGGATTGCAATATTGAAAGCATATATTTTTTATTTATTACCGATTTCACGGGTTCGAGTCCCAGAACGAACATCATTTTTTCGATCGATTTATCGATTTTTGTTCGAAGAAATGAGTGTTTTTAATGTCTAAAAACTTCTTCCCACCCTTCTGATACTGCAATAACTGGGCGTAGTGAGAGCGATTAGCTAACCATTAGTCCTGTCCTAGCTTTTTCCTTCTATCCCTACTACTCTCACAAACAGTTCTCATAGAAAAAAATCTGTTGAGATACTTCTATTAGGAGGCCATATGCTTTACACTGGGAGCGGACATGTATCGAAAAAATATTAGATAATGAATTTTAATAAATCTTCGTTATAAATTAAATATGAAATTCCAAAAAAAAATGTCTTAACATTGCTCACTTTATTAATATTTTTGTTGGTTCTTTGAACCGTCGAATAACAGATCAGAAGCAGATAGCGTTTCCACTTGGCCACAGTGGTCGAGAAATAAATACAGTAATATAATAATGATTTCCGTTAGCAATCATATTTCACTTCCACTGTTATTATTGACCTACGTTTCCGCTTTCTCTTAAAATGTAAAAAATAAACAGAAACTAATTTCAGTATTACGTCAACCGATCAGTTACAACCAGGGCTGTGAAGTCGGAATCGGAGTCGCGGTATTTTGGCCGGAGTCGGAGTCAAACTCGTGACAAATGAGCGGCTCGAACTTTTTTTGAAATATATATTTAATGATGTGTATTTAAACAAAATAATCAAAGAGGTTAACATTTCATGCTTGGCTGATGCTTGGACGATGATCTGATGGTATACATATATATATAAGTTAAAATGAAATTATTGAAAAATTTCCTCCGAGTCGGAGTCGTTAATTATTTTAATGCTGGAGTTGGAGTCGGAGTGGTAAATTCCCTCCAAGGACGAGCGTCACCATATGGTCACACAAAACACCGTTGTCTATTGATCCCACTATTCATACTTTTTCTACCTGAATATCGTTGCTTTTGCTCATATTTGGTTAAGAAGGGTACGGACTACAGTTAGCCATCAGCCGTAGGAACAGGAACGGTCTCCAAAAGCTCATGTGATTTTTTGAATTTCCGTTTTTTTTAATTTACTTTTTGAAACTGTTAGATATTTTTTTATAAAAACATAAAATTATTTACAGTTATTTTGCTAATATATTTGTTTTGAAATTATGTTGATCTAAAGAGGTCAAATTGTAAATATTTTAAAAAAAATCACGTTTAGCTATATTTCAACCCCGAATGTTTGCAAGCCCATACGGTCACTTTTGTCCTTACTACTGTCCGTACTCAATATTACACGGTAATAAAAGGATGAGCATGACTATATAGTCATGCGGGGTTTCTATACAACGACTTTGCGTTTTTTTTTTTTTAAATTTTGGATAGGAATAAAAGTTATCCGTGATTTCAATATGGCTTAGAAAATATTTTTTTTATCGGAAAAAAGCTCTCGTCTCTGGAGGGTTAAGACTGGAGTCTGAGTCGAAGTTGTCTTTTATTCACGCGACTCCACAGCCCTGGTTACAACTAACGTTAAAATTAATTTTATAACATACATTTTTCAATGGAACTTTTGTAATGATATATATAATTTATACAGTGACCGATAGATATATTCTAATACATTTTTGGCATTTAATAGAATTTTAAGCAAGTACTCTACAGTATTGCGGTAAATATGCTCCACGCTGGCTTCCAGATGAGCTATTCCCACATGCATGCGCTTATTTCAGACAATTTTTCAGACAAAGTGTATACACGCGGGAATAGCACAGTAGAAATGAAAAAACGTTTTAGTCAATAAAATATGTTATGCACATGGGAGAAGTATACAGTAGCCACTATAGCAGCCATACTAAACCTTTTTTTCCTCCGGGCAGTATTAAGATTTTGGCTTCTCTACGTGGGCCGCAACATATTTATAGTAAACCATAAATATAACACATACTATACTGCACACATATGTATGTATTATGGTGTCAAAATAAAACTATTTTATTCTATGTAAATATAAACATACGTATACATGTATGTATTCATGTATTTTTCATAGTAAAAAATACGTAAAAAGTACCAAAAAATACCAATGTATCTAAAATATTAAATCGTTTACTTAAAAATTTATGTGAATTTTGATATTGAGTCAAAATTTTAACTATCTTTTAAAAATATATGGTGACTATAATTATTTTGGGCCGCACATAAGAGCTGATTGGGCCGCAGGTTGAGTATGGCTGCACTAGAGCATCCCTAGACAAACCTCGGTCATTTAATTTTTTTATGCGACCCAAAAACTTTAAAGTTTTTTCAAATCTGATAGATGAAGTGAGCCAAGTAATAAAATGGTAAAACCTTTCTGTTGGACTTTCAAGTACAATCACGAGTTTGCTTAGTGTTTTGATGGATTGCATATTTTTATTTTAGGGAGACACTATTCCAAAAACTATTTACTGAGTGAGTACACTTCACTTTTACGAAATATTAAGACAAGTGTAATATTATAACGTATCCAACATTTTTTTCCTACAATACCACATGGCTCACTTCACCTCTTATGGGCTCATTATTTATTTAATAGTCTAAAATATTTGTTTTATGGTCAACTTCAATAAAAATATACAATGAATGTTTTAATCGAATAATTCAACTACGTATAACCAATTTTAATTGTATATTCTACTCAACGGTATCGGTTGTATCTAAACACAGTGGCATCATCATTGGCAGGTTTTTCAAATAGCGATCTTATAAAGCCATGTATTTTTGTAAATATAATCACTAAAAACATACTGCGGTCATATTCATCAAAAATCCACGGTATTAGGGAATTGATCCAGAATGATTAATTATATGAGTAAAATTAATTGATAATCAGGGCTTTGAAGTCAATCATTAATTGAAATACAAACATTTATGCATTTTAGATATTTAAAAATATGCAGGCTACATATAAAATGGTGCATCTATTTAAATCGTAATCGGATTTGTAAATTTCGGAGTCGGAGTCAGTGTTTTTTTCACGTCTCTACAACCCTGTTAATTACATAAATTTAAATAGCAGGTTAAATAATAATATTAAACTCGTTATTGGTCACTATTTTATTGTTAGCGACATCTGCTGCAATTGACCTGATGCATACCCACTATTCATTCATAAATTAGCACAGAAACAAACCACTTTCCTACGCTGAAGTAAGTAGTTTTTCACACAAGCAAAAAATCATTACACTATTTTTTAATCATCTAAAAAAATCAAAATAGTTTGGCTCACACTCAATTTCTTCATTGTGTATTATAAATCAATTCATGATCAGCTGTTATGATTTTAAATTAAACATTTTATAATTTATGTAATAGTAAAAATATAATTGTAAAATAAAAAAATGAAACAATAAAAGTAACACTGAATCGTAATATACGACAGATTATTTCGGAGTATGTTGAAAATGAAAAGATATTTACATATTTTACATATTTGCGATGCACGTCGTTTCATTTGATTTCGGGCTATTTTAAAGAAGAATTACAGGGTTTTCTTATTAAATGAGTTGATTATTTATTTAAAGGTTGTTCTGATAAGAATTGTTTTTATTAGCAATCCAATTTTTGTGTTGTATAATTATTAGAAATGTTGACACTTATTAAGAGTATACATATAGACGTATCACGTCAACACAATGGTTTTTATCAAAATAGGCTTATTTGCGTGGTAGTCGAAAAACATTCTTTATACCAACATTTCAATATTCATCTTTTCTTAGAGCGCCACGCACAACAGCTGTACATTGGTCATTCGTCGTTTTATCGGTTGTTTCCCACCATGTTTATTATTTTACAAGGGTGATTTTATTAATGAGTATTGTAACCAATGACCATAAAGAAGTTCTCATGTGTGTGTGTTACTGATCCATCGTATGGTAGAGACGTTTGATAGGGTTATCCACGAGATCCCCATAATTCTAACACTTAAAAACTATTTTTAAGATGGTTTTTTTTATTGTATCAACAACATAAATAAAAATCATTTTTTTTTTGTTTTTTTAGAGTAAATACTGTTTATATTTTATTTATTTAAAAAAATTGTTAACAAAGAACTAATAATTCCTTTGAATAGGCTACAAGCAAAAAAGTTGGTTGAAAAAATATTATACTTCCTTGTCGTTTTCTCATATTTTTGTTCTACTTTTAACATTATAGCTATTCTTTTACATAACCTCTCAAATATTTTTTAAGGAATTGTCTAGTTTTCTATGCTAATTATAATAACTTTTATTAAAATCCATAATTTACATGACCAACTATTTTGACTAAGTAATTAATGACTTCAGGCTTCGATTTGAAAGAATAAGTTGTATAAGTATAGTTGTTATAAATAAATAGTTTTCAGAAACTTTATTTTTAATTTGATAAAAATAATCTTCACATTTATTGAATTAAAAAAACAAACTTTAGTTAGGAACGTCATGATATATGGTTTTCTTTAAAGGTGAAATAATCATTATCTCTGCAGGTTGTGAGTTCAACATATTACATTTTTATTTTATTTGTACTTTTTTTCCAGTCGAAGGTGTCCCGAGCGACAGTGGTCTTCCTCAATATTCTGAAGATCCTTTCGTCCGCTCTCCACGATCTCCCAGACCAGTCCAGACATACTACCCTGAGACAGAATTTAATGCCAAAAGTAAGTGCTTAACCCAGTAAACGTTTTAATGTGAGGAATGGCAAATGTCCAGGAAATATTTGGGGAAATTTTATCAGTCATAATGTTTTGGTTTGCTCATTTTCACTTTTACAAGTGATGTAATAAAGTTTGTCATTTGGTAATTCAATATTTTTGATTTATAATTTTTAAACATCTTTGAGTAGTTACCATTTCTCCAAGTTTGGTTCCATCCAATCCACAATTTGATTTACTCGATATATTTTAAACGCAGTTAACATAGTTAGTTATCAGTTAAATAATAATATCAGCTGTTATTTTGATCGTTGATAAGACTACGAAAGATTATTGGAAATGGAAAATCGTTGTTAAATAGCAAAAAATAAACAGCTAGCCAGTAATTGTTCAATTAGAAAAATGCGATATGGTGTTTACTTTGAATATAATATGTAGTTTACAACGATCGATTGATACAATTGTAGACCTCGAGTAGTAGAAAAAACACCCACAAAGTGATAAGAAGTCGTTGATATCAAAAGTGGTTTATGTTATGTATATAACGAAATCCTATTATATTTAATTACGTGCTGTTTAGTTTCAGTGCAATTGTAAAAATGAGCACATGAAAAATTGTGTTGAGAATATTTTTCAAACCTTTTCAATATATTTTCTCAACAAAATATTTTGTAACAAAGACCAGCATTGTGGGTGTGAAATAAATTTGTATTTTTTGAAGTTAATCTTGCGTATTTATATTATATCCTTGATTTTAAACCGAGGAAGTTAAAAAAATTCTCACTCTTGATTTATTATGAAGAATATTTTTTATGATATAAATAGTTACACCTCGTGTTTTTCTGGGAATTGTTTTTGAATGAATATATTAAGATATACATAATACATAGTATAATAATATAATGTCTCATACATAGCTCTTTTTTGAAGTCTTACCAATGCTGATATAATATTTCTGATTACCTTGACGCTTGAACTTACTTAAAATTGATTAATTTATGTAATTACTAGATAAAGCAATTTATTGTATTTGTTTTGAACTACAAGTTAAGATCAGTAGTTTGATATTTTAGTTTTTTTTATCCCGCATGGTCAGTTTTACCATCCACATAGTATTTATTCCATTTATTTTTAGTACTTACAGTACCCTTACAATACTTATAGTGTAGTGTTTTGTATAACTACTGTTTTCTTGTTGTATTAGTGGCCCAATGTTTAGTCTCCTTTAATATTTCGTTTAAATGCCACCATTAAACACCAATGCGTTTATTTACACGGTAAGAATTTGTCTATAGGTGAGTTGTTATATTTTTTAACAACAATTTAAGGTTGTTTAAGACATTTTTTTGTAAAAACTGTGTAAATCAAGGTATTGGTATATTTTATTGCATTGTCATTTTTCACGAATTACATACATACATACACATAGTCACTTGACAGAATATTCAATATATATATTTAATTATTTTCTTAACTCAAGTTGATGCATAATTACACAGTTCCGCGAATATCAAGCAACTTGACTGTATATTTCATTTATATAATTTATTGTGAAAAATAGATCATATCAGAAAATAGATTTATTCACTTAGTAAGATTTTCTGTTGTATAATGAACGATGATTCATCTTCGCCTAGATGCGATAAGATTAATCGGAGACGGGAGTTATTTCCACTTCAAAGAAAATATAATATTCATTCAAATCAACATAAACAAAAAAACATCATATTTTTTTATTTCGAACGGTAAACACTGGTGATATATTTAAAATTTGAACAATCAATTAGTACAATTTAAATAAAAACTACTAATAAATTACATTTGGGAACTGGGGAAAATAAGCAAACGAATACTGATCTGGGGTAAGGTTACTGGTCCTTCTTCTTCTTTGGTGCTATAGTTGGGGGCAAAATTAGGCGGCTTAATAAATCCCTTTTAATTCGCTTAATTTTTTGGTTTATGTCCTACGCCAATCGTTGAACCTGTATTAGGTCACGGTACTTGAAGAGTTAGGTTAGGTTTAGGGGTACGCGCTGCACCGAGTTTTGGCTGCGCCTGGTGCAACAAGCAGGTTATACATTTTGATTTTTATTAAAGTATTTGCATTTTTCTAAGTATGAGCATGAGGAGTACTCGGTGTTTCGAAAATTATTGAAGGGGTACGCATGTGTCAAAAGTTTGGGAAACACTGATGTAGGTCATATCTCTCATACATCAAGAGAAGTCGCAGTATTTTAATGTTCGCTCTTCCATCCATAGCAAAAAATATAAATTGCTTTGAAGGCTTAAATTTTAAAATTATGTAAAATGTATTTCTGCCCCTTAAATGTAGCATATGGTCTCCAAATGGAGATATCTCAACAGAAGTGCTTCTACAAAAACTGCTTGTTACTAAATTGATTAACCTCTCTTATTTTCGAAGAGACTAGGGATATTAAGGTTAAGACAGGATCAATAGTTAGCTCATCGCTCTTGCTACGCTCCGTTATTGAATGATAGGAAGAGAGAAAATTTACAGGCATCACCAGCACCCAGGTCGGAATATGCTGTTCGTATTTTACAATAAATTTATCTGAACAGTTAGAAAAATGTCTGACCCGTGGGCAGTTACTAATTATAACTGAAACAGAATGCACTTACCAATGTTCATTTTACAATGTAATGAAATTTATTTCTCTTTGCCAAATGAGCGGGAATTTTAGTGGAGAAAATGTCGCCATTCTGTAAAAGCTTCGTAACGCAATTATCCGTCCCCGGCGCCTATTTTTTCGCATTACTTGTGTTAGTCAGTATGCCCTCGTAGTAATACCGTCCACCTACTGGTAGTTACTCACTTACAATGAAAGTTTTTTCTTGGACACTGTGTACTCGTCTCATTAAAGTATATTCGCGCTCGTGCTTTTTTTTAACATGGTGCTTGAATAGTACAACAATCATTAAAAAATATTTTTTAAAAAAATAATTTCTAACTTTCATTTTGATAAACCTACATTAAGTTGAAACGTAATCCTGACTAAGGATTGCAATACCTGATGAATATATCAACACCGGTTATTCAATATTTATTATTAAATATCGGTAAAACAAACAGTTTAAATAAAGCATTAAATACGACCAATTGGAATCTCAATACTGGGCTAGTAGATCAAAATCAGTATTTCGATATTTCATATAAAATACCAACATTAAAAAATGTATCATAATCATAAACGGGTGGTTTTCATAAATAACGTTTTCTTAAAATAATAAAAAAATTAAAAGAGTCTTCATTTCTGAAACTTATCAACATTGATACAACTATTAACAAATTTTAGATATTTCTATTAACCCAGAACAGTTTTATTATAATATATTATGGTTTAAATGAAATTAAAAATCAGTTTAAGTTAATTTTCAACTCTGAAATATCGGCATTCTTACATTCTAATTGTGGCATTTTGGTATTGAAAAAACACCATGAATACAGAGATATTGGTATTTCAATCTTTGGTTCTGACGATGGCGTGAAGACAAAACAGCAATAAACTTAATATAACAAAATGTTGAACTAAATATAGCGCTGTTTTAACTAGTTAGTTAGTTTTCAATGTCTATGAATTTTATTTTTATTTTACAATCACTAAATTGGACCATCTTGAATTATACAAAACGACTTTTAATAAGGAAACAAATTAAATGGTCGGAATTTAAATCAATTTTTGGTCAGAATAAAAATTTGAACGGTCAGAATAAAAATATTATACGGTTAGAATATTTAATAACAATTTTGGTTAGTAGGTTAGGTTAGGTTTTTTTTTTAAAATCTAAATTGTGACTATTTATTCTGATCGATATATTATGACCATTAAATATAAATTCTGACCAATTTTATTGAAATTCTGACCAGAAAAATACCAGCCTTTTAATAACAACAAAATACTAGCTATGATGGCGAAACCTCGACAGAGGTAATAAGGTAAGTAAAGGGAACGTAAGAAAATTAGGGAAAAATAAGTGGTATTCGTTAAATCAGATCGGGTCCCTTGTGAAAGACGCATATGTATGGGAATGGTGATATAACAAAGCGCTAGTTAAAAAAGCTAGCTTGTATTTATATAAATGCATTACAAAGTTCAGGCGTTTGGCTTTGTTAGACGAATTTGTTCGACTAATCCTGTTAGACTTAATGAAAATAAATAAGTAAAAAACTTCACTGATATACTCTTTCTCTACCATACAATAACTATATAGTTTAAAAAATTATGGCGATGTTTTGAAATTCATTCAATATTACAAAAAAACAACTATAAATTTGATTACAATAAAAAAAAATACGCACAATCTTCATTTTGAAATATATTTCTTGTATCTCCTTGAATAGATTTTCTCTGACTTTTATTAGAGCAAACGAGAACTGTCATTGTTTGTATTTTTTCTTTATATAAATATGATCTCATATTATTTATATTTTATGACTTATATGATATATAGTTATATTATAAGTTGATGTATCGTAATTTTTTTTTATTGATATTAGAATTTTTGGTTCTCAATGGCGCGGCGCCCTTTTGGTTTTTTATAGTAGATATATTTTAAAGGCTTAGAATTAAATGAACTTTGGGTTAGATGATTTGCACTTATAGTGTAGCTCCCCATAGAATTCTGTTTGGTTACAATATTTATTTTTTTAATTATAATAAAATATTATATGCACAAATGGTTGTGATCACAAATTAAAAATATACATTAAATATGTATTTTATTATATTTTCAACAAAATCAAAAATCAAGTTCACTTGTACCGGTGGAAACCATCCAATCGACAAGTGAAATCATTTTAACCCTATTTTAAAAACAGTATACATTTATCAATGTTGACAAATGGTTATTGCATTGTGTTTTTTTCAAATCTAAAAAAAATAATGACACTCTTGTGGCTTGGATCAGGTTTTATGTAATTACATTTGTTTTGATTTCAAGGCGCATTCACGTGACAATTTATGGTTTCCCGAAAAATAAAAAAATGTCTGTCGAGAGACCGGCAGCTTAGCCAACGAGGTCGCTCACTTGTTTACTCATCGCTGTACAATAAAAATAAATGCAAGAATCTCTTCTCTACCTTAAATCTGTATTTTATTTTATACTGGTTAGTCACCGTCTCAAAATATTGTATGTTTATGAAAAAACCTAAGTTAGAACATAAGTTTTCTAAAGAGATTCTCTTATATTTAAAACAAATGTAAAATTACATTTTCTTTTATAAACTGCATATATACCAAGGTCACACTTATTTTTTTATTTATCAAATTAATGGAGTTCTAAATACTAAGGCGCATTAGCGTCAATGTTCTTCGAGTCTTCTATTTTCCTGGTGCTAAGGGTCGTGTTTATAGGCTATATTATTATTTTAAAGAAATATCAAATTTCTGGAAAATCTTTACGAAGCCTTAAACGAATTTTACATATTGTCTCGTTAAAATTTTGAAGGTAAGAGATCGTTCAGTTATGATGTTTGCCTATCTCGCTGTAAAAATTTTGAGCGATTTTACGAACAAACTCGCGGATGGTTGGCATCTTCAAACCTGTATAAAGCAGTGTATTACACACGTACCTCTGGGTGTTACAGATCTGCCAAAGTGATTTATTGTTGAAAAAAAAACACCTCTAAACAGATATCTTAGTACAGTGGTTTCCAACCTTTATGTTACTGCGCCTCCCTTTGGAAAAAAATATCCTCGCGCCTCCCCATCTTTTATTTCATATAGTAATAAAGGCACGTTTTACGGGGAAAATAAATTATTTAAATTGTTCACGCCTCCCAAGTTGGAAATCGCTGGCTTTGTATTTTCCGGATTATTGAACCAGCCAACTATTCAATTTCTCTTTGTTTTACATTGTTAATAAGAACCAAATATGAATTTACAAGTATAATTTTTTGATACTTTTAAAAGGGTGACCAATAAACAACCGGTCCCGTTGTTGAAAGGAAAAATAGATGCATAGGTTTATGTGAATATTGATTCTTTAACGCCTAACCCCTTATCCGGTCGTAGAAATGAGGCGAACTGAGTAACTCAAATCCGTTCATCATCACGTCATTCTATTCCAACCCTCTTCATTGATAGGCTGAGTTAATAACTAGCGATTAGTTATATTTTAATAGATTTTAACGAACAACTTTGCAGTCGTAGCTGATGATAAAGTTAAAAAATATATACAAAATTTCTTAACATTTTTTTAAAAACTATAGAGATTTACCATTGGAACAGTAGGTTTTTTTTATTTCTAGTTGCCGATTACTAGTTGTTTTGTTATAAAATATATCAATCATAAAAAAATACTTGAAAGTTTCGTGATAATATTTGCAAACAAACGGCGATTCTTATCCTACAGACATTAAACAAACGCCAATATGACGTCAGACTGAATAATAAGATGGCGTGAAAAATTGGCCGCTAACTTATGTGTGTCAAGCATCGGATTAAATACCGTTAATTAGGTAATTCGTTAAGTTCATACCAGAAGCTCGCCTCATCTCGACGCTTTTTTTCATCGCAGCGTCGAAATCTGGCAAAGCGTCGCGACGCGTTTTCTATTTCCGGAGATTGCCAGTACTCCATCGGAAGATATTTAATGAAGTTGTATAGGTAAATTTTGAATGCATGATTGGCGCAAGAAAATAAAAAAGTATTAGAAAAAAATATTTTAACTACAACCTCTCCCAATAGTTATAATATGAAATAATAAAAATCTCTTGCTTAAGTTGTTTTTCAGAAAACTTAGTGACAGATGTTGTATGAAAAACAATGCATGAACTTCATTTGAAAAACGTAGGGTATCTCTTCAGTCTAGTGCAGCGGTGGACAAGATGTCGACCGTGTAGCCATTCTGAGTCGCCCGCCTAGTGGTTTGAAACAATAATTGAGTGTGTTTTTTACTACCTCTCCATTTCGTTTTCTTTTCATACGCATTATATTGTGATTTTAATTATTTCACTTTTTATGACAACTTAGCTTATACGGTATTAGTAGACCGCTAAGAATGATTTTAGTATGTCAAAGGTTTGGCCACCCATGGTCCAGTAGAAAGTACCCACATGTAAGAAAAATGTCCGTTAAATCCAGCAAAAAGGATTGTTTATCTATCTATTACTATATTAGAAACAAATTAATAATAAATATTTTAAGCCTGATATGGAACAGCTATCACTGAAAAGAAAAAGATGTCGCTTATTTCAATTTATATACTTTAGCGTAGAGATTGGGAATTTGCTACAAAAAAACTACATTATAGAAGGCTAGGCACGCATACAAAATTAGAAGTTAGGTTATTTTAATTGTATTTTGTGAATTGAACGAAATCAGCTATGAAACTTTTTTCATATTTTAAAATATTAAATGACCGAGTATTTAATTCGTTATAAAGTGACAAACAACTACTGCCAATCAAGATTTTACAATGCACTATTATAAAATACTTATTTATAATTGGACCCATTAGAGGTGAAGTGAGCCAAGAAGTATTTCAGAAAAAAAAAAGTTATGTGCGTTGAAATATTCTGCACGTCTTAAAGTATCCTCAATTAATTACACATTATTTTTATCTCCGTAAAATAAAATAAATATGCAATCCACTAAAACACCAAGTTAAGACATGATTGTACTTAAAGTACAAGAAAAAAGTTTTACCATTTTACTAGTTGGCTCACTTCACCTCTTGAGGGCTCATTATAATATAATTATGAAAATTCTAATTTAGCGTTATGTAAAAAAAACTTCGCTTTAAGGGGGGCCGCCGCATACGCTATAAGAAACTTCACTATAGGGGGACGCTATAAAGGGTTTACTGTATAACCAATAAGAGAGACAAAATCATCTGATAAAATAACTTCATGCTGTATTCTAAAAAGCAATACTATACAGGTGTCAATAAAAATGTTTACCCAGTTGTTTTTATTTTAATTTGAGAATTTAATAAGTTGTCTAAGTTAGAGAGGTTTATTATTATTTATTAGCAATATTTTCAACGCTTTCTGCACATTCCATTGCTGATTTTTACAGACAGAAAAATATGTATTGTTTAAATATTTATAACATGGATGAGTGACTAAAATTGTTTAGAAGGTTTTCAATTGTCTTCGAAACTACTGAAGCATAAACAACGTGGTATTAATAGTAATCGTGTGGTAAAAATATAAATACTCATAAGATAATCGTTCCCACTATCTCAATTGTAGAGGTTTATATTGTGTAGAAAAAAACCATTGCAATAATCCATTCCTATGGATGAAAATTGCAAATAGCAATGTTTGACAAAATAAAACATAAAAACCCTTTTTGATAAAAAAGAGATATTCATACAAGGTCAGTTTCTTTCGAAGATTGCAATTTGTACTATACTTTTTTAGCATACCCCATGTGTGAAAGTTTCTAGACGTATTCCCTCGGGAAAGCAAAGCTTTGAGACAACTGTCATCTGTATGTCAACAGCTGTTCATACTTTGATTTCCGCGAAAGAAACTTTTCGCAAAATATAACACATTGTGACTTTAAAACAATATACCAGTTATCACACCAGCGGGGCGGGGCTATTCTGACATTTATAAGAACTTATACACTATTTAACGTGTGGTACCTAATATTTGCCGTGTTTTTTTAATATTATTTTTCATAGTTGAAACAAGCTGAATATAAACACTACTCTTATATATTACTAACAATTGATTTGTTTCTATTTTGTGCCAATGTACAGCATATAGAAATATACACATAAGAAAACATTATAATATAAGTCACGAGAAGAAGATGCATGGTGTCATAACATCTTTGTATGGGAACGAGTGGAGCCGGGCTCCAATTTCCCTTTCATCTGGGGTATAGTTTTGTTTTACTATTTTTAGATATTAGTTTTTTGTTTGGTTTTGTTTGATTATTTTAGATCATAAGTTAAAGCGTTTTACAGTATTACAGTACAGATGAAAGGAAGGAAAAAAAACAATTATAATAAGAAAACAGTAATACAGATTGAGAAAAAGAAAATTAAATAAGGAAACATATAGTAAAAGAAAATGTTTAAATGCAGAGAAGTTAATATAAGTTTTATATTATTTACTGTGTCTCTTAGAGAAATTTCGTCATACACACATAACATACACTAACATTCATATAATATAATTAAAAAAAAATAATGTATATTATCTGAAAAATACACATTCTCTTAGGATTTTAGAATCAATGATGTTACTATAGAATAGATTTAGAAAAAGTCTTTGTATCATAATAAAGAATACCGAAACAGAAAATCTAATATATTATATAAATCCATTTTTTGAAGATGAAGAAGAGCCGTGATAACTGTACTGTTTTGAGAGATCGTATATCGTGCCGCAAAAAATGTGTTATTACACTTCGCCATTTTTAACATAAGCTATTGAATTTCTCGACCAGTTTTTCTTATTGTAGCAAAACTGTTTAAACTGTTAAGCATGTAATTTAATATTGTATTCGTTTCGCCACAGATTCTTTTATTTTGAAGGGCATTTGTCCCACATTGAATGTGTGTTATATTTATTGACCGATGCGTGAAAACAGGCAGACTCTGATTTTAATATAAAACATTAATCTTGCAGAGCATATCGTGACCTGAAATGAATAACTTTAAAGTCGAATGCAAATTTATTAATTAGTGATATTCACATACAAACGTTATGATGGAAAACTTATACTAGAGTCATTTGTATTTCAAGCATGGTGTCCATATACATATATAGTAACACACTTCTATACGATCTAAGAGTTTTTATATCACGTTTATGACATTTCAAAAACGTGGCTTAAGGACCTTCACGTATTTAAAAAATCGTTCTTTATAAATCATAATTTGGAATTGTAGTACTGAACGAATGCATCAATACTGAATTAAAATAAAAGTTCAACTAAAGCAAAATATACAGCCCATTGTCTTCAAAATACCGAACGAGTACATATACATCGGTTTTTCAGTATTTCATATAAAATATTTATTTTCATTAAAAAACACATTATTATATAATCATAAACGGCTGATTTTATATATAAATAACTTAAGGTTTCTTAAAATATTTATACAGCTTTTAGCAGTTTTAAAATATTTGAATCTATCGCGATCAGATTTATTTAAATATATGAAGGATTCGTAACATTCAATATTCGATTTTGGTCAATTTCCAATACTGAAATACTTTTTTTTTGCAGTTTTGAAACCGATTCGTAATCACGAATGCCGGAATCCCGTTCTCGGTAGTACCAGTATTAACATCCCTAATTGTCATAACACTATTATAATTCAATACTAATTGTTAGACTAATGTATTAACTAAAAATTCTTTACAACTTTTTCTTAATTTGAAAAAATCCATCTTTCAAAAAAATAATTTAATAATTCCAATATAAAACAAAAACAAATGTTTAAAACTCATCGTAAATCAAATTGGACTGAATGTTATATTATGTTTGCTTTTAACCCAAAAATAGTTCAAAACGTTTTTAAAAAAAATACCCATTATGCAGTTCAGCTATGTTTTTTTGTAAAAATTCATATAATGAAATAATTAAAATATTACAGTGGTTCATTGAAACATCTTAGCCCCCTGTTTAACAGTTGAATATAGAAACCACCTTGAAACTAAAGGTGAACTAATGCATCATTAATTAATTTTCTAATACAACATTTGCTTCCTTAAATTATTATTACTCATATAGGTTATCTATGAACCGTTAAAAATAATCAATAATCATTTGACCTTCCCAATAGAACATTAATTGCTTATATAGTATGATCATGAATCATGATTCACATATATTTTATCAATACGGAAAGCATGATAATATGCATACATACATTTTCTCTTTCAAATAATTATTGATAACCCTTTAATGCATGATCTTCTACTTTTAAATAAAAATAATATGTTCATATATATAATACCATGTAATAAATAGTGGGTATGATTGCAGAAAAAATAATTAGAAAAAATTTCGATATTTTTTTTTATCCAAAAACACTTAAGCATTAGAGCAGCCATACTCAACCTGCGGCCCAGTCAGCTCTTATTTTGGGCCGCACGCCCAAAATAATTATAGTCACCAAATATTTTTAAAATATAGTTAAAAGTTTGACTCAATATCAAAATTCACATTTATTTTTAAGTAAACGATTTAATATTTTGGATGCATTGGTATTTTGTGTACTTTTTTATTTGTTGTTCATTGTTGTTTTTTACTATGAAAAATACATGAATACATAAATGTATATATTTACATAAAGTAAAATACTTTTATTTTTACATCATAATGATATGTGTGTTGTATAGTATGTGCTATACTAGTGCTATGTTTACTGTACATATTTTGTGGCCCATATAGAGAAGCAAAAATTGGAATGCGACCCGGAGGAAAAAAATGTTGAGTATGACTGCATTAGAGGCATAAAACATGATTTTCATGCAGTTGATAAAAAGGCAACCCTTAGAATACACAATTAAACTAGCTAATGCTATTATGATGAACGTTGCTTTTTTATTTTAAAAATTGTATTAAAAAACGGTCGAAAATCAATGGCCGCCAAAATTCTTGCTCTGTTCGAATGAAGATTATAATGGTTTGGCATGTGTAGACAAGATCTATTTAAACAATATGAAAAGTAAATATGTATTTTACCATTGGGTATGAGAATAAAAGGTAAAAATAGATAAACACAAAGAAAAACATTGAATATATAGTTATATTGAAAAGAATGATCGACTTTTAAAAAATAGTATAAGTAACAGCGCCCAAATACCAAAAATATTTCAATCAGTAGGTAAAGATCGATGCAGATTTATCTTGTATTCATATATTATATTTGATTTCATGGTTTCTATATGATTTTTGGTTCGGCAGATTAGTCCAAGCTTTTTGGCGTTTTCAATTATGTTGGTCAAACGTTCGGATCGTTGAATGGATTCGGGTCCAGAATCTTCTTTTATGTGAAGTTTGAATTCCTTTACAATAACCTCATCAGAGACCTATAGATCAGCGGTCGGCAAACTTTTTGGGCTCATGGACCACTAAATTCACAATTTTAATCCAGCGGACCACTAACTGGACTTATGTGTTAAATATTACATATTGAAATCAAATGCGTCTAAAAATGCACCAATTTCATAAAATAATGCCAGATTTCTCTGCGGATCATCAATTGATATTAGCTGATTTACAATATGGGTATTTTGTATTATTTTATAATAAATCTGTAGTAACATATGATTGATTTATTAATTATTGAGTTTATTTGTATAAGAGTGATAAAAACATCCGCTCCTTCCCCAAAAAACTACGAATAGCATCGAGATTAACTGAGCCACTTCTGAACGGATTGGCAACCCATCGTTGTGTATAAGGCCTTTTGATGCTTCTTATTGTGAGCAAAAATGGCTTAGAAGTCAAGCTGTTGGCTTGATGATATAACAATTCAAAATTGTATTTAATAATATTGCAGTTTTTTAATTAAAATATGTTCAATTACTCGCCTGCTTTATTTTTATTATTACCCATTAAAAGACCATATTATGCTACAAAGTAGTAGCAAATATATTTTCGTATTGAAATATCGAAAACTTTCCGTATTTATATTTATGCTAAACACAAAACTTTGTATTTGCTTTCACGTGCGTACTAAAAACGTATCAATAAACTTATCCAAAAAGCGTTTTGAATTAAATTTTATTTCCATCTTCAGTGTTTAGTGGGGTTTCATGAGAGTTATTTCGTATTTACTGAAAACCACACGTTGTTTGTAAAACTAGAGTGTTGAGAAGGGAATTTGTACTCGGAGACCGCTAAGTAGCCGCGGAGTGGTGTGTGTTTAATTTATACAGCATTTAGGAAAACAAACATACATTTTGTAAACACACTCTCGTTTTCTTAGTTTGTTTTCACGTTTCGTACAAATATTTAATAGTTCCATTGTAACAAGGAAGCGATTAAACCTTATTATTCAATGATCCCTTAGTAGCATTATATTTACTTTGTTTATGTTGCCCCTATGACCTATTTCAGACAAAACAAAATATTATGTTGATGGGATACTATTTTACTTTCATGTATAAAATGAAAAATTATCTAAAAAACCTGTATAAAACTGCAATCGCAATGGCGTATGATAAATCAACACGAGAAAAATTTGAAATATTAAATATCAACTAAGGATAATTTAATTTAAATTAAAATATATACTACGTACAAGTTTACGTTGCACGTAAAGCATTCTTCCACTGTTATTTTTATATTTCATCACTATAAATCATTTCTTTGATGTTGAACGCAACGTTATTTCAAGAAATTAAGCAATTATTATTGAAAAACTTTCACATGGCTATTTTATTTTGATCTTGAATGAATTAACTCATCTAAATTGAGAACAGGAATAGAATTTACGTATTTTTAATAAGCAAACGATAAATTGTCTTTAATTAATTCTATGACTGAAGTCTCAGTAGTTGAAGCATTCGTTGCTCAAAATATAGAGTTTTCTGTGGGCTTTTTTAAATTCAGTTTTCAGGAAATATAAATATGCAACTAGTTCTACACTAAATAGTTTAGATAAGACTTATCGTTTTACAGTGAACCTTTGCATCATATCAACACTTCCATACCACAACTTGATTTAAAATGTTTTTGAGCTAAAAATTAGGTATATCTCGTATTTCTTTCAAAAAAATTCAATTGACAATTATTTAATTGTTCCCAGTTATACAAAACACTATTATTTATTTTCGCTTTAAGCAAGCTTATAGCTAAGCCTAAATAAATTATTTAAGATTTTGACTGAAGCTGCATGGTGGAATTTTAATATTAAATTTAAATCGTTCAAATTATGTACATTCACACAAGTTTTGTCACTTACGACTTGGGTTTCGCCTTTCGGCATCTTTATGCGTTCAAGTCCACGGATGAACTTGAACTGACGCTTTGTAAATGAATGTATCGTGTTTATATAAGAAATAAATGTATCACTAAGTTGAAAGCCATTGTTGGAGAAAAAAATTAGCCCATGGCAATGCCTACAGATTTGAAAGGTGAGTAATTTAAAACAATATATTTATTTTTGTCTGTCAGATTTTTTTTATTAAACTGGTGTGAATGTACATAATTTGAACGATTCAAATTTAAATAAATAATGTTTTAATTTAATTTTCCCAACAACGATCAAATAAGAGTTTCCTGGTTGTGGTATTGAAGTGGCGATATGAAAATTAGAGTGAAGCTATTATTTAAAAGAAAAAAACAGTTCGTTTTAAAATATCGACCGTTTAAATCAGGCATGGGCAACCTTTCCTAGGTCTGGGGCCAAATTATCATTTTGTCTCCGAGTCGTGGGCCGGACCAAATTATTAAACATAATAAAGTAATATTAAATTAAATAAAACAAGTTGCTATTTCTTATATGGAGGTGATCCTGAACTAGTAGAGTGGAGCCAGTGCAAGCGCCCGTGCCATCTCTATTATTTAATCCCTCCCTGGAACTATTAATTTCTTTCTCTAATACTTCACCAAGACGAATAAAGGCCGGACAAAATAGCTTGGCGGGCCGGTGGTTGCCCATATATGATTTAAATACTCGATTGAGGCGTAGAAAAGTAGTGGATACTACATCTATTTGCCAAATGCGAACCCACTATATATATGCAAATTCTATTTGAACCACTCACTCTACGTCTTGCGTGTACTATTATAAACCACGTTAACTCGCACTTCCTCCAAGATGCCAGATAATTGCATGCCATTGTCATCAGTACACTTAACTCACACAGAATGCGAATTGCTAATATGTACGAATTACATAATGTTATGGATCGAGTGCGACCGACCCGACGGGATGATCTCTGCCCCGATCTTGCACATTTAAGTGATACTATTGCATAATGGCCATCGCGGCGGATAGCGCAAATTGAGACCACTCGAAAATAAACGGAACACATCATAAACAAAAGCACGTCATTATGAGACACGGTTGTCAAAATCATGTTGACCGTGGAAAGGAAAAAGGACGTAACCAACAGTTTTTTCAAAACAGCTTTTTTTCGATAATCACAATGTATCAAACTTGATACCCGTTCTGTCAAAAGGATGTGAGCTGATAATGACGAATTAGTATCTAAATTTAGCATTTAATTTTGAAAAAAGATGAGCGTGTGAAAATTGAAACCAAGAAAAAAGACTGAAAAAAAGGTTTTTCCTAGACATTTTTTATACACAAGCTTAAGAGTCTCCGTGCATTTCAAGGTGGTGTATAATTCATAATTTGCATATGGCCCAAAATCATCAAAACACGTTTTTTGTGCCTCCTGTAAAATTTTCTGTGTGTGGGTTGTGTCTTTTTTCCTTTCCACAGTCGATGTGCTCGAAATAAACACAGATTTGTAATGACATGGAATAGATATCAAGTAAAGAAACCGCATTACAAGAACATTTTGTTATATTGTTTATGTATTGGACAATATTTTGTTTGTATAAACGATAGTATTAAAAAAAAGTATCTAAATAGGGGGTGGGGAACCGTTTTATTTATAAATTTCACATTTATTTATCTGGTTCAACATAAGGCCGCAGCAAAGAAAACGTAAACACACCCCCCCCTCCATAAACTAAATATTGAATGAGCACAGTGAATATATTGCATTATGAAATTGTGTATTTATTTTGAAGATATTCAGATTTTTTTTTTAAATGGCACAAGTGAAAAGGCCGCATCAGAGTAGCCAAGAGACCGCAGGTTCCTTACCACTGCTTTAGATAGTAAAGCGGTAGTGAGTTCAAATGTCAAAAATCAATGCAGCGTAGTCCTCTATTATTTTTCAAGAATGTTAATGTTAATTAAGAGAAAAAAAAAACATTTATATCATTTCAAGTATAAAAGATGATAATACAAAACAATAGATCTGTGTATCTTATCTATATATAATATATTATGTTTATTTTGTATTGCAATTGAGATTAAAGTCTTTTAATTTTATCCTTTTTAATGCACACTTAAATTAATGTAATTTTTAATTATTTATTATTATTATTTATTAAAATAATTCCAAGCGCTCTTTATAGTATTATTAATTCATGAAGATAAAAATTGAAATGAAGCGAAAGTATTGTAAAGGTAAAATACGTTTATATACCATTGATAGACATGTTTGAAGTGATGGATCAGAAAAAAATGAGTAAAAAAAAAGCGACAAATGTACGTAACGCACAAGCTGAAACACAGAATAACCTTTATTTCACCTTTCGTCAAAAAATCGGATGATTATCCAACATGTAAAACATCGTATTAATGATAAACAATAGAATTCTTCACTTCGATGGTGGAATGTTTAATTATTCATTATGAATATTTAAAAAATAGCTTAATAATACGATAAATTACACATTATTCCTCAATTTCAGAGTTGATAAAAAGTACTTTATAATACACCTACTATCGCAAATTATTTATGAATCTAATCAATATATAGTGTATAAAAATCTTTTTGTGAATATGAAATATATTTTTTTGAAAACGTGAATATAAATTGCCAAGAAAGTCAACAGAGTATGTTCCGACAAAGTCTACGCTATTAAGTAACAACATATAACTCGTTTGAACTCACTCACATCCACGCAGAATGTGTCGATATCTAAAAGAATTAAAATAATTTAATTTTACTGTCGTAAAATAAAGTCAAATGTAAATTGAATAAGAAGCCATGTAAAATGGTCTCATGCAAAACGGCAACGAAACTTTAGTTTACAAATTGTATTTATACTTAAATAATCTGAATCGGATGTTGAAAGTATTCTTTCAATTATTTTATTTCATACTGAAAACAAGAAAAAACGTAGAGGAAACTATTGAGCCGTTTGGCTCGCTTCATGTTTGTTATTACAATAAATTAGTAACCGCCTTATCATTAAATGAAGATGTTTATGTACTACCTACATAACCATGTAAAGTTTGCACTCATAAATTGTTATTTCCAATCACAATGCGATACAAGAGTGACGCAAACATTTTGAAGGTTAATGTCAACGCTTTTCCCTGTGATAATATTTACATGACATAACTTTTTGTATAATACAATTTGAAAGCTCTCTATAAATGATGCTTTATCAAAAGGTCAGAACGATTGATGAACCCGCTAAAGTAAAATTTATAATGTATTATATTGGCCTTCTTATCCGTTATGGAAGTCAATAGGAAATATATTTACCTATACTAATATCTAAACAGGCTATATTCAGTATTCCAGGCACGGCATTAGCTGTCGATTTGTATTGGAATGCTGACGTCTGTGTCGGATGTAGCCCCATTCATATCCCACTTGAGTCAATTTCCGCACGCGTTTTGTAATACAAACAAACTGCAAGCTAATGTGGTTATTAGCAATGAAGTATTCTTCACGATGTCGTATAAATAATAGTGGATCTACGACGGGAAAGTGGTATTTAAACCTTTTTAAGTATTGAGCCGTAAAGTTGTAGGGGTAGTTTATGAAATTTGAGGCAGTGTTGCAATCGTTCTAAATCTCCCGGCACCCTTTTATTGATATTTATACCATTGATATACATACAGTGATTAAGTAATATAAAAAAGTGACTATTTTTCAGATCATTTTAACTATCGACTATCTATCTGTCATTGATGCATTCAAAAAGATTTTTCTACCATTAACGATTGATATTTAGCCTATTAACGTATCATTTTTTCAAAGAGTAAGATACGAATCATGTGTCTAGGAAAATACAGATAGTTATTCACTTTTAGGGTGTTCACTGTCAAAACTTAGTGGAAAGGCATTATAATCATAAAATCGAATACTAATTTTTACAAATTCTACTTATTAACTATGATCAAAACCAGTTTGCTCATGACAAACAATACAAGCATTTTTTGATCCGGTAGTTAGGTAATATCTCTCGCTATTGTTCGTTTTAAGGATTGAATAGGTTGAAAGAAATGCAAACAAAACATAAATCCATAAAACGATTGAAACATCAATGTATGAGACTGTTCTCACAGTGTATAAAATATAAATGAAGAGGAAGTAGATAATCATTCGGCTACAGATTTCACAGGCTTACAGCACGATTACATACAATTACGTAAAGTCGGATTTTTAAACAATATTTTTTAATTCGTAGGTATGTATGTCTGTAAGTTTAGTGTGTAGGGGTTAAAACATCAAAGCTCTACTAAACATAATTATTGCATGCAAAGATTTTACGTTGCTATATATTCTAATTATTTCAAATTATATATTATGTTATACGCAAATCTATCCAACAGCTTATCTAAACTTTTAAAATCGATAATCAATATCTTGTATGTAACCTAGATTTTGGTTACTTTTGGGTTGTTCACTGTCAATACTTGGTAGAAAGGTATTATAAAAAATACATTTTTACTTATTCCCACCATTATCTATAAAAATCAGGAATAACACTGTAACATTTTATTATCTGATCGGTTGATAATGCTCTTCATGACCGAAACTGGTTCTGATCTTAATAAATAAAAGTGAAAATTAGTACAGATGTATATTTTATTACTTTGGTTTTGTACAATATCAAATTAAAATATATTAATATTTAATGAACACGATTACGCGAATGTTTTGTTTTTGTAACGTAGATCATTGATATTATACTAGCAAGTCACGTCATGTAGTTATCTTCATATGGTAGACGCAAGTATAAGTGGACGGGCATGAAAATAAACAAGAAATGCCGCTGAAGAATTGTCTGCGTTTATAAATACGTATGATGTGCGAGCATCAACGTGAAAAAATAAATTTATGCGAACTTTAAAATAGCGTTGCAGGTATTCCGTTTCGGCGACTCAGCAGTCAACGAAAACGTAATCTATCTGTCTTAGTTTGAAGCCATATTACTTCTCTTAAATAAGCCAAGACACAGTATGCTTACAGTATTGATGAATAACATTATTGTGTGGCATTCATTTCGATACTGTATTGAAATAATTATATTAATTGAATATACAATTTCTAACCACGTCCGGTCTCTGCATTTAGTTCGTACAGATGTTTGATTTGATAAAGCAGGATCCGAAATTGATTATTGGGATTGCAATAAGCACATATTAATAAATAATTATTTCTTCGCAATTTGATATAATATTATAAGTATTAAAACTCGATGGAGAGCAATAATATGCCACATTGTGACTATGTTTTAGTTTACTGTGTCGAAAAATGCAAGTTAAAGAAACAGATTAAGTTCAGTTGGTAAAAGCCTTGCCATAGCGATTAGGCCGGCTAGTGCTCAAATACCAGAAAGTTCAACATCAAATTAAGATTTATAGTAAGTTTTTTTACATCTCCTCTCCTCAAGTTAATTTTATAATTTTAATAAAATGTCGTAATGGAATTAGGTGTCATATATTTTTTCACTATTTTAAAAAAAAATTAAAATCATTAAAAGCGAGAAGGGTTTAGTAATGTGGCTGCAATGGTGTTGCTTACTACGTCATTTGAATTTTTAGCATAATGCAGTTCATTGAATAGTACATAATACAATAAATAAACTAATTATATTTTGCTAAATTCTAACTAACTAGATTGTCACGGAAACCAATGCCTTTCCATTATCCTTGATTTACACAATCGCAACAGTGGCAAGGCTAGACGTGAAAGCATTAAGCTCGGGATTTGCCAAGTTATGATAAAAGTTGAATTTAACCATTTCTTTGTTTGGTTCAACCGATCCGTCTAATAGAGATTGACATGGCCATGCAGAATACGTAATTGATGGCGGCTACATCCGTAGCACTCATAAAAGTCAACTTTGACGTTGTATTTGGTAAAAACCCAGAATTATTTGATAAATACAGTTTACAAGAAAAAGAATATCATGTTTCCCCTTTCAAACTGCCTTCATCACTTGGATTGTATGAATTGTTAATTCTCGATTGAAAGACAATAAATAGATGTATTTCAGCATGATATTTAAAGTTAAGTTTAAACATTGGGTTAATCTTCTTCTTATTCTGTTGCTACAGTCCAGGGTGAACATTGGCCTCCTTAATTAAGCTTCTACAGTTATGTTAGTCCTCTCCTTTCCTACGCCAGTTCAAAGACACTATTCATCCAGCGAAGCTACGGTCTTCCAATGCTTCGTCTTCTTTTAGGATTATAAAATTTGAAACGTTTTGTAGATTAACTGATATCCATGTGTGATATGTGTCCGAGTAGTAACAATTTAAATATCGGTTGTCAAATATTCAACGAAGACTTTGAAGACATTAGCTTAATACAAAAATGAAATAAACTGAACACTATTGTGTGTAACTAAGAAATGCCATTATCGGGAAACCAATTACTGATGAAGACATCACATTTTGTTTGCACAAAAAAAACATATTGGGTGTTAAGTAAAAAAACAGATTAGACGCGGAAAATGTGTCCGAAAATAACAAATCTAACCTTGAATACCTAAATGAACGTCGTTATGAGCGCACCAAGCAAAAAAAAATACTGCATGATTTGATGTATTATTATGATGTATTTTTGGTACTGCGTCATTAGTAAATTGGTAATATAATTTACCGACCTATACCTAGATGGTGTTAAAAAATAACATAATTATTATATACGAGGCGGTTACCATGCACTTTATTCAGGAACCTAGTACGTTTTTGGAATATGTGACAAAACTGTGAGTAAAACTATGAAATAATTGAATAATGAAAACTACTTAAGAATCCGCTGCCTGAAATATGAAATGAATTTTAGAAATCAGTGATATTTGATTGGGAAATTATGTAACATGTTATCTATCTAGACTTCAATGCTGTTTAAGAATATTATTATCTACAGTTATATTGATTTTTTCCTGTATTTAAAGTATAATTTCACTTCAAAGGAATCTCAAGTGTCTGTAATGAATTAATCAATAGTAAACATAATATAAAACACGGTTATAGCTCTATTGAATATATTGTATGAGTCCAAACGTTTTGAAAACGGTATCCCGATATTTTTTTTGGTGGTTTTTCAATACTAAAAATACCGGCTTTTAAGATTTTAAATATTAATTTAACACATATCATATTTCAATAACATTTTACCTGATTAATTAAAATATTTTAAATCAGCTTAGAGTAAAGATATACACCGGTTTCAAGCATAATGACCCTGTCAATGCTGTATTTTTATAGTGTTTTTTTGTTAAAATCACCCGTTTATGATTGTGGTATTGTTTTAATTACGTTAATTTATATGAAATATCGATATAACCATTCTGATTGGCTGAATGGCCTTATTTTTTTGTATTAAAATATTTTAATATAAAATACCAGTTTTAACATATTGGCCAGATATTGAAATTCTCAATTGTTATGACATCTTATATGTTTTGTTGTGAGAATAACTTTTCATATAAGATTTCCATCTTTAATTGTCGCCAAGAACGATAGTCATATTATAGTATGAAGAATTTTCCAAAGCATTACGCTTGCAAATGCGATGTTGCCAAAATTATTTATAACGATATTATGACATCTGGCATTCCTGAAATATTCCATATTTAAAAAACTGCAAAGAAGTAAAAAAATGGCGAATAATAACAGCAATGCTGATCATCAATTTTTGTAATTAGCTTGTTCGCAAATAGCATTAGTATAATCATATTTATAGATATTCATTTCAATAAACAATAAAAATGACTCTGCTTGTATTATTACGAAATTAAAAATTGATGGAAAGTGTTTTGAATAAGCAAAAGACGAAGCATAGCAAAATTAGATTGATTTCTATGAACTGTAGTCACCAGCTAGCCAATAAATTCTGGGAAGTCCAACCATTGATTGATCGATACACTAAGAGCCCTTTATAAATTTTGATTGGCTAGGACGATGTAAGGAAATTACATTTAAGTACTAATAATTCTACGAAATATGTTTTGCAGCGTCAGAAGTCGTTTTCGCGTTTTAAACGTAAATCTTATTTAACGGGTCAAATAACACACTGTGAACCAATCCTTCGGCTTTACATATCGACTGTGGAAAGGAAAAAGGACGTTACCCACAGTTTTTTCAAAACAGGTTTTTTTCGATAATCACAATGTATCAAACTTGATACACGTTCTATCAAAAGGATACAAGCTGCAAATGCCGAATTGGTATCTAAATTTAGCCTTTAAGTTTGAAAAAGATGACCGTGTAAAAAATTAAAACCAAGAAAAAAGACTAAAATAAAAGTTTTCCCTAGACAATTTCTTTAATAAATATTAGATTATGTAAATTAAACACCACTTTAAAAGTCTCAATGCACTTCAATGTTGTGTATAAATCATAATTTGCATATGGCCCAAAATCATCAAAATACGTTTTTTGCGCCTCCTGTAAAATTGTGGGTTACGTCCTTTTTCCTTTCCACAGTCAATATACAAGTTAGTGGGTATAGGGATCAAAATATCGGTATTACCGAAACCGCAATCCCGGTATTGATGAAAATCCAAAAAAACCGGGTATTAAGATATTGAAAGTTGACAAAAACAATATTTTTGATGTATTGAATTTTTTACATAGATATTTTAATAAAATTGCTCGCGACGAACTGAAATATTTTGAATCTGCCAAAGTTTTATAAATTTTGATAGTATCTAGAATTGATAACCTTTTCAAATGGTGTATTATTATTTTAAGAAACCGTGTTTTTATTTGATATATTTATCAATTTCTGTTCGAAGGCATGTGTGATTATGACGTCCCACTCATCCGATCCTTCAACAACTGGGCTTAGTGAGAGCGATATAAGTTAACTTGCCTTATCCTTCTACCAAAACTACTCTCGTTGAAAAAGTTAGGTTGAGCGACTGAGTAACAAACAGTTGTCGTAGAAAAACTTACTGTTGGGAAACCTTTGGATACAAAATATATAAATTAAAAACATTTATAATAGATTATAAGTAAAAATAATCATTACAAGATATGAAATGTTTACTTTAGTACAGGCGGGGGGAACCTGCGGCATTTTGGCTACTCTAGTGCGGCCTTCTGGCCAATTCTGTAATTCCGTAAATGTATGTAAATTCATAAATTCCTGACATATTCTGACCGTAAATTCCTGTTTCTGATCAAAGATTTCCTAGTCAATGTTTACTGCGGCCTTTAGAGAAGAAAAGGTTCCCCACAATCCCCACCCCTGCTTTAGTCTCTTCTTATTTGTGAAATTATTGATCAGTGCTAGCGATGGTAGATGATACCCATCTCCTCGTATCGTCTCCGCTTGAAACCCCCATTTAAAATTACAATAAATGTTTACGTAACATATTTTATCACAATATCACGTGGATGTTTCTCAAGTAACCAAAAAACGTGTCATGAATATTAATAACATTTAAAATAATCGGTTTTTGTGGGTAAATAAATAACCACGATTTATTTGTTAGTCACAAAACGACTGCGTCGATACAACGATAATTATATTTAATATTTAAGTGGATTTAAAAATTATTCACTGGACATGTTTATCCCAGTTGAATATACAAGTATCAATTGTTTACGGTTTCTATTCAGAAACAATTTTGGTCCAATTGTCAAGCGTTGTGCATCGCTCTCAATAAAATTTCTTGGCAACATCAGTTACGAGAATTCTTCAATAAATGTTTTTTCAGATGCAGGAATGTAGAGGGCGACAATTTTTTTGTTGTTGTAAAAAGTGCACTCTGCTTTTGACTTTCGATCTATTTAGCGCATTTTGAATAACAATAACAAAAGGAACGGATTATCGCAATTAAAAAAACATATCCTGAAAGATTTTTTGAAGGATTAAGACCGAAGAACACATTATTGAGTGCGAATTTAAAAAAACAATTTTCATTGTAACGTAGTGATTTTTATTGATGTTAATGAATACAACTAATAATAAAGCGTTTATAAATGTAAGTTGTTAAACGCAACGGTCAATTTTTCATTAGCATTTAAAAATAACCTGTTTCATTGTTTTTGTGCCTAAATGATGAATGAATGAATTGGGATAATACGGCGCTTAGGACATGGCTGACAACCAGCCCAAATACTCAATCTTTTCTGTTATATGAACAAGTACTGGTTGATCCACTATATACCTTCATATGACTGAAATGAATAAAAAAAAATATTGATTTAAAAGTGTCATATTTAATGTCGTCATATTGCGATGGAGAGCTGAATGAGTATTTATATATATCGACTGTGGAAAGGAAAAAGGACAAAACCCACAGTTTTTTTTTTGATAATCACAATGTATCAAATTTGATACACGTTCAATCAAAAGGGTGCAAACTGAAAATGCCGAATTAGTATCTAAATTTAGCTTTTAAGTTTGAAAAAGATGACCTTGTAAAAAATTAAAACCAAGAAAAAAGACTGTAATAAAGGTTTTTCCTAGACAATTTCTTTAATTAATATTAGATTATGTAAAATAAACACCAGTTTAGAAGTCTCCGTGCACTTCAAGTTTGTATATAATTCATAATTTGCATATGGCCCAAAATCATCAAAACACGTTTTTTGCGCCTCCAGTAAAATTGTGGGTTACGTTCTTTTTCCTTTCCACAGTCGATATGTATATCAGCAAGACATTTTACGATGGCCTTTTCTAACGTTTAGCAATCTATTAAAAAATATCATTGTGCAGAGACGCCCTCTTAATTATCTTACAGCTTTAAACATGATCCACTGTTGAAATACCTTAAATGTTTCACTTAATGATCGCATATAGTCGTTGCGCTTTCAAAATCCGCTATATGCATATTTTTAAGAAATCAAAATGTTGCATTGAAAAATTATAATAATTCACCGCGACCGCGAAGAAAAAAAATATATGATATAAGCGTTAGAAGGCGTTATAGAATTTAAGTATGTTGATTTTGTCAAGGACAGACATTGTAATTCGTACTGTATTTTAACACGTTTTGAGATTACATCAATGTTTTGAAAAAAAACACATACCGGATATTGAAAGCGCAACGACGATATACAATAGTTGAAAAATACGGATAACACATACAACGTGTTATTTGATTCAATTTTTAAATCGTGCCTCTTAGTGTATGAGTGAATACAAATATTATGCCAGAATCGAAAGTCTCTGGCATGTGGATACTGATCAAGACATATCCCAGACGGGAGTTTTCCTTTTTTTTATTTGATCTTTACAGGGCCGAACTTTATGATCGCTTCTTCCGATACAAAGTTCAAGATAATTAATTATAAATAATAGTTTGGTAAATTGCCGCACTGGATAAAACGCATTTATTATCAGCCGTTGATTCATGCTTTTATAAATTATTTAATACTTTTTCTCAATATGAATAAATGTACTTTATCAATTTTATTCATTATTTATAATCGAGAGATAAGAATAAAATTTACCTAACTTATAAAATGTGAGAAAATTTGTTACCTGAGTTAGTCTATATATCATATTATGAGTCACATCTAAAAGTCATTAAGAGAAAAGAAGCATTAGTAAATAACATTTTAAATAAGATAGATGCATCAGCATTGTTGACTTTATTTCAATTGTGTTTTGCCACATATAAAAAAAATAAATGGTTTTTAATTGATACTATCAAAATTTGTATATTACACTTTTCCTGTGTTCAATAAAAAAATACAAACCCCGGATTTATTTTTTAATTTATATCGTAACATTTGAATCAATTTAGCTTGTTCGTAAATGTTGCGATAGTCCGTCTGATGATGCTTCTCAAAGAGTCAAAAAACCTGTCGCAAGTTGTAGTATTACCACAAAAAGTAGAGTATTACAGTTATCAAGCATATTTTTTTATTGTTATGGGAATACTTTTAATATTGTCTATTGCTTTGATTATTTCAAAAGTATTATTTATTATTTACTCGATGGAGTGTCGATTAAAAAGTCATGATTCTATTAATATATATATATATATATATGTACAGCATATATTTTTAAAAATCAGAAAACCAGATTATTTTTTTAAACCACTTGTGTAAGTGAAAAAATACAGTATTTGAAAAATGTTCAATACAAAGAAACTTTAGACTGACAAGCAATCGTCGACTTTTTAACTGGCAGTGTATTTTAATGGAGACATAATATACAAATTTGCCTTTCTATACGTATCAATTACGCAAAACAAAAAAATACTTGTTTCAGACGTGAATTGGCGTTTTTTTTTTTACAATATTTGGCCTCTCCTCGATCGGTCCTGTGCTACTAATTCAAATCAATGTGCAACGCTGTAGACGAGATGATGTCTGGTGTATCCACACACTTTAATAGTATTTATACAATTAAGAAGACTCTAATTTTGTTTATACTGTTTAGTGCCGCTCCTTCGTTTCATAATCTTAATTAGTTCCCTGCTTTCGGTGGTAGTGGTTAGACGTTTATGAAACGACATCGATTCCATGACTATATTCCGCGATAGAATGAAAATCAAAGTAAAACGATGCGTCTCGATTAAACGATAATCAACGTTAAACGTCAGTAATACGAAGACGATATACCGCGATTAAAAGAAATTTAAAGAACCGCAATCACGATTTATAATCTGAGTTGCTATAGTTACAAGTTGTATCTAATTTAAAAATGATTACGAGAGTTTGGATAAAAAATGAACAAAGTCCATTACACCTTAGTCATTATAATATTTGAAAGATAATAAAAACGATATTGTTTTATTTTTTACCTGTTCACAAAAATAATAATAATGCTCTTGACGTGTAAGTGTCTGATACAACATATGTTTCAATAATTATATAAACAAATCGCGCACTACATGAACATTTTTTTTTGTATAGTTCGTATCAAAAACTATTAAGTGTTGTCATAAAAGTAAAGTACATTTTACAATAGTAATTTAAAGTTTTTAATTGTCTTGTGAAATTAATTGAATTTATAAACAATTTATTATGATAATAAATGGATAATTTTTCACGAAATAAATACATTGATAGATTACTATAACAATGAAGAATCGTTTATTACTGATTGTTTTACAAAATGATTGATTTATTAATAATTTGATATTATGGCTGAATGTTTGATGGAAAATAATCAACCGGTTGGTAATAAAAGTCATTACAAAATCGAATGTTTATGTGCAGTAATTTTAAAGTATGATTTTCGGTACGTGAAAAAGATATCACGCGATGCAAGACGGGCACGATGAAAAATGCGTCACGCCTTTTATCGATGTAAAACTTGCGTTTTTCACATCGTAGACTGCAGCGAAGCAAACTGTTTTCGTGCATTGACCTTGTCTAACAAAAGACATTTTTTTGATTAAAAAATATAAGTTTATTAAATTTGTGGTCATTAATCACGAGTGGAGATAAAAGAGATGCGATTATGGAGGTATGCAGCGCATGCGGGTGATCAATCGTTTGTAGACGGTGCGGCGTAGAAGGCACCTTAATTGAGTGTAATGAAATGAGTGCAGGGGTTCGCCAATGTCATATGCAAATGGCCATTTGTTTCAACAAGAAGAAGATCCGCTACGACGGCGATAAAGAACATACGGAAAACCGCTCATTCAATAATAATAATATTCACAAATAGATATGAATACGAGATGCGAGTACTCGTGCGATATGTAGAACGGCACAGCGGGCTTCGGTCGGCTGTAAAAATAAACGTAGTCGAGTGCCGGTCGCCGTAGACCGTGGACGACTCGCGATATCGAATATTTTTATACTAGCTTACGCATCGTTTCCCGCGAAAACAACGCTTCATTACCCTCGCCGAATAATCAACTGACTTCCAGTCGTAATCAGATTTACGTTGTGCATATTCCTCGCGTAATTTTCGAGTGTTTTCGGAAAGTGTTTTCGACGATAACCGTTATCAACGTCACGAGCAGCTGTTGTGTTGTGGTTTCGCGGGCCACGTGTCTCCGCGACGCACGTCAGTCGACGGTGGACGTCGGGGCCGGCGTCGCGCGTCGAAGCGTGACCTACGCTACACAGTGAATGTTTTTGCATCTCCGCGCGACATTCAAAATTCATATCCGCCGGATTGTTATTGTAAATATTGATTGCCGCGACAGGAAGCGGGGCATTTGACGTGAACGACCCGCCGCGTATACACGAGCATATAATATGTCGGATAACGCAAAGTCGCGTCGAAACAAGAGGAGTAGAAACAACAGAAAGAAAAACAAAAATAAAGACGGTGGCCAGGGTAGTGTTTCGCAAGACGATGTCAAAGAGATCCCACGAATCGAAATCGAAACGCCCGTTCAGCAATCGGAAACGAGTGACATTGAAGAAGTCGCTGTGGATTCAATAGAATGCAACGGAATAAAAGTCGACCCGCCTTGTACGGAAATAAAAGACGCAGATTTGAAAGCCGACCCTGAAATAAAGCATGTTTCTAGTTATGAAAATGTTACGGATATTCAAATTACAAGACTACAAAACTACACTGTACAATCACCAGAGAGAACACCTGAACGAGTCGATAAAAAGAAATTGGTTCAAAGCCCAAAAAGTAAAAGTCTCGACCATGATGATTCAATTGTTCTCGATATTATAGAAGTGACTGAGCTTAAATCTGACGACGAAAGAAGTGTTGAAAATGTCGCAATCGTTTCGGAGGCGGAATCGGATGCAGAAACAATAGATAAAGTTTCAGAAAAAAATAATATTTACGAAGATGTTTTAATCGTCACTTCGTGTCCTCCGACCAAAGTTTTCCCTGAAAACACTGCTCCAATAACTCCGGAAGAAGAACATGACTTACGCCATTTTGTGCGTAGCTTAAATCTCACGACAAATTCTAACGATGTGTTGTCGAAGAATCTCCCAACGGTTCCGGAAGTGAATACAGAATCCGATAAAGATACTGATGAAAATGATGAAGATGATGATTTAAAGACACGAAGGGCGCGAAAAAAAGCCGCTCTCGAGGAGCATTTCTTACCCCAACTTTTATATCCTCGATTTTTGGATGTCATCGATGAAGAAGGGAGTAGTGAGTCAGTGGATGGTATCGGAAAACGCAAACGTGACTCTCTCAAACGTTATGACGATGGAGACGATGACGTTTTTATGCCAGATAAGAAAGTTAAGGAGCCTAAAGATTTCTTTCCCAAAAATAAAAATTATTCATTTTGTAAAAGTGAATTAAAAAGACAACAAGAATGTTTATTGGTCGGAGCTAAAATTCTTGAAGCCGATTTCGAAGAAGGTTGTGGTGACTGGACTATTGAAAAGACAGAAGAAAAACGTGGTGCTGATATAGTTTATTTGGATGATTCCTCAGGTAGTACCAGTGAGGTAGAACTCACTGATGACGGTAAAGACATACCATACGCTGACGAAGATGAAAGAGTCACAATTAAAACTCCTATTATTGAATTTGATACGAATTACCATACGAGTGGCAACAGTGTGTTGCTGCCAATTCTTTTGAATATGCAGTCACACGGAAATAATAAATCACCAGATAATGTTTGTAAATTAAACGGCAACAGTCGACTCGATTCGCGTAGGGTCACTTTAACACCCCCGCCTTCTCCCGAAACCGCACTGTCGTCCAGCGAGGAGACAGTCGAAGGCTTGGAGAGCTTGCCACTACACACCCCGGTCCCCGTTGCGTGCAATGAAGTCATCATGTTGGCAAACGACTTTGTGGATGAATTGCCGGTTGTCACGGAGCTTTTAAAAAATGGTGAAACCGAAACTAAACCTGAAATAAATAAAATTATCTTAAAAGATCCAAAGAAAATCGAATCCACCGACACAGATTACGCTTCCTCTGGTGAAGATCCTAAAGACTTTTCACGACAAGACTCATCCGGTAGTGTGTGTTCATCTCATAGCACGTCTCACAGCACCGCTAAATACAATCCCTCGAGTTCATCCCTCACAGACATAAACGCCCTGTTGCATGACGATTTAGTGAGTGTACCCGAATCCGTTGTCAGAAAGATTGCCGGAGAGGGTTCTAATCTTTCTCGGAATTTTTCAGGTACAGAAGAGCCGAACCAAATCACGGAAGCACCGGAAAAATTGAAAGATTTGTGTGTTACGAAAGTTGCCTCGCTGCCATACGGTGCAACTATTCTACAAGAATTGGCGTCCGTATCTGAAAGCTTAGAATCGCTCACAAATAAGTTAAGACCGCACAGTAGCGTTGAAACTCAAGTAAAACAACAAGAAAACATGTTTTCTTATGCCTCTGAAGTAGGAATGAAGAAAACGCACGTGATGGACATTCACACAAAGCCGCCAACGCCGACACCTGAAAAGGTTCCTCCCCCCATTTCCCCGCGACAGTCTTCGTTCAGATTGTCACGTGAAGAGCTGCCGCGAATAGGGCTCAGATCGCGAGTCAATCCCTCCGTCGTCGCGTTGCTTACTCCTTCGCAGAAAGATCAAATCGAAAGAAAGTGGGACACCTCCCAGGACGAAGCGGGAGAGTTAATAGACATGCATAAGAAGTACATTGAGAGAAGAGGTTATCGGGAGTATCATTCTGATTCGGAATTGAAAGCGTCGTCGTCTAATAATATCGGTGATAAAGTGCCGATGCAGTCTCCGATGATGAGGAGGAGGGTAAGCGGGACGGCGGGCTACGGCGCCGCCGCCGACGCTAATAGACCGCTGGCGTCTGTCCGAGATCGCGAAGTTGTGCTTAATGTTACGAAAAATGCCGATGATGTGCGAATTCCGATTCCGGACCGCCTCCGGTTTGCTGAAACGCTGCGGTCCTTTGAGGATCTCAATGAAAATGTTCTGGATGGTGAGAAACGTACTTTCTTCACCAAAAAGGTAGACGGTGGAAACATAAGCCTTGATATTTCAGAAACTGTTCGATCAGATAGTCGACTTTCAGCCAATATTAAAGGTGGTAATACTGACGACACTGATTTTGGCTTAAAGTCATTAGAGACTCTTATTGAAGGTCTCGACTCTAAGACACCAATTCAACCGTTGGTGAATGGAAATAAAGAACCAAGTACAAGCAAAGAGCGTATTATAAAAATATATCAAAATCACAGTGATTCAGAAGACTCCAAAAACCACGTGCAAAGATTACACAACAGGAGGGCGTTTATATTAGATGATCCAATTTTCGACACTAAAAAGACAAATAATACAGAAATGAAAAAGCCAATGCCTTTTGTTGACAGTGGAGAGCCCAGAAGGAGAAGATCTCTTCCAAGAGATATACAGGATCGTCAAATGGAATACATCATTCAAAAGGAAAGAGAAATTGAAGAACAGATTAAAAGCTTAGAGCGAGAGAAGTGGTTTTCTACTTACGATAACTTAAAAACGTCAGAAGTTAAGGTAGATGGCAATAATAAAACTCCTGAAAAACCTTTGTTTGTTTCTGAACAGTTTCGCATATCCAAACAAGGTGACGTTGCTATAGAAACAAAAGAAAATGGTATCAAGATCACTAAGCCTTTGGTGCTTGAGAGACCAATCTCTCAGCCGCCGCTTTTAAGTGAACCCAGTCAGGGGGAGAAATTCAGAGATAAAATGTATAATGAATACATGGACAGAGTTGCTGAACGTGAAGACAGAAAGCATCATAAAGTTATAAAGATGACATCTACTAATGGAACTGAAACAGTTATACCTTCACGTGAAGGTACTTTGGAAGAAATAAAAAAAGCTTGTGGAATGATTGAAGAAGAGTTCATTACAAAAGCTAAACAGCGCTGGGATAAGTTAGGTTTTGGTAGTTTTGATGATGAGATTAAGAACCCGTCGCCGAAGCCAGGGGATCCGGCTTCCGAGTCTAGGCCTCTTATCATAGATCATAAAATAAAAGTGCTAGACGGTAATGAAGAAAAGGACGTGAAAAAATTGCCGAGTCATCTTAGGGAGTTTGTGCAGTTCACGGCCGGTGGTGAGGGCAACAGCGCTGGTGAGTTGAACAAGAGGAAAAAAGAGCGTGATCCCTCAGTGTTTGTTACAGTGTGTGCCTTGTTTATCCTGTTGTTTACTTTTGGAAAAAGCTTTTGGACTGAAAGAGAATGAAAAACAATAACATTATTAATAACTAACAATACAAAGTCATCAAAATTTATTTAACATTCCTGGTATGAAAATTAACCGATTTACCATTTCTGCTTACAAATAGTGTTATGAAAATATTAACACAAATTAATGATGTATATTTTGTAATGAATTTTACTTAGCTTTAAAGTGATCTTTATACTACCAATAAATTTAACATCCCATTAAAGGATTACGTCACTACATTTCTTTGACAGATCCTCTTATTAAATTAATAGCTATTTAATAATATTTTGAATCTATATATTATCAATGAATTATTAGATCGGCTATGAGCATTTATACTGTTATAATTTTGTGTGTTTATACGGTTACACGGTGTGTTTTTAATTAAGTTAAAAAATATATGGCTGAAAAAGTCACTTCTATTATGGATGATTGTTGTACATTATGTTTTTTTTAAAGAAGTACAGTGACAATTAAAAATGGATTTATGTAGTGGTGTGCTTAATTAAAATAGTTTTGAGAGACATGATACCGTGTAAATCGATGAAAGGTAAAATAAAAAAATTGCGACCACTGTCAAAGAAATGTTGTCGTAAAATTCCTGTAAATATACACTATTTTAATTATTGATAATTTATTGGATTCATTATATATTACTGCATTGTATTACTTTAAATAACAAATATAACCTAATTTATAAAAAAAATATTCCATATATTAAAATACTCGAGTTGTACCGTTATTGTAAGTTTTTATTGTGAGATTATATTACTGTGATGAAAATATTCGATTAAATAAATTTTCTTTAGTAAAGATAATGGTTTTTATGTTTTGTATTTTAGTAATGTTCATAAATGATGGACTAATTTTCGTTTGAGTAATTCTATTCGAGTATAGTATGCGGGTCTATAAAATAATTCATGCATGTTCAATTCATTTAAATACATCGAATGTACATAAATCATCGGATATAAATTACTCAAAATATACCTGCTATTCAAAATATGTATACATTAGTGTAATATGACAAGCAGCATCTTGCGATAGAAAAGAAAAACTCTGAGGTTAAGATCTTAGATAATACTGCTAATGAATTGATCATGTCACAGATGGCGCGCATGTCAATTTACAGTGAACTCAATATTTTTACATACAATTTCGAAATTATCACACATTTTTTTTTTTTTTTTATTAAATTTGATTTCATACAAATGTTTTAATTTATTACAAATTTATTAAATCAAAAATAAAGCTAGGTAGCCAGAATTTATTGAATAATACATTTAATAGAAATGATACTATTCATGTCATGCAGTAACCTCTGATACAACAAGCTAGTCCTTTTCTTGGTACAGTATTATAACAAAATGTCTGAGATTATTATGGGACATAGAATAAATCTACCAAAATGTCTATATATATAATATATTATCTCCTCGACTATTATTTTAATTAATGATTTTAATTGAAATTCCTTGATCGAATTTCAACGTAAAATTTTAATTTTTCAAATTGTGTACATTTTGTTCATTACATATTTTTTTCATTTACAATCTGAGTTTCGCCATTTGGAATCTTCTTCGGTCACCTTAAGTTCATCTGTGTACTTGAATGCCGGAAGATGTCGACAGGCAAACCCTGGTTCATTAAACACAAAACTTATGGAAATGTAGCAAATGCTATATTCAAAAAATAAAACATTCTTTTCTACTACCACATTTATTAAATATGTGTAATTAGTTAACACAGTTAATATTATATGTGAAATTTGTACTAAAAGTGTTTTATTTTTTAAATATAATGCCTTTTCACCAAATATTAACAATGAACACCAAAAATGATATTTTAACATATTCTTTGAGTATCATTATTTGTATACGACTGTATAAAAGACATTATCAGTGAACAAGCTGTATATTATGGATTATTAAGTAGAACGTAAAAACTGGAATATGGTACTCCATTAACGGGCTTTTTTTATTAATTGGTCTTACGTTGTACGATTCTATTATGCGGCAAAAAGAGCCTTGTTATCATTGATCCTCTTCAACGTTGTATTTTATTGAAAATTGGGGCATTAAAATCGAATTTAAATATGGAGGAAACATTTTCAATTGATTGTTTGACTCTGAAGTGTTTTTATTATTTTGTCAAAAGTAACCGTAGTTGATATAGTAATGCCTTTTTATTTACGTATTTTTGACGGTGTCTACTGTTGTAAATTAAATACAATTTAAAATGTGCTAAGTTCCATTTGTAATAGCTTCGTTAAACTATTTTCAAGCTTTCCGCGTTACAAGCAATAAAACAATAGCAAGTATGCCAAATTCTCGAAAAACGATGCATTTTCCTACATGCATATTTAAAAATAGCACTCGACTAACATAATATTTTAAAATAGACTATTTTATTTACCTGATACGAGAAAAAAGCATGTAAAAACTGCGACAGCCGTCTTGGCATTGGGACAACTTGTTTTTTTTTCGCTTCCTTTGTGAAAAGTAGAAAATGTAGTCTACACGTATGAGTATTAATCAAACATTTCGGCAATAAGGTTAATGGTCAACAATATTCCTAAATGATGTTATAACATATGAAATATCATCACAAATGGAGCAGCGAGGGCTTATTTTATAAATACAAAATCTTAGGCTGTTGTATATTGTAATAAAAATTGTGTTTTAACTCAACCTTAGAATTACTGAGCTAGACAATTATTATAACGAAGGATAAAAAAACGTTGAATAATAAATCTGCTTAACAATAAATCAATATCGGTATTCGATACTATCAATATCACTATATTTACAAGCAAGTAGCTTAATTTATGATATTGAGGAGCAAACATTCAAAAAGTGATTTGTCACACAAGTATGTAAGTACAGAGCTTGGGAAATGATGATAAGTGTTGGAGAAATCACGATTTGCTTGCATTAGATAGTGTGACGTTTAGTGGATATATTTCTCAAAATATTGTATTGCTAAATAGTTGATATTTTTACAAAGAATTTTTCGTCAAACGATTTTACTTTTAAGTTTACAGTAGTCTGGGGCCTTTCAACATAAAAAAACATGCTCCAGATTGAGAGCGGAAATTGATCATTTTTTTATTAGAAATATCGGTTAGTATCTATGTTTTAAAGATGATGTAAGAATTGCAACGTATTTAATTAACTGTATCATTGAAAAACGTTAAGTATATTTTTTAATATTGGTAAATGTAGACGTCTTACCTATGTCTATATCAATATATTATAACGAAACATAAATCACTTTTAAGGTGTGTAAGGTTAAATATAAATCTGGAATAAGTACAAGAGTTTTATTATTTTTTAACAAAGTATTATCACTGTAATCGATTTGATATAAATTATCTTTAGAATGTAATTTATTACCTATCTATTTATATTTCAAATTAATCCCTCAGTTAATTTGCATAATGATACATCATATATATAGGTACATTGTTTCCCACTATGAATTTTGGTTATCAATCTTCAAATAATATTATTAATATAAACTAAGCAGAAGGCTATATTTATTACTAATAAGAATACAAAAGCTTACGCCCTTTTGAAGATTTTATTCAATTTATCTATAAGTAGTTTATTTATGACAAAATAAAGTTCTATTTCTATCTAATTTATTGTATAACTACTAAAGTAATTAAGTACACTTTGGTAAAAGCCCACGGAAAATGTTTAAGTGATAACTATGAACAAATTTACGATACGTCATATTTGAAACCGTGTAAATCATATGTATGTAAGTCAAATAATGTAATAGTATATATACATTTCCAATACAAAGTATACAGATCAGTGGCAAGTAGACCGGAGCTGGCAGGCACCTAAGTGCCAGGAAAGCATATTAAAAGTGCTTATTATATACATAAAAGTATGATTATACTGAAAAACTGAATGTAACTTCTTAAAATTAAGTAAATACTACAGCGGTGTGAAAAATGAAGGGCCTAAAAGACAACCGGCCCAAGCCCAAGAGTAGAGTTTAGAGTAAATTTAATTAGCATTTGTAAGCATATTTTACTTCCAAAAGCTCCTGATTTGAATTGAATTTTTATTTATGATGTCTTTCTTTTAATATCTTATCAATTGAATACTGTAATTGGCGTTATGCAATGTTTTTATTTTACGTTTGCATTATTTTATTTAGATTGTTTATGTATATATTATGAACGGGTGTATTTAAATGTATCGTAGACATCGCTTTATTTTGTATCCGTATGACTAAGTCAAATAAAAAAAAGTCGCCCAAGAAACTGGCACCTGTAACGATTCCATCCTATCTCATAGAGGTTCGTGCGAGTTATATTTACTCGCGGACCGAAAGTAAAGTAGGGCAGGAGAGTCGAACTGTCATTTTCTTCACTACCATTCGGAAAAAACCGGATGACTTCGTTGCCCTTCGGCACTTCTATCACACCGACGTCCACAAATATCATTTTACAGTCGGAATTATTGAAATCACAGTTATGAAAGATCGCCGGCGTCTACTGAGACGCGGCCGTCGCGACGCCGATTTTCAACTATCAAAACCAAGTTACGAAAATAAAACTAACAGTTTCCCGTGTGACGTATATTAAGTGTTTTTTTTAGTCATCGAGCTATGCCACTGGCTTAATTTGTTTAAGTAATGAATAAGTATTTAAGGCAAGTAATTTTAATTACGTGATTTATATGAAATTTCCTCTCACAATGTTGTTTATAGGAAGTTTCTTGATATGAATGAATGGAAATTCAAACTTTTGGTAGTAAGCTTAAGAAAACTTATTTATCAAGGTGGGTCAAAGTGGCTTTTATTACGTAACGTAAATGAAAGTTTTCTTCTGAGTTGCTTTCATAAAACAACTCTTGAACAGTTAAAAGATATATTTACTTTTTCTTGTTTTCAAATATAATACAACATTTTACCCTCATATAATACTTAGAAACTCGTTAAAGATAGAAAAAAGTTATTTTTATTTTGCTAGATTTTGTCATTTCATAAAGAAATCAAAAAAAGTCGTATTTTATTAAATAAACGAATTTATAAACACTATAGATGTGAAGAATGAACCGATGCTGATCCAATAATTACCTTAATTATTTTTTTATTACGGTCTTCTTTTTCACTAATCATAACATTATTAGATTATAAAAATAAAGTTTACAATACACCTATACCTCGATTTACACGGTAGATAGGTTCCTCAGAAAAACGTGTAAATCGAAATTGTTTTTTTTTTATATAAAACCGTGTAAATCGAAAAGTACACGAAAAACGCATAATTTGGGTGTTTTATAAAATACATAAAAAAACAAAATTATTAAAAAGTATAAACATACGTATTCTTTTATTAATTAAATACAGGTAAAGCTTATAGAGTAACAAAAAAATGAAATCCAAAAGATTCATTAAAAAAATATTGCAACGGTTGGTGGAATTTTTATCATTCATCACTATCACAAATCACTGTGACTTGACTTGATGACTTGCTGTGAAAGTATGCTTCTTTTCAGATGAAGAAGAGGATGGTATCTTCTATTTATTTTTTTCATAAATCCGCAATGCTTTATTTGTAATAAATAGCATTGTTATCAATTGGCATCCGTTTTTGAGTTTGGCCCTCTATTCAAATCATTAATGCCTTCTCCATGTTTTCCATTGCAATATCTCTGATATATGAAGTTGTGCTCGTACTCGTAGTGCCAGCTAGTACACTCTTTGTAATTGAGTTTTCATTTTTTCTAATGGTTCTTATTGTAACTTCATTCATGTTATATTATAATCTAGCAACATCTATTAATCTTTCTCCGTTTTGTAAAAGATTCAATATTTTTATTTTTTTGCTAACAAAATAATTTTTCTTTTTACTTCTTTCGACATAATAAGGCTACATATATTATTCAAGATATAAAACACGTAATTAAAAATTATGTACTCGTTTTTTACATACGAATATAAAGAATTAAAATTTTCAAGTTAACTTTTTTAAACCGTGTAAAAGTGAAAACGTGTAAAAAAAGTACAGTGTAAATCGAGGGATAGGTGTATACGTAATGTGACTTAAAACAGGTACATATTAACAAAAAAAACCCAATAATAAGGTCAAACCTTGAAATTTCCTCACCAAATCTCGCTATAAAATAAAATAAATTTAACTTTTGTTGAATCATTATTTTTGAACCGATATTTTTTTTAAAATTATGAGTAAATATACAGATATTAGAAAAACCAGAATTCTGTTGTCTATGGTATTTCTTAGGTATCGAAAATATTCGTCAAAATCGATTTTTGAATGCATAAAAACTGTTACAAAATTTTGATAAAATTGCTGACTATATATAAATTGAAATATTTTTAATCTTCTTAGAGTTGTATCAATTTCGAGAGATTCCGGAATTGATAGACCTTTTAACGATGTTTTAAATTGTTAAAAACCGTAAATAATTTACGTGAATAACCCGTTTATGAATATGATACGTTGTTTTTGGATTTTAAATAAATGGAGCTAGGATCACCGTCAAAGTTATTCAAGTATTTTTTATCGCCGAAGTTTTGGTTATTTGAATTAAGTTTCTATCGTTGCCGAAGAAAGAGCGTGATCGTTTCAGAGGTTATCAATCTAAAGTGAATCTAGTTCACGTGGATACCATATCCATTCAGTTTTATATAAAAAGTCGAAATGTCAAGTTTGATTTACTCGCCATTCACCCGGTATTGCAATCCCAAGTGGCCCTATTTTTTTTTGTTATGACGTAACTAATAAATACGCTTAGTATTACGATCCCTTATTAAAAGTGAGTGATATGTGTATAAAATATTTTTATTTATAATTTAGAAAGAATTCCACGTAGTAGTTGATGACTAACATACTTATGGTGGTATTAACTCGAAAAACGAATAATATGAAATATACATATATTTTTATCCATGTCTACTCCCAATGTGGAGCATATGGCTTCCTAATGGAGGTATCTCAACAGAAGTTTTTTTTAGAAGAACTGTTTGTTACTCAGTCGCTCAACCTAAGGATGGGAGGAGAGGAAATAATGTGAATTGACATCACAAACACCCAGTTTTCGATCACAACTTTGAATTGAATAATTCTCAAATTCACTGTGCTCTTACCGAAAATCGAACCTAAGCCTACGTGATCGGTAAAGGAGACTCTAACCAACTGGGCCACAGCATCATTATATATATAATATAAACAAAAACAACAGTATTACAATAGACAAAATAGTCCTACTGTACTGATAAACTTCATGCTGATGGTAAACAAACTAAAAAAATTCAATCGTAAACATATAGTACCGTAGTGGCTTCAGTCGTGCACAGGCATCGCCGCTGGCTCATTTTGATATTTCAATTTGCTCGATTAAGGTTTTCCCTGTAATGGATTTTCCGCAGTTTCCCGATTTTCCTCTTTACTTTTTGCGCGGGTCAAAACTGTTTTTAATCCGGTTTCGCAACGCGGCGCAAACATCTGTCGCTAATTTGACTCGGCCAGAGTTATTTCAGTGGGCCATTACGGAAGTGACGTCACGGCGGGCGCCGCCTCTCGTTGCCTACGACGCCCTGAGTTTCCTCGAGAGCTCTGCATAGACGTCTAGGCAATAAAATGATTGTTATGTAATTTAAAATACATATTACGTTTACCATTCACGAAGACTCGCTACTTCGCTATAAGCTCACGTTTATTTTAAATTAAATAAATTAGCGATTAGTTATTAAATATAACACAATTACTCTTTTTAGTAATACGCTTATAGAAAATAGCCATTGAGTAACATTTAACTTATTTAAAAGCACTACTGCCATCTATTGCAGTGAAATAAAATTTAAAAAACTTAATTAACTAGCAAATTATGTTTTTTCAGTTGTGTGAGTATCAATTAATTATTGAAAAAAACCAGGTTTTTGTATTTTTTTACAATTATATTGAAAAACTTTAAAATATAATTTAAAGTATCAGAAAAATTATAATCATATAATAATTACAGGGATAAAAGAAATTTATACAAAAAAACTCTAATAATAGCATTGTTGACACCATCAAAAAAATGCTGATTAAAACTTCAAGCCGATTGATTATGCATCCTTATCCTCACTGAGCTTTCAGTAGAAGGGAGAAAAGAAGCTTCAAGGACTGGCAAGGGAGGTAAAGATTGACATCTCCATAAAAACTCAAACTCTCATCTCAAATTAAAAATATATTGAAAAAAATATTTTTACTCTATAATAAGTACTCAACATTACAAACGACACCTCGACAGTAAATTTTCAATAAGCTACTAAAAATTGTATATTATAATCTCAATATTTCTAAATTATTAATAGTTGCATACACTACCATTCAATATATATTTAAAGTCAGCAATACAAAGTGTATAAAATATCACACAGAAAGCGCTTTAAAAAACACTAACCATGAGTGTCTGATAAGCAATACAATTTATTGTTACAGACTAACGCAGTTTGTAAAGTTGTGTAATGAAAAGCTTTACTTGGTTAAAAAATTCTCACTGCCAATATAACGGCATACAGTTATTAAATGTAATTACAATCACAGTCGTAGCAACCAAATCAGCGTAGAAAACTGGTTCATAGTAAGATGTGTATTTTTCCCTTTTTTGGCTCATCTTCAGATCCTATTGTGACCAAGAGGTGTCATTTGGAAGCAATGTTTAATGTTATGAATATTATTTTAGCTTATTTTGAGTAAAATGGTACATTATATCAAGGGGTTAAAGTCAAAAAATACTATCTACAAAAGTGTAACTTTAGGGACAGCAAAAAACCCTTTTTATTTTTTTGTTATTTCACAAGCAGATGCTAATTTAAAATTAAATATTCTTTTTATATAATTTATTGTGTACTAAATGTTCTATTGGTGATGATTAAATTTTTAAGTAGTATCTTAAAAAAACATTAATATAGGACAACTTTATATAGTTAACGTTAAAATTTACTGGTAATTTAAGAAGAATCTATCATAATGTTGTTCGACTATACTGAAGCCGAGAATAAAAAATAAAGTAATCAACCGAAAAACACTTTTTTGTAAATAACGCTGTTTGACTTTAAGCCCTCGATCGTATGTGTCCAATTCTTCAAAACCTTTGCCATTAATATCTTTTATATCGCGAGTTACGTTTAGTTGAAAAGAAAAAAGAATTCTCACGATTTTCTGAATAAATTATCATTTTTAAACAGTCTAATATATTTTTAAATCCAATAAATGTTTTCATATGAGAAAATAGTTGCTAATGCATATTTCCATCAGCGGCGTGTTATTCCTTTGGAAGCGTACTCAGTTGATATTGTCGCCCGGAAACGGGCTTTTTGAAAGAGCGTAAGAATACGGAGTGATCGTCCTGTGTTGAGATATCGACATTTATCACTCCTTTATGGCGGACGTGTCACACTTTTTATGGGAAAATGTGTCACTCGATCGCGGGAAGTGCGTCACTTCTGCGTTTGCAAAATGGCGTAGACATATTTATTAAACTAAGGAGGAGTTATCAAATAAAAGTTATTTTGTTATGGTACATTAATTTTTTAAATACCTATTCATAGCTTATAGAATTACTAAAACAACTACCGTAATGGAATTCGATTAGCATTTTATAAATAAATTATTTAATATTGATATTACAGTTAGATTTCATTTGGAAATTTAGATTTTATTAGTTAACTGTGTTCAATAGCTGTAATATCGCTACGTAAAATTAAAATCCATTTATTGATTTATGTCAAAATAAATATATCTCTGTGAAGATTAAAATTCTTCCACTCATTTGATTCTAAAAACGAGACGTATGGATATCAAATCCTAAACCTATATTAACTTTCTTTAAAGAAAGCAAAATGATTTACTTATTTAATATTCAGTAACATTAAGACAACGTTTGTTGTTGTTATTTTCGATGGATTTGGCGGTAACTTTTTGGAAGTTAAATTTGATAACTATACCACTCCACTTGTAATATTTTTAAGTGAGATACGCGTTACGCTTCTGAAGCATCATATGACAGAATATCGCAAGGTTTATAATTAAATTAAATATAGGTTATTATTTTTGAGTTATAAATTAAAACATAATGGTCGAAGGTTTTTTAATATTCTACAGTACGCAGGGACTAAGATACAAACAATGATAGTACTAATTACAAATTTAAAACTTATAGTATTAGGTTTGATAAATCCCAATAAAAAATAGTTTAACATCAATTATTTTAAATTTACCTTAAATAATTCACATACTCTTCATAACTATTGGACATAAATAAAAACTATTATAAAATGCTTAATCTATTTTATGTGCGCCAATGCATAATATTATCATAATAATTAATGAATTAATGAAAATAATGAATCTATTTTGACCACAGAATGAGGTTGACAACGTAATTTAGCCGTGATTTCATCCATTATAAAATTAATCATAACTAATTGATAATCAGGTCACTTGCTGCTGAATTGTGTAGGTGGTATACATATTTGTGGTTAAATATTATTTGAGCAGTCATCCTTGTTGAAAATTTCATACTGCTGAATCACTACGGTATAACATATTGTTTATTATGTTCTAAGCGTCATAATACATATATTTACAAATCGACACACGAATATATAAAATATAATGTGTATTAAGTTAACCATGTCCATAAGATAGATCGATTACCTTTTCAATACGGAGCTCTATTGCTGAACAAATAATATCGAATTCTTATGAACATACACGCCAATGAGCGTATTTAGATTTTCGCAGTTTTGAGATGTCGCAGTTTTACTTAGTTGTGTATTTTTGGGTACAAGAGTATAGAAAATGAATGATGTTAGATATAGGCACTTGCGCTAGAAGAAATTTGTATGAGTCATCAATAATGATATTAATTTTAATGAAACCATGTCCGCATTGATATAAAGCTACATTTCCATTGTCAAGTGATTAACTTCGCTGGCTTTCTTTGTTGTGGTAACAGGTTTAATTTACAATACGGAAAGTGTAACATATTGATTTTTCTATCGATTTATAGATTTATGTTTCAAGGAATGGATTTCTGTAATGTTTAAAACTTTCTCTCATCTATCCGACACCCATAATGGGGGAAACAAAGAGTAACCGCTAGTCATATCCTAGTTCGATCCAATTTTACTACCCACCCCTAACAGAGGTTGAGAAACTAAACAACAAGCATCTCATCGTACAATTTGATACATAAAATATAGTTAAATCTTATATCGGCAAAACAGAAAGGACACTGAACACCAGAGTATTAGAACATATGACTACTCAAATCTGTGGGCATTCCCATGAGCTTATCCTTTTCGCCAGCAATGGCTTTAAGCTCAATGATACATTTATTTCTTATATAAACACGAAACATTCATTTACTAAGCATCAGTTCAGGTTCATTCGTGCACTTGAACGCCTGAAGATGCCGAAAGGTGAAACCCGGGTCGTTAGTGACAAAGTCTGTGAGAATGTACATAGTTTGAACGATTCAAATTTAGTTTCTTTCCATTTGTCAGACATTTATTTAAGAACATATTATTTCTCGACAATTTTATTGTTTGTAAAAAAAAAACAAATCTTGAGTTATACAATTTTTGACTGATCATCTATATATTAATAGCCGATAATGTCCGTATGTTTGTCTGAGTGTAAGATGTCCTCGATTTCCCCTCCCCCTCCTCCTCCTGCCAAGCCGCGCTGTCACTTTTTATTCATACTTAAGACATATTTTTCCAATATACACTGTTACTTATGATTTTCCTCGATTTCCTCTCCTCCTTCCCCTCCCCCACATGTCGCGATTTCACCTTTTCGATGACGTCAAGAAAGACGGTCTTCTTCCCCCCACCCCTGCCCGCTATCGCCATTCATTCATTTTTAACTGACGTCTACATGTGAATATTTGAAGTCATGATATTATGTAAAAACAATTAATTTTCGTATTAACCAAAAATATTCTCTGTCAAGCTGGGGATCGAATTCAGGTCCCAAGTTTTCATTCTCATCGTTCGAGCTAATATCCAATGCTCCACATTGCGATTGAAGTTGGTGAAGTAAAACGTTTCTTTAATTTAAAAAACTCAAAGCAAGAGAAGCAAGTGCATTCTTAGTGCACCTACAATGCCATCTGTATTTGAAACATTGCACTAAACGAATTTGAATAATTATCTTTTTTCGAAATATATTTGTTTGTATACTTGAAACATTTGCAGGGTTGTCGATATTGGATTTGGCAGCACTGCAGGACAGCTCAATTATGAATTGTATGAATATATTCAATTATAATATATTTATTTTATCAAAATTTAAAAAAATATATATTTTTTATATATGTAAAGCAAATATAAAATACGATATTTTTCATACATTTTGGACAAAATATTGAATATTTTTATGGAATTTTTCATACTTTGGCAATGTCTTAGGTCGAATACTTTTGGACATTTTACATAGGTTTTTATTATTTTAAATACATTACGCATATTCTAATAATGATATGGATATGTTATAGAATCACATTTTGACTTTTTTTCATACATTTTGATAGAATATGCAATTAATTTTTAAAAAAAAAGATTTTTTTATATATGTAAAGCAAATGTAAAATACAATATTTTTCATACATTTTGGACAAAATATTGAATATTTTTTTGAAATTTTTCATACTTTGGCAATGTCTTGGGTCGAATATTTGTTTGTATACTTGAAACATTTGCAGGGTTGTCGATATTGGATTTGGCAGCACTGCAGGACTGCTCAATTATGATTTGTATGAATATATTCAATTATAATATATTTATTTTATCAAAATTTAAAAATATATATATTTTTTATATATGTAAAGCAAATATAAAATACGATATTTTTCATACATTTTGGACAAAATATTGAATATTTTTATGGAATTTTTCATACTTTGGCAATGTCTTAGGTCGAATACTTTTGGACATTTTACATAGGTTTTTATTATTTTAAATACATTACGCATATTCTAATAATGATATGGATATGTTATAGAATCACATTTTGACTTTTTTTCATACATTTTGATAGAATATGCAATTAATTTTTTAAAAAAAAGATTTTTTTATATATGTAAAGCAAATGTAAAATACAATATTTTTCATACATTTTGGACAAAATATTGAATATTTTTTTGAAATTTTTCATACTTTGGCAATGTCTTGGGTCGAATATTTGTTTGTATAGGTCGAATACTTTTGGACATTTTACTTAAGTTTTTAGTATTTTAAATACATTACGAATATTTTTATTATGATATGGATATTTTATAAAATCACACTTTTACTTTTTTTCATACATTTTGATAAAATATACAATTAATTTTAAAAAAAAGATTTTTTACATATGTAAAGCAAACTTTACCTTTTTATTTATACTAAAACTACAAATAAAATAATAACATCTTTATTACAATTGATCGAATTCTTTTTTTAACCTTTTGAGCAGAAATTTTTATCTTATTAAATTTGATTTGGACGTAATTTTTGATTATTTACAGTTCAGTAAAATTCTGTCTTCAGGTCCCCGGAATTTTCCGCTATTCGCATATTTTGTTTTGCAATCCCGGTGTATTTTCGTTCTTTTAGTGAATTGTGTGTATTTCTTAAACAATCCATGTAGAGAATTAATTACGTTAAGATTTTCTGGCTTATTCAATAAATAGGTTTGCAATTTATTTTTCACGCCAGTAAATTTTCTGACTATTTAAAAATGCAACAAAAATCCACTCCGTTGAGGGCAACGGGCTGACAGCTAACGTTGATACGCTACGAAATACACCCTATAAAAGAGTGTGAAGCCGTAGCGGGTGGTGGTGGGTACAACGTTGAGTACCCTATGGAAAAAAACGGAGTTTATTAAATATGTGTTATTAGATTATATACATATATAATAATAAATATGCATTCAATTGTTCATGCCAGTAAATTTATGACTTTTCTATAATGCAACAAAAATCTCACGTTGCTGGGCAACGGGCTTACAGCTAGTTTTATTAAATGCATCAGTTAATCAAATAAATAAAATGATTAAAATGACCAAACGACGCGACGTTGATAGATGTAACAGACCAAATTAATGATCACTATGGTAAAAATCACTCCAGTGATTAAAAGTAGTAATTTTTTAAACCATGTCCGCTCCCAATGTGGAGCATATGGACTCCTAATGGAGTTTATCTCAACAGAAGTATTTCTACGAGAACTGCTTGTTACTCAGTTGCTCAACCTCTCTTTTTTTCAAAGAGAGTAGGGATAGAAGGATAGGGCTAAGAAGGATTAGTGGTAAGCTAATCGCTCTCGATACGCCCCGTTTATAGGATAGGATGGGTGAGAGGGGGGAATTCAAGACAATCCATGCCTTTGAACAGAGATTCATAAATCGATTGAAAAATCAATTTATAAAACTGTCCGTACCGGGATTTGAACCCGGGCCTTCCGTAGCCGAAGCCATCAACGTTGACCACTCGACCACACAGGCGACAAAAGTAGTAATATAGAATAATAATATAAATAAGAATATGGTAATTTTCAAGACTTTGTATTTAAGAGTACAACTCATACCAAAATATATCATTAGAGCAAAACTATTGTGACTTCACATTTTCAATAAAATTATTAAATCGTTACTATATATATAACAATGTACCGTGGCTTAACGAACTGCTCCATACAATATGAACTCAATATATGTACATATTTTTGGCTCAAATAACAACGGGAGAGATAAAATATTCAATATTAAAGCAAGATCGGTTTACCATGGATTTTCAGGAAACAAAAAGAATAGCCAATTATTTACGTAGTGTATTTTGGTACGTGTATTATTTTATTTTCAGTACCCCGAATTATATTTTTTACCTTACAGAGGTGATTATAGTCTAATCGTGTTTTTCGGTTGGTGGAATTTTGTACTTCAAATTGTTTTATGTAGATTATTCATACGTAATATATTAGACATTAGGCCACTTTAATTTTTTTAAATAATGAAGGTTTTGAATAACATATTTTGTTAAAATAATTGTATATGGAAATCACATTGTCGTTTGGCATGCAACACCGCGTTAGCGACAGTGGCGGATTACCCTATAAGCGCACGAGGCACGCGCTTGGGGGCTTCTAAAGATTAGGGGCCTCCAAAATAACACATATTTACATTATTTTAATACAATTACCATCTACATTCCCACTGTGAAGCATATATACACCTAATAGAATTTATCTCAACAGAAGTGTTTGTACGAGAACTACGTGTTACTCAGTTGCTCAACCTCATTTTTTTCAAAAAGAGTAGTAATAAAAGGATTAGGCTTGGATACGACTAGTGGATAGCTAATCGCTCTCGCTGCGCCCTGTTTTTTTAAAGATAGGATTACTTATATTACATGTATTTTATTTATATATTATTCAGATTTCAACATTTATTTTTATTTTACATGGAATTTTGCTATAATCTTGTTGCCTGAAAGAAATGTTCTCTACATTTTATTGTGGTTTGGGCTTCTCAAGTGCTTAATCTATCATTGTTAAGTGATACAAAAACAAATAATCTAGTAAAAAAAATGTTGAAGTTTTTCAATAAAATACTATCAAATTGATGTCGCAAGTTAAATAATATATATACATACAGAGGTCAGAACCTTTAACAAAGCAGTACTTTTCATTGGACTTAATATAAGGTACTAATGTATATAAAAAATATACTTTGTTATTTAATAGTTGAGTCACACCCCGGGCTGAGAATAAATGAATATTACCAAAAAGGACCCCGCGAAAGAGATGCTCGGATGCGTGTGCCGTATTATTTATTTGGTTCCGTTGTGCGAGGCAATGAAAGAACGCTCGGGGTGAGTTAATTAATGGAGAGGGTTGTTGAGGGATGACTCACCACTTGACCTTACCGTCCGTCAAAGGAATAATAATAATTTAACCGAATTTACAAATGTACAAAACAGTACAATTTTTCACGTCCTGCGGTTTAAATATTATTTCTTGTTATTTAAAGGTCTACTGTACCAAACGTATAGTGTATAATTACTTGGAACTGGATAAACAATAAACTCGTAATTTTCGTTAGAAATTCATATCAAAAGGCCATCTTTTTTATCGTATTATATATAATATTTTAGTAGAATTTATTTTCAGTAACCAATATTATCTTACCTAATTGTAAAGTGATTGTTCTCTTTGGTAAATCAGAACAGACAATTACAGAAATTGATATTTTAAAAAAAATAGCAAATAGTATTTCTATTCATATAAAAACTTCTTTCGAAATGTTTCCACTAAGTTAACTAATTCATACCATGCTTAACATATTGAGTAGACATGGTGTAAAAACCATGGCTGTGGATTCGAACTTGGAAAATCGGAAACTCGAAAAATAATTTAAAGATATTGACAAATTAGTCTATTCATCATATTGATTGTTGAAATGTACTTGAATTATTCTAGTACCTAAAATGATCTGATAGTGTACAATCAATACCATTCGAAATCGAAATTGGATTTTAGATTTAAAAAAACTAATATATTTTTTAAATTTTTCTAAGAGGTCTGATAAGGTATATAAGCAGTATCATCTGCTAATAAGCCTGCGGAAATCTGGCTTGTTATGTTTTTGTCATTTGACAATAGTCTTAGAAAGTTGAACCAATAAAAGAATCATCATTTTATTAAATTATCAATAACTAAAACAACAAACTATTATATAATTATTTAAGCGGTGGAAAGACAGTCAACCGATTTATTTTTCAATTTAACATATTTTACAAACGTTACATGAATTAGTTTTAACGTTATTTGCTGATGCAATATAAATCGACACACCCTATTTTATGAATTATAATTCAAAATTCACGAATACCCAAGTATTTTTCTAAATATACCGTTAAATCTTCAAACCATCCAATCAAACGAATTAATTTTTAGCCACTACATACCGTTAACTGTTCAATAGAAAACAGTGCAAGCTTAACTTTACAAATATAAGTTTACTACTAATATCTTTGGCCTAGTTTAATTCAACAGTAAGTCAAAAATTAGATGTTTTGAGTTATATTATCCATCATATTCGAATACATCTTTTCTATAGCTCTACAAAAGTACAGCTAAAAAAATACATTTTTTTCTCGATAGGGAGATGTTAGCATAGCAGAAATAAAAAAATATATAAACAATCTCTCAGTTATGAATAAAACTCGAAATATCGTTCCAAACGTTCTGTAAATGTTTCAATAATTTTGAATTGAATTGAGATGAATGACAACAAAGATGAGACAAATAATAATTATCACTGTTTTACAATGCAGTTTAATCTTATTGTTTTATGTGTCAATACTTTGGTGAGCTATCCCTCAAAACTCCCAATTTCTAGTTGTAACATTGTTGAACGAAGCCATTGATATATTCTTTTGTTGAGAGCAATCAAGCAATCTTAATTATAGCTATAAGAAAATATCATTTTAAAAGGAATCGTAAGAGAGTTCTCTATGTGCTATTGGGTAGTATCTACGTTTAGTTACACAATAGTGGTCGTGTTTGTGTAGCCACCACCGTTCGCGGTGTCAAGTGTGCATAGTGCGGATTTGATGAATTCGTTATTTCCGAAACCATCCGTCATCTGTAGACATTATTATATACAGAGGAGCCGAACTTTGCTGGACGCCGGGGGTAGGGTGGGCGGACCACACATCAATATGGCCGCCCACGGAAACGGAGGCCCAAAGCTCTCCCGTCACTCTGCGGGCCGGATCGAAAGCTCCCAGAGACAACATGCCGCAGCTTTTATCTGGTCGTATACTGTGTCACAACTTCCGAAATATTTAAGTTTACGGTTTTTTTGATACTTATGAATGTTTTATACGTTCGGGTTTATTTCTACAAGTTTATTCCATTGTCTAGCTGGGATATATGTCGACATATTTATACTTTCAGATATATAAATGCCAACGATCGATCGTTGCTGCAAAGAAAAGCTAGCACAAAAATAACAAAAATATTTAAAGACACATTTTTTATAATTTAAGATTTCCACTGAAGGTGCTTAGTGGAATTTCAATATTAAATTTGAATCGTTCAAACTATGTACGTTCTAACAAATTTCCCGGAAGACCCGGGTTTCACCTTTCGGCATCTTCAGGTGCTCAAGTGAACAGATGAACTTGAACTGACGCTTAGTAAATGAATGTTTCGTGTTTATATAAGAAATAAATGTATCATTGAGTTTAAAGCCATTGCTGGCAAAAAGGATAAGCTCATGGCAATGCCCACAGATTTGAGTAGTAAGTAGTTTTAAGAATTACATTTATTTGTTTGTCGTAAAAGGTTTTATGATTACATTTATATAGGGTATAGAATAGGAGTTCTTGGCATGTTTAATATTGCATTTAAAATCGGAAGGCTATGCAATTGTGCTCTGTTTATTTCCAAAATTTCCAAAATTACCTACACATTTTTTATTTTGAATATGTCCACTCTCAATGTGGATCATATGGCCTCTTAATGTAACTATCTCAGAAGAAGTTGATATCCAAAAAATGCTCAGTTGCTCAGCCACCTTCTTTTCGAATCGAGTAGGGTTAAACATATAGGACTAGGATCGTAAAGTGGTTAGCTAATCGTTTTCGCTACACCGCGTTATTTTGGAATGAAAGGGTGAGAAGGAGTTTTAAGACATCACTAAAATCCATGCCTTCGAACAGAAACCAATTCAAAGATTGAAAAAATTCTGTTCGACTGAGATTAGAACCCACGTAATCCTTGACGGCAGCCATCGAAGTTGACCACTACGCCACGAAGCCGACACAATGAAAGGTCAAACCAAGGAAAACAATAAAAAAATCAACAAATGTGAATAGTTATTTAAAATAAGGTATGTATTTATATATTTTAGCCTTGACGAACCCGATGCAGATCATATGATTTCTAAATGGAGTTTGTAAGTTGTTTTACCATAATTGGCTATAAGAAACATTAAGTTAGCAAACGGTACATATCAATTTTCTGAATCAGATCTCAAATAGCGTTGACCACTCGGTAACAAACAAACAAAACGTGCTCTCTGTAGTCGATTGGCAAAAGCTCCGCTTAGCAATCAGATGAATGGTTTAAAAAGCTTGACATTTAAGTCTTACGTGTCTACGTTACAATAATATCGATGTACTGTTTCATTCCTCGGAGAGCTTTTACAAATGTTTTATAATTAATATAGCGGTAGTTTTTACAAAATTATAAGATCACGTATGTTACAAATATTTAACTAACTCACTGTTTTTTCTACTGTATATAAATATCTGAACGAGTTTCCAATAAAGACCGCTTAGTGTGTTACAAAAACCCGTGAAATTAAATCATTAAGAAAATCTACTTTTAATCATGCCATCATGAATGAGAAATCTGAATAAATTGTTTAGTTTACTTACGCTAGGAAGTTGTTTGAATTCCAACGTCAAATTTAATCGCTGTGGTAGGCAAATTCTGCGAATATTTTCATTCAATATTGGCACTTGTATCATAACACTCACAACTGAACATAATTTAAAATTGCGGCAAATATTTTTAAAATTCTCAACAAGTTACCTCAGTTTGTAATTTATTAGTATTATATTGTGAAAAGGAAAATTGTCAAAAAAATTCTCAGAGTGTTGATTTTATTAAGCCATATAGTAAGTCTTGTTAGTCTCAAATACGATATATTAAAAAAAACAGGAATAACGGAAAACTAATTGGACTTTTGAATGTTTGTTGGAAGGATGCAGAAATTTTAAATTATAGTTATTTTTAACCATGCCCCAATGTAGTGAACTGTTTGTTACTCAGTCGCTCAACCTCTCTTCTTCCAAAGAGAGTAATAGGGATATTAGAATAAGGCTAAGACGAGACTAGTGGTTAACTATTTGCTCTCGCTACGCCCAGTTGTTGAAGAATCGGAAGGGTGAAAGGGAATTTTTAGATATCACAAACATCCATGCCTTCGAACAGTTGTCGATAAATCAATTTGAAAAATGCTGTTCATAGTAGGACTCGAACCCGTGAGATTTCGGCACGGAAGTCGACAACGCTCACCGCTGCGCCTTAAGACCCGATAATTATAGTGTACTGCATGAAATTAATAGTCTTCATTTTTGTCGGACAAATATAACGATTTTAGTGTTTTTCTTGGAATGATCATATATTAATGTTCAAGTAATTTTGATTAGTGATCTTCGCGATATAATAGTTAGGTAAAATCTTGTTTCAAGATACAGGACTCGAGTCCCGATATAAGGATTTAAATATGTAATTCCAAGGAGAAGGGCGTTTGTCAAACCATTAAATACACAACAATAAGTCAAAAGCTATGCTTTTTTGATAAAGAGAATTTGATTTTTAAAATTATACAAATATAGGAAGTTTTTAAATATTAAAAAAAAATGAGAAAGCACGGATATGCCCTTATTTAATAAAGCTGCTGAGAACGATTAAAATGTAAGATTTTTTTTGATCTGAATTTTTTTGAATTAATAAAATAAAAGTGGAATATTCCGCTATAATTCTAAGCCAAATCAACCGTTATTATATTGTCAGCAGTCAATCAGACGGGAAGACATCTTCCAAATAGTGTGACATTACATAGATAAATCATAAATGGAGGGTTTATTTCCGTTTGCCCAGATGGCTGTTTTTCCATTCCCCGAAAAAGTATTTTTTATGTCAAAGTAGGATATATCTTGTTTTTGTATGATGATAAAATATGTCAAAGATATATTTCTATGAGTGCTTTTATTTAAGCTCTACCAAAAATATTACGTTCATAAATATTGAAAACATGCTATAGAATACATTAATATCGATCTGATAACTAATGATAAGTCTTTATTGCAATTGTTTATTAATTTGAATTTACAAAAAACGTGCGTTTAAAATTTTAATCACACTGAAATCTACATACATACGTACCATAGATTACATATTAAATTTATGATTGGTAATAAAAATTAATTGTCTAAATCTCAACTTTTAGGTCACCGCTTAATCATATTGAAAGAAGTGTTAGTGAAGGAAAAAAAATAGTTATTTTTTGATTCGTTGCGACTTCCTCAAAGGTTTTTTTTTTCACTCTGTATACTATTGATAAGCAATGTTACAGTGTTAAATAAAGTGAATAGCGACGATTCTTATATTTCAATAGTAGCAAAAATCCTGAATGTCAAGTACAAAACCATTGTTTAACGATGTTATAATTTATGGGTATACTAAGAATCGAAAACCTTAATTTTTGAAGCCTGTTTTTTTTTGTATGTAATACATTATTTTTTTTGTAAATTAATAATAGTGTTATGTAATAATGTAAGTTTTGATTAAGCCAAAAAGCTTTAAGATACTTTTCTTTGATCTAAATAAAATCGGATATGAGTTTCACTGGCCAAAATAAATATTGCTTTACTTTTTATTCAAATCATTATAAATTTATATTTCTAAAAAAAAGATTATTCGCTGCCAAACTATGCTTATTAACTAAAATAAATTCAGCACCAGGTATATGGCGTGTTTGCTAGTTTTTCAAGTTAATAACATAATTCTATATGATACCACTTGGAAAATTCATCGCATTTCTCAAATATTTTTCCGATAATATTATAATATATGTGTCCTGAGGGAGATTGCAATGTAGCAAAATATGTAGACCTTGAGATATCTGCCGTATCATATTTTGCCGTAATATTGAATGGAATACTCTTCCTAACAAACTGCCGCTAGTTATTATCTGAGGAATGGTAAAGCAGTGGTGAATACTGCCAGGCTTAAGGCAGGTTATTTATGGGGAATGCATTTAAATGTATATATATATTTTTGTTTTGTTTTTTTAGAGACGCATCTTCAAAGCAAGTCTAGTGCGACTTTTGTGTTATTGATAACGCAGATTTTGTTTTTAATTCTCTATTCGTAAATGAGAGCAATTTGTATACAAACATCAATATTAAGATAAGTTTTGTTAAAAACATTTAAGCATATCATTTCGCTATTTATAACAACGGACTGCACTGATTACAGAAAGAATATTTTGTAAGAAAAAATAAAAGGATGTTTACTTTTCTAAATTTTAAAAATATTTTATTGATTACTAAAACATTTAATAAATAGTTAATTTTTTCTCATGAATGGAATTAAAAATAAATATAATTTTCTCAGGATCAAATAAATAACTGCACTATATTTTCTCAAAGAGTGAAAATTACTGGCTTTTAATTTAGCAACTTGAGAGACGTTGTTTTTCAAGACCATATGGATATTCAGTTGGTCACGAAGTTTATTGGTAATACTGGTAATTAGTTGATTAATCTCCCGTTAATAGTAGGTTGATAAGAAGGTGAGTAAAAAGCAGGATTTTGACTCATGTCCATTCTTCGATTAAAAAATCAATGAATGATCGCCCATTTTCTGTACTTGTTACTTATTATGTCCGCTCCTAATGCGGAGCGCAAAACCTCTTATGAAGGTATCTCAACATATTTTTTTCTACGAGAACTGTTTGTTACTCAGTTGCTCAACCTCTATTTTCCAAAGAGAGTAGTAGGTATGGAAGTATAAGGCTAGGACAGGAAAAATGGTTTACTATTCGCTCTCGCTACGTCCGGTTATTTAAGGATCGGAAGGGTGGAAGAGAATTCTTAGACATCACAAACACCCATGCCTTCAAACAAAAATTGATAAATCGATCGAAAAAATGCTGTTCGTACTAGGACTTGAACCGTGAGATCAGATACGGAAGCCAATAATGCAAACCGCTACACCATACAACCCAACATTTTTTTTTATTACTCCTTTATTAAAAAGCAACTAACGAAAATATGTAATATTACAAAAACTAATGCAAAAATTATTGATTGTTTTTAATAATTTTAAGTGAGTTTTTCAATTAATCGAACGTGATATATTATCTCGTTCTTTTTTCTGTATCTAAAATATCGGAATATACTATGATCATCGGATCATAAATCGAATGTCACTATACTCATGGATGAATAAATGATAATAAATAAATTAATTCATCTTATTAGTACCAGTAAAGTCTTTCAAATTGTTGGATACTGCATATATAATATAACACTATACGATACAGAATATATGCTGAAGTTAAAGAGGAATATCATACTCGGCTGAGCACGTCGAAATTCCCGGAATAATTCCAGAATATATTTTCACATGGAGACATTCTGCTTACTTTAGAAGATATCTTTCGATCGATAACTTATTCGGTGCGTGAATTTAATGTAAATACCAAGTCAAATATTCATGCCTTATTTGGGTTGTTAATCCAATATGGCATCATGTCGTCACTGCACTGGCAGAAGTCTGTAAGTAACAATTTTTTTCAAAAAATAAATAACTGCACAAAGATATTCTTGGATACCCATCAATTCTTTTTCTGGAATAACTCAGATGGTACATTAATTAGTTCTGTAAAATAATAATTTGTTTCATCGGAAATTATTATTAAGGCAGATTTAAAAGCAAGCCCTGTCTGTTAATTCGTAGCTTTGTTTGTGTCAGATAAGCATTGATGTATCTTTATTTTGAATATATCTACTATACATAAGTAACATAAAATATCGAGGCTAGAAACTTTATCATAAAATCTTAAATTTTCATTAAAATTTGTTGTTTACTCACTACTAACAATGTGTTACTCACTAACTTCTGTCAGTAAGGTAATAATATTATACAGCTTAAATAGATATGGATTTATTTAAACATTTCATTAGTTTCTGTTGAGCTTAAAAAATATCTCTGGGACCAAAAGTGATATTTGTTAAAAAATATTTTTGTGACGTTTTGACGTTTCAATTTTTAAGTTACTAAATAACACAAATTATGCAGCAATTTGGTATGTGTAACATGTAATGGTGCATTTTTTTTTACTGATGGAAATTTTCATTGTATTTTAACATCGATTAATCCACTTATTTGTCTCCACAACCAAGATTGTCTGAAATGACTGATTACTTTTCTTTTCACTTCCTTAAATCTTGGAAATACGCAGAAATCACTTATCTGATAAACTAAGTCGTAAAGATTTGTTTTTAGAATTGTTAGTTTTTAATTGTTCTACCAGAAAAACTTAAGCTTAAATATTGAACTAGGAAATAAATTATAGTTATCTTTTGATCTAGAAAAGTTGAGAATAAGTCAGAAAGCAATGTATTTGTATATACATAATTCGATAAATTGTTTTTTTTCCGCAATTCTAACCCGCGACAGAGTGCACAAAAACTTGCAGCATTTACTACTCGGTAACAAGCTCGGCATGTACATAATATTATGTATATATTAAATAAACTATAAAGGTTACCAAAACATTTACAATTCAACGAAATATAACATACGAAAAATTCTTTGTCACAGTATAATTTTTGGGTTTTTTATACGTTTGGTTTTATGTATCTCTTTGCAACGTGTCAGAATTCAGATAGCTAGGATACATAATGTTTCGCTTTTACTAGGGATTGCTCTTCTATGATCCCGATGATTTCGGGATTATATCGTATTAATTAAATTGTAAAATGAAAACAAAATATTTTACGCGCTGTTATCAAAATTTATTGTTTAAACACGATAAAGTTATAATCAATCAAGTCAAAACATTATATGTTCACTAACCTTTTAATAACGGATTAAAAAAATGGTAGTTATCATAAGATATATAATTATTTTGGTAATGAAAAAAGATTGATGTATTTTTTCTCTAATGACGGAAAGAAAATTCGTCACAAGTAATAAAAGGGACAACTTGTAAGTAAAATATTTTTTTATAGTTAAAAAGATTTTAAATGTATTATTTTGCGAAGAACCTATGGTATAGCTGACTATAACCAACTTATCTGAGAACAATGATTGATTACTATCACAACATGTGTAGGCCCAAATCAAATTTTATAGTCAATTATTTATAAGGAAATATCCACCCGGGATTGACTTTTTAAAAAGCCCAAGCACCGGCATTGCAATCCCTGGCTAGCGTCTACGTTATAATGTGTGTTTATTTTGCCGTAGCAAAACAAAAAGCTCGCTATCTTTAACTTTTGTTCGGTCTGTCAGAAAAAAATAAGTGTGTTGCAGACGAGCGATAGTCCCGTAGAATCTTACGCAACGAAATGAAGTAAATTAAAAGATACCTTCGCGCCAATTCTGTGGGGGCTATGCCAAGCTTTTAGTATAGGATTTTCAGGAAAAAAGTCTGCCGGTAGTGTGTAATTAAATAAATCTTCATGGTTATAAAAAAGCTACCAAGAAGCAGGGCGTATTGAATTTTGATACATTTTTCAAAAGTAACATTTTATGTTCAAACACCTCCAGGTTCAATTTTTTAAGACTTTTCTTGAAAAAATATATCACTCCAAGCAAAATAGCTTAAAATGCATAGTATTAAAGAAGTACCTACACTATTTTACATTAGTAATGTAGTGTAGAAATATATACGAGGAAAATAGCGTTAAAAACAAAAGCATTCGTTTGTCGTGTTCTAGGAACCAGTTATCGTGTCGAGAGTTGGGGGGAAGGAGTTTTTTTTAATTTGTTTTTTCCATAAAAATTATTTACTTCACAAAATCATTAGCGTATTCACGTGGGCATTATAATCATTTTTTAATAAACAAGAAACATTGTTTAAGTCTAAATATAGACGATGAGAAAAATATATTAAATGAATGTTCGACTGCTCTGTAACTTTGCTTTGAAAGTAAATAATCAGTGTATGAAAAATATTAGAAGATAAAGAAATTAATAAAATGACACTCCCTCCCTACATAATTCAGTTTATACCAAACACTACACAAAAAATACACAAAACTTTATTGATTTGTATTTTTATGAACGACATTTGATTTGTATGATTACGTTGATACATAATTTTCATTTTTGTCCAACTGCGTGTTGCTGTAATAATTCGAACATAAAACACTTGGGAATTGGAGGTATACTAAAACGTCAATATTATTATTTTTTCACAACCCCCGGATTGTATGAAAATGATTTTAAAGTAATTAGTAAGCAAGTCGTCCTTTCTTTTGTTCTTCTTTTTAGTATGTGTAACTTAATAACCTTTGCGTTACATACATATAATTTTATAATGAAGTATATTTTCTAGTTACCCAGTATTTTAACGCTTCCACTAGTATCTTCGCCTATATTTTTACCCCGTTTTTATTTTACTGCAGAGTGAAGGTTGCCCGATAAATTTTATTTGATAAGATATAAATGTTTGTCCTCGTTTTATTGCAGCGGCATTAACCCAAGACATATTATTTACTTCGAGATATTCGGTGACAATTCCCGCACAAAGATTATTAGAGTGAGAAAAAAGTACCTTTCCATCCCTTTACTATTAAATCTATGATGTTATTGGATTGACGTTAGACGTTTACGTACATACATGTATATTTCGTCGGTATACTCCTAGAAAACGTAATGTCGAAAAATTTCGTTTTGAGAGAATCTACTTTTTCGAATATCATGAAGGGAACTGAAATTTTATAAGATAAGTGTTTATTCACACAAATAATAAATCTGTTCAGCTAAAAAGCGTTAAATTATTTATAGGTTTCTGCCAAAAAAAACTGCTAATGAAATTGACTTAGGTTGAATTACTTGTCTAAATATCGAAATATTTTTTTTTATATGAGAGAATTTGTTTTTTCAGATAATATAGCATCTTTCAATCTATCAATTTTTGACGCAACGTTTTATGAAAGTATTTCGGCGATAAACTATCTAATATGTACCTAAATGTCAGAGAACTAAGGAAATATGATTGCCAATTTGATACCTTAAATAGTGTTTGGAAAACGGATATAAGAAAATGAATCATGTATCGATGAAAATTCCATTGCGCGGAAGCTTAGCGCAAGTCAATTTGTCGCCTCGCAAAGTAAAATACTACTTTAATTAAAGAAGAAAACTGACGAATATAAGCGTCTGTCCGTAGTTTCTTCACATCTGCCATAAAGCACAACTAATATCGTAATCGTTCCCTTGTAAGTCATTTTGTATTTTTAACGATTGGGAAAATATATGGTTCTATGAAAAACGATTTTACTATATTTAAAAAGATGATCTATAGAGCGATATGATAAAATTGTTAAAAAAATTAAATTGTTTCTATTTTTTGTGATTATATTTACGATACCTACAATCTTTAATGTGACTTTGCTTATGCTAAATCATAAAATGTGCTATAATTTCTTATAGTTAAGTATATAAGTTAATTGTAAGTATAACTTGGCGTTTCCGTAAACAAAAGTCAAATGAAATCAATTCAATTATATTTATTGGTAATAAAAAGTATTTTTTATTTCAAAATACATTAAAAGTTTCCTGTAACAGATGTTTGTAAGAAAGGGGGAAAAGGTGAGATAAATAAGCAAAAAAAAACATTTTGATCTTTTGACTGAGTTATGAAACCGTTGTTGAGTGAGATAAAAACAGTTTAAATATTCCATTAGCTGGAAGTCATAGTTAAAAATGAAATTGTTTATTCAGTTTAATGACTTACTGTAAGTAATTTATTTTTTCTCATGGATCCGCCCCATCCATTTTGTTTTAACTGAATTGTTGTTAGTATTAGTTAAATATCAGTGGTAAAGCACCTGTGGCTTTTCGGCTGAATCTAATATATTAATTTCGTTGTTTCAGTTTATTAATTAAACAATATTCAATAACTATTTCTAATTAAAGTTTCTTGAATGCGGATATGAAGAATTTTTTCAATACTTATATATTCTATACCAGCGGAGAGGAACCTGCGCCCTTTTGACTTGATCAAAATATTAACTTTGATCAAAAAATTATACACAAGCGTTTGGAAAAAGATATCAACCCGGTGGCGGCCGGTCAATGTGTCATTGGATCAATGCACCCCTTGTATATGCAAGGGCGGTTATATTTCATGAAATAATATTCAAACATAACATTTATACCATTCACTCATTTTAGAAATTAAAAGGTTCCCCACCCCTATTATATGCTAAATAGGTCAATATTTAACGTATTTAAGAATTTCTCAAAATAAATCAACAAGCGTAGTCATGGTTAAGAATAAAAGAGTATGTTTTGTTTTTAAATGAAATGCCAAGTTTTTGAATTTGAATCGTTCAAATTATGTACATTCACATATTTTTTTTTACTAACGACCCGGGTTTTCACTTTCGGCATCTTCAGGCGTTCAAGTGTACGGATGAACTTGAACTGACGCTTAGTAAAATGACAAGAATCGACAGTGAGCATCTAATCGATTTAATACTCAATTATTTGAACCTGCGACCTTCTGCTGAGCTGACAGGTAACTGAAAGATTCTATCACTCGTCTAAGTAACTACTAAGATATTCCGTATACGTAAAATGATAAAAAATACCATCACCCGTGCCTGACGGCTTAGTACAGTGCCAAGTACTTCACACCAGAAAAGTAAAATATGTTTCCATTAAAATGATTACGGCACGGTTACGTATTCAGTAGTAAAATACGAAGCATCATAAAACACAATCCATTACGCCTAATTAAAGATCGCGCTTCCAAAAATAGACGAGCGTAGTCGGCCTGCTTGCGCGAAAAAAAACCACCGACTCTGCACGTGCACGCGTCCGTGTTTTGTTCCCCTATCATCCCACGCAACTCTCCTAGCCGGTCGCTGTCGGCCTGTCGCACTATATTAAAGTCAATATTGCCTAGACTCACTACTCCGTGTTACAGCGAACGTCGCGCCTCTAAAACAGCGGTAATCAAACTTTGCGAGACAGAGAAGAATGAAGAAAGAACACTGCCATAGGATAGTAAGATTATTGACTATCGAAAATAGACTTGTGGGAATTCAATTTTGACATACAATTTAAATTAATATAACTTTGTTACTCCACTGGTTTTAAAAGTAACTGTGTCAGATTATTTGCCTAGTTAAGAAACAATTCATGATTTTTTCTTCTACTATGTAAAGATTTAAGCATTGTCTTCGATTGTGATAATATTAAATTTTGTTCATAGTTTCGACTATCGGTTTAATTGTGAATATAAAGTATTATAAAATTAAGTATACAAAAATATCAAAGTCAAAACTGTACTTGAAACTCGCTTTACTTTTTGTTTATTTTACTTATTCAAAAACTGTTTTATATATATTGTATTGTGATGCAATAAGAAAAGTATTTTGCATTAACATACCACTATGCAATTTGTATTTCAGTTTAGTAATATTCCAGACATAGAGTATGTATAGTATGCGTAGTATAGAAGTCCCGTGTAACGTTTGTTAAGCGTTGCTAATTAATAAAGAAAAAACTGTTTACATTCTGACAACTATTTCACAAGTTCAACTTCAACTTTACAAGATTTAGAAGTTATACGCCACGCTTCTCAGCGCAACCATCGAAACTCAGAAAAGTTTTAATTGCAAGCTTTCTGTCGCCGCGTCATAAATCAGCGAGGTTTTATGACGGAAGCTTCATGGCTGCTACTTGCCTTATGTACGTTAGGGGCAGTTTAATCATAATGAAAACTCGAATCGACATTTTACACGACTCGAAAAAGATAGTAAAAATAAGACAGTAAGTGAAAAGGACGTAACATTTTTACTGCCAAAAAGTCAATTATCAAATTACTAACAACACGTTTCTACTAGAGAATATTTCCAATGATTTATTTTATATTGTACATTGTAAAAGTTGGAACTATTTGGCAAACAAGTTTAAAATATAATTTACCTGTGATAATAGGTAACTTCTAAGATTGTTGTAACATGAGAGCATCTTACCAATAAGCCTAAATAGCAGGGTTGTGAAGTCAGGGAAAAAAAACACTAATACGACTCTTGGCTTAAATTAAAAGCCGACTCGATTTGATTGTTTTAATTATTTCATTTTAACTTACATGTATGTAAACTATCCGATCATTTTTAGTCAGTGTAGCATGAAATGGCAACACTTTAGATTTTTGTGGTTTAAATAAACTTCTTTATTATATTTTTTTAATGGGTCAAATTCATTTCAATTATGACTCCGACTTCGGAAAAAAAAATCAACTCCACGACTGCTAGCTTAGCTCCGTCTCCACAGTTCTGTAAAAAAACATTGCAATAACAATTCATTACACTGAAATAAACTAATTTTATAGACCTTCTAGTAATTATTAAACTTAATTAAACATTTGTTTTATAAGGAATGTAAAATATTTCCTAGCTCTGATCAAGTTTATTCGTGTATTTGCCAAAAAGCGTACTCCTGGATATACGTATCAAAACATTTTATAATTCTTTTAAATTTGATAGTATATTTTCCTGTTTACAAATAAAAAAAAACTTCGCTAATTTACGGATTGGAGAATATGGTCTTCACTATATATTGATGTTATAATATATATAAATATATGCGTATATATATGTATTATAGTTTGTTGTATTGTTGAACAAGTGTTTCAGAACATTTTTGATTCGTGAATAATTTAGCATTTCTTCATTTTTTTAAACAAAAAGCTAAAACATATTAACGGATTATCACTTTTAAGGTGTTCACTGTCAATACTTGGTGGAATGGCATTATAATAAAAATAATAAAACATTTTTAGTACTTTTTCCACATAAAATTTATTAGATCAGGACCGGTTTCGCTCATCGCGAGCATTATCAACTGAAGTTGAAATTTATTAGATCAGTTGATAATGCTCGCGATGAGCGAAACCGGTCCTGATCTAATAAATTTTATGTGGAAAAAGTACTAAAAATGTTTTATTATTTTTATTAACGGATTATGTTAAAAATGATTGGGGGTTCATTGTTAAAACTATTTTGGCATCACATCATCGTCACAATTATAATGTGTCTATGTGGAGAAATTACCCAAGTAATATATACTCAAGTAAAAATAACTTTACATACACCCATGTTCAAGATTTTAGATTTGAATTAAAAAATCAAAATTTTATATCGTTATACTTTGTCGGGGCCAATCCCGCCTGATTACTAGGGCAAAGTTTTTACCACTTGTCCATAGTGGGCGACAACTACTGCGATAGCGTGATGATGATACATATTAAAAATATTTACTTTTTATAAAGATTTTTTCCTTGACTAGAAATATGAAAAAATATATTATATTTATAAAAAAATAAATATAGTTTTTGTAGTTTTCCTCTGGGCACAGTTATACAATATACACAATATGTTGTTCTGTGGACTAGGCTATATCGGTCCCGCGATAATATCCATCCAGAACGCGTCACTCTTTCAATAGCGAGCTTTTGGGTCTACGAAAGTTTGTGCTTTGACCAGCGCCTGCTATCGCGGGCATCGCGGCGTCGTTTTCGTCCGCCGCCTCAGTTCGACGCGACTACTCGCCGAAGCTAGACGTCGGGGCATTGCCGTACGGCGGAAATTTGGCGCGTTTTGTATTCCTCTCAAGCGAAAAACACTGTGCTGTAATAGTGGGTGATCGGTGGTATCCGGAATTCGTTTGTGGGAATGTTTATTGAGTGAGGGTGCGTAAGCAATTTGTGTACATTTACGTTTTTATTCGAGTCAAATCGGTCTGTAATCTAATGGTAAATCTTGCTGACAGCTGCGGTGAGAAATCACAGCTAATTGATTCATAGTTTTAAGGGAGAACTTTCAATTTTATCAGCAATATTATAATATTCACTACTCTATTTGCATTGAATTTTTTGAGAAGTTTTCAAAATAATTATTTGGATTATTGCAGTCTTAATTGAAACACATATATTATAATAATAACATCATAGTAATAGTGTTTCGTATTTTTAATAGAAGATTGATGAATACAAAAACATATCAATAATAAAATCAAAACTGATTCTTTTAACTCCTAAATTAATTATGGTATAATATCAATTACTTTATTTTATTAAATAATTATTTTTTTAATTACTCAAACGTTTAATAAAATAAATGTTACGAGCAGTTATGCTGAATTTATAAACAATACCAATCCACACACATTTTGCCAACATGTGGAGGTAATTAAAACATGATGATGTTATTGTATTTGTTCAAGTATCATTTAAAAGAAGTAATTATAATTATGAGTAATACACACTTTTCTTTTGATGTTTATTATAGATACCAATATAAAATTTTAAAATGTGAGTATTTACGATTCACCATAATGATATCAGTTAAAAAATAAATTATTGATACTTATTATTCTTTGAAAAATAAATAAATATTGTCTTAAGTTAAAAAAGCGTAATCACATGCGTAAAATTAATCGTTTTTTTTTTCAAAATTTTATCAATAAAATAATTATACTACATTTTGTAAGAGTTTCTAGGAAAAATTAATGTTTCTACATGATATTTTATCATTACATCGTTTAAAATAGAATGATTGATTCAGAATACTATACAATATAGGAATTGACAATAAAAATATACAAATATCATTTTGATTAAAATATGATAAAACATAAATACACTTCGATTGAAAAATGGAAATTTAAATTGCATGATTAAACTGATATTATTGATGATATTGGATTGAAAATATTGTTGACAATCATAACTCGATTTTTGTTTATTTTTCATCACGAACAATTGATACTTTATTTCAAATTATATCAATATGCAAACTAAAAGTAATTTAAGTCGGTAACTGTTCTACTGCTGTATATCAAATTTATAAGATTAATATATTTTTCAATAAATACAATTTTGTAGAAATTGTACGTAAAATTTTTTAAATAATTTATCTTCTTTTAAAAATGAGAGAAAGTAAAAAAAATATTTACGTCCGTTAAAAACTGTACATACTGCAAAAAAACATAATTTATTACAGTCTTGTTGATAGCATTAATAAATCGAAACGTGTGGGCTTATGACGTAAAATTAATAAACAATTAATAACAACTGTATGAAAAATAAAACATCGACCGCTCTTATTTGTTGAACCGTGAAATATCAGAGCAGTGTATTTTGTATATATTACGCTTCCGTAAATACATTGATGGTGAAATAGACGGAGTGTTATGAAGAAAAAAGTGCGTTTTTATCTGTACGGTGATGACAGACGGGTAAAATGCAGAGCAAAGTATCAGGATCGCATGAGGTCAGGTCAGGGTTAAGTATAGCCGCGCCTTGTATACTCGTAAAAAAATATTGCGGTCTGTACCCGGCTGTGTTCACCGTGCAATAAACTTCCTTCGCCGTTTACTAAATTGAGATTAAAATTCCATTTCGCTTTAACTTATTGCTCTTACACTGTCCAACATCGTTTTCTATCGTTGCGTCCATTATATAATTGCTTTTTAAGTAATTGTCACTTTAGCACAGGGTGTTTTTTCTAATATCTAGAAATAATAATTATTATTTTAGATTTTAGTATCGACTACTGTTAATGATTGGTATAAATATTAGGGCTGTAGAGTCGTAGTTGGAGTCGTTAAGGAGTTAAAAATATATATATTTAATGATGTGTATTCAAACCACGATAGTCCATAGTGTTGACATTGCTGACTAAAGATGATCTGATGGAATACATATATTTAAGTTAATAATTAAATTATTGAAAAAATTCTTCGGAGTCTGAGTCGTCTTTTTTTACACGACTCCACAGCCCTGGTAAATATATTAAAAATTCAAATGAATAACAATCAAAAATTCAACAGAATTTTAAAAACGTATATTTTTACTAGATGTAAAATTCATAAAAAAATGATAATAATAGCATCTTGATTCATGATGTCTTTCATTTGTTTTGTTTTGCTAAAATCATTTACTATTAAAAAATAAGTTTCTGTCGAGTTATTTGTGTATTTTGAAGAATATAATAAATTATTAAATCTAAAAACATCATTTTTTTATATTTTCAACCTTCTTAGAGATCGGTTAAGTCTTATATTAAATATAAACCAGAATAATCAAAAATCCAAAAATGTTTTACTGAGAAATATAATTTAAATTATATACATAATACTAAATGTTTCTTTAACTAAATGATTTGATAATGTGATAATAATTCACCCAAATTTTAAATTAGGTATACGTTGATATCCCTATAAATTAAAATAGAAAAAACAGTTGCAGAATGATTTCTTGAAAAAAACATCTCTAAATTTATAATTGAATAATCCATAAAAATTCGTTGAAAATGCATCGTCTGTAAGAAGCTCTTAAATAAAAAGATTTAATTAATTTTATTACGTCTTTAACAATTTCCACTTAAAGGTTTACAAAATAAACGTTAAAATAACTAATTAAAATCATCGTTAAATGTTAAGTTGCATTTCAAGTATTTATTTTCTATTCTCAGAAAAAAGTAGCTTTCATTGAAAGTTTAATGAAATAAATATAACTTTTATCTCAATTATGAATTCTGAAGTACATAGTCTCTCTAGTTAAATCGTGTTTTTATAAACATATAATCATTTTTATTTTGACACCAACATAATTTTCACATTGTTGCCATTACATATTAAGCATTAAAAAAATGGTTTCAAATGAACTGGTTTCAACTTAAGATATTCTTTGATATATTACAACTCGATGTAATCAGTCCCTAAAACCAATAGTGTCATTAAATTATTATGCAGTAAAAATAATTGGATAAAGTTCAAAAAATATTACAATAAACGGCAAAACTTGAACCAGAAAGTTCCGGGTCGTATTGCATCATTACTTTGAACTGTATCGACACAAGCTTGTTTAATGACTTATTTCACAAGTGTCTAATCTTAATGTTTTTAATTTTCAATTACATCTAAAAAAAAATCTATAAAGTGGCACATTAATTATTTTAATTGATTGAATACTGTTTATTTTAAAATCACTCGCACCAATGCTTTAACTCTGGCAACTATTCGTTGTACATCATTACGTGTATACATAAAATGCTAAAGAAATGATACAATATATTACAATAACTTACTCAGAAAATCATAACGTTCAACAAATATTAAAAAAATATGGAGAATAATATATGACGCTTACGAATACACTATAAATTTTTCATCGCCGATATTGCTTTTGTACAATCAAAACGGAACAAATGTTTCTTGTCAAACCACGACTACGATTTTATTCTTCAAAGCTTTCGTTTAATTTTCTTTGCAAAGTATTACCAAGACGCTTAACTGGCATGACAACTCAAGTAAGGCTCTACTGCGGAAACAGCCTCGAGTGTTTTCTCAAAAGATATAAGCCAACAGACAGAAGGATCTGGAATTATTCTTTTATCATTCCATAAGCTTCAAATGTACGCTAAAGATGTACACAGAAAGTCATAAAAGCTGTGAAGCTTCGGATAATAAAGCACTTTGATTTTAAATTGTTTAGCCTCTACTTAAAAGAAGTGGTAGGTATTTAATGTCTACAAAAGGAACATAATAAATAAAATTTTACACTGTCTGTTGTCATAATTGAAATTTGAATATTTTTTTATGTATAATACTCAAACAACTATATTGGCTATGTTTGTTATTATTTTTATTTTTTAACTCTTTGTATAAAATCTTTTACTCATATATTAAGCGCTTTTCACTATATCGTTATAACGATGCGAGAGCTCCATGAAGACTTTTTTTATAATAATTCGCTCGAAAGAATTATTTTAACAATATATTTTAACGTAAATAGATCATTGATAAAATGTTTACAAACAAAATTTTGAGTTTATGTATTGTTTAAATCTTTTAAATCCCACAGGACAGTTGATAAAAATATTCTAAGCCTGAAAATTGCAAAAAAAAACTGTATAACCTAAACGAACTTTTAACGTATTATTTATTTCAACAACTAAACTATTACAAAAAAAATACACAAAACAGTCACTCCATAAAAAGATTTATCAACATGCATAGATCCGATATCAACATTCGTCTGTGAGAAATTATTGCAGGAAAATATCGTACATTTAAAAAAAAAATCTTTTGGCTTCCAAATTGGGGAGTGTTTTTTTTTCAGTATCATGCGAGAACGCATTAAGAAATAGTGGAATCCATTCTCATCAATAATCATAGTCAAGTATTGAAATATTTAACGAATTAAGTTTCTAAATTAACTTTGAATAATAAACATATTTCATAGATAAACCACAACTCAAATGATTCATCCATATCCATAACACTGTACACCAAATATAGATAACATTATTATTGATTTTAGTATATTTGTCACGTTTTTGTTTCCTTTACGATGGAGTTTAAAATATTGATGTTTATGAACTTTCCAGAGACCGTCATGTTCGCTCCAACTTTCAAAGCGAAGGCTCCTGTGGCAGGTATAAGATGAGAGCTTTTACGTGTTACAAGTGTTTACATCCGTTTCCGTTCCTAACGAATGTGATAATCAAATAATATTCTCGTTATGATTGCAATATATCACTGCTCAATGTAAAATCACTTTACGAATTTCTACATTAATTGTTGAAGGTGTTATTAGGTCTTTTTTAATTGGTCATCTGAAATTGTGACATCATATGAATATTTATTACATAATTTATATACTAAATTAATTAAAATAAATATAAAAATACTATTTCTATAACACTCCGATGGTATTTTTTTTATCAATATTTCTTATAATAAGTCGCTGTGATATTTTTTTACTATTGTTTATACTGTATGTAAATATTCGTTTTAATCACCCTCGAACATCTTTAACGTAGACTCATTCTTCTTTAGTTATATGCTGTAATAAAAATATTTTTTTAATTTAAGCAGTTGATTTCATAATTATAAAGTACAACGCATATCAATGTTGCAATCATAACAAATGACGAAACGACCCCGCTATTTAACATTTCAGCAAATATATTTGAATAATATTTTGTGACTTTAGTGTGAAAGCCTTTATAACTATAATACAAATCTGTGTGGCCCATGACTTGCACACATAAAACCCCTAATTTATTAATTTTGTGTTTGTTTTATGTTGTACATTTGTGTCCCATGTTATACCTTTTTTGTGATATCATTTTTTTTACATGTGTTCTTTCACAGGTAAGTCGCCTGTTTTGTTTATCGTCGTGTTCACAATGTGTATTATTTATTTTTTGCAAAAATTCTTCTTGTTTCGTTTTGTTTTATTGTTTTTCTTACCCATGAAAAAACCTTTTTTTTCAGAATACAAAATACAATCCTAAGCTTTGAGGCTTTCTGAATAATATAAAAGTATTAGTTACGCAACACATTTTGTGTTATTATATATATTAAATTCTACTGCGTGAATATTTTAGATATGTTAAATAGATTAAATGAATAAAATTAAATAAAACTCGTATATTAAAAAGAGAATTAAAGTATTCATAATATAATATTTGTGTTTTTGTACCAATGTCTTTACTGGATATATTAACGTATCTAATATTATGATATCCTTCGTAAAATTATTAATTTGTAAACAACACAAAACAAATATTTATCATTGAATTTAATAGTTTTACTCTATCGCTTGAGTAAATAGTCTTCGGGATATCAAAAATTAAAATTAAATATTATTAAAATTAAAATCTCTTATCGAAACATCACTAAGTATTTTTTTACAGCCATGCCCACTTTATTTAAGAAACGTATGTATTCATAATAAAGCATATTACTGGAATAATATTTCATTTCAATTCACATATTTTTTTCGGATAAAGCAGAACGTTGGGTTAATAAAAGACTAATAAAATTATTTTTTTAATGATTACAAAAAAGGGCGGGGGCTGTAAAAGTTACAAAAATCCATACATCGAAAGTGTCTTTATGAATATTCAAAAATGCTCACGCCACAAAAAAATATTTTGACTTTTAATATATTATAAAATTAAACAAAAGTTTACGTGTCGTCGGTAGACTGACAGAAATCATTAGATTTTAAAATTTCTGTTAATTTATTTATTTATTTATTGCTATGCACAATAACAATAACTAACAATAATTAAAACGACTTCATGAAATTTGATAACGATTTACGTATTCGAACCAAATAATCAAAAGCGATTAGTCATTTATGTATATTTCTGTAACGAATAAAATGAAATGGAATTAACTTGCATATTCATTGACACTATTTAAAAATACATAGCATTTGTTTGAACTCATTTTTTCAGAAGGTAGAACGTGTTGAAATTTATCTATCAGAATTCATAACTCAAAACAGCCGATTTTTGACTTAACGCCTTCTGTCTATATACCCACAATAAGGTGGTATTGTTTTGCATTATTCTAAATATCGCATTATAGGAATTAACGTGTAATTAAGACTAAGCCAAACTATTTACATATTTGTTGGCAAACAAATCCTTTAATGTATGATCACTTAAAATAACTATCTATAAAACTCTTATAAGTGACGCAACGAACGTTATGTGGTATGTTAAGAATAGACTGGAATTTATAGAATGTTAGAGTTGTTTATAATCCCATTTGGAAAGCGTTTAAAAGCTGCGTTTTAAAAATCCAACGGAATTTATGATCGCCTGAAAGCTTATGTCTTCATTGAAGGGTTAAAGTTTATTCAAGATTTTTTGAAATTCTGTAAACTGTTACATCTGTTTATATTTTATATCTCACACATTTTTTTTAAACAGCGTCTGCCTAATGTAGACCACATGGTTTAGCAATTGAGCTTTAAAAAAAGATGTAAGAAGCTCATATTGATAATCAAACTCACATTTGAAGGAAGAATTAAAACAAACGAAATACAAAATGTTATTACTTTATAACATAAATTATTAATAAAAGAATAGTTTAATAGTTTCATTTTAAATAATGATATTTACGTAAGAATATTAGTTTTAAGAATAAAACACTTCTTTTAACTGATTCCACATTTGTATTAAGTTCAATGCCGGTCTCTCCTAGCACACGCATTATCAATTGAAAGTACGTACTTAAATATTAGAAATTAAATTGTGTCTTTATTAACATTTACTATACAATATACAAATATATTTAAAGTTTACTAAGAAAATTCGACTATATAAAATAAAAATAAATTAATGAAAACACTCAAAGCAAGCCTGTTTCACGTATGCATGGATAATATTGTATGACATTTAAGTAATTTTCTGAGATTTAATATATTATTATACAGTTTTCAAGGCTTCTATGTTGATGTTTAATGCTATAATAAATATTATTATTAATTAATATATATTGTGAGTAGATGCTAAAAAAAATACTCCATCAATATTACACAATTTATTCAATGAATTGTTGCGTAATAGGTTAATCCTGAAAACCAATATCAAACATAGAAAGCTTTTATCAGTATAAGATCTAAATTATGAATTGATCCCATCGATTATTTACTACCTTATCATTCATTATACATTGAATATCGACATGATTACAGTTTAGTTTGAATTTAAGTGTGCTTTATAATTTACATAGGATAATAATAATATATGCTATGTGCTTGTGCCAAGCATATTGTTCGTTTTAATGAGGCAGCAGAATACACGTACTGCTAATTCCAAATGAAGCCTTTATTGATGAGCCAAAACACGTGAATTTAATCCAAATCAATTGTGTTTGTCAGAAAACACACTGTTTTAATGAAATTCACTATATCGTAGCTTGCCGCGCGAAGCGATATCTATAACTCGATACAATTAAAAAATGTTAGTTTAATTTACATAATATGTACTATTATTAAATTTCGAATACAAGTCAATATTCCATAATTCGACCAATGCAAATTTGTACTTACGCTAAAAAAAACTGTATTTAAATGTTTAGCGTTCGAATTAATTTCGTAGGAAAAATACAACAAAAAAAATGTTGATAGTTGAAAATTCATCTTGCATATCGATTATCTAATTTATTAGTCAGACAACTACAGATATATATATATATATAATAATGAAGAAAGCAATGTTCAAATGAGCACTATAAATGAAATTTCATTTATATGTGCCTGAGATTTATACATTTTAACAACATATGTTTACAGATTATGTAATGAAATTGGATTCAGTAATAGTACATTATGAAACATTCGTGTAATAGCCCTTAAAATACTTACAATTTGTTGAACTTTCTATAAGTTTATTGACATTAGCACATTTAATGTAATTTTTAATTTTCTGATTACTGGACTTGTAAGAGCGCAAAAATGTACACGTTAATTATTATTTAATTTAAATTTACGATCAACTACGTTGACAACTTCAATTGACTACCATCTCTGGCTAATGAACCGGAAAAAAAGCTTATTCGAATCTTTTCATTTTCGAAATTATATTTAATTGCTGTTTGTATGTGTAGCGGGTCAAAATCACAATGTGTAATAATTTAAATCACTATCTTTTATTAACGATACGTCACCTTTTTCGGATTATGCAATGATTTCTTCCCTAAGGAACATTGCGTGTGTTTGTTCATAAATAAGCAGAATACTCACACGGGATTTAATTGAGTAAGGGTGCGGCAGCAGAATGATAAACAATGGTGCGGCCGTTTCCTTATTTAGGATCCCCTAATACTTGATAAATTTAATATATTGCACAGGCACGTACTAAATAATAAATGTTATAAGACAATTGATTTGAATTGAACTATGAGAAAAAATAGAATTTAGAATCAGGTATTTCGCTATTGAAAAAATGGTGAATACCGAAATAACGTTATTTCAATCCCGCGACGATGCCGTAGTTAATTAATAATTATTGATAAATTAATCTTCTTATGTAAGTAAATAACTCACTATTTGCTAACCTCAACTCAATTAATGAACTAAGCGTTATTGATTTAATATTGTTTACTGGTTATAATTAGATTATAGAAATATACATTGAACGATTTAACAGTGTATGAAGATTTAATTCATATATTATTTAATATGAAAGAACCAAGAAAGATTTATACTATCAAAAAAGTAAGTTCAATTGATTCTTGCTGCTATCGGTGAAGTTATAATTATCAAATAAAATCTTGAAAAATATAAAAGATTTGGCGTGTCGTTCTTTTTTTGGAAAGCTTTTTCATCTCGGTGAATAATTTCTTACTTGAATATGTTTCTATTCCTTAATTGAGTTATACTTTTACGAAATCCAATACTTACTTTTTTTATAAAATCAAGTTTTGAACAAAATTTAATATTTCGGGTCAAAATAATAATAGATATATAAATTTATTTTGTTCCTAAAACCAGTATATATTACTTATTTTCCTATATAAAAACGTGAACAGTTTCAAAAACCGTTGTATTTCATACAAGACGAAAGGCGAAAACTCGCCACATTACACCTTGCACTTACTCATTCAATACTGTTTACTCAAAGTGATTAAGATGACTACTATTACTAAAATTATATTTCATTTATAATATTTTGTAAAAAAATAAGTTCATATTGCTTCTACAAAGTTACGTGCAACATTACAGTCTCAAAGCTATTCTCAAAAAGATTGAATTGAATTTTGTGTTTTATTAAATAGATTTTTAATAGACGTTTACACTTTTTATGAAATTTTTTATAAAAAAAAGTCTTTAAATTTCAATTTCAGTTATACAAAGTACTGTCAAAATCGTTTATCGTGGTTTTCTCAAAAAAGCAAATAATACATACGACGAATTTTGGAACTACGCGCCTCTTTTTATTTAATATTTAAAAAAAAAATAATGAAGGGTCTCAACATTAATAATTATTTATGTGGGTGGTTTTGATCAGATGGAAAATAAATTTTAAAGAAAGGAATCAAAAAATACTTTTTATCTGTTTAATGTATCTAGTTAACAGTGACTATAGGAATACACATTGTTGATTATTCATAAAACCACAATATTTTAAATGGTGTGGTATAATTATTGAATTTAAAATGAATATCAAAAAAAACAAGTGCAATGTTTCAAATCTATTTTTTTGAAGAATATCTTAGTCACAATTGTACCATTAAAAATATCTTGGCGAAATATATGTAAGTTATCAAAACATTAAACAGTTTATCAGGGTCACCAAATATTACCGCAATAAAATTAAATATCAAAAGCAATAATGCTATAATACGAGAAATCCTTGCTGTTATCTAATCATATTTTGTTGATATTAAATATGATTCATTCTGGTTAATTAGCCACAATATTTTAATAATGATTTAATTTTCTAAATAAGTAATTAAGTCATTAATAATCTTTAAATACACAAAAAAATCAACAAAATATATTGCGGGTCATAGGCGAAATGTATTGTAGATAAGTGGTTGACACTTTGTATTCAACTTCAAATATATATATTAAGTATAACACTCTTTTGTTTTTATTTCACAATTATGAATTATCAACTGGACCGGTTTCACTCATCACAAACTTTTAAATTTTCATGAGTTAATCCTAATATATTTTTATTATTTTTTTAAAATTTGCCTTTCCACCAAACATTGACAGTGAACACGTGATAAATTTATAAACATAAAATTATGTCTGTAGTAATAGTTTATAACTCTACTTTGAAAATAATCTTATCTCGGTTATTTTACATATAAAGCAACCTATTCTATTGAATATTTTTTCATGAAATATGTATGTATTTTTTTTTCGGTGTCCGCCTGAAAGCCTTTTTCGCTATTTTCTGAATTTAGACCATTTTTTTTCTGACACCTGTTTTATTGAAAGGATCTTGTTTGCCAAGAAGCTGTCCAATACCTTATAATTGAACTAAGGATAGAATAATGATAAACAACCCCACGTTAAAAAAAAACATCTTAGCTTTACAGACTTCCTTGTTTATATCGTATACATGTTTGTCTATGTTTTTTAAACGACTGGTATAGCAAATTTCTGTATTTTAAATATTTCCGCTTCCAATATAATGTTAAAATACATATAAACCTTCTATAGTGCTATAATTAAAGGTTATAAAAAGTCTCAGGATAAATAAAAAGCGTTTAAAAAGTATTAATAGTAAGAAAATATTATTCCATACGCCCTACGTAATTTTAAGATAAGATTAATAAAATCCATGCATCGAGGTTAGAATCAATGTATAATTTGTCTATTTGTATATTTGACTGGTAATAAATCAGTTTTTTTGGTTGAATAAGATTCTACTATTCTGAATAAAAGTAAAATATAGCCACGTAGTTCCACAAGTCGGGTCCTACGGTGCAGCGATTAGCGTTGTTGGTTTCCACTAGTTCTATTCTAGCCTTATTCTTCGATCCTTACTATTATCTTCAGAAAAAAGAGGTTGAGCGACTGAGTAACAAACAGTTCTCGTAGAAAAGGTTACATTGAGATATCTTCATTATCAGACCATATTTTCCACATTGGGAACGGACATGGATAAAAAAAGCTCTTCAATATAAAGCTCAGTGAACAAATATAACTCATTTCTATTTATCGGTATAGTTGTTTATCTTCATAAAAAAGATAAATATTTCATTATTTATCAAATATAGACAAATAGCTTATAATTTTATGGATTCTGTAAAAAAAAACGATATGGCATGACACTATAAATTATATGTACAAAAAAATATACCTCATCATCATAGGTCGTGACATTTTTATGCCCAAGGGAGCGGTGTCGATGACTCCTTATCAGAACCCGCTATTCCTTTATTTATCAATGAGTGGTGAGTTGTAGGGGGCGTCTGTGTGAGTCATAAAATAATACTGTTCACACTATCCGGGATTGGAAGTTATCACAAGAGGGACTTGGTGTGGTGTGCAACATGGCTCGGTTGCGATTAGGGTGTGCAACACGGGTATTATATATTATTAATACCAATACTAGGGTTACAAAAATATATTAAATAATATCTTTGTATTATTGATATAAACAATCGATATCAAAAGAATGCAAGTATAATTTACAAACATAATTGAAATATTACATCAAAGTTGCAGGTTAACTAAATCTAGAATCTGTCATCTGTCAATCTTAGGCTTAGACTTTAGCCGAAAAGCCAACACGGACAAGTTGGTTTCCCACCACCACCCGTTGTATACATGCAGACAACGTTTAATGGCCACCTTCTACAACTCTGTTGACAGTAAAAAGAGATTACTCCTCACATTCATGGTCTGAGCAGGGCTGTATATGAATAATTTTTCATTAGTTTGTTTGAAATAAAAGAAAAATAATAATAAAAGTTTGAAAATATCACCCACTTTAATCTAGTTGATATTATGTCACCTGTGTATAATTTTTATACTGAGAGTATGTCGTTTTAGGTGATATTGTTAACTCTAGTGAGAAATAAAGGTTACGACCATCGGGAACACTCGTGTCCAAGATCTCAAATATTAGAATGAAATCATCTTAATTGGATATATAGCTAGGTGGAACGTGCACCAACTGATCATTACGTTATGATTTTTACAGCAAGAAAACAGGGGCTGACATAATAATTATAATACCAACTAATTAAGAAAAATTCTTCTTAGATTTATCGCTCGTTGGAAAATCAGTCATAATGTAATTGATTGTACACGAACTAAGTGTTTGCCCTTTGTAAAATGTCAGCCGGTATTTTTTCCGGCTTTTATTTTTGAATTTTATTTTACCGGTATTGTAATCCCTACTTGCGATAAAGTATACAAAACGTAATATAACCCAATCCAAAGGAATGTGTTTGGGTATCGTATCGAGAATAATATCCATTGCAAAGCGGTTTCGTTTTTCTCCGTCATTTCTGTGAACGACGAAAAAATATCATAAAAATAAATACTTCATAACAATATGATCAAAGCAAAATACCCTAAATATATCGACACCCCCAAAAAACAAAAAAATTAACAGACTTTCTTTATTTTTTAAGGAAAGCAAATTCTATATTATTAACTAATAATTAATCATTGATTTCAGAATCCACTGAAAATATAACCGCTTTCATTTAAATACTTTATATGAAATCAAGAGTATTCTTTCTTTATTTATTTTTTTTAAATATTTGACATTACAGCCTACGCCAATGCGTCAAATATTTCGAAATTGAAAGATCATATGAGATATACTCAATGAGAATTTTTGAAAGTCACACGAGATTAACTCAAGGAGAATTGACTTCACAAACACCCATGTCCAATCCAATCCAATTTTGACATTGACCTACCGGGAATCGAACCCAGACCCACCTGATCGGTAGAGGAAGCTCCAACCAATTAGACCACAGCGGGCGACATATATTTTTATCCTTGGGGCAAATGATGAATAAAATATAATTCAACCAAAAACAAGTGTATTTTATCTGAAGAAATAAGACTTGTTTTAAAAAATATTCATAAGTGAAATTTACAATTGTTTTATTAATAAGCAAAGCTTAATGGAATAATTAAGACAAAAATTAAATTATTATATTTAAAGGAAAACTCATTACCTGTGTAAAGAAGTTAATTGCAAGCTTCATTTTCTATAAAATTAATGATTGCATATTTGAATGAATTAAATTAGAAATGAAACATCAATTTGAGAAAGGCCTTTTTTCAAACGATTCAGTATGAACTTTTTGATACACGATTGACAAAACCAACGAAGCTTTTATGGGTACAATTTCTGTAGGAATTCTTACTATGTTTCAAATGCTTCTCAAGAAAGTAATTGCGAGGAAAATGTGGTTATAAAAAGACGCTGCAGAGTTATGAAGCCACATGAAATGAGACAGAGGTTGTGCAGCCATATGTTTTTACGTCTATGTAACGTGGTAGATAGATCACGCCTTGTGTGCGCCAGAGAGGAATAAAAAATGTTACACTTGTGATGTAATCATAATATTGTAATCTATGCGCAAAACCATAAGTTATATTGTTGCAGACATTACTCATTTTTTTTTTAAATATACCCAGGCATATCCGTCAACTTTCTGGCATACTTGTTTTCTTTTATTAAGATTTTTATTATATCAAGATGAAATGTAGAAAGATATTTGTTGAACAAATATATATATATATATATATATATATATATATATATATATATATATATTATCCATGTCCGCTCCAAAAGTGGAGCATATGGCCTCATCATGGAGTTATCTCAACAGATTTGTGGTTCGGCACGGAAGCTCACAACGCTAACCGCTCCGCCATATGACCCGACGCCACCTGTAGCACATATAAGTTTCTTTCCAAGAAATCATGAAAAACATGACAAAGTTATAAAGTGTCTAATCTTCATTAAGCTTATCAACTATTCTGGCCTTTTTCAATAATGAAACGTGACACAACTGACGTACAGATTTCACGCAAATACTTTGTGTTTTTTTACTCCGTTACTATACTTTTATAAAATTATATTCTGACTAAAATTCAGCTGATCTTACAAGACATTTATTTTGCTTTAAAACATGCTACTCTTTTTATGCTTGGAAATCAATGAAATGCCAATTATTACAATGCAGCACTGTAGTAAATTCAATTACAAACAGAACAATGCTTAAAATCATACATGTAAATCAGGAAACCAATAATTTACGCAAAATTCGAATATTATAACAGTATAAAAAGGCAACATAACACGTCGAATGTAACTTAAAACAAACCATAGAGCGAATTTGAAGCATGGTCGACAATTTTCGTACAAATATTTCGTAATTCGCATGAATAATCAGTTTCCTTGAATCCAACGTTGGGTTTTTTGATATTTTCGTATCCGGATATTTCCAGAGAATCGCATTGTTTTTCCGGTATTTATAACAGACAGAGCATGTTTTAAAGCATATTTACTTATCGCCTAATTTTGAGGAGAAATTATTTTAAAATACCTAAAACTGTGTTGCTTTCTGTTACCGTTTCCTTCAATATTTGTTATTTTTACATCCGAGCATCACAGATAAATTCTTCACAGTTTTTGGATCGGTTGAAAATTTCTAATAACGCGCATTCTAAATAACTGCTTTTTTTAAAATGGCACAATGGAAAGGTATATTAAAATAAGTAGCTGCGTGTGAAGTTTGAAATGTAGTTGGGCTCATGATACGATTTTTAAATTTATTATTTCATTATTACTTAAACCTACAATCATGTGCGACCTTTCGCAATGGCTGTTTTTTCGTAATGATTTGTTTTCATGTAAAAAAGTATTCCTGAGATAAATATATATGACGCCACTGTTGCTTAAATTTTGTCGTTTGCCATAATACATAATTTTGCTATATTAAGACCACTTAAATGGTGTATACAGCTAATTCTCGTTATTTAAATAATTGAATTATTCAACTGAGAAAAATTGCCAATCTTGTTGTAAACAAAAAAGAGATTTTGAAGTTTCTAACGGTCGAAGGAATACATTTTAATTGTACTGGTATTAGAGCATCCAATCCCGGGATTCGGGATTCCGTAATCCCGGGATCCCGATCAATTTTCTGATCCCGAAGTTCCGGGTTTGATACGGCTGCGATCTCGGGATTTCGGGATTGAGAAATTTTGAGCAAATCCCGCAAATTTACACGAAATTGGCAAATCGAGAACTTCATATTCCTCGGTGAGCTAAAAAAAAAAACAAGGATTTGTGATAATCTGGGAAAAAGTATAAGTATACTAAATCGAGGATTTCAATTTCCTCGGTGAGCTAAAAAAAAAACGAGGTTTGGAGATAATCCGGGGAAAAAATATAGCGAATTGAGGATTTCAAATTCTTCAGTGAGAAAATCCCAATCCCGGGATCCCGGGATTGAAAATTAATCAATCCCGAAATCCCGGGATTGGAAAAAGGCTTCGGGATTGGATACCCTAACTGGTATGTTGCGGTCGAAATAAGTCACTGATGGAAAGAAAATACATTGTTATTAACGATATCTTATACAAAAACCGACATTTTGAATAACCGGTTTTCGAATCTAAATATTTTCTAAAACCCGTTTTAGCGCGGTTTTAGAAGTTGTACAAATAAAGTATGGTTCAATTAAAAAAGCGAGAAAAATAAACTTAAGCAATCGTTAAACAGAAATTAAACTTAAATTTTGTGTTCGTTTTAGTTTTGTGTTTTTGAAACGCACAAATATTTACTGATCCATTATTAAGTAATTTTGATAACAAATTTTCGTGACAAACTAAAGTCTCTTTTGCTGGGTATGAATTATGCCGTATAGTTTCAAAAAAAAAATCATAATAATAGAAAATCTAAATTGTTTCTCCTTACGTTTGTAGACTAAATACTTTTTAAAAAACACACCTCAATATCAACGCATTCATTGACAAATACTAACTAACTAACACTTAACACATTTCATCTCGTTTAATATATATCACTGACATTATATTTTAAAAATAATTGTTCTGATAACTCAATTCTTAAATTAACAAAAACCGATTTACCGACTTGAAAAAACCGGTTTTTAAACATTACAAATTTCGCTCAAAACCAACAAGCCCTAATGATTCCGGTATACTACATTGGGCGATATATTGACAACGGTAGCTGTCAATTTTTCATAGTGCGGGTAAACACCATTTCCGATGAGCTGTCAATAACTTTTTCATTTTCATCTTTGGCACTTTGAATTCATGCCCGATTTTATTTGAATAAAAAAGGCGGAATGTTTTCGTGAATTTTAATACAGACATAAAAAATCCAATCAGTTTTTCCAAAAGTCGAAATATTTTACGCTACGAGCTTGCGACTGTGGGACCGGAAATACCTTTATCGATCTTGATGAGATGCGTAACATAATAAACCCACAAAAAATGTAAAAATTCTTAGAAACATATTTTTATGCGATATTTTAATACGGTTTCTGGTTTATTTTTTACATGTTTTACGACTTCTGAGCTAAAATCTGTTTATTATAAACAAATGAAAACATGTTTGACATACAAGATTAAATTTATCCATTTTATATACAGTATTTAAGATTAAACATTTACAATATATATTTTGAGATTGAGATAATTTTTTTACGTGCTAAAAATTAGCAATGTTATTTATTAGTCTTACCTAATATAAACATTGATAGAACTTTATGGTAGTTATTGCTCCAGTATTGATTTAAAAAAGCTTACATAACTTACATTAAATAAATATGGAATTATTGTGAATTAAAAAACACATAGATTCATTTAAATTAAATCTGTCTTTAAATACTCATGTTTGTCAATAACATGGAAAAATGCAAAACGAACGAAATTTGTAGGTGAAATGAAACGTTTCTATAAAATTGAATAATTTACTGGATTTACATATTTTCATTTATATATTATTTGCACGATAATAATTTTTATATTCTTTCATTGCATGTGATTGAAGAAAAAAAAAATAATGGTATTTTAAATATATGGGCCCATTAGAGGTGAAGTGAGTCTACTAGTAAACTGGTAAAACTTTTTTCTTGGACTTCTAAGTATCATCACGTCTTTACTTAGTGCTTTGGTAGATTGCGTGTTTTAATTTTACAGATATAAAACTATTGTAATGTGTATTAATTGAGGTTCACTTTTACGATACTTAAAGACGTGTAGAATATTACAACGCATCTAACTTTTTTTTACTTCTAATGGGCCCTAATCGTCTGCGACAAACGAATTATATAATGTAAATACCCTTACTAAAGATTTCGAAGATTGCACCGAATGAATCATATCTAAATCAATTTCATAAACAATTTTGCTGAATTTTAAAATTTGCATCTTTAAGCCGACATTTTGGAAAAAAAACACCCAAAATACTGATATCACGGTTTCCGTAATACCGTTATTAAGATTCCATATTCTGCCCACTGCTATAACAGAGCACACAAACGTTTCCTCTGCACTTTAGTTTATCATGTCTAATTTTGTTTGAACACGGCTCAAATAAGATAGACAGCTATTCTGTCAAATTGTTCTTTTTTCACTCTACTCAGACTTTACTTTTTTTATAAATTAATTTCATTTCGTTTTTTTTTATTTGATTATTATCTTATAATTTGTTTAGTTATAAATTGGCATTACGGAATTAAGAAGCATTTTAAGTCACGTGAGATTAAATCACTTAGAATTTAAGTCAATCGAGAACAAATCGTACAAAAATCACGAGCACGCATGAGCAAGATCTCAAACTTGATGATAAACTATAATGATATTTTTTTTTAAATTTAAGTCTGAGCCATCTGATCTATAAAGTAATTAATACTTGTACATCTTTACTACAGAAACTCTCAGTAAATTAAATATATTGTTGGTAATATATCGAAAAGCTAAGTAAGTATTGAGAATGCATTCACTTTCAATACAAATTATATTATTAGTTAATTTAATTGAAGAGTCGGTGTAAATGTAAAAAACACATTTTACTGACCAATTTTTTAAAATAGTTTCTGACTGTGTATTAAAATAGTTACTGACCAAATTTTTTGTTTCCTTTTATATTTTTTCGGTCTTTTATTGCAGTAGAATATAAGTAAAGCGAAGTTGCAGCAAGCCTTTATGTATGTAGTACATCTTTAAAGCTGAATCAGCTGTTAAGCGCCAATGCAAATATATTATGCGTCTTAAAACAAAGCTTATGTTTCCTTTGAGAGTAGATTAGTCTTCGTATGTTTATCGAACAAACTAGTCCACCAGTTGTCTACAAACAACTGCCGTAATGCATTGTCAAAGGATCTAATATCCCGAGATTTTGTTCAAAGGCGTAGATGTAGTTCTTTCAGTGAAAACTTCAGAAAAAGAATCAATTCCTGTGAACGAAAACAAATAAAATAAAACTCCACCTTTCTACACTCAAGTGTATTTCTTGAAAGTTATTTGTGGCTATTATTTTGTTAATTTATAGATGTATATACATATTCATGAACTGTTCGCACAAAATTGCAAAATGAATTACCTAAACGAGTGATACAAATTGATTGATAATATACAAAGAATTAAAAGAATAAATGTTTACCGAGGAAATTTTACAAAAGAGGTGAATCATTAAACTAGTAAGAGTCTAAGCAATATAATTGAGCTCACAATATATATTTAGTTAGTTAATAAAAAATGGTATGCTTATCAAAAGTGGATCGAGAACTCACAATACTCTGAAAAAGAAAATCCAATAAAAGCTATGAGACCTTAAACAAATAAGTTGGATAAAATAATTTGTACAGCAGAATTGTACTATTATAGTTTCATAAAAGACTGCATTGACATTTAATTATGAAAAAACGCATTGTAACAAGTATGAATATCATAAATTATAATATTATAAAATTTTGTGTTGTTAGCTATTTTGGCTCAATACAATTGGTACAGCATACTTTTGACAATGGTGTGAAGCCAAAAAAGCATCATTCAAGAATAAACACTACAGGAGAATCTTTTGTTAATTTGAAGTATGAGTTCAAGTTATTCACTATGAATTATTAAAACCTGGGGAAACCATAACTTTATCAGCGTAATGTCGACAATTAGACACAACAATCAAAAGCTGAATGAAAAAAGGGTGAATTTTCGTTTATGCTAATAAATGTACATGGCTTTATTTCTGTGTAACTAATAGAATAGCAGTATCTACTGTGATTTTTTATAATTTAAGCAAATTTATCATCTACATCTCTGCGTTGCTGCACACACAACCGAAAGGCTTGTGTGTATTGTGCAAACTTCATATTGACTGTTGAACGTTATCAAATATATTTAGAATAACGTACCAGAGTCTTGTTATATCAATGCATTGGAGGGTTAAGAGAAAGCTTTTACATTCAATTGAGAAAATAATACAATAGAGCATCTTTTGCTGGCATAGGATATCTGCTTAATGGATTGCACTACTTTGAAATTTGATATTTCGTTTGAATCCATACAAATCAATAATGTATATTTGCAATTTTACTTTTATTAAACTAATGATTAATGTTTTTCTCTTGAAATTTCCTTCTCAGTTTGTATTATTATAATACTGTTTCCTTATTCAAATGACTAAAACCATCGATAAATTATCTTCTTCTATTTTCTGTGTGTTTAAAATTTAAAATACTTGGAAACTTTGAAATATTCTCTTTTAGTTATCATTTAAAACATTTCAAATGTGTTTGTATAACTGTTGTTAAAGTTAAGTTAACGTATAAATAATATTCGTCTGCATTATATCTTAACGCTTTAATATTATTATATGCTCAAAAAGAATATTTGAAAATACATTGTATCATTTAAATATAACATATATACCTTATAATAAATCTATTTAAACAATATTTATCATGCAAAATATTGTTTTAAAAATCGATTTTCTCAAAACAAGATGAACATACAATATATTTGCACTTGAAAATCGATATATAGTTAAAGAATTAATAAAAAATGATAAAATAAAACTTTGAGCACTTATTTTAGAAATAATTTTGGCTGATATGATCTGAAACAGTTCTTGATCATATATTATAATAAAACTGTCCATGTACTAGATTGAAATTGTAGAATACGCACAAAAAATATAATGTCTGTTCACAAATAAAATTGTGATTGATTTTGTTAGAATGTTTAATCATTGTTTAAGGTCCAGATAGTAGAAAAGTAATTAAGAAAGTACACGATTGATTGTGATAATTAACAAACTCACCTTTTCCTTTTTAGTATTCTCTATCAATTAGCTAAATGGCTAATTATACAATACGAGTTTTTCTTGTAAACTTATTATTTACATTTATTTATGCATTAAAAATTTAGTCACTTATGTCAATTTCGAAATACTCATAATATATATTCATTGCTGCAGTTGAAAAAGTATTTTTTCATTTTTTACATCTCAGTATTTGCATTCCTACATATTCAGGGCTTCAAATACACAAATGAACTAAACTGACCGTTTACAAATTTATAAATTAGGAAAAATTATCGCGCGGATAATTTGTCGCGTAAACAATTTATCACATAGGAAACATTACGAATGGTTACCTGTTTTAAATTAATAATATTTAGATCAGTAAATCAATACTGTTCACTATATTATATCAAAATCTTCATAATGCTTCTGGATTCGCACTTACTCACTCACTTTCGTATTTTGATTCGTTTTACACCAAATATAAAAATCTTTACTAATTATCTTGTACTTTGCCAAAAAAACATTATAAAGAAATTATTAAAATTGTGGTCTTGGTTTTTTTTGTTGATTACTATTTTATTGTGGAAATTAATTAAACTATGTACAATAAAAATATGTCTGGATTATATTTAAACACAAAAGCTTTGCATTTCATTCAAACGTCATAACGCTGATGTTCGAAGTTCAAAAGCTTTTATTAAAAGCTACACAATACTGGATCTGGTGAAGTATTCCAATTTCAAAGCTTCGTGATATATGCCGCGGAAATAACAGAAAAACGTTTATTTCTCTGTCCTACAGTTTCCGCGTATTCGCGGTAATGTGATCTTATGAAACGAGTAACGTTATATGACAGTGAAAGGAATCATTTATATACGTCGTCGGTAAATAATGTGCGTATTTTAGATTTAAATTTAAATTGAAAAAGTCACGTTTTCGTTCCAATTTCGCTCTTAGCTGTAACATTATATTAAATAAGATAAAAGCATATTCTGCATATTATAAAATTCAAATTTACTCTGTTACGTGATTCAACAAATTGAATAATGTTCTATATTAGACTATTTTATATTATAAGCCTGCCAAACGTGGAGCATATATATTTACTGAATTTTAACATTCTCGTGTGCATAGCACTTATTTTGAAATACTTAAATCATGATTGTGTTGAGTATTTCCTACCGTTAAAAAAAATGGATAATTATGTACACAGGTATTAAATGAGAAAATTTTGTCAGCCTTAAAAAAATGATATGTCACAATATATGTGATATTTTTTTTTTCTTTATGATAATTTGAGAAATTCGCGATGCTTATAACATTTTCAATAAACGCATGCTAGCATCATGTATCTTATTTAGAAAAAGTAAAAGTAAGCCTTTTCACTCATTTTTTTCATACAAAGATTAATTTGATTATCATAGTTATTTGTCTTATATGAGTGATGAGGAGATTATATTATATTAAAGAATTATTTTACGTATTTTTGTAAGGGCTATAAAATATTTTTTTTGAGTAATGATTCACCAACAAAGTTTTAAAATCTTTGAACCAAATAATGTAAATTAATTATTAATTTGTACATAAACAGTAGTGTGTTTTCCACTCTCAATGTGTGTCTTCTTAATTGAATAGAAACTGTTTTAAAATAACTGATTGTTATTCAGTACCTCATTTTTTTTGAATAGGGTTCATAATGTACTTGTAAACCATTTGTAGTTAGGTAACTGCTACCGCTACAATCCATTTTTAAAAAATCAGTTGTTGAATGTTAATAGTCTAATATTAACAAAAATCCATAAATCGGTCGAATAATCAATTAATTCGATTATAAGTATAGAAATTCGCAAATAATCAACAATTAGCAATCTTTTTTACGAAATTTGGACACCCGGAATGTCATGCTTATGGCAAAGGGCTAACTTTAATATACAAGGCATTTAATGATTGACGGTAAAGTCAAAACACATTGGAATCACTTAGAAGTGCAACCCTTGTAATTAAATTTTCAGTAAAATCATTGGTTATGCTACTCGATCAATACACCAATACAGCTTGGCGAGTGAGAAAGATATAATGGATAGATATCATGAAATTTTTAAGTATTGATTACATGATTCAGAAATATTTGAAATACAAATGGCAGTCATATGGGTTTCCACAAGCTCCTAGGTGGCGAATGCAGTCCTGACGACTTGGCTACAGCACTGGCTATGAATATAATATGTACGTTATGTGTTACGAATCGTTACTTGTGTGACCTGTGTTAGTATATCGAGTGGCTAGTAGCAATGCGATACTTATAATCGACATGACGATGTCGAAGATATTCTATTCAATGTTGCCTCTGGGGAAAACGTGCAGACAGGGATTCATATACATTATCAATATTTATATTCAATACAACGTCTACGTTTAATAACCCTTAAGCATTGACTGATATGAAGACCCTGATATTAAATTTCATTGATGATATGTGATATAATTCTAAATATTTTTAAATAAGCAGATGTGATTTTAAGTAATCAGATTTATTATTTTTATCAATAAGTTGGATACAAAGTATTCAAGATGTACATTATTATCTTTAAATTTAATAAAATTGACATAATAAATATGGAGCTTAATTCTCTAAGCCTAGTTGCACATAATATGTTCGTTGACTATGTATTACATACTCCAACTGATTTTTATAAGCTTTTAACGACCTAACTAACGAGTTCGACATGAACCTATGAATCGTATAAATTACGTCTTTATTCATATTCAAAAGTTAATTCGTAGCATTATCACTGCGTTGTGTTCAGAAAAATCAGATAAACAATTTATTTATAGAATCGGTCGAATGAAATAGTTAAATTATGGATCATAAGATTTCAATGTTCGCTTTCAAAATAGTGAGGTGACTACATTTGAGGAGATTGGGATCAAAGATGGTCAGATCCACTATTTACTGAATAGAGAAAAACACACTTTTCTTACAAAAACTTTAGCTTCCATTCAATGATCATGTTTTGACTCTTAATTACATGGAAACTACAAAGCTTTAGCGACGTTAAAAATTAAATTATGTTCCTTTGAATATTATAGTGAAATCTCATTTTTTTTCAAGATTGTATTTGAGCATATTTGATCCCAAGTTCCTATTTACGAGGAAGATAGACCTTCTGTACAGCGGTTTTTTTTCTTAATACAGCTAGCTGCAAGCTTAGCTCGGCCGTATTCTTTATATATTATGTAACGATCATATGACGTCACAGAGAAACCTTTTATAATGATTTGCTTTATTGTAACGTGGTGGTCTACGACCTATGATTTGCAGTGGCCTGCTCGAAATCATCACGTATCACATTTCCAGTCGAACGGGCGAACCGATTCCGTTGGAAATGCTCGCTCGTGAAAAGCTTTCCTTCGCCGTTAAACGGACCGCTCGTTATTCGTTCACGTAACGACTAGCCATAGCCGATTGATGCGAGATTACACTAAATCCGAACGACAGAAACATTTCACAACATGAGAGAAGTTTGCGAAAATGTTTTAGACTCACCTCGAATATAGAAAGAGCTTATAAGTGTGTCGGAGTTTAAGAAGTTTTTCTTCGTCTTTTTTTATTATTTTCCGGAGCGTTCTTACCACTTTTTTATATTGCAAAAGCTTAAAAAAGATATTTACGATTCATTATGTTTTCTGTCAACATTGAGAAATAAACTAATCCATGGTTTAACGGTAGAAAAAAGTCGCCGCATCCTTTTTTCCTGCAACTATATCATACACTAATATGGTTTTGAATGGGATATAAAGTACATTTTCGTTTCTTTTCTGCAACGACGCGTTAACCGTTTTTCTCATATTTTTCTATGAAATATTCTTACGGATGTGTCATTAAGATCGCTGCAATACCTGATATCAAACATGCTATTTTTGGAACAGTTTTGACACTGATTGTTTTTAATATAAAACATAAAAATAACATAGATTATTCCACGTATTCTGCTACAAGCTGCGACACGGGTTTTGTCTCTTACAGAGGCATCGTCAGACGATCATACTTTTACAAATGCTTGTTTTAGTGTGAATGATTTTAATTTTACTATTCTGGCATGGAAGGGATGATAGAAAAACAAACAAACAATAATGAAACTACAATTGACATTTACATTACTAAATGATTAACTAACGAATTAGGTAAGGTTAAACCATTGGAAATGTTTTTCTTTAATATTGTATAACATTTTACATTATAGTAAGATTTAAAAAATGTGTTAATGGAACATGACTACAATTTTGGTATGCATATTTTAATATTCTTACAAAATTTATCCAATTAACTACATAAATAAAATGAGTAATATAAAGAAAAACTAATAGTAAATAAGCTATGTTGAAAAAAGTTACAAGATAAAAATCTTTTCGTTGAACCATTAATAGAGAACTCTGACTGTTAGATTTTTTTTTTTTTTTAGTATCTTGGTACATAATTTAAAAAGTGATGTGATTCAAAATTTGAGCGCTCTTTTATTAATTTTTCAATCTTTTCATATTGTAAACGTTTTCCTCATACCCATTATTTGAAAGCGTTTTTATATGGTACGCATAACACTTTCTTTGATCGTATGTGATTTCTTTATATGTAGTACGTTCCCTTAAAACATTATTGTTTCTTTTTATGACAATATTCCGTTTTATTATAGCGCTAGTTTTGGTCATTACGTAATCTGAAATTATACTTCGAATATTATTCGTATACATGTAAAAAACAATTAAAATATCAAGTCCCAAGTAATAGTTTTGATTTAATATATGTTAAATATTTTTGTCACATGGCATTCCGTGAAAGAATCGATTAAAAACCCCCTGAATCTTGTTACATTGTTAATATCAAGAGTTTTTCTTACTATAAGAGTGTAACTTTTGCTTGTTTCTGCAGTGGTGAATGTTCAGTATACAAAAGTTATGTTTACCCAAAAATTTACCAGGAAAAAAACTCAAATTTTAATAGTGCTTAAGCAAAAATTTAAAAAAGCACTTCTCTAAGTTCATGTATGAAAATAATTCTTTTCAAATAGTTAAGGCATACTTTATTTTTTATTTGAGTTAATTTTATTACAATACATATAAAATAATATTTTTTTATTTAGCATTCTTTGAAGTTAGAAATTCTGTAAGAATATATGTGCATTTTTTTCTCATTTCATAATTTTGAATTTTGTGTAATGATCAGGACTTGAATCATCAGTTAAAAATATCTATTTTTTATAAATATAATGTTTTCTCACCAAAAATTGACAATTACCACATGTAAACGTGTATGTAATGGAGCTATAGAAAACAAGTTCTATTTACGTCTAAATAAAATCAGTTGTGTTATTATATGTATAATACATCTTGTGAAGATTTTTCAGAAACTTACCTTGAAAGTTCTGAAATAGCGATAATATTTTTTCTTTCATCCAGCAATCATATATACATACATATATATGATATTGTAGAAATAATACATCCGATATATAGAATAAAAAAATACTTCTAGGACGATGCCTCGAATACAAATTCCCTTCATTTGGTGTAATGGATTTTGTATTTTCGCAGACTCGCCGCAGACGGTTGATTGATTTGACAAATTTCAGTCAGCTGTTGTGACATAATATTTTCCCTTTCGCAAACGGTCACCAATTCCTGCTGAAACTTTTTTTTATTATTTATCTGCGGCTTTCGAGTTTTTGACGTTTGAAATTTGCCATTTCAAAATGTATTTGTTACTCCACTTGATTGATTACGAAAATCATGTTCAAGGTTTAAAAAGTATAACATAAAGTTGTTTGACCCGCCAGTATCTGACAAGTATTATCAACTATTCGACAGGATAATAATTTTTAAATTATGAATTGAAAAACAAAGACGACATCTTTTCAACCAAATGATTGTTTTTAGCATGTTTCGATTCATATATTGATGTTTTGATTTCGATCCGGAAATTGAATTACAGAACATAGACACGATCCATTAAAGATGAAGTGATTTAAATCAAAATTTCGTTTAAAAAATCACACGTCAAAAACAATACAAACATGGTGATAGGTACGATTTTTCCAAGGATTTGGCAATAAAATCTGTTGAAAATGTAATACATTAATGAAACTGAACGACACTTTCAATCATTATGTTGTTTTACCAGTTACATATACAAAAGAATTATGTCCATAACGTTAATGTTATATTAATCGAAAACGAGAAAAAATAAACTTGATAATAATAAGTATGGTCTCATTAAAATATTCAACTTAAATCTTTTTGATTCTGAAAAACGCTCATGCATTGTTTTTGTTTATAAACGAAAATGAATTGTTTCTTTTTTATTCAAAAATGTAATCGACATCCGTTATCGAAATTGATTAAAAAGATGACTTGCATTTTTCTAATTGCAGTATTTCAACCTTCTTAATTGAAATTGATTTATGCTTAAGTGTAGTTTTATTTTGTTTTTTTTTAACTTAGAATGAAACTATTGTATAATTAATTTTAAATCTGAATAGATATACTGGAAGTTCGAGACAAAATTTATCTTTGTATTTAGAAATAAAATTATATTACAAATTCTTACGCTATGCTTATAGTGACAATGTAATAGTGCTTCATATCACTGTCGTATAAGTGGGCCCTCTAGAGGTAAATTGAAACAACTACTAAACGGTAAAGCTTTGAGTTAATTCCAAGTACAATCACGTCTTTATTTGGTATTTTTCTGGGTTGCATATTTTTATTTTACGGATATAACACTATTGCAATGTGTATTAACTGCGGTTACTTCACTTTTACGATACTTTAAGACATGTAGAATATTACAACGCATCATTTTTATCCAAAATACCACTTGGATCACTTCATCTCTAAAAGGCCCAATTAATTTATTATTATCAGGACCTGTTTTCTCATGGCGAGCATTGTCAACTGATAAAAAATAGAATTTAATAGTGTCATTTATACAAAAAAATGAAATTCAAAAGATGTAATAAACAAAATTTTGTTTGGCAATAACATTTTTTTTTATTATTTAATAAAGTTGTCTTTGATATCTTATTTTCTTACCCATAATTAAAATAGGAAATTATCTCATTTTTGATTCATCAATTAATCGCGACAAAAAAGTATCACATCAACAATGGTTATAAACGATAATTCAAAATTCAGTTAACTTAAACTATTTATAAATAAGTATAACGTGTTTTGACCTTGTCAATGTGCACTACTTAAAGTTAATTTCCTACAAGGTCGAAATGCAGTTTGTTAATCACGTATTGTTATACACATCTGATTTTGTTGCACCTCAATTAAGATTACCGTGAATGCATCATAGCTTAGAAATAACACTATTATTTAACAGTGCTAAACTGAAATTATTTTCTTGGCAGCATTCCCAATGAGTCAGTCAGTTTGTGTTGAATCTACAATACAACATCTTAGTTTACTTAACGCATTTAACAATATTCAAAGGATGCCAAGTTCTACTGTTGTAATATTAGTAAGTGTTTTTTGTATATGTATATTGTAGTTTTTTTACTGGTCGTTTATGAGGTGGGCCATTCAACAGCTAAAATTGAAAAAATACCAGAAGTATTTACGAAAGTAATATATATTTTATTGTGTTCTAATAATAACGTTTATTATCACAGATGAAGCATTGTAATATTTAAAATAAACAATACTCAAAGCGTTTCGAGGTTTATACGTTGGTGGTATCGAAATCGGATTTTTTTAAGTAGGCAGGGTGGTTAAGCTTGCGCTTTCAAGGGCTGCATCACTAAGGCTCTACGGGATAGATCAACCCTGATATCAAGGGATGTCAAGAGAGAACAATCTTTGAAAATTTTCCTTTTGTTTTCTGCTGTTAACTAGCCGCCGCTGCATTTCCCGATGGTCACCGCGAGTAGGCCAGAAGATAGAATTGCTGCTGAATAATGCTCGTCTTTTCTGTCAACCAGAAATCGTAGAAATCTACTAATGACCAGTCATATAATGTATTTCGACGGTAAAATGACTTAGCAGGAAGTAAAAAGACTTGCGTAGGACAAAAAAATCTTGGATAAAAATGAAAGACAAATTAGTCCAAGGGGTGTAAAATTTCGGACAATTTGAGCAATTCGGTAAGCCCTAGCAAAAAACTTTTTGAATTTCATATAATAAAATAATATAGTAATATTTTTCAATAATAGATGTCACTGTATCAAAATTTGAATCTATGCTTAACTGTAGTTACGGAACGATCAAATTATTCAAGTGTGAACTAATATTTCGTTACTTGTATATATTCATAAGAATCATTTTGGCACTGAATTCTTATTATCATAACATTGATATATTTTTAATGTAGATATATCCGATATATTTCTAATTAATTTTGCTTAATTAGCATGATCCCAACTTACTTTAATTACTTTTGTAAATGATAGCAAAAAATATGTTTTAAAGGATTAAATTTGTATTCATCTTAAGTGTATATGTTTAACATATTACTCAAAGCGAAAGCAAGATTGTGTATCCAATTTATATGTTAATTCAAATTCGGTGAGAATCTTAACTAAAGATAGGCTTTCCAGTATTATCTTGATATCACTTTTTCCCCTCTATTCTGTTTACACAATATTGTTTTATGTTTACTAGTAGAGGGTGATTTACGCAAGTATAATTTGCAAAATCCGCACAAAAAGATTATTGTTAAAAAAATTTCAACAATTAAAAAACGATATTTTACAAACGATCCTGAATTATAAAGCGGAAAATTGTGCTTTTTTAAAATATTCTGTATGTTTGCTTCGTTTCTTATTTTCTATTAAAATCTCATTCTGTTTTATAAATCACTATTAAAGTATTCTTTTATATCCTTCTGGAACATTTAGGGGATTATTTTACACACATTTGAACAAATAGATAATATTGAAGAATTCTTTTATATTAAGAGAAAAAATACACATTATTATAAGATGAAAATATATAAAAGAATTTCAGTTCTGAAAATAATATTTTATCTACGATCGATAATTGTTTTGACTTACTCTAGAACTCAATAAGCTTACAACTCTAGAACTACATAACTAATCGGTTTATCATTCTGATAAGAGCGCAAGCTGTCATATATGAAATAATATTTTGGTATATTTTCGCTTTATTAAAGTGAAGTTCTACCAAGTAAATGCCAATTAAATCAATATATTATTGACATATAAAATAATATACTGTATGAAATCACGCCAAATATTTCATTGCTGAGATTATGTGTTTGGTCGTATGCAGACATTACGGTAGTATATAATTTAGTATATAAAAAACAGGTACATTAGATAGATGCCAAAAACGCCTGTCAACATGCTACCTGTGTCACTAATATATATTTGTTCAGTGCTGCCAAAAATCCTCTCACAGGTTGGATGAAAAAATATCAACTTATTTTGTAACGGAAGTACGAAATAAAAAGTCAATGTAAAAATATTTTTTTTGTTTTAAAACAATGTTGTGGAATCGTTCAAAAGAAACGCGAATCCGTTTCCGATATTGAGCCACAATCTGACTTCGATTCCTACTCCAATTTTTTTGAAATGATTTTTTTCGATAAAACATTGGTATTGGCTGGCATACATAAAAACACTAGAAGAAATTATTTTATAAAATTATTAAAAAAAAATGCTATAGAAAAAATCTTGATTTAAAAATACTCCACGACTCCCATAAAACGACTCTACACCCTTGTAATAAACACTTGCAATGCAAATACTTGGATTGTATATATTATAAAAGTTTACGGTTAAGAAAATGAGCTTTCTCATCAAGTATTGGCACAACATTAACTTGGCTTTGCCTGAATCTGTTACGGAATCAAGTCGCTTGCAAGTGGCTTGTGAATAAAACACACTACAGCGATAGGCAATCTTTCAATTTTCAATCTCTCATTGAGTTTATAACATACAGTAAAAATATCCAAGTTTTAAATGGTCTGTGACTGAGATGTTAAGAATTCAAATAGTTCTATAATAAATCCAAAGTGAATGTAGACAAAATATTTTAAGAAACATTTGTATCGAAGATTACAATTTATTATGGAATGAATATTTAACAATTCTTTCTCATTGGACATTGATAAAACTAAATTTCGTTTGATAGTGTCAATGAGTTATAAACAAATTTACCGCTTTCATGAATCTTGGTTATTCTAAAAAAAATCAAATTAACTTCAGCATATGACAATTCTACTACTTAAAAAAACAGACGAGGATTTCATATTGAATTTACTATACTTTTTTGGCGATGCTCTTGTTAAAAATAGCATTTACTGTTCAGGCCATACAAATTATTATGAACATTTTTTTTCTTTTAACTTTAAATAGAGTAACAATAAATTCACCACCGTTTTTATAGTTGATAATAGTATATAATATGACAGCATGTGAATCTCATTCGTAGATACATATTTTTTATTATTAAAATCCTTCGTAAACCCAAAAATTTCGATCCCTGTTTTCGTAAGAACCTACTATGTATTATATATTCCTTGGCACTAATCTTGTTACAAGTAAACTTTCTGAAATCCTCGCTGTTTATTTTTCACAAATAATTAGCGGCTAACTAATAAAGTTTGTTTTTTCAACGTAATTTTTAAAACGGCCCAAGCTATTAATATGTCAGACATTTTAAAACAGTTTTGCAAAATAAATCATGCGGGAGTTTCTCTATGACATTTTTATTCATTTAAATGTTGTTCTGTGACATAAAGTAGTATAATTTTGCGCTTTGTTTTGTGTATATTTGTATGCTTTATTGCATACTCTGTTCGAATAGAATTGGTCGTATACATTTGACCGTAGACAAAAAATTACACGGAATTTTACTTTTGCTTTTGATGGTATGAACTTCCAGTAATATGTTTTTTTACCAGCTGTTACTGGCAACATTTTTAAACTATTTTTATTGTTCGATAGATTCGCCAAATTTTTGGTTTAAATTTGATCATTTTGTTAATTGCATTTGTGTTATTTTCAGTGACGAGAGTTACGGTCATGTAAGAAGCATCGTAGACTGGACTCATTAAAAAATATTTATTATAACTAGTGGCCTCTTTATAATAAGGTATCTCACTCAACTCCTGACTGCCAAATATCAAAGATTGAGATTGAGTATCTATGTAATCTTTTCTTTTCCAAATGATCCGGATTAGTCTTATTTAACTTCTTTAAAGATATTGAAACAAAAAGAAACACGAAGTATCATTAACTATCCGATGTAACAAAAGTTTTGTTTTTTAGACATAAAACAAATAATTTTATTTCTTCACTTTTTGGGTCAGTCTCAGGAGCGAAAGTTTGAGGTGGTGAATCAAATTTAAAAAAGCGAAAAACGGAAAATGTTGACATTTTTAAATGTAGTCACAAAGATTTAGTATGATACAAATATATTTTATATTGTTTTACAATAAGATATAAATTATATTATTTCAAATAATGATACATATGTAAATTATCAAGTTGTTATTATGTGAAGCATGACGGTATGTCATAATTATAAAGGAAAAATACGCTACAAATTACGTATATTTATAAATATGTTTCTTTAGATATCCGGGAAAATGAAATGTTAAAATTTAAAGGGATATTTTGGCTTGGGAAAAAACAGCGCGACAGTTTTATCTGTTTGGTATTATTAAGGATTCAATGTGTGATAGTTGGCAGGACGCCAAATGCTAGAAAATAAGGTGATTTACGAATTTCGGAATATTTTAATTGGAAATAAATCCAATTCACCGTTCTATTATTATTTTAGTTTTACGTAAATCAATTAGGTTTATTTTAATATTGTTAACAGACAATAAAAGATTTGAATGATTGTTTTTATGTAATCTTTTATCGGAAATTTTATTTTGGTGAAGTTATCAATAAAATAATGTATATGTCACAAGCAAAATGTAAAATCTCGCCAGTGTTTACATTACTTGCAGTTTTAATGGATGTTTAAATCATAAAAACTCACATTCAATATATGAATAAACTGCATACACTCACTGACGAGTGCTAGACACGGTAGAAAATATATTAATAATTAGTTTAGGTTGGGCTAAGTTAGATATGATAGGAAGAAAACGAAAATGACAACAAGACGTTGAAATTTTTGAGGTTATGTGAAACGTCAGATGACAGTAAATTAGAACAACTACGGCATTGCTCGCATATAACAATGGAAAGTGGCTAGCTGTACCGATAGTTAATGTATATATATTTTTGCAAATATATATAGTACACTGACGAAATTTTCCACTTTAATATATCATAATTATCCATAAGAGAAAACAAAAATGAGTACCTTTATCGTAATTTCAGGACATATTATATTATAAATAAAAAAGAATTGAAATTTAAACATTAGATTATTCCCATAAAGATATGTATCAAAGATTCAGCAAATGTTGTTATGCATATTGCCTGAAATAATTGGTACTGGCAAGGCAGTGAAAATTTCATATTTTACTTCATTGAAGTATTGAATTTAGTAGCTAAAATTTAAATATACACAAGAGTAGCTGTAAGGTAATTAAACAATGACACCCAACCCAATGTTTAAAATATTCACAACGGTGTTTATTTTCCGAAATCTAATTACAAAATGTCAATCAGTATCTGATTCCAATTAAATTTACTCCGGCGTCAACTTCTCGTTTCTGCTGAACCAATTTTAATCTTTGTTTCGCTTTGCCTCGAGACTCTTATAATGATTGAGAAATTTGATGATTCGACGGAAGTCCTTCTAATTTATAATAACGTAAAAATATGCCCGTAAAATGTTTTATTTGATTGACTTGAAAACACATTTAAGGTTTCTGCTTAAGACACATGTCGTATTTTACTTTATTTCAATAAACAACCAAAAAATTAATTAAATATTTGTACATGTAGATGTAGAAGTGACAAAAGAAATAAGAAGCATTTTTGACGAATTTTGGATCTCAATTCGGCAGGAATGGGTAAATATACGTTGCTTCGTTTTAAACAGGCCTGTGGAGTCGGAGTCGGAAAAATCTTACGACTCACCCATTTAAAAAAAAATATGTGTATTCAAACCACAATAGTTCATAGTGTTGCCACTGCATGCTTGGATGACTAAACATAATCTGATTGTATACATATAAATAAGTATAATGAATTGATTGAACAAATTCTTTGGAGTTGGAATCGTTTTTTTTATTTTAAAGCTGGTGTCGGAGTCATCTTTTTTTACACGACTTTATAGCCCTGGTTTTAGATGAATACAAAACAATCAAAGGAGTCTTCCCTACCAGGCGAAAGACGTGTTATACTTAATTACACATTGAATGAAAAAAAACTTTAATTGTGATATTTATTTTTACAAAAAATCGATAGTCATCAAAAATTTGAACAACGCTTAATAAAACGTAAGATTTAAAATATTTACTGAATATAAAAATTAAATTAGTAAATTATTAGGTGATGAAGAATTACCAATCGGACCGAGTGTAAAAAATCTAAAAGTAGTGTCTTAGAAAAATAATAATTTGTCAAGGACTACAACCATAAATAATACGAAATATATATAAAATATATTTATACCCTCTTAACTAATAGAAGTCACTAAACAGCAGTTTTTCTAAGACAACTGCTTGTTACTCAGTTGCTCAAACTCTTCTTTTTTTAAAGAGTAGAGATAGAAAAATGGAGGCTACGACAGAACTAGTGTTTGACCAATCACCCTCGCTACGCCACGTTATTTTGGGGTTTGAGTAGTGGGAGAGATTTTCCAGACATCACAAACACCTATGCCTTTGAACAGAAATCGATAAAAAAAGTCTCCAAGTACTGTGACTTGAACTTGTTAATGTTGTCTCGGAAGTCAACGACGTTGACAAATATTGTGTGCATAATATTAAAAATAGTGCGTGAAATTCGATTGGATAACAAATCTTATTTAAAAGTTGGTAGGTTATCAGAGAATATTGAAACACACGGATAATTACGATTATGAAGTTGAAAGTTGTAACAAATCCACAAAGGCATCGCGCCAAAATTATTCTTGAAAAATCCTCTGTAATCCAAACCATTAGCAATATTATTTCCCGATTAATATGATGATTTATATGGAACACTTTGAGCTGTATTAAATCATTGTTCCTTTATCTTTTGAGGCATCTGAATTGTAAATGCATAAAGCTTATTTCCAATTAGCAGTTGTTCTAACAAAGGTTCTCGGTTCTCGACTCAATATAATTAACAATCGTTTTAATGAAAATGTCATAAATAAGCAAAATGCGCCTCGAAAAGTAATATTATATAAGTAAACGAAAAGGTTTTATATTAAAGCATTAACTACGAAAATAAATCAAGTTTTATGTAGTAAACTACCATAATTAATTACTGACAATAATTATAGCAAAGCTATACAAGTAAATTTTTAATTTGAAATTATAAAATTAGTTGTCTAGTATCTAGTATTATAAATAAGTTTCAATTTATTTTTCACGAGAGTAGATAGATTGCTTGACTCTTTTTTGACGAAACTTTAATGCGAAAAAGAAAATACTAATTAATATTGTCAGGAACGGTTTCACATTTTTCAACTGATCGTCAGTCTTCACTGTAGTTTTATTATCATTGATGAATTTTGAAATTATTTTTTAAGTGATAATAAAAATTTTAAATTTGTAAATTCCTTTCAATACGAATTGTTTGTTAAACCTTTTTTATTTTATTTTGTTTTGTATGAATAACACTGTAATATTGTATGTATTCAGTTGGGAATGCTCGTCATGAGCAAAACTGGTCCTGATCATAGCAAATAAAAGTGGAATAAGTACAAATAAGTATTTTATTTTTTGAATATAGTATCTTTCCACCAAGTATTGACAGTGAACACACTAAAAGTGAATTTAATGCTAACTGACTCAAATAACTACGAAAAACCAAAACACTTAATGTCAACTTTGGCCCTTATTTCAAAAAGCTTGTTCACCACTGGTTAAGTGTGTCGGAAATTGGTCTGCTTAAAAGTTTTTTTGATTCGTGATAAATATGTGAAGAATTGAAATTATTTTATTTTTTAAAATTGTATGCGTGTTAATATCACATATCGGCGGCACACAATGGTTAAGAAATTCTGTTAAGGTCATTTATTTCGCCCAAAATCCGTCATTTTCGTTACTGAAAATGATATAAACTATGACGTAAATATATTTTTTTGAAAATTCTAATCATCATAAAATCGTACTAAAGTTCTGATCTTTCTGACGGGGCACCTGTATTCTTATTTTTATGGCACACCAAATGTATGCATAAATAATACGCAGCCGCAGAATGCCGCCAACGTAAGCCGGGCGTTAAAGGAAGCAGTGTTACGTGGTTTTGATATTGCGCTCTCAAATATTCATTTCGCTACAAAATATTTCCAATATACCTGCTGTGCCAGACAATAGTAATTTTAAACGAATAATAGATGAGATTTTATCCGATGGAACCAAACAACGGTATATTCATACTATGGAATAAAATTTTCAATTACCTCTGCAGTGACCTGACCGTTGTGGATTAATAAAAGCAATGTTTAGCAGTCAAACATGTATATCTAAAATTATTTAATGTTCCCATTTCTGCTCTCAATTAACAGATATATATTTTTATAAATTAAGTTATCACAAGGTATTTTTACGATAATTCTTTTGATACTTTCTCTCAACTTTTCTTCTCTGAATAAATACGGATGAATAGAAAAAAAACCGGTTGTTGGCTAATATTTCTCACTGCGATCCGGTTTCACCACAAGGTATGACTATAATTCACGTCTTAAGAGTAAAATATTTATAATTTAGAACAACAAAATATTATATTTTAATTTGTACTTCAAATAAATTACGTGTAAAGAGCATTTTTAATGTTAGTAACTATGTTATTCCCTTCGCAAAAAAATATAATACGTTAATACAATTATGAATAGTACGGTTAGGTATCTTTAATATTAAAAAAATTATAACAGCTATCACAAATATGATAACGACACATTTATATAACACTAAATCAAATAATACTAACAAATCTTTGTCACTTGCTTTTTTTTTCAAACACTGTTTTATCGACAATAGGTAGTGTAAGAAAACACATTAATAATAAGGAATCAATCAAAAACTGCTTTTGTAAAATATGTCTTCTCATAGAAAGTCAATAGCAGATACAGTGAGAAAAAAACGAATATGCAGTATTTTACACAAAATTCTATGGAGTGTTGATACGAGTCAAATAAATAAATCTGAGCGAGCAATCAACTCATATTCACTTTAGTGTCTAATTTTCTATAACTACTATCGATTTTTCATAACCATCTAAATAAAATAAGCTGGAAACTGGGCCAAAGCTACTCGCTAAATTTAAATATTGTATTGATCTTTCATTACTTATCTATTGGAATATAATATATGTACACCATAAGTGTACCGTTTTATACAGAACATCACACTTCTATGGCCGTTCGGTTCTATTGCAGTAGCATTGAGAATATTATTAATGATTCATTGCTCTTCGGAGTGTGTTATTATTATCTTGGCTGAATATAAATACTGTACAGATGGGCGGTTAAATGTTCCAATTCACTTAGAAGACTAGCTTCAGGGCTCATTAAGCTGAGTAGATTTGATATTGAGGTCAAGAGAGCAAGGTGTGGTCGATGTTATTTTATTGCTTACCTGGGGTAACCTCATTGGCAGATGAGAATCTTGGGTACGGCCATTAAATGATTTTTTTCCAGTCTGTTTTTGAGAATTCCTTTCTGGCTTTATGAAAAGAATGCGGAGGCTTCTTCGGTTAAGTACACAACCCATTATGCGGCTGGAAGCTTTTTTGCATAAAAGCTATAAATTATAGTAACTAATCACTCCAACGTAGCTGTTTGGTCTAGTTAACTGAAATAATTTGAGTGTATAGTCGAACGAAATTGAATCAATTTTTTTAATTCTCAATGTTCAGTTCAGTTCATGTTACATTAAAACGTAAGGCAATGTAAAACAATGCCTTACGTTTTAAATGATCAATGGAGTCATTTAATATTGCGGTTTTTGATCAATTTTAATTTATAAATACGTTTTATTTGTAAATTTATTTAATATTTTTTTAACACAGAATTGGAAAATACTATATAAGTTTGAAAATGCTTCATCAAAACGAAATAATTACGAAAATCGGTTAATATCCAGTAAAAATAAAATTTAATTTTCTATTGATTCATGATCAACAATAAATTATTTTCACGAAGGAAATTTCCAACGAAAAACTGATACTTTTGCTGTTCATCGTACTACTAAGTGTGACCCAAGAACAACAAGGGATTGCGTCTAGTTTTTTTGCGAAACAAATATAACAATAAGGTAGAGTTCCAAGTTGGTAGTGGTAGCCATTGTTACTTTTGTTTCTTAAAAAATCTACACCTACAGGTTATAAAACCTTGTAGTTCTCGGGACACTCCGTGTTTCCTGTATCTTTAAGGAGGATTCTCAAAATCTGCATCATTAATACATCCTAACTCTAAAGCATATCTGAGGATGCTTCTCTCGGAAATATAATATAGTTACAATACAATCTGAAATAAATATGTATTCATTTTTGTTTTGTATATTTCGACTGTGACAATATATATATCGACTGTGGAAAGGAAAAAGGATGTAATCCACTCATACCAAATTTTACAGAAGGCAAAAAAAACGTGTTTTGATGATTTTGGGCTATATGCAAATTATAAAATATTGATTCACAACCTTGAAGTGCACGAAGACTTCTAAACTGGTGCACAGAACATGTATCACATTGTGATTATCGAAAAAAAGCTGTTTTACAAAAACTGTGGGTTACTGCCTTTTTCCTTTTTACAGTCGATATATAATGGTAAACGTGTGAATAAAGTAAAATATATAATTTGACCTACTAAGCTCGTACCCCTGAATAACCGAGGATATCTAAATCATTCTGAAATGCCAATAATTCTAAATATTTAATGAAGATATTCATATAATGCATATGTAATAATTATTTCATAGCAAAGTAACAAAGGTGTAATTTACCGCTCACGGTTGCGCAAGGTGACCCAAATATTGGCGCGAAGCTTTCGTCTTTAGCGGAAATGCTTTTACGCCATCTTGCCCCGTTTACCGCGACGCGCCACCGTGGCGTGTCATGGCGGTTGACATTTGAATGTCACTCAGTCAATATAAATACCAAGAATGCCAAAGTCTTCCAGCGCGCCTATTTTACTCGGTGTCTTATAATAATTGTAAATAACCTTTCGTTTTCGGAATAAAGATATTGGAATCGTCCATACGACCGTGACTGAGTTTAACAATCACAGGAAATTGATCATATTATTTTTTAAAGCGTGATAAATCATTTAATAGACTCAAAAATTAGAGTGCTAATCACGTACTCTTAGGACTACTCCGAGATGAATGCCAAATAAGCAAAGCTTTTTGCTGATATCCTTCTCTATACGGACCTAATTGGTCACGCTTAAAGACGGCAATACCAGAAGAATATTTCAATACCTGTAATCCGGTATGTCATATTATATATATATATATATATATATATATATATATATATATAATTCCGGTAAACTGCCTCGCAACATTAAACAAATACGTGATATTTCTATATTTCCGGTATTCTATCTTAACCATAAACATCTGATTTTATTAAAACGGTTAAGTTAGAGATGTTCAATTTTTTTAATTACTGTTATATTAGAGTCACCTATTTATAATTTCTAATGTAATTTGTAAAGTCTTTTCAATTACAATTTTTAATTACACCTTTTCATTTCAATTTTTTTTTTTGTATAAATAGGACTGTTAAATTATAGTTCTTATCAGTTGACAATGCTCGCTATGAGCGAAACCGGTCCTGATCTTGATAAATAAAAGTGGAAATAATTACAAAGGAATATTGTGTTTTTCTTAAAACGGTTAATATTTTCGATTCTTAAATAAAATATCGATTCTTAATAATAATAAAATATCGGTATTTTTTCATTTTTAAAACCGGTATTTCTGTATAGAAAAACTGTCAAAATTGAAATCCCTAATTACGCTGATTTAATTTGAACCTTGACCAACATTACGACATCCCGGTGGAGTACTCTTGATTTGGTATTAGATTATAAGTGAAGCATACCACTACATACGTCGAATTCTCAGTGTACTGACACAGGATATTATTGTGACTAAGTGAATCATACTAAGAATTTGATTATCTTTTTCGTGAAAAGTCGATCCTTTGCAGACGTGCACATCAATTAGATCGATGTTTTACATATGTTTTCTGTTTTGTTATTCTAGGCGAACAAACATTTCATAGTTGCCATTTTAATGTCATTGAAAATAAGATAGATCGATTTGTTTTATTAATTATCATAAAAAAACGGTGCAACTGCTGTATAACATGTTTCAGAAAGCAATCTTGTCAATTGTGATTTGACGCGGTTAAAAAAATATGTATATTTCTTTGAAATAAATACGGCTTTATAGTAAGTTACTGTTTGAATAAAAATAAGTAACTCTCAGTTATCCTAACTCCGTGAAGAGTTATTAACAATACCAGCGGTGTGTTTTTTTTCAAGCCACATCTTGTTGAAATCTCATAAAAATGGATGTAATAATAGCTATTTAAATCAATATCCATAGCATGTCAAATAATTGAAACGTGTCACTTGGTTATATAACAAGTCGTATAAAATATTAAGTTATATGAAAAATACTTCATAGTTAAGAAAGTAACGTATCAAGACGTGTCCTTTGATTAGATTGTATCATTTAATTACAATATCTTTCAAGTAGAATGTACGAAAAACCGAGTAATAAACATTTCTCATAAAAAACATCTTTAAAATCCATTAGAAGTCGCCATGTTCTACATTGAGAACGGAAATGGCTTAAAAAAATTAATAAAATGGTAACATTACAAAATTTTAAATGAATGCTTCAAACATGTAAAAACGTTTAATAATTTCGATTTGGTTTGTTCACGGAATAATGATCGAATGTATATAATTAAAATTCTTGTCTTCATCTTTTACAAAAGCCAAGGAAAGAAAAATCATTTTCTTCCATTGTGAGATTTATAAAGTAAGCTATTATTTTAAATGTATCAATTTCACGGAGGCTTTGTAGCTTTTAGCGTTTGATTCTTTTTTAAAAGCTTTCCGTTCTTTTATTTGGGTGGCATTATTAAATTTGATTATACTGCTACGGGTCCCCAACGGCCGCCGCGAAATCACGAAAAACACTCAAAGGCTGGCGGAGGCGAAATGATATTATACTTTATGATTATGTTTTGCGATGATTACAAATTTATGACAAGCTGTACTATTGACGTACATATAGATCAATCGGTTTTTATGAATTTTAGATATTTCCTTTCAACTCGGTGGATTTACGACTCAAATATATTTGCATCTATTTTTTTTATTTCAGTACCAGATTTTTACCGATATATATAATAATAAATGAAATCACTCCATTTAATTAAGGTATTGTCATTTAAATTAATTTACATACTGTTTATTATTGCGATTGATTTTTTTTATAAATTATACCGACAGATATGTAATTATTGATTATTTTTAATTAAAAATGTACTTGAAATCGACCCCAGAAAAAACTTATACGAACTAACCATACAGTAGAATTCAAATAATTAATTGAAATAAAAAAGCATGGATTTGTACTAAAACCTATTGAATATGGATGTCTTATAAAACAAATATAAAATAGTTTTAAAGTCTATATTTAGAAGTGAACTTTCAAATTTAAATATATAAAAGATTTGTCCGTCTCTCTTGTGTTTAACGCACATCTATATAAAACCGTGAAAAGCTGTAAAAAACATGAATTTATTTTTTATTTAGTATATTCACAAATACAGTTTTTTTTCTAATTGTGAATTTGAAAACTGACCAAAAACCATAAAGATGTACCAGCAATATCATAATTGTTAAGTTTGTTTATTATAAAACCACAAACAAATTGAGAGTCGGAGTCGAAATTGGAGTCGTGTTTTACTTTTGAACGAATCCACAGACATTAAATTGAATATTAATTTATTTTTAGGAGTTTTCAACACACTAAAAAATTGAGACAGTCGGCACTGACACTTTAAATATCTGTTTCTATAAGGAATTTAAGACTTCACAATATAGTAATTTAATACTAAGTCTTGCATGTCCAACAGATCCAAAATCAGTAATAAACAGAAGAGGATGTTTATAATGATTGTGTGTAATCTGCGAATTTTATCGTTTTATGATCTTTTCTGGAGTAGAAAAATAACCCAAAATTTTCACGGACAAGGAGGGTAAATAAAAACAGAAAATCGTTCAACAAATACATGATGTTGCCAGCACGTTGTACAGCGCTTAAATAAACGAAGTTGTCTATTGACACACGTGTGATGAAAAGCTATAGACGAAACATATTTTCCCATTTTATTAAACGAGAAATAAGGAACCATTTAATAATGTTGCGATCCTGAACCTTTTGGAAATAAATACAATGTTTTTGTTTATTTGTGATGAAAAAAAAAGATCTGATCAGTCTTAAACTCATATCTCCTTAAAAATAAATTATGTTTTCTAAAAAAATATGAATAAACAAATTTAATTGAAAACATAATAGCCGCTCTATCATTACAATTCAAAATCTCAACATAAAATTTATAATTATAGTAGGTTTCTACCTAGAAAGATTTAAAATCGGACACGATAAAACTTTACTCTAGCGGAAAATTTGGGAACTAATTTTGACAGTTGAATACAAATGTCTATTGTTTGTGTTTTATGCATTATTGAATAACTTCTGATTTATCATGTCAACTAAATAATGATAAAAAAATGACCCAGCTATTATGCTGAGGCTAGATCCAACATTACCTCATACTATTAACAATTACGTATTTATTATTTAACAGTTTATTTTTCAATAGACATGCAATACTTGTTCATAAATTGGTTGATACTACAAAAACAGTATTTCAATATGATAGCAATATTTTTTAACTTTTTATATAGCAAAGCAGACTGTAGAAATACAGACATCATGATCTAATATTATATGTTTTAACTTGATTATAATGTAATAAAATTAAGTGGGCCAATTATTAATTTTATAAAGTTTTGTTTGACGGCTAAAACTGTGTTCGTAAAATAATAATTTCGTTATTCCGTTATGTGTAAAGTAATGATATTATGGTAGGCCCAGGGTTGTCAATATATGCGACAAACGAAGCGAACAGTACGTGAACAAGGCGCAAACAGCTTTTTGGAAGGCGTTCATTTTACGGTCCAGGAAGCCTCCCAATCCCGCGGCTGATTGTCATCACGTAACATCACGTGACGTCTCGTGAGTCGTGACGTAGATACAGCCTTCCCGAAAGCCTTCTTGTTTAGAACCTTTTGCCGCTCGCAACGCGTTACGCGTCTGTGAACATTATTAATTAAATCGACCTGTCACTTCTGCCGAGGGTCTCTCAAGGGTTAATTCAACTTATTTGAGGCGAAAAAATACAATGGGAGAGAAGTATTATTTGACGAGTTTTATTGTATCTGTGATTAAACATGCCTACAGCTTACATATTAACAAACACTTCTTCTCAAATGAATATTCGTAATACTATATAAAGACTTTAATGATAATTGTTTCTGGTTAAAATATTTATACTGCATTAATATAAATATGAGCAGCTTGAGTCGGGCCTACAGCCAAATGGTCAACGCACATGTGTGTTTGTCTTACGTTCGGATAATTTCATAAATTAATTCCATGTGTCTGATTTCTTCTTACTAATCAAATTCTTAAAACAGGACCTCACAAAAGTCATGAATTTGTTAATAATATGAATAATATTAGTACATATACATATCGACTGTGGAAAGGAAAAAGGACGTAACCCACACATATCAAATTTTACAGGAGGCGCTAAAAACGTATTTTGGTTATTTTGTGACATTTGCAAATTATGAATTATACACAACCTTGAAGTGCACGAATACTTCTAAGCTGGTGTTTAATTGACATAATCTAATAATAATTAAAGAAATTGTCTCGGAAAAACCTTTATTTCAGTGTTTTTTCTTTGTTTTAATTTTTTACAATGTCATCTTTTTCAAACTTAAAAGCTAAATTTAGATACTAATTCCGCATTTTCAGCTTTCATCCTTTTGATAGAATGTGTGTCAAGTTGTATACATTGTGATTATCGAAAAAAGGCTGTTTTGAAAATTGAGGGTTACGTCCTTTTTCCTTTCCACAGTCGATATATAAATTTTGGCTTTCTCCGAAAAAGAGAGCATCAGTACACAATAAAGCACGACTATAACTGCAGCATTTATAAATTGACCGACTCGGTTATGACTCCAACTGCGATTTAAAAATAATGTAATATAATAATTTAATTTGTTTAAAATTAAAAAAGGATTCCAAGTCGTCCCTTTTTTATCACTCACATAGCCCTCAAAAAAAGAGACAGGTCAGAAAGTTTACCTTGCAACAATTGGTAGGTTTTTCAAAATTTGAATTCTTAATTGTAAGGCTATTGAAGTATATCCATATCAATACAAAAATACGGTTCTAATCAAAAATGTATTTGATCATATACCTAACATATGGCATAATACAATTATTTATATAAATTTATATTTTTAACGTAGCCGACGAAATGATTGAGATGCTCACAAACTGTAATTTTTAAAACATAATATACATACAAAAGATATAAATAAAATTTATCAAATAACTTTTGGTATTGTACGAAATTTATCGGGTTTTACCGATCTAAATCGGTCGGTGTTTCCGTTGGTTATTTAAATAACCCTCCCGAATGTTTTCCTTACAAATAATATAATATAACCTGTGTAAAATATTTTTTTACTGGACTAATTTATCAATGTCAATATAATTACTATATGCTGCGCCTAAATTTTATAAAACACTATACGTTGTGCTTTGAAGTTAAGAGTGAAGTCTTATCATCAATATGTGGCAAAAATACACATAATTTTAATTCAATCGTCCCAAATCGGAAATGCTATTTTTTCTTGATTATGCTTTCGGCTAAGACTGTTGTAACGTAAAACAGATTTTCAACAAAAATGTATTTTTGCAATAGCTAGCGAGCTTATTGCTTCGTAATTGGCCCTTGTACGTCCTCGCTTTTCTTATTAAAATTATAACAATCGCTCTTGTAAAATAGATACAGTGACAAAACGGCATGATATCATAATTATGTTCTATTTGTTACAAAAGATAATTAAAAGTTAAATTTTGGTGGCATATTTTATTTACATCAAATATATTATGTTAACGTCAATAATAAGCATTTTTAACTTTAAACCTATTTATTTGTATAGCTGGATGGCTATATTTGGGTGCCATTAAACTGATAAAATTGCGTAGTAGTATCTCGTGGCTGGGTTATTTGTCCACGTGATTAATGTTGACACAAGGATCTCTTCTGTTATTTGTAATATCTACAGTTTCTGTAAAAGGGTAACAATAATGAAATGTTAATAATAGTTTAATATTCAGACAAAACACTGCGAAAATATTCAGGAAAATTATTGGAATATAATATATTAATTTAAGTCTTCACGTAATTATTATTGTTTGGAAACCTAGCATGCTTATAGTACTTAATATTTATAGTAACAAAAAACGAAGATTAACATTTTTTTAAATTATTTATTAAAGATTTAAATAGTACAACTCTATTACAACAAGGTTAAAACAGCAAATTATTTCGACTAAACCAAAGATATCCAAAATAAATAAAATCATTATCTTACATATAATGAGGGCTGTTAAAACGAAGACAACAGTGTCCAAGTTCTGACAAAAATGAGTTAGATTTGTCATCGTGTAGAGCTGGTGATTTTAAAAAATAAGACCGTACTTTTTGAAAGAATTAAAATTGAGTTTGTGAAAAAAGTGGCTGTTATTTCAGTTTTGTACATCAAACTTAGCAGTTATTAAGCGGATTTTACAAAATTATATAAATTGTATTAAAATAGTGAGATAAAAAATACTAAAAAGATTGCTTAAAATTATGTTTTTCAAAAGTTTTATCCATAAAAAAAGAAGCGATATAATTAATTTTCCAACTTTTTAGGATTACTAAAACTGCCCTCTTTAAATCCCGAGACTTCATATATTTATTATTATTTATGGGTATATGGTATTTTTTTAATAACGTATTCTGAAATAAATATTGATAATCAAATTTAAAAGACAAGAATTTCGTTTTTATAATTATCAAAATAATACAAAAATAAATAATTTTATATCATTATAAATATATAAATTATTAATAATTTATCTGGGGTAAAGAAATTTTAATATTTCGATCAAAGTGACTGACTGCATGGCAATAAAAAAATATTTTGGTAATATGTACTGTAAAAATATTCCGTTTTTTGTGAAAAAGTTTTCAAATCCCCTTGCAATATTTTAATAAAATATAATATATGATATCTAAAACCCAAGCGAAAACAAATATCAACTTTCAAAACAATTTTAATATTTATTTATTTTTAGCTACGGTGCTACAACTTTTTACAACTTATTCATCTACCGCTAACTGGAGATGGTTGATATAAAATATTCGAAAAAAGGATATTTCGTTAGCGTGAAAAACGCCGTCTCTTCCTCGTATGAAAAACAGGGTGGGAAAATTCCTCATTGTTGTTATTTCAGTAGGCAGGCAAGCAAAGTCCTATCGTGCACCCGCGGTTTCCTTTGATGGGAAATGATGTTTTGTATAAAATACAATTTTACCTGCAAGAGGAAATTGCTTCCTGTTTATTAATAACAATGCAATTATAAAGAGCTTTGCTTGTGTCCGGCTCAGTGGCAAAGAGCTTTTAATTTCACGTACACTTTATCATTAATGATAAGCTATCGAGTGAATTTTAATTAAATGCCTTAACGATCATTTTGTCAAACGGTTTTTTATTTTATCATATTATATTTTTAAAAATATATTAATTATTATGATAGATTTAACGGGAACCTTGTGGAAGAATATATTTTTGAAATTTAATTTTAATAACTGGTTGCATTACAAATTGTGATATATATATTTCGCCATTTTAAGAAGAATCATCAGACAGAAATCCGCAAGAATATAAAAATAAAAAAATTGACTATATTTCTTAAGTTGTAAATTAAAAAAATAAGGTCGTGGTTTTTTCCTTTTATACTGAACGTTCTGTCTGATGGTGGCTCACTATGAGGCAGAACACTCGTCACACGTAGAATAACAAAGTTATCACAATTAAAAGTATATTAAATGTTCTAACTAAAGTTAAAAAAGTGCATCTCACATGAATTATTATATATTTTTATTCTTTTTACCTAATGTGAAAGCTTTTACTAAGATACGACTAACTACTGAAATACTGTACAGGTTTAATTGATTATATATAAAAAAAAACCTTTCATATTAAAAGTATGGCGGCATTTTATCTCATATTATTTTAATATAAACGTCCGACAGCGCCTCTCAGACCTACACCCTCTTGGCAAATGCCACTTTTCTTATGCATTCCTACAGTCCTGATCAAGATTGATTAAATTGTCAAAAACTGCACATTGATCGTTAGTATTCTGCATTCATCACCTTATACTTAATCATTATACTTAAAATCATACAACGAGATTTATATGCATTGATCGACGTGAGGCTAGCATGTCATTTTTTTGATATCCAAGATCATATCCAAGATCGTCTGCATTAAAACTGATTAAATACTAATTCGGTGTTTTTCATAAAATACAAATTAAAATAAGAAGATTAAGCCGCATTTGATATATGTAGTCATAAAATAAATACATAAATTTTTTTATCTTATTATTCCTTGGTTAAGTGCTTGAAGTTTGCATGAAAATTCAAGAAGAACATTGTTGTTTAATTTGTGTTGAATTTTTTCGTTGGTTAATTTTTATTGTAAATGTTTGACAGAATTATAAAAAAAATTGAAGACTTTATTAACAGTATTGTTTTTTTGCAGGCGTATGGTCTCCAGGAGCCACATTTCCCCGCGGGGATCCACCACCTCAGCAACCAGCTGTCGAGACCTATGAGCAGCCGATCCAGGTTCGAGAGCAGATTTTAAAGATAGAAAAGTCGAACTCTGTCTCTGCCACAAGTGTAGAAAAACCCCGAGAAGCCAAGGCGGCTCAACCTCCCCCACCTCCACCGCCACCACCTCCACCATCGACCTGGACACCAAGAGCTACTCCATCGCCAAAAACGTCCAAAAAGGAGTTCAAGCCTGTCGCGTTCGAGTCACCGATACTTGCCAGGAAGGGACTTCCACAGGAGACGAAAAAGGCAAATGTAATGAAACAATTTTTTAAATATATATCTGTATTGTCTACATATATGATGCCAGCTTTGAGTCTTATCCTAAGCACATTTTTATATTCCAACTCTCGGTGGAAAACAAACATAGAATGTCTGAATAACAATCAGTTATCGATTAAAAAATTCTCCTGGAGAGATAAACTACATAATATGCCGCACATTTAAAGTGGATAAAGTTTAAAACATTGTTATCTGAAAGTAAACTATAAAAAATTGTGATTTTTCTTCATATGAATTTAGACCTCAAGAAGTGAAGTGAGCCAAAGAGTATTTTTTTTTTCTATTGGACTTTTAAGTTTAAATAATCACATCTTTACTTGGTATTTTGGAAGATTGAATATTTTTATTTCATGAGAAAAAAGCTATTGCAGTGTGTATTTATTGAGCTCACTTTACTTTTACGATACTTTAAGTCATTTAGAATATTAAAACGCATCTAAATTTTCTTTCTCTGAAATATCACTTGGTTCATTTCACCTCTCAGGGGTTCAATTATTCAAATACCGAAAATCTGGAAAAAAAACTTTGTTATTAAACGATATTAAAATGTACAAAAAAATGGCTCATTTATACGATTTCAAAGTGACTAAGCCTAGTTTTACACTCATTTGGAAAAAGTGTTATCCTTTATTTATTAATTTATATGAGATGTCGACAAATGCTATCCATTTTAAAACGTTTGCCTGTTAAAGCGGTGTCTATTATATATACTTGCGAGTGTGGTTCCCGGAAGCATATTCATGAATAAAATCTAAAATTCAATGAACAGCACTTTCGGAGTTTCGTGAGGGCGGTTAAAAAAATGACGCTCATCTATCTGTGACATTTGATTTTTTTAGTCCGTCGCTCCGCCCCCCTGGGAGTTACGCCTCGCCGGGTCGCAGTCGGCCCCCGCCGCCTCTGGATTGAGTGGACTTGCCGGGACGCCGACGCCGCCCGCTCCGCCTTTGCCCAGGGCTCAAAATCCAACTATCACCCTCTTGCAGAAGGCTAGAGGTATGTCCGAAATCAGCTGACTTGAAAGATTTTTAATAAGAAAAAAATGCCAAAAAGCATATTACATGACACGAAAAGGTCTAAGGTAAAATCACTAAACATCATTTAAAAGTTAATCACTTGATCTTCCGGTTAAATACCGTTTTATCTTTGAAATTAGCATTGTTAGGTGATTGGTGAGTTTTAACATTTCCTTTCCGTTTCACTCTGAAATACATTTCTATCTTTATAAAAGCTAGTTGGCAGATATAAAATAATTATATTCAACTTTCAATAAAGCCAAATTCTCACTCAAGTAAAGATATTATTTGATTATCAATATAATATTATCTCCATTTCTGATACGTACTTTTATTATTAACCTATAATTTGAATTATGGGTACTTGTTAAATAAATAGTTAAAACGAACCTTTGGAGCTTGAAAGGATTTAAAATAAAAAAAAGTTATAGCTCAGTAGTTCTTAACCCATATTCCATATTAAATATTACAAAATACATTTTGGTAGTCAATGTAAATTTCACGTAAGTTATTTTTGCTAGATTATTTTCGACCATCCAACAAGCTGATGCCAATTAAAGTGATGTGTAAAAATGTTACAATGACAAAAAAAAACATATTCGTAGAGTTATTTAATAAATAAATAACTTTCCGATAGTTTTTCTGATGATGCTTTTCAAACAAGCAAAAATCTGTTACACAATCTCTGGATTGACAAATTTATCAAACGTACATATTCAAAATATTTTTTTCCAAAGTTACCACCGAATCCATCGAAAATGTAAGATCTAGTTAATTTTCATAAACACCTTTGCTTAATAAATTCTAAAAAATAATTTAAATAGAAGGTCAACTGCCACGAGGAGCAGCCTATCTCCAACAAGAGCGTGAGAGAGAACCACCCAGCGATCGTCGAATTCCAACTCCGAGGAGAGAATCTTCCGAAACCGGTAATTAATTCATAAAAATTTTCTGTATTTTACACTAACTGTCTAGTTAAATTTTCCTAACAAAGAAAAAGTCTTTTTCTGCTATGATTGTGATTTACCAAAAAGGAATGAAAATATCCCTTTTCTATCTTGTTATGTTATTTTATTCTGCAATAAACCATGCTATGGAACAGCGTTTTCCAATTAAATTTTGTCGCTGGTTTACCCTTTTGAATTTTGTAAAACAGAAGAGAATTTTCGAATATTTCCAATATAGTGCTAAAAATAAAACAAGATATCGTTTTTAGCTCACGAATGCGCAAGATGTGGAACATGTTCATAAAAGTGCGTTCTATTTCTACAAGTAAAATTTACATAGAGTATATTAAAACTTCAAAAGATAATAATGTGCGTCAAAGATAACCAATTTTTATATTGATAAATAACTCTATTTTCTATTTAGTATCTTACTGTAAATGATGTCTTTGAATATGTTTTTTTTTCATCTCTACAGTGTACTCACTTCGCAGAGGTTACATGAGTGAACCTGAAAGCGTAAGTGAGAGACCACGAAGGATGACTGAGGTGGCGCCCAAACAATACGAGGGCATTGGCCCAACCACCACCGACGGAATGCCCATCGTTTTAAGATCTGTAAGTTTCCTCATTATAAATATGAATATTATCGGTCTTGAACGTCAAACGTTTCTCAAGTGGAACCTTTCATACATTTGGTTTGAGATATTTTGCATTTGTTTTGGTAAAAACATAATTTTACCCACACTTGTTTTAAAACATTAAAAATGTTTTGCTTAAGACTGGATTGAGTCGAAAACCACTGCATGTTTGTTTAGTGCAAGCTGAGGTTTAATTTTGTTTTAATTCTTAATGATTGTAATAAAAAAATGATGTTAAATGTGGTCATCGTCGTTGGCTTAAAGCACGGAGGTGGCGGGTTTGAATCCCAGTACGGTCAGTTTTTATAGATTGATTACTCAATCGATTTTTATTTGAATACATGAATTATCCTGTACTATCTATATCTCTTTATCCGAACGAGCAGAATTGTTCGCTGTGGTGCGTCCTCACACGGGCCGAGTAGGCCACGCTGACTTGATTGCAACCAAAGATAACTTCACGGCATTTGAAAAGTTTGCCAATTTTTATGGGGATCGTCAAAACCTTGATTCCTCTCTAGATTCATTAAACTCGTCCACATCGACGAGCTCTGGACATACGGATTATACACAAGATACTTAATATCAACTTGATTTAAGTGGCTGAGCTAGTCACAATTTTTATAATTGTTTTATTTTTTTAAGCACATTAAGTGCATGGTTCAAAATCAGTCCCGTGCAGTTCTGCTCGGGCCATGAATGTAGACTCTGTCGATAGCGTTGTGGAAGGCAGCCATTAACGTTGGCGGCATATACACAATGGGTGGTGGTGGGAAACCAACTTGTATATCTCTTTATCACTACTGTCATTGAGAAGATGAGCAACTGACTAGCAAGCAGTGCTCGTTGAAACTCTATTAGGAGTCTATATATAAAACACTGAGAGCAAACATAAAAAGAAAGGAATGAGACGCCATTTCCAGTTAATCAAAATAGCTTATGCTGTAGTTTTACTTTTAGAAATCATTACGCTGTCTTTAACATAAAACTTTGTATTGAATAATATGTGGTTAATTTACAACTTTAGCATAAAAAATAGTATACATATTACAGAAGGAATTGATATTTTTTAGCGTTTATACGCCATTGTTGGCCACAGAAAAAAAATCGCATTTAATATCACAGCAGACAGAATCTTGCCAATATTCTACACTGGAGTTTTATTTCACGTGGAATAATATAAAATTGAGTTTCATGTTGAAGTGCAATTTTGTATTTCAGGAAGTGAAAGAGGCGAACCAGTCGAAATGGTACAAGAAAATGTATGACACCATTCACAAAAACAAATATGACGGTATGTAATATTGCCTTTTTTGTATTCTACCCACTTACTTACTTTCTTTTTTGCACACGCAAACTGTTTGGACCAAAATAGTTAACTTTGAGACAAAAACAAAAAAACGTTGTGTTTTTCTGTAAATGAAATATTTAAATGTGCTTATTTTATCGATCTCTGTTTCAAATCGGAATAATATTAAAGGAATCAAGTTCACGGTGGAAAGTTCATGTTGAAATGCTAAGAATGATGAATCAGTTTTGAACTTTTTATGACGCCAGCGGGATGACTAAAATAGATTTCAATTATATTTTATAATGAGCGTAACTAAATAGTTTATTATTTTTCCCTAGTGTTAAAAATGATTTACAAAAACATATTTTCAGAGCGGAGAAACATTTTTTATTTGTCAATGTAATCAGCAAGTCCATTAATATTCATAAAACATTTTTAAACGAAATATTTTTATTATAACGTAAGCATAACATACTATTTCAGATAAAGTAGTTTTTTTTGATAAACTATATATATATATCAGAATGGTAGTCATTTTTTAATTAAAAAAAATGACAGAAAAGAAAAAAAAGTAACAAAATAAAAAAAATATGTTTAAAGTAACAATGGTTGTCCAAACACTATATAATATTTATTAAATGTTCTGATTTATGCAATTTATTTTTATTAATTAATATAAAAATGTTTCATAATATCATCGATAGATTCGGCGGTAGCTTTGTGGAAGTTTGTTTTTAATATAAAATTAAATTTGATAATTTTGTTATTCCATTAGTTGTGTTACAAAATGTGACACATGTTTCTCCTCGCTTGAAGGATTATATTCGAGAGTATAGAGGATTATATTCGAAGTGTTTTATAATCATCATCTGAAATGATTTTGAGTATGGTTATAATCTGATATTTATCAGGATTTTTTTACAATTTCTATTATACAATTGTAATACCAAGCTATTTATTGTAAAAAAAAATAGTTAGTACTAAATAGGTATTTATCAAAGCATGTCGTTAATTTTTTTTTTGTGTAGTTATACAAATTCGTAATATGTTTTGGTCCAAACATTTTTGAAACCCTTGAAATATAATAATAAAAGAGCCTCCTATGTTTTCTCCCTGTGCTAATACTTCCAAATTTGATTTTGTTTTTTTGCAGACGATTATGTGACAGTTCGATACAAATCTCGTAGAGGTGATTATTTTGAGTAAAATCGATTTCAAAAATTACTTTCCATTTAACTCACAACTCCATTTGGTCCGGTGGTAGATCGAATCTAGCATAAGTTTGGCAAATAACACACTCGCTTGAGTATCAAAATTTTATTTTATCACATGTACATACTACACATACACCGATGATTGATAATTTTTCACTTAGAAAATATTACTTTCACTACATTTGTACGAAAAGTCCCATTATTTTCATTTTTTTATGTATTGTTATGTATATCAAAGTTGCCCTGATTTAACAGTTTGAAAAATAACAAATTTAGAAAAGCAATTGAATTCATTTTTTGTAAAATATTTTATTTTATAACTGTTAGAAATTGAAATTAATACAAACGTTTAAAAAAACAACTACAAAAGATTAACTTTTTCATTCAACGTTTAAATATTTAAAAATAATATTCAATTAAGTTAAGACATTAAAAAATATGACGCTTGTCAGATCAACATTATATACATCTCAACGTTTTTGAAAGAAATAATTTATTCAAAAATAAAGTATAAATGACTGACAAAAACTCAAATGATTAAAAAACGTACGATATTTTGGATTTAACAAAAATTGTTACTGTATTTTATCAAAACGTTATAAGAGAAAAATAACGACTTTTTTTATTGGAATGAATTGTAGAATCAATTTAATTCAAATATCATTCTGATAAAAACTTAAATGTATATACAGCCAAACTTTGTGGCAACACTAAAATTTCAACTCTTCATTTTATTGTATATATTTATTTAATTAAAATAAGTATTAAACCCTAAATTTAAACAACAGTCTTTCTATTAATTTGGCAATAGGCTTTGTAATTTGAATATATGTAATTCAAAACCAGAAGAGAGGGATATCTTATTCCGCGCCTACGTATTTTTAAAAATATTGTGTTTAAAAATAAAAACATTTTTTTAAACCTATTCCATTATCAACTAATGAATGTTCGTGCTGAGCAAAACCACTCCTGATCTTTATTAAAAGCTGTGGAATGAGTGCAATAAATCGTTTTATTTTTTAATATAACATTGTTTTACAAAGATGTTACAGTGAATAAAAAAAATCTTGCTAATTTCGTATCATCTTATGCAATCTAAAAAAACACTTACACTCGATTGGTGAATGACACCTTTCACTTTATTGAGCTGCTTTATTTTTTATATATTAAATTATTTTAATTTATGCTTAATATTTGCTTTAGCTAAATGCAATTAAAAATAGGTTTATTAATAAAAAGCCACTAATGACCTTATTCTTGAAATACTCAAAGAATAAAAATCGATTTTAAATTGCATGACTTTTACAGGTTTATTGAAAAGATAACTAATTAAGATGGTTAAAATTTCGATGTTGAGGTACCCAACAATTCAATTGCTGTTTAAGATTTTTTATATTTTTGACGTTGTTTTTTTAGTAAATAATATGGAAAATTATTGAGCATAGTCAGCAATGTTTGAATACCATTGATATCATCGTTGTGGTCATACCAAAATTATTAAAAATATAATGGTGAATTTTGTATCAGTGTACAAAAATTGGATGGGTTTATACATTAGTGAAATAACCATTTAACTAAAGGAACTTCCCTGTTTTTTTTTCATTGATTTAAGTGTGTTATCACCATTGTTTTTTTTTTAATAGTTTTACAATATACATAGCGATATATTATAATTTAAAGTGTTGTTTTACATCTAAGTGAAAGACCTGTTCAAGAAAACCACATTCAAGAAAATTCAAATCAGATTAGATTGACTTTTAAAAAATATTTTGGAAATAATCAACGATGAAAATTACTAAAAAAAACCGTTGATTCTCCTTTTCGCCTTCTGAACTAATTCACTGCTTTTTTTGAACATTTGAAAGCATTAAAATTCTTACGTCGCTCCTACAATTTGCTTCAAAAAGCTTATCCAAGAGTCACACTGCAATTATAGCAAGAGTATGATAAAGTGTACCGATATTAGGAAACTATTACTTTTACCTTATCATACTAAGTAATGAAAATGGAAAGAAAGTGTTTTTAAGCACTACTACTAGTCTCTTCTGTAAAGATTATGGCAAAGTAAATCAAGAAATATAGTAAACTACTCAAAAGGAATATTTTCGTAATACATTGCAGAAGTTTTTTTCCATTTTCCTAATAAAATCAAAAAGTGTACTCAAATTCAATATAATATAGTTCCAGGATACACACGATGGGGAATAAATTTTATACACACACACACGGGGATACGATTCTAAAAGCTTTTGTGTTTTTGCGCTTCGTTGGTTTTTGCATAATACGTTTTGACAGGGTAATTATTGGAAATGTGTTTTCTTTCTTCAATAAAAAATTGGGACAGCAAAACGATATTGTCAATTTTATGAAACTATTTTCATTTTTATTATTATAGCTTGGGTCGTATAAGTTTATTTGGTAAAGGTCATCAAAACTCTGGAACTTCATTGCTTGTACGGATTGTGGTGAAAATTTCGACATTTTACTTTCTATTGTATTGTACAGAATACTGTTTTAATGATTATTTGGTATTGTGTTTTTTTTATATACTGGACAGTTTTCAACACAAACATTAAAATTGGTTTTATACATAACATTTTGAATATTCATCTATTTTTCTTTTACAACAGATGTAATATATTTTATTAAAATACATATCGACTGTGGAAAGGAAAAAGGACGTAACCCACACATATCAAATTTTACAGGAGGCGCTAAAAACGTGTTTTGATGATTTTGTGACATATGCAAATTATGAATTATACACAAGCCTGAAGTGCACGGAGACTTCTAAACTAGTGTTTAATTGACATAATCTAATATTAATTAAAGAAATTGTCTAGGAAAAACCTTTATTTCAGTCTTTTTTCTTGGTTTTATTTTTTTACAATGTCATTTTTTGAAAGTTAAAAGCTAAATTTAGATACTAATTCGGCATTTGCAGCTTGCATCTTTTTGATAAAACGTGTATCAAGTTTAATACATTGTGATTATCTAAAAAAACCTGTTTTGAAGAAACTGTGGGTTAAGTCCTTTTTCCTTTCCACAGTCGATATATAATACATATAATTCTAAGTAGAGTTCGTCGATTTAAATATAAAAGAATATTTGACAGTGTTATTAATGAACTTTTTTTATCAAACAGAATGCCATTTTAAGTAATAATTTATATTGTTTTATATATTTTTAAAAAATAATGCTCTTTGCCATCCTTATGAAGTATATTAGGTATATTTAAGTAATAAAAAATAACACTTTGTTCCTACTAAAAAAAATAAAAAAGTATATTATTATTTGTAGTGAATATTGTACATATTTTATTTAACCCACTGAGGTAGTTTTCACAGTGTATCTATCACAAACAACAATATTTTTGATATTATACGTTGGATTATTTGAATTACTGTTTATTATAAATATGATGGACATCATACGATGGAGATCAAATAAGCTGGCCTTTTGAAATATGAGAGCTGTTCATCTTTTGATTTAGTATTCCTTTATCCTGGGCGGGAAATAAAAAAAACCATATCAAGCACTGGCCGTAAAAAAAATGGTGGTGAGAATTTTCCAGATTGCGCCCTTACAGTGGACATTTTTTTGTTGTTTGAAATTTGTGTGTTATTGTTTCAATGTGAATATTGGCAGTGAAAATGTAACATATATTACAGCGCCGTCATTAAGATTAATTACTCTCAGTTGTGATGTTGAAAATATTGTATCACGCCAAAGACTGTAGTTTATGCCCTATATGTAGATAATGGTCTATTTTTTTTCTGCGTATCGTGCACAAGCAGTGACATTTTGTCCATTTATTTGAAAAAATTATAGGTCACTATATCAACATCAACCACAGAGTTCCTCAATTATTCAGAATCGACCACTTTTTCTACATAACTTTGTAAAATGCACAAAGCATTAATTACATTCGAATGGATAAAATAATATTGTTGTAGGGAAAAAAAAGCAACGTATTTAGTTCTACAGTTTTTATAATATTAGTTAATAGCTATTTCGTCTTTCACCATTGCTAGAACCAAGTTTAAACTTACATTTTGCTCAGCTATATATACTGGCTTCGAAGAGATACACAATACATCTTGTTATTCACTCTAACATCATATTTTATATAGCAATTATGGTATAACGCTGATGTAATTACAATAAAATTGAAATTACAATTATATACTACTATAATTATAGTATGAATAAGGATTTAAAAGTGAATAACAAGATGTATTGTGTATCTCTTCGGAGCCAGTATATATAGCTTAGAAAAATGTAAGTTTCAACATAGTTCTGACTATGGCAAAAGCCGAAATAGCTATTAACTAATATTATAAAAACTGTAGAGCTAAACACGTTGATATGTTTACCTTGTTATAATGGAGCTCTAGCAATTCAATCAATAATATTGTTGTTTTCTATAAACGATCAGCCCATCCGTCAACACTCCACCCAGCGCCAAGAAACACAGCGCAGTACGCCTACTTCAATTCGCGCTCTGGTTATCTGAGTGAACCTGAGGGCGGTTTCACGAGCGCCGGGGGCGGAAGTAGCGTGGGCGACAGAAACGGCGGGTTCATGAGTGACAACTATGACAGTGACTATGCACCGCAGCCTGTCAGACGGCATTCGGCATTGGACAGGGGAAAGGAGAATCATATCACCAGCAGCTATATGCCCCCCAACAAGTAATTATAATAACAAAATAATTAACACTTTTAGTAACGTTCTGCAAAAAGAGAAATAAGCAATTGACTATCAAGAATTCTTGAGTGGCCTTTTCGTAAATTGATTTAAGTCAGTGATTTCCAACCTGTGGGCCGCGGCCCCTCAGGGGGGGGGCATAGGATTTCTTGCGGGGGCCGCAAAATTCAGTAGAAAGTACAAAAATCTATATATGTGAGTCTATCAAATCGGTGTTTCCCATATTAGGGGCCGCGGAATTTCTTAAGGGGGCCGCCGGATTGGATTGGATAGAAATTGGATTCTGGGGGAAAGTATTCTTTGAATTCGTCGGTGAGCTAAAAAAATAAACGAGTTTCTGTGACAATCTGAGGAAAAAGTATACCAAATCGCAGATTTCAAATTCTTTAGTGAACTAAAAAAAAAACGAGTTACGGAGACAATTGAGGAAAGCCGCGGATTATTTTTTCTAGATTTAGGGGGCCGTGGAACGAAAAAGGTTGGGAAGCGCTGGTTTAAGTTACACTCCCAACTACTCAATCCCATAATACGTAATAGCTAATAAAAAAATGCTATTTCTACCCTCGCAGTTTAAAACGGTTGAGAGACTAAAAAAAAAAACGAGATGCACTATTAGTAACTGATATTCTCCAAATTGGAAGCGAGCGATTGAAAAAAGGGAAAATCTATATTACTGAATTCGTTCCGTTTTGAGTATGCAGTTTTTTTTTTATCAAAATAAGGTATTGCATTTGATTTGACAAATTTCTATTCATCACTGGAAATCGTATCAAACAATGTAGTTTTTAAGTGCTTTTTAGGCCTATTTACATACAGCTGGAAAATCTGTCGTAAATTCCCGAGTGAAACCTTGAAAATTGAAGTAATACCTAATTAAATACCTCTCTTTTTTTTTACTTTACCCTTTACCACATTCACTCTTTTTTCAAGGCTATGTTTAATGTATTTCATTGAATAAAGTACGAAAATCATCTTGATATCTTAATTTTGAAATTTCAAACCTATGTATAGTCTTCACTAATATATTGCTTTAAATAAAGAAAATTAATCTGAGCCCTTTCACAATTTTTCAGAAACACTATTTTAAATGTAATTTCTTCATAAAACCTAAATTAAAAATCATTTCTTAAGAAAAAAAAATGAAATATTCATATCAAGCTATTACTTTTTTTAAGCTCTGTTGACTGACAAGTGGCAATTCATGATGTGAAACGTAGTAGTGCACAAAATATAGGAAAGACTTTGAATCTTAAATCAAGATTCATTGCTCAAGATTATTTTTCCAATTTACAATATTCTATTATATAGATCATAGTTTCTCAACCTTTTTAAGCCCGTGGCCCTCTTTTCAGTCTCATTTTTTTCTGTGGCCCCCCTACCCTTAGTAATAAAATTCTCGGGGCTCGGAAAAAATATGTTTACAAAATAATTTATAATATTACTTTTTTTTGAAAAGCCCTATGGTACCCAACGTTTTACCCATCACAGCCCGCTGTGGTTCACACTATTCTTACGGGGGCGTATTCTGCAGCGTTATTCGTGTTAATTTTTTATCCGTAAATTTCTTAAAACTAGTTTGCATGCACTGCAGGTTGCAAAATGCGAAATAAAATAAAATAACGTTATCAAAAGAGTTTTTATGAAATGAATTCAATTCGTTTTTCATAAGACGCCGTTAACTCTTTGAATGCTTTGTAATTTTTTGTAGATGAAACTAAGTTGGCATGACCAACAGAACCACCAGATGCGACTGTCTTCGTATAATCTTGAGCAGTTCTTCCTGTTCGTTGTTCATTTTTGGACATTCTCAAAAAATGCGATCAGCATCTTGAAGCTATTTACTAATCACCCGACCTGGAAGAGCTTGGCAGTGAAGTGATCATGGCTAGTTATAAATTGGCCTATCCGAAAATTTGGAGTCGAAGCGCTGGGTTCCATTAGCATTTTTAAATTTTGAAAGAATTTATAAGATTGCCTGTCCTCAGAATAATTTCCCATCAATTTTACCAAATTCGCATAGCAGCGTCTGTAGCAATACTGTGCACCACAGTTCTATAGGCCTTAAGAATGAAGGGTCTGGTCGAGGAGAAGGCAGCCAAAGAATTCTCCTCACCTGAGACTTTACACCCATTATGTAGCATTGCTGTTGCGCCTTGAACTTTAATGTAAAGATTATCAATGCACTTTATTATTCGGTAAGAAGAATTTTCTGTAAGAGAATAAGATTACAAACCTTGTATCACGTACTTTACCAGCCACTCCCATGGATTGGGTGTTGGGCTTCAATTACTTAATACCTTCTACGCAAGAAGTTTTGGCATGATATGCAGTGATGTAGGAAGGGGTCCTGCCGCCCGGGGCGGTACTTGAATTTGCAGCCCCATGGAGGGCCCTAAGAACACTACCCACTAAGCGAAGGGACAAAGCTTTGCCAATGATTAGTTTTGGTCTTTAGTATAGGCGTTTTGGTATTTGCATCGAGCTAATTAAAAAAAATCGAAAAAGACATTCTTGATGTTAAAGGGATTTTATGAAATTTACTGTTTATCACAATATTTCAATCGTTAAACCTTTAGTGTCTTAAGATTTTTGGCAAAGAGCATTAAATCATCTTAACTAATTTTGTCGTCATCAAAAATCTTACACATCGTTTTAGGTTAGTCAAAATGTTAAATTCGTTGTTTTTTCATCATCTGTCTATCTCTGTATCATACATACGTCTTGATACTGAACGGAATTGCTCAAAGGAATCACCTGAATAATTGCATTTTCACTCAGATCATAACTCTTGAAATTTCAAAATCAAAGATTTGGAAATATAATGCTTTTTTCTAGCTTTTGCAATTAAATTGGAAATTTCGTAAGAAACTATTAATATAACCAGTATCTAATTTTTCACTGAATACTATAAATCTTATTTTTTTTGCTGCGGAAACTTCTTAAAGCTTTTTGAATTATTAAAATGGCTTTTCTTTCATATCTATCTGTTTTGTATAAAATGGATAGTAGCATTAGTGAAGCAAAACATATTTAACGCACACGAGTTTCATAATATCATGGGGTGATGAAAGAAATCCGTGGACAAGATAGTCAATACAATATTGTCGACACTTACTTTTGGATGCAGTTATTATAGTATCCTTAAATATTATATTAAGTATGTTTAGTAAATATATTATTTCTGCTGCAATGTATTATTGTCCTATTGTATGATATATGATTTTAATATAAATTTTAGTTCATTATATTTTGAGTGGCCGTGGCCCCCCTAAAGTCTGCTGTGGCTCCCCAAAACTGATATTTTCTTCTGTGGCCCCCTTGGAGTATGCTGTGGCCCCCAAGGGGGCCACAAGGCGCCTGGTTGAGAAACGCTGATATAGATGACTGTTTAATTATATGCGGTTGACCAATTATTTTACCTGAGATTACGTTACTTAAAACATGCAATTATAAATGGTTTTAATAATATCAAGTTTTTGTCTAATCTGAAAATAGACTCCACAGAAAAAATCTTTCAACCATAATACATTTAAATTGAATGCGACGTTTATTTTAATAGATATAGCACGCTTGCATCCGCCAAAGCCAGCCAAGAAGTCTACAAGAACCAACCAGGCAGGATCGAAGACTACATACCAGGAAGATCGTCTGTTGTCGATAAAGAAGCCAAGCAGGTAATTGAACAAAAAGTTTTCACAGTGCATTCGCTTACTTCATACCAAACAAACATAAAACAATACACATTATTAGACTGTCACATTTAACACGATTGTCGATTGCTTGAACAGTTAACGTGTATAACATAAAATATTGTTTAAATGCTTGAAGTGCTTGACACGGTGTTATATATAAATTGTATATTTTCCTACTATTGTAAATGATTATTATTTTTTAAAAAAACGACCGTATTAATATGAAATATAGGACCGTTAACTTTCGAAAATCATCTATATTTATAATATAATAATACAATAAGAAAAAGCAAATTAAAGCTTTGATTTAATTAGGCAAACAAATTGTTCTAATTGCAAGATTATTTTTGTTCCCTTTGTTAATTATTCACAAGGAGTAGAATAAATGTTCACATAAAATATATCTGAAAAACTATTGTCAAGCTTTGAAATCTTTCATTATCTGAATCGGTCTGCGCATTAATTTCAACGTAAAAAAGATCGTTTATCGTACTGCTTCGTTAATAGTTGTTTTTTTTTAATATAATAGAGCTTGGAATATAATTGGCTTTCTGTTCTTGACTCGTGTATTGTTAAAGTTGGTACAGATCACTTATTCCTTTCCTGCAAGTAATCAAACTAAGTACCGTCATCTGCAGGTAAAATATTGTTAACAAAACTCTTTATAAATATCGATCGTAAAGGTTCAATAATCAAAAGCAGGGTTAGATGAATCTTTTCATGTTAAATACTGCCTTCATTTACCTGCAGTTTAATAAGGTTACATATTCATAAATTATATAAACTTAAACAAGCTTTCAAATGAATTTTAGTAGTAATTTACATGAACGGTATACTTACATAAAAACTAAAATTTTCTATACAACACATATCATATGTAGGTTTCAAAGAAAAAAAACAAAAATATATCTCTGTCTGTCGGCAAAAAGTCACAATTACATGAACACAAGACAGCTTTACAATTTACGACCATATCGATTTATGCTTTATATTTAGTGTTGCTTTTTTACGATGTATTTTTGTTAATATCAAATGAACCATCATCGTCAAAGGTATTCATTATAAGGCCATCATTCACAATGCTTAATATTTACATGAAAGTGTGTGTATAATATGATATTTATTGGTAACAAAAAATATCGAAATAACTATTACAATAATAACTTCGTAGTCACCATGGCGATCATATCATCAAAACAGTTCTTTACTAATGACAAAGACGAAGTTTATGAGTATTGAGTTATCCGGATTATATAATACTGGGAAGGTTATTTTTATTTATTCTAGTAACAATGCATATTTTACATAAAGGTATTGCTCATTATATATAATGATTGAAGTGTATCAATCATTAACCTTTTGATAGACAGATGTTTATCACGGCGATACAAAGGAGTATAAACAGAACCCAGATCAACAAGTATTCAATCGAAATAATAATTGTGTGGAACAATTTATTGAAAATCATAATAATGTAATTCGTATTTAATATGCTTTACAACATGTAATTCTTTTTCCGCTAAACTAAATGCCGCTAATAAAGGTGCAGTTATGTAAATAAAAATATTACAAATCAGAGAATTCCAGAACATTATTCATGGATACGAATTTATTACTAAGATGAAAACGTAGCGATAATATGTGAAATGGAAATTTTTATAACAAAACATGGAGTAAATAAAAAATATTATGGCGACGAATTTTTGGTTTATCAGTTTCTATCAGCAATTAAATTGCATTGATAATTTCTTTGTTCTTTCGGGACTGTGTGCACTTTTGGTGTAAAAAGAGATACATGTTAAGCATATTTAACTTTTCTTCAAGTATAAAAATATTCGTATTTATTCATTACTTTATAACATTTTCAAACCATTTTTTTGGTCCCAGTGAACCTCTGGCGCAGCGTTACTCAACATTCCATTGGTGCACTTGCGAACCGATTATGTTAGAATACATATTTCACGAACCGCTAAAGTAGGAATAAAATATTATTTAAAAAGCGTTCTATTAATGAAGATAAATTTACTACAAAATAATCAGTCCATTTTTTAGGTAAAAGTTTCATGAAGCACCTGTTGGTTAAACTCCGTAGTATATGGCACCTTGTGACTATCAATACACTGTCAAAAACCATTGTCTCTTTCTTTCTAGTGGTGGGACGAGGTCATGGACATATTTGATGGGGTACGAATACTTTTCATCACTTTATTTAATATTAAAAGCACTCACCACCTCACGATAGTGCTAAAAACTTTATAGAAAAGAGTTTGGCAATACACTTAGATTAAATATAATAATGATATTATGTTACTAATTTGGAAGCGGTTACTTAAGACTCTTAAACTCTTACTGAATAAGGAATCTATGAGTCGAATTAGTGTTCTAACTAGAAAATCTACCATGGGTGTTGGTTTAATCATACTATTTGATACTAATATATCTTGATTAATATACGGGATATATAGATTATTCAACACTTGCAACTTTTAACATTTATATTTGTTTGTACATTACATAACACTTACCTTATATTCTCAATAATATTACATATTTTATTCGTTTTAACAACCGTCTGTTTGTAAGCATTTGAGTTATTTTTAATAACATTGTGTGTGTTTTTTTATATCCTTCGTTTGTCGAAAATAATACACATTCTTTAAATGTTCTAAAAAGTAACTTGATTAAAATGTAGTGTTTAGTTTTTCGTTTAGCTATCTAGTGAAAAATAGTTAAAACAAATGGATTTTGTCATATCTGTATAGATTTTTAAAAATAAATTTAGTAGAACATATTTTGTACTATTCAATTCTAAATAATTACAAATGAATCAAAAAAAATAATCGTAACAATTTCTACACAAATTCTCCTTGTTTTTTGAATCAACTAACTATTTCAAATTTTCGATATTAATAATAATTACTAAGTACATATTCCAAGCTAAGATAACTTTTATTGCAATGCAATTAAATATATTTCTTGTGCTTGGAAAAAATCTTTCTTTATCATTAAAGTTTGTATTTGTGTATTGAAAATGTTTCGCCGAGGAGCTTATTATTCTGTAGCAAAATAATATTGATTATAAATTCTTAGAAAACGTAAATTGTTCACGTTTAATGAAGTTGTTAATAACTTCGAATACTCGTAGCAGAACTTCATTATAAGTGAAATTAATAACCATTGTGAAACCAATTCCACGAAACACATTTATTTCTTGTGGCTTTAAACATCTTAGGGTTGTCTGATAAGTACTTAAAAACAATTCTCATTATTTTTAATGTATTGCTCAAAAATATTGGAATGGATTTCAAAAAGTTTAGCGACCCTAAAATAGTATTCACAGAATTCGAATCAACAATTCAACAACAGAAATCACAAAAAAATATAGCGCTCTCACATAAATAAAAAATACACCAATCTACATTCATTGATGCGCCGAAAAAGAAAACTAGCTTATTGTGCCCCGTTGATTTTCCGCCCTCCGTCGATCTTCGTCGCCCACGCGTGCAAAACATCCACGCGTCCGCCTACCCTCCCGCCCTTTAGTGGCTGGACGAAAACTCTCCACTACCTCCGTACAGCACTCTCCTGGCAAGAGCTATCCAACGGAGTGTAAGGTTTTTTTTATCACGTGAACACTTCTTGAATGCTCATATATTTATTTATATAGTATCTATTCTCTCGGCTGTCGGAAAGAAGTGAAATCGGGTGAATTTACTAAATTATTGTTTTTTTTTTAATCGTGCCAATTTAAAAATCTACTTAATACAAACAACGCAGTTGTATTTAAAAATGGTCTCTAGTTTCAATAAATTATACTTAATGTAAGCACACGTTTACGCAACAGTCATCAAATTGATTTAGTTATAAAAATATTATCCTTACCAAAAACCTTAAATAAAAAACATTTACATTGTCACTCTTACAACTAAACGACGTTATAAAGTTGAAAAAATATTATTTTATATAATTCAATCTAATTATTATTAACAATATTTTATTTGAAAAGTTTTCAAAATGCCTTATCCATTTTCGAATAAAAGTAAATAAATATTTTCTAATCAATAAGTCTTTTTAAGACGAGAGTAGTGTCAACTTGTAAAGTAAAAGTAAAGCTTTATTTCTTTGAAACTGTAAACTGAGCTTTCACTTCTTTTACGAGCCTCACTGAACTCAATCTTCTCCGATCAATTAGAACCTTTTAAGATGATTGTTTTTCTTTTATCTCTGTCATGTCTTCGTGTGCTTTCGACTGTAAAACAGCGTATATGTCCAGCTGCCATCATGTCGCCACTTGCATGTGTATATGTTTATATTCTTCACAATATTTAATCATTCTGTTTCCACTTCGAATGTTTCAGCATGATCTGTTTGTAAATTTATGTAAATATATGAATTAATATGCACATCTCTAACCACTAACAAAGTATTTATTTACACTATTTAATATTTGAATATGTTTCTCATGCGAGTGTAATTTGAAAATGATAAATATATTTTAATTGAGGATTGTTAACATTCAACAGATATATGCGCTTTAAATAGTTATAATTTGGCCGAGAGTATCTTTACAAAACCATTATTTTTATGCTCATATTCGTCATAGGTTCGTCATTCGTCTGTTTAAACTTATGGGCATATAGTAAATTCTAATTAATTGAAAACATACACAAAATTATTAAGTATCACAGTGTCATATATACAGTTATTAAAATTGAATATTTTTTTTTTACTTAGTAGAGTTAAACCAAAATGAAAATATCTGCTTTTTTTTAATTTCGAAGAGGAAGTTATTTTTTTATACTTTCTCAATGTTATCTATAGTTAAATATTTTTTTTAGCATAACACTACTGGCTATAGTGTTTTTGTATCAATGATCTTTCAATCTATATTAAAACTTTACCACATTTTTTTTATTTACTGAAAATTTACTATAATGTGTGAAGTAGGTATGTAACTTTTTAGGTATGAGTAATTTAATTATTTAAAAAACAATTTTATTTAATAATGTTTCTCTTATAAATTATTAAAATTTTGCACAGTTTTTACATTTTAAATGACTTTTACTGTGCACTATATTATTCGGCTTTACATTATTATTTCATGTTCTTAAAAAAGAAGAATTAATCCAATTCAAAATCGTCATATCGTAAATACAATCCAAGGAAATAAAATATATCACTGGTTTTACAAAATTTTTAATTACCGTCGTAGAGGCGTTATTTTTTAATTTTGATGTATATTTGAATAAACGATATTCGTAATAAAATACTATCTGAACATTGATCAAATTCAAACTAAATAATGGCTTAATTTAATATGATAATAGTTATATGAAATATAATGAAATAACTAAACAAGTATTTGACTTTCATATTTTTTTAAGGTAACAAATTAAAATATCCCTTTAAATAAAAATACATTGTTTTAAAGTTTGCATTTATGCCTGATGATAAATATTTTTTAAAATACGAGTGTGTAAACGTACTTTTTAAAATGTAATGTTCATCACAAAATTTTCCAGCAATTGTCGAACGCATCATTGCAACAACCCCAGATGAACAACAAGCACAACGCCTCATCGTCTACCCTTTCAAAGTCTTACATGGCTCGGTAAGTTTTTCATTTTATGTATTTACGTAATCGTTTTTAACAATTTATTATTTAATATTAATAGGTAGGGAAAACATGGCATATATCTCCATAGCAAGGGCTGCCGTGCCCGACTAGAGATTTACATGTATAAATATTTAAATGGATATGTGTTTGCATCCAGAGAGATGGATGGCAGCGATTTTTGCAACCCTTTTACACCAACTCAATCCTGAAAACGAGTTGTAGAGATTATCACTAGTTGTCATACTAACTTTCTTTAAAAGAATCTTTGATCGACTAACTACAGCCATTTTTTACCATTTCCGCTCCCAATGTGAAGCATGTGATATTCTTATGAAGTTTATCTCATTAGTAGAGTTTATGCGATAACTGCTTGTTATTCAATATCTTTAAGAATGGGGATATAATAATAGGGCTAGGACAGGGCTAGTAGTTAGCCAATCGCCGTATTTTAAGTAATAGGATACCTATCCTGGAGGGGTAGAGAGGGGGATTCAAGACATAACATGCAACAAAGCTTTCGAACAGAAATTCATAAATTGATTAAAAAATCAATGTATATATACTGTCAGTATTCAAGCCCGTGATCTTCGTACCCGAAGCCAGTGACGTTGATTACTCCTCGATATTTTTCAATTTCCTTGGCATTTATCTGTTTCATATTTTCTGGGAATTGTCTATGGCTGATTCAATCGTGCGTAGTTGTTTCACTTGCAATCAAACTGACGTTGAATAATAGAGACGTCAAACCTTATCAATACTTTCAATTTTCTAGCCTAGAAAATTTTTAAATTATTTGTTAAGATTTGTCTTTTTTCCACGCATTGCAACCGCTACAGGCAAGCTCTGCGTCAATCTTGATACAACCCCAAACGATAAATCAGCCATCCAGCGTGATTTGCTCGCCTATATTGTTTTACTAGATTTATTCGTATCGGCAGGGAAAATTATTCGTTTTGGGGTTCTGCAGGTGTTTAAATATCTGAGAGTTCAAAAATTGAAAATAAATATTTATCTGGAACTTTACCTAAGACTGATATGATGAATCGAAGGCAACTGTGGCTTTAAAATTAATCATGCTTTAATAGAGTATGAATATTTTTGATCGAATTTTACAATCGTCATTTTTTAGTTTGCTGGTGATTTTAGATTTTCTGTCACAATCAGAGGTTTTGTTTTTAATTCAGACTTAAGAATTAATAACAAATGAGGAGGAAATTTAAGCCTTCAGAAACGCGAGCTTTTTATCAAAATATTTTTAAGCCATGTTGAAGTCACAGATAACTCTAGCAATAAATTAAAAAAAAACACACAAATTCGTCGTACAGAAACACCGCGTGAATATATGATTATGCTAATCCTTATAAACCCCATGTAATATTTTGTAGTAAAGACGAGCATGACCGTAATACCAAACGTTAATACGGAGGAAAATATACCTAACAGCAAATAACTTATTTTATTCATATCGATTTCAGTGCTCTGAAAGAATCTGGCTACGAATCAGACTCAACACTGGTCTTCAGGCGTCGTGATGAAATGCCTCTGCCTTCCCCTCACGAGCAACGTCAGGCCTACAGAAGCCTCCAAGCAGGCGGAGAGCCTCCACTCCAAGGATTCAGAAAACCAGCGCCGGACAGACCCAAAGGTATTTTTAAATACTAATTATGAATTAATTAACGACCTGGGAATAATCATTGCTTACTGCTACTGCTTGTTATTTTGCTATGGTTTTTATCAAATTAAATTATATACGTTTTAAATATGTTTGCATTATGCATTATCAATATAAAGAAATTTGAGAGACGAATCTAATGTTTAGTGCGGTTCGTTTGTCAAAATAAATTAAAGTAATTTATTTAATACAGAATTAACTTTGATACTGCTAAATGAAATAATAAATTTCGTCTTGGAAATTATTTGAGATTTTAAAAATGGATAGTTTGTTGTATTTATTTTATAATACTTCAAAGATATCGAATATTAGCTGACATGAGTATGTAGCGATTCGATTGATGAATGAATCTAATTGTTTTACTAGTTTATTATTGAAAAACGAAAGTATTGCTATTTTACTGTAAGGAATACTCTAGAGTATCGGCTTCATAAAGTTACCACAGCACATGATGCGCATATGGTTGCATGTTATTTAATTTATTCAATTATTAATGATAAATAATTAACAGTTTGGCTTATTTTTAATACATTATCTAAAATGGTCTAACAACAGGGTGGTGGAAATCAGACAGTATTTTTTAAATATATTAGTTTAGTTAATAGTATATTATACATAATTCTATTATTATTTACAGAGAAATTTGTAGGAACTAGAATAGCAGCAAATTATTTAATTTGACTAGGAAACGCTCACGTTTAATATTTCTGCAAGACTCCATATGGTTTTTAATGAAGTGGGATTATTCGTTGAATTCAAGAAAAGCGTTGAATTTATCCGTGTGTAACAAGACTTGAAGATACTGAAAACCCGAGCTGTATGGATATACGATATAAATTTTACTCAAATGTCATGTTTATGCTTCCCGTAACCTCCATAATATAAATCTATCACAGTGCTATAGCACAACTAGTGGAGATAGGTTAAATGTATATAAAACGTATTTGAATATTGCGTATCGCAAGTATGAAGATATCAAAGAAAATGATTCATTATAACTTCACTGTGATTTGTTGTCGACGTTCAGAAACTACAATAATATTTGCGACTGATATTTTAACGACAAACATTTTTCAGAAATACACAAGCGATTGTTGAGATATTTTTTTCTCTATTAATCAAAATCTCGGGTTTGTGATAAACTTATGTTAATATCGACGTTTGTGAAATTGTTAAATAGTCTTAGAGATAGGGTAATTTTTTCCAATTGCTTCATCGAGTAAATAAATGATTGTTGAAAGCATACAATTATAATATCCTTATTTTTTAGCACACTTTAGTAAATTTAATATAAGGAGGTACTGATTTATTAATAATATGTACTTATACATATTAAACTACATACGCACGTAATACAAATACGATTTAATTCAGCGATGCACAAACCGCGGCCCGCGGGTCGCATGCGGCCCTTTTTGAATTTTGTGGCGGCCCTTTAATATTTTTCTCACACATACTTTTTTCACGTAAAAAAAATATTTAATAAATGTAAGCAAGCTTTTTATTTGATTAAGGAGAATAAATAGGATTACAAATATTATGTCAAATTAAAAAAAAAAGTTAAAAATTAACAAAGACCAAGAATGCATTAACTAAAATGAATTGCATATAAATGAAACATTGAAACGATTTTAACTAAGCAAGTACTCATAGTCCTTTTTTGCTTGGCTTATTTATGTTCACGTATTCGAAATAACGCGGTCAAAATAATATGATGGAACCTATTACTCATTTATCTAAATTCACTATCTTTTTTACACGATTTTAAGGCTGTTTTATATGGAACGTACATATGTTCTGTATAAAAATGGATTTAGCGTACTTTAATTTTTTTTTCTTTGCGGCCCGAACCCACAATAATTTGTTTTATGCGGCCCGCTAAAAGGTAAAAGTTTTGCATCACTGATTTAATTATTCTTCCAATATCAAAAATAATAATATTGTTTATCATTTTCTATTCAGCCATTTAATTATATTCACTAGTACAATACATCTAAAATGCTTTTGGTTAAAACAGAGGTTTGAAACGTTCGATAAATTGACAAATTTATGTCACGATATATCGTTTGAAATTTAATATAGAAACAATCATTTTCGTTTGAAAACCTTTATTGAGCAGTTAAATGTGTTATATGTATAAACTATCACGTGACCAATCAGTCACTCATATGCTATAAAATTTGTATTAGTGTTTAAATGAGGAAACACGGCAAGGGAAAACGATTTAAAAAAAAAAACACACACACAGGCCAAACTGTCACCCGTTATGGATCACTGAGTTTTATGAATAAACTTTTCTCGGCCATTTGTGTATACCAAACCATTGAATGTATTAATGGTATAATTGAGATACTGCAGTGAAGGTCAAAACATGTGCGCAGCAAAACTATAATTCTTTGAGATATTTATGTGTTTAGTTTTATTTTTCAAAAAGTCAACATTAGCCGAAAATGGTCCAGCAAAATAAAAATATTTTTGATACAGTATTCATCTGTTATTAATGGGCGGAAACACAATCTATTTTAAACGGAACCGGTTTTGTTCAGTTTTTGGTATAAGTTGGAAACTTTTATTAGCTAAGCGAAACGTATACTGTTTCAAATATAATAAATAATGGAATGGTATTAACAATACACAGTTTTTTTTTTATTATTTCTTGATAGATTTAACGTTTCAAGTTATTTATTCAGACAGAAAGCATATAAGTCGAATAATTTGACGGTATTAGAACGAAATTGAATCACGCAATTGAGTTATAATTCTATAAAATTATGATATCTGAAAGAATTGATAAATTACCTTAAAACTATTGTTTGTTCATTTAAAACACTGCTAAAGTAATTATATGTACACCACTACATTGCAATATTTATTTTCATTCTTTTAAAAATTACAAGTACGTGTTGGGTACATATACAAGTACTACTTTGAAATTCATATTATAAAATTTCTTAACAAAGAGTCGCACAGCGAACAACATTTCAGAATTGGAAAATCATACGATATACAGCACAGGCAGATCCATCCCCAACACCCATGTCTAAAAACTAAAATTTAACTCACAACTAGACCATAGAATAGATATTCAAAAGTATTCACTCAGTCACAAATAAAAGTCAATTGACATTCCTTACTTACACCATTATAATAATATTGTTTCATACGATTAATTTTAATTTATTATTTTAATTCTGTTTGCCAGTTTCTTGAATTATTATGTTCAAATGATTTTTTTATATATATATATATGGGCTCATAAGAGGTGAAGTGAGAAAACAAGTAAAGTGGTAAAACTCTTTTCTTGGAATTTTAAGTACAGTAATACCCCGCTTAGCACGACCCCGTTAAGCGCGGTTTCACTATAACGCGAATTTCAAATTTCGCGCTCAAATGCCTCGCATTACGCGAAAGAGTGCGTATAAACATATTTAGTCATTAACTTCTCTATGGTCGCGGGATCCCCGCTTTCTCTGAATATTCTCTTTGAAGAATTTGGAATTCCCCGTCCTTCGACTTTGTTCTATGGGGATTTCCTCGTTCGGAAATTTATTCAGGTTTGGACATATTGCAGAGTATAGATAATATTGATGACCGTGTCTTGACCGTGTGTCAAACAATTAAAAACAGTGTTGGGTGTTATGAACGTATTTTACAAGAACGTAAACAAAACGCTACCCAAAAGACAATAGATGTATTTTTCCGTAAAAAATAAGAGTATGTATTGCGTAAAGTGTTCTTAGAATTAAAATGATTGATTAAAATGATTTGTATTTTTTTGTATTAAATTTTGACTATGTTTAATCATAAACCTCGATATACGCGAATTTCAGTTAACGCGATTTTTTTCGGAACGTATCCCTCGCGTAAAGCGGGGTATTACTGTACTATCACGTCTTTACTTGGTGTCTTGGTGGATTGTATATTTTGATTTTACGGATATAACACTATTGTATTGAGGTTACTTCACTTTAACGATACTATAAGACGTGTAGAATATTATAACGTATCGAACTTTTTTTTCTAAAATACCACTTGGCTCACTTCACCTCTAATAGGCTCATATAATGCCTTTTAATAAAGAATTGATAGTAAAAGATTTATTGATTTTTATTATATTGATTTTGGTAGTATTAAAATAATTCGGTTTTTATTTAAATCTTTTCATCGTTCTACTACTAATAACCATAATTATGGTTGATTAAAAACATACGCAAATATTGGATAATAGTTTTGCCACTAGGCTTCAATCAATGTGGGATATTTAGAGCAGTTTGAATCAACTACACCACTGTTTTAAGGTTATGTGTCTGCATAATAACAATACAAACCGCATTCAGGCATCAGTGTAATGAATGGCGGATGGGCAATGGTGCACATTTTATAACACTATTTACCGGCATGTGCACATAAACAGATACGCTTATTAAAAGAAAAACACTGGGATTTCTAATTGTAAAGGTGAGAAGTTTTGCATTATTAAAAAAATACAATTATAACTATTTAATTGGTGATGGCTCTCCAAACAACAACCGCTTACAGCTTGATGCAAAAGGTAACAAACTTCTATACTAACTGAATACTCATTAATTTAATATGATTTTATTGACAATGGAAATAGACAAAAAAGTAATTAATCTTCCGAAATATTTACCTTTTAGTTTTTTGGGCAAAATAAATACAATGGTATGCAGATTTTCAAAAATTACTTAAATGGTCTTAATTCACAGTTTTTGATTAAAAAAATATTCAATATTTGTACAAATTTACACACTATATGGTAGAACTTTTTTTGTTTTTCTATTTTTTTTAAATTTACGATAATTCGTATTGTAATAAATTGATATACTTTTTAAACCTATATTAAATATGTATAGTGTTATTTTACCTTAATATTTAAAAAATTAAAGAGCTGGTGAGCTCGAAAGATTGATCTAGCTTAAAAATTCTCAGCAATAAGTACTTTTTGATGAGTTGTCAAACTATTCTTATTAGTCAATGAATGTTAACAACTTTTTATATTTTTATTCAGACAGTCGAATGCATGATTTCATTTTTCACTTCTTCGCATACGTCATACACGACACTAAACTTACATATTATACACACAATGGCACTATTCTTTTCAAATCGTAAAATAGAAGAAGTGTAACATTTTATCACCCACTGTACTGGATGGACCACTGCCTTACGAGTCACGTGTTTTCGCACCTTGAGTCTTCAAGTCTTCGCACAATGATCTTTGCGGCACCAAGAATGTATAAAAAAAAACAAGAGCTGAAGTTTGTTATGTGGTTCGCAGACGATACCGAGATTGAATATTTCCCGCTCTCACCAACGCTGACAAGAATCCGAGTCCACAAAAACAATCCGAAGACGTTCAACAACGATATCGCCTGTTACCCGATAACTACCATAATTACTAATCCAGATGCATTCGCCAAATATGGAAGAAGTTTTAGTTCAATCATCAATGACGAATTATCAGAAAAATCATTTTTGCCACCAGCTCCACCGAAACGAAATTCATCAAAAGCAAGTTCAGCCTTGAGATTAGTTTCTACTGCTCAAACAACAAGATCAGCAGTAAGAAATTCACGGCCTAAAGTTTCTGGAGCAGAAGTTAAGTATTTACAAAATCGAATAACCAATAAGCTATCCACCAACGCTTCTCCGAAAGAAAATCGTAAAAAAGAAGTTCGAGAAACTAAAATGAAATCATCAGACGGGAAAAGAATCAGAACTACAAAGACAGCTGTATCTATGCCGGCTAAAGTTCAAACCAAAAAAAATCAATCTTCTTCCGTTAGGGGTACAAGTAGTTTTAGTTCTCCGCGTCGTACAATGTCTCCTGTTGATTATGCAAGTTCTGAAAATAATAGATTTTTCAATGAAAGTGCTAGTGAAAGAATTGTGATAGAAGGAGGTGCTGGACGTAGAACACCTGTATCAGGATATATGGAACGAGGAACATCTCTGGATAGAACTTTTGCTAGTGAAAAGAGAAACCTTCCTTTAAAACGCATCAAAGAATCTACAAACGAATCATCAGTCTCGAACTCTTCTGAATTATTATCACCCGGAGCGGTGACCAAGGTTATCAAAGAAAATGATAAAACTCGTCGATTTCCTCCAGGCACAACTGTTAAAAATGCTGTTCTACCATATGCTTCGGTAAAAACAGGTTCAAAGTTATCGGATGATAAGCTTTTAAATGTGTCTGTTGCTATGTCACCCAGAGGGAAAGAATTATTTGGGGAAAGTGAAAAGGTATTTTCTCTTGACAAATTAAAGTCACCTTCATCTCCAGAAATTTCAGAGAAAAAAGGTATGGCTAAAAATAAGTCATCTGGATACACTGCTGTACGACCGAAAAAATTGTACAATGAATCTGGCAAAATAACAAGAAGATCTCTTGAAGACATTTCAAATAAAAATAAATCTGTAAGCACTGCCAAACTGCTAAAATCGGCAGATAAAGTTAAAACTGGAATTGTCGATCGCAATGTTAAGTTTATTAAAAGTGATTCGGATACCAGTGGTAAAAAAGTTGTAAAAAGAAATAAAACCAAAATAGAAGTCGAGGCTGACAAGAAAGATGTCAAACATTTTCGCACAATGCCATACAAACGGGAGCAGCCTGTTGATGAAGTAGCTCTTCGTTACATAAAGTCTGTTGATCGCCATATTGATACTTATGTCACTCAGTATGAAAACGATCAGAGTGTTCACTATAATGAGATTTATGATCGCAGAGATGCTGTGTTAACTGATTCATTCTTTCAGCATTTGTTTCTTCGAGATGTTCCACCACAACGACGAATAAATTTCAATCAAAAATTTTATCCAACTACAGTTTTAGAAAGAGCCAAAGTATTTCAAAGCGCCAAAAGAGGAAACGGAAGAGTATCGCGGTACGCAAATTCATATCTCGCCCAAAAAAGACCCGTCAGTGAATCAAAGTTCCGCTCCCAAGATCGTTATGAAACTTCAAAACCAGGTAGTTCTCGATCTATTTCATGGCCTGGAAAAGTAACACCAGTAGTCAATAGATTTTCAAGTCTTTCAGGAAGTGTACCATCAAATAAGCAAATTGGAAAGTCAATTCTTTTCCCAAAGACTCAATCAAGGAGTGGTAGTGAGCCACCTAATTCAAAAGTTGTTTTATCGCAAACAGTCAGGCCCAGATCACCCGTAGTCACAAAGACAACTAAAATAGTCGAATCTCCTAACAAAATTATATTCAAGCGAGTACAATCACCGCCTGCCAAAATAGTATTCTCGCAAACTTCTCGGCCACTTCCTCCAATAGTATTACATAATAAAAGGAAAAAATCTCCCGAGCCTATAAGAACGTCGTCACCGTCGAAAATTGTTTTAAGCCAAACAAGTCGACCAGTCTCTTCGACTAACCTCCGGTCAAGATCTGTGTCCCCAAATTATCAGTATACCGATGATATTAATTATTACAGTGATTCTGATATGCTACGCCGGCGAGCAGTATATCATTCAGGGAGTACGAGCTATACAAATAAGATTCGCCAGCAGTCACCATCTCCATCACCAGTACGATCTCCTTCGTGCAGACGTATCCATAGCGCAAGAAACTCACAATGTAAAGCTGCAGAATGTATAACTGGACTTAAAAGCAAAATTTTAAGAACACGCAGCGCTGGAGATGCTGATACCCAAAACAGAATCTCACCAGAAAGACTTGATCGCTATAGCTCATACTATGATCTCGATCACATAAGGAGTCATTTAGATTATCAGGAATACGTTGCGGAAATGAAAAACAGAACAGCAAAATCAGACCGATTTAAAGAATTGAATCGATTTTATGCGTATCTTGAAAGAATTGGCCAGCTAGAAAGAGCCACTTCCACTGGAGACTTACGACCTCGAAGGAAAGATGAAGAAATCATTGACTTTGATCGATGGAAAAAGGTAAGAGCCAAAGAAAGGGCAGAAGAAGAACTGGATCGGCTTTACAAAAAAATGAAAGTTGAGCAGCAGGAAAAAGATTTATTGTTTTTACCTCATGATTTTGAAGCCATCAGGTGGAGTCAACATAAAGATTGGAATCTCCGAGTAAAAGAAAAATCTGTGGAAGATTTAAGGGATCACTTTTCTAAAATAGCTGATTCAGAAACTATGCACAGTTCATTGCGACGTAACGATTTTGCCTCTCCGAGAGATATGTATAAGCCACTTTGGCGAGGAAATTCAGTTGTGAATTTAGCAACCACGATGACTAAACGACATCGGCCAGTTTCGGTAAATAGTTTAGACCGTAGTTCTACAAGATTTAAAAATGATCAAACCATTTTTCACTCAAAAGACAGACTTGGTATCGGGAACAGGCTCTGGAGTAGTTTATCATCAGAACAAGTAAGCGCTTTAAAGAATCAGCTCAATACTATTTATGGCAAAGAACTTGAACCGAAAACCAAAGAAGACGAAGATGTAAATGAAAAATACGTTATAACTGTTCCTGGAACATCCAAACAATATGTTGGTAGTCCATTACAAGTGCGATGTAATTCTTTTTCTGCTGGAGAACAAGCAGTTGAAATGAACAGTAATAAAATTTTCAAAGCTGATTCAATTGGTTCAATTCGTCATTTGCCATTCGATGAAGAATTCAAAAAATCCACAGAACCGTTTCAAAATTTATCTGAAAAAGATAAAAAGAGAATTTCAATGAATTTAAGCAAAGAAATTTTAGAAAGAGTGAAACAAAATAGAGACAGATACTCACCAGTTGTACTTGCAAAGGAAACAAGAGGCGCAACTGCTACAGCAAGAATAAGAGGAATTTCAGAAAGTCGTGGAGATTCAGGAGTTGCAAGTCCTATAAGCATGTCTAATAGAACGTGTGATAAAAACGAAATTGTTCTGTCACAGTCTCCAGAAAGACGACTATCAAAGCGATCTGAAATAAAAGATATCATGGACGAGTGGATCGAGAACAAATCTATACCAGACAGAAAAATTTGCCTATCACCTATAAGACCTTCATCTGCAAGTGAAACAGAAGGTAGCTCAGATGCTTCTAACAGAACTGTTATTTACCGTGGAACAAAAGAGGACATACAAAAAAAAGTTGAATTTTTTGAAAATACTCAGAGGGATGAGTCTCTTGGGACTGTAATACACCATGCGCGAGATGACTCTCTGGAAGAGAAAAATGATCACGATCCAGAAGTATATGAAACTGAGAGCCGGATTCCGTCTCCACCAATCCAATTACATGAACAAAGACAGACCAAGCCCGAGCACTCTCAATCGTATACAGATCTTAAAGACATATTTGGGGAAACAAAGAAAAATAGTTACCTCAGCCTGTCTCCCATCCCAGTACCTGTTTCATCTTCAAAATCTGAAACAGGGGATTTTTCTTTGATTTCAAATGTTTCTAGTGCTGAAAATATTTGCAGAAGTAGAAGTTTGTCCCCTGATCCAGAAAAATATTGGCGGGCTTACTTAAGCCTTGTTAAGTCTGGTGGAGTAAAGAAACTGAAAGAAAAATTTGAATTTCCTGAATATTTTTATGATCTCGATGGCCGCCCGTCAAATTTGCGTCGCTATCGTAGTGATCCAGAAATAATCAGAACAATTCTTCGGCATAACCTGATAAAAAGAAATTTGATTGATGTAAAAAGACACGAACGAGGAGACGTCGATAGACTGACACATAAATATGAAATCACAGGCAGAGGAAGAACCAGAGATCGGAGAGTTGGTATGACTTCTCCAGTTCTAAAAACACCACTTCGGGCTGCTGATAGAGAAATGCCGCGAATTGATGTCATCTCCAAATTGGCTGCATTAAAACCACGATCCTCCACTGTGCCTTCTCGCATTTCACCTTGTCCTACTGAGTACCCTGCCGAATGCCCTATCGGAGAAGTTGAAAGAATACGCCGGACATTTGAAAGACGTAACACTTCTATTTTAGGGCAAATGTTTACGTCTACACCAGACATTAATGAATTGCGTGACATTGCGCCCTATTTATCTGGCCCGTGGACTTCCCACAAATATCCCAGCCGTCGTGATAATGATAGAACACTTTCTTCGCCCAACCCTGTATCTGAACCTGAATTATCTCCTGTGAGACGAGTTGAATCGAAGTCTCTTTCACCAGCGAGACGCAAAACACCAGAGTTAGGGTCGATCCTTAAACATCGCTCAAAGAAAGCTGGTGAAACGAGTGCTCAGCAAGAGTTCGATCCAGCTAAGCACAGGCCAAGGTTTAGATACTTACCAGAGAGAGAACCGGCGCCTGCTCGTCCAGCTCGACCAGCCTGGCCAGTCTCTCTACCTCTCTACACAGCGAGGCCCACTGTAACATTCAAAGGTTTCAATATTGATTATCATATCACTTGAGATGCACATTTGCGAGTATCGAAAATTATATCGTTTATTTTTCCAAATTTATAAACGTATCTATATTGTATTATTTAGCATACTTAAAAGTGCCACTTTCAATCTGAATCGTTAGTTTTACTTTATTAATTTGGACTGGTTGTGAAATTTATTGTGATATTGTGAATAATACATTGGTGATTTTATTTACTATGGTACATTACCAGACTATGAAACACACTATTCTGATAACGCTTTTTTGAGAATGGAATAAAGAATAGTTTCAATTTTAAACACGATTCAATTTAAAATGAACGCCAAAACAGTTACACCTACAAATACATTGTCGTTGTAAAAATCATCTTTATTTTTTTTTACTAAAATGAAATCAATTTTACTATACATAATTTATGTTCATCTCATAGAACTTTCATTTATTATTTTTCATACTCATTTTACATCACGGCAATGCACCATTAGTATAATAAATTTATGGAAAAAAACGAATACATTCAAACTAAATAACCACATTACAAAAAATACTTTAATTTTATTCTGTCAGGAAATTTTAAATAATGTCTTATGTTTTTTTATACAGAAAGTCGTATATATTTTTCCTTATAAATATCATGAATTTAAAATACATTTTTATATTTCTTCTAAAGGATTCTGATAAGAAACAATAACTGATCATTTTTTCATAAAACTCCTGACAAAATAAACTGTTCTTTTAAAAATACTACATATTTATCGTGGATGTTGGTCAAAAATATATCTTGCGATTTATTATAGTAAACAGTATCAACACATTATAAAAACATTATCTTTGCATTACATACTTTCTACAATAAAAAATTTAATTTATTATTTCTACTCCTCCATTGACAATTGATTGACTTGATTTGATGCCTCCTTATATTGATAAGTTGTGTAAATTTTGAGTAGACGAGCATAATGCTTTATGAAGTTTTTACAAAAAAACAAAAAAAATGTGCCAAAGAAAATTTAAAATTACGTCAATAACCTTGAAATGATAGTGTTTTTTTTTCTCAAAAATATGCTAAAAAAACCTTTTTCTATATTATGAAAAGTTTTTAAAATATGATATTTTTTGCAATCTACCAGGCAATTATACGTATGTTAATTTATACATCGCTGCCCTGGATTGTATAGATGATATATAAGAAATAAAAATCAGTATTAGATTTTTTGAAGTGAAGTTACTCAGTATAAACAATAGTTAAATAATTTTGATGAAAATATTTAGTAAACATATAACGTGTGAAATAATATAATAATCATGCATATTATATTGTAGTAATTCCAATTTTGGTTAAACCGTAGATAGCAACTATACATTCTAAGACAGCAATGCACCTATTACGGGTGGCGGTAAATAAAAATTCTCTTTCAAATTATTGGATCTAACACAATATTATATCATTTACCACTTACTATATTTGTAATAATTAAAGTAATCTTTCATCAAATCAAGCTTCAACGTTCTGATTTATTGCACACATTTTCGTAAAAAAATACATACTTATTTTTCTTTTTTTACGGCACTTTATCACCATCCATTTCTTTGTATGATTCAATCCCACGTAGACCCCGATCTTGCCCCGATTCCGCCACCAAAAGGAATCTTCATGGATCAAGGATATGTTACAGGTGAGTTCATTGCACAATCATTTCATTATATCTACAGCAAAATTCTACTCTACAATTTCATTCTCCATATATTTAATATCTTGTAAAAAACATCGTTTTCAAAATTTGTTTACCAATTTCATTATGACAACAACATTACATATGTGTATTATAACAATCGAAATGCACTCCTCTGTAAATATGTTCACTTAAATTTGATTTCTTTCTGTTATATGGAAACATCATTACAAATGTGCTAAAAAAAATATTTAAAAAAAAATAATTAAAAAAATCTTTTTTTCTCTTCCCTCAGAGTCATTTAAAAATGAAACTATTCACTCTGCCATTTATCGAAAAAGAAGCAATGATTTTGTTAGGTTATGACAGACTAAGCTCTTTTTAATAATTAAATTGTGTGTCGGAATATAATTCAAATGTTATACTACATTGTTCTACAACAGGAAAGTAGCCAAAATTTCATTTAATGATTGATAAAATCACCTGAAAAAAATAACGTTATTCAATAAAGGTATTGTAGTTTATATTTTATGGTGTTTTGAGTAAAACAAAACAAGGTGCTATTATTTGACAAAATAAATTGATGTATGACAAAGATACACTGCGCATTCTGTAGTACAAATAAAATTCACACACGTAGTGACATTCATAACATCGTTTTGCCGAATCTGGGTATACTTTTTTTAAGTAAAGGACTCATCAGCACTTTTCAAGAGTACATAAAAAGGTGAGCATGCAGACTTTTTAAATGCGCTACATAGAACATTTCTGCTTGTTCGCTTTTTTCATTATTTTTCGGTACTTAGTCCCTATTTTATTTCCTGTATTGTTTCACATCAAATGTATTTTCAGTATCAATCTTTCGTTGCATATTCAAACGATTAAGACATTACACAAAAGCACTCGAACTTTGAGTTTTGGGTTATATGAAAATTTACACAATCCATTGTGTCTGACACTTCCAGAAAATTGTGCGACTATTCTCACCTCGTTCTTTCGTTTTCTTTTTACGAGTCAACTAACTCAAACACGATGCCTGATAGTTATGTTGGTGGTAATCAACAAATTTTTATTCCTTAGGAATCTCTCCGTTTCGTCAGATGTATCCCAGTTATTCGTGTAATCAATTTAATTCGATCGTTAAGAAGATGTTTTGATAGCGCAAACTAGATTTATTCTGCTTTGGTGAAATAAATGGAATAATAGAACCAATCAAAGTGAAAAATAAAACAATGAAAAAGCTTTTAATTTTACGTCTAGATAATTAAAAAATGCGCTACCGGCTGGAACAAAAGTCCGCTCACCGTCTGCTGAGGTAACTCGCTGAGGCGGTTCTATTGTTCGCGATTATTGCTATTGGCCCATTTTTCATTTGCGGCCAATTTTTCATTTGATTGTTCATTTCGCCGCGGGAAAATGTAATTAATAACCGAGACCGGACCCCAAATCTTATTGTTCGCGGCTGCCTAAATTTAGTTACATTGAAATGATTATTTTTAAAAAAAAGTAGGTTACGACTTATGTTTGTTGATGGGACGTTAAATACGTTACTTTATTTATTTAAGAATTCGATTTTAAAATTTAAAGAATTATATTACATATATTTTTAAACATAAAATATTTATAAGATTCAAAAGATTTGAAACTATTTTTTTGCGTGACTATAAATGATTTAAATTGATAATCATCTTTGACTGGAAAGCTTATATCGAGTTTCTGAAATTAGACAAATTATTATTTTTGTCATTTTTTTAATGTTTTCTTATAATTGATGATAAAAAATTAAAATAAAAACACTTTTTCTATTTGATACTAAGCTTGAAAAGAAATCACAATTTTTAATTAATTCCTCGCTATTTTTTGGCCTGTTTATAGCAAATGCATGATGTTCGTATATATATGCTATAGATTGTATTTTAATTTTGTACTTTTAATGAAATATATTAATTAAAAAAATAAATATTACGACGTGAATTTTAGGGTAACACTTAATGAACATATACAATTTTTGGTTCACTTTATCCAAAAAAAGATAGTGAAATATACAAAATGTAATAAAAATACTCACAATACATTATAAATTATTTGACCATAAAACCATTTTTCTATGAATGCATATTTCTAATTCATACAGTTTTTTGTTAGGAGGGTAATAATTATCATTGTAAAATTACTATCTCTGTATTTCCAAACGTTATGAACTTGCATTGTTCTAAAACATCGTGGAAAACATTTCTCGTGTTTACATAAAAATATACACTGACAGATTTTTCAATTGTTTTCAGATTGTAAATGTCTTAGCTTGTCAACACTGACATCTCTGATAATTTAGAAAAATAATATCAGCATGATGCAAAGCAGTGATGCGCATTATTTTTAAGCTAAGAGCCACTTTTCCAAAGCTAAATTTGTAAAGTGTTTCATTAAAAAAAAATCCAACAATTTCTTACTTATTTTCTCCCATATAGTAGAACAGTAATATAGTTAAATATCATAGAAAAATGATGCTCAACCACAAATGACAAAAATATTTATTAACAGTATCATTGTTAGGATGAGGATGACCTGTCGCAGCGAGCTCAAAACTCAGACAAAATTTAGATTTTACTGCATATAAACAATATAAAACGAATTTTTCTGTAGTGAACGAAAATATTTTTGTTTCTTTGAACTAGAATAACTTATGGATTTGCTTTTAATTCATAACGGCATAAAAATGAAGAATATGTTTTATCTTTGTTTTAACTATTAAAAATGTCAGAGCGACACAGAGAAATTCTTTGAGTGCCAGAAGTACCCTGTGCGCAACACTGATGGCCGTCTGATGCAGAGCGTTTATATACATATTATCTTAACAGAAAACAATAGCAATACCACGTGCACGCCACGTGCACGCCACCATTTTTTTAGGCCCAATTGCATAGAAAATATTGCATAAAACGAGATTCCGGTCTCGGATCGTGAGAATTTCTCCTGACATGAAAATGTTATGTCTCGTGTCCCGGGACATAAAAAAGCCATGAATTCAGAATGCTTAGCTTAAGTCTAATAATGAAAACCGTGAATGTATAGCGTCGGAATTTTAATTTATATTAATTACGAGCGTTTACCTGAACATCAGGCGTACTGTATTTTGACAGCTCTATATTATCCACTGCCTGACACTAGCGAGCAATCTGATGTAAAAAAAACTAGCTCGCAGTTTTACATAAGCGGCCATATTTAGAGCACGTAAATTATCCATAATTATGAAAACCAAAATACGAGTAACGTAAAAAGAAAATTTAAAAATTGTGTTTTCATCTTATGATAAGTTAAATAAACTGCTACAATGTATACATAATATTGATTTTATAAAATCAATATATGTAGATTTATATTGGAAAACTGTTTTAGACGTGATGGTGAAAGAGCTGCAGTGTTTTTTTCTTCATTCTAATGAATTACGTGTGAGCAATATAAAAATAAGATCAAGTGAAATATAGTAAAAAAAATGGGACAAAGTCATCCTTTAAAATAAAATAAATAGTATGAAAAATGCAAAGGTCACTTAGTGTTCTTGACAAGATAATAAAAACAGTATTAAGATTATAATGTTTTTTAGATAAAACACAAATTAAGAAGATAAAAAGTTAACGTTTAAAATATTACACGTGTATTTTTAACCGCTTTCTGAGTAATTAACAGTTATCTCAGATGTGCAACCTTTTAACATAATCCAAATTTTTCACTACTTATTTAGTATTCCTAATGATATTTCCTTAAATACGACTTCAATAGATTATAATAAACCCTCGAGAGGTAAAGTGAGCCAACTAGTAAAATGTAAAACTTGTTTCTTTGAATATTATGTACAATCACGTATTTACTTGGTGTTTTGTTGGATTGCATATTTTTATTTTTCGGAGATAATTAATACTATTCTACTACTACTTTACTAATATTAAAATTAGTGTGAATGTACATATTTTAAACGATTCAAATTTAACAATGACCAAGCATCTTCAGTCGAAATCTTAAATTATTAAAAAAATAATACTATTCCGATGTGTTTTAACTGAGGTTACTTCACTTTTGCGATACTTTAAGACGTGTAGAATATTACAACGCATCTAACTTATTTTATTCTAAAATATCACTTGGCTCACTTCATCCCTAATGGGCATATACGTAGATGAATATTTTCGTGACATATTTTTTTTTATAAAATAATAGTTTTACATCAATGAACAGGTATTATTTAAAAGGTTTAGTTTAATTTTCAATATTGTTTTACAGACTCTCGATAATAATTTCTTAAGTAAGTTTATTCTAAACAAGTTCTTCGTAATTTTTATCTATGTGTATTTGTACAAATTAGCAGATTTCTGTTATTAAATGTGTCGAGGTCGTATATAGAATAACATTCTTTACCAATATGCGAAACACGAGTATTTAAATATTATAATGTAGATTAAACGAACATTGTGAAAACAGTGCAAATATTGAATAAGCTGTTATGAGAAATAGATTGCCATGAAATATTTAGTTTACACTGGGCTTGACTTAGGATAGAATGGGCCCATTGCCAATACATAAACACAACTTATTAAAACTAATTTTTTATATTGTATTTGCATACAAAATTCAGACGTTTTTATGAAATTATAAATGAAAGAACTTTATATATTTTACGATTAATTTTAATACGTGTCTTATATCATAATTAAATATTTATGTTACCAATGGTAAAATCAGATGGAAAGTCTCTGTTATCAAGAATATTCTAGATAACATTACGTTATCAGTATGCCTTAATACTCTTAAACAAATAAGTGCAATATTTTTATCGGTAAATTATCTAATCATTTTTTTTTTGTTTCTATTAACTTTTTTCGTATTGAGATTGATGTAAGCTATGCGTAATGAAAAAAAATGTTAATCGCAGTTGTGTATTCATGTAAATATATAATTAAAAAGTTACGTAGATTAATCATTAGGAAAATTCGTATGTAGATAAAGTTTTTATACGAGAATTGGCATGTTAGCAATTTATTCTGCACAAATCTTTTAAGCTAACTCTGATAATTTACTATAAAAAAAAAATGACTGTTGTTTTTTGTAAAATTTAAGTCGATTTTAACATAAATTTTTATACGTAATGGTAAAATACAAATCATTATTTTTTTTAAAATGTATATTTTGTGGTGGCAAGAGGTTGTAGCTCTTATCTGCAATAAAAAAAAGGAGCCGGAGTTTTTTGAAATCTTAAATTTATGCAATATTTAAATTCAGTTTTAATTGTTCAAAATAGCCATTTTTGTCGGAAAAAAAATATTACTTCATTTTTATTGATTATTTACGATAAAATAACTTTCGAAACAATTTAGACTATACAAAATTTTGCAATTTATGTGCTTGGTAAAAACCATGCATTTTTATAAAAAGTAGAAAATCATGCATTTAAATGTAAAGACATATGTCGATGAGTATCAAATTGCCTAAAGGTCAGTTTTTTTTTACCAGATCACACAATTTTTCTTTTCAAAAACTAAAATATTTCAACCACCGAAATATGTTCTTTGTGATATTATATCACCACATACAGTTTGAGCTATCATATTACTGAAATTCAAATCTATGGGGACAAGAATGAATGTTTATGCATCAATTTTATTTTATTTTCAAACAATTCCCCAAAGTTATAAAGATAACTGCAATAATACAAAACTGCGAAAATCTAGATACGCCGGTATGTTAATATTTCCTGTAAACCTCTTTCGAAATTTAGCCGCTATTTTTTTTTCCAACAACTCAAACATCTTATCTTAACGCGATAAAATATTTCAATATTTAGTCAGCTTTAATTTAGGCATTAAAAATAAGTAAAGCAATCATAAATATGTACTATCTCTTACTATCATCACTTCAAAATGTTTCAAACTAGGTATATGTATTATATTGACAGATACTGAAAAATGCCAAAATCATTATGTTTATTGTTATGTTTGTTGGCATAATAAACATATTTATTTGTTCGTCAATTTTTATGATAAGTCTCTTGAGATATCAAACTTATTTTGATAGAACGAATATCTATTTAAAGCTAGTTAAAGTAATTCTGAAAGGTAAAATCCACCTTCTTTTTTATGTCTTTTAATATATTCATATATATCGTATTATTAAATGGAAATTAAAGTATCATAAATAGATGATTTTTTTTTACAAATTCACATTTTGTTTACGTTAGTCATTGAAGATAACGTTATCGTTTTATAGATGAAGGTGTGCCTTGTGATAATGTATTTTTCCCTTTTAAATTGGCATTTATAAATTGATGACACTTCGATAAATAATTAGTAAGTGAATAACAGTGCTATGTGATCTTGTTTTAATAAATAATTATCAGTTTTAAAATAGAGTTACGTGGCAAGAATATTTAGCTTTAAATACGTTGCAGAATTTTGTTTATTATATAATATAATGTGCGTTGGTTATTTCTAAACAAAGTGTTCGTGCAATTATACATTTAAAACTATTGTATACGAGAACGTCCAACTACTTACTAAAAAGCGATCGATATAATCTGCAAGAGTTGCCTCCGCTGAAATATTTTGTTTAAAATAGCTTCAGTGGAGTAAATCGAAGGAAGCCCTACTAACTACTACAAGTTTCAATATGAGTGCAAATTACGCAAACGATGCCTACACGTACAAAGCCATCGGTACTAATAGTAACCGCCTACAAACTTGGCCGCGAGAATCACCAGCTCCCCCTCTGCGTCCAAGAAACGAAAGCCTTTCGCGAAGCGTTCAAATTCGCGTACCTTTAGAACGTATGTCTGTCGACCGTAAATCTATGGACCAGAAAGATTTGGCATCTTACAGGCTTGCAAGGCCACCTTCAGTTATTGGCACTGATAATAAATCACCAAATTTTGTCAGTATATTTTCTGAATATGATCATCGTTATTATGTCAGTAGTAATAGACAAAATGAAAGAAAGGACAGATACTCTTATCATGATCCTAGGAATATGGTTGTATATAATACAATTAGTTCTAATGTCTTGAGTAAGGATGGTAAGAACTTGGTTCATTCTAATGGTCACGCTATTGAAAAAAATGTTATTGCTACCATGAACAATGCTTCAAATTATGATCACTCTTTCACTGAGAGTAGGCAAATTGAAAAGGAGAACAGATATTCTTCGTATGATAATAGAAATACATCAGTATCTATCAAAAATATTCCCGACGCCGGTAAAAACTTGGGTTATTCCAACCGTTATAATAATCCCCAATCGGTCAATGTTCAAAGACCAATGCTTAATCACCATGTCTCAACCAGTTATGGTATAGACAGAGAAAATACAAAAAAAGAAAGACAATCCGTTATTTTACGGAAAAACTCCGACAATCTTAATTATAGACATTCAACTTACGATGGACGGATTTTGGGGAACAACACTCAAATTGTCACCGTTAGAGAAAATGTCACCCGTATTAACCAACCTAATAACAGTGGAATAACTATGGTTGACAGGCAAATAATAATAGACGGTAATGGAAATACTGTTGGACAAAAGATCGCCTTGAAAAACAGCAACAACAATAATTATTACCCAGCGAACAGAAAAAATACTGTGCAAAACGGACATAGAAATTCTTTTTCAAATAATATCTTCGCTTTTGATGATAAAGCAATCGATGATTATACAAGAAGCTTGCTAGTCAAAAAAACACATGTAAAGAGAGAAAATCCTTTTGTTTCTAGAGAAACTTTGACCCAAGAGAGACAAATTTTGGAAAATAATAATCATAGGCCTTACATGGTCGATAATAGAGATATGATCAACGAAAGTAGAAGTCCTTCTGGAATGGTTCATTCGAGTCATAATGGTCACTTTACACGAAATTCTAATAGAGCATCCATGCCAATTATCTATAAAATCAATTCGAGTAAAAGTCGTGCTGAAAATACAAACTTTGCTAATGGCATCAGAACAGTAACAAATAAAGATAACTCTAAAATCAATAAAGAGAGCTTAGTAAACGGGTATGTAAGATCTAACAAAAGTGGTGTTGCAACTGTTGATAGACAGATATTGGCCGTTGAAAAAGAAAGGGAGAAACAACTAGAACTCGTACAGCAAAAAAGGAGTTCAGTGACTTCTAATAATAAACAATATTCCATATACGACACTAATAGTGTTGCCAAAATGTCTATAGATGAAAATAAATCGTTGAGAAATGATTATAGAAAGTCGTTCAATAATTCGCAGACTTCGGAAGCCTTCAGAAGAAATTCCGTTAATCAAAGTAAAGGATCAGTAAATCATTTCTATAGGCATTCCAGTTACGACACTGGAAGTTTGATGGAAGGTTCTAACAATAGTATACGCTTATCGTCTGGTATCAGGAGTCCAATTGCTGGTAGCAGAAATTCATACACTAGGATATCTACTCTGCCCGAGGTTTATGGACCGCTGCCATACAGTTAGTAAATAATTTCTCAAATTAAGTTTTCCCTATTTATTTCAATCAAATTATTCGTAAAGAGTAATACTGCTTTGAATCAACGTACAGTAATGCCTCCCATAACGCGAATGCCAAATATATTTGCGGCGATGTTTCACAGGACGCGAACTTCTTCAATCTTAGTTCCTTATGTTACTATGTTCTCAGATGTAGGCACAAGACAGTCACGAGGGGGCGCGGCTAGTCAGCCGTCATTAGTCACATTCCTTCGCGAGTTCCTTGTTTCTCATAACGCGTGTTCTCATAACGATGAGCCTAACTCCGCGTTATGGGAGTATTTACTGTAACTATCAGCGCCGTACATCGCAGAAAGGCCGTAGGAAGCTTTGAAATATATTTTCTTAAGTATTTCTTTCAAGAGGTACGCGTTACCGTTTAAATTAACATTCACCAAATTAATATTATTCTATGGGGGAGATTAAATAATCGTTTAACAATATCATGTCCCACTAACCCTCCAGAGACGAGAGCTTTTTTTCGATGAAAAAAATATTTTTTAAGCCATATTGAAGTCACGGATAACTTTTATTCCTAACAAAAATTTGAAAAAAAAAGTTCTTGTATGAAAACTCCGCATGACTATATGGTCAAGCTCATCCTTTTATTACCGTGTAATATTGTGTACGGACAGTAGTAATGACAAAAGTGACCGTATGAGCTCGCAAACATTCAGGGTTGAAATATAGCTTAATGTGAAATTTTTCAAAATATTTATAATTTGACCTCTTTAGATCAACATAATTTCAATTCAAATATATTACCAAAACAACTGAAAATAATGTTATGTTTTGATAAAATAACTAACAGTTTCAAAAAGTCCAAAAATCGCATGTGCTTTTGGTGGCCGTTTTTGTCCCCGCGGCTGATGACTAACTGAAGTCTGTACCCATCTTAACCAAATATGAGTGAAAGCAACGATATTCAGGTAGAAAATGGATGAATAGTGGGATCAATAGACAAGGGTGTTTATTATGACCATATGATCACGCTCGTCCTTGGAGGAAATTAAATTTCAAGCTGTTCTGTTCGTATGTCGTTATTTTCATCCGCGAGTATTTGTCAGGGCTGTAAAATCGGGGTAGGAGTTGGGAGTCGTGGAGTCGGGTGTTTTTTTCCAGAGTTAGACAAATCTTACAACTCCAACCATTTGTTTTTAAATTATTGAATGTTATTTTGTCTTTAAATCACTTGTATTTTTTATCTGTGAACTAGGTGTTTTAACTACAGATGGCTTAATTGTTTTCTGTATAAATTTTTCTGTGTGATTATAATTTCTCAATTTTTTTTATTTCTTTTATCTCGTATTTATTTCTGAAAATGCCACCTTCAAAAATGTGCCAACCGGGGCGGTCCGCTCCTGCCGCACCCCTCTTGCTATGCCACTGTTGTCACTGCATGCTAGGCTGATAAAGATGATCTGATAAGTGATGGTATGCATAAGAGGTCTGCACGGGCCCGGGCCTGGCCCTCGGACCCTTACCAGGCCCGGCCCGCGGGCCGAGTTCGTGCGGGTAAGCGCAATTGAGATTCGGGCTCGGGCCGGGCCCGGGTAAGGAATTTATTCTTCAGAAAAATATTTCAGACTATGTTTTTGTCATAAGTCAGTCAGCCATGATGATTTTAATTATTACCAGTTCTATAAAGAATCGTTTCGAGAAAATTTGTAAAAAACGGGTTTTTTTCGGTCTGTTGAGTATAAATCCGGGCTTTGGGTCGGGTTCGGGTAACAATTGTGATATTAGACTCGGGCCCGGGCCGGGTTTGGCCTGAGTCTTTCGGGCTCGGGTCGGGTAATTTTGTACAATTTCGGCCCGTGCAGACCTCTAGTATGCATACACTATACGTTGTAGATAATATACATTATATTTATATATATATATTATATGTTCAGTGCTTGAAGTCTCCGAATCTTAGGTGCCTCAAAAATGGGTTAAATTATAAAACCAATGTATCTACTCATTAATCAGATTTTAGTATATATTCACTATTTTACTTGAAATTTTTTGACGTTCTTATGTTATTAGAAAAACAAGGGCACCAAATTTTATTGCGCCTGCTCTTGTATGCTTAATCCGCCACTGTATATGTTAGTTAAAAGGAATGATTAAAAATATATATAAAAAATACAAGTAATAAATAGTATACCTTGCGGCCGTTATCCAATACAAAATATATAGCGCCACAACAAAATAGCTCTGTTGTTCTTTCACAGATGTCTCTAAAATAAAATTTTGATAATATTTTATTGCGCGCGCATCAGACCATCTTTTGGCGGGAGAAAACGCGCTCTTTTACGTCCGACTTGTTACTCTTCGAAATCATAAGATACAAAATCGAATTTAGTATGGCGCGATCCGTCAGGTGTTTCGTGTCTCTAATGTTAAACGTTGATGTAAATCAAATATTTTGAAAGCATAACAGTACGATATACAGTGCAATCGAACATTGAATGGTTCTGTATTAAAATACATATAAAAATAGTACATCTTTTTTAAAATAACATAGTTTCGTTAACACCAGTATTTTGGTGAATATCAAGTTCTTATTTTGGAATATTTCTTGCAGTTTATAAAAAAAATAAACACAATTAATACTATACTTTCTACGCACGTAAAAATAATATTTCTATCAGTGATATATTTTTAATTATTTTAATGATAGTGCTTAAGCAAATTCGAAAACTGGCGGCAATCGGTGAGTGCTTAAAAATCGAAATATAAAATATGTAGTTTTTAGTAAATCTTAAGAAGTATAAAAATCTTGTTGAATATGAAAAGATTGTATCGAATAATGCTATAAGTTTAATACTGAATATTTTTATTGTAAAGGTATTTAGGTGATACTGTTGACTTATTAATCCCTATTTGCATTCATACATTGCAGCAATTCAATATTGATAAGCGAAGCTGTTCTATATTTTTAATTGTAATTTATTTATGTAATTCAATATTTTTCTACGCTTTATTATTACCTTTTCTGTAAGCATTCCCATGGGCATCTGTAGACTTTCCCATGGGTAAATCCTTTTCGCCAGCAATGGCTTTAAACTTAGTGATACATTTATTTTTTATTTAAACACGATACATTCATTTACTAAGCGTCAGTTCAAGTTCATCCGTACACTTGAACGCCCGAAGATGCTGAAAGGCGAAACCCGGATCGTTAGTGACAAAATTCGTGTAAATGTACATTATTTGAACGATTCAAATTTAATATTGAAATTCCACCAAGCACCTTCAGTCGAAATCTTAAATTAAATCAAACTTAAATTATTACCTTTTCGTTAGGCATTTAGTTTGTATTCAATCCAAGTTTGGTTTGGAATGCAGACAATGCATATCATATGTACATATATGTTTTTTTGTACGTGTTTAAGTGTTATTAATACAATCTGAAATGCATTCCGCAATGTTTGCGATCAGTTTACCAAATCTGTATTATGTCATCCGTAATATCATTTTCCTGAATTCTTTACTTATTACAATCTGTAATTTATTCGTTACCATAATTATTATTTTTAATTTTCAAAGCATAAACATATCAATTATTTACTGTTCTATCGTTCTTCTTGATAATACTACATTGAAGATTAATGTAAAGAAAGGTTTCTAGTATTGTCAATTAAATCTCACCAAATCTTAAAATAACATAAGTATAATTTAAAAAAAAACATATTCAAAAAGAAATATTTCGGCATTATTTCAATTAAGAAAATGTTGGCGCAAACTGCCAAATTTATAACGCATTTTAAATCGGCAATTATTGAATAAAGATCGTTATCGAATTTTCGGCATTTCTACGAATTTATCTTCGCTGAAGATTGATTTCTCGAATATTTCTTTAAACAATATTTACATTTTTTATTCCCGTTGATTCAAATACTACCAAAAAATATTCACACTGCATTGAATGAAAATATTTTGTAAGCCCTTCAAAGGCGTTTTATGTATAATATTTTTTTTTGTGGACTTCATGTGGACTCCTTATGATGTGTATATCAAGAGAAGAGTTTCTACGAGAACTGCTTGATACTAAGATGCTCAATCTCTCACATATTAAATAAAAACACACTATTCCTTTGTATTTTATTTCCACTTTATTTAAGAAGGTCAGATACTTCAGAGTCACTGATAAGAAATATAATTTTACAGTGCTATTTATAAACATATTATAATTATTATAGCACTGTTAAATTATATTTTTTAATAGTTGACAATGTTCGCCATGGGCAAAACCGGTCCTGACCTTTTTAAATAATGTGGAAATAAAGTAGAAAGGAATATTGTGTTTTTATTAATATAATGCCTTTCTACCAAGTATTGACACTGACCACCCTAAAAACTCTCTTACATAGTTGGGCTAGAAAGATAGGACTAGCAAAGGTCTAACGGTTAGCTAATTGCTCCCGCTACGCCCCGTTTTTTTAGGAGAGGATGGGTGGGAGGGGTTAATTCAAGACATAATAAGGTTAATCAGATACATCCATGCCTTCGGACAGAATTCCATAAATCGATTGAAAATCAATCTATAAAAACTGTCCGTACCGGGATTCAGACCATTGAGTCCGTTTTCTAAGACAACGACGTTGACACTCGACCACTCAGCCGGCTTAATTAATGTGAATATGAAATATTATAAAAAACAAACATTGGTGTTTTAAAAAATACAATCTGAAATAGATGACATTGTTGTCGGGAAATGATTTCCCTTAGCAAAGGTACAATGAAAAGCTGATAGAATCTTCATTTTCCAAATTGTCTACTTTATTCTGACGAAAGCGTTAATTCCTATTGTCATAGATAACAATCGCGACGAACAGTGTGAAGAAGTTGAAATCATTTCTCGTCACGGTTTTCTTGGCAATTAACGAACCGCTTCGATACAAGTACGGATATATGATAAAATCTTTACTTGATTGATAAATTGATATGAAATATACAGAATGAGACAAAGTGTCAGAAGATACTACGAATATCACGACGTCGTTATAATGAGACAGATTGATATTACGGACATTTTTGGGAACTTATTACTTTGAACGCAAAAATAATATTGATTGTTACGAAAAAATATTATAACTGGCTGGTTCATTATTTTGATATTTTTCTGGATTCTGAATTGTAAAAAACATAAATTCAAATAATTATATTTTGTTTTTTTACACTGGGTGGATGTGATACATACTTTACAATGCATATGTATAGACCCATTAGAGGTAATGTAAGCCAAGTGGTATTTTATAAAAATACAAATTTGATTCCTTGTAATATTTTACACGTCTCAAAGTATCGTAAAGTGAAGTAACCTCAGTAACACATTGCAATAGTGTTATTTATCTCCGTAAAATAAAAATTTACAATCCACCAAAACACCAAATAAAGACGTGATTGTAAAATTAAATAAAATACCAGTTTTGCACTGATAATATGTCAGCTGATTTTAAAATATTTATTTTCGATCATAGAATACTTATGTTAATAATTATTTAATGGCGTCAAATGTGATCACCCATTATCCCATCGTTATAAGCATGCTTAACTTAGCAAATGATTAGCAATGACAACATCTATAATAGTGGATGGTAAACACCCATGTCATTATGTTCAATTACTAGAACATTCGTGACGCAGATATCATAGAATTAATTTCCCGAAAAAACACGACCTCAAAAACTGCGATTGCGGATAAATACATCAGATAATTAAAATGTCCTAAGTATACTCAACGTTGTAAGAAATTAGAATAAATTTTATGTCACTTAGGAAATAACATGCTAGTTTTTTTTATAAACATATTAGAAATTTTATGAATAATATATTTCACATAAAAAAATGTGTGCACAGAATATTAATATGTACACTAAATGTACACTGAATATCGCTAAATTAAAAATTCATATAATATATTTATAACGTTTTTATTTTTACTGAATGATGACGTTGTCGCAAAATATTTTCTAGATATTTTGGTCAATTACTTCAGTACAATCCGCGACACTATTTTGTGAAAGTAAAATATTATTTTACCGAAACCCGAGACGAATTTACCGGTGTCAAAATATCACGGTTAAGGTCAAACTGAATCGGCTTTTGAAAATATGAAAACACACAGATAAAATGTTTTAGCTGACGGAAGTTCGCTTTTGTTTTAATGGAAATGTAGCATAGAATTAATTCAAAATACTCACACCGCACGGAGACAACCGTCGGCGTGTGAACCGCCTTAGAATAATTATTATTAAATAACCATTTTTGAGTCGGTTCTGTGGGAACAGTTCCGCCATCATGCAATATTAAAATCTTATCCGTGACAGATGAGGCAATTTCGTATTACAACAGAACAGCATAGGGATATACGAAGTTTTACGACAAAGCAGTCTTGGCATAATAATAAGCCATCTAAAAATTCCCGGGAGAAAATAACACGGTTCGGGTGTTAAAATTACGAAAGATATTAAGTGATTTTATATTAGAGATTTTTCCATAAATTTAGAGTGTTATGTGAAGTAACCGTAATATAACTGTAAAATATTTATCCGATAGTGAATTTTCTTGGTAATCTTGAATATTTAATGAAGGAATAATTTATTTGTAACCTATTTCTTACATTTAATTTACTATATGTATGTAGTATCAAATTACGTCTCCCAGAAACCATTCGTTTTGTTTTGTTCCCAGATGAAACACGTTACTCCTATTTTCTTTTTTACATGGTTTTCAATTAACACGTTTATTTAATATTAGGTTGCTTTCGGAAATCTGGACGTTGATTAAACGTATTTTTTAATAATTAACCTAATTGATATCCATTAAAATTTGCCCATAATAAACAGCGTAAAGTCATTTTGATTAATCTATTAAAAGTAATTTTATTGAATCTTCTTCTCATTGATCACTTTTAGGGTGTTCACTGTCAATACTTGGTGGAAAGGCATTATATTAATAAAAACAATAATCCTTTGTACTTCATTCCACTTTATTTAATATGTCAGGACCGGTTTCGCTCATTGCGAGCATTTTTTGCGAGCATCAGTTGACAATGCTCGCAATGAGCGAAACTGGTCCTGACATATTAAATAAAGTGGAATGAAGTACAAAGGATTATTGTTTTTATTAATACTTCTTCTCATTCTTCAATGTTCACTTTATTTGTTTTTTACACGACAGTTTTCTTTAAAACGCTGGAATATCACCGACCAGGGTAACTTTGATAAAGAGATATATTTAATGATTGAATAAAGTTAACAAGTATATATATGAAATATTTCGATAAAATTCTACGACTTATAAAATTGTAAATGACAGCATTGAAAAAAAACACGAAACATACTTTAAGTAATTTTGTGTAAAGAAAAAAAAGTATATGTATCTTTAATTAAAACAGTAAGACATTGCATACAATTAAATTTAGAGAAAGCATGTAATATGACAAATAAAACAATTTATCATTATACATAATATAAAACAATTCTATCATAAAAAACGTCTTACGTAGCAAATTGCTTAGATTTTCCCGAGATAAATTATTACAAAGACCGAAACTTATTCAACCGAGTCTTATTTGACGGTCATTATCAAATTCAATGAGACACGCAAAATTCAATTTTAAATTTTCTGTTATAATTGATTTTGTCACATTTTTTTTGTAGCACGCAATTATTTCGTTCTCCTATTTTATTTTTGTGTGTACACGAAGAAACGTTATTTTATTATTTATTCGACGTTAGAAAAACGGGTTTTCTTTAGAGCAAACGGTGAAAAGTTATTATTAATTTAATGTTATCATTGTTTTCTCTATGACTCATATGAATAATGACAGTTGTAGACGTAATTCATATTTCACAGATCTCGTGTTTACCAACTCCTTAACAGTAAAACCTAATAGAGTTATAACTTTCATGGTTACGTTTAAGTTATACTATGTAATGTGTAATGAGAGAACAATATACACTAAGTAGCTGTAAATTTTGGCTGGCAAGTCTGACACTATTGTGTGGAGATGAAAATATAACCTAAATTTTGTTTACTTACAATTCATTGTATTCTTATCTAGCCTTGTCCCAATATAGTGTTTTAACAGATATATAAGACAGTTTCATTTTTTGATTATTTTATCGATATTTTTTTGATAATATTGGCATTTTCTTACCCTAGATCTCATATTCAGATTTTCATACTCTGTTAAAATCGTAAATATATATGTATGAATAACACAACGATTTACAGTATTTTAAAGACTCATGTGTTTACAAGTTCTGTTGATTTAAATGAATTTTTAACTAATGCAAATATTCCAAAATATGTAATTTTTCCCACTTTTCACCCTTCAACTATTTATATATAATTTAAGATTTCGACTGAAGGTGCTTGGTGGAATTTCAATATTAAATTTGAATCGTTCAAACTATGTACATTCTCACAGATTTTGTCACTAACGACCCGGGTTTCGCCTTTCGGCATCTTCAGGCATTCAAGTGCACGGATGGCAGGTTTTAGAACATATGGCAGCCTTTAGATTGAAAAAAGACACGTCTAATTTTGCTAATCACTTAATTTCGGAAGGACACGTGTTCAATCAGGAACAAGGGATAAAAATGTTACACCCAAATACGGACAGTCATAAGCTCTTTTTCCAGGAAATTTTGGAAATAAATAGAGCACAGCTGCAAAGTCTTCCGATTTTAAATGAAATATTAAACTTTCCGGCATCTCCACTTCTATACCCTATATCATCATAAAATCATATAATCAAATCTGTTGGCATTCCCATGAACTTATCCTTTTCGCCAGCAATGGCTTTGGACTCAGTGATGCATTTATTTCTTATATAAACACGAAACTTTCATTTACTAAGCGTCAGTTCAAGTTCATCCGTGCACTTGAATGCCTGAAGATGCCGAAAGGCGAAACCCGGGTCGTTAGTGACAAAATCTGTGAGAATGTACATAGTTTGAACGATTCAAATTTATGTATATATAATTGAGATTCTTGAATGACGATATTAAAAACCCGTGTAAAATTTGGATATGTTTGGTGTGTAAAATGCAGTATTTAATTTTAGATATGGTTTATTTATTTGGCTCATCAGTATAATATACTTATTTTATGATTTATGTTTGAAAATTATTTATCACAATCATAATATTATGTACATGTGACATGATGTGACCAAATATGCTAGTTTTACTCGTATAACGAACTCGTACAACGAACAGCCGTATGTACTATTGAAATATGCTCATTTATTCAACAATTAATTAAATTTCGAAGTAAGTTTAAAACACTGTAATAAACAACAAACTACTTTCCTCAGTGGCGAATTAAGCATATGAGAGGCCCCAGGCGCAATAAAATTTGAAGGCCCCGTTTTTTCGGATATCCTGAACAAAAAGTATATGGGTTATAAAATATAAACCCTTTTTGAGGCCCTCATTTTCTTACAGGGTAATCCACCACTGACCTTCCTACAAATATAACATTCTTGTAAAACCATTTGTCTATTTAATTAATCGTCAAATAATAACATAACATAAATTAGGAGAACGGATATCATACAAATTTTCGCATCTATAACGGATATATTAAAGTAAAAATTTAAATTAACTACGTTTCATCAAAATATTTGTTAATTGTATTTAACTATTTAGCTATTACTGTGCAATAATTAGGCAAAGATCTCTTCTTGATACTTAATTAATATGCTTATCTCATGGAACTTTAATGTTTATATATTAGATAGTAACGATTTCAAAATTATCCACAATCAGTGACGTTCTTAGGCTATGCGTCGCCCCTAGGCAAAGTTTAAAATAGCGCCCTTACTATTTTTCGAAATTACATTATATTTAAAAGGCCTAAAACCACAAGACTTTAAGTGACTTGTTTCTCATTATGTCCCATTATTCAAGGAATACATATACAAATTCAAATCCTCTTACCAAACTACGTGCTCATAAAAAATGTTTCTTTTCACTTATACCGTTTTGGTTTCAGGTGGTTCATATTAAATGCAAAACTTATTGAAAAATATCTTCACCAATAAATATGATCACAGAATCCCATACTATTGTTAAGTAATTGTAAAATATCTACTATCGCAACACAACAATAAACAATAAGATAAATTCAAAATACTCTTACATTACCTTGATGAGTATATATTTTCAAAACTATAGTTTTAATTAACTACACTAAAATTTAATATGTATACTGAAGTTGTTATCACCATTGAATATACGAGGGAAAGATATGTATTATTATAATAAATAAATGTCATTTGAAATAAAAAAATACTTAGAACACTATATAAAAAAATATTCGGCGATCATTTGCCGCTCCCTAGAACTTGCACGCCCGTTGGCAACTGTCTACTTTCCTTTGCCCACAGGACGTCCCTGCCACAATGAAATGAAATAGCTGTTATTAGAGTATAGTTACCAGCAATGGAAATTGCATGCAATTAATAATTATTACTAATGTGAGACTTAGAATATTGTTGAAGCGCTCGGATAACTAGAACTGGCCTAGTGTTTTTCTGCCAAGTACCATATCATTGGAATGCAGTCGGATAAAAAAAAATCATTATTACCATTGCAATATCTCCCACGACAGAAGTCGTCAATATTGAGAATTTAAATATTATTAAAAATAACAATTGACAATGTTTGTATTGAATAATTGGCCTAATTAATCATAAAATCTTCTTTAACATGTGCTATAGCTGAGTCCTTAGCCCTGCTAAGTTGCCCAATCAATACATAAAAACCGTGAACGAGCCCTATTATACATTAATTCCTTAAACATTGTCTGTAGTGGTTTCATATTCTCACCCACTCTTCTGATCTGATACTGAAACCACTGATGTAAGCAGAGTGATAAGCCTTCTCTAAGAGTAGAGATTGAGTGAGTAACTTACAGAAAATCCTCGTTAACACGCATTCCATTTGTAAATAGTATCTATTAGTAGTCGTTTCCATACGTTTCCGTGTGTATTTGAGTTGACTTGGTTGAATGCACTGTGCTTATGCGGGAGCTTATGAAAGAACTTCTATGGGTTGAATTATATTACTTTTCCACAGAATTCAGTAAGTATTTTTTCAACTCAAACTCTTTTTTTTTCTCGATGACTTGAAAAATTTTGAAAATCCCAGATTCTACAATTATTGAAAAATCCAAGAGCTTTTTAGGTCTTTCTTCAGAAAAACTTGCGAAATGTGAGATTGTAAAAAATATTCAGAATACGTGCCAGTGACTCAATATTTTTTTATCGGAATAAACGGATTTTTCAGGTGCTATACAGAATCACGAAATCCCGGGATTATCACAAAGGCAATCCCGGAATTACGGGATCGCAAAATTGGTCAGGATTCGGGGGATAAGAGGCCCTAGTCGTATCGTCTTGAGCATTTTCCCCGTTCGTTGTCCATGTTTGGAAATTGTCAAATGATGTGATCAGCATCCTGAATCATTTATGTGTTGGATTATTTACCAACTGGCAAATAGGAGCGGAGAACAATAAGGGCGGTTGTCGACCTCATCTCCGCGGCGTACGCTTTCTCGCTCTGAGTGAGCATTTAAATAAACAATGCAAGAATTATCATCGGCCGCAATTTGTCGACTTCGAAGACTCAACATTAATGACCGTCTTTATTGACTGAGTCAATCGCCGGTTACACTGCACGCCGGCCCGAACGATTGTTCACTCTAATTTCACAGGGTGTTCGCTCTTTCTTGCGCATGTCATTGTACAACGCACATTAAAAAATATATTTGAGCCCTTTAGAAGGAAGTGGACCAAGTGATAGTTAAGAAAAATATGAGCTAGATGTGTTTTAATATTCTACATGTCTGAACGTATCGTAAAAGAAAATTGTTAATTAAAAATAAGTAACTCTACAGTCTACATATCAAGTAAAGATGTGATTATATTTAAAAATCTAAAAGAAAAGTTTTACCATTTTTCTACTTGGATCACTACACTTCTCGTGGACTCGTATAATACAGTTATGCCCAACAGAAAATGTTTGCTGAGCTGAAAAATTACCGTCCTATTGTGGGCCACACAATCATATCATATTAAAATACACAACAATTATCAATCACAGTATTATGTAAAAAAAAACATACATTATAAATATCAAATTAAATTAGTGTAAACTTTTTAAATGTCAGCTGGCAATTCAGTAGACACGGCGCAGTTGATTTATCATATTTGCATCAATCAACCGATTTAGATTCGTTGATTGGACAATTTTTTATTTTGATAAATGAGGAGCAAACATTCAAAAAGTGTTTTGTCACAAATTTTGAAAAATGGCGTTTTATATCCATTCTGATAGCCCATAACAAAACCTATGAATGGAATTCAAAATAAGTGTTCAAAAAGGTTTTTTTTCATATTAAAATGAAATCATAAAGTTGACACATTCATACAAACCGTCACTTTTGCAACACTTAAATCATCATTTTCCAAGCTTTGTATTTGTGTGACAAAACACTTTTTGAATGTTTGCTCCTCAAATATTCAACAGTGAAACCTCAATATAACGATTTCTCGCTATTTTAATGCATTTTCTACAGTCCCGTTTCATTTAATCGGAGTATTCAAGAACCATTAATGATATGAGACATTTATAGTATTTTATAGAATCTACGTCACAAATAGCAATATTGTTATGATAGCATTTGAAAACAGATAGCTAAATTTTTGCTAGACAATAATTTTTATATTGTTTTGAAACACCGCGTAGATTTAAGACAGTACCATTTTGTATGCATCGCGCGTTTAACGAAATTGTCCCCGTGAAATCTTTTGACGATTTCTCTTACGCGAGAAAATGACCGTAACTTTCAAACAACAACAAAAACGAGTACAAGACAACAGCAGCTAGGCAATTTAAAAGACAAGTGAAGTGCTAAAGGCAAGGAAAGTTATTAGAACTTTAAATGTTTTGCCATAACTAGCAATATTGGCCATAATGACAGCTTGTACTCTCGGAGTAATTCATCGGAGTAACTGGTTTTTAGGTGGTGTGTCGTATTAATGTTTATAATATTAATACCGTACATAGATACTCTGACTTGGAAATATGTATATTACGTGCAGTGACGTAGCTAGAAATTTGGGGCCCTCATGAAAATGTAACGTAATGCATACATTTTTGGAGGACCGCAGTCTTGTGACTGCTGATTTAAACTCTCCGTTTGATCACTGAATGGTAATCGTTTTTATCTCTCTCGATACAAATCTCAATACAATAATTAAGGTCAAACTCTATACTACGTACCTACAATTAATATTAAATGAGTATTGATACATAGAGTACACGGTATTAATTTATACGAGGATTGTTTAAAATAGCTAAACCAACCATTCATGAAAAGCACCCAAGTTGTTAAGATGAACGTCATTTTCCAGATTCAAGATTAAAAGATTACCCAACCGTAAAACGATCTGATAAACTGTAAACTACATTAAAAAACTGTAGAATTTTGACTTATACTTAAAATAAACTTCTTTTTCTTCGTCTTATAGCTAAGAAAATCTTTTCAGAACCTTTTTACTGCTTGACAATGTTTTTCTATGCTAAGATTTTTTTTATCATTTTTTTTTCGAACACATTGCACAGTTTTAATATTCACTTATTATATGTAAGTGTCAATATGATCTCTAAAGCAATATTGATATTTCACAGAGTCCCCTCGTCGCTACGTGGAGAGCGATGTGACGATCCACTACAAAAGCCCAGTGAGGCAAGAGCCTCGGCCGCTGGTTCCCGAAGATGAACTGGCGAGGAGACAGGCTGATCACATGCGACGTGTCTACCAAGAGGAACGTCGGAGGAAGTATCTTCAGGTATGTTTGAATGGTTATTGCCGAATAAATGATATCAGTAATTGGTGATATGTTATTTGTAACTAATGTGTTTATATTGTTTATAACACAAGTCGAAATTGGTCAAGTCCATTGAAATCGACGCGATAGCACAGCACAAGCTGCACGCAAAATGCCGTTTGTTTAACGCCAACAATATTTCTATGATGATTGTTTTGCTTTTTACGCGCAATTTTTTTCAATTCACATTAAATGAAGGTAGCTATTACTTACTTACCGACTTATTAGCCTGCACCGAATCATACTCACGTAAGCGTCTACTTGATGATTGGAGACACCAACCGCAGTGGGATTACGGGATGATTATATTCGCATTAAATATTAATTCTATATATATATGATTTTAAACTGACTGTGTTAGATTTTAATAAAAAAAAATTGTTAAACTTCTCTCGTCTGTATTGATTAGTGTCTTGTTAGCATTTATATAATATTTAATTTGATCAATTCGAGAATATTCTGCGTTACATGAAATAAAAATCACTGAACTGATACTTAAAAGAGGACGTGTCCATTACTTTACACCGCGTGTTTGTTTTTGTAAGAACTTAACTATCATTTATTTGTAATTATGCAGTGAGTTTCGCGAGACTTCACCTAGTTCCCACTCCTATGAATCTGAACAGAAGTAAAAATTTCATTTGAAAATATTGATGTTTATTATAATTTTAATATGCCTTTTATGTGCTATCAGCAACATGAATCTTCGTCTAATTTGGTTTTATATTTTCATTGGAACCTTAAGGTAGAGTACTAGCGTCAAAGGACTCTCTGTCTTCACCTTTTATTTGTTAAATGTATGTACTTATTTGTTTCCATGGTTGAGCCTAAAAAAGCCGGGATCAATATAGGAATTCGTAATCCACGGCGAAGCCAGTTTACAAGACTATAGTTTACGCATTATTTAATGCCACAAAGATACTTATTAAGAATGCTGCCATGCTAAGTAAAAACACAGTAATTACAGAAAATGACGAAATTAAATTAGGTAAGGGCTTGATAAACTAAAGAATTTGTTTTATAGTAATATTGAAAAACAGAGTAAAACTTCTATTTTGTACGAAAGAAAGGTCAAAAGTTTTTAAAGTAAAATTTTTGTCGGATATCCCATTTATTTACATACAACCTTAGCACATTATCCCAATAAATCAATATCCAAACATAAATATGTAATATTATACTAAAAGATAAATGAAAGTTTGATGCTTCATTCTGACCAACTATCGAACTTGTTATAACTGTGTTTTTACTTAGCATGGAAGAATAGTAGTTATATATTATGAATTTAGTAGGTATATAAATTATATTTTCTCAATGTTGTCTGTATACTAAAATAAAAATAATGTTTGTTTTGTATTGTGTTCGTATTTTATGAAATCATCAAAGCTTAAATTAAACAACAAATAAAATTTAAATAATATTCATGAGAGTATTTTTTTGTGAGAATATTTAAAGTAAAAAGTGAAGGTTGGACATAAATATTTGCTAGATGTATCATATTTTTTTGAATAAATTCTTTGCGAATCACTACACTGTGAAAACTCTTCGAAGTTTACACAGTTCCATCGAGTTGCTTTCAACTTGTCGTAAACTTACTTCACTTCCACATTGTGGTGTCTTTTTAATTGATGTTTTTTTTTGTATCTCGCCCTGATAATTTAAAGCTACTTTCATTATAATGTACGGATGTCGTAATTAAAAATGAAGTCAACTTAAAAGGACATGAAGATATTTTTCTGAAGAACAAAAGATATGCAGTGATTTTGATCATAGTAAATTATCTATTTCATGACTTTTTGTTATTATTTTTTTATAAATTGTTGACCGACGTCACACAAAATTTTTGATCCCCACAATAACGATACATTTATAAGTTTAAAATTCAAAAGTAAAGCAAAAAATGTCCCTGTAAGAGTGTAAAGGTTTGATCCAAAACCTTATTTCGAGAACGAGACTAAACTCACTAAGCATAACCAATTTTTATTTATAATCTAAGCACAATTTTTTAGCGAGTTAAAAAAATAATCAATTCATAATGATAAATATATACAACTTTATTATTATAAACACAACGCTAGTAATAAAATTGTAAAGAAAACAAAAAGGATTTTTTTCAAGTGTGTCTTACGACGCTTCTACCTAGTACTTTATATGGTATTATACGGTAATGGTGATGGTCAAGTAAATGGTAATGTGTATGCTTTGAATTGAATAAATTTCGTTGGTTAATTCCAGATTCACCAAAAAATTTACATACATATTTCGCATCAGAATTTTGATGTTTTTAAGCTTTATCGAGCGTAAAATTGAAGTATATATAAATACATATATACTAGACTACCTGTTCCACAAATATTATAAGCGAGTACGTAAAAAAAATATTACATAAGTTAAGCCCAACTTATTAAATACTAATTACATTTTTTTAGAATGAATGATCGCATTTAAAAAGCTAGTGTGTTGAACAAATTGAAATTATTCGTTTTAAATAGAAAGTTCATGTTTTATATCGATATAAAATTTAAGTAAGAAGATAAACTAATACTTAATTAACTATTATAAATAGATAAAAATTCAAATCTACTTAAGTTTTCCATAAATGATTTGTATAATATCTTACAACTAGAAACGAACAAGAGTGAGAGTTGCTTCGCCTAGTTTTTATGCCGCGGTATGCCGTTGTGTTTTTTGCCGCCACTAGTCATTTATTACTCAAAGGTTGGCAAACCTTAATCGAAAGCGGTCATTTCATCTGTCAGATGGAGAGAGCTATCTCCGATTAATATCTCACTTCAGATGTTTTAACATGCTTCAAGACTCACTCACATTACTTGACATGAACAAACTACGATATTCATTTCGACACGCACTGGGAAAGTTAACGTTACTTACATTTTTGGCAATTTAAAGTTTAGTATTTTATGTTTTGATGTTCAAATAAGAGTAATTAGAACACCGAACAATACTTCGGCATTTGACATTGATTCAATGACAATGCATTTCATTTTTTTTAAATACCATGTAGGAATAGAGAATTTTAGTAGTAGTTCGTCTTGCATCCATTAATATTTTCAGAGCTAAATAGGTTTTTCTTTTTATTACTCCTCTCCAAACATTAACTAAATACCGAAGAATACAAAGGAATTCTCTATAAACAGTGGCGGATTATCCCATAAACACAAGAGGCGCGCGCTTGGGGCATCTAAGTTTTATGGGCCTCAAAAATAGCATAAACTATATACATCCTTACATTTTAATTTCAGTTTTCAATATTCATTATTCAACACTTTTATGTTATTTGAAAAACAGAGCCTCCAAAATTTATTGCGCCTAGAGCCTCCAAAATGCTTAATCCGCCACTGTCTCTAAAGCTTAATTGCGGATATGATAACATCATAAAACCCATCGTTGGAATAAAAGAAACCGACAATTCATGCGAATTTCATAATATTTTTACAAAATTTCGTCGCCATATTCCATATTTGATTTAAGAAATTCCATTAATTTGACATAACGTAATGTAAGATTTTTCATATTGATAGTATATTCATATTTCGCATAAATTATCGGTTTTCTTGATTACAATGTATAATAATTTGGCATTGTCCTATTTTTGATTGAATCTTCTATAGAACTGCATTGTTATAAGCGGCAGTTAGTTTAGTTTTGGATAGCAAATACACGCAGTAAAGAATATTTACTTTTTGGAAAATAAGATATTGATTTATACTGTTTCGGGTTTAATTAATTGAAGTTTTCCAAAAAGTAATTATAAAAAGTATTATCATTTAAGAACTATCATCAGAATGGGTCAAGTAGTTCTATGAGTATTAGTAAAGTAGCAAATTCTCTGAAATCAAGTTGTTTCTTTATAGATTTGATTTATATTATCGTAATTAGTTCATTGCATATTTTCAGCCATTTTAATGATTTTCCCGCATTGTTTGAAGATGGGTTAATAGAAGATTATTTAGTACATAAACAACAGGAAGTTTTGCAGTCGGCCTTTAACATAAATAATACATAGTCACAACTCACAACACAAAAAAGACAGACTGAAGCGTATGCAGTCAACACTAATCAAATTACTAAAATACATTATATTTCTGGTGATTATTAAAGTTACAAGTTGAATATTTTAAACTAGTCAAAAAGAGTTGAACTGTAATGCTGTGATGTTAAATGAAGTAGCAAGTATGTTTCTGCTAACACATTCTTCTTCTTCTTTGGCCATGTTCGCTCCCTATGTGGAGCATATGGCCGCCACGCGGCACCTCCATGTTTCCCTGTCTAACACATTAGTAATAATTAATAAGCAACCACACACAATTCATAAATAATAATAAATGTGCGTCTCGGATAAATTTCACTGGCGTTAAGTAATTGCCACTGGTATGAAAGTGAAACCACATTCTTCAAATAATTGAAAAAAAATATTGCAGAGGAAATGATTTCTTTCATTCCTTTCCAACTTGGTAGAATAAAATTAGCGCGTACATGCGTACATTTTTTAATAAGATTTTTACGCCGCATACCAGATGATTATGCATGAATTTTGTATATGTACGTAATCCTTAACACGTGAGCTATTTTTACAAGTTTATTATTTATGCCGATTATTGCAGTACGGAAAGCGCGCTTAATAATAATCATAGACAACGAAAAATTAACGTCAATACAAAACGATATTGATTTATATAAGATTGTTTACATAATATAGCAGAGAAAATAATTTCGTCGGTGTATGACAACATGAAATCAATTTGACCACCTACGGCAGTATCGGGCAGTATGGGAGTTCATCAACCGCTAAATCATCCAAGTTGGTAGCAACAGTAACACAATAGGTTTGAATTACAATGTTCATTGTTAACATGGACAGTTTCATTGCATCGTACATTAGTATGTCAATATGAAAATAAATACATTGTAAGATCTACAATAATAAAATGTAATAGATCAATCGGTTAAGCAAAGTAAGCACACTTAAAAACGTGTGTATTTTAATGATGTACTCGATCGTATGAATGATCAACCTTCAAACAGTTATATCGCTGAAAACTTATGATTATTAAACAATATGTTTATATTCCTACTGGAATCCAGTTTGATTCACTTTAGTCAAAATTTCCCAAAAGTTTTTGATCACAATCGAAGTTTTTTTCAATTGTGAATCTAATAATATGTGGCAGGATTTTACCGCATTGGCTGTATCACTAAATTATATGATACTGCTTCTCGCATATAAATCAGATTACATTGTATCTAATAGATAATATACGGATTGTAATATATGTATACGAACAATCACTAATACCAAAGCAACGGGAACCACTAACGGTCATGTTATCCTTATTTTTGCGTTAGGTACTAATTTAGTCGTGTGATATCTGTTCTGTTAAGCACACATCTGACAATAGTCAACTAAACAATAATGATGAAAAAAAAACAATTTCTCTTGTCCACAACAAAATGACAGACGACCTAGTAGATGATAGACTCGTTAGCAATGACAGCTGCTGTGCGGTTAGCGCGGTTAGTAAACCATAAACATTTTTTTTACCATCTCGATTTCGTTTTCGCAGTAAATTTCATTGATAGTTGACAGTGATACTTTTTATATATTTTACATTCGAAAATCAAAGTTGTAAACATTATTTTAAAGAGAATGTGGAAAAAGTTCGTTTTGTGAATTTTCACTGAAAAAATATGGTAATAGTATAAATTTAAAATTATAAGTCTATGCAATATTATTAGGAAAGTTTTTTCTCGACATTTTTAATGTTTCAAATCAACGGTTCAAGATTTATTTGACTTTAAAAACTTTTAATTTTTTATCAGTAAAAAAAGAATTATCAGAACTAATTTTAGATCAACTAGATCGATTTCTGTTCAAAAGCGTTGATATTTGTAATATCTATCCCTCCCACTTTTAAATCCTAAAATAAACAGGGAAAAGTGATAGCGATTAGTCAACCACTAGTCCTGAACCTGTACCAACCTTATTTTTCTATTCTTGCTCTCTTAAAAATGGATGGTTGAGCAACTGACTGACAAGCAGTTCTCGTGAAAAAAACTTTGTTAAGATAGCTCTATTTCCAAGCCATATCCTCCACATTGAGAACAGACATGAATTATAAAAAAGCTTGACAAGATTTGAGTAAAAGTAAAAGCACTGAGTAAAATAATTAATGACTACTTTTCAAGTGCACATCAAAATCCACTATAAACTTTTTTTTAAGATTTCGACTGAAGGTGCTTGGTGGAATTTCAATATTAAATTTGAATCGTTCAAACTATGTACATTCTCACAAATTTTGTCACTAACGACCTGTCAGTTCAAGTTCATCCGTGCACTTGAATGCCTGAAGATGCCGAAAGGCGAAACCCGGGTCGTTAGTGACAAAATTTGTGAGAATGTACATAGTTTGAACGATTCAAATTCACTATAAACTTGTTGAACATTCATTTGATGCGGTATTTATTTATGTATATTGGGTTTATTTTGATTGATATGAATATTATTTACTTTCAGGAGTTGCAAGATATGAACAGTCGTCGTCACACAGATAACTTCACACCTTCTCAAAAGAGTCCAATCTCTTTGAATAGATACGATTCATTCGGAACTCGGCAGGTCGCAAAAGCTTTGTTTAACTTTGTGGGACAAAGCACTCGTGAACTGACCTTCAGAAAAGGAGACCTCATCTTGGTGCGAAGACAAATTGACAACAATTGGTTTGAAGGAGAGCATAATTCAAAAGTTGGTCTCTTCCCAACTAATTATGTTGAGGTGAGACAATTTTAATGAAACATATATATATATATATATATTTGGTTCTTTAAGCGCATAACATAGTTTAGATGTATTTATTTTAAAGAAATTATAGTTCTTAAAGTAAGATAAAAGTTAAATGTAAATCATTCACTGATGTTTTATTTTTGAAGAACTAGTTAGCATAATATAAATTGATAACACTGCAGATAACAAAAGCAACTAATTCATTGTTAGCCTTCCTGTGACTTGTTTTTGGGTAGTTTCACAGATAATCATTTTGTATATTGTACCATGTTCAGATTCAATGGAAATTACAAATCTAGAATTATTATTTGTATAGCATTAATATTATGATGTATTTTTAGTTTGCTTGATGTACTTAAACTAAAAAAAACTGTAAGGGCACTTTGTAGAATAGATGACACATGTGATTATTACTGAAATGTGTCGCATATAGTGTGAAAATTATAACAGTTCACAAAAAGGAAATGGCATACTTTTTCAATGAGAAACAGCATAGCAGAAAGTATTTTTGCATAGCATATTAAATTCTTGAATGTCAAGATGTCTTTGTAATATATATTTAATTTCAGCACTGGCATTCCATTGTGGTTGTTGGTCCAAAAATGCTTTGGCATTTTTTGAATACCTAAAAAACTTGATATTGATCATTAATCAAACTGAATAATAAAATTTGTCTATTAAATTCTGACAATGATATTTGACAGAATGAATCATTTCAGTTGGTAGAGTACGATAGTACAAGTACCCCAAGTCAAAGACGACCCAGTGAAGGACGTGCTCGTGCCAAGTTCAACTTTGCCGCTCAGACCCATTTGGAACTGGCTCTTCGCCGAGGAGAACTAGTGACCCTAACAAGAAGAGTTGATGACAATTGGTATGAGGGTCGACTTGGGGACCGCAAGGGTATTTTCCCTGTTACCTATGTCGAGGTTCTTGCTGAACCAACTGCCAGTAGATCAAGTGAGTGAAATAGACATCCTCAAACACTAGATTTATCGAAGAATAATATTATATTGAGAGAATGTTTTGTTAATCCTCTTAGCTTTTAAAACCATTTTTAGGAATCACAAATCAAATTGTGAACACAGCAAACCTTCTTATTTTTGTTTTTTATGGAAAGTGCATAACAACACATCAATGGTGTTAGGTTTTAAGCACAATTACTACGTGTTGATAAATACATTCTGGGTCTAAAGAATATTTTCACTTATTGAAATGAATAACAGGTTAAAATTATCCAAGAATTTTAGTTCTACAGTTTTTAATAATTTTTATGCGTTGATAGTTATTTCGGCTTTTGCCATCCTTAGAACTATATTTAAACATATATTTTGCTCAGCCATATATACTGGCTCTGAAGAGATACACAATGCATCAAGTTATTCACTCTAACATCCTAATTTAAATTATAATTACAATATTACACTTATTAAATGTGGTTCTAGTGTTTCAAAGATCGATAAGCAATCTGGGTTGCTGGGGTTATTATTTATTATGTGATAATGAGTTCTCAACTCTTATGAAGAATTCATTATTGATAAGGAAGGCCTTCATTATTAAAAATAGCAATTCCTAAAACATATATATTCAACATAGAATATCTGCGCTTTCAGCTGAGCTTTCTACACCGATAGTGAATAGCAAACCTGTAGCTTCGCCGGCTGCTCATTCTGTTGTTGGAGCAGCAGGAGTTGCCTCTTTGGGCTCTCATCATTACACTCCGCAACTCAACAGCCCCGCGCTATCCAACAGTCCAAGCAGTACGGCACCCCTTAATTTACCCAGTAAGTACAGCTTTGTACATTTTTTTTTTCACCTCACAATGTATATGGACTACTTATGGAAACATATAGCCAGAAATTGTTCCAAAAGGTATAAGCACTTGTCCTTTATCATTTATTATAGTTACAACTGAATAAAAAGTATAAGTCACCTTTTTTGATATTTTTACAGATCATGGAATCACCAGTCATCATGCTCGTCCAGCCAGTGCAACTTTACCTCGAGCTTCTGATCACACACCTATCAATCTTAATAACCATGAGCCTCTATATGTTGACACCAATGCAGAAGCTGTACCGTTAGTCAATTTACTTATTACTCCGTTTAAATGTTAAAAATGTCTACATCGCTTATTGTGAAAGAAATTTTTTATTTCATGAAACAAGTAAAATTTATATTTGTGTCGAAGTGCCCCATAAGACTTTTCTATTATGTATTATGTACAAAAAAAATTAAGGTTATTTTCGATCTCGGTGTCTCATGAAAACAAATAAATCATTTTTTGACAATAATCTGTTGTATGATAAGGAAAAGAAAGGGTTACAATCTATCAATGAATGTAAAATGAACTGACTCAAAGTAAACAAATTAGTAAAATTTTATATGGCACTAAAATCATCAAATTTAGTTATAATCAGTGGCGGATTAAGCACTAAATAAAAAAATAAAATTGCAAATATCAAAATTGTGCAAAACAACAGATTACATTGACTCGTAATGTAATACTAAATCAAAGGTCAAAATGTTCAATCATCGTGCAAATTTATTTGCCAGATGCATGATACCCTACAGCCTACATTTACAATATGCATTTATAAAAAAGGGCAAACTAAAAACGTACACTCATGAAATGCTCGGGATGACACATTTCTATAGAACCGCCAAAGTAAAATGGGAACCAATACTTTGCACCTAATTAAGCTTCGTTTCTTGGGCCACGCCTTACGACAGATTTGTTGTTTTAGGCGGCATATTAGATGTCAAATTGGTTTCCTATTTATAAAAACTACATCGCCATAATGATTTTGTATGGATGAATGCATATAGTTTTATTTATGTCATTTCAAAAATAAGGGTGTTTGGTTATGTTTGTGTGACTTTGTATTTTTAGTTGAATTGCTGTATTTAAAAGTGGACTTTTGCAATAGATATTCTCAATTAAAATTTAAAATTGTTACATAAAATTAAAAATAAATAAATTCCTGTTTTTTGGATAACATAAAAACGTCAGAAAATTCCATATAAAATAATAAAAAATCATTATGTTCTGAAAAAAAAGTATATGGGCTATATAATATAAGCTATTTTTGAGGCCCCTAAATTCAGAGGCCCTAAGCAAGCGCCTCAAGCGCTTATGGGTTAATCCGCCATTGGTTATAATGTATCTCATTCAAAAACTTCAATTCATTAAACTTGTTCATCTAGCAATTTTCAATCATTTCTGTGGTATTAGATTTTAAGGTATTATTCCAAGACAGAATGCCATTGTTGAGTGAAATATGTTTGTTCATACAATTATCATTATATAAAATATAGTCATTTTATTATTTCAGATACCGAGCAATGTACAAGTACCGTCCGCAGAACCCTGATGAATTAGAACTGAGCGAAGGGGATACAGTGTACGTCCTGGAAAAATGCGATGACGGATGGTATGTGGGCTCCAGCCAACGCACCGGCCGCTTCGGTACCTTCCCCGGAAACTATGTCGAGAGAATTTGACCAGTGCCTGACTCCTAGGGAACGGGGATAAAGGGGGGATGGCACGGAGGAGAGAAGGGTGTAATGTCGCAGATGAAAAAACGAATCACCGCTTCTTGGGGTAGAGCCGTCTCGAGGAAGTGAATTATTTATTGTGCGTACAGTATAATCTACTTTGCTTCAATGTGGCAATCAATCATTTTGAATATAATATAAACAATTTAGAAATTATTGAAATGTAACAGAAAAAAATTAGATTTCATACTTGAATAAGTATATGAGTTACTGATAATGACAGGCAAAAATTAATGCTGTAAAGAATTTTGTAATTTATTGAGTATAGAAAATACTAATTGCTAAGCCAATTTGAAAAACTACAATGTATTAATATAAATAATACACAATTTTTAAAAGCAAATGAGCTGATACTTTAGTATTCCATTTGGTATAATGGTTGGAACAAAAAATTATCATTTTCGTGTAAATTATTTTCTTGTTATTTATGAAAATTGCTATCACCACTGCCACATATAAATACAATATTATAAAATAGATTTTTTATCAATTGTTATTTACGAGTAAATCTGCATTGATATTCTTGAAAAATGTATAATAACTGGCACTACATTTGTGAAATATACTCAGAGGTATTTCAATATCCTATTCCGTTGCCTTGTAAAAGACCGCAGCACATAAGAGTTCATATCTTCGAGACGGCGTGTAAGAAATTTTTGGCACTATCAAAGATAGTCCAAAGTAATATCTGTCATTTTATTTTTATTTGCGTTTTATATGTTTTCTTGATATTGCAATCTGTGTTGGTATTATTTTATGTGAAGAGAAAATAGTGATAAAATTGCAATCAACTCGTGAAATGGGTGTTTAGAAAACCAAATTGTATGAGAAATATAACAGTATAAACCTAAAATAATAAACATTTTCAATTGTAGAGATGAAAATAAATTTGTTTGTATTGAGTTATTCGACTTGAAAAAGACCGTAAACTGAGCGTGGAGAACATATGCTTTCGTTGAATATGGGCATTAGTTTGATTTCGTAAAGAACAGACAGACAGACACCTATTACGTCAGCGGTTCCAGGGGTAAAGCCCCAACCCTGCTTGCCTGTTCCTCAATAGGTGATACTATGGCGTCCTGTTTCGCAGAACTAAAATATCCTAATATATAAAGGGAGAAATGAAAGCGAATATGGTCCAATAATAATGCATAGCAATAATTGACAAAATTTTACTTGCACAGATTACCAAATCCAGAATATTCATTAATTTATTACGATTATTGCATCAACATTATTTATTAAATCATGTGGCACTCTTTAATCACTAAATTGATTGTTGACAATACTAATATTATTATAGATATATTTAATAAATTAATTAATTAATAAAGCAAACCAAAATCTCATCTTATGATAACAATTTTAAATGCCGAAATATATCACTAGTTAGCGAGTAAAACATTATTATAATAATCGTAATAAGAATTTAAAAATCAGTCAGATTTGTAAATAAGCTTCAATGTTATTATTAAATAAGAACTGATTTTACTAATTCTTGTAATGTTAAATCAGTTAAAAATATTGTTAGAAATGCTTTGGCAAATGCACAAAAGTTTTTTTTTAAATAATTTATTTGTAATTCTTTTTTTTGGTTTTAAAAATGCATAAAATATGCAATGGATTTTACAAATTGAATACAGACTTTGTGATTATCGTGACGCAAATAACGTATTTCTCCAGGGAAAAGTGTTTCAATGCAATAAATATATTTTTAAGTTATTTTATGAACAGTCGTAAGTGACTTACAAACATTTATGTGTTAAATACGATCTTAAGGTAATTTTATCACATGATTTCACATTGGTGGGCCGTTGCGGTATTTGCATATGGCACTTGAGAATGATTGCCATACTTTTTGTTATAATTAGTCACTTTCGATTGTATAATAAAATATCATTTTTTTCAAATCTCTTCTCATAAATTTGATGTCAAACAATACAGCTAACTTAAAAGTCATTGCCAACTTTGTATGAATTATCTGTATAAATTTACCACTAGAATATTTGTCAAGAAATATTTTTCTCTGTGGTTAAAACTATTGGCATTATTTACAAAAAAATACTAAAATAAATGTCACTAGATAATTTTTACTAATAAGATTGTAACGGTTTTAGTTTAAAACTGTTATTAATTATAATAAAATAACACGATTTCATCACCAATAATTATTTATTTTTCTTATTCAATGTGCATAATCAATCAGGTAGACGTATGTTGTATAATATTGCACTGTGAACTTCTTCCATCTATATTTTTTTTCATGTTTTTGACTTTTTTGTCAAAATAGTTTCAGTATACACAATATATCTGTACCTACTCAAAATTCTTATATTCTCCATCTTTAATTGAGAACTGACAAAATACAACCGACTGTCCTGTTCAAAACAGATGTACATAGATCTAGTCATTAGCCAAATATATTCTATCTTTATCGTAGACTCTTTAGATTAAGAAACTTTCGCTTCTAAAAATTATTTAATTTCACATTTATACATAATAATATTACCATCCGGAGGAAACTAAAATTCTTTTGTTACTACATTCAATTGTTATCTTGTGGTTAGGTTTATAATGAAAAGGCTCTAATCCAATTAAAAATACATTAGCATGGATGCGTATAATTAAAATCCACCAATGATCAAATTGAATTGATTACTTTTTTGAAATTTCTTTTTTTTTCAATAAATGTTTTCACAAAAAGCATAATATGTACATATTATGACTTATTTTAATAGCAGCCCCACGTAAATATTACGTGAAAATAATATACCTAGCTACAAGAATCAAAAGTACCATGTAATTTGCTCTAAGTAAATGTTCTTCTATAAATACTTCATGACTTATTTTAATTTGATTAAACGGTTGCTTGTAATTATGCATCTTTTGTAAAATGAATGGTATATTACTGTTAAATATATATGTTACCATTTTTATAACTGTACTCCATCTTGTGATTGATAAACATGCTATTTATGATAAATTGTAGACAACAACCTTTTTGCACATTACTGAGCAAAGTCTACTGAATCTGTTACCTTTGTATCCAAATATATATAATTAATTCTCCAAATATTAAATTTCTACAGACTACTTTAATAAAAATCCCCTTATATCTTCTATACAGTACAAGAAACTTTATAATAATATTTATAAAATATACTTATCGGATTAATCCAGTAACAATTGTTAATTAATGAAAGTTTATTTGTATAATTAATTTTTTTTTATTGTTTAGTTGTAAATTTTTATGCAAAAACCAAAAATATTGTCAACATATCGTTTCAGAATCAATTTAAATTTTATAGAATAATTTATTTTGAGTCATGTTAAGAATATAATTTAAGTTTTATCTTTTTTTTTTAAGTGTACAGTGCTTCGTTTCTTTATTCATTGTTAAACTTATTGTTTATTTCATATTAAATTGTAATTTTTTTTATATTATTTGCAGCTACTTTACTCAAATTATCACAATAAAAATTCTTTCAAAAATAACAAATTGTGATGTATTATTTTTACCTTCACATCATACTATGCTGTTATTTTTTAATTTAATTCTAAAATATAGTGAAAGTTATAAAATAGTTAAATTTCTGTATTCTCTACTAAGAGAACTATTTCGACACCACGCCATTATGATAGCGTTATGACGTAATAGATGTTGACTAAATATTTTTCTGAAGTTAATTCTAATTCCATTTATCGTAAAAAAATACAATACTTACTGCTCAAGTAAATTGTGTGCTAAGAGTGCATTGCTACATCAACTCCTGATATCAACCAAACGCTTATTACAAGAAATATCCAGCATTATGATAATTGAAAATGTCTCTGATCAATTGCTAGTAGTTCACATGTTTATAAGTAAAGCAATCATTATCACTAAGATAAAGATAAAGATAATGAAAATACTCTAGAATAATTCCTATTAATACATTAGGTGCATATTTATTTACAAGTCTACAATTAACAATTAACAAATTAAAAACTATTAAATACATATCTTTGTTGAATATGTCATTTATTTTTAATAATACTCTTTAGTGTGAAATTAAATACAGTGGAACCCCGATCTACCGTTCTCGCATTGTTCGTTTTCCCGCATAGATCGTTTATTTTTCATAGTCCCGGCCAAACACCCATAAGAACAATGTAAAAGAATTCCGCATCTATCGTTCCCCGATTTACCATTTTCTTCGATCTATCGTTTAAATATTTTGGTCCCGTCATGAATATTATCATATTTTCATTGAACATTTTTCATCAATAGTTTTGCCTCGCATTTCGTTTTGCGTTTTTTCAGTGGAACCCCGATCTACGATTCTCGCTAGCTTCGTTTTTTTGCATGGATCGTTTATTTTTTACTTGACCCGTCATAACAATATTTAATAATTTCACGTTTATCATTCCCCGGATACTGATTTCCTCGATCTATCATCTAAATATTATCGTCCCGTCCCAATTATTATCCCGATTGACCGTATTTGTATAATTTTTTTTTTTTTGCCTAAATAGTTTAACATCGCAGTTAGTTACATAAATAAATAAGATTTTTGAAAATTAAATATTTTTTTGGTATTATTTCAAGATTTACCGCATTATCGGTTTCCCGCATTATTCGTTTATTTACTACGGTCCCTTGAAAAACGTAGAATCGAGGTTCCACTGTATTCGACATACATACATTAAACATACGTAAAGGCATATTTTAGATCTACAGGAAACATCCAAACAAAATATGTACAAGGCATGTTTATAAATCTCTAATACTTTAATAATGTTTTGAACGGGAAGAGCTGTGCTCTTAACAGAAAAGGCTGGCGGCTGTAGAGAGGCTTGCTCAAGGTTGCCATATTGCTGATAGTAAAAGTGAATTATTTATATTGTAAAATAATACTCAATGTTATTTTTGTATAAAATATTTATTTGCAATAATAACAGAACACGAAGAAGACAAATTAATCTCTAAGCAAAAATCATTTTAACTAGAATATATGTACATATTAATATAAAAATACATTATTTTAAGAAAAAATGTTCAAAATGATTACATTTATAAGAAATATAAAAATATTCATTCAAAAATCAATGTTACACGCAATAAAAACATTTAGTACATTACAAGATTTTGTAGCATTTTTCAATTCTATTGAAATATAATAAATTCAGTTAGGTGGTTATGTGTACAAATCTCTGAATGAAACAGTCATGTATTGATTTATGGACATGTATGCAAAATGAATGTGAGGTTTTTAGCCCTTCACGAGTAGCACAAGCAGGGACGTCTCATCGGCATAGGCGAATAAGCAGTTGCCTATGGGGTGGCAAGTCCTAGGGAGCGGCAAATGATTACTTTCTTGTATACTTATATAATGAAAGTGCATTTTTTTATGATGTGTAGTGAAGGTAATATTTATTTTTTCACAATTCTTGAACAGTTATGTAGACTTTTGGATCATTTATTCGTGAGGATCTTTGTCAAAAAGGAACACATATATTATGAATCACATGAAAGCAAAACAGAATAAGTGATAAAACTTTTGTTTGAGTACGTAGGTAAGTAGACGATTCGAATTTCTATATTTGTATGAATTCATAAATCTATTGAAAAATCAATTTATGAAACCGGAATTCTAGCCAATGAGCTCGGTTACTGAAGCTAATGACTCGGGAATACTTAACTAAAAGTATTATCATATTTTCATATACTAGATTTTCACGTCTGAGTAATATTATACCCTAGAACGCCTGCGCATGACTTGCAGCAGAGCTTTTCGAATGTGGGCACGATGCAGTACCGGGCAATCTCGGCCAGCTCACAATACTTGCTTCTGTCTTTGTTGCAATGGCGCCGTACCTGGTGCCCTCCGCAACGACCTCGGCATCTGCGCCAGCTTGAAGGTGGACGCTGCCCGCATTCATCTCCCGAACAGTACATATGTTGGGTCGAGATACCCGGTCCGCAAGACGAAGAACACTGGAAATTTTTAATTATGAAACAATATTTTATTTCAATAATTATTTTCTAAACAGATAATGTCGTCATTGGGTCTTTTTCATTTAATCCTAAAAAATATTTCTTAAGCCTTAGCACAGCGTCTTCCATACAGTGGGTCCAGACTCCAGATACTGAGCAAAAAGCCACAAAAGCAAAATATCAGATCCTTAAAAAGGTAAAGAAAGCTTTTCAACAAAATATTGGTATAAATAAATATATTCGTTACAGAAAAGTATATTATGTTATAAGATATAAATAATGTTCTGACAGATTCGGCGACAGTTACTTAGTAAGTTTTGTGAAAATTCATATTTTATATAAAATTAAATTTGATAACGTTATTATTCCGGTGATCAAGCTACAAATCGTGAAAGGTTTTTCAGGTCTATGCTGAGCATCTTCAGACTTACTAGCGTAAGAATAATTATTATTTTTTTAAACATAAATGGATGTAATAAGAAATGAATTATTGTATGTACTGTTAAATTTATTTCCTACGGAATTTACCCTTCCAATCAGAAGTAATTGATTTGATGTTAGTAGTTTTATTGTAATTGTGTTATTATTTTTTTGTTTTTAACCACTCCTCCCTGCATTCAGTTTAAATTAAAACCCCAATCTATTTGTACTACAGGTCCTAATTTGTGCACTCATCCTTAATTAACATTTTGTTTTTCAGTTCATTAATTTTTCTGTTCTCATTCCACAATTTTATGTAATGATTAGGACCATATTATTTGCTTTATGAATTTAAATTGTCTTGAAATTGTTCTTGATGAGTGAAACAAAATTGAAACAAAAAGCGAGTTACATTTTTATATGTCTTTCCACCAAGAATATTGAAAATGATCTTTTATATCAAATTGAACAATAATAATCTAAGTAAACTTAGTTAAGCTTAGAGATCATTCTCCAGGCTTCTTCTTCCGGCCAGTGGCGTACATAAATTGTAAATATAATATATAATTATTATACAACTTAATATCATTTTTCCTCCAGTGATTTTTAGTGAACTCTTTTCAACTTCATATCATTTATTAGAATTTTCTGTGTTTTGGCTCAACAGCCGTGAATGCGGCTTTTGTCAAAAATAAAATAAATGACAGTCATTCAAGGGTTCAAGTCCTTATTTTATTGATTACTGTGAATAGATTATTACTTCCCCTTACCCCTTTCTTCCACAATAATATTATTTATCGCTGGGTAAGCATTGATGCAATATTGACAACCCTAAATCGGAATCTAATTAAAATGAAATATATTACTCTATTAAATAGCGTTCTTAATTATTGTAATTTACGAAATATGAAAAACAAATACCGGTGTCCATGCACCCTCAGTCCAGTAAGCAGGGCATGACATCCTATTACAAGATTTACTCTGATCTGGTTTGTTTACAGAGCATCGATAAGGTTCTACCATGTATCGCCAAATGTCTGCAGTGGATCTAAAAACGAATAAATAACATGTGTGTGTAATATAATTAGATACATTTAATATCAAACCAGTATTTATATACTGCGGGATGTGTCAAATTAAGCAAGCCAAATACATTTTTTGGAATTGAATGAACGTACATTACATCAAAATATATTTGATATTACAGTGAATAAGAACCAAATATCGTTAAATATTTAAATTGAGTTTACTTAGTTCAAGTACATTCGTGCACTTGAAAAAACCTGAAGATGCCGAAAGGCGAATCCCAGGTCGTTATCGACAAAACTTACGGAAGAGTACAAAATATCGACATATTCCACGTAGACGTGGGTGAGTTCCGACAAATACTATTTTTTATGTATTGAAGTAGAGTTCGTCGGAGCTTACTCAGTTGACTTCCTTGCCACTTTTTTTTTACTGCGCTTAATATTAAATTATACTATTTTTTTTTCTCCATTGTAAAAGTTTTAAATTTATAATTTGTCAACCTTGTACAATGTTAATTAAATAAAAAAATAAAAAAAAATAAAATTAAAATAATTCAAATTTAAATTGAGATTTTTACGTCACTCGAGATCAACTCGTGGAGAAAAGACAATCACGCGTAGATACAGAAATATTAAAGTAGGCTTTCTAGAAATAAAGATATCTAAGTGAAACTTAAATTTATGTCATGTTAGGTATCAACGTAGAACAGGGGTTACCAATCTTTTTGGATGTTAGAGTGCAATTTAAAATATTGGTAGAGTGGCGAGCACCACACTTTTTCAAGGTTATTTATAGCCCGGGAATGCCCAAAATGAACTTTTTCTCGCTATTTAAATTGAATTATCTATTTTTTGTAAAACTTCGAAAACCGGATAAAACCGGTTTTCTAACAATATTGACATTCGACAACCGGTTTTTTCAAAAGTCGGTTTTTGTATAAGCACTAGTGCCAGGCTGCAGCGCATGACAGACGCATGCATACGTCACACGCACCTGCATATAAGCGTACGTGGCTCTGCGCTTCCGTATGTGACACGAAATCTGTGCCGCCATGAATTACACTGCACTGCGTCGCCTGCATTTCAACATACACTTAGCCTCATCGATGTTCGCAGGGCCGGCGCCATATAGGCGAAATAGGCAACTGCCTAGGGCGCAAACCATTAGTGGGTGCATAAATGGCTAAAACTATTTTATGTACTCTGATAATAATAAATAACAGTATATTTTGTTTTATTTTGATGTTTGTACATATTTGCTCGTTGTAATTATCAGTGGCGGTTCTAGGTACTGGGCTAGGTGGGCTAAGCCCGACCTGCATTTTTCACCCAAAACTTTAGATGGCTGAATAAAAATGAACAGCAATTCGGCCGCTGAACAAAATAAATACATTTATAAGCGTCACTAACCTTCCCCAAATGAATATAATATCTTTGTTTAAATTTTCCTCTATCAATATAAGACAATGGCATGTCTACCTACAATAATATTCTCGATTGTTTTTTATTACAATTTTAAGCTGAGCCGGCATAAAAAAAAACAATAACCCAGTAAATAATTCATAGAGAACCTTCAACGTGACGTCAGTCTGGCAACACCTATGTACATGCTATTGGTCAGGGGCTACGGCTTTCTAGCCCAAAACCATAGGCAATATTTCTTTACACTGGAACGCAATCTAGCACGATTCGATTTTGTTTGTATTTGTATGTACGGAAACGTCATCAAACACACAGGACTGTATTTCAAATTTACTGGCTTCTGTCATTCATCGGGGGTTAAATTGGAATTAGTCCATGGCCCATACAAACATACCAATATCTTTGTATTCTATGAAAGTGACAGGTATCGAATCTCAGTGACAGTTCTGTATTGCTTTTTTTACTTGTTATTTCACTTTGAAAGAGACAAATTTAAGGTCACGTATTATTATTTCTTACTTACATTAGCATTGATTGTATTATATAGTAATTTATGCTTTGCAGTAGTGTCGTAGTATTTGTTAATTTGCTTGTAGATTAATGTATAAGATGAAGTGGAAGCATGCAAAATTTCGTAAATAGTATACAATGCTATGCTTTTCTCTAGCCCACCCTAGATTTCAGGTCAGGCCACTGGTAATTATGTATATTTTCCTATATGATTCGAAAATGATAGGTTGAACGACTGAGTAACATAAAGTTCACGTAGAATTATTTTTTTAGATACCTCCATTAGGTGGCCATATGCTCCACATTGGGAGCGGACGTGGATATTTAAAAATATTTCCCGTGATTCCGAATTGATTATTTTTCATTATTTCGAAAGAAAAATGGGACGATTTGTAAAAAAGCGGGAGCGCCAAATAACCTTGCGCTGGCACTTGCTGTTCGCTTTGTGTGCAATGTTCATGGACTCGAATCTCATTGTGAAAACTTTCATAAATTGATTTTTCAATCGATCCGTAAATTTGTGCTTGGATGCCTGATGTCTGTGATGTCAAAATTTACCCCCACTTATGCGATCGCATAGCGCGAACAAATAGCTGTGCCGTTGTCTCTCTCTTGTTAATCTCTCTTTAAAAAAAGGGAGATTACCAAGCACTGATTAGCAAGCAGTTCTCATAGAAAAGTTGTTCGTTCTGTCAATGTAAGAAGCAGCATTATGAATGCACATGCTCTACATTAGGAGAAGACATGATTAAAAAAACAGGACGCACATTAAACAATAGTTTATGATTTTACACGATCATCGAATGATGAAGACGGAAATTAAATAATTTATCGAATAATTCAATATGAAATAGTTTTTAAAATTTGAAAAAATGCAATTATAAAAGCAATGACGGATTAACCTTATAACAGGGATGGCGAACCTATGGCACGCGTGCCCGAGGTGGCACGTTTGAGAATTTGAATTGAACGATTTCCAAGTTTAAAAAAATTAAATTTTGTTTGAATGATTCGTGAATTATGAATTTATTCCGTTTTATTAATTTTCAAATGTTTCCCAAGATAAACGACAATCGTTTTTTTTTACTGCTTGGGCACGCCACACAATCAAGAAATAATATTTGAAAATTTTTGGTACGCGGACTCAAAAAGGTTCGCCATCTCTGACCTATAAGCAAATGAGGCGCGCGCTTGGGGCCTCCAAATCTGAGGGGCCTTAAGAATAGCTTATTTTTTTATTTTAAATGGAATTTTCTGACGTTTTTATGTTATCCGAAAAACAGGGCCTCCAAATTTTATTGCGCCTGTGACCTCCCATGTGCTTAATCCGCCACTGTATATAAGTAAAAAATGACTTGTACGCCAGCGGTAAGAAAAAGCCCAAAGAAAAAGTACTTACGTAGTATTATCGACGGACATTGGAACACAGTAGATTTGGCGAAGAGAAATCCCCGTCCTCCCGCAGGTCTCGTTGCAGTATTCCCAATCACCAACTGCCCACCGGAACTTGCAACTGCAATTTTAATTTTAATCAATACCTAGTGTAAAGTTTCCAATGAAAGGCGACGTTCCGGGAAATTTATCACTTCACGCTCTACGTGTAGAGAATCACATTCGGAAAATTCCGCGAAAGAAAACGTTTAATATAGTATTGTGTTCTTGATTTGCTATGCTATAAGGTTTTTTTTTAATACAGCACTTTTATGGTGTTCACTGTCAATACTTGGTGAAAAGGCATTATATTAATAAAAACACAATATTCCACTTTATTTAATAGGTCGGGACCGGTTTCGCTCATTGCGAGCTCAGTTGTCAATGCTCGCAATGAGCGAAACCGGTCCTGACCTATTAAATAAGTACAAAGTAATATTGTGTTTTTATTATTTAATACAGCAGTTAACATAAGCTACTATTTTAACAACAGTTTTTAGTACAAATATCCCAAAATAAAAGAAATGTTTACCATTTGAAAAAAATGTTTTCTCATGCACATTTCGCTGTCTAATTAAGAACACGTTTATACATTATTTAATGTTCATTCATTTGATAGACAGTTTCTTGTAAATAAAGAAAACAGTGCATCCATTGTACGTTGCTATTCAAAATTACCAAATAATATTTTTTGTTATCTCGTTCCTACTTATCGAGATGTCTAATAATAAAATTAAATTTTGTCCGACGGAACGGGCTTTTGACGAAATGTGAAGCTTTAATTACATATTCAAAAGTGAAAATCTACAACAAAACACTTCAAAGAAGCACTGCCATATCAATATGTATATTTTATTTATTAAAACAAGTATGTTGCTGAATATAAAAGATATTTATTTTATAAAAATACATAGCCTTAAAGAGGAACAAAACAATTTCATTAGCGATATTGATTAAATACAGTGCTTTTTATTGAGAGAAAAAAAAGTACCGGAACTCATTTCTTGCCAAGATTGTTTTTTAGTCCGTGTCCGTTCTTAATGTGATGCATATGGCTTCCTAATAGAGGTATCTAAACAGAAGTTTATTTTACAAGAACTGATTGTCACTCAGTTTCTCAACCTCTCTGTTTACCCTTAGAGAGTAAGGATAGAAGGATAGGACTAATAGTTAACTAATCGCTCTCGCTTTGTTTCGTACTGTAATTCGATCCCGTGAGATCCATTGTAAAAGTCAACCACATTGACCACTGCTCTATGGACCCGACTGTTAGAAAAAGGTTTTGTAAATAAGAGAATTTAGCAAAAGAAAACAATATATGGAAGCATTAGACCCCTTGGTCTGGTCACAGAGTAAGTCTATCGACCTAGGTTTTTAACACAGTACATTCAAAAGGGAGCTAAAATAAGAAAAAACGGACAGTGGTTTCCATGAAAGTTTTTTTTTCAAAATATAAATAAAAGTGTACAAATTTTCGAAACATGAAACGTTCAGACAAAAAAGGTGCCGGAACGTCGTTCCACCGCGTTACGTGAAAAGGAAAATACTGATTTAATCTATCTTGCTACAATTACACAAACGTCTAATTTACTTTCGGTATTCCTTCTTATTCGTATGTATGCGGTTCTTATTTGCCTAACCATAATTATTTACCTTATCACTTACAAAAAACTCTGTAAAATTTAAAAAAGGCGAATGGTAAATGAAGTCGTGCTTATAAATACAACGAACACAATATAACGAGTCAAAAATAGAAAAGGATCATTACTTGTATTCACTGCATTTTCTGTCCAGTTCATTATGCGAAGGACACCTTGAAGGATGTGATGTCCTGTTCTCTTTTTGAGTGTCCAGACACTTGCCACTGGGAGTGCCGGTGCCGTCAGAATCACAGGTGCAGTCATCGTCCCAGACAAATCTAGAATTCCTCCAAGGAGACGATGTATTGCTCAGTTTTTGTACCGTATAGTTCACCTCCACTGACATTTCTACAGTATTAACGTAATCTTCAGGCGAAGAAACCTAAAGAAAAAAAAGTTTTTTATGCATATTTTACAATATTCAACTTTTATTCACTAAAGCTTGAAATTTATTTTACAAAAAATACACATATTGCAACTCGATGATGTTATATTTTTTTTGGTTGTCGAGAGTTCTACAAGAAAAATCTACAAAAGGTTATCTGATAAATAGCTAATTTTTAAAGAGAATTTCTACTTTTTATGTACTTTTTCGCTTTATAATAACGTATTCATACAAATAATTAAATAACTATCAGTAAGTCCTTTAAATATCGATCAGATATCGGCCAAGCTGTGGCAAGGTAAATAAAAAATGTATTAATATATTATTGAAAACTAATTGGTAGACCTAAATGATAAAAAAAATAATTACACACGCTGTCATCAATATTTTATAATTTCTGTAGAGCTGAATGTTGTATTTAGTTTTTTTACCATTTTCAATATCAAAAGTTCTTTCCTACATTTGAGATCTTGAACATGAGTGTCTTTTCTAATCGGTTTTGCTTTTGAGAAACTTTGTTGAAATTCAAATGAACATAGATTAAGTGACTCATATATGGTCTATTAGACTGATGTGCTGTAAATTATGAGTTTATTAATTGAGTGACGGATTAGCAGCTACGTAAAACGATATATGATGATTCATCACACCTGCAACTAGTGTTCATTAAATAACTAAACTAATATATATCTCTAAAATAACTATATACTGAACAACCCTACGTAGTGATGGTGTTAATTATGGTACAACTCTTGTAGTCTTTGAAATTCGGAAATCCAAATTGACCTAATTATCTGCCCCGCCGCAAGGGATGAGAAACAGGAGGATCGATGCAAAAATAACGGAAGCCGGCGAACTACCTAAACTATAAATACTTAAGCAATTAACTCAGAGCTTTTGCTGAGCATTAGCAACTATAATTAATTATCCACAATGGAAAAGCTTTTTTATCGACACTTCCTTTGAGCTTTGGTGGGAGCGGAATAAGAGGAAGACTGCTTAAGTACCTAAAAAAATGCTTAGTAATGTGATTATACGGAAGCTTTGCAGCACATTAATTGACCGTTCAAAGGATTCATTTAGAAAAGAGAATTTTATATTTTTTATAAAACTTTTATATCTGATGATGATACAATATATTACTATGAAAATGTGGCCGGTTTCTGTAGTTAACTGGTTTAATCTTTGCCCAAGCGATCAGGTGATCCCGGGTTAAAACCAAATGATGTTTTTTCTCTTTGAAATGTTCTCAAGACAGAATAAAATATCTCATAAATTTTATCTAACGTGATTTACAAAAATCAATATTAAAGTTGTTACGCCTAGTCTGCTTGGCTCCTGTATAAATAGTTTAAAATATAAGTGGCTTTTTGGCTTACTAGAAGTGACAGGTAGTTAATAAAATCGCAAAAGCTTTATTAATCTGATTTGTGAAAGGTATATTACGTTGATATTAATTTTAATTAGTTTTGTAACAAAATGAACGAATTCTTTGTAAATTGTAAAAATTAATTACTTCTAAGGAGAATGTTTAAGACTTGACTGAATGCACGTTTATAAGTCAAATAATCTTGTTTTGAGATACTAGACTTTTTCAAATATTGTAAAGCGAAATTAAATGTAGCGAGACGGTAGACAATAAGACAAATAAATAAACAACAATTTTCCAACATTTTTACAGCTCAAAAACGTTTAGTCGTCTTATCGTAGTTGGGTAGCTGTAGAAATGAGAAATCCGTACAGCTAAAAAGGCTTTAAGTTACATACTGCCAACAAAATATATTTAGTTCGAATTACTACAAATAAATGTAATATGAGTCAGCTTGTTTTTTGAAACTATTTGTGAGGGTGTTTGAATCTATCGATCTGCATCTATAACTTAATACACTCAATTTTCGACATAACATTTTCTTGCGGTATACCGACAACATTTAACTTTTGAATAATGACGGATTTTGCGATACTTTTGAAGTGGCTAGCTTCGGTTTTGTATGTATTCATTATCCAGCAACAAACACTGATTGCAAGTTACAAACAATATTCGCATTGTAGCTATGTTTTCTCGACAAACACGAATTTAATAAGCTCCGAATGCCTCTTTTGGTATCATTAGTGCTTGAACTGTCGCGTATAGGGGTAAAACTGAACGGCAAACTTTACATGTATAACGTCATGCAAATCCGATGTTTACTCGTCGATTTTGCGAACAAGTTTCCAGCGTTGGAGACAATTTAATTGAATAAAGCCCTCGGACGGCGACTCGAATGTGATTATCCCTAGCGACTGCTATGGCATTAAATTGTGAAACACTTCGACTAAAAATAAAAAGAAAACGGCACTCAATCGTGCGAGAAAATTAACAACATTTATCTATGCATAACAGAATTAAGACTGTAATCATTATCGAGGACGAAATAATTTGATAGTTGGTTTAAATACTTAAGAAAAGTCTGGTTTTGGTATTAAATAAATACAATGCTTTTTCCCCATGTAACGTGGTGGAACGGCGTTCCGGTATCTTTTTTCTTGGCATTTTTAATGTTTCAAATCAATATTCGATTTTTTTTTCTTTTTTATAAGTCGTCGTAGCATCTTTGAAACTTTTCAATCCTTTAAAATACGTTTATCGGTGGTCACTCAGAAGAAGACGAGGCTTCCGTGACGGATCTCACAGATTCGAGTCCCAGTAGGAACTGAATTTTCTTCAATCGATTTCTCTTCAAAAGCATAGGTGTCTGTGATATTTATAAAATTGACTCCTACCCTTTCATTATTAAAGTAAATAGAGCATAGCGAGAGCGATTAATTTACCACTAGTTATGTCGCTGTACTTCTATCATTCCAATCGATTTGAACAATCACAGAAGGTTCCAATTGATTTGACTTAAAAGTTTACGGTTATAGGTTACACCACTTTTAGAAAACCCTAAATAAAAAATGCAATTTTTCAAAAAGAAGCTGGGCCCACGGGATAGCTTCGCTTGATTAGAACCGGAGCCGAAAGAGCATATGGACTCCTAATGAAAGATCTCAACAAGTATGAGTTTTTAAAACTGGTTTTTAGTCAGTCTATAAGCTTCTTCAAATCATTAATAACGGATACGTAGTTAACTAGGGGAGCAAATTAAATGGTCAGAGTTTAAATTCAAATAAACTTTAGGCCTGAATAAAATTTAATTTTTGGTCAGAATAAAAATATTGTACGGTCACATTTTTATAACCATTTTGGTGAGGTTATGTGAGGTTTTTTTTCAATTTCATTTAAATTAGGACTATTTTGTACAAATTCTGACCATTTATTATTTATTCTGTCCCCTGTACACTGACCGATATATTATGACCATTTAATATAAATTCTGACCAATGAAAAAAAATTATGACCGAAACTGTATTAAAATTTAAAACGGAAAAATACGAGACGTTAACTAGTCACTCTCTTTATACCTCCTTTTCACGATCGGATTCCTATGAGATGGGCAGTGAAGTGTATAAAATATGCATCAGCTGTGCTATTCCAGATAAAGAATTGATATCTGGAAATCACATCATGAATTCAACTATTTTTTGTCAGTTTTATTACTGACCAACTTCCGCCATGTACAATACGTTTTTATGGTATCATAATGTCTAGTTGGCGGAAATGATAAATATTCACAATATCAATGCAGAGCTTGATATTACACTAATTATACAATTCTGAACGAGACAGTATTTATTCAATTAGTTAGTAACCACTTCAAAACGCTCTCAAGTGAGTTTCCGGGCATCTGTGTCTGTTTGTGCGGTTGGGTGCATTCATAGCAGTCTTAAGTTCCAAGCAGTGTCGTAGAAAAAACAGCAAAAAAGACCGGGCCGTTAAATCCCAGCCGCTCCTAACAATTTGTATGGCGGTTATACGTAGATCAACTCTAAATTCCAATTTATGAGCTTATTTTTCGTGTAATATAACATGTATGTTTGAAAGATTTCTTGTATGGATATTCTGTGATTCTTTGGTGTTATTAATTTACAATTTACGATACATCGGAAGGGTCATATATGCAAATTAAGTAATGATTGTAAGAAATATAGCGAATAGCAAGAAATGCGATGTGTGGTAAAACAAACTAAATTTAACTTCCCACTATTAAATAATGATATATAAAATATTGATTATAAATAACATAAAACAACAGTAACAAGCGGAATCCATATTATATTATATACGATTTTGACGCCTATTGTGATATTATTAAATAAATGCTGCATCTTATCATATAATAATGGAAATATACCAAGTAAATGATGATTTAATCAATAATAATATTTAAAAAATAATGAAGTGAAATGTGCTATCCTAGTTTGACTTACTGATTTTTGATTACTGATATGACTTGAGAAATCCTATGGAAAGATTGAGTAACGAACCAGTGTGCACAAATAAATTTTGAGATTAATTATTAATTGATTAAAATCCCAATAATGACGTTGATTTTTTTAATGAACTATCCAACCTCATATTCTGTATTGAAATATTGTAAAAAAAATAATTTTAATAAAATGATTTGCCTTCTTTGTTTGCTTTTGTTCTCCGATATTTTTATTTAAAAACCTTAGAAAATGTGATTTTTTCTTATTTTGAAAAATATGTAATTGAAAAGATATATAATTACAATATAAATATGTATTTCCTGCAATATATCAGAAACAAATGGCTTCATAATGATGTGATATTACTTTGAAAATTATGACGCCAGCCCGCTTATCTGAAAAAAGTACCTGTTTTCAGCTCCAAAGCATGGCTTTCACTATAGGGGCTTTGGTGCATTGCATTGCCCATTTGTCATTTTCTTCACTCGTTCAGCTACTTCCTCGCTTTCACGAGCAGTTAACTACTCACACCACGTTGAAGGGTTGATAAATCTTTATATTATTTTGTTCTCTAAGTACGCTTACAATGTGGAGTACATATTAACAGTTTTTCTACTAAAACTGCTTGTTACTCAGTTCCTGAACCTATCTTTTTCAACAAGAATGAAAATACACAGGACTTTCTTTTGAGACGAGATTTGTCAAAAATGCGGTGTAATGACGCCAGCTGTAATGGCCATCTACTGTCTTTTCCATTTACAACAATATTAAGCAGGAGAGAATATTTTTAATAAAATTATAACAAACCGATCAACAAAAAAAAACAACTTAATTTAACTATCGATATATTTGATTTTGTTAATGTTTAATATTTTTTTCATTAATTAATAAATAGTGCGTTTTGGTTGAAATGCGAGTTTTATTGAAAAAAAATAGGTGGCCGCTGGCTTCCTGTCCATTTTTTTCCAAAAAAGCTTAATTAAAATATGATAATAAGGAATGCTTTACTCAACTGGGATGATTTTAAAATTCTATCAATTAAACGAATTTTGTATGTAAGCAATTTAATAATTTGTCTTAATTGTAGGCACTTGTAGATCGTGACTCTTAACCTTAAGAGGTATGTTTTATATAATAAAACACGTTATTTCACAGTCAATAAATTGAAGAAAGTTAAGTTTATTAACAACTTCTAATCTAAAATACGTTGCAATACAATCTATCTTTAGAGAGTAATACTGTAAATGGTATGCTACTTCATACACAGATGGCGCAACGAATAGGTTGCCGGACGGGTGAGAATACTTGACGATACTCTCGAGAATGTTTTGTTGGGAAATAGTTCCACAAGTTTCTTGAAACTTGTAGAACTTAACATGAATAATGCATTCCGGATCGACCTGATTTATTTTCGCTTTAATCACAACGAAGCAAGCACTTAGATTAAGTCGAACATACAATAGAACGAAGCTGTACAATTAGGGCTTCCATCCCGGTTTACCGGTTTATTTCCCGTTTTACAAAAAACTGAAACCCGGTTTATTTTGCACGGTTAACCGGGGATTATTTAAAAAGTATCTTTTCGCCTTTAATGCGAAGGGCTTTTATACAAACTATTTATATTCCGTGACGGATTTAACGCCTTAAAATTACTGTAAAAACTGTATTTTTACATTCAAATGCATGCAATGTCTAAAATTCCAGCCTACCTGTTTAATCTAAAAATAGCGGGGCGTAGCGACAGCGATTAGCTAACCCAGGCGTGGGGAACCTGCGGCCTTTTGGCTACTTTGGTGCGGCCTTCTGGCCAATTCTGTAAATTTTTGTAATTCGTTAATTCATGAGGTTCTTGAAAGACCCAAAAAAAAGAAAGAAAAAAGGTGCCACGCTGCTAATCCGTAAATTTTTGGGCTTTAGAAATTATCATGAAATTGTTTCCGGCCAAAGATTTCCTAGCTAATGTTTAGTGCGGCCTTATGTCGAATCAGAAAAATGAATGCGGCCTTTAGAAAAGAAAAATTTCTCCACTCCCGAGCTTATCAATTGTTCTGTCTTAGCTATATCCTTCCTACTATACTCTCTTTGTAAAACAAAGAGGTTGAGCAATTGTGTAACAACCAGTTCTCGTGGAAAAAACCTTTATTTAGATAAAGCGTACATGGTTGAAAAAAGGGTAATCTACGTATGCATCTATAAATTAATATGTAATTAAGCAACATGCCCTATGTTTTGGAGTATTCGGTATTTTGGTATTTTGACAATTGGTATTTTGGAAAAAACTCCGGCTTAATCCGCTTAGTCGGTTTTTTTTTAAATAAAAATACCGAAAACAGGTAAATTAATTTGTACGGTTAATTGGGTGCCCTATATACAATGTTTTTATTGGTGTACCGCTCTTCTTGAAATACGTTAGTTTACATTGAAAAAAATACAAAGCTTCTAGCTTGAATTGTTTATTGTAAATGCACTTATCAATGACATGACGTTAAACACTTACATCGTCGGCAAACAAACAATGAATGCTTGGGTTATAGGTATTAGAAACACTCGTTTTTCTAAGTGTTTAGTTATGTATGTCTAAAAATAATAAACAGAGTAACCTTAATGATTGCCAACAGATAAAAGAAAAACTTTATCCGTTCCTAATATAAAGTATATAAACATTTAATGAAGCATTACTAGTTTTTTTGTTGTTTTTACGAGAGTTTGTTTTAATGCAGTTTCTCAAACTCTCCTTTGAAAGAAGATAATAATGAACATATTTTGTATGCGTCACGCTATTTTCATTCGATTAAAAAATAATTCCAAACTTTAAGTAAGATCTTGAAGCCATCAGAAATTTAAAAAAACACCGAACATTTACGTTATCTTTGATATATATCGTGAATTGATATCAACAATAGTAGGCTGAAGGGCGCCTGCGTGAATATTCTGTTATCTGTGTTCTTCTTAAATATAATAAAAACAATATTCTCAGATATTGCGTTATGTAATGCAGTGCTCCGCAACCTTTTATCTCCCAAGGCACACCGGCGTGTTCTCCAAAATTTCGCGGCACACCACAAGTAAAAATCTCCATAAATTACATTAGTTTGTGTTTATATATGATAAAAACCATAAAGAATCATATGCATATTTTTATAACCATGTTCGCTACCAATGTAGAGCACATGGACTCCTAATGGAGATAAATTAACAGAAGAGTTTCTACAAGACATGCCGATTACTCAGTTGCTCAATCTCTCTTTTTTTTCAAATAGAGTGGTGATAGACGAATAAGGATTGGACGAAACAAGTGGTTATCTATTCGCTCTCGATATCCTCCGTTTTTAAGGATAGGATGGGTGGGAAGAATAAATTTAAGACATCACATACATCCATGTCTTCGAACAGAAATCCATATATCAATTGAAAAATCTTTTTTTTTTCGTTTATTGGAGATATGTGCCGCGGCACACCGGATGCGGAGCATTGATGTTACATTATAATTAAATTTAAAAACGCAATGATAAACATTTGGCTTTTTAACATAATGAATTAATCTACGACGGTTTCAGAATAACGCTTGAAATATGGAATTGGAACAAAAATAATAGAATCTAGTTATGTGTCACTCTTGGAACTCTTCACTCTTGAATTCTAATACAAATAAATAAATATTCAACTATTGATATTAATTATCTCATATCAGTACATTGCGTATCGTTCAATAATATAAAATAATATACTAGTATTCGAAAGCTTTTATAATTATAAAAGAATAATAAAAAAAACATTTTACAGATTACCGCGAAAAGTTTTGAGATTAAGTGAGCCCCTTGTTAAAGTATTGGCAGCCTACCGCTGAGTATCAACATGTTGAATATTGCCAATGACAACACGATTGCCGGGTTGATTGTTATTTTTAAACTAAGATTATACCATCGCTACGACTTCACAGTATGCTATTTTCTTAAATAAACATTATTATAATCACTAAACTATTAAGAGACGAATATATACTTTTAAAGTATTGTAAGGTATAATATAATTATCTCGATTTATTTACTCGTGATATATTGCGATAAAAAGAGTAACAATACTGATAAGGAGTTTACAGTGCAAAAGTTCTATTAGCTAAGTGAAAAGCATTGCTGCTACAAGTCTCACATGCTGCAATTACACTATTTGTGTTGCAGGCTAACCTATGTGTGGTGCATTTTAAAAAAGAGAGATAGTGTTGAAATGAATGATTTGTTACTTTTCGTGTAACTAAGTCATTATTGAAAGGTTTTCAATGTTGATACATCGAAGGTCTAGTTCCGTAGAACGATGAGTCAAAAATTTGATGCTTTGAGTAATATAACCCATTATATTCGAATAACTTTTCTTTTATAGCTCTGTAAAAGAACGACTAGAGAAATTTACTAGTTTCCTTACGGTAGGTAGATGTTTGCTATGGAAATAAAGAAATATAAATAATATTCTCTCGGTTCCATTTTATGGTTTCGTCAACGTTGCAATAAATTGTAATCGAATTGAAATAAATGATTGCACGCGTGCCCAACGTGGCACGTTTGAGAATTTGGATGGCACGCGAACGATTTCCAAGTTAAAAAAAAATAAATATTAAAAACAAAAAAAATTGATCAAAGAATCCATGAATTATTAATTTATTCCGATTTATTAATTTTCAAATTTCTAGTGTCTCAACATAAACGACAATCGTTTAAAAAATCATTTTTTATTTTTTCTATTTTGTTACTTTTTTTCTTTCTGGGCACGCCACACAATCGAGAAATAATATTTGAGGATTTTTGGCACGCGGACCCAAAAAGGTTCGCCATCCCTGTACCAGGGTATCACTTGCAAACACGGCTTATTCCAAAATGGTCAAAAAGTGATAATTAAATTTCATTTTGAAAAACAATTACATTTTAAAAGTATTTTTATTCTTACATTACTTTGGAATGATATTTACGATGTTGTTAAGCCTTTCCTCAATACTTTCAAAATTTATTTTTATCTACTAAATTACATTCATAGTTCATTTTTTAACAACTTTGAAATGAGCCGGGTTTGCAATTAATACCCTCATATATGGAACTAATCCCTAGTAATGACATAATGTTGAAGTACTTTTTGCTTTTAAAAGCATACAATATTATTTTATAAGTAAAATAACTAAAAAGTAACACAGCACGTCCTATATTATGCACTAGATATATAAATTATTAAAAAAACAATATATCGCAACTGTATGCCATATCCCTGCAGCATAAAACGAATGAATGTTCATTCTAATATCATTACGTTGAAACATGGTGCACTTACACGGGGTACGGTAGTAATAAGTATATATCAAAGAGCAGTATTATATTGTTTCATACATAAACTATAATATAATTGCATGTAAAGGTTTATTTAAACCATATTTCATAACATACATTAACAATAATATACAATATTTATCTCGGTTACACGAGAAAAGATTATTTAAAGTAATTATTTAAAACGGTAAAATTATTCAAAAAAAAATTGTTAAAAGGCTATAAATCCGAAGCTATAAGCTAGTGAAACCCTTTCATAAAGTTAAGAAAACAGAAAGCCTAATGTTTTGTTTTGTTTATTTCGGTGTCATCACTGCACACACCCTCACATTTACACACTGATAGATTATTCTATGATCTCATGCGTTTGATAACTGTCTTATATAACCATTTTTTATCATTATCTTATTTTGCTCGGTTCTAGATTTATAATAAATGCAAATCTTACTTTTAAGATGTTCACTGTCAATGCATGGTGGAAAGGGAAAAAATATAACAGTCATTTGTACTATTAAATTGAAAAAATCAGTACAAATGAGAATGAATGAAAAAATGTTTTATTTTTAAAATGCAGGCTTATGTTTTTGTTATATTCAAGTATCTATATTCTTAAACTTTTTTGCAAAATTCCATTTAGAAAACGGCGCTATAGAGGCTTAGTGGTCAGTAAATAAAATATTATTTGTTTTACAAAAAACGAAATATGTTTTACCTATGCATTCGGTCAAAACAAAATGGCCTTTATACAATGTATGAATTCTGACTGATACGAGACACGACACTTGCGGTTTTTTTTCATCATGTCAGTAACATACTTATTTTTTTTAAACCTATAGATTTAGCTTAAGTAACAATTTTTTTTTCAAAAAATAAAACCAGTAATAAAAATAATATACTCAATACTATTATATTATAGTATTTTTTTTTCAATATTTAATCATTTACTTTGTTGTTATTTGAAATTCGCGAAGTTAAATTTTATTAACAAATTTACATTCACAAAGCGATCCCAAATGGTTTTAAATTATATGAAGAGTAAGCAAGACGAGCTTTTAAGCTCATTTCAGTAAATAGCGCTCTCCGATAAACATAAAACGTTTTAGTTATTATTCAATTATAAAACTTTCTCGAGAAAATTTACAATAGCGAATATATAAAGCAAAGCTATTAATACATACTTTGAATGTTTTTTATGAATATTTCAATTTTAGTATATTTGCTCTATTAAATATATTTCCCAGTATTTGTCAGGTCCATGGTACAGTGGATAACGTATGTTCTGTTATATGACATAGATGTTTGTGACGTCTACAAAATGACCATTCCAATCCTAGAATAATGGATGAGTGAGAGCGAAAGCTAACCACTAGTTCTATCCTACCTTAATGTTTCTATCTCTACTCTCTTCGAGAGGCTGAGCATCCAAGTAACAAGTGGTTTTTTTAAAAAAAACTTTATTTGAGATGTCTCTATTAGGAAGACATATGCTCTACACTGAGAGCGGACATGAGCTAATAAAAAAATATTTCTACAATAATATAACCCTTTATCTTTGACTTTTGTTACGATTCTCAATAAGTTTTGTCTAAAAGTTGCAGTGCATTATATTTTTGGAAGGTCTGTACAACTTGTTTTCTATCGGACGAAGATTGATTCCTCATACAAATTTCGTTACCACCAAACCGAAAATGTTTGGTTTTCTGATAATACTTATAAACTCATTATTAATACCTATTTTTAATGTTTCTTTTCTTTATTTGATTAAGTAACGAATATGCAAATCCTCGCTTAGTAGCGGACAAAACAATTAATGGAATACAACCAAAAGCTTAATAGCCAAAACAAAAAATAATCTAACTTCGAAAAAAATCCGCGGTAAATTTCCATTATTCAAATGAGTGTCTCGAGAAAAATGAAAGATATAAAGGGGTTAGATAGGGAATAAGTGGAAGGGCATAATTAAAGAAGATTAAAGAGCCGCAATCAACTGGACTGAATAGAAAGTTTAGACGACAAAAGCAATTTGACTTTTTGATTATTTCGACTGCACCGTGCCGACAAAAGGATGAAAGTTCAAACGTGGTGAAAAGAATAAATTAATCAAGTAAAATTATATTATTATGCAAGTAGTTTTTATTTCTGAAGAAAAGAATATTTAAAATAATTAAAAAAAACAAAGGAGTTATAAAGAGTTAAAGATTTTTTTTAATTAAATAACCACAATAAATTTACAAACGTTGATTGTTTGACCGTTATTATATAAAAATAGACATATAGTTTTACTATTTGGGTTTTTTTAAATATATTAAATATACAAAGAAAAAGCCTAATTGTCAGCTAGATCTCCAGATATTAAGAAATTTAAAAATCACATGATATAAACTAAAAATACAGTTTTTTCATTCATTTGAAATCGAAGCAGAAGAAATAAACCATCACTTACCATGATCAAAATCCCAAATTTAAGCTGTAAACAAATTACATATCGGCTCTGCTGGAATTTGATTCTAAGCCAACCTGATCATTAAGGCAAAACTTTGTTAATTATACCACAAAGGCCAAGAGGGTTTCAGGAAATACACAAGATACCGAAAATATCTAATAGTTCTACTTATTTAGTCTATATATTTAAAAATATGCCCAAATTGATTAAATATTTTAAAAATAGTATACTTCCTTACAATTTGTATTGTGATTTCAATATATCTATCAATATTGAAACCACTCTAAATAGATAAAAATATTATAATTCATTGTATGAAAGTATGTGATGAATTATGATTTTTATACGGTCAAAATTAGATTGTGGTTATTAATCAGAACCGAAATACCGATATTTTGCACTAAAAAAACTTCATAAACATTTTCAATATATTTCAATACCTAACATTGACCACTCGGTTACATGATACCATTTTTTAAGTCCTTGAAAAGTCCGTCGCATTTAACGAGACAATGTACGAAAACGATAAAAATAATATCGTTTATTTTATACATACGATAGTAAATTTAACGCTTTGAATGATACAACTTGTGTCGAATAACGGGATGAACAAGTTACTCGATGTAACTCGATCTCTTTCACAATCATTTTGTCCAGGGATTTTCTAGTTTGCGCAAAGTTAAATTGGAAACTGAGCCCAGTGTATCGCGTTGAAAAATTTATAGACGTGAAAATAAAACTGGAAGTGCTGTCACTTATTTCAGCGCACATATAGCTTTACTATGTGTAGGTGTTTTTTTTTCGAATAAGCAACACTTTTTCCAGCAAAAACTGATTTGATAGCTGATTAGTACTCAGTTTGGTTCGCCATTTTACTATAAATAGACTGACGCTAGAACAACGCTTGCAAATTGAGCAAATTTATTTCGACACTCTTTCCAGCAACAGTTGATGACAGCTTACAGCTGATTTGTGACCAGAATTACTTACTATTTCACCATGAATAGACTTACACCATAACGATGCTTGTAAGTTGTTTATTTTGACATTTTAAGATTAATATATAACGGGTTTTTTAAATGAATTTATAAAGACTTGTTTTGAGAATTAGCAACACGTTTTCCAGTGATATACAACTTGACAGATGATAGCTAACTTGTGCGCAGTTTGGATTGCCACTTAACTGTGAATATACTAAAAGTGTTCTATTAAAATGCAAAGTCCACGGGTTCGAATCCCCGGATTTACACTTACATTGACTGGTTTTTAACCGCTGTATGAACTTCTTTTCAAGTGTACGGACATATGTGACTATTAATTTTTCTCTCGGCAATTTCGTTCTAAAGACTGGATAAAGAAAAAATAATTAATTAAATAACAAAGGTTATCTGGCGTTATTTTTTTTTATTCTTACCCTCTTTAAAAAAGAAAGAGATTAAGAGGCTGAATAACACCCAATCAACTTCTGTTAAAATGAGCTAAAAAAATCTGAATTATTTTTGTAGCCATAAAAGCTCATGGTCTCAATTTTCTTATTTTTGTTGAATCAATTTACCGTGTAAGTCGTATATAATATAATTATTGTCTTTGAGCTCAAATATGCATATATATTTTATTAGTACACATTCAATATTGAAAAAAAATCTTCAAAAACGCTGACAATATCATTCAAGTTCGTGAAATAAGGCACAGTTTTCGTCTGAGTCATCTTGCAAAGAAGTCTAGAAGACCCACCTGTAATTTGATTTCTCCATTTTGCCGTCTGCATAGCAGTCTGTCTATGCCAGAGGTGCTTAAAATATTCATCATACAACGCTCGATATAACGAGATTTGAAAATACATGACATATTGCCAGACTATATCATCATTTTGTTATGGCTGTGATGTATTTACATAAAAAAATATTTCAATGTCGCGAAGAAATGCATTCACAGTTATCGACATTCAAATAATAAATGGAATTGAACGAGAAACAAAATAAAACAAACGTCTCAATCCCAAAAGCTGAGTTATAAGTAAATTCAATCGTTAGTAAGCATCACTTTTAAGGTGTTCACTGTCAATATTTGGTGGAATGGCATTATAATAAAAATAATAAAACATTTTTAGTACCTTTTCCACATAAAATTCATTAGATCAGTCTAATAACCTGATCTAATAAATTTTATGTGGAAAAAGTACTAAAAATGTTTTATTATTTTTATTGTTAGTAAGCATGTTTTAATAACTTCAATCAAACAACATAATTTGTCTCCGTGTACAAAGCTATATACAGTCTGCGCAAGAATTTTTCGCGAACCTTACGAAAATTCACTTTTGTATTTTAAAATGTCTTTAAATAACACAAATGAATTATATCTTTATAAATATCATTACAGATATATCTTAGCATGTTTACACATTTCAAATATAAATAGTTTTACCTTTGACACAATTTGTAACAGCTAATAATGAACTAATGGTAGTAGAATTTAAAAATTGTTGTGTTCATAAATAATTTTAATTTTAATATGCAATTGTTTTTTTTATCTATTGTTAATTATTGATAATTTTTAACATCCAGGGAATATTAAACTGCATTGAAAAAATCCATGATTTCTTCACATTGAGGGCGGACATGGATTAAAAAAAATATTTGCGAAAAAAAAAGTATAAATTTGAGGTATCGTTACCTTAATTTGAAAAGGTTCTAACTGACATTTTGACATAAAATGAACTTTTGGTCGGAAAATGTATTTGCCACAATCTAACATATATATTAATTTCAGATTCATAGATTTTTAAATAAAGAAGTCAGCAGGATTCAAGATTTCTATCTAAACACAGTAATTTTACAAGCTTCTAAGAAACAATAGGACTTTTATAATCGATTTTTAAACAACATTCGTATGATCAGTCAAATATTCTAACGCTCGTATCTCAAAACATGGTAAAGTGCAAATAGAACATTTTCAAAGTAAGGTAACGGTATGTCAAATAAATTTTAACGTACTTGACAATCCTCTATATCCCCTTGACCCATTTTCTTTCTTATGAACTTATTACATGGATTAACGGATGTATAATGTATGTTCTCTAAGCATTTTTTCTGCAAAAAAATGTATCAAACCTCCGCCACGAAACAATAATCACGAATAAAAACACTAACAGATAAAAACAATAAAAAAAACACGAACCTAATAAATTCAAGTGAACGATACGAAGGTTTTGTCAATAACAAAAAGTCAATCTACTTACGTGCCGGAAACCGTTCTTTTACTTATTCCTATAAAGTAACTATGTTATGCCAATGTTATCTGAATGAATAGCGGAAAAGCTTTTGGAAAAATCGTTTTCTGCGAGGATGATTTTACGAGTTTTCGTGTTAAGAGATTCGTATGAACGATACAATATTGTTTTATCAATTTATTAAACAACAGACAAATGGAAATAAAATGGTTATTATAATGAATTGAATAGCCGACTGCAACGTTACAGGCTTTTTTTTTCACAACAATTTATTGACATTTAACTTATATTAAAGCTAAATAGTTAATGAGTTAATAGGGTCGTGAAGGGAGACTATATTTTTAATCGAATATCACACGTTGGTACGATGTGACTAGGGTTGCCAGTTGTCCCGGATTGGCCGAGATTGTCCCGGAATTGGTATCGCTGTCCCGTATCCCGGATGAGTACTAAATTGACCCGGAAATTTGAGGAAATCCTGAAAATGTATAGGATTTTGGAAAATTGGAATTGGGAGAACTAAAAAAAAAGTTTTGGAAATAGTCTGGAGACAAAGTAGGGTAAGAGATTGAAGATTAATCAATCCCGGATTTTAAAAAGGCTTTGGATTGGATACCCTAATTCTTGGGCTTTTTGGATTCGAAAGTCAGCAAATTGGATAAAGGTCCCGGATTCATTTGCAAAAAAATCTGGCAAACCTACTTGTGACCGAATTTGTTTGATACTTTGAATATGTTATTTAACCATCTAAGACCAATTTCAACGCATTCAAATGACGTCCTATAGAGAGCTGGCAGACCTCAATTTATAGAAGCACTTGACGTTATTTACTTCATTTTGTTTTCAACTGCAAACAGTGTTTAACCTTTTAGCTGCCTTAGATTATTAATAGTAATTACCTAGCACGCCGGCTGTAATACTGTATAATATAGTTTGATTTATGATGATGTCCCATTGAAGCAGGGGTATAAAAGAAACCAATGAACCGGAACGCATTAAAAAAAATATACGTGTTTTTACTATGAGGAGGAAAACTACCTTCAGCGGATTTCATTACCGGTGCGTTGCTTTGGTTTGCTCCCATAGATTTAAGTGTTGGTTAATTAATTCTAAATATATTTCAAACCAATAACATACGCGCATTGTGTTGAAATCAATCCTACAAAATTCATTATTGTTATACATTCATATATTCATTGAGTAAGTAGTTTGTGTACACAACAGTTGTGATATCTTGAAACATAACATTCAATTAATAATAAATAAAATACGCAAAGGTAAAGACCAACAGTACACAGCACTATATAATTTACTCATAATCATGTATACGTATGTATATTTAAGCCAACAGTGTTGTCAATAATATATAATATAGTTCAGCATTAGGCTAAAAAATATTTCCCCACAGCTTGGGAAACAGTTTTACAGTACTATATTTTTAGTAAAAATAAAGAATGCTCTCGACTTATTGTTAAATTGGACAATTCAAAACTTTTTGTTTCTATGATCAAAGACGCAATTTGGTTATGATCAAAGAGACGATTATTTTACTATGTACTCTGCGGTACCTTGTCTGAATTTATTGTGAACAGTAAAAGGATTTTTTTTTACTATGTTTAATGAAGTGACGAATTGTGTGACGTCACTAACTATTATTAAAAAAGTGTTTTTTTTAATATTTTACATTATTTTTCTATATCTAGAATAAGAGTTATAACGAATAAAATACTGTTGCCGTCGAGAGCACGTGAGGTAATGAAAGATCGTTTTATTACGGTAACATGTTTTTTTTTTTATAATTAAAAAATAATCAATAAATGTGTGAGAGACTTTTGATTGTTTACACTATCTAGAAACACGCTTTGAAGTATGCATTTACAACGAGTAATCAATTAAGTATACGATGCTTTTGCTGTACGAAATTTCATATCGGGAAAACCGAAAAGACATCGAATACCAGATTATCAGAGCATATGACAGCCTTTAGATTGAAAAAAGACAATCTAGACAGTCTACTTATGCTAATCATTTAATTTCAGAAAAGCACGTGTTCAATCAGGAACAAGGGATAAAAATTTTGCACCCAAATACGGACGCTCATAAAATATTTTTTCAGGAAATTTTAGAAATAAACAGAGCGCAATTGAACAGTCTTCCGATTTTAAATGACCAGACCCATGTGCCGAGTTCTCCACTTTTATACTCTATATAAATATAATCATAAAACCTTTTCCAACAAACAAAAATAAATATAATTCTTAAAACTACTCACCATTAAAATTTGTGGGCATTCCCACCTTTTCGCCAGCAATCTCTTTGAACTCAATGATACATTTATTTCTTATATAAATACGAAAAATTCATTTGCTAAGCGTCAGTTCAAGTTCATTCGTGCACTTGAACGCCTGAAGATACCGAAAGGCGAAACCCGGGCCGTTAGTGACAAAAATAAATTGTGTGAATATACATAATTTTAACGATTCAAATTTATTAATGAAATTACACCAATTACATATAATTATATCAATTAAGTAATCCTTCGTCAGCCGCTCGAAATACTATGTTATTTTTTTTGAAAGATAAACTGAATAAAATAAAAAAAAATCTAACCATGATGACAAGATCACCTGCCAGTGGTCCGGTAGCTGTTAAAGTGAGAGCTCCGGGGGGTCTTGTTGCTCTAAGAGCAGCCCCCGCTAGGACTGCTGCAGGACCCTCAGCCGACCCAGCAGCTGCACGCATTTGATTTTCCGGTTCAGCTCTAAAATAAATATTAAATTCAAATTATCGTAAATGATTCATCAGATTAACTAAATATAATGCCGTATTCCTTTTTCATATTTTCAATTTCAAATTTTTATGAGAATACAATGCCAAAACGATAGAATTACACCGTTGGATGCTTATAGAGTTATACCGTTATTTGTTACCTTGGATTTGAGCGTGTGAACTCTAGAAATTTGTTAGCATAAAAGTCAGCACAAAAAGAGTTGAAGAATTAGAATCAAAATTAACATTTTGCATTTTTGACAATTTTGATTTAAGAATTCCAAATGAATCTAAATATTATACATATCCAATACACGAATACAAAAATAGTTGTGTTCTAAAATAAAATGTTAAAACCACATCCAAAGATCACCAATGGTATCGAGCTCGAGATGTGAAAATGAACCAGTCGGCAATCTATATTTTTCAAAGGTTAATAGTATATTTTTCATATTAAAAAAGTCCTATTTTTTACTCATAAATAATATTTATAAGTAAAAAATAATATTTATTAGGCATAAATATTTTTAGTATAAATTATTATAATTTAAAATTTTGACTGAAGCGGGTTCGGTGGAACTTCAATATTTAATTTGAATCGTTCAAATTATATAAATTCACACAAGTTTTGTCACTAAGGACCCGGGTCTCGCCTTTCGGCATCTTCACGCGTTCAAGTGTACGGATAAACTTGAACTGACGCTCGGCAAATAAATACATCGTGGTTATATTATAAATAAATTTATCACTAAGTTTAAAGCCATTGATGGGTCGTTAGTGACAAAGCTTGTGCAAATGAACATAATTTTAACGATTCGAATTTATAAATTATTATAATTTAGAACTTCGACTGAAGATTCTTGATGGAAATTTAATGTCAAATTTGAATTAATTTATTCTGTATACTTCCATAAATTTTGTCGATAACGACCCGGGTTTCGCCTTTCGGCATCTTCTGGTTTTATCTGGTGAACGAATTCACTTGAATTGACCGAGTCGTTATCGACAACATTTATGAAAGTGTACAAAATAAAAATAATTCAAATATAAATTATTACTTTTTTTGAAACTACAAAAAATAGTGCTCCTATGTTTTTTTTAGATTTTCTCAAATGTCGATTTTCGTAAAATGTTACGTTATGATTCTAAGCTACTCATTTATTCTAAGTAAGCCGCATCAAAAAATATTTCACATAATGTTTCTTAAATAGGCGATAAATATATATTTTTTCACTTTTAGGGTGTTCACTGTCAATACTTGGTGGAAAGGCATTATATTAATAAAAACACAATAATCCTTTGTACTTCATTCCACTTGACAAGTTTTTCACTTGACACTTTTCAGTTGACAATGCTCGCAATGAGCGAAACCGGTCCTGACATATTAAATAAAGTGGAATGAAATACAAAGGATTATTGTGTTTTTATTAATATATTTTTTCATTTGATTATCTTTAGTTCAGTTAAAGCCCACCTGTGCAAAAACTGTGCTTGGTCATTGAAATTCCTGGCTATCATTCTATAAAGCTTCTTAGATTTATCTCTGACAGCCAAATGGAAGAGAGAGTGCGAAACAATTTGGTTCGACTCCGGCGAAGAGTGGAAGGTCACTCGGATGCTAACATGACGAGAAGTCCGCGGTAAATTGACCAATCGAGTGAGATCTGCAATCATTTAAATAAATTAAACATATTTGTTTAGTTAGATTCATTATTTATCGAGTGACAGTAATTATTATTTCATACTACTTATAGTTAGGGCATCCAATCCCGGGATCCGGGATCCCGTAATTCCGGGATCCCGTTAAATTTTCTGATCCCGAAATTCCGGGATTGAGATGGCCGCGATCCCGGGATTTCGGGATTGAGAAATTTTGAGCAAATTCTCGAAATTTACACGAAATTTTGAGGATTTTAAATTCCTCGGTGAGAAAATCTCAATCCCGGGATCCCGGGATTCAAAATAAATCAATCCCGAAATCCCGGGATTGGAAAAAGGCTTCGGGATTGGATACCCTACTTATAGTGGACAGCAAAGATATTATTGTGTGTATTGGAATTTACTGTGTACTTAAATATATAAACCAATATCAATTTAGGTTAATAATAGGGCTTGTCGGTTTTAAAAATCGGTTTTTTAGCTTAATTTGTGACATTCAAAAACCGGCTTTTCTGAATTTTCCATAAACGAGTCTATAAACAGAAGGATAGGAAATTTGGATCTTTTATTTGATGGCTAAAAGACCATATGCCCCAAATCATTACCCAGCGAAAGGGTATTTTCGATATCAAGAAATTTTGTTACAAAACGATCAGTGTGTTTTCCTTAAATCATATTTTCTGAAGAGTAACACCAAACAATTTCTAGTTTTGCATTATTATGTATATAAATAAACAAAATAAAAATTTTCGCTATTTTACAATATTGACATTCGACAGGTTTTTTCAAAAGTCGGTTTTTGTATAAGCCCTAGTTAATACAGAAACGTAATAGTTTCACAAGAATTCATGAGCACATTGTTGTGAAACTAACATAAGCACAATGCTTTTTTAACGTTAAGTAATCTCAGCTTTTTTAAAAGTATTTTTTAAATCATCGTGCAAATTATAGCATGAGAAAATGTTTTTTGACTTTAATACTACTTGCTTACCCTTCCTTATAGTTTTAGCAAATTTCAGATTGGTATTTGTGCAACTATCTTCCTGCCCACCGCACACACCGCAAGTATCCTCGATGAGGGTAGAATTTTCGATCCCATCGCATCCCAGCCTGTGGCAATTTCCCTGGAATTAAATCCCTATCAGCTGATAGTCAACAAAGATAAGAAACTCAACGTAATAACAATAAATTTGTTGATGTTGTGAAATTTATATTATCCCACACGAATATAATGTATTCGTGGAAGGTTAAAGGAAATAATATTTTTACTAATATTAATTAAGCTTCATCTTGCACATTTTTACTTGTTACATTTTTATTTAAAATTTAAGTAAACGTCGGATTACCCTACTCTAAATTGTTACCTTTGCTCCCTTCCCTCCACTTTTTTCCTATATATGTTACCTTTTCTCTCCCCATTCCTTTCTTTTTTTAAATCAAATGTACAAAAAAAAAAAACAACAGACAAACCCAAAGCATTCTAAAAAAAGTAAATAGAATAAATTAAATGAAATGGGCCCACAACATCTAAATTAGAAGAAAAAAATATATATATAATATTTAACCTTAGATGAAAGGGAGATTGGAGCTCGGCTCCACAGTTCCCCGTATAAAGATGAAATGACACTGATGAGATAAGTAAACGTGTATTATTGAATATAAATGCTAGCAATATATCCTACATTAAGATTTGTTTGAACTTCAAATGTGTCAATACAGATATTTTATACTAAAACATGAATTTTTAGTTTCCAAATAATCTTTTCTGTCTTGTTTGCCTTACCTACATGCCCGTTGGAAACAAATAGCAAAATACAGTCGAAAGATTGAATTTGTCACAGCACAGGGGAGCCATTTGAAATTTTCAAATATTTTCAGTGAATGCAAAAGTATCCTGGATGAATAAATTCTTGTTTTTGCTTAAAGAAAACATGTAAATTTTCTTTAACATTAATAAGCAAGAAGATATTTTTACTTTTGGTTTCACCATTTTTTGAAAAATAATTTAGTTTCATAAAATTTGAGTTTAAGTTATTCGCACTTTTACTTACAATAATAATTTAAAAAAATAAAACTTCAAAAATGACAAAATCAGACAATTTTATTTTGTATGAATATATTATGTTATATTATGTGTTATGAATATATTAACTAAAAGCTGATTTCATTTAAGATTTCGACTGAAGGTGCTTTCTGGAATTTCAATCCTAATTTTTAATCGTTCAAATTATGTACATTCACAAAAGTGGGAAAACTTCAAAATCCCATCATCCCCTGTAAGAACTGACTGTAAAAGTGTCATTAATTATTTACACTCTCTTTTCAAATGCAGGCTTATAAATTGGTGTGAAAAAAGTAATTATTCAAATGTATATTAAATTTAAATCGTTCAAATTATGTACATTTGCACACATTTTGTCACTAACGACCCGGGTTTCGCCATTCGGAATGTTCAGGCGTTCAAGTGCACAGATGAACTTGAACTGACGCTAAGTAAATGAATGTTTCGTGTTTATATAAGAAATACATGTATCATTGAGTTTAAAGCCATTGCTGGCGAAAAGGATTAGCCCATGGGAATGCTGAGTATTTTTAAGAATTATATTTATTTTTGTTTGTTGGAAAACGTTTTATGATTATATTTATATAGGGTAGAAAAGTGGAGCACCCGGCATATGTATCTGTTCATTTAAAATCGAAAGACTGTATATTGTACATAGTTCACTTAATTTATAAGAAAATTAATGTGAAATAAATTGAATTGTGTATGCTGAAATTCTTTATTGAAAAAGTACGCTCAAAATTATACAATGATATTCTTACTAGTAGAATGAAAAAAAAGTAATTTGTCAGCCTTATATTTGTCTTAATAAAAATTCTTACGTTTATACAAATGTGGTGCTCGTTGTCATAGGAACAAGGAGTTCCGTCAGGTAGCAGTTCCCCACTCCTCACCACTTCTCCCAACTCCCATTGAATACACACTACTCTGCAAAGCATATCTTCTGAAAAATAAATATATATTATATCAATACATTTTACCACTTCAAATGTATATAACTAATTTCCAAATCTGACTTGGTATTTAACAAAAATATATAAACATATAATAAAACAACTAGCTGTAAACCCGTTGCCCAGCGACGTGAGATTTTTGTTGCATAGTATTTAATTTTCTTTTATTTTATGGTATTTTATTATATGTTATTTTATTTTATTTTATTTTATTTTATTTTATTTTATTTTATTTTATTTTATTTTATTTTATTTTATTTTATTTTATTTTATTTTATTTTTATTTATTTTATTTTTATAGTTAGCAGAAATTTCGTAAATTATTTGATATTTGGAATAATGTTTAAGTTTGCTTACAACCATTTTTCGTAGTAGCAGAAATTCGTAAATTATTTAATTTTTGGAATAAAGTTTAAGTTTGCTAACAACCATTTTTCGTAGTAGCCGAAATTTCGTAAATTATTTAATTTTTGGAATAATATTTAAGTTTGCTAACAACCATTTTTCGTAGTAGCATAAATTTCGTAAAGTATTCAATTTTTGGAATAATGTTTAAGTTTGCTAACAACCATTTTTCGTAGTAGCAGAAATTTCGTAAATTATTGAATTTTTGGGATAAAGTTTAAGTTTGCTAACAACCATTTTTCGTAGTAGCAGAAATTTCGTAAATTATTGAATTTTTGGAATAAAGTTTAAGTTTGCTAACAAATATTTTTCGTAGGAGCAGAAATTTCGTAAATTATTTAATATTTGGAATAATGTCCAAGTTTGCTAACAACCATTTTTCGTAGGAGCAGAAATTTCGTAAATTATTTAATATTTGGAATAATGTTCAAGTTTGCTAACAACCATTTTTCGTAGTAGCAGAAATTTTGTGAATTATCGAATTTTTGCAGTAGTAGCAGAACAGATGCCGTAAATTTTTAAATTTTGGGACATCAGTACGCACACATTTGTGGGTTGTGATTATTTTATCGGCTATTAATATATAGATATTTTGACAAAAAATAGTCCGAAATCCTTAGAGCATTAAATGTTAAAATGTAAAATTATGCCTCATACCTTTTTTATAAAAAAAAACAATGTTTTCAATAATTTGTTTTTTTAATAACATGCCCGCTCCCAATGTGGAGAATATAGACTCCTAATGGAGTTTATCTCAACATAAGTGTTTCTACGAGAACTGCTTGTTACTTAGTTGCTCAACCTTTCTTTTTCTTCTAAAGAGAGTAGGGATAGAAGGCTTAGACAGGATAAGTGGTAAGCTAATCGCTCTCGATACGTCCCGTTCATAATTTGTAGCCATCTTAAATAAATTAAAGTACATAAATAATTTTAAAGACCTCAATGACCGGATGATACTTTAAACCAATATGAAAAGGCTCTGAGTATTTACAAAATAATTGTACGTCGATATATAACCAAATCTCAATTGTATCTAACATAAGCAAACGATATTCTATGGAGGATAGCAAAATGTTACAAGTATCACATATGAATTAAACAAAAAAAAAAGGTATTTTTTCTATATTATCAAAGAAAATTTAATTACGATGTTTCGATATTATTACTTTTTTGTGATATAATAAGAGATTTTTAGGACGTGTTATACACCATTTTAGCTAGTTGCGTGGACGAGTGTCAATGTCGTTGACTTAGATCACGAAGGCAACGGGGTCAAATCCCAGTTCGGGCAGTTTTTTAAGATTTATTTTTCAATCGATTTATGGATTTCAGTCCAAAGGCCTGTATGTGATGCCCCATCCTATCCTCAAACGGGAGTATCAAGAGCTATAAGCTTACCATCTAGTCATATCATAATCCTCTCCCTCTATCCCTACTCTCTTTAAAAAGGAGATGAATGATGAGCAACTGAGTAACAAACAGTTCTAGTAGAAGAAAAATATACTAAAAAAACCTCCATTAGGAGACAATATGATCCACATTGGGAGCGTATATCGATTTAAAAAATTGAGAAAAAAATATATTTTACATCCTTTTTGTTGAAAGAATTATTCCATTTAAATGATCAAAAACAACATTGATTGCTGAAAGGCAGGGCTATATATTTTTATTTGTTGGACGTATTTTGTAACCTTCTTCCGTATCGTATGGTAACCAATGTCCAGTGAGTCTGGTGCAGAATTCTGCTCTAGCGTCCGACACAGCTGATATATCACAGTTGTTTTCCAGTCGACATGGGAGAGCTTCTTCAGTTTCACCAACACATGGATCACCACCTAATTCTGGACTGAAAATGAAAAGCATATGAAAATACGCAACTGAAAATATAGTCGAATTTTTCACTTTAAAATTCGCATCTGAGCTGGGAGGAAAAGGAAAAAAATGTTTTAAACATCGTGGTGACGTTATATGTTGTTTCTGTCTTAAGAGCTGTATATATCAAATTAAAAAATAATCTGATATTTGTGAAATATTTTATCTTTGATTTGATTCCCAGTGATTAAAGAAATATTCAAAATATCTGGTGATATGAAAACATTAAGCTTTGATGCTAAGATTTTGTGACATATGCAAATTATGAATTATACACAACCTTGAATTTCACGGAGACTTCTAAACTGGTGTTTAATCGATATAATCTAATATTAATCAATGAATTCAAACTTAAAAGCTTAATTTAGATAATAAATCAGCATTTGCAGCTTGCATCCTTTTGATAGGACGTGTATAAAATTTGATACATAGTGATTATCGAAAAAAAGCTGTTATGAAAAAACTGTAGGTAACGTTCTTTTTCCTTTCCACAGCCGATATGAAACAAAGAAAAGAATCTCGAAGCTTAAGTAGGTACGTTCACTTTAATATTAAAAAAACTAAACAAAGATTAAAATGGTAGAACAATTTACAGAAGCTGACTTTGAATTTCCCATAAGTTCTAATAATTGGATATTTCTTTGAATTGTATTGAACCATCCACTTACTGTTTTAGCAGCAAAACAACTACAGATAATTATGAATTATCATCGTATGTATTGTATAATTTAAAATAAAACTAGTGTGTGTTTTTATAATAGAAAAAATAAAATCATTTAAGTAACGCAATAACATTTGAATATTTATCACTAACTTTTCCGGTTCTAAGCTCAAAAAATTCGACCCCAATACCCACATTTTCTTAAATATCTATTTTAATATGGGTGATACAATGTTTATAATTAAGGTATTCTTATATTATAGTTTTTTGGACCTTTTGTAGTTTATATAAATACGCGATAACGCGATAAGCGATCGTTCGTGAGATAGCTGGACTAAACTCGTCAGTTGCAATTTCATATGTGTGCTGGGATGACGTCTTTTTTACGCGAAACTTAAAATATGGTTATTTATTAAAAAAACACGGATTTTTGTAAAGAAAATGTATGAAGAATGATGCAGGGAGCTATTTCAAGGCCTTTAGATTTTTTTTTTTTGAAATTCATAAGAATAAGGCCAATAATGAGGAAACTACTGGGGTCCCTAAACGATCCCCATCGGCAGAGAAGTATTTTTCTAGTCTCCGAGCCGCGAGAGTTAAATGTGTTACGTATGCATATAACTGCATCCACTCTGTAGCCCATAAATTAATCTATCAATCATATTAATTAGATCTAAATAATTACGTGCCTAACCAAACAGAAGCGTTTACTTCGCAAAGGTAATGAATTTACCGTTCAATACCAGACAAATATAGCATAGTTTTGCGGATATATGTAGTTGATACAACATAAAACACAATATTTATCATTTTATTTATGTTACAAATGATTTTCCAAATAGAACATGTTTTTAGTATTAATGTGTTTACTGTCAATACTTGGTGAAAAAGCATAACACTCACTAGTACTTATTTCACTTTTATTTTATTATTGTATATGCTCAGGACCGGTTTTGCTTATGAAGAGCATTATCAATTGATTAAATGATTCTTTTGTATTATATTATCAGTTGATAATGCTCGTCATGAGCGACGCCTTATCATATAAAATAAAAGTGGAATTAGTACAAATGAGTGTTTTATTTTTCGGGTATTAAGAAGGTAAAAAAATAATATTTGTTGACAGTTGCAAGAAAAAATTAGTGTTGTTAGTGAATCTGAGATTTTAAAAATAATACATCGCTACCATATCGCTTTCAGTGAAATAAAGTAAAAAAGGTATGTTTTATGAATACGCCAATCGATTGCTGAAAGGTAAACCTTTATAATGAAACACTACTTTTTTTTAAATGCCCCTTTTAAAGAAAAATCTTACATTTACAGAAATTGATATTGCCCGGCAACTTTAAAGCATTAGCGAGATAAGTAAAATAACTAGATAAAGATTAACCTACTCCGTTAACCGTAAAAGAAACTTAATACGACCATATTTCGCTTTTTAAAAAGAACAACACAAACCTTAATTAAATAACCAATTATCTCGAAACTAGTATTTTCGACGTCTCACACTGTTGCTTTAGGGTAGCGATATGTAACTTATATTTTTAATTAGCTAGCACTGCTTATTTTACAAACCGGATAACTCAACATAAGAAAATCTTTCAGGAAATAAAAAAAACACCTAATTGCTTAACCATCAAACGGAAAATTCTATAAAACACTCCGTTGTTCTTATTTGTAAGTAAAAATATATATGTTATACTTTTTTTTATTATATGCAAGAATTTTGTATCTGCTTAATTAGCCAGTTAAGCAGTTGATAAATCCAATTTATAAGTGAATTTAAAAATGAATCCACGGAAATTTTTGCTATGAAAAAAGCTCAAGTACATTCATTTAGCTATTGGACCGGCAAGGAATTAATCAGCGTAAATAATATTTTTTTCGAAACTCAAAATATGTTTTTATAGATACTCGTTTCTACCATTATCCCTCCGATTTGCTGCCTACCCTCTGCCCTTTATTGATTAACACGATGTACATATACAGTGTCAGTTTGTATGCGTCTCGTTTTAGACGGTAGGTACCTAATAAGCTTGCTGATTGCCTGTTAGTTAATCTCCTTTGAAAGAGCTCGCTCAAAGACGCAACCGCGGTACCGGTACATGTCAATTCCGTAGGAATAAAGCACCTTTCAAAACCAACAAGCTGATTATCTGGTTATGAATTATAATTATTTAAGAATTATTTTTAAACTCATTATAGTTACCTTTCTAATTTTATTGATTTTTAATTGGGTGTTATTTTTTATATCAAATAAGTAGAATTTATTTGTAAGAGGTCCAAAACATTGTAATTACATATATTATAGTTTTTAAAAGTTATTAATTTATAATCTGTATCAGTACTAATAAATTATTTTGTGACAGTGTTTGAAATCACTCCAGATCTTAATAAATTATATAGAATTGGTACATTTTTTTAAAAATATGAATATTTTTTTTTTTCTCCCGTGAACTTCTTATCACTGTAGCGATCACGCGCTTCCATCTGCAACGATGGTAAAGGAATACAATTTTTCAAAAACTTGAAAGCAATGAAGGAGACTAAAATAACTTTGACGCTAACGCGTCCTGGTACTTGAAGCTCCATAAATTCGATATCCAAAAAAACTATTTTTTTCTAATACATGTACTATTTTTTACTCAATGTAGAGCATACGGCCTCTTATTGGAGGCATCTCAAAATAAGTTTTTATACGAGAAATACTTCTTACTTAGTTACTCAACTTCTATTTTTTTTCAAAAAGTGTAGGGTTATAAAGAAATAGGCTAAGATAGGACTCAATCTTCCTACACTACGTTACCGTAGAATTGAAATGGTGGGAGGGAATTTTAAAACATCACACACATTCATTCAAAGCCAACGACGATGACCACTGTGTAACGGACCTTACTTATGTATTGTATCAGAATGATTGCAATCATCAAGACCTATTATAGTTTTAACTGTTTTTTGTATTTGTAAAAATCACACGAATCTAAAAAAATCATTTTCATTTTTATGTTATGGATATTATCGGAAAAAAATTATAGTTAAAAATACGTTGAATATATTTGATCATATCCCAAAACGGTGAAATCTATAGTTAAAGTGTCTACGTTTAACTGTATTTTAAAAACCAATTAAAAATACAGACAGATCAAGAGTACATGAAATTGAAAAACACTTGAGTGTCGAGATTGACAAATGAATCAAAAAGCAATAAATTTGTATGTTCTATAAGATGTCTTAAAAACTAAACGACTTACTTCATTACCCAACTTTCTATTTTAGGTAAGCATAATTAGTTTACTAATTAATAAATCAGTGGACGTTTTTTATTTTCAACGAATAAAAATTTAGTATTTTCATCCTTTTTGTTGCCATTTAAATTGACTTATCTTTTTTTTGTGAAACTTCGAAAACCAGGTGAAACTGGATTTCAGAGTATGTATATTGGAATTCAAAAACCAGTTTTTTTTAGATTTAGTTTTTGTATACACTCTATTATGTATGTAAACAATATTCTTTAGAAAAGAGTTTTTTGGGATATAAAGTGATTTTCTTTGAATATATTACATACATACTGATAGATAATTTGACAATAAATTAGCTGAAAAAATAGACGTAGAAGAAATAAAAGTATTCAAACAAGAAAGCAAAATTTTATTTCCGTTATACTCTTTAGATCTCTTTTAATATTTATTTGACAATAACGCAATATTTTAACCTCCTGACTTAACATTTCACTGACTATGTAATTTATTATATGAGTTGAATGTATTTAAATATATAAAAAAATCTAGATAAAATGTCTTTAAAACAAATAAAGTTATATCTAAATGTGCGGCTTTGGCTAACAAATAATCTTATTACCCCTTACTGAGCCTTGACATGAAAAGCTCCGCAATGTTTTACGCTCCTTAGAATCAGATATCTCATATAAAATTACTGGTTTACGTAGATGCGAGCTTTAGCCGGATGCATCCAAGAGCTTTGAGAGATTGCTGGGTCTACATAGAATGAGCGGGACTCGTTAAGCCTCAATCCCGTCTCAAAAAACAGCAAAAACAATTTTACATATTCGAAGAATCTTTTCCCAACAAATAAAATTGACCAAGATTACTTATTTTATTGAATACAGTATTTATATTTTTATAAGTATTTTAAGAGACACGTATGAGGTTGACATTCCACAGCTATTTATTACTACAACAGCTTCGTTTTGAGAATGCAATTTTTAAGTTAATTTAAATTAATTAAAAAACATTAAAACAAATTTATTAATTTATCTTAGTAACTACATTTAAAATACTTAACTGTAAATGTTCAATTTTTAAAACTGAAAAAATTAAAACAAAATCCATTCAACTTTATAGATTATTGAATATTATATACATGTATTTTTATTAATGAGAAGCAAACATTCAAAAAGTGATTTTTCTAAATACAGAGCTTGAGAAATAATTATTTAAGTGTTGGAAAAGTCACGATTTGCTTGATTTTTTTTGATTTCATTATTGTAGGAAAAAAACCTTTTTTTAACACTAATTCTAATTTCTACCCATATATTTTATTATGAACAATCAGAATTGATATTAAACGTCATTTTTAAAATTTGTTTCAAATCACTTTTTGAATGTTTGCTCCTCAATTTTGCTATATTTACAAACAAGTTCATCGAGTTTTAGTTACCACTTGAACTTTTTAAGCGCATGATTTATATACGGGTCGACATGTTACATTATTCCACTCAACCAAAGTGGCTGAGTAGGTCACTTTTTATTTTTCTTTTTTTTAATCACAACACTTCGTATTTACCATATCTTTAAGAATATGAGTAGTAAAGTCACTTCTTTATTGGTCGTTATATAAGGTGACCGTGAAACAGGGGCTGCATGTACATAGCGTGTGGTAGAGGGACATCCAAATTGTTTTTCCAAACGATAATAAATTTATAATATAATACAGCTACTATGCATCTTATCCGCCTAATCAGATATTCAAAGCTTGTTGAATTTGAGTGAGGTACTACAGGAAAATTTATTAAAAACATACTTCGTCTCTTGACTGCTTTTAAAATATGTTGTCAGTGTTTCATATTTCCACTCCTCCCCGACGATACCACCCCAATCTAAAATCAAGTTAACTTCCGATACAATCGATCGCAAATAGATTATTAATATTGACCCATAAGTCGGAAGTAAACAACAATATATTAAATCCTATGTTAGCAGCTACTTATTAATTCAAAGACTTAACAAAGTTAAAAATGATATGTTTGACTTTTCTGTATTATCGTTTAAAACTGAGGAAGCAACATATCCTTAGTTTTACATGGTATATTAATTTTTTGGAAACAAAGTGTAATGAAAAACACTTTAAATCAAGTCTACTGCTAGTCTAGTACTGAAAATGAAGATTGTTATGTATATTATTTTATTTAAATAACCTGTTTAGGTATTTTATTTATACATTGTTTAAAAATATACATACAAATAATATCAGTGTGTAAAAACAGTAGATTTATTAATACTACAATGTCAAATAAAAGAAAGTTTTTCGAAGGCACGTGTCGATGCATTTGATATTTTACTTTTCATCAATAAAGAGTACATAGTTTAGTTAGTATCATGATTACATAAACATTTTAAATCATTTTACCCTATGAATGAAACTATTCATACCGAGCACCGGGCGAGAGGTGTATATAATAATAATAATTTAAAGCTATATCATACATTGGGGAATCACATCGCCGGATACGCCTCTGAACACCATATCCACATGTCCTAGAGCAGGCAGACCACGATGACCATGGACTCCATCCACCGGCTCTTGGTTTTGTTGGACGGCCTCCGATACGAGAATCAACCGATTGACAGTATCCATCCACACACCACTGGTAACAAACATTAAAAAAATATTGTACTGATAAAAATCTGACTACACGTAATTATTGTTTGATTTAAGTATTCTTAGAAATTTTTGCTTGCAACACATTCAAATCGCTTTGTTGTCTTTGTAGTATAGAAGTAAAAACTTTACTCTTACAATTAGAATTAGATGGTTGTTTAAAGTTTTTATTAATGTATTTTTGTTTGTTTTGATATTCGGGCATGGGTTTTCAGTTAAAGTTTACTCGAGTCGATTGATTTTTTTATCTGTTAAACCAAATATTTTTTTATAGCTTACCTTATCAAATCCGCATTGAGTTCCTTCCACTGGTGGTCCCTTTTTCGTGATACAATAAAGCGAAGAGTTCTGATTACCACACCAAAGATGAGTGCATGGTTCAATCAGCTCAAAGGATTTACATAAAGTGTATCTGAAAACAAAAAATAAGATGCACCAACAATTTAAAAACAAAATAAGGTCGTTTTCAGTAAATAGATCGGATTAAATAAATTATTTAATATTGTTATATTACTAATACTAACCCATCGCCATATTCCATACGACACTGCTCATCCATTGTAAATGTACTAGTGGCTCCTGGAGTTAGGTATATAAGATTTTTTCCTTTGGGAGGATTCATCAAGCATGTCCATTGCCTTAAAATAGTAATAAATTAAATTCTGTAATCTCATGTATTCCGAGTGGGATGAAATACTTATCTTTAATTAACTTTTTTTATATTTTTAATCTATGTCCACTCTCAATTTGAAGCATGTGACCTCCTGATGGAGTTATCTCAATATAACTTTTTCTACGAGGACTTTTTGTTACTCAGTCACTCAACCTTTTTTTTTTAAAGAAAGTAGTAGGGATAGAAGGATAAGGCTAGAACAGGACTAGTGGTTAATTAATCGCTTTCGCTGCGCCCATGTTGAAGTATCGTAAAGGTGGGAGGGAATTTTTTAGGCATCACAAGCATCCATGCCTCCAAATAGAAATCGATCGAAAAATTGCTGTTCGTCCTAGGATTTGAACCCGTGAGATCCGGCATGGATGCCAACAATGTTTACCGCTGCGCCATCTGATAATTTACTATACACTCTTTATTACTAATTATTTATTACTTATTATACACATATTTGCTTAACACTTTGTAATTTTCTTTTGTATGAAATACCAAATACTCACTTTTAGGGTATTCACTGTCAATACTTGGTAGGAAGGCATTATGATCAAACAATAAAATACTTATTTGTACTAATTCCACTTTTATTTATTATGATCAGGCTTTGTTAATGACTATCATTATCAACTGGTAAGAAGTATTGTATTATCTTATCACTTGATAATGCTCGCCATGAGTGAAACCAGTCGTAATTATATTACACAATGGTGGAGTTAGTACAAATGAGTGTTTTATTTTTTAATCATAATGCTTTTCCACCAAGTATTGACAGTGAACACCCTAAAAGTGAGTATTTTGTAATTCATACTTTAGTAAATAATTGTGAAAATAGTACAAATGAGTATTTGATTATTTAAATATACAAAATACTCGTAAATATTCTCACTTGATGAGCTTATGAAACTCCTTTTTTGAGCACGAAGACCAGGAAAATCGGTGGAAAGTGGCTGTCACCGTTGGAGCCATGATGGTCCCTTTTCCAACTTCATCATAGCACTGGTTTCCTGCCTTTTCGTCACCATCGTGCGTTAGACCAAGTCTGCAATAAATCATGTTATCACTATTTTACAACATAAATCATAATTATCTTACGTAGTAAATAAAATCACATTTAATATTACATTTGGGAAGGATGCTTATTCGATGATACCCATTTGTGATGTTTGGTAATGTCAATTGTCAGTTGATGAGCGAAACAGTAATAATTTTATATAAATGGATATGTTTTACAATTCTTTATGTATTTTTAGCATGCCAAAAAATTGATGATAAAGTTTTTTTTTTTCAAATTTCCTGTGACTCTTTAATGCATAAAAGAAATAAACTGCCACTGATATTTTAAAATTGGTCTAATTGTTTTACGCTAGGTCTATAGCCGAGTGATAGTTGTCGTTGCCTTTGGTTCACAGTATTAAGAAAACCATAAATTGATTTTTTAATCGAAGTATGGATTCGAACCTATAAGCATAATGTTAACAACGGTTCCAAAAACAGATCACTTATCAATAAAATAATGTATTATCAGTTCATAGTGCTAGTCATGAGAGAAACCGGTCCTGATCGCTTAAAATAAAAGTTGAATTAGTTACAAACATTTTTCTAATATAATGTCTTTCCACCAAGGATTGACCGTGGACACCTTAAAAGTATTAATATAACTTTATGACAATGTCGTTAATCAAATAAATTTTATCGTTACAATTTTTTTTTCTTGAAAGTTTGCAAATGAGGCTGAAACTAACTAAGTTAAGCCTATGCAAGCAAGCTAAATTGAATAAAAACACATCGTAATAAAACATAGATTCGAAAAAAAATACGACCTATTCAAATTTTCTCGGTATGTTTATTTTATGTCGGAAAATATTATTTACTTGACCGTGAGATTATGGGTTTTCTAATAAAACAACGAAAAATAAGACTTGTTTTCTGGATTATATGTGTATTTGTTTTATTGTGTTGGTGCTGTGTTAACAGGTAGACTATGTGGGCGCCATGAGGTGCTTTTTTCTTATTTATTCAATGTCAGATTTAAACATGATAAATTGCGCGGAGAAAACTTGCCAATATTTTATCATTTCCTTGGCAGCGATAGAAAGATTTCACTTTGGACGTTGTCTTGGAAAATCTGGTAAAGTTATACGAACACGATTTTCTCTAAATAAATATACATACATGAAATAAAACTTCAACGTCAAACATTGTCTCATGAATCCGTTGCGAAGTTGACTCAATAAATTGGAATTATTGGAATTGTTTTTTTTGGAATTATTCGATACTCAAAAAATAAAATACTCATTTGATATATCAGTTCAAGTTCATTCGTGCACTTGAACGCCTGAAGATTTTCAAAGCCTTGAGATCAAATTTTTGCGAATGTACATAATTTGAACGATTCAAATTTAATACTAATTTGTACTAATTCACTTTTTTTAATAAGATTGGTTTCATCGGTTATTAATACTTTTCATGAGCAAAGCCCATCCTGGTATTATTTAATAAAAGTGTAATTAGTACAAATAAGTATTTTATTTTTTTAATATATGTAATGCCTTTCCATCACGTATTGACAGTGAACACACACAATGGTTACTAGGACTGGTTTTTGAGTAGCGTGAGTTGAAATGGTAACAGGTACAAATTTAAAAAATAATAAAGAGCAAAAAATAAAAAATCTATAAAGGTTGAAGTAAAAATATTTTAGTATTTGAGCACTGGTAAAAAAAATAAATTTATAATAATATTTTAAAAGTGATAAATTTCTTCAATTATATTACAGGTTTCGAAATGAGTAAACTTTACTGAAAAATTATGATCTTATGTTTTTGTAAAAAAATAGTCTTTTTGGATATAATATAAAAAATACAATATAATAGTCATTGAAATTAATTTCTTGGTAACATGATCGCTATTTTTTAATTAAAAAATAAGAGTTTCAAGAAGCTGCTGTATTTTTAATTATAAATAAATTAAGAAAAATCAAGTGGCATAATAATCATTTTTGTAATTAAGTATTTCGACTGAGGGTGCTTGATGGAATTTCAATATCAAATTTGAATTGTTTGAATTTTGTACTTTTCCATGAGTTTTGTCGCTAACGACCCGGGTTTCGCCTTTCGGCATCTTCAGGCATTCCAAGTGCACGGATGTACTTGAACTGTTTCCTTCCTTTCCTATGTTATTATCTGGTCATTAATATTTTCGAAAAATCCTCATAATTATAACAAACCCACTTAATTCATTAAAAATTATATACATTCAATTTAAATTTTAATAGCCTTTTAACTTAGTGATCTACTTATATTTTTTAATATAAACGATACAAACTGTTTACTTCGCGTCAGTTCAAGTACATCCGTGCACTTGGAATGCCTGAAGATGCCCAAAGGCGAAACCCGGGTCTTTAGCGACAAAACTCATGGAAAAGTACAAAATTCAAACAATTCAAATTTAATCATTTTTGTGTTTTCAAATAATACGTATTATTTATTTTCATAAATAAAAACGCAAGTTACGAATTATATATCATTATTCTTAATCATTTTTAAATTAACAAAATATAAAATTAACACATATTTCATTAATGTTTATGTTTAGAAAAACAACCTACATATATAAAAATGCACAAAGCTGAAAATAATTTTATCAACAGTTTCACCAAAGTGTTTTATAAAAATCCAATGATTGACAGGACTTTCGGAAAATTTATAAAAAAGTACTGTTTTTATCCATCCCTGCAATAAATTATTCAAGAGATTGAAAAACATAAATCGATATTATTAACGTACATGTGTGCCATTTCATGCGCAATAATGAAAGCACTGGCAAGGCCTTCATCTTTATTAAGAGCAGTGCTCCTGGATCTGTCACAAGCACCGGATACTGGAGCATAACCTGATGGCCCTCCAATATATTCTCTTGTTAGCCAAACAGCTACATCATGGGATGAGTCATCTGATAAAAAATAACATATATATTTTTAAATTTAGTCATCAATCTTGTTCTATTTGACTATATTCGCTCCATATGAAGAGAGAAAACAGGTTTTTGAAAACCAACAAGCCCCACCAAAAAGGTTTTGGCATGTCACATTCGACACGCGTGTCATATATTCGCTATCACTACCCTAGGGCAATGTTACAATGTACATAGTAAAATGACCTATATATTTTCTTTGCGAACACACGAAGAGTATGCGAGGAAATTATAATTGTTCAAAAACTGTCAAAAATTTAAACGCAATAAAAATGTCACTTCAAAATTTATTAGGTGTTTAAATATTCACCTAAAAATATAAGTTTATAAGGAGTCGACAGATGTCTGTAGAAAACCGCTATTCGTATGCATAAAATATACGATAATATGCCAAAAAGCGTGTTGCGAGAAAAAAAAAACCTTTTTAGAAGACACACATCATAAACAACAACTTGCATGAAAATTCGAGAAGTTTATACTCACCATACCCTAGTTTTCCAAGAAGTTTATAATTCCAACGGTTGACAGCTTCCAAGGACTTTTTTGCGTTTCCTCTTTTGACTTGAGAATCTTTTTTGTCATCGTAAAATATCAAACGTGCCATTACCAAGTGTAAATTTGCATCTAAAGAAGGGTCTTTGTATATCGCACTAACCTAAAGAAAAAAAAAGTTATCTATACGTATATCTTCACCATAAAATTTCAAATAGGTTACAGTGATTTGATTATTGTTGGAACAATGAAAAATGCATTTTGACAGTATTTTTTCCAAAAATCAATTGCATTCTTCTCACTAATAAAATTATTACCACCTATGTGAAACATATGGATTTCCAATGAATGTATCTCATAATAAGTTGTTTGACGAGAACTGTTTGTTACTCAGTCGCTCAACCACTCTTTTTTTCAAAGAGAGTAGTAGGCATAGAAGGATAATACTTTCGATTGGTTCAGCGGTAACTTTGTGGAAGTTAATTTTAATATAAAATAAATCAGATTTTTCCACGTATTGTGCTACAAACTATGACATATATAACACATATTCACAGTTTGTAGCACAATACGTGGAATAATTTAAGTTATTTTATAATATATAAGAATTAGGCTAGGACAGGAATATAGGTAAACTAATCGCTCGCGTTACGCCCAGTTGTTAAAAAATCGGAAATGGTGGGAGGGACATCACAAACACCCATGCCTTCGAACAGAAATCGATAAATCCATCGAAAAAATGCTGTTCGTACTAAGACACAAACCCGCACACATTCACGCCTTTTAAAACACATCAAGGTTTTCAAGTTCATCGTAATTACAAAGTTGCTGTCATTGATTTAAATAAGTAAAACGAAGAGTCAAGTGTCGCATTAAAAACTTTAAATAAACATCTTGCCACTACGAAAATATTTTTTATATACATTTCTTAGCTACTTACAATATTCATCAACGCCATAATATACTGTCGTATCCTGTCTTTTCCGTGAAATTCGATGACCGTGTAATCGACTGCTAGCGCAATCTCTAGCCATCGTTCCTGAATTGGTGGAGCGGCTTTGTATGATTTTGACTCTACAAAAAAAACAATTTGATTATTTTTCAATGAAAAAGGTCAGTGAGTAAAAATGTGAGCGTTTTACAAAATTAATTGCGCATAACATTAAGGATTCTGTGTCAAAGCAACCCGAGAATAAGCCAGTCTCGGTTCCCGGACATTTAAATAAAACAACGTGAGACTTAAAATTTAATTTTTAATAATATTATTTTTTTCGCTGTAAACAAATAAAATTGGAAAAACTTTATACTTTGAAAACTTTGTACCCTCAGCGGAAAGCAAAAGGGATGAAACTTTCAAAGTCGTCGTTTTATTAAATACAATACAATGTGACCATTTTGTGTGCGTACGTATGACACATTTTGGTTTGCAATAATATACATAAAACTATGTACTGATCCAATTATTATTTTTTGAAGGAAGGTTTTCCGTCGGTAAAAATCAAACAAATTCCTTTGATGAAAATTTCTAACAAAAAGCAATATTATATTTTCATATATTGAATGAATTAAAAAAATCCATGTTTTTACGCATATTATAATATTAATGTGTATGTATAAATAATGGTACTGTGCTTCATGCGCAGACATTTTTTTTTATAAAAATAATACTACGTAGCTACGGTCTCGGGACGCGAGCATTTCCCAGGATTTCAGAGCTCTTAATACTATGTTATGAAAATTTTGTACAGTACCTACGTCATAATAATACACTAAACGAAATTACTCTAACCTTCAGAAAGATGATTTTGTAAGAATTTTAAGTCGAACTTTAAAAAGGTCAGAATACTAACAAAGTGAGAGACGTCGGTCCTTTTTTTAAAACTACTAATTAATTTGATAGTGATTTTTGAAAACATAATATCTACCATATCTAGACTCTGTGGTCTAGTCATAACTTTACCAACGACCAGGTTGGTCTCACAAGTCAATATATAATAAAAATGTTTTTAATTCAAATTTAAGATCTCTGACATAGGTCTTTGTGATGTATTTTTTTGTTTATTTTATTTTTTTAAATCACTACTGTAGACAAATTCAAACCATCTTTTGATATTTACAATACGTGAATGACAACTACTTTTTCTATCTCTCCTGATACATTCTCAATAAAGGTTTTTCATCAGTATTACGACAAAATATGACATCGAATAGTTATGAAAAAAATAATACGCGACCTAAAAATGTATTTACATACAGGTTTTCTCTTCTCATATATCATATTTTAGTTATATCAAGAACTGTTTGCCGCGTTTGGGTAAAGTTACAACCAACAATGCTTTATTTTCAAAAAAAGAGCTTTTGTATTTTTTAACCATTTTGGTAACACACGACTCAAGTTACATACAATATGAATCATATTAAAATCAATTGATCAAAATTTTATCTTATAAAGTTTTTCGAAGAATATGAGGTATGAGTTTCAATATGATAATAAAAATAACTTTTGCTTTATATTGGATTTTTTCTAATTAATCCTGTTTCAAATAAACAAGTGGCGTTTTATTCAAGACCTCGTTATATAAACCTCGCAATTCCGGTAATACTAGAATGTAGTTTTTTTTTTAAATCTAGAACATTTGATAAAAGATTCAGGATAATTACAAGTACAATATCAAATCTTTATAGCATTATACAAACCTTCATGAATATTTTACATTGCAATCACGTACTTGACAAATTAACTGATAAAATAAAAATAAATCAAATAAGTATTTTTCGTTTTTACTTACGTGGGTAAGGTCTGGTTTCCCAAGCAGTGTCAATAAAATATCCAACCTCGTCTTCATCATGCTTTCTGAAATGATGCACAGTACGACTTTCAGGATTCTCCGAATACTTCTTCACAGCATCTTCAATAAGCTTTTCCCTATAAACTCCATCTTCTTCTTCACCAAAATTGAAATTAATTCCATCAACTACTGTGTCTCCAGTCAAATTAAAACCACCATTGTTATCACAGTCAATACACCTTTTTTGCTTAGTAATTGTACCATTCAGATCAACAACATCTTCTTCAACATAAAACATACGCTTGAATTTATTATCGTTTTCTTTTTTACTTATTAAATCATCTGATCTGGTTTTGTCTGCATTGTTTTCATCTTGTAGTTCTGCCGTGTTTTCGTCAGAGAAATTATTACCATAATTAAAATCCTGAGGGTTAGACTTTCCTTTGTTAAGTTCGTCTTGCGATTTTGGAACTTTTGCTTTGTAAACAATATGACCGTTCAAAGGATGAGTTGTTGGCTCAACAAAATAAGACCTCCCAGCGGCGGTAAAGAATCCATAATAATTGTTTTTATTACATATAGTCATGATAGCTTTAGAATCAATTTCATACAAAACAATACCAGTGTAAAATTTGCAGTTAGTTTTTTCATCGTTTTTTGTGTCGTATGTTTCAGAATTTACGTCGGAAATCCATTCTTCTTCAAATCTTTTTCCAAATGAAAAGTATTGATTTTCTTCCAAAAGTAATATCCAGTCTTCAATTTCCAAAGTCGTAATGCTGGGAGAAGAGACTTTACTTTTCAAATCTGTTTCAACTTCCTCTTCGCTATTAAATATTGCATATCTTTTGTGTCTCTTTATAACGTCTTGTATTTTAACTGAATCATATGACTTGGGTTCAACTATCAAATTATCAAAGTTATTATCCGCATTATTCACAACATAAAACTGATCATCTTTAAATGACAAATCTGACATACATATAATCATATTAAAACAGACCAAAATTAAAATATATATAAGTGATACGCACGAGATATTCATCTTTGAACTTTGTATACAGTATTTATCAAAGGCTTATAATATTAAGTTACAAATCAATTGATTTATAAAACTGAGACGCATACTTTCCGATAGAAATTAAAACAAACTTTCGAAATTCACAAAACATAAACTTAAGGCACATTTTACCTAACAAAGAACACAAAACAATTTCTTGAAACTTTCAAAATATACGTAAACGATGACTTGCTTTGTTGGATGGAGTAAAACATTTTTTCACTATATTTCATAGCCGGTGTATCAGAAATAATATACTTTCGGTAAATACTTTGCGGGGAAATTAAATTATTTACGTTGCTCCAGTGTTTGATTCTCTTTGAATGTTCAAAGGAGCAAATGAACAGAGATTTCTTTGGAGAGACATGTAGAATCTGCCTGTAAGAGACTAACTTATTCTCATGTTTTCGTTATGGGAATGCTTTACAATCATGCAAGTGAGTATTATTAATTGCTGTCATTTAAATAATCAAGCTGCTCGGTCGACTGGAAAGATACGCTACCTAATATGTCGTTATTGTTGGACTCTATTGTAGTTTATGTATCAGTCTTTTCCGAAATCACTTATTAATCTGATATTTGACAATTTATTTTTATTTTGTAATACAAATAATAGTTTTTTTTTGCATGACCGACATCTTGATAAATTGAATCGGAGAAAAAATAACGAAAACCAAATTTTTAGGGCATTTTATTTCTAATAACACGGACACTATATTATTTATATTTATGATAATCGATCATTATAACTTGGCTGCCGGCAAATGTCAGAACTAAAACAGTCAATCGAAGGCTTGTATAGTTGTAGCTGTAAAATTTAAGCTCACCCGGTGTCCTAGAATCTGTTTTTAATGGTAATAATAAATTGACTTAAAAAAATTAAGTCAGGTTTTTATATAGAACTTTTTTAAAATCCAACAGACTTAGAAAGGATAAATTGATAATTCCGGCCCATAGCGTTTCGATTTGCATCTAAGCTTTAACAAGTAAAATAGATAATATTACTCCCGTGACATTAGCGCGCCTTCTAAACGGACAACTTATAATAGTCGATCTTTACTATCCCTTCTTTACTGGGCCCAGCAACGGGCATGTCTAACCCGTTGACCTTAGGCAAAAGCTTTAGCCGTGATGTCAGTAAAGTAAAATAAGATAAACAGAACAGTAAATGGAATAAAGATACTCTCTGTTCTTTGCTTTGCGAGCAATTAAAATACCAACTCGTTTATATTAAGCACACTTGATAATTTGTTTATTTAATAAGGTCATAAGATGTTACTTATTTTATCAACCACATGTTACTAAAATGACTCAGCAGTAGATACCCCCAAACATTATTAAAGAAGTTTACGCTCCGGAAGACAATACGTCAATATATTATAAATTAATCTTCTAATTGAGTCTATTCGATGCTAAATATTTTTGTAGCCATGTCCACCCAAAATGTGAAGTAGATGGCGTCTTAATCAAGTTTATCAAAACGTAAACCGTTCTACAAAGACTGCTTGTTAATCAGTGGCTCAACCGCTCTTTTTCAGAGAGTTTAAGTATATGTAAATATGAATGAAGTGATAAGCATTTATGCTTTTAAACGCAAATCTATTAATCGATAGAAAAATGTTGATAGATTACTAGTCCATGGTTTAGAAGTCTAGAAGATTACTAGTCCATCTTTTTTAATTGTCTACAAACACGTATCTTAACTTTTGTCAGTTTTGTGTTTTTTTGTTGTATTAAATTCAGAATATTTTATTGAAACACACATATTCTTTTAACTAGTATTATAAAAACAAATTATTTCATGCTTTATTTTACCTAATACAAAAACGTTGGAAAAAAAATATCGTAATTGGTCAAGTTTTAGCACGAAGGAGAAAACGGCATGTATGAAAACGTCTTTGATTCCTTTTTTAAATACTGAGGGTAAAACCATTCCAGTGGTATTTTATAGCGATATCGATAAAAGTAGAATAAAGTACATTTATGTGTCTACTGGAAACTTGTACTTTTTAAGATACGAGGCTGTAGAAAATTACCGACGATATATCTTCTGTACTAACTCAATCTTGTAGTAATTAAACTGTTATTTTTTTAAAAATATTTGAGAACAATTGTTATTTTTTATACTTTCATTGTGAGATTTATTCGCTTTGGTTAGTATTGTGCTCAAATCCAAAACACAAAATTACAACATTGAGCTAAAACAGTAATGTATTTAAATTGTATTCAGTTTTATTAAACATCTGTCTTATTTTCATAAAAGTTAATGTTTTCTAGCTTTATCCTCGACAGAAGTAGAACGAATGCTTTTTTGCGGTAAATATTTTATTTATATGTTAATTAATATTGATAGTAATAGCAAAATGAATTTGCGATTTTTTCTCACACAGTCTTGGTATTTAGTTCTTCATTTTTTCTTTATATATAGTTAGTTATTTCGGTGTATTTATTTATCGGAACTATGTTTAAGCCTAAATTTACTCAGCTATACATACATATACATACTGGCTTAGAAAAGATACACAATACATCTTGTTACATAATATAGTAAATTGTATTACATTGATTAACTTTGGGGTTTCTAAGAAGGATATCAAATATAGGATTATTCAAAGTAAATTAATTAAAATTAAAGTGATATTTATTATTAGTTACATTTAGGGCTTTAAAAGCGGTGGTTTATTAATATTTGTTTGGTCATTAAGTTTGCCATTGGCCTAATTATGCCTATTAATTTTTAATTGTTGAAGTGGATTTAGCTTAAGATTTCTGCTACAATAATGTAAGCAGATTAGCAATGAATTCAAATATACATATGTCATGCGTTTCTTTAATGAGATTGTTTGCAAATTTCTAATATTTGTGTTAGTGACGTGGTTTAACATAAAAAAATCGCTGAGGTTTTTGTGATGTTTTTTCTCTTCGAATTGATATTAACTTGCGAGAGAAATATCTCATGTGAGGTTTTTACCAGTTATGCAGAAAGTATGTTATGGAAAGTCATGTCATATCAGTTATGGAAAGTATGTTTTTGCAAGTTTGCAAATTTTTAAATCTATTATTTTCGTAAATATTGCTTGACACGTATTTCGTACATTTAAGATACATCTTATAATAAAATGTATTAAATTTGCTCTACATAATTTATTGATAGACTGTTTTATTGTTTTTAGGTCAATCTGATAATTTTGAGCAGTTTTAAAGGTAATTAATTACTAATTACTCAATACTCGTTACATCATGAACAACTTCCTTCTTTTTGGGGATTTCAATCCCGGATGAATATATGTATCAGTACTGGTACTTCAGAAAAAGTATATATCAACAAAAGAATACGCCCTATTGTATCGCAATACTGGTCAAGTAAATTGAAATCGGTATTTCTATATTTCATGTAAAATAACGCCATTAAAAATATATCGTGATTTTCATAAACGACTTGACGTTTTCTTAACATATAAATAGGCTCACCAATTTCGGAATCTGTGAATATTGATAAAATTCTTCATCACCGACAATTTAATTAATATATTTGATGGTTTTTTTAGATTTAAAATTCGATGCTAATTTATGTTCAGTACCAAAACACCGGTATTTTTACATTTTAACAATAGGAATTCTGGTATGAATACCGGGATATTGGCTTAGATAGTACCGTTATTGCAATCTTTACTTGCTTCATATTGATATCTTAAAAAGAAAAGTAGCTTAACGGAAGGAGCAATTACTTTCATACGACATTATACGATGTTCCCGCATCGTAAATCTTATCGCTATTTTTACTGATATCATTTTTCCAAACTCTTAAGTTTGTAAAAGATATTCATTATTTTTTTTCAACTTTGGTTATTGAAATTCTCCCATTTTTTTAGTTGTTTTACGACGGTTAAATAATATGAAAATATCATTTGAACGCTCAAAAAAAAACCGACCAATTCTAATTCTTCTGTCTCTATTCTGTTCCTAAAAAAGAGAGGTTGAGCAACTGAGTAACAAGTTATCATATTAGGTAAACTCAATATGGAGACCATATTTTCTAATAGTTCTGGATCATTAAAGCAAAAATAATGTGTTTTGCTCTTTTAACAAAATTGGGCAACTTAAGAGTCATAATGACTTTTTTTTTAAAAATAAAAATAGCTGAAATTTTCTAAAAACCCGTATTAAGTATTGATTAAGGACTTGGGTAGATGTCTTTACAGTGACTGTGTTATACCCAAGCCGAAAAGCCATTAATTTATTACAGAAAAGGAAAATATTATGACCGACGTACGCAATATGTTTTTAAAGCCTGGCTTCACATGATCCAGCAGTAAATCTCGTTTTTATTTTCACGAGAAAATTTAGTGCTTACATGCCGGTTTTAATGTTTGTATTTTACTCAGTTAAAACCAAGCGTTAAACAGAACATAACTTCCTTAACGCAATAAATTATTCGATTAAAAATATTTCATAATTTATACTATTTACAGTTACATCATATTGTTAAGTAAGTACAATAGAACAAATCTGGTTTACCAGATTGTATTTAAAAAATAAATATGACTTGACTATTTAATTTAAATTAAAATGTTTTATAAAACCTATGCAGGGATAAATAACAAACAAAAAATATCATAAAAATGATAAATAAATGTACTTTCTTTTTACATTATTAAAATGTTAACCTTTTTACTACCGCGGAGCGAAAAATCATCGCGAGATTATTTTTTGTTCCGCGGTCGCAAAAGGGTTAGTAAAAATACAAACTAAACAAAAAATAAAAAATATTTTTTAATATCCTACATAAAGTGTTGAATATCAAAATATGATTTTTAAAATAATTGCCACAGTCGAATAAAATCATCTATATAATAATACAAAATAATAATTATGTTTGTATTCATTATTTGTTGTTTTTTTAGTTCCCAGCAAGCGTTGCAATGCCACTCAAAGATAGATAGTGTTTGTGTTCTGATTGTGTTTATTGAAGTGCATGTCTTTTTTTTCTGTCTGTTTGACGTTTCCCACCAATTGTCTATGGTACGACACAGGCGCCACCTACTGTAGTCTAATTGTACTACGCCTATAACCTTCGCGCAAGTCGCATGAACGGTATGGCGGACATACAAACATTGATTTTCATATATAAGACCTACTGTTAGTTAATTTTAATATGCCTATAACTTGGCGCGAGTGCAAGCAAAAAGTTTGTCAAAGTTTTATTGAAATCGGATAAGCGGTGTGGTAGCCCACAGAGTACGAACAAACAAACATTCATTTTTATATATTAGATACCACACAGCAAGTAAAATTAATCTAGTAAACAAGTGTTTTTTCGTTATAGTTTTTGATTGGTTTTGTAGAATATTTACTTCAACAAAATGAGTTTTAATAAATAGGGAATATTTTTCAAAACGAATTCACACAAATTACAGTTGAAATAAAAAGTTTTAAATTATATAAGTCATCTTGCTAATCATAAATGCACGATATAATATTTTAAAAATATACTTTCTGGACTTAAGTATAAACGTCACACACAGTATGTTTTTTTGAGTTAATTTATAAAGAGTCATAATATGGTCCTTTCCAGTGAAATTTCTAATAATATTTCAGACTGCTAAAATAGCTTTGAGTCAATAAAATAATATTTATGAAGAATTTGTCGCAAATTTATGAGAGCAAAAGACATTTGTTCTAGGATAATATATTTTTATGGACTACGTATATGCCATGGCTGAGAAAAGTAAAAATAATACTTCTTAGCTTATGACTATGTATAAAATTTATAACGTTAAATAGTAAGGCTTCAGTTTTCACGAAGCCCATGAAAGGGAATTTATTATGCCAATTCTTTAATTTTAGTGTAAAAGTATAACAATATGATTATTTTGAAAAAAATAATATTTGTTTTAATCCATGTCCGCCGCTAATATAGAAATAGCTAAACAGAAGTGTTTCTACGAGAACTGCTTGTTACTCAGTTGCTCAACCTATTTTTTTTCAAAAATAGTAAAAATGCAATCGGGTTAGGGCAGGATTTTTGTTTATAGGACCGGATGGATAGGAAGGAATTTCAAAGGAACACCTTCGACATCCAAAGACATCGACAGAAGGACTGGGCTAATTTTTATATTATATGAGTAATATCAAGACCGCCTAAGTGGTCGAGTGGTCAACGTTGTTGGCTTCGGCTACGGAGGGCCAGGGTTCAAATCCCGGTACGGACAGTTTTATAAATTGATTTTTCAATCGATTTATGAATTTATGTTCAAAGGCATGGATGTATGTGATGTCTTAAATTTCCCCCTCTCACCCATCCTATCTTATGAACGGGGCGTATCGAGAGCGATTAGCTTACCACTAATCCTGTCCTAGCCCTATCCTTCTATCCCTACTATCTTTGGAAAAAGAGAGGTTGAGCAACTGAGTTACAAGCAGTTCTCGTAGAAACACTTCTGTTGAGATAAACTCTATTAGGAGTCCATATGCTCCGAATTAGGAGCGGACATGGTAAAAAAAACAATTAAAAACAAATTTATCAGTCTCCGTGCACTTCATGGTTTGAAAAAAAAAATCATTTTGATTGTTATGAGCTTCTCTAAGAATGTGATTTCCTCTTTTCCATCCATATCCGTTCTCAATGTGGCGGGTATAAAATCCTAATGAAGAATTTATAAATTTAGTTATTCTACAAGAATTGGTTGTTATTTAGTCACTGAGCCTCATTTTTAAAAAAAGCAGAAAATTAACTAACAGGGTTAAGATTAGTAGTTAGATAATCGCTCTTAATCTGAATCGTTTATAGGATCCATATTATTAACTTTTAAATGTGTCTTTACTTGGATTCGATCCCGTGGTAACGTAATCAAATAGGACAACGTTGAAACTTCTCCTCAATTGGAGGTGTCACAAACAACAGTACCTGATCTAGGTCACACTTTTCTTACCTTTGCAATCTCACTATGATCTTGGTTTCATACAGATGTATTCCAATATGGCTTACTAATATCTCATTGTAATTCAACTATTTTCAGATTTCGATATGCATCGAAGGAGTTTTTTTTTTTTGACTTGTGAAAAAATGTTTTTGCGAATTGTGTAATTAAAAACTCAAATTATATTTTTTATATATTTATTGGGTAAAGAGCAGTGTGCACTTACCTTAATACTAATTGTATTCATAGCATAGTAGTTAATTTTTAAAACATTACAATTTTTAACTCTATCTAATCTCAAAAAATTTACATTTCATTATCACCTTTACGAGACCTTATTTCATAATTGGGCCCTTGAAAGCTGAACATATTCATTTATCTGAAATACATACTTGGCATTTTTCTCAATTGAAAATTTTTCAAATAATCACGTTTACATTTTAAATTTGACACACGTTCATATTTGCGAAAATAGCGATGTAACCAAAATAATAATAATAAAAGTATTGCAGAATATTCTTCTCCAAAAAACGCAAACGTAACATCAAAGAAATCTGGCAGTGAATAAAGTAAATATATTCCGAATTGTTTTTGAAAACAGTCAGTATTCAGTTCAGTTAAAATTTTGTTTCATTTGAATTGAATTTTTCCTGTGTGATTCACGAAAATGAGCGATGTTTTCAAAAATATTTCAGAATAGCTTGATATATTATATTTATAACAGAATAATAACACCGCGATAAATTAATAAATGAAAATAATTGACTGATCCACAGAAAAACATATTGTAGGTATTCGACAAAAAAAATATTGATCAATAAACCAACGAAAATTGCGTAGTCTGTACTTTTTTTGTAATTTGAGTTGGTTGGATAGCTAAACGTAATTCGTTTTTAATCATTATTTTTTCTTTTAGTCGAACTCAATATAATTTTAAATCTCCTTAAGTAATCTATTGGTAAAAGCTTTTACTTGAGAATCAGACGGGTCTGAGTTCAATCCCAGGAAATTTAAATATCAAATATATATACTTTTTATGTAATATTTGAAATTTTGGGTATTGGTGCATGTAATATCTTTTCTCCTTAGCAGTAGCGTTACTAAAAAATCTAGGCCCATATGCAGAAGATATTAAAGAGCTTCCATTTTGTTCATTACAAAACTAAAATTTATCTAAAGAAAAAGAAAACCCTGAGCTGTAAATTCCCAGCTGTCGACGGATTAGGGACAGTTTACGTATTATTAAATTACCAAATTTTTGATTTAATTTATTTTGAATGAAAAACCAATACATTGGCCAAACAGAAATTCGTTATTAAGTACAGCTAGCAAGCTAATATTTATTATTACTTCGGTAACATACCTTTCTATATGTTTGTGGCCCCCGATACCGAAAAGTATTTAGGGGTATTTTATAGAAATTTAATTAAAAAACATATGTTTTTCAATATAACAGCCAATAGTAAAAAAAACATACGTGACACTTTGAAAAGATTATATTAAAAATACGTGTACTTTATATAATAATAAACTGTTTTATTTGTGACAAGTTATTTTATCAATAATTTGACTAGGTGCAGAAAAATAATTAAAACACTATTTAATTTATTTAACTTACTTGAGTAGACGATAGAAAGTTTTTTCATCACAATTTGATTTAGCTAACAAACTTTTTAAAATAATTGTTGATTAACTTCAAAGCTTTTCTCTTACAGCTTTAAGTTTAATTATTTATTAATATTTCTAAATTATACAAGTTTTGCTTTCAAAGGTTTGGTTCAAAAATATTATCGACATTTTATTTATATGATAATATATAACATTTTATAATTTAAAACCAAACTGTCTCATGAAACTTAGTAAACATTGAAATAGTTAAACCAATTTTTCAAGTATATATTATATATTGAAGGATTTATCATGTATTGAAATACTTTTTGGCAAAAAATAAGTATAGTAAACAATTATAAAATATGATATAAGACAGTTTGGTTGTTCTATATTATTTCTACAAAGACTTGGAGAAGTTTGAATATTGTGGTGCATATAACGATATAAGAGTCAATGTATAATAATACAATTTGGTGGTTGCCAATTCAATATTTTTTCTACCTTAAAAGCAAATTTATATTCAAGAAGCTTTCGCAAATAATTAATCCTCGCTATTTTTAAGTAAAAAAAATAAAATATCTACGCGTGAAGAATGTATTTACAATTTATTTTGTGTAGTTTTATACTATCATATTATTCAAATTTATTCTAAGTTAGATAGATTATCGGAGAAACTTTAACTGAACAAAGATTGCAATATTTTTAAAGAAATATTTTAATAGTGATTTTTTCAGTAAGATCCTTTCCATTATGAAATTGTGCTTATTTATGATACAAATAGAGAAATACAATAACTGAACAGCTCTTATTGCTAATGTAAAGTTACGCAATTAAAATAGATTTTTCTGCCATAAAATAACAATGTGTTAGTATTTGAATGACAATTTTTTCATTCAATTAAAATCAATCTTATTAAATAACATTTTAAACGTGTAAAATAAGCATGGTTTCCGGAAAGAAGTCGACCTGCAAATAAAACAAAAAAAGTTTTTCCTGTGGAACTAGATTCTACAGAATGTTACAAATAGTATGCAGAATTTAAATTGCAAATTGTGTATTCATTTTTTACGACTCATGCATATTGTATCGCAAAATTCATCATAAATGAGACGTCAGAAACTCAATCCATAAATTCACGGAATACAAGTGAATCTATTACAACAAGGTCATTTGGAAGCAGATGGCCGGTGATATTATTTGCGTATAACGATCTTTAATATCAAATATATTTAATGATCAAGATCTGTTATTACAATCAATTTAAAAAAAAAGTATTTTGTGTGGTAGTTATTTTTAATTAAAATATAAGATATAATTCATAATGTTGTGTTCAAAAACAATAAGATGGAATGTATAATTGTTTCTGTGGTTGTCCATCAAATCGAGAAAATACTTTACATAATAAACGTTTACATTATTTTTCCCTTTTACATTTATTTCTTAATACATTTTCCATGGCGAATTATTTACTCATAATAATAAGTGAATGCAGAAAAACTCAAAAACGTCACGCAGATTTACCAAACGAATTCGACACCACTGGTTAACGGCACAAAAATAGTATATTTGATCACTAATATTTAGTCTTTTGAGAAGTGTGGGGTTGTACGACGCCTTTTGTGACTGGTCGTAGAAATAATAAAAATAAACTATGTTCATAACTAACAAACCTAGTCCAAACACGATACATACGTAAAAGATTTACAATACTATTCGCTCGAGCGAGCAATAAACGTAAATAAAAAATGATAAGTAATTAAATATAAGATTTCAATAAGCGACCGTATTGGCTTCTCGAATGTTTCTTTATAGAATTTTTAAAAACCACTACTATTACAAGACAGCATCGGATTATACTAACACTCCGACAACCCTGATCACGATTTGATGAAAAAAGAAAAACTCCGCTCCAACACATAGACAATAATAATATGTAACACGATCACGCGATTCAATTCAAATTTCAATACACACTAAACACTGACTTTTATCAAAGTTTTTTTTATCATAAAATGTTGAAAATCCAATTAATATTTTGTGTAAAGGCAATCGAAGAAGAGAAGGTTAAGATTAAGTGGAAAAATGTTGAGTTTGTTGCCTCGTCTTGGGTCCTCGCCCTAGTAAACAAGATCGCAAACAACGACGCGATTAGGTTGAAGTTCTGGGAGTGCCTGCCCCCTCGTCCTGTTCCGTTGTTGCACAGGGAGGTCTCGCAACAAGATGTGCAGGCGTACAATTTGGTTCGCTCGCCAATTATAATGCAGCCGGGCTCGCAGTGCTTAGTGCAGTTTCGCTCCAGCGACCACATTTTCAGCGTCGACGTTGAATTCTCGTTGGACGTAGTGTAAGAGAAGCGCTTCACCTGCAAATTAGACCATGGATATTGAAAATGTCAGATTCGTTCAGTCAAAAAATTCAACAACTTTTCTAAGTAATTCAATTTTACATATTTGTAACCTCGAGCATTATATAATAAGGCACTCAGTTCAGAAACCTTATAACCGCTGGTTAGAAAAAGTATTCTTCCCACTTTTCTCGAGAGCTGCTTACAATAAAATTGTTTGCGTATAATGTTTTTATACTTGTTATTTGTGACATTATAAATTGTAATAAAAAAATATCGTAAGCTAATTTTAGATGTACTTTTTATTTGATGCGATTGCACAAAGAAGCATTTATTTGTAATAGGTCTCACACATCTGAAATATAGTCAGTTTAGAGCCACTTATTCATATTTTGTGAAATTTTCATCCCTCCATTATTCTTACTTTGTGTTGTATCAATATGTATATATGTTTATCAGTTGAAAATGTTCACGATGAGCAAACACGCTCATTATCCAAATAAATTTATTTAGAATTAGTACAAAAGAGTATTCAATTTTTCAACAACTGCCGAGCAAAGAATTAAGTTATCAAATAAAAAAGGTATTATCACCTATCACAATACATTTCCACATTGTGCGTTAAAGCGTTTTGATGAATATTAACAAGTGGTGCTGTACCAAAGGTAATTTATTTATCTAGTTAATAATGAAATATTGTTTTATTATAGACAAACTAACAAAAAAAAACAAATCAGGATATCACAACAAAAAAAATACCAACGGTAGGTATACCTACTAGATATAGTATGTGGGTAGGAATATATAATGTGATTTGCAAACGAATGCATATATCGTGTACCCATAAAGTAGCTTCACTGAGGATTGTTCAACTCTGTAGCGATCACGCTTTTCCGTCGGCAACAATGACCAAAACATTAGCGATGAAGGAGAGTTGAAGAACTTTGACATAAAGCGTTTTAGTGCTAAAAGTTTCATAAATTAGATATCCAAAAAAAAACTAGATTTAATTAAATTTTGAAAATCGATTGGTAAAAATATTGATATTTTTTTTAATAATACGCCATCATAAAATCGGTTCTTCATTGTTAAAGTTTTGTTAAAGCAACAAACCATGCACATTCTCTTCTCATCCTTGCATTTGTGTTGCAGAGAGGTGTCGTTCCCTCGAGGGTCAGCGCAGCGGTCGGCCCCGTCCATGGTGTGACATTTGTAGCACCACAAATCGTTCACGGGACGCTCTGCAGCGGGAGTGCGGTGGACACTGTCTGGTTGCAACAGCTGCGCCCCGGCAGCTGAAGACGTCAGAATATTTTGAAACAACACGAAAAAAGTATTCAGTTAGACAAGAGTTGTGTAAGATAGTTAACAGCCATCGTCAGAACCGAGGTTAGCAAATGTACTAGGTACAAAATGATTACTATTACAAAGTTTTACTAATACAGAAGTTTCTTTAGTTAAACACCAAATCAACTAATAAAGCAAATATTGTCACCACGTTTATAACTCATTCCGCTTTTTGATCATATAACTAAGTCCAATCGCTCAATCTCTCTTTTTTCACAAAGAGAATAAGAATAGAATAATATGGCTAAGACATCTAAAGTAGTTAACTAATTGCTCTCGATACGCCCCGTTTTCATGATGGAATGGATGGAAGCGAGGAATTCAAGACATCACATACATCAGTGCTTTCAAACAGAAATTCATAAAGCGATGGAAAAATCAATTTATAAAACTGTACGAATTGGGATTTGAACCTGTAACTTCTGGAACCGAAGCCAACGACATTGACCACTCGATCACGCAGGTAGCACATATATTTCATGCATATAACTCCTAAATACTTACACCAATAATATGTATAATGTTTCTTAAAAAGACAGTATTAAACACATATTTTAAGAGTAGGGCATTTTTTTTTCAATTGTGGGACTCTTTTTCAAAACTGACTATTTCCAAAATTGCTGGAAATGAGTTGAGTTTGCAGGATTGTAAATTTTTCGCGAAATCGGTCAAACTGCATCTTATTTTGCTATTTAAAAATGTGATTGTTTTCTACGACAAGCTTGTGACCATTTTCTGAAAACTTGAATAAAATTTGAATACAAATTCCTCCTACATATGTAAACATCGCCGAATCCAACATGAAATAGCCATGTTGGATTCGGCGATAGCTTTTTTGAAATTCATTTTGTTTATATAAAATTAAGTTTGATAATTTTGTAATACAACCTAAGGAATAAAAAAATATTTTTCTAAATTGTGGTTATATAACTTCCAGCCTCTTGTTTTTCCCTTACACAAGTTGGCTCGGCTCCAAATTTCATCCTAAAATAGAAGTTATCTTTAGCAGTCTTGTGATTTATCTGTTATGCCTACATTTTCTTTATACTGTCAGCTTTATCAGTTTTAGTAATTTATTGTCAAAAATTTCAACAACAATACAATGTCACCTCTTATCCTTCGCGATGTTTTTGTGTACGGTGAATTGTCGGTGTTTTATTGTATTAAATAACTATTTCACGTTATAAGCATACGATATGTTTCAAATATATAATCCCGAGTATGACAGACAGGGGAAAAATAGTAACTCACGCAATCAGAGTATGTTGTATCTTTTTCTTAAATTAATACCACAATATAAATATGTCTGATTAATTTATGATTACAAAAACATATTTTTTTCATCAAAATGAAGTAATTATATTGTACACTTTAAAAAAGGTTGATAAAAGTATCAGTAACAATCAAAGATGTAAAAAACGCTATGTATTCGAAACAGTCGAAAAAGCAGCCGGAAAAAGCTCGATATCGGATTTCAAAATTTTCGAAATAACTCACTGAAGCGGATCCAGAATCAAGCAAATAATATCAATGTCTTTTCCGGTTTTGACAACTTAACTATATTATAGAAATTTTTGAACACGAAAATACTCAGCTATTAACAAAATTGAGACTGTCATTTACTTGAAACTAAATTATTTTAAGACTGTATTTTGAACATAAATTGTTCTATTGCTGTCATTAGCAAAAAGGCATTTATTAAAAGACGTCGAACTTCATTACAATTTTACTTAAATTAATTAAAATGAAAGGTTCCGTTTATGACATTAATATTAAACAGCAGGAAATTAATTTTAAGAATAATTATAAAACTGTGGAACGTTCACATTATCATTTTTGTCATCAACGGGTTTTCAATTATTAACTATTCCGGTAAAGTAAAAAAATTCTATTTTATTTCTAACCAGCTGTTCCATACTACTTTAATACAAATTTTATGAACCATAGAAATAATTTTGAATAAACAAAATCAAATTTTAAAATATTTCACAACAAATTTAAAAAAAATCATTCGAGTTTATCACAGATGATTTCATCTGTCGTATTGACTATTGAGCTAGATAACTATTAAGATTTTATTTTTAATGAAATATATTTATAAGGTCCTCTAAAATAGTGAGTGCTCATTATATTTATTATACAATTCCTAATTTTGGCTGAGGTTTGATTGATTATCGATAGAGAACTGCCATAAGGGCCCTCAAGAGGTGAAGTGAGTGAGTGAACCAGAAAAATGGTAAAAGTTTGACTTTTAAGTACAATCACGTCTCTATTTGTTTAATTTAATATATTTATTTTGCGGAGATTACATTATTGCAATGCGTGTTAACTGAGGTTACTTAACCTTTTGCCCGCATAAGACCGCTATGCACGTCGTAGTTGACATGCCCTCAGCGCGTACGACGTGTATAGTGGTCTTGGGCGTTGCGCGGACATTTGAGCCTCATATAACCGCAATCTTTAATGTTTTAGAATTCAAAATCAGTTGAAAATATTACTGATTATATATATTATCAATGCCATCTATTGGATTTGGTCAAAATATTTTAATATTGGCTAAAATTATTTATTTGTGAAAATAACCGATCAAGTGCGGGTGAAATTGAATATGTTCCGAGAATTATTATTATAAGCATGGTTCGGTGGTGTTTTCGGTTGCGTGTGGCGATATTTTACAAAATGGCGGCGTTACGTCGCTTTTGTATGAAGAATGGTTATTATTGAATTAAACAGAAAATATAAGAAATATATTGTATTTCATTATTGAACAAAATTACTATAGGTGCCAATTAACACATTTTATTATTTAAAAAAACACTACAATCTATATTTAAAGTCGAAAACGCGATTAACAAATCCGCAAAAAAGTTGCCGCGTACAGGGCTTAATCTCTATATTTTTTGACGCAGGCAAAAGGTTAAAAACGTGTATTACAAAACATTTCAAAAAAAATCTTCTAATATACCACTCAGTCCACTTCAGCTCTAATGAGCCCATATAACACAATAATGACCTTTTATTCAAATAAAAATTAAGTTATACATTTTTAGACAATTAAAAAATATCAAAGTATAATTAAATCAAATAAGAGCCATTATACAAAAAAAATAATGCTGACCGTATGACAATTAAATAATTTTATGTTGGCACGACAGTTTGCTTTCCTGAATATAGTTCTATGTCAGCAAAAGTATTGTCTGCTATTTTTAGATATGACCAAAAAAAAGTTGTAAATGGGATTGAGTATTTTCAGAGAAAGAAATTTTTACTTATCTATGAAATGTGATGTTTATGTAGGAGAAACTTTCATATGATATAAGAATAGTTTGCGACCTATTTTACGTGAATTATTATTCATATCATATGCTCTACTCTGCCTCGTTTGTCTAGAAAAATAATAATTTGTTTCAACAATTACATTTACAACTCGAAATAACGAAACGGAATTTTTAATTTTCTCAAAACTTTAACTGATTTTACTTCAGTAAATTATAGACAAAGTTTTTCTTTTTATTTTACCGTTTGTTTTATATAATGTAATATTGTGGCATACAGTAGAACCTCGATTATCCGGACTAATTGGGGATGAAGGTAGTCTGGATAAGGAAAAATCCGGATAATCGAAAAAAATCATAATTTACACGGAAAGGCATGTATAATCAGTGTAAATACTTTTTAATAAAAATAATAAAACATTTTTAGTACTTTTTCCACATAAAATTTATTAGATCAGGACCGGTTTCGCTCATGATGAGCATTGTCAACTGATAAGAAAATCAATAAAACAGTGATATTTATACAAAAGTTAAGTGATAAAAACAACTTTTATCACTTAACTTTTGTATAAATATCACTGTTTTATTGTTTTTCTTATCAGTTGACAATGCTCATCATGAGCGAAACCGGTCCTGATCTAATAAATTTTATGTGGAAAAAGTACTAAAAATATTTTATTATTTTTATTATAATGCCATTCCACCAAGTATTGACAGTGAACACCTTAAAAGTGATAAATACTTTTTATTTGTCTAGATTAACATAAAGCTTTAGTATTATAAACAACTTCATGGCGACATCTAAGCACTGAAAATCCTTAAAATGAGCAGGACCAATATCTCTTTCTTTGCATATCTTGTCTTATATATAGATGTCTTCTTGATCTTGCTGAGAAAAATATTTACTTAATTATTTTCACATCATTCAAAATTTGAAATCCAAGATCCTTCCCATAAAAATTTAACCACTTGGTAACATATTCTTCGACGCATTCAGTACATATTGAAATTTGTACTATTATTTCTATAATGTCTCTTATAACAATTTCTAGTGTGTTACTTGAACTTTCTAATAGTCTTGTCAAGAATTTGTTCCATGATTTTCTCACTGTTGTTAAATCTTAGAAATTCCAACTCTCAGAAATTTTAACGTAAACATTTCATCGATCCGGCTTAAACATTCTATTGATAGGCGAGATGATGCATTATCTAGTAACAATAATGTGTTTCCTCTTTTAACTATGCAGTTTTGATATTTTTTACTTTTGGAATGATCTGTTTTTCATACCATCGTTTAAAAATTTCACCATTCATTCTGGTTTTTTTCTGATGGTAATATTCAACCGGAATATTTCTTTGATTACAAACAGCGCAAAAGAACGAACAAAATTGTATGCACTCCATCACATATGTAAACAACGGTGGAGTCAATTCGCCACGAGAAAATTAGCAAATTCTACTGTATATGAAATTGCTGTAATGTCGAGTCCCATGTCAGCGTTGTTGGCTTCCGTGCAGAATCTGACGAGTTCGAGTCCTAGTACGAACAGCATTTTTTCAATCAATTTCTGTTCGAAAGCACGGGTGTTTGTGATGTCTAAAATTTCTCTTTCACTTCTTCCAATCCTTTACTTACTGGGCGTAGCGAGGACGGTTAGTTAAACACTAGTCCTGTACTAGTTTTATCATTCTATTCCTACTATTCTCTTTGGAAAAGAAAGGTTGAGCAACTGAGAAACAAATGGTTGTAGAAAAACTTATTTTGAGACTTGAGATACCTTTATAAGAAGGCCACGGATAAAAAAATGTAAAATATAACGATTCATATTTTTCTTAATAATATCAATGTATTCATTCATGCGTAACTATTTTTTGTCACGAAATATATTTAATAAAATAATAATATTTAGTACACTATACACAGAAAAAACACATCGATGACCGAGTTTCATAGAACGGTAAGTAAACGATTTGATGTTTTCAGTTGTATTACCCATTGTATTCAAGTACGTGTCTTCTATAGCTCAACACAAGTACTATAGACAGATATTTGTATAGGGAAATAAAGAAATACCAACAATCTTCTTTCAGTTCCACATAAATACAACTTGAAATATCATTTTATGGTTTTGTCAACAATACATTGAATTTGAGTTGAATTAAGAGTTTCACTAAAAAATAAGAAAAATTATAATTATTACTTTTTTACAACTCGGTTAACATGTGTCAAAACTTTTTTCAGCCGTTTCTCAAAACTACAATTTTCCAGTTGTAGCACAATGGAACCATGTTGCAGCTGCTTCAACGATAGTAATAAATTCTACTTACACTTCATTCACTTATTTAATTTAAATATACAAGAAAAAAAATAAACTTTCATTAAACAAGGTGATCAGGTACGAATAAATTTATTTAAAATAAAAATTCCATGAATCCAATATATATGTTTCGAAATAGAAATGAAATAAATATCGAGAACAAGTAAGCTTTTCATTTCAATAACGGAAGCTTGACGGGTTTCATTGTCGATAATATTGCCTTCCGTATTTACCTGTCAAACAATGAAAGTAATTTGAAACTAAGAGTTGGTTATCAAAAGTTATGTTTTATTCTTTAATATATTGTATAATATATAAGACGATGTGCACTTCAAATATTATAAATAATTTAAAAATAGCTAGCGAGAATATGAACCGTTTGAACAAAAAAGCTGAACGCTTAAGAGATACCATTGAAAAATTAGCACTGCGGCATATGTTGTTATAAATAATTTACTTTTCAATATGAACAGTAAATGAACATGCGTCAGTTGAATGGATAATTATTTAAAGCATACAAACCTGAAGCAACATTGAAGAAAACCAAGGCGAGCAAATTGAGATTTGTTATCATTTCAAGTACATTTATGCACTGCCACAGTCAGTAGACCACAAGATGACATTTAAAAAAATATGACAGTGATATTTCTATGTCAAACAAAACTCACTGTATCATGAACGTACACACAATCGATTGAAACTAACTATAATACTCATTTGGAACACTAGCGGATTTAAACAATACCATTATTCGGAAGATATTTAATTTCGATTCGCATTGTTACATGACATAAACTGTCATACTGCCCGCATGTTGGTCAGCCATGTTGCTTTCAAGATGGCGACATTGCAGATTTTTTGCGCACGCGTAAAGCGATTTTCCTTTCAAGGAAGCATCAAAGGAAAACATTGTATTTATATACTTGTGCCTGATCCGTAGACTTTTTAACCCCTACTTCATTGTGCTACATTCTGTTCAAAGGGACGCAAGGGTTTTTATAGATTTTTGTAAATATATTATTTGGCCGCTTACACATACACGTAAAACGTGTTAATAACTGAATAAAATAAATACTTCGCATTAAATAAATTGTAACTTTTAGGGTGTTCACTGAACTCGGTGGAAACCTCGTGTAAACAATATGTCATAGGTATATTTTTGGATATAGCCGGTGCATTCGATACTGCGTGGTGGCCGTTGGTTCTGAAAAAGCTTCGACTTCGACAGATACCTGGAAACCTATACGCAATGATTCAAAGCTATTTTAGAAATAGGGAAATAACCTATAACTCCGGCCAGACATCCATCAGCAGAATAACTACCATGGGCTGTCCTCAGGGCTCAGTTCTGGGGCCTCTGCTCTGGAATATTCTTTTCGATGACCTATTGACTCTATCATTACCACCGGATTGCACGATCATTGCCTATGCTGATGACGCGCTTCTTATTGTAGGAGCGAACAGTCGCGCGGGTCTTGAGCGTGCATCTACAGGTGCATTGGCTAATATCTTGAACTGGGGAAAGGTAAATCGGCTTTCATTTGCACCTGCGAAAACCGAATCCCTTCTTCTCAAAGGAGGGACTAAACTTGACATTTTAAAACGGTCACCACATATCCGCATGGGCTTAGCCTCTATACGAGTATCAAAGCAGGTGAAGTACTTAGGCGTCATCCTAGATGACAAGCTCTCGTTCCAGCAACATGCCAAGACAGTTGTTAACAAAGCCAACTTAGCCTATCTCCGAATATCAAGACTGGCTGGCAAAAACTGGGGACTAAAACCAAGGGCTCTTAAAATAGCCTATGGAGCGATTTTCATTGGGATTGCTGGATACGCGTCTAGCGTGTGGCATCATAGAACTAACATCAGTTTCGTTAAGAAGACATTACTAAGTGGACAACGGCTTGCACTAATATCACTAACAAAAGCGTACAGGACAACGTTTATGGATGCGCTTCCAGTCCTGGCTGGGGTGCTACCACTGGATTTGCACATTCAGTTACGCGGAGCAATTACTCTTTTAATGAAGGGAATCGATACATCTATAGGGAGCGTTCAGATAGCGGTTCCTTCTCGCCAGGAGACGCCTGAGGGTCACAGCTATCGCTCGTTTGTTGAAAAGCTTGTGCTGACAACTGTCGTCGCAATATGGCAGACCGGATGGGCTGCGTCCTCTAAGGGACGTCAAACGTATCAGTTCTTTCCGGACGTGTCCTGGAGGCTTGCAATAAAATCACTAACACCATCACATTGGACTTGCCAATTTCTAACCGGCCATGGCAAGTTCAATGCAAAACTATTCGCGCTGGGCAAGTTGGTTTTAAGGCCGGACTGCTCTTGTGGGTATGCCGAGCAGGACGTTAATCACGTTCTGTGGGACTGCCCTGAGATGGAGTCCGAACGAGCAGAATTGTTTGCTGTGGTCCGTCCTCACACGGGTCCAATAGGCCACGCTGACTTGATTGCAACCAAAGCTAACTTCACGGCATTTGAAAAGTTTGCCAATTTATATGGGGATCGTCACAATCTTGACTCCTCTCTAGAGTCATTAAACTCGTCTACATCGACGAGCTCTCAGTATACGGACTATACACAAGATACTTAATATCAACTTGATTTAAGTGGCTGAGCTAGTCACACTTTTATTATTATTATTATTATTATTATTTTAAGCACATTAGTGCATGGTTCAAAATCAGTCCCGTGCAGTTCTGCTCGGGCCATGAATGTGAGGGGTAAACTCCTTTTTTTCTGTCGATAGCGTTGTGGAAGGCGGCCATTAAACGTTGGCTGCATATACACAACGGGTGGTGGTGGGAAACCAACTTGTCAATAACTCGGTGGAAAGGCATTATATTAATAAAAACGCAATATTCCTTTGCACCTTTTAATTTAAATTTATTTTTGTATAAATAGCATTGTTAAATTATATTTCTTATCAGTTGATAATGCTCTCAATAAGCGAAACCGGTCCTGACCTATTATATAAAATACAAAGCAATATTGTGTTTTTATTAAAATAGATTGTCTCGCAAGCATTTGTATTTCATCCATTTTTTATCAAAAACACAATCGTGGATTTAAGATTGCAGTCCCTGGCTTAAAAAAGCAACATTATAATTTATTTAATATTCATTGAGGATCGCTTGAAAGCCTATCATTTAATTTTATTTGTTATATCGTCGCGTGAGCAAAAAAGAAACAAAATAATAATATATTTAAAGCAGTTACTTTCATGAAAGAAAGAGTTAAGGAATTTGCATAGAGTTAAAGTAGTCAAAATTAATATTTCAATCAAATTAATCGTATGTTATTCCGATCTAACATTATTTTCAACGAATAAACGAACGCCAAACCGTTGATTTATGATTTACTCGCCCGGTATTCTAATTCTAACTAGCCATTTTTTGGTTTATTATCACTTGTAACACCAGTAATTAATTTAAGATACCAAAATACTAGTAATGATATATTCGTCAAGTATTGCAATCCCTAAATAGGAGTCTATCAGTCTAGGAAAAAGGAGAAAAATATTATTCTTATGGGTGATAGAATTTACACGATTCTATTTACAGTCTTCCGTTTGTAATATATAATACCTAGTTGAATTTATGTTTGACTGTCTTGTATGTATAGTCAGTTTTTAATACTTTTTGCAATCCAAAGTAAATTCGACGAATAATAAGAACTTAACTTCATTATTTATTTATAATATACAAACATAAACAATTAGATTATTTTTTTTATAAATAATAAGGTTTTTATATTACGATAAGTTTGTTGAAACTTCAGTGATTATTAATAGTCCTTTGAAACCGTTCATTATTAATTTAGTAGTAAATCAAAAAAACACATTACCTATCCTGGTTGGAGTTCGGGTTTCTTATCTCAGTTCAAAATATTTTATACATTGGTTTTTAAGCCAATATAAACATTAGAAGTCGGGCTTGCGCCGCAGCAGTCAATTTCGTTGGCTTCTGTGACGGATTTCACAGATTCAAGTCCCATTACGAACAACATTTTTACAATCGATTTCCGTTTGAAGACAGGTGTTTTTGATGTCTCTAAAGACCATCTCAACCCCAGGTTGGGCAACTGAACAACTAACAGCTCTCAGAGAAAAAAAATCTTTTAATCGATTAATTAAATAGAAAATATTATATTAACTTGCACAATTCAATACAATATATATTTGTCTAGATTTATCTGTCTATCCGTGAATAACCCACAGCTCAACACAGCACACTCTGTCCGTGTATCACATTCATCGAGTGAATTTTACAACTTGTTTTAATATAATTGTATTTGCTCCATGTATACTCAAACAATCTTTTGGACTATTGATTATCTATGGCTTTTCCATCTTATCAATTTTGATGTCCTCAGTCTATGCAATCTCATTAATGTTTCCTACTGCCGATAAATAATATCAGAGGCAATCTTGTCTATTCTTTTGTCAAATTCGGTCTTTGTTGAATATCGAACAATAAAAAGAGGTTTGTTCTGCTGTTTTTCCCCTGAACAAACACTACCAGATATGCTTATCTCTTAGTTTTCTTTTTATAAATTTTCTTTTCAATCACTTTCTGTAATTTTTTTACATTTTTTTACCCAATAAATCTTTCTTTTATGTCTTTATTATTATACATTTATATTTATGAATGTCTTTGTTTTTCAAGTTTAATATACGTAATCTTGAAATAAATTCGATATACCTATATAAAAGGATTACGCCAAATCTGAAAAAATTGTCTACGTCAATTAAGATGTATATGTACATCAATATGTACTGTTAGTGGTGAAATTAAAAAGAAGGTATAAACGATAACTGATTTCAAGACATTGAAGATAGTTAATATAGATAAGCTAAGGTAATTGCCACAGTTTTTTTTATATGGTTTTAAAAATCAATGTACAAAATAAAATTGTCTTTATAAAGTTGCGAACCCTTAACCACGAAACGGGCATTTTCAACGGATGTGATACTCTTGCTCAACTTCAATGAAATGCTCATGATGAGTAAAATTGGTCCTGATCTTATTTAATAAATGCGGTATTGGTAGAAAACAGTGTTTTATTTTTTCAATATAATACCATTTTAACAAATATTGACAGTGATCAACAAAAAGTTGCAAAGTATCGTAAAAATGATGAAGCAACGAATATTAAAGATAATTTTTACGTATATATGTACATATCACTTTAAACTATTTTTAATATATTATAATTTTAATATATAATTAATTTTAATATATAATATTTAATATATAGAAATATTTATTCTATAAATATTTCTTGTTCTACTGTGCACTTCGATTTACAATAGAGTATGATATTTTATTACAAATAACTCAAAACATGTCTGTATTTATTGAGTAATGTTTTTGTATAGAAATCGTCAATAATGTTAGAGACAAAAGCATTTTTCCTTTAAAGGAACGGTAGAAGTAATTTATTCATATATGTACGTTGAACATTATTATTCGATGTTGATTATTCGACAAGCATCCCTATGTATATTAACCCTGAACCTGTTGTAATGGAATTTTGAGAATTCTTTTAGTTGAATAAACATAAGATAGGCAATTTAAAAACGCTATATAATAACAGAACCCGAATCCACAGGTGTTTTCTTTTCCTTCCAAATATCTTTTACCATGAAAACACAGCTTGTCTGCAAATCGGATTTTAAAAAAATATTGTTATAATAAAACGTAATATATTTTATTATTCAAGTTTTTGAATAAATGTCGAGAATTTTATTTGCACAGTAAAAAAAAGAAGAATAACTATAGTGTATGATAAATTTAAACTCAAAATATAAACCGTAATGTGTGTAGGTTTGGACGATACGGCGAATCTCTATGGTTTGATTCTATGTATGACAATATAATTATATTATCAAATGGTGTATGTTTGAATTTACAATACCATTTAAGTTGAACACGTGTTCTTCGTTTTTCTTCGAATAAATCCCTTTTGTTTTATATCCTTTGAGTATATATCAAGTGATTTGATAGCTATACATTTATTTTGCGTTGGTAGTTCGCTGAAATGGCAAATTTATTATGTTTTACTTTTATCAAAGTAATATCTTAAATACGTAGTTTAATTCAGGGTTTCCAAACGGTGGGGCACAGTGTGTTCCAAGGGGGCCATAGGGATTTATTTTTGTTTTTGGGAGCCACAGCACAGTTTAGGGGGGTCACTTTCTTCACAGTTAAAGGGGGAAAATTCTTGGAAAAGCTAAAAAGGGGGTCCCTCACGGGTGGGTCATTTTTCAAAATCCTGAAATTTTGGATTAAAAAATTCTTGGGAGAGCTTTAAAAGAAAAGGTCCCACGCTGTTCATTTGGGCACATCCGCGAATTCCTGGGTTTTTGAAATTCGAATTTCGGGAAGACAAAACAATGGTATGGGGGTCACAGAATAATAAAGACACTCAAAATGGGCCACGGGACCAACAAAGTTGAGAAACACTGGCTTAATTGGTTGAATTGGAATTGACTTGGTAACTCCATTGTAACAAGGTAAAAAATAGAAAAGTATATAGATATGCGAACTTATTCACCTTGGATAATCCCATATTTGTTATCGTTCTTAGAAACACTTAAGTTATGTTTAATCAATTTAATACTGTAATCTGTAATATAAATTAGGATGTAAGAGTAAATGATAAGACAGGGATGGCGAACCTATGGCACGCGAACAATTCCCAAGTTCAAAAAAATAAAATTTATGTTTAAAAAAATAAAATTTTAAATAATAAATAATAAATAATCTTTGAATTGTTGATTTATTAAGTTTTATTAATTTTCAAATGTTTATGTTGTTATAATTATAATTTTTAAGCTTGTAAATAAAATTCAGAAAAAAAACATTTTGTATTTTTTCTATTTTGCTATTTTTTTTACTGCTTGGGCACGCCACACGATCGCGAAATAATATTTGAGGATTTTTGGCACGCGGACCCAAAAAGGTTCGCCATTCCTGTGATAGGATATATTGTGTACCTCTTCTAAGCCAGTAAATATAGTTAAGTAAATGTAGGTTTAAACATAGTTCTGATGAAAGCATATGCTGAAATAGCTATCATTTTTTTTTTTTAAATGTAGAACTAAATACATCGTTATTTTTTTTTACCTTATTACATAGTTTAAATATGAGAATTTAACGGCCGGTAAAATGGTTGTTGAATTAACTAATTTAGTAAATTATAAATAAACTTTAAGTGATCAAAATATGTTATATATTTTACTCTAATAACCTCACTATCGTTTATTTTCTTTTAATTTTATTTCAGTTCCTTATTTGTGCCAAATACATGTAAAATAGGCGCTATAAACGTCGAAGACCTGCCGAAAGCATTGAACATATTTTTCTCAATTGATTGCACAAACTATATTTTTTGCAAAAGCAATATATCATCAATACAAAGTTTTGTTAGATGTTTAAAAATAAGCAATGTCAGAATATTTAAAAAATATATATGAAGGTCGGACGAAAAAAAAATTGTATGATTTTTTTGCAAACTTTGAAATTTCATTTGGCGTTCATTAAATTTCAATAAATGAGAATATCCTTGTATCCCTACTATTTTTTTTGGAAAGGAGAGGTTTAGCGACTGAGTAACAAGCAGTTCTCGTAGAAAAACTTATGTTGAGATACCTCCATTATTAGGTCATATGATCCACATTGCGATGTACAAATATAAAAAGACCGCTGTTATAAAGTGATAATTTATTAAGAATCCTCTAATGAATCTTATATGTTTCATTAAATAAGTGCTTTTTTTTAAATAAATAAAACATAAAATCATAATATAATACATAAAAATATAGCTTAACGTTTTTATCAGAGAAGGTACTTATAAATATGTATTGCCATCGCAAAAGCTTAATTATTTACTGAACCCAATAATTTCGTAAATAAACACGAAATATCGGATATATTTTTATACATTGTTTTCAATTGACATAGGCAATGTCAACGGTTAATGAGGCATAATCGTGGATTAACATATCCGACACTCCGTTTCGAGGCCGTCTTCCGAATCATTGAACCTTAATAAATAAAGTCGCCGTTGAAAATTGTCGCGCTAGGGCTTTAACCAGGACCTACAGACCCTACATGACGTGGACTCACGAGGTGGAAATCTCGCTAAGCATAACATTAATCGTTAGGCATGGTTAGTTCCGTCGGTCGCCGAGGGCGGCGCTGCCGACGCAATTTTATCGATTACGGCGCGGGAAAGAGACAGAACTAGACAACACAAGGTGAGGTTACTATGCTAGGAGAATTTGACCGCCAAAGTGAAATGATAGCTTTCGGAAAATTCCGCTACGGAGCGCTTTGTGTATTACTCGAATATAAGGTTTCAGGATAAATGAAAATATATAGATTTGATAAATAGTACAGGTTTAATATTTTTATAACAAATAACATGAATTTCATTTTATAAAAATCATAAGAAAATTACTAAGTACTTTTTATATGGTCAAATTTTCAATTGATTTTGTATTACTCTTTTATTTCTTCTTTAATCTTTCTTTTATATAATGTAATATTTTTTTAATACATACACGAACAAAATCAACAAATCTTCGTTATTTTAACCGACCAATAACAAAATAATAAAAAAAACCATGGAAAAATAAAAAGTAGTTAAATAAAGTCATGGAAATTAATAAGAGTCTTAAAAGAAGTGGATTATTTATAGAATATATTTAAAATACGAAGGGTAGTATAGACGTTGTTATACCAGTTTAGTTGAATCTGAGATTCCGATATTTATGGTGTGTTTTTTAATACCAAAATACTGTGTTAGAAAATGCGGAAATAAAGAATATGTACACTTTTTAGATGATTCAAATATTGTTTTAGAATTGCAATTAATAATATTCTTTTAGATTTTTGAATACATTATAATATATCTTCATTTGTTTTTTAATATAACTGTTTTGTAGTTATTATTTTCTAACATCAACGTTTAAGCAAACTATTCATCCAAATAATATTCTACACGACAAACATTACTTTCTTTATTTTTGGAATAAATAAAATTGCTCACAAAATTTACTTTGCGTAATGATTCCCAGTTGTGTCTTAAAAACTGAATAAACGTCGTAAATCAGATGGCACTAAATCATTAAAGAAGTTGTACTCGTACGCTATTATTTCATTCACAACGCAACATACTGTAGCAATAAATCGAATTAAATTGCTAGCTACATTTTGTAATTACCTATTACAACGTTCGTTAATTCTAATATTCAGGACAAAGTCATAATACCAAAAGAGAAAAGCCTTATTAAAATTTACAATTATATGCATGGTTCATTTAGTATACGGGTTAAACATTGATGTCAAACTAACCTAACCTAACGATATTTGTGATTTAAATAAATTCTGTAATTCATCCGAGACTTATGAATCGGTACTAGAGATTCTGTGTCGGTTTTACAGTTTTGCTTACCGAGAAATTTGAACTAAACATTCCGAAATCTGAGAATTCAATTTTGTCAATTCAATGCAAATATATTTTGAAAATATGTATGTATAACTTTAAAACCTTTGTAAATTTCGGAAGGCAGTAAAAAAGATGAAAAGACGAAACAAATATAGAACATTTATGTGTCTCCCGAAAACTTGTAATTTTTGAGATACCAGGTTGAAGAAAATTACCGACAGTAACTTATGGTTATTCAAGTGGTATAAACAGGCGGACCTCCTTTTCCGAACACAATTGGTTCCTGAAAACGTGTGCGAATGTTGAATGTTCGAAAGTAGAGTGATGTTAAAAAACACCAAAAATTGTCCTATAAAATTTTTATTTATCAAAGTTTACTTATGTATTTGATAAAAACAATGTATTTTTTAATAAATTTGTCAAGAGTTGTTTGTATTTGTCTTTCCCTTTAAATGTTTCAGAATTTTCTGCTTGATCAACTAACACTAGCATCAATTTTAAATCACCAGCTAAATTTCCACTAAAAAGCAATATCAATCGGTTTTTAGAAGGTTTGTGCCCAGGGGCAACTGATTTTTCCTTTGATAAGGATCTACAATTAAACATCTTCTTCCAAAATAAACCAGTCTCATTGAATATTTGACATAGGGTATATTCTCCATCTTTAATAATTTTGGAAAATGAGGAAATAAAGTCTTTTCCGGCATCTCTACCCTCATTAACCGATTCTTCAATGAATTAAATATTATGTAAATAATAATAATACCTCGTTTTAAATTTGGCAAACCAGCCGTTACTTGCCGAAACAAAACATTTTTGCATTATCGCCAAAAAATCTAAAAAGAACGATTTTCTAAAAATGTGCAAAATATCACATTGTGCGAAAGTAGAATGTTCGAAAGTAGAAGTCCGCCTGTATTCACTATACGTTGATGATGGTTACAAATTTTAATTTAAAATGCAAATTATCGTATATACATCGATTATAAATAATCTCGTTACTCTATTACATATAGCGTTGTGTTTATTTATAACATTCGACTAAATATTTAATTATCTCGAAGTATTTTCCAAGCACTATTATTCAATAGTGTAAAATTAACTTTCTTGGAATCCTTCAAACTGTAAACCTTTTAACAAATGTATATAGGCTTATAGTATTACGTTTTCTTGTAAATATACAAGACCTTCTTGTGTCACCGATAAACTGTTTTCATGTCAGGCGTAACTATTAATTAAACAGACTTCAAGGTTCTCCCTTCGTATAAATATAATAATATTGAATTGTATAGTGTTGAGATATTAATTAATTAATAAACTATACCGTTTAATACAGTTTTGCATCGTAGGAATATTAGAACAGAAATATTCGTTACTTTATTATTAAAAAAATATATATTTATACAACAGTGACATTAGTAAATAATAAAAAGGTTGTAAGCTTTCTTTTTTAACAATGACAAACATTTCTTTTTAATTAAGAATTTCGAACGTTTTGTAATGCAGATTTTAGGACTATTGCTCATCAATATAATATCATGGTGGTCTTGATTTCAAAACAACCAAGATATGAAAGATAAAAAGAATTTCAACAAAATATTGTACATTAAATAAAAACAACTTTCATCATATTTTGTTTTATATATCATATCGCCTTGGAAAGGAAAAAGGAAGTAACCCACACATATCAAATTTTACAGGATGCACAAAATACGTGTTTTGATGATTTTGGGACATATGCAGATTAAGAAGTATACACAACCTCAAAGTGCACGGAGACTTCTTAACTAGTGTTTAATTGACATAATGTAATATTAATTATAGAAGTTGTCTTGGGAAAACATTTTTTTCAGTCTTTATTCTTGGTTTCAATTTTAACAAGCTCATTTTTTTCAAACTTAAAAGCTTAATTTACATACTAGTTTACATACCTTTTGATAGAACGTGTATCAAGCTTTGAAAAAACTGTGGGCTACGTCTTTTTTCCTTTCCACAGTCGATATGTTCATAGCTTATTAGTTTACCGATTCATAACAACTTATTATTTACAGAAAAAAGTTCTCCCGAATGCCAATTAAACAATTAAAATGTATTTTATCACTGTACAGAAAAGACAATAGAAGCGTTATTTTAAAGAATTATTTTAAGTTCAGTAAAAAATATGTTCTTTAATAATACCTTCATGTACAAAGCTCCGAACAATCAAAATATATACATTAATTTAGTATTTCACTCTACTTGCAGACGGGCCAACTTCACCACTTCAATTGCTGGTCGTATGCAAGCTTAGGAATATAATACATTGACATTGCCAGGGCCTCTTTGGATAGAGCTAAGGGAAGAAACCTCCCCTAATCCGATCTTCCAGATTTGGTGTAGCCTTAACAGTTTGGTTACATAATTATTTTTATAAGAAAGCAAAGATAAACAATAAAAGACTCGGTCCCAGAAAACATGTGTAGTACATTATTACTACCATTTTTTTATTTCATTAAGTACAAACAATATTACTATATAATAATAATAATATAACTAAAATAAAACAAAATATGTCATTCATCTTTCTGGGGTTTCAAGGGGCGAATCCATTTTCGACATAAGGTCGTAATACCATAGTAATAAAATTATACCAATGAGCTGGTTCAGCGTCTCTAAATTTTTTTATGGTTATACAGTGCACAAGAATTAAAAAGAAGAAAAACACGAAATAATACGAAATCAAATATAAAATCTTTAACGCTTATTGGTTGTCTGTGAATTGGATTAGACTCCGGCTGTTTAGGGACCTCGGATCCAAGGATAAAGCTCAGCGGAGACTCGTCTCCTACGCTATGCATACAACCACCCTGATCCCTTCCTGACATCCAGTCAAGAAGCACGGCCTCAACGGAGATGGAGGCTCTATAACAATCATTATTTCCAAGCAAGGCTTCTGATCCTATTCCACAACCTTCAAACTACAATGGTTACGCTACCAGGTTTATGTCCTAGAGATATAGAAATGTGACCCAATTTTCGACTCCCGACAGTTGTCAAGGCTGAGGGTCATCTACCGTCCCCAAAGTTCTGCCATTTGAAGTGCAAACATTATCGAATGTTTGCTACGCTTGACAAAGCGTTCGGTTTACTCTATTGTTTTTCCTCCTGCATCTGGCTAGGATGCAGTGAAAATGAACTGACCGTATGCAGCGAGATTGCACATACCGATCCCACGGTTTTGGCCTTACGATACCGATCGCGGTGTTATAACCGTATCCCCAATTGATACGCGCTACGCTGTCACATTTTCATACCTATAGTAAAACGCTCTAACTCCTGTAGGCACATCCTGAAACCTCAGGGTGTCCTACCTATCTTATACTAACATATTATGTATATGAGACACGGCTCATCCCATTGCTAACCCCGCGACCAGGGTCTCTCGAGATACTTCTGCGCATCTAAAGAGTAGGGATGACGACGCTCTCGTATTCGAAAAAGTAGAGGTGGAAACACACTCTCCGGTAATTGAATCCGCACTGGTTTACACATGAACCAGTCCTTACATAAGACCTGTGTCTTACAATCAACCGTCATAGTTGAACAAAATAACATTTCTCAACCCTCATAGTTGAAAAACAAAACAAAATAAAACTGAAATGTATTTAATCTTTAACCTCAACATCAACAAGTTAGATTTTTTGACGTCACAACTCTCGCAGTTGAACAATAATAATGATTATTTTATGAACGTCCCACAGTTGAACAAACATCGTTTATAAAATTATTCGCGCAGAGTTAAATATTCAAATCGGAAAAAAATAAAATAATTTGTATTGATAATAACATACGAGCCAAGTACGTACTAGAGCTGTATCTCACTTATGCACCTACCCTTACACAAAACAAAATTACGAGTGAGCAATAAAACACATAACGATTCGAAATATCAAGAAGTGATTTCATATAAATTATTTGGTAAAAGACTATTGACATTCATTATTAATAACCAAAACTTCCACTGAAAGAAAGAAAAATAAAATAAAATAATATTTGCGATCACAAATGTAAAGATTCAAATAAAACATTAGTCCGGTCTACTGCCGTTGAAGAAAAGAAGCGTCCTGCGTTGATTCTATTTTTAACTGAATCTTCATAGCAACCGGATGCCGAAACAATAAAACAAAATTAAAAATTATTTCAATAATTTATACACGAAATTAAAATAATAGATTTACATGATTCTCTTTAAAATAAATAATAAACAAAAAGAAACTTCAGCTTTTCAACTCCTGTTGTTTCGTCTTCTTTCTCGCCTGGGACATCATTGGATAACCTTTTATATTATTATTTTAAAACCCGAGTTTCTTCAACCTTCACAAATGTTATAATCCTTTGGATAGAATATCTCCAGATAGTTATGCAAATTAAATTTCACCAATGACGCTATTGTACAATTCACTGAGTTTATAGGTGATGTTGATCCCAGGCGAAAAAAAGATTACTAAAACAAACAATCAAACGTGACCTATCTCAATCAATGCCATTTGTATACTTATTTTCATGCGTGAAAAAAAAACAGTTGAAAATGCGCGCCGTGTTTTTTTTAAGCATTTGTCATCTGGTGTTCTAAAATCAATATTTTTCAAACAATTCTGTTTAATTATCATTAAATTATTATTTTTTTCTTTATTTTTCATTACGAACAAGTGGTTTTTTTAATGAATACTAGTTAGAAATCTGATCTATAATATGAAAGGCGTTTTTTTTTACATGACAATTTTATTATATATTCTCTATTGAAAAAAATGAGAAGGTGTCAACATGTTAAAAAATCTTAAAAAATACAGTCAAATAAAGAGGAATTATTTATTTTGGTAACGAATTTCATGTCATGCGGCACAGCATCTCATTATTTGCCATGTTAAACATATATCCGTGCAGATTTGGCCTACTCAAACACGCATATCCATCTTCATGTGCAAATAAACGTCACAGGCTTCCAATTTTGCGGAAAAAATAATATGAATATATATATATATTTTATTTCACTTATTCTTAGTTAAGGTTGAGAGCTTGACATTCAGGTTAAATCTTACAGCGAGTACACTCAGCTCTTTTTTTACACGTTAGATAAGTTCCACAAAAAGCCGAGTTAAACAAGTGATAGAATTTAAAAAAAAATAAAGATTGTTACGCTAAATTTAAAAACCGTGTTATTTGAAAAAAAAAACATATTTGGCATATATAATTGTGTGAAAAAAAAATGAATACCTAATAAATAAATTACAAAAAATATTTTTCATAATATGTAATTTAACTATGAAAAAATAATACTTTATATTGCTACTTGATTACATACGGGAACTTTGAAGAAGGACTAAACATAAACCGCTTTCATCGTTAATTTTTTTTGACACTTCTGATATGTTAGGATGTAATGAAGCCTTTGTTTGTAATAACTGTGCTGTTGAGTTGCTTGTTATTGTGAAATCAGCTATCAACTGCTGCGATTTTGTGATTCTGTGGACAAATAATTCGTGTGAAAATATAGTACCCTGCTTTTTAACGGACCGTGCTATTTCAAAGTCCTGGGTTTTATCCCTAGAATTGAAAAACTAACCTGAAGCGCTATTCCCGCGTGCATGTTGCTTATTTTTAACGGTCTGAAATACCAAACACAATCACGTTTAGAGTATACAGACCGTCCAAAATAAGAACTATGCACGCGGGAATAGCAGTACTGCTGACAGAAAGCTTATCTGAGCCCTCTCTTGTAGGGATTCTGTGTCGAGACGTCCCGGGACATTTAACAACCAAGTCCCGGGACTTAAGACAGCCAAATTGTACATTTTTAATTTTGAAAAAACCATTCTAACAAATAAAAATTGGATGCAAGCAATCGCTAATGTGACCCAAAAAGTTAATTTTAAAGTTACATTGGTGTCTATCCGCGGGATCAGTTTTGAAAAAAATGCATTATATTTAGGCTAAGGATTAAAGGCCGGGGTTTTAACAAAATTAAGTATGCATATTTAACAGGAATCTTATAAAAGAAACAGCTGTTTGGATTTATAATTGTTGAAGTTTAAAATAACATCTATTTATATATTGTAATACGAAACAACCATTTTTAATGGGCAGAGAGAGACATGCAGAAATACAAAAAAAACTTAGACACGTGTTCGCTTAACTATTTTTGCAGCATGGGATAATCGCACAGAATTCCAAGAATTAATGGAACCAATAGTTAATACACGAAAGATTTTGATAAATGCTCCAAAACAATATTTTTGAAATACGGAGATAATTTACTACAACGTCTTTTCTCCGTGGAAAAAGATATCGAGGTATCTGAAGAAAATATCGATGAGAAAAATATTGCAGAACTGTCACTGGAAGAAGAATTAAATAGACAGATTACAAAAAAAACAAAAGATTTCTCCATTAAAAACTAAACGAATTTAAGATTTTAAAATCAACTGGAGAACGGAAACAAAGATTATTTTTCATATATAACATTAAAACAACATCGACTGACAATAATGATGAGCAACAACGTTTATTACAAAAATAAGAAATCGGCTGTCTGATTCTGTCGTCATTAAATTCATTATTATTTTTAAAAGCATATTTTGATAAGCAAGAATGAAATATTAACTCTTGTGTAAATAATACATACTATGTATGATTTGAGGATGTGACTTTATTATTGAATTAATTTAATATTTTTATTATTAATAAATAAATGTGTTCAAAAAATGTATTTTTTTAATAAACGCATACTTTCGCCGCCCTTTTAAAATACGCATGAAAAAAAATACGTCTAACTGCGCAAAAACGCTCAAAAAAATAGTTTAATTGAAACGAAATATTAAAAAACGTTTGGGAGAAAGATATCTTCATGTATATTATTAGAAATTTGTTTAAATCAATTCATAATCGTATTAAAAATATAACTGTAGCAAAAACAAATTAAAAAATATTATAATTAAGTGTTCATACCTGATGTTGTTTTATTTACAAATGTTTTTCACTATTCTACAAAGTTACCAATGTCTCAATAGGACAAAAAAGGTATAAAAGCTGTATTGTGATTTGTGAAATAACGGTCATAATTTTACCCAATTCATTGTTATTTTTTCAATACATGAACCGTTATCATCCTTTTTTAGTACATAAGTACATACAAATATTTAATTTTAATAAATTTATAATTTTATTAAAGGGGAAATAAAAGTCCCAAGTCCCGGGAAGTCCCGGGACTTTGACTTTATCAAGTCTCGTGTCCCGGGACTTTGAAAAACCCGAGACTTCAGAATCCCTACTCTCTAGTAGTTACTACTAATTATCGAGACAAATCTAGCGGTCACTTAGAGAACTCTGTCAAAGCACTTTACAAGAATGTGGTGGGTCCAATTTAAACTTCGGAGACCCTTCTCTACTAATCATATACAGTTTTGATTAAATAGTGCCTGGAAGACGTTAAACTTTTTATTTATGAAGTAACAGTTGTTTTTTTAATAGCATTTGACCTTCCAAAAATATGAGTAGTTGTCTTATTGCTCTCTTGACTTGTATTTCAGGATCAGATAATGATCGTAAAAAAGAATAAAAACATTACAGACATCCATGTCTTTGGACACAACGTATCGATTTTTTATCACAAAATTGTGTGGTTCGATTCAGAAAACTTATCTTAAGAAAGTTAATTGGTTAGGTATAGTGAATAAAAAAAAACAGATTTCTATCAATCACTATACGGTTCCCGGCAGAAGAAAAAAAGTGTTTGTGTTTTAATTTTGTTTATTGAAATACATGTTTTATTTTTGTCTGTTTCACGTTTGCTGCCGATTGTCTATGGTTCGACACACGCGCCACTTACTGTAAGCTAGTTTTACTATAACTTTCGCGCAAGTGCAAGCGTACGTTGTCGAAATGAACTGTATGGCAGGTATACAAACATTGATTTGTGTATATAAGACTTACTGTAAGTTTTAACTATGCCTATAACCTTCCCGGAAGTGTAAGAAAAAAAATTGTCAAAGTTTTTTTGCGATCGGAGGAGCGTTGTGGCAACGCATATAGTACGAACAAACAAGGGTTAATTTTTATATATTAGATTTACAAAAAATTGTTTATTAACAGAAGAATAGTACACATTATTAGATGATATCTGACACCGTACAAACAGACAGAAAAATATGTTTTTTCAATTCAATATATAATTTTGCTAAAATCATTTCATAGTTCAACAGTTTTTTAATGTACGGCTGAAGTAAGGCGCAAAGCGATTTTCTTATCGGATACAAAATATATATATTATTGTGTTATTTATAATCAAGTCAATAAAAGCCTTTATTAAAACTCAAAATAATACTGACAGTAAAATGATTGTGACGTTTTAAGGCTTTGGATTTCCTGGCACGTGTAGAAATAATATTTTTTTCGACAAATAGAAACAAGTGTATACTGAGAAATACGCTTTGAGTGTTTAATTCAAAATATGGTAGTAAAATTAAACATAATAAAAATAATTGCGCGATATATTAAAAAATGGCGTCGATTTTAGTTCTTGAAAATGTTTTGAATTCTTTGATAATATACAAGGTATCGAAAATCATTTATTTTACGATAAATGACAATCAACATTATCTTTTTTTAATTATAGCATTTTTAATTTTATTAATGAAAACATGTATATTATTAATTTCACTCCAACAAACTAGACTAGATATAAACAATAATATAACTAATTGTATTACAATTACACTACTACTTACAAATTAACTTCTTGTGTTTGGAAGTGCAAATCTCACTGAAAGAAAAATGATTGCGCTGTCTCTATCTGCGTGTAGTAGAAAGAAAAAATACCAACCTCCATTTTGTAGTATATTAAAGTCAAGAATTAAAATTATTCTTTTTTATAGTTTTACGGAAGTAAGTCTGAAGACGCTTCTCAAAGAGGCAAAGCATGTGTTTATTATTTGTAACACAATAAGTAAAATAATAAAGGTATCAAATTCAATTTGATTTCACTCATAACAAGCTTAGCAGTATGTTCACACTTAATAAAGTAACCATTCATGTCTGGATACGAAAAGCTCTAGGAAGAAATCTTTGGAAGAATTCAAGGGCCCTAACGCAAACCCTTCTGCTACATCAATAATTCTGTTTACGACTTTTCATTTAACGAGATGCCACCAGGTGGTGTAGTATAATGCAAAATTTTCCATACTCCTCAAGGGATGTCCGCAGTATTACGATTTAATCCTGACTTAACTCTACACATAAAATCTAAAGCTCTTAGTTCGAATTCAAACAAAACAAAGATTATTTTGTTTGATCTAGGTAGTATGTTTTAATTGTTAAGCGTATTATTTGTTGGGTCGAAAATGCTTTCTGTAATCACACTGTGATAAAATATAAAGTCATTTAGTTAAATCTTCAGAAAAATTTATGTTAAAATAAGTCATGTTTTAAAAATAAACGTTAAATTGCAATCCATTCAATTTAAAAATATATGTGTGTGATGAAATAAATACACTCCTATTTTTACGCGACTTTTCTTGACGGCACCGTTTCTTTTTTTAACGCGATTTACTCGTTGTTACGCGTTGTTTTCCTTTGTTTTTATTTTTTATAGAAGGAACAGAAAACATTCGCAAGATCTTGGACTTTGTGCTAAATCTTGTTAAAATACATTTATTGAATTCGTTAAATAGCACGTTTCGGCTATAAATTTTATTCAAACACATAGTTAAATATGCATTATCTACTAAATATGTTTACCCTAGAACTATGTTCGTTATTGTAAATTTAATAATTAACCTTCAGATCATCCAAACAAATCCAGTGTAACAATAATCGACTCAGCTTTTTTACAGCATTTCATCAATAAGTCAGAGCAAAATTTAATACTTTCGTTCAAAAATACGTGAACGAGATTTATTATATTAAAAAGTTAATACAATTATGCATATATACGTATGTATTTGTTTCTCATTGTATTAAAGTATCAAATAAAATAAATGAATGGTTAATATGTAAAAAAAACTTTTTTTGCTCCAATTTCAAGAGCAAAATTTTAGTTTTTCAAACATTTTTACGCGGTATTTTGTTTTTTTCTGAAACCAATGTATCGCATAAAAAAGTATTGGGTTAAACTGTTCATCGCACCAGCGTCAAAACCAATAATAGTTGTATTTTTGTAATAACATAATATTTTTTTTCAATACCTGTTAAATGATAAAGCTTTTAAAAACCTTTGGTAATTGCGCAGATGTGAGTTTGAATCCCATAACGAGTTATTTTTTTTGGTTTCTGTAAAAATACAAGGTCCGCAATATTTTTATTACACATCTAAGATTCTTGCTAGTAACCAAATTGAAGTAACCAATAGGGCGCATATCGCCATCGTTTTCTTAAGGTTACAGCACAGTGGCAAATTTTTATCCTGACCACCAACAGTACCCAACAACAATCAGTGACACTTCTTCGGGATTTACACCTCAACTGCTAACTGTGAGACTGTAGTTAGGTGGAACTGAAATTTCAGCCTTCGGATATTTTAAACTTTAGTGATTTTTAATCCTCAAATGTATTATATGAATCAGTGTGGAAAAGAAAAGGCTTGCGGGATCCCTTTGTTGAATTAGAAAAAAAACAACATTCTCAGGTCAAACCAGTACCAGACAGTTATTTCTTAAATACATAATATTAACATTTATGGTGGCTTATGTTAAGTATAACGTTTGAAACATAGATTTTTAATAAATGGACAAGTATTGTCAGTCCACTGCTGTCTTCAGTTTTTTTATAAGTCTTTTCCCCGAGACAATATTTTCCAGTCGGACTTTGATTATCAAAAACAAAGGAACAGTTTGACAAGGTGGCGTCTCGTGGTCCCGTAGGGGTCAGCGGCGGGCAGGGAGTAAATATTTTATTTTTTAATGAAAGATTTGATTATTTTGTTGTAAGTCTTCTTCAGTATTTTTTTTTGTTCATCTTAATTTGAAATTTTATTTTAGCTTACATATCGACTATGGAATGGAAAAAGGACGTAACCCACAGTTTTTTCAAAACAGGTTTTTTTCGATAATCACAATATAACTTGATACACGCTCTATCAAAATGATGCAAGCTGAAAATGCCGAATTAGTATCTAAATTTAGCGTTTAAGCTTGAAAAAGATGACCATGTAAAAAAATAAAACCACGAAAAAATACTGAAATAAAAGTTTTTATTAGAAAATTTCTTTGATTCATATTAGATTATGTCAATTAAACACCAGTTTAGAAGTCTCCGTGCACTTCAAGGTTGTGTACAATTTATAATTTTCATATGGCTCAAAATCATCAAAACACGTTTTTTGTGACTCGTTTAAAATTTGATGTGTGTTGGTTACGTCCTTTTTCCTTTCCACCGTCGATATTAACTTATTTCAAACTGTTTTTTTCTGTTTATATAAACTTTCGCAGGGCTTCATTCATTATGAACGGTTAGAGCCCGGGGAAATTCAATTAATTCTTAGTACGCGGAAGCAATAAAAAGTTAATCAATAACAGAAAAAAACGAGGCTGTACTATATTTTTTGTTGGCATAAAGGGTAGTTATTAAATACCTAAATACATTCAGTTTGCTATTCTTGATTTTCTATCAAGGACTATTCTACGCAGTGGCTTTCCGAGAATATTTTGCTCCCGATGAATACACAGATGGCGTCTTCTTGTTTTGTTTTTTATTATAAGCTTGCTCTGTTAGTCGCCCAGATCCAAGCGCCAAGTCGGATTTTTTTGAAATGTCACAAGTTAATCAGTATTTAGTTTTTATGTTATTAAATGATCTCACGCCTTTACAGAAGCATTTATCGGTTTCGATACTGAAATTTCATATTATAACGAAACATTTGTCTTATGAGATATGCTTCAAAACGAAAAGGTATGATGAAATATAAGTGCTGGGCATCGAATCTTTAACCATCGTTCGATCATCGAAATATATTGTATTAATAATGACGTCTGTGAAGATAAAAGAATACAAAAATTTTGAAATATTAGGAGCGCCATTTTTGTATTTTTTTAAAGAGTTTCGTCGTAAGATAAAGTTTCTATACCACTGTCCGCGACCCATTTAAAGGAGCACCCACGATGGAATTTAAAAAACTTTATGATTTTATTGTTGCTGACCCCCAAACCGGTTCCAATTGCGAAACACGGGCTATTTTTTCGTAAATGGGACACATTTCTATGCAATTTCCGGTAAAAAAAAATACAACTAATACTTAGGTTCAAAAAATTCTAAATTGTAAATATTGAGGTAAAATATAGTAGTGTCAAAATATATGTTATAGTACATATGTTAATTTAAGCATTTTGAGAATACAGTTGTATTAATTTTTACTTTCTCAATAATCTTAGACAACTCTTGTCACAAAGTTAAGTTGAAAAACATTTTTAAGGTCATGCGTAATTTAAAAATTCATGAAAATGTCCAAAGTAGACAGTAATAATTTAACTATTTACCATAGCCTTGACTAATGAATGCCAGTGATTTTTTTTAAAACTGTTCTTACTCAAACTTTTTCTTGTAAAAAATATTTCCGATTCCTAAAAAAAGAACTTAATTAATTAATTAATTGATTAGATTACTATTAGCACCAAGCTTCCATGCTCAATCTCTCTGAAATGATAAGTAGAATGGCGGATAGAAAATTTAAATTAACTTTGATTATTCCACGTATTGTGTAACTATCTGTGACACGTGTTTCGCCTCTTTCAGAGGCATCTTCAGACTTACTATCGCAAAGTTTGCTTAAGTAATGAAGCAAGATTGATTCTAACATTTTAAAATTATAAAATTACAAAATGGATTGGGTTTTTTTTCCTTTTAAGAGGAGCAAGGAGGGGGGTGTAGAATCGAAATAAAGCAAACAGATAATGATACTAATTTTACTAATACAAGTTACTACTAATACAATAAGTTACAACACAGACGTAGTAGTTAACTTACTTAAGCGTAAGCAAGTTAAACAACTCATAGTAAATAATATTTTTTCAGGAGAGAAGAAAGCAAACGATAATATTAAAAACTGGCGTAGAATTATTTATTTAGGAGACATCTCGTCAAAGATAGTTAAATTTTTGCCAGACAATATAGAACCCGCGTTTTATACAGTAAATAATTTAGGTAAAATTTTATTGAACAGTAAAGATCGCGTAGATTCATCGTCACAGAGTGGTATCTATTGACACGACTGAGTCCCGAGCAGTTAGACGAGAGACAGAGAAATCCGTCTCTCCCCATAGCGTCTCGGTTTGGTGTGACGTAGTCAGTCTTTTATAATTTTTGGAATTAAATATGGGAACAATCAAATTCAATTAAACAACGCTCGTGAACAGTAAAAGGTGGAAATCCACCGGTTTATTTACAATCAAAAATGTTTACAATAAATTTTGACAATTCGGCTAGCCACACAGGAGTGCGCTCTAAATACATATTAAGATTTCTGTCATTCAGTGTGAAGCTCGCGAGCCGAGCCTCCTAGTACTGAATGCCAGTCGACTTGCAGACCGGGCCTTTCAGTAGGTCCTTCGCCTGGACTGAGGGTCCCTAGTATTACATTATCTGTGTTCCCTTACGGGGAGACATCTATGATTTGACATTTATAAGATAACCAACATTCAGCATACCATTTCCTTAACCTAATTTCGCACTTGGCGTTTTCTTATAGCAACTCTGGAGCTAGTAGTGGGCAAATTTTATTCATTCTCTTTTAGAAGTTAGGATCTGCACACTCACTACGCGTGTGCAGATCTGCTTAAAATTAATCCCTAATCTATTCCTATCAGTTAATATGGACGTCAAGCCGTACCATATATTTAACTTAGGTGTGAAGAAAAAAAAAAAAAGTTTGAATAGCAAAATTACAGTCCTTATGCCTAGTGAGTTCTTGGATTTCTCATCAATCAGTATGCACGCTAGGTCGTGTCATACATTTAACTTTAGTTTACAACATACAGTGAAGATTTACATATAAAGGTTACGATTTCTTAATTTCAATGATTCTAATTTAATTCTTATTGGATTTGCTAATGCGACTTCGCAACGATTTGCGGGACTCCCACAGCGAGTTACCGAGGTCTGTACGTGAGGAGGATTTCCGTATCCTCCCTCACTTGCTGTGTGCGTTCACTTCCAGTGACCGCAAGCTTCCTAAGCCGGAGCACATTTTATCGACGGCACTCTGAATACGAGTCCGTCAACCCGCTCGCCGGTCGTTCGCATTAACTAAATCGCCTATGAAGTGACTTACTCTACGTGTTTAGGTTTGTTCGAGTATTAGGGAGGGTTGGCGGAGACCAGACCACCGTCCGAGGTCGGCTCCTGACACGGTGTCAAACCGATTGAAGGCGTCGCTATCGAGTGACGTAATCCAATTGGACGAATCGGATTTTTGGTTTTACTATTAAGTTGTCTGCCGAAACTTCGACAGACGTGGGTCCCAGACAAAGTGCGCTTGTCAAGGCGGGCTATCTACCCCCGGAATTACACGTCCACCGTGCCGTATCACTCGGATTCCCGTGAATCCGCAATGATATTGTCTCCCTAGTACTCAATACAAGAAAACACCCTCCGACGTCGACCTAGCTAAGTTTAAACTAGTGCTAGGCCGGCGAAACCTGAGACCCTCTGCGCACGAGTCCTCGGGGCTGTCTAATCCTTTGTTTCTGAGCTCCGCCGACCTTGCTTCGTGAACCTATGGAAGATGTGATGACAGCTCTTCCTGACGCCCCAAGACTAAAGTGTCTCGTGGACTTGACCTCGCGACCTCTCGGTGTTAAACAAGTGACAAAATTTGTCTGACATTATGCTATGTTTCTAGTGATTCTAATTATCACATCTCCCATAGTCCACCCTTATTACTAACATTTGGCCGTTATTACGGCGGTGATCGACGATTATCGATGACAAATAAACAGGAAAACAAACAATACAAACTCGATTGAGAAAAGAAAATACCTAACACAAATAAAAATACATTTTTATACAAGTTCTCAGCGCCGTTCGCTATTCGTGTTATTCAGATAAATTCGCCCTCAGAGAGGCATACATTATAGCTTTTTCAATTCTCGTTACTAGGTGACGGACCTTTCTTTGATTACTACAACTCAGGGTGGCCAAGTATCGATGTTTGGGGTAGTTGCGCTCCTCGGCGCGACCGCACGTAGTTTCGACCGGCCCGATAGGCAACTGCGCCCAAATGAAATGGCAATATTGCCCATTAATTCATAGCTGTTTACGCTTCCCTAGTGTGAAATAATTTCGACGTCGCCAAGAAAATTAAACCTTGAACATTTACAAAGGATTTTTATTCATCCCTGTCGTCTGGTGACGGAGTTGAAAACAAAACTCAAACTAATTGAGACGTTGCAAAAAAAAAGATTAAATATTGAATTTTTGCAAATCATTATTATTCCTGTGGTCTCGTAACCGAATTGAAAACAAACATAAAATTCAGACATTGCAAGAAAATTAAATATCGACTTTTTGCAAACCATTATTATTCTTGTTGTCTTGTAACTGACTTGAAAACAAACAAAAGAAAGACTTAGACGTTGCGAAGAAAATATTGAATAATCGTAAATTATTATTATTCCTGTTGTCTGGTACTGAATTGGAAACAAACATAAAAAGCTTAGACGTTGCAAAAAAAAAGATTAATTATTGAATAATCGCAAATTATTATTATTCCTGTCGTCTGGTAACTGCATTGACAACAACACGTAATAAAATAACTTAGACGTTGCAAGAAAGTAAACATTGAACATCCGCAAACGATTATTATCCCTGTTGTCTCGTAACGGAATTGAAAACAAACATAAAAAGCTTAGACGTTGCAAAAAAAAGATTAATTATTGAATAATCGCAAATTACTATTATTCCTGTCGTCTGGTAACTGCATTGACAACAACACGTAATAAAATAACTTGGACGTTGCAAGAAAGTAAACATTGAACATCCGCAAACGATTATTATTCCTGTTGTCTCGTAACGGAATTGAAAACAAACATAAAAAGCTTAGACGTTGCAAAAAAAAAGATTAAATAGGGAATAATCGCAAATTATTATTATTCCTGTAGTAAAGCGGCTGAGAAACAATATAGCACGTGAGTAGACTAAAAATGAATCTTAAATAATTCTTCAAAATTATTTCGTAGTAGTCCTCTACGTTCGTGATATTAAACTTTCAAAATACAAAGATGCTTCACTGGCTTCCGGTGATTGATTATAGTTAAAAATTTCACGATTTCACAAAACCAAACGTCGCTGAGATTACATTGGGCCGAACGGAAGTTACCCTCCGGGCGAGGTCGGCCGACAAACATTCACAGTATACAATTTAGACAGGGTATCAACACACAGTATAATGAGACAATGATTTTAATATAAACAAAATTAGCTCTCCCGTACTCTACCTCCGGCCTACCGCTATCGCGATTTCGAACAGGAAGTGACACACGATTTTACTAGGCTGTGTTTAGAAGAAACAGTATTTAATACATGAAGAGGTCCTGCCGGCACTCAATAAAGTGCGGCTAGGAACAATGCTTTGACCGCGAAGTTAAACGCGTCTTTACTTCGATTCTCAGTATCGAGATCGGGCAGGAAGCTACAGTTCTGGCCGCGGACCTTAGGTTAAAGAGTATTGACTCAGAAACAATAGGCCGCGACATATTTATTCAACGTATAATGATAGACGAACCTTTTAGAAGTTCTCAGCAACCGGAGACAGCTTAACAGGAACAATTCGGCAAAACGGCTGGCGGCAAGCGGTGAAAACAAGGAGGTGGCACAAAATTCAGCTCAGCTTTGCACAATGTTAATTATAGGTGAATTAATTTGTCAAGCTGAGAGAAGTTCTGGCTGGATTTAATTAAAGTTGTCGCGGCGGATAGTTTCGGCGGAAGAGAGCACGGGAGCAGAATAACGAGTCGAAGTCGGTGAAGATTTGATACTTTTTCTAAAAATGACCTGCCTTTTTGTAAGGGTTTCGGTCAAGCTGCGTCCTCGGCCGGGGTCAAAAAAACGGTTGACCCGAGCAGATCTGCTAACCTCAGCATCTTTATCTTACGCCGATTGGCTAATGTGCCGACCTCCCGCTGCTCTGCCGAAATATCCCAAGATGGCGGAAACTGAGATTTTTCTAGAACATCAATTTCGCTGAGCGAAAATCGTCTCTAGCAATCTTAATATGACAAGTAAAAAATCAGGAAAATCACTGTCGTGTCCAAATCAGTTTTCCGCGAAATATTGCTCTTACAAGCGATCTCATAACTCGTTGCTGAAGCGAGTTATGAGGAAAAGAAGAAAAATTTTCCACCTGAGCGACTCAGGTGTACTGGCTAATCGAAGCGGCGATGTTATCGTCCGCGAAAAAGTAATTACTGAATTGAGTCTGATTTTTATAAAAGCCTGAGATCGATTTAAGTGTAAATTTGTGCTAAATATTTTCTATGGTCGAAGTTCCTGAAGGGATTTGGCTGAAAATTTGAAGGAACGTCGGTGATAGCCGTTCGCTTCCATGAAACTAAAATTTCCCACACCACCATCGTGTGCTCGCGCTTTATTGCATATTGAATTTTTGATCGGCCGCGGTGGAGGGGAGGCCGCCCTCGATCGTACGTATGGCCGCGCAAGGCGCCATGATTGGTCGGGCAGGGCGGGGCTTATTTCAGTATCGAACGGCAGACGCCACGCACCGAACGCGTCTTGAAATTATGTTTCGCCAAAATGTATGGAGAAATCACAGTTTATTGAATTACTAATAAACCTGTTATCCGATTGCAATTTAATTTACAACACCGTTTTGGACTATCGTCCTTTACGGCTCAAAAAAAATTCGGCGCCGAAGCTTGGCTTGGGCGCCGGTTCCGCATGATCTTAATTGGCGCAGGTGAGGGCTGATGGAGTCCAAACCGCGAACATGATTTTAATATTAATTTATGCAGTGCATACTAGGACATGGCTAGTGTCATAAAAACAAAAATTCTCAAACGAATTTTGTCCCTGACGACCCTAGTCGAGGTCGCCGCGGGATTCATTTGTTCGATCGCAATTGGAAAATGCGTCGATAGAATTCAGCCAAATTTCTCCAGGGGCTAGAACAGCCTTTGCTAGGTGTACCTGTAAAATATGGGGAGCCTCCGTTGAGGAGGAGGAAATCGCCAAGCGTTTCCGTTTCCCTCTCTCGTCGCGCTCGACCGTTATTTTGGTTGAGCACCGCCGGCGAGCGAGAGAAGGTATTTTTATTTGGCTTTGTGCTCCCACTTACTTACTTACAAAGCAGTGGGGTTTTCTGTGCACTCAATAATCCGCGGAAATGCTCGCGGATTGCTAAATTCTTAATATTTGATAACATTGGCGACTTTGTCCATTCGACCTTGAATAATCGAAAAATGATGTGATTGTTCTTTCTCTCTTCCTCATTATACCTACCAAGCTTTGCTAACAACCGTATAAGGAAATGCTAGTACAAATCATGCCAAAGTACCGTATCGTGTCACTATCGACTCTCTTGTGGAGACTGTCAAGCGTCTTATGTTGGACAGACAGGTAGAAACTTTAATATTAGAATTAAAGAACATATAAGATGTCTAAAAAGTAACAATTTTTCTGAGTTTGCCAATCATTTAATAGAAAATAATCATAATTTTAATCAGATTTGTAATTTAGAAATACTCCAGCGAGTAAATAAAAAGGGTTTAAAGATGAATAGCTTAGAATTTTTAGAAATTAATAAAACTCTTAACAAAAAAGAAATATTATTAAATAATATTCTTAATAGCACAGGCGGTTCCCCGTTACTCAAATTGTTTCCAATTAATAGAGTAATCACAAACCTAGATGATTGACTGCAGCTCATTAGTTTTAATAGTTTGTAATGTTTAACGTCATTAGTAGTATGATTAAATTTGTTTGCACTGTTTCGATTTTAAAATCCCCTCTTTGCTTCCATTAAAAAGGGAAAATCCCATTCTGATTGTTTACAACTCATTAGTAAAATTAGTATCATTATCTGTTTGCTTTATTTCGATTCTACACCCCCCTCCTTGCTCCTCTTAAAAGGAAAAAAAACCCAATCCATTTTGTAATTTTATAATTTTAAAATGTTAGAATCAATCTTGCTTCATTACTTAAGCAAACTTTGCGATAGTTAGTCTGAAGATGCCTCTGAAAGAGGCGAAGCACGTGTCACAGTTAGTTACACAATACGTGGAATAATCAAAGTTAATTTAAATTTTCTATTAAAATGAACTTCCACAAAGTTACCGCCGAAACCATCGAAAGAATGGCGGATGTTAAGAAAACGATTATTTTTCCATAACATCTTCTATTCAAATGTTATATCTAGATCCCATTTACTATTTTAAATGTATAACATACATTTCAAAAATATATAATCCGGACAAAGTAAAGTGTTCATAGCATTTTGATATCTTAATTTAAAAAAGAACTCAGTTATGTGCGTTATAGTTATTCAAATTATTTCTTACGCAATTATTAGAGTGGCTTTTTCTAATTTCATTTGGCTGCAGAATTGACAAAATTTTCTCGTCGTGTTTGAATAGGACTTTTCAATAGAAATATACTAATTTGATTTAGAAAGGCAAGGTCGCTTTTCTAGCTCCTTTGCTTTGATAAATGGGTAGAAAAAATCTCATATGAATAATGTTTTTTATGTGTTCTATTCGTGAAAGGGAAAATCAGGAAAATATTGATACAATAGAGTAAATAATTTTGGTTGGAAATATTTAACCCGTGCCCTAAAGGCGCGTTTTCAAAATCAAAACAATGTCAAGAATATCAAAATAAATATGTATACTAATAAACTTTGAATTGTTACAGCTTGCGGATATTGATATATACATAAATACATATCTGTCTATACAGATATATATTTCTTATCAGTGCTTTTGAAATGCATTTGGGTTATTACGTCATACATTGGAGATTTTGGTTGAGTGGCTTTGCATTAACCACTTGAATACCAAGCGGACACAGGTGTCCGGAACATATGCAAGCGAACACGGATGTCCAAGACATTTTAAAAGTCAAATACTTGGTATTCTAATAGAATATAAGCAATATGTTGATGAATATGTGTAGTGCCATCTATATTGAGTAGAAATAGGTTTTTAAAATATCGAGTTCGTCTGTATATTAGGCAAAATAATTGTTCTCAAAAACACGCATTATCTCTGGGATATATTAATTAGGGCATCCAATCTCGGGATCCCGTCCAATTTTCTGATGCCGAAATCTCGGGATTGACATGGTCGCAATCCCAGGATTTCCGGATTGAGAAATTTTGAGCAAATCCCGAAAATTGGCGAAGAAGTAAAGCGAATTGAGGATTTCAAATTCCTCGGTGAGCTAAAAAAAATAATTTGAAAGATTCAAATTTAATGTTAAAATTCCATGAAACACCTTCAGTCAAAATCTTAAATTATATAAATTTAGTTTTAAAAAGCTTTTATATATTATTAACAGATTTTCTGTTTTATTGACAGCCAAATCAAAAACGATGAAAGTTTTTTGATCTATTAACCCATATTGTATTAATACACGTATGTGGTAAGTGCGTTCCGTAAAAAAGGGGTTTTTACAAAGAACATCAGTGGCAACATAACACGTACTCGAACGCTAAACCGAAACTCTCGAGCGAGGTGAAGAGTGCTCGCAATTTCCCTACGTGACTCTTTTGAAAACCTCCTCTGGAGTTGCTTTTGCTTCATTCTGCGTCACGAACAGAGACCTCCATCATTTTCAACTTGTTTTTATGTACATCTCATTTCTTCTGTCAAACCTTGCCGCGCCGACAGAAAACTGGTTAACTATTTGCTGATGTCACTGTATAACTTTGTTACAATAATAACTGGAAAGATTTCAAGAAAGTTTTTAGTACTTTTAATAACAATAACAAGCAATAAAAATTAGCTACAAATATTTCTAACGAAATGGTGAGAACTCATTGCTTACTTAGTGTTATTTCGTTTATATATACGCATATATATATATATATATATATATATTTATCCATGTCCCCTCCCAATATGAAGCACATGGATTTCTAATAGAGTAATCTTATTATCAACGGGGCGAAGCTATAGCGTAATGCTTTTCTAGCCCTTTTACTACTCTCTTCGAAAAATAGAGGTTTTACAATAAATTAAAAAACAGTTTTCATAGAAAACACTTATTTTGAAATTCCTTAAGAATGCCATATGCTCCACGTTAGGAATGAATATGGATAAAAATACAGTTATATGGTCTTGTAGTCAAGTGGTTATTGACGCTCTTATAATTTCGTTAAATCCTTCTTCTATTGATTTTTGGATTTATACCCTAAATAATGTATGCATGTGATGATTAAATTTTCTAACGAAAGAAACAGATCAACTAGTCACTTTGTATCCGTATGTTTGTTCACTTTATGATAAATCTAGATTGGGTAACTGAATTAAATTAATTTGAAATCTCTGGCCATACGCTTTGTGTATTTTTAGGTTTTTTTTTATCTTTTTGTAACTATTCTTTTGAAATAAACTAATACAAATTCAGAAAATTAAACACTCTTTTGTACTAATTCCACAATAATGAATGTCGGAGTCGAGGTTTTTTTAACAACTCCACAGTCATAGACCATTCCCATAATGTAATTACAGATAATTTAGATCAAAGTGACACGTATCTCACTTATTTTTTAAACATCGTTAGACTGACTGACAAAACGCTTCTCAAAGACACAAGTAATATACCTAACGACACCTAATTATAAAATTGAAATATTTTTTACTTCAGTATTCACTGACTGCTTTACGCTCGAGTTTGCCGAAAATATTTAAAATATATTTTAATTGTAAGCAGATCTGAATTTGTCGAAAAAATCTGTTCATAAGTGTATTGCCCTAACGACCTAGCTATAGTGTGCTAGACTCTAAAGGTCAAAAAAGAGAATGAATTATGAAATAATTCTCTCTAGAAGAGCTCATTTCAAATTTTATTAAATATTTTTTTTATTTATAAAACTTTTTAAATTAAAAGAAAAAACTTAAAAGAATGGATATATTTTTATCTCTGAGATATAAAAAAAAGTTTGTAAGAAATACAATTCAAAGTCTTTCCAAAATAAAATTTCACTAAATTGTTTGTTTTAGTTTCAGCCTTTCAACACAAAACAAAATGGAAGTAAAAAAGTTGAGATATAAACAACAATAGATAAAATTAAGAGATACATTTCAAGAAACACGTTAATTGCGGATAAACTATAAAGGGAAATACGTAATTTCCATTAAGATTATCCTAAGTATACCCGTTGTGTAATGAACAGAAAGTATAAAATATCGGGTCGCATGAATACGAGATTAAATCCACATGATGTCTATAGGTCTTTTGACAGTCTTTGTAAGTGAATGTTGTATGTCTAATTAAAATAGTAATAATTTTATGTTTACATTTGGAACAATTTTGTTTTCGCACTGAAATAAATTGTGAAAAAAGAAATTCTGACATTTCAAAGAAGAACTGTAACTGATTGTAAAAAACATTAGAGAGTGGGATAATTATTTTATTTCTCAATAATTGTTTATCATAATGTGTAATTTCTCACAATAATTCATCATCACTTTCTTCTGTAAAATATTGTTTATGACCCGTGTAAGTAAATCAATACTATATACTTTGAAGAATATTTTTTTTTGAATGGGCGTTATCGATTTACTTATTGTATACTAACATAATTTGTCAAAAGCTCCTTTAGTTTTTTCATATACGCTATCACGAAAAAACTAAAAATAATGAAAACTTAGCGAGTCCAACGTGATCCTTCTGACTATTCGAAAATCTTTCTTTAACTTTATAATTCCAATCCTTAGAATTTTAATAAATAATTAATGATATTGAAACTTCAAACAATGTTTGTTAGGTAAGTTTATAAAGAATGTTTATAGATTTCAATTTTATATTATATTTTATAATTAATTCACCCTTTTCGGTAAATACCTATATTGTATTTTAAAAATCTCTGTTTTTGTGAAGATTTAATATTAACTAGAAATTTGGTCACATTCTATTATATTTGCGCTATGGATTTAATTATTAAAATGGTACAATTTTGCACTTTTTTTCGGCATTATCAAAAAAAATATAATTCCCATTACTGTATCTTTATATATCAACATATCTTCAGAACAAAGTTTGCTGAGAAGCTCTGATAAGAGCTCATAAATATACTGCAAATTTTTATGGCTCAAATTGTAATTTAAAAAAAACAAATTATTTTTGTTAGTTTATTAGAAATCTTATTTGATTATTTCAGGCTTCTGACCACTGTGATTTTAAAAAGGCTTACGGACGAGTGATTCTTACTATATCCCATGAACACAAAAACCTGTAATGGCCGCTTCGAACTACTGTTCCTCTAAAATAAAAACAATCATGATGCATCTTAAGAAAACTCACTCTGTATTATTTCAGGATGGATAGAATTACAGGCTGTAATCTGATGAATATTTGACGACTGATTTTTCTACCACTGATTCACGACTTATTTTTAAACGAATATCTAATGGGCAAGAAGCCCACTATGAATATGACCTTTTCGAATACCAAGCTCAAATATAACTTAACTAACTTGATGGAGATTTCAAGTACCGTATTATATTAGTTAAAAATGTTAATTTTATCTTTTATAACTTATTTTACTAATACTACATGATTATTGACAATTGTTTCGTAACGAAAGTATGCAAATCTATATTATCGCTTTTTTTATTTAAGCAAAATAACATGGAAAATATTGAATGCAAATAAAGTAAGTTTTGCCTTCAAATAACTCATAACTGTGTCAAAGTAAAACATTATTGATTATTCATTCCATCATAAAAAAGTTCTAGTTACGAGTTTTTATGAATCGGAGAAAGAACTATGACGACAAATTTTATTTTTCAATGCAAACCTATTTTCTTATTTTTTTCTCGTGACATTAGACATTGTTTGCTTGCTATATAGTATGGTTCTTTTATTATTAAAAACAAATCAGACCCAACTGTGACATAAGTAATGTTGTTAAATATAATCTTTTTATTGCTGTTATAGACAAAAAACGATATCACACTAACCCCAATACACAAACTTGTTAATAAAATATCTTAATTCGACTACGTACAATAAGTGGAAAAAATACTCTTTTGTATTTAGTTTACATTTATTGTTCAATATCAGGACCGGTTTCGCTCATCACGAACATTATTGACTGGTGCGTTCGTGATATGCAAAATCAGTCATGATAAAATTATAAATATTTGTATACATATGAATGTGGAATTCGTAAAAAGAGTGTTTTATTTTTTTATATATTGCCTTCCTCCAAGTTTTGACATTAAACACCTTTAAAGGAATGTATTAGAGGGCTTGTTCAATTACAAACAACCATGATTGCTCTTGATGAGACACCCAAAACAAAAACATGGATAGCGTTTTAGACGTACTAAAACAATGTTATGTAAACATCCCGATGGTAGATTTTCGGCCCATTTATAAATCCATAATCATGAAAAAATGTATCTTTGAGTGAAAAGCTTGTCACCACATTAATTTTTTCAGGAAAAATTTCTCTAACGTTATTAGAAAAATAATAGATTGCTTTCATGGAATAAATCATTTGCGTGGAAAAACCTGTTACATAAAGTATTCATTAAAAACTTGTTTGTAAAGAAGGCGTACATATCTCATAAATTTATATTTTGTTTGTAATAAATGAGTAGTCGTTGCGTATATTTCATTTATTTATAATGAATTAAGCACCTTCCTCATTTACACAGCTTTGAATAATGAATAACTTACTTTGCCTGGAAGTAAGTTGTTCTTATAAAATAAATTATGGGCTTCTATTAGTCAGCTGAGAGTGTATAAATTTCACGAAACTTTCTCAGGCGTCAGAAATAGGAGGAAGGATCAAGCTTAATCTTATTCAGTATTAATTATGATTTGCAAATGAATTTTGATGAAAAATAATTTGCATATACAATATAAGCAGTCTTTAGGTTATATCAATTAAACTTCTTATCGGTTGAAATACTTGAGTTCAGGTCAAACATAACGTAGATGAAAATTAAAGTATAGCATCCCTTTTCCACGCTGCTATTTAAAACTTTTAATGTACAATATATTATATTAATGTTTATTTTTATCTTTTACACATAATAAATTATTACTTCCAATTTAAATATCAATAATGGCATATTTGTATGGGTTTTGATAGCAAAAAAAATCAATCAACATAATATCGTGATAAAAGAATTTTTTCTTTTTTTAATTTTTAAATAATGTACTTTTACTGTTTTCGGTGGTTTTACTGTTGTTGGTGTAAAAAATAGTATTTTTTTTTTGAAAATAAATACAAGTTGTGTATTTTAAAATAAAGTAAATTCATTAAAATAAGACAACCTTTGAAAATATTTGTCCACGTATTCGTGAAACTTCCTGTCAATATTTTAAAATCGAATAATGTCCGTTGTATTGATTAACTCTGGGTGTTTTTACTTTTAGGGTGTTCACTGTCAATACTTGGTGGAAAAGCATCATATGAAGAAAAATAAAATATTCCATTGTGTTTATTTCCAATTTTATTTACCAAGATCAGGAACGGTTTCGCTCACGGCGAGCATTATCAATTAAACAACTTCAGTTGATAATGCTCGCCATGAACGAAACCAGTCTCGATCTTGGTAAATAAAAGTGGAAATAAGTACAAAGGAATATTGTGTTTTTCTTAATATAACTCTGGATTTTTAAGTTAAAAATTAAATTAATTCACAGCGTCTTAAAATCTTTCATAGCTACAGCGAGACACATACAGCATTCTGCAGTATATTGACGCAAGCAATAAAATATTGCCATCAGCAAAAAAGTACAAAAATATGTGTATTTTTCAACAACGATCGTTCGAAGATAAAATCGAAATCTTTTTGATCAGTGATGATAACATTTGTCACAATTTATCATTTCAGTGCCAAAGGAACACGTTTTGAGGATGCCTCTTGGAGGTGCTACAATCCATCCATCTTTGTAGATATATTCAAGCCGTTACGGACGTCTCTGATTCACCGTCATGCTCTACACACCAACTCTCTGCTTACCGTAAAAAAAATGTTGGAGGAAATGTAGACAGAGGGATATGGTATGGTTTTTTTTATTCCCTATGTTCCGCTTTAGGACGGATGTTATGTAGTAGAATAATGTTTATTACATTTTTAAATAATTTTACAATCTGTCAATTCCCAACTTCCAAGTCATTGAATTCAAGTCAAGTCAAATTATTTTGGAATCTTTAAATTTCTCACCTTTTTCCCAGTCATCAATCCCGAGATCCCGAAATAATTGTGTCCTGAGTTTCAAAAAACTAATAACTACGGGTATGGGGACGGAAAAAAATGAGACTCAAAAGGGGCTACTGGCTCAAAAAGGTTAAGAAAGTATGTATAAAATAGCCATTTAAGGGTTGAAAATGAAAAAAAAATAGATAGACACATTGGTAATAATTTACTCGTTTGTTGTGTTAATTTAAATTATACGTTTCGTTTGTTTGATAATTATTTGTGCTCTACTGATTAAATAGACCAAAGGCCAAAGCAAACAAAATTACTAACGAAAATTTCGTTAGCAAATAGAGCCTTAATAAACTATCACTAAATTAATTCGTTATTAATAATGTCTGGCAAATATTTTGTTGCGAAGTAAAGGTTTTTAATAAGCTATCGCTAATTTAATTCATTAATTATTTAGGACGTAACTCTTCCAAAACGATCATGTTTAAATCGAGTACAAATCATATTTCAATTATTTATTCGAAGAAATTTAATTATTTGATGGTTATTTTTATTCCTCATTATCACGCTGTCACTCGAATCAGTCTGCCTGGGCAGGATAAAATCGTGTTCAAATCACATCCTGGCTGGGTAAAGGTTGTTGCCTTTCCGTTTCTCTTCATGAGGATTAATTTAACTGCTATATTTTGAAATATGACATACAAATATACGCCGTCAAATATGGAGTATATAATCATACATACATGTGTTATTATAAAAAAAGAAAAACAAATGATCCGTTGAATATTCTTTGTTTAAATTAAAGAAAAGAAAGCATACATACATTTCGTTATCTGACTGACAATTCTGTAATGCTATTATATCGACTGCGGAAAGTAAAAAGGACGTAACCCACGCATATAAAATTATACAGAAGGCTCAAAAAACGTGTTTTGATGATTTTGGGCCATATGCAAATCATGAATTATACACAACCTTGAAGTGCACGGGTACTTCTTAGCTAATGTTTAATTGACATAATCTAATATTAATTAAATAAATTGTCTAGGAAAAACCTTTCATTTAGTCTTTTTATTGGATTTTTTTTTCAAGGTCATATTTTTCAAACTTAAAAGCTAAATTTAGATACAAATTCAGCATTTGTTGCTTGCATCATTTTGATAGAACGTGTATCAAGTTTGATACATTGTGATTATCGAAAAAGACCTGTTTTTTCCTACATGTATACATATTTAAAATAGCCGCGACCAATTAATGAATATATTTTAAGCCTTCCGTTCTATGATACGTCGATCACATTCACGGTTGGAAGTTTCCATGATATAATATTATCTTTTCGATTAATATGTTAAATATACAAAAGTTTACGGATACGGGTGATACTCTGAGTTCAGTTGACCCGTATTAAAAAAAACGATACATAGAGCGATCGGTGTGTCAAATACGCAGCTAGTCTGAAGTTTCTATTTCTAAAGCAATATAAAACAGAGAAGGTCACAATATCTAATTGCTTCATATGCTCCACTTATTACGCAATGTTAAATCTGTCGTGCTAACAAGATTTACCTCAAATCCAGATTAAGCTAAAAATAAATATTATTCACATATGTGTCATGTGACGAACTCAGATCAAGGAAATAAAATTGTGAATCCGAAATATTTGTATAAATATCTTTTTTAACGAGAAGGTGAAAGATTATTAAATATTAATAATCCGAGCTGGAGATGGCTTAAAATATTCTCCAATTAGCAGGGGCGACAATCATCTCGTTAAATATTTGCGTAATAAACGGATTACAAATTTAATATATCATGATTCAAAATTCAGCATTTAGTTTTATAAATTTACAAAAGTTTCATGCTATTTACCAGGAATTGGCATAATTAAAGTCAAAGAAATATTTAAAATTTGACCACTTTAGATCAACATAATTTCAATACAAATATATTAACAAAAAAAACTGTAAATAATTTGATAAAAAAATAACTACCAGTTTCAAAAAGTCTATTAAAAAAACGGAAATTCAAAAAATCGCATGTGATTTTGGTGGCCGTTTCTGTCCCCGCGGCTGATGACTTACTAAAGTCTGTACCTTTCTTAACCAAATATGAGTGAAAGCAACGATATTCAGGTAGAAAGAGGATGAGTAGTGGGATCAATAGACAACGGTGCTCACTGTGAGCATATGGTCACACTCGTCCTTGGAAGAAATTAACGTACTGGCAGCCCACCACTGATTTATATACATTCACGGGCGTTCGCACAATAGCTCACCAAAATTTTATCGCAATTGGATGAACGGTATAGGAACGCATACCAGACAAACAAAGTAACGCATTGGCAGCCCACAGTTGATTCATAAACCTATTCTGGCGTCCGCACAACAACTCACCAATATTTCATCGCAATCGGATGAGCGGTATAGGAGCGCATAGGTAACAAACAAAAAAACATTCATTTTTATATATATAAAGATGTATTGCATACAAAAATAATATTTGTGTACAAATTTACTTAAATTTGAATTGGTATACAGTGGAACCTCTCATAACGAGTTTAATTCGATCCAGAATCTTACTCGTTATGTGGAACACTCGTTTAGCGAAACAGATTTTCCCATATAAAGCAATGTAAAATACAATAATGCGTTCCATGCTCAAAAAAAAAAAACATTTTTTATATTTTTAACGTGTATTCAAGTAAAATTACATATTTATAAATTGTTTATGAGCGTAACAACCTGGAATGCGATTTCGATTTGCAAAAAACGATACAAAATCGACTAGTTTATTATTTATGACAAATAATTAATTTTTTTTTACTAGCAGACATTTTTTATTGCCGACGCTTCAAAATGTGTGAAAGTGAAGCATTCTCATTGAATAAATTTCTAAAACGCATAACCACCTTCTTATTAAAGGATGCTTCTAAATGTATGATGCAACAGTTTCACATGCTTTTCTCTTATTTCACCAGAAGATTGTTGCTCTGCTACGTCCTCCTCCTCCACTAATAAACTCTCCTCCATAACTTCTTGCTGTAAAAAACAATGCAACTCCATAAGTTGTTCGGTGGTCAGCTCTTGACTGTAATCTTTCACTGTGCTCATCAATATCGTTGTTATACACCTACAGTCCCATGGTATTGGCCAAAGATACAATCTCGCTGACTCCACAGGTACTGTTTCAAGCTCCTCAAAATCACATTCGACAACGCTCCTTGGCAAAGCTTCTTCCAAGCTGAAGTGAGGATTCTCTTGGTAACCTCTTCCCACGCCTTGTATCATCTTGAGGCAAGCAACGATGTGAAAGTGATCTTTCCAAAACTCTGCGTCACTCGTTATGCGAAATTTTGCTCGTTAACCTTATGAGTACTTAAATAAGCAATCGATTGCTACTTAATACATTTGCAATATGTAACAATATTCAATTTACTGTAAACTTATCGATGTAAATTTCCGAAAATGTATTACTGTGGATACTGATGCTATTATAGATAAGTCAAAAATTGCAGTTATGTACTCATTTGATCTAATAATATTTTTTTCTCTTAAATTAACAAGGGACTCGCCGACCTTAGTAAAATTACAAGAACCATAGGTGAGGCGAATTGATTCACAAAGTTTTCCCAAAAATATCACAGAATTACAAAAATCATCAGTGGCTCAGTGAACGTGCTATGTTAGCAGCCAAAAACAACGATGTTAATTCCATCAACTTCAGGATTTAAAACAAAATACCAGGTGGAGAGACAATTTTTAAGTCCATCGATACTGTAATGAATCATGACGAAGTTGTCAATCATCCAACTGAATTCTTAAATTCACTTGATCTGCCAGACATGCCGACACAAATTTTTACATTTAAATTTGGCGTACCTATCATTCTTTTTGGAAATATAAATTCGCCACTTTGCAACGGTACTAAGCTTTCAGTAAACAAAATAATGTACGATTTTATCTAAGCTACAGTTTTAAATGGAAAATTTAAAGGAGACAATGTACTGTTGCCACGCATCCCAATAATTCCGACAGATATGCCATTCGAATTAAAATGTCTGCAGTTTCCGGTGCGACTTGCATTTACAATGACCATCAACAAAGCACAGGGACAATTGCTAAAAGTGTGTAGACTAAATTTAAAAATCCATGCTTCTCACATGGACAGCTGTATCTGGCCTGCTCACGCGTTGAAAAACCTTCAGATCTATTCAAATACACACCAGACAAAAAAACAAAATACATCTAAAAGCACTTCAATAAACAGAATTAAAACACTTTCTTTCTTAGAGTGGCATTGCAACGCATACCGGGTACTCGCTAGTATTATATAAAAAGAAATAAATGAGAAAGAAAATACAAAGTAATTACATATTGGGAGCCGCATTTGACCCAACAAAGAGCCTCATTTGTCTACGTCTGCCATATAACATGCGTTAAAATAAGCTTGATGCAAACGGTGGTATGACGACAAAGATAGAGATAGAGGAAAAGTATTTGTGTGTAAGTTTTTCATTAATATTCACTCAGCACAAAGAACACTTTAAATAACATCCGTGTTTACACACGCTCACCTCCCTCTCTCTCTGGCAAAGAATGTTTGTTTGTGTGTGTGCTTCGTAACATATTGGCAGATAAATCAAGAAAAGTATATTATATCTTTAGTAATGAAACTTAAGCAAAGACTATCGCAGGCTTTGCCTAACATATTTCGGTTGTCAAATTGTCGTAGCCTTAGAACAACTTGGTATAATCTGGCTTTTATACAAAGCTGAGATATTGAGCTGTAATATTATGAATATGAACAACATCTTAACTATAAGCAATACATATTGTAGATATGATTTTTTTTATTTTAATTGCAACATGTTTGTATTTTTCAATCATTTATGCTCAGTATTACAATATCTATCAAAACCAGACACAAATTAACTTTGATTATTCCACGTATTATGTTACTAATTGTGACACGTGTTTCGCCTCTTTCAGAGGCATCTTCAGACTTACTATCGCAAAGTTTTAAGCAAACGATAATATTAAAAACTGGCGTAGATTTATTTAGGAGACATCTCGTCAAAGATAGCTAAATTTTTGCCAGACAATATAGAACCCGCGTTTTATACAGTAAATAATTTAGGTAAAATTTTATTGAACAGTAAAGATCGCGTAGATTCATCGTCATAGAGTGGTATCTATCGACTCTCTTGTGGAGACTGTCAAGCGTCTTATGTTGGACAGACAGGTAGAAACTTTAATATTATAATTAAAGAACATATAAGATGTCTAAAAAGTAACAATTTTTCTGAGTTTGCCAATCATTTAATAGAAAATAATCATAATTTTAATCAGATTTGTAATTTAGAAGTACTCCACCGAGTAAATAAAAAGGGTTTAAAGATGAATAGTTTAGAATTTTTAGAAATTAATAAAACTCTTAAGAAAAAAGAAATATGCTTAATAGCACAGGTGGTTCCCCATTAATTAAATTGTTCCCAATTAATAGAGTAATCACCAACCTAGCTGATTGATTGCAGCTCATTAGTTTAATAGTTTGTAATGTTTAACGTCATTAGTAGTATGATTAAATTTGTTTGCTCTGTTTCGATTTTATAATCCCCTCTTTGCTTCCCTTAAAAAGGAAAAATCCCAATCTGATTGATTGCAACTCATTAGTAACATTATTTGTTTGCTTTATTTTGATTCTACACCCCCCTCCTTGCTCCTCTTAAAAGGAAAAAAAACCCAAAAACTCCATTTTGTAATTTCATAATTTTAAAATGTTAGAATCAATCTTGCTTCATTACTTAAGCAAACTTTGCGATAGTAAGTCTGAAGATGCCTCTGAAAGAGGCGAAATACGTATCACAGTTAGTAACACAATACGTGGAATAATCAAAGTTAATTTAAATTTTCTATTAAAATGAACTTCCACAAAGTTACCGCCGAAACCATCGAGAGGTATATTATTTACCATGGCAATTATGTTTTTAGGGGAGCTTATAATAAAATATGATAATGAGAATACCGTTGACTAGAAATGTGTGTTACATAAGATTTGTAATATTATTGTGTTTGAAATTGTAAATAATACCTTTTTCAATATAAATTTAACAATAAATGTCATATATTATTTAAATGTATACATTTATGATAGTACAGGTAGTATCCCTAATTTAACGAAGTTTACAGTGTATTATTTTCTATGTTTCTATGTTTAATACTGTTTAATAATTCTATACATAACAGTGCTTTATTTTAGAATTGGAAGAGTGGGAAGGAATTTTATAGACACCACAAACACCCATGAAATAGAAGATAAACCTATTAGTGCTGTTCGTACTGGGACTCGACCCCGTGAGATCTGTCATGGAAGCCAACTATGCCACGGATCCGACAAGCAATGTGATCCGACATCCAATGTGTGCGCGTGAGCGTTTGTGGGAGCCGGTAAATTGCTCGAATTACAAGTTATTTGAATTGCTTGGTTATTTAAACGATTTTTCACGACTTTTTCTACGAATTTCATTGTTATTTTGTGCGACACTTGCTTAGAGGGTGAAATATAAAAATAATTTTCGTAAGTATTTATTTTAACCGTGTTCGCTCCAAATGCGGAACATATGATCTTTTAATGGAGTTTATCTCAAAAAAAGTGTTTCTACGAGAACTGCTCATTAATTAGTTACTCAAACTGTTTCTATATATTTGCAGAAAACATTGAAGACTAGGGCTAAGACAGAACAAACGGACAGAACAAACGGAAACAAATTGATTATCTTGTTATTCGAGTAATTTTCATTCGAGTGATTTACCGGGAACCAGCGTTTGTGTACTTTGCAAAATGTGGCCGCACAAATTTTTATATATGACGCACAGGTCGTACACAGAAATATTGTAAAAATAAGTTTTTTTTATACTTTTATTTTTGCTGAAAATTAACTGCACAGAGAAGTGGATGGTCCGCACACACAATTGAAAAATTAGTCAAATGCTTTCAATTGATTCGAAAAAGATCGAAGAGTAATATTGAAGTCATAGACGATAGGTTTAACAACTTCACAGTCCTGGTTAACAGTGAATATAAATTGGAGATATTATTTCTAATACAAAATGCATATATATAATATGTTAGCGCCTTTGTGAAAGAACAACAGAGAGGCCATAGTTAAAAGTAGAAAAATACATTTTAGATATGCAAAGTCATTTGAGTAATGACATTTTAAAGCACTTATAGCGAAAACACTTTTATTGTGGTTTTTATTGATTTAGATCTGCCAGTTTACACGTTGTTTTTTTTACTCACTATTATAATGTGAACCATCAATTCATATTGAAAAAGCAATACGTATCTAACACAATTTAATAAAAACACATCATTCAAATATTTGATTGCTGACGTATCATTGACAATGTTGACGTGTTAGTAGCCATTACCATTTAATTAGAATAATGGTAAATTTAATAATATAACAAATTTGATTGATTATGTGCGACAACGTGACACGATGTTTTTACCATTGTTTAAACTTGAATATGCAATATATTTGTCAACTAAGAAAACAAAAATGTTGATATTATATTATATATTTTGTTTCGTTTATATTTACATTGTTATAGAATTGTTGACAAAAATGCCGAGACAATGCTCACAACGTTACTCACTGTAAGTCAAATACCTTAAATTTCTCTTTAGCATTCACTGAAGTGTATAGAAATACAAATATTATTTTGGAAAGCTTGTAAAAAATACCCCTACCATTGTATGTAAAAAAATTGCTTTATTTAAAAATATTATCTATAAAGCAACCACTTTATATTATAATGAACTTAAATTATTGACAATATGAGACTATCAATTATTATAATAAAACGTAAATTTGAGTTTATTATATATATGTATTTAAATAGAATATGAAGAGATTTCATCTGAAAAACATTATTAATAACAATAATGAATTGTGAAAATGTGTGTGTGATTTCGATTTATTCTGAACAGCTCATTTTTGAAATGTTGTTCTATCCAATGGGAGCGGCTTATTTTAAACCGGGCGTGAATGTTCTGATATCGCCACGTTTGAAAATTTGATATTTCTTGGTGTAGAGCTAAAGTATTGTATCACCATACATCATAATATTCGAATAATCAAAGACTTTAATTCGACTATTGCAAACTATGATTATAGGGCTATCGAAATGAATCGTCTGATCGTGTGAGTCGATGTGAGACTAATATTTTTTGGAGCGGATTTGATCAATTGAATCATAATGATGAATCTTTTCACGTCTGACCTTGAAAATCTGTTAGAATTCTTTAATCTATATATTAATAGCCGATAAAATAAGTTTTCACTTTTCACTTTTTACTTTTTACTTTTTACTTTTTACTTTTCACAAATGTGTGCGTACTGATGTCCTCGAGCGTATTTGAAAATTAGTTTGATAAAATATATATACTACAAAAAATGGTTGTTAGCAAAGTTGAACATTATTCCAAATATTAAATAATTTACGAAATTTCTGCTCCTACGAAAAATGGTTGTTAGCAAATTTGAACATTATTCCAAAAATTCAATAATTTACGAAATTTCTGCTACTACGAAAAATGGTTGTTAGCAAACTTAAACATTTCAATTATTCTAAAAAATACATTATTTACAATTAAATAGTGCAGGGGTGTCGATATATGTCCCGTGATCTATTTCTTCTTCTACGAAATATATTTGTTTGCCAACTTAAATATTTCAATTATTCTAAAAAATATATTATTTCCAATTAAATAGTGCAGGGGTGTTGATATATGTCCCGAGATCTATTTCTTCTTCTACGAAATATGTTTGTTAGCAAATTTAAACATTTCAATTATTCTAAAAATTACATTATTTACAATTAAAATACTGCAGGGGTGTCGATATTTGTCCCGTGATCTATTTCTTCTTCTACGAAATATATTTGTTAGCCAACTTAAATATTTCAATTATTCTAAAAAATATATTATTTCCAATTAAATACTGCAGGGGTGTTGATATATGTCCCGAAATCTATTTCTTCTTCTACGAAATATGTTTGTTAGCAAATTTAAACATTTCAATTAGTCTAAAAATAACATTATTTACAATTAAAATACTACAGGGGTGTCGATATATGTCCCGTAATCTATTTCTTCTTCTACGAAATATGTTTGTTAGCAAACTTAAACATTTCGATTATTATAAAAATTATATTATTTCCAATTAAATAGTGCAGGGGTGTTGATTTATGTCCCGAAATCTATTTCTTCTTCTACGAAATATGTTTGTTAGCAAACTTAAACATTTCAATTATTCTAAAAATTATATTATTTCCAATTAAATAGTGCAGGGGTGTTGATATATGTCCCGAGATCTATTTCTTCTTCTACGAAATATATTTGTTAGCAAACTTAAACATTTTAATTATTCTAAAAATTATATTATTTCCAATTAAATACTGCAGGGGTGTTGATATATGTCCCGAAATCTATTTCTTCTTCTACGAAATATGTTTGTTAGCAAATTTAAACATTTCAATTAGTCTAAAAATAACATTATTTACAATTAAAATACTACAGGGGTGTCGATATATGTCCCGAAATCTATTTCTTCTTCTACGAAATATGTTTGTTAGCAAACTTAAACATTTCGATTATTATAAAAATTATATTATTTCCAATTAAATAGTGCAGGGGTGTTGATTTATGTCCCGAAATCTATTTCTTCTTCTACGAAATATGTTTGTTAGCAAACTTAAACATTTCAATTATTCTAAAAATTATATTATTTCCAATTAAATAGTGCAGGGCTGTTGATATATGTCCCGAAATCTATTTCTTCTTCTACGAAATATGTTTGTTAGAAAATTTAACATTTCAATTATTCTAAAAATTACATTATTTACAATTAAAATACTACAGGGGTGTCGATATATGTCCCGTAATCTATTTCTTCTTCTACGAAATGTGTTTGTTAGCAAACTTAAACATTTCGATTATTATAAAAATTATATTATTTCTAATTAAATAGTGCAGGGGTGTTGATATATGTCCCGAGATCTATTTCTTCTTCTACGAAATATGTTTGTTAGCAAACTTAAACATTTCGATTATTATAAAAATTATATTATTTCCAATTAAATAGTGCAGGGGTGTTGATATATGTCCCGTAATCTATTTCTTCTTCTACGAAATATGTTTGTTAGCAAACTTAAACATTTCAATTATTCTAAAAATTATATTATTTCCAATTAAATAGTGCAGGGGTGTTGATATATGTTCCGTGATCTATTTCTTCTTCTACGAAATATATTTGTTAGCCAACTTAAATATTTCAATTATTCTAAAAATTATATTATTTCCAATTAAATAATGCAGGGGTGTTGATATATGTCCCGAAATCTATTTCTTCTTCTACGAAATATGTTTGTTAGAAAATTTAACATTTCAATTATTCTAAAAATTACATTATTTACAATTAAAATACTACAGGGGTGTCGATATATGTCCCGTAATCTATTTCTTCTTCTACGAAATATGTTTGTTAGCAAACTTAAACATTTCGATTATTATAAAAATTATATTATTTCCAATTAAATAGTGCAGGGGTGTTGATATATGTCCCGAGATCTTTTTCTTTTTCTACGAAATATGTTTGTTAGCAAACTTAAACATTTCGATTATTATAAAAATTATATTATTTCCAATTAAATAGTGCAGGGGTGTTGATTTATGTCCCGAGATCTTTTTCTTTTTCTACGAAATATGTTTGTTAGCAAACTTAAACATTTCGATTATTATAAAAATTATATTATTTCCAATTAAATAGTGCAGGGCTGTTGATATATGTCCCGAAATCTATTTCTTCTTCTACGAAATATGTTTGTTAGAAAATTTAACATTTCAATTATTCTAAAAATTACATTATTTACAATTAAAATACTACAGGGGTGTCGATATATGTCCCGTAATCTATTTCTTCTTCTACGAAATGTGTTTGTTAGCAAACTTAAACATTTCGATTATTATAAAAATTATATTATTTCTAATTAAATAGTGCAGGGGTGTTGATATATGTCCCGAGATCTATTTCTTCTTCTACGAAATATGTTTGTTAGCAAACTTAAACATTTCGATTATTATAAAAATTATATTATTTCCAATTAAATAGTGCAGGGGTGTTGATATATGTCCCGTAATCTATTTCTTCTTCTACGAAATATGTTTGTTAGCAAACTTAAACATTTCAATTATTCTAAAAATTATATTATTTCCAATTAAATAGTGCAGGGGTGTTGATATATGTTCCGTGATCTATTTCTTCTTCTACGAAATATATTTGTTAGCCATCTTAAATATTTCAATTATTCTAAAAATTATATTATTTCCAATTAAATAATGCAGGGGTGTTGATATATGTCCCGAAATCTATTTCTTCTTCTACGAAATATGTTTGTTAGAAAATTTAACATTTCAATTATTCTAAAAATTACATTATTTACAATTAAAATACTACAGGGGTGTCGATATATGTCCCGTAATCTATTTCTTCTTCTACGAAATATGTTTGTTAGCAAACTTAAACATTTCGATTATTATAAAAATTATATTATTTCCAATTAAATAGTGCAGGGGTGTTGATATATGTCCCGAGATCTTTTTCTTTTTCTACGAAATATGTTTGTTAGCAAACTTAAACATTTCGATTATTATAAAAATTATATTATTTCCAATTAAATAGTGCAGGGGTGTTGATTTATGTCCCGAAATCTATTTCTTCTTCTACGAAATATGTTTGTTAGCAAACTTAAACATTTCAATTATTCTAAAAATTATATTATTTCCAATTAAATAGTGCAGGGGTGTTGATATATGTCCCGAGATCTATTTCTTCTTCTACGAAATATATTTGTTAGCAAACTTAAATATTTCAATTATTCTAAAAATTATATTATTTCCAATTAAATACTGCAGGGGTGTTGATATATGTCCCGAAATCTATTTCTTCTTCTACGAAATATGTTTGTTAGAAAATTTAACATTTCAATTATTCTAAAAATTACATTATTTACAATTAAAATACTACAGGGGTGTCGATATATGTCCCGTAATCTATTTCTTCTTCTACGAAATATGTTTGTTAGCAAACTTAAACATTTCGATTATTATAAAAATTATATTATTTCCAATTAAATAGTGCAGGGGTGTCGATATATGCGCCGAGGTCGATTTATGGTACTTTGAAAAATGATTGTTAGCAAACTTGAACATTATTCCAAATATTAAATAATTTACGAAATTTCTGCTCCTACGAAAAATGGTTGTTAGCAAACTTGAACATTATTCCAAATATTAAACAATTTACGAAATTTCTGCCCTACGAAAAATGGTTGTTAGCAAACTTAAGCATAATTCCAAAAATTAAATAATTTACGAAATTTCGGCTACTACAAAAAATGGTTGTTAGCAAACTTGAACATTATTCCAAATATTAAACAATTTACGAAATTTCTGCTCCTACGAAAAATGGTTGTTAGCAAACTTAAGCATAATTCCAAAAATTAAATAATTTACGAAATTTCGGCTACTACAAAAAATGATTGTTAGCAAACTTGAACATTATTCCAAATATTAAATAATTTACGAAATTTCTGCTCCTACGAAAAATGGTTGTTAGCAAACTTGAACATTATTCCAAATATTAAACAATTTACGACATTTCTGCTCCTACGAAAAATGGTTGTTAGCAAACTTAAGCATAATTCCAAAAATTAAATAATTTACGAAATTTCGGCTACTACAAAAAATGGTTGTTAGCAAACTTGAACATTATTCCAAATATTAAATAATTTACGAAATTTCTGCTAACTATAAAAATAAAATAAATAAAATAAAATAAAATAAAATAAAATAAAATAAAATAAAATAAAATAAAATAAAATAAAATAAAATAAAATAAAATAAAATAAAATAAAATTAAATAAAATAAAATAAAATAAAATAAAATAAAATAAAATAAAATAAAATAAAATAAAATAAAATAAATTAAAATTAAATAAAATTAAATTAAATAATATAAAATAAAATAAAATTAAATTAAATAAAATTAAACACAATGCAACAAAAATCTCACGTTGCTGGGCAACGGGCTTACAGCTAGTCTTAATATAATTGTAAAAATATTGCTATTTGAGAGTGATAAGAAATGACCTTTTAAAATTATAAGTTTATTTTCAGACGTAAAATGTTATCAGTATTTTGAAAACTTGCACTTGTTCAATTCGTCTACGTTTGAGTTTTCTTATCTCAAGAATTAAAATTAAGAGCGCGGTTTACACCGCCGAAATAGCTCAGTTGGGAGAGCGTTAGACTGAAGATCTAAAGGTCCCTGGTTCGATCCCTGGTTTCGGCAACCATATTTTTGCAGACTTCACAATTATTAATCATTATTTAATAACCGAGAAAAGTTGAAATATTCAGCCGTGGAAAGACTTTATTTTTACTATATTCTTTTACATTTGATTGTTATGACATAGTACATTAAGTTATAATATTATATCTACTCCCACCGTACGTTTTAAAATAATTATTGGTCTAAAATTTACACCTCATAACTGAAATTTGATTACTTTTACTGTAGCTCGTTAAAAAATAAAACTACTACATATTTTGTCATAAAAATAATTGAATAACTACATAAGAGTGGAAATTTTTGTTAATATTTTCATAGAAAAATGTTTATCAGACAAAATAGTTTGTAATAATAAAATGACTTTACATGCTGTGAGTGTTTCAGCTATGTTTTTTTGCTATCAAAATTTTGCTTGCACTGATTTACAATAACGTTGAATAAAAAAATTTATAACAATTTCATATCTTTTATGCTATGCAAATATTATGAGTATTTTAAAGCTCCTTTATTTTAACTTATGCCAGAAATTTGGTTGCATCAAGGTCATTAATTAAGTCGTTTAGTTTGATATTCGATTAAACATAAACACAATTATTTTTTGCGCTTTACGTCGATTTTATTCAAAATTCTTAACTCCTCCGTGCCTCCTTTTTGGTGGATTTACACGCCACTTTAAAAAAATGATTATGACATTAATAATTAGTCAAATTTATAACATATGTACAGATACAGAATAAAACTACTGGACTGTGAACTATTGTCTGACTTTGTTTGATAATATGAAAAAATATTTCGCAGAATATTTTATATGTTTGAAAAAGAAGACAAAATGAAAATAACTTTATTTCAATCAATGATCATTTTTATATATTGAAGACTTATAAAGATAAAATATTTTTGATCGAATTGTTGCTCTCGAATAAGAAGCAAGCGTCGAGCTTTTGAGCGTCGCAACTTTTCTTTCATATTTTTTTTTCATAAAAAAGTAATGTTCTTTTTAGATCTTTCTAGGAGCACATCCGCTGTTTTATGTTTCATACTAAAAATAAAAAGAAATCTTTTGTATAGTTGAAAAATGCGATAGTGAACAAGAGAAATATTCATTTGCGTACAAGTGCATCATTAAAACTTTGTACTGTATCCATCCATGTACATGATATAGATTCAAATAATGTTAACAAATCGCATCACCGTAATACAAAGTGTCTTAATATATCGGTCTTATAATCAATTCAGCGAATAATTCTGGTGATCTTAAAGGGTATATAATAATAATGAAAAATATTTGAAACTCTCATATCGTCACCGTTGGTAAGAAACGAACTGTCAAAAATGAGGTAAGTAAAAAATATTTTTTTTTGTCTGGAGTAGCTCAGTTAGTGTTTGACAGATCGACTTTAAACACCGTGAATAGTAGTAATTATTACAATTCAGTAATACCATATGTAAAATTGAAACACAAAAATTGTGTTGGCTGTTCTAATATGAGACTGTCTTTAATTAGTGTCTAAGTCTTAAAAAAAATGAGAAAAGACCTGTGAGACTCATCACAAGCGGTGACAGTCGCACTGGGCCAAATTTTGTTAAAATGTTCCATCTGATCTATGTATGCGCCGAAAAAAATGGACGACATAAATAAACTTTTTTAATATATTAAAAATAAAGGGAGAAAAAATATGTTATGTATACAATTCCATTCAAAAAAAATATCAGAAACATTAAGGGTATTTTTATTAAACGAATTCATCAAAAGTGCCCGTACTTTACTTTGTTTATGCAGTTAAGCAACACTTATTCTATTATCTCGCCACTGCAGAGCTTCATTTCGACATAAAGGCCGATTAAACTAAATCCGCCACGTTGGGCGTCATAGTGTAACGTTGTGTGTGTATATCCCTTTTATTGAGTAATAATGGCTCCCGTTTTCCCGATTCTCTGTATGGTCGTAATAAATTACTTTTATTATCTACCTTTTCCATTTTCCCTTTCAATTGTATTTTGTTTTTCAAACTAGAGCGTAGCAAACGATTTTTCATTTTTAGGTCATAGCACATTTATGAACGTTCGTGGAATAAACGTGTTTGTTTGCACGTCTCAACGTTTACCTTTTAAAAGACCGTGGTTAAGAATATAGAGAACAAAGTCCGTACGCGGCACCTCTTTGGCGAACTTGTTAATACTATTTTCGACCATAAATATAGATTATAATATTTTTTAAATTATCCAGAAATGTTAATTGAGATTTATAATTCTTTCTTCGGGTCTCATGGCGCAGCGGTTAGTATTGTGGGCTTCCGTGCCAGTATTTTTTCTATAGATTTATCGATTTCTGTTCGAAAGTATGGGTGTTTGCGATGTCTAAAAATTCCTTCCCACCCTTTCCGATCCTTTGATAATTGAGTGTATCAAGAGCGATTAGAAAAAAACTGTTAAGATACCTCCATTAGGAGGCCATATGATTCACATTGGGAGCGGGCATGGATTTTTTTTAAATGATGAAAACCATAATATTTTTCATAGTTTCGATATAATGGTCAAAAAATTATTATTATTACAATTGAATAAAATCGCTGCCATTTTACACGCAAAACTAAGAACACTATCACGGATAAAATACTATTTCGCGAAAGGTAATTATATTCAACCGCAAATTTGAATTGTTTGAATTTTGTACTTTTCCATGAGTTTTGTCGCTAACGACCCGGGTTTCGCCTTTCGGCATCTTCAGGAGTTCCAAGTGCACGGATGTACTTGAACTGACGCGTTTTAAACAGTTTGTATCGTTTATAAACAAAAATATAAGTAGATCACTCAGTTAAAAGGCTATTAAAATGTAAATTAGCGAAAATTGAATGTATACAATTTTCAATGGATTAAGTGGGTTTGTTATAATTATGGGGATTTTTCGAAAATATTAATGACCATATAATAACATAGGAATGTTTAAAATAAATCTAGGGTTTTATCCGACCTATTATTAATGAGTTGATTTGTTTTTAAGCCTTTGAATTAATATTTAATGATAGGAAGTGCTTGAATTATTAATAAAATGACAATTATTTAAAAGGGGTACAACAATGGAGAATTTGGTAGATAATATTGCTCGTTTAAAATTGGCAAACTGTTGAGCTGAGCTCGATTAATCTCTAAGATTTCTTGGTAAAATAATTTAAACTTGCCCCTGTTAGTATGTAACAAATCAATACCTGAGTCAAAATTAAACGTATGGTTTTCAATAATTAAATGGTAGGCAAAGGTGGAAGTATCTCTTTTAAAGCGAAAAGCGGCTGAATGCTCAGCCACTCTTATATTTAAGGTTCTAGCAGTTTTACCAATATAAAATTTGGGACAATCACTACACTGAAATCTATAAATCCCAGATTTGTTTTTATAATCTATAACATCTTTATTATTTATCAATAATTTACCTAGAGAGTTCTTGCAATAGAAAGCTGGTCTAACACTTTCTGAGAGCTGCTTCTTTATCTTTAAACTGGTGTGTCCTATGTAATTAATTATACGCCAAAACCTAATATCACCTGAGTCTTTCGTTATTAATCCCTTGTGTAAGATTATTAATTATTCAAGCACTTGCTATCATTAAATATTAATTCAAAGGCTTAAAAACAAATCAACTCATTAATAATAGGTCGGATAAAACCCCAGATTTATTTTAAACATTCCTATGTTATTATCTGGTCATTAATATTTTCGAAAAATCCCCATAATTATAACAAACCCACTTAATCCATTGAAAATTGTATACATTCAATTTTCGCTAATTTACATTTTAATAGCCTTTTAACTTAGTGATCTACTTATATTTTTGTTTATAAACGATACAAACTGTTTTCTACGCGTCAGTTCAAGTACATCCGTGCACTTGGAATGCCTGAAGATGCCGAAAGGCGAAACCCGGGTCGTTAGCGACAAAACTCATGGAAAAGTACAAAATTCAAACAATTCAAATTTGATATTGAAATTCCATCAAGCACCCTCAGTCGACATACTTAATTATATTCAACCGCACTTACTCACTTACAATCAGCACCCGTTAGAAATTATTATAGTTAAACAACGTGATAGCCTTTATATTTACCGTCAACTATGTATTTTGACACAAACATTATTATTTTGACATGAAAAAAACTATCGGCGCACGAATAAATTAATCGATGACGGCCGCCATTTTGTTGATATCGCATTTGGTAGGATTCCACGATGTTGATATTTAGCCTGTATAGATATTTTTTCTTGTAAATCCAATAAATGGCATTGATAATATGCAATATTCAGTACCATATTCAAGTGATTTTTGCTTTAAAACAGCTATAATATAATCGTCACGGGTGCTATAGCAGCCGTCCTCTCACGGGCCTTGTCAGGTCGGACTGCTATAGCAGTCATCCGCGGTCTAAAGGTTAAATGATTTTTACATGAAGGCATATATATTTCTCTATTTTATTCAATGAACCTTTCTGGCGCTTATAGCGTTTTATGTTTCCATATTTTCTCGTGATAATGATTTCTCACATATAGAGTTAATCGTCACATTATCTTTCATCGGTACATTGCGTTTCTTAATGCATATTTTAACATAAAAAAACTCGATTTCATGGAAAAATTACGAGCTCCTTATCTTGCAATGTTTCATTAAACATTAATAATTAAATAACGGAAGAAGATATAATTTTTCAAATAATCTGTTGCAAAAAGTAATTTGTTAATCAAATAAATAATATATCATCTTCGTAGGGCACTATTTTATAATGATTGAAATTATTTAGAGGATGTGATGTCACTTGTTAGACTACAATCTAGGGATTGCGGAATCCCGTAACCCCGGGATGGTGTTAGTTCTAATCCCGGAATTTCGGATTCACTATAAAAAGTGGAAAATCCGTAAAATAAGCTAAAAAAATAGTTTTGCAGCCGTAACTTTTTTTAATGTTTTTTTCAGACAAAAAAAAAAGGTTTCAAATTTTTCAATAATTGTGAAATCTGTAAATTCTTAGTTTTTTTAAGTCATCGAGCTAAAAAAAACAAAAAGGTTTTTGACTTGAAAATTTTTGAGTTTTTCCCAATGATCCAATCCCGGGATCCCGAAAGTCCACATCTCGAAATAATTGAAAATCCCAAAATTCTACAATAGCCTTAAACAAGTTTAGGATGATTCTATGGTGAATGATCATTCCTGGGATCGAAATATTGTGAATTCCGAAATTTCGGGATCCAGGATTGGATGCCTTGGTCAATACTAAGGCAATACGCTTGATGCATGCAATAGGCAAATAGAGAAAATTTAAGCAAGCTTTGACAGTTTACTTTTTAAAAATACACTTTAAACTCAAGTATATTATGTTTAATGAGTATAATATTACATATACTACTAAAAAAATAGCTGAATATCAACAACATTACCACTTTCTTGGTCTTATCAATATAACGTCTTGTACGTGTTTCATTCGTTTATCTCATTAATACTTAATATCACTTGCAGAAACTTCAGCTGTATTCTAAACTTAAGCCAATGTGTGCTCGTCGTTCATACGTAAAGATAAAATTTATAACTTTAAAAGAATATTAAATATTTAAAAATTTTCAATGTGGTATGGATAAATTTGTGTAAAAAACAACGTGGAGAGTGGTCAATACCAAAATAATAAAATAAAAAAGCAGAAAGACAAATATGTTTTGCAAAGTTGTTTGAACGGATGATTATATCAACAATTGCCATCACCTAATTTTATCAGAGGAATATTAAGATACTTTCAAAGACGCATTATAAAATGTAAAATGGTTGTTTGAATTTAACTTTTACTGATATGTTTTATAGAACAAGACAAATATCGGTATCATAATAATAAAAAAAACGTCTGAATCCAGCAAGTGATGTTGTGTAAAATAAGTAAAAACGTCTCCTAAGTTTTAATCTTTTAAAGTTTTCATGTATTTATCTGCTTTTGTAATTGAATGACTGTTTAACTTTCCGTTAAAAAGAAACGTGTACCAAGTATATGTTCATTTCAAGTAAAAGTTTTTTTCAAATACGCACGAAAACGTTCACAGTATCCAACGAAACATATTAACCAGTTGTATAACGAGAGAAACTGACCAATGAAATAATACTAACTCAATAACTCGTGAACATTCTGTTTCATCGTGGAGGTTAGTAATTGGACTTACACTCCAGAACTGCTAATAAAGGGTAATGCTTGAAGCCGTTTGTTCAAAGCAGTGAAGCGGTATCGAAAGCTCGCGGTTGAATCGTGAACCAAGAAAAGCTTCTTTGTAGCAAACTTGCTCATTAGTTTTTGAATCATTCGGAAGATACGCCGTAGCAATTGATATCGTTAACATAAAAAAATGTTTTGATAATTAAGGTAACTGATGTTTTTCACCAAACCTTTTTCAACTATCAATACTTGGTGGAAAGGTATTCTATTAAAAAAACGCAATACTCCTTTGTACTTATTTCCACTTTTATTGAGCAAGATCAGAACCGGTTTCGTTCATGACGAGAATTATCAACTGAGTCAAGTTAATCAATAATGATCTTGCTAAATAAAAGTGGAAATAAGTACAAAGGAATATTGTGTTTTTTTAACATACATTCGTAATGAGAAAAGTCAAACGCCATGTAAGTTACCATCATGATTTTTCACTCTTTTCACTATTGAAGAACTCTTAGAAACCCCTTTCAACTCAGGATATTTGACTGCATTTTTAAGAAAGAGAAAAAATAGAACAGGATAAGTTTTTAATATAACTGATTCATTTTCAAACTTGCTGACTCTACAAATATTTAAAAACAGAAAAAAAATTAAGCCATGAACGATTTAAAAAACGTTACTCTTCTTTACTACAACATTTTCGATGGATTCGGTTATTTTTTAAGAGGTCAAGCGCGTGTTATAATTTGTGAAAAAAATAGTAAAATAGAAAATTAAATTTCTTGTATTTTTGTGTACTTTTTCATTTGTTTCAGTGTATTTTTTAAATTCAGCTTAATTCTGTTTAACATTTTTTTTGTAAAAGGAATACGTTACTTTGCAGATTAAGCAGTCAACATGTTGCTAAATGTAGTTTTAATTTGCATCTAAGATTGTATTGTCGCCTACTGTGGTCTAGTTGGTTAGAGCTTGCTCTACCGATCAGTTGGGTCTGGGTTCGATTCCCGGTAAGGTCAATGTCAAATTGGACTATTTTCAATTTTAATTTGAGATCTAAGACATGGGTGTTTGTGAAGTCTATCCTCCTTGAGTTAATCTCATGTGACTTTCAAAAATTCTCATCAAGTATATGTCGTATGATCTTTCAACTTCAAAATATTTGACGCATTGACGTAAGCTGTAATGTCAAATATTTTTTTTAATAAAAAATAAAAAAAATATATAAAAATATAAATGTATCACACACTTTCGCTCCCAATGTGGAGCATATGGCCTCCTAATGGAGAACAGATGTATTCTAAAAAAACTTTTTTTTTACTCAGTCGCTCAACTTTTCTTTTTAAAAAAATAGAAGAAGGGATAGAAGGATAAGGCTAGGATAGGACTATTGGTTAACTAATCGTTCCGATACGCCCAGTTACTAAAGGATCGGAAAGGGTGGGAGGGATTTTTGTAGACATTCCATCACACTCTGATAATTTATTTTGAAAAGTAAGTTAAGAACCATTGTAGCCATAATCTATATATATAAAAGAAAGTGGGGTTTGTTACACCACGTATATCTTAGCTATAACTTGGCTGATTTTAATGATCTTTGGTTTATTAAATTCGTATCCGCCTAGAATAGCAGAATGAGCATTAAAACTTTGGAAAAATATCACGGAAAATAAATTATGAAGAAAATTAATATTCTCATACAGTTTTCAAATGGCGAACATCTTGAAATAATGAAAATGTCTTTGTATGCAGATTTCATCCGCTAGGTGGCATTTTTTCCTATATTCATTTGTTTCTGCTTCTTTTGCCTACGATTGACTTTTAAATGATTTTAAATTTAGAGTATGGATCAGAATAAAAAAAATCGATGATATGAAATGAAAACGAAAGAAAATCGGATAATATTGAAATAAGGTTATGTTTATAATCAGGTATGATAATTTTTTTGACAACAATATTACGCTGTTTGCACGAACGTTGCTCTACTTTGAGATGCCACGTTATTACACTTGGAAAGCTACATCGAAGAAATTTTATCGTCGAAAGCATGGCGATACGGTTCCTGCTCATCCGAATGACTACTGATGCTCTTGGTCGCATGTACACAGTTCATCCGAAAAATGATGAATGCTTCTACTTGCATGTCAACAGCTCAATTTGCTTGAAAATGATACTCATTGGGACATGACAATAGCTGAAGAAATTGTTTCTGAATCTCCAAGTCAGATACGCACATTATTTTCTATCATTATTTTGACATGCTTCCCATAGAATCCCCGTGAACTGTGGAACAAGTACAAGGATGACATGTCCGAATACATTTTACATCGAATTCGTGTCAGTTTGGGGAATCCCGATCTCGAGATGGATGAAGAGATACATAACCAGGCTTTGCTTTTGATCGAAAACATGTGTTTCCTTATATGCGGCAGTTTGTTAGTCAAGTTAGAAATGCCAACGCCAGATCGTGGAATGAACGACGCTTTCAATCGAGAATCGAAACGTGAATGTGAATATGATCGAGATGCATTGAACCAATCAGTTCAAACGAATGTACCACTGTTGAACCCTCAACAGAAGGAAATTAGCGATACGTTAATGAAGGTAATTGATGATGGAAATGGTGGCTTATTTTTCCTCGATGCGCCCGGTGGAGCTGGGAAGATATTCCTCATGTCATTGATTATAGTGACTGTTCGTGCAAGATCCGAAATTGCTGTAGCAGTTTCTTCTTCTGGCGGCCACGTTGATAGAAGGATGACGAACGGCTCATTCAGTGTTGAAATTGCCGTTAAATCTTTAAACCAGTGCTCCTCAACCTTTTATTTTCCACGGCACACCAACGTGTTCTTCAAAATTTCGCGGCACATCACAATTAAAAATATGCATAATATATAGAAATTACATTAGTTTGTGTTTATATATGATACATACCACAAAGGAACCATATGGATATTTTATTACCATGTCCACTACTAATGTAGACCACATGTACTCTTTATGGAGATTATATTAAAAGAAAAGTTTCAGATTATTCAGATTTATTTACAAAAAAAGAATCAATCAAAAGGCTGCACCAAAGTAGAGAAAAGTCCGTAAGTTTCCCACTTCAGTTGAATTTTCAGCTTCGGCTATTAAAATGTTTCTAACATTTAGCGGTTAAAGTTATACTAACAAACATTTTATCGATTTGGGTATTCTGTGTATGTAAGTCTGCGCAAGAATGTTTCGTGCACCTTGCGAAAATTCAGTTTTGTATTTTAAAATGTCTTTAAAGAGAACAAATGAATTATATCTTTATAAATATCATTACAAATATGTCAAAGCATGTATCCACATCTCAAATATAAATGGTTTTACATTTGATAGAATTTTTAATAAATAATAATGAAAAATTGATAATTGGTAAAAAAATAATTGTAAATTTAAACTGTAAAACATTTAATGAATACAACGAATTGTTAATTCTACTACCCTGGTTATCATAAGCTCATTATTAGCTGTTCCAAATGTTAAAAACGGTAAGATGTGGGTACATGCTTAGATAAATTTGTAATGATATTTATAGCGAAATAATTCATCTGTACTCTTAAACGATATTTTAAAATATAAAACTGAACTTTCGCAAGGTGCGAGAAACATTCTTGCGCAGACTGTACATATAAAATATTCTTTCAACCAAAAAATAATTATTTCTGCTTCTCTATGATAGCGTCATCAGAAATATTTTGTAGTATCGACCAAACTATTTGTTTTTTTTCCGTTTATTAGAGATTCGCGCCGCAGCACACCCAGCATCGCCTCGCGGCACACCGCTTGCGGAGCACTGCTTTAAACGACTGAAAAACTGAAATGCAAGATTGCTAAACACTCAGCAATGACCAAAGTTTTGGTAGCAAGTAAAATCATCACCTGGGATGAATGGACAATGGCGCACAAATGCGCATTGGAAGCACTCAATCAAACTATGAAATATCTGTGCAATGACTCAAGATGTTTTATAGGCGCAATGATTCTACTATCTGGCGATTTCCGCCAAACACTACCAGTCATTCCAAGATTGACCGCTGCCGATGAAATAAACGCTTACCTCAAATCACGACTCTGGTGCTATGTAAAGAAACTTCAGCTTACAACAAACAAGCGAGTTGCATTGCTAAACGATCTATCTACCGAAGATTTCTCCAAGCAATTGCTGACTATCGGTAACAGGCGTGTTCCTGTCGACGAATCGAATGGATTGATTTTGTTTCCGCCGAATTTTCGCAATTTCACTTCATTCAACAAAATGTTCCCGAACATCTAATCACAAAAATCACAATTGGTTGAATGAACGAGCAATTCTTGCGGCAAAGAACAAAGATGTGGATCATTTAAACTTCACAATTCAAAATCAAATCGTTGGTCCACTGCATTCCTTCAAATCTATCGACCGTATAACAAACGAAGACGAAGCAACCAACTATCCAACTTAATTTTTAAACTTATTGGATCTGCCTGGCTTGCCACCGCGCAATTTACAAATAAAGGTTGACTCGGTAGTCATCATGCTTCAAGTTATCAAGTTAACAGAACATTTATTCACTTTTAAGGTGTTCACTGTCAATACTTGGTGGAATGGCATTATAATAAAAATAATAAAACATTTTTAGTACTTTTTCCACATAAAATTTATTTGATCAGGACCGGTTGCCCTCATCACGAGCATTATCAACTGATGATAATGCTCAGATGATAATAACTCAGTTGATAATGCTCGCGATGAGCGAAACCGGTCCTGATCAAATAAATTTTATGTGGAAAAAGTACTAAAAATGTTTTATTATTTTTATTACAACATTTATTGATTCTGAGGCGGTACGAAGTTCGTCGGGCCAGCTAGTATAAAATAATTTTAACTTAATTTTAACAAATAATATGAGAATAAATCTAAAAAAACATCGTACAAGATAGTAAGACACATTAGAGTAGCTATTTTTTGAAATTGTATACACTCTAAAGCAGCCATACTCAACCTGCGGCCCAGTAAGCTCGTATGTGTGGCCCAAAATAATTAAAGTCACCAAATATTTTACATGCAAAAACCGCACTACTGGCGTGCCGGCTCGACTAGTGACTGTATTTTACGTCAAATCAGTCGCTAGTCGCGACGCCATTGTGCATCATCCATACGTAGAGAAGCGAAAATCGGAATGCAGCCCGGAGGGGAAAAAGGTTGAGTATGGCTGCTCTAAAGCGACGAGGTATTTCAGTTCGAAATCATTTTTTTAAATTTCTTAAAGTAATCTTATTTTATAATAACATAAATCTGCAATTTGCTACAAAGTTTTCGTTTCTCTAAATGCAGTGTCTATAAGTGGTTATATTGTATTATCTTACATCATATTGTGTCAAAATCGGCTGTGCCTTCAGAAAATACGATGATTTTTCTATTAGAGCTCACTAAAATCTCAAAGATTCATTCAAAAATTATGAAGTTATTAGTTATAATTTAATCTTATGCTCCAAACTACTTTTATATAATATAATACAATTACAAAAGGCTACAGGGTTAGATTATTGCATCGTACTTTTTAAGTTTATAAATTAACAGTATCTGAAAGTTTAATTAGTATAGCAAATAATCTTTGGATAAGTTTATGAAGTAAATATATCGAGATCAGCTTAAAATCTGCTGGATAATCAAGAACTTTTTATATAAATATTTGGCAAAGTATGATCGGAACTATTGAGCACCTTCATTTGGCACTTGAACCGTTAATCGAATAAAGAAAAATTAATAAAATATTGTAATCTATCGTACATGATAAAAAACAAAAAATACGCAAGAATTTTCAAAAAAAGTATTAATCATATAGATTAAACTTAATGCGATACTTACGCAGCAATTTTTTACTTTTAAAAAGCGAAAAAAAATAACTCGACTCTTTAAAAGCGGTGTATTGTGGCTTTGTGGTTAGATCTTGTAATCTGGTTCATAAATTAATTGAGAATAACTGCCCTGAAGTGTTAATGAATACGGTAACAGAGGGAAAGCAATTAAATTCCCAAACAGACCCACAGTCTGGAATACAAACAATGCCCGAAGCCTCCCTTTACTCTGCCACCCCGTAAATCTCTACACATCCCTCTTAGTAAATAAATACTCTGATACTTTATTTGAGATAAGCTTTTTTTATTTTTCTTTATGTTTATTTTATTATTTTGTTTCAATCTTTCTTAATTATAATATTAAAATAAAAATAATAAAACATTTTTAGTACTTTTTCCACATAAAATTTATTAGATCAGGACCGGTTTCGCTCATCGCGAGCATTATCAACTGATAAGAAAAATATATAAACAGTGATATTTATACAAATTTAAATTGAAATAAAAAGGTGTAAGCAACTATTAACAATTTAAAGGATTAGCAAATTACATTATAATTACACAAAATTAAAATGCTTAACACCCATAACAATTAAAAAATCATCATCAAAGAATAATAAATCTAAGTGGCAAACGATATCAATTATAAACACAATTAAAATTTGGGAAATTTTTAGACAAAGTGAAACACTACATTACTAAAGTAAATATCCTAATGATGATTTGGTGTTTTTCCCGTTTCCAAGCAATGATGTACAAGCAACAAAATCAGCAGTAATGAAGATTCTGAAAAAGACATTTTTAAAAACCATATAAATTCTTACAAAAGGAATAAATTTTGAAAAACATATAAATAATATAGAAGAGCAGTTAACATAGGTTAGAATTAGATTAATGAATCGGATATAACAAAGGTGATGATGCAAATACATCCTGTTCGTTTAATAAATTAGAGTTAGGTAAAAATTTATGTCTATTTATTTCTAAGATCTCTTGTTTATCAAGTTTTAACGATTTATTGTTGACATGCCCATGCCAAAATTTCCCAAATTTTAATTGTGTTTATAATTGATATCTTTTGCCACTTAGATTTATTATTCTTTGATGATGGTTTTTTTAATTGTTATGGGTGTTAAGCATTTTAATTTTGTGTAATTATAATGTAATTTGCTAATCCTTTAAATTGTTAATAGTTGCTTACACCTTTTTATTTCAATTTAAATTTGTATAAATATCACTGTTTTTGTATTTTTCTTATCAGTTGATAATGCTCGCGATGAGCGAAACCGGTCCTGATCTAATAAATTTTATGTGGAAAAAGTACTAAAAATGTTTTATTATTTTTATTATAATGCCATTCCACCAAGTATTGACAGTGAACACCTTAAAAGTGAATTATAATATTGTTACATATTTTGATTTACAGTAAAAAAAAAACATTAAACTAATAACAGTGTTTCAAGTGTAAATATAGTTTAGAGAAAACACGTTTTAATTTGTTGTAACATTGTGCTCCCCCAAAAAGCAATATATTTTCTTCATAATATTCAAATGAAGCCTTAACACTTATTCGATATTTTTAAACTTTAATAAATTAAAATACTATATATACCACGCCTCCCAATTCAAAGTAGTTTATAATTGAGATATTGTCAGCACCCGACTAGAACCCTAGCTGTGAATTTCTTTATGCTAAACAATCAACGCCATAGGTTTGTAATGTGTCCATGATATTCAATTATTACAAATCTCAACATGCTATTTATTTAAACAATAACCAATTTACTTACAACATAATTAAACTAAACGTGAAGTAAATTATAATCACTTCTCGTAAAATTATCATATTAATTACAGTGGTAGAATTTTAAATGTTAGTGAAAAATAAACAAAAATTCTGAATAACTTTTATACTTTAATAATATTTGTGAAGTCCAAAACAAAATAGGTATTCACAAAAATAAATGTTAAGGTACTGACATCTTAGTTGCTATAAGAAAGTATGATTTGACTGACGATGAAGGAATAAGAAAACATGTTTTAGCTTATTCGACTTTTTTTTTTAAATCTTGAAAAAAACTTATATTATATATTTTCAATTATTTTTTAAACTGAAATATTAGTAAGCACGCTAAGCAAAGAGATAACTTACTTTGCGTGTATTAAAAATTACAGGTAACTCTACAATAAATACTACGGCAGATAATAATTTATAATAACAGAAAATACACTCAAGTCACGTAGTCTAACAAAAAGACTTCCTCATTTCTAAACTTTTATCGCAGGGGGAAACTTTTAAGGGAAGCAATAGCTATCTTTGAGAAGACAGCCAAAGAAATTTCTTTGTCAGACGGGAATGACTGCGCGTGTTATTTTATTCTTTTTCTTCGTAAAGTTCGCCGAATTGTGGGAATTATTATTTTAACCTCTTCATGTTTTTTCTTGTTATTTGCATCAAAGGAATCATTTTTACTAACGCTTATTATTTTCGCAGAATAAAAAATAATATAATAAGTAAACTAATATTGTTAAATGTTTATGAATACTTTACAAGCACAAATACTTTGTTAAGCCGAGAAGAAACCAAAGAAAAAATGGCGTTCAGAGCCAGTTCGTTGAAGAGAGAAAAATGGTGAGTAGACAAAGTGACATGATTGGACAGTTATATAAAACGTTGGTAGATTTTTCATTCTATTAAATCGACTCCCGATTCTTATGGGAGTATATGTACTCGCAAAAGACTGGTAGATCAAAAAGAATTTGTCAAGAATCATTTTTCTTGTTCAGTGAGAAACATATAAACATGTTTATTATATGAATGTCGTCTGCTTTGAGAAAATTGATTCGGTATTAAAAGTTTACAACACAAAGAAACAAAAATGGTCAGTGAAAACTGAGTTTGAAGTAGCTTGTAGTTAGTGCAAGATCTTCAGCCTTCGATTGTAAATTTTCAGATTTTGTTTTGATCCATTACTAATTTTATGATTGAGACGTGTCCATAATCGAGCGGTCAACGTCGTAAGCCTCGGTTTTAATGCTCACGTATTCGAATCCCAGCAGGATCAGTTCTATTTTTCAATCGAAGGCACTGTTTTTGAGGTTTAAAATTCCTTTCCAACAATCCGATCACAAAACAAAGACGATTAGCTTACCATTAGTCGTGCCTATGCCCTATATTTATATCCCTACCCTTTTAGAAGAAAGGAAAGGACATATATATATATATAAAAAACTAAGAAGATAAGAAGCACAAAATGATCGTTTGTTTATTATGTCAAACTAGTCCAATTTATTAATGATGAAAATAAAAGCAACTTTATTACTTGTTCTGAATTTGCTATAAGATTCGTTACAAATACAAGTGTCAAGGGAGACGGAAAACTGTAATCGGATTTAAGATTTGTATTGACCTTCAGTCAGCAGATTGCATTGTAGTGCCAATCCAGTCACCAATATAAAAAGGATCAAGTTCCGTATATACCTATAATTGAATAAGGTTCGGTCAACATACAAAATGTATCTAACAGGTGGAAAAACACTTAAATTTACCATACTTGACCGATCTGATGTTTTTAATAATCTCTTATATAAATTATCTGAATTACGTATCGCTGACGCTTTTAAAATTATAAAACGGATTCTACAAAAAAGTTATTTTTTTTCGTCTAAAAGTTACAAAATATCGTTGAAAGAAAAAGACTTTACCTATCGGGCCCATGGCTTAGTGGTCAACTTTGTTGGCTACAGTTCCGGTGCTCAAGTGTACAAATCCCAGTATGGCTATTTATGATTTATAAACTACTGCTCAATAGTATGGATGTCTGAAATTCTTTTCCATTTATTCGATTATATTAAAAAATGGCGCAGCAAAATGCTAATGAATACATTGACTAATATTGGAAGAAAATCTTAAATGAAATACTTTAACCTTAGAAATTAACCGTTTTATTGTACATTCGAAGAAATGATTAATATAATATTGACTGTGAAAATCAAAAATAGCGTAACCCACAGTTTTCTCAAAATAGTTTTTTTCGATAATCACAATGTATACAAATTGATATACGTTATTTCAAAACGATGTAAGCTGCAAATGCCGAAATCTAAATTTAGGTTTAAAGTTTGAAAAAAAGTATAGTGAAAATTGAGATCAGTAACAATTTATTTAACTAACATATAAGCCGCCTCTGTGGTCGAGTGATCAACGTCGTTGGCTACCGCTACAGAGGTCACGGGTTAGAATCCCAGTAAGGGCAGTTTTATAAATTGATTTTTCAATTGATTTATGAATTTCTGTTCAAAGGCATGGATGTATGTGATGTCTTGAATTCCCCCCTCCCACCTATCCTATCATATGAACGGGACGTATCAAGAGCGATTAGCTAACCACTAGTCCTGTCCTAGCCCTTTCCTTCTTTTACTACTCTCTTTGTAAAAAGAGAGGTTGAGCAACTGAGTAACAAGCAGTTTTCGTAGAAATCATTTCTGTTGAGATAAACTCCATTAGGAGTCGATACGCTCCACATTGGGAGCGGACATGGTAAAAAAAACAATAAAAAACAAATTTATCAGTCAACGTGCACTTCATGGTTGTGTATATTCCATTTTTTTCCGTTAGCCCAAAATTATGTTGTTTGTGTCTCCTGTAATTTTTTTAATGTGTAGGGTACGTCATTTTCTTTTTCACATTCGATATGGTTCACATCAGATTGTAGGTTAGCTTTTTATTGAACTACCGGCTAGTAAAAGTTCCATTTAATATATAAACTACATTTTACTGGAGGCAATACTATTTTCTTACATAAAATCATCTGATACATGTATAGAGTGAAAAACAACCAGTGATCCGATCACGAGTAGCGGATAGAGGTTATATTTAGTTCTTCTTTTTCTTCATTTCCCGCTAGCGGCTGACAAAACATGTCGTATTAGCTTTAGTGAGAGCTAGTCATGGCCGTTCCAGAAGGGTATAATGTAATATTTCAGGTGAGCTATTTTACTTTAAAACGCTCAGGTGTTTTTATTCATACTGGAAATCTTTTTTAAAACTAATTCTTTTCAATCATTAATGCAATTTTCAAAGCTATGGAAAATTTTCAACCAAAAAAAAAAAGAATACACGTTGACCACTCTTTCAACATAGGAAAACAATAATTTTAATAATGCACCTAATAATAAAGCTTTTCAAAAAGTTGTACTATTTTTGGATTGAATTGGCATTTACTTGGTAGAACTCCATTACAATAGAGTCAAAATAGCAACGTATTTAGTTCTACAGTTTTTATAATATTGATTAATAGCTATTTTGGCTTTCATTATCGTCAGAACTATGTTTAAACTTACATTTTGCTCAGCTTTATATACTGACTCCGAAGAAATACACAATACATCTTGCTATTCACTCTAACATTCTAATATTAACATATTAAAATTATAGTATTACATGTATTAAATATGACTTTGGTGTTTCGAAGAACGATAAGCAATATGGGATTTTTCAAAGTAAATTAGGATAAATTTAACTGATGTATTATTAATTACATTAGGGGTTAAAGTAAAGTCAATGGATTGATATCAATTAACTAAATACGTTGCTATTTTTACCCTATTGTACTTTTTGTACTAATTACACATTATTTATTTAATACGGCTCTAACCGTCTTAACTCATTGAAAGTGATGCAATAATATTTTTTTGGCTAAAATAGCATATTATATTTAAAATGATACATTTTGTGCGATTGCTAAAGGAGTATTTAAAATAGAAAAACCAAAAACTCATAATGCAAATATTAATAATAAGTTTAAAAAATGCTATATGCCAGGGTTTCTCAAACTTATTATGCAATGGAACACTTCGCAAACCTGGAAATGTCACCGGAACACAGCCTTTTTTTTAAGTCGGTTACAGGTAATAATAGTGAAAATATTTAACAAAATATATGTTATTAAATCACTAATTATTTATTGATTAATTATTTTAAAAATATGTTACATAGAAATATGAGTAAAAAAAGCTATGAGATTTAAAATCTCTGCCTGTACCTAGACGTATTTTTTTACGTTTCAAACGTCAGTGGAGATTTTTCATCACTCGATTTTGAATATAAAATAAAAAGATGCTTAAATGTGTTGCAGATTGCAGCGTATATTACCATTGCATTTTTTTTTCGGAACACCCATTTAGGTCCCACGGAACACCAGTGTTTCGTGAAACATAGTTTGGGAAAACCTGCTTTAAGCAATGTCATGTGCATAATCATTGGAATTTAAATGTATATGCTTTGAAGACAATTTTATAATTGTATATTTTTCACAGTTCCTAAAACAACACAGTCAATTTTTTTACCCTAAGAACTTTATTTTGCAGCATAAGTTATAATTTTAGAATAATGAAGATGGTGTTTTGTGTATCTTGTTTAAATCAGTACATATAGCTAAGCTTAAATAATTCTAAACAATTATTATATTGTTCTGACGCGAGTGTTAAGCCAAAATAATGAAAGTAATCTAAAACTAAATTACAGTGCCATTTTTTACCCTCTTATAATGGATTTCTGACAAGTAAATGTAAATTTTATCAATAAAAGTAAACCATTCCGTAGAATTTTTTATTCAATTTTACAATTATTAGATTTACTATTAGTTGAGAGTGAGTGATGTTTATATCCGTTTATTATACAATGTATAACATGTCAAAACATACAATTAAGTGAAACGATTAATTAACAACTACATTGAAGGACTAATAAGCAATCAGTGGTTGGTGACTACTTTTTTTAAATACTAAATTAGAATTTCGCGTAGTATTTGCAAAGAAAAAATATTTCCAGAAGTGAAGAGAAGGTTAAACACAAAATTCTTAAAAAAATAAGTATTTTAAAAGTTAAGCTTTTGTGTAAGATATAGCGTTTTCATTATACACAATATAAAATAACGTCCGAGATAACATTGTCGTAAACGGGTTAAAAGCTTCTTTTCCCTGGAGTGAAATGGCGTAATGGTGAAATGTCTATGTAAGGCGACATCTCGCGACAACCCCCTTCAGCTAATATCGCCAGCCCTTATGCAGTGGTGTACAGAGTGCACACCAATTTAGATGTTGAAAATTGTACATATTTAGGTTAAATTATTCATTAACTCCTTACAATTGCTTTGGTTGTGTTTAACGACAAAACATTTAAATCACCAAATTTTAGCAATTGTAGACAGTTATTTTTAGACCCTTAACTATACTCTCATTATAAAATATTCCTTGCCGTAATTTATAATCATACAGCTAATACCAAGACTGTCAGGAGTTGATCAAAAGTTATTTTATTATTTTAATCAATAATTGGCCTCCCACTGAAGTATAATCGACCTTTAAATATGTGTGTTTTGTTTTTTAATTCACAAATTACTGTATTTCAGTAACGCAGTGTTTGTAATACTTCAAACGACAGATGAACACTGACGTAATACAATGCTGTAAAAAAAATCGGAAAATAGATTTTTTAAATTTATATCACAGAAATATTTGAATTATTTATTTCCCATTGTTACCCTCGAAATATCAAGCGTAAAGGGCCAGGTAATCCAATCACAAAGTTATCAAAATTCAAGCATATTATACTACCCGCTATAAATATACTATCCGCTATTAAATACATACTAGCTGTAAACCCGTTGACCTCAACGGGGGGGGGGGTTTTGTTGCATTTTTAAATTGTCAGAAAATTTACTGGCGTGAAAAATAAATTACAAACCTATTTATTGAATAAGCCAGAAATTCTGATAGTAAAAGAAATATATCTCGGGGCATTATCGACAGCTCTGCCCTGCAGTATTTAAATTGTATATAACATAATTTTTAGAATAATTAAAATGTTTAAGTTTGCTAACAATTATTTTTCGTAGTAGCAGAAATTTCGTATATTACTTAATTTTTGGAATAACGTTTAAGTTTGCTAACAATCATTTTTCGTAGATTACTTAATTTTTGATATTAACGTTTAAGTTTGCTTACAACCATTTTTCGTAGTAACAGAAATAAACCTCGTAAATTATTATTATATAGATTATTATTTTATCGACTATTAATATACAGATTTTTATTTTCTGAAATCGGGGACATCATACAGACGAACGGACGGACATTATCGACTATTAATATATAGATATTTGGATTCTGCACTAATTACGATTTTTTTTACAAGAATTCATCAAAAACTTCTTAACGTAGTACTAAAATTTCTACTAGAACAATTTGGTTGTACTTTAGACAATTACTAAATTGCTACCGGCAATCTGTGTATAACAATAACTTCTGTTACGCTCTTGCAAACTAATCCTTTACGTTGAAAACATTTTATAATTAACGTGTTATCAAACGTAATAAAACTTAGTTGTATAAATAATTACTATTATTTTCAGACCATTTTGATTTCACACGTCACTGACTCGTCTAGTTATTCTTGAAATCTGTTACAAATTTAATTTTACCCTATACTAAAAGCACGACTAACAAAATGTATATGTGGTAAATATGATTACATTTTTAACTTCGTTGGCTTCGATGCTTTAGTAAATTAATGTTCTAAAAGACAGTATATAATAGATTTTGGAATAATCTGACACAACACTTACACACATTTTTAAAAGTAAATTAGGGACTGAGAAATATGACGAAATCCCGTTACTTTTAAAACCACATTCATACAAGTCTTTCGTTTACTTAACCTTCAGATACAGATGTGGCCAAAACACTTGTTAACATTTCTTACTTGCTATTGTGTCATTTACCGAGTCATAAAAAAGCTGATCTTAGTTTTATAAGCCCGTCCTAACATTGTGAAGTATCATATTTCATCTACGATTTAAAACAAAAGAATTTCACATCTGACACACCTGTGGATATTAGTTCGTCTTCGTTGCACAACATAGTTACGGTAAAAAAATGAAACTCGTGTAACTTTTCTTAAAGCTATTAGCTTAAATATTGAAGAGAAAAGAACCTTTGTTGGCGTGTGTTATATATATCGCACTATAAAGATAAGAATTATAATATAAAATATTTCGGAACAGCGGTGAAAGCTTTTTTCTTAAAACGTGAGATTCCTTACTGATCCTCGCTAAAACTCCACAAAGGGAGATAATAAGAATTTTGAAGCGCAAGGTAAAGAAAGATCTAAAAGGAAATTGAATAAACAAATACCTAACGATATTTAAAAAAAACATGACGATAGCACAGTAATAAAAATAATCACGAATGTTTTCTCACATGCTAAATAAATATCGAAGGCTTTTTTAGCATCCTTTTCCGTAAAAAATATCAAAAAATTATTCTTCTTATTATTCTTCTAATATTTTATTTATAAATTGTACGATTTTCTCTGTAAATAAATAAATACTAAATATTCCGCAATTTTATAAAAACATTTAAATTGCGATGTTTTTTAAGACAATGGTTACTTTAATATTATTTAATTTTAATTCGTATTTTTATTTAATGAATATACAGTCAATAATAAATCTAAAAGAAATATTGTTGTTTCCGTTTATATATAGCAAATTGAATGGAGTGTCTCCACAACAGTTTTTTTAGATTTCATTTCGAGAACGGTAAAAGGATAGCTAATAAAGAACGAAACGTTGACTAATCACTTGCGATACGCTCCGTTTTTAGGAAATCACAGACATTAATTTCATAGAACTCTTATAAATAATTAATCAATCAAAGACTCTGCAAAGTTAATCAAAAACTTAAAGTTTTATCAAATCTCAAGCTTGATATAGACATATTTTTTCAAAATTGTAATCAAAGCTGTCGATTTCTTTATCAAAAACTTCATAGTTTATATTGATATTCAAAAAATATCTAGCTTGTATTCAACATAAATTAAATACGTGTATATTATAAGAATGCTTTCTCTTATTTTGAGTTTGACAAAAGTCATTCTAGCATATAAAAGACAATTTCGGGAATTATAGGGAAAATATGTTCGACAAAAATAAACAAAAATGTGCACGATATCTTGATCACAAACTTTATAAATAATACTGATATATGTGAATCGCCCAACCCAGATTAACATAAAACCAATACTCAGCACGAGTCTATTTAAAGATAAATCTTAAATAGCATATGTTATAATTTATCCTGAACCATCTTGACCTTTCAGCTAATAAAGTTAACATTAAATCGTACAGATGCTAGCTATGTCGAGAGAAGGCTTCAAGTAATAATTATACGATGAATTTAATTTGAATAATAGGCTGTCACCATATTATGCTTGACATTAATTAGACTGGTTAATTCCCTATTCGACAATTCTAGAAATGGTAGTCACAAAATTATTAAGGAGATAAAGTTAGTTACAGAAAACATTAAAATTAATTGATATAAACATGGTTAAAGATAATTAACACATTTTTAACCATGTCTTCTTCCAATGCAAACTAATAGATTTTAGTTCGTCAAGAGTTTTTCTATTTTAACTTCTTATTTGACAAGAGGGATTGAAGTTTATGGCTAAAACATAACTATTGGTTAGCTAATCACTCGAGTAATGATCCGTGGTTATGTTTTAGACAACAAAACATTCATGCCATCAAACATATACTCATAAATCGATTGAAAAACTAATTTATATAAATTTCCGCAATGGAATTGAAACATTTATATGGTATCTGCCTAGCCTATGTCTTAACTGATTAATTAATTATCTATTTTGTTTATTGTAATATAGTAAACTATACCATCTATATGTGGGTACATTCTAAATTTGTACACGTAAAATAAGTTGTATTCACTTATTAAATGTGTACATACATTAATGAATGTCTAATTGTATGTCAAAATATTTATCTTATCATGACATGACTTATTTTATATTGTTCTTTCATAATATTCACATGTTGAATTTTATATTAATACTTTCTCACAGTTACCGCCGAATCCATGGATAGTAAAATAATATTCTTCTTTTTCATGGATCCAGAGGTAACTTTGTAAAATTTCCTTTTTAATATAAAAAAAACTTTATTATTCCACTTATTCTGTTAAAAAATGTTTCACCTCTTTGAAAAGCATTATCAGACATAAAATGCATGGTTTACGAATAAACTTAAAATTGATTCCAATTCTAATAAGTTATAAATTACAAAATAAAAACTGTGGTTTTGTAATTTTCTACTGAAAGCAAGGAGGGAGTAAGATAAAAACATTGATAGTACAAATTACAAATCAATTACTTAAATTAGTTAGGCTAAATCCCAATGAAAATATGTTCAACAATAGTGATAATTTATATTAATGAATTTATTAATTTCCAGAAACTGAAAGCTTAAACTTTTTTTATTTGCTATAAGAAGTATTTTTCAACATGATGATTCTCAGAGAGGTTAAACGCGGGTCACATTTTCTAACACAACAATTGGAATAACAAAATTATCAACTCTATGATTGTATGTATATTATTTTATCTAAAAAAAAGGTAACTCTGCTTTTGTCAACTATAAGCAAAAATCAGGAAGACAGTAAATGCATAGAAACCGTTTATTCAAAATAAACCTTCAAAATAAACCTTCAAAATAAACCTTAAAACATTTGTTAACGTTAACCCATCCAAGGTATATTCTTTTTATGAATTTAATTATCTTGTTTTTGTATAAAAAAGACAGCATTTGAGTATGAACGGCTTAAATAATACATATTGTTCGCTTCTTTTTAAATTACTTAAAGAAATATAAAATAATAGCAATATTTTTTTTTAGTAAAAAAACTTCACTTTTAACTTCTAGCGATTACAATATAAAAACATGTAAAATCACTTTTTGCGTTATAGCTTAGCATATAACAATACAATGTTGTTAAGGGATGTGTTATGCCACATGCAAAAGATTAAATTTTTCCTATGGTACACATCAAATAAATCAAAACCTCATAAAACCAATAGATCGATAAATAATATTTATCATTACTTCACAAAGGCGTTCATATCACCGATAGGCGATAGTTACTATTTTTTTTTTAATTTTATGGACGTACATACATAAATCCAAGATTTATAGACCGCAATGCTTTTGTTGCACACAATTATATATATAAAAAAAAGAAATATCGTTAAAAACGAGTTTCGGAGCACATAAACCTGTAGACTAAAAAAGACACGTCTACTTTTGCCAAGCGCTTGATATCAGAAAGACACGTTTTCAATGAGGAATAAGAGATAAAAATGTTGCACCCAAATACAGACGGCCATAAATTATTTTTCCAGGAAATTTTAGAAATAAATATAGCACAATTGAGTAGCTTACCGATTTTGAATGAGCAGGTAAATCTGCTAAATATCCCACTCTTATACCCTATATGTAAGTAAATATAATCATATTTTTTTCCCAACAAACAAAAATAAATATAATTCTTTAAAGTACTCACCATTCAAATTTGTAGGCATTTCCATGTGTTAAATCTTTTTGCTAGCAATGGCTTTAAGCTTAATGGTACATTTATTTCTTATATAAACAAAATACATTAATTTACTAAGCGTCAGTTCAAGTTCATCCGTGTACTTGAACACCTGAAGATGCCAAAAGGCGAAACCCGGCTCGTTAGTGACAAAACTTGTGTGAATGTACATTAATTTGTGACTCGCAAGAAAGAACATACAAGTTTTGAAACTGTTGTTAGTTCAAATCGCCCATAAATATGAAAGTTGGAACATATAATGTTAGGTTCCCTACCAAATGCATGCATTGAACAAAATATTGTTCAATTTTCTTTTAAGATCCAGAACTATGTTTACATGAAGAAAGTGCTTTGAATATCAGAGGGATGTCGTAAAATAAGCTTTATACTGCATACGTTATATAAAGAAGCATACATTATGCATTAGCTTTATATTAAATTTCCGTTTAGTAAAGTGGTGTAATTAGATATTAATGGTTTTATTACAGACGTGGCTATTACAGCACGTTTTCCTATTATACTTTGATGGCCTTCCATAATTTTTAAAACCACTCATAAACATATTTTTACTTGGTAAATTACCCATTTGTAAGGTCTTAGATCAGCCATACTCATCCTGCGGCCCAATCAGCTCTTTTGTGCGTCCCAAAATAATTATAGTCACCGAATATTTTTAAAAGATAGTTAAAAGTTTGACTTGATATTAAAATTCACATTTAATATCTTGGAAACATTTGTATTTTTATGTACTTTTTACGTATTTTTTATTTGTTGCTCATAGTAATTTTTTACTATGAAAAATACTTGAATACATAAATGTATATATGTCTTTTCTTCTTTGGCCATGTTCGCTCCCTATGTGGAGCATATGGCCGCCACGCGGCACCTCCATGTTTCCCTGTCTCCCGCCAATAGCTTTGCTTCCTCCCATGACATGCCAGCATCCCTCAGTTCCGCCGAGTACATCCTATGGATAGTACCCGACGGACGTCCAGGACGCCGGAATCCCACCGGTCGGAAGAAGAGGCAGGCAGGATTGAGGCTTTCCGGAGGCATCCGCAGCACGTGACCCAGCCAGTTCCAACGTCTCTCCATAACCACTGACGTGACGGGACGCTGTCTTGTACGCTCCCTTATCTCTGAATTCCTCACAAAATCAAACCACCTCACCCCCATTATCCGACGCAAGCATCTGTTCTCGAAGCTCAGTATACAGTTTTTCTGAGTCTTCGTCAGGTGCCATGATTCGCAACCGTAAAGCATTACCGGCAGAATGCAAGCGTTGAACAAGTGGCATTTGGTTTTAATCGAGTACAGCTGTGTGTCCCAGACAGTCCGCATTGAGTTGAATATGTATATATGTACATAAAATAAAATTTTACATACATATGTGTGCAGTATAAGTGTGTGTTATATTTGCAGTTTACTATAAATATGTTGCGGCCCACGTAAAGAAGCAAAAATCGGAATGCGGCCCGGAAGAAAAAAAGGTTGAGTATGGCTGTCTTACATCGATGGTGGTATGAAATAGAAACTGAATATTTTTTGCGATGAAAACAAATTAGACCCACATTTTACGCAATGTAAAAAAAACTTACTGTGGATCTAAATGTAAAAAAAAATACTCAAAATTATAGAATTAGAATATCTAAGAGAACTGTTATTGTATTACTTGGCGACCGTATTTTTTTTTATTAAAATGGACATAGTTTTTCTAATATTAGACTAAATTTGAGCAAAATACACCTCAGATAAAAAAACGAAAAATATATCAGCAAAACCGGCATCTGCTCGAAGGAAACTTTACGACTGTATCCAGAAATCGTTAAGTCGTCAAAGCGGAGAAGAAATTTTCAATCCCTGCGTACTTATTAGCGAGGGATAGTAAAAATGATCTGGGGCTGTTTATTTTATACTGTACCCTAATAAATGCTACCCTTAGCCAGAAGAAAAACGTCCTGTACAAAAGAAAATGAAAGCTTCATAACACAAAGATGTCGCTGCTAGCACACCGAGAATAGAATACGCTGAGTCTATGAAGATTTCACATTTCTTAATGGCGCGATCTTCCATGACAGTCTGAAACGTTTTGTTGAGAATACGTTTATTTTTTTAAATTGCTTAGTTTTGTGTTTGATGCTTGCTTTCTTAGTTAAAGAACTGTGAGCATAATCAGTACACAAGCAACGAGCGTATACTATTAATTTGTAAAATAAATGTATACGTTTGGTTATGTTTGCGGCGTCTTATTAAAATTTAAAATTAATAAATCGGCTAGATCCATGGTGCAGAGATCAACGCCGTTGCTTTCTTTGAAGAATCTCCCGGGTTCAAGTCCCAGTTAATAAAGCATTTCTGTCTTAGACATGGGTATTCGTAATGTCTAAAAATTCTCTACCACCCTTCCAAAACTGAAATATCCGGGCGTAGCGAGAGTGATAAGCTAACCACTAATCTTATCCATGTTTTCCCTATTCTTGTCTGCTACGAAAATATATCTGTTGAACAGCTGATTTTATTACTCAGTTGCTCAACTTCGTTCTTGAGAGAAAAAATCTGTTGAAATACATTCATTATAAGGCCATTTACTCTACAGTTTTTACAACTTTACAAGTTTTATAATTTAAGTGACTGTTGCTTCAACACAAGTCATCGTTAAAAAAAACATAAAATTGCTAACCGACAAAAACAACGTATTTTTAAAATGAATATAGGGGACAAAGAAACAACAGAAAGAAATAAAAAGTGTCTCGGGTATGTTTTAATCCATTTGCACTGATTTAGCGAATTTAGACTCTCGAGTTGTGGGAAAAGAATGGTTTTTATTTCTTTCTCAAACGAATAAAAATCCTTGCTCTCATAGGTAGATACGGTAATGAATAATTCAACCATTTCAACCGATATCGCTTTCTGTGTAAGTATTAATTCTGTGAAAGAGCTTCACATTTGGAAAGAAATGGAAATGAAACCTCTGGTTTTAAATAAAAAAACAGAAGAAGTTATTCAAAGAGGGTAGACGATTTTTCTAAAAATGACATGATTTTAAACCTGATATATACTCAAAATAATATATGTAGATCAGTGTTTTATAAAGTTAAACAAAAACCCTTCAAAATATTTCATGCTAAGAACATAAATATATGAATGATTCATCAACGTTATCAATGGAAAGCTATTAGGTAAACGAATCAATCAATCAAAATTTATAATTTTTTTAAGCGCTCGTGTTGAAATGATTTTGAAAAATGTATATTTTAGCTAAACAGAAATGAATAATTTTATAGTAGAGTCTTAAAACTTAATTCATATTATATCATTATTAGATTGCGTAGTTTAATTTTTACAGTACTAGAGCAACACATTTTTTCTTTCCTATACTGATAATGTTGCTGAGGGTCGTGTTTATCTTAGCATCATGAAAATGACTGTCTTTGCTTGGCTTTGTGTACATTATGTATGTGTGCGCATGTGTGTGAACATGAATGTATATAGTATGTGGGGAATTATTTATAATGTGATTTGCGAATTAATCATATAGTGTCTCTATGAACTGGCTTCACTGTGGATTGCTCGCCTCTGTAGCGATCACGCCCTTCCGTTGGCAATGATGGTAAAGGAATTCAAATGACCAAAACATTAACGATGAAGGAGAACTTGGACTCTAACGCGCCTTATGTCTTAATGCTCCATAAATTTGATATAAAAAAATACAAAAAATATTATACACCATGCTTGCAAACAGGACTCTTTGTTTCTTGACTTTTTTTATATTTTTCGTTTCTATTATAGTATAGTTAAATACTGTATAAAAGAATATTCTGCCTGCTGAAGTTTAAAAGCTTAAACCATCAAAAAATAATTGAAAAAAAAGTCTTACAAGCAGTGATCGTGAGTGCTAAGTTAACCAAAGTGTTACTTAAAGTTGACCATATGGAATTTGTACCAGAAGAGTACGTGCACCATCGTTACTGACTTTCTGAAAAAAACTATTTATTTTACTGTATTCATCATTTATTTATTCAAATCTATAATTCCAAGCCAAAACCACGGGGATATTACAAAACACCCAATGCTTCATAATGATTGTTTTAAAATATTAAGATCAATAAAATTCAGTAGTTAGCAATAATCTCTTGGTACAGCACTCCGTTAAGCGATAATAACTTCTTAAGTTGATTTCTTTATGATGTGTTTTCCATAAAAAATATTTTTTAAATTGTTGAAAAGGCTTAAAATGATTGAAACTAGTACTGATAGAATTGTAAAGTGAGTACAATAAAATGTGTTTTTGGACCGAGAATTGGCAGTCACAACACTTACAAGTATATAAGCGCTCTTGGCTATGGATAATTCTTTTTAATTTTAATTTAATCTCAATTAAATTTTTAAATTTTTCCTTGTGATGTTTTAATTACAAAATACCTTACGAATTGTCATTAACGCCCTATAAAAACTGTGACTCCATTTTCTATACCTACAATATTAAAAGTAAAAAAGTAAGGATAAAAAAAATGTAACAACCTTTCTGTTTCTGAAAAAGAACTCCTTTTTAAGGCTTTTTATTATTTTGTTTTATTCTACGGCTATTTTTACGTTGTACTGAGCTTGTGAATATAGTACATTGTTCCCGAATCCAGTAAGGGAATAATACGTTAATCCCACCCGTGTCTTCGTCCACTTGGTCATTTTCAAAGCCTGTCGTAAAGTTCTCAGTATTGCTGGAACATAATATTTTGGGTTTTTTTTCTAAGAATTGAGTATCACGTTATCTTTTGAGAGATTATTTAATGTTAATATTCTAATAAATGGAAAATATCATAAGTAAAATTATTAAATTACAAGATATGAACCTTATGTAACGTATGCTCTTAGAACTATAATAATTATTTAAATGAATCATTAAAAGTATTTTACGCAACCAACGTGAAGCATATCAACTCCATTTATAGTATTTTCACTTGAGTTTTTACGACAACTGGTTTTAACCTTTTGGTTTCAGCTTATATTTGCAGAGACAATATTAAAATATTACTAATGGTTAATTAATAACTTCTGCTTGTACGTTTTTTTTAAGATCAGACATATATACAGAAATATGAGTATTTATAATAACAATAATAGTCAAATAATGATTCTGAGTACGAAAAATATTAGATTTGTAGTAATTCCTTACAACTTTTTTTTTTAAAAAAAACGTTCATTTTATGATGAACATTAAGAGCGAAAATTGAATTATTATAAAACATTTACATATTCCATATTTTCAACGTACTTCCAAAAGCTTCTTTTATCAGCAGAGTTTTTAAATTGTATGTAGTTTGACGTAGAAATTGTTTGTACAGAATTTCATACCAATCTTGTCAGTAAAATGTAATCGAATGGGTTTTCAGGCAATGAAGATAAAAACATTCAAGCAAGCAAAAGACTACAAGTTTTTCAGTGACTCCTAAAAAGTTTGATAATGTGTGCGAAAGAGTTTGGTTTATCTTGATAAAAACAACTCTTCCAAAAAGATAAAAACTTCTAGTTGATATTTGAACATTCTTTTCAGTCACGTTAAATGTAATATTTTACTAACAAAACATTTATATTATACTCCCATATCCACTTTATAATACGCAATTGATTGGCTGGTATAGTTTCCGTAGCATATTATATTATAATTGAGTGTTTATAAAACACGTATGTTATATGAAGAAATAAAAAATCGATTTACTTTTGAAAGATTCGGCAGTAGTTTTGTAGAAATTTGTTTTTAATATTAAATTTAAATTTATTATGTAATTCCACTGGCTGTATTATAGTAGACGTCAAAGTGTCTCCAGTGTTTGATGGCAGCATATTTTTAAATCATACTTTCTATCTCCAATATGGTATTATATGCCAAAATTGTAAAGATTATTTTAAAACAAAAATACATCATTAGGGATACGTGTATTAACTAGAAACATTTGGTTATAGAAGCTGGACGCAAGACGTCTTTTTAAAGAAAAACATTTTTTTTTTGTTGTGCTTCATTCTACTGTTACATACCACATCTCTAATCAGATACCGTTCGCCTGCAAAAAAATGCTCAAATGACTCATTAAACGTTTCGCAGGCTGCTTAATACTGGGCATCGTATATATCAATATAACTATTTTTCCGTCTTAGTCAAAAACCAAATTTAACATGAAATTATAACTCTAATAATTATGCCGTAATTTGTTTGACAAGAAAACGTACGATACAATACTGATACTTAAAATGTTGCCCCGCTTTTTACCTTCGTGAACGAAGCAATAAACATTTCTTTCGTGTCACTCAAATAAGGCGCCAGCTCCAATGTCAATTTAAAATTATCCATATCCTTTATTCTCACTCAACACACCGTAAGTGTATTGAGTGAGAAAAAATGTTTGCAGATACTCAGTTGTCTAAATCTTACTTGCTATTAATACCTTATCGATTATTGTAGAAACTCTTGAGAGTATCATGCGATCGAATTGGTTTTACAAAGTGCATAACTGTGTAATAGGAAGGAAGTTTTTGGCGCTGGTAAGAGTTTAATTACCACAAGCACTTTTGCTTTAACCCGTGTCTTTATAAATATTCACTTACACATTCTCAGTAAACTATGTACTATTTAAACAACGTAAATCAAATTTTATATTAGAGATATTAAATGTATTCAACTTCAGCCACATAATATATCAACTGAAAGGTGTTCCAGCAGCCTATACAATATTTTACACCACTTATATTTTAAAAGCGTATGCAAATCGAAAACATACCAAATGAAAAATAAAAGCATAGTCTTTTCATACTTCTAAAAAATCACGTTTGAATTTCTAATATTTGCTAACGTCAAATCAATTTGACTTCATCAATAATTCAAACCAATACTTGTATTTACTTTGGTTAAGGAGCATAGCGACAGATCTAGATTGTTAGGTGTTTTACGAAACCAACATAATTATATGATATACATATGTAAATGACTAATATATTTTTTTAATTTGATCAAATACTTTTTTTCTATTTGTATCTCAGAGCGAATGAAAAAGACTACGAAAAAATTATATTTATATAATAATATTGACTGCAAAGTTTGGTTACTTAAAACTGTTTCAAAATACTTATTTCTTAAAATAAAAATAATTATGTTATTATTATTACTTAGTATCAGGTAGATCGTAGCTCTCTCCAATAAATGTTCCTGACTGTTTGCATGTTGGGCTACAGTCTTCAAAATATCAGCAGCTGCTGTAAAAGTAAGTACTCCCACTGTTCAGGACTACCAAGTGATTTCCCGGTATGTAGCTGGAATAGATCTTAGTGGCTATGGGCCTTTTACGCATGCTTTGCTTGGTGCAGTCTGTGTACTTAAAACAAATCAATTTCATCAGAAAAATAAAATAATTTCAAACATTGAATTCGGTATTGATTGAATTTATTTTTCATTAAAATTAAAAGTTGTTGGATACCATGGCTGATCTTAACATTAATTTAGATTCAATTGTGTTTTTTCGTTTTGTTTCGTTAATGCGAACGCAAATGCGACCGGTTGTAAATTTCTGCCTGATAACCGATAATAAATGGTTCCGTATTCTTAGGCTGAACGTATCATTGAATAAGCGAAGTGAAATACGTACAGGAGCAGATGGTATTCCAGTAAAACCCTTCTTTGTAAAAAGTTTAAGGAAAATGTGGATTTGTAGAATCTGTCTAAAGCATACATGTCTATGACTTCATTAAACAAACAATTCTATTGAATACGCAAAAAATAATCATGAAAAAATAGATTTTAACTGGTCGCCTAATTACACCCAATTATCAACATTTTTATTGATCTGTTATTTTTATTAATTCAATGTATCATAATTTCTTTGCTTACTCCTAGGAAAACTTGTGTTAAAGATATATCGATGGTCTAGTTTCATATAATGGTCGCGTTATATTACCCATCGTATTCCAAAAGCTCTTTTCTATAGCCTCAAAAGTACAACTAGAACAAATAACTAGATTTCCTTTGGTAGGTGGATGTTTGCAAATTATGGAAATAAATAAATAAAAACAATCTTTCAGTTCTAAATAAATATAAATCTAAATGTCGTTTTTAAGTTCTTTGAACGATGCAATAAATTTGAATTAAATTGAGATAAACGACTAAATGATTCACTAAAAATATGAGATTAGTTTTTACAATTCAACTTAGATGCGCCAAAACTTTGATCAGCCTTGTCTCAAAACTATCAATGTCTTGTTATATTGTAGAAGTATGTAGCCAAGCCATCGATCGATATCATAAAATAAATTGTATTTGAAAAACACTAAAACAAGTGTCGGTATAGTACAGTAAAAAAATTGTGTTATACGGTGAATCAATAATTAATTTTGAATAAATAAAATAAAGCTGATTAGTTTGTTGTCACTACGACACGTGTCTAATTTAAATATTTACTTTTCAATATTTTCTATCGAGCTACCATTTCAATATCAAAATAATATTTACTTAATGTAATCAAAACGTGTCCGATATTACTTTTGCAACGCTCTCCGTCATAGCCTGCTCTAAACATTTCCTATTTGGCTGTCGAAAACACTTGATCTTGTCGATTTGGCAAACTCCGCCAGTAATGTTTACCCCTGGGACCCGTTCAAGGATGTCTAAATTGCGAATAAAAACGCGCCAAGGAAACTCTGAGAAGAGAAATCGAAGGGTTCGTCTTTATCTTACACTATTTCTAGTGTGAATATTTTCGCCACATGTTAAAACAGGATATAGAATTTTATTTAAATAATAATGATATTTTGAGAACTGCGAAATGAAATGGTAGACACAAAAACGTGTTATGAGTAAAAACTAAGCATCAACACTTTCGTTTGTGTTTACTTTACTTAAATTTACATATTGAAACTATGTGAAACCTGCAAACTGGGGTCTCATTTGTTTTCTAGACTCAATAATTTTTTAGTTTTGTCATCCTTTATCCGCTTATACTCCATGTTTTATAACTGTAAACATAACAATTTTACCAGACTATAATGAAAAAAATAATCAAGAGAATCCCATTACGAATTTCGATTGTAGAATTGTACAGATTTTATACTACAGTACTCATAACGTTCTAATCAATAAATTGCAATCGCAATACCAGACAAGTCAATCAATGTCGGTATTTTGATTTCATATAAAATACCGTAATTAGAAACACGTCATAAACACATGCGGTTGATTTTCAAAAATGATTTTTAGACTTGCAAATTTATAATTGAAAAGCACATCAATTTTGCAACCTGTCAGTGTTGTTGCGACTCTTACAGATTGAAACTATTTCAATTTATCGAAAACAGTTTTATTAAAATATGCAATGGCTTATTTAAATATGAAGTTTCGTTTTGGCTAACTTCCAATACAGAAATACTGCTATTTTTTCATGTTTATACTAGGTTTTGGTAAAGAAAAAACATCATAAATACCGGGATTGCGCTTTCGGCAATACAGTTATTTCAATTCCTAATCTTATCCAAGCTGTAATGTATCTGAAGAGTGATGAAACTTGTATGTGGTCTGGCGCTTAAATTGGCCATTTTCATTTTATTTCATTATTTAATTTATTTTCGTTTAATTTGTTTGAATATACTTAAATTAAATAATGACATGTCACTAAGAGTTACTTATTGAACATGTAGTTATAGCACGTGTAGATAGTTCATATGATTTTTTAATAAATCATCTCTTAAATGATTGGATTAATATTTTTAAAGTTGTAAATAATAGATTTCTTTGAATAATAATACATTAAAATATTAATGGCTAATATTAAATACTTACCCTTTTTCTATCATTTAAAAATTAATGTTAGTATTTTAAATTAATATATGTATTTTGAAGAAAGCTGAAGCTATTGAAATTCATGTTCATTTTTATATTTCTCAAAATTGTTCAATTGTAGTTTAATTGATGTTGAAAGATATAAAACTTTTGTATCAGCATAGCATTGTTCAAAGTAATACGAATAAAACCATATTTTTTTTAAAAATATTTTATAAATAAATAGATGAGAAATTCACAAAGTTAATGTGTAACACGTGTTGGATTTAATGTTACTTAAGAAATATCTTTTTAAAATAAAAACTCTCCTCTTCACATTCATTAATTACCAACTAGAATAAGTATAAATATAAATCTTGCGATAAAGTTTGTTTGAAGATGCTTTGAAACGAATTCATAGTCACATCTTGTAACACAGCAAGGGAAAAATATTTTTTATATACATTTAGACTGTTAAAAAAGAAAATTATTAAAAAATATTTTTTTTTATTTTTAACTTTTTGGACTTGGAAGAGAAGTTTTTATATTAATTAACAGTTAATTAAAGATAATTTTAAAAACTTTCTTTACATAAATATTTATTAAAAGTTATTTTACTGTCTTATTTGTAAAATATAATCGCTAAGATATTGAAATTTAAAATACTTAAAAAAGGCACATAAACATTATATTTCTTTAAAAAAAAAACAAAGTTTGATGTATCTATTGTGCAAAGTTTCATTCCGAAGCTTTATTTTCTAGTGTAAAGTTTTAATATTCAATGCGCGTCAGTTAAAAATCAAATGTATAACGGGAGCTTTTTCCTATTTGAATAACTAAGCTATCAAAGTTTGAAAATTCACGTCAGAACCACTCGAGCTGCGATGCCTTGAAAAGCAAAGCGACGTTCCGCGTTGCGAAATCGGGATTTTAATGGAATATCAAAATGCACTGAATAGTTTTCCTTTATTTTTAGCCAACAGCCAGTGTATATGTAGTGTGTGTTAGAGACAATGCAATGTTGTCGTTGTATTAAGTTTACATTAGTTTACACAAAAAAATATGAGTTAGGTATACTTGAAATATAAATATTTTCATTACACTCAGAAATTTTTTGCTTTATTGAATGTTTATTGCATGTGTCAGAGCAAAATTGAACAACTAGCATTCAGTTGAAAGATAATAATCAAAATAAATATATTTTAATACTCTTTTCATTCTTATGTCGTATCGTTAGGATCTGTCACGTATCGAGTTTTTAACAAAGTTTGTAAAATAATTTTCATCCATAATTATTTGTCTGTGACATAAAATTTATTTTTTCTGAAGGCAGCATATAGAAACAGATTAAGTCCGTTTTAAAAATGGTTTCATTAAGTTACATAACTATTCATTTAAATTATTATTTACTTGTAAAATATATCTTAATAATTTTTACTGATATAATATGTACGTTATGCAGACAGAATTTAGTTATGCGTTTTAATTGAACTGAATAATATTTGAAAGAGCTCTATTGTTATAAGGAAAAAAATGAATATTATATATTTAACTTAAAATGAATGAAAAAAATAATGTAGTTCTAAAATTGCCGCTTTGTAACTATTTTATTTGTATTTATTCAGAGTTATACGCTACCTGAATATGTAAATAATAAGTCGAATATGTGTGATCGATTCGACATCTCCAACGAACAAACCAGTAACTCACCTATGGTTATTTTGTAAACAAGCTAAATAAAAGCCTGAAAAAAATATCAACTGAAAATAAATTTATTGATAATGAATAGCTCGGATTTAATAATTGTAGATTATAGTAAATAAATTTGTCGGATCGTGTCCTATGGCGCAGCAGTTAACGTTATGGGCCCAGTGCGAACATCGTTTTTATGATCGATTTCTGTTCGAAGGCGTGAGTGTTTGTAATGTCTAAATATTCCCTCCTACCCTTCCGATCCTTTAATAACATGGCGTAGCGATAGCGATAAGTTAACCACTATTCCTGTCCTAGCCTTATCGTTCTATACTTACTACTCTCTTTCAAAAAAAAAGGTTGACCAACTGAGTAACAAACACTTCTCGTAGAAAAAACCTATGTTGAGGTACCTCAATTAAGAGGTAAATGCTCCACATTGAGAGCGGACATAGATTAAAAAAATAAAAGTAAATAGAATTTTGTTCCACTCTCCTGCAAACTAAACAACAGTGACTTATTGTATATTATTCGTTGGGGGTGTTAAAATATGTTATAAACGACTTTTCGGACAAAAAAAAATTTAGATACATTCCGAATTTATTTAAAATTGTATACAATACTTCAGTGATATTAAATGCAATTTAACACAGCATACTTTACAGAATTTAATCAAGACAATATTTCCGCTGAAAACCGAAAGGTAAACCAATGGCGAGGTAAGAGAGAATTTTCAAACGTTTTGCATTACCGCATCACCTTACACCACGATCTTTATACTAAATCAGTTCAATTGTGTACTAGCACGGCAAGCAACCGACATTAAAGCAAAATGTAGTAGGTCATAGAAAACGAATTTCATGTTATGAAACTATAATAATCTTCACAGCGAAACCAAAATGAATTCTAATATTCTGATTTAAAAGTTTCAATTCAGCAATGTGAATACACTTTGATAAAAATATCAATAATAATTATTTATTTATCAATGCGTTCTTATAACAAAAATAATACAACTAAAACTAGTCCTAGTTACCAGTGCATTCAGATTTAGTATTTAATATTCGTAAAAGTATTACGACAATTCATTGAAATCAATTACTTTAATCTTTTTTTTGTATAATTTAAGATTTCGACTGAAGGTGGATTGGACTTGGTGGAATTTTAATATTAAATTTAAATAGTTAAAATTATGTACATTCCCACAAATCCTGTCACCAACGACCCGGGTTTTGCCTCTCGGCATCTTCAGGCGTTCAAGTGCACGGATGTATCATAAAGCCTTTTACGACAAACAAATAAATATAATTCTTTAAACCACTCACTACTCAAATTGCATTCCCATGGGCATTCCCATGGGCTTATCCTTTTCGCCAGCAATAGCTTTAAGCTCGGTGATACATTTATTTATTATATAAACACGAAGCATTCATTTACTAAGCGCCAGTTCAAGTTCATCCGCGCACTTGAACGCCTGAAGATGCCGAAAGGCAAAACCCGGGTCGTTGGTGACAGGATCTCTGTGAATGTACATAATTTGAAAGATTCAAATTTACTTTAATCTGTTTTATTTTCTCACATTGAACATTTTTTTGATAACAAAATTGGATAATAATTGAGATTTAGAGGCTGGATGAAAAAAAACTCATTTTCGAGTGACCTTATTTAATAAATAAATAAATATTTTAGTTAAAAAAGATTCTAGAAATATTTTGAACTTAATACTTAAAAAAACTATGTATTCTGTTTGAGCGGTAAAATAATAAACCCAAAATTCATTTATATAAAATACTTATAATACGCTCGTGTGTGTTTGGTAAAAAAACATTTTTTTCAACGAGTATTATATTTCACATTGAATTTAAATTATGAAAAATATTTCTTTTTCCCTAAAACGAGAAGACATTAAGACAGACGGCCTCAATGAAGTGTAAACACAAGCGGCGCTCCATATTTCTCTCAGTTTTTTCTCATTAATGTTGTACTTACTTATCAGGAGATATTTCCTTGGAACACCAGCGAGGAAGTCTGCCACTCCTTGCCACCTTTTTTTAATTAAAAGTCTTAAAAGTCTTCCGCACTAAGCTGTACATGTCTTTTCATTTTTCTTTCGAGAATTAGCTGCGAACAGTTTTCTTACATACAGTGGTGTAGGATGTATGTGATAATTCTATACAATGATCGGTTGCATTAATTTCAAATCAGTATATAACTTAATTCGGATAACCATCTACAATATTTACATAGTTTGTAGACGTATTATTACTATTTTTTCGTTATTTTTACACCTGGGCTAAAGGAAAAAGGGTATTAGCCTAAAATCGGTACTTTTCGTGACAATTAAAACAAGATTTGCATTAGTATGAACATTAGGGATTCTGTGTCGAGACATCACGGACTGAAGTCCCGGGACTTTTCGGGTTTTTTAATGTCTTAAGTCCCGGGACTTTTTTGCTAAATGTCCCGGGAACTGTGACTGTGATTCATAACGTGCTAATAACATGTACATTTTAATTTTGAAAAAATCAATTTTTGTGGTTCAGAAACCCTCAAAAGGACTGATGTGTATTGAATGCAAACAGGTATAAGAGGGGAGCCCCAAGAAAAACGGACACGATACGGTCGGGACGTGACACTTACCCGAGGTTTTAACAAGATAGAAAAACAGATGTTTGGGGTTTATAAATTCGTAGAAGTTTCAAATACAATGTGTAATACCATACTGTACCAATACCATACTGTAATATAATTGTAGCAAAATTAAATTACAAAATATTAAACTTAAATGGTCATACCTAATGTTGTTTTATGTACAAATGTTTTTTCACTATTTCACAAAGATACAAATGTCTCAATAGGACAAAAAAATGCTGTATTGTGAAGTTACGGTCATAAATTTAATCCTGACGGCGGCGTCATTCATATATTTTCATTACAAGTACCGTTACCATCCCTTCTTAGTAAAAATCAGCAGTAAGCATTGCACATATCCATTACATAATAAAAATAATAATTATTAAACATTCTATTAAAAGAACGCGATTTTTACTAGTCCGTACTTACTTAAAGTACTTACTTACCGTAAAAAGAGCAGAGTGTATGTAATACATAAATACATACATGCAAATATTTAATTTTAATAAAATTATAATTTTATTAAAGGGGAAATAAAAGTCTCGAGTCCCGAGATGTCCCGGGACTTTGACTGTATCACGCATTGAGTCCCGGGACTTTGAAAACCTCGAGACTTCAGAATCCCTAATGAACATAGATGTTTCTTAGGCAATTCTGATTTGACTGGACCTTTCACTTATATATGTTGTAGTGATTATAGCACATTCAACTCATTTTCCATTATTTATTAATTAAATCATTACAACACTCATCACAGTAAACATTGACTAGAGAATCTTTGGCTAGAAACAGGACTCTACGGTCAGAATATGTCAGCAATTTACGAATTTACATAAATTTACAGAATTGGCCAGAAGGTCGCACCAGAGTAGCCAAAAGGCCGCAGGTTCCCCACGCCTGGGTTATACCATAGGTGTGGAGTTAGAGCCTGGTGTCGTGGAGTTGGGTTGTTTTTACAGATTTGGAATTCTAAAATTGGAAGAAAATAATTGAAATCTACTAGAATTATTCTAGTAACGAAAATTATCTGATTGTATACAGATTTTTTAGTTTAGTGTAAATGTTAGAAAAAATCGATTTTGATTCGATTCTGAGTCGACCTTACTAAACAGCCTTGGTTTATATAATCGTTGTTACTTCTTCTACACCACTGCATGTACACAGCCTGCCTTGTTAAGACTTGTTGTTGAGAAACATTGTTTTCTGAAAGTTATAATTACGATGTACTTTGATTTTTTTATGTTTCATAAAAACTGTTACGACCATGTAAGTACGGTATTAGTCGAGGCTGAAGCAAAATATTATGGCAATTTGTATTATTTAAAACTACCACTTTTAATTATTACTGTAAATATTATGTATATTTTCATCATATCGTTAATTATTGAAGCATTTTTCTTTAGCTCATTTTTATGACTTCCATCGTAATATAACTTTTTCGTCGTAAAAAATAATCAATTTCCCACTTAATTGAAACATAAATTGTCGCCTTGAGTAAAAAAGGTTTCATATGAAAAAACTAAAAGTGTGCAACTGTTCAGGAGAAGCAATTTAAGATTTCAGAAGATGTAACTTTTTGTAGTAACAATATTTTAGATTAAAAGTATAAATATAATCAGAATTAAATGTATATTTATCTTACATATTAATTTTATTTCAATGTTGTAATTTTATTAGCATATACGAATAGACAAAACTGGAGATGAAACTTCATTACTCTCAAATATTGGCTGAATAAATAAATGGCTGAAAAACATCTGCAGTTAGAACCTTGGTGCACTAATTCATGTTGGCATCTGCCATTTTTTAAAATTTATAAACAATCTGTATGAGTATTTAACGAAATCAACATTCAACAATATTATGTCCCTCTCTCTTAAGTACGTTATATGGAGTCCCTGCGAACTGGATTCACAAGGGGTTGCTTACCTCTGTAGCAATCACGGCCTTCCGTCTACAACGATGGTAAGAGAATACAACTTTTCGAGACTCGGAGAACTTTGACGCCAACGTGTCCTGGTACGTAAAGCTCCATAAATTTGATATCCAAAAAAAACTGTTTTCAAAGCACCAGTATACGGTTTTTCTGCGCTTTCGTAAGGTGCCATAATTCGGGACCAGATAATGCAATTTTATAGTGCTATTTATACCGAACAAAGTAAAATAGCAAGGGGCTTAATAAATAATTAGTGATATATTTGTTTCAAATATACTGCCTTTCACCAAGTATTCATATATATTTCATAGTCAGCACATGAAAATGAAAGTCAGCTTCGAGTTACTACAATTCTTTTCTTATTTAAATGAATAATATCGTTTGTTACACATATTATTCTTACTTGTTTTGCAAAACCGGTCCAGATTCTAATTAATTAATGTGACATAAGAATGCACATCAGTGTTTTGTTTTATTGATATATGTTTTACCAAGTATCGACAGTTAACTTAAAAGAAAAAACTATTTTCTTGATATACTTCATTGATACAAAAGTAAAACTTTATCATTTAATGTTATTCCAAAGCAAAGTATCCAGTTATTGGAATAATGTTATTTTATGTTTTTAATCTTCTTTGAAATGTGCACTCTGTGAGTATTCATTTCCGTTAGGCATATCGAGTATCTATTGGGCATATCAACGAAATGATTTCGATTCACGCAACGAAATTCAAAAAATGTTTTTTTATCTTTCAACAGCAGTGTGTATCCATTATGCTAATTACGGGATTACTTTTATTGCTTAAAGAAAACACCTCTTTATGTATATTGGTAAACGGGTTAGAATGCATAATTCAGTGCCCAATCACTTCCGTTAAGTGTTATTCGAGGAAAGGTTTTTCAAAAAACAGGGTATCAGTGTTTCTTCTTATGGTGCTTACTTAACCAAGAAACACTTATTTTATTGGTTTTTCTAAAGTGAATAATTGGACATGATATTTATTAAGACAGCAATTTCATTTATTACACGGTACATCTTGCATGCATTTCTTTTCAAACAAATTACATATTTGGTCTAAATCTAACAAAAACTAAATATTCATCAGTATTCAGTACGTTGCAATTAGAGTATCCAATCCCGGACTCTTTTTGTAATCCCGGGATTTCGAGATTCACAATCTTTCAATCCTGGGATCGGTTATTTTCCGTAATTTCATGTTTTCATCGTTTAAATATCACCATTTTTTTATCCATTTCTGCTTCCAATGTGGAGCATTCAGTCGCTCACTGTTTTCAAAGAGAGTAGTAAGGTTAGAAGGATAATAATAGGAAAAGACTAGTACTTAACTAATCACTCTCGCTATGTCCAGTTATTGAACGATCGGAAGGGTGGGATGAAATTTTTAGACATCACAAACAAAATCGATCGAAAAAATGCTGTTCGTACTAGGAATCGAACCCGTAAGATCCGGCACGGAAGCCAACAACGCTAACCGCTGTGCCATAGGACCCGACAACAGGACCGGACTATTTTTTATACAAAAAAAACTGGTATTATAACTAACGGCCACGGCGACATACTTTTTTCATAAACCACAGATACTTGAAATCAATTTTAGTAGAAGAGATATCACACACTAATATAAAAATTCAATCACTACTCAAGTCGAATTTAAATTATACCCGCTGTCAAAATATATAAGTATAATAAGCTTAATCTGTGACACAATGATCGGTTTCGCTTGAGCACTAATCGTTTTAAAAAAAAACAAGTAGCTGAAGGCAATTGTATAGTTTCATGTTTGCCTTTTAGACTAGGTAAACGACCCGGTGTGCTTACATTCCTAAAAAGAATTGATGATCTCAACATTAGTATAATAAACACATATCGATAGACAAACAACGTTACGGTGTATCACTGTTTACTACAATTCCAAAACCCTGGTCGACAATATAATACCTGCATATAAAAAGATAAAAAAATCCAAAATATGTACACCCCAATTAATATGTTCCCTTTGCTCCCATTTTTCGTTGATTGTAAGTATGATATATTTTCTGTAAAATTAATTATACATACCATATATTATGTTCTGTAGCTTTGTCAAGTTTATTATTCGAGTGCTACATGTTAAATTCATGCACCCGTTTCCCCAACATTACATTCTTTTGAGTTCATCTTTTCATAAAGTGAATGGCAGCAATCCAAACGGCTGGTTTTAATTAAAAATGTGTTTTCATGGAAACTCCCGCCTGGCAAATCACGAGCGAGTGAATCATTATTTTTTATTTGTCATTTAGTCTCATACAAGTACGGTTAAAAGATAAAAGCGAAATAAAATAATAATTGAAATCAGACGCGACGGAAACCCAGCATGTTGCTGATTTAATTACTGACGGTAATTTACATGAAAATCATTGACAAATTAATTTTCCAGGAAGTAGAAAACAGACACAAATACATTAATTGTCTACCCTCTTAAAAGCTTTGCTTTTTACACACAAAAATGGTAATCAAGCAAATTCCTTTCATTAAATCTCAAATTTTCATTTCAACTCGATAGAAAACCGCGGAAAGCTTAATTTAGCAAAATAATTAACTTATAAATTCAACCTTGTGTTAATATGGATATGATTTTATTTTTTTTATCAAGAAGAATAATTCTCACTTTTAGGGTGTTCACTGTCAAAACTTGATGAAAAGGCATTATATCAATAAAAACTAAAATATTCTTTTGTATTTGATTTCCATTTGCAATAATACATTGCATTTTAGATCACTTTGTTAAAAATTTCCGAAATTATAATTATGTCTGTAATTACTAATTACCATCAGTCATTGTTCAATATTTATCTTTGATAATTTTTTAATTATATGTTAGAAGTGTTAAAATTTTTAATTTTGTTTAATTATAGAATCACTTCTACTGTAGTTTGTAAACTCTTTTAATGTCAATTGTTTTTTACACCTTTTCATTTCAATTTGTTTTTGTATAACTAACACTGTTAAATTATATTTCTGATTAGTTGACAATACTTGCCATAAGTGAAACCAAACCTGATCTTTTTAAATATAGTGGCAATTAAGTACAAAGGAATATTGTGTTTTATTAATAAGAATAATTCTGGTCGAAAACACATCTTAAAAAATCAAATTTTAGCAATATTCCTGTGAAATTAGTATAAAGAGTTGTTTTTGTACTGTTTTTTTAGTACAGTCTTATACTGAAAACATTATGCTTAAATAAAAAATGTTTTTTCTATACTTTTTAACATTTATACAATATAAAAGCAAACATAAAAATAATTTATTCACATTATAATCAATGACGCACACAATAAATTAAGAAGCCAATCAGCAGAAAGTTATGTATATTTAGGCTAATAATATCATGGGTTAATAACGTAGATAATATATTAAAATGCATAGTTTAACAATAAGTTTCGAAAAGACAATTCTCGGTTCATATATTATCGTTTTAATATAACTCTCTAGATCTGAGATAAATAATGATACTAAGGAGTTTTCATTACAGAAATAGTTCGGTCATAAAATTGTTCATGATCGAACTTTACGAGTTCCTTTTGAATAAAACATTTTTGGGGGCAGTCTGTATATTAATAAATTGCCACAGTTAAAGTTTTACATATAATGAATTTGAAGTGAATGGACGAATAAACGATGAAAATTGGTAATCAAGATAATGCGAGAATAAAAAAACAAAATTGGCACATACATCACAAACCTTTACCTTTGATAAGTCTTCGAATTGAGAAATCTTTAAAATTGGGTATCAGTTGCATTTATCAGTCATTTAGTTGTTTTGTACTATTGACAACCAGACTAGTTACTTATATGGATCGTATTTATTGATAGTGAGTTTTAACAAATATTATTGAACGCTAGTTTCTGATTGTCATGCCAGTACTTACGCAGACTTTTTGAAAGCATTCAAATATGTAAATTTAAGGCTTTCGCCGTTTGTATTAAAAAGTCTACAAATATCTTATTGATTTATATGAAACTTACTTAGTGGAACTCTTGTACATTAAAGTGAAAAAATATCAAAATAATATTTTTCTGCAAATATTATTTTATACAAAGCTGTTTTGGCTTGCGCCCTCATTTATTTTTTAGCTAGCATTAACATTTTATGTGTGTGTACACGTATGGATATATGTAATATGCGCATATGGTTTTCTTTTGAACTGGCTTTACTTCGAATTGGTCACCTCTGTAGCGATCACGCTCTTCCATCAGCAACGATGGTTAATAGAATCCAACATACTAAAACATTATCAATGAAGGAGAGTCGAATAACTCGAAGACGTTAACGCGCCTTAAGACTTAAAGTTCCATAAATTTGATATTCAAAAAAAAATCTCAACACAAAAAAACTTAGCTCTATATACTGGTTTAGAAGAAATACGCAATACATTTTTTCGTATATTTTTACATCCTAACTTATTATTGAAAAATATTAATTAGTCAAAACTGTATTTTGTCACCTTAATACAACAATCTTGTAAACTCCATGTTATTTGTAGCGCTAATTAACCAAAGTTTAAAACAAATTACAAGTTTGTAATAAAACAACATATTGTAATATAATAATGGAAAATGCTGAGAAAGTGTTGCTTATAAAAAATAAAACCTACAGACACTAAAAATCGCAGCACATTTTTTCGCTAAAAAAGCTGCATTTACAATAAAAAATAATTGTTGCCGAATATAACGAAACCATTAAATAATAATAATGACAAAATAAAATAAATAATAATGACAAAAAAAAATAATTAAAAACTGTAGAACTAAAATACTGGAGATAATGGAGTTCTACCAAGTAAATGCCAAATCAATTAATAATTACAAACGTTATCACTTGGTTACAGCAGCAAGATTATTTTTTTATGAAAAAGTATTATAATATTTATATTGTAATGCATAAAATAATAAATCACTCAACTTATAAATGATAATGCGAAGCTAAAAATCTTTATTTACGATAATTTTATTTTCTTACATAAATAACCCGATTTTTAACAAGACGCGCATAGTTTTCCGTAAAATTCTGTGAACAGCTAGAAAAAAGCTTATTTGTTTTTTCAATAACAAAAAATTTATCGTTTCTAGTGCTTACTATTATTGAGACGAGCGTTGAGCACTACAAGGTTTCATGTCTGCTTAGTAATGAGAAACCAACTTTTTATGCGAAAATAACAGAAGAATATTTCTTCATTCAATTTCACCGACTCAAAATATTCTTGGTTTTTTATTAAAATCTTCTCCATTGGCAATGTCGCAGATGAGTTTATTTATTTTTTACATCACCTTCTCTAAAATAATACTCAAAACTGTATCGCTCTGCTGGAAAAATTAAGCCGTTTGCTTTTTTTCGTTTGCGTTTAAAAATGATTCAACGAACACGGAGAAAAAAATACATTGTCAACAGTATAAATTTCAGTTTGGGCATAGTAAGCAAGATCGGGTGGGAAGAAATGAAAACGTTTTTACCAATAGTGTATAAATAATTCTGAATAAGAACTATTAATACCCAAAATCATTAAAATTAAAAATCGCTTACTAAACTCAAGCAGGCAATCTTCAACAACTTTTTTACCATAAATAGAAGATAGTATTGAGATAGACATGCTCAACTACTAATGAATGCAAACAGATGATAAATGATTAATTGGGAGGAAATCTCTTTAGTGATACAGATAATTGATTAGATTATTCAAGCTTTAACTTATTTATCGGCATAAAATTTGAGAAATTACATAACGATATTTGACGATTGAATGAAACTTATTTATTAGAAACCACATGCAATGATTCAAACTTTTGACTTTCAAGTCTTGAAAACCGTACATACTTTTGGTCAGCAACTAAGCTCTTCGAATCTTAGCCTTACAGTATCAATTTGACTAGTTTCCTAATAGTAGAGTAACAAAGTTATAAAGTTTAATTTTATATTAAAATTTTAGAATCTAAAAAGTTATCCGTCAAAAAGAGGAATAGAAAAATACGACATAGAATTTAAATTGTCTGAATGCTGTACGCCTCCATTAATATTGACGTTAACGACCCGGGTTTTGCCTTTCGCCATCTTCAGGTTTTATCAAGTACAAGATTGTATTTGATGTAAAAAATTCTTGCCAAGTCATATAAATTAGTTTAACAATAAATTTACCGAGCGATTCACCTTAATTTTTGTATATTAACGATACAAACTTTTTGCTGCTCGTTAGTTCAATATACATTCGTGCACTTGATAAAACCTAAAGACGCCGAAAGGCGAAACCCGGGTCATTAACGACAAGTTTAATGGAAGAGTACAGCATTCAGACAATTCAAATTAAAAATTGAAATTCTATCAAGCACCTTCAGTCGAAATTCAAAATAAATTGACAGAATGTTGGAATCGACCTTTGGTTATTGCGTTGTTGGTAGCAATCATTAAAGCAATAAAAACTCTTAACCAGCAGATAGCTCCTGCGTTTATTATGCTGTACAGGGTTAATATACATTTTACGAAGATATTTTTCGTGCTGGATACCTTGAGCAAATATGCATGACCCATTTTCAAAGCCCTAGAGTGGAAGTCTCGCACTTTCAATCAATTCGCGCAATAAATTGACATTTCAGACCCATTTTAGTCAGCCATGATATTGTTTGCATGAACTTTTTCAAAGGTTTGCTACTTATTGACACAGAGAAATGTATAAATCGATCTGGGTCTGTAGCCCAGTAGTCAAAGTCGTTGACTTCGGTTATAGTGCTCACAGGCTTGAGCCCAATACAAACTTTGGTTCAATGGCATGATTTTTTTTTTAAACAGAACGTTACGAAAGCTATTAGAATAGTACATGTCCTTTCCTAGTAATATCTTTCTACCCTTTCTCTATCTTAATAAAAATGAATTGTCATTTATTTATAAATTTTATAATATAATATATTAATAAAAAATCACAGATTATAATTACATTCGTTTTTTTTAGTGACCGAAAAATAATTTCATTTAAAAACGCGTGAAATTGAAATAGACAACCAAAGAGTTTGAAAGATTTTTTTATCATATAAAATATATAAAAATATTTGTTTTACTTCTTCATGATGGTTAAAGACAATATATAGGTTTAAAAAGAATGCATCGTTTAAATATAAGTAGTTATTTATTAGATAATTTTGCCCATGTTGCAAAATCGGTTGATAAATTTTTATCACAATATTATTTCTTTTATAATAATACTGATGTAAAATTATAAATAAAATATTAAAATTTATTGATTAAGTGTGAAACTTAATCTTTGTTTCAAATACATAATCAATAATTTACTACTTCACTCTTTACAAGAACTGAACAATACTTAAATTACCAAAACAAGTAACAAGAGTTGTTGATTTCACAATTTTATTGAAACTTGCATTTACTGTTTTGAATAACCTTAAATGCATAAGATACAGATTACAGGATTCCCGGTAAATTGCTCGAATGCAATTGCTCGAATAACAAGATTCTCGAATAACCAATTCCTCGAACTTCAAATGCTCGAATCACAAATTGCTCGAAAATTTTTATAAAGTTTTATAAGGAGAGCCCAAAATTACTGAATAGTAAAAATGTTTATAGATATGGGATATAACGTATTTGTGATGGCGGTGGTAACTGGGATAATTATTATTGTATTAAAATAAAACTTTCTGGAAAAATTATCTAGTAAATATCCAAGATGGTGGTTATAATTATCTTTTAATTTATAACTGCGTCAATAAGTAAATAATATTCATAAAGAAAAAATATTATGTGTAAATATTAAAATTTAAAAAAATTTAAATGTTTTTTCTTAAATGAATGGGTTACTCTTCTTATATGTATTTGATAGGTTCAAATTCTACTTTAAATTTAAAAAAATATATTGAAAGATTAGCAATGTAAGATGTCGACGTAGAAATAAGAATAGGTGAGAAGGTTTCAATAAATTACATATATGTGTGCCTTTAAACAGAAATCCATAAATAGTTTAAAAAATAATTGATTAAAAAGTTTACGTATTAAGATTCAAGCCCGTGACCTCCGAAAACAAAACCAACGACTTTTTCCACTCGACCACTGGCAACTTAAATAAAAAATATTTTTTTATTATGACTTTTTTTTGATTTATGGTTTTTATTTCCCGACTTGCATACATATTTTTTTAAAGAATGAGTAATTAATGTTGAAACTTTTATACAAATTTTCGAACAATTTGTAATTCGAGCATTTGACGTTTGAGGAATTGGTTATTCGAGAATCTTGTTATTCGAGCAATTTACCGGCTCCCAGATTACAGTATCGTTACGTTAATAAGAAGCTGTCTAAATAGCGACATTAAACTTCACATTCAGTTTTTATATTCCTTAGAAGACAGTATTAATTTATCTGTATTACTGTATCAATTTATATTCTTATCGGTTTAGAATGTTCCCGATGGTTTAGTTTTAGTTAGCAAATAGTTTGATTAATACAGCATTATAAATTATGTTGTAATAAAACCTAGATTTTACTTTTATTCGAATCTATCATTAACGGCCATTTTAACTTTTTTTTTTTTTGATAAGCTTTCAATGTATTCATTAAATAATTATTATAGTGAATTAAGTGCCACCGATTCATACTTTGTAACTTAATCTGTAAATTTCTTCCATTACCACTAGGGCATCCAATCCCGTAATCCCGGGATCCCGTTCAATTTTCTTATTTCGAAATCCCGGGATTGATACGGCTGCAATCTCGGGATTTCGGGATTGAGGAATTTTGAGCAAATCCCGAAATTGGCAAATCGAGAATTTCAGATTCATCGGCGAGCTAAAAAAAACGAGGTTTTGTGACAATCGGGAAAAAAGTATACCAAATCGAGGTTTTCAAATTCTTCGGGGAGAAAAAAAAACGAGGTTTGGAGATAATCCGGGGAAAAAGTATAGCGAATTGAGGATTTCAAATTCCTCGGTGAGCAAATCCCAATCCCGGGATTGGAAAAAGGCTTCGGGATTGGATACCCTAATTACCACCCCAATAATTTTATTTTTTTCTGTATTAATAACTTTGAAATATTGTAATCTCTTTTTGGTTGACAATGCGAAAATGCCGGTATAGGAAATAAACCAAAACCGAAAATTTAATGTATAGAAATCACACATTTTAATATATATTTTTTCTGATGAATTAAAATATTTTTAATCTCCTTAAAATGAATCAATATTAACTGGTTTCATTATTGGTGAGCAGTTTAATAATGCATTATTGTTTTTAAAAAAAACCGTTTTCAAAAAGTTGTATTGAGACTGTATTTTATGTGAAATTTCAAAATGCCGGTATTGATATTTACAATACCGGTACATAATATGAAATACCAAAATACCGGTGTAAATATACTCGTCTGGTATTGAAACCCCTTAGCTATAACCACAATCGTATAATATGTAATTGTGTGCGTAAGATATTATATACAAACAGGTTTTTGCACTTTTCTCTAATATCCCACGAAATGGGTTTATATTATCACAGGACGGATTTTACGGGATACCATTTTGGTGGTTTGCTTTGTCCTTTGTCATTGTTGTTTTAACGTTGAATTAAACTGATCTGCACGTTTGCTTTTGCGATATAATTATCATTTTAATGTGTTAAAAATAATCCAAGCCTTCTCATACTTTGAATAATATATGGATTAACTCAAATTCGTTAAAAAAAATAACCATTTCAGCTTCCGTTCAAATGCGATAAGAAACACATTCATTTATTTATCAGTTTGTATCCAAAATGACAAAAAAACAAATATCATATTTTAATTTTTTACCTTGAACTAATAATGTGATTTGATCGACTTTAATAATCTTTGAAGATTGTTAAAGTCGTTCTCGTTGCTAAAACAAGTTCTTCTTTTAGCCCATATAGCCTACCCCTCCCCTGACTTTCGTATCGCGCATGGAATACATTTAAGCTTCAGAGTACAAAAAAACTGTATAAAAAGTATAAATGTGCATAGTAAAATGACAAATTTATGTCTTATTCTGTTCTCTGACAATTTGAAGACAAAAAAATATTATTTTTAAAAATGTATTTTATATTAGGCGTGTTATTTAAAATCAGTGCAAAAAGAGAATCGGGTTACTTATATTATAACGACAGGTACAACTACTGGTTTGGAACTAGTTATCGTGGTTCAAATGATCCGATTGGGGACATGGTTTATATGCAGTATATATAACAATAATAACTATTATATTAAAAGCATAAACATTCCATAAACAAACAACTCAGTGAAATTGTGCACTTCAAGACTGTCACTTAACATTGTCACGTCCGCGTGATATCAGGCTCTGAATTTAGGCGTCGGAAAATCATGCGACGCCTTCAGTTTCATCTCTACGAATTTCCCAACGCGTTGGGACGCCCGCCCAGGCCTGACATTAAAAGGTTTTCATACCTTGAGCGCCACACTGTTACTTTCATCAACATCACCATACCAAATAAATTAATTAATAAACTATTATTAAAACCATTTTTCATTATTTTTCTGCTTTACGAAGAAATTGTGTGATGTAATATAATATATGGAATTTATAGTGGAATATTTTCAATGCTTTTGTTATGAACGTACTCACATAGAGCGATGAGCTGTATTGAATCGTTTCATAGCTCCGGGAGAGGATTGCCTCGGCTATGGGGGTTTGGAAGGTCGGAAGAGAGGGGGGACACAGCCTCCAGTAGCGCTCTGACTCTCGTGAGGGACGCATCCCTCCGTCGCGGTATATGAGAAAACCGATTAGTAAAATATTTCTATGAAAAGTTTGAAATTTTTGGCGCGAATTGTACCGCTTAATAAATGCGTGCTGTTGAGTAAATCGGTTTGTTTTGATATTATATTTAGTACATCAGTTATATTTTTTAATTTTTTTCTTTAATCATTATATAAGAGATTAGTTTTAATTTATTTTTATATGTGAACTATATGCAGTAAACATAGCCCACTTTGTTTTTAAAAAAATATGGTCGAATTGAATAATTTTACATTAATTTTATTATACGTATTAACAAATAAAAATTTGAATTGTAACTGCATATGTTTTTTAATGAGTTATACTTTTTCGTTATTGGTTGCTTAATGCAACTTTAATAAATAAAGTTCAAATTCGTTTAGTAGAGATAAAGACTTAAGCATCCAAAAAGATTTATTTATTTGAATACTTCACTTTCATTTCATATTTCAAGAGCTTACAGGCTGTATTTCTGAGAGCATAATATTACCAATAAGCTTTTATATCCACTTTTCATGCTTAGCGCAACAAGTTGGCATTCCCTCCCATTTTAAAAGCAGAGCCTTTGCCTCGAAATTTATCACTCAGCTTTTCCTTTCCAAAAGTTGCGAACGGAAAGCTTTCTATATTGAAGTTAATATTAATTTTGGGGATTTTTTTATTATTTTATTTTGGTTTTCACAGGTTGATTCAAATCACATCAATCTTACTGACGTTTCTTCAAGCAGAAAGTCAATCTAGGTAAGTAATTACAATTAAATTTACTGTTAACATTTAATATATTTTTTTTTATCTTTTAACACAAATGAAGACAATTATTTTTTACATTTTTTAAAAAACCGATTTCGTGTCATGAACATGCTATTGTAGCTTCAATTTATTGTTACAAAATGGTTCTGAGGCATTTGATAAGACAATCCCATTGTTTTCCCATTATAATATTATTATGTTAAATATTTATATTACAGGCTTTCTACATAAAATCCTGTGACTTAAAACAGAAAAAAAACAACTACTTTCCTTTTTTTTTTTAAATATTTTAATTGTTATTTGAATTTCAACTTTTTTTAAGAATACTTTTCATCAAATAATATTGCCTTAAAACAGCACTGAAAATACATAAAGCAAAATCTGATCAATAGTAAATTAAATTAATTTCCAATGAAGTAATTGAAATTGCGACATATCTATCGAAAGATATTACATTTTATTAAATAGTCTTTTGTAAAACTACAAAACTCCATTCTTATTTTAATGTGTCAACTTATTTTCCGTGCGATGATGCCAGGTTATATCATAATATTTATAAAATAACGGATAATAGATACCAAAATTTGCGTAAAATTTTTGAAACGGTGCTTTAGTAATATGGTTAAGTCTAAAATCTTGATAGAGAATTTCGTGAGAATTTGATGAAAATTAACTATTTTATTTCCTATTCATAAGATCAGTTTTGAGGCTGGGAACCTGTGACCTTGCATGACATTAAGTGCGGCCTCTTGGATGAGTGAAAAAAAACATCAAATATTTATGTTAAGCTGCGATATATTTCTCAGAAAATAAATGGTTAATAAGTCAACAGAAAAAATATGTTTCATATTAATTGACCCAATATTAATTACTATTTTCCATTGTTTAACTTAATATATTGAATGTGGGAAATAATATTGACACTTTTCTTACGCGGCTTGATAAAGTCTATGTTAATTAAACGGTGTCACGTCACAGTGTTCCTAATACGCAAATAGAAACATGAAAGTATGCTAGCTTATTAAATAAAAACGATTAAGTTTATATTATCAAATATTTCATTATTTTTTAAAATAACACATATATTTGATATAAAGAATGACGTGAATATTTAAATTGTTTTTCAAATAACACTAAGATATTATAATATATTTATAAAATAATAATTGTTATGTGTTAATATACAAACATACTTAAATCAAACTCTAAGATTCGAAAAATGTATGGCATTTATGTTTTTTTTTAAGTAGATGATCCGAATTTCCAGGAATTTATGTATTGTCAGATGATGGTTTAAGCAAAAAATTAGGAGTAAATACTTTTATGTCGTAAATAAACAACGTTTCAAATAATGATAAATAATGAAAAATTACAATTTCTAGCCTTTTTAAGGGTGGGTTTTAGCTGTAAACACTAATTCTCTCGTCATAATAATTAATTATCCTGAGTTTTATCTCAAGCTAAATTACCTTGCATCAGTGAAAATGGCCCTAATGGATTGAATTTTGATAAACGGCAAACCATTTAAAAATCAGTAGGGAAATTCTTGATTTTAAAACGTCCGTGACCGGCAATCGCAATTCCTGGGACGGGCCCTGACCTGTATTTTCGCTACGTCATCGGACACTCACAATCAATGCGTTGCTGGTTAATTACACAGCTATAAAAAATATGCGAAACTATTAGCACATCTATGACTTTAGCAATCATAATATCTGCAAATAGGCCACTGCTATTAAGCTACCGTTTTTTTTTCTGAAATCAGATCAATGTAATAAAATCATCAATTAGCTAATTGATTTCGCAACAACTTTACCGGATCGTTTAGAAGTGCAATTATTTAATTACTTCTTTATTTAACTTGTCGGGTCCTTTTGTAGATCATGGTTATATCGATGACCCAGTTTCATTGAACGACAGGTTAAAAAGAATACTCGATTTATAAACCCCACTATTTTTTAGTGTACCTCTATTGCTTTAAGCTACAGGGGCTAAGCATCTTAAATTTATAGTTTCGCTTATACATTTCGTGAGGCAGCTTATTAAAGAAAGGTCTTTGAAATTTTATACGATTTCACTCCAAATGTTATTGAAAAAAACTATTGCAAGCAATCTTCGATAGAAGTCTCCGGTTTGTTAAAAAACTCATTTTAAAGAATGGTTGATATTTCGAGGTTGAATAGTATTTTTTTTTCATTTTTTTAATCTTACCTTTTACACAAACGGCTTCAATTTTTGACAATTAGCATGTTCTATGAATCTATGAATCTAGGACGGTCCCAAAAGTAGTTTTTACAGAACATAACAGCTGATGTCTATAACACCATGCACGTGATAAATATAATGAGGGCAATACATATAATTATATAAAAAAAGAATAAACCACAAAAATATTAGTATTTAAATTTCAATAAGAAAATAAAATCTTAAAAACAGTACATACATAATGTACGTTGCTGAAAATTTCCACCTCTCCTTGCAACACAATGTTTAGTCTAACAGCTCTTGCAATTGGCGAATCAGTTGGTAGTATATAAATTTATAGTGTTGAGAATGATATTAACACGGCAAAAGAGAAAAGTGTTTTAAAATCGAAAACATTTTTTGAGATTTAAGAGAGTGAAACGATATAATTTCTAAAAGAAATTTAGTTGATTAATATTCTGCTTAAGAAATATCAGGGGAAAAATATTTTTTTTTTGAATTTGTTATTTATTGATCGCCCCAATTGCAACATCAATGAATTTTCAAATGTTTTCCAAATAGAAGATTCATGTTAAAGTATACTTTAGGCCAGAGAAACATAATGAGTGCAAAGCACATTCGGCTTTTCAAATTAATTACATTGCCTCATTATAAATCCAAGAAGTTTTCCATTACGCGGTCCAATATAAGTAATATGCGAATAAAGCGTGAAAGCAGAGTCAAATCTTATACCTAGATCAAAAACTTCAGACAAACGCTGTAAATTATTATTTTATATCTGAAAGTTATTGTATATTATGATAGGGAATTTTGAACGAGAAAAGGAAATGCAAAAGCATCTCGAAATGTTTAAGTCGAGTTCGTTTTCTTATAGACCAATTCATATTGCATTGCAGAATAGTAAAATCTGACTCTTTACTGATAATTAAATAAAGCTTTAAATCGTCAGCAAAGAGTTGCTAGTTAATTCCACTTATATTTTCTACAATATTATTAATAAAAATTAAAAATAAAGTTGGGTCAAGATTCGATCCTTAGGGTTAACTATAATATGTTAAAATATATTTTATACACACCCAGCATATTAACTTTGATTTAATAAATAAGTAACAAAGAAACTAATAATCTTCTTTGACTTTCGTACGGCACAATTTGTTTTTCAGAATATAAATATATTGATCTTTTATTGTATTTTGAATGAACACTGTCTCTTTGATGATTTATGACAGGATAAAAACAGAGAATATTTTCTTATAAATATGTTTTTTAATTTTCATTGTTTATTAACAATTTACCCTACTTTAATGCCCACTGAAACATTATGCAGATCCATTTGTTTATAAGCGGCCATGTGTAATTTAGTCTTTTATTCTACACTTTTCAATGCAAAATTTGTAAATTACTTAGAAATAATACAATTGTATAGTATTTACCCGTGAGCTACGGCTTAATCCATTTTATATATCTACATTCGTTTTCATCTACTTCAAATGATGGTTTTCTATAGTGACAACAATTGACCACTCTCAATATAGGTATTTCGTTATTCTGCCATCGTCATTACCATATGTGTTTATTCAAAACTTTACGGCAATTCATGTAAATAAAGATCTGAAGATTATTTCTTTTGAATAATTCCTCTTGAAGCTTTACTCTGAAAATGTAAAGAAAAAATGTTTTGCAATAGAATTTTACATTAAATAATTCGTTTGGCTAAGATAACGCCAGGTGAGGTTGATAAAAACTAGCCTTCGTAGCCAAAAGAAAAAAGTATTATTTGTTATTTACAAATCAATTTATTTCTACAACTAAAACGAGCAAATAAGTATCCAAATTACGGACAAGTTAATAAAATTTTATATATAATAAATACGCAATAAACAACAGCATTTTTCTCTGTAAAAATGTGCGTCTTAGTTCAATTGCCAATAAGTGGCTCTGTGGAACAAAGAAAAGTCTAATAAAATATAAAGTAACGACGGATTGGGCCAACAACAACAGTGGCGTATTTTGTCGTAATATCTAGATAATTTTCTCGGAAACAACTTAAAAAACAATTTATGTCAACATATAATAGAACCAAGATATTTAAAAAACATCATTAATTTTCAATATTCATTTTGTGATATTGTATTTGAATGACAGTATTATGAATATCAAATAATGCCAAAAATTCCTGTTTTGAATTATAAAGAAAATATAAATCTTTAAAAACAACCCTTTTGATAGATAAAACTCTTCAACTTAATTACATTAACCCTTTCTAAGTATTTTATTTACTCCTTACTTTCCATTATTGACAAGTTAATATAAAGAAAAAAAAACTAATTTTAATTTGAAGACTGAAGAAGAATGAAATTTTCCATCAATCTTTTAATTTAAAAAGCAGACACCTTGTTAATCAAACAACTTATAAATTATAACAACATAAAATGGAAGTCATGTTTACGCCCTGTTACGTCAGTAGTCATGGAGAGATGCTAAAGCTGGCTCGGTCTCGTGCTGCAGATATCTCCGGAGAGTCTCGATTCCACTTGCTTCTTCATCCGTCCAATGAGATTCTTTATAGGATAAGTTCGACAGAACCAAGCTAGCATATCATAGGAGGAAGTAATTGGTGGGAGATAAAGAAAACATGAAGATGCTGCGTGGCAGCCAAATACTCCAGAAGATAAGTTTTAAAAAAACCACTCTGCTTATACAGTACAATGGGTAATTTTTGAACACATTATATAAGTAGTACGAGCATAAAATTTCTAGCCAAGTTTTTTTATATCAGTACTGTCGGGTTTATGGCGCAGCGATCAACTTCGTCGGCTCCTGTGTCGGATGTCACAGATTGAAGTTCTATATGTCTATAAATTCCCTCCCACCCTTCCGATCCGCAAAATAACGGGGCAAATGAGAGCTATTAGTTAACAATCCTTTCAGCCTTATCATTGTATCCCTACACACTCTCTTGAAAAATAGAAATTGAGCGATTGATGTTGAAGACTTCTGTTGAGATACCTCCATTAGGAAGTCATGTGCCCAATATTAAGAGCGAACATTAAAAACTAATAAAACATGCTAAGCTGCTAAGCAAAAAAATCCGTATAACCAAAATTGTAGACGCAATAAGTTGACCGTATTGTAAAACTGTGTATATCACACTACAAAAGTAGAAAAAATCTCAAAAAGACGTGTCGTCAAAAATCAAATAAAACTTTTCACATTGTTGTACTCATTTCACTATTATCATAACTCGTTTTGCACATCATGAGCATTTTCAACTGGTCCTATAATAAGCGAAATCGATTTTGATAGTACAAAATAAATGTGAAAATCGGTTAAACAGTGTTTTTTTTTATAATGCCTTTCCACCGACAGCATACACCTTAAGATAAAAAAGTATGAATCGTTGATATCAATATGACAAATGAAATATTACTTTTCTACTAATATATAAAGTAAATAAAAAATAAATTCAACTTGTATTATTAATTTTAAATGTGGTTAAAAATTTTCCAATATTTTTTATAAAACTTTTTTTAAATATTCTGAAATTTAAATTGGAAATTCTCTGAAGTAAAAAAGATTTCACGTTTCCTAAAATAAATCAAAAAAAAATATGTTTGATTTGGTAGCTCTCTCATAAACATAAAAGCTAGTGGCCAAAACATTGCAATGTTATAGATTACTTCGTACTGTCTAAATTATCTTTCCAGTTTAATAAATTCCTTCATATACTATGGAGAAATAAATTCCTACAGATTGTGTAAAGCGAACAAGCAGCAAAAAATTGTCAACGTATGAAAACTGAAATTCGTTTTTTTCCTATAATTTTTTTCTTAAAAAAATAAAATAATAAATCCGATATATTTTCGCAGACTCATCATAAACGGATTTAAGCCATTTATCAACGAGAAAGACGTTTGGCTCATTCAATATTGACTGTGGTTAGGGTGTGATGAAAAACTGAATATTTTCTATTAAACGTATTTCACTCTTTTATTATATATTTATATAGACTCTTATTTTTTACTTCATAGCACTGATTTTGTATTAATATTATTTTGTATTTTACTGATAGATTGAAATATTGATAATTGTTTATTATTGCATAAAAATATGTTAATATTGACTAAAGAAAACGTCTTGATATCATAATATTTCAATAAACATAATTTATAGAAAACAAATGTACTTTTAACCATATCCGTCCCCAAAGTAGAGTATATTGACTCGTAAAGAAGTTAACCTCAGAATACATGATTTAAGAGAATTACTTTTTTAAGAAAGTCGTGATGGAAGGAAAGGGCTAAGACAGGACTGATTAGCAATCACTTTCGCTACGCTCTGTTTTCGAAATAGCACGAGTAGAAGAAAAACTTATACAACACACACACGCGTATTGGGATACGAACCCGTAAGTTCTGTAACCAAAACGAACGGCATTAACCACTTGACCACAGGATTAGTTATTTAAATATTTTTTTCTCACTGATAATTACTTCAAGGATATTATTTCAGCTATTTATATTTGAACATAGGTTTGAAGATATGATACAGTAAAGAAAATCTGATTTGTATTTTATTATCATATACACTCCCAATTTAGAGCATATGGAATCTTAAATCTGCTTAATTCATCATAAATTGTTATACAAGAACTGTATGTTACTCAATCGTCTTTTTGTCGGATATCGTAAGAATATAAGGATATTTTTAGGCGAAACGTCTAGTTACAAAAAGTGATATGAATACATTTTAATATTTGTGGTAAATTAGATTTCCATGTTCCAAGCAAAAATTAATTGTTTTAAGTGTCGTTTTTTTTTTGTATTGTATTATATCCTTAAAAAACAATTTTAAATAACCGATAAAACATGAAATTAAATAAATTTAAAAGAAAGAAAATTGTACATACCCAATAACCAGAATCAGCCATATTTGAAATATTCAAATCCACGAATATATTGCTAACTAAGATTTGAAATACCCTTTTCCGCAAACTTTTATTGAGTTTTAGAACATATTAACATTCTTACATAGTATAAAATTTTGCGTAAATATTTTTTCTCGGTTTCGAAATGTGATTATAATCGTTCAAGCTAGGCTGCTTTCGAATAGGTGGATGAGAAAACAGAAAACAAAATTGAGTTTGAATAACAAATAATCATACAAAAAAAAACAATTTTATAATTTAATTAAAGCTTGTTAGCGCATTCTTACTATTTGACGTAACTGATTCCGGGCGAAGCTATTATTTTTCAAAGATTAAAATATGATATCTTTTACGGTATTTTATCTCGAGGCAACTGTTATATAGCGATCCAATTTCATAGCAAAGTAACGACCAGCCGTTTGGAAAAATTCGTTTCCAATCTTTTCATTCCTTTATACTTATTCAGGAATATTCCCTTTACCTTTGAGAGGATCTGTAAGATATTAAGTAACATATTAATAGCAGATAATACACTGGTTTTGGTCTCCTGTTCTATCATACATAATTGATTTTTTATTTGGTTTTCTTTTCGACTGTCATAAATCGATAAATGTCTGATCTTCTTTTTTTAAACTTGTATTTCGATGTTGAATATTTGTGTTTTTTTTAATATATTGATTTATATTACAGCTGCCTGTATGTATTATTTTTAAATGGTTTGAGAAATTTCATTATGCTCTAAAGAAAGATTTGAGAAATTTTACAAATGCATTAAAGAAATTTCAATTGTAATTTGTGGTTTATTTGAAATTACAAGACATCTTATACATTTTTGACAAGTATTAAATTAAACACTTCTCAGACTATAACTCAGACTGACTTTACCAAGACTTGTTTCCGAAAAATCAATTAAGGTTTCACAAAGTGCGTCCTGCGGCCCATTTATGTCTCGCGTGATTTATGTTAAATCTACATTTTTTTCATCTTCTCACAGAGTATTAAAAATAACTTTTAAAATATTTATTTTTTTAGCAAGAATCAATGATTCGATATTTGTTAAACATACTCATCAAACGACTTTCTTATTTAAAAAAAATTATATTTGTGTTATTTTTCTTTTCAAACTTTCAATCAAAATTAACAAAGAAACATATCGCATCTATTTTGCGTATTTTTAGCACAGAATTTGAGTCTACATTACAGGATTTAGTTTCAAACGAACAATTGCAAAAATTACATGTTTAAAATAAAATCTTATTTAGTTCACCGCTGGTATAAACTGTAAATTTACGATGTAATGATTTCTGTATACTATTTCATATTGTGAAATGTGTTAAGTTTTTTCAATTAATTAGATCATTTTGCAAGACAGTTCGAAATGTTCCCTCACTGAGCTCAGATGACTTATTCTGGTATACTTTTTTAAAATTGTGTTTAATTTTATAAAATAATCCAATTTTCTTTGGATGAATATTAATTCAAATAAGTCATCGTTGAATTGTGCGATGAAAGCACAGCGCTTTATTAATTTAAAGGTCACAATGTATTTATATCTTCTTTAGAAAAAATGTCGCAGACCTTCCATAGATTTGAGCTGTGGTATTAATATTATATAAGAATATCATATAATATTATACAATACGTGTGTATGTCCACAATAACAATGACATGGAATAATCCGTCCCGCTCCTGACCTGCCAGAAATATAATAAATACAAATAGTGAAACCAGTTGTCAAAGTTGACGAGGGTACGAAACGTAAATTATTGTATCTTCGCTGTCAGCTTGCTCTCGCAAATACGTGGATAATAATATCAAAACATGACCACATGTAATTGAAAATATATTGGCCATCAAATATAGGGTGCATTTCTAATAGTGTTTACCTTCAACAAAAACACATAATTCAATTGACAAGTTTTGAACATGTTTTCTGACATTCACTTCATCAATAAATATGTCAAATTTTCCAACTACACTCAACCTTCGATTGCTGTGTTATTCGTTTTACTTCTACGAAACATTTCAATTTAAACGCCCTCTTCATGTGCTTTGCGGTTGGAATAAAAGTAAAACTTACCAAAATTTATTTAAATCATAATTATGAATTTTGTATTGCCCTAAGACGTCTACGCGAATTTTAAAGAAACCAGTTAATAAAATAAAATGTTTTACATTAATAAAAGAGGAAAAGTTTGGACTCTATCTTGTATATCGTACACATTGAGTTTACATTTAGAAGCATTTTATGTTAAATTTCTCGAATTAGGTGATTTTGTTTAATGTAATATTTAATGAATCCTATCTTTTCCGTTATTGATGAATCACAGGTATTTTCTGGTGCTGTAGCCAAATAGAATATACAATAAAAGGAGTGGTTTTGAACGGTTTTTATTAAATTGCCATTCCGTTTAAATTTATAAATCACCACAATTTATTTATCACTTTAACGGTGTTCACTGTCAATAATACTTGATGGAAAAGCATTATATTCATAAAGATATATTATATATGCATTTGTACTAATTCATTTTTTTCCATGTTCGCTCCCAATATGGAGCATATGGCCTCCTAATGGAGGTATCTCAACAGAAGTTTTTCTACGAGAACTGCTTGTTACTCAGTCGCTCAACTTGTTTTGTTTTCAATAAGAGTTATAGGGATAGAAGGATAAGGCTAGGACAAAACTAGTGGTAGACGAATCGCTCTCGCTACGTCCAGTTGTTAAAGTATCAGGAATGGTGGGAGGGACATCACAAACACCCATGCCTTCGAACAGAAATCGATAAATCGGTCTAAAAAATGCTGTTCGTACTGGGACTCGAATCCGTGAGGCTAGACACGGAAGCCCACAACGCTAACCGCTGCGCAATAGGACCCAACTAGGGTATCCAATCCCGAAGCCTTTTTCCAATCCCGAGATTTCGGAATTGATTAATTTTCAATCCCGGGATCCCAATTTTTTTTTTAGCTCACCGAGGAAATTGAAAACCTCGATTTGGTATACATTTTTCCCGATTGTCACAGAACTTCGTTTTTTTTTTAGCTCACTGAGGAATCTGAAATTCTCGATTTGCCGATTTCGGGATGTGGTCAAAACTTCTCAATCCCGAAATCCCGAGATCGCAGCCGTATCAATTCCGAGATTTCGGGATCAAAACATTGAACGGGATTCCGGGATTACGGGATTGGATGCCCTAGTGGTAATGGAAGAAATTTACAGATTAAGTTACAAAGTATGAATCAGTGGCACTTAATTCACTATAATAATTATTTAATGAATACATTGAAAACTTATCAAAAAAAAACGTTAAAATGGCCGTTAATGATAGATTCGAATAAAAGTAAAATCTAGGTTTTATTACAACATAATTTATAATGCTGTATTAATCAAACTAATTGCTAACTAAAACTAAACCATCGGGAGCATTCTATACCGATAAGAATATAAATTACGGGATTACGGGATTAAATGCCCTAGTGGTAATGGAATAAATTTACAGATAAAGTTACAAAGTATGAATCAGTTGCACTTAATTCACTATAATAATTATTTAATGAATAAATTGAAAACTATATACTATATACTTTTTCCTAGATTATCACAAAACCTCGTTTATTTTTTTTAGCTCACCGAGGTATATGAAGTTCTCGATTTACCAAGCTCGTGTCAATTTTCAGGATTTGCTTAAAATTTCTCAATCCCGAAATCCCGGGATCGCAGCCGTATCAATCCCGGAATTTCGGGATCAGAAAATTGAACGGGATCCCGGAATTACGGTTTCGTTCATGGTGAACGTCTTAAGTTGATAATGATCGTCATGTGTGAAACTAGTCCTGATCTTAATAAATAAACGTGGAAACTAGTATAAATGTATATTTTATATTTTTAATTATTTATTTAAGCTTAAATCACTTAATTTTATATTATATTGACTTTCCGAAAATGAAATAATAAACTTTCTTGGAAAAAATAGCACCGTATGCTGCGATCCTTCTACAAAACTGTAACTTACATCAGGAAATAGTTTACGATCCCTTAACCGCTTTATATCCACGAAATAACTTTTAACCTCAAACGGCGGCTGGGGGAAATATGTCTATAACACGTGTTCTGATTGACAACACATTAAATGTTACATAATGTAATCTTTGATCAGATAAACGCCGTATCTAAAATGTATTTCGCAGCTATATAATGTTATCATTTACGTCAAACATGAAAATGAACAGAACGTTACAAAATTGGCATATGCGTATCACGAATATTAAATATTAAGTAGAGTTCATTATTAGGCATATTTATGACGAGACGAAAAATTCTGTGCAATTAGTCGTAAGCCGTGCTTTCAATAAAAAGTGTGTTTTTTAATATACATACAGCGTAAAAAGTAAATTAATAAAAGATCTACACATATTATATAGTACGAGCTCTTGAGAAGTGAAGTAAGCCACGTTTTTTAGAAAATAAAATGAGTTAGATCCGTTACAATATTCTTTATATTGTACATATACATGTCTCAAAGCATAGTTTCTCTTTTTGGGTCCGTGGCTCTTTTTAACTCTCATATTTTTCTGCGGCCTCCTTATCCGCTTTTTTTAATAAGTTTTTAAGTTATCGAGACAAAGTGAAAAGTTAAAAGATTCTCAAAAGAAATTTCAGTCGTTGTATAGTTGATATTTGGTTCAGTTGACTAAACTTTTCCGACCTCTGCACTAGGTGATACTGACCGTTCGAGGTAATTAGGGCGTCCAATCCCAGGATCCTGGATCTCGAAATTCTGTGATCCCATCCTACTTTGTGTTCCCAATTTCGGGATTGTGTCATAACAAAGATTCTCGAAAATATAGCGTGAGACCTTAAAAAATGTCTGATTTTTTCTGTCATTTTGGGAATTCCGCAAATTTCTGAGTTTTTGAAATCTGCATCAAGACAAAAAAAAGGTTTCATATTTGTGATAAAGGGAATTTGGTAAATTCCTTTTTTTTCGAAATAGGCCACTGACAATTTTTTTTCATCAGAAACTTACAGGATTTGAAAATCGACGACCAAAAATTTTGGAAATCTCGTATTTGTCCACGTTTGAATGGTGAAAAATGTGAATTCCGAAGTTCCATTTACTAAAAGGGTCGGGGATTGAATGCTCTGGAGGTAATGTCCCGTAATACCGTTAGTTGCAAGTAGAATTGAAAATTATTAGTATGTTAAAAAGACACTTTTACGATTGGTTTCTACATTTCTGCTTGGGATTGCAATTCCAGTATCAAAGTCGGCTCCCGATATTATAACTGTTTTTAAAATACCAACATACCGAGTATGTATTATATATGAAAAATACAGATGTTATATTCAATATCGGCACAATTGTTGGAAGAAATGTTGTTAATTGTAAGTGTAGAACAATTGTATCGATATTTAATGTAATACCAGTATTTTACAATTTCAAACACTGTTTATTGGTATTGTAAAGTCAGCTTAAATTTTGGGATACCGGTTCAGATAATAATACTGATTTTGCAATCCGAACCTGAGATGTGTAAACTAATCGTTTTCGGTTTTTCAATTAAACTTAGCCGCACACTTTTTTTTTTAATTTAGTAATATTTTACACAGACGACCCTATCACATTTCACTTAGTATTTTAGAGATTTAATTTCCTTATTTTTTTCAAATTAATTACTGCCGCGCAATAGTACTATACTTGTGAAACAAATAATTTATTACCGTACGATACATTTAGTAAAAATTAAAGTTTTTACGCTCTTATTTTCAGCGTACGGTTAGATTGTAATTCATTTCTTATATATTTATCAACATAATATATCAACCAGTGGTATATCAAAAGATTTTTTCACCATGAGCAAGCGGTCTTTGATTTCTTTACCCTCCATTTTAATTTTCTCTCCAAAAATATTTTTTAATTTACTATTTAGTGGATTGAGGGTAATTTTTATCACTTTTTAACATTATGAACAAGAAGATTGAAGTGATGTAAAATTTATATGTATAGTTAAAGTTATATTTAAATATTAATCACTTAACCATATTTTGTTAAATTTACAAATGTTTTATTTTGTAATTCATATTACAGAATCAAGCCAAGCAAAAAAAACTATTCTTCAATTATCTGTTTTAATATGTTCGAGTTATTATAAAATAAGTACATAAACGTGTATATCAGGCACGGGCAAACCGTGGCTCGTGTATTTTTTTGCGACCCGCGAGCAATATTATATTTTTGAAAAAGATTCACGTTTTTATCTTTTAATTCACTTTTAAAAAGATTGAAAATAAATGTAATAATCGTTATTTTTGGGTCAATATATGTATACAAACATTCTCAATCATGAACCTCAATAAAAACTCTTTACGATCAAACATCACCGATAAACATTTACAAGCAGTTTTAAGAATCTCAACTAAAAAATTAAAACAGTTCCATCCCTCTCATTAGATTGTTCCTTTTGTGCATGATAACAATTAGTGTACATGTAAAAATGGCATTTTACTTGCGGTTTGCCGCTGATTTTGAATTCCTGAATTTGCCCCTTCATCCGAAAAGTTTGCCCATCCTGGTGTATATGGTAAAAATCATTTTCTCCCTGATGACTTAAGAAGGATATGCTATTCAAAAATGATATAACGTGTGAGAAACTACGTATACTTGTCAATCAGCTAACAAAATCATCCATGTATCCTTCCACTCGTGAATCACAGAGATTTGTACCCGATTTAATTTACAAATGAGTTGACAAGTCAGAAGCCCCTTAAAACATAAAATTATATCCTCCCATTTGTTATATGTATGTATGCGTGACTAATACCATCTTTTTCGTTTGTGTTAATGAAGTGTTAATCTTTGAAAATTGTTTTTAGGCTTGGATATAATTTTACATTAAGACTTCAAATAACGTTAGTTCACTTTTAATATAAAATTAAATTTGATAATTTTGTTATACTTCTCAAAGAAGCAAAACACGTGACACATTTTGTACAACAAGTGGAATAGCAAAGTTATCAAATTTAATTTTATATTATAATCTATTATGTTTGTTCACTTCAACTGTTTTCACTGTAAATTTTTAGTGGAAAGATACATATTACGATATTTTAAATTATAGTTCAGGGCTGGTTTAACGTATCACGATCTTTGTCAACTCGTTGAATGCGATCCTGGTCGTCATTAACAATGTGGAGTAAGAGATTTTTTTATTTTTTCAGTTGTCATAATGCAACGTTTTCATATGAATTAGTATTATCACATAAAATATATTGATGCTATTGTGTTAATTTCATTCAAAAGAAATTAAGCTCATAGAATGCTCTTCAAAGCTTTCATTTAATCTTAACTATCAATGTTTCAATCTTTTGAAAAAAAAAAATGCTTTGTCACTAAATCCCTCTACTTCTACTGCAGATCTAATTTTCACAAAAAAGGTGATATTTTAGTTCGTATACAAAAAAAAATGTAAAAATGTGCTGCCCTAGTGTAATTAAACGTGAAAAACTTTTCGGTTGATTAACTTTCTGTTTGCTGACTAGCTAAATAAAAAATGTCGAGAATTCTAATTTTTTCATAAAATCTGGCCGATATAATTTGTAAAAAGCAAAAAATCGCCATTCAACACGTTTTTGTCGCAAATCTCCGTAAAACAAATGTTAATTTAGGTACTATCTCGGAATAATATCAAAAAAAACCTCTCAAAAAGTTTCAAAGCCGAGTGAAGTAAAAACTTGAACATAGGTTGGAATATTCAAGCAATGTGGACTTAAAAAGAAAATCATTTTGGGTCTGTTTTCAGATATCAAATAAATTTGCATTAGTTAAGATACCTTGAAAGATTTTGCAGATTTAAATGTTCACTTCTTGGAAATGTGCTGTAACAGTAAACTCTGAATTGAATATTTTTAATATACTTTAAGCGTCTTGAGTGTCCTTAATTTTTTTGCATAATCATACAAAATAACTAACGTATATATTTTTTAAATAATTGTGATTGTTTTCTATGGTTTTTTCATTACCGTGGTGTATTTTCGACACTTTTGAGGTGTTCTTTGTCAATGCTTATTGGGAAGGCAAGAAACTTTTGTACTAATTTCACATTTATGTTTTAATACTAGCACCGGTTTTGGTCAGAACTAGCATTTGCAATTGATTATAGTTATGATTGAAACCGTTCTTGATTTTATTGTACAAAAGTATTTTTTAATTGCATTCTTGTTTTGATTTCAAAATATGACTGGTGACGTAGTTGGGTAATTAATTCTATGCGTGTTTTTGAATAGTTTACGTGTTAAGGGTCGGGAAATATTTTACTTTATATAAAAAACCATTTGCTTGAAATGTAATTTACCTATTATGTTATATTAAAGCATTGCTTTGTTCATCATTTTAGTTAATGGTTCATGGCAATAAATATTCGTTCAATCATGGGCTTTCAAATATTAATGAAAATTGACTTAACACAAAGTACACTTTTTTGTGATATATCATTAACAACGTCAAATCAAAAGGTAGTGGGTCTGGTGGTTACAAATTTAAATATTTAATAGGCAATTTTATAACCTAAATCACTGTATCTGAGTGTTGAAACTATTTGCTTTTATTCTGTAATCCAAACCTTTAGCAAACACATAATTCACTTAGTCATTTAAACAATTATAAATTCATTAAAGAAGACCGGAACCTTTTTACTTGAAATAATCATAAAACACAGTTGTTATAGAGCTTTTGAAGTAACAAAGATTTTTTATCCACGCATAAGAAACAAGTATATTACATTTGTACAAATACTTAATACACAATAAAATATTCTGTTATAAATCGACATACTTTACATTAGAAAAATATATGATACAAAAAGGTTTTTAAATCTAATATTAAATTACGCAGATATTAATATTTTTTCAACGGTTGTTTTCAAAACGTTCCATTGTGTTGTCTACGGTGACCTTTCAGTATACTTTTGTACTGAAAAATGCCAACTATCCACATTAAGCAAACGTTTCCAATATTGTTCGAGAAAATGTACGAAGTTCATTCAAAAAAACTCAATTTCAAATACAGCTTTCAGACACACACTTTTGTTCTCGAGAAAATATTGCGTCGCCATTTCCCAGAACAAACTTTTCTGAATTTGCGTGCCTTGAATCGAAAATGAAATATGATTTTTCCTGTACGCGAAATAAAGATATTATTTTCATGCCAATTTTATTAACGCAGGGTGTATGTAATTCAGCGCCAGTCAGTTTCAGGCATTTTTTTTCAACGTCAGTAAATTCATAAATTCATAAATAAACAACCGCTTAAAAAAATGTAACACACCGATTTATAAACAGTTTTGGTTTTTGAATAATTCAAGCTGATGAGTTTTCTAAAAAGAAACTTCATTTTTATGCTATTATTTCGAAAAGACGTTAAATTTTGAAACTCATGATAAGCTTTCAAATATTTACCAGTCGTAAATCAGTTTTTTAGAATTAAAAGACAAAAAATAGCGTCTTACTAAGAAGGCATGGTACTTATACTGTACATAATTGAATGTACTTTACATATAATACAGTAAAGCTTGGCATAGAAACAATTCACGGTATTTAAGTGTCTGGCTGAACAATAAATAATTGGTACGTGTAGTTTGTCAATAAAATACAATGCCTTAATCTACGTTCACTTTTTTGCATATACAAATCAGGGCTGTGGAGTCGGAGTCAGACTTTTTTAAACTGAAGTCGTACTCGAAAAAGTAAACTGGAGTCGTCTTATTTCTTAACGACTATACAGCCCTAATAAAAATACTCCTATAATAATTTATACAATAAAACAGGTTTTTTCTAACCAATATCTGCCCTTTACGTGGAGTTTATAGCATGTTAAATTTGGTTAAGAAGGGTACGGACTACAGTAAGTCATCAGCCGTAGGAACAGGAACGGTCTCCAAAAGCACATGTGATTTTTTAAATTTCCGTTTTTTTTAATTTACTTTTTGAAACTGTTAGATATTTTTTTATAAAAACATAAAATTATTTACAGTTTTTTTGCTAATATATTTGTTTTGAAATTATGTTGATCTAAAGAGGTCAAATTGTAAATATTTTTAAAAAAAATCACGTTTAGCTATATTTCAACCCCGAATGTTTGCAAGCCCATACGGTCACTTTTGTCCTTACTACTGTCCGTACTCAATATTACACGGTAATAAAAGGATAAGCATGACCATATAGTCATGCGGGGTTTCTATACAACGACTTTGCGTTTTTTTTTTTTTTTAATTTTGGATAGGAATAAAAGTTATCCGTGACTTCATTATGGCTTAGAAAATATTTTTTTTATCGGAAAAAAGCTCTCGTCTCTGGAGGGTTAACCCTCCAGAGACGCTTAGAGAGGGTTAGACGCTTAGAGAGGGTTAACCCTCCCATCCTTTTATTACCGTGTAATATTGAGTACGGACAGTAGTAAGGACAAAAGTGACCGTATGGGCTTGCAAACATTCGGGGTTGAAATATAGCTAAACGTGATTTTTTTAAAAATATTTACAATTTGACCTCTTTAGATCAACATAATTTCAAAACAAATATATTAGCAAAATAACTGTAAATAATTTTATGTTTTTATAAAAAAATATCTAACAGTTTCAAAAAGTAAATTAAAAAAAACGGAAATTCAAAAAATCACATGTGCTTTTGGAGACCGTTCCTGTTCCTACGGCTGATGACTTACTGTAGTCCGTACCCTTCTTAACCAAATATGAGCAAAAGCAACGATATTCAGGTAGAAAAAGTATGAATAGTGGGATCAATAGACAACGGTGTTTTGTGTGACCATATGGTGACGCTCGTCCTTGGAGGGTTAATTAATGAAGTTTATCTCAACAGATGCTCTACGTTAACTGCTTACTATAATTTAATTTCTCAACTTTTATTGTTTAAAGAGTGTAAGGATAGAATATTCGGGTTAATGGCATGACTAGTGGTTAGCCAATTGCTTTCGCTTTGCACCATTTTTAGAATCGAATACGTAATGGAAGGGAGTTTTAACATATATATCCATACTTTCGAACGAAAATTCGTAAATTTATTTTTCAATCGATCAAATTGCCCGTACTAGGATTAGAACTCGTGATCTCCGTAATCGAAGTCAATATATATTATTATTACGATATCAAAATAAAAACAATTTTTGATTTATTTTAATAGGCGTAGTTACATAAAATATTGTGTTGAATTTAATTAGCTGTCACTGAAAAAGCCAGCTCTTAAATGTTCTGAATTGAATTGTACGACACCCTTTGTTTTTTGCCTTGACTCTTGTTTTGAAAGGTAAAACACAGATAAAGTTAATTGATTTTTATTCAATTTATTACCTTTGTTATGTATTTAAGTACGCCTGAACTTTTTCATTTTTGTGTAATAGGATTCTGTTTTTAACAGGTTTATTCAATTTCAATTTCAAATATTATTTTTATGGAAATATATTATCACAAGTCGTATAATATGAAATTTTTGACAGTGAAATCGATTAAATTTATTCCTTTAGTTACATTGTCAATTATATCTCTGCAATAGATATTTTATAATGATAATTTATATAACTCAACTATGTAGCTTGTCATAGAAACCAATAACCTACAACAATTTTTATTCATCTCCAAATTTGCGTTTTCCGTTTTATTTTAATTTCCGAATTGTTTTAAAAAAATTAGGGTAACGTAAAAAGCGTAATTATCTTACGAATAATATTATACTTAATTAAAAACCTCTTGCAAATGCTGCATATTTTAAAATATTTTTTTAAATTAGAATAACACACAATAGTGAAAAAAATACTACTTAAAAAATACATGATCTCATTTAAATAACCTTATTCAAATTATGACACAATGACAAAATTTCACACTTAATTTCACTCATAACCACACTCCCATGTAGTTAACAAGAAAAATAAAATCACAATTTATTTTTCCCTTTACAAACTGCTTCTTTACAGTTTGTTATCTGTGAGGGGTGATTCTTTCTCTTTACGCATTTTATTTGCTGAAATGCTGTTTTTAATATGTATGTAATGTTTACTTATTTATTCAATAAGAAATTAAAAAATCCATCGTAAATATCTGTACCTTGAAGCTTAGTGTACGGAAGTCACATTTTTATTGTTTTGAAATTTAATACAGATTTCAACGCAAATTCATTTTTTACAAATACTAAAAACATTGGATTTTAACGCTACGCGGCTTAAAGATACGTGCTTCTAAATTAACTGAATTACAATTATACTTTAGAGCCTAATGTTTGGAAATCCAATAAACTAAGGTTTAGTCATAATGCGGGTGAATATTTTCATAGCAACATTCAAGTCACTACAACTAACTAAAGACTGTTATCAAGCAGTTCAAGCTTAAAACGTAATTTTAAAGGAAACTATTGTACAATTTTGAAACCATTGATTTAGGTCGAATAAATTACCATCAAAATTATTCCTATTTCAAAAGTGTGCAATTTTATATTACAGTTATATCAAACTATGAATCCAAGAGTTTGATCACAATACAATACAAAACTAATGAACGAGTCATGCCATTTTTTTTTTAGTTAAAAATTTTCAAGAGATAAAAACAAACAATATTTGAATAAAATTAATAATAGTTCATGTTCACGAAATAACACCGTACCAATTTTAAAACACTAATTGAATTTTATATGCAAATAAATTTTAAATGTTTGCAGTTAAATGCCGATTTTACGTTTTACGTTTGGTTTGTTTTTTACTGGCAACATTTGTAGCTCAAATTGTAAAATAAAGATTTACTTTATAGATATAAAATTGATCTACCAGAATGTGTTGGGAAATCGGTATTCTGTTTACCCACCGGTCTCTCGCAGGAACATTAAAACTAAGCACCGAATGTTACCGACATTAATTTCCCTATTATATTATATTACCAGATTATTTGGAAAACGCTTTAGTTTGACAGGCATACATTGATGGTCAACTAAAAAAATTCGCAGATTTTGATAAATATTGTTTTATCTGTTTGTTTTGCATAGCACTTAATACATTAAATACATTTTATGACGTAGCCGTATTGTCCAATATATGATTGTTCAACTTTTCTTTAAATTCATCGTCCTTAACGATTTTCATCAACATGTATTCGTTTTGTTTACGATTCAATTGTACATGAAAAATGTTTTACTATCATTATTTTTTATTTACCTTTTCCGCTTCAAATGTGGAGCATGTAGAATTCTAATGGAGTTAAGCTGCTTGTTATTCATTCGCTTAACTTTAAATTGTATCAAAAAAAATGAGTAGGTCTAGAACATCGCAAGAGATTAGTTAATCCCAATTTGGTAGTGGAAGAGAATTTTAGGCATTACAAACATCTATGTCTTAGAATAATTAAAATTCACGAATTGATTTAAAATATTTGTTTTTACTGGTATTGCGGTCAGTTGACTTTGAATAAGTCAACTTCTAAAGCTTGCATCATATAAAATTCATATCGACAATATTACCTTTTTCAGTTTTATTTGTGTTAAATATTATTTGTTGCCTGCTGTGGCCCAGTCAGTTAGAGCTTGCTCTATCATGCAGGTCTGGGTTCCATTCCCAGTAAGATCACAGTGAATTATTAAATTCAAAGTTGTGATCGAAGACTGGGTGTTTGTGATGTATATTCACATTATTTTCTCTCCTCCCATCCTTCTGTTCCTTCAATAACTGGGTGTAGCAATAGCGATGAGACTACTCACTTTGAAAATAAGTGAGGCTGAGCGACTGTGTAACAAACAGTTATTGTAGAAAAAAACTTCTGTTGAGATACTTCCATTAGGAGGCCATACGCTCCACATTAGGAGCGGACATGGTCATGGACAAGTCTTCCATACTACACAAAAATAATATATTTAAATAAGACGGTTTTGAATAATATTACAAAATTGCTCAAGAACACCTGTTAACTAAACTATACCATCATGTTTCAAAAAGCAATGCCGATAGATTTTGTTCTTCGTGTATTCACCATTCAATGTTTTATTTTCTTTCTAGCTCCACTATCGGTAACTAAAATAGAAGAAAACATGTTTTCTACCTGTTACACCAATAGAAAACATTTTCTAGATACTGCGACGTTTTTATTGATATTGCGGTGATAAAAAAAGTCTAAGTTTTGTAATTATAAAATTGTATTGGTATGTTTTCTAAGCTCAACATTCTACGCCTGACATGAAATATGACAGAGATGGTATTACTTATCAGAAATACCAACAATTGTAACAATATATTATATGTTAAATTAAATTTGTTATTTCATTTTCAAAAAGCACTGACGTAGCAAATGTACCTGTAACAATAGACCAATTCGAGTCCCTTAATTATAAGCAGTTCGCAAAATTGATTATTCAATAAATAAATGTTTTTGCGTTTGAAGGAACGGGTGACTGAAATTCTCTTCCACTCAGAGTGTTATGAGAATAATTTTATTACATATATTCCTGCACCATTATTTTATAATATCTTTACTCTCTCCTAAAAGAGGATTTCTTGAATATCTTTTGTCTGGATGTCTTCATTGAGAGACCATATACTCCACATTGTAAGCGATCATGTATTGTTAAAATAGATCTTTTCACGTTGCCAGTAGGGCATGAAATCTAGCGTGATTGTTTTGATTCTAGGATTTTGGGATACACATTTTTTCGGGATCCGCTGTTCTGGATTCCGGGATTGATCACTTACCTTTTTTACCGTTACAAATTGACACATTTCAGAATTATTCTTAACTTAAAGTATTTTTTTAGCTTCATAAATATTAAAAAAGTAACGTCTATTAAGTATTTCAGCCATGCTGACCTTTTTACATGCTATAGTGAATCCCAAAATCCCGGAATTGGTACTTAAACGATCCCAGGATTACGGGATCGCCAAATTATTTAGTTATCCAACAGTTTTAACGTAATATATTGATTAAACTTTATCGCTAAAATAGAAATTTCTACCAATTCAATCATTGAAACTATTACATAATAGAATATTAAAAAGCTGGAAGAACGAATTGAATTCAGTTTTAAAAATTCGTGAATCAATCAATATTAAAAACAGTTATTCATCACTGGGCCCCGGTTTATTTCGAGCTGTTTAATTTTAATTGCGGACGTATTTCAGTGAAGGGAAGTAAGTATCCATAAGAAGGATATATTTCTATTGATTTGGGCAGCGCAGAGGCGACGAAGGGTTAGGTTTGCGATTTAGCGGAAGATTATGCTGGCGGTTATTTATTGAAAGGCATCGCAGCCCTGATTAATGTTTTGTTAATTTCACATTTGCTGGAGGGTGGTTTTTCGGGGAAAATAATTATTTCGCACCCATCGAATTGGAATAATCTTTTAAGAGAATTGCTCGTGCTTGAGTATTTGAATGACAAAGTACTAACCAGATCTGAAGCAGTGCATTCATTTTCAGAAATATCTTATAGCGACCTAAATGTCATTGAGAGATTTTGTTTTAGTGAAAACAAAATATATAATTTTATTATATTCATCTAATACAACATTATTTGATATTCTTCTTTATGAAATTACCAATTTAATCACTAAAGTAAAACAAAACAAGGAAAAGAATTAAGTCAACAATAACGCAATCTTATTTGAAAAAAAAACTTAATACGAAATAACTTCGTATTAAGTCATCTTATAATGAAAAGATATTTAAATATAGATATATGCCTTGTATCGGTGCTTCTTTAGTGCTTAGTATATCTTCAACAGTCGCCACAAGCTGTGGAAACCGCCATGTGTTAGAACCAATGAGAAATCATACAACTATATATAATTTTCATTTATAAAATATTTTTATTTGAAAAATTGTGTCAAAAAAAATCATTTCGTTTGTTTGAGCTTTAATTTTAGTTAAATAAAGTGAGATATTTTGCTTAGTTGAAAGAGAATAGTTTATAATAATTATTATTTTACTACACTAGATAAACATGATATTTGATCGTTTTCTTAATTCAGTTGAGGAATAATTAATAATTTATTACAATGTCAAATAATATAAACACTCAAACCTTAGAGTCTAGGTCCTAGACAGATAACAAAAATGCTTTATTAATGAATGACTTAATTCGAAGCCAGTTCTGCTTAAGAAAGACTTCATTAAATAATAAGTATATATTTTTTTGTTTTTAATGGATTTAAATTTTCAGACTACGTTTTTTATAATATGTTCGTTGCGACACTTAAAATCTCTTAACAATTAGTTTTTTCTGCTTTGTTTGCCAAGACTTACCGCAAACTTACTTAAACTAGAAGCAATTCAAATTCTCACAAAAAAATATCTAATTGAAAGTTTTTGTAAGTGGCCACACATTAAAAGATTTTCGGTGAAAGACATTTTAGTAACATAATTTGAATACATGTGAAAAAAGTGACAGAAATACTTCATTCATCTACACTTAAAATAATTATTACAACCCCCAACAAATATAAAAAATTGAGATTTTATACATGTAGTGTACTTTTTTCCTAATTCAAATTTATCTGTGCTGTAAAATATTGAAATTATTTTTTAAAAAAAACGCAACAATTGTCGCCAAAATAGGGGTCGGGTATTTTTTTTTTGCATTCTAGCTTTGATAAAAAAAACTTCTGTGTTATAACTGTTCTTGGCTTATTTTTGTTGAATCAAAGGGAACTTTGTCTCGATTTCACCCATTTTAATAAAAATCCCGACAAGACCAAAATTTAATTTCCGTTTTGGTCTAGTCATAAAAAACACAGTCTCCGTCATTCATAGCATATATTATTATTACGAGCCCTTTAATAATACAGTACATTTGCGGACATTTTTATTCTTTTTTCAGATGTCAAAATTACAGTATTCATGATTAATATTCTCAAAAATATAAAAAGTTTTGTGCTTTATATAATATGAAACATCACAATTTATATTAAAGAAATGGTATGAAATATTGACTACTTAACATATCAATTCCAAAAAAGTTGGGCTACATTAAGAACTAACAAAATACTTCACTGCTGTGCACAACGTTCGTTAAAAAAGAACAGTCTTTAAGATTAATGGTCGATAGTTTTGGACGTTTAAATTGTATCTGCGAGCTATAATAAAATAACTGACTCGTACATGACTTCATTTTTCATTTTTCAACTGACTTACTATTTTTTGTCCAAATGCATTTATTTGAAATATACTTTGATAGTGTTAGTTATAGACGTTTCACTATGACAACATTATTTTCTTCCTGATTTCTTTCAACCACTTGAATTATTTCCACTCTCGCAACAAGCGCCCAGTACCATTTTTCAATATGCAAGTTATTTTAGTTTTGAGCTAACTTAATTCACGATGCAAGCAGTAGTTTTCTCAAAAAAAAAGTTCTGGCTTTCTACGAAGCATTTCTTGTAGACTTGCAATCTTGGTTATTGTGTGAACATGCCTACTAAATTGTACATGGTTTTTAGCTGTATTATAAATACGTTAAATTTGTGACGAGATCATAATATTTAAACCGTATATTGAGGAAAACTATTAGTGTTGAAACGATTATTGCAATATTTTTTAAACATTGTAAACGGTCATAACCGCAACTATTTCACAAAAAAAATAGATAAAGCTGGTAAAATAATGAATGTAATCAAAATTGATCACATATTGTAGTAACTTAAATAATTACATACTTCATATAGAAATGGTATGGTTGGAAAACTTACAACATTGCGGTAACAAAAATAGAATTGAAACCAAGAAATTTCACGCTCAATACATTATGAAGTACAATACATATTGATTAATAGAAACGATTCTTAGCGAGAGGGTTTTGTAATATCTTTCCACACGGTTGCACCAAAAGCGTTCAAGGATTACAGCCGCCATATTTGAGATTTCCTCTTCGCAAATACTTTCACATAATGGCATAAACCAGAATAAGGAGTGCTCGGAATGGCAAAATCAAATCCAAGTATCGATAAAAAAATGCCTGGAGATTACGTCTTTATTTATTGCGTCATTATTTGAATCTGTGTTTCCCAATTAAATTAAGTCAGCGAACCCTTTTGTATTTTATAAAACAGAATGAAACGCTTTAAAATATATATCGGAGAGAAAAAGGCATTGTATATCGAAAAGTATTGTTTTTACTCAGCTCTCTGTTGAAACTCAAAGTTACGTAGCACACATTTCTGTAAAGCTGTTGATAAAAAAACACGCATATATATTTTCTTGCTGTATAACGCTTTATCAGTTACGAAATGTTTTTTACTTTCAAAGACGTTTGTCTACCTTTGAATATGAATTCATATGTTGAATTATATTTAGATAAAAAAAAATGTGCACTTAATATCTGTTCTAAGATTTGAGCCATTGATCACGAACGGTGTTGTCATAAAGAACGTTTTGATACTTGCTTGTAAAATTATAACAATGTTGTCGGAATGTCATCAATTAACATGTGCCTGCTCCCAACGTGAATCAAAGTGACAAATACAACTTAACAACAAGCTAGTCCAGCCTAAAGTTTATCTTATTATTTGCCTTCTCCTTTTCCTTGAAAAAAAATATTGTTATCCTTCTAGATAAAGCCTTATTTAATTTGAAAAAAATATATTATTGAACACTTGAGCCTCGTATAACACGTTTATATGCTGAACAATTCTCTATAGATCTTTTGAAAATTAATACAACGAATAAAAACGACCCTTAGCAGCGTGGAAATGCGCGTGTTTGGATATAGTATATGGGAAGGTATATATCTCATGTGACTTTTAAAAATTCTCATCGAGTATATCTCGTATGATCTTTCAACTTAAAAAGTATTTGACGCATTGGCGTAAGCTGTAATGTCAAATATTTCTATTATAAAAAAAAAAATAATAATATAATTTAATTTGCATAATATGAATATGATGTCGTCCGTTTGAACTGGCTTTACTGTGGATTGTTCACTTCTGAAATAATCACGCTCTTTTGTCGGCAACGGTGGAGAAGGAATGCAAACAAGCTTCATTCATTTTATATCCAAAAAATTGTTCTACAAAAAGTTTATATAAAATAATATTGTGTAAATATTTTATTAACAATAAGCAGAATAAACAAGAATACTTACTTTCTTAATAAGAGAATACTTTAAATATGTTATTCAGATATTTTTTATCACTTTAACTTAATAGCTTATTTTTCGACCCATTTCTAGATCGGTTTTATGTTTTCGTCACTGGAATAATCTTGAATATTTAGGAATTTAACCTTTAAATTCCGTTATAAGTAATTGCTTACTTTTAGCGTGTAAATCTGTAGGTATTTATTTTATGGTAGGAGGCCAAGCATTTTCGTAATTCCGACTTGAATTTTAAATTTCTTTCCATCGTAGGATCATTTTCTTGTATAAAAATAACAGTCGCATGATTTAAAGAGATATTCAAATCATACAATTATTATTTTCATTTTTTGTAAGCATTGTAACTCAAAATATGTTACAATTTTCACTTTTACAACAACATTTCCACAAACCAAATAAATGTCGGTTTTTAGCAGTGAATGCCAAATCTACTGCCTGGTTATTATATATGATTAATTAAAAATGCTTTATTCTTAAACTTGTACTGTTTGTAAGTTGGACAACAACAACACCGCCATTATTAAAATACGCATACGTTCATTATATTGAAAAAACATGTTATTTTATGCACTATGCAAATAATTTAGTTCAGATGAGTTTTGATTTCTTTCGATACAAATACTCCAAATGTGATTTACTCACAACATGAAATTTTCTGATTGTTGCAGTGTTGTCCTAAATTTTTCAATTTATCAAACGTGTTATATCGAATTCACATTGTATTGTAGAATAACCGTGTTATACGAGGCATGAGCGCACGTGCTGCAAATTTGCTCAGTATAAACCCCATGCGGGAGTACTTATTTATGGCAATCGACTAAAGTTTCGAAATAAGGTGAACAATTGTATTGTCTGAATACCGAAATTTTCGAATATATACGATGTAAAATAACTGAAATTTAAGAGTTTTTTTTAAAGTACTACATTGAAATCAAATACTGGAAATATAATAAAAAAAAATCGTCTCCCGTAAGAAATAAAAAAGATTTTCGTCGCAAATAATCTTGTTGTTTTGTTTTTTTTAATATTATATCCACAAAGCTCCGCATCAGACAAAATACTCCAATTACAAGCGGATATTGGACTTTTTTCACTTTTACAAAAGCTTCGAGCTTTCGTACTTTCAAATATACTTCGCAGCCAATTAACAATGCTTATGAATATAGATTTAAAAAAAGAAAAAGCTTTCTTTTATATTTGACATCAATAAGTAAATATAGACGGTTATTGAATTTATGCAAATGTATTTCATGGGCTTACTGACTGATTTTTTTTTATCTCTGATGCCACGTCATATATAATAGTTACAATTAGGCATAATTATTTTCATTTAAAAAATCGTAGCGTGGTTAATAAAAGGGAGCTTGTCTTGTAAATTTAAATAATAAAAAATTCTTCAATTCTAATCAAATTGATTTTCAATGAACTATTTAAGCGAAAATCATTTGTCGATAACCGATAGTAAGTCTCTTTATCATTCTTTAATTTTTGAAACGCACAAGATGGTGGATTAGAAAAAAATACTTAATAGTTTTTAATCACGCTGTTTTTACAATTTGATCGAAATGATGGTGTACAATCACAGTCTCCATGCGCTTAGATAAAAATTCATATATTGATCATAAAAATACTATTTTTGGATTCGAGCCGTTGGCAAAGCAACAGAGAATGATTAAAGCTGATAACGTTTTCTTCTCAGCTACAGGATATTAATTATACCAGTATTAATTTATAAATATGATTTTTTTCAACATTGGTGAATTTGAAGCAACATTTTGTTAAATTATTTTCATTTTTAATCTTAAAATAATGTAATAAGTCATTGTATTTTTTCATTTGAATAAAAGCAAATATGCTAACTGATGGAACATTTCTAAAAAAATAGTTTTGATTATTATTATAATATAAAAGCAAACTCTGTAAACATATTTTATTAATTTGGCGGAGAAATTTCTTTTAAAAACATGAAGTGTAATCTGACAGTAGAAAATGTAATACGTGTATTGAATAAACACCTCTTGGGTCGCAAAACGAGATACCTGCTTTAGGAGCAAACAGGTGCCAAAGCGAAATACCTTATTAAAATAACATAATATACACCTGCCTAAAATAATTATTTTTCTATTTACAATGTTTTTTATAGAAAAAGACGCCATAATGTACAAAAACATACACAATTCGTTCATAAAATACCAAAAATAGTATATATTTTTTTAAAAAGTGATCTGTTAATAATTATATATCAACCTGTACAAGGAAGACAATCGTAACCGACATTTTACATTTTTTTCAGAAAAAGATTTTTTTTTAATTAAGTTTGAAAAGGAAATTCCGTAAATGCGGTCACTAAATAATAATACATGGTCAACGCCTATCCAGATGTAAAATATTTATTAACCCTATAAAACGTATCTTTATTACTATATGAAATAAAGAATGGGGAGGCGCGAAGATTTTTTTGTCTTCAAAAGGAGGCGCAGTAACATAAAGGCTGGAAACAGCTGCCTTAGGCGATATTGAATAATTATTGGCTTAATGACTAATTTACCAAATTGCATCGCTTAAGTTCTGTTGCCGATTATAGGTCGATATATTGCTATATCAAAATGATCAATTGCTTTATCAATCTGACAGTAATTTAAGCATAACAAAAAACTGCTTCAGACTGACTATTTGGTGCCAGTTCAGCGTGAGGTATTTTTTTCCATGTCCGCTCGCAGTGTAGAGCATATGGCCTCTTAATGGAGATATCTCAACATGAGCTTTCTAATGTTTGTTGGTCAGTCGCTCAACCTTCTTTTTCCAAAAAAAGTAATAGGGATAGAAGGATAAGACTAAGACAGAACTAGTGGTTAACTAATCGCTCTTGCTTTGCCCAGTTATTGAAGACTAAAAGGGTGGGAAATTAAGACATCACAAGCACCCATGCGTTTGAACAGAAATCGATAAATATTGATCGAAAAAATCAGCTTGTGTAAAATGTCGAGTAAAATATGCACATAACTGTTTATTGATTTTGACAAAATGTGATTATATCGCTTTTTGTAACTCGACGCATCAAACATCAGTAGACCGCATTCTAAAATGACACCAACTGATTGTCGCTTCATTTCCAATTTCCGCTGCCAATGTAAATGACATAGACAACAACAGAAACATCTTTAAGTTATAGTTATTTAACCCCTCACTTCAACATTGATAATGATATAAGTGTGGGGCTAGGAGAGGATTTAGTAATTAGCTTGTCCTCTTCCTTCACTCCCAAGTTTCAAGTTTACTTAAACATTGCAAATTAATATCCATGTTTTCAAAACAAATTGGTAAATTTATTGTCTTTTTTTTAAAAATATCCGTTCAAATGTTAAGAGCTTTGAAAACTCTGCTAGAGGACAGTAAAAAAACAGTAATATTTGAAAAAAGTCTCCGCAAAAAATACATGAAAAATTCTTGATAATTTTATGAACGCATACGCCAACAAATACTTTATTATTTACCGCAAGGGTGGCCAACCCGCGGCCCACCGGGTGTCTACTTGTGGCCCGTGGAGCATATGCACATTTTTTTTTGTTTCAGTGTACATAAAACCACCAAAAGAACATTCCAACATGGGTAGTTCGTATGGAAGCATGGAAGTATCTCAGCACATTGATTCAACTATCGTGACAACTTTTAGTAGACGTGAATTTATTGCCAGGAATTTTACAAATGTAACATTTCGAAATGTGTTGTGATGCACAGTCAAATGAGAAATTCAATCAGGTTGGTTTGAAAGAGTTTTACAAAACATATTTAGACAACGTGAAATATCATGCATTTTACAAACATGCTCTATCGATGATCTCGCTATTTGGAAACAACTTTTTAGTCGAATGAAGTATATTGAATCTCAAATGAGAACACGAATCATTGATGAGCATTTGGAAAACTGTTTGCGTGTAGCAACAACACCGATCGTCGATCAACATTGATGCACTTAGTTCTGACAAACAAAATCAGACGGCTCACTAAAATTTATTATATTTTGTTTATTTTTTATTATTATTTTTGTATTGCCTAACTCTAATCTAATAAATATGTTTGATTCTCATTTTTGTTCTTCTTAAAAAACAATATATTTCTTGTTTGATTTGAATAATAAAAGAAATTAATAAGAAAAAAATCTCATTTCTAAAATCCGGCCCGGCTGCTAAAAAGGTTGGCCACCCATGATTTACAGCATGAGTTTTTTTTTTCAATTGACTAAATCGAAAACGTCCCAACTGATTATTTCGTGTGCAATCAATCACATCTTTCGAAAACTTCTCGCGTAGAAATTTGAACGATTTCAATTTAATTCAAAATGTGTAAACGCTTTTTATACTATGTATATTGTACATGGATGCGAAAATTTCCGTCATTTGCAATTTCACACGACTCTCAAGTATTCGCTATTTCCAATTTGCAGCCCTTAATACTTTTAGGCAATTTACCAACCATTGATAAAAAATATTTAACATTTTTAATAAAAAATATCTCTGTAAGAAAAACTAGCATGATTGTTACTAGAGACACGTAATTTTTCCTTTTTGGTATAGATGTCAACTAAATACATATATGCTACTTTTTGCTTAATTTGCTATTGGTAATATTATTTTTTTTACTTTAGTAGAAATACTGACTTTAATTTTGGGTAAATAAATACATTTTGTTATATTGCTATATAATATGATAAATAATGTCAAAATTTAAGATTTCGACTGAAGGTGCTTGGTGGAATTTCAATATTAAATTTGAATCGTTCAAACTATGTACATTCTCACAAATTTCAAGTTCAAATGTCAGTTCAAGTTCATCCGTGCACTTGAATGCCTGAAGATGCCGAAAGGCGAAACCCGGGTCGTTAATGACAAAATTTGTGAGAATGTACATAGTTTGAACGATTCAAATTTAATGTCAAAATTGATTGAAATTTATCACTATTTTAAATCAAATATTACAGTAAAACAAAAAAAAATAGTCACTGTACTGACAGATGTAGATCAGTAGCAAGATTGATTGAACTTCGGTAAATACACAGTGACAGTCATCAATGTCAATTTTCTGTCTTGAATTCGTCAGCTGGTGCATTTGTTGTACCAGTGCGGCAAAAAAAAAATTATCGTTAATTATTATTAATGCAGATTTAATGTCCCCTTTTATTCATGTCTTATTTCATTTGTGTCAGTCAGACTGGCGTAAATGCATCTATATTTTTAAATTGAAATTATCTAACATGCAAGATAATTTTCCGAGAAAATTATAAACTAAAAATTAAGTCTAGCTGATAACAGTTAATTTTAAATCGAAAAACCATACAGCGTTTATCTCGTTCGGTACAATTAAATACTTAGTTAATATATCAAATTATTTTACTTGTGTATTTTGGCATGGGTTTTTGTATCGATAAACACTTTTAGGCTCTCAAATTACAGTAACAATTAATAGAAAATCAATCAGTGTTTCACAGTGGGCAAATTAGACAACGCCCACCAATTTATTTTGTAATTGAGTTGATAACATGTCGATTAAGTCTAACGCGAACAATAAATACATTTAGCTTTGTCTATTCACACATTCATTAAATATCTATTGTGCGTATCTTAGTAAAAAAGTTTTTATTGAAGAGTCGATTACTTAAAGTATATAATATTAATCACAATCAAAGTGTGAAATCTCGTCAATGTATTATTCAATAGTTGATGGTTACATTAACTAGTAGTTTTAAGTTTTAGTTGAATACTTACATCATTAAAAATTATAATTACTTTGACTTTTCAATGTGTAAACTAGATAGTTTGTGTATTATGTCACTGACAAGCGCTTGAAAGAATAGAAGTGACATGACGGCTGAGATTATGTTATTATACCAAAAAGTGATAGTCAAAGTAGCAATAAAATCACGTCTAAGGCTATGTTACGTTATATTTGTTCAACGGAAAGAGGGCAAGAATTACAACAAGACGTTGATATATTTGAAGTTATTTTAAATAAAATATGACAAAAAACACAACAACTGCGCGATTTCGCGCGCACATCAATGATGAGTGTATAGTAAGACTATGAGCGCAATCGTGATTATTTTTTAGGTTGTGGATAATGAAGTCAATTCTCCTTAAGTTTATCTCATGTGACTTTTAAAAATTCTCATCGGGTATATCTCGTATAATCTTTCAACTTAAAAGTATTTGACGCATTGGCGTAAGCTGTAATGTCAAATATATATTTTTTTAATGCAATTAATATACACATTGACTAGCTAAAGTGTAAATTTTTGCTCTTATTTATACTGTAAATATGGCTAAAATTGACAATGGCATTTTATACTTTATCCGTAATTTATACAAAAAACCTCATATTGTATCTAACGAAAACGTTTTATCGACATTTTTCAGCAAAAATAAAATGAAACTATATTTCAGCTTATTAATACAGAACTTTTTTTCTAATTTACATACGATTAAGTAACTTTCTATCTTTTTTTTCTTGACCTTTAGCCAAGTGGTCACCGCTTTTTGGCTTAGTGTTCCAGGATTCAGATCCTAGTACGGACAGTATCATAAATAAATTTATGAATATTTTTTAAAATTGGACAGCTGCGATGATTTCAATACCTGTTACCTTTATGATTATTAAAATGGCCCGAATTACTAAGATACTTTATTTAAACAATATTTTTTCATTTACGATTATGTATATTTTAATAAAATTGTGAAGCATATTAACCCCTAATGAAGCACCGCAAGAAATTGTTTGGTGTGAACTGATTTTGTGCCTTTCGCTCAACCTTTCACTTTGAAAAGGATAAGGGAAAGAAAAATGATAAAAGGAAAATGATTAGGAGAAAGCTGATTGCGGTCTCTCTACATTGCGTTCTGGATCGAGTAGAAAGGAGGCGAGGTTTGATAAAAATATCGCAAACATTTTCATTCTTTGAATACAATTCTATACATCGAGTGAAATAATAATCTTTGAACAATAACATTACTATTGAATATAAAATGATACGAATGTAGTCCATTTAAATTATTTTGTTTTTGTATCTCTATTTAGAATTTTACGTGTGATATTTAAAAAAATGCTATTATGCATTGTGATGTCTGAAAATTATTTACTACCCTTTGATCCTTCAATAACTGGGCGTAGCGAGAGCGATTAGTCCTGTCTTAGCCCTATCCTTCAAACTTTATTCTTCAAAACCCTTCAAACCAAAGTTCTTTGAGTCTCCTACACCGCTGATGTTTAAATAACGTGAAATTAATACGAAAAAGTGTTTTCAAAACAAACAAACAAAAAAATCGGTATAATTTCTGTCCATCTATTGTAGTAAAACTGAAAAGCTTCGAGAATGTAAATGTTATAAGGATAGTATTACACTTTAATACGATCAAATTTGTTTAAGATTGTTTTTTTTTTTTTTTGCTTAGACAAGTTTATATTTTATGTAAATTGTTTGCGATATACGACAGGTCATAAAAATTTTACGCTCTATCAATATTTTAGGCAAGCAAAATTTCTCATCAATTTTTTTACAGTCTTTATTATTTATACGAAACGTCCCACGGGTGCTTTTATGATTAGCAAGATCATACGCGCTCTATAAAAAGAATCTTATTTTTATTATGCATATTGCAGAAACGATTTCGCTACGCCACTCGAGAGGAAAATACTGATTTTTAATTTAACAGAGATTTTAATTTCAATTTAAAAATAATACATTATTATCACCAGACTTAACACAGATAAATTGTTTATTTTTTTCGCTTCTAAATTAAATGCACAATATTTTATTTGAAATATGATTTAAATTTGTAAAGAGTACTTTGCATTAAATTACATTTCAATGTGTTAACTATTAGTTAGAAAATAAATAATATTGCAAGCACTCATTCCCAAAACAAATCTGAGATCAAATAAAGCTGATATCTGATATGTATCTTGTCAGGAATTGAAACGAGAATATTAAATCATTTTCGTTGAATAGATATGTTACTTATAAGGTATAAAAGCTTTATACGTATTGTCGAATACAAAATGCAAATTATTGTCATTATAAAATATTTTAAAACTGACTGTAGTCACTTTGACGCAAAGCTTTTCCAGCTCAGTGGTTTTTTTCAATTTTTAAAAGAGGTAATATGATTCAAAATGTTGATCACATCTTCTAGGAATTTCTAGGTATGAACAACAAGCTGCAAAAATCGACCTCGAAAATACGACTATAAATAAACTGTGTATCTTCCGCCGGAAATTCTGATATTGTTGTTAAGAGAAATTACAATATGGTATTTTGTATATGGAAAGAGCGTAGATCTTAATTTATAAGAGAAACTCTTTTATTCGAAATAGTTTTTGGTGTATTTAAAGTACATGTTACCAAATTTAAACATTTTAATTGTGATCAACTTTATTACGTTGTGGAATACACCCTGTACGAAGGTTGTGAAACTGCGGGTAGTGATTAAAGCTTGTCGGTTTTCAAACATCGGTTTTAGGCTAAATTTGTTACAGTCGAAAACCGGTTTTTCATCTTCGTAACCGGTTGCGCCGAATTTTCACATAAAAGAGTATATAAACAAAAGGACTGCAAATTTGGATCTTTTATTTGATGGCTAAAAGACCATATGCCCCACATCATTACTCAGCGAAAGGGTATTTTCGATTTCAGGAACTTTTGTTACAAAACGGTCAGTGGACACTTTGTGTTTTCTTAAATCATGTGTTCTGAGGAGTGACACAAAATAATTTCTTGTTGTGTATTATTATGTATATAAATAAACGACATATAAAATTTACTTTTTCTCTCTATTTTAATTAAATTATCCATTTTTCGTAAACCTTCGAAAACCAGATAAAACCGGTTTTCGAACAATATTAACATTTGGAAACTGGTTTTTCAAAAGTTGGTTTATGTACATATAAGCCCTAGTAGTGTACATATTGCATTTTTTTACATATAAGTACTACATGATACATACTAATGTGTTTCCATTAATGACCAACTGGGCATAAAACTGAGCATCTTTTTAGAAGTTTTTTACGAAAACTTTTTATTTTTCGTATGTTTCGTTTTATAGTATGATGTCTGAAGGGGAGACATAAATATGACAGGCATATTTGAACAAAATATCATAAATTGATTAAAAAATCTAATTATGAAATCGTTATCGCAACTAAATAATATATCTCATGAATATTGACCACTCGGTTACAGAGCTTGTATATTTTCTTTATTAAAAAAGAATTATTAATTCATAATTTTAAAAGCAGAGGTGTTTTAAAAAATTATCATCAGTTAATAATTAATTCGCTTGGAAGTAAAATAATTTAATTAAAATGGCTTCCTTACTCTTAAAATTATCATGAAACATTATGAAATCCTTCCACCTTGCTAATTGCTTACTAATCAAGTTATATTATAACATCGAGGAGCTTTCCTCGGCAACAAAAAGGGTTTTTGAATAATACAACGTAAAATCCTTTATACGACAGGATTAGGGGTCCACATTTTGTTTGTCATCAACACTCTTTGTTTATATATTATTTTCGCGTCTGACTTTGGGGTTGACAAACTTTGAAGTGCATTATATATCACTGAATTTTGTGGACAATGTCTCTAGCTACGTCAAACACTTTACATAGTCAATGATACTTAAAAATAAAATTGCTTTTTTGGCACATCAATTATAAACGTTCTCTTATTGTAATTTAAAGTATTTCAACGAGATCTGTTTATAAAAATGGTTTTAGATCACTCTCTCTCTCTTTTTAAAAACGTAAAAATAGACATACGGTTAAGCTTTTCCTTTTTCTTTTCGATTTCACAGTTTAGTAATCCAATAATGAGCATACTTTGAAAAATAATTATTTTTAAATTCATTTATAAATTCAATACAGATTCATTAATTCAGCGATCGGCTCGCTCGTCGTGACATATAAAAAAGATTGTGTTAGAAGTATTGCATTGAGATAACTCTTTTTGTGAACTTGTCTTCTTCAAATACAATAAAACTTCAACAAAAGATTTTTACTCACTGATCCTGATGCAAGATTTTTTTATTCAGAAATCGAATCAATTTTCAAATCAATAATCTAAATCCAAATTATATTGATTTATTACATAATGCAGATACGGTATGTTAGTTGATAAACGATACTAAAGATCTTCGATAACATTATGGAAGTTCATTTTTAATCTAAAAATTAAATTTGATAACTTTTTTATTCTAATTTTTGTGCTACAGAATGTGACGCGTGATTCGCTTCTTTGAGAAGCATTATCAGACCATTGCAACGTTAAATTAAGTAAAAAATAGAAAAATATTTTAAATACTCTTTTTTATTCTAGTAATCAGATTCCGATTTAACATATAATCAAAAACGATATTATTTGCTGTTTGGCGATAAAATTATTATGAGTATATAAAGTATCAAAAATAACATCAAACACGTTTATTTTACATTATCCTACGATTACGAAATTTAAGTGTGAGAGCTAAGTGTTAACACGGCCGGGACAAGAAAAAAACAAAATTATTCAACTTTTTCGGCTTCAAGAACCTACCAAAGAAGCTTTCAGCTCGTAACCGCTGGGTAATGACAAAGCATAAGGGGTTTCCAAAAGAAAACATACAGTATGCTTAGCAGTTTTCGGTCTTAGAAAACTTTATTTTTACGTTCAAAATAAATAATTGAAATTAAGTATTTATGGTATGTATGTATATCCGAATATGAATTTTAAATTTTCATTTCTATGCGAGCGTAAAATTACATTAAAAGTATAGATTGTTTTTATATTCAAGCATTTAAACATAAATTACAATTAAACGTTACATTTTTATCATATTATATTTGAAAATGTTTCTACTATCGACATTTTTTGAGTTTTACTGAAAAGAGTACTGATTATAAGTATTACTTTTACTTATCAAATAAATCTCTTAATAAATAATAAGAATATAATAATTAAGGCATTAACGTCTGTGATGTCATAAATTCCCTTCCAGGGGTCTGTCGTTGAGTGTTCAGTTGCGGAACTCACGGGATCGAATGCCGATGCAATAGTGTCATGAAATGATTTTTTTTAAATAGATTTATGAACTTCTGTTCGAACTACGAAGTATTATACTAATCAGTTTTATGGTGTTCATTGTCAATACTTGGTAGAAAGGCATTATATTCAATAAATGAACACTCATTTGTACTTATCCTAATTTTATTTAATATGATCAAGACTGGTTTCGCTTAGGACGAGTATTGTCAAGGCATGAGACAAACCGGACCTGATTATAATAAATAAAAGAGGAGTTAGTTCAAATGAGTGTTTTATTTTTTGAATACAAGGTACAAGCCACTAGTTTTGTGTATGTCGTATTACACTATATCTTGAGTTGAATAACTAGCAGTTCTTAAAGAAAATTGTTGTTAAGATAGACTCCATTATAAGCCCACGTGTTTTACAAAAGTATCGGACATGGTAAAAACATATTAATACATATATAAATAAAGAATAACTTTTTTAGTCAATCGCTTAGTATTTCGTTTAATCCAATGTTTCAGATATTTGACAAGGCAATGAAGAAACTATGTTTCAAATATTTTTTTGAACCATGTCCGCTCCCAAAGTCGATTAGCATATTTAACAATAGCTAGTTATTAGCAAGTGTAATAGTAGTAGGATGGAGAGAAAAAGTAATAGTTTATAAATCGCTTAAATGCTAAATACTAAAGATCAGGTTAGTGTTGGGTAGAGAGAAAAATAAAATATCACAGAGATCTATCTATGCATCGTGATGCAAATTCATTAACTAATAATATACATAAAAAAATATAATACAATCTTTTATTTTGAAGACCGAAACCTTTTAACGCACAACCAAGTGAACAGCAGTCCAATAGCACTAAACATTAGGCTAGCGTACCGCTTAGAACTATTCTATTCTAAAAACTAATTAAGGAATTAAATAACTATTTGTTTATTTTCCAGCTTATGATATTTCTTAAACTAGGTCATCCTGTATATGTGACTTCTTATTTAATGCATGCAGACTTTGAGCAACTAAAATTTTGCTCGGGAAAAGTTTCCAGCCAGTAACTTAGGTCTTAGATAATAGAAAATCACTGAGCTACCAGTTTTGCGTATGCGGTTTGTTATTAATGCAGTTTGCTTCGTGCTTAAGTTGATTTAACTTAGGTAGATTGAACTATATTTAATTAAAGCTTTTAACTTGTTCGTTTAACGTTTTTGTTATATTTGTGCCCAACAGTATTATTCGTATATTTGTATATTTTTGATTATATGGCACAATTTTATTTTAAAAAAATTATTAAACCGCAACTTATTATAAATTATAAAGCAGTTAGAAGAAACAATGTTTTGAAAATGTGTTTTTATAGCTTTCTTTTAAGACATTTGCTTATAAAAGGTTCAAAATCATGAATGGACAATATTATAACACGAGATATACATATCTGTTTCAGTGATTTATTTTGTACAATTTGCAGTCTTCATGTGATTGTCGTGAGCATTAAGCCCATACTGAAGTACCGTTATTAGTCGTTACTGCGCAACTCACTGCTTCATAAAGACTTTAAAATACTAAATTCGCGAGTTGAAATCTCTGAAAAGTTTTACAGCGAGGTAGACAAAAATCATAACCCAACTATCCAGTGCCGACAAACAAATTATATAATTCTTGAAACTGCTCACTGGTCAAATCTGTTGGCATTCCCATGGGCTTATCCTTTTTGCCAGCAGTGGCTTTGGACTCAGTGATGCATTTATATCTTATATAAACACGAAACTTTCATTTACTAAGCGTCAGTTCAAGTTCATCCGTGCACTTGAATGCCTGAAGATGCCGAAAGGCGCAACCCGGGTCGTTAATGACAAAATTTGTGAGAATGTACATAGTTTGAACGATTCAAATTTATTACCTATATTTCTTATTATATAACACTCATACTTTAATGCATGTTTTTTTGTTGATTACTTTACTGTTGTATTGCTGTAGCAATAAATAAAAATATATATTCAGAACTCACTACTGAGAGTCATTAAATCTTCTTTTATAAAACTTTTTCCGAAAAGCAATGAAAAGCTCAGAGTTGAAGCACAAATTTACAGTATGCGTTTGAAAAAAGCGACAAATTGATGTCGTATTTTTTCTGGTTTTTATTTTACATAAAACGCCACATTTTCTTTTTCTGTTTCTGTAATGCGAAGTTGGAAACCAGTTTAGAAGTGAAAAATATTATTTTATTTTACGGCTTGTTGACTATACGTCGAGAATAAATACATAAATGTTGTATTGTTATGCCGCGAGGGCTTTCGGTGAATGATTTATTTCGCTGTTTTTTGATGGGGTGACAAAAAGTGGGCAACACACGGAAAAAGCGTCAAACAACTAAAAGAAATATATTGACGTCGCAACATCAAAGGAATTAGTTATTAATGAATCATACATCGATCAAAATCAAAACAGTATTCTATGTGTTCTCTTATTGTTTTGAAATAACGCCGAAGGTAAAAATCAATCAATTCTGTAATGGTTGGTAAACCCCCAAACACTTTTACACCTTGTACTTGGAAAATTTCGTAACGCAATAGTATGTAGTGGTTTCAAATAATTATCTCCAGTGTATCATGACATTAATAGTGTATTTAAAAAAAATGGTTACAGGAAAATAATATCTTAAGAACGTCAGTCAATTACGTTATTTGTAAGTTTTTCGGACGAACTTTTTTAATGAGTTTATTATTGCGTTAGGAAAAATAATATTTCTAATGATCCAATCAACTTGTGATTGTACAAAAATTTAAAGCTCTTGTAAGTTGCATAAAATTATCATTATTTCTATGATCTCAATAAAAAAAAACAGCACTTCTTCCATAGCAGTAAAATGATCAAGTATGTGAATTCATACGACGGTATCTTTAATACTGACAAAACTTGTTGCTGTAAATGGCTGTTTTTTTTTTTTAATTTGTAACAGATTTATTACAACTCTATACTTAAGAGAAGTTCAACAAAGTAAAAGCAGATAGCGTAGCCAAGTGCCCAATAAAAATGCAAAGCATTTATGCATTATGCGAAGTTTTATTTCTACTAAAAGATTATTTTTTTAAATATCACATGAATCAGAACCCATTTTTGTCCTTGTGACTGTTATTATGGGTGCATATGTCCGACTCGGCCACCCATCTCAAGACAGAAGAGTTTAAAAAATACAATATCGTTCTAGCTCTCCAAATGTATAATTTCCTAATATTTTTCAGGAACTCAACGAAATTTCATTAAGTATGTATTTTCTTAAACGTATTTCTTTTATAAAATTTAGGCAACACCACTCAGATATTATGACTAAGATTCAATATGTATTTCATCTTCATTGATATGAATAAAAATACGAAAAACAGTATTTTTAGGAGTCTAAATTTTCATTATTAATACTAAGCTATCAATCAAATAATATGAATAATTTATGTAAGAGATCTTATTATTTATTATGTAAGAAAAATATTTGTTCACGTAATGAAATTTATAATTGACTAATTATTTTTGGATCTACTTCACGAGTTTATAAAATTTTCATTCAACGTTATTTTTAGTTATTGTGTATACAAAATGAAATTAATTAAAAATACAAAAAATTGTGTACGAAGCCGTCTAAATATCGAGTGACCTTTTTTAACAACTTGTCGATTAAACGGGATACCTTTGTTTGGCCGCAAACAAATATCCAAGCCAAAAAAGTTCTCATACAAACGCTGAAAATGTTATCTGGATTATTTGAATTTCATTCGTCGTTTTGCAATAAAAATCTATCAAAGACTTTTCTCGACAACAAACCCGGTGGAGAAAATTACCAACAAGTTTCTATCGAGTGCTTAGTTAGCATAAACCTATATTGGAATGATGGAAGTTTGTATTCGACGCCTGCTTGAAAAATGTTAGTGATTTTTTTTAACGCAATCTGTTTCCAGATTTAAGTATTGTTCTTAAAAATCTATTTTCAATGTTTTGTGTTTGTATTCTTTATCACTTTTAGCCAATAAGCTTTTAAATTATATAATAATACTAATAATACGGCTTATTCTGTCATTGTTCAATCAAATTCAATTATAACAACAACGAGACCAAAACAATTGAGAAAATTTGACTTTGCATATTGTACGTAATAAACTTAATTTATTCAGTTTTTAATTCCATGAAATATTACTATAATTACATTTCCATTTATGAATACAATAATGAAACAATAAAAACTTTAGTTAAAATTGATAACTCTCTATATAAAAAAAAAACTAGGTAAATAAATAATTCGTTTATTTTGTATGCGGTTTTTCAAAAGTACTTACTGTTGTTACCATCACTATTCATTATGGCATTGCACTCTTCTTGCAGGGTATATTCCGCTGCATTATACCTCTTCAATGACGCTTTAATAGTGAATAAGGTAAAAAATAGATAAAAACTAATAATTGCCAATGCAAAAGATATTTTTTTCAATATAAAGCTACTTAGGATCAACTGGAGGGGAAAAAACACTGCCCACATAATTAATATTAATATAATCAAACTATAAGTGAAGTCGCCTGCTGTGGCCCAGTTGGTTAGAGCTTGCTCTACCGATCACGCAGGTCTGGGTTCCATTCCCAGTAAGATCACAGTGAATTATTAAATTCAAAGTTGTGATCGAAGACTGGGTGTTTGTGATGTTAATTCATATCATTTTCTCTCCTCCCATTCTTCTGATCCTTTCATAACTGGGTGTAGCAATAGCGATTAGCCAACCACTAGTCCTGTTCTAGCCTTATCCCTCTGTCCCTACTACTCACTTAGAAAAAAGTGAGGTTGAGCGACTGAGTAACAAACAGTTCTCGTAGAAAAACTTCTTTTGAGATACCTCCATTAGGAGGCCATATGCTCCACATTGGGAGCGGACATGGATTAAAAAAAAAAAAAAAAAGTGAAGCTATTATCAAATGCAACCTCAAATCTAATTATGAAGAAAAGGAATAATATTTTCGCAAAATAAGTCGGAAAAGTTTTGGAAGAACTATTTTTGTCAAGCCAATTCTGGAAGATATATTCCATCGTGATTATTTCTGAAGAATGGCTAATTGATACTTGAATGATACTCTTTTTTTTAAATTAAATAATTTCATTTTCAATAATGTAGAATTGTACGTCAAACATTTCGCTCTTTATAACTTTTATATTTTTTAAAATATCCTGCCAAAAACAGTTGCTTTCAACCATTAAAAAAAATATATTAAAAATTAAAGCAATTTTTATGATTAACATAAAATAATAAGGTAAAGACAGCATTTATTATAATTAAAATACAACAACGTTAAATTTGGTAAATTTCTACATTCAAAATAATTTAAAAATGTTTTAGCTATTTTATATGAAACATCGCATCCATCTTTTGTATTTTATTGTGAAGAATGTATTACACTAATACAGTTTGGTAAACACACAAATTCAAAGTTTTTGTTTAGCCAAAACCTTCATACAAACTAAATATGATAAGTTTTAGCGCGTTTTTTGCAGTATCTTTATACAAACTATCGTATTATGTTGTGATGTCATTTCTTTTTCTCCCATCAAGTTTTTAAAACGGGTGTAGCAAGAGTGATAAGCTAATGAATTGTTGTTTTTTATTGGCATCTTTCTATCCATACCCTTTTCAAAAAGTAAAAGGTTGAATGACACTTCTCATTAAAAAAACTTTTGTTGAGAGGAACACATATACTACGGTATACTTATTAAAAGCGGATATTGTTAAAATCATTATAATCTGTTTGATGCGCGTATTTTTATGTTTTAAAAAATCTTCTAAAAATGATAAAATTTATGTTTAAAAAGTCACTGGCAATCTAGTAAAAATCATCTGGTGATCTACTCAATGAACATTATGGTTCATATGTTCTACAGCATCAGCGATATAATTTTCTCGCCTTATTAGTTTCAAGTGAAAATAATAAACTCACCCTTATGGTAACCTCTGACGTGGGAAAGTTTCTAAAAATATCAAAAGTCTAGAGGTATTCTGTCGGAAGATATTGGTATTGGGAAAAGGGGAATGAGCACATTTTATTGCCCAACCAAATGAAAGGTCTTGAAATTTCCCATTCAATATTTTAAGGCAATGGACTTTTTAAAGTTTTCGAATTTATTTAAGATCTTGGAAGCTTTAAAAATTTAGACTTTACTTAAACGTTAACGTCCGTAATTTGAGAAAACTTTTGTTTCTTCTTTATCACTACATTACAGTAAAAGCTTTGTTTTCTGTTTGTATAATATATGTGTGTATACACATTTACATATATAGATAGATAAATCAGTAAAAAAAATGTCCGTATTGCTTCGGTTATGTTTTGAATATTGTGATTTTAAATAATATAAATAATATAATTTTAAATGTGTATTTTACATTATGGATAAGCTTATGAATCCACTATCTAAAACCATGTGCGTTACTGAAGGCAAGACTTATCATTTTTTATTATTATAAAAAATTCTCATGTACTAATTTCGCAAATTATTATTTAATATTTGAAAAATTTGATATAAATTTGTACTAATTCCCATTTTTATTTATAAATATCAGGACCGGTTTTACTCATGAGAATTATCAGCCAGATTTTTATTTTACTTTTTTAATATATTGCGTTCCCACCAAGTATTGACAGTGGACACTCTCAAGGTAATTATTTAATTATTACTTTTAAACTTATTATACTAAGGTTACTGTTATCTGTTTTACTACAGTAAAATTTCTCATAAAAAATATAAATGATAGCTTATTTCTTCCTAGTGCCATCGGCAAAAAAATCTATTTACCAACTTTTTCTGACTGCATAATATATGTTATTTCACGATATTTCGGTGTGTAACAAACGTGTAAGAAATGTTTGCTAAGCTTTTTCGTCTGCTGACATAATCTTGCCATTATACATCGTCCTGGAGAACGATATCCCTAAAGTGACATAAATATACCTTAGTGAACTAACCAACGTGAATCTTACTTACTTAAGAGTAAAAGAGCTTACGTTCTTAAGAAGTCAAAGACTTATTTCATGCTGCATTAAATCATTACTTATTTCACTTTAATTCTGTTATATGACTTCCTTTTTTCTTTCAGTCTTTGTCTCATCTAATTTCAAAAACTTAAATAGGCCTGTATCTCATAAATTACAATCTCGTTATTCAAATATTGCATTTTTTGTATTTATTTTTCTACCATGTCCGCTCTTAATGCAGTTTATCTCAACAGAAGTGTTTCTACGATAACTGCTTGTTGCTCAATCTCTCTTTTTTTTAAAGAAAGTAGGAATAGAAAGATAGGGCTACGACAGAACTAGTAGTTAGCTAATCGCTCTCGATACGCTCCGTTTTTAGGATAGGATGGGTGGGGGGAATTTAAGACATCACATACGTCAATGCATTCGAACATAAATTAATAAATCGATTGAAAAATCAATTTATAAAACTGTCCGTACTGGTATTCGAACCCGTGACATCCGTAACCAAAGCCACATGGCGTTGAACACTCGACCACACAGGCGGGATATTTCAATAGCGATGTATATTTGTTTTGATTTATCACTTATTTTACGGCGCAGCACACTCTCTTTATCATCGCATGCGCAGAAAGAGTGTGCTCAAATGTAAGTTTACAGTCTTTTTACGTACTACACAATCGCACAACTTTCTCTGTGTGTCTGTGCGTTGTTCACATATATATAAAATTAATTTATTCCGTTTAAAGCGCACAACACATTCCGTCTTATTCAATTCAATTCCTATCTAACAATTCTTAAAAAACGGGGCGTAGCTAGAGTGATTAGTTAGCGACTAGTCCTGTCCTATACTTATCTTTCTTATCTTACTCGTTTCAAAAAAAGAAAGGTTGAGCAATTAAATAGCAACTCTTTTTAGTAATCAATACTTTTGTTTAAATACTTTCATAAGGATATAAAATACTTTACATTGAAAGCGTACATGAGTTGAAATATTTTTTTTTTTAGTTTTTACACGATAAATTATTTTTTTGTTCATTAATAAAATACAATTTTACTTATACAATATTAATCATTGATGCAAAAATTAAGAGCTGTATCCATAGAACAAGGTTTGAATTTCACGCAGTTTATCTCTTCTTTGATGTAAATCAGCCATTCAGTGGTCAGTAGGTGTACACCCAAAGTTGTAAATAGGTTTGTTTTGATCCTTCAGTGTTTAAACATATATCTTATGTCTGTCAGCCATTGGCTATCTATTTTAGTGGAAATGCGTAATAGACGAAAAAATCTCTATAACAGATATTTAAACTTTTACAATAACACACCAATAAATCAACGATATTTACCAAGAATATTCTTTTTCAACCATTTTTCTAGACAACTTTGCAGATTTGTATGTTGTTAATATATGTATGTACCTTTAAATAAAAAACAATATTTTGGCAAATGAAGTTACAAAAAAAATGTTCTTATATTAAAAAAAAATTGTCAGTTAATTGTTTATTTTACATCACGATTTCAGCGGAAAATTAAATATATTTTTTAAATACATATTCGTTCCCAATGTGAAGCATGTGGCCTTTTAATGGAGGTATCTCAACAAAAGTTTTTTTACTAGAATTGTTTGTTATTCAGTCGCTCAGCCTCACTTTTTCTGAGAGATTAGTAGTGATAGAAGGATAAGGCTAGGACAGCACCAGTGGTAAACTAATCACTAACACTACCCTCAGTTGGGAGGGAATTTTAAGACACCATGCCTTCGAACAGAAAATCGATAAATCGATCTAAAATATTCTGTTCGTACTGGAACTCGAACCCGTGAGATCCAGCACGGAAGCCATCAACACTAACCGCTGCACCATAAACATATTTGATCGCTATACAAGAACTTTCACCGCTATAAAAAAAAACAAAAATAGATACAAATGTATGAAGCGTTGTTTTTATTATTTCTATGATTATTTTTTTCAAGTATTAACGGTTACCATAAATATTCGCTGTTAAAAAATAATAAAGTTCATTTTCATTAACAACCATGCTTCATTTAAAGACGTTGTTTTAATACAGCGAAATGAAATTTTTTAAATCCTTTAAAACCAATCACGTAAAAATTTTCTTTTAAATCTCAATTTTCCCCTAAGGCCCATAATCTTTTATAAACAAAAAAACCATTATTTCCACATCGTCAAGCTGAACGGTCGCTTCAATTGCTTTCGTATAATAAGAAAAACGCTACGAAATCTTCGACGATAATCTTTATGGTAAAGTAATCCTTTTGGGATATCGTTCACCGGTTTTATAATCGATCATATTCCCAAAAACTCATTACTTTTTATTTAAACGCGATTTCCACTTGATCAAGCTTAAGTATAATCGCACTTGTCTCTGCTCGTAAGATGTTTATTCCATTGTTTCAAATCTTCAACCTTTATAAGGATAATCTCAGTTTATGCGAATTTCAATATTGCCCGAGAGTAAATCAAGAAAGAATGAACAGAGATCGGAAAACATTTGTATCTCTGAAGTGGACATCTGAAAACGTTACCTTTGACATTTTACATACCATTGTCAATTTTTCAGTATATTTAAAACTCTCGTAATTGTTGGTATCCCACTTATTGTATTATTTTATTTCTAAAGGTATCTATATTGTTAATTTTTCGTCATCGCTCTTCCACTCAGAGAGAATGGCAAGATTACTTTTAATCGATATCTTATTTCGTCTTAATATTTGTATCGTATATTTATTCAATGTTTTGATAACTGGTAAATAACCAATCCTTTTTATCAATGACAGAAATAAATATTAAAATATATGAGCTTAGTAATGTTATGGATATATATATTTTTATTAAAACACTTTATTATTATTTAGATGTTGTTTCAACATTATTCAATAACATAGTTTATACACTTTATAATAAATCACTTAATCTTATTAAATTAAAATAATATCGATGTGAGTATTGATGAGTTTCTACTAAGCTGTTACACCTTTCGATTTGAACTCTCAATTTAAACTAAAGAGAAGGAATTGGATATTGGTTTAGTCTGTTGAAAGGTTTACTGTTACAAGTTATGCCATAGAGAGTTAACATAGCACAGAGGTTAATGTTGTGTATACATAACAGTAATAATATTACATAAGTTATTTTTAGACCTGATATGTTAGTTCAGAGAACCAAGGCGCGTGCCTTATGCACATATAAAATAATCCATTACTTCTCTGTTATGACCATCTCGAAGAATTAACAAAGTTTTTAGATAGTTGTAAATTTTGTTATGTTCCTCTTGAATAAGTTTAAGTGAAGTTCCTGACTCACTTGAATGTGATCTTTGGGTCAGCTCTCTCGAACTATCTTTCGAAAATAGATCTGTGGTTCTCGATGTAGTAATTATGTCAAGCTAGTTACTTTAATGGTATATTTTAGTTTAAGATGATGTTAGAATAAATAAAAATTTATAAAATTAAATTTAATAAGAATAAGTACAATAATTTGACAAAGTTACTTCCATGTGGGAAGTAGATGAATATACATATAATTAAGTGCGATGCTCTTATTTATACAAGTTTGCTTAGGTGAGGCGCTGGTGTATGAGTAATAATACTTCAGAGTAATATATCGCATATTGTATGTTTTTTTCTTTACTTTTTGTTTGTGCTGAGCACTTGAATATGTGCTGTGATAACCGATAAAGAAGAATGATTCTTTTTATTTTGATACGTTTATTGAATTTGAGAGTTTTAATAAGTTTCAATTTCAAAATGTGGTACAGAGCATAAAAAAAATATTTTAATCAGGCTGAATAATAATATTATATAAGCTTCTTTAAGACCTCCAAGGTTCGAGTAAACTCTGGTGCGCGCCTTATGCGTACCATTGATCGTAACAAAATTTCTGTCGAGATACTCTTTTAGAAGTAATCTATAACATGACCAAGTCCATGCTTATGTCACAACTCCATTGCTTTTATTTAATGTTAACCTTATTAAAGAATGCTAGCGAGTTAAGATTATTTCAAGAACGTTACCTTTAATTAAGTCTTCACATATACAAATATTCAACTAAAGGCACCGTTGCACCTTTAAGCGATGACTTAATATGTATTTATTATATAATACAGATTCCCCAGATTGTGTTAGATTTTTGAGAGTGTACGACGTTTCAATTGTAATGTGATTTTATTAATAATTATTAATGTAAGGTAGAGATGTTTTTTTAAAGTAATATAATTCTGCAGATGTTTTAAAATTATAAAATATGAAAACTATTAATCGTAAGCTGTTTTTTAATATAAATACAGCGAAAATGGAATATTGTGAGCACCTCAATATACTTTCACTGCAACTTGCAATAGAAAGCTTTCAGGGGTACCTTTTCCGAAATGATTTTCTCATCGTATTATTCTTCGAAGCGCAGCGTACGTCAGATCTGTTGGTTTACTTCCTGACAATCCACCCTGAACGAGAGAATGCTTTCAATTGAAACGTAGCAGTCAATAATACGGTGATGGCGTTGTGGTGAAATATGAAATATCAAAATATACGACTACACCATTGCTTTGTGTGGCATTCATTAGTTGACAATATTCGATAAGCTCTGCGCGACATTTTATGTCATAAATATAATCTTCTGTTATATTTGAGAACATCAGTGCTTGTTATTTTTATTTTAAATCAGTAATATGTGTACAATATTGAAGGAATTTATACTATCTTCTCTTAGAATAATACACATTGATGTTCTTCAAACTTACGTACGGTTTTTCTTATTATTTAATAAATCAGTTATCTTTAAGTATTGAAATGAAAGAGCTAAAATAAAAATAACCATAAACTATGAAGCATACTTTAAACTTCAAGAAAATTCATGAATAAGTATTTAAATAAAAAAAAAACCCCGTAACAGGTATTTCGGGAATAAACTAATGCAATCGCTGGTGCCTTTGCATTAACGTGCTCCTTCACTTGCGTTTGATTAAAATGAATGTTTGAAAACGAGAAAAAATGTGTAGAAACAAATTGATCTTCACTTACACATTCGATAATGGATAAAAATGTTTTAAATGTTTAGACACAAAAATATGAATATTTAATGACAGGCAATCAGAGACGAATTACATACTCGCAACATTTTTTTTTATTTATAAGATTTAATTAAGCATTTCGACTGAGGGTGCTTGATGGAATTTCAATATCAAATTTGTATTGTTTGAATTTTGTACTTTTCCATGAGTTTTGTCGCTAACGACCCGGGTTTCGCTTTTTGGCATCTTCAGGCATTCCAAGTGCACGGATGTACTTGAACTGACGCGTAGTAAACAGTTTATATCGTTTATAAACAAAAATATATTATAAATAAATATATAAATAATATTATAAAAGTTAAAAGGCTATTAAAATGTAAATTAGCGAAAATTGGATGTATACAAGTTTCAATTATTTAAGTGGGTTTGTTATAATTATGGGGATTTTTCGAAAATATTAATGACCAGATAATAAGATAGGAATATTTAAAATAAATCTAGGGTTTTATCCGACCTATTATTAACTAACCTATTAAATTGGTATTATCTAAATAACAAGACTGAGCAGCTTTTGACAATTACTCATCGACATTTTTTATTTCAGTTGTTTTACATTCAATATTCATTCAACAATATTGACAGAATCATCAAAAAACAATATTATATTTACAAGGATATCGTTGACAAGAATAACATAGTCTGTATTTATTGAGTAGGTATGTATCAAATGATATTAACCACGTCACATAAGTATTATATTACTAGTCAAGTGCCAAATTTTACATTTTAATTGCCCTTCGCTCAAAATGCAGCTTAGTATTCTAATAGTGAAGGCACTTTTCGTAGCATTTTTTAATACGCATTATAATGACATTCTTAATTTTAGAAGCTTTAAGATTTCAAATGGTTAACAGCTTATTAAGAACGATGCCTGTATCCGAATGAAATATAATGCTTTGAGCGATGCCATCAAGTAATTTAAACTTCTAAATTTATCCACATTTTGCAGATAGCGTTATTAATTATAACGAAAGTCAAAAGTTATACCAACAGCGTACACTATAATGATAATTATAATATATTTACCGCTAGCAAGATTATGTTTATTTATAAGATACTTAGGTCACTGTAAATTTATTTTATCAAATGCGCATTGTCCTTTTTAGGGACCCAAATTATATTCCTACTACAAACACCTCTTTTCAACAACATTTATTTACCAAAATATTAGTTTGAAAAGACACCACGTATTTTGATTCGTGGTAATTAAACGACATTTCAAACCTGTTGTTGATTACGTTTTCGTGGGTTTTAATGAACAATATGAATGATTAATGTTGGGGATCGTTCATATTATCTTCCGTTGTTTTGTTAAATTCAGTCAGAATAAACCTATAACAGTTAAATAATACATTATAACTACCGGTAACCGGATAAAACAGCACCTGAAAATACAGAAATATGACAAAACAGAACAACAACGTCTGGCAGTAGTATGGTTTGATTCTTGCTGTTCCCATTGAGCCTTATTTTTATTTAATAACGTGAAATTTAGTGAAAATGGCAACGGTGAGAAGCAAAAATGTTGTACACATGTATGGAGTACATAATTAATTCGAACAAGAAAGCTAAGCCCTTGAAAATTATATTTTAAGTAATAATGAAGTCTACAGACCATCGTAATTTATAAAGTAGTGGACATGATAAAAGTAAAGGTTAATAATTACGTTACATATAACGAAGTTGTAATATTTATCTATGACGTTTTTATTGCGAAAACATATTTTCAATTATCGCTTTGTTTACGTATAATATTCTTTTACAAGAGCTCTCATCCAATTTAACGGGAATTTGAGCTCTGAATATCAACTTGAAGCACGACAGTGAGTCTTGCCAAACATTAATATTTACGACGACTCCACTAAAATATGTAAACAGCGTTTGAAAACAATCCTTGTTATGGTAAAAATGTCTTTCTTGGCTGCACACATATTTACATGGTTTCTTTGGTAAACGTTGTCGTGTAAACAACGCCATGTTATTGCACAAAATGTTTGTAAGTAAGATTTTTGTAGAATTTTGAAAATGTCTGGAAAATACTTGTTTTATTTACTCAAATGCTAGGGGTATAGAGAGCGTTTCATCCTTCCCCTCAATTTCTCATTTCCTACCTTACACCATCTTTGAATCGCTTTGAACATGCAACAACGCTGAATTCTGGAATTAAAGGCTTATAACATATTATAATATGCTATGCAATGATTTTCTTTATGATAATCAAACTTATTATAGCCTGCTGCGTAGTCGAGCGTCAACATCGTTGACTTAGAAAACGGAGGTCACGGGCTTGAATCGCAGTACGGGTAGTTTTTATAGATTGATTTATGAATTTCTGTCCGAACGCATGGATCTATGTGATGACTTGAATTCCCTCTTATTCCTCCTATTCTAAAACGGGTGTAGCGGGAGCGGTTAGCTAGTTACTAATCCCTAAGAGGTTGAGCAAATAAGTAAAACAACAGTTTTTGTAGAAAAAATCTTACCTCCATGTGAAAGCCATATGCTCCACATTGGGAGAGGACAAACGGAAAAAATACAGAAAAGTACTTGACTTGTCAACAGAACTTAATTTAAATGTTTTTTTTTGAGATGATAAGAATAGAAGGATGTGGCTGGGAAATTATCAGTTATTAACATATCGATCACAATACGCTTAGTTTTTAGGATCGTTGAAGAAAATTAAAAAAAATATATTTCTTTAACTGTGTTGTTTTATGATTTCTTTGAATTATTATAAACTTTACAATAAAAGCTATTTATGAAGTGTCAGTTCCAGTTTATCTGTAAACTTGAATGCTTCCAAAAGCTAGAAGACAAAACACGGTTCGTAAGCGATAAAACACATGGAAATGTACAAACTTTGAACGAGTTAATTACATTTAATTATCACTTTCAAGGTGTTCACTGTCAATACTTGGTGGAATGGCATTATAATAAAAATAATAAAACATTTTTAGTACTTTTTCCACATAAAATTTATTAGATCAGGACCGGTTTCGGTCATGATGAGCATTGTCAACTGATGTTGACAATGCTCATCATGAGCGAAACCGGTCCTGATCTAATAAATTTTATGTGGAAAAAGTATTAAAAATGTTTTATTATTTTTATTAACATTTAATTATACTGGTGTTATTTTTTTTTAATTTTAGTTTTTTGGCTATGTATACATACATAATATTTAGAAGTATAAGTCGATAAATAAGTAAGTTTTTTTTGTACATGCTAGAATTTTTACAAGACCAACCCTTAAAACCTTTTGTTGCATTTCGAATATAAAAAACTATCATTTGGAATTTATTGCACGATTAAAATTGATCAAGGGTAATTTCAAAATATTAGTGTCAAAAAACATTTCACATTCATAAACCTCAAAAAAAGAACACGTTTTCAAAGGAAAAGCATCATGTATTAATTTTAGAATATTGTTCATTTTTTTCTTTTACTATATTTGCTCCATGTACAGAGCATTCGGCAACACGCAGCATCTCTATGATACATATTATTTTAGCTAACTTAACAATTGTCTTTTATTTTAAATAGGTATATTCGCAATCAATAAATTCAAAATAAGTATTTCCAATGTATCATTTTGTTAAATGATACGTAAAATTATTTACCACCAGGGAATTTTAGTTTAATCTTCAAACATCGGATAAAACAATAATACTTTTAACCGACTAAAATTGGAGAGTCAAATTTAAATGATACGCATTTGCACGATGGTTTTGTAGATAACTTTTATATGACGTCACAGCAAAGGGTTCAAGTGTCTAATACTCTGGTCAACCACCTACAACTGTAGACCTTTTAGCAGTAGGTGTATCCACTAGGTAATTACGTTGGTTAAAGGGTTATATTTGTTTCTTAAATGAGTTTAGTAAAGGAGAAGTAACTGCTCAAAGTAAACTTATTAACTTATATTGCCAAGCACGACAAAACTAGATATATTTTTACTGCCACTTAAGTCACAAGGGGCCTTCCAAATATTACGACATCGACTTAAGAAGGTTTAACCCAATATTATATGACAATTTTCAAGTAAAGAAATAAGTGATTCATAGAAAATATCATGTTTAAAACGATCAAAAAATAATATTTATTGTATGGATTTTTTAATTTTCTTAGTTTATTATTAACGCTATATTTTAAATGTGTAAATAACTTTACTGCCCATTTCTAGTTATTAATATTGATTATCAAAATATGTATAAGGAATATTTAGGTTTTTTTTCAATATTGTATGTCCAATATAATAAAATTGAAATATTGGTATGATTTACAGATTTAAATTTATTTTTAATGCACGTGATGTCTTTTTATATAAGGTATACTATTCAATGTTAATGAAATACGAAAAAAAAATCTATAAATAATTCTGATTTTTTTACGGCAAACTGGATGATTTAGTATAAGGTAATTTTCTTTCTACGTTCAAAAAATGATAAAAATATTTTTTCCTTTCCGTCGTCTCATTTTCGTCTCACAAAAAAGGTGAGAGCTTTTTTTACCGCGTCGCAAATCTGAATTGCCAACTCTACTCAGAGCTTTTTCTGAGAATAAATATCCGTAGTAGGATAAGCTCCGGCGAAATGACATAAATGATTCATTTTTACAAAAAAAATAAATAACAGAATAGCTGACCACTTGGTACATGTGATCAGTTCAAGGTCTTTTTTATCGTTAGAACTGCCAATTTAAACTTGACACTGAAACACAAAATGAATACATTTCTTTTTATAAAAAAATACATCTCTTTTTATTTATATAACAGGTAATCATTCTCACTTCTTACTTTTTATCAATTCAGCAGCAGAATTTTGGTTCATTTAAACTTGTCCACTGTTTCTTTTTTTCGTATAATTTGACCACTTCTGTACTATTTGAGTTTTTTTAACTCTCCTAATGCCGTAAAAAACAATTGCCACAGTATTAAATTAAAAAATATTCCAATCAATCAGACTTTTTTCATTTAGTAGTTATATTGACGATGGTTAGTTATCGAGTGCACCAAAATATTGTCGCGATGAAATCTCTGCTGATTCAAATTTAATTAAAAATGGTTTAGCTTAGGGAACACAATATTAATATAATATAACCGTAGCCAGAGTCTTGGCATTTAGATTTTATATTCAATACCAAAACACAGTCTCTGAAAGTTAAAAAAACAACCTTGCATTTTCCGTGTTACAATGTAAAATAAATACCGCTTTTATTTAATGACGACAACTTTTGATTCTGAGAGATCCTTTTCTCTATTTATACTCGTATGGATATCTTATCAGTATTGAAGAGATTCCAGCAGTAATATAATAATATGAATTAATTAAAATTTCAGGTATTTATCAAATTCATTATACATATTAAGTTTGTTTTTTCGGTATTGATTTATTCGACCTGTGTTGTAATTTTTTGAATAAAAATACTGATATTGAATATCATTCCGATCTACCGGTTTTGATATATTTGTTGGGTATTGCAACCCTTAGCGTTGACACACTGCTATTGATAAATGGAGGTATTATTCAATTTTAAACTATTATCAATAAACTGATGTATTTTAGTTTATTTCCAACGACGAATGTATGAATTTTATTTCACTTTTCAAACAATAATATAAGTATAATATTTACATTCATTATATCCAGATCAGTGATCGCCAGTCAGTAGTCCGCAAAACTGTCTCAGCTACGCATCAAGAATACATAAACTTTTTTCAAACAAGCAGTAAAAGATATTATATTTTTTTACATATAAAATTAATCAATAATTATAACCATTCAATAATTTTAAAAATAGATTTAGTGATTGTTATTACACCCTTTTTTACGCCAAAAAACATCTTAGTGGTCCACAGGATTTAAAATTGTACGCTTAGTGGTCCACGAGGTTTGAAAAGTTGTCTTTATTGTAGATGACCAATTTATAATACCTAAATGATCAATTTATAATACCTAATATTATAAAAACAAGTTGACCATAAGCAAAAATTATAAAAATTAAAAAAAGGAATCGCTTGTGCTATAATAACACAATTGTTTTCTAGTAGATTTACAGTATTTGTAATATTGTCATTTTTTTTTCAATTTATTAAAAAAATGATAATATTCTTCGATAATCACATTCCCATGCCAAAGACAAATTAGATGTATTATAATATATTTCAAATTAATATATCACTTAGATATATTGGAGTATATTAAATAATATGAAATTTATCATAAGTTCAAAAATATATGACCTTTCAACAAAAACTTGAAAGAAAAACGAACAAGTGTTACATAACATAAGTATTTTACTGAAGCTAAGAAGTTACTGAAGAGATATCGCATTCATGTCAGAAGAAAAAATAATTTAAAATAAAACGTTATCTTATGTCCAATTCTATTTCGCTTACATTAATGTATTGTAATAAGCGGTTGACTGGCGATAAATAAAGTGTATTGTTCGTTATAGGAAAACCAGTACGACGAAAAAACAATAAATATACTTAAAAATCACACATTAAACTCAAAAACGGCATTAAACACTAGCCTCGTAACGTAGACAAATATGTTTTTTTATTTTAAACGTCCCATAGTTATAATATAATTTTAATTTGTATACATCGCCAAAAACTCTTTTTTATGGAAACATATATTTATATCACCTTAGTTTGTTTTTATTAACAAGCAACAACAGAATTTCAAATAAGGTACGAACACGTGAATCGAATCTAAAATGTCTATTCACAATCTGTAGATATCACCCGAGAGGTATTTATATACCGAAAATAGTTAGATATCTGTGAAAAGCTTCCCAGCGGCTTGAATGGCCGCAACGGTCACAGTCCTTTGAATATTTTGGACCTTTTCACAGAACCGGCCCGGCGACGGATGCCATTCCCGGGTCGGTAAAAGTTTTTATGGCCCACTTTTCCCGGTCGAGGAGGACATTAAGCTCCCGAACAAGGTACCAAAGGGACCTGTCATTGTAATATCAACCAATTTAAAATATTTTCAGCGTTAAAAAAACGCTTAAGCTCGTAAATTCGCTTAATTTCATTTTATTTAGATTATCTAATAAGCATTTTTGCAACAGATGACAAATAAATGTTTTCTTAGATATAATTAAATTGGAAATGAAACCGTAAAAAATAAAATACATTACTCACCATATTGTTTAAATTTTTACTTTTACAATACTTACTTTGCTCAACAATTGAGCATTCTCAACTGAAAGAATTGACAAAATCAAAGTTATTTTGATTACTAAATTTTATATGATCAAAAAATAGTATACATAATGTCGAATAGCTAATATATAGCAACTACGGTAGAAAGATCATCTCAACAAAAAATTTTGTTCTAAGCTACCGTATCACTTTGATATTGTTTTTTTTTTCATAGAAAACGAAACATTGATCACTCAAACGAACATTTATTGATAATACACAGCTTCCAACTCTATTAATTACTCTAAAAAAATCCACGCTCAAAAAATTATTTGGTTTGATGGTTTCATGTTTCATAGTTTAATTAATCCTAAAAGGCTTATTTTAATATAGGATATTTTTATTCAAGCGTAAATTTTGTTAATAAATAACTTTAACTACGTAAGCTCCGATGCGGTGGCGGAAATTTCCACCATATTGGAAAATGGCGGCCAACCCTTTTCATCCTGTCCTAGGGTCTAACGTATGTAGATAATAATTATACCGTTGTATTACTTATTAACATATTTACGTGACAGACAGCCACATGTGCAACCGAGCCCAATTGAAAATTAAGTTAATTGAATTATAGGTTTCAGCTTCTATTATATATTGGGTTAACAACTGATACCGAGAGGTTTATTTAATAAAACCTATTTTCAAACAATAAAATTACAATTTTCAAGGAGTTATTGCTTAGAAAAATTTTCTGGTCTAGAATAATTGCATCTATCATTTTTAAATCAAGCTACATACTAACTTTTAGTAGTTTAAAAATTCTTTGTTCTCTTTTTTGCCGATAATGAAGGATCTACATTGTAAATTATATCGTTTGCTTGAAATGTAAAACAAAAAACTCTACAGATTGCAATTGAACATGTTTTTTTAAAAAATAAATGAGAATTTTCTGAAAGATTTTTATTCATTAGTGTGATTGTTTTATAACATTTTTCTCAACTATGAAATTTTTTCCTTAATGAAAACCCGTAATTCTTCGAAAAGTTGACACGATATATTGAATTAGACTTTTTGTGAATTTAAATAAACCATGAAGGTTGGCATTTAACAAAAACTCATTTTTTGGACATAGAATACGTATCTCATAAAAATATTTTTTTTTGTACGCATTTATTGCGGCGTCATACGGAGAAAGAGTAGATATACACTCATAGTACCTCCGGAAATTTTTATAGGGCTATTTTTCGCACACTTAAGCCATCTATTTTTGGTCGATTGTTACCGGGACAATCATAGCACAAAGTTGAACAACGGATTACGTTCGTTACGCTTCGGTAAACGTCTTTTGAACACAGATGTATGGCTGTAGTGGGTGGTGGAGGGAATTGTGTACACAAGCGTATTTCAATAGCAAACTATACTATTATTTTATTCGTACGGGCAAAACTACAGCTGAAAGCGTTGGTTAAGCATAAAACATTAATTGCAAATACAAATAAATATCAATGATTATTAGCTCTCGGAATGAATAAATAGTTATTTGATATGATTCAGAAAATCGGTGATATATTTTTATTTTCTCCGTAAACACCGGATTTATGAATCAAAACGCACATAAAACGCGAGAGTTCATACATAATTTAAAGCATTTGACCTTTGCAAATTAAATTTCCCTACCCTCGACAATTAGAACCCGCTATCACTAAGCCGCAGGTCAAATAAAATAAATTTATTTGTTTTTACTGTTTTGGCCAAAACGTTATCATATAATTTAGAAATAGGTACGACTAAAACTTTATAAAATATAATGTATATATAATATTTAAAAATATTTATAAAATTAGCGTTGGACGCTTACTATTATTATAAACGTGTTTGAATTTAATGTATACTGTCCTGTTAAGCAAAGTTATGGTATGTGATAAAATAATAAAAACTGTTAGTTAGTAAAGAATATAAAATCAAAGTTAATTGATTACTTAGTTATTCTAACTCTTTATTTTGTCTTCAGCATCTTCAGACAATCTTCGATAGTAAATAAAATTTTCACTCTTAGGGAGTGGCGGATTAAACACTTTGGAGGCCCCAGGCGCAATAAATTTTGGAGGTCCTGCTTTTCATTATAAATTATATTTTTTATCAGTTGACAATGCTCGGCATGAGCAAAACCAATCCTGAACTTTATAAGTAGTGGAAATAATATACAAAGGAATATTGTGTTTTTTCTTAAAATAACATTTTTAACACGACAGACGGCTTGCCATTGAATATATTTCCCTTTAGAATTACCCACATTCGCACAAGTCATTAGTTAGTTATTAGTAACATAATTGTTTTTGCCTGCCTCTCTCCATGCGTTCAGTATAGAACTTAGGTAAATTCCGCAACCTCTATTTAGTAAATTGTAAGATATAAAGTTAGTTTAATCGTTAATAACCCTCAAAATAGTTTGTCTGAAGATGGTTTTTAAGCACGACTCACAATTTGTTACAAAACTTATGGAATAACTCAGTTTAATTTTAAGTTTATAGTAAAAATAAATTTCCCCAAAGGTACTGCCGGATCCGTCAACCCTTTTTTTGTCTTATATTTTAATTTTTTCGGGTTATTTTTTTAAGTAGTCCGACTAACCAAAATTAAAAATTAAATGGCATATTTCTCCAATTAATGTTTACAACTATTTTATAAGAAAAATTAAGTTAATTTATCAATAATAACTAATCTCTGTTGTTCAGCTCTTATCAAGTAATAACATACCTTTAATTTAATATGCACTTATATTTGTATGCCTAATTGGTCGCCCCATTAGCAAAGTATCAATTGCTTTGAATAATTATACGCAAAATATCTTATGAATAAACAAATTAATAAATAAACATCATCTACTATTAATATAGTGATGGTGAAATTTCTAAGCCAGGCGGTAAAGAAAAATATTTTTGAACTGCAATATAATTATACTTTAAGATTTACCGAGTTCATATTTAATAACATAATATGATGAGAAGTTAACTCTTTTAAATAAATGGTGAACAATGATGTCATTTCAATGTTATTGAGAACTTTTTGATCAGTAAAAAAATTCAGTGCTTATTTTTCAAATAAAGAAATTCGGTATATTTACAGATAGTTCATTGATTTCGCCTAAGTCATTTTTCTACGTTTTATACTCAAGATTGAAAAGAAAAATTCAAAAAAATATACCATTCTATTCCTCTGGGCACCGCAACCAATATAAAAGAATTTATCTTAGTCACTTGGACAATAATTGTACGAACTTTATCCTCGTCTATCACGTTCAAAATGAAATTAACGTTAAAGTTTTCGAACAATTTGCCCAAAAGAGTGAGTTGGTGATAAGTTTTCTGAGAATAAAAAAAACTATTTTAATAAATTCTTAACTTCAGTCTGATTCCGAGTATTAAAATGAAGAATTCAGTATTTGTTTAATATTTTCAGAAACTTAGTGACATAATATGTGAGCTTATTATATTACGCGCGCTACATAGAAAAGGTATTATAATTTATATTAAATTTTTTTCGAATACATTTTCATAACGGAGTTTGTCTTAATTCTACTTTTATGGCCAGTGATTAAAAACTCGTCGGTTCTGTAGTCAACTGAACAGCTTTTGTAAACGGTATTCGTTTGTAGAAGGACAAGATTAGATAGTTTTTGATTTACAATCCAATATATAGAAAATTTCATTAGACTTAATAAAAATTCCTAATTATTTTACTTATGCTCGTTATGTATAATTCGTTCGTAAAAAAAATATTTGAGTCGATATGCTAAAATATGTGTACAATCGAATAAACAATAATATGTAATTGATGGTTACTATATTATTACATTTTTAACACCATTATGAGGTATTAAAAAAGTTTTAATCTATCTTTTACGTACACTTCAAGGGTCAAAATAACACGGATTTTTCGCGATGGTGATTGGAACGTTCCACAGAATCACCAATTTGGCGTTATTGGGGTTTTCTTTCTTTTCAAAAACTAAATCCGGGGGTTAAGAACGTAAAAACTTACTTCCGTAGTAGTGGGTCCATACTGGCAGAAAAAATCAATAAAATAAAAAGAATACAATTAATCTCAATTAAATTAATCATTTTTGCATTATAAAGTACTAATAAAAACACAATGTTCCTTTGTATTTTATTTCACTTTATTTAATAGGTCAGGACCGGTTTCACTCATTGCGAACATTGTCGACTGATGAATTTTGATGATGGTTTCGCTCGCAATGGGCGAAACCGGTCTTGACCTATTAAATAAAGTGAAATAAAGTACAAAGGAATATTGGGTTTTTATTAATATAATGCCTTTCAAGTATTGACAGTGAACACCCTAAAACTGAATAATAAAGTAGATTCAAAATTTTTTGGGCTTCTTTTGTAATATTGCAATTATTTTAATACTGAAAAATTCACGGGAATAGTGATTTGATTTTATTTGTTTCGATCTACGGAAACATCACAAAATCTTCTGTTAACAGATTTCAATTTAGATTGAGGAATAATGTTCCGATTTTAAAGCAGTAAATATTAAAATAAATTACTGTATCAATGAAAGATGTTCGTATTAATATCCTTATTTTTATAATATGTAAATCGTTAGAAAATGCGATTTTTTTCTGGCTGAGAGCTAAAATATTGATATACATAGAAGAATAAATTTCTTTATTTTTAAAATCATACATCATGAAAAAGATACAAACTGCGTTTTCAAATTTCTCTCTTCGTGTTCTCTATTAAACCAAAAATTAATAGATGTTAGCAATATTAAAAACAACAATGGGTAAAGCAATGCAAATTCATTCAAAATTGTCTTAATTTGTATGTACATACGTTGCCAGTCCCAAATACACAATGCGCCAAACACTGGCTGAAACAGTGTTACCAAATAATATAAAATCCAAATCTGATTACACCTCGGGGAATCGTAGACCATTGTGTAAATTGAATCACCTACAAAATGCTGCCTTAATACCGAGCCGGGCGTATATTTATCTTACAAAAGACAAAGCTGTGAAATGTGCTTTCGGGAAACAGTTTAAACCAAAACTTTGCGCCGGGTACTGCAGCAGAAATTGCGAACCTGTTTCAAGAAATCCAGAATACTTTAAACATACCATTCAGGATATGATAAAAATATTTTGTTCTCATTTGTCGGGTCTTATGGCGCAGCGGTTAGCGTTGTGGGCTTCCGCGCTGGATCTCACGTGTTCGAGTCCCAGTACAAACAGCATTTTTCGATTTTGTGATGTCTGAAAATTTCCTCCTACTCTTACGATCATTTAATAACTGGGCGTAGCTTGAGCGATTAGCTAACCACTAGGCCTGTCCTAGCCTTATCCTTCTATAGCTTTTACTATCTTTGAAAAAGAGAGGTTGAGCAACTGAGTAACAAAAAATTCTCATAGATTATTTTTGTTAAAATACTTCCATATATACCTCCAGGCCATATGCGTAGAGCATATGGCCTGGAGGTATATATTGTGATTAAAAAAAAATATTATTTTATTTGGAAGCAAGGTTGTAAAATATAATTACATATTACTAAATAATAATATTCAAGGATATCTAAAACATATCTGTCAAACAAAGTTCTCAATTTGTTTTTTTTTTCACTATTAAATATAATATAATGCGTGTTATAGTGGTCAACGTCGGTGGCTTTAGTTACGGTAGTCACAGTTTCGAATCCCAGTACGGAGAGTACTATAAATTATTTTTTTAATCGATTTATGAATTTCTGTTCGACGGCATGAATGTACGTGATGTTTCGAATTCTCCCCTCCCACTCATCTTCACTTTCAAAGTAAAGAACGAAGCGTAGATACAGCGATAAGCTTATCACTACTGACTAACTGAGTAACAAGTACAAACATACCAGTGAGTTCAAATTTGAATTCAAAATATGTACTAACGAAGAAAAACGACATTTTGCAAAATAAGCAGATAAAAATATATTTGCTAAGACAATTGATAAATAAATTATTTTGTGTGGCATAAATTACTATTAAATAGAGCTAGATTTTAAGATAATTGGTTCAAATTCTTCTCGAGAATGAGTACCACACAAGTAAATAAAATAAAATGTATGTTTATTTTAATTTCTGAAATATATGCAAAATATTTCCATAAACTTTTGTTGCCCGAAAATATATTGTGTGATAAATATGTTTTCTACAAGCTTTTTCCATTGAAAAGATCTATGTCAACATATACGTGACTCTGAAGTTTCCAAAGTCCAATCTGTAAACCACTCACCTTTTACGTATATATGATGTATATATATTCTTGTATGCGAACATATATCATTGGGGAAAGCGTCGTGAGGAACTTCTTTCATGTAAGTCATCTTATTATATTATATTGAAGAATGGCTACATTGTATATGGCAATATAAATCAGGTTCTATTGTAGATTTGATAAAAGAAATTTACGAAAACATTAAATTTACATATAAAAAAATACCTTCAATATAAAATACTATCTTTTTATTGAAATCGATGTTAAAATGTTGAACTAGATTTATTTTTGTCGTTCTTTCTTTAAAATAATTTTCTGAAAACAATTACAATTTATAGCTGTTTAGAAATAGAAAAAAGAAAATTTGAAAATTAAATTTATGTCTACTAAAAGCATTTGATTTTTTTTTTACTAAATTTCAGTCATAAATATCTATTAATAGCTTCTAACTTTTCCAATAGCACATAGTGACTATTATTTAATAAACAAAATGTGTGGTCGTACAATATAATTCGTTAACTTATTCCCAAATTATATTCTACATAATAGTATAAGAAATCAGTATAGTGTTTAGTGTGGTCGAATGAAGGAAATTGCATTTTTTTAATAAAAATACTTTTTAGACATGTTCGGTTATTGTTAAAATAGCTCAATAAACGCCATTAATGTAGCCAAATAGAAAAATATCTCGGACATCCGTGCCACAATCCAGAGTTCAAATTTGTAAAAGAAAACTTTCATTATCTGATTTTTATTTATTGGTGAATGATGAGGATGTTTTAATATCTTCCACCATTTACCTGATTCCCGAAATGTTTCGTAGAAATTGTCATTTTTAATTCGCTTTTAAAATGGGTCATGCGGCAAACCAGTTTTTATTAATTAAACAACGTCAATTGACTCTTCCAAACAGTGTTTATTTTTTGTGTACGTGAAAGCAATAGAATAATTCAAACGTGGTTGAAAAAGCACATTAAGTGAGGCAAGTTTAATATTATATATGCATACATAAATTTATGTACAAGCAACCACTGAATTTAAGTCAATTACAGTATACACGTGAGAATAGATGAAAAAAATAATAGTGTATGTGTATGTTAACTACACAGGCGTGGTTAAATTGTTTACAAACTTAAAAATCACGAGTGCACTCATAGTACTGCCACCCACTATCTAATGCTGAGTACATGGTCAATCACGCAGTTATGTTTTACTGTAATCTGATATATTTTCATAAAATTTGCTGATTTTTTTTTCAATTTTCGATAAGAGATACCACGAAGTTAATTTATGACGAGAAATATTTTGATGATTTATTATATACAAAAACCTAAAGTTTGTCATCACTTCTGGAATCGAAATGAGCGTCAGTTAAAATAGAAGTTGGATTAAGATATTAAAAGTACATTAAAGCCAGTTAAAGATAAGGAATTCAAAAGAGTCGTTATTCCGTTCGCTACATTTATCTCTTCTACATATTTTTCGCTAACGCTGTTTGTCGTAACGATAATTTGATTTTACGAAGTTACTCTAACGTACGAAAAATTTTCTATTGACATTCTAATGAATATACACACATTTGAGTGTGTACAATCTTACAAAAAAAAAAGTATTAGAAAATATTGTCGGTGAGCTTAAAAGATCTGTTTTTTTTACTATTTACAATCTTTGTAAAATTAATTAATTTACATTTGCGTACAATTGCGGAATCCCGGTTTTGAAAATACCGGTGATGTAATCTCTATTCTTGGAACACACAATCAATATTAGGCATTTCAATTTTAATTTTAAAGTACTACTTCAGAACATTTCTTATTTCTTTAATGACACGCACTCGAGAATATAATGTTTTTTTAAAATCTTCTATTTTTTTATTTACAAAAAATATATATTATATTAATTTCGACAGGGTTACTCGAAAAGCTTAAATAGTTTTTAATTTTCAATAATAACAGACGAATAAAAGTTTCGCTAAAAAGTTTTTCAAACAATTTAAAAATTCATCGAAAACAAAACTGACAGTGAATTGTAGAGATTGCGAGAAGAATATTACAGAAACAGGGTATCGTTTGTTGCCTAACTTAGTTTGAATAAAATTATCAAATTCTCTCGGGCCTTTACTTCATCGAAAAAAAAACACGAAAAAAATAAAAAATATTTCCACCTTGTTAAGTTAATAAATGTCTGAATTTATTTTCCCTCCGTTGTAAAGGAGATTATTTTTTTCCTCTTTTTGTACTCTTTTGTAACAATCCTTAAATTCAAGATTCATCTTTTTATATATCTTTAATTATTTTTTTATTTTATATTCCAAAAATAATGATACAAGTCTGGAATTAAGTTTAAAAAATACTATATTTTTTAATCCGCATACAATTTTTTTTTATAATCATATAAATATTTTTTTTTTCATTCATTGTATATCGATATCTCAGATCTTAAGTTTTACATGTCAAAAAATACTGATAGATAGAAAGAAATGCGTAGTATACCGATATCTACCAGTTCCAAAATGTAAAAATTAGTGGTAGTCTGTGATTATTTCAGAATAGAATTGGTTATTATACTTATGATTCAAGCTGTAAAAATTACGAAAATCCACTGAAAGCTTGTATAAATAATATTAGAAGAAAGTAAAATTATGTTTATAATAATACAAATATAATATGTTAAATTTTATCCATAATACTCATTTAAAATATGTGCATTAAAAGATTATACATGACTAAAATCTTGTTTCCTATTTTGTTCCAAACTATGCTTTTTGATTTGTTACACTAATGAAATGAGGTACAGATATTTTAAAATATTAATAGTACAGCTATATACAAATGGTTCACAAGACGAAACCATATACTTTGGATCATTATTTGTCTGAATAAAAATAAAAGTCGTCCTCGCGTATTTAGTAACACAATTTCTGCTTCATGTTATAAAAACAGTTTTTAGAGCGGTAACAATGACAGCATTTCAGTTATCTTTTGTATAGTTCTAATTAGCTTGTTTCAAATTTAGTATCAGAAAAACAAAATCTGTATTGAGTATATAAAATAATTCATATCACCCAAGTCTAGTTATAAATTGTCAACCGTTTTCGTTTGTTACAATCAATTTGAAGTGTATTCTAGAACAATCCACATTGAAAACTAACACTCTTTTTGTTGGATCTTCAGAAACACGTCCGTCTATCGAAAGGCTTGGAACAATTTTATTTATTGTTCGTCTAAATACTTGCCGAATAATTTATTCTCAAATATCACAGAGCTTGTCTGGCAATTTGAAGCGGTAAAACGGAACTAACTAACCACATTTAAGATATAAAGGAGTGTACATCACATGTAGTGCGGTCATCATATTTCCTCGCTGGGGATTCTATTCAGACCTATCTAACATCCGAGTAATTGCTTCTCTTAACCGTGGAAAACTATACAGACCTAACTCACATCCGGGTAATTGGCTCTCTGAGCTGTGGGAAATCATAGATACCGGGATTTCGTTTAACTTAATAGGAACACGCGCTGTTACTTCCCAACGAAATGCTATAAAACATAGACTACAAAGATGCATAAAGCATAAATTAGAGAGGTGTTTAGTGAGTTAATGAAAATGACTAGTTGTTCAAATGTAACCCTCTTATTTCTTAATTGGACGCGACAAAAGAAAAAACAAATTTACCATATCGTCACTGTAACAGCTGAACTCAGTAAATTACAAATTGATACTTCTGAGTAAACAGGAAAAGAGTCTAGATATTTACTGTAAAATAGATATTTGAGGAGCAAACATTCAAAAAGTGTTTTGTCACACAAATATAAAGCTTGGAAAATGATGATTTAAGTGTTGCAAAAGTGACGGTTTATATGAATGTGTCAACTTTATGAATTCATTTTAATATGAAAAAAAACCTTTTTTAACACTAATTTTGATTTCCATTCATAGGTTTTATTATGGGCTATCAGAATTGATATAAAACGCCGTTTTTCAAAATATGTGACAAAACACTTTTTGAATGTTTGCTCCTCATTTATAAAAATTATAATTAAAGGCAGCAACGATTCCCTGTACTTAAATCTGCATTAAAACAATAAATCAATTCTAATGTATAGCAAATGGCCTTCTAATGGAGGCATCTCAACAGGGGTTTTTTTCTACAAGAACTGTTTGTTACTTAGTAGCTCATTTCTCTTTCTTTCTATATGTAGGGATAAAAAGAATAGGACTAGGAGAGGACTAGTGATTGACTGATCACTCTTGCTAAGCTACCTTATTTTAGGATTGACATAGTGTGGGGGAAGTCAAGACATTACAAACATCAATTATTGAGAAATGCTGTTCGTACTGGGACTCAAGCCCGTGAGATCTGACATGAAAACCAAAAACGTTGACCAATGTGCCGTCGAACCGATATAATAATCACCGATGAATAAGTAATGCTGTGTTTATAAAACTTGCACCAATTGGATTAAGAATTCATTTCGACGAATTTCACTGGGCATTTATCTCATTTTTGTTAGTTTCGTTACTTACAACTTCTGCCTAAACGGTGACAATATATACTTAAAAGCTATTATCAATTGTAAAATAAAAATTTATATTTATATTTTTTATTGAAAAGGCAACATTTTTTATTCTTTTAATAAATAACAAGCAATAATTCAAAAAGATGTTAGGCTTGATCAATTTCTGAACACTTAAAACTCGCGTAAAATACAACAAATTTCTACTTCACAGCTCTGATTTAAATTAATAAAACACAACAACTGACTCTTTAAAACACATTCATTCGAAAAATTTGCAGTTAACGCGTTTTATAATTTATTTTATTGATTTGTTACCCGACCATTTACATGCTTACCATTTTGTGTTGAGCCGTTTTTCACGCTCATTATTACAGCGGAGTGTCATTTCAGTTTACGACGACCCCGCTTTTAGTGATTATAAAATCTATTTCAATGGAGGCTGCAGGAGAATCATGGCTTTTTTATGTGTTTGGGGCGGGTCTGAGTCTTCTTCAACCCTGCGAATCATGGCTATTTAAACTTGCGCACCCTCCGTCGAAAGAGCGGAAGCCAAATACAATAAAAAAAAACTTTATGATACGCTGTAGGTGGCTGCTCACAAATAAACTGTGATAATTAATTGACAATATTATGTTATTTTAGTCAAAGAGTTATTTCAAGTCCCAATATCTTATAGATAAAATACAACATCACTATTCTGTCTTAATTTTAATTTATACTGAATTAAAATTTAATATATTTGGATATAAAGGACAAGGTGAATTTGAGAAATAGGCGAATAATATAGGTATTTAACCAGCTGAGTGGTCGAACGCCAACGTCGTTTTCTTAGAACTCGGAGGTCATGTGGTCAAATCCCAGTGCGGACACTTTTTATAAATTGGTTTTTCAATCAGTTTATGGATTTCTGTTCGAATGTATGGATGTATGTGATGTCTTGAATTCCCTCCTCCCACCCATCCCATCCTAAAAAAACGAGGCTTAGCAAGAACGACTGGCTAAAAAATAGTCCTCATCTAAGTTTTTTTTTTATTCCTACTCTCTAAGAGAGGTTGAGCATCTGAGTAACAACAGTTACCGTATAAACTCTTCTGTTCAGATAAACTCTATTGGTAAAACAAATATAATATAACTTTGTCAATAATTTTATATCACTGCAATATAATGAATAAAAAACCTGTTCATAACAGTATTTTAGAACACATATAAACATAAAATAAAAAGAACAAACAAAAATATGTCACTTTTGTCACTACTTTTAATGAACCGATAAATATTTCTAGAATTCAATAATTTTCACTTTATTTATATATTATACTGTTTTCCGTCAAATTGATTTCAATGAAACTTTGTAATATTTATAATAAATTTACTCTGAACACTTTTTGGTAGGTAAGTTATCAAAAATACATCAATATCGTTTGCAGTTTTATGAACTGTAAAATTTTAGTTTATTAAATTGTGGGTCATTAAAATTTACAATCGGAAACATTTGAGTGTTGCCATAACAATATTATAGGTCCTTGAATTACAGAGATTTGTTGTTATAATACTTTTTTGTTTTTATTAAAATTATAAAAGTTGTTTTTTAAATGAGTTATTTAATAAACTACATAAATTAGATAACTTTTCAGAAGGTTGGTTGTAATAAAGCTTGTAAATTATTTAAAAAACATGGGCCAAGCATTTTTTATTAAAATTATTATATTACTAATCTTTGTAGAACCATATATATATAAATTTAATACATGTATGCTCTTAATATAAATGGCCTCTTAATGGAGGTATCTCAAAAGAAGTTTTTCTAAGAGAACTGTTTGTTACTCAGTCGTTCAACCTCTCGCTTTTCCAAAGAGAGCATTATGGGATAGAAGGATAAGGCTAGGACATGACTAGTGGTTAACTTATCGCTCTTGCAACGTTCAGATATTGAAGGAAAGGAAGGGTAGGAGGGAATTTTTATACATCACAAACACCCATGCCATCGAACAGAAATCTATAAATCCATCGATTTTGTCGGTTCCTATGGCGCAGCGGTTAGCGTTGTTGGCTTCCGTGTCGGATTTCACGGGTTGGAGTCCAAGCACGAACAACACTATATAGTGCGTATAAATTACTAATGGAGCATCTTAAACAGAGCTGGTTGTAATTTTGTCACTCAATTGTCAATGAAGATGGTATGTAAAAGAATGATAAAGTAAGAAAAGATAGATCCATTTTCTTGATCGGATAGGGTATGAGTTGTTAATTATGAAAACATTAAAGACATTCATATTTTTATTTTATTTTTTCATTCTAGAACATGACCTCGTGACCACCATCCACTGTGACAGACAAAATCTTAATAACGTTAACCTCTTGGCTACAGTGCCTTAATTTTTATTTAAATTTATCATATTTAAACTACCATTTTAACAATACCGGGTTTTTGACTTACTGAGTTTTCTGTTATCACTACATTTCATATTGGATTGCTATTTTTAAATATTTTTACAGATATTTATGTTTAGTAGGTATATTTTATTAAAAATTGACAGGCAAATAATGTGAGATGCCAAATTAATGTTGATTTAATAGTTTAACGTATTTGCTTTTATTATTTATTGAAAATTTAATATTTTTCCTAGAATAACATCAGCCTATGTTCTACATTGAACAATTTGTGTTTAAATAAAACTTTAGGGGTAAAAATAAATAACTTAATATTAAAATACTGGACCTCTCATACGTTAACCCCACTAGATTCATCCTCTAAAATTTGGCATTCCGCAACACAGCAGCGTGAAAGTCTTTCAAATTTCTGTAAGATATCTCTTAAGCAATCATACAAAAAACGGTTGCTTTATATTGTGGTGTTGAAAAATGGTTTATAAAACCTTTAAGAGTTACGATGTTTTGGCTTTCAAGTCAACCTGACCAACCAATGAAACCCAAATGTCAAACCAGTCAGTTTATAACTGGTATAAAAATTTGATTGTTCCGCTGTCAACTTCTTCAAATGCATAATATAACAATTCAAACCGGCTGAGGAATCATCTTCTTCCGTGTCCTTGAAATCAACATATTTGTGTGAAAACGAGCTAGTTATTTTATTTGGAGAGTTTCAGTATGAGCCGACACCATCAATATGTGCTATCGCCACAAAGCTCGTTCTTTCCCTAAAATCAATCTTTTTTTTTCATATTCGGCAAGCATGTTAATTTGAGATTTACAGAAAATTAAAAAAAAAATAGCTGTAACCACTGGTTCGAAAGTAACACCATGTAACTCTTTGAAATAATTTATTTAGCGTAAACTTTTAATATTTATTTTTCTTACGATATCAGAAACGGTTTCCGGAAACAATTATTTATTATATTGGTAGCAATTCTGCTTAGGCCAAATATTTTATCGATAATATACTGTTTTAAATTTCTAGCTTTTCTTCAAAGTACTCAAATTATTGTCTTGTATGAATTCAAAGGCTTATTATATTTTATTTATACATAATAGAAAAAGTATAAAAATACGACTTTTTAAAAGGACAAAAATATTGAAAAAACTGTGGTGTGCAAAAAGGTTAAAATAAATTAAGCTAATTTTAAAACTGCACGTACAAGCGATACTTTAAAACCAAACAGATTTATTTTATGTAATTACACCTTCACTCATTAGCACAAAACAACTTTTTAAATAAACGGAATGTAATTATAATGTGAAAAATATTTAATTTGCATTCATTACAGTCCATTCAAAGCTATACCGTTTTTCAACATATTATTGCATATTTTTACATAATACATAATAATATATCAACTAAACTTCCCAACATGAAACATATTCGGTAAAACTTGTTAGAATTTGATTTATCTTTGACAAACTTTGAAAACTACAAACGCGTTGGGTACCTGGTTTTGTTTACCGTTGAATGAGTACGTACACTAACTGTTATATCAAAGGAATTCGTGAAGTATTTAATAAATCATACAATTACTATACATTCTTAATGACATTGCTCTGAAGAATAAATATGTTGTTTTAGGCATAAAGTACGAAGTTTCGCGTACATTAAACATCCTTTTGTTAACGAATTAGCTTGTCATCGTTCAAAAACATTTTCCTTACAACTCTGCTTAACATGCCTTCTGAATTTTCACCCTTGTCTACAGCCGATCTTTGCCCTTTCTCCCTCATTGGCTATGTATCTTAAGTTAGTTCAAATCTAACACAACATTGTGATTAATATGAATGGATCTTAGATATTTAAGGAATATAATATAAACCATAAATTATTCACACCCAATACGTAACATATTGATAAACTTTATCATTTTTGAAGCAAGAGTTTAAAAAGAGCTGAATAAAAAAATATTTTAAGATAATTTGGTCACCAAAACTTTCTATTTGAAAACAGCAGTAGAAAAATCAAATGAGGAAAATGTATTCAGGATCGGCTAATTATTGGGTGTAAATGAACCAAGACGTCAAAAATGCTTATGTCCTTAAATAAAAATACACAAAGTATATTTAAGTGTAAGCCCAAAAGCGCTGACCACCCGGATAAAGATCCAGCAAAATCCATCATCCATTTTTATGTTTTATACTTGTTTTTGTTTTTTAACAAAAGATTTTCCAACTGTCAATTGAATATTTATTTGGATAGCTACCTTCTTTATTAAATAACATGTAAATTTCCGACCTATTTTATCATGATATTTGCATTTTTTTTACCATGTAAATAATCTATAATTTAGAATTTCGTCTGAAGGCTCTTTATGGATCTATCTTCAATATTTGTTAATCTCCTATATTTACAATAAGCACGATTGACAAAAAGTTTTAACAATTACTTGAAAGCCTAAAGATGCCGAGAGTCAAAACTCAAAGTGGGTGACAATACAGTAGCAAATTTGAAGTGAATTTAAGTATGTAAAATATATATTCATCGAGAAAAACTTCAGATTATATTATTTTTAAGTCGTTCGATATCAACTTAAAGAAAAAAGAAACCACAAACTCTCGCGTGCAAGATTTTTTTAAATAATATTCATATTTAAATTTTATATCGACCTTGCTGGGATTTGAAATCATGCCCAACTGATCACTAGTAGAGCTCTTAACACTAAACCAAATAGGTCAAGCATATTATTCCGATTGCTTTTGATAAAACAGGTGGAGATTTTTCTCCTATAAAACACTTAATTCACAAGGGTTGTTATTAGCAACTAGCTCCTCTTCTGACCTTTCGGCAAATCAAGTCAAACTTTGACTGACCTTTAAGAACAGAATCACTTTAAAATATTTATTGAATTATAAATTGAGAGTCTTATAATAATTAATTGTCATCTTACTAATCATATTTAAGCCACTCTTTTAACGATACCGGGTTGTTGACTTACTCACCTTCCGCATCTCTGCTAAATTTTATCTTTCAATGCTATATTTGGATATTTTTGCAGATGTTAACGTTTAGGTATATTTATAAATATGATAGATGGACAATAAGGGATGGCAAATCAATGTTGTTGTTATAATTTAAAAGTGTTGCTGTTATAATTATTTATTAATTAATTTCGTGTTCATATTTCTTAGAATAATTTCAGTCGAATTTATCACGTTGAATAATTTGTTTTTTAATTTAACTTAAGACGTGAAAGTTAATGATATCAAAATATTCAGAGTATATCTGTTATATTAACTAAATTCCGTTTAAGCATTGTTCTGATCAAAAAAAATATTATGACATTTTTTAAAAATACGTTATTTAATTCTATCTGAAAAGAAAATTAATTATATCGTTGATATTATTTTTTTTGTCGTAAATTAGCTATTGCTCTGCTTTTTTGTAGGTTACGGATTAGAATTGCAATAGCTGACGAACATATATATATACCGGTATTACAAAATAAAAATCAAACAAAGAAACAAATATTGCCAATCGGGGTAAAAATACAGAACATCAGAAACGGTATTTTAATATTTGATAAAAAAATTCATTTTATTATATGATGGTTTCTACTCATTAAAAATTCTATTTTGGTTAACTAATACTGATTTAGGTAGTTCAAGTATTACAATCTCTTGTCGCGGCGTTGTTAAATAATATAAAGCGGCCAAAAATGAGACTATTACAAAATAACATGTAGATGGTTAACTCATCCACCTGAACAATTATATGTGTGTTTAATATTCAAAATTCCTGACGCCAACTTTTGACGTTTTTTAAAAGTGTCAAAAGGTGACCTTTATCAGCTGTGTAAAAGGTCTGGTTCACGGTCCACGTATATCGTTTAGCTACAATTTGTTGCCAACTTTCCGGATAACACCTTTTATGTAAAATTTTCCGCATAAAAGTTGTAGGATTTTTTCGAATCCATAAAAACGACGTAACTTGACAAACAAACTTTGAAACCTAATGATACTCAAACCGTTTATTGTTATTTTACACTCAAATTTGACTAAGTCTTACATTTACCACCAATTATTGTCTAAGATTACGTATATATACGCATTATATGACATATATGCAATGAAAGGGAAAGAATGAAGGACTAAGCCAACAAATATCTTCAGTGTTGAAACTTGACGATCGAAAAAAAATTGACGATGAGTTGAAAAAAACAATGCATTACTTGAGCTTCATAAATTAATTCACGAAAGTTTACAATTTCTTATTCAAACTCGTACACGAGTGATTAAAAGAAAAAAAATGTTGACCAGTCGACACTATATCCGATAATTTAAGTCATTTAGGTCACCTGTCAAAAAATATTAAAAACTTTTCTCTGTATATAAAAACACTTAAATGAGTGGCAAAAAGGCATACGTAATTTGTAGGCAACATTAAAAAATACACACAACAATGATATTTGAATTTTTAGTGTAAATCGTGCCACATTCAACCAGTTCAACTAGTTCTTGTATAATAACTAATATTGATAGCTCTATTAAAAATCTATATGCTACGCATTAGAAGTGGACATGGTGTCAAAAAAATATTTTGTTTGCACAATCTGAATGTCACAAAAAATGTAAGATTGATAAATTGTTTGTACATATAATTTTAATGTTATATGAAAATTAAAATATTTATTAATTAATAGTAACGTATTAAATAAACATTGAGTAAAAAAATACTAGGTGTTCGAAATGTTTCTTCCATCTTTTATTTCTACGAGTTAAAAGTGGAATCAGAAGTTTATTTTTATGACCTTTATTATTTATAACTATCGAATTCAAAACTAATAATTCTGTAACCGACGAGCAAGTTAATCACACTTTAATTTTACAGATTTATTTCATTCGTATTTTAAAATAAATAATTATCGAATACACTGATTGGATTAGCTCGATGCATGTTTGCGATCTGGCCAAAATCCGGCCAGATTATGTGTTGATTAAACCACAAATCATTTTGATAATAGGAACTACCAATTTTAAGCCTCAGTTTGTTTTAAAATTGTTTTCATTCGAATTGTTGTTCAACAATCCGAAAAAAAGTTTCTATAACATAGACCATTTTTATTAACTTAAATTATTACTTTTATGAAAAATATTATCATAGTCCTTTAAAAGGGGTAAAACCTTTTTTGTTTTTTATATAGAACCACCTTTATAAACATTCCCGAATTTTTTATCGGTCAGTCTGGTCAATTATTTTTCTAAATCACTTGATATAACCATTGGTAACAAAATTGTGTAAAAAAAAGATGGGGAAATCAACGTAAGATTATAAGATGTTGTGCTTTGATAAGACAGCATGGCGTACAACCATGTAAATCAAGATTCTAAAGAAAATCACCACATCATAATAACGAAGAAATTTATTTTAAACATTCGAAAACTATGTAAATTTTTAGCCCCTTTCTAATTTGGCAAGCGAAACTTCTCGTCGGCTTTTCGATTTCCGCTTACCCGAGCAAGTCGTCGTAACTTAATGTCAAAACCATATTTTATATATCGAGCATTTCCGATTTGTAAACTCTATGACTGCTAACGACATTTTGGAGTTAATCATTCAACCAACCTACCTAAGGATTTACTTGACGAGCTACTAAATCGCACACTACTTTATTTATTGCTAATTTATGGATTTTTGATATCACCTGCCAGGATTTATTTCCATTCGAAGTACATAACACGATTAATATGTGTACTATTTAAACTACCTCAAAACTCTGTATAAGACTAGACTCTTTGGCACCCTTTAAGCTTCTCTATGATTTGTTCCTCCGAAAAACGCTTCAATTATTTATGGTTGTCGCCTTTGGCAACGCGTTGATTGGAACGTTTGTTGTTTTCTTTCTTGATATTTCTTCTAGGCCTTAAACTGCGATATCTCATAATTGTAAAAATCGAAATACGCCCAAATGTTATTAAGCCTGCGATACATAATATTTTTCTTTTCTTTTTGTCATAACTAATTGTATTATATTATTTTTTATGAATTAATTTAGGTAGTAACTTTGTAAAAAAATATTTTTGGCAATTACTCAAATTACATTTACTTTAATAGAAAATTTAAATTAACTTTGATTATTCCACGTATTGTGTAACTAACTGTGACACGTGTTTCGCCTCTTTCAGAGGCATCTTCAGACTTACTATCGCAAAGTTTGCTTAAGTAATGAAGCAAGATTGATTCTAACATTTTAAAATTATAAAATTACAAAATGGATTGGGTTTTTTTTCCTTTTAAGAGGAGCAAGGAGGGGGGTGTAGAATCGAAATAAAGCAAACAGATAATGATACTAATTTTACTAATGAGTTGTAAACAATCAGAATGGGATTTTTCCTTTTTAATGGAAGCAAAGAGGGGATTATAAAATGCAAACAAATTTAATCATACTACTAATGACGTTAAACATTACAAACTATTAAAACTAATGAGCTACAATCAATCATCTAGGTTTGTGATTACTCTATTAATTGGAAACAATTTTAGTAACGGGGAACCGCCTGTGCTATTAAGAATATTATTTAATAATATTTCTTTTTTGTTAAGAGTTTTATTAATTTCTAAAAATTCTAAGCTATTCATCTTTAAACCCTTTTTATTTACTCGGTGGAGTATTTCTAAATTACAAATCTGATTAAAATTATGATTATTTTCTATTAAATGATTGGCAAACTCAGAGAAATTGTTACTTTTTAGACATCTTATATGTTCTTTAATTCTAATATTAAAGTTTCTACCTGTCTGTCCAACATAAGACGCTTGACAGTCTCCACAAGAGAGTCGATAGATACCACTCTGTGACGATGAATCTACGCGATCTTTACTGTTCAATAAAATTTTACCTAAATTATTTACTGTATAAAACGCGGGTTCTATATTGTCAGGCAAAAATTTAACTATCTTTGACGAGATGTCTCCTAAATAAATAATTCTACGCCAGTTTTTAATATTATCGTTTGCTTTCTTCTCTCCTGAAAAAATATTATTTACTATGAGTTGTTTAACTTGCTTAAGTTTAAGTAAGTTAACTACTACGTCTGTGTTGTAACCATTATTTACAGCTATCTGTTTAATAATGTTTAACTCTAATTCAAAGTTGACTTTAGTGAGAGGGATGTTAACTAATCTATTAATCATTGCATGGAATGATGAGAGTTTTTGCGACCACGGGTGAATTGATTGATGGTGAATGACGACATCTGTATAAGTAGGCTTTCTGTAAATGGCAAATTCTAATCTGTTGCTATTATTTTTCTTTATTGTTATGTCAAGAAAATTTAAGGTTTTTTGTTGCTCGATTTCTAGTGTGAATTTAATATTTGTATGCAATGAATTTAAATGACGTAAAAAGGTATCTAACTGTCTATCTGTTCCTGTCCAAATGCAAAAGATATCGTCTACATAACGATACCAAGTTTTTACATTTTTAAGTAACGTGTGATTTGACTTAAAGAGATTATTCTCAAAATAATCCATAAAAATATCCGCGAGCAAAGGTGAAATAGGACCACCCATAGGTAATCCTACCGATTGTTTGTAAAAATTTTTATTAAACAAAAAATAGTTTTGTTCAATACAAATATTAAAAAGTCTAAGCATTTCTTTAACGACGTTGCTATTAATATCCGAAAAAGTTAAAATTTCGCTGACTATATTTTTGCACTCTTCCGTTGGTACGTTAGTAAATAAATTTGTTACGTCGAATGATACTAATTTACAATTACTAGTTAATTGTATGTCTTTGATTTTTTCTGTGAAGTCTATGCTATTCTTAACTGTATACTTCGGTTTAAACACGTTGTAAGAATTAAAAACGTCATTTAATTCACGGGCGATTTTGTAAGATGGAGAACTACAAAAAGATACCACGGGACGAATCGGTATCAAGGGTTTGTGTAATTTGGGTAAGCCAAATAATCTCGGAGCTTGTGGGTTTAAATTAATAACTTTATTTTTATTTAAGTAGAAAATGATAGGGCAGTTTTTGACACACGTTTTTACCTCATCTTGAAATTTGGATGTAGGATCCTTCAATATTCAAACAACCAGTCAATATCAAACAACCAGTTGCTTTTAAACATATTTGTGCCCAACAAATAAAAGAATTAGACTTAAACTCATTGAAATCATCGAATTCCGATATGCGGACGGCGAAAAATATCAAAGATATTTTACGTCGAGAAAACCTTACTCTGACGAAAGCAGATAAAGGCAATTCCATAGTAATTTTAAACTCATTAGATTATACATCGAAAGTAGAAGACTTCTTGTCGAAAGGAGATCATTTCCAATTACTTAACAAGGATCCTACATCCAAATTTCAAGATGAGGTAAAAACGTGTGTCAAAAACTGCCCTATCATTTTCTACTTAAATAAAAATAAAGTTATTAATTTAAACCCACAAGCTCCGAGATTATTTGGCTTACCCAAATTACACAAACCCTTGATACCGATTCGTCCCGTGGTATCTTTTTGTAGTTCTCCATCTTACAAAATCGCCCGTGAATTAAATGACGTTTTTAATTCTTACAACGTGTTTAAACCGAAGTATACAGTTAAGAATAGCATAGACTTCACAGAAAAAATCAAAGACATACAATTAACTAGTAATTGTAAATTAGTATCATTCGACGTAACAAATTTATTTACTAACGTACCAACGGAAGAGTGCAAAAATATAGTCAGCGAAATTTTAACTTTTTCGGATATTAATAGCAACGTCGTTAAAGAAATGCTTAGACTTTTTAATATTTGTATTGAACAAAACTATTTTTTGTTTAATAAAAATTTTTACAAACAATCGGTAGGATTACCTATGGGTGGTCCTATTTCACCTTTGCTCGCGGATATTTTTATGGATTATTTTGAGAATAATCTCTTTAAGTCAAATCACACGTTACTTAAAAATGTAAAAACTTGGTATCGTTATGTAGACGATATCTTTTGCATTTGGACAGGAACAGATAGACAGTTAGATACCTTTTTACGTCATTTAAATTCATTGCATACAAATATTAAATTCACACTAGAAATCGAGCAACAAAAAACCTTAAATTTTCTTGACATAACAATAAAGAAAAATAATAGCAACAGATTAGAATTTGCCATTTACAGAAAGCCTACTTATATAGATGTCGTCATTCACCATCAATCAATTCACCCGTGGTCGCAAAAACTCTCATCATTCCATGCAATGATTAATAGATTAGTTAACATCCCTCTCACTAAAGTCAACTTTGAATTAGAGTTAAACATTATTAAACAGATAGCTGTAAATAATGGTTACAACACAGACGTAGTAGTTAACTTACTTAAACGTAAGCAAGTTAAACAACTCATAGTAAATAATATTTTTTCAGGAGAGAAGAAAGCAAACGATAATATTAAAAACTGGCGTAGAATTATTTATTTAGGAGACATCTCGTCAAAGATAGTTAAATTTTTGCCAGACAATATAGAACCCGCGTTTTATACAGTAAATAATTTAGGTAAAATTTTATTGAACAGTAAAGATCGCGTAGATTCATCGTCACAGAGTGGTATCTATCGACTCTCTTGTGGAGACTGTCAAGCGTCTTATGTTGGACAGACAGGTAGAAACTTTAATATTAGAATTAAAGAACATATAAGATGTCTAAAAAGTAACAATTTCTCTGAGTTTGCCAATCATTTAATAGAAAATAATCATAATTTTAATCAGATTTGTAATTTAGAAATACTCCACCGAGTAAATAAAAAGGGTTTAAAGATGAATAGCTTAGAATTTTTAGAAATTAATAAAACTCTTAACATAAAAGAAATATTATTAAATAATATTCTTAATAGCACAGGCGGTTCCCCGTTACTAAAATTGTTTCCAATTAATAGAGTAATCACAAACCTAGATGATTGATTGTAGCTCATTAGTTTTAATAGTTTGTAATGTTTAACGTCATTAGTAGTATGATTAAATTTGTTTGCATTTTATAATCCCCTCTTTGCTTCCATTAAAAAGGAAAAATCCCATTCTGATTGTTTACAACTCATTAGTAAAATTAGTATCATTATCTGTTTGCTTTATTTCGATTCTACACCCCCCTCCTTGCTCCTCTTAAAAGGAAAAAAAACCCAATCCATTTTGTAATTTTATAATTTTAAAATGTTAGAATCAATCTTGCTTCATTACTTAAGCAAACTTTGCGATAGTAAGTCTGAAGATGCCTCTGAAAGAGGCGAAACACGTGTCACAGTTAGTTACACAATACGTGGAATAATCAAAGTTAATTTAAATTTTCTATTAAAATGAACTTCCACAAAGTTACCGCCGAAACCATCGAAAGTACATTTACTTTATTTATATCGCATGCATTTATAACATACGGTTGTATCTAGATTTTTGTAGTTATGAGATATTGCAGTATAACCGAACTTTACAGCTTCATGGAAATGAATTGTTGAAAAAAATGGAAAAATTAACAAATATTTAACTTTATTTTTAACAATCTTTGTTTACGACGTACATTTCATTAAAACTGCGATTTCTCATAACTGCAAGAATCTAGCGAAGCAAGTATACTACTGTGCATGTGATCAACATACATGTAAAATTTCTTATGTACATATTATAAAGGTGTTTTATTAATTTTATCCATTTTATTTTTTATTTGATAGAATATTTTCGTATTTTTTTAATTATGCCTATTTAAGCAGTAATTGTATTTATGAACTGACTGAATTTTCTAATATAAAATTCTTGTGTTAAATATTTTAACAAAATAACAACAAAACTAAGAAGGACAAAACAATTAAATAATCTCTGAACGCGAACAATAGATATCAATAATAAAGTTTATTATAATCTAATGTGTTTTTGAATTAAAACAAAGTTTTCAAATTGCGTATAATTTACATTTCTTTTTATCGCATTACTTCCATAGTTATCGTTGATTAAACTTAGATCTCAACTTTTCTAAGACTAAGTGAGATAATTGTATTTGGTTTCAGTTTATTGAATAATACAAACTTGAGCTGAAGTGTAGTTATCTCAACTCATACTTTACTCTTAATTCTTTGAAACTTTTTTATTGTGTCCAAGTGGCAAAAGTTTTCCAGGCTCGACAAGGGAATAAATACAACAATGACGAGAAGAGGTGTATTGCTAAATTAGGTAAAATTTATATTGAGTTTGTATTTACTTATAATAAATCATCGGCGAAGTCCATAAGAATTTTAATGGAATGAGAAATGGAACTTGTCAGCAAAATACTACGTCACCGTGAATATTTAAGCGTTGGACACTTTTGAGATTAGGATTTTTTTTACAAAAATTTATCACACAATATGTCAACAGTGAACAAACAATCTTAAAACTAAAAACCCAACCCGAAAATAGTATAATTCAAATAAACAAACTTTCAAACATACATATCATAGACTTCATCAAATTGGAATCGTTCAAATTGTGTACATTTTTACACGTTTTGTCACTAACTAGCCAGGTTTTGTTTTTCTCCATCTTCATGCATTCAAGTGAACGAATGCACTTGAACTGACGCTTGGTTAACAATTACATTGTGTTTATTATCACTAGTATTGAAATTCCAGCTAACCCCTTCAGTCGAAATCAAAAATTGAATGTTATCAGTAGAAACTATTTAAATTGTAAATTATCACCCATAAATAATGTCACCAAAAATTTGATATAAAATATTCAAAATAAAACGGCAAACAACAAAGCGTGTGGAATCCGATAAGTATACATATATTCGTTTTAAACAGCCTTTTAAAAATGGTCCCTGGAGACCATGAACCTAAGACAAATAGGTCCGTTTGAAATTTTGTGTTTGACTGAGAAAATAAATTAAAACCTTCTTGCTTTTAAATCGATTTTTCGTAACAAACGAAAGTCAACAGAACGGAAACACTTTTATTAAGTCTAGTTGAAGATATAAAAGGAACTTTATGAACCAAAAAAATCAGATCAAGAAATTGAAATGTTTGTTTCTCGCAGAAAAGAATTATTATGATTGTGGGCCGGAAGAATGTTCTCGTAAGTAATGACGTCTCACAAGAGAAAAAATTTAACCAGTGTAGTATAGCACCGAATACTGAGTGATTGGGTGCCAAAGAGAAGACAAAGGCCCACGTGTAAAACGAAAATATGGAAGAACGTGACTTGGCTTGATCGACGAAACACAAGAGATTTACAAAATCTCTAATGGAACTTTATGACTTCTTATCAAAGCACATGTGTAAGCTTAAGATAGGCACATTTTTAAAAAGATTATTATTCTAGTACAAACTAAAATTGATTTTTAAAAAAGAACATTTCGGATATCTACAATAATTCAGTCCCATTTTAACATATTTATTTGCCATTTAGTACCACGAGAATAATTTGATATTAAAGCATTCATTTGTCTCGAACTGTTAAGAGTTGCTTTCAATTTTAATATAAAATATCTGATTTATCAAATAATTTGATGAAGGAATATTTATGAACTAACAATAAATATTTTTAATTTCTTTATTTCAATTTAAGCATTGACATTTAAATTGTTAACAGTTTAGTTTTATTTATATATAATTTTGTTTGATAATCTGTAAATTCTTTTCATTATCTGTTAAAGTTTTTGTTTTTGGCAGCTTATCATCGTGCTTAAAAAATATATCAGTTGAAAATGCTTGCAATTATAAAAACCGGTCTTGATTATTATCTAACTGTAAACTTGGTACAAAAAAGTGATGAAAAAATGATGATTTTTCAAAGATCCCTTTTTTCATCACTTACTTACTTTTAAATGAATTTAATAAAATATATGATCGTATGAAGTGTTTACCAGTTTAGTTTAATCTAACTTTTTCCACACGAGGAAGCTAAAAGTTAAATTTCTTTTTAAAAATTTAGTTTAAAAAAAAATTGTTGTTGCTTTGTATCATTATTTTATCATATCATAAAGTTCAGAAACTACACGCTTAACTGGCTCATATTTTTAATAAAAACTAAGAAATATTTATAAAACGTAGCTTTTTTATTAATTTTCTTGTCTTATTATAAAGGATTCACGGAAAACAATATTATTTTATGAAATATTCCGGAAATAAAACATTTCATTATTTAACGTCACGTTTTTTCATAACAGGCACTTTTTTGACATCGTATTCTTTTATTTAGAAACATTATTTATTCCATTTATGCACAGTCATATTATGAAAAAATATTTACTTACATTTTTTTTCTATTTCACCTACAGAAATTTTCCATGCGTTGCTGTATTTTACAAAAAAAAAACATGTCTTGTATTGTCTCAAACGGTTGACAAATGAACTTTTTTGCTTCTTTTGACAGAACAAAATTGTCTTTTGTTTCCTTCGGAAAGAGATTCAGAGATAACGAAAAACAAATATTTTCACCATTCACAGGTGTACACCGCTGTGAACATTCAACTTGTTTCAAACAAAAAGTTTAACAAAACTGTCGTAAAAACGTTTCTGTTTTAGGCTCCTAATTCAAAATTATAATTAAAAATAAACTTATTACGCAGTTTTGACGGTAGTTCAAGACCGTTTTCAAATTTTAATAAAGAAATAAGTAGATTATATGGAATGGGAGTATTGTCATAAAATAAGATGACAACATTGCAAGTGGTATTTTTCACGACAGTCGAAAAACACAATAAAAAACGTTATCTAGTGAACAAAATAACATAAAAAAACAAACTGTTAGAATAAAATAATATTGCAAATACTATAATTTAATACCCTTGAAATATGTTTCATCCATCTAAGGACTGCGTAATAATGTGTCAGAGTCTGTTTTTTCTATGACTGTGTCCGCTGATAGTGTAGATCAGTGATACCCAACGTATTTTACGTCCGAGCCGCATACCGGTTTTTGCTACATAACGTGGGCCGCAGCATATTTATGGTTATTAGTTATTATACTACATACTGTACATGCTATAGACAATATTGCGGTGTCACATAACTTTCAGTGCACAAAAATTTATAAAAAATATTCATTCGTTTAAAAGTGTGTAAACAATACCAGATATTTGAAAAGGCATCTATTGTTTTTTTAACCATATCCGCTCCCAGTGTGGAGCATATGGACTCCTAATGGAGTTTATCTCAACAGAAATGTTTCTACGAGAACTGCTTGTTACTCAGTTGCTCAACCTCTCTTTTTCCAAAGAGAGTAGGGATAGAAGAATGAGTGGATTAGTGGTAAGCTTATCGCTCTCGATACGCCCCGTTCATATGATAGGATGGGCGATAGGGGGGAATTCAAGACATCACATACATCCATGCCTTTGAACAGAAATTCATAAACCGATGGAAAAATCAATTTATAAAACTGTCCGTACCGGGATTTGAACCCGGGCCCTCCGTAGCCGAAGCCAACAACGTTTACCACTCGACCACACAGGCGGCAAATTGTTTTATGCAAGACATAGATCATTAATGAGCCGCAGATTGAGTATCGCTGGTGTAGATCATATCGTTGTTCAGAATGCAGCATCACGTGCATGAGTATTTTTTTTAAATTAGGAAACACTTTTTGTATTTGTTTTGCAGTATTTTAGATTGTTCTGGTGTTGTCTTAGGGATGCAAATTTTCGCAAAAGCTTTATTACCAAGCTCATTATTCAATCGTACACTTAATGCATAATACTGCTGATATAATGAAACGAAGCCAGCCTTTAAAAATAATGAATATACGGTCTTTAGTATTAAACTGTCTCGGAAGATGTCGTTGTCAATTTGTATCTATACGGGTAAATTTTATAGCCATACAATATTGTATAAAAGATTTTTATCCTCTGCTTTGACATCATTTTTTTTAATGAATTGTATGGAATCATAATCATATAACGACGTACAAGCTTTTACTCAACACATTTTTATTATATTATATTATGTTAACTGTTTATCGTAGTATTGTTGATGTCCTTTCCTTTCTTTTACATTTGAGGGGTATAAAAGCATAACCGCCTACAAGCACAAATGCAAATTGTTCAGTAATCGAAAAAAACGATTTAAATGTTCCCTTTACATTTTTTTGAATGATTTCGAATTATATTCACATCCTCTTAGATTTGTTTTTAGTTTGGTAATTTTATATCAAGCAATTTTAGTTTCGTTACTTCAAAAAAGACAATCATTTTTTCAATAGAGGAGGTTTTGCAGCTCAAATTTGCAAAGTGGCGGTTTTGTCGTTGAAGGTTTGTGAATGTGGCGGATTTGCACTTCACCATGCGTGATTTATCGATTTAACCACTTCGAGACCAAAACTTCAAAATAAAGTAATAAATATGACTACAATATTTATTATTTTATATTCATCATAAAAAAAAACAAAATAAACAGGTTAAAAGTATATTATACAAACAAAATTTTTTAAAAATATATTACAAGCTAACAAAACGCAAAAATATACCAATTTTTGAGCTTACTTAATTTGAAATGTTAAAATTAAAAAAAAAAGTTAAGGTTATAAAAAATATTAATTTTTCAAGGAAAAAAAATATTTATTTTCATTATAAAATGGTGCCTAAAATTAAAAATATTGAAAAAAAAGTATCAAAACATTAGTCTTTAGAGTAAACAGAAGTAACAATTTTAAGAACAAAAAAATAATTATGTGTTGATGAAATGAGATAGTGTAACGATAATTAATTATTGTCAAATAAACAAAGTTGTAGACCAGTGATTCCCAGATTGGGGGCCGCGGAATTTCTCCGGGGGCCGCCGCAGAACATGGTTTGTATTGAGGGCCGCGGACTATTTTTTTCAGATTTCGGGGGCTGTGGAATGAAAAAAGTTGAGAAGCACTGTTGTAGACAACGACAAAAAAATCATTGAGGCGATTTAACTTTTCAAAATTTCAAAATGAATGCATCTCAATATGCTTTTTCATGTTTCGAATCAAATGCATTGCGAAATTTTCTTATATCTTGCGATCCAATTTCATTACACTTAAGCTTTTTGTTGTTTTTGTGATGACAATTCCCAATTAATCGTAGATCTGGCAATGTCTTCGGTGAGTATCTATAAAAAAAATATTTTATTAAAAATTGATCCAGGGCTCGGCGCTTAATGTGTTAACAAATGACAGTTAAAATCAGTTTTATAAAGTGAATAATTATTACCTTTTGCGCTTTTGTATGTTCCGTTTCCACTGATCCCTGTTTACTTCGTGTTTTCTTGCACTGGTTTTAGGCACAGGTGATACATTAACATCTATTTTCTATGATAAGTTTTGAATTATTTGCAAAGCGAACACAAAACGTTTGTATGGCAACGAAGCACGGCGGCAATATACGCTTTGCGCTAGTATGTGTTTACTGTATCGTGATTGGTCAATTTCGAATGTGGCGCTTTTGAACTTCACTGAAGTGATATAAAGGCGGTTATGCATTTAATCAACACTTTCGATGTCGAATTTGAATGATTTGGAGACGAATTTGCACTGGTTTGAAGTTTGTAGGGCATAGAAAATGAGTAAAGGATCGTTAATCAATCATTATCTCAAAAACGGTCAGGTATGGATAGTGGCTTTTATACCCCTCATTTAGTGAATGTGTATAAAATTCAACTGAACGCCTTTTTTCTATCATAACAATTTAATTTCTATTATAATGATTTTCGCTTTGTTTTTAAATTTACCGTTGAGATATTATTTATCTTTAGACAGTATCCAGGCAATTTATTCAAATATTTATAAACATATTTTTTTTGTTTTTATAAGCGGTAATGTATTAATATTTTTTGTGCTGTGTTAAAAGTCTTTGAATCCAACGATTCTACGAAAATTATTCTAATTTGTGAGTCTAACTACTACTATTTGGGCCAAGCATTTATGATTTATTTTGATAATACATTCAAATCAAAGAGAGGAAAACATTTTTAATTTAATTATAATAATGCACAGTTATTATATTTGTATGAGAGGCAAAAATAATCGTCGAGCAAGTAGCATAAGTCGAGTCGTAGAGCTAAAACCGGTGGCGTAGCACATGTGACCAACATGCTCTAGGGCCCGACTCCCAACCAGTGGTTTCGGGGCATTTAAACAAGACAAAAAAAAAAGTGTCAATGGAGTCCAGGTGCTATAATTGCATGCGTATTATGTAAAGAACGCCATGTAATATAGATAAGTTGCGCCACCGGAAAGTAAGTATTGGACAATTGTCATGTTTGTAGTATTGTTGAGAAATTTAAGAAGATAACTATGAGCTCAAAATCATTTTAGCAAGTTTCTTCCAAGATTGCTGAAGAAGCAACCCCAATACTAAATCCATAGCCTGCTTTCTCTCGCGAAACCAGGGTTTATATAGGTCTTATAAAAAAAAATACTTTTTTACTGAACATCTTAAATTCAAAATATACTTTTAATCACTAATATTCAAATTTATCATTTGTATTTTATGTATTATTTTCATTCTTTTTTTCATTTATTTTTAAGAACGTATTTTTGGTTATTAATAATAAAATTAAATCATACGGAATAAACTGATCGAATATTGAGTGTGACTTGGGGAAATATTTAACAAATACTTATCCGTAAATATTGAAGTTGCTTAATGATTATTTAGCAGTAATATTATTTTAATTGTATTTGTAAAACTTATTCTTTGACTAAGCGGCGTTAATGAACAGGTTGAGAATCTGTTATCTACGGCATCTACGTTCCGTATTTACGTATGGAACTTTTGAGTATAATGTTTTCTTTATAGTGCCAGAAGCTTTTGGCCAACTTCCTTGGTAATGTGTTTGCATTACACCTCATGAATTTTTTATGCCTCACATTGACAAAGGCTGTGCTAAGATTTACGTTTTTCCTGAAAGCTTAAGCGGCAACTGTTTATTCAAATTTATTGTGCTTTTGTATTGCAGTAACCACGATAGCCTTTTGCCTGATTTTTAGATTGCATCATTGAATCTAATAGAATTACCTTTGACCTAAAAATAATTTAACACATACGTTTTGGTCATCAAATTGTTTTCATGAACTTAGCACTTTGGATTCAATTTTCTCTCGCCCAAAGATTGAACGTTATAAAAAAGTCACTAGTGAAGCAAAGACGTAAAACAAAATCTTTTGCATGGTCTCACATATTAAATTAATATTAACTTCCACCAGAAAAAACATACTAGCTTTGTACTTTATTATCATTGAGTGTATAGATACTATGTTCATTTGTTTGAACGAGAACTGTTGAATGTGTTCTAAATATACGTATTTAAAATAAAAAACAACATTATAATCATCATGATATCGACAATTTTTCATAGTTCAACACTTAACTAGAGTACATGAGAGGGAGGGATAAAAATACTCAGCCTATAAGTATAGGAAAATGTATGTACACTAGAAATAAGTACTGTTTTCAATATTAACAAGTATTTTTATATTCTTAAAAAATATTATTAAACTTAGCTCCACATTTTTTGTAAATAAGTATTCCATTTAATCACGACATTCAAGATAAATGATAAAGAAAGGAATACATGTACTTAATTATTTCATTACTTTTTTCATACCAACAATTGGCTTTTGAGTTTTTTAAGCTTAGTAATGAATTATTTAAATAATGTATTTCCGTCTTTCTCTCAGGGATTTTTGTCCGCAAACTTTCTTAGTCCTTAAAATATAATAATTATAATAAATGAATTTATTCCGGAGTATTAATATGTCGATGTTATTTTGAAAAACATTGTATTTATACAACATTTTTGCTAGAATCTCGTGGAGAACACGAATGTTATTTGTGTTTGACACACAAATATTGAAAATCGATTTATGTATATCCGAATAAACGTGTTTTTTCTCGGAACTACTACTTTATACTAACGAAACAACATTAATCATGTTTGACAAGAAAATAAGTTATTTTAGCTTAGAAATATTAACGAGAATCACAGCGGAAAATTTTAATCTACTTCTAAAAATAAATTTATGATACCTAATGTAATCGATAATATAATATTTATATTTAAATATAATCAATCAAAATTAACCATTGTTTCAATCAAATTAACGTATAGCATAAAACATATCGTATTTGGAAATATACTGTAGATATAAAATCATATAATTTAGCATTAAATCACATAGCCATTCATTCATGTGCTAAAAGTCTATTCTGATATTCCAGTCAACGTGATAAAGAAAATGTATTGTTTTGAATCATATTCTCTCTCAACTATCCTTTTCACAGAAGTTTTTCTTCGGCAAATGCTTGTCACCCAGTAGCTCAGCATCTCTTTCGTATATACCTTCAAAACTTATTATCAAGCGTAAATAATTTCCAATAAGTTAAACTTTAATGCTACAATTGTGTAGGCACCTTGTGTATTTTAATTTCTCAGGTCATTGTTTTAGTGGCTGATGTGTAAGTAGACATTGCATCCGTGTTCGTGACAATTTCTATTGAAAATTATTTGCATAGAAAAAATCGGGTTATCGGGTACGTCGTATTTTGATAAACAATTAACTTTTATTAATTAATTATGCTTTATGATAGGTTATTTAAACACATGCAGTACTTAAATGCACTAAAACATTGAAATAATTCTATGTTAAGTTATAATTATCAATATACGATATTTAATTATTTTCTTGATTACATTTACTTCGTTGCACTTAAATGTTGTGGATAAAGCGTTTTGCATTCAACAGAAATTGATGCAATTGACCAGGGTTTCTCAACTTTTTTCGATTTGCGTACGACTTTGTGATACATTAGGCTAAATTGTGCTACCATATAAAAATGATTGTATTTCATGAAATTTGTTATTGCAAACGTAATTATATTATTGCATGTAAAGACATGATAGACGCAATGAATCTGTTTTGCAAAATTTTGTGACAAAAAAGTTATTTGCGTTGTCACAATATTTTTAAAATTATATTATATGCTCAAAGTTTAATAAATTTAACTACTTCTTCGTTAAACTTATATTACTGATAAATGGTTTTAATAAAAATGAGATGTAAACAATTGGAGCGTTAACTCGGTAAACTGAAAAATGCATTCCAAAATCTATACCTGATCAGAGGAAAACGGTATCAATTGCCGGATTTTTTATTATCGACTGTAATATTGACGTCTAATATAATTAATTAAGATAATTTTTACTAATTATATATTATTTTTATATTTGTAAATCATTCATTCCTGCATTTCCTACATTACTGATTTTTTTTTCGCGTACCGCTAACCAACAACCGCGTACCATGGGTTGGGAAACCCTGCAATAGACTAATAAGGAATTTACGTCAAAGAGCTTTGACCGCTTTGTAAACCACGTTTCATGAGCAAATAATATAATATATCCAACGTAAATTTCATGTCAAAGCATTACATTAAGCGACATGTGACAAAGACAATAATTGGGTAGGACTGGATGTAGTTATGTTGTCATAGACATGGGCGTGTCTTTTTTAGTGAATCACGAGAATGGTTGTCTGCAAATCCCAAAAGAAAATAGAGAATTTAAAATATTTATGTAATAATGGAATTCCCATTAATTAAATAAAAAATGATTAAAACTAACGATGCTTATAAATCGAGTGTATGCCTACATAATATCGACCGTTAATAGCCAGAAAAACGTAACCGACAGTTTATAAATATTACAGGAAGGTTTTTCAAATTATGTTCGAAAAAGGAATCCCTTAAATGCGGTTGGTAAATAGTAATACACGTACAATGCCTATCCTCATATTATAATAATAATTGTCTGTCTACTTTCAGTTATCTAGAACAGCATTCCTCAGCTGTAGTCTACGTAGAACAAACGATAACAGGTCAAGCATTAAAATGCACAGGCCCTAAAAAGAATCAGGCGAATGAGATAACGCTCTAAAATTTTTGTCACTGACGTCTTAGTCGATATTGAACGATCATTGACTTAAAACGTAATGTACCAAAGTGCGTCACATATTGTGTTATATAGATTATAGGGCGATATGATAATATGATGTAGGGATCAGAAAATCTTGACTTGATTCAATTCCCGGGATACAGGACACAAAATTTTGAAAACCCTGAATTCCCGGGAGCCGAAACTATATTACAACCCTGCAGTCTTTAAACTGTTAACAAATTTTTCATTTTATTGTTTTCATTTATTTCCAAGAGTATCTAGGAATTTTACTTAAATTTGATCTACTAAAATAATAAAAATACTTCCAGCTCCCAAATATCATGAAGTTTTAAGTTTTTATCTAAGCGGCTACCATCTAACAAATATCGGTTGAGATAATTTACATGAGGAGTCCCTATGCTTTCATAATTGGGTGCAAGGTATAGTTAGAATATATGTATAATGAATATTAAGGTGACTAGAAAACATATTTTGTAGTATTTCTGTTAAACGTAATTTTGGGCAAAACATTTTTGTGACTTATCAATGTTGTGAATGAATAAAATGTACTTTAATTTTTGCAAAAATTCTCGAGTCTTATGCTTTTTTTCGAAAATCTCGGGAATCGAGCCTAGCAAAATGAATGGATTTCCCGGGAAATATTTCTCGGGTTGTCTCGACACAGAATTCTGAATACCATAAAATAAGCCACTTCTGAAGTAATTTATTGTAAAACATATTTGGAACGCAATGACTAAATACAATAAGATTTCTCTCCGAGTATTTCTACTTCTCGCTGAATTCTCCCACTCATACGTAAACTGTGCACTATCCGTTATCATTCTCATAGTGTCACATGTCGTTTTCTAGTCAATTAGTGAATAAGGTAAAGATAAATTTGATAGCAATATTTTCTTAAGCCATCGCCAGAAGTATGCCCAAACAAAAATTCGTGTATCTTCATGTAATTCATAAAAAAACTTTTAATATTTTAATATAAATTTTGCTTTGGCGGTTGGCGTATAACTCTATAATGAAAAATAATACGTGTAATCTCAAATGGTTATTACAGTATAACAAAGTTTTTATTTATCTGATAATATATTTATTAAACTCGAATATTTATTTTAACATTTATAAATTTAATTTGAATCAAAATAATTTCTGATGCAAAACTAAGCAACGTTCAAAAAAATGGCATTTTGACTTAGTTATTTCTGGAAAATAATGTCAGAAATAACTAAGCCATCAAAATCATACGCGTGCTGTCAGTAGAAGTAGATAATACCTAAGATATCAAAATGTTCTTTATCTTTCATCCATTAAATACATATTACAAGCGATAACAACTTACTAATAGAGGTGGTATAACAGAAAATATTGATCGGTTTCCACGAAATTATTATTTTTGCTCTATTTGCTTTGTTAAATAAAGTCACATTCTTCTAAGAGTATTGATATTACAAAGAAGTATTTTGTTATTTTTTGATATAGCATTTAGTTCATAACTGATTCACATTTATTTAGCTAATCCATTATAACGAAATAAAATATGTTTACTGTGAAGGGATAATAAGTAAGACGATCATTGTTTTAAATTATTCACAGAGTAGAAAATATGGACTTTTTGCGGTATTTTAATAGAAATAGTTTAATGTAAGTCCTTCAACATTTTCCATTAGATCAAATTACAAGGATTTCGTTACAATCGATTATAAATTAAATATCAATCCGGTATTTCCATGCCCGGGGCTTAATATCGGGCGGAAGAAATTGGAGATAATCAATAAAAATATTAAAGACATTATTGCATTAAAACATAAACCTGTAAATTTTTTGAAAATAAACAATTTTTAATGTCTGTACAGTTAGTTATTCATAAATTTAACCGCGCAATCGAGTAAAGCTTAAATGTCAATGGGTTTCATAGTTATTAGTTTAGTAAGAGTATTTAAATTTCGTATATATATATGAGCTTTATTTGCAAATTCACGCATCATTTTTAATACAAATTTGACGTTTAAAAATGTATGATTAAAATCGTTGGTTGAAAGCTTGTTAGTTTTTTTCCGAGACACTCAAAGTCGCAAAAAAATGTAGAGAAGCAAGATATTTGTTAACACTTTTGATTGCCAATACCCAAGTATAATCGATGTTTTTCAAGCAATGGCGGATGAAAAGGGACCAGACAGTTACTATCTTAATAATTTAATATCATCCCAGTATATCTTAATTTATTTTCACAACAAAGGGTACACAAGGCTATGAATCTTGAGGACAGAACAAACTGCGATCGTATCATTGTTTCCTACCTCGCACGGCTTTTCCACTAAACAAAAATAGCATAAACATCACTATCACAAAAATGTTTTATATCGAGGAAATTCACTGTCATTGAACCATTTACAAAATATTAAATACTAAAACTTTCGAAAATAGGGAAAGTTCTACATTTTGTCAATTTATTATTCCTGATGGATTTTGTGATTTCTTTGAAGTGAGTTTCGATAAAAAAAACTTTAAGTGTTTCCTTATTTATTTATACAAGGTAAAAGCTTCTTTTTTCTTTGATATATATGACACGTGCCGTTCATCTTTTTCGAACAAATAATAATTATATCGTCATCATATACGCAAAACGTATGGTATTTATTTGCATAAATTTCAAAATATCTTTGACTAAAAAGTTTTTGAACCCCTGTTTTAAATAGTTTCTTAAGTGAAAATCAGTACTTAATTATAAATATATTTATTTTCTTTTGAGAAGGTTCAAAAATAAATGAAGCACATGTCATTTAAGGTTGTAAAAAAATCTTTCTAAGCATGTGATCTATATAGGTTTTAAATTTTATTTCGGTATCTATTCAAATAAATGCCGTAAGTATTTTAAGGATTCATAAATCCAAGTAATTATATTATCCCCGTTAGACCTAGATAAATAACAGTTAAATAAATGAGGCATCACTAATCCTACCGTAAAACGTTATGCTTAATACTTTAATACTACATCTTGAACTAAAAGCTTTCGTCATATTACTCAAATATTATCTACGCTTCAGTATACAATATATACACCTACAGGTTTTCGGACAACATAATTTGTTTTTCCGACATATTCATAAACCTCAAGGGCTATTGATCTATGATTCATCATTACCATAATTTTAAATTTTAAAAATGTCTGAATGTGAGACCAGAAAAACTAAACTCCAAAAAAAAAATACGACAAAGAATGATGTCGAAAGATTTGAGAGATGTTTTTGTGGAACGACGTTCTTGAAACTGATATTTTGGGTTGAAATGGGTTGGGTTGAATTTATAAAAATTACAAAATGATAACTTTGTTTCTATATTTTCATGTTATATGTTGTGGATATCTCTCAGTTTTACGTCACTTGATTTGAAATTAACTGGGCACAGTAATAAAAAAATATCGATAGTCACAATTTATCACACAAATTAGCTTTATTACTCAACTTGGCAGTTCATTTTAATTTGTTCAGTCAAGTGTATTAAATATACTTTAGATTGATTATTATGTCTTACTTTACGCCGTCAGTTATCGTAATTTTTTTACTCAAATTAATTGAAAGTTGATTTTTATGACAAATTTAGGGAAAATCTGTTTCATATACATACAGAGATACATTCAAGCCTCTGTATTTTTTTCTTCGTATTATAAATAGATGATTATTTACAGTAGGTAATACAATATTCTTTTTATTGAAAATATTCACAAAAAGCTGTTTATACGAAAGTATATAATGTATTCGTTTGTATAAATTCGATACTCCGAATTATTTATTAGATTGTTGTTTTTCATTACTTGTATTATCACTTTTCTTGTATTAATTTTATTCAATTTATCTCATAATTTTACAATTCAGATATCCGATGAATGTAACTTTATATATTATTGGCGGGAAACAAGAAGGGATACAAATTGTACCCGTATGTAACAGGCTGGCTATATATTATTATTTCTATCTCTAAAATTCGCCCTTATCTTATCACATCACCCCTTTAGTCTACTTATCGTTATGAACAGAGGTCACACTTAGGTAGAGATCATGGGTTTAAAAGGCATACTAAACTACTGATCACGGCATGGGGGTTGCAAACAGAAGAAAAAGCATTGCTTTATATCAAAATTGTTTTGATAAAGCTAAAAAATATATATTGCCGTACGTTTTATGTGAAGATGTTCTGCTTTGGTACTTTCATGATTATTATACACTAAGAAAAAACATTGATTAACTATCTCCAATGTACCAATACTAATGCTTGTCTCTTTTGTGAAACTATTAAATTACGTAAAGCAATGTCTTGATAATTTTCTCGAGAAAACTAAAAACATATGTTATAGAATCATTTAGTTGTTAATTGTGCAAAAAAAACCATCTGTGTCACTTAAACCTATTTGTTAATTATTTATAAAACTGATCGCCAAGTATATGTAAGAAAACTGCAAGTAGCAAAACTTAAACTATCCATGTTGCTTAACAGCAGTAAATGTGTCTCTTGTGATACTTGTAATAGTTGCGAAAAGTTTATTATAACAATTTAAATGTAAATGCAACGTTAGTAATGGAAATTTTAGACGCAAAGTTTTTGCAAGCTAATGGAAAATAAGCATTGAAATAAGTTTGTGAGCTTTGTTTACAAGAAATATACATATTTTTTACTGTAAATTCTTGAAAGAGAAATACCGGTATTCTCAGAAGAATTTCAAATGGGTGAAATTTAATTGAATCAGTAATATTTTACAATCAGTATTAAGTTACTTTGGATTTGAAAGTGAAATAAAGCAAGACTCAAAATAATATGTCAAGGATATGCTGAAACTATCACCGTATTATCTAACAAACCGTGATCTAAAATATATTTAGAAGACAAATAAAACCGCCGAAATTTATTGTACTAAATGCATTTGATTTATTTATAATAACATCGAATTATAATTTTTAAATCTTTAATTTCAATTAAAGATTCTCAATAATCTTAACCCATTAATAAATTTCTATGAGGCTATTTTAACAACATATTTTTAAGACTTAAATGCTTAAAATTGCGTACACATTTATATATATTGCCACTAACTACCCCCAGTTGGTGATAATATTTTTTTAGCTCAACTGAGTGATAATAATTTAAAAAAATAAAATACTTATTACTAATTTCACATTTATTTAAAATGATCAGAACAGGTTTTGCTCACAACGATCACTTTCAACAGAACTGTTTGAAACCGGTCCTGATAATATTAAATAAATATGGAATTATTGCAAAATAGTTATTATTTTCTAACAAACGTTGATAGTGAACACCTTAAAAATGATAAATCATAAAAGTTTTAATTCTTATGCATACACGATACAACTGTTTACCAAACTTCAGTTCAAGTTCATCCGTGTAATTGGATGCCTAAAGGTGCCAAAATGCGAACCCCGGGTCGTTAGTGACAACACACGTGAAATTGTACACAATCTGAATGATTCAAATTAAATATTGAAATTCCACCAAGTGCCTTCAGTCAAAATCTTAAATTATTATTTAAGGTTATAGGTGTTATGGTTATTTTAGTTTTATAACACACTTTTTCAGCGTTAGTTTTTCAATAAGAAAAAAATACTTGGCTTATTGACGTGGACTGTCGCGAATATTAAGAAATCCTTCGATACCAAACCATAAATTATTGTTAGATATAGATACGTAATTAAGTACGGACACCGAGCCGCAGATCGATACGGGAAGCTTGCTTTGTTCTAATAATGTAACGTGCTACATTGTTATAATTTGATTTAGGAACCACTGAACGCCCGGGTTTAATTTCCTCCACAAATGCATCGTTTATGTAAACCAAACCCGTTGCTAGTACATTGCGCAATCGGGATCTAAAAGATACCAGTGTGTGACTGGAAAGTGTTTTTAACAATAAAACGTATTGAATTCTCTATTATTTACGTATTTCCTGAAGCTAAGTTACGCTGAGATCATCCAAAGAGTTGATATGGTTACCTTCGAGTGGTGAACGGATTCCTTCTTATAAGATTTTTCCGTGCGCGTAATCTTATGTAGTAAGAAATCTTTGAACGCAGAATATTTTGAACATTACAAAACATGTAATATTAAAATTGTTGTTTTATTCTTTTATTCAAACTTCTAATTACGCTAAACGCTAAGCTAAATAGTTTTTGACATTCGAACAAGAAAAAGGTTTTTTTAATAATATGTATAATCTCAACTTCGAATCTTGAATATTAAGCATATTCGGTGTATTTTTCGTAAAAATCAATGTACGGAAAAATAGTGCACGGAATATTATGTGAGAGAAAATTTATGTTTAGAAAGATATTATACGGATCGATCAAGGTACCCTTTCGGCCAGTTAAGTTAAAGTTAAGTGTGAACATTTTGTCTCACCTCAATTTATTGTTATACTATTTTTTAGTTTTCAACAAAGGTTTATTTATATGTTAGAGTTAAATAACATATACACATTTTCAATGTATACATTCAGTAGTCAACGTAAACATGGTTCATTTTAGCCAACTACAGTCTAGACGAGGCAACAAACAAACCCGTTAAAGGTTAATAAATAAATTAACAAGTAAGTGTAGATACCTACTGACGAGTGCAAGAAAGAGTAGAAATGATAACACAGACGAAATGTAAGAACAACAACAAGACGTATTTTTTTAAGGTTACGTAAAATGTCATAATATGACAGTAAAACACAACTGCGTTGTTGTACGCGCATAGCATTGTAGTGTGGCTTGCAATATTATGAGTGCATGCGTGATTATTTTTAATGTTGTAAACAATTTGATCAATTCCGAGTACCTAATTTATACATTGAAGAGTTATGATTGAAAATTTTTACCAGTTTATTTGAGAATCGTCGTATCCATGGTTTTTGTCAAGAACGACGGGCTTTCAGTATAATGGATTATACACAGGATACTTAATATCAAGTTAATTTGAGTGACTAAGCTTGCCACAATCTTTTCAATTATTGCTTTTTTTTTGTTGTTCACGAGCATAAGTGTATGGTTCAAAATCAGTATCGTGCAGCTTTATTCGGACCAGGAATAAGAGAGGTACAATTCCTTATTTTTTCGAAAGAGTTGTGGAATGAGGACTTAAAACATTTATTCCATATACACAACGGGTGGTGGTTTGAAACCAACTCGTTAGAGTATCCATTTGTTCTGTAGTGTAAACTGTAATTGGCTAGAACGGACAACGTAGAAATTAGCCAATTTGTTTATACATTGACTAAGTTCATAATATAATTGTAAGATAATATATACTCAGCAGTTATGTTTAACACTACTGATTTTTCATTGGATAGTAATACATATATTTTTAAATCGTGGGCTCTGGGTTGTACATTACTGATGTAAAGAAAATGTTTTGTTCGTATGCGTTCGTCTTAAAATACTAATTTTACTTCAAATCGTTCATATATATTGATACGCTACTGACCAACGCTCTGCCAGCCAGCTGACAGCTTCCCAATAAAAGCTTCCACCCTTCCAGATAATGGCTTCCCCTCTACGGTCAATCGATTTACATTGACCTCGATAACGAACGTTTTATCTCGAGTTTTAGCCTTTAACGTCTCACTACTCAGAGCTTTATCACCTAACTGGACTCCGATCCAGACTCTTCACTTGGGAAACGTATTGACTATTACTTTCAAGTTTTTTTTCCCAATAAAACCTTTATCATAAAAAAATCTCAAATACGTAGATAAACTCACAAACACGTGAAATAATTTCAACCAAATAAAAATATAGCTCTACGAGACATAAATAGGAAAACTCAAAACCTAAACACATATTTTGAAAGAAGCTTAAAACAGATATTTATATAAGTTTTTATCATAAGAAAAATGATGAAATATATTGTAGAATCATACTCGAGCATATAACGTTCTTAAGGCTTGGCGGCAAATTTCTGTGAATTCAATTGTAGGTTATAATTTTAAATAGAAAATCAAGTTATAAAACGTTGTTATTCAACGGACTGTACTACAAACTGTGATTTATTAGTTTGTAATTAGATTATTTATCACACTTTATTTATGTTACTTTTTGTTTCAGTTGATATTTTATACAAGCTTAGTAAAAAAGTTTTCCTATTATAAATAGAAAAAAAGGATATACAAAAGACACAGAACCTTAACATTTGTCAATTGTAATCGGATACAAAATATGTTTCGACAAAACATTTTATAAAAATGTAACATTTATTTTCAGTCAAAAATTGAGAGGGACGTCTTCAAATAATATGCTTTGATTGTTTTAAACATATCATACAAAGTAACTTCCCAAAACCTACCAGAAAACGATCACACATTTTACGTAGTTCTAAGTAAACGAAGTACTAAGCTGATGTTCACCATTTCGTTATTCTTTCAATATTTTTATTTTTATACCTTCAAGCATGCGGTGTGTTTGCAGCCTTAAAATTCCCCAAAGGTCTATTTTTCCTCTTTGTTTGAAACGCTTTAGTAATTTCAAACATACACGCTCTGAGAAGCGCTTGAAAAAACAAAAAACATTTTTTTTACCGTTCCAAGTCAATTGTCAAAATTGGCTTTGTCCGCACAATTTTCCTTTAGATGTCTAGAAATAACATTAGTATGAAACGAAAACAACTACAGAATCTATCTATTTACAAGTTTTGTGAGATAATATTCATCCAGTAGTGGATTTAGCTTTAGTGGCTGTTGTTGTGGCTCAATGGTTAATAAACTTTTTTTTTGTTAATAAACGATTCAGAGATAATTTTGTTGTTATTCATATTAAATATAACATTAAATTCGACACGTATTTTGCTTTTTTAATAACATCTTTACACTACTTTAAAGTAAACATTGATTTTCATTCTTAACTTATATTAGACCAGACATGGACAGCTTACTTCTTCTAGTGGGCCCCATAAAAACAAATAACCATGTTTTCCGAAAAGAGAAATTGAAATTTAAGTACACCATATTCTTTTTTATACAGAGGATGCGTTCCATGTAAAATAGCCGTGCAAAAAAAATCGATATTTTTTTATGCAAGTTTCAATCAAATATTTTTAATTGATAAAATTAATTATTATTACAAAGTAAGACTGTGTGATCGATTGGTCAACGTTGTTGACTTCAGTTACGGAGGGCACGGGTTCAAATCCCGTTACGGACAGTTTTATAAATTGATTTTTCAATCGATTTATAAATTTCTATTCGAAAGCATCGATGTATGTGATGGCTTGAATGACCCCCTCCCACCCATCCTATCATATGAATGGGGCTTTCGAAAGCGATTAGCTTACTACTAGTCCTGTCCTAGCCCTACCCTTTTATCCCTATTCTCTTTGGAAAAAGAGAAGTTGAACAACTGAGCAACAAGCAGTTCTCGTAGAAACACTTTTGTTGAGATAAACTCCATTAGGAGTCCATATGCTCCACATTGGGAGCAAATATGGTTTAAAAAAATGAAGACTAATAAGGGTGTGTAAAGCAGTTGTTACAAACAAATTATATTAATCTTTCTATTTCTAATTGTTTGTTACACCCTTATTTAATATTATATCAATAACCTGTATTATTATTTGTTTTTATCAGTTGATAAGTCAGTGATGATTTTAATAAATTAATGAGAAATTAATATTAAAAAGTTTGTTTATTTGATTTAACTAATCAATTAATTAATTTAACAAGTCAATTTTTGTTTTTATATTTGATACGTGAAAATAAACAGTTTTAAAAAGTCGCATTTATTTTTCGTCGGCTTCCCGGGATTTCTCTTAGAATCTCTGCGGACAAATTCGCCCCTCGTAGCGAATGAAGGTAGTGTGATACGATGTGGATATAATTGACCACTCTATCCTTTAATATTACTCACTTACACCTTGCTATATTATTTGTACGTAACCCAAACATCGGTGACCTTTATTTACTACATGTATTGATTGTATAGCTATAATTATACATAGTGTTTACTTTACCTTTACAATATGAACATATTATAAATACATTTGCCTTACATATAAAAGCAGCTTGATTTTACGATATTTTTTTAGATGTATTTAATTGACAGAGACCTGTTTCTATTCCTTTTAGATCTTTGGTGACTAAAGAGTGTGATCATTGCAGAGTTGAGCAATCTACAGTGAAGCCACTTCTCGTTGGCACCATATCGTTGATAATTTTCTACAAACACGTATCTCAAAAAGTACAAGTTTTCAGGAGACACATAAATATACTTTATTCTACTTCTGTCTCTATCGCTTTAAAAACCAACTACAAAACTTTTTTCCACATTATTTGGTAGTAATCTAATTAGGCAGAAAGTAAAGACGATTCCATTCATGAACATATCTTTTTGTTAAAATTATTTAACGTTTTTGTATAAGATTAAATAAAGCATGAAATAAAACATATTATGGGATACGAGTTAATGGAATATGTGTGTATTGAAATTCTGAATTCACTTTATCAAAAAAACTTACAGCTGACAAAAATTGATATTTATTTGTAGGATATTAACGACGATATACATATTTTATTTTATATATGCACATATATGAGCAAACAATGCATTACAAAGTTATCTCATAAAAGCCATTTTTATAATGCTAAAGGTTGTGCTTACCGTTCGATAAACTATATTTTTCGGTATTTGCTAAATACATTAAAAGTAAAAAATAACGTTTGATAAAAGCAATAAAAAAGCAATACGTATTCGTATTTATAATTTTTAAACGGATGGCTATAAAAACAAAACCCCTATTGGAAGAACGCCGTGCTTAGTTTTATCATCTGGCTAAATTACAACCCTATAAATACGCACGATTATTATTATTACGCCATTTTGCCTAAGGTCACATCCGTTGATGGCTCCGGGGCGCCACTCTGATTGCTGGTTATGGGATAAATGAGCCAAGTCCAGCACGTAATATAATTAAACCGCAATCATTCATTTCCGCTTTTGACGGATGTGTTTTTACTAATCGACTTAACAATATCAGCAAAACGGATCGATAGAAACGATGGTTATATTGAAATTTTTAAGTGTGTATAAAATCCAGTATAAATAAAACAATAATGAAACAAGTTTTCATAACCAAATTTATAATTGAAAATTAAATACATAATAATTATATCCTCACTTTGTATTTAATTGTTTGTTTGTTTATGATAACGTGTAAATTTAATTGTAAAATAGCATTTTTTTTAATTTTTTAACGTTATTCATAATTGAAAAATTAACTATAACCGTTATTTTGACGAACCATGTACACTTTGACAAAACAGACTTAAAGTAAGCTTTTTAATATTATCTGTTAGTAAGTTACCCAATTTCTGTTATCGTGTAAGGCGAAAACTCCTCAATGTAGTGGTAAATGAGTTAATACATAGTTTACTAGTTGCAATCTTCTTCCTTTTGACTTTCAACCTATTTTCAAGTATACCGTGTCTTCTCAATATACTTTGTGAATAGCTCTGTATTCATTAAATATAACAATCTTATCTGTTCGTTTGTTTTCTTGGACTAGAGATATTTTCTATATTTTTTTCAATTAAATTATTTTTAAAGCACAGCGTCAAAAATGTAGCCGATATAAAACGTTGCAGTTATTATTATTTTATGTGGCAATAAAAAATGGCATAACTTATCCGAGATCACAAATATTTTTTTTAAATCTACTAGCCATTCAATGTTATTGTGGGATTAATAATTGTCTCCAATAAACTAGTACTTAATTGAAAATTAGACATGACTAGTTATGAATTTGGTTGGATTAATGTTATACACTTATAAAATTCTGTATATGGGAACTAATATGGCAGTTTTTCCCCATGACTGTTTTAAAACTTCTTAGTGAAGTTTATGTGAGAAAATCACTGTTTTTCTTATACTATTTGCTAAGAAAGTTCATACTAAGATATCACTGGAAATATCGTCGTGGGGTATAATAATATTGATATCACAATTTAGTCAAAATGGCAGCCCGGAACTACTCTTACTCCCAACCCTCCTGGGTTCAGGAAAGTAGGGAAGAAAGCCTGAGACGTCGCCGATTGTCACAAACAAATACACCGCCCAACCATCAACCAAACCACACCACTCGCCCGATCAGGAGAGCCTAAAAGAAGAACTGGCTCTACTTCACCAAGCCGTAGCGTAAGCAGCGTAAGCAAGCAGTATTTTTAAAACAGTATCATCCAAAAAAAACAATTTCACTCCGAACAGCAAAAATCAGGTCGAAAGAGCATAATCCACATAGGCCTGATGCAACATTAAGACTTCCTTCAACGGCATCGCTTACACCACAGAATTAAACGAATTAGTTTATACAATGCCATTTAATACACCAAGCAAGCAAGCTTAGGAAAAATTACAGTGTTGTTTAGCTCCCATACAGAGACTTGTTCTGAATTAAACTAAAAACATTTACTCGGTGTATTACATAGTATTATACTGATAGAGTATCGGTAAATATTTTCGTCATCACACTTAATATGCGACAAAAGATTTTTCTACTTTGCGATACACATCAAAGTATAAGTATTTCAATATATCTGGGGCTGAAGTCTTTTTGGCGTAACTTCATATCGCCGATATAAAACGCTGCGGTGATTCCTCGCCGCCGTACGCCATATAATTGTTTTATACGGCAATAAAATGCGACGCTTGTTCAGTGGAATGGATAAATCAATAAAGCCAGAGCTGTCATTTGATCACACGTGTCAACGGGCAACAAATAGCAGATTATATCTGCTGAGCTAAATACGAACTGGCCGTTAAAATGTCAAACCTTTCCCGGCCGCCGGGTGTCAGTCATTATTAAAGGAAATGTAATTGTATGCACGCTGTATAATTACATAAAATGGAAAAAAGTAAAAACGCAAGTCGTAGCCAAAACATATAACAAATGATTTCATTAAACTTAACGCTAAGTTAACACATAGTATTTATAATTGGGCCCTCGAGAGGTGAAGTAAGTCTTGGACTTTTAGATACAATCACGTCTTTATTTGGGTTTTTGGTAGATTGCATATTTTTATTTTACGGAGATATCACTATATCAATGCTTATTGTCTGAGGTCACTTCATCAACAGACAAACCCAAAGCATTCTAAAAAAATTAAATAGAATAAATTAAATGAAATGGGCCCACAACATCTAAATTAGAAGAAAAAAATATATATATTTAACCTTTGATGAAAGGGAGATTGGAGCTCGGCTCCACAGTTCCCCGTATAAAGATGAAATGACACTGATGAGGTCACTTCACTTTTATGATACTTTAAGATGTGTAGAATATTACAACGTACTTAATTTTTTTTCTAGAATACCAATTGGCTCACTTTAAGTCTAACGGGCCCAATTAATCTTAAATATAACGAAACGTTAATAAAAACTGTTCAATTATTAATTACAATGGAATCTGCTGTTAGACATATTGTCTACTCTGTATACGAAAAGCTTTGTTTTTTTACAATTGGGCAGTTTTTAAAATAGACGTTTAAAGAAATCTATCGCTTAAAATATATATTTTTTACATAAATGTCTAATACGCTTTTCCAACCTTGAAATTGACCACCTCCAGCTGAAGTCAGCAACGTTGATAACATGACGACGTATTACATAAAATAAATTAAAAAATATTATTGATGTGTAAACTATTATGCATTGCGAGCTGACATGAGATTGCTCACAATATTTAAAATATGCCTGTACGTTATAAAATGCAAGTTTAGTACATATTGAATCTGTTTGACTGAATTATAATATAATATAATGTTGAAGGAATCAGTTAGAATGCGTTTTCCTTTAAATAGATCAAAGAAAATGTACACTTGAAAAGTCCACGAGTGCTTAATTTGCCGTCGGAGAATTTATGTATCAGAAAACTTGGAAATACATCTTCTCACTATATCAGGCATGGGTACAGTACCTTACTTAATGAAATGAAAAATGGCATTATTTTTTTCGCTGATTCCAAAATATAACGCTAAAAATCTGCTATCAGTTATTTTGCTAGGTGTTTGATGTTGTTTTGATAAAAAAGTATTGTATTATAATTATAAATTGTTAAAAACAATTCAAATCCAAAAATGTTTTACATTAAACATCAAAAGTAAATTTAGTTTATTACGTATGTATGTATGTATGCGTGTTTGAATTTTACTTACTTCATTTTAATTTCTGTTTAAAAACATTTCTATACAATGAATAGTTTTTCCATCTTACCTGGTTACTTAAATATTTTCTTCAATGATCTTATAATCTCATACTACGTAATACTTTTTTCGATTATGTTCGCTCCTGTTCACTGTTGAAATTTTATAATATCCATTATTGATATATTTAAGTATGTCAAAAAAATCTTATTGCATACATATATCAAGAAATAGTTAAGTATAAAAAAATAATTAAATACTGTTAAACCACTATCAGTGTCTAAGTTTACATCTTTAAAGGAATAGTATGTTATGGTAAGAACGAATCAATCAAGCAATTAGTATTTTTCATGGTATAATAGAATGTGTCTCATTTTAAAATATTTTTACTTTTCACTTACCATAACACAATTTTTTACACAACCTTTTTAATTTTGAGTGATAACTGGTTTTTCTACGTTTCTTTAAGCGTCAGTATCTGTTCGTTACCAACGTAGTCAAATAAGCTAAAATTAAAAATATTATTTTTATAAAGGTATTTTTTAGTTTGTAATATATGAAAAAAATAGAAAATGGAAAGTTAGATATTAAACGATGCCATTCAATAAAAATGGTGGTATTTCAGCGGTAACTTTGTGGAAGTTTATTTTTTTATGTATTAAATTTGATAACTTTGTTATTCCACTTTTTATGTTACAGAACATGTGGAATAACAAATTTGTCCGATTATGTCCGTAGAAAGAAGTATATTGTTTTTGTCATGTAGAAATAATCGTGATGGTCCTATCGGGCATCCAGATCTAGTTTCGTCTTCAGAAAATTTCTGTCACTTCAAGAAATTTGCTACTTTTTTTGGAGAAAAAGTTTACCTTCCCTGCCCCTCACAATTCAATCCTTAATCACATCTGTCTCAAAATTAAAAGTTGTTTATTAGTCCCATTAACTATCATTCTTGCTTATTATTATTTAATTGTTTTTTTTTTACTTGTAATTATACCAATTCTTTGTATTTAATTAACCTTTATTAATATCTATATATTTGTAATTATTATTTATTGTTGCCTTTTAAATTGTTAAATTTACGTTATTTATTTTATATTACAAAAATGTTTAAAAATAACATTTTTACACCTGTGCAAAGTAATTTTTAAAAAATCGAATAAATTACACATGATGCGATTAAAATAATTGAAATTCTTTCAGGTATTCGAACGCACGTTTTAGCCCTTTGCTTATCTAACTAGCCGTTCTACAGACCCGGTCAATAGAAGTCTTTTAATCAACGTGAAACTTTTCCTTTAGAATGGTTTTCATAATTACGTCACTCTTTCCAGCCCTTTCACCTTTGTAACCAGTGGAATCCTGAATAATTTTCATAAGAGGGCTCAAAGCAGTAATGTTGATAACTTTACATATCGTGATTTCAATATTCTGTACCATATTTTCCATATATACTTTTTATACAGTATATTTTGAAGCAAATACAAAAGAAAATAAATTAGTTATGACTTGTCAGGTATAGAGAGTAAACTTGTTGACTTTTTAGCGAATATAACTGTTACGAAGTCTTACAAGAAAGCTCTATTGATACTATTGTTAAGGAAATTAGTACATACAGTATAATTCGAGTCTTCATTTTATCATGAACATTGTAATGTTAAAAAAATGAGTTTTAAGAAATAACGGAAATTATCTTTTGAGTCGAGGAATATAGTAATTCAATGCGGTTAAGGCAGAAAAAAGGTTAAGTACACATTCAATGTTATCACATTGCTTGTATGCTATCGCCTTCATTTTATTTACTTACTGTATTCTTAAATTCTTTTTAAGATACCCCACCAGGATTAACAAAATAGCTTTATTAACGGACGTCATTGCGTTCCTCTATTTTCTCTGGGAAAATTTTCCAGTTTGATGGGAAAATTTTTGATAAGAAAAGTTCAGCGAATAAGTTTACATCCAACATGGCGAAGTTAGTAACTTATCTTTACAAGTAAGCTCTCTCGTTATTATTTATACGGTTATTGATGTTATGATCTTTGAAATAATTCTCTTTTGTCATTTTTGTGTAATATTTTTTTATTACTTTTCCAAAGTCACGTTCAGGTTTAACTTTTTTTCAAAGTATGCATAAAACCATGTTTGACGCTTGTGCTATATTCATAAAAAAATTCGTTGTTTTATGTTTATAATATAATGAGAATATTGTACTATAAGATGTTATGAATTACAATTTATTTTCAATTAAAGTCTTCATAAGTATCATTTTTCAAATCACAACTTCAAACTATTTTTGCGAAGGCTATAGTGTCAGGTTTACCACTTATTATTTATCATAAAACATTTGGTTTGATTAAAATATTTAAAAAAAAAAACAATATTTTCCAGATCTCACGAGTTCAAATATCAGTACAGATAGCATTTTTCAATCGATTTTCTGTTCGAAGGCATGAATGTTTGTGATGTCTGAAAATTTATCCCGGTATTCAATTGGTAAAATGAAGGAGTATATCGAGAGTGATTACCTAATCACTAATCAGTTATAGAAAGAAAGCATTTGTAAATAACATTTTAAATAAGATAGGTGGATCACCATTCTTTTATTTATTTCTATTGGGTTTTGCCAAACATATTGAAATTAATAAGTATTTAATTAATACTATCAAAGCCTCTTCTCTACGTCTCGTAGAAAAAGAAATACGTCGACATTTGTTTTATAATGTATAACATTAAGTTTGAATCAATTTTTAGTTTTATTCGTTAACGTTGCCTTAGTCTGATGATGCTTCTCAAAGAGGTGAAAAACGTGTCACAAACAATTGTAGCAAAAAAAGTGGAATACAGTATTTATATCTGTAAGTATATATTCAATATTGACAAACCTTACCAAATTTTATCTGCATATAATGATTTTAAATATACATATACGTTAGTACAATTAATATTTATTGCGTCCAACAACGATATACTTAACGATATAAAACCATGTTTTGTGTACGCTGAACATCAATCATAAAAACATTGTTCAAATATCATTGTGAACAAATAAACATTTTTTTCAGCAAAGCTCGACTTCGACTACTATTATGTCACAGAGTTTTTATTATTTGTCGGATATTTTTTCCCCAGTGATATTTGATGTCTTATCGTCATTTTCGTTCTTCCATGCGTAAATTTTTATATTTTCTTTTTGTGTTTTTATTGACGACGATCAAACTATTTTTGGAATTCAAATAAGGTAAAATATTTTGATCACCGTCAGCCAACCTTAAAGACAAAGTTAGTGGGCCGATAGCATCAAAATTATCATATTAAATGTACAAGGTGACTCGTAAACTTTGTTTCTATATTTAATTTTTATTATCTTTAATTGTCAATAAGTAAAGTTCGAGAATCTGTTAAAAATTATTTTGATTCAAAAAAGAAGAATGAAATTCCCATTTTTTAATAATACTATAATATGAAAAGTTATACAGTGTATAAAATTACGTTTCAATCTGTTTGTATAACAATTAATATAACTTCCAAGAGAGATTTTCTTGATTTGTTGATTTATATCAGCATACAAGATTACAAGGATAAAAAAAGTGAAAAACATATTTGAACACGAATTGATATAAATTATTGAAAAAAAACCTTTCAAGAAGATATTTTTACTTCTGATCCATCATTGGATGTCAAAATCATTAATCATTTACACTAATCACGACATGAAACAAAAAAAAAACTAATAGTTGTAATTATAGCTCGATTGTATAATACATAAAAAAGTTAATCATTACCATTTAAATAGTTAAAACGATTTTTTAAAACGTAATTAAAGTGATTTATGGGCAATTCTTTATATATGTTAATCCGAAAACATTTTTTATTAATATCTATATATTAATAGTCGATAAGGTACGTTTGTACGTTTGTTTGTATGGTCGCGATTTCGCCTTTTGACGTCAAGAAAGATGGTAAAGATTATTTAAAATTCAGTAAAATCCTGCTTTCACGTGCCCGGTATTTTCCGCTATTTGCGTATTTTGTTTTGCAATCCCGGTGTATTTTAGTTATTTTAGACAACTGTGTGTATTCTTTAAAAAATCCATTTAGAGAAGTATTTACGTTTAGACCTTCTGGCTTATTCAATAAATAGGTTTACAATTGATTTTTCACGCCAGTAAATTTTCAGATTATTTAAAAATGCAACATAAATCGTTGAGGGCAACGGGCTTACAGCTAGTAGTCATAGTTAAGCGTCACTCCTCACTGAAATGATTTAATTTTTTACAGCTAATATAGTTAATATAGCTAACATAGTCAACAAGCAATAATTACAAATAAACAGTTCGAACACATACCAATATTAGTTATATACAAAACTGTATTTTTTAATTAATTCAAATACTCAATTCAATTATTTGTATAAAACATAATACGTGACACAGCTGGCAAGCAAATTAATTCTTCATGTAAGACTGCGTACCAAGCCATCGTGTTGAAAGGCAATGCAGTCACCTAAAAGTTACTTTAAGTCAGCCAAGTACTGACCAGTAATTCTGTCAAGCTTAATATCACATTTTAAACAGTTTTTGAAATGAATTGAATACTTTTGTTAACTGAACACTCACATTTTTTGTAGTAAGCTTTTCATTGTTTTCTTTATTCAAAGCTTTCAGTTGGAATCTTTATTAAAGTACACGCGGGAAGACATAGTATGTACCTACCGTAGAAATAAAAATAGTCAGAAAACTAGTAAGCAAGTATAAGCAACAAAAAAATACAACTGAGCTACAAGCAGCTTTTGCAGAAAAGCTTATGTTGAATACTTTCATTGTGAGGCCGTATGCTTTACATTGAGAGCAGACATGGATTTAAAATATATTTTCAATTTTGGATAATTCTGTATTTTTATCGGAGGTAACAACTTGGAATGTAAAATCCGTGAATGATTTTAGATATTGTTGTTCTAGCACATATTTTATGTAGTAACTTGCAGCAATTTCGATATGGCATATAACTACCACCAACCAAAACACGGTGTCTTCGCAAAATTATATTCAAACATATAATTACCGCGAAACCCTATAAACTTCAATGATAAAGTTTATTTATTGATTTTAATATAAAGCTTTCTCTCTATGTAGTTCCATTAAATATCGTTTATTGAATCTTACGCCTAACTCTAAAGACCAGCAAATCATTCCGACATTAATTTTATTATTTCCCTCCGAATAGAACAGACGATAAACTTATATCTGGTCGTTACGGAGTTTTCGTCTCACAATGATACGCGTTTTAAATTTATTTTAATGTAGTTTCGAAAACGTTTTACAATTTATATATTAATTGTTTCCACTTAAGTAAGCTTTTATTCAAAAGATATTAAATTATAAAACAGATAACTTTTATGTGTTATAACTTTACATTAATAATAATTTTACGTTTATTAATTTGTCTTTGCGTTTTTTGAATTCCACTTTTTAAAATCTTTTTGTACTGTGTTATTACTGTTCTGTCTGTTTAAATGACTGTGAAGCCAGTGTCATTTATAAAATGAGAAAAAAGATAGCCACATGGGAACAATGTATAAAATACTTTACAACAAATGAACGACTTATCCATCACGAAAACAAGACGCTTTTTTACTTATTCTACGTGTCTTTATTAAGATGAGAACAGCTTTCGCTCATCACGAGGCATGTCAACTAATACAATATATTGATATAAAGCTATTCATACAATCCGAAGAATTTATCTGAGTGGGACTCTCCCAAGTTCAAGAACCAAATCCTGAGTCGTACATTACCTCTGAAAATCCCGATTTGGTAAATATATACATATATAGTTTAAGAGATTTGCTTAATTTTTAGAGAACCTGGCGTACCGCTTTTTAAAAAAATATCGAGCAAAGATGGCGAACATAACAGGGTAAAAATAGCAACGTATTTAGTTATACAGTTATTATATTATTAGTTGATAACCAAAATAGCCATCAACTAATAATATAAAAACTGTATAACTAAATACTTTTCTGCCTGTGTGGTCGAATGGTCAACGTCTTTGGCTACCGCTACGGAGGTCACGGGTTCAAATCCCAGTACGGACAGTTTTATAAATTGATTTTTCAATCGATTTATAAATTTCTGTTCAAAGGCATGGATGTATATGATGTCTTGAATTCCCTCCTCCCACCCATCCTATCCTATGAACGGGGATATCGAGAGTGATTAGCTAACTACTAGTCCCGTCCTAGCCTTTAGAAAAAGAGAGATTGAGCAACTAAGTAACAAGCAGTTCTCGTAAAAACAATTATGTTGAGATAAACTCCATTAGGAGTCCACATGCTCCACAGCGGACATGAAAAAAAAAACTTTGCTATTTTTAGCCTATTATAATGTTGTTATACCAAGTAAATGCCAATTTAATCATCAAGTGGCGAGCATATTTTGTAACAAGCAAAAATCTCGGATTTTTTAAGGCTGTATAATAATAATTTTAAATCAAAAATTTACTCGTGTAATTATATTCAATCTATATTTTATAATAAATGTAGTCTTGCGGATTTGTATGAGACATTTTTTTAAATATTCTCTTCTGTTAACATGTGAATTTTTATCAGACATAAGGAATTAAGCAAACATTTATTATACAATACATACATGTAATGTAATATTTTTATAGTTTGATTGAAAAAAAAATCTTATTTTTCTGACGGGTAACTCAAAATGTTTAGGTGGGTAATTCAATTACCCGCGGATAATAAGATGCCAACCACTGAACTAGATCATATCAAAATAATTGTGATTTTTCATGCATGAGAGCTAAAAACTAACATGGCTTAAAAAACTGCGGATTTGCTGAAACAGAAATGATTTCTTTTAATATTATTCATAAATATTTTCTCTTGGATATTTTTCAATCCTAGTAATTATGATTGAGTAATGAAACTTTCAACATGCTATTATCACAGTGTGCTTAAAAAATACTAGAAATATTTTCAAACACTTTTAATTCCGTACACGGAAAATCCATTCAAATGTTTTTTAAATTCCACGAGTAATTTGATATTTTACCAGAACGGATCCCCTGCGGAGAATTTGCAATGCCAAAATTGTATTTTCCTTACATGATCATAATTGCAATATGTTTTATGGCAACATCACTTATGCTTTGATTAAAATTACTTCTTGACTGATTTTTTTTTTATAATCTGTTTTTTTTTCCTATTTCAAATCAGTAGAAAATAATAAAGTGTATTTAATATTAAAAAAATGATTTTATAGAATTTTTTGCGATTTTTATTCGATTACGTGTTGACATCAACTCATTTGAAAATAAATATGTTGTTTACATTCTCGCCATAAAAAAATCAGTAAAATAATGTATTATTTTTTCGCCAATATTGTAATAACAAGTTACTCATTTTTTTAATAAAAGTATTTTTTATCTGTTATGATCTGCACATTTTTTTTAACTCATCATTAATAATAATTAATTATTCCAGCGCACGTAAAAAATTTTCTTTATTCTTGCAGGAATATAGCTTTTTGTCTGTCTTGTCAAATTTATCCAAATTCAAGATAAAATATTCTTGCAGTATTGGCGACGATTTGTTTTTGCATTACATGTAGACAATTTATTTACTTAATAGACATCGAAGGGTAGTTATCATTTTTAAAGAGTTGAATCACCCAATTCTTCTGGGTGTGGCACCTTTAAAATTATAAAACTGCATTTAACGTAACTTTAATTGAATTGAATTAAAAAAATATGTTATTATTTTTTTAAATGAAATAAAACACTTAAACTAAAATGGTGGATTTGAATCGTTCAAATTTAATATTGAAAATACATCCAAGTCCACTGAAGTTCAGTCGATATTTTAAATCAAAGTATTGGATTCAATCAAAAGGCCATCTGTGAGAACTTAAAGGCCACTAGAACTTCTGTCCTAGGCGTTACGATTAGTCGTAACTTAACCTATTTGTATATCATTGCGAAAACGTGTATATTATTCATGATATATTAGTCTTTTTGAGGCACACGTAAATCTCTATAATTTGTTATACAATTATTTGCGAAATTATTTTATTGTTAAAACACTGAAAAATTGTGTATACGCCAATACTTTGTAGAAGTATTTTTGTTATATACACTTAATCTTTTTTACACGATACATTGGTTCCAGAAATTGACAAGTATAAAAAATCACATAAATAAAACTTTATATTCATATAATTTGACAAATTGTTTTCCGAAAATAAAAATTTCGGGTAAAAGGTATCAAAAACGTATGAAAAACTAAAATTTGCGCAAAAAAGATTCACACATTAACCAATAATTTCTTTATTTAATATAAATAACACAATGAGAAGCAGATCCATATAAATGCATAATTGTATTCACTTTTTAATATATGAGTTATTTGCTGCTGTAACTATCGGTTACGAGTTATAATCGTTTCCGATTTTTCGAACAAACGTTTTGTATTTTAGCTTAAAAATCATGTAACAACGAGTAAATCGCGTAAAAAACGGAGTCGTCCAAAAAAATCCCGTAAAAGTGAAATAGCGAGTAAAATTCGCATAAAAAGGGGACTGGGTGTATAATTCTTCTAGAGTGATATCCCAAATCGGCCGATTTGTATATTATTAATCACAAGCTGTTTTCTTCCAACCTATTTCAAATACAATATACACACAAAGTTTCCCACAGTTCCAAAAGCTTCGGTGTGTTTTCAAGCTAAACAGTGCGTGTAAATTGTGCAGGAAATTAAGTTTTGCCTATATTCTAACATAGCGTTTCTGAAACTCTGCTGAGTCGTTTTGTATTGAGTTATAAAGATCACATCCGCTTAAGCTTCGCAGTGCTAAACGTCATGAAATCTAGACGCAAGCTATTTGTGAGTTGCAAACTAACATCTGCATCTGGGTTTGACAACCATATTGCTATCAAAATCATAAAGTTTACATAATTTATTTATATATTGTATTCAACCATGTTTGCTCTTAAAAAAAGCATGCATACTACATTTGAGAAACCATCAATAGACGTTGATTTAAAAAAATCAGTTATTTGTAGCACTACCTTTATTTTTTAAAGACAAAAGGGTATAAAGATGGAAATTAAAAACTAGAATTTAGCAAATCGCTCTTTTTACACTTCGTTATAAGAATTATACAGTGGAAATCAGCGCAAATCTATAAATCGATTGATAAACCAATATTTGAACTCTGAATGAGAACTCTAGCATTCTAATATTTTTATGGTTCGTGGATATAAAAGATTTGTTTTTTCCAAATAAAAGAACCAACCTGCCAACTGTGATGCAACTGCACAAAACTTTAAAATTAAAATAGACGTTGTCTAGACTTTCTCAGTTGACTTCTTTACTAATTCTTGAATTTTACTTTATCATTTTTCAGATTGCAAAAGCAATAAATTTATTATCTGTGATTTATTGTACAAAAAATATAATGTAAATGTCACCATAAAATATAATATTATTAGCGCTGCGTTTACGACACCTGATATATGCTAACTTCCATCGTCACAAACTGTCACTTCTTATGAATATCTCAACTTCTGGCTTTATTCCCTTCGGCATATTGTCTTCTATTATAAACGCTATCGATTTACCTGTCAATATGTTACTTACACACTGTCAATAAAATGTCTTTATTGATATGAGGCGTCTAAAATCAAAAACCATTATGTCCGCTTTGCAATGTTGACAGTCAACAATTTTTTTGTACTCACGCTTATTATTAGTGTTATCGATAGTCTATTTTCTTTCTATAAATAATCGTAGACTAATTTATTACAATAAATATAAGTAAAATAAAATTTCAATCTTAATTTTATCGATTTCGTGTTTTGCATGTTATATGTTCATTATACGTTTTATAAAATTACTTGAAATACATTTTCGTCCTTTTGCAGAAGGCAGATAAGTGAAAAATATTACTTTAAACATAATTATAATGCAAAAATTAATTAAAATGATATCATGGCTATATCAAACAAAATTAATATTGTTTAACATTTTTATTAATCTTTTCCGCTCCCAATCTGAACCATATGGTCACCTAATGGTGGTTTTTAGAAAGGAGTTACTTAATTGCTCAACCTCTCTTTCGAAGCGAGTAGAATTAGAAAAGGCTATGACAGTGGTTAGCTTATCGCTCTCGTTACGTTACTCCATTATTTTATAATTGCAAAGTTGTGAGAGATTTTTTCAGTCATCATAAACAACTCTTATAATCTTTTATTAACAAAGTAATAAGTCAATCGTCTTCTTCTCTTAGAATTATGAATTACCAGAACACTGGCATATAAATGATCTAAGATCTCTAAGCGACTGATTTTTACTTTATTTTTATGAATCTTAAACAGGTTGGCCTTCTTACAAGCACAGCAAACCAGTAAAAAAATTTGACCAAGTTTTTAAGCACTTCGCTGGACCTCAGTTTTCTGCACCCAAACTGTATTGATACTGACCAATATATTATTGCTCGTCGTACAGAAATTTATCAACCTATGCATTTACTTTATCAGTTGAAATTTTCAATTATTTTTGCATAGGCAATTGACTAATTATCAAAATTTAATATTATTTTTTTTCATTTCTAGGTGGTGACAGACTCGTATAGGCTGTCTCCAAATCGTTTTGTAGCCAGAGAAAATTAACACAAAATGTAAGTATAATATTTTTTATCATTATACTATTTAATATTTTTTAAAAAAGTACTTCCCTGCTATCCAGAGGCATTTGAATAATATTTTTAAAAAATATTCGTTCCTTTGTTTTTTTTCGTGACATTTGAATGGAAAATCAATAATGAAACTCTACACTCTGTCTTTGACCGAAAAAAAAGTTGTGTAATTTTAACAATTGAAAGGGATAGATACTGCCAGCTGAGATTCTGACTGATGTCCGAAGAATCACGAGATAAAGATTTACTTCTGTTCTTACGAGTGATTACAATATCTAACCTAACTTAAATAAATTTTCCGGCCTCTTAAATCTGATTTGTTAACCTTATTTTGCTTTTATATTCACAAATAAAAAAATGCCTCCGGATGACGGAAAGTAACCAAAAAAAAGTTATTCTTGGCTATATCTTTGCTAAGTACACAACATTAACAAAAAAATATCTTAAAATATATTGTAAAATTAAATATATATGTAAAATATGTATTTTAAGAATAATAACAATTTCTTAATGCTTAATATTATTATTTATCAAAAACGGTCTTAATTTCTTGAATGAAAATTGTTAAACAAAGATTTTTTAAGCAGTTGATGAATAATTAAGTATTCAAATGCATATGTATATGTAATATTTGCATCCTTTCTTGCAATACCGTATCTTTAAAATTGGCTGTCACCAAAAACAGATTTTTTTTAACATGTCTACTCACAATTTTAGACTCTTTATGGAGCTTATATCAATAGAAACCGTTTATAAAAAATGTTGCTTGGACAACCAGCCTTTCTTTTTTAAGGAAAACATAAGAATGGGGCTAAGGCTGGATTTGTAGTAAGCTTTTTGATATCGCTTTGCATCATTTGGTTAAGATTAGATTAGTGATGAGAGGGAATTTCAGACACCATATACAGTCAAAAAAATAAAACTCTGTTGAATGTATCAAACATTATTTCACAAATCTGATTTACAACAAATAAAAATGCACTTTTGAAAATATTCAATGAGCAAAAATAATCAGATTGATGTTGAATAAAAATACGGATAATTATAAAGTAACAATTTATACCAGGTAGGTTACTTTAAACATATTATTATATTTTTTTACTTTCATCAAACTGTCACGAAGCTATGTTTTTTTAATTTCTCGCTATCACGCCAAGCAATTACAGTTTTATTTTTTTCCGCGAAACGGTTTTACTTGTATTTTTATATCAATATCCATTCACATAGTGAAGGAGTCCACATGCTCCACGTTGTGAGAATCTTAGTAAGATCTATTTGTAATTCAATCTCATGATCTTTCTATGTTCTTAGATTGTACTAAAAGATGTTGGTATTAGAAATGTTTTTTTTCTCGTTCTGATAGGAACGCAGATAATGATGGATTAAAAGATCGCATAAATCCATGCCTTTTGTATACAAATAAAACAAAACAATTCTAAAAACTACTATGTTAATTCACAAGTTACACACATTTCAAACAATTTGGGTATTCTTGGCATAAATCACAATGAAAATGAACAGGCAATACTCATCTATTCACAAAAGAAAAGAAAATATTGATAACATAGAAATGTCTATTCCATGAAAATTAAATTACGTCTCGCAGGCCTAGGTTGTGCAGAAGGACTTTTTAAGCATTCTTTGTCGAAACGTGTTCTTCATATTAACAGTTTTTTTATTTCTATATATTATATCGTAATAATTTTTAGTCAACAGTTTGGGTTATAAAATATAATATATATGTATATCAATTTTATTATAACATTTACATAATTTGAAAAAAAACTTCAACATACATGGAAAAAGTATTCAACATACTTTTAATAAAGATCAGGATAATACTCGGGATAATCTATGTTTCTTCAGCTGTATTTCGAAAATTTGGAACTAAGTAGCACAAAAAAGTGTTTTTTTAATGTTTTTCCACTAAAATTTTAACATATTAAAAACGTTAAATTCAGCAGTAATGGATAAATAAAATCAGTGTAATATTTCTAAATTGAACTTTAGTCACGTTTTATATTTACTATCTTCGTTGTGTTGTCTTTTTGTTGGGTGGTGAGTTCTGGACACCACGTAATATGAATATTAGAACGGTATAGGACCTTATATAACACGCTAATGTAAATAGTATCATTTACGAGACACATAATAAATTCTATGCTTTGCTGCCACACAATATGATTGTTCTCTGTCTGCCTGTAAAACAGAATGCTATTCTATGAATAAACTTTCATTGAAAACTAGAATGCATTGTTATAATATTGATTCTAGACGGTTTGGCATAATATAAAAGATGCTACAGACTTGTTTCAATTAATTATCAGCCTCTTTTCTCCAGCGGAAGACGTATCTTATCAATCGAGTCATGGATGCAGGATCAGTATCAAATTCAGATGCTTCCGATTTAAATATGAGATCTTAGACATGGCTAATTTGTGTTGTATTTTCTCCTCGTGTTGATGTCGAGAGACTTGGCTGATATTTATATATATATATTTAAATACGAAAATGTATGTAACTTAGGTATAACAAATTTTTGAAAGAAGTTTATATCTGCATGAAAGATTAAATAAAATAAACTTCAATTAATACAGGTGCTCTATTATACTTGTTTAGCTCTATAAAGAATTAAACAACATGTTCGTATTTTCTTGGTCACTACACGAATATTCTTTTATGTACTACTGTTAAACTCAACTTAAGTACTCAAAATTTACAAATCTCTGGCGAACATGAAGAATACGAATTGATGGTGCGCATTTCAATATTCCCTTTTCCATTATCTCATAACCGGGCTATAGCAAAATTAATATTCTAATTTTGCCGTTGACAGGTTGTGTAACAAAAAAAAATCGTAAAAAATATCGTTGTCTATGAGTATTTATAGTAAGTGCGGTAGAAATATTTAACTATGTTAGAACATGAAATAAAGCATGCAAGCGTATGTTCATGTGAATAATTACAACGTACGCAGTCTGGTAGGCAAAGCATTTCAAAAATTATTTAAATTCCTGGAAAATCACGTGAACCATCATGTTTTCAGTAAGGCAACACATCGCTTAAGCCATTAGGTACGTTGTGAATATTTAGCAACATTATTTAATAAGCTGAACGTGAGACGCCACCGCTAGAGGCGCTAAAATCCAAAATGGCGTTTTCACAAAGAAAATTAAATTACCCGTCCTCGCCGAACGGTAATTTTGTCCCTTCGGCACATTTCTAAGATATGAAAAAGGAAATTTGAGGGTAATTCAATTTTTGCAACCGTACTAAGAACGTCGAAATTCTTGAATGTATCCGTTAGACATTTACCGTTGGATAATCACTTTTAGATAATTCCCGCCTAATCGGTGACAATTTTAAGAACTTAATTTTTCCAATTCTTCCAAAGATGGCAGTCAGCAAAATGAACATTTAAAACATACCATCGATTCATTTAAATTCTACATTATTGAATACATAAACTGTAGAATTAGTGCATTGATATTCAAATCGCTACGCTTTTGCCACCTTAATAAATAGTCACCTTGAACAGCTTAACGACCGTGGACGCGTATTTAAGTCTTTGAAAAACAAAGGTTGCTGGCCGGCGGACACATATATGCGTATAGGCAGAGTATTTGGAAGCTAATAAAATTGAATTTTGTAAAGATATCTCAATTTGCTCACAAATTATATTTAATTTAGTAAAATTATAATGTTTGCGAATTTTTTGCAAAATTTTATTTCGCCAGGTGAAATTTTATTAAAAAAAACGTGCGGTCGTTAAGCTGTTCACTGACAATTTCTTGTAGAAAGGCATTATATAAAAAATAAAACACTTTTGTACTAACTGTAGGTTATTTATTTTAGATCAGGACTTGTTTTTCTCATGGTGAGCATTATCAACTTATGAAATTTAAAACAATAAAGCGTTATTTATACAAAATTGAGTTGGGACGAATTACAGTGTGTGACAAACGATTGGTAAAAGAACTATAAAAGAATTTATAAGTAATCATACAAAATAAAAATAAGTGGTCTTATACTATTTATTGTTTAATTTTTTGTGACATTTTACAAATAAATATTACTATCAATAACAAAACAAGATTAAAAAATTCCATTTTATAAGAATAATACCTTTAGTGAATTTAAACGTAATTTTTAAGTAATCATTATCAAAATAAATTAGCAGATACTTGTAGATAGATGTAAATTCCAACCTGAAGACTGTAAACTAAGTGAGTAAATATGATTTTTCGATTCTATTCTTATATTTGTTTTAACATAAAAAATCAAGCTAACTTCACGTTTGAAAAAAAAAATTATGGCTTAATATTAGTTGTATAAATAAAAATATTTTTTACCCACAACATCTCTTAGCGGTAAGAATTCCGCTCAGCGGTCAAAAGTTTTCGACAATTTCTCGAAAGGACCAAAATCAAACGTGCATTATATTTATGTAACAATTGATTTGAGATCTATCGAACAAAGTTAGTATTTGTGTTATAGTTTCTCCTCAAGTTTATCTTCGAAGACTTGGTTAAATACCTTTTGGGCTGATGTTTAATATATTGTTATCGAGCTTGTTACCGAGTAGATAACGTAGTCTTCTTTGGTTGCAATGTTAACGGATTAATAAGATCCTAGTAAAGACTTTTTTTATATTCAATTATAAATTTGCGTTCGAAGAGATGGACGTTTATGATGTTTCAATTACCTCCCACTTATCGGATACTAAAAATGGTTGCATATTTTTTATGAGAAAAGGTTTGATTTTGTTATGGATTCCTTGCTTTCTTCACACGGGTTTGTGAAAAAATTATCTACTGCGTAAATGAGGGGATGGGTGTAGTTCATATTCAGTACCAAATGGTTTTTCTCATATGATTTTAGTCCGTATTTCAAATAAAATCAACTGTTTACAATAATTAAATGTATCAGTGTCGTTTTTTTTAAACACAAAAATTCGTTGATACGAAAATATTTTACAACAGCAATTAATAATAACTGAATTGAGGTACTTACAAGTAGGGCTTCTTGGTTTTCAAAAAACGGTTTTATGCAAAATTTTAGACATTCAAAAACCGGTTTTTTTTCAACTTTGTAACCGGTTTTTAATATATTTTTTAAATTTAAATAAAAACGTTAATATTTCGACTTTTGACTAGATCTTTTAATACCATATGCCCTACATCATTACCTAGCAAAAGGGTATTTTCGATATCACGAAATATTGTTAAAAAAATTAGATATCACTAAGTGATCGATCAGTGGACGCTTTGTGTTTTCTTAAATCATATTTTCTGAAAATTAGCTCTAAGTAGTTTCTTGTTGTGAATTGTTATGTATATAAATAAACAAAATAAAAAAACAATTTTAAACTTTTTCTCTATTTTAATTGAACTGTCCATTTTTTTAATACAAAATTGACATTCGAAAACCGGTTTTTTCAAAAGTTGGTTTTTGTATAAGCATTACTTACAAGCATACTACGACTAGTAACGTTTACTTAAGCCTTAGTTATTTTCAAACAAACTTGTCTGAAAATATATCAACGTATGACCTTTAAACTTCATCATAGATGCAGTTTTCTATTTGCTTTGCAGATAGACAAGCTTAGATCGAAATGAAAACTCAACAAGAGGCTTTTAGTTATATTGAAAACTTTCTTCTTTTTTGAAACATAGACTTACAATTTCTCGAAAGCAAAATATCGCCAATGATTCTGAAAATATTTTATTTCACAGAACATAGTTTTAAATTGAACAGAAAACATTTATATTTTACATTTGGCTTTGTTCAAACGACAAATCAAAAACAAAAATGCGGTTTCTTGATACTTCTAGTAATAATTACTTTTCCTCGTTTATTTTTAAATTAAATACCTTTCCAATAGAATTTAGAGTAAACACCTTTAATGTGTACACAACATCGTTTTGCCTATTTACTTGCCTCTACTGCACAGTATACAGAATATTATAACTTTAATTATAATTGTAATCAACCAGTTCTACATAATATTATTATTTAGAAACTATCAATTCAAGATAAATTATTCAATAAATACAGCTGCTAAAGTGTAAACCAAAGCCTGAGCAAGATAATATAAAGAACATTGATTGATTAAAATACTAATAAAGGACCCTGAAATAATATGAGCTAAATAAAAAGCCGCCTGAGTGGTCGAGTGGTCAACGTTGTTGGCTTCGGCTACAGAGGGCCCGGGTTCAAATCCCGGTACGGACAGTTTTGTAAATTGATTTTTCAATTGATTTATAAATTTCTGTTCAAAGGCATGGATGTATGTGATGTCTTGAATTCCCCTCTCTCACCTATCCTATCCTATGAACGGGGCGTATCGAGAGCGATTAGCTTACCACTAATCCTGTCCTAACCCTATCCTTCTATCCCTACTCTCTTTAGAAAAAGAGAGGTTGAGCAACTGAGTAACAAGCAGTTCTCGTAGAAACACTTCTGTTGAGATAAACTCCATTAGGAGTCCATATGCTCCACATTGGGAGCGGACATGGTTAAAAAAAAAACAGTTTCTAAAATTAACTTTTATATATTCAAGAAAAAATTATAATTATTTCATCATTTTAATATTTAAATATAAGTATTGAGGATTATGAATTCTATGAGTCACACTCTTTTATTAAAAATATATACCTTACTGCTTCGTTATGGGAAGGGTTTCGAGAAATAATATCAAAATTGTTTATTGAGATTTTTATGAATAAGATAAAAAAAATAAGAAGTTTTCTTTGGCGGTATATTTCGAAATGAAAAAGAAAAGGTTACACAGCTTCTACTTTGTAACAGAAAAAAAAACATTTATTTTATCATATACCTAGACTGTTGAGTTTTTTTACATTTGAACTTAAGTTCATGAATATTCAGTTTTTTCAACGTAAAATGTTTATGTTAATGAGAAAATCTGCACCCTTCTATTGCATGCATAATTATTACAATAGAAAGTCAGTGAGATACGGGTAAAAATTGCCATGATAAATACTCTAGGTATATTTCATTTTTATAATATTATGATTAAATGATCAATTATCAATCTTTCGATGGTTTTGGCGGTAACTTTGTGGAAGTTCATTTTAATAGAAAATTTAAATTAACTTTGATTATTCCACGTATAATACGTGGAATAATCAAAGTTAATTTAAATTTTCTATTAATTATCAATCTTTTATATCTGGTTAGTAATTATTTATTTGCTCCAGAGCAATTGTATTAGATTCAAACAATATCGTAAATATAATAAGAAAAATAAGTTTGTTATTACAAACTTATTTTTTAGCAATACAATTTTGAAATTACATACTAATAATTTACAGCGATTACGTGTTTAATGATATTATCATAACATCATTATTATTTTAAGCACAGCAGCTTCTTGCTTTTAAACTAGGGTGCTATACAGAATATCTGACATAATCAACACGACGTCTGCAAAGTTATTTTACCACTAATGTAACCGTTTATATATATAATGTAGCAATCCTTAGAAGCGATTAGGAATTTAAACTTACCTAAATTCATATTTCTTGAATATAATTCTTCATGGCAGTTCAATTAAATGTTTTAATCGTAAAATTAAGTACGGTGTCGTAGTTTGTCCATTTTTTTGAATTGTGTTCTATTAATCTTTTGATAAAGGCGTGATTTTCAAAACACGATTTACTCAAACTGAAAAGATGCTTAAAATGTATGGTAAAGTAAGTTTTGCTTTGCTTAAAAAAGTTTTAAATCATGTTTTTAGCTTTTATAGATATCATCCAGGATATTTCCAGACAAATGTGGTTTTTTTAATGCGTTCCAAAAAAATGATTTGCATAATAAATGACACAACTTTAAAATCATTATTTTTTCATACATCAGAATATAATCGATGACGTAATCATTTAAAAAATATATATTTAAGCACTGTATAACTACGCTTAACTCATCCAATATATAATAAAAAAAAACTTACGCCCGTATACAAAGATTGAAATTGAGGTGACTCGAATAATATAACAAACAATTTGCGAGCGACTTATCTGCAAGCATTTTTATGCCAGCATATTCGTTCCGGTAAATGAAACGTTATGGAATGTTTCAACGGTGGGTATTTTTACGACTAGCCCTTAAAAACACCCTTTTCAAAATGAAGATTTGGTTACCTAAGGGATCAACAATTCAACCACAATTTTTCTTAGATATTTAAAGTACCTTTTAACAATTTCGGTAGATAGGAAATAAACTTTTTTCTTCTTTTAGTAATTGTATTTTTTCACTCTTAGTATTAATTGTTATACTTCAATATTGTTAGCTGCTAACATCTTGTTAGGTAGATCCAAATGTTATCAAAAATAGCATTGATGGTTAAATAGCTGATAAATCCCTTTTCCGTGGAGTTTCTTTTAATCCTGAAGTATAACAAACAGCATTACATATGTCGTAACCCACCAAATTGTAACAAATTTGCTAAAAAAAAATTACAGCGATAACTTAAAAAAATAAAATTAGTCCTGCACATCACTCTTGTATTAATTTATTTTAAAATAAAAGTATATGGTATAAAGGCTGAAGTAAAAAAACAAACATTTTAATCAACATTCAAATGAAAAATAATATGACTCGAATAAGTGTACATTTTATAATACAATGCATGCAGACGATAACTCTTGAAAGATTGCTTTTCCCGTCACGAACACTATTTCAAAAAGGCACTTTCTTACATTATTTTTCAAACAATTTATGGACTCCTGCTTAATAACCCCTATCCCATTTTAGAATCAAAATGTTGAATTATTCTGTGAATTTTCGACTACTGTGAGCAGAAATAATACGATTAATTATTACAATATGTATCGAAGGAACTTTAGTTTTAGTTTATACTATTTGATTTACATATTTGAATTAAGGTGTCTGAATAGCTTAAGATAAGATTTAAGTCACTACTCACTTGTTAACTTAATCGTTGAACAAAATTTAATTTAAAATGCGAAATTAGGATTTTTGTTTACTTTTTAAGGCGACTCAGTAGGATTGCAAAACTTAAATTTGACCTACAGCATAAATATTGCACTGACTTAAATAAGTAACCACCACAATACGTATTTTTACAGTATCAAAACAAGCAAAACATTTGTATATTTCATTACAAAAATAGCAATACCACCTAACACACGGATGGATATTTAGACAGTAATAAGGGTTTTTCATATAAAACAATTTGTTATTGACGAAAATCAGTAAGTACTTTTTTATCTTCGTAGCAAAGACTGACAATCTAATTTACTTCCCCAAATATCTGTTGCAAAAATTATATGTAACTGAAACAATGCGTTAATTATATATACCGTGAAAATGACTTATAATGCTACATATGAGTTATTGATAGCAACAGTAAGCCATCGTATTTAATAAATGTAAATCAGAGACGGTGTTTTGTCAAACGAAATAATAAAAGAAATAAACAAGATAAACCATACAATACAAATTTCTCAAACTTTCTCTAATATATTGAAAGAATTTGTTTTTATTTTTAATTTTGTATAACCTATTTGTTATGATATTGATTTTAATATGAATACAGTTAAAAACATTCTGTTGAATAAAAAATATTGACATAATAAGATTAAAATGGATAAAGTATTGAGTTCTAAAATAAATATAAATTTCAGTTGATAGTTATTTCTGGTTCACGCCATAGTTCTGACAGTGGATTTTCCGAAAATTATATTAACTATGTCTTATATTTCTTGTTGGACATCTAAGCTATCTTGGAGAATATTTGTAATCATTTTCAAAAAAAAAAATATATATACTGAATTCACGGAATAAAAACATGTTTGCTATCAGAAAACTTAGTTATTCCACTGATTACTTAGAATAAAGGTAAATTTCATTAACTAATAATAGCTTTAAGATAGTTGGTATGAAGACGCTTCTCGAAAAAGCCAAAAACGTGTTACAATTTGTAAACAATTAGTGGAATGACAAAGTTTATTTGTTAATTTGTTATAAAATGATTTTGTCTTTAGTGAATGCCGAAACTATCGAAAATATTCATAATCCATGCATGTCTTTAAAGTCATAACCAAATGTTATGATGTGTTTATTTTTACTTCAAGTTTTTATATAGCCTAACACTAATTCAATAAGGAAGAAACTAAATGAATAGTATGCCTGATCAAAAAAAGTTATTTGTATAATTTATATCAATTGCATAAATATATTCGTATTTTTGTATAATGTTTGGGAACTTTTTTTCTCTCGCCAATATACAAGTTCGACATTCAGGGCTGTGACAAAAAAACATAATACTAATAATATTAAAAGTAATTCAAACCATGTGATTGATTTGAATATTAATGTATTGTAGGTATAATATTGTTACATAATTTGGTAAGTTATCGAAAAAATATGGTTTTCAATCATTTAATATAATAGATAAATTAAAGTCGTTAAGTTATATCGGCTGCATCGGACTAACTTTGTTGGGTGGTACAAAAAATGACTTAAATGTATGAATTAATATATTTCACAAGTTTATTATGTATCCATACATATGTATATATATTTGTCATATATCAATTTCGAATATTTTCTAGCATTCTGTTTTATTCAATTATAACTTAAAAAAAACAAGTTTGACGGTAGAAAAATGTATTCAATTAAAAAAACCAGGGCTATGGAGTCGGAGTCGCGGTATTTTGGCCGGAGTCGTGAAAAATGAGCGGCTCGATTTTTTTTTGAAAAATATATTTAATGATGTGTATGTAAACAAAATAGTCAAAAGAATTAACATTTCATACTTGGCTGACTAAAGATGATCTGATGGTACACATATATATAAGTTAAAATGAAATTATTGAAAAAATTCCTGATAAAAACTCTACGTTGCAAAAAAACATGGTTTACCATCTGTATAATGATTCTTAAAAAATATTTACTGTTAATATCTTACCTTATCTAATAATTTTCAAGTTTTTTTCGATTTAGATGACGAACTTTGTTTTTTTAGCAAAAATCTTTTGAAATATAGAAATGATTCAAAACTACTAATGTGAAAAATCTTTTTATTCAACTACTGCTACTATTATATTGAATAGAATCTCTTTTTAAAAGCATTGCCAAATAAATATTTCAAAATGCTTATCCATTAAGCTAAATACTGGTCTTTAAAATAATCGCTATTGGAAAAGACATTATTGTATTATAAATAATAATATTATTTGTAAGCGCATTGAGCAACCCTAACCCTAACCGCTATTTTGCGCAACAACTTTTTTATCGCAAAATAAAAAATACATTTCATCGATTCATTTGTATGACCAGTGTTTTAAGTTAATGCAGAGTAATATGTGGCACGTGCACTCAGTACAAACGTCTTTCTCACACTGACTGGATTTGCGAAATTTACGGCAAGAAAAACACATCCCCGAAAAATAGTTATTATTTATTGGTATGACAATTTTTTAATTTTTTTTTTGCTTTTAAATGTAAACAATAAAATGTTTTATTATTCCAATTTTTTTTAGAAGTATTTAAGATCCAATTATGCTTTAAAAATCAGTCAGAAAAAGTGGGAAAAATGGTACATTTCAAATAGATGTACAATCATTATATTACATAAATTGGAAATTCTGCTCAAATCACTTTCTTAAACAAACTTTTATCTGCATTTCTTTCTAAGACATTAAACTTCGGTATCTTACAATAAACTCTAAAAATGATCAAAACGAAAGCAGTTGAAAAATTCTGTGTAAACTGTTTGCCTTTTATTCTTGAAAATATGACTATTTTCATGAAAAAAATGTAATAGTGTAAAAAAGCGTTTGGAAAATGTAATATTTGAAAAAAAAATTTTTTTAAGTGAACGGTTCACGAGATTTCGTCGATGGCAAACGATCGATTTACTCTGTTTTCAGGCGTAAAGGTACTATATCCTCTTAATAATTTTTAAACAAATTCATTCGTTCATTGTTATTTTTCGTCCAGATCCCCTGAAGACGAAACTTGTTACGTTTTAATACGTCTGCTAATTATCACTATCTACTAAATACAATATGTATACCGTCTAAAATTTCGTAATATTTTTTACTTAGTCATTAATTAAGTCAATAACTTATTAATGAAAACGTTAAGTGATATATTATAAATTTAAGAATTAAAATATATCCATTTTTGACGAAATAAAAAAACTTATGTACTTTCAAAAAAATTTTTTTGATAGTAATAAGAAAAAATACTTGAATTTCATATTTAACATAATTAATTGAACATTTTTGTTTAAAATTTAACATTTGATGTAAATAATAAACATGACCTACTTGTGTATTTGATTGAAATTCAAACAAAAGTTTTGATTTCCGGGACTTCCTGGGAATAATTAATTATAGCTGCTGTGGAAATGTAAAAGGTTTTTGCAGCGGGCAAGAACAAAAACTTAAAGCATAAAATGTTATTAAAAACACAAATGTAGAGTAGGTTTATCTACTCGTAGATAATAATGAAACAGTTAGTTATTTATCGTGTAATTAATTATAATGATATATGCAATACTTGCAACTAAAATAGATAATATTGAGTATAAAGCATGACTAGCTGTAAGCCCGTTGCCCAGCAACGGGAGATTTTTGCTGCATTGTGTTTGATTTTATTTAGTTTAATTTAATTTAATTTAATTTAATTTAATTTAATTTAATTTTAATTTATTTTATTTTATTTTATTTTATTTTATTTTATTTTATTTTATTTTATTTTATTTAAAAAAGTGGAGACTGGGAGGTCGAGGACACCTTACAGACCCTCATACGGACCTTATCGGCTATTATTTTTGGAATAATGTTTAAATTTGCTAACAACCATTTTTCGTAGTAGCAGAAATTTCGTAAATTATTGATTTTTTGGAATAATGTTCAAGTTTGCTAACAACCATTTTTCGTTGGAGCAGAAATTTCGTAAATTATTTAATTGTTGGAATAATGATTAAGTTTGCTAACAACCATTTTTCGTAGTAGCAGAAATTTCGTAAATTATTTAATTTTTGGAATAATGTTAAAGTTTGCCAACAATTATTTTTCGGATTTTAAATTATTTAACAATTATTTCCAATAAAAATCAAAAGATCAAATCCAATTTTTCAATAAAAAATCAGTTGCACATTTTGTCCAAGTGTATGAAAAAAGCAAAATATTATTCTATGATATATCCATATCATAATTTGAATATTCTTAATGTATTAAAGAATTCTAACAGATTTTCAAGGTCAGACGTGAAAAGATTCATCATTATGATTCAATTGATCAAATCCGCTCCAAAAAATATTAGTCTCACATCGACTCACACGATCAAACGATTCATTTCGATAGCCCTATAATCAAAGTTTGCAATAGTCGAATTAAAGTCTTTGATTATTCGAATATTATGATGTATGGTGATACAATACTTCAGCTCTACACCAAGAAATATCAAATTTTCAAACGTGGCGATATCAGAACATTCACGCCCGGTTTAAAATAAGCCGCTCCCATTGGATAGAACAACATTTCAAAAATGTGCTGTTCAAAATAAATCGAAATCATTGGTCTGTACCTTACTGCGGACGTTTTACAAACCTTATCGGCTATTAATATATAGAATACTTTTTAGTGAAAATTTTTACGTGCTGCAACCTTTTACCCGACGTTAAACGATATATAACTAAACGGCTGGCGACATGTTCGTAATAAAACTTTTAAAATCAGTTTCGTTATGACAGTTATCCAAACAGCGGCTATAAAAACATCGTTATATTCTTTCACAAAAAAAAAACCGAAGAAAATTCACAGGAAGATCTGTCAGCGTACAATAAGAAAATGGAAAGAAAATAGGGAAATGTAATTATGAAAAATACGGAAGCGAAAAGACTGCGGAATAGAAAGATTGAGCGGGTGGCCTGTCGGGTCACATTTTGTTTTCATTAAATGATTTTAACGAGTTCGATTTCTTCAGTTATGGGCCGTAGGATCGAAATATAAATTTCAACGATTCATGAAAAAATCCACAAAAAGTTATTCACAACAACAGAAAATATATTTTTGATCTATTATAGGATAATTTACATTATTTACTGACTTTTGAATAATTGGATATATTATGTTTTATATTAGAAGATTAAACCAATTTATTAGTAGTATTAGTAATACTGGCATTGTGTACTTAACATGAAAATTACTTTCTTAATCCATTTAATCCGCTTTCAGTGTGGAGCATAATATGTCTTCTTAATGGCGGAATCTCATCAAAAAATTTCTACTAGAACTTTTTGTTACTCAGTTACGTAATCTTTTATGAATAAAATATGTGGGAAAGTACAGGACACCTTATATAAAAATTAAAAGTTTTCGTGGAAAAATCATCAAATACTACACACAATTAGATTTCCGATGATGTTCCAAGTTGGCTGACCCTAGCTCGAAAGTTGAACAAGGAAAAATGAATTTAAATGTCACGTATATTTTCTTGATTCAGTTGCAGTTAACAGATTCAACATAACAATGTTTATAAACTAAGTGCAAACATAATATAAAAAAACTGTAATAGCAATAAAAGCAATTCAACATTAAATAAGCTAAGTGCTAGGATTTGAGTGATTTTGTGCAATTGGCCCGTAACAGTATCTTATCTCCCAAAATAATTAGTCCCTCTGCGTTCAATGCCAAATTATTCTCTCTGTGTCACCTTTATGAAAAGGACCTTTGTTAGTTTTCGTTATCAAGCCTGTTACAAAGGTATCTTACCCACAGCATCGTCTTCTCACACATAATGAAAATGCTTGCATTCTCTTGACGTTGGAAACACTCTACCGATAATGCTTTTTACGTACCCCTGCTAAGTAGTGTCATTTAAGGTCAGTATAATTTTGACGTCTATCGATTGTTTTCAATAAAAAGAAAGTTTTCTTTTAATGATATACATTTTTAGTTATAAACAGTTAATATTTATTTTATAAAAATTATGGACTTATAATTATTATAATAATATAAAATAAACGAATTCAATTTGTAGACAATTACGTTTCTCAGCTTTGAGCGTTTCGTTTGCCTTGGAATGACACCCCGTTTGAAGTATACACCGGCTTTCTTTACAAGTAAAGGTTATGATCAGGAAGTATCATGATTAGCGAGAATCCTCGAGAAATTATGAAATTTATTCTTCCTTCTTTCTCCAGAGTATTTTCGTGTGAAAATTCGATATTCTCTTTGCTGGAATACTTTTTTCGAAAATCTTTCAATTGTACAATTTAATCAATTATTTTGTTCGCTCTGCATCAAACTATTGTTTAGAGTGTGTTTTAATTGATAATTAATCGATCGGTTAGTTTTGTTAGCTTCCGTGCCGAATCTCACGAGCTCGAGACCCAATACGAAGAGTATTCTTTCAATCGATTTATCTATTTCTGTTCGAAGGCATGGATATTTGTTATGTTTAAAAGTTCTCTCCCACTCTCCCGATCTTTTAATAACTGGGCGTAGCGAGAGTGATTAATTAACCACTGGTTCTGTCAAGCCTTATCTTTCTATTCCTATTACCCTCTTTGAAAAAGAAAGGTTTAGCGACTAAGTAACAAACAGTTATCGTAGAAAGATTCTAGTAAGATACCTCAATTAAGAGGCCATATTCTCTACACTGGAAGGGGACATAGATGAAAAAAATATATTTATATTTATATTAATTCATATGTTATTGTTATGTGTACGCTAAATCAACCAATGTAAAATGTTGATTGCCCCTGAAATAACATAATTAAAATTTGTCCTATTTGATTGCACTCTATATTGTATATAATTTCAAAGCAACAATAACTTTTCAACGGACAAATATATATATTGATTCCTTCCACTTCCAGTTCAAATCGAGATTTTAGATCGAAAGGTCTTCGAAGAGACTTCTTGATACTCACGTCGTTATTATTTTGATTACAAGATTAAGTGATTTATTAAAATGTAAAAATTATGTTGTTCGAATAAAATTTGAACAAACATTTAAATAGTGTTTTAGTAATAATTATACCCGTAACATTATTAAACAAAACTAAATTAAAAATAATTTCAAAAATAAACATTTTAAGTCTATAACTCTACGGAAACACCGTTCGTAGCATTGTCGATGAACTTTATTTTAAATCACTTAAGAATTTTCGAGAATATAGACGAATTGAAAAGTATTTTTTTTATTTTCTTAACTTAATATTTCAAGAAGGTGGAATTCTCTCGAGAATCAAAGTATGCTGAGAAGTCACTACTTTTACGTGCAAGGCGGTGAAATAACCTCTCGAAGTAACATTTTTCATGGGGCTGACTTGGTGTTAATTAATTATATGATGTGAGGAATGATAAGTTAAAGGCTCATCTCAAAGACATCAAAAATTACACAGCTTAACATAATTACTAATTTATTACGACTTACCTCAATATCAAAATTAAATACAAAAAAATATCATAGAAGTTCTATTAGAAGCCCATATAATCCACATTGAGAGTGAACATGGTAAAAAAAATATTGTTATTAGTTATGTAGCACAGTTAACAATTTCCAATATCCACCAAAAAAATTTTATCAAAGTTAAGTGTTTTGATCACTATTTTTTGGTGGAATAAAAACGTTTTATACCAACGTATAAATTCAGAAAAATATTAAAATAAAATGTCTAGTAAGCTTATAACAATTTCCTTAAAGGTACATCATATGGCCTAACCTAAAAAAACATTATCCAATATTGATGCCGTATTTATGATTCATACCAAATTCGTAATAAAATGAAATACGAAAATATCTTTCAGGAGTAATTTGACCCACATATTCTTTTTTTATGATTTTGTTATTGGCATGGTTTTCAGCTTTTCAAAGAGCACCCTTGACATCATCACCGTCGGAAATCCGGGAGATATTTAATCAAATAAACATTTAATTTCACCAGGGTACTTGACACTAGCAAAAAATACATAAATCTTATCCGAATTAAAAACTAGCTTTTTATATATTATATTTTATTAATGAACAAAGTGAGGTAGATACTTACATTTTTTTTAATGATTGAGGTATCTAGCATACTTTTGTGTCTAATTTGTGAGGAAATAAATACTATTTTGGCCAAATTTTTTTTTATTTACGATTTAAAATAAATGTGCTTATAAACTATTTAACTATATTTTTTATAGTGGAAAGACAGCATTAACATTAATCACCAATCACTACGGAATGGAACGATTTGTCCTGATTTATCTGCATATATATATATGACGCAGGGTACATTCAAACACACACAATCTGGGCATCTTTCGCATCAAGCATATTGAGCGAATGCTGACAAGTGGCACTACCACCTTGTAATAAACTGTTGATAAAAATACAACGGCTTAGATTATGCATTGGAAAAAAAATGTAAAGCAACGGCCGCAACGGCAGGTGGTGGTAGGTACAAATTGGGCATACTAGTGAATTAAAACAAAAGAAAGAAAACCATGTTTGTTTTGAGTTATCTACCAGTCAATAATGAACAGCACACGAACACACTTTCAAAAATTGTGTGGAAGTGGAAGTGCTCAATACGGTGATGAATAAATGATTAGATTATGAAAGTGTTTTATTTTCATCGTAAAAAAAACACTTATTTAATGATCGACATTATTAGAGAATAGGTATTGAATTATATTGAAAAGCTTGAAATCACTCATTATACGTATATTTGAGACTTTTAACTTTCACACATGTGGTTTTTATGTATTTATATAATTCTACTAGAAAAACGGTAAATAGCTAGAGCATCTCAACAGAAGATGTTTTCCCAGATAAGTAATTTTTTATTCAGTCGCTAATAAGTCGATTAAAAGTTTATAAAAATATCTGAACGAGAATTCGAGCCCTTCAACACTGCAAACGATAAAGATAATAGCTGACAAACTTTGACTACTCTCCTACACCACCGGCAATACTAAATTTACATCAATTTTTATTTTAAGGTACCGTAAATATGTAGATTGTGTAGTGCTAGATTTGATTTTATCTATCTAAATATAAGGGTTTATTTTGGATAATTTGTCAAAAAAAAACATTCCTTGAGGTGTAATTATATTTGGACTAATTGTGGCATTTCAGTGCTTCTCGATTGACAACCTGTCTAAAAAGTGAAAGTTCTAAAATGGGCTTTTCATGTCTCATGTGTTGGTTAGTTAGAAAGAATATTCAAACAAAACACCTGCAAATTGAAGTCAAATTCTAAAATATATTTTATATATCAAATAAAAAATATCCATCGAACTATGCATTGCACAATCATTTCCTTCTTCGTATACAACTTATTGATAAATGAATATAAAAATAATTACGGAAGTAACTCTATTCACGTAAATTTTACTAGTCAACAATTCCAAACAATAGTGACAAAACAATTTTTTTGGGTATATTTACATACTGTTTTTATGTAAATATAAATATTTTCCTAACTTGTATGCATGATTTTTTCCATATTTTTTCTTACCGGATATCCAAAATATCCCATATATTTCACTTCTTCGACAAATATTTGCACGCCTAAATCAACATGTTTTCCACTGAGCGGAAATCCGTACAATTTGTTTTCATAGAATAAAGATACTTTAACCGAAATCGACAGTTTCTTTAAATGCATCTAAATTCTTGGTGGTATCTCTGCTGGGCCGGTAGCCGAATCGTTAAGCTCGGTTGCGATGTTTACGGGCTCGAATCTCAGTTTAACTAAGCTTATACATTCATTTATGAATATTTTTTCTAAAGCATTGATGTCTTCATATCTTTCTACCCGTTCAATTCTTTAACTAAGGCGTAGCTAAAGTCACAAGCTTACCCATAGCACTGTTTTAGCTCTATCTTTGTATCTTTTCTCTCGTCAATTGAATTGATTGATAAGAACTTAGTTTTAGTTTACAAACTACTGTTGAGATTTACAGGTTTTTTTTTAATTAAGTATGCCGTATAAATCTTTGATTTGGGATCTACAAAAATATTTCATCAAAGTTTGATAAATCCGATTTCATTTCATGAAAAAACATGAAATAACCGTTAATGATCAATCCCGTAACCCCAGGATTGAAGTGATATGAATCCCGAAATGCCGAGATCACAAAACGTGTCCGAGATTGGATGCCCTTATGCGTACGTTGTTATTTGTATATCCAGGACAATAACGCAGTGGCTACATTTGGGAGTTTTTGACTGTATAATTTTTCCATTCTACAGAATAATGGTGAACCCCTATTGTGTTATCTTTAAACTAGATCAATTCGCATTCATTACTCAACGTTTGTTATTATTTAATACTTCAGTAAACACATTGTTTAATTTCATCAGATTAAACACAAGATATCCAAATTTAATTTACTCGAAACTTCTGTAGAAGTTTTTTTACCAGAGCGACGACGAAAAAAACACCACTTTCCATAAATTAAGAATGTTTATATTCTTCGTGTTGAATAATGATTCAATTTAAGTTTTGTATGTGGTACAGTTAAAGTATACACTTATTCTATGAATAAACTCACTGATCAATGTACATATATATTCTCTCTCTTTTTAGCCAGTTACAAGTATACACGAATGAACAAATAAACGCCTTTGCAAGTCAATGTTAATTTAAAATAATTACGCGTGCACTAATAGCGTTCTTTTCCTCTTTCTATTCATCATATCTATAAAATTAAAAAGTTTCTACTGCGTGTGTTGAGATTTCATTGTTTTTATTGAAATCTATTTATATAAATGAATTTTTGTTTGTCCCGTATGCGTTCCTATACAGTTCATCCCATTGCGATAAAACTTTGGTGACTTGTTGTGCGGACGCTCGCATTGGTTTCTGAATTAGTACAGCTAGCGGTAGGCTGCCAATACGTTGCCAATGGGCATGCTTTATATCAAAGCAATTATCGGTTTTTTTATCAATCCTATGCAATTACATGCAATATTATATTGTGTATCCAAAAACACTTTAATAAACAATTTTTTGAGTGGCATTGTAACGCATGCCGGGTATTCGCTAGTATGTTATATTTTTTATATAAATAACCCCTACCTAAACGGAATGTCATTTTAACTTTGACCAGCGCTTGTCGGTGTATTAACATAACCTAAGTCGTAATGTCACTCCTACTCTGTCGAGCTCTTCAGTTAGATTATACACTTACTAGTTAATTCATCTATTTACTAGTCAAAGTGAAAGTGGATTGTAACGATGTAAGCTTGGGCTTAAACTGGTAGTTAATGTACATATTAAATAGTGAACGTATAGATTGCTGTTTTTTTTTCTTTAATTACTGTAACATTTACATTGGGTTGTGTGACTGATTCACAACCAGTTCTAGTAAAATTATTTGTCTTGAGATGCGTCACTAGAAGTTTATATGCCTTACATTAGTCTTGTACTTTTATCACCTATTATCTGCGAAAAAGAGGGACTGAGCAACTGAGTAACAAACTCTTTTGAGCAGATACGGTTAAAAAATATATATTCCAGGATCATTATTGATTACTTTTGCTTACGAAAAATAATAAGGTGTTTAATGTTGTAGTAATTTTTTTATGTTCAATTCAACAATACTTGTCCGTCCATTGTATTTGAAAGGTTTTCCATTTTCTTCACTGAGTCTTCTTCGTTTTTTTAAATTGTACTACCATTATAAATAAATGATATATTCAATGAAAAATTTGATGAAGTACTTTTTATTTTGAACCGCAACAAATGCCATTATGGGCCGCGGTTTGTGCATCACTGCAATATAAGAATGAGATCTCATATCTTTCAAAGAAGAGAACATAATTGTTCTACTAAATTCGTAGCAGTGTTTTTATAAAATATGAAAATTGTATATTTCTCGCCGAATAAAACAACAATTTAAGTTTGGTTATCGTTTCGAGAGGCACACAAAAAATCAAAAAGATTTCATTCGCCGCGGGATTCGTGGAATTTAATAACATGGATTCTTTGCCCGAAGGGTGAAGTTGTTTTTTGTGTGTATAGATAACATTTTCGTTCCGGTATGTAATGGAAACTCATACATCAGTGCACAACTAACCATACTTTGCACCGCAAATTGAAAACGTCGGCGTTTTCCGCTTCAGTGGTCGATTCTTTCAGAAAAGGATGTATTTTCGACGTAATTGGAAAGGTTTTTAATGAAATCATTTACTGAAATAGATACACATCGTATACGGTTTGCATCGTTCAATATTGATTTTAACTTAATTAATATTTGGTGAAAAAAACTCTTAAGAATAATTAATAAAACAAAAACATGAATTCATTACAAAACGGATATTTTTCATATTTAGACTTGAATCAAGAATCCTGTAATCGCCAAGAGCTAGTAAAAGAACTATTTCATATTCCCCACATTAGGAGTGGACATGACAGACATTAAGTAAGTAGTACCCTCTACTGAAATTGAGTCAATTGAAATCTGTTCAAACATGCCTTTTTCAAAACCTCCACTATAGATCAACACAGCACATACACAAAGCAACAGATGTCAAATATCATTTTATCCAAAAACACTAATTTTGTTAAGCTGAACGTTGGTGTTCTCAATATTGTGTGTGAATCACGAATATTTGTTTTCTTGAAATAACTTTACTTAAATTTAAAAAATGTGTATTTTGTAAATTAAATTATTGATATTTTTTTTTAATATCAGTAAATTTGCATGTGAAATTGTCATCGTTCAATCATGAAAATGTAACGAAAACAAATTAACAACTCGTCGTTGTCAAATTTTTCATGTGTATGTAGTTTATTGGTAGTCAATATTATTCACGTTGTACTTAAATTTTCATCGCCTTTTTAATATTTAAATTTGTTTATTCACAAATATAGTGAGAAATCAAAATATAATTCTGTATTTAATTTGTCGGGCTTATGGCGCAACGGTTAGCGTTGTTGGCTTCCGTGTTGGGTCTCTTGGTTTGACTCCTAGTATGAACAACATTTTTTTCGATCGATTTCTTTTCGAATGCAAGTGTGTTTGTGATGTCTAAAAATTCCCTCGCAGTCGGCGTAGCGAGATCGATTTATTAACCACTAATCCTACCCAAGCCTTGTTCTTCTATTCTACTGTCTTTAAAAAAAGAGAGGTTGAGGAAATACTCCATTAGAAGGATATATGCTAAACAAAAATTTCAATAATTAAGTAATAGAAAATATTTCGGGAAACTGTCGAATCTCCAAAAATAATGTATATAAAAAATAATTTACCACTTTTTGCTACCCATCCGTACTTAATTTCGTTTTCCGTAGCTAATTTCGCCATTATACAGTATTACCAGCTGAGACGTTAATGTAGAGAATGGCTGATTTATCACTCTATTGACGATGTTCAATGGATCAAAATTAATTTAATGATATTCTAATGTAAAAAAAATGTTTGACCTACATTTTTGCAGCATTCTAGTGAATTAAGCTTCAAAGAATGTCAGATTATTTCCGTCCTTAATTCAATATCGGATACTTCGCTTCTGAAGAGCGGTAAAAGATTATTCTGTGCTCAAAGTTAATTTTCCGTTATATCCTTAAGTTGCGACTTACAACTTTCTTGCAATGTTTACAGAATTCAATCGATCTTAACTTGAGACTTGATAATTTCAACGAATTTAAATTCAACATAAAACAAATTTAATAAGACTTAAGCCACATTTGTGATAGATCGCCAATTACATACAGCCAACTTTCGTAAATTGTAAAATTACTATGAAGATTATTCATAAAGATAATAATTTGTAGTTGATACTCGAGAAACAATTAACTTTAATATATAATATAAGGTACGACATAAGCGCATTTTAATTATGTGAATGTAATGTTTGATTAAGGCAAGCTGCGTGGTTGAGTTTCAACATCATTCACTTAGAACACGGAAGTCACGGATTCGAATCCCAGTAAGGACAGTTTTCATAAATTGATTTTTCAATCGATTTATGGATTTCTGTCTGAAGGCGTATGTGATATCTTAAATTACCTCCCACTCATCCTTTCCAAAAACGGACTTAGCTAAAGCGATACTCCTATACTTATATTCATACTTCCTTTGAAAAATAGAGGTTGAGCAACTGAGTAACAAACAGTTCTCGTAGAATAAATTCTGCTGAAATACTGTCAAATGGTAATATGCTCCACATTGGGAGCGGGCATAGATTTAAAAAAGTTTGATTTTTTATAGAAACACGATTAAAATGATTTTCAAATACTATTAAATTTCGTTTTAATTTTGATTTTGATAAAAATTGAAAATTGATGAAAAATTGAAAATCGAAAATTGATTTTGATAAAAATTTCACAAATCTAAAATTGAAAAAAGACAATTTCACAATATTATTGAAAGGAACAAAAAATATAAAGCCCGATTTTTTTAACAACGCACATATTAAAAAGAAAGGATATCTATAAGATTGTTTGAAAATATTCAAGGCAAGGACGATCGAGTGAAAAACATTGCTTGGGGCTGTTATTGATTTTGTATGACAGGATGTAATTAACGGAACCTAATTTGACAAATAATTTGCTTGAAAATTCGTTTACTGTCCAAAGAGAAAATATTTATTTCATTCTACATAGCATATAATTCAAGCCGGACGGAGCATAACGGATTCATAAAGACAGCTATTTTTGTATCAGCATAATTACACCATAACAAATAGTCACAAGACAACAATTAATTTAAGTATAATAAGACTATTTTAATTAAAACCCTCATCGGACATTACAGTACTGAATAGTATTGGGCTGCCTAGTGCAAACTTCTCCGTGATTTACGACTTTAACCCTACTTTAGAAACATGGTCTTTGTATTTTTTTTAAACTAATTATTTAAAATATGTCACTATTTTACGTCATCCGATAATTGATTATTTCAAAACACTTCCTTGTTTGCTGGCATTAATTTAATACAAATTAATATCTACTCACAACCTAAATGCAGTTTTGTAGCTGTGAGTTTCATAGAGCTTTCTCTAATTGAAGTAAAGTAAATATTTGTGCATAACAAGCATAATATTTAATTAAATTGAGTATTCTGTGGTTTATTGAAAAAGCTTTTGTGTTGATTAATATTTAAGATATTATGTTATTACCAACGAGTGTGCTTATTGTATATGTTTATGTATTATTTGATCTCCCGACGGCTCCATAATCGAGTGGTAAACGTCGTTGACTTCGAAACGCGGTACTCACGATTTTGAATCTCAAGACAGACATTTTTTCTTGCAAAGAATAATAGTTTTCTGTTCGAAGTTATGGATATTTTTGATATCTAAAACACACTCTCACCCATTCGATAGCAAAAACGGGACTTAAACCGAGAGCGAGAGCAATTAACGAACTAATCCTGCCGTAGCCTTATCTTTGTATTCATATTCCCTTTGAAATAAAGAAGTTGAGTAACTGAAGAGTAAGGAATTTTCACATTAAAAAAATCTATTAATATAAATTCCAATAAAAGTTTTTATGGATTGGATATTGGAAACGGAAATGTCTAAAAAAGTATTTATTATATTTACTCGACGGGTTTGTCTTTTTTACTTTTTTATTCATGTCCGCTCCCAATGTTGAGCCTATCGCCTCATGATGGAAGTATCTCAACAGATTTTTTCAACGAGAACTGTTTGTTTGTCACTCGCTCAACCTCCCTTCTCTAAAGAGAGTAAAAGTGATAAGGAGTGAGATGGATAAGGCTAGGACAGGAATAGTAGTTTACAAATCGCTCTCGCTACGCCCATTTATTAAAATATGGGAAGGGTCTTTTTTTACTTACAATATTATTTATACCGCTTATGATTTTTATAAATATTGAGTTAGCTAACGTAATAGTAGTTCACTATAAGACAAAGTACTGCCCCGTGGCTTAAATCCCGTAAACTCGTAGCTCACTTTACGCATGGCCAAACATGGCATCCTATCTTTATGATTCATTTAAGATAGTTTTCTAAAAAAATTATTGAAGATGCACGGTTGCATATTTATTACAAGGAATTCATGCTGAAATGATGTTCATCCAGCATAAATTCTAAAGTTATCCAGACTCTATATCTGTCCATTAATCTTTTCCTCGATTCCTTAGCAATATTTTATTCATCTATTATGTTTTCCGTCTTAGGAATTATTCGATATATCCCAGCTTTCTTTTTATACAAGAGTTTTGCCTTATTGTGGATTTGTCACTCTTACACTCGTCAACACACGTCACAAATACAGTATAATACTTTTATAAAAATATATATCACATAAATAATAAAGTTCAACTTATTGACAACATGTAGTGTGTTTATACACTAAAAAATACAGACATCTTGTTTTATATGACAAATGTTTTTGACAACATCATTCAAAGTGGCGTCATTAAAAAATGATAATCTTAGGACGAAAACAAAACGATCTGGCTTATTAGACAAATGTATTATTAATCAAAATGAACTGTCGTTGTCTATCTTATGGTTTTATAAACATAAAATCGTTTTCATGGAAGTTCTCTTCGAAAATTTTCTTCTACATCTTTCTTTATAACGTTTGTTATTCGTTGTCTCACTTTTTTCTTTTAAATAAAAATATACATACTTCACAAATTTATAAATAATGTTATAATTTTTCTACGAATTCATTTTATCTGCGATAGCTATTGTGAAATGACGATTTAATATGATAACATCAAAATTAATATATCTCTTGTGATTGATATTTATATTAATAATTATGTATAAATAGTATATGTAGTGCTTAGAAACAAAACTCACATTATGCATTATTGTGATTTTTTAGTTAATTATGCTAAATGAATCTAAATACAATCAATGCAGGTATACAAAAATAGTCGTGCTCTAAAAAATACTTTAAACAATGTGAAAACCATTGGTGTCGAGCTCAAAATTTTAAATAAATAAAATGAGACGCTAAAATAAACCAATCAGTGATCTGTGTTTTTTGTTGCTTAAAAGTATATTTTTCATTTTTAAAAAGTCTTACTTTTCACTCGACATAAATATTTATAGGAATAATTATTACTTTTTTAAAACTCCAAACCAATAATGCTCTTACGGTTTTTTGCAATTTTCTCATGACTCGATTTTTGTAGGATGTGAGTTATGAGTCAAAGTTTCCCCTAAGCTGTGCGCGCGCGGCCGCGCAGCAGTTGGGAATCCCCCGCGCCCTCATTTCGGGTTGGCGCGCACTACAAGACAGTTGTTCAATTAATATTTGATCGGTCGGCGCCGCTAAGCTCTTGTCGTAGAGACTCTGGGTTTCTCATATGTACATATTATTATTAATGTAACTTATTTTAAATGTATAAAATAATAAAGAAATATATGTTTCAAATATTTATCGTGTTACCCAAAAGAAAATAATTGAAATTTAAAATGACAAAGAAGAAATTAATCAATCAGAAGTTAATAATGATAAATCATAATTATTAGGTGAGTTTCAATAAAAAATAATGATTAAGTTAAATTAATTGTAATTATTTCGTCGTTTCTGTTTTAATGGAAAATAATTTATAATTGAAATTTCAATTCTCGGGCACTTGGCTGCCTAATGAATCCTTAACTTGAAACGGAAAACAATACACAATCATCTCGATAAGACTTTTGGCTAAGCTTTATTGTTGCTTTCAACTTTACTGCCTAAAATTGAAAGTTCGGTCGATCGTTACAAAGTGAATTGCAAAATAAATAGGGCCATTATAGAGATTTCTTAAATGTCAAGTTTATGATTTTCGGCGAGGCTTTACTCTCGCGAATATCGTTTTACGCCATAAACGGGACTACGTTTTCATAAAGTAAATATTATTTTTTAAATCTCAGACATTTCAAACTTTTTATGTTTGCTTGAATTCATATTTTTCAGTTGAGACTACTCTCGTAATTTTTTCATTGTTTTTTTTAAGAAAACCATCTTTTAAACTTATTTAATTTATTAACTTATATGTCATATTTTGTTGTTCTTCTTTGAATATCAGCTCTCAACGTTAAGCATATGACCGCTACATGTGACCTTTTCCCTCGCATGCAAGATTATTTAGCTTCTAGTACGCTGTATGTTTATTTCTTGATATTTATCCAGGCCATAGACCAGAGTTTCCCAAACTATTTCCGCAGAGCCAGAGTAGGTGTTCCGAAAAAAATTGGAAAGGTTTTATACGCTGCTATACAGTTCTAAAAACATTTTAAAAATTCAGCTAAGTGTTCCGTTATATTTTCCGGACTTGCGAAGTGTTCCATTCTAGAAAATTTTTGGAAAACCCTGCCATAGATAGTCACCGGTTAGTAGAAGCAAGCAGGGCTGATGTTTTATAGAAACACCCAACATTTCACCATAACCACTGACGTGACAAAGATGCATAATCCGTAAATCTCCTAATTTCTCATTAGAATATATATATTTCATATTATTACGTAAACAGATTTTTTTAGCATTAACTCATATTCCTTAACTCAAAAGAAAGGGCGTAAATTATTCAACAGCTATAATTTAAAAAACGTAAAATGGTTACAACTAGTGATTTTTTTATTTTTTTAAGTTACATTTTGTCAAGCTTTTTACTAAAGATTTGTTTTCTAATATATCTCCGTTCCCAATGTAAAACATATGGTTTCCTAATGGAGGTTTCTCAGCAGAAGTTTTTGACGAGAACTGCTTTTTACTCAACCTCTCTTTTTTTTAAACAATATATCAAGCGATAGACCCTTGGTATTGGTCACAGAGTGAATCTATGGACCTGGTATTGTTTTGTACAGCCCATGGTTTCCATGAAAAAAAAGTTTTTAAAGCAAAATAAAAATAATATTTTGCGAATATTGATTTTAAACATTATATAATGCCGAGAAAAGGGTGCCGGAACGCCGTTTCACCGAGTTACGTGTAAAAAAGTCTTGGTTACAATTTATATTATTTATCATATACACCACAATCTTTTACGGTTTGATATATAATACATATATGCTGCTTTGTTCATCCACTTAATCACTTTTACTGTCTGAATAAATCCATTATTACACATCCGTAACTCACAATGATAATGTGATAGGTAATGAAAGCAATCGGTGAAGTTCTTTGTCTTAACTTAATGCCGTAGACTGGACCAAAATACATATTTGAAAATTCCGCAGACAGTCCGTCTGGCCCGCATGCATTATATCTATTTTTAAATTCGTGGCATAAATAATTAAATTGAAAAAAAAAGAAAATAACCGAGAATGAAGTATCCAACCGAAAAATCTACAAGTTTATTTAAGGACTCTAAGACTGTATATCTTTAAATATTTAATTTATTATATTCTTGATGGGAAGACTTTTGAGAATGTTAAAGTATTAACCTAAAAATAAATTTAATAGTTATTTTAGCATCACAATATCGTCACATCTAGGGAATCCAATCCCGAACCAAAATAATGATCCCGGGATTTCGGGATTAGAATTTTTCGATCCCGGGATCAGTACATTTTTTTAAAAAGTAAAAATTGATAATATTGATGAAAAATAAATTTAAAAAATTATTCTATATTATATAAACAGCTGTAAACTGCCAATAAGTTACCAAAAAGCTCTCTTAATCTCAGTTATTCGCGATGTAGAGGTGAATGAGTGGATTTTTTAATTACTCGTAAAAAAATAAGCGAAATAATTATTAAACTAACTTAATATTCATACATTATCTAAAAATACGAAATATAACTTAAAATGATTAATTTTGATAGCTGAAAAAAACAATTACCTACTTCAGACTGCAAGTATGAAGATTTCTAAAAATTTTGTCTATATACATACATTCTTTATAATTTTATTGAAGTAAATATAAGTAATTTAAATATTAAAATATTTCCAGAGTACCAAAGCATCGATTGTTTCGCCATTTAGTCAAAGGTTTCGGTTTACGGTACAAAATGAATATTTATGAACAATAAATTCCGCAAAACAAACACCACCATTGATATCTGGTAACATTCATTGTTGTAGAGAACAAAGCGAAAAATAAATTTTAAAAATATTGAAATATGAATCTTTATAATAGCAAACAATAAATATTGTCGACAAATGCATTCAAATACAGTACACGTGCGTATAATGCATTGAAGAAATTTAATGATTGGCATTAAGTTACCCTTTTGGCTGTGACTCGCTCTTATCGTAAACTCTTATCGCAAAGATCAATCCCGAAAGTTTCGGGATCATGTCTTTTAATCCCGGGATTGAAATGTACCGAAAACTGTACGGGATCCCGGGATTGAATTCTCTGGTCACAACTATGTCATTTGAAACAGCTCTGATGTTGGCGTCATGCCTAGATATGTAGCTATCAAGTATCAACTGTATAAATTATTATTATGGAACTTTACCTTTCACCATTTGGTTTGTAGTAGGTACGATGAAAGTACAAAACGTTCCTATCATATGCAGGCGTTTGCTGTATAATCATTTGTGAATGAGCTACAAGAAAATAATGCTCGAATAAACTTACTCATATTTTAAAATAATTACTAGTTCAATATTTAGTTAAATAGCAGAAAATCAACACGGTATATTTTCTTGGTTTTTTACGTTTCACTCTCTTACCTATTTTTACATGACTCTTTTCTGTTCTCTTCATACACCAGGCGTGAGGAACCTGCGGCCTTTTGTTTACCCTGGTGCGGCCTTCTGGCCAATTCTGAAATTCTGGACAAATTGGATTTGAAAATCCTTGAAACACCTAAATAAAAAAGGTCCTACGCTGATAATTTTGGGAAATCCGCAAATTTCTGGACTTTAGAAATTGGTATGAATTTTTTTCCGGTCAAAGATTCAATAGTCAATCTTTACTGCGGCCTTATGTCGAATCAGAAAGATGAATGCGACCTTTAGAGAAGAAAAGATTCCCCACCCCTGTCATACGACAATACAAAGTAGTGCGATAATACTCGTATAGTATAACAATATTCTAAAAACGATAATTTAAAGAGACAAGATGTCACAATACTCAGTACCTTCAGATCACTGAGTAAAGATTTCTTCAAAGTGAAATAATAAAACATCTAATGTTTACTATGTCACGGGCGTATGAGAAAATGACTTTTGTAAAATGAATTTTGCCAGGTTTGCCCATACATGGGGTACAATGCTCTGCACAGCATTTTTTTAAATTGAACGTGATAGTACAGGGTACTTTATTTTCTTTACACCCTAAAAAGAAAACATATAAATGATCACGAGAAAAGCACTCTCGGGTGCCATTATATTAGATTAAAAGAGTCGCACCTCTTTGTACAATTTTTACCTCACGACAAAAGATGCGATATTTTTACATAAGTCTCCACTGTTTCATCGTCCGAAATCACTTGAACAAATCTAATAATTACCAGTTCTATTAAAGATAAAGACGCTACACTCAAGTATTGTTTTTATCTGATTTGAGAGCTCTTATCTATAAACAAAACTATAAAGACATAAAATTCATTTTTGTTCCTACATAAATCTCGCCAACGATTAAACTAAAATTGTTTAAAAATCTTCGGTTCACTCTGTATTGAAAAACATGAAGAAGTTAGAATGAAAATTTAAAATTGAAAAACTTGTGGTAAAAATGTCAGCCTTTAACCGTAGCAGTCTGATTTCGATTCCCGGAGAGATAAATATAATAGTGTCATTTTTTCATTCATTAAAATTTGAGATCTTTACATGTATCTGATATCATTTGTCATTTAGTTAATTTCGAGTGAATTTTAAAAGTTATCATCGTGATTGGTACATTGGTAATAAAAGCAGTAATATTATTTCTTTTAGAATTGAAAGAAATGAAAATTATCACATATCAGAACTTTTTCTTTTTCAGGGTATGATAAAAACTTGGGTCTTGGGTGTTTTTAGTATTTCGATCAATCTGATCAAATCAATAATCATTAGTAAAGCAAGGAATGAAGTAGAAGAGAGAAAAGAATGTATGAAACATTTGCTGTTTTTACACAAATAAAAGATTTTTGGTAAATACATTCTTTTAAAAAATATGTAATATATCTGTACATAATGAGTGTAATCAAACACGACTCTTTAATTTTCTAATATATATTTTTGACGTAACAGCAATGGGCAATGCACGAAATGTGCTCTCACATCCAATCACACATTACCTACGTGTGATCGGATAATAATTGATTTACCATCCAATCACACGTAGGTACTCTTGATTTTACATACCAAAATATGCGTTTACTGTAGTGGACTGTCAAAGAAATAAATTTCGTTTTGTTCAAAATAACTAATAAATTATTAGCATAATTGATTTAGTTTTAAAAATTGGTAATATAAATATGAAAAGCATTTACAAATAATATCATATTTTAGTTAGAGGTACCTTTTAATTCATTTTTAGCGACCTTTTTTTACTTGATTGTTTTTTTAATGAAATTAACATTTTTACTATAGTCAGTTTAGTTTCACATATTCATAGTTTCATTTAACTCTTCTCGTAAAGTCGATTGTACTTAAAAGTGCAATGGAAAAGTTTTACTATTTTACTACTTGGCTCACTCCTCTTTAAAGGTCAAATATATCATAGTTGAAAATGATCTTGATGAGCGAAACCAGTCTTGATCTAAATAATGAATTTTAAATTAGTACAAATGAGTGTTTTTTTTTTAATTTAATACAATACTCAATGATTAAGCTTTTAGTCAACTTATGCATTTTCCAAATGGAAAATTTTCTGATGATTTTTTCACTCTTCATCCACACCTATGCAACCCTAAAAACGAACCATAGAGATAGCTATTTCATTCAAGTAGAGAGTTTCTGCATCCAATACAAACCAATAAAAAAAAATTCTACTAACGCTATTGTAGGAATGTTTTGCTATTATATAATATATACACATTGAATAAATATAGTACTAAAAACCACTCAAATGAATTTTGTAAAAACTTATTGAGGTAGATTTTATCAATTACACGAAAGTTTGTAAATAAGTCACAATTTTTCTTATTAATAGATGTCACTGTCGACCGTTCAACTCATTTTTAATAATATTTTTTTCGTTTTCATTAAGCTGTCTTTATTATAGCATTCAGATATTTCAATCTGCAGTTGTAGTTAGAAGTATTTTTTTTTGCATTAATAACAATTCAGTTAATATTCAAAATAATACATATAGATTATTGTTTAAGAAAACCAATATATTTATCTTTAATAATAACAATTACAGGTTAAATAATGCATCTGCAGCTACCAGCCAAAAAGGGAAATTTTTCTCCGGGAAATTTCACAGCACTTATTTTATATTCCACCACATATTTATACACTTTAATACCAACAAAAGCAAATGAAAGTTTCCGTAGTACATGAAATACAATTTTGCAATGCGATGATATATGTAATATCATATTATATTGAAATAGACGCAGGATCTATCTTCACGAGCTGCACTACACATTTTGGCGGTGCCGTATCGCGGAATTGGCATTTGATATTGGATTTTTGACGTTTTCTGAACCGTAATATTACACTTAGCGTATAATTTCGATTTAGAGAAATATCACGGTGAGAAATAAAAATAATCTGATATGAATTTATATCTCGACTCTTAACTACAGAATAACACCATCAGCAAACATTCGAAATATGCTCTCGGGTAATCATTTTTACAATATTATTTACAGATATGATTTACCTCTACATATTCTATCCTACTGAGAATTATGTAGGGATTACGAACTAACCTACCATTTTTTCGACGGTTGACATATACTGAGGGTTCTTAAAAAAGTATTTTTTATTTTTCCAGCCATCTATCTGTACAACGGTCGGATTTGTCGCGCACGCTCCCGCGGACAATATGAACTCCTAAAGAAGTTTATCCCAATAGAAGAGTTTGTGCGAAAACTGTTTGTTACTCAGTAGCTCAACATCTCTTAGAAAGTAAGTTTAGAAGAACGGGACTAAGACATAACTAGTGGTTAACTGATCGTTCTTACTACACTTCATTTTTTAGGGTTAGAAAGGAAATTCATGACATTCTATAGACCCATGCAAACGGAACAGAAATCCACAAAATTATTGAAAAATAAATCAATAAAAACTGTCGGTACTGGAATTCTAACTTCTGACCTCCGTGTTCTAAGCCAACTATGTTGACACTGGAGCACGCAGCCGGCAAACCATAACTTTAAATTATAAACTACCGTCATTAAAAATATATTGTTATCGTAATCGGGTAATTTCAAAAATAGCTTACGGTCACTTAAAATAATGTAAAATCATTGAAAGGCTTATCAGTTCTGGAACCTGTAAATCTTAATACAGCTCTGGGCAGATCTAAAATATTTCAATTAATTGCAAACTATTTGGTCCAAAAAAGGTAAACGATTCTATACATTCAAAATTTGATTTTGATTCATTTTCAATACCAAAATACCGTTATTTTTATATTTTCAAAACAAGTATTTCGGTATTGAAAAAACACCATAAAGTACCATAGTGTCCCGGTTTCGGTAATACCGGTATTGCAGTCCTTAGTTGGAATTGTCTAGAACAGTGGAGGGGAACCTGCGGCCTTTTGCTACTCTGGTGCGGAATTTCGACTTGATCAAAATATTCACTTTGATCAACAACAAAAAAATCCGCAAGTGTTTGGGAAAAAAACCGTAGTCAACCGATTATATGTTCGGCAGTGAAAAAAAAATGGGGAGGTGTCAACATTTTCTTTACTGCGGCCTTATATTGAATCAGATAAATGAATATGGCCTTTAGAAATGAAAACATTCCCTACTCCTGGTCTAGGACATGTGGAGTTGATGCCTTCCTAAAAGCTTGATTCTTCTTCCAATCAACGGATTTCATTCTTCCAGGATAACTGTCATGTTCTATGCATGGGATTGAATCTTCTTTATTTTCATTGGCAGTATTCGAATAAAAACCAATCAATTCTTAAATTTAATGAATATAGCAAATAATGACAACCTTAGGAAGTTCTTTTCAGTACTTTTTTTAAAAAATATTTTGTTGATTAAGCGTGTATAAAAGAAAAGGTAAAGTACTGATTATTTAATATTCTTAGCCTTAAAACTAGGACCAGCGCTATACGTTTGGCCGCCTCACGTAAGAGTATATTTCTACGCCCTAGTTATAAATTTATCTTACCCGAGGGTAAGGCTCTAAGTATTTTTTTTAAACGCTGCAAACTACCATACACAGTTTTTTCACAGTCATGTAAGTTTTTTTCCCTTGGGTTTGACGCTTGACAATTAAGCAGCCTCTACAGAACTCGACTGCTCCGCTTTCACGAAGCGCCGGCACTAATTGAAGCCCGCATAATAAAATTATTTTCCATCACCTGTACCCATCCTATGGCACTTAATTCTTTAAACAAATTCAAAATATACAGTTTAAAAATTATTCTAATTATAGGGTTACAAGAATGTGAGTTGAAATGTTGAAATACGAAAATAGTTTTATGTATTAGCGGTTTTAAAAATTAAAAAGTGAGCAAATCTCTTATAGCACTCTTATACTAAAGAAAAATGATACGAATTATTTCATTGCGTCGGTAATCAAAAAGCTCAAAGCTTTTATAAACTTTGAGAGATTAAAAAATTCCCAGAAGACATACTTGGAATATTGAAGTAGGTACAAAGTTGGTCGCCAATCACTCTTGATGTTTTTAATGTCAATAACTCTCGTTTCAGGGAAAATCGCATATTAAACAACGTGATTACAAAAACAAAACCAGCAACGAATTGGGATTATGAGATTTTTTAAAAATAGAAATTCATCTTTTTACGGAATGGAAAATATCGTTGTTGACTTCAATAGAAGGGCTGCCAGGTTCCATGGCTAAATTATATTTAATGAGGCGTGGGTTGAATTATTTTTTATAACTAAAAATTAAGATATTTTTTGCGATAATGATAATATTTCATATTTTTAACAATCAATAACGTTTAACTTGAAATATATAATTTTTATACATGATATATACAAAGACCAGACGTCTTATGATGCAACGGTTAGAGCTGTTGGCTTCCGTGTCGGATCTCACGGGTCCGAGTCCCAGTACGAACAGCGCTTTTTCGATCTTTTTCTTATAATGTAATGACTGAGTAACAAACAATTAGAAAAACTTATGTTTTGATACCTCCATTAGGAAGTCATATGCTCCACATTGGGCCACTAACCACGCTTGAGTATCTTGTTATCAATAATTAAAAAGTAAATATATAACAATAATTATTTAAAAAATAAATTTATAATATTTTGTTACCACAGCTTTTTTTAGATCATTTTATATTTATGACGGTTTATAAACTTTACGTGACTGCTTATATATACAAATTTATATCGAGTCTATGAGAAATTTGTAAAACAATATAAAACCAATTCAAATGATTCAAAAATGGAAACTTTTTCTAGATTTCTGGCAACACTTATCAATACATGTACACCACATAATTAAGTACCACAAACAAGCGAACAAATCTCTTTGACGTGCGTTTTAAAACGCTGATCAATATATGATGCAAATTCTATCTCTGGTCAAATTATAGCATTTGATAATCAAAATTGCGGGCGGCAATGTTGTTCTATTAAATAAATTTTAAAAAATATTAGACAAAGGGCTAGATCATATATGATTGAGTGTTGTTCAGCCAAATAATATTAAACTTAAATTTTGCTTTTGATCATTGGCAATTAGTATACATTGTATTTGTATTGAAATTTACTGAATAAGAAGACATTATAATATTATCAAATACATTTGAAAACGTGTAATATATCCAAAACCGATTAAATTTGTATAAGCTTGGAAATTTATTACAAGTACAATAGATGCTTGTAAAACCAAAAGTGGCAGAATTCATCAAAGCAAAAAAATATCAAAGCGTTATAAGTGAAGTATTTTGACTAATCACATAGTTTAAGATCATATTGGAAGAAGGGTTGTCAAAGATTTCAGCTGATTAATATGCTGTTTCTACATACCTTCATTTACAACATAGCTTAACATACATGTACTACATCTTAAAATATATTTAAATATAATTTAATTTTTATATTAAAGATATTGTACTATCTTAAAATAGTTACTATTAAAAGCCGTTTTATTCTTCTTACGCCCTTCATTTTCAATCTTAAAGGTAAATTTAGATCTTAAATCTGTTGATATAACATGTATTATTTTTTATACATTGTAATTAACGAAAAAAACTGTTTTTAAGAAACTGTAAGTTACGTCCATTTCTAATGCTAGTCGATACATAAATATATGTATATGCGTGTTAAATTGATCGTTGTATTATATTGGTGTTATTACACTGATGAACAGGTTACCATATTTGTGTAGAATCATTATTTTTTTATCTAACAAAACTGCTGCTTCGTACCAGATTAAGTGAAAAAATTCTCGCTTTAGTTCACACTGTAAGTTTTCCATTAAACGTTTCTTATTGCGTGAAGCTACCATAAAGTCATGAAGTAGGTTGCATAGCTCAGGAACTTATTTGCAAAACTAGGAAACGTTTGACGCCGAAGAAACTTTGTCAGGCGAGATGCACTCGTGCAAGAGTAAATGTTGGAAAACAAAAAAAAACTGGCAACAATTCGAACAGAACAGAGTTTTCCAATCGTAAACTTTTTCGTTGAATTTTTGAACACATGTTCTAACTACTCCTACGGTCAAATGAATGGATAAATTAAGGTGTTTACAAACTTGGCAGTATCTTCACTTACCAACGTAAGGAATTTTCTTTCCACATACTACGAAAAAAGAAATCATCTTATTACCACTTCGGGCAAAATAAAAACATGTAAAACATGATGTTCTGAGCAATTTTTCAAAGCGTTTTTCATCTTTGTCTCCTACTTCTTAATGAGTTTGTTTTTATTCTGCTCATAATAAAAATGATATTATTTACCTTGTCTTAAAGATTGTGAAAAAAAAAATGATGAGTGAGTGAGATTTGTGAGTTATACTTTTTTAAATATTTATAGCAAAGTAAACGGATAAATAAAAAAAAATAATGACATGTCAAACGACTTCAAAACTCGATTTTTAAAAGTTCCTTTATGCATATAGTTAAGACTATGTTATTTATTTATACGTTATGTTGTTTTTTTTTTCAATTGGAATGTATAACAGTAACTACATACATTTATATAGGAACGTCTCAGTAAGAAAAAAATAATTATAAAGCGATAGTCATCCAATTTACCAATATCAAAATGGTTTAAATTTTCAATACGTAATGATGATTAATGAGTATTTTTACTTTAAAATACGTTGATCATTGTAGCAATGGCGTCCTCATTATATGATGGTTAATACATACGGCAATCGTGTAATAAAATTTATAATCATTGAATATATAAATACAATTATGTTCACACTTTTAATATCCCATTACACAACAATAGAGACATACACAATAGACAATACGCTCTGCTTATGCCCACAAAGTCAACAATCGATAAACATATTGTACAATGCGCTTTCTGTGCTGCGATTTATATATTATTATGTACACAACTATCAGTAATATTTGCGTGAGCACTTTCATTCTGAATTCGACGCGACACTGTCATTTCTGAATTATTCATAATGTCACGTATGATCGTTTTTTCATGATCTTCGCCGTTAGTGCTTTTCAGAATACATTTTCGAACATATATACTCATATAGCGTTCTTCCCTAAAATTGAGCGACAGAGTTATTTATTATTTAGAATATTGTGAATTATTATTTTATATGTCGGAATAGATTCAATATTATTAAACTATTTTTCGAGTAAGCGGTTCATGTCAACATTTAATTGTAAGCATAGCACTCAGACTTGTGAAAGTTCACTGAAATATTCTGTCAGTATATAAAAAAAAATACTTTGTCCCGGTCCACATGTGTAGATAGGTTTAAAAAAAACACGTGTCTTTGCTACACGCCACGCGAGAGAAATTCAGGTCTTCTAACTATATTGTCAAGGTTGGGTTTTTATTGGCACCCGCTTCCACAACCACTTTTGTGAGGAAAACTGGCAGGATTTAAAAAAAAATGTGTGTAGCTAAATTAATTGTGTTTGAATTTTGTTATCAGGCAACCCGTAATATCAATTGTTTATTGTTTATTGTTAATGGTCTTAAATGGCAACATTGTTTTTCGATATCGATGTGATTTTTGTTTTTTTTCTTCCTTGCTCTTTGGGATACCATCCGCACCTGACGTGTGTTGGGAGACTTCCCAGTCTCTGGAGGATACTTCCAGAGACCTTTAGTTGTAAATTCACTTGCAGTTATTTTTCTTTTGTGGTTTTGTGTTTTTTTTCGAGATGAAAGAAATAATATTTTTCCATTTCGACGAAAATTAAATTCCTTTTTGTTCTCTGCGCAGAGTTTAACGTCATTTTTTTTTATTTTACATTTATAAAATCGTGTGAGCAAGCTAGGTTTGTAATAGTTATTGTGTATTGTAATAATTCAAAATTTTGTTGTTAAATATTCTATGTAATAAGTTCGTGATTGCAAATTTTCTTAAATAAACGTTTTCGTGAAAGTAGGGCGATGTTTGATTTAATAACTACCTACATGTGGACTCCAAGTTTAGGCCAGCGGTATTTGTCGTAATGACTTTTATTAGTGGGGATTTATTCTTGGGGTTTAACATCGTGAACAATAGTAGAAATTTCAAACAATAAATGAAACTCGCTCCGAAAATAAATCGCGAGTAATGTCAATATCATAAATGTATTTAGAAAACTTAGCAATCTTTTAACTTTAAATATTACTAATTCTTGTTGTATTCCGTATCACAATATTGTCTCAAGTATGCATGGATACTTTACTGACTATGGCTTAAACTTAAACACATGTAAAACTTAATTTGAACTAATAAAAGAAAACCTTTATATATTTTAAGGCATCAAATAAAATTCATGTTCACATAATTGTTACTTTACTAATATCGCTCAAATGTAATACAAATACTGCATGATTTAAAAATTAAACACTGCAGACATTTTTTGCTGTCGCTAGAAATAAAATACAAATATTGTCATACAAAATAATTGAATAGAGATTAAAAGAGTAGGATCTCAATAAAAAAAAATCTTCAATTGTATAAATTAATAATAACAAAAAATCATGACAATTAGTAATTTTATTATACCTTATGATAAAGTAAAGTTTTTGAAAATTATTGAATATGCACGAAACAAATATGACTTTGAGAGTAAGTATTATGTGACGGTATAGAATCATGTTTTTTAGTAACAGACACATATTACAACAAATGTATTTTTGGAAAATTCTAAGCTTCTTTTAAGATTGTCGGTCATTTTGAATTTATGATTAATTTGTAAAGAATTTTGCGAATTTGAAATAATAATTAAAATTAATTATTGTACTTCATTGTGCAGTCTATATAAATAGCTCTTTGTTTCAATCATACAATTTTCAATTTGACAGAGATTTTGACATAACGCTATCATCAAAATCAAGTTTTTTTTTAAATAGCTAAAATTATAGAAAAGTGTTTTTATATACATTGACGAACTCTCAAATTGTAATATGAATATAAGGAATAACTCTTCCCTAGTTAAATTATAATATAATTTAAGAGTTCTACTAAAGGGGCTTGGTGGAGCTTAAACTAAAACGCATTAAATACAAATAATTTTATTTGAAAGAGAATTCAATGTTTTTCAGTTAAAAGCTCAATAAGATTAACTTATTTTTCTACCTTAAACTAAAATCCGTGTGATTATAAGCTTATAGAAAATAATATCATTGTAATGTAATAGTTATTTTACAAAATGGTTTAAATTAACTTTATATTAAAATTGTCTTTCCATTAAGTCAGAAAGTCATCCATCGAAAAATTATGCAGTGTGACATTTTTTTTTCATTTTGATTATTGTTTTATTACCTCAATTTAATTTTGAAAGTATTAATAAACAATGTATCGAATATATTTCAAATTTAGTGTTATTTAATAACTCAAAATTAATATTATATAAACTATAACAATGGATAATTATAAGATCACCGAGTCATGACATGGGTGATTACATTAAATTATGATGTTGAATTAATGCTAAAGTCATTTGAGGCAAACATTGTCCTTTGTGTCTTCATTGTTTTGGTTTTCTTTTGTCTCATTTAGCCTTGACCTGTCACAAGTTTCTGTAGAATAAAACAAATTATTGTTCTAAAGTTCGTAATTTCTCCCGCACAGTTCTGGGAATATACTGTTATATAAATGTTAAAAAATCAGCGAGATTGCAGAGTTGTAAAATATTAATGTAATTTAAGACAATGTGTGTGTCTCGGGATTAGCGCAATGGTACCTTTTTAGTATTATGGGCACACAAATTCTGTTCGAAATGTTCCTACATCGTCCAAATTGAAAAACAAATCAATGAAGATCATGTTCTAGTTTCATATATTTTAATAGCCATGCTTTTTTAGAACAAAAAAATAATACTTTAATATTTTCCGACGTGGCGCAAATGACCTTCTAATGAAGGCATCTCAACAGACTTTTTTTTCTACGAGAAATGCTTTTTACTCAGTTGCTCAACCTCTCTTTTTTTCAAAGAGAGAAGGGATACAAAAGATAGGGCTAAGACCAGACTAGTGGCTAGCTTATCACTCTTGTTACACCCCGTTATTTTACGATTGGAATGGTGGTGAATTAACGTTGACCACTGTGCCACGGACCCGGCATTTTTGAATTAGCATTTTTTTCCAACGACAGACCATTTGTCAGCTGACAGATGATTTGTGCTCAGTTTGGTTGGCCATTGAAAAAAATTGAAGCCACTTGACCACCATGTGCGTCGTTTGTTCGGTGAGTGGCCTGAAAACAAGATTTCTCTTGATCCTCATTTTCACCACAAAATTTTATTCAGCAATGAAGCTCATTTTTGGTTGAATGGCTACGTCAATAAGCAAAATTGCCGCATTTGAACTGAAGAAAATCTAAAGCCATTGTTGAAACGCCGTTACATTCGCAAAAAGTCACTGTTAGTTGTACTTTGTGGGCTGGTCGAATCATTGGTTCATATTTCTTCAATGTTATAGTCAATAGAGAGCGCTTTAAATCGATATTTACATTTTTTTTTGCTTTACGAGTGGCATTTATATATAAGAGTTGTAGTTTTAACAAGATGGCGCAACATGCCCCGTAGTGCCCGCCACAATCAATTTGTTGAAAAGAAAAAATCAATGAGCGCATACATAATTCCGTTAATTGGTCTACAAGATCTTGTGATTTAATATCTTTGGATTATTTTATGTGGGGGTAATGTGTGATGTCGCTAGTCTACGCCGATAAGCCAGACACGATAGACTGCTTGGAAGCAGCAACATTCAACATGTTATTGCTGACATAAAAGTAGAAAATAATATGACTTTTGATAGCGCTTTTAGCAGCCAGGCTCGGCACGCATATATCAGAAATCATATCTAAACATTAATGGTATAAAATAATCTGCCAAATAAAGCTAATTCATTGCGAGTGCGTTAATTTGTGTGTGTTTTATTCTATTTAAAAGATCTATAACTCAAAAAAATATTTATATAGTAAGGCAAGTAAACACTTATCAAGAGCTCAGACGTTCACCTTCAAAGATTTCTACGATCATATGATTTGAACATGTTTTCATGATAATCAATTATTGTTTCATTTATGCGGTTATAATTGGCGGTTAGTATTTTTTCGGAATGTGTTTCTTATCTGTGTCTGATAAATGCTCCAGGTGCCTTATCGTATAGCGATATAAAACATAGGTAATTTCTTATCTATAAAAATGTTATGTATACAAACTGAAGAAATAAAAGAGGTTTATTTATAAGCTTCGATGTCCCTCCACAAAATATTACCGAGTCCCAATATATTTACTTATAAAATATTGCATTTTCTGTAAATCATTCCGCCAACTGTTTACACAGTAAATAAATTGCAGGCGTTTAATAATATCCATGTGATGTATTTTGCTAAGCAACGTGAGCTGCTATGCAAGTCCGAAATTAAAAGCATAGCCAGCGAAGGCAAATAGTTTTACGTGATGGATTTCCGGCCAGTCGGTAAGCTTTTGAGTCTAGAACTCCGACATTCGGGATGCACGTTGTTTGATTTTAAAAGAAAAATACTCGTAGCGCTCTAAATTGAAATGAATCCAGTAATTACTAGTTACATTTTAGGTTTATATGTATAGCACATTGGCGGATCCAGAAATTGTCCAAGGAGGGGGCCATCCAATTCGAAAATAAACATCATACAAAAATAATACATTAAAAAATAGATGATTTAAAAATAATACATCTATATAAAAGTAGTCAATACATAATTAAGTATGTATTCTATAAAACATCGTAAACTAATAATTTAAGATCCCATTTCAAAATAAAGTTTTAATATGGTAGAAAAATGATCGAATCGAAAGAAATCGATTAATAATTATTGTTGTGAATATAAAATTATAAAACAGGTTTTTTTATTTTGATTTTGCAGTTCTATTTGTGGAATAAAATAGTTCTGTTTTCATCATATAAACATCAACTAAAATAGATTTTTTTGCCTTTGTATGGCATAAATAGTTGATGAGAGAATTGCCTTAACAATTCACAGTCTGCAGGCCTGGCTTCAAGTCAATACCAAATTCAGATTTTTGAAAATTTACATTTGAGATTTAAGACATAGGTTTTTATGATGTCTTTTCTCTTCGAGATGATCTCGAGTGACTTACAAAAATAATTCTCATCGATATACATCGGCAAACCACTTTAATATCAAATATTTTTGTTAAATATATATATTATTATGTTTAAAAGTAGCACCAAATTTAAATATGTAGTAAGGATTGATTTCTACAGGTGATCGGTAAAAGAGCGAATAAATAAATTTCACAAAATCTAAAGATTTTTCATGAAAATAAAATATGTATGTTTATTAGAATTTTGTTAAGAAAAACAAAACATACAGATAGACACTTCAAAATAATATTTATTTATATCGTATTTCTGAAAATATCGGTTATTTTAAATTTTTATGTTTATTAGAGACAAAATTAAGCCAATTTTATCTTTAAACCGAAAGATGTCTTTAATTGTCTGGTTTTTCTTAAGGCACAATAGAAACTGGTATTAATTATTGCAAATTATCTTTATTGATGTTTTCAAAAAAAATATTTTTTGATTCAATAAATATGTTAAGATATCGTTTATAAAGAATTTAGTGACAAAATCATTTGCTTTTATTTCCCTTGCTTGCAAACCTACAGATTTGTTCATCCTATAAAATGTCATAACATTTTAATTACTCAACATCAGCCCCTCGGGAGTTTTATAGGAAAAGCATCTCGGGGGGGTGTAAAAATTTGAATGCAAACTGCTTTTTCATATACAAATATTTATTCAGAGTTATAAAGAACGAGACAGTAAAACACTGGCGACCGCAAACTTTGGCGGGGATTTTTTAATTAAATAAAATGCTTGAAATATCACCCTTTCGCAGACTTCTAAAACGAAGTAAATTACAAAATCCTCGAACTTTTATACTTTTTCCAATATCCTTTGTATCGTCGCATACTTTCGTATACTTTTATAATAATAATATTATTCTCGTCAAGAGTTCTTAAAAACATTTTTTTAAGAAAAAGCTATTATGATTTTTTAATCAAATAATAAATTAAATATGACTATTTATTTCTACAGTTTAAAAAACAGTTAAATCTATCATTTTATTTTATCAATAAAATTTTATTATGGTTTTCAATTATATTATTAATATATTTACAAACATTTTGGGTGTTTGCCTATTATTATTTGACTAATGATAACGTGGTAAACGATAGTAAAAATCAGGACGGAAGTTAACCGAAAACAGAGCATATTTATAATACTTACAAATTATGTAATATTGTCAATTTATTTCAATGGCTGTATTGGCATCATTTAATTTAAAATCGTAATATTAGTTTTGCAATATATTTTCTTTGAATTGAGGATCGGTTTTTTCCCATTTCGACTAGATTGCAACTCACGTTTTTCATTTATCTACATATAGCAGCAATACGCAACCTGCCACAAATTCAGATTTTATGTGTGGCCCAAAACAGTCATAGTTACCAGATACTTTTTCAAGTATCTGATATTGTTTGAAAAAATTTACGTTAATACATATTGTATGTAATGTCTCTTTATTATTACATATAGTATATGATTTCTTTACGTATGATTATTAATACGCTACGGTCCACGTAAAGTAGCAAAAACTGGCATGCGGCCCAAATGAAAAAAAAAATAGTTTCGCTGATCTAGAGAGATTGATTTTCTCCACGCTCAGGTGCACGACACCAAGTCTTGGGAATTTGCTTCTAAAACACTCAAGGAAAAAAACTGAATATATGCTTAATGGTTGCGTCGCCACTGGATACTGCCGTATAAAATTATTGGATGAGAAATCAGTGGATGTAAATAAATGTTTACTTTTTGACTGAATGTCGAAAACATACATTTATTTAATGTTTTTGATACTGCGGGTGTTGATGAAATATAAATGAATCCGTTGGCGACAGGTTGAACTACGTTCAGGAGATTCCTGATATAACATTAATAGATAGTAAGAACCCTACTATCAGTAGGCTTTCTGTACGATTTAGTATGGGAGTTAAAGTCCTTGAACGCTGATTCAATCAATGGGACGTGCGCAAAAATTCTTTCATCTGGTGTAAGGATGCGAGAAATGAAGAGTCTTAGTTTGATCGCGTGGAAACCGAAAATCGACCGGCTCGCCTTTTACTTTAAAAGCAATTATGCTCTCAAGATCAAACAGATTTTGACTGAAATCTACCAACAAATAATAATTCGCGAAGGAAGAGTATCTCCTTTCAACATTCTTGCAATAATAATATCTTTAAAAGAGGAATAAAGTATCGATCTTTACTAGGAGCATGGTTGTTAAACCTTTTAATAAAAGTTTTCCAGTTTGCATGAATATTTTTTTATAAAAGAAGCGTATAAAGTTGGTCTTGCACCTCATTTCGCGAATTTTTCCCTTGAAAAATGTAGAATTGGGATTAAATTGTAGATATTAGTTCATAAATATAAAAATATAAATTTTATGTTCTTACATCAATAATAGACAATTTGTGAATGTCCAGTATTTTATCTTATGAACAGTAGTGGGCGTTTTTTTAATCTGAATTTGAATATTCGATTTTTTTCCACTTGTTTACCATCATCCACCTAGGGATTCCCAGCCATGTGCCCTCATATACTTTTGTCTGCGGCCTAGAACTTTTTTGCGATTTATAAAAACGATTTTTTATTAAAATATAGAAAATCTCTAACAGAAATTTAGTTATTACAAAAAATAAATCTAAATAACACAAAGCAGGTACTTTGATTTTGAGTGTAAAGTAAATGCACACATCTTATGGCATCTCTAGACGAAAAAAAAGCTAAATTCCGAAATATATTACATTTTACTTGAGAGTGGGTTGATCGAATGTAAGGTATACCTTTTGTCTTTTCACAATATTTAAAATACTAAGCTAATTGATATAATTTTTTCCAACCGTACTTTTCCCTCCCACACATTCGATCTTAAAAACGGGGCGTTGCGATGGCAATCAGCCAGCCATTAATCCTACCCTATTCCTAACCCTATCCAATCTTAACAGCCTTCGAAAAGGAAAATATAGCAACTGAGTAACACGTAGTTTTCGTAGCAAAAACATTTGCCAAGGTAAACCCTAAGATTTTTTGTTCCATATTGGAAGTGGAAAGATTTTTTAATTGAACAAAATTTTATTTTGTTTGACCCATAATATTTTCTTAAATCACATATAACTCAATAATAAGTTGCTTAAAGATATTCATTTTACTAAAACATATATAGCATCTGTCTTAATTCTACATTATTCATTTGATAAATATCTCAACAATCGGATGTGTCTAAAAAAACTAAATATAATCTAAAAAATATTCTTCAATTTGAAGTTATTCCATTAAACATTTTCCTGGGCATTTTCCATTTTCCATATTTCACACAGTTCAATTCCTATATTTTACAAAAAAATGTCTTTATATAATAATATAGCATGCCATCTGGATAGCATTTTTTATACAATGAGTTTTTGTAAAAAGCAACAGTTGGTAATCAAAAAGGCAAATCTGGATAGCCACATACATTGTTTTACAGAATTTATTGCTTGCAATTATTGTAATTAAGGTACAAGTTTGTTTAGGTTAGGTGCCTATGTGAACACTTAAAGACCAGAACAATCCAAAAATATTATGATTTTTACAGTTATCTTGCAATCCAATTACTATGCATATCTTATTTGAGACTTTATTTGGTGATATGATTAAATTGAATAACACACTTCATAAAGAACCACTATTTCTATCGTAATATTTTTCATCGTGTTCATACTATATGCATATTATTCTGTAATCATAAGAAAAATAAATGATGATCAGGTCAGAGATAAGACAACTGAATATAAGCTCAAATTCTTCTTTAAATGGAGACTAATGTAAGCTAATATCTGTTTCAGAAAAGATGCGGCGAGCATCATTGACTCCCGCTTTAAGCCTCAGCGGACAGGAGCCGCTCATTGTTGTCGAGGAGTCCGGGTGCCTCGAAGAAGAAGAGCCTCGGACTGATAGTGCGTCGCCGCGTCGCAGTCTCGATATCGATTCTCCTCAAAACCCATACTTACTTTCTCCATGGCGTGATCCAAGAGAAACCCGCAAACATTCCCTGCCTACACCGTCATGCACTTCGGGTATAACCGCCAGCCAGGTCCGCAGGCTCTCCGAAAGAGGCGGGGAAGGATCGGGACCGTCACCGAGAGAGGCTGCCTTCCTTGCTACTCTCAGTACGGCCCCGGCACCACAGCCCGGTGGACGTAGACATTCCGTTGTAACAATATCAAGGGTTCCGCCCGCCCTTTTTGGCCGCAACAGACGTGAATCGGTGGCGGCACTACCGGCGATAACAAGGGGTCCTCCAGCCACCGACAGGAGAGGCAGCTCTCATAATCTGCAGCTAGACATTATGGACGACATAGTGACTGCACGGAAGGTGCGAATGAAGATGTGGAACACTTCCAGCGAACGTGTGTGCGAGGTGCAACCTCTCGACGAAGCCGAGCCAGCGAGGACTCCACAACGCTACACACATGGCGCCAGGCGATACTCTGACTTCGTCGGGTGTACGCTTCCGGTTATTCCGTCAGGCAGACGTCGCGCTTCTGAGCAGCCTCCAGCTCGAATATGTCCGCCCCAAGGCATAGTTTGTTCGGACGTCGATCTCATTTCCATTGTTTCTAGTCTCGCATCTTCGGCCACTGAGATAAACCGCTGCGGAGAACGTCCATCTCCTCCGCCGAAAGTGGAAGCTCCGAAACGGCCCGATGCTGAAACTAGGCGAAGCAGGATGAAAAGTAGCCGATCTAACAGCTTCGACGTATCAGTATTGCACGGGATTGACAGAAGCGATGCAGGAGGAACAGATGGCGGCGAGGTCGCACCTTCTGGGTGGTTTGTCAAACGTCACCAGACAATGGCTGATAAAAGGCAGGTATCTGTGCCGAAACCGGGCGTTTCCTTTGTCAGAACCGATTTCTGTACTCCACCGATAGTCTCGGTTGAAAAACCGGGTTCTTCCATTCCCAGAGTCGTCTGGGATAAACCGACCGGCTCGGTAGTGGACGCGCAAGTCTTAGGGAGTGCCATCGAAGTGTTCTTGAGGCAGACGGGCGGCGGTGACTCTCCGCCCACGACTCATCAGCCTCCAGCGCCATCACTCTCCCTGACTCCAGCCAAGCCGTCTCTTCCTGACCGTGACGTCAGCGCTCGATCGCCTTCCATCTCCGGTAGAGGCAAGTCTCCACCGGGAGGATCCTTGAAAGGGCAACCGTCCGGTGGGACTTGGTACTCTGCCAAATCAGACGAGGAAGATTCCGCTGAGACTTGTGACACTTCCCTCTGTTCGACGCTGAAAGATCTCTTTGTCAAATAAATATTTTTTTAATTTTAATTTTAAATATTGTGATTGTATATATACCTACATATTCGATAGATTTATTTCATTTCGGTCATTTCAGTTTGTGAAATGCGATAAATCAATATATAGCATAAATTATTTTAGATTTTATTCAGTTTTTTTTCATTATCACAATATTACGTTCAATAAGTTCATTAGTTATGTATTTTTTTTTTTGATTATTCATATTCATTTCGTCAACAACATTTATTTTTGAAAAATATCTTGATTAAATGGAATATTTATTTTTTGATTTTTATAATAAGATTTCGAAGACAGTATTTGTAAATAATGTCACATATTAATAATAACCCATTTCAATAACCATGTTCTAAAAAAATTGAAAACCTGTCGATAATCATTTGAACAATAACAATGTCTTTGAGGCAGTAAATTTATTGCATCATACTGTACATATAGATAGATAAATAATATTAAATATGTAAAATATTTTTCATTCAAGTCAATGAAGACAATGCAAAATTTTTAAGAAGATTCGTGTCTACTGATACTTATTAGTGATTCGCCCTAGTCTCTCGAAAAAAATACCCAACTCACTATCTCAATGTGATTTTTGTCTTTTTTTATGATGTTTGTGATAAGACACAATTGATATTTGTATAAAGATCTAAATACTCATTTCTCCATAAAGCCTTTAATAAATAACATATTTTAACTCATCTTATGCGTAGACAAATAGTGACCAAATGTATAATAACATTCCAAACAACTATAATACCGAATTATTGTTACAATAATTATGGAAGTGTTACTCCATGTTTAAATTTAGAACTAGCTCTGTGCGATATTGCTTTTGAAATAAATCACAAAAAATCAAAATGAATATAATACTCACCGAAAAAACAACATTCGACTATTAATTAAATTGGCATGGCATTTTATTTTTAAATTAAAATATACGTTACCTACTTTAATTGTGAAAAGTTTTGAATAGTCTAAATCTAAATATTTAATATATAAACTTGTACATAATCAAATCATATTTAGTCAGGTTGAAGGTATATGTTTACATTTATTTATAAAATATATTACGCATAACACAGCGTATTTTCCATTGTATTATATTAAAAGAATAATTTTTTTCATACATTTTACAATGCCAGAACTTTTCTCGAGATATCATTACAAGACTTAATCTAATAACCTAATAATTGAATCATTGAGTTCCAAAAACCATACTGGACGATTTTTTTATGATAATGTACTGTGAACGCTCTCTTTCTTTTTTAGCTTGCATTATATCTAGTAAGATGGGTGGGTGAGAGCTTCAAATTCCATTCTATCTGGTGAGGAAATCATTTTGAAAAGTTTGGGTCATTTGCAAAGAACCGAGTTTCAAAAAATATTCAATCTTTTGACTTGAAAAAGTTTCCCGAGTGCTTTTTGTAATTCAATCATTTTATCTATAATAATAGTTAATGTATTGAAAATTATATTTTTTAATTAATTATTTTCATTATTGTTTGATACCTTTAACTTGATAGCATAAACATCAAGGTTGGAAGGCCAAAAGAGTGTACAATTTTTTTAAGCTAGTTAGATTCATTAGAATTTCATTATCGGATTTTCAAAAGGCCAACGAAAGTCGACACATGATAAATATGTTGTTAAATAAATTTACAGAAACTAATTTTGGTTTTTAAATTTACTTTCATATTTTGAAACATACATTTAATTATTTATCTCATAACAGTAAATTAAAACTATAAAATTTCGGATTTTTTGTACCTTCGCAATACATGCAAAAATAACTCACAGTACTAAAAAAATAAAGAAAAGAAACACCTAATTTTCATTATGAATGAATCCTACAGTTATTTAAAAATAACGACAAACATTGCCACCGCTCTTTCGGCTATTCAGTCTTGATTTAGTTACCTTTTATCTTAATAGCGCAATTTTAATAAATAGCATTTAAAGTGTACATTTCATACCAAGTTAAAAAGTACCTACAATAATAGATATGATATTTTTTCTGTTTGAAATTGATATTGTACATATTTATCATTCAGAAACTAATACCAACTAGTTTATTTGTTACATAATAATGTATATAATAATATTCTTTTGAATAATTGAGTTTGAATTAAAAGTTCTGACATATTTCAACAATGACATTAACATGACTGGCAAATAATTAAAAAAATCATAATTTAAATTAATATATTATGTATGTGCGTAATAAATCAAAAACACAATAGGTATCTGATGAACAATTAAATCAAAATGTAATGGCCAGGAATAAATTTGATTTAAAAAAATATACAGCAATAAAAAAAATCATTCTATTTTTTCTATCAGTATTGAAAATCATTTTTATTGCATGGAAGTAAAGTAAAGAGCCGATCTTATAATCAATTGGTCAACGCTTTTGGGTGTTCTACCGTCTCAGTTTGGGATATCCACAAGATCGAACCCTAGTTGAGACACATTCATAAATTCATGTACGGTGTGTGTTACATGCATGCCCTCACTTCCATTTTATTTTAGAAATAGGATGTTTCAAGAGAGATTTGATTACTACTTGACACTTCTCTTCTTCTTATTGCCAACGTTCTATCTTTCAGAGAAAAAGAGATTAAGCAACTGAATAACAATAAATTCTCATTGAACAACTTCTGCTGAAATGCCTATAGAGAGTTCAAATCCTACACATTAGTAGTGAATGTGGTTGATGTTAATTAATGTTTAAAATATTTAAAATATTGGCATATTCATTTGAGAGCATATTTTTATTGGGTATATTTTTCCCAATTTGTATCAACTAAGTTGTTACAATTGTTTATCAAAAATCACCTTTGGATTTCAGGGGCCTAACTTAAAAAATGGATGTTTTAAGATAAACTCGATTTCGCTAAAGCCATAATCATTTATGATTAAAGAAGATTTATTAAAAAAGTGCTATATCGCATATATAAAAGTTTTGGTGTATGATTGAACATATTATGTACAAATCAAATCAAGATATGGGAAGGGCATTTAATTTGGATTCTTTTTTACTGATTTTTCAACTATTCTCCATAAATAGTTCTAAAATATGTTAAATATGTTTCAAAAACTTTATTTGTGTGTAACTATCTCAAAAATATTTTCGTAGATAGGCCCCTGTGATACTAAAACACCGTTTGGAAAGATACTTTTATATCTGGGCTTGGAATATTTTTTTTGTGTTATGTAAAATGTATAATCGGTCAGACTGAAGAAGTCGAATTCAGCTAAGAATCACCTCAGACAGAAACACAATCAAGCAACAAGATACATTTAAAAAATAATGGAAACACATTTTCACACACTAAGTCATAGATGATTTACCTACCATGGTATAGGTGTCATTGTTGAATATTAAATATTATAACTAGGGCTTCGAACAGTATTTTTTTTCGTTCCGGTTCAAGTAAAAAAATATATATCGGTTCGGTTCCGGTTTTCGTTCCGGCAAAAATAACAGTTTTAACAGTTTTTGGTTTTCGGTTCAGTTCCGGTTCGAAGCCCTGATTATAACCGACTAATTATTTTTTTATTATTGATATGAAAAAATATATGAATAATTGATTCATTGTATAAAAGTATTTATTAATTTGTATAGGTAGCTTAAAATCTTTCTTATAAAAATTATATTTACTATTATAACTGAAAGATTTTATTCATATAGTAATTAAATGTATTATTTATTATGTATTGTGTTTGTATTATTTATTTCAACATATTAAGTGTTGATGTTATTCACATTCAAAGGTTGTTCCTTATATATTAAAATTTAATATTTATCAATTATTTTTAATAGAAATATTGTTTATTAGTTGATTTAAATCATATTATAATTTTTTTTTTATACTGTTAATCAAAATTATTGATAGTTTAATTTGTAAAGGATGCGATGATAAAGCCTATTGAATTTATTTATTTTTATAAAAACATTTACCTTTTCTCCTCTGCAAAGATTTATATTTATGTATTTTCATTTTTAAATAAATAAAAAACACTTATTTTTGTAAAAAGGGTACACACGATTTCCATGGCTTATTTTTGGTAAAAAAAAATACTTTCATAAATAACTTTCTAGTGATCAAAATTTAATTTTGTAATGTGAATATTGAAATATCAAATTTATAATTATTCTATAAATGCATATATTTTTTATTTACAGATTTAAATTTAATGTAAATATGTAAAAATAGTCATTGTTATTAATTTAATCTTTTTAATCAAGTCATGCGGAACTGGTTTCTGACAGTGGTCATAAATATTGTTATCTTTGTTACCACAAAGAGTATAAGGAACATTACAAATCCCTTGAAAATTTCTTCCTTCTAAAAGAATTAATATTATGTATTTATATTTAGTTAAGTAATTTACATTAAATTAATGTTATCGTTAAGGTGTTCAGCTGGTACTGAAAACTAATAGAAATAAACTTAATTCAAGATTACATAATTTATCAAACTGATGAAAGTTCTCAATAAAGATGTAAATAGAATTGTATGTTACTAAAAAAACCAATATTGAAAAATGGCCAAATTAAGTTGCTTAATTTTCTATTAAGCATAAAAAGATTTTTGAAGCAGTTACCACAGAAAACCTACGCAATGACCCTCTCGTAGAAAATAAATTTATCAACGATGATAATTTCTTGTGATTTCCTTGCGTAAATACAAATGAACCCCTGAGTATGTGAGCCAAGTGGTATTTTAGGAAAAAATAGTTTGATATATTATAATATTCTACATATGTACTTTAAAACAAGGGTCGGCAACCTTTTATTGTAAAAGTGCCAAATATTTTACCTGGAGATTAGTGCGGGCCGCACTTGGGTCACATGCGTTGCTGCGAGAATCTTGCGAGCCGCACCATGATGCCTCGCGGGCTGCAGGTTGCCGACGCCTGCTTTCAAGTATCGTAAAAGTAAATCAAGCTTTGTAAATACACACTGCAAATGTTTTTTTCCCTAATATACAAATATGCAATCCACAAAAATACTAAGTAAAGATGTGATTGTACTTAAATGAAAATCCAATAGAAAAGTCCTACCATTTTGCCACTTGGCTCACTTTGCTTTCCGAATTCAAATATTATATAATATATTGATTTTTTTACAAAAGATTGACAGGGACATGTTCTATTACCAGTCATATGGATGCTCATAACATTTTAAAATTATTTTATCATAAATGTAAAAGAAACATTTGATAAATTTGATAAATTTGACTTTGATGAATGTAACATTTTATTAATCACTTGAAGTGTCATGGATTGGTAATTTTTCAAATACTTACTTATTAGAATAAAAAAATATCAAATTCATTCAAAACTAACTGCATTTGCAATGAATTGTTCAAATTTAAAAAGCTCATTCTATTATACAATTTATTCAATATACTATCCTTAAATATATTGTATTTCCTAGTAACTTGCCTATCGATTTCATTATGACATTTAATGGTAGCCATTGATATTAATTCAATTGACTTTAATACTGTTTCACTAAAATCCATATTTTATTGTCTTCGTATGCATGCTGTGTTCATTTTTCAATATAATGACACCAAATGCTGTATTTTTATAAATCAAATACTATACTAAGTTTATTTTTTATTATTTACAGTCAAAAGATTTGTAAAAACCATCACATTAAATTTATTTATCAAGTCACATATATTTGGGTATGGTGCTCTTAACCTTTCTTATGGGATGGAAAGTATAATTTGAGCTTGTCAAGGAAATATAGTAGCTCATTAATAACAGAATACTTGCAACCCATTCCTTTGAAGAGTAATTCTCAATATTTAAGCTTGATTAATTTCTGTAAATTAAGCAAGCAATTCTAACGTAAATCATTTAAATGTTACTGAAGCTTCAAGCATTTTTAGCCATTAATGTTGACAACTTTTATAATTTGAGGGATTTTGTAATGTCTTCGATGTTTATTTTAATGTAAAAAATACTTTTTAAAACATATAACACATACCTATTGATGTTTGTAAATTCATCCAGCAAATATTCATAAAACGTTGGAAAATGATTCTTTAATATTGAATATTAGAAAGAATATTTGTATTACTTATTTTTCCTAGTGAATTGTGTATGTTAAAAATAAATTGTTAGTTAGGTATTTCAATATGCAATGTAAAGTGTTAAGCACAATTTGAAATACTCGGTGTTCTTAATTAAAACTTCAATATCATGAAAATATTGAATATTACTACTTTATAGTTGAATTGGAAGAAAATACATAGTAGTATTACTACATCTATGTACATAAATTCAAATTTTATTTTCACATTTTTATGTAGGTATTAATAATCATTTGATTTCTATTTTGTAGAACGCAGCAAATGTTGTATAGCGTACATTTATTATCGTAGACGTGAATTAAAATATATATTCTAGTGAATTCTTACATATTTTAATTTGATCCAAATCAAAAATATTATATTCTATTCATGTTCACTGGTTAATCCTTCATCTTTCATATTATATTTTATGATATGGGGGGCCTTCACTGCCCAAGTTCTTACAGTTAAGAGTGACAAAAATATATAAAAATAATGTACAACAGTCATCCACTGCAACTTTAAATCCCACACGACCGTTTTCACTGTGCTTAATATTCTTGCCTCACTTGCCGCCTCCTTCATTCACTTATTACCACCTCTCGCCGCTTCATTTGTGGTCACCATTTTGAAGCGGATTGCTTATAAGACATATTTTTCAGTACCAATTCGGGCCTCTTTTATCAAAATATTATCAAACAAGTTTCATGAGCAGTTTTTGTTTCAACCATTCAACAAACAATTGCAATTCATAGAGTACCTATGTAATTTATTACAATTTGAATATACCCATGAGTATTTGGAAACTTACTGCACAGAAATATAATGCTAAAGGAGACAATCACTATAACAACAACTGGACAAATAAAAATGGAATTAAAACCACATCTGATACTTTCCACGATATAATAATTGATTTTCTATTAATTAAAACCTTTAATTTCCATACATAATAACCTAATTTGAATAATATCTGCGAAATTTAAAAAGTGACTAAATATTCTCAAAATATGGCATCAAAGATGTATGTAATAATAAAATTATGGTATCTGTTATGGTAGATAGTGGAAGGGGCTTAAAACCAAACATTTATCCCCTGCTACACTGGCTTGTACATTTATTTATCTATATCTCGGAGTATTAATATATTAAAACTAAATTAATAACAAATGGTAACATTTATCCTCCCTTAAAAAAGCTGAAATGACATCCCTGTTACAAACAGCTTATAAATTTGAGGTTTTAATATGGATAAGGATCTTACCTAATCTGCATTTGCATAATACACAGTTTTAAAAAAATCGAAAAAATTTAATATGAAATTACAATGCCATTGAGTGAAATGGATTAAGATTACAATAAAAGCATGATCTCGGTATAAAATTCTTATTATTGAATTATGGTGTAGCTTCTTCCTTTCTAAGTTTTTCAGTGTATTCATATATTTACCATTAAATTCAATAAATTATTAATTTCAAGACATATTTATAGAAAGAAAAATGAAAAGATTTTTTTTCACTAAATCTACTATTCAATAAAGCAGTATTAATTAATTGTTTGGATACCATGAAACAAATACATGCTTACAATAAAAAAACATGACAACTTGAATATCTTATCATGAATTCTGAAAAGGAAAGAGGAAATAAACAATTGTTTTGAGCTATCAGTGCTTCTGGATAAAATCAAGCCCAGCAAAGTGAGATTTACACAGTCCTACTGAGACATCTATCTGTGAAGACATAAAAAAATGAAGTTTAAAAAAGTAAAAAAAAACTTACATTTAATTGAGAATGATTTGGCATACACTCAAAATGTTTGCATAATGTCGTTGCGCCTTCGAAATCGACTATATGTCTATTTCAAAACTTTACAAGAGAGACAAAAAAACTGTGCGATTTACAAAGTCTGTCATCAGATTTTTTAAAGCAATTCCAGAATACTTTTTATCATAATCTTTATCTTTTTTATGGTATAGAAGGTTTAAAAAATGTGAATTCTGTAATTATTTTGTGTGCGCATAACTGATTAAAATTGCACCTTTTTCTAATAGCCATACACACCCAAATACAACATACCACAATGACAATATACATAATATAATATAATCTGAATTTAAATGAAAGATTTTTTTTTGAAACTGTCTCGTATCCATCTGACCAAAAAACATGATCCTCAGCTCAGATTTTAACTGTTATTTAATGCTACTGCTATTGAATAAAATCACTATTGAAGAGATATCTTTAATTCCATTATCATATCTTAAATATTCACAAGACATCAATTGAGGTTATTGCACAACACTTATTTAAAAAATTAATAAATAACATTTAAATGATAAACCTCTGTATTCTCCAAAAGACGTTCCTAAGAAAGATATTTTTAATTCATTTGTATTATATTTCTGCAGTATTTGATAAAGGTAACAATTATAGGTATTTTGTTGGTATATTATTTTTTTATTAATTATCACTTATAAAAAATCTTCTTTTGCATTTAATGGTGTACTTTGTATTCCCCATATATTATATCAATGTAACATTGTTCTCTATTAAATATGAAACAATATGTGGGAGCCTATACGCTTAAAATGTCGACATAAGAGAACTCAATAATAAAGATTTATCAAATGAATTTTATTCATGTGATCTGAAATATAACGACTTAGTAATGCTGGTCATTGTAATACTTTAAATTAAAATAAAAATCACTTTACTTGATGTTGAAAATGTAGTTTTATTTATTATATATTAAATCATCCAAAATCCTAAAATAATATTTCTTTTACTTATACAGCTGAGAGGATATAAAGATCAACTCGAAAAAATCAGTGTCGTTTTGCCAAAAGTATAAATATAGCTTTATAGCTTCAGCTATATAAGTCGATGCCAAACATCTTTCACGAATGGTGAATTACTACAAAAAATCTTTCAATTTCTGTCTTTCTTAATGAGAATTCTGAATTTACTTTGAAAGAAAGCTCACAAAAATTAATTTAAATACCAATAGACTATTTAAGATTTTTAATTACTTTTTCAACAAAATTACAAATATTCTAAAGAATTTAGAGAGGAAATCCAACATAAGGATAAAAAAATCAAAAATATTTGAGACATTATCGTTCAAATCTCCAAAAAACTTTATAATACAGTATATTATTTATCGACAATGCCTATCAAACTGCTGTGGTACTAAAAGGGTTGGGAACCATGAAAAACAGAGATCCCAAAGTGACAAATTATAGAGGTAAGTACCTAAAAACTATAAAGAATTGTTTTGTGTAAATTATAATGAAATTATGAATTTAATAAGAATATATAAAACTACTTCGTGTTACACCATACATCACAGATGGAAAAATTCATTGCAACCAGGCAGATACCACTTGCAGAATACAAAGTGATAATTTATTTTAGTACATAGGTATTCCATTAAGACTGTATACAAATTTATAGCTGTTAAATCATTATTGCCGATAATATTTCTATATTTTACAAGCTCCATCTTAAGAAATGCACATTGTATGTTTGATTGGTGCAATAATTTGTTTTGCTTGAAAATAGTATCCTTATTTTAAGTGCTAGGAATTCCTGTTATTTGTGTGTAATTTTTGTAGTCCTGTGTATTTAATGCCAGTTTTAACAGTTGTATTTCTTTCAATTTACATGTGGAATGTTTTAAATTCAAGTAAATTTATAGCCATTAAATAAAATGAAAGACAATCTTTAAAATTAATCAAGTTCTTGCATTTATATCCTTCTGGGCTTTCAAGTGCAGGCTTTTGGGTAGATCCAAAATCTTGATTTCAGTCTTTTTAATTTACAAAACAATGCACATATATTAAGTTTAAACATATTTATCTATTTTCACTGGATTCGGCAGTAACTTTGTGGAAGTTCATTTGTAATATTATATAATATGCAAAACTAAATTTGCTATTTACCTATTTGAAGTTTCTTGAATGCTATCTAATAAGATTACAGATAAATAAATGCGGACTTCCAACGTAAAAAAGATCTCCACCCCTGTTCTAGAACATTCACAATGACACAATAAAAAAATGAACAGTATTTATTAAATCAATCCAAGGCTTTGAAGTTGGAGTAAAAAACTGCCAAATCCAACTGATTTTATAAATTAAATTACAAAAAGGCAGGGCTTTTTCACCATGTAACGCGGTGGAATGGCTTTATGGAACCGTTTTTCTTGACACTGTTAATGCTTCAAATCAATATTAGCAAAATTTTACTTTTATTTAACTAACATACAAAACAATACAAAGTTCATAGTGTTATTCTATGACCAAAACCCTAGAGCTTATACATCCGCATCAGATTCGTCTCATCGTTTTGTTCATCAAAATCGTCGGACCACCTGTGACACTTTCAGTCGCAATATGAACAATTTTTTTTAAATAGTTATAAATTTTAATTTATAGATTTCTTTTCGAAAGCACGAGTGTTTGCAATATCTAAAGCAGTTCTTCCCACCCTTCCAATTATAAAATTGACCGAGCAAAGCAAGAGTGATTAGTCAACCACTAGTCTTGTCCTAGCTCTATCCTTGTATCCTTATTCTCTTCGAAAATGAAGACATGTTTAGCAACTGAGTAACGAGCAGTTCTCTTAAAAAAACTCATGTTGAGATGCCTCCATTAGGTAGCCATATGTTTCACATTGGGAACAGACATGGATTAGAGTAAAGTTCCGGCACGTTATTTAAAAAAAAAAAAAGGACTGGAAAAGGTATTTATTTTAGAAGATATTAAAATAGGAAAAAAACATCTCTTTTTAATTTGAGTTAAACCATTTGTAAATGCCAGTGTTATTTTTTTTTATGACTCGGCAGCACAGCCCTGCATAAATTCAAAAATGCCTTTTGTAATCTTCAGATTATTTATAAAAGGCTTAATATCACACAACCCATTGTAAAACGTTTTTGTTTTAGGACATATGTCTGTGACCCAAAAGCATTTTTCATGACCATTTTTACCAATTATATCCCAAATTGATATTTTTTTTAAATTTTTATCACATTCATAATATACTTAATTAAACATATAAATAAAGTAAAAAGTTCAAGAAATTTTTAGAGTTTTATTTAATATCACCAAATTTTACAGAAAGGAAAACAATTTGTCTTCCCTGTAAAGTTGTCCAATGAATATGATGATCAGGGCTGGACCGTGGATTCTCGAGCCAGTGTGCCCGTGTTTAATTCTAGAGCGATCCACCTATTTGCTGATCATTCTTAGAGCCGGCGCCTATGTGCGCCGCACACTTTTCACACTCTTAGGGCTGACCCTGATGATGATCTATTTGTCCAGGGGTTCCCAACCTTATTCACTTCATTCCCCCTTTCAACATTGGTCAGAAAATAATAACCCAAGAAAGTCTAACTCAAATGGTATATTCGGAATATACATGTAGGTAGTACCAGTCGTGCAGGAAAGGGTCCTGCCGCCCGGGGTGGTCCTTAAATTTGCCACCCCCAAAATTTACTCTAATTTTGTTTTAAAATCACTTATATTATTATTTATCTATGAACTATAAGTTTTTACTCCAAGTGGGTTAATTTTTTTTTTTATAAATATAATTTCTCAAAAATTATTGTTTTTATTTTTGAAAATGCCGCAACCCCTTGCTACGCCACTGGGTAGTGTTTAAACTCTTTTTTAATATGTATGTATTTATGTACACTAATTTAAATCGGTATATTTACCTTTAAATTTATTGAGATGATTTTCTATGAACTAATTACTAAAATTATTGAAACATATTTCAATGAACTCAGTGGAATTTTATCTCTGGTGGAATTACAGGGTATTCAAATATGACATCCGTGTGCACTGTTCATTTAGTGATTTAATGAATAGTAATTGATGAACACGGCATGGTGTATTTAAAATATGACTAAAAACATCGATCCCTTCCCCGCCGGTTGGAATCCCCTGCATTAGTAATTCAGATAGCTACTAACGCTAATTGTCATTTAATTTCGTGAAAGCAAACGTTATCTCATTGCAACCAAACTACACCTAATAAAAATGCATTCTAAATTTGATTATATATTATTGAGTCACCTAGCCATATCAATAAATAATATAGCACTTATTACCTTCAAATATTTTTTACCACCCACCCAATCAAAACTAGAGCGGTGTGATTAATTTTTTAGTGACATAACATACCATTTTAGGCGCTGGAACAGATGAATAATTTCGTTTTGTTGATTTCGAATGTAATGCGGTAAGTACGATTGCGCTAACTGTTTTACCGACAATAGATTCTAAAAACGAACACCAGATGCAAGGCGGGCATATCGGGCCTATCTCAACAACGAAACGACACACCTCGACTGGAAATTTCCATTACCATGCTGCTTAACAAATATGTTCTTTATTTCCTTAGCACCCAACGGCCATATTTCCTTGACGCGAACAATTCTACAGCTATCACTACACCTACACTAACACAAGGGTGATGAATTGTGATTTTTTAAACACCTACACATCAACACTTGGCAAGCTACAGTAGGTTTTTTAATAAAATGCACACTGGAATAGCGGTTAAAAAATAATAACACACGGGAATCTCGATTCATATCTTTATTGTTCAGGAAGTACAGTTGAGAATATAGTTGTTTGGAAACTATGACGATTAATTTCTTACACAAAACGACAAGTACCTTTCTACTTACGAATGGAATGACATCATAGGGCACTGTCAAACTAAATAAATGCAAATATATTTCATATCGGATGAAAGATAAAAAAATCAACCACGACCGATCGAGAAAAAAATCGGGATGGGGATAATGTTCAACGTAATGGTTAATTTGTATATAATATTATTGTTAACAGAAAATTACAGTTGGCCACTGTCGGCAACCACGATCTTCTTCGACGTCTTGCCGGGCTGGGAGCCATAGCCTTCGATATCTTTTACCACATCCATCCCTTCGACGACTTCGCCGAAAACGACGTGTTTCTTGTCCAACCAAGTGGTCTTGGCGGTGGTGATGAAGAATTGAGATCCGTTGGTGTTGGGACCGGCGTTGGCCATCGACATGACTCCGGGTCCGGTGTGCTTAAGGCGGAAATTTTCGTCTTCGAATTTGTTTCCGTATATGGATTTTCCTCCGGTACCGTTGTGGTTGGTGAAGTCTCCTCCTTGGCACATGAAGTTAGGGATGACCCTGTGGAAAGTTGATCCTTTGTATCCGAATCCCTTCTCGCCGGTGCAGAGAGCGCGGAAGTTTTCAGCTGTCTTCGGCACGACGTCGGCCCGAAGCTGAAAATGGAGAAAGAGAAACTTTAAATTAGATGTAACTAATGAAATAGTTTGGAATGATTACAGAGTAACAATAAGCATTTTCACTGTTGGTTCCTGAAATAGTACTTTACAAAAAGTAACCGATGAATTGCATGCATTCACAATTAAATATAGAACACAATGACAAGTAGAATATTTAAACCGGCTTCCGTGAGAAGCGTGGCCGGCAAGACGGGCGAGGTATATTTTATATATTAACACACTAAATAACCTAATAGATATTGATAAATTACCTCCATTACTATTCTTCCAACGGGCGCTCCGTCCGCTGTCATATCAAAATATACACGAGGTAAAGCCATTTTACTAGTATAATCACGTATTGAAGTGACACCGCACGAATACCGGCTCTCGACACCAATGGCGTATGAGCTCTGGGTAGAAACGAACCGCGCTTGTCGAAAAACGAACGCGAGAGCCATCTCACAGGAAATGACGATACTGCTATAGTCAAGCAAGACACTTCAAATGTATTTTACAAAGTTACGTAACTGTGGGTTGTGAATTATATTTCACTGTATTTATTTATTATTATTTGTTATAATTGAGTTCAGCTTAATTCAAAATATTTTTTTATAAAATTTAAATTTTATTTGAAAAATAAGTATCCAAACTTGGTACTAGATTCAAAATGCCTTTTCTGCATGAACTTTAATTTAACCAATGTGTATAAATTATTATTATTTATGAAGATTGAATTGTAGCTTATAGTACTTGATACTTTGATTAAAAACAAAACAAAGCTAAAATCACATTTAAAGAATCTAAATATTTTCTAGTAAGTATTATGAAGATACAATTTTATTTTACACATAAAATTGCGTAAAACATATTTTCTTTTTTCTTTTGGTGTTGTAAATATGGCTTGAAGAAAAAGAATTTTATGGCGAGTTGTTATATTATAATTAATCTTTGTAATGTATTTAAAAACAAATGAATTTTTAATGCCTTGTTACTTATATAATAATTGTTATCATTCATTATTAATTGCAAGTTTTAAATTACTTTTTTACTCGATTTAATGAATAGGATGAATTGATTTAAATTTAAAATGATATTTTGTTAAAGTGATTAAAAATTATATGTTTTATAGGCCCAACTATTTGAACGGCAAGAAAATACGATGGACATCTGTTACTGTATTATTTTATTTTAGATTCTAGGGCGAATTTTGATAGAATGCGAAATTTTGTTTATGATCACAACTACACAGGCAACTCTAATGAAATTTGCGGCCATTGTAGGCAAGCGCAAGAATAACAGAGATTTAAGACCAATTGAAGTGTTTATAATATTGATATTGCTATTAGGTAACCTTTTGACGCATGTTTACGATTTGATAACGAGCTTTTCGAAGATTTACCGGGAAGTCGACCAAGTATTCATAAAATTTTACTGAAATGAGTAACATGCAACAGTACGGCGCCGCTAAAAACCCACCGTGGGCACGGACGGCTACGGCGCAAGCGATACCCGGTATGCAACAAACACTTCTTGGCCAAAATAGCATGGGCGGGATGGCCCAACAGGGAATAGTCCAATACCAGCAGGCCCAGCCCGTATTTCAGAGCAATATCATGCAGCAGCAGACCAACATGGCTCTATCTCAGATGCAACAGAGCAACGCGGGCATTGCTCAAGGTCTAGCGAACCAACTGAATCAGGGTCAAATGTTCCCTCAAGCGGGAGTGGTCCAGTATCCTGCTCCGCGCGCCCTCAATCCGAACGCATTCACTAACGCCCAGCCAATGGGCCACAGCCAACAGGGACAGGGTAATCCTTCGACGAAACAAAGAGTATTCACTGGGACCGTCACAAAAGCGCATAATGACTTCGGCTTTGTTGATGAAGATGTTTTCTACCAGATAAGTGCTTGCGTCAAAGGCTCTAATCCGGTCGTCGGAGATAGAGTGCTGGTGGAAGCGTCGTACAACCCTAATATGCCTTTCAAATGGTACGGAACGCGAATTCAAGTTTTGCCTACAAACAAGTCTACGCCTACGCGGCGGGAGATACCAAAAAACAAAAGTTTTGGTTCTGGCGGAGGAGGTAGTACTGGAAACAACGGCGGCGGCGGCTATAATGCTGTCCCTCCTCCTGTTGACACTCAAAATGGAAACTTTGGTAACAATCAAAGCAATCGACAGCCCAGGGATAGGAAGCCTCTTCCTATCCGAAGGGAGGAGAGACCTCGTCAAAGAGACAGCTTGCCTAGCAGACAGGTTAAAAGAAAAGCTTTAAATTCTTACCCTTGTATTAAACAGACCATTTGATCTTATGATTTAGATGCATCGATCATTTGATTTTTTTTATTAAATGTGACTTAAAACTTAAGTAAATTTAATGACTCAATGTAGATGTTTCATTGAAATCAGCTGTTAACTATAAATATAACGAATCAAATCATTTCTAATAACAAATCAAATAAGAATTGGAGTGCTGGCCAACATTACCTTTAAGCTGCGGCCGAGCAGCAGTTTGTTTATTTAGTTACAATGTGATAAAATGCAAGTACCATAGACAGTCAGATACAAGGACGCTAGCCAACATTTGACTGTATGCACCGCACAGACGACCGTCTCGTAGCAACGACAATGGAATGCGACCGTTCAATTGGGGGATTTGCGGCGAATATTTTAAACCAGAGCGTAATTCAGAGTAGTGTAATTGGTGGTTCCACTGTATTCTTATGATAATTATATTTCATTCTAGTCCGAGGAGAATGATAGAAAACGCAAACGGCAAGAAAGAGAAAAAGAAAGGGCGCAGGAGAAACCGAATGATGAAAAGGAAAAAGCCCGCAGTCCTGTGAGGCTGTTGAGCAAGTCTCGGAGACGGCCTCGTCTTGTCGCCCGCTACTTAGTCCAGATTCCGAAGATTGCGCTCGACATGTAAGTTAAAATCATCTCCTTATTTTGTGTTTGGGTTTCAAAAAAACAAAAATAATTATCAGCTTGAGGGATGACTTGGGAGTTTTCTTGGTGAAATGGACCTACTGCAGTATGAAAATTCTGTCTAAACTTTTAAGTAGTCCTGCGTCTTGTAGATCATACATATATATATATCGACTGTGGAAAGGAAAAAGGACGTAACCCTCAATTTTCCAAAACAGCTTTTTTTCGATAATCACAATGTATACAACTTGACACACGTTCTATCAAAAGGATGCAAGTGGCAAATGCTGAATTAGTATCTAAATTTAGCTTTTAATTTTGAAAAAGATGACCTCGTAAAAAATTAAAACCAAGAAAAAACACTGAAATAAAGGTTTTTCGGAGACAGTTTATTTAATTAATATTAGATTATGTCAATTAAACACCAGTTTAGAAGTTTCCGTGCACTTCAAGGTTGTGTATAATTCATAATTTGCATATGTCACAAAATCATCAAAACATGTTTTTAGCGCCTCCTGTAAAATTTGATATGTGTGGGTTACGTCCTTTTTCCTTTCCACAGTCGATATATATCATGCGACTAAATGCGATTCGACATTAAATTCAATAAAACTTGAAATTTATTGAAAAAAAAACTCATTGGAGGGTAATGATCAAATATCTCAAATACAAAGATACCTTTGTTGAAATAACAAAATGCTTGCGGTGCTTAACCGTTTTAGTGCTACGCTTACTTTGCAAGTATATATGTAAATTACTATAGATATTTTGTGTTATTGGGTAAAAAAACGTATGGTATTAAATAAAAATGCAATAATTTCGACAACTATCAACCAATTCTAACGAATTCCGAGGACCGAAAAACCCACTAAAGAACGCAGTGCCTGAGCGCCGCCTCGCATTTCTATTTCCTCTTATAGTGCTGAATAGCACTCTAATGGTTATTGGCTTACCCCTTCAGAGAAGTGAGTTTTTTTTAAATGAAACATTAAATTTTTAGCCATATTGAATTCATAGATAACTTTTACTTCTAAAAAAATATGAAAAAAGAATCATAAAGCCTTTGTATAAAAAGGCCCTGTGTAATATTGTGTAAGGACATCGGTGTGGACAAGTGTGACCATATAGTCACCAACGTTACCTCTAAGCTGCACGCGTGTGCGGTCACGCAGCGATTTGAAAGCCCTCGTGCACTCATTCCGAGTTGGCGCGCACTCCAATACAACTATCCAAAAAAAAACGGAAACCCCCCAATTGACCGAAATAAATTTGACATTTAAAATTTTGATAATTTAAATAGAATTAAATTCTCACCTTTTATAAGAACAAGAAATTGATCTTAATGGAGTATATTATATAACGATTAGCTATAAGGAACGATGTAAAAAGCTAGAATTTTTGTAAATAAACGTTTATAATATGTTAACACTTCTTAGTCGGGCGGTCCATACAATAGACTAGCCTGTAGCGGGCGTTTTTTAGTGATTAGCGCAATAATATATTACATTCTTAAAATCAACAGAACTTCTAAACAAAAAAATATTTTCGGCTAAAATTTTCAAAGAAATCATATATGACATTTAATCATTAATAATAAAGTAAAAAAAAATTGAATACATTATAATTTCACTACTTTTCTAAGTTGAATATAAAAACCTGGTATTAATTTAGTAGATAGCACTCCACTTGTTATCAATATGAAATATTCAAAATATTCTGTATAAAAAATAACATTAATCCATAACATACAATTATATAAATAATTATAGTATAAAATCCACATTCCTACAAATTTACGATCACTGGAACTGTGAAATATGATGCTCTAAATATTCGAGAAACATGTGTCGCCTTTTTAAAAAAAATACCATGCGTGAACATTCCGGGCATAATAAATTGATAAGTTTTATTTCTTATTGTCAAAAAGGGTCACTTGCCGCTGCAGTTATTTTGAAGAAACCATCAAATCTATGAGTCAATCTACCAACACGTTTATTGATTATTATTATTTCATGAATGAACTATCTGATAAATTGTCAGCGTAATCTTCATAGTCACTTATTATTTTTTAAGGACATTATTGTTAGTAAAACGTCTCATAAAAAAATAATAAAATATTCGAATAATAAAATACGAAACAATAATGCAAGCGGTATGAAAAATAGTCCAACTCGTTAAACGACTCAATCTAAACTAGCGATGGAGATCGCAAAATAAATCTTTAACACAGTTGATTTTTTGTTTCTTAGCTCAAACTTCCACCCTCATAATTTAGCAAAGAATTAGGACTAATGTTAATTAGTTGCGGCATTTTATTCAACGCGGACAAACAAACCCGAGATATTATGTGTCCCGCAAACAAGCGACGACATAAAAAACGTATTATGCCGTGATCCGCATTCTACCGACAATACGCTAAAAACGACTTTTGCCGCGATCCGCATTCTACCAACAATACGCTATAAACGACTTTTGTCGTTAACCGCCTATTAAGTGTTAATAAAAACACAATATTCCTTTGTACTTTATTACACGTTTTGCTCATTGCGAGCATTGTCAGTTGACTTTTAATAAAATACAAAGGAATATTGTGTTTTTATTAATATAATGCCTTTCCACCATATTGACGGTGAACACCCTAAAAGTGATGAAATATGTTATTAAATTTATTGGCGACCGATTATTTGTTTCATTTTGTGCAATCTTTTTTTTGACTTAGGTAGTTGTATTTTATTAATTGAAATCAAATTTCAAACGTTTGAAATGTTTGGTTTAACTGCTCATTGTAAGTGCTCTATTTCTATCGATAACATACCATCATGGTGTGTTTTGTTAGCATGCGGTCTTTTGATACTGTAAGCTAGGTAAATCATTTGTTACTGCTAATCTTGAAAGTTCCATGCAATTCCAATATGTTTTACACATTGAAGGAATATGGCAAAAGAAGTAATATTGGTTCTTGTAATTTCAGACCTGAAGCAGATGTTCTTGAAATACGGCGTCGCTATGCAAATATGTATATACCATCAGACTTTTTTAATACCCAGTTTCGTTGGATTGACGCTTTTCCACCAAATGCTCCATTCACAATGAATAAGCCGTGCGTTTTTCACATCATGCACAAGGATATCGACAACCCTATCACCAACGATGCTGTTCTTGAACCCTCTGATGTTGATTATTTATTCTCTGCCAAGGTAAAGTTAATATCTATTATTCACAAATACACGACACTGCAGCTATTTTTCATCAATTTATCAATTCTGATCTAGGGGTATCAGTGGAATGAACTGTTTCTCTTTTCCTAGTCCTAGGAAATGGGTGTTTAGTAAAATTTTGGCAAATGGTGTTTGTGCACTACCAGAGTCTGGTGTTTCTGGAGTCAATCCAATTATTTAATGATATGTATTCAAACAACAATGGTTCATATTGTTGCTACTGCATGCTAGATTAACTAAAGATGATCTTATGGTATACATATATCATTGGTATACTAGCAGGAAGTGTTAAGCCATAAACCGGTTGTTTTGAAGTGTGAATGCAGATAGATAGATTTTAACCCGCTGCATCTTCTGACAAAACAAGTTCAGTCATATTTTGTGATATTTTTACATAATATGCATCCAGTCAATTTCGTTATTTTTGGGAAAAAAGTATAAATAACTTAGCGCTAGAGCCTAGCAAAAATTTACTTTGAAAAATTGGTTAGCGAATTCTGTTTCTGCTGATATTTAGGACAATGTCTAGACACCATAAATCGCGTAAATTATATTTTTGTGTGCCATGTATTGTTCTTAACACTCAAGCAACCGGCAGTTTCGCGACAAAGTTACACTAAACCCGCACATTTCGCACATGCAGCCGGATTCACGCGTTTTTTCTTTAAAAATTTATATCTTTTTATTTAACCCTTTGAGTGGTGAGTTAATTTTTACTAAATTAGGCTTTTTTGTATATTTTGATTAGTTTTACTATTAATACACACAAAAATAAAAAAACATTTTTTTGTTTATTGGTCAGTCTGGGAAGAATATTAAATAATATTTTAGGTGGTGAATCTTTTTTTATAATTTTACAACGCATAGTTAGAAATATAAATTTACAAACTCATTTTTACTTTTCAATAATTTTCAAGAAGCTATTACTTCCAATTTGGGTCTAGATCTTTTTTTGCTTCTTTCTGTAAACATATACCGTTCTACTGACATCGATTCCAGGAAGGGAATCGCGCCGAAAAGAAATTTTACGCTCAGTTTTGTACAGCTACCGACTTGTGTACAAATATTCACCTTTTTACAAAATTGTTTTGCTTATTTATAAATAATATGACTGCCAAAAATCATTGATATATATGTTCTTTATCCATCTGTGAAGAAATAATGACAATTCAATTAAAAGCATGAGAATGCCAATGGATATTAGACAACACAACATTCTGCCGCACGTATGCGGCGATACTCCTCAAAGGGTTAATCGACACATTTCTTTAAAACAAAAAAGGCTCAGAAGCAAAGAGCCGTATCTATGAAAATAAACAATGAATGGTATTGTGAACGAGTATGTGACGCGATAAAAATGCATAATTTCATTGATGTAGACATCATTGAAAAGAACCGAAAACAATAAAAAATTTACACGCGTAATTAAAATAAATGCCCATAAACATGTGAAGCAATAAATTATGACTCTTAATTGTTTGATTTTAACGGCATCCAGAATATCCCAAACTGTGTAATATTTGTTTGCGTTGACGTATTATATGTACTTTTTTTGTGTTATTTCAAAAGTTATTTTCACCCATAAATAATAAGATAAATCGACACAAAAAAATACACACACGCAGCAAGCCCTCTTGAGTAGCATAAAAAAACTAAAACCCGAAATAAATTAGTTTTGCCTTAACGGATACCGATTACACGCCCACGTGTGTAAACCTGCGCTAGCGCGGGGCCGGGATTCGACGAATAACGACCATTTCCGCGTTAGTGCGGGGGCAGGGTCTTGAGTGTTAATATATGTATATTTCTGTCGGAAGGTCTGAATGTCTTGAATTCCTTCCCACTACCTATTCTAAAACGGGTGTAGTGAGAGCGATTAGCTAACCACTAGTCCTTTCCTAGTTCTATCCTTCTATTTCTGCTACTAAATTGTATACCCATCAAATTAAAATGCCCCGAAGGAATAGTATTCAAACAACAGATTAAAAATATGATATTTTTAATCTGTTTTAATGGAGTTCTACCAAGTAAATGCCAAATCAATTAATAGTATTCAAACAATTTATTAAATATTTAACTATCAAAACAGAGTCATAAATATATATATAGCTAATATTCAATTGGAATACCTTATCGGGATTCCTTTGTGGGATAATATTTGAAATTGTTTACTTTTAGTGTGTTAAATACATTCTTATAATATATATATCGACTGTGGAAAGGAAAAAGGACGTAACCCACACATATCAAACTTTACAGGAGGCGCAAAAAACATGTTTTGATGATTTTGTGACATATGCAAATTATGAATAATACACAACTTTGAAGTGCACGGATACTTCTAAACTGATGTTTAATTGACATAACCTAATATTAATTAAAGAAATTGTCTCGGAAAAACCTTTATTTCAGTGTTTTTTCTTGGTTTAAATTTTTTACAAGGTCATCTTTTTCAAACTTAAAAGCTAAATTTAGATACTTATTCGGCATTTTCAGTTTCCATCCATTTGATAGAATGTGTGTCAAGTTGTATACATTGTGAATATCGAAAAAAAGCTGTTTTAGAAAAACTGAGGGTTAAGTCCTTTTTCCTTTCAACAGTCGATATTCTTATAATATAATAAATATCTTAGAATAAGGTACTTGTTAAACGTATATTTAATTATAAAATAAATAAAAATATAGTTAAACAAATCGAACAATTTCCCATTACCATTCCTAAAATTCACATATCATTCAATTTTCTGCTATTAATGTTCAAAAGACTAGGTAGTTATCATTAAAATACTCTGAATGGAAATTTATAGGTCATGTTACTGAGTATGCCTACATTGGATGAACTGTATCGCAAATGTTGCGCAATGACCACTGATGACAAAGACAAGAGGGATAGAGAATCCGAGGAGCGAGATTTCATTCACCCTACCCGGCTGATAAACTTCCTGGTCGGTCTCAGAGGCAAAAATGAAACTATGGCAATCGGCGGTCCATGGAGCCCATCTCTCGATGGGCTCAATCCTGACAAAGATCCATCTGTGCTGATTAAAACCGCTATCAGGACATGTAAAGCCCATACGGGCATCGATCTCTCTCAGTGTACACAATGGTAATTATGTTTTTTCACAACTATTATTTATAATTATTTATTTTTCCATATTTACCATATTAATCTGAATATAAGGTGATGGTTCTACCCCAAAACATAATTATCACTATTTATGTAACTTAACAATGTAATTACAATAAGTGACATTATTCCAATTGGCTTTTGGATTTAAATAATTTACTATGTTTTCAATTGAATTTAATATAATGTAATACTTATAATAAAAAACTACTGCTACCTAGACTGTATACTGAACCAGAATATTTCAGAAGATTCCACCAAATTAAACCATAGATAATTATAGAAATTGTTGATGATAGGTGCAGTAATAAAAGGGAATTTTGTTTATGATTTTTTTTATGAATTATTAATACAGTGGTGTGAAAACCTTTGAATATATCGAAGATTGCTTAATATTGTTGTTATTTTATGTAAATATAATTTAAATGTAAAAAATCATTTCAAATAATACATCCACTGATTCTTTGTAAACATGTCTTATTTTAGTGAAATACATATTTTCTGTTAAAGACAATACATAGAATTATATTTGTACGGCTCACCTTGTTTTTGGATCAATATGGTATTAATTTTGATTCATTCAATTAAGATTTCATCACTGACAGTAAAAAAATCATCATTCCCAAAGCTATACTTAAAATTAGCATATTTTGTTATAATCACATGTAAGTCATATGACAATTTAATTGTCTAAATGTTATTTCTATTTATTTGTACCTACAAAAATTATGATTCATATCCAACAAACCTAGCATTTTTTTTGTTTACAGAATTACTTAATTAACAGGGGTGAGACAAGTCAGTTCTAAACCTTTGCGCATAGAAGGCTACCATTTTTACCATGGGACATTCATTTGTTGTGAAAATTTTTGCCTAATCAACATGAAATGCAAAATTTTGAAACATTATAATATTGTGATGAATGTTTTAGAACCGGGATACCTCAGATCCACTGCTTCATTTATCATCCGAATGTTCCAATGTTTTGACTAATTTTACATTATTTCAAGCTGACATCGCAGACATTATTCTTTAAAAAAAGACACAAGGGTGCTGAAATTTTATACATTTCCAAAATTGTGTTCATACAATGTGCTTCACCTCTCATAATAGAACGACCAGTCGGGACAGAGCATGACTGAAATAATTCAACTTCAAATTTTCCCACAACAAAGCAACAATTTTTTATTATTTGTGTAGATGTGACATACTATTTATACATAAAAGCGAGCTGTAAAATTTAGTGTGTAAAAAAAGGAATGATTCTTTGAAAAGTTAGCGATATGAAACTTGTCAGTCTTTTTAAAATATTTGTCAGCACGATGGAGTAGGTCATGTTTTGTCCGGCGAGTCATGATAGGTAAACACTCGAAGCGGAGGGCCAATAGACAGTAGAGGAGGGATAGAGTTGACTACAAGTGTGTCTCTTAACACAACAGGTACCGTTTCGTGGAGCTGTACTACCGGAGGGCGGAGAGCGTGCATCGAGGCAAGCAGGTCGGAGCGAGAGTAGAGACTGTCGTCATTTTTGTGCCCGACGTGTGGAGCTGTCTGCCCACTCGCTTGGAGTGGGAATCCTTGGGAACGCGCTACAGGCGGAGGGCCGAGGGCGAACCTGCCGGACCGGAGGCCCTCTCTTCCGACGCTGATCAGGCACTGCCCTTCCCTTGCATCTTCTTCACTTCGCTCACTAGTCGACTGGCAGAATGTGTTCGATCCCGACAAGCCCTCGCTCGCCCGATTCCGGATGCCGACGAGCCGTCCATTTGGCGGTGTATAAATGTGGAGCGGGGGCGGTCCATTTTCTTTAACCTATTATATATTTGTTCTGTTCTGTCTGCCATCCCTCTCGCGGAGGCGGGCCACCGGCTCGCAGATCGGACACTTGACGGAAACCGAACTGCTGTTGTCCATTTTTTTTACTATTTTAATAATTTTTAGTTAGGGGCCCAAGGATCGCGGTGACATCTATATGTTATCTTATGTTTCATATATTGCAATGTCATCGGCCGTTGTGATTGACCGCCATCGCGCCCGCCTTACATATCAATGTTGTCTGATTGCTGTAATTTTTTTTAACAAATGAAGTATTTTTATTTGCCTGTTTCATTATACTCGTTGCCGAAAGAGTGTTCACTCTCATGTTCCAATTCTTATCCAGAACATCTTTGCAGGGTGAAAAAACAGTCCCAGTGGACTCGGAAAAGAAAGAACCTACGCATTTTTCTGAATTGGATCCAAAAACAATGGCCGTGGCTAGCCTTCGAAAGGAACTGTGGGCCAGGAATATCACTAATAAAGGTATATAAAAATCAGTTAAAATTAATTTGAAAAGTTTGTTCTTCATGAAAGATTTTATTCAGGCAATAAAACACAAATAAAAGATTTTATCTAGAATTATACGTCTTATGTGAATCTGTGACTGGTTGACATCAAAGAACATTATCAATACAGTTGTCATGAAAAATTCTGTTAACACTTCTTAGGCGGGCCACGACCAAAGTCGTTTTTAGCGTATTGTCGGTAGAACGCGGCTCACAGCAAAAGTCGTTTTTAGCGTATTGTCGGTAGAATGCGGATCACGGCATATGTTTTTTTATATCGTCGCTTGTTTGCGGGACACATAATATCACGGGTTTGTTTGTCGGCGTTAAATAAAATGCCGCGACTAATTAACATTAGTCCTAATTCTTTGCTAGATTATAAGGGTGGAAGTTTGAGCTATGAAACAAAAAATCAACTGTGTTATAGATTTATTTTGCGATCTCCATCGCTAGTTTAGATCGAGTCGTTTAACGAGTTAAACACTGCTTTTTAGATGTATTTTTATTGTTTTTATAGTTTGTTTACAATTGTTATTGTATATATATAAAAGCATACACCATGATAAATATAAATGATACATGCACAAATTAGTATATGATTATCAACCAATACACATGTTGCGTAGATTGGTTCATAAGTTTAATTCTTCAAAATAACTGCGGCAACCGCAAGTGACCCTTTTTTGACAAGAAGCAATAAAACTAATAAGTTATTATGCATTGAATGTTCGTATTTATTATTTACAAAAAGGATGACACATGTGTCTCGAATATTTACGCTGTAATTTTTACGGCATTAGATTTTACACTTTCAGTGGTAGTAAAGTTGTAGAAATGGCGATTATATATTATAATTATTTATATAATTATAATATATTGATAAATATGCTATTTTGTTATATAGAATGTTTTGAATATTTAATATTTATAACATGCGGAGTGCTATCTACTAAATTGATAACAGGTTTTATATTCAGCTTTGAAACATAGTTAAATTATGATGATATCGAAATGTTCTAATTTTATTTTTAATGATTAGATGTCACGTATGATTTGTTTTTAAATTTCAATCGAAAATATCGTTTGGTTTAGAAGTTGTGTTGATTTTAAGAATGTAATATATTTGTGCGCTAATCACTAAAAAACGCCCGCTACAGGCTTGAGTCTATTTTTTGAAGCGCCCGACTAAGAAGTGTTAAGATAAACTCCATTAGGAGTCTATATGCTCTACGTTGGGAGCGGACTTGGTTATTTCACATAAATGAAGCACTGAGTCAAAGTATGGGAGCATAAAATATTTTAAAGATTCAAAATGTAATATTGAAGGTACTGCCATGATATTCATTATTTATCTTCTCTTATGAAACATACGTTATAATAAAATTATATTAAATTTAGGTTTGAAGTCCCAATTGATTGCTCGCCTGGCAAAAGCATTAAAGCAGGAATCTGCAAAGGATCACCCTGGTGATGCCGAAATGGAGATTGAAGAATCTGAAGTAGAACCTGAGCAAGCCGATACTTCTCCAAATGCTGTCATCACAATTGAGGACCCAACGCCAGATGATCAGTCAAAAGATGTAAGTGGTATACATTTAATCACCTGCCCAAATTGCAACCATCGCTATCTGCCTTACAGAGCTCTGACGAGTATCCTTAAAAAGTAAGGGATTAACATTTTGCATAATTCATTACTGTATAATTATTTGAAAAGATCGAATGTTGCAGTATAACATAATTCATCTCACGCGCAATACACATTGACAGAGTTTGGAAGAAAAAAATATCTCAATTAACCTAATATTTATTAAATTGAAAAAATTGACTAAATCTGTAATGTTAAGCACAGTTCAACATAGGAGTCATAAGGTTTGAACATGGTAGCAAATTACACATTTAAAAATTAATTCATTGCAATGATTGGTCCAGTAATTTGTTCAAAGAGACAGTTTGCTGTTATTTTTTTTCACAGTGCATTATGTTGTATAATTTTTTAAATCTATCCATTATTATGATAGATTTCATTTGTTATCCCTACCTTACAGGATGAAGAGACGTTAAAGGTAGTTGAAAAGGAGAAGTCTTTGTGGAAGACTAGGCATGCTCTACCTGAAAATCCTCACCTTATTGTCCACCCCTCCCGCACTGCAAAGTCAGGGAAATTTGACTGTACTGTAATGACGCTGTCACTCCTCCTTGACTATAGACCGGAAGATTCCAAGGAACACTCTTTCGAGGTAAGAAACACTATTTTCATTTAATTACTCCCACCATTCCTATAAAATGAACGCTCAAAATCAATTTGATGGTTCGTAAGGACCTGAAAATGTTATTTCTTTGTAGAGGAAGACTCATTTTAACTCAAATAAAATTTATCTGTTTTTATTGGCACAGGTATCTCTGTTTGCTGAATTATTCAATGAAATGCTAATGAGAGACTTTGGTTTTAATATCTATAAAGCGCTTTATGTACTACCTGATAAACCTAAAGAAGAGAAAGAGGACCGAAAGAAAGATTCTGATTCTAAAAAATCAGATTCAAAAGACAAAAAATCTGAAGACGACAAAGGCAAGAACGGCAGCAATGATAAAGATAAGAAATCTGATTCTTCTGAAAAAGACAGAAAAGAGAGCGAATCCAGAAAATCTGATTCTAAAAAAGATGACAGGTCTAAAAGAGACGATAAAAGGGTATGTTTTAAATTGCATTTTTATATAATTTAATATTTTTTCAATCAAAATCAAGGTATACAATATTTTATTATTCATAGTTTGTTATAAACTTAATATTCTATCTTTTTTGGCAGGACGATCCTATTCTTATCGGCGATGAAGAAAACAGCAGTGATAAAAAGTCCACATCGGGAGATAGAAAGGACAAAGACAAACGAGATAGACAAAAACTGGTCACCAAAGATCCTCACCTTCTACTTTCCTTTGTTTATTTTGACACTTCGCATTGTGGATACATTTTTGAAAAAGATGTTGAAGAGTTGCTTTATACTCTCGGTCTAAATCTTTCCAGAGCACAAGTTCGAAAACTAGTTGCGAAAGTTGTCACCAGAGATTCCTTCCTATACCGGTAATTGGTTTTCAGATTTTTTTAATCTAGAATATTGACTAAATAAAGCGTTGCATATTTTTTCTAGATCCATGGCTTTCCCTTCTTGTATTGCCGAACCTCAGATTGCGAGTCGTAATTCTTTGCAGAAACATGCTTGTTATCCTAATCACTCATAAATCAAAGCTTATTTCCACCTAAGAAATAATATAAACTCACATGATGTTTTTGAATGACACATAATGCAGAATAACTTTTTATATTTTTACTGTTAAATTTTATTATAAAGTTATCAAATTTACTCATCACGTTTAATCATGGCTCGTTAAAGGTAAACTAGTGAAAGAAAGAAGGAGGCAGGTCACTTAAAGAATAACTAGTATCTGTCGACTCTAGAATCTTTTTATATTATTTCAACAATTTAAGAGGAACCTGTTTGCCTTCGGTTGATAGATCATAATAAACATAAACAAATTAACATGCACTATGTACTCGTATTCTACAACCTGACATTGCTTGTTAATTGAGTTAAAATTCAATATTTTTTAAAAATGATTACCCCGATCCCTGCGAACGTCACACCATCTGTGACACCATATTTTCATGCCCTGGCTGCTACTGCCACATCATCTGTGACGCGAGGTTTCAATTGACTATAATGTACAAAATTTTTATGATCTCTGTATGATATTCAATTAACCTATTATATTTTTCCAATCAAAGAAAAAGATAAAATAAGGGATATTATTAAGATTTTGGTGTATTCAAAATATCGGACATAAATCCATAAATTATACAATACCGTTGGGAGTGTTGTCAGATTCGAGAATATTTAGTTACAATATATAAAAAAAAAAATATTTGTTCTGAATCGTCTATGTTCTGTTTTGGCATGTTTTATTTTCTCATGTTCTGTTTTTTCATGTTCTGTTTATGCAAGTTCGCTGTTCTGTTTTGGCATAGTTTTGGTTTATCATGTTCTGTTTATGATGTTCTATTTTTTCATGCTGTTTATTTATGGAACCGTTTATTTATGGAACCATTTATTACAGTAAATTGAAAAAAAATATTTTGAAAAATGTCACCGCAGACGTATGTAATTTATACTACAACTAGCTGCGGGGAAAAGGTTAACAGGATATTGTCTGTTTATCAATATGATCTTCTGGAAACCTGAGTTTAAATTTTCCATTCCATGTACATTTTTGTGAATTTCTATATTTGGCTATCCACTCGAAGTTATTTTTCAGAACTTTTTTTCAAACAACAGGTCCGCTCTCAATGACTGGCAGTAGTCAATTTACAGATTATTGTCCCTGTTTGGGACACAATAACAATACACAGTAAAATAAATCTTATGGGGGGGAAAGCAAAAAATTTGTTTATTTAAATATAACTTTTTTGTCTTAATATTTATGGTTTGATTAATATTTTAGACAATTAACTGATAAACCTAAAGATGAGGATACTGAAAAAGCAACTACAGGTGTAAGCGCTATGCTAGATGGTTCAAAACCAGCCATGAAGGAGATGGACTTATCTGAATTGGCAGCCGGTAACAAAAGACTTCTGCCCGTTTTTAAAGGCGATGTTCCTCAATCTGATACTTCGGAATTACCAAATAAAAGATGCAAAATGGAACCTAAAGAGGCTGATGGTAAATATTGTCAATTTTTTAACCCACAATATTTCTACCCAATAAAAATGTGATAAGATCATAAAATGTCTTATGTTATATTATATATCGACTGTGGAAAGGAAAAAGCATGTAACCCACACATATCAAATTATACAGGAGGCACAAAAAACGTGCTTTGATGATTTTGGGTCATATGAATTATACACAACCTTGAAGTGCACGGAGACTTCTAAACTGGTGTTAATTGACATAATCTAATATTAATTTAAAAAATCGTCTAGGAAAAACCTTTATTTCAGTCTTTTTTCTTGGTTTCAATTTTGTACATGCTTATCTTTTTCAAACAAAAGCTATTTACTAATTCGGCATTTTTCAGCTTGCATCCTTTTGATATCACGTGTGTCAAGTTTGATACATTGTGGTTATCGAAAAAAACTTGTTTTGAAAAAACTGTGGGTTAGGTCCTTTTTCCTTTCCACAGTTGATATACATATTTTTTGCTTATGAATGTAAGTATGCCAAGACTAATTTTTCCAATAGAGTACGGCAGTGTTTCCCAACCTTATTTTGCCATGCTCCACTTCAACGCTTCAAAAATCTCCATGCCCCCCCCCCTCCAGTATCAAAATTTCAGTTTAAAAAATGTATATGGTCAATAAGCTATTTGATTTTCGTTAATATATATGTTATGTTACATGTACAATTTAAAAGAAAATAATATGCAAATTAGTTTCTCTAGTGCTTGATGTGAGCTGCCAAGTGTTTTTACGTGAGGTACAAATTTTGTCAATTTAATTCATAAAAACTCCACAGCTTGTGACATCGAGATGACTGATTGACGAGATTGACTAAAGCCACATTGAGCTAAATAATGGAAACAGCAGCATTTTTTTTCATTGCATAGTTTGTCATAATTGGGTATTTTGTTTCTTCCTCGACACAAAGCCACACCATTATATTTTTTTTATTCCGAATAGCATTTTAAATGATTAATTATTTAGCAACTTTTAAGAGTTCTTTTTGATACTGCTTGGTCACATCAGTTATCAAACATAGCAAAGCAATTTCATTTCAATTGTAAAATCTGTATTTTTCGTAACACCACTAATGTTACTCATATTTATGATTTGCGCATTGCCCCCCAGTGGGGCGTACGCCTCACTTGGTAAACACTGGAGTACGGTTTCATTAACATTGAAAAATTGTTCCATTTCAAATTCTTCCTTCCGAATCAACGTACCAGATGTTTTGATAACATCTTCAGCCTTGTTATCAGCACCAGCTGCCTCCACTTATTTCCACGTTATGATAATTCACCCATTTTTTTAATTTTGCTTCCGGCTGTAAGTGCAAAATGTTGTAAGTCAAAGACTACCTGTACTTGCATTGCCAATTAAAATAACACAATAATGTGATAAACGATGTACTTAAATAAATATATTGATAAACTAGATTGTAATCATCTAATTTTTGGATCTGCGAAGTAATCTTTGGCTTGTATTTGAGATATACCAAAGCCCCCTATAGTGAAAGCCATGCTATGGAGTTGAAAACAGGTACTTTTTTCAGATGAGCGGTCTGGATTCATAATGTTCAAAGTAATATCACATCATTATGAAACCATTTGTTTCTGTTATATTGTAGGAAATACATATTTATATTGTAATTATATATCTTTTCAATTACATCTTTTTCAAAATAAGAAAAAATAACATTTTCTAAGGTTTTTAAATAAAAATATCGGAGAACAAAAGCAAACAAAGAAGGCAAATCATTTTATTAAAATTATTTTTTTACAATATTTCAATACAGAATATGAGGTTGGATAGTTCATTAAAAAAATCAACGTCATTATTGGGATTTTAATCAATTAATAATTAATCTCAAAATTTATTTGTGCACACTGGTTCGTTACTCAATCTTTCCATAGGATTTCTCAAGTCATATCAGTAATCAAAAATCAGTAAGTCAAACTAGGGTAGCACATTTCACTTTATTATTTTTTAAATATTATTATTGATTAAATCATCATTTACTTGGTATATTGCCATTATTATATGATAAGATGCAGCATTTATTTCATAAAATCACAATAGGCTTCAAAATCGTATATAATATAATATGATTTCCTCTTGTTACTGTTGTTTTATGTAATTTATAATTAACTAGCTGTAAGCCCGTTGCCCAGCAACGTGAGATTTTTGTTGCATAGTATTTAATTTAATTTAATTTTATGTTATTTTATTTTATGGTATTTTATTTTATTTCATTTCATTTTATTTTATTGAATTTAATTTAATTTAATTATATTTTATTTTAATATATTTTATTTTTATAGTTAGCAGATATTTCGTAAATTATTTAATATTTGGAATAATGTTTAAGTTTGCTAACAACAATTTTTCGTATTAGCAGAAACTTCGTAAATTACTTAATTTTTAGAATAATGTTCAAGTTTGCTGACAACTATTTTTCGTAGTAGCAGAAATTTCGTGAATTATTGAATTTTTGGAAAAAAAAAGTTTGATAACAACCATTTTTCGTAGTAGCCGAAATTTCGTAAATGATTTAATATTTGGAATAATGTTCAAGTTTGCTAACAACCATTTTTCGTAGTAGCATAAATTTCGTAAAATATTGATTTTTTGGAATAAAGTTTAAGTTTGCTAACAACCATTTTTCGTAGTAGCAGAAATTTCGTAAATTATGTAATATTTGGAATAATGTTCAAGTTTGCTAACAACCATTTTTCGCAGTAGCATAAATTTCGTGAAATATTTAATTTTTGGAATAAAGTTAAAGTTTGCTAACAACCAATTTTCGTAGTAGCCGAAATTTCGTAAATTATTGAATTTTTGGAATAAAGTTTAAGTTTGCTAACAACCATTTTTCGTAGTAGCAGAAATTTCGTAAATTATTGAATTTTTGGAATAATGTTCAAGTTTGCTAACAGCCATTTTTCGTAGTAGCAGAAATTTCGTAAATTATTTAATATTTGGAATAATGTTTAAGTTTGCTAACAACCATTTTTCGTAGTAGCAGAAATTTCGTAAAATATTTAATTTTTAGAATAATGTTTAAGTTTGCTAACAACCATTTTTCGTAGGAGCAGAAATTTCGTAAATTATTTAATATTTGGAATAATGTCCAAGTTTGCTAACAACCATTTTTCGTAGGAGCAGAAATTTCGTAAATTATTTAATTTTTGGAATAATGTTCAAGTTTGCTAACAACCATTTTTCGTAGTAACAGAAATTTAGTAAATTATTCAATTTTTGGAATAAAGTTTAAGTTTGCTAACAACCATTTTTCGTAGTAGCAGAAATTTCGTAAATTATTGAATTTTTGGAATAATGTTCAAGTTTGCTAACAACCATTTTTCGTTGGAGCAGAAATTTCGTAAATTATTTAATATTTGGAATAATGTCCAAGTTTGCTAACAACCATTTTTCGTAGTAGCAGAAATTTCGTAAATTATTGAATTTTTGGAATAATGTTTAAATTTGCTAACAACCATTTTTCGTAGTAGCAGAAATTTCCTAAATTACTTAATTTTTGGAATAATGTTTAAGTTTGCTAACAACCATTTTTCGTAGAAGCAGAAATTTCGTAAATTATTGAATTTTTGGAATAATGTTTAAATTTGCTAACAACCATTTTTCGTAGTAGCAGAAATTTCCTAAATTACTTAATTTTTGGAATAATGTTTAAGTTTGCTAACAACCATTTTTCGTAGAAGCAGAAATTTCGTAAATTATTGATTTTTTAGAATAATGTTTAAGTTTGCTAACAACCATTTTTCGTAGTAGCAGAAATTTCGTAAATTATTGAAATTATTGAATTTTTGGAATAATGTTTAAGTTTGCTAACAACCATTTTTCGTAGAAGCAGAAATTTCGTAAATTATTGATTTTTTAGAATAATGTTTAAGTTTGCTAACAACCATTTTTCGTAGTAGCAGAAATTTCGTAAATTATTGATTTTTTGGAATAATGTTTAAGTTTGCTAACAACCATTTTTCGTAGTAGCAGAAATTTCGTAAATTATTGAATTTTTGGAATAAAGTTTATGTTTGCTAACAACCATTTTTCGTAGTAGCAGAAATTACGTAAATTATTTAATTGTTGGAATAATGATTAAGTTTGCTAACAACCATTTTTCGTAGTAGCAGAAATTTCGTAAATTATTTAATTTTTGGAATAATGTTAAAGTTTGCTAACAATCATCTTTCGTAGTAGCAGAAATTTTGTAAATTACTTAATTTTTGGAATAATGTTTAAGTTTGCCAACAATTATTTTTCGGATTTTAAATTATTTAACAATTATTTCCAATAAAAATCAAAAGATCAAATCCAATTTTTCAATAAAAAATCAGTTGCACATTTTGTCCAAGTGTATGAAAAAAGCAAAATATTATTCTATCATATATCCATATCATAATTTGAATATTCTTAATGTATTAAAGAATTCTAACAGATTTTCAAGGTCAGACGTGAAAAGATTCATCATTATGATTCAATTGATCAAATCCGCTCCAAAAAATATTAGTCTCACATCGACTCACACGATCAGATGATTCATTTCGATAGCCCTATAATCATAGTTTGCAATAGTCGAATTAAAGTCTTTGATTATTCGAATATTATGATGTATGGTGATACAATACTTTAGCTCTACACCAAGAAATATCAAATTTTCAAACGTGGCGATATCAGAACATTCACGCCCGGTTTAAAATAAGCCGCTCCCATTGGATAGAACAACATTTCAAAAATGTGCTGTTCAGAATAAATCGAAATCATTGGTCTGTACCTTACTGCGGACGTCCTTACAGACAGACCTTATCGGCTATTAATGTTAAGATGTTTTATATAACTGTGATGTTTAATAGTGGGAAGTTAAATTTTATTTGTTTTACCACACATCACATTTCTTGCCATTCGCTATATTTCTTACAATCATTACTTAATTTGCATATATGACCCTTCCGATGTATCGTAAATTGTAAATTAATAACACCAAAGAATCACAGAATATCCATTCAAGAAATCTTTCAAACATACATGTTATATTCAACGAAAAATAAGCTCATAAATTGGAATTTAGAGTTGATCTACGTATAACCGCCATACAATTTGTTAGGAGAGGCTGGGATTCAACGGTCCGGTCGTTTTTGCTGTTTTTTCTACAACACTGCTTGGAACTTTAGACTGCTATGGATATACCCATACATACTGCGCTGGGAATAATTTATTATTAAACATTTAAAACAGAATTTATGTGTATATGTGTCTTTTTTTGAATTATAGGGTTTGTTACATACAAAGGCGGACTTTTAGATATTGAAAAGCTTCTAAATCAACTGACTCGTAGTGAACAAGCTCGTCTTGATACAGAGGCTAGACTTGTTGAATTAAAAGCAGAAAACACTTCCCTGCAAGAACGCCAGAGCAAGTCAGCCAGTACACTGAACACTTTGACTGCCGATTTTCAAGACAGTAAGAAGAAATTGACTGACACCCAGAGTCTACTATCAAAAATAACTGTGAGTCCAAATGTTTTATCGGAATGGTATAATTTAGAAAGTTAAATATTGAGAATGACTGCCATTTTATTTAAAATTGATCTTAAAATAAAGTTTCAGTGTTTCACCTTTTAATACTTTCAAACCTTGGTATGTTTTTTTTTCTATTTGTTACGCTTTGTGTAGGAAATGATAGTTATAGATATAAATGAACTAAGATTCATTTTTGTAGCTTCTTGGAGTTTTTATTTTACAAAGTATAATATCATTAGATAACCGAAAGGGAGCATCTGAATTTAATCTCAATTGGATATATGATATCTGGAGCCTTGATCTATCATTCTCACATCGTTGCCTTTTATAGTCACAGCAAACAAAAACAGTTTTAAATAATCCCTCATCGTTTTTTTTGAAGAGTTCCCTAAAAATGATAAATCGGGATTTCACTGCACCGTAAAGATTCTTCGTTTACTACAAATACCTTAAATTGGAATACTTTCGATGGTTTCGGCGGTAACTTTGTGGAAGTTCATTTTAATAGAAAATTTAAATTAACTTTGATTATTCCACGTATTGTGTAACTAACTGTGACACGTGTTTCGCCTCTTTCAGAGGCATCTTCAGACTTACTATCGCAAAGTTTGCTTAAGTAATGAAGCAAGATTGATGCTAACATTTTAAAATTACAAAATGGATTGGGTTTTTTTCCTTTTAAGAGGAGCAAGGAGGGGGGTGTAGAATCGAAATAAAGCAAACAGATAATGATACTAATTTTACTAATGAGTTGTAAACAATCAGAATGGGATTTTTCCTTTTTAATGGAAGCAAAGAGGGGATTATAAAATGCAAACAAATTTAATCATACTACTAATGACGTTAAACATTACAAACTATTAAAACTAATGAGCTACAATCAATCATCTAGGTTTGTGATTACTCTATTAATTGGAAACAATTTGAGTAACGGGGAACCGCCTGTGCTATTAAGAATATTATTTAATAATATTTCTTTTTTGTTAAGAGTTTTATTAATTTCTAAAAATTCTAAGCTATTCATCTTTAAACCCTTTTTATTTACTCGGTGGAGTATTTCTAAATTACAAATCTGATTAAAATTATGATTATTTTCTATTAAATGATTGGCAAACTCAGAGAAATTGTTACTTTTTAGACATCTTATATGTTCTTTAATTCTAATATTAAAGTTTCTACCTGTCTGTCCAACATAAGACGCTTGACAGTCTCCACAAGAGAGTCGATAGATACCACTCTGTGACGATGAATCTACGCGATCTTTACTGTTCAATAAAATTTTACCTAAATTATTTACTGTATAAAACGCGGGTTCTATATTGTCTGGCAAAAATTTAACTATCTTTGACGAGATGTCTCCTAAATAAATAATTCTACGCCAGTTTTTAATATTATCGTTTGCTTTCTTCTCTCCTGAAAAAATATTATTTACTATGAGTTGTTTAACTTGCTTACGTTTAAGTAAGTTAACTACTACGTCTGTGTTGTAACCATTATTTACAGCTATCTGTTTAACCCTCCAGAGACGAGAGCTTTTTTCCGATAAAAAAAATATTTTCTAAGCCATATTGAAGTCACGGATAACTTTTATTCCTATCCAAAATTTAAAAAAAAAAAAACGCAAAGTCGTTGTATAGAAACCTCGCATGACTATATAGTCATGCTCATCCTTTTATTACCGTGTAATATTGAGTACGGACAGTAGTAAGGACAAAAGTGACCGTATGGGCTTGCAAACATTCAGGGTTGAAATATAGCTAAACGTGATTTTTTTTAAAATATTTACAATTTGACCTCTTTAGATCAACATAATTTCAAAACAAATATATTAGCAAAATAACTGGAAATAATTTTATGTTTTTATAAAAAAATATCTAACAGTTTCAAAAAGTAAATTAAAAAAAACGGAAATTCAAAAAATCACATGTGCTTTTGGAGACCGTTCCTGTTCCTACGGCTGATGGCTAACTGTAGTCCGTACCCTTCTTAACCAATTATGAGCGAAAGCAACGATATTCAGGTAGAAAAAGTATAAATAGTGGGATCGATAGACAACGGTGTTTTGTGTGACCATATGGTGACGCTCGTCCTTGGAGGGTTAATAATGTTTAACTCTAATTCAAAGTTGACTTTAGTGAGAGGGGTGTTAACTAATCTATTAATCATTGCATGGAATGATGAGAGTTTTTGCGACCACGGGTGAATTGATTGATGGTGAATGACGACATCTGTATAAGTAGGCTTTCTGTAAATGGCAAATTCTAATCTGTTGCTATTATTTTTCTTTCTTAAGAAAATTTAAGGTTTTTTGTTGCTCGATTTCTAGTGTGAATTTAATATTTGTATGCAATGAATTTATATGACGTAAAAAGGTATCTAACTGTCTATCTGTTCCTGTCCAAGTGCAAAAGATATCGTCTACATAACGATACCAAGTTTTTACATTTTTAAGTAACGTGTGATTTGACTTAAAGAGATTATTCTCAAAATAATCCATAAAAATATCCGCGAGCAAAGGTGAAATAGGACCACCCATAATTTTCTTGACATAACAATAAAGAAAAATAATAGCAACAGATTAGAATTTGCCATTTACAGAAAGCCTACTTATACAGATGTCGTCATTCACCATCAATCAATTCACCCGTGGTCGCAAAAACTCTCATCATTCCATGCAATGATTAATAGATTAGTTAACACCCCTCTCACTAAAGTCAACTTTGAATTAGAGTTAAACATTATTAAACAGATAGCTGTAAATAATGGTTACAACACAGACGTAGTAGTTAACTTACTTAAACGTAAGCAAGTTAAACAACTCATAGTAAATAATATTTTTTCAGGAGAGAAGAAAGCAAACGATAATATTAAAAACTGGCGTAGAATTATTTATTTAGGAGACATCTCGTCAAAGATAGTTAAATTTTTGCCAGACAATATAGAACCCGCGTTTTATACAGTAAATAATTTAGGTAAAATTTTATTGAACAGTAAAGATCGCGTAGATTCATCGTCACAGAGTGGTATCTATCGACTCTCTTGTGGAGACTGTCAAGCGTCTTATGTTGGACAGACAGGTAGAAACTTTAATATTAGAATTAAAGAACATATAAGATGTCTAAAAAGTAACAATTTCTCTGAGTTTGCCAATCATTTAATAGAAAATAATCATAATTTTAATCAGATTTGTAATTTAGAAATACTCCACCGAGTAAATAAAAAGGGTTTAAAGATGAATAGCTTAGAATTTTTAGAAATTAATAAAACTCTTAACAAAAAAGAAATATTATTAAATAATATTCTTAATAGCACAAGCGGTTCCCCGTTACTCAAATTGTTTCCAATTAATAGAGTAATCACAAACCTAGATGATTGATTGTAGCTCATTAGTTTTAATAGTTTGTAATGTTTAACGTCATTAGTAGTCTGATTAAATTTGTTTGCATTTTATAATCCCCTCTTTGCTTCCATTAAAAAGGAAAAATCCCATTCTGATTGTTTACAACTCATTAGTAAAATTAGTATCATTATCTGTTTGCTTTATTTCGATTCTACACCCCCCTCCTTGCTCCTCTTAAAAGGAAAAAAACCCAATCCATTTTGTAATTTTATAATTTTAAAATGTTAGCATCAATCTTGCTTCATTACTTAAGCAAACTTTGCGATAGTAAGTCTGAAGATGCCTCTGAAAGAGGCGAAACACGTGTCACAGTTAGTTACACAATACGTGGAATAATCAAAGTTAATTTAAATTTTCTACCTTAAATTGGCATCGGAAACTTTTGACAGTGATCTGATGGTATTAGTATCCTTTCTACATATTGATTTATATTTAAACTATCCATTTTAGGTGAGCTCTAAATTATATCACTCGACTTTAAAAGAAATTGAAACAAAAATAGGACTTGTGACTCAAATAGCTTCAACTCCTGACGACGACGTCTCAAAAATGAACAAACAGGAGTCTAGTTCTAGGTAATACTGCGATAATATTTTAAAAAAGAATCTTGAAACTATGCATTCTTATATATTTGTCTCTTTTGGGTCACCCGTAAATATTTTCAACCTTTTGCAGGTGGAGCAGTGATGAAACTATAAAAAGAGAAAACGAGAAGAAAGATAATGCATTTGACTCAAAAAAACACAATATAAAAAAAGAAATAGATGATTAAGCCACACATTTTTTTTATTCTGGAAAAATATACTTAGGTGTATAAACCAAGACTTCATCATGGAAGTCTCCCGATCAATTTATTTGTATAATAATGCTAATTGTGAATGTGTTATAATAATTGTGTATGTTACTTCGTTACTATTGTGATGGAAAGGAGCCGTTCAATAAATTATTTGTGTAATAAACTGCTTTTTTCTTCTTTTGTTTTGATTGTCTGTGGCAAAGTGCCATATACATTAACCTTTAGAGAAGTGAATAGATCTAAACTGGCTTTTTTAACATGAAAATTGTGTCTTGTCCGTCTTGTACACCCAGTCCTTTTTTACGTGATTTTTTTGGACTGCACTTACTTTTTTTTTTACAGTAGAAATGGTGTCCCTGTCCAAAATCATGTGATGTAATTCTGCTCTGAAACTTGTTTAAATACAATGCATTTATTAAGTACTCAAGATGTCCAAATATTTTAAATGCAAACCGAAGATAGATATATTATCTTTTCATTTAACTCAATCTATGCCACGAGCGTGTTAACGCGCTCAATGATTCCATGCCCCCAGGGCCGGCTATTCAGAATGAGCGTGTTTACACGCTCGACTTTAACTCATTATACTAGGCCAAGAACAATAATTTAAAAAAAAATATATTTTCTCACACAAAGACGTCTCTTACCATGATAATGAAATACTTAGAAGTGACCAATTATAAATATTACCAATATAAAATTGATTTCAAAAAGAACTTCGCTGGGCAACCAAAATGCGCTGCTATGCAGGGTTGGGAAATGCATTACTGCATGTAGACCAACGTTCCCTCTAAGCCGAAGGTTTAGATGCGCGGAAATTTCAAAGGCTGCGCGGAGGCTGCGTGGACTGATCAAATATCAATTGAGCAACTGTCTTGTAGTGCGTGCCAACCCGGAATGAGTGCGCGGGGACTTCTCAACTGCTGCGCGCACTTAGAGGGAACGTTGATGTAGACTATATAATATTTCGGGATACGTTAACTTCACCTTTAGTTTAGTCGTAATGTTTTGAAATTTCATTGACTATATACTTAAAAAGTTACATTTGGAATTATGTATTATACATATATTATTAAATTTGCGAATTTTCCGTTATCATGGCGGCACAAATGACACTATATTTATTTGGTAATCCTTTATGATACACTTTCAATATATTTACAAAAAAAGGATATATTTGTTAGGTTTTATTATTTGATGAAATTTGCGGCCTACTGGGTACCGCCATATTAATATCTCGCGGCAGTTAAAGAGTTAAAAACATTTCTATTGTGATATTGTATGAACGTACCAAATAAATCAAAATATTTTACACTTACGTATTTCAAAAAATCAGTTTCAACTGCTCAGATCAACATAACAAATCGAATGTAATAATAATTGACTCAGATCAAGAATCTAGGAAAATAGGCATTTTATCAATCGACTGTTAAAAGGAAAAGTAACCCACACATTTTACAGAAGACAAAAAACGTTCTTTGACGATTTTGGGCAAAGGCAAAATATTATGAAATATACACAACCTTTTAGTGCACGGAGACTGATAACTGGTTTTTAATTGACTATGTTGTACAACACTTTGTTGCATAATAATTTATACATTTTAGCCTGCTTTTATTAGTGATACTCAACCTTTTGTATTTTTTAAGATAGAAAATCGGGTATTTGACATAGAATTTTACATTTCATCGGAAACGTAATAAATAAAAAGCCAAATATATATGTGCTCCTGTTTATTTTATTTCAAAATAAAATTAGAAAACATAAAAGTTTATTTTTAATCTATAATTGCTTATATTTTGGTGGCCCTTTTGATTTTTTAAAAAATACCATATGTAGAAATCTGCGGCGCTTTTGTAAAAAATATTTAAATGAATAGTTAAACCAGAACAGTCAAACCAACCAGTGATTCAAAACCATTGCAACAAAAGTAATTTATTTTCACTTGAATTTCTTCGTAACTTCAAACTTGTTATTACATACAAATCAGGTGATTCGCTTCCTAAAACTGATACAAAGTCGACAAATAAAAATAACGATAGACACGATTTTTTTTATGTTAACCTTCATCAATCAAACTATTTTTAACTAATCAGAAAGTACTTTTCTTAACCAAATAATACATTTTCATTATTTATAACAAAAATACATACATGAAAACAAAATTAATTTTAAAAAACTACATGGCTCCATGTTTGAAGAAAGAATAGGCAGTGTTGAACAAGCTTTAATTATTCAAATTATGACCAAATGACCTAGTAAAGATGTTTTATTTGCTTAAAATATTTTTCATAAAAACAAGAATCACTTATTGAAAAAGTTTGCCATCACTGAATGTAGTGAATATAATCAACCGTGAAATGAGTTCGTCCACGCTCACTTATTTTTTATTGATTCTCCAGAAATGGGACATATGGGGCGCGACGCATCTAATGTATTTTCTCAGTTAGGCACAAACAAATATTTCGGTTATGTTTGCATATTATTATCAAATAAATTCTCACGGAACTAAGAATAAAGAAACACAATTTGTCAATATTTTTTTGTGTGTGATATGCTTGAAAGCAATCACCAAGATGGAATGGATCTTCAATGCAATGGGGTTTCACAATGGGAATTCGAGTTTGTTGATCAATTTTGTTAGTCTTTACTAGTTTTGCATTATGGACAATGTTCCCGCTAAGGTGTGCGCGCGCACACTTCCCAAAATGTGTCCGCACACATTTTCACATGTCCCGCACAGGCCGCACACATAAATATTTTAAATAGAAGATTTGCTGGAGTGTAATGTAATAAAGCACCAACCAATCGGGTATGAATAATATTTTTATTTTCATAAACCTTATTGATTCTACCTACTTTTATACTTGCGCACACTTTTTGTGTTTGCTGAAAATTAACTGCACAAAGCAGTGGCTGGTCCGCACACACAAAATAAAAATTAGAGGGAACGTTTATTATGGATGGTCGAGATTATTTGAACATTGCATTTTTTTTGTGTTTCCATATCTGAAGCATTAATTCACCTTTTCATTTGTAGCGAGTTTCTCCGCGCTGGAGTATTGCATTTCCCAAAGAATTCGGTAAACCGCGATTCAATCTAATTGTGCATAGCCCCCTATGTTTGTGCCGGTCATACATTAAGGAACAAATGGTTCCAGAACATGTCTTGGACACAAAATTCACGTGTTCACACCGTATCATGGAACATTTCACGTGACCCGATATAGGTTTCCATGTTCACCGTCTAAAACCGAGCACAAACGAGGAACCTAGGAACATGCATGCGCAAACAGCTGTAGACGACGAGCTGTCAAAGTATATTTCGTCATGACTTCATACCAAACATATGACGTATTGTGGAATACATCTAATAATAATTATAAAAACCAAATACGTATAATACGAATAAGCAGCACTCGTCGACATCGACTCATCGGGCGTCATTTTAGAGATCTATTTTTGACTTTGAAATATCTTCCTATGTGACAGATGTCAAAATAAACCATAAAGCATAATAAGTTATATTGTATTTATCTATGGTATAAGAACAAGCTGTAATAGTGGTGGTAAAATAATTGTAGTTTGATTGTAGACAGCTTATAAACATTACGGATTAAATTAACTCGCATTTTTGCATCCAATAAAATTAAATAACGTTCGTTCGGAAGCATCACTGTACAACATAATCAAAACGCGTGACGTTTCTATGACCCCTCGTGTGTTGAAAAACATGTTCTGGAACATAGTTCCTGAGAAATTACGTTGATAGTTCCGGGAAAAATTGAATGTAGCTTGCTCGACAGTGAAATTGTCTCTGGTGTAAAACTTTTCTAAAAATCACTAAAAAATATAGGTGATAAATTGTGACAGGGAAGAAAAAAATGTAGGTTGACGACCCAAAATATAATTTTCAGAGGATTTTTTTCCATTTTTATTTGTCAATGGATTAATAAATCAAAATTTTCTTAACTAATTTTTGGATTTGATTTTTTTTTTGTATTGTCACAAAGGAATTGTCAATCGTTTTAAAAATTTGTGAAAAGTATGAGGTAGATCCGTAGTATTTAAAATTATTTGTGCTTAGTACTCGTATTTTGTTTTTAACGTTGCAATAGTTGTCTATGGTTTGGTTGGGGTTTGACAGCAAGTTATATATAAATAGGCTATGGTACAGTTTCATAATTGTTGACAGTTTCACAAAAAAGTGAATTGATAGTATATTTATCTGACAATGATAAATAGTTACAAAATTATTTAATTTAATCTAAAGCCAAAAATGGTGGGGAATTCTCCGAATCAATCAATCCCCGTATCTGTCAAAATTGAGTACTGGTAAATGTACATTTCCATAACTAAAAAAAAATGTTTTCATCTATTGCGTAAAATTAAATTTTATTTTACTATTATTACAGTGGAGTTTGCGACTATGGTGGCCATTGCTTAAATTTAGCGAGAAAACTAAAAGAGAATTCGCCGATTGTAGATGTTGTATGCAATCGAGGTAGACAAGGTACAGTGTATGATAGATAATAGAGCTTAGAGTAGTGTCAACCTACGACAAATTTGCTCCATATTTGAAATTAGGAAGCCAACCTTATGGATTTTCTTGAATTGTAGGTTCATTTGAAGTGGTTATAAATGAAGTCGGGGTATATTCTAAACTCCAAACTATGGCTCTCCCGGACTTTGACGAAGTTATATCTACAGTTCAAAAAGTATCCGAGGGTGGTCCGATTACTCCTATAATTACCAGTCAACCAATTAACTGTGTGTTGCAATAAGATACAAAGTATTTTGCAAACAAACGGAAAATTTTACTGCTTTTCTCGTAAGAAGTTGTCCAAATCTCCTTCATTGTGTCAGCCCACAGATTTTTTAGAGTAGGCATTTTGATTTAGGTAACATCCATAAGTGACATTACGTGAGACAGATGGGGGAATATTTTTGTTTATGAGGACATTGAAGCTTTCGACTTCAAATAATGCTTTGGTAAAAGTGTGTTAAAGCTAGTCATTCATGTTAAGGCTAGGCGAAAAACTTCACAAACTAAGCTAAAAACGCCACAATCTAAAATTATTTTTTGAGGGCTTAATAATCGCGTTCAAATCACACATTAATACGAAGAACACTGATAAATTATGCGAAATACGAAATATTTTTCCCTACCATGCCTCCATTATTTGATATGGCCGTGGCCTCAATAAAGATTTGTAAATCGTGGCGTTGTTTTTAGCTTAGTTTATGAAGTTTTTCGCCGAAATAATCCATGATTAGCTTTAACACACTTTTACCAATGTTTTTTTTAAAACATTGATAAAGTTTTTCACAATAATTCTTGGGATCAGCGGTAAAATACGAATAGAATGTACGTAATATTTCTGTTTTTATTAAATATGAACGTTGGCAAATGGTTACTGATATAACAGGTGGGAAAACTAAATACTGTGAGCGTTCATTGTTTTCATGGTTATCTTAAACAACGTCGTGAAGCATTTGACGTTTAATCGAAATTGACCATCGTGTCGGTGCCGCCAACACAGACATGAAAAAAACAGAAATCGTTGGTGAATTATTTTTTTGAATTAATTGATTAAGAAACATGATCTGTGATTACTGTCAGAATAAATGAAAAAAAAAATGTATATTCAATCGTATCTTAACTAACATGTATAAGTAGTTACACATAGCCTCCAATATTACAGATTTCGCGGCGAAAATGATCTGTATTTTTGAATTTTAATAAATATTGAATAAAAGTAATGTGTTTTATTAATATCGACCCTTCCAAGCCAAATGTATGATTGACAAATCACTATTATTCAGGAGAGTGAAAACAACTTCGTTTCGTTACCAATTTTTTCCAGGACTTTTTTAAGCAAATAGAATTTTTAAATCACTTAATTCTTTTCGGCTGTCTCAAGAAAAAATACAAAGTTCATAAAGAAAATACCGAATTCTTTTTTTCATTATTTTATTGATGTTTTAACATTTTTTCAGTTATATAAAATTTATTTATTATAATCATTTAAATTTTACACAAATCAAAAAAAAAACTTTACTAGTTGAACAAAAATGTATGTGTAGGTACCTACTTCAAATCAATTTTTCAACAGATCAGATAAGATTTAATGCAATAAATAGAAAAAATAAGAAAATAGTTTAATGATAATGCTTAACTATGAATACCTTCATTGGTTATAGAAATAATCATCTTCTTCATCGGTTTCTGGCAAAGTATCTACGATATAACTCGTCACCATATCCAAGTAGTCTCTGTGAAACTTCATGGGAATAATACTTTTATTGAATAAATTAATTTAATCTTTGTTTTTTAATAGATGTAGGGTCTTGGTGAGATATAATCAGTGGTGTGCTTCTAAAATTTTAGCAACCGGCTCGCACCTTAGTCAGCGATTTTCAAACAATTTCAATTAAATTTCAAAATCCTAAAAATTTTCCCAATTACAGGTGCAGGAGCTTTTTTTTAGGCTCTTCCAAAAATTTTCGGATCCAAAATCACAGGAATTTACGGATATACTAATAACCGTGACGGGTCTTATTCGTCTATCATCTGCTGTCATCGACTTCTGAGACATGATTTAACCCTTTGACCGCGGTTGACTGTTATAGCAGCCCAATCTGAACCGATTTGGATCCGAGCCGCGGTCAAAAGGTTAAGGAATGGTAAATTTTTTAGTATTTTAGGAACCGGCTCTGAACCGAAATTATTTTAGGAACCGGCTTGGCAGCCGGTGCAAACCCATAGCAGCACACCACTGGGTATAATGGTGTTCCATATTGACATTTATTTTGTCTGAAAATACAATTGTGTCGTCTTTAGAGTAGAGTATAATATTTTAATTTTACGACTCCCTTTCGTAAATTTCAAAATTCTGACCCTACTAATAAAAAATGTGTTCTTTAATACTTTCGATGGTTTCGGCGGTAACTTTGTGGAAGTTCATTTTAATAGAAAATTAAAATTAACTTTGATTATTCCACGTATTGTGTTACTAACTGTGACACGTGTTTCGCCTCTTTCAGAGGCATCTTCAGACTTACTATCGCAAAGTTTGCTTAAGTAATGAAGCAAGATTGATTCTAACATTTTAAAATTATAAAATTACAAAATGGAGGTTAGGGTTTTTTTCCTTTTAAGAGGAGCAAGGAGAAAGGTGTAGAATCGAAATAAAACAAACAGATAATGATACTAATTAGATGTAATCAATCAGATTGGGATTTTTCCTTTTTAAGGGAAGCAAAGAGGGGATTATAAAATCGAGACAGTTAGAATCAATCTTGCTTCATTACTTAAGCAAACTTTGCGATAGTAAGTCTGAAGATGCCTCTGAAAGAGGCGAAACACGTGTCACAGTTAGTAACACAATACGTGGAATAATCAAAGTTAATTTAAATTTTCTATTAATGTGTTCTTTTCTTGTGAATCAGTCTTGCGATTTGGAAATATTTTCCTTCGACTATTTTCCAGTCGTGAACTCATTGTGATTCATTTCAATCACGTTGAATGATTTGGGTGTGATTTTGATTGTAATAACTATCACGATTCTACGTATGTTTGATTATATTGTTGCGTGAACTGAATCCACAGGCATGTATAATATGATTGGGATGAGGAAGTTAACAGCAATTGTTTTTAAATTGACAGCTCTCTGCAGTTTGTAGTGAATCATGGACACCATTCGATGGTTTTTGTTCTTTCCAGGAGAACTGTCACAAAAAAGGCATAGATGGGCTGTGCTCGAACTTTTATCTACCATTGTAATGTATTTATGTAAAATTGTACAAATTTTATTAGCACCTCTGTTTCCGTCACATTTCCCTCATAAATAACAAAAACCTTCTCTGGTTCCAATTTCATATATTGAGAAGTTGTGGTAAGAATATTTTTGGCTAAATAATGGTATCATAGAGTCGCCATAAGGAGTATTCAAAAGGAGATCTTTTTTATTTTGGGCATTTAAGTAAAGCTAATTAAAAATATCTACATATTTAAATCACATTTTTATCACTATTTTTTTTTCAACATAAACAATGTCACCGCATCGCAAAATATTGGCATTTTCAGTCAAGTCTTCATGAGAAAGATATGCGCCAAAATTTATCTTTCCTTGAAATTCTTTGGAGATGGTGCGAAGAGGCTCCACAGTTTTTTCACCACTTTCTTGATCAATGCATACCATCTGGCATCGCTGGCACGGTCCTTCCACCTAAGGTGATACATATTATATTGTTAAATACCAGTCACAGCTGTGAAGTTGCATGGAATCTTCTTCAAAAATAGATGATATAAGAAATACTAATAACTGAATTATTTCATATCTGCTGTTTAAAGCAGGTGGACTCTTAATGGAGCGTCTCAACAGAAGTTATTTTTACGAGAGCTGCATCCATTGCATTGAACATAAATCCACAAATCAATTTATGAGATTTTCTGCGCTGAGATTCAAACCCATTAGCACCCACTAGCGTTGAGCACTCAGGCTTTGGTTAATAAGATACAAATGACGTTCAAGAAAAAAATATGTATATTAATTTAAAGCTATTTGAAATTTTGAGGTGATTATTGCTTCAAAAGTGTCTTAAACTATTTAAGTTACTCACGTGGAATGCTAAGTTGCCAATTTTAATTTTTTGCCATGAAAATTCTTCAAATTCAGTTTTTGATTCAATTATTAAATTCCCTCTAAATCTCTTGATCAAGTTATCTATTCGTCCATTGAATTCCCGTGTCAAAACTTTAGTTTCCAGCCATTTGACACTAGCAACATTTAACAGAAGATATTGAGCTTTATTTGAAAGGGATACAAATTTTGGTTTGTCATTATCGAGCAGGCTTTTTCCTTTTTTTTGATACGAGCGTGATTCAACATCGTTTTGACGAATAAGTCTCAGTCCGGGCAATCCCAACACCTCCATGAGCCAATCAGCGATATCATCCCCACAATCAAAACCATTAATGCTATCACCGCATACTTTAGAATTGCATAGTGAATTTTCAGTTATCATGGAATTATCATTAATATCCAAAGAGATTGTTATACTCTTCACCCCTAAAGAAAAATGAGAAATCAAAACAACACAAGAATTTCAAATTTTACAATGTTTCCCAGAGATATAATTAAAAATAGAAGTGAAGGTTGAAATTGGTTTTATGTTTTTGATGTTAAATGATACATAATGGCATTAAAAACAACTAGGCTAGTCACTCAAACTCCTTTTTCAGAAGGTGCAATGGAAGAATGAGATTATGATAGGACATAATGTTGGCTAATCAGTCTGTTTTTTTTCAGGATTAGGATCAGGTTGATGTTTAAAATTCTCTATTTACAGATTCGAACCTGTGAATATATGCTTAGGATAGAAACTCTCGGCCAGATGTGTGGAAGTTGCATTCTTCTAGGCCCTCGAGTGACGATCACTATTTACAAAATAATGAACATACTAATATACAATTAAAGTTTCTTGAATGAGGCTTTATCATTGCCGATTACAAATAAATGAATGTGAGCATCTAACATGAAAAGGTTCAGTGCCACTGTTCTAAACCTTTTCCACTCTGACAACATGAACTTAATTAAACCACATACGAATAATAATATTAACCTGGGAAAGATAAGACCAAGCGATTATCGTCCAAATCAATGGATGGCTGAATAAGACTCATTCTAGTGTCTTGTTTTTGTGTTAGCGCCACTCCGGCCTCTGTTACTATCATCCAATCTCTGTCATATTTCAAACCTTTTGAACCTATTTCCCATGAATTGTAAACTCTAAAAGCTGCACAAGACTTTAAAGGATATATACAGATTTCTTTTAAGATTCCCTTTGCTAACCAAGCCTCGCCAGTGTAACGAGACATAGTTTGTATCTTCTCTTCGATCTCCTGCTCACGTAAATATTTTTGAGATATTTCTTTATCTGACGTTTGTAATGTGATTTTCTTTTCATCGAGAAAACATTTTTTTATCATTCCTATAAGCGAATCTATGTCTTTGATGGTGGACATGTATCCGAAAGATACTCGAATAGAACCAGTGGGTACTCCATCAACAAGGTCATAGTTATCTCCGCATATATGGCCGGCATTGTGATGTTTCCGTAAATCTACATTAGATAGCTTTAGATGTCGTTGGCATGCTCCGGGGTTACAGAAACATCCTGTTCGAATATGTATATTAAAAAGTTCAGCCATATGAGAAACCTAAAATAAGGAAAATACAAAGATAACTAGTTTAAACTATGGACCAACATAGATTTTCATTTTTTTTGAGTTTCAAAACAATTGAGAGTCTTCTATTTGCATGATAAAAAGGCGTAAAATTTTACAAAACGGGACATCAAAAAATATTAAAAAATCTGAAAGTAATATTTACAGCTTACATTTCTATACATATTCAAAAATGTGTGGAAGATTCTTTGAACGAAAGAAAACAACCATGTCATGTAGATATCAATCAGTCAGTCAGAGTGTGATGTTATTTCAATAAAAAGATTACAATATGTACTGTACATAGAAAGTATACCAATTAAAAGTTTTCATATGCTTACTTCAGAATAGCCCACAAAACTGCCATTGGATCTAAGAAGATTGAAGTTGACAATACCTCCTTGAGTAATAATATCATCATATAAAGAGTCAGCGTAAATTGTAGCTAATGGTTTGTTATTGAAGTGTCGTAAATTAGTCAATTGTTGATATAAATTTTGGGCCAAAGCGAATGTTTGATTTGAAATTCTTTCCATGGTACATTGTCGTATTTGTTTGGGAATAAGACTATTAAGTGTCTCAAATCCATGTTTTAATGACAATATTGAAAGAAACGAAATAGTTCCATCTTCAAATCTGGAATTTTAATATGTATTTTTATTTTTTGATACTTAGTTCAGCTTTATTAAAATAATCAAAGACAAATAAATCATTTCATTGTCATGATTTTCTGCAAAAGTATTGATTAGATAACAGTTAAAAATGAAATGTATTTATTTACCTCTCATGAACAGGAGCTCTTTTAATATGAAAATTAACTCCACTCAAAGATATTTCTACAGTTCCACCTCCATAGTACTCTTTTTTATTCAATAGACTCGAACTTGTATTCTTTACAAGCAATGCTCCCAATCCAGTAGGATAACCAAATATTTTGTAGAACGACAAACAGACAAAATCTGGTTTATATAGGGATAAGTCTAATTTATTAGTTGATACAAAAGCAGCCGCGTCTAACAACACAGCCCATTCTGTAAAAATTCTTTTCACATGTGTTTTTGTGTATTTATTAAGAGTGCCATTGTTTATTGATTCACACCATTCAAGAGGATACCTGTAGCCGCTGAAATTGCATTGGGCAGGGTATACGAATAGTGCACGTCCCAATGGTTCCATAGTATTTTGTTTAATATCAACATTTTCTTCCGCCATATAGCTGAACAAGTCATCTCGAGGAATACACACAATATCAGCCTTTTTCGATAAAGCAATATCACGCATACCGAGAACTGATGTGTGGTTGTCTTGGAGATACACAAAAGCACCAGATTTCAATTCAGCACATTGCTTTTTATCATTTTTTTCTTCGTCCGCACAATAATTGAAGCTTTCGGCAACAAGTTTGATTGCAGCTGTTGATCCTGAAGTAAATATTATTGAATATGCTTTCGAATTGGTATTGAAATGGTTTAATACCTGATATCGGACTTGGTCTATGCAATCTGTTGTCAGTTTACTTGTATGAGGGTTCAGAAACAAACTTTCTGTCAGTTCTTTGGTAATATTTTTCAACTGACTATCAGCGTATAGAGAAGCCCCAGCATGATCGAGATAGGTGTTTCCTTTAAATTAACAATTCATACTTTGAATTAAGTGAGTTACATACCTATGTATAATATAAAATATAGTATGTGCCTTATAAAACAAAACTTCATATACATATTCATTGAAATAAGTAAAATGAACACAACTGATGAAATAAAAATTACAAAATTATTGAAATGGAGAGACATGTAAGTAAGAAAAAATATATAAATCTTCAAATGTGTGATAAAATATTCTTAATAAATTATTATGATGGTTAACATTTTAATAGTATAGTCCACTGTGAATTCTATCAGCTGTCTGATGGGTCATAGTGATTGTTTAGGGAACTTAAGTTTTTCTTTTATCCCTAACAGACCATTCCCCCATGTGATCAATATTACGCTGAAGTGTTAGCATATTTAAAGATCTATAAGGTCTAAAACCTTCTGGAGTCAAGCCAAAAAACACTGTCCCAAATGTTATGACACTTCAGTCACCTTATGATAGTCATTTCTATACAAGTATTATTTTTCTTTAATCATGGCCGCTCTCAATCTATCTATTGAGAATAGGTTAATCTTAATCTGTTTTTGAAGACGAAAGGAGTGTTAGTCAGCTTATCACTTTATCGGTGCCTGGTATTTTGGATCAGCAAGAAAGTGGTGATATGAAAACATTTGTGACATCCATGTCTTTGGATACAAATCTACAACTAAGTTGAAAAATAAGGGTTTGAACGTTTCTTTTTGATGATTCGTACCTTTCATTAATCAACCGAGTAGGACGAAATCACAAGATCCATTGATCACTCGGCTACGGAATCGACATTCAAATGCATTTGATTTATTCTACATTTAAAACAAATACAGTTATACATTTTCAAGGGAAGAGATGTAATATTTTAATAAACGAATATTTATATTATATCAGTCTGAAAATTTTATTGTTCGCACGTCCGAATCTTAAGAGCCTAAAAAAGCTTGGTAATTGTAGAGTATAGCTGGTCATGAATTATTACGGCGAAAAACTTCACAAACTAAGCTAAAAACAACGACATTTTCGTATAATTTATCAGTGTTCTTCGTAATAATGTGTGGTTTTAACGCGATTATAAAGCTCTCAAAAAATAATTTTAAATCGTGGCGTTGTTTTTAGCTTAGTTTGTGAAGTTTTTCGCCGTAATAATCCATGACCAGCTATACTCTACAATTACCAAAAGCTTATATTGTATTGACTTGGAATGCTGTTATCTGAAAAACAGGGCCTCCGAATAGTATTGTGTCGGGGCCTCCCAATTGCTTAATCCGTCACTGTGTGCGATAAGTAGATCATAACATCTACTATGAAATTCATATTATGAAAACAATTGTTTACAGATAAAAGATTCCGTAAATAGCAAATTATAAAATTTAAAGCATGGGAATTCAATTTACCCGAGCAGAAAAAAGTTTCTACGTACCTTTCAATCGAGTAAACTCGTCTGCTATTCTATTTAATTCGGTCTCTGACAAATCACTTTCAAACTTATTCATTTCGAAAACTTTTTGACAGTCAAGTGACAGTTGACAGGCAAACATCAAACTTCGCGGTGTAGTGGCATAAGAGGCCTTACAAAATTATTTATCTTTATGAAGCGAACACAGCTATTTTACCGCTTGAGCGATTGCACGAAACGACGATAAGATAGTAAATATTATATATATTTATTTTTAAATTTTATGTATCCAATGGATGACGAATCAAATAAACAAAAAATATTGAACGGAAAAATATCACCCTAACATGATAAATAAAACAATAATATTGTTGTCTTGGTTAATAATAAGTAATTGGTAAGTTATTAAGAAAATACTATTAATACAAAATGTATTTTTTTAACATTGAACAAAGTACTTATGTACTTACTGTTGTGAAAAATAATATACGTACCATAATATTTATTATTATTGGAATAACAATTAATGTGCTTGTTTCTCACCTCACATATGATAAATGTAATGTAAAAATATCACATAATGTTGTTTTATTATGTTTTATACGACCTTATAAATTGTCTATGAAATTGTGCAGTTGTGGTCATAAAATTTAAGTCATTTCACAAGGCATCTAAGCTAAGACGAGGCGAGAAAGCTTGGAAATTTAAACGAATAATATGAAATTTTAGTACATGTTTACGTCGTTAATTCTTTTAAGTAGATTTTTAAAAGCCTCACGAAGATGTTGGTATTCTTGTCTTCTCGAAACTTGGAATACCACAAATCTACTATTTTTTATCGGGAAGTTATATTCAATTTGGGTTTTAATAAATAAATATTAGTAAAGTTCGAAAATATGCACCTTATATTGCATTATACAAAATATTACCCGGAGACAAGCCGCCTGTAAGTATTCGCTCAATACAGACAGGTAGAGAAGAGGAGTTTGTGTTGTGTGTTAACTCGTCAATAACTAATTCAATTATTAATTGCAAATTTTACCCGGTGTGCTACGTAATTACGTACTTTTTCTACGGCAGCCAAAAGGTTAAAAAAAAACACTGATCAGCTGTTCAATATACGAATGGAATACTTTTATAATGCCATGGTATTTTGAAGTTTGGGTAGAGATGTAAAAAATATGTAAACTATAAACTTATATGACGGAACCATCTGCTAATATAAAATAAACTTCAGAAAAGCCCCCCTTACCGAAAATTTTGACGGCAATAATTTCAAGAATGCTACAATTAAAACGTAAGATTTTTGTATCAATACGTGTTTCATATATATTTAAATAGTCAAAAGACTTAATTGATTTTAAAAGCAAACATTTGAGATTGTTACTGAAAATACTTTTATATTAGTTTTTAATTCAATCGTCGCAAAAATCTTGTAGTAATTTACAATATAATTACATGAAACCAATGCAAGATTTTTCATTTTGTTGCAAACGGTGACTTACATCATTTTGGTTGAAAATCTTTATCATACGTTCCCTAAAAATACTCGATAAGTTTGATTTATAAACGACTGTTTATAAGTCAAGTCGTTATCAAAATTATTTGTCAATATTATTCCTTTCGATGTGTATAATATTAGAATTTGTTCAGACAGACAAATTTATAGAGCGGAAAAGAACACACTGTTCCATTTTTAGCGTTGAATGCAAGCGTACTTTACTTTTTTGCGAACAGCAAAGTGTCGTGAAATGAAGTTAGCAAAATACAATTAATTGCTTTTACAGAGGGCTTTTAGAAGCTTTTATCAGCAGAGCTGAGAAGAAAGAAGATACATTATTCAGTGCTGGATAAATCAACGGTAAAAGGTCGGGTGTCAACAAAATAAATAAAAAAAACTAAGGCAGGTAAGAAGGTAAGTAATACGAGATTACGCTTTCTGAATAAAATCGAAAATATATTTTTTATATCCTGCAGAATACTTGCAAGGCTTTGCATTTAGTCATCACGATTGGAAGGGTATTCAAGACACATCCACTATAGATTGCTTAAAAACTATAAGCAGTACCGGCGCGAGGTTACATATTTGGCGCCCTAGGCAACAATTATTGGCGCGCCCCCTTTTTAACAAACTGTGGAATATTTTTTTTATGCATGTCCGCTCTCAATGTGAATCATATGGCCTCCTAATGGAGGTATCTAAAAAGAAGTTTTTTTACGAGAACTGCTTGTTAGTCAGTCGCTCAACCTACCTTTTTCGAAGTATATAGAAAACGATACATAATTATAACGAACAGATACAAGGATAAACTATTATTTGTTATTAGAATATAAAAAAAAAATGATTACTCAATTTATGCGCCCCTTAATGGTTTGCGCCCTAGGCGATTGCCCATTTCGCCTGTATGGTAGCGCCGGCCTTGATTATAAAAGAGGGAATTTAACAATTATGTATGTACTTGATGACTTTTTGGTAGAATCCGATATCCGCGGTTTTTTGCTAAAATGATCAATAAAGAAGAGTTTTGTAGAAATTCAACACAATTTTAAGATGTTTAATTATCACCTAATTGTTCACGTTTATGCCTCAATCGAATGTAGTATAATGCCGATAATAGTTTAGCATGTCAGATATTATTACAAATCAAATTCTTTTAAAAAAAAACTAATTTCAATTATTCAAAACTAACATTGTTGAGTTCCAGCAGAATGTAAATTAATTTTAGCATATAATATTACTATAAGATATGGATTGGATTTTTATTGTTTTCAAGTTTTTAAACTACAAAACTATGAACTAAGTTTTTTTTACACAAAGAATTTATCAACTTTTAATATATTATTTTGAAATATTAATCTTTCTCTAAAAATAGTAAAACATTCAATTCTTTTGATTCAACAATTGATTTGCGAACATTGTTTTCTAATATATTATTTAATTAAATTAATAACTTTGTTTTTCCTCTGCTTTTGTAAAAGGTGTGACACGTGTTCCACTTCTTTGAGAAAAATGTACAGACTGATAGAATCATAAAATGTTTTATATTGATAATAAATAACAATCTTACTTTGTCTGAAGATGCTTCTCAGAAGCGACAAACGTTTCACGACGGGCGAATATGCTAAAACCAGAATCTCATAAAATCGAAACCGGTATTTTGGTATTTCAAATTATTATATACTCGTATTGCAAAAAGCTAGTACCAGTATAACAAGAAGAAGTATAAATAAATAATGGCCGGTCAATTTGGAACCCAATGCCGGACAGCTAAATCAATATCGGTATTTTGTTATTTAGTAAAAAAAAAAAGTTAATCATATCATTAGCATAAATTAATGATTTTCATAATTAACTTATTGTTTCTACAAATAATTAAAATATGGAACCTGCCAAAACTGAAGTATTCGCAGATTAAAATATTAATTTTTGTATAATCAATTCATTACATTTTAATTTCTATTTTTATTCATTATCGATATCAAGATACAGATATATTTTGCAAATCAGACGAAAACAAAGTTATCAATTGTAATTTTATAACAAAATATTGCTGTTTGGCTCGTTTTCAGACTATTTTTGCTTATTAACAAGTATACAATTACAAGTATGTTTCTTTGCTAATAATATAATCAGGTGAAGAATTTATATAATTTGCAAGGTTTCTGTTTACATGTCTATTAAATAAAAATAAGGCTATGAAAACATATAACTACATTAAACGAAATCGATACCTGCAGATACCTTTCAGAATAGAAATCCACCAAGGTAAAGTTGTATGCTGTTCAGAGACTCAGAACTGCTTGTTAGAGGGATTGACCCTTTATACGGCACATATTCAATCATTTAAATTAACCCATTTTTTTTTATAAAAAAACATAGGTTATGCGTTATACCTACGAGTATTGTAAAACATTAACAAAGCGCTTTGAGAAGACACCATAGACACGCATATAAACACATTTTTTGACATACAATCAATGATTTGTGGGATCACAGTTTAAAAAATTACGGATGATGGCAACCCGCGTAATGAGCTCGCGATTTGATTGGGGAGAGAGCTGGAGTAACTTTTAATTCACTGCGGAAAGTCACGGTTGTACTCGGTTAAAACCAAGTGCATCTTGTTAAAAAAAAAACATTTTGACAGAGCTACTTAACAGTTGCGACTCATGGCACCTTAAAAAAGTACAGAATAACCGTATTCTGAGCTTTGAAAACAGATGCCTGCGCCGAATACTATGAGTGCGGTGGTTTCACTTTGTCAGGAACACAGACATAAGAAAACAGACTAAGCAGCCCTTTATCACGTCCAAGGTGACGCCTCAAAAAAACCTGAATTCTGCCCGTGTCTTTTACCAACCGGATGGATCCCGCCGTCGTGGAAATCCACTGATGACCATTCATATAATAGAGAGGGACGCTGGGATGACATGGGAGGAAGCAAGAAGATTGGTGTGCGGCGGAGAATCTTGGAGGAACCATGTAGTGGAAATATACTCCGAATAGGGAGCGGATATGGTTGAAACAAAATATAATTTAAGCAGACGAGAACAATATCATAAATTTAAAAGAGCAATCAATTTGATTTGGTAAAGCAACATGGAAATTTAACACACAACCAAAGTGAACGTTTATATGAAGCATATGTAAAGTTTCCTAGTTCATTAGCTAAATTATTTAAAAAAAAAAAATGAAAATTAGCGTTAGTATTGCTTAGAGATGACCGCATAAATTTTTGAGGATTTCGTACGTTATCATAGTCATTATCACAACTGAATTGGTTCAGGAGCCGAGTTGAGAGCCGGTTTTGGCTTGCAGTCGGGATTGGCCCATAAATATTTATATTATTATAATTAAAACAAAAATTTAAAAAAATATATTATGTATTTAAAAAAACTCTTCATATCTTTGTTTTTTCTTGCTAGCGTACACACAATGATTCATTCACTTGAGATAGTTAGAACAGCGATTTCCAACCTGGGAGGCGCGAACAGTCCAAAATATTTATTTACCCTTTAAAAGTGTCTTTATTACTATATCGACTGTGGAAAGGAAAAAGGACGTAACCCACACATATAAAATTTTACAGGAGGCGCTAAAAACGTGTTTTGATGATTTTGTGACATGTTCAAGTTATGAATTATACACAACGTTGAAGTGCACAGAGACATATAAAATGGTGTTTAATTGACATAATCTTATATTATTTCAAGAACTTTTCTAGGAAAAACCTTTATTACAGTCTTTTTTATCGGTTTTAATTTTTTACAAGGTCATCTTTTTCAAACTTAAAAGCTAAATTTAGATATTAATTCGGCATTTTCAGCATGTACTCTTTTGATAGAACGTGTATCAAGTTTGATACATTGTGATTATCGAAAAAAATCTGTTTTGAAAAACCTGTGGGTTACGTCCTTTTTCCTTTCCACAGTCGATATGAAATAAAGGATGGGGAGGCGCGAAGATGTTTTTTTCTTCAAAGGGAGGCGCAGTAAAATAGAGGTTGGAAATCACTGAGTTAGAGGGTTGAAACTAGTGATGTGCTGCTAAAACTCTATCAACCGGCTCGCACCTTGGTAAACAGTAAACACCAACCCCCAATTTTTATATAAAAAAATCAAATTAAAAAAATATATATATCATACATTATATAATTATTTATTTACATTACATAATTTAAACATGACATAACTTCATTCCAAATAGTGTTTTGATTTTCATTCGAAACTTAAGCCGTGACGGGTTTTGTTCGTCTATCATCTGTCGTGTGATGGTGACTTCTGACAGTATTCATAAACAAAAATCGTCGTTCCGCCTCTGCAGAGCTTATTGCAATTGTATTAATAATATTGTTAGCTTTTCTGATCGTTTTAATCGCAATTATCTCTTAAAGTATTATCGACAAATTCTCTGAAACCAATCGCGTAAATCGTGCGTGTGACTCACGTACGAGTAGATATGTGCCAACAAAATACTACACAAAACGGCCGCAGATTTTTACTTTATCCATATCGAATCAAGTATTGTAATCGTGTGAAAAATCGAACTCGGAGTTACGAACCAAAATTATTTTAGCAACTGGTTCGAATGAGCCGGTGCGAACCCATAGCCGCACATCACTGGTTGAAACATAAAATATACCAAAGTTTTAATGATTAAACAGCTTTATTATTCTTACACAATATTTTTTTTTAATATAAGAATTCGTATTTTTTTAAACTTGTTTATAAAATAAAATAAAATATTGTCGATGAAGTAAAGGGTTATTCGAAAGAAAAATGAGCGCTATAAAGTTGACTCCCGGACGGCAGATTCTAGGCAGGTAATTAAATCTCCGTTCTCATTTAGAATAAAAAATACATAACCACATCTTCAGGTCAATATCATCTCATGGTTATGTCTACTTAGGATTATATCTCGCCAATGACAGTCAAACTTTTTCGCCGGCTGCTCATTTTAAATTAAGGGTGAGTGAAAAGGTATACAGCGACATATATGTTATCTAATATATAAAAAAATAATGTTTGTTTGTTCGTATTTCATGCGTTGCCACACCGCTTATCCGATTACAATAAAACTTTGACAAAATTTTTGCTTGGACTTTCAGGAAGGTTATAGGCATAATAAAATTAGCTTGGAGCAGGTCTTATATATAAAAATAAATGTTTGTATGTCTGTCATACAGTTCATTTTGACAACGTATGCTTGCACTTGCGCGAAGGTTATAGTGGAATTAACTTACAGTAGGTGGCGCGTGTGTCGTACCATGGGCAATCGGCAGCAAACGTCAAACTTCAAACATACAGAAAAAGAAAACATGCACTTCAATAAATACAATTGAAACACACTTTATTTCTTTGAGTGGCATTGCAACGCCTAACGAGAACCGGCTAGTTATTCATAAAAAGTATTAAGCTAATTATTTACAAAAAAATATAGAATTTTGAAAACATCCCAGTTGATTAAAGCATTTCTTAATATTCTATTCCACTTCCAGTTTACTGTAGAGATCCGTAGTTCTAAACCTGGGGTGCGAGGGACGTTTTTATATTGACATATATAAAAAAAATCTTTATTAAATGTATTAAAAATACGTAAATAAATTTTAAAGGGGGTGCGAGAACATATTTTCAGATTCAAGGGGGTGCGGGTCACTAAAAAAGTTAAGATCCACTGGTAAAGATAAGCAAAAAGCCAGTGGTGTGCATAAGCAGTGCCCTTTTTTTCAAAAAATAATTCATCTCAACCAAAACGCACTATTTTATTTTTTAAAATTTGGTTACCACAAACGATAAATAATATATATTGATATCATCATTCGTTTTTTAACATTTAACCATTCTCCATTTCAACGGCTAATTAATTACCCAAGGATGTCTAATAAAATTAAAAATGAAAGAATAATAATATTATTATATTTCATTTTGTCAATGCTAAATACGATTCACAATTTTTTTTTTTTTTAGTTAATATCATTTTATTGTCAGAAACTAAGAGGTCACTGTGTTGGCGCGCCAGTCTTCCTGTTTATTATATACCAGCGGTTGGCAAACTTTAAGACCTCACGGACCATTCATCACTTTTTATTTCGCGGACCACGTTTGAGATTTTCTTGGTAGTATGCTGTGGATTAAAAAAACCGGATTTTTTTCTGCGGACCACCAAATTTTTTTCGCGGACCACCACTTTTCCGACCACTGTTATATAATATTAGTGTAATATTATAATAAAGAATGTCTTCATCAATTGGAATGTATTTAAAACTCTTTTCAAATAGATTTTATCAATTACACGAATGTTTACAAATTCACTTAACATTTTTTCTTATGCATAGATGTCGAAAACCGATTCACCATTAAGGGTGAGTGTAGTAGTCTACAGTGACACCTATAATTAAGAAAAAAATTTAAGCAAATTATTTACGAACATTCATCTAATTCAGGCGTGGGGAACCTGCGGCCTTAAGGCCGCATGGGGCCTTTTGGCTACTCTAGTGCGGCTTTCTTGCCAATTCTGTAATTCTGTAAATTTATGTAAAATCGTAAATTCCTGATATATTCTGACCGTAAATTCCTGCTTCCGACCAAAGATTACCTAGTCAATGTTTACTGCGGCCTTATGTCGAATCGGAAAAATTAATGCGGCCTTTAAAAAAGAAAAAGTTCCCCACCCCTGATCTAATTGATAGAATTCAACTTAATTGGATTCTCAAAACATTACATTTGAGATAAGCATTCTTTATCATTATACTCCAATAAAATACATATATAAAAATATGAGGTCAGTGGAGTGCTTAGGTAGTGACCTTCAATTTTATTTTAATAAGAAATCGCATGTTAACCAAAACGCACTATTTATTTTAGAAAATTGTACTAAGCGTTCACAAAAGTTGTATTTTATTTGCAGTTATTGCGTCTCACATTTTACATCCTTGAGGGACATCTACTTCGCTGGATGGATAGTGTGTTGCAAGACTTACGATTGCTGGAGGTCAGCGATTCGCGTAAGAAGGTGGAAGACCGAGTTGAGTGGAGAAGATTAATTGGAGGTGACCAAGGTTCACCCTGGATTGCATCGCCAAAAAAGAGAATGGCTTACTCCGGAGTAAGGGACTATTGATCAGGGGGGGGGGAGGGCTCGCACGAGCCCCCTACTAAATTTTAGCCCGGCCGGCGAGCCCCTTGTTAAGTTGAGAAAATTAGTACTTAGCTGCTTTTTCAGTAGACGGTTAAATTGCATTATAAAAACATAAGACTTCGTTTTACAACATAAGGCCCTTTAACTTTTTCGTAAAATGCATTTGTTTCGGCTGCATAATGAAAGAGACCCACCCTTGCCGGGTTTTTGTCTATTGTCAAATAATGCCGATGTTTGATAATTTATTGCTTCGATATCCGGCGTCACAGTTTTATGAACCTACTTTCTAACTTACTTAACACGTGTACATCTTTTTCATTTCACGACCTTCGGTCTTAATTATTTCGCAATTTTTGTTAGGAACAGGATTCCAATATTTATTTGTAGATTATTATGGTCTTTTTCTTGGAAGTACACAAACATATCAAACACCTTACGTGAAAGCTGCAAACAATGAAAGGTATTTAGATTATTAAGCCTACTGAAATCTTTTGTAGATTTATAGAATTTTCTTCGTTCATGTTTTGAATAGATTCTACGTTTGTCAGAGCCCCAGACAATCTCTTGGGTTGAAAAAATATTGTTATTTATTTATCAGTCTAACGTAAAAGCTTAACAAGGCTTAACGTATGTGAATAACATAATCTATATATATAAATCAAAGTGGGGTTTGTTACAAAACGTATATCTCGAGATTTTTCGGCTATTTCAGCTTACATCTTTTTGATAGAACATGTATCAAGCTGTATACATTGTGATTATTGAAAAAAGTTGTTTTAAAAAACTGTGGGTTACGTCCTTTTTCCTTTCCACAGTCGATATGTTGAACAATAAACAAAAAAATGATATATTTTTTTCTAATGAAAGAAAATCTCATAAATATAATATTGAAGATTTGGACAACGTTGAGTTCTTTGTTATAATGAAAGTTTATATCATTTCGTAATATAAAAAATAAGAAAATTTAGAATGAACTTTAGTAAAATTATAAAAAAGTATCATTTGAATATTTTTGAAAAGCGCCCTGTCATTATGTTGGTGACATGCATTGAGAACAATTTTATCCTAGACCAACACATACCATAGCAACTGTCAAACGGATGTGATTGTTTGTCAACATTGTGAAGACATCATTTTATTATTTCAAATACAGCGAAATAAAGAGGTATCAGCTATGCCAAGTACTTCTAAACCAATCTGCAAAAGTGCCCGGGATGGTTTTCTAAAAGTCTTTCAGTTCTGTGAACATGAAAAATCTAAAAAAGAAGCAATAATTCCCAGCAACAGCTCCGTAGAACGAGCGGCTAATTTCATTCGGTTGAACCAAGCAAACTGCGTTCGAAGAAGTATATTCATTTATGCAATCAGAACCGAAAGAGATGCAGCTAATGTTGACGATTGACCGGCGATGCACGGTCGTCCAGATCGTACAATCCGAAATGGATAGAAATTGTTCAACTGCTGCTCCCCGGACAAACATCAAGTGATCGACACGACATCACCGCACGTGTCTTCAAACAAAAAATCCTATGAAAAATGAACTACATTGAAATGAAATCCTAAAAAAATGAACTACACTATTAAGCATCGCGTCTTTGGGAACGATGAGGCGATTTGGCGTATATTCTCATCCTCCATTCATGAACGTCATCCCACTGTTGTACATTTGGCGGAGAATCTGGGAATGGTCAACGAGTTTATTTCAACGCATCGAATGTTGCTCAACGTGCTGAAACACCTCCAGCGACAGCATTGACCAGTTTCTTTTCGATTTGCCAAAGCGATCCGTTTGCATGAGTGTTGCTCTACTCTGAGATTCCATGTTGATACTACACTTTGAACGCTTTATCGAAGAAATTTCAACGTCGGAAGCAATGTGAATGTTCGTGGGTCGACATTTGAATCACTTCAATGTCATTTGAAGTGTCAATGGCGTAGTGTGCCCAACATTTCGTGCCGCATGTCAACAGCTCAATTTGCTTGAAAACGAAACTCATTGGAATATGAAAATCGCTAAAGCAATTGTTTCTGCATCTCCAAGTCAGATACGCACATTATTTGCTTTCACTATTTCGACATGCTTCCTATCGAATCCATGTGAACTGTGGAACAAGTACAAGGATGACATGTCCGAAGAAATTTTACACCGAATTCGTGTCAGTTCAGGGAATCCCAATCTCGAGGTGAATGAGGAGATACATAACCAGGCTTTGCTTTTGAAGACATGTGTTACCTCATGCGCTGCATGATGCGCCGCCAGATCGTGGAATGAACGACGCTTTCAATCGTGAATTGAAACGTGAACGTGAATATGATCGAGATGCATTGAACCAATCAGTTCGAACAAATGTACCACTGTTGAACCCCCAACAGAAGGAAATGTACGATACATTCATGAAGGCAATTGATGATGGAAATGGTGGCTTATTTTTCTTCCGAATTGGAAGCATTCAACCGAACTATGAAAGATCAGCGCAATGACTCAAGCTGTTTTGGAGGTGCAATGATTCTACTATCTGACGATTTCCACCAAACACTACCAGTCATTCCAAGATCGACCGTTGCCGATGAAATAAATGCTTGCCTCAAATCATCGACTCTGTGGCGCTATATGAAGAAACTTCAGATAACGACAAACATGCGAGTTGCATTTCTAAACGATCCGTCTGCCGAAGATTTCTGCAATCAATTGCTGACTATCGTCGGTAACGGCCGTGTTCCTGTTGACGAATCGAACGGATTGATTTCGTTTCCGCCGAATTTTTGCAATTTCGTCTCAACGAAGGACGGCTTCAACAACAAAATGTTCCCGAACATCTAATCACAAAAACCACAATTGGTTGAACGAGCAATTCTCGCGACTAAGAAAAAAGATGCGGATCATTTAAACTTCACAATTCAAAATCGAATCGTTGATCTACTGCATTCCTTTAAATCTATCGACTGTGCCACGTGAATAACATAATTTCAATGTATTTAAAATACTTTTCATTTTGAATTTTGCACATTTATTGAACATAATTCATTTTGATTATTTTTAATTCAGCCAATTGTAAATTTAATTCAGCCAGTAAATTAACACAACATTTATTGATTCTGAGGCGGTACGAAGTTCGTCGGGCCAGCTAGTTACGAATAAAGAAGCAAACTTTTGATCAAGCATGTGTCATGTTTGATGATGACTAAAATCAACTTTAAGATTTTCACTGTCAATCCTTGGTGTAAAGTAGGCATGCACAATTTTTTTCATCTATTAGGCTGCAAACACACAAATTATGATAGCTTCGGGTCGCAAGTAAAAATGAAATTTAAAGTATGCTCAATCCTCGTTTTACACGCGGATACGTTTCATGTAAAGCAGCCGTGTATATATATCGACTGTGGAAAGGAAAAAGGACGTAACCCACACATATCAAATTTTACAGGAGGCGCAAAAAACATGTTTTGATGATTTTGTGACATAAGCAAATTATGAATTATACACAACCTTAAAGTGCACGGAGACTTCTAAATTGGAGTTAAATTGATATAACCCAATGTCAATTAAAGAAATTGTCTAGAAAAAACCTTTATTTCAGTCTTTTTTCTTGGTTTCAATTTATTCCAAGGTCATCTTTTCAAACTTAAAGCTAAATTTAGATACTAATTCGGCATTTGCAGCTTGCATCCTTTTGATAGAACGTGTATCGAGTTTGATATATTGTGATTATCGAAAAAAAGCTGTTTTGAAAAAACTGTGGGTTACGTCCTTTTTCCTTTCCACAGTCGATATATATATATAGATAAATGAAAGATAATTTCTATTGCATTCGGCTGTGCTATTTTGAAACCGTGGAAATGAGGATTCGGTGTACTTATTTTTGTTATTTCACGTGTAATTCTAATAATTTAATTTAAAAGTTGATACGACCTTTGCCTTTGTAAAATCCTTAGAATCTGTAGTATAAAGCCGCAAAATCAGTTAGCCTATTTCTATGAACCGATTTATTCTGCATCATCAACGAAAAATCTCGTTCACATATGTATATGTATATTAATTAAATAATTTAATTATTATTTTAATTTATAAAATAAACATTTGAGTGCCACAAAAAAAACAAGTGAGTCGCATGCCACGGGGTATGCCTCATTCTAGATGTAAATGCATTATGACCGACATTAAGCGAGCCCCATGTTAGAATATTGGCAGCCCATCCCTGCTATTGATGTTTATATATTTATAAAATGCGTAGCTGAGCCACTTCATCAATAAAATGCTTATACTATATTTTTAAAATAATTTACAATAACGAAGAGGTCTCTAAAAATGACAATTTAAATCGAAATATTGATAAATAGTTTTAATGTAATAAAAGTTCCGTCAACATATTCACGGGTTTTCATATTTTGCTAATTTTTTAATTTTTCGACAATTTAAATTAAGACCTAGTAGTTCACAATTACATCGTATACAAAGTGTGTGTATTCAGTGTTGGCGCGAGGTTATTTGACGCCCTAGGAAACGATTATTGGCGCGCCCCCTTTTTAACAAATCGTCATATTTTTTCGAAATAATGAAAAAAATAACTCGGGATCTAAGAAATATATTTTTTATATCCATGTCCGCTCACAATGTGAAGAATATGGTCTTTAAATGGAGGTATCGTAATAGCTACGTGAACTGTTTGTTACTCATTCACTCAACTTCTCTTTTTCGAATTATATAAAATACGATACATAATAACAACGAACAAAAACAAACGTCAAAAAAAATAAACCTTATAATTAGTAAAATATAAAAATAGTTTGAATACAGCATTTATGCGCTCCTATTGGTTTGCGCCCTGGGCGGTTGCCTATTTCGCTTGTATGGTGGCGCCGGCCCTGTGTGTATTATTATAATAATGTTTTAGATATAAATAAAATCAAACGGTTAAAATAAAACTTGATAAAGCAATAAATTATTTATTGTGATTTTTAAAAAAAATATGTACACACAATTAATTTTATATAATTTTATATTCACAACAAAACAAGTAGATATCTGGCATATTAAAATACTAAACCTGAATGGAAAAGTTAACGAAAAAATAAATATTTTCATGAATATAATATTTAAGAGATTGTGTATAAAGTTTGATTGACTTCGTTTATGTATTGTAAAACATTTCTTTTATTGGCTATCGGTGACAGTAGGGTTTTTTTTAAATTACGGAAATCAGGTAAATTATAATAATTTACTGGCCAGTTAGGATGTATTTTGTATACAATTAAATTTACAAATGAACCGTGCAATTTAAAGTCCGATGATGTTAACATGACAAAGTCATCAAATTCATTTTATATTTGAAAAAAACTTCCACAAATTTACCGCCGAATATATTAAAAATGTATTTAGTCTTAGTAAATATTTTTTTTCGGCTTATATTTTTGACCTTTTAATTTTTATCTTAAAATATTATACACACACAAATTAATTAATATGCTTATTGAAAAAGTGATCGATGTTTGGGTGGATAAAATTTAATCCCAGGGGCTGATTTTATCGCAAACTAATTAATTTGAACGCTCCATGGCCTGGTCGTTGCATGGGTTATAATCATATTACGTGTCATAACAATAAGCTGATGGAATTGCCGATAATACCAAAGGACCGCAGCGGGTCAATCTATTCTACGTTTTGCCTGTCATATCATCTAGCCTGTGACACAAGAGATTGACAAACTGTTTTATGTTATTACCTCCATTATACGAGAATTTATGAATTATTCTTAAATGTATTGAGGTTGTTAATAAAAAAATGCATTAACGTAATTATTTAAAAAAAAAAAAATAGTTGGAGAATCTGTAGTGACGAGTTAAGCAAATGGGAGGCCCCCGGCGCAATAAATTTTGGAGGCCCTGTTTTTCGGATAACATAAAAACGACAGAAAATTTCAAGTATATAGTAAACGTATATAAAAATCTGAATAAAAGTATTTGTGTTATATTATATAAGTCTGTGGTTTCCAACCTTTATGTTACTACGCCTCCCTTTGAAGAAAAATATATCTTCGCGCCTCCCTTTGGAATAGTCCACGCCGCCTCCAGGGAGGCGCACCTCCCAGGTTGGAAATCGCTGATATAAGTTATTTTTGAGACCCCTAAGATTCGGATGCCTCAAACGCGCGCCTCATTTGCTTAAATGATAATCCGCCATGAGTATCTAGTCTTTGTTTTTAAAATAATTCAATGGATACACAAGAAAATATTGTTTTACTTGTTATATACAAAATATCTGTATGTATAAACTAAAATTTATTTATTTTTCTTTTGAACAAAAGCTCTGCACTGGATTTAAGAATGGAATCGGGCAGGCATACGAGTCATACGACCCTTCGGTTGCTCTTACAACACATGGGCGGACGTTGAGAACGATTTCAAAAGGGTTTATTTGTTGGAAGGAAAAATCCTAAAATCACGAGAATGTTTGTATGGTTTCTTAAAGTCAGCTAAATTAGGTTTGTACCAGGATATTGCATACGATAAAGTGAAACGTATGTTTATTCCCAATTTGTATAAGGCGGCAATACCCATTTTATGAAAGAGTTAACATTTTCAAATGGTTTAAAGAAGTGAACTCTATATCAACTCAAGGAATGAACGCTATGCTTGTTATTATTTCTAAAGGTATACATCCAAAGATGGCGCATAGAATACGATATAACATTATTCTGGGGCAATATAATTCTATATAAATTTATTATTATTTTACTATACAGTAGAAAATACTGAAACAGAAATAATAGCACAGAAATGTGAGTTCTAAGTAAGATTAAATAATACTGTATCTATTTTTTTGCAACTGTGTCTCATCAGCCTTAACAGCGCATGTAGGTCTACGAGAATTTCACGTAATTACGTTATATACTAAATCTCTAAGCCTTTTTTTTGGAAAATCCTAGTAGTTTGTTAATCAACCTTACAACCAACTGTGAAAATTTGATGGGTGAAAGAGAATATAAGCATCACAAAGTTTTTTTTAAATCCGCCTCAAAATCTGATTTTCAGTGGATCAATGAATTTACGTTTCAAGACATGTACATTTGTATCATGTGAAATTTTGGTTTCAAGGAAAATCCGTCAATTAAATTTTTGTTTGAAATCGTAAATACGTAGTTAATTCTAAAAGGGTTGTTTTATAAAAAAATATTTTCCCTCCCAACGCGTATAAAAAACTTGCCAACTGTGACGCCCCATGAAAGGTATTTTATATCCTTCAAGTATATTGATATAGATATTATGTAAATAAAGCGTATGTTCACTATTGTATGATATTATATATGTATGTACCAAAAGCATTTGAATCACATTAATAAAATAATAAAAATGTGTGATTGTTCATTAAAATTGAAAAAAAATCGAAGTCATTATCTTGCTAGTGTAACCAAAATCATGTCAGAGTTTTGAAACTGTAATTATAATATCAACGAGTATATAAACGGTTCCCAAAATTCATCACTTGAAATCTTAAAAGCTCAGTGTATATTCCATTCAAACCTTTTAACAAAAAATTGGAGATTTCGTACATACAAAAAATATAAGTCTCTAACAGCCAATGGAATTCTGAGAATTTTCTCAAACACAATCCAATAAAATTCGACAAATGAGAATATGTTTGACTCTGCCGGATTCTTTGTATTGGTTTTGACGTTTAATAAATTTATAGGAAATATTACGCGATTTTGCTATTGAAAAGCTTTTACTCACTTTATTGGTTAACTATGACATTTATTTGAGAGATTTTAATGTATATATTTATTACACGAAATTGAATTTCAAACAATAAAACAACAATATTCAATTAAATTTGTGTAGTGTATATATGTATATCGCGATAATGAAAGTTCTCACAAACAAACTATGTTCAGAAATAAGATCTGATACTGTTCTTAATCTTTTTGAAAATAATAAGTACATTTTAATTGATAATATCATTATTTAAAATTACTGTCTGGACAATCTTATGTATGTTATTTCTGTTTGTTTTATTGAAAATATAAATGAGTAATTTAAAAAAAAACCAGACCACCTTTCTTGCATTATTTATAAATAAACATAATATTTAAAACCTATGTATATTAATTTTAGTAAGTGTTTTGTAGCATGTTTTAATTGCTTGGTTGTAAGTTTTATTTATTCGCATGCTTTTAAAAAAAAATCTTGAATAGACTTAAGCTCAGTGTTCAGAACTAAAGATAACAAAATTGAATGTTATAATTTTTTTTTAGATTCTCATTACTTACATATTTCAAATTGTTATATTTCTATATTATCAAATGGAAAATACATTTTTCTATCGACTGTCTCAAGAACTACTTACAAACGGTGAACAAAAGCGACGTGACTTTTGCACATGTCATTTTGGTTGCCTTTTCTTGGTCAACTGTGCTATTTTTCATTTAAAAACCTATTCCGTTTTTATTATTTATATTTTTATTATATAATATTTGTATTATTTATATTGTATTCTATTTAACATTACATTAACGTTACATCAAAATATAGATTATTTATTTTTTTATTCAAAATGAAAAAGGTTTGTCAACATAACTTAACATTAGTTCCATAGCAGTTTTAATCAGCTATGATTATTTAAGTCTACAAAATTTTAATTTTCGTAGGATATCGGTCGAATGTTTTGGTACAAAAGTTTAATTCTCTATAAGAAACAAAATATAATCCATGGATTGTTCAATTGCAGTTGAAAAGGGAGGTTACTTTTTTTCATTCTAAGAACATTGCGAGAGTAAAACAAAAGGTTTTCGATTGTGGATAATATATTATGTGTACCTATATATTATATTCATAAAACTTTCTCTTATTTGTAAAACTAATATTATGATACATCGAAAATAAAAAATAAAAGTAAGACACGGGAAAACGCATCGCAGATAAATTGTTAATAAAGTGACGTAGTTTTCTTCAATTTTCACGTAATTTCACAAAATATTAATCATTCATATACAAAGCGAACGGCTGGAAAATAGAAATATCCTTTTCAACTGAGCCACTACCAATATTATAATGAGAATAATTGTGACAATTAATTATTCATATAACTTTAAACGAAAATATTAATTTATTATTTTAATGTGAAAATATCACAAATGTTATGATGTAGAAAAAAAATGTTACTTTGGTGATTTCCAAATAAACTATGGTAAAAAGTTTAAATCCAACATTTTATCATTTATGCGTTCAATAGCATATGCATAGGTGTACTTAAAAGATAGGATTTATAACAAAAAGTTCTCCCCGGCGGGGAATCGAACCCCGGTCTCCCGCGTGACAGGCGGGGATACTTACCACTATACTACCGAGGATATGGAATAAGGTGACGATTTTTTTTATCAGTTCGCTAACAGCGTGATATATTGATATTATTTTTATCTTAGGTATATTAAATATATATCAGATTATTTAAAAAAAAATGAATTAATTATTATCTAGATGGGCGGATACTGAATATCATATTAAGAACCTACGCTATTTTCAATAATAATTATCTTATTATATTTTTATTTTTTATCTATGTCCGCTACCGGTATCTTAACAGAAGTTTTTCTACGAGAACTTTTTGTTACTCAGTCGCTCAACCTTTCTTTTCCAAAGAGAGTAGTAGGGAATTTTTAGACATCACAAACAACAATGTCTACGAACAGAAATCGTTTGAAAAAATGCTGTATATTATAAATACTTTTATAATATTTACTCGTAATAGATTTGGCTTATTGATTTCAATACCGGTGTTACTAAAACCGGAATCCTTTTATTTGCTTTATTTAAACAAATATGTAATACCGGTACGGTACTGATATTTAAAATACCAGTATTTATTATACGTATATAACAGGGCAGTTAACTAGACCGATAAAACAATGAATACAATGAAATAAGCATAAATTTTAAATTTTGTAATAAAAGTATATTAACATAAAAATGTAATATATGTGTAATTAAATTCTAATTGTGTTTTTTTTTTGAATTGAGACTTTTTGGGTTATGTGGCCGCTCCAGATACTTCATGTCGTAATGTGATGGGTGTGTTTGTAAGCATTTAAAAATACATATTCTCTGATATAACGTTGGTCTTGTCTTTCTCTTAATAACCTAGTTCGACTGTATTATTCGTTCTCTATTGAAATCTCTCATTTTGGCTCAGATGGTGAACACCATGAAGAGTTTAATAATATAACAAATGAATGTAAAACACAATACTATGTTGGTATAATTAATTATGTCTGTAATTGAAAAAACGTCAGATCAAACAAGATATTAGAAGAAGAATATCCGAAAGTCTCTTGGTGCGAATGATTATGATGATGCTATACCAAATGTCAGCTAGTCTTGTATATTGAAGAAAAATACAGAAGTTGGACGTCGATAGAGGTCTACAGTCATGAGCCGACGCTTTATGCATTTGTGAATGTTTTATGAGGAAACTGTGAGATAGTCTTACTTCATAGTGGGAATAGGAAAGGCGCTACTGTATATATATGCAATGGTATACCCCTCCTTCTCAAGTAAAGAAAATAATACTCAAGGAATAAAATAAAATATATAACATATTTGATACCTATAAAGACCTTATGTCATAAAATTAATAAGGTGAATTTATGCATTAATTAATTTCTTTATTGGAAGCACACACAGCTAGTGATTGTAATACCGGTATTGCCGAAATCGGGAGCCCGGTATTAATGGTGTATTTTCAATACTAAAATACCGGATTAGAAAATGTAAAAATACGGTATTGAAAATGAGTCAAAGTTTCAAATCTACGAGTTGTATCAATATTGACAGGTTCCAGAACAATTGACGAGCCTTTAAATGATGTATTATTTTTTTAAAGAAATTACCCGTTTATAGTTATGACGTCGGTGGTATACTGCTAGAAAACATTAATTCAAAAAATGGGTGTTTTAAACACGCTGTATTGTCTGAAAAAACAAGCACATATTACATTAAGTTATTTCGATATTGAAAGAAGTTATGCGAATTAAGTCAATTTCGTTGGCAGTTATTATTGGCATAAATCTTTAAATAACTGAACGTTTTTAGCAAGTCTTACTTCTGCAGCTACCCAAAGATGATTAGACGACTAAGCGTTGTTGACCTGTAAACATTTTGATTTATTGTTGCTTGTTTATTTATCTTACTGTCTGTGGCCACGCTACATTTCAGTTTGCTTCAAGATATTTGAAAAAGTCGATTAACTCTAAACAAGGTTTTTTGACGTTTTCTGATAGTATACCGACGATATAACGATACACCGACAACGGTACCAATTGGCCATATTTTTTTGCTTTATTTTTTTTTAAATGGCGGTATTGGTATTTTCAATTTTATTTATATTCGTTCGGTATTGCACAGCCCGCATTAGAAGACAGCATGCTTTTAGATAATAGTACTGAAAAGTTATATAAAACAAACGGCTTCATATAAGTAAGCGCATCACCACGCTTTATTTTATATTAAGCCTTTATTTTATAATAAGATTAAAATGAAAATGAGCGAATTATGTTTTTATGTCAAACTAATAATTACTAGCTTGACCGCATTATTCTCATATTTTTACTATTTGAAGCAACATTACTTCCAACTAATTCTGGTTGAAATACCCCTTTGCAACTTTAGCACCGAATAATAATTTGTAGTGGACAGTTTTAGGGGTTCTGCTTAGTACACAGGGATATGAGTTATACACTCTCTGGGGCGAATACGCAGACGCGTAAAAGCTCTGCTCCGTGAAAATATTTTTCCGCAAAAAGAAGCTTATAAGCTTTCACCTTACTGTTGCCATGGCCGCTAAAAATACCGTAAACGTAGCCGAGATTTTCTTACTGCAAAAATGAGAGTTCCTATGAAAAGATTTTTTGATTTTGCTGTGCATATTTTATTTCTCGAGAAAGGCGTAAAGAGGGGATTTCGAGAGTATTAAATATTTTGTTGTTTTGGCAGGTGAAAGTTTCTGATTGTAACTTCAACACATCATTTATTTAATATTGTTTACGATTAATCTATAGAATAAAACAAAGCAAATAACCCAAATTTTACTGAAAAAATACGACTGGTTCCGCTCAGACAATGGGCATTTTTAATTGAGGATAAACATATATTACTTACAGGCGAAATAGGCAACCGCCTAGAGCGCAAACCATAAGAAGTGCATAAATGGAGGAGTAAAATATATTGTTATACTTTAATAATATAAAATATCTATGCAGTGAGCCAAAGTTAAAGAAAGCAGTAGCTCGAAAACTTAAAAAATCTTTGCCATCACAAAAAGTACTGTTCTATATAGTGCAACAAAATATTGAGCGAGAGCTAAAAAAAATGATCCCAATTTTTTTCATTTTGGTAATTCTACAAATTCCTGGGTTTTTGAAATTGAAAATCTTGAAAGAGCTAAAAAAAAGCTCTCCTATTGTTTCATTTTAGAAAATCGGTAAATTCCCAAGATTTTCAAATCGCCCAGCAAAAACCTCTCAATCCAAAATCCCGGAATTCTACATGATTTTATGGTGAATGTTGCTTAAGGCTCCAAATAACATCACACCGGCATTGATTACTTAAGCCCATATTCGTTATCTTATTTCAGAAAAGCTATTGGAACCTTCCTTGTGGTGAAAAAAGGTTTCATTTATTAATTTTATTATTACGTAAACATCTATTCGAACAATTCTGAATAGCGACAACAAAGTTTTCAAAGTTTGTACATATGGCGATCTTTCAATATTCTTACAAAAGATTTACTTATCTTTGATAATTTTATTTATCACTTTTAAGGTAGTTAACTGTCAAATCTTGATGAAAATACTTATTTATATTGAACATGTAGAATAAATACAAAAAAATATTACTTGTTTTTAAAATAATTTTATTAATTAAATTGTTACTTTAAAAATAAAAAGTTATGCAGGTTATTATGATTTCAATTAGCAATGGATCTGTAAAGCATTATTAATAAAATCCACTTCAAGGTCACGACCGGCTTACTTATTTTCTCGAAAATATCAAATTTATTTAAGTGTTTGAAGACTGGGATTCATTAAGTTTTGTGCTTCCAATCAATCAATAATGGCAACTCTATTGTGGAGCTTTATTTTATTGCTGATAAAATATATTCTATCTCTGGAGTATTTCGCCTCATCTTGCGATTTAATTTAAAATACAAGTTTTATTTCCAAAATAAATCATTTAATCATTTACTTGAAACGAATTAATGATGGAGTGATTTGGCTTGGAATTAATATGGTTTTAATGGTGTATAATCTGAGAAAGAGAATAAATAACTTTAAAGAGAGAGATAGAGATACGGAATTAGTTTCAGTGGCGTAATTAAACGATTTCTAGAGTCTGCATAATAACATTACAGTATGTATTATATATTCTTCTAGTAACTTTCAAATAAAAGATGCCCGACCATCTCACCACGCTAAAAAAAGCTACCATCTGCTTAAATAATTACTAAAAAAACTAGGGCTGTGAAGTAGTCGTGGAGTATTGTCCGGAGTCGTCAAAAACGAGCGGCTCAAAACATTTAAAAATAAATAGATAATTATATGTATTCAAACCACAATAGTCCATAGTGTTGACATTGCATGCTTGGCTGACAACAGATGATCTGATGGAATTACATATATATAAGTTTAAATAAAATTATTGGAAATTTTCATCGGGAGTAGTTTTTTTATTTTAAAGCTGGAGTCGGAGTCGTCCTTTTTAACACGGCTCCACAGCCCTGAAAAAAACACACATTGTTTTTATATTGTGTGAAAAACAAAATAAATGCTTACTCACTATTCTTAAGAAATACATACTTTTGTTTATTGAGTTTGAAAATAATTATATATATTCGTTGTTCCACTGAACGCCATAAGGTCAATGACACATAAGCTTAGAAAACACTGGTCTAAAACATGACAATTGACAATACACTGAAGGAATGTAAATAGTAAACATTGAGGTTGGTATACCTGCCCGATTGTTCCCGAGCAAAAATATCCTTTGATTTGTCGTCAGGTGTATCAGTGCGCAGTTTGAGGTTGGACAGGCAACCGAAGGTGATCTCGTACAGGCGGGATGGCATATGAAGCCCTGTGATCATGGGCCGGTAATTGAGATGTCTGGAGCAGGCCTTCGACAGTCGACGCCCGTCAGAAAATACGGCCAAAGTAGAGACGTCTACAAAGCGCTGAGAAATTTTATAATGGCGACCCCCCGACCCGCTTAAAATGTTTGATCGCTTTTCTTTTCCGCTGTACTATTATACCTCACAAGATTTATAGCGGTCGCCTTTATATTGAAACGTTTATTAATTTAGGCATTCGTGGCTGATTAAATTATTTTTTGGCAGCGACGTTACCCTGATAAATTCAGAAATGTCGTATTGAGCAGGTTCAAAGTGGTGACCTTTACATTTTACATATTTTACAAGTTGTGAAAAAGTATTTAAAAAAACAACAATATAAATAACACAATGTAGGTAACAGAATATTAAAAGCTAGAAATATACAAATTTATTTTTCTAAATATCATGTTGGCCCTCATAGTAAAGTGTAGTTTCAATATAAGTTGTTTTACAATGACTACATGTAACTCAGTCACCTAATCTTTCTTCTCAAAGAAGGTTAGTAGTCAAAAATATTTGACTAGCAAAACACTTTTACAGAGCTGGGGAATCATTTCATGTTAAAAGGGCGCGTTCATTTACCTCTGATCTTTCTGATAAGACAAAATTAAATTCTTTAACTGTTGTTAACGCTATAAATTAAATTTTAAAAAATGAATTCCGTTTAAGCACCGAAAGTGAGTACCGAATTCCCTACTTTTGGAATAATTTCTATTTCATTAAGTTGATAAGAAGAAAAATATATAATATCATGGATAAAAATAAAAAAATCATTTGCGGGGTAAAAATTAAATACAGTAATTTAATAATTTTTGTGCTGATACGACACGGATACTTTGACAAAATACAACCAATAATGATATCATTTATCACTGTAATTCTTTTACCTTGTAATTGGTTCAAATGCCAGGTGTGTATAATTGACCATTTAGCTAGAAAACTCAACTCTAATTGGGTCAGTATTAAATTTATGAACTACATATATTGCTTGTAGCCTTGTATGAACTCATATGCTCGGTTCAGCGTGAGAAAATTCAAACAATTAAGTTCTGAAATTGTTAGGTCAACACAGGTTCAAAATTCGCTTTGTTTAGGACTTTTAAATTATTAACATTGATTGAGATGTAAGTTGTGTTAAATATTGTATATAGTAACATGTTACGTTATCAAAAGATGAAAATACACTATAAATGAGCCCTCAAAAGGTGAAGTGAGGAAGTAGCAAAATGGTAAAACTTTTCTAATGGAATTTTATTTCAAGTACAATCACGACTATAGTATATATTTTTCTTTTAAGGTGATAACATTATTTCGTTAGACGAAATTTTTTTTTTTTGATATTAATCAAAGTATCACCACAGTCAATCGAGACGTTTTTAAAATTCGAGTAAGCCATATTTTATCGTTTACGTATCTTCAAAATCTGTAATTTTTATCATTAAAAGAAATAACTTTTAACTTACGCGCCCTTAAAAATGTGGTTTATGTGAAAAATGATTGCTGCAAAGCGAAATCAACTTAATTATATTTTATTATAAAATCCTTAATAATTAATGTCTTTCTATAAAATAAAATAACAGATTCTTCGTTATCCTTTGTTGCTATATTATTAAAAGGAATTATTTACGAGGTTCTCAGAGGCAGCACAATATCTTCAGAGTATTCAATACACCTTACGATGGTATAATAATAATTTGAATTTTATATTCAATAGAAGAAAATATCCTAACAAAACGTTCATGGTATTTTCATTGCAGCATAAAAGAGTAAGTTAGATTCGTGGATTTAGTATCATTTTTACGAGAGGATCGCTTTTAAGGGGCCCAGTCGCAGGTGTATGGTGCCACAAGGCACGTTTCATCGCACACTGCTAATAAAAGTATCGCATTGTATTACGAATAACAAAACAATATTATACCTTGTCTTCTACGCCATTTTTTGACCACGTTTTCTGAATAATATGTGGATTGCTAGTAAAGTTAATCTATGTATTCATAAGTTTTTTCATGAAAACTGCTTGTAACTCAGTTGCTCAAGCTCTCTTTTTCGGAGGATAAAGGTAATAAATAACTCTCAATATTCTCTTTTTTAGCATAGAATCGGTGTAGAAGATTTTTAGACATCATCCATGCCTTCGAATAGAAATCTATATATCGATTGAGAATCTCGTTCTGAACCTGTTTTATTCTCTTAATATTGATGAACTTTGCATGCACCACCAAACGATACAGATCAACATTATTTTTAAATTGATTGAATTAATATTTACTTCGTAAAAATCTATTGTAATAAGAACAAAAAATTTCATTGTATTTTAGTTATACAAATATTATTTTACACTTGGTTTATAGCGATTTCAACTAATGTCCTCTGTAGTTTTGATGAAAACATAATCCGAAATAGCTATCGACCATTCGTAAAATAATATTTGTAATTCTAAAATACTTTAATCTTTTTTTTATTCCAATTTATCGTTTGCAGCGTTAAAACGTTATTTTGTTTTGTGCTTTAATTTTGTTTTGAATACGTATATGTCAGTATAACGTGCATTAAAATATTTTTTATTTGAATGAATATTGAAAACAATTAAGTTTGCTTAAGGATCCAAACCAATATTTATTTTACTGTCAATCTATAATTTATAAACAATTATCTAACAAATAAAAAGTCCACATATTTTTTTTTAAATATCGTCTTCGTTCTAATAAAATAGGTTATATTTATATACAAAATATATAAAAACAACTTAAAATTTCATTAAACAATGCATGTAAAACCAATTACAGGATACATACAAATTAATAGTAATGAAAGCTTTTAAGACATTATAGCTTTTAACTAGTGAAGTAAGTATATAATTAAAAACAAAGCTTTTCCAAAATATCATTTTTTACCAGAACTTATATGATGTGTTCTAGTAAATTGAATAAAAAGTAATTTAAAAAGATCGTTTGGTTCAGTATGCTTTAAAGCCGTACCACAGTGCGGTTTCAGGATATCAGATTTAAATATTTTTTGGCATTGGGGAAAATTTAAAATGATTTAAGCTTTACTGAATAAAATAAACGTTCGAAGACAAACGGCCATCCTGTTTCTTTATGTCCGATGCTTTATTTATTGTAATCAAATTCGGTCTTTACTCCAAATATCCAAGTTTCCACAATAAAAGCTCACCACGGTATAATAATAAATTAATACTTTTTTACTGAAGAAACGAAATCGTGAGGAGTTTTTTTTATTTCCTGTGCTAATTGTTGAATGAGAGAACAAAATATTAATAAACAAGAGAAAGAGAATACATAACTTCCATCGCTGTGACCGAGTGGTAACACTCACACACATTCTTTATATATACATGATTTTCCAATAGTTTTCAAAATTATATGTAGTCATAATATTATCTTACTACCAAGTATAGCGGTTATATCCCGGTCGCAATATTCGTTTATAGCAGGGATGCGCAACTCGCGGCCCTCGAAAGTTTTAAGCTAAAATGTAAATTTGGTACATTTAAAAAAAATAAAATGAAACGTATTTTACTTTTTCATCAGCTACATTCATAACGATTATGATAAGTGTCTTTCGAAATATACCTGTCCTGAACTTGATTTCAGAAAGCAGTGACTTAAGCAAGCCTATTCGGTGGTACATTCATTCAGGAATAAACGTTTTTGATGATGAAACAGAATCAATCGGTTCATAGAATTAGGATTACTGATGAAAATTTGAATGCGAGTTTGTGGCTTGATCCGACAAATATTAAGTCTCATTTTCAATAATTATACTCAAATTCGCAGACAAAAATTGCGGTAACTTTGAAAATATTTCACAGTAAAAGCACTTTTTCGCGGCCCTAGTAGAAAAAAAAGATTGTGCATGCCTGGAATAACATATTATTTTGGTATTTTATAATATATATACATTTTTAAAGTACCCCGGATGCCACCCGATCAAAACATATCTTAGAATTGAATGGCGAGTAAATTAATTTCCATAAAAAAGTAAAAGAACAGTGTTCAAAATAAAGACATAGAAGATGTATTCAGTTTACAAGATTTATTTTAGTATCACAAGTATTTCAATATTTTGAGAAACCGTGACTTTTCATATAATCGTTTATTTTTACAGAAGCATGGAATGCTTATAAAATCTGATAAATATTTTTATTTCAAATTTAAAGCAGTAAACATTTGTATTTAAAAACAGCCAATGAATAAAAGCTAATTATATTCACTGTCATATCCAGGTATACGGTTAAAATAATAATTAATAATATTTAAAGATAATATGCCACGTTGTATAAAATCCAGTTAATTTTGATGTCATAAATTGGTAAACGTAAATTAAAATAATGATAGAATATTAATACAATAAATACAGTTTGCGTAAATGACATTTTTTTAAACATACGTTCCAAATGAATATTTGCAATCATAAATTTTAGAAGGTATTTGAACATTGTATAAGAAATAGCCAGCAATATTTTTTTCCAATTTAAAAAAAAATGTAGACAGCAAAACCGGCCTTTTGGTTTTTTGTTTTTTTTTTAAATTTGTCAAAGAAAGAATATTCTAGAAGCTTAAATTTTTTTCCTGCGTGTATTCTCAATTTGTCAAATGCAAGCAGTAAATATTCCGTCAACTGAAAACCCTTTACGAATACCGTTGAAACATTGACTACTAAATAAGAAAACCGGCTACCTTACGAATGATATTTTTTTAAAAAGATAGTAAGCAAGTTGAGGAATATTGATTTTACAAGCATAACAAAATACACTTTACCTAATAAACACTTTAAATTTGTGTTTAAAAACATAAACGAAAAATATAAATTTACGAATTAATTCAAATATTATTAATAAAATTATTCGTCTACTCAACGGGAATACGTAATATTATCATACATTCGGGTTGTTCCCGCTGCATCAAATTGCGTATTTTAAATTTATTTTCGACGACAAAAGCTTTAGGAAAAATTAAATTGAATTTTTAGAGCGATAGCTTTTCAATGAACGTTAATGAATTGATGAGTTTGTTGAAAATTCACTGGATTGGAATTCACACGCACCCCAAACAGTTTGCTTATCGATTATCCAGTCAACAAACAATGTGTATAATATATTACGGATATGTATTTTTTTTCAGAGAACTAGACTGTTTTAAAATTTAATTTTAAAATAAAATTTTGTCGTTGTTTTATATATTTTATTATAAAATAAACGTTTAGTACTAAAGGTACTTTTTTATTGTTCTGTTGATTATCTCCAATTCAGACAGCTTAAAATAAAACGTGAGGTTTTTAAAGTATTTAAAATTTATAAAGCTAATATTTTTTTACTTGAAAATAACTTAAAATAAAAAGTATATTCGGTAGATTATAAAATATAAATTAAAATAGAGGTTCTTGTTAAACAGTTCAACAACAAAATGTTCCGTTAGTATTTTTCTACATTTGAGGTGGATATAGTTAAAAAATTGATAAGTAGATGCGTTTATGTACAATATAATGTTGGAGAATTTATTACCGACAGTGGCTTTCATTTCGGCAGGTGTGAACGGATTCTTCTGAACAAGAATATTTCGAACACGAACTTTTCGTACAAAATACTCCGTACACGGATTATTCTGAACAAAATCTTCCATACACACACACACGCTGCCGTACATAGAATACTCCGAAAATAGAATACTTCGTATTTTTTTTTCGTTAAGAATATTGTTTTATTTTATAATTAATATCTTATGTCATACATAGGTGCTAAAATATCAGGTTAGGAACAAGCAAAAGTTTAAACTATAAATATACTATAAAGTGGCTCTAACAAAACTTTAATCATGTTTTTCTTTTATATATAATATTTTTTTAAATTGATTGAATTATTCTTTTCTTTCAATTAAAATTTGGTATTTTTTTAAAAATTATATAATATTTAACTTATATTCTAATTATTATATATATTTATTATTGTATATTCTTATTATATTTATATCGGCTGTAGAAAGGAAAAAGGACGTAACACACAGTTTTCCAAAACAGGCTTTTTTCGATAATCACAATGTATCAAACTTGATACACGTTCTATCAAAAAGATGCCGAATTAGTATCTAAATTTAGCTTTTAAGTTTGAAAAAGATGACCTAAGAAAAAAGACTTGAATAAAAGTTTTTCCTCGACAATTTCATTGATTAATATTAGATTATGTCAATGAAACACCAGTTTAGAGGTCTCCATGCACTTCAAGGTTCTGTATAATTCTTAATTTGCATATGATCCAAAATCATCAAAACACGTTTCTTGCGCCTCCTGTAAAATTTGATATGTGTGGGTTACGTCCTTTTTCCTTTCCACAGTCGATCTATATATAAATATATTTTATTAATTTAAAAGGGTTAATTTTGATGTGAGCTTAGATTCAACAACGAGTAAAACAGATCTTTACATTACAATGGTTGTTGTTACACTTGGTTATCAAATTATTAACGTACAAAATGATATTTAGAGTTTAATTTAAAGTTGAGTCGTTAGATTCGGATGGCGTAGTTCTGCATTATATATAAATACTGTGTTTTTGTATAAAACAAAAGCAATTCTTTAAAGGAAAACTACAAACTATCAAAAATATTTGAACATTTAAGACAAGACTTACGTGAACTTTTCCTGAAAATCCATAAAACTAAAGTCACTGGTGATAGAGGTTTAGTATTTGAACAAATAACGAGTGTAGCACTGCCTCACTCAAAATGTAAACTGCTATATATTTTTTTTTTAACATAAAACTATTTTAAAATTATCAACATTATGGCAAAATGTAGGAGGGAGAGATTTATGAGGAGTGTAAAATAAATAGTATTTCGGCTAATACATTAATGCTCATGGTTGAGTGCACGACTGTCCTCTAAAGACAATCTGTCTCAGAACATCTTTCTCTCTAGTTATTATCAACCATACTCTTGAACATCTCTTTTGATCTCCCATGAGAACGTGGCTTCAAATACTCTAGTCATAGGTTCATCGTATCTTCCAGCGTGACCCGGACATCTGAGTTTACTTGCATTCAAGATTAGAACCGTCGATAGTCTAATAATAACATTTAGTAACTGATTTGTTGTTTTTATGTCACATCAAAAACAAAGACAAAAAAAAAGATTTTAGCTTAAAACGATTGTATGATGACTGAGAATTTTTAAATCTATTTTCATAGTATAAAGTTATATGTAAATATATTAGACAATAGCAGAGTTTTAAAAAAATATGATAATACAAGTTGTCGATGTTGGACTATAGACATATTGAATTTAAATTGAAATTTGTTCGAAAGCATTAGCGTTCTTAAGGATACATTTATTTCATCAGTCGAAGGAGTCTACCGAGAGGTATGTTTACAAAACTAATGAAATAGTCTTGCTTTCTCTTTCTCTTAATATTACCCATGAATAACAATTAGTTTGACGATAATTATGCAAGTGCAGTTACTAGTGCGTTCTTGGTTAACAATTGAAACCGGAAAAGATTTTTTTCGTGGGAAGAAAGCAAGATTTCTTCAAGTATCTCTTTCGAAAATTTTGGTTATCTTACTTTTTTAGTATTAGTAAAATATAAAATTTGAATCGTTCAAACTATGTACATTCTCACAGTCAGTTCAAGTTCATCCGTGCACTTGAATTCCTGAAGATGCCGAAAGGCGAAACCCGGGTCGTTAGTGACAAAATCTGTGAGAATGTACATAGTTTGAACGATTCAAATTTAATATTGAAATTCCACCAAGCACCTTCAGTCGAAATCTTCAATTAGTAAAATATAATGTTACCGTCATCAATAATTCTTATGAACTATTCTTCTTATAATAGTTTGTGTTCTTAACATTGAAGGATTATTTTCTTTAACGAAATAAGAAAAAAAAATGTATATGATCTGAATAGTGACGTAAATATTTCTAACGATATCCTTACCAATTTGTCAATATTTACACATTTCATTTACAAAAGAATCTTCGAAAAGTGTCCAAATGAGCTCCGCATAATTAGCAAAGTAAAAACGAACCGAGAATGATTTTAAGAATACGGGACTTGATTGTATTAATATAAAGAGTAATAGGTATCCGAAATCGGAAAGTTCATAAATATCAATCGAATGTATTATAATTACTACATATGTTATACTAATAGATAAATACTGATTTTAATTGTAAACGTTTTGCTACAATAACAGTTAGAAATTAAAGTGAATTTAGTGTATCTTACCAATAACTTTGTGATGTTAAGTACGATTCTTTCATGTAAAAGACATTTCTTAGAAAAGCTGTAAAATGTCAAATTATATATATATACATACATAAGTACTGAAATCAGCCATTTTATTCAAACAACTTTGTAAGTTTTACGCTCAAAGAGTATTTTGAATTTTAAAGGCTATTGTTTTGTAATGATATTAAATTTCGCTCGTAGACTTTTGGTGAGCATTATGAATAGGCGCTTTGCCGACGACGAGGTAGAAATACATTGCTTTTAATATCTCATCATACTAGAATGGATGTAACACCAATAAATAGAAGACTCTTAATAAGAAACGGTATTTTTTTCACACGAAGCCTGTTGAATTATTCATGACATCCCTATAGCTAAGTGGAAACAACTATTTAGATATATTTGACTGCGGTGGTCAGTCGATATCACTTATTATTTTTTTGATCGACGTATACATACATATATATATTAAGGTATTCTTAAATGTCTATGGTATTTTAAATTCCATTAGGTTCAGTGAAAAGATAGGTTAAGTAACCATAAAATATACCATATAAGCCACTCTAAAACGGTATGATGTGTTTGTTAAAATAATCTTTTTTTTTATTTTAAGAGCATCTCAATTTATAGCAAACAATTATTTATTATTATAATTTATCAGAAGGCAGATTCATGATGGCTAATATTTACTCCTCACAAGCACACACTCTCTGTTGCTGAGCTACATGTTAAAATAACCTTGTTTTTTATTGGATCAAAATTGTATGTTTAAGCACGTAAGTGCATGGTTCAAAATCAGTCCCGTGCAGTTCTGCTCGGGCCATGAATGTGAAGGGTAAACTCCTTTTTTTTCTGTCGATAGCGTTGTGGAAGGCGGCCATTAAACGTTGGCTGCATACAACGGGTGGTGGTGGGAAACCAACTTGCTAAAAAATATAAAACCGTATTAGTAAGCTGACTAAATATTATAAAATTATTTCAATCATATGTGATTTTAATATTTCACGGATGTATACTAAAAAAATGGAATGATATATTAGTATTGTTTTTAATACTTGGTCATCTCAATTTCAAAACCTACCTAAAGACCATTTTTGTTTTTTTCAAATTTTGATGCCAACTTGTTCTTTATTTTAATATCTATACAATTAATAAATTTTCGATTTAAAAACCTCTCTAAATACAGATAAAACGCATTTTAAAAACGTGTTTAGTCTTAAAACCTACTCAAATTTAAAAAGCCCACTGCAGTTTTTTGCACTTTGCCAACAATTTTGGTTTTTGGAGTTAGGTTGGTTTTGAAACTAAGGCGCTCACTTGTTTCATTTGGTTCACAATTTTCTACTCATATTATAATATTTAAATATTTTTATTAAATTTAACTATTTGATGCTGAAAATATAAATAAATTCAAGATAGGCAGGCAAACCAAGACGAACACATATTGTAATTATTAAACAATGAATGTTGATTGTTGTTTAACTTCATTTCATAATAGAATTTCATTGGAAGGCTTGTACTGATTAGATCCCAGAAACTGGCAAAGTGAATCATCAACATTCAGTAGATACTCGAACTTTGGAGTTGGAAACACGAGCACGTGTCGTATGACAGTTACGTGAAATGTTTAGACGTACATATTATTGCAATAACAATACAATGGAGCTGCTACGTAGAGTGGTCCTATTCAGGCTACGTCCGAGATAGCTGGGTGGCGTCGTAGCTGCATTCGCTATTCGCGGCGGATGCAGCAGACACAATCGCGACTCTCACCAGCATAACGCATTGTGTGAGCTTTCGAGAGAGACGTTGTTTATGAGATGACAGGGTGAAAATGTTTTTTTTTAATAAAGAAAAAAAGATTTCAGCTTATTAAAAAGTACTTCTTAGATTTCAACAGTAATCGATATTTATAAAGATAAATATTATAAATAGTATTCAGGAAACACTAGCTCCACTTTTATGTATACACAATATTATAGAATATAGTTCTATGCTAAATTATCTATGACAACTTGTAACAATAAACCTTTCAACTAAACCGATATCCTTCTCCTTTCTCACTAGTTCAAATTGAGAGTTCAAATCGAAAGGTCGACAGCCAAGTAGAAACTTCTCGATACTCACATCGATATCATTTTGATTAATAAAATTAAGTGATTCATTTATAAAGTGCAACTTATATGACATTAACATTACGCAGTGATAAAATTTACTATGAAATGATTGTGAGAATGTCTACCAAATAAATGACAATTTTATTGATAAATAAGATACAAATTTTACTTTTACTTTTATTTCACATTTTTTTGTATGAACTAGATTTGTTTCGTTTAGCGAGGGATAATTTTCAAATTTAATGTAAAACTAGTAATAAAAAGAACATATTTTAGTGAAATAAGTACTACGGATCGTGTTTTATGTATTATAAAAAAATATAAAATCAATCCCCCGAAAATTAAAAACTTTAAACCATTAAAATCCAAACTATTATAGAAAAGATAGAAGGGAAAATTAAATTAAAAGATTTATACAATAAATGCTTATTCACAGATAAGTGTCCACGTTTTTCTTTAATTATTCTATCACATCACCCTTTATAATTTTGTCAATAATAGCAGCTATGTCCTAGTGATTTATGTCCCATTTAGATCAATATCAAATTTAGATTTTTTACATTTATATTTGAGATCGTTTATATTAGTGATTTTTCTTCTCAGCGATTTGATGTTGAGTGAAATATAAAAATTCTTACCGAGTTTATCTCGTATGATTTCCTTATTTCAAAATTTTTGGCACATTGACCTTAAATGTAGTGATTATTTTTTGTTTTATTTCTAATCATACATCAAGTAAATGTTATTACTCGATAGTAATTCATTTATGGTCTTTATTATAAATGTACTATATAAATATTTTTTATACCATCCGGAAAATCTATAAATTTATGTAAAAAAAATATTATAATTTTCAATTTTAAAAGATTGAACGTGCGTACGTGTTAAATATACTAACTCAAATATTCACTCAAAAAAATCTACTTCGAAACTGATACTTTTATTTTAATAATTTTACTATGATATCACTTTAGCCACTCCAAAAGATAAATGTATTGTTTGCAGACTATTGTATCAATTTTGTATCGAACTTTATCATTGAAACAACCTTCAACAATATAAAATATATTTTATGTACTCAAAATATTTGTTATTTTTTGTACATAAAATATTGTCTCGTGGCGACAAAGCATTAAAAGTGATACCCATTGATATATTTTCTATAGACCAAGCTCGACATGAAATGTTAAAAACAAAAGACATCGCTCATTTTATCCAATCAAATTAAATAAGGGAATATGTATCATCATATTGATCTTTCAGTTTATTAGTAAGACAACTTCGACAAACCGAAATTGGAGTCAAATATGCAGTTACGGAAAAAATTTTGCGCTCTATCGAGTTCCTTAATCTGATAATTAAATAAATGCTCACCCTACTAAGCTTCTAAAGAACTTAACAACATATTGATTTTGTCTGATTCATTACAGTCTGTAAATGTCTGTCGATAAGATGTATTTACGATGATCGTCTGAGAATTGCTTTTCTCATTATCTTAAGATACATATTTGGAACAGTCTGACAAATGAACAGAACGATTGATATATATATATAGACAACGAAACATAGAATGATTTCAGCTAATGCAAGGTGAAGAAGTGACTTGGTATATTTTTTTGTTGACAAAGAGAACATATTTAACTATATGTACGCACGTTGGGAGTCTTATAGGTGTGTATACGACTGCATTACAAAAGTAGTTTTCGTCAATTTTCTGTGTAAGAATAGTGCTATAGTGGTATAAGAACCGACATTGAAATTACAAAACAGCTTAGAGACTTAGCTAGAGTCTGACAGAGGTGCGTATATGATTTTTTTTATTATTTATAATCATCGACAACTGCTTCCAGACTTGGTAGCATATTATAAGAAGGCCTTATGTAAGTGTAGCTCTCACTTTAAAGTTGTTTGAACATTGAATATTCTTCTTTTTTTAATGTGTTCACTGTCATTTGAGCTGAGTTTCGCAAACTGTAAATAACTGTCGCTTTTGAAGCATTCTTAGTTATGAATAGGATTTATTCCCAAATATTCCAAATTTAAATTTGTTAAAAAGATCAAACTGCACTTCGACTCGATTTATTTCTATTAATCCTTTTTTGCTTAATAGAAAAATTCTTTAAAAGTCTATTTTTTTGTTATGAAAAAAGAAAACAGTACAAAGTATCCGTCATACTTAATTAACAAGTGAAGCAAGAATGGATAACATTTAAAAAAAACCATATACATACAATCACGGCATTTGCATAAATTATCTGAAAATATGTTCAAACTTTGAAGCTCAATCTTTTCATTCTGGAAATTTGCAGTTGGTTCCCTTTTGTTTAACTCAACTTAGTTATTTAGTGGAAAATAATTATGTAAAAAACGTTGGTAAATTTATTTTACATTTTTTAATAAAGGTCACTACCGAAATATCACGTGATGAAAATATAAATCAATACGGGAATATTTATACAAAATTATGCATAAAAAATATAAGATATAATTAAATAAAAAAATATGTGATGTCGAGTAATTTTTATGTTCTGTTCGGGTATAGTAAGTGAACTGTGTAGTAAAGCTGTGCAGTTTCAAAGCACCAGTGGCGCGGAATGGGGAGATATGATAATAAAAAAGCTTCATTCACTGACAGGTGTATAAATGCTGATATACATTTACTGACCCTCTCAGCTCTGGCCATAAAAAAGATATTTATTGATTATACGGATGTGAAGGGATTAAATTTATTATTTGACCTAGTTAATGTTTATAGGCATCAGATACGCGTGAGAAAATTGTTGAGTACAGGATATCAACAAATATTGAATATTTATTTATTGCTAAAGTAAATATTTTTTACCTATCATTTCTTTTATATTGTGAAGTATATATATATTCTAGCTAAACATTAAAAACACCTTAAGCCTATGTTAGTTGAACGCTTGTATGTATTACCAATTAAAAAAAAACCTTTGCAAATACTATCAGTGGAAAATAAAATATTTTTTCAACCATCACCAGGAAGCAATGCGGTAAAATATTGTTGAGTACCTACTTATAAGATTTAAAGATTCAAAAAAAGAACGTTGATAATGATATTTTAAATCATATAAAGCAAACAATTACGTTCAGTACATACAAAAATAAATACAATGGATTATAAAGAGTTTGAAATTAAAATAACACTTTTTATACAGTTATATAATTTACAACATTATATTTATACGGCACCGTTGTTTTTATTATCACTACGAATCAGAGAAATAAATTATTTAAAATATTTACGACTGACTTGCCTATTCTGTCCACTTTGGGTACAAACTTGATACTTAGACATAGTATACCTGTACAGTTGATTGACGAGATTCAATAAAGTGAAGTTTTCACAGGTCAAGTGAGCAGACTTAAGTTGCCAATGAAGTTTTTTTTGAACGAAGTAAGGGTGATAAATTTACTATGTATCATTAAATCGTATTTTTAAAATTCATTGGTTATTATATCATTAATATTAGTTTCACAGTGAAACTCGTGATAAGTAATTATACTCTAGTGTTGATTTAACGGCAAACTTATTTTGTTTGGACTTTTTGAGATGGAAATTTCTGTTCATAAATAAGATGTATTTGAAAAAGGAATGCAAAGTCGAAATCGTTAAGTTGTGTTGTTTTGGATGCAGTCAAAGTCAGAGCCGCAAAAAAATCTACAACTCATTTTTGTAAATTAAACCAAAAATATATGTATATTTGAGTAGATATAAAAAACACGCAAAGAGTATTTACACAAAATTATGTGTCGTTTTTTAAAACCAAAATAGGAGTAGGGGGGTTTTTGCAACCCCACAGTTCTGCATTGAAAGCAAAATGAAAATATAAAAATATATATTTGATTTGAAAATTTCCAAATGGAGATTTAGCTTTGGACCGTAAGATTAAATGTCACAGCGTTACTGTACGAGCCATGGTCATTTAAGGCAGAGGAATTGGATATTGACCAAGAAATAAATAAATTGAAGATAATATTACAGCTGTATTAAAATTATATTTGATAAGTTGTTTTAGCTGATTTTGTGACAAATTGTGACAAATGTTTCGTCTCTTCGAAGGTGCTTCTCAAAAAGGTGAATTGCGTGTCACAATTTGTAACTTGATCAGTAGAATAACATATTTATCAAATGAACTTTTATTTTAATACATATATTTGCCGCGATTTTTACTAATAATTTCCAAAGTTTATTTGGTGTCTATTTGTTTTTATTCTGACAAAAACCTGCTTGAATATTTTCATTTGTCTTTATTTATTCGAATAAAGTTGTGAAAATCGATATGTGGTGAATGTTAATAGAATAAACCAATATGTGTTTTATTTTGTAAACTTAAGGGTACTAACATTGAAATTTAAAGTCATTAAAAGCAAGCGGGTAGGTGGGGAGTTGGAGGCTTCTAGAATCTATCAGATATAATTGAATTTGCTTCCCGCACTTTGGAACATACGTTTTATCGATCGACCTAATGAATATACTCCCAAAGTCCATTATCAAGGGTGCTAATGTCAAACGTTGAGTGGCAAGGGGAAATGTTCAAGTACATTTATGAACATACATAATTATACACAATACATGTTCATATACGTCAGTGGTCTTCAAAATTGAATAAGTACTGAGTCTACTTTTGATATATTAATTATTTTAGGGTATGCATTTGCTTTGAACCATAAATGAGTCAGTGGTTTTAATTGGTAGCTAGAAAGCTACGAATTCGGGTACTTAAGTTAATTGAAAACATGTTTTCATTTTTTATGAATGATTCAATGATTTGATTCCAATTTACAGAATCGATTAAGAGTGCATGAGATTATAATTGTATTTCGTAAAATGATTTATTTAAAACAGTACAATTATTGTTTTTATAATCTTCTTTCTCGTATGATAGACGAAAATACTTTTTAATTTATTTTATATAATAATACTTACGGTCAGCTATTATTATAGTTGATTCTTTGGTCAAATGGTCTATATTATAAACTACAGTGACGGTGCTCACGTATTTGAATCCTAGTACGGACAATTTTTATATATATTTTTTCATTCGATTTCTGAATTTCTGTTCGAAAGCATGGATGTCTGTGATGTCTGAAATTCCTTTCTCCATCCATTCAAACGTAAAAAACAGGGCATGGATAAAAAGATCATCAAACCACCTTTCCTGTTCTAACCCATTCTTTCTATTCTCTTCTCTCTTCAAAAAAACAAGAAGTCGATCAACTCGTTCTCGTAGAAAACTTCTGTGGAGATAAGCTCCACAAGTAGTCCATAATATGTACTACAGTGGAAGCAGACACGGTTTAAATAAATAAATAAATATAGAAAATGGAGGACCAAGCAGAATGTAGGAGACTTATAGAGGCGGCAAAGTTTAATACGAAACTGTAAAGTCTGAGTAAAATCATAGAGTCTGTGCAATAATCATTTTTTTACGATAAAATTAATCTAGAAAATTTGTCTTGTGAGATGGCAAAAAGCGACAAGTAAATATTGAAGGCTTTACAATATCACTGAAGCCCAATTATAAAATGTGTGCTCTGAATTCATCTCGGTTTGAAAATGCCAAAATAATGTTTATTGATGAAACAAAGCTATATATCGTACATATAACCTACACCGTACTATAAATTGAAATTATAATGACAAAAGGTAAATCACCTGTTATGCGTTAATGAACTAAAAACTATGTTTTGTATATAGACCCATGTGATCCTAAGCCCTCAATTTGAATTATATTTCTCACACAATCTCCGCCAAATTCTATCGCGAACCATCGGCGTATCCAATTGACAGTTTGAATATCACTGATAAATACGTAACCTGATTAGTAGGTATGCATAGCATTATTATTTCACCGGTAGATAATATTTTGATTTAATCAATGACCAAATTGATAAACAGCAATTATTTTTACTCATACACCATAACATACAATGAATATATTTACGGTTAACATTTGCTGAAAATTTTCTAGTGTTGATTATCAGTTTTTTTCATTGTTAGGTATTTTGCCAAAAGTCTGCTTAAAAGGACACTTTATGATTTTTCACGTCCATACAAATTGTAAATGATGTGTGCGTAATTAGTTAGTCAACTTGAAAATTCTATTATTTTCTCTCTCGCATGGCTGAATGTTTTTATAATTTCACATTTGAAAATTTCAGTTAGTCAATTAGTTAGATAAGTTTTGTACATTTTCCAGTGATATTCAACTATGTGACTTTATAATTTGACATAGAAAGCACCTTAAATATATAAACACTTCCTGATGACATTAAAAGTTATATAAAAAAAAATATAACCGGTGATCCAAGTGTATCATTTTAATCTAAAAATACATCTACCCAAAATGATTTTAATTGAGAATATTTAAGTCACTTATTATAGTTTTTTAAGCACACTTAGCTAATACAACGTTAGCGTTATTGAATCAAATATATTAGCACTCAAATTTTAGATTTCATGATGCGCAGTGAATTACTTCACACGGACTGACTGTTTTTTTGTAAATATAATACATCTAATATATAAAAATGAATGTTTGTTTGTTCGCATTTTATGCATTGCCACACCGCTCATCCAATTTCAATAAAACTGTTACAAAATTTTTGCTCACACTTCCGGGAAGGTTATAGGAATAGTAAAATCAACTTATAGTTGGTCTTATATATAAAAATCAATGTTTGTATGTCTGCCATACAGTTCATTTTGACAACGTATGCTTGCACTTGCGCGAAGGTTATAGTACAATTAACTTACAGTTGGTGGCGCGTGCGTCGCACCATAGACAATTTGCAGTCAAACATCAAACAGACAGAAAAAAAAATCCATGCATTTCAATAAACACAATAAAACACAAACATTTTCTTTCTTTGAGAGACATTGCAACCCTTGCCGGGAACCGGCTAGTATATTATATTTTCAGACACTGTATCTTAAATATTATTGAATGTCGAATTTTGTGAGAAATACATATAACCTGAAAATTTTTAGATGCTTTTTGAAAGCATAACCTCTTTCTGACAAGGTGCTTTATTATGTTATGCATTATTTAAATGTGTATAAGATATATAAATGTTATAAAATAATGAATATGAATGAGTGAAATAAATTCTGTAGATATATATATCTTTTGTACGGAATGTGAAAGGTTACAATTTGAAATACATAAATTGTCCGCACAATGGCAATGTCATGTAGCTTTCAAAATTTTACCGGCATTATTTTACCAGAAAGCACCGCCAGAACAGTAGCGTGTAAGGAACGAAGCTTAAAATCACTCCACCGTCGTAAGGAAATAAAAAAACTTTTGGCGAAAAATATAGTGAAAACTCAATAGCACATGTTTTAACAGGTAAAGATAATTTATAATTTAACGGGAAAATTTCTCCATATTTTTTTTATGCAGTTCTACATTTTAAAAAATATTACCAAACTCAGTTGGCTATTTCATTATGTAGATCAGGGTTTCCCAAACATTTTCTGGAATGGAACACTTCGCAAGTCCGGAAAATATAACGGAACACTTAGCTGAATTTTTAAGATTCTTTTTAACTGTGTTGCAGCGTATACAACCATTCCAATTTTTTTCGGAACACCTACTCTGGCTCCGCGGAACATAGATTGGGAAACCTTGACGTAGATAAACGTTTGTGTTATTTCCTTAAGTGCTATATAATTGATATACCCTTAAAAATACCAAAGTATGAATTTCTACAGTTTTTTATAATTATCAGCCGTTTATCATAATTTAAAGTTTCTTTCTCAGTGGCTTAAAAATAAAATTTATATATTATCAAATATTTGTATTTAAATTATAATACAAGCCATTGTAAATTAAACAGAAATCGTTTCCAAAAATTGATTTATTAGCATAAAGGTTCTTTCCGAAACTAAGATTTTATGAACACTTTAAGAAAACGTGAACGTTTCTATTTCTTTATTGATGACGGTTGCTTATTTTTTGCTTTCTTTCTTCTTTCAAAAGGTTTCTTTAATAAAATAAATGTAAATAATGATTTATAAGCAAGACGTCTAACCGGAAGACATTTGAAGAGAATTTTATCATACCTTTATAATTACGATTCAGACTAATATGTTTCGTAACATCTTGAGAAATATACATTTTATCATTATAAAACCTCAAAAGAAAAATAAGAAATAGTTATGCCTTTCCGTCGAGATTAAAAAGAAAAACATTTTTCTTACATACATTTTTAGCAAACACCAAGTTACACCAGTTATCAAATTAGTATTGTATTTTGTATGTATAACAAAGAGTTCATGTGACGTTACTGGGCATAGCCCTAAGGGTATTATTAGTGAGAAGGATATAGGAATGATGACAGGTCAGGATTTGAGAGGATTTTCACATTTTTTTTTCACAGAAATTGATCGCAGGACCATTGTGTTTCTGTCACGTGGTTGTGAAAAGGCTTGTGTATTATTTTTATGAACTACAAAATTCTTTTGCGTCTAGTACAAGTATTTATAAATCTGTCAGGTATTGTAAAAATGATAGGAATGTAACTTTGTTGGCATAACCTACTCTTTTGTGAAAATAAATACAAAAAATTGAATATATATTTTATACAAAGCTTACATTTTTCGTACGGGAACAAATACAATGATGTTATAATTTTTTACTTTTAGGATTTTACACTTTGAATAAACAATTTATTTTAACTGATTTCACTCATTGCGAGAATTATAAGCTGATGAAAATGTAAATAAATAAAGGATTATAATTTAAAAAATATAGTGTAACAAATACTTGGTAAAACAAAATATGAAAATGTTTTTATCATTCATTTCGTTATTACGATATTTGTTACTGAAATTATAAATTGCGATGAAAAAAACCCATTTGTTAAGGTTAATTTATGAATCACTTTTGAACTCAATGTACTTTAGTTCTTTATATCTTTCCCAAGTGATTTATGATTTGGTCTTGTTTTGATTGCAAATTGAAGGTAAATCTGAAAGACTTTCTCAATATTTCAATAATAGGTAATTTATTGGTATTACTTTGCAATTTTCTTATGTCCTTTTACCAATCTAAATTCGTACGCATTACCTCGTAAGAGAAGTTGCGCAGTTGCATCTGTATGATTAGAATTATCGAAAGGTGCTTCTATTTGACATATGTAATACTTAAAAACGCATACTTTTCTGTACCATGTTTTCTGGATCGTTTTCTCAAAATGATTATATATTTATGCTTTATCTCCCGCAACTGCTCAATCCAGTTGAGAATTCAAAATGTAGTTTTTCTGTGGAGTATGTTCTTTTTCTGAGATTTTTGCATTGTGCATATGTTTTGTTTACAAAGCATTATATCACAGAGCACTGACAAGGCTGATACCATTAATTGAATGTTAAATGTCTATTGTATGTTTGTAGTAGACAGGTTTAATCCAGAACACAGTTAGTGTACGACTTTGAACCCTCTAATGTCTAATATTTGCTTGGCATTACCGTATCGCTACATAACACAATGCTGAGAGCTGAATTTGTAGACTATGCTCATAAAGGGAGTTAAAAGGACGACTCTTACCCATACGCCCTAAAATGTTTAGCACATTAATTAAACAAACAATGAGTTTTACAAATTATATTCTTTAAACACGTCGATCGTTTTATCGTTATAGACTATGTATATCAGCCATTCTTTGCTCAAAATCGCAACTGTAGTAATATGAATATCTTTAAATTCTATAGAAATACTATCTCAGGTAAGTACAGTTGACCGTTTTTATAGTTTATTATAATGTACACAATTGTTTTGATTTTATTTTTTGTAATTGTATTCGACCTGACATGCACATTTGTACCAAATATGTAGCACGGGTACATTAAACCATACTCACTATTGCTACATCTTACCTGGGTGAAGTCACTACGACATGATTGGAACATGGAAAAATTTCATGATTGGAACTCTCAATAGCGGCAGAGACCATTCGATATTTTCGTGCCGCGCCGAGTTGCTTTAAATTCGCTTTGATTTCGTCAACGTAAGACATAAAGTAACAATGTAGAACGATTTTGCATAAAACATTTATGATTGTGACATTTTGATGTATAGCAAGTTCAGTAGCGCTTTAGACGCCTTCCCCAAACCAGTACTTGTTAGACCTACACTCCCGGGAAACTCAGTTTTAGGCAACGCGCTTAAATATAATATGGGAATACCCTTCTACAGAACCGGTATCGTGTTTTGCTTCAATTTATTGGGCCAGTGCCGCTCCTTTATATAATTAGAGTTGGAAAGCCAACACGGCATGACTGATTGAATTAATGTGTATTTATGACGTCCATACGTCAAAAAACGGCTATTAGAAAACATGTTATTTATTATTAATCTTTTTTTTAACTAAGTCATAGCTTAGATATAAAATTGATCGAATCTTGGAGTATATCATCATAAACAGGTAGCATAGATTCAATAATGGAACAGTCGTTTTTTATACGAAAATAAAAAAAAATGTTTCCAAGAAAACGATGAATGAAGAAAATAATGAAAAATAATTTACACACTTCGATTGAACTTAAAAAAATAACAATGGTAAAAACCACCTGGGAATTCAATGGTTTTAACTGTAATTTCTTTATTAAAATTATGTTTTTATGACAATAGTATTTTTTCAAGTAGTTGATAAATGATAAGCGTCTGTTATTCATCAACCATACTTGCATGTTCACTATATAAATAGGACTTATTGTAAAAATATTAATAAAAAGAAATAGCAGTATTATGTTTAAGAACAAATTCTATTATGTATAAAATAATTTCAGATTATAGCATTGAAACAAATCGTAACCGATTCGTGAAAAATTTACAAATTTTGTTGAAATTTCATATTGTTGTTTTTCTAAAAACCATACCATACGTTTATTAATGCCGTGTACATTAAATAATCTTACTAATTGGTTTGTTATAATACCGACTTACCCGAAAGCTACGAAAATGACACAAAGTAAACTTATACATTTTGACAGTGACAAATTTGCTTTTCTATCAATTTTATCATTAAGGAGGATTTTATCATAACCAAGAAGATTGATTTAAAAATAATGTATTTTTAAAACATTTTGTTCGCTACAAAATATATTTTCTCAAAAAATTCACATTACAAATAAGCGTACATAAAAGAAAGTTGAACTAATTACAGTATTCTGAAAATTGATATCTTTGTGTAATACATAACTTTATAGGCGGTGAAAATGTTTTGTCAAAAACGTTGAATCGGCATGAAAATTGTTTCATGGGAATTAAGAATACTATATCACATCAAAATATGAACTCGTAATTTCTGGTTAAAAAAGAATTTATAGATTGAAGCCCAATAAAATCAATCAATATTTTTGATTATTTGTGTATTATAAGTGTTAAAAATTTAAATTTTCATTTCATCGTCAAAGCATGTAAAAAGTGTTCAGACTGTAATAACAGCCAACTATAACACTTTAGTTATAACATAAGTTAAATATGTCCACGAGTAGACTTTTATAGAATTACTAGCTGACCCGGCATGTGTTGCAATGCCACTCAAAGAAAGAAAGTGTTTGTGCTTTAATTCTGTTTATTGAAGTGCTTTTGGATATATTTTGTTTTTTTGTCTGCTGTGTATATGAATAGATCTGAAGTTTTTTCAACGCGTGAGCAGGCCAGATACAGCTCTCCATGTGAGAAGCATGGATGTTTAAAATTTAGTCCACACACTTGTAGCGATTGTCCAAATGCGAGTCGCACCGGAAACTGCAAACATTTAAATTCAAACGGCCTATCTGTCGGAATTATTGGAATGCTTGGCAACAGTACATCATATCCTTTAAATTTTCCATTTAAAATTGTAGCTCAGATGATACTGTTCATTACTTTTTCACTGAAAGCCAGGTACCGTTGCAAAGTCGTGGTGGATTTATATTTCGGAGAAGAATGATAGGTACGCCAATTTTCAGTCTTAAAACGTGCGGTAGCATGCCTGGCAAATCAAGTGAGTTTAAGAATTCAGTTGGATAATTGACAACTTCGTCTTGATCAATTTATAGTATCGATGAACTTATACGTTGTTTCTTTTCCTGGTATTTCGTTTGGAATCCTGAAGTTGATGGCATTATTATCGTTGTTTTTGACTGCTAATATAACACGTTCACTGAGCCACTGATGATTTTGTAATTCTGTGCGATATTTGGGAAAACTTTGTGCATCAATTCGCTTATGGTTCCTGTAATTTTACAGAAGCTTGGTGGCAATATGTGGATTCATCGATTTCCATTTTTCCATTCCCAATATCCGACAATTGTTTTTTGAAACGTTCAGCGGATGCGTCATATTGTAATTCTACACGCATATTAGCTTTCAAAGTAAATTTCTGCACATTTCACCATAAAACTGATGATTTGAGACATGCACTTAATTCATCAGCAGCTGTTAAACGTTGTATAACTGGTAGAGTTTGTCGAAAATCACCAGACAATAAAAAATGTGCGCCACCATAGACCTGTTCAGAAGATTTTCCGTGAAGATTTTCCAATGCATTTTTGTGCGCCATAGTAAATTCGTCCTATTTAATGAGTTGATATGATTAAAGTACTTCATCCATTCTGAACATTTTTTTGATATTGCATGTTGGTGTTCAAAGGCAATTTCTTTGCTGAATGCGCTGTTTGACCACCATCCAAAATGTTTGCTGCAATTGCAGATGAAGCGATTGCCAATGCAATATTAATTCGTGGTCCAACGTTTTGGCTTGTGATTGATTGCATGCATAATTCTGTCATACGCTATGCGTTGTTCTGGGACCATTTTCGGAAGATTTGTTTGAACGAATGCACACAATTTGTCGACATCAAATTGTGTTTCTCGTTGCAAATTACGATCAAAAGGGTTGTTTGCCTATCATTGTATCAGACGATCGGGCTTGAGCAGTGCGAGCTCGAACGGTTTCCAAACTGGCTCGTCTGTTTCTGAAGCTCGTGATACCGTTTTCTTTCGTGCTTGAGGTTTAGATCAACTAATAGCTAGTCTTTTAGTTGGCACAATTGTTTGACAGCAAAAGAAATGCTTTGTGACGACTATTACAAATTCACTTGATAATTGTTTACAATACCCTTTGATTGTTTGACGTAACCATGGCACGTATCAAACGTAACTAAGGAGTCATAAACAACTTGCTTATTTTGGACTTAAGTTGCTGCGCACTTAGCGCCATCTGTCATTCAACAACATAAATAATTTCGTTCTGTTTAAAATACGAACGACGGACGTCAAAAATATTGAAAACAAATTCTGGATAGGGACATCCTTCCCCTATTGGGATGAAATATACTTAAAAACCTATTATACTATCTAACAAATATACATTAAAAAAAATCATAAAAATCGGTTAAACCTATATAGAAATAGAGATATTGTTTAGAATCATTGAAATGATTAAGTTTGCTAACAAATATATTTCGTAGAAGAAGAAATAGATCTCGGGACATATATCGACAGCCTCCAAAAAATCTTCGCCCAGCCCTTTAATTATAGCTTCAAAAAATCGATTCAGTATATTTGATTATTTAAAAAACTTCGTAGCGATGCAAACTTTCAAATAAGTTTCTCTCAATATTATTACCATGCTTCAGTTCTAAGCCAGGAAATTTGAATTTTGAACATAAAAAGACGTCCATTTCAATTGTTTGAAATTCGAACGACGCATTTCAAGAATATTGAAAAAAAAATCTGGACAGAGACACCCTTCACCTAGCGGGATAAAATATAATTTACACTCTATTCTCATCTAACAAATACACATAAAAAAAATCATAAAAATCGGTCAAGCCGTTTCGGAGGAGTTCGGCGACAAACACCGTGACACGAGATTTTTATATATATAGAGATTTTACTATTTTTTTTGCCTGAAATGATTGTATCAACTCAATATAAATTTTGAAAGCCGATGGGGTAAAAAAAAAAGATTAATACTTTTTTGATGCTCTCTGAAGTACCTTATTTGAAATTTATTTTTAATATAAAGTTGAATAAAACACTACGAATACCGAGATCCCGATTTTGGTAATGCCGGTATTGCAATCCTTACTTCAACAATAAAACTTATTAAAATGCTAATTGTTTACTATTTATTTTTATAGTTCAGTACTCAGAAGTCAATTGTACACATTGGCAGACACATAGTAAAAAGTAATATATATTTGTGTCGGAATAGTTCTCCGTTTAAAAGTGTTAAAAGTTTTTTTAAATTAACTTTTTGAGAATTGAAAATAGCTGTTGTTTAATTATTGTACCTAATACCGTCATTTATAAGATTGCTGTGATGTATCTTAACGATGTTAAGTTAAATAATGTAGCTTCGCATGTTTACATAAAGCTAATATTTTACTGTAAACTCCAAAGTCTTAGGCTTACAGGAGTGTTTTAATGTTTAAAGCTCTTAATAATTTGTCACGTTCTGGTAAAAGGAATCAAGTCTTGCGGGGCTTGGAGTAAAACTTTCATTTTACCATATGAACACGTCTCTAAGAGTAAATAATTTATCATGAAATTTGCGATGATATATCATTTGAAATTTGGTTTCCGTCACCTATTTAACTAATCAAACAAATATTTTTCTATTATATTACTGAACATGTTTGATAAAGTTATAAGTATGCAATATTAATATTCTCTTAATAAGAAATATATGTTTTAATGTATCAATTAATGGAAGATTTCCTGGTTTAAATGAACTCTAAATGTAGCTTACAGCAGACGTTGTTTCAATAAAATTTGAATGTAAAACGTAAAGCAAAACTAAATATTTTTTTCCTTTTGTTTATTTACAAGCACAATTTCTGTAAGAAAAATTTAATTAGATAATATGGCGAAGCTTAATTTATATATAGTGTTTTTATTTAACTTTTTTTCTTAAGACACATGAAAGTAACTACACTTTTTAGATATTTCGATTCATTCATGTTCTTTATATTCAAATAAGAATCCATATACGATGTTTCTTCTAGTAATACTGTTGTGTATTAAGCTGCGAAAATTAGTTGAAGTAACTATAAAATGTCAAAATTTAAGACTAAATATATACTGACAATCTAAAGTTATAATATGTTTTAATAATATATTTTGTATGTGATTGATTTCTTGAACACTTTCTTAAAATGAAGGAAGAGTATTTTTGTTTAAAATGGCAGTACAATACAGATAATTCTTAACTTCTTCTGAAGATTAGTATAATATAACTCTCCTACTAAAATAAACTCAAAAATGATTACATCCTTAACAAATATTGACCGGAGTAATATTCTTTTCTTTTTCAAAGATACACAACTTTACGAAGAAAGTTAGCAGAAAGTTTAACTGCAGCTAAAATTGGTGAAACTTTTCCGATTTATTTATTTTTCTTTTGTTTTCTCTTACTTGACTGTAAAAGTAAAACCCAATGATTCGTAAAATGCATTAACTCAAAGATAGAGACTTTAGCACTTATTTCGCGTCTATCATACAACGAAGGGCTTGTATAAATAGCTAGTAGATAAGAATAATAATGTTAGTGAAAAAAGATAAAAAATATATTATAGTTGTACTACAGAAACTTGAATTTGTATTTTCTTTGATAGAATTGTAGAAGATATTTTCAAGAAAAATAAATATTTTCACAGCCTGCAGTATCGTCACTCTTAAAAGCTTAACATATTGTTAGAGCAGCAATAGTCAACCTTTTTTTCGTTTTTGCCGCATGCCAGTTTTTGTTTAAATATACCACAATAGATAGTGACATATAGGGCATCCAATCCCGGGACCACGTTCAATTTTCTGATCCCGAAATCTCGGGAATGATACGGCTGCGATCCCGGGATTTCGGAATTGAGAAATTTTGAGCAAATCCCGAAAATTGACACGAAATTGGCAAATCGAGAATTTCAGATTCCTCGGTGAGCTAAAAAAAAGCGAAGTTCTGTGACAATCAGGAAAAAAGTATACCAAATCGAGAATTTCAAATTCCTCGGTGAGCAAATCCCAATCCCGGAAACCCCGGAGTGAAAATTAATCAATCCCGAAATCCCGGGATTGGAAAAAGGCTTCGGGATTGGATACCCTAGTGACATAACATAAATTTAAGTAGACAAAAATAAAATGTATTCGTATTTTTTTGCAAACAATACCAGACTTTTAATAAAGCATCTGGTGACTATGATTGTTTTCGGCTTCATATAAAATCTGAATGGACGGCTGGTTGAGTATCGCTTTCTTAGAGGCACAGTGTATTTTAATTATTCAACTATACATTTTATGCTTTAAGCCGTTATATTTTCATATTAAGTGTTTAAACTAGTTTTTAAATATTTATCAAATTGGTGAAAAAATAAACAGCAAGCTACTTTCGATATATCCCGTAAATTTCAAGCATGTAAGAAAAATTTTGATAAACCAATTACCACCCTGCAATTTTCAATGAAACATCACAAACAATCATTCCACCTAGATACAAATTAGATTGAAATAATCAATTTTTGAAAGCTTTGAACCGATAACCCAGCAACGAACTGGAAAAAAAAATCAAAAACAGTTCGTCTACGGAAGGACTTAGTTTCAAAATAATCTGCAATATGATTTCAACATTTTTTAGAATACATTGAATTTTTTTTGAATAGTACATACATAAATTTTATTGTGACAATACTTTACTGTCAATACTTGGTGAAAATGCATTATATATTTAAAAAATAGAATAATCATTTGTACTCGTTCTGACTTTTATTTAATAAGATAAGGACCGGTTTCGTTCATCTGACATCTGATAAAATTCAATGTTAAAGTGTTATTTATACAAACCAAAATGAAATTAATAAGGTGCTATAAACAATTGGTATTGAAATAAATTTACAAATAAAGTTAAAAAATATGAATAAGTGACACTAAATTGACTAAAATTTAAACGTAATTACAAAACTTATGAATGAATTACCAAGAAGCAGTTAAATCATCGTTTAGTTATACATTTTTATTAATGTAACATTATAAAGATTATATTTATTTACCGTGATTCTTCATTTTAGTTGCAGTTTTTTAATTATATTTTAGAGGTATTAAAAATTTTAGCTTTAGTCAATTTAGTGTCACTTATTCATATTTTGTACATTTATTTTGTAAATTCCTTTCAATACCAATTCTTTACTATACACAATTAATTTTATTTTGGTTTCTATGCATAAAATTGTAACATTGTATTATATTATCAGTAAATAATGTTCGTCGTGAGCGAAACCGGTTTTGACCTTATTGAATAAAAGTGGGAATTAGTACAAATGTGTATTTTCTTTTTTGAGTACATATGCGCCTACGTGTGCCATTCTTAAATTATTCATAATGTTTCAAAATTCATGAAACAAAGAAAATAGAGATGTTTTTATTCCCTGAAACCAATTTAAAGTTCCGATGTCTACATGATGATAGCGAAATGTGGAATTCGAAAGTTTGTTCCAACCATTTAGCTGACGTACAACTAGTAGGTACATTCTCTATACATATTATGTGCTGAAGTTAAAGCATAGTTTTCAGTTCGACTCTTAGTCACACAATGCCCCAGGCCTAAGGTCTTTACACTAGGCACATCATATAATAAAGATCAATGGATCTATTTGTAATCAGGAAATTCGTTCAAGAATAACGATCTAATTTCCTTGCCAAGTATTTAACCTCTCCCTATGTAACCATTAAAAAACTTCATCGATAGTATTAATACTAAAGATATTGTACATAATAAAGAACACTGGAGTAGCTAATATTACAAGTAAATATTTATTTTTGAATATGAGTACTTTGTTGATTGAATAAAAATAAAGTACCTCTTAATTGAATGCTGACAATTATTTGCTAATTGCTGTCGACGTACCGACTTTTTTTTTAAATATATATTTTTTAAGATTCAATCAAACGCATAATCTTTCGTTAAATGTTTTTAAACTAAAAAAATATTTCATTTATATGTATAAAATAAATATTCTTCAAGATTTATATCTCTACACTAAAGACAAATATACATAAATTTTTGTGTATATTCTATAAGTAGGTGAAATAAAAGTTATAGAAAAGAATAATATATAATTTTTGTGTGAATTGGTTACCTCTGCAGTAATCACGCCCTTCTCTCAGCACCGATAGAAAAGGATTTTAAATAGGTAAACAATAACAACAAAGATAAAAGAGACTCGAAGAACTTTGAAGCTAACGCGCCCTAGAAATTGAAGCTCTGTTAAGTTGATATAGAAAAAACAGTGACCTTATGATCTGAACCGATTTCGATCAGCAAATAGAGCGTTTTTACTGGATGAAAAATGCGATTTATTTTCACTGATTTTTATATATCAGAAGATATATAAAAAATAACGACTTATGTGTGTTGAATACAATTTAATGATACACAAGGATATGTTTATCAATTGATACAAATATTATCTTTGTCATTAAAGAAAGTATGTCCATGAGAGCGTTAGATAAATATGCATGAAAAGCTCATTACCAACTGATTAAAAGAGAAAATATTAATATAAAAAGGCTTTAATATTAAATCTTTCTTTTAGTGTTTCGGTAGAAGAAAACAGATCTTATTAATGAAACATTTGAAGACAGCAAATAAAAGAGGCATTAAATGTACCAAACAATGAATAAAGTGATTATGATAAATGTTTTATGTGACACATACATTTGATATTGTAAGAAAAAATATTCTCAATAACGTGGTATCCAAAAGTCAAAAAACGTTTGATCAGATGATTCCTCTTTAGTTGTGTAAATTATTTAACGTGAGCACGCCAGCACGTCACAAATAATATTCTTATACCCTTAAATAGACTAAATCTTGACTTGAATCCTGAAAAATTGTCCATTTGACGTATAAGTAAATATTTTTTGATCTATTTTATTTTTAAATGAATCGAATACCTTCTAGTAAAAATAAGTATATTTTAGTCTTGGCTAGTATTAAAAGTACTAAATGTTGTAAATAATTATCGTGTATTTTTTACTGCAAAACATCTATGCATAGTAAAATAAAATTGATATTAAATTTCAAGATTAAATAAACCACGAGCGACAAAGGATGAGAAATTCTAAAAGGATTTACGTCTCATAGATTAGATTATATTAATATTCTATTACGTGTTGCGCTGAGAATATTTTATTGTCGAGTTTCATTTTCGATGCATATTGCACAATATAGCATATTAGATTAACAATTTCAGCGGAGCACATTTACAACACAACTGATTCAATTTTCCGACGAGACTTTTTCATAAGTATTGAAAATATATATTTTCGTAACAACAGTAAAAGGAGAGTAAATAAAATGCTTGTCAATTTTGTAATTTTCTTCTGAGCATTATTATAATTTACTTCCTATAAATATATATATATTTTTTTTACTTTTTTAAGACATATACATCTTGTATAAACTTCATTCATATAATTACTTGATCGTAAAGAATTTCACCTGAAATTAATAACAATGTAGATTTTTATATCTTGTTTGACATATTTGTTTCTATAATATGGAACAGAAACACTAGAAATCCAACACATTCGAAATTGATAGAGTTGAAAATGCCATTTTTAAAAAAAGTATTTTCTTTTTTGTCGTTGTTTTTTATTTTTTACTTGAAATTTACTAATATATGTGAAACGCAAACTATTATGCAGATTTTCAATGTTCGATATTATGGCTGAAAAACTAAAGAAACCTTTATTGTACGCTTATATATCCATATAATCTAGAAAGCCTCTTGACTTCTGACTGTTCGTTAATTATGACTGATTTATTACAATTTTTCAACTATTTTCTGCATGGCTACGCTCGTGATATTTTTAACCTACACAAAGTTTATCAACACTTATTTGCAGTTTAAGCACTAAGCAATGAAATTAACTTATTGTAATAAAAGCAATTAAATAAAAAAATATATGACTAAATCATAAATCGTATTAAATAAAATCACTAAATTTCTAAACATCAATAGTCCGTGGCGTAGTGGTCAACGTTGTTGGTTTCCGTGAAGCATCTCACGGGCTCGAGCCCTAGAATTTTTATCGATTTCTATGCAAAGTTATAGATTTGAATCGTTCAAACTATGTACATTCTCACAGATTTTGTCACTAACGACCAGGGTTTTGCCTTTCGGCATCTTCAGGCATTCAAGTGCAATGAAACTACTTACTACTCAAATCTGTTGGCATTCCCATGAGCTTATCCTTTTCGCCAGCAATGGCTTTGGACTCAGTGATGCATTTATATCTTATATAACCACGAAACTCTCATTTGCTAAGCGTCAGTTCAGGTTCATCCGTGCACTTAAATGCCCGAAGATGCCGAAAGGCGAAACCAGGGTCGTTAGTGACAAAATCTGTGAGAATGTACATAGTTTGAACGATTCAAATTTAATATTGAAATTCCACCAAGCACCTTCAGTCGAAATCTTAAATTAAGTTATAGATGTTTGTGACGTCTGAAATTTACCGCCCCACCCTTCCAATCCAAATCAATTACCGGGGCTTAGCGAGAGCAATTTGGTAACCACTAGTTTTGTTCTGGCCTTACCCATCTTTCCATACTCCTTCAAAAGAGAGAGTACCACTGAGTAAATATCAGTTCTCGTAGAAAAAAGATTGTTATCCAAATTAAAAATCCATTAGAAGACTATTAATACGATTTTAAACATTTTTTTCTTTTGAGAGATTTTTTTAAAGCACCCTACTCCTGGATTTAATAATTCTTTGTTGTGCGATGCATATCGCCTGCATTCTCAAATAAGGTGTAATGTATATGATGCAATTTCGTTCATTACGGAAACAATTTGACTAGTGCGAATCCCCCGGAATAGTAATTTAGCGTAAATAATTGACATGTCAACCAACGAGATAGATCAGGATTACGAAACACACACGTTATCTGTATATTTTTAATTAAGATTAATTAATGTATATACCGCAATGCTTTTAAAATATAATTTTGTTGACAAACTACCGAAGTATCAAATGCTATGTTCCTTATTTGAAGTTTTCAACTCAAAATGCGTGATGGCATTTAAATATCAAACATCAATTATTAAAATTTTTGTACATTTCCATACATTTTGTCTCTAACGACATTGCATTATCTATTGGAAACAGTTAAAAGCTTACACGAAATAAAACAATGTTATATATTTGGTTCTACTTGCGTAAAAGAATATAAGGGATATAGCAGAATAGCGTTGACAGTTCGTTTTATATCACAGAAAGCATAAAACATGGTGGAATTTCCCGCTTCACGTGCAGGTCTTTTAACGGGAAATTTTAACTTAATTGTAAAATATTTTACACTTGTGAAGCGACATTAAGTAGATTAATATAATGGGAGTGTTAGGAGGAGCATTAACACGAAAGGCGTCATCTAGAATTAAGCGGAAACTTTGAAATTCATATGTGCCGAGAGAAAATTCACACCGACCGCTCGAAGCTCGCATACGCAGATAACTAACTGAATTATCAAGAACTAATTGGGAACGGAATAAAATGATCTTAGACGAGAGATTTTTTGAAGTAAACCATATACTTTATATTGATTATCTGTTTTATTCTTTAGTATGCCTTCAATAAAAGGAAAATAATGTGGCTTTGTGAGGAAAAGCTTATACCTAACAACCATACGGGTTTGAGCTCAGTTTTAAGTAAGGTCAATGTCAAATTTAGGCTTTAATTTTTGATGTCGAGTGACTTACATAAAATTCTCAACGAACTAATCTCGTATAATCTTTCAGCTTAAAAATATTAATCGAATTGGCATAAGCTGTAATTCCAAATATAATATATATATCGACTGTGGAAAGGAAAAAGGACGTAACCCACACATAAAAAATTTTACAGTTGATTTTAGGCCATATGTAAATTATGTAATATACCAACCTTGAAGTGCACGGAGACTTCTAAACTGGTGTTAAATTGACATAATCTAATATTTATTTAAGAAATTGTGTACGAAAGACCTTTATTTCAGTTTTTTTTTCAATCTTCTTTTAACCTTAAAAGCTAAATTTAGATACTAATTTATCGAAAAAACTGTGGGTTACGTCCTTTCTCCTTTCCACAGTTGATATATAAACTCACAATGAAATATTTAAACATATACAACATACACAATATTCAACTGCAACTGATGGACACAAATTATTGGTTGATAACTGCTTGTTACTCAGTTGCTCAACCTCTCTTTTTTCCAAAGAGAATACGAATAGGATAGGATAAACAGGACTAGTGATAGGCTAATCGTTCTCACTACTCATCGTTTTTATGATAAAATGGGGAAATTATAGACACCACAAACATTTATGCAATACAATCAATTGAAAAATCAATTTATAAAACTACCTCAATTGGGATTTGAAACACCGACGTTCATCACTTGAACACGCAGTCGGTTTTAAACATTAAAAATTCCGATTTTGACATTAATTGAGATGCTAGATTGTAAAACCGAAGACTTATAAATAAAACTATTGCTGTGAAATCACGAGGAAGGATATTATTTCCTGAAGCAGAGAAGATGCTTTTGCTAAATTTAAGGAAAGGAAATATAAAATACTTACGAATGAAAATATTATGATTAGTATAATGTAGTCGATTCAGTTGAATGTCGGCATAAATCGTTAAAATCTCAGTAACAACTTTTCAACAGGATCGGAGGTGAATGTGTTACTAGTTTACAGTGTTTCTCAACTGTTTTAACTCACAGTAATTTAAAAAGGTTATCTGTAATATAATTACTATGAAGAATAACCTCATTACTAATATTAAACTGTGCGTGAGATTTGAATAAAATACTTCACCCGTCCAGGATGTATCCATGTGCATTTGCAATTAAGGATTGCAATACCGGACGAGTATATCAATACTGGTAGAAAAAAACAAAAGCAGCTTATTAGAATCACAATATAAGGCAAGTAAATCAACATCGGTATTTCGATATTTCATCTAAAATACCGTCGATTCACTAACGCGTGATTTTCATAAATAACATACGGTTTCTAAGGGTAATAAAACATTGTTGAATTTTTGTCAATTATGTAACCTGTACATACATATTGATATAAGTCAGATTTCAAATATTTCAATTCGTCGCGAACAATTTTGTCCATTGATTTTTGAACATAATTTTTCAATATTAATGGAAGTGCCTTTTAATATAAAATACATTAATGCATTCAATTTCGATAAGATTAGGAATAACTTATTCGTAACGAAAAAATTGCTTCCAGCTAACGTCAAGTCCATAGAATAAATAAATGGGGCTATTGCAAACCCGGCTCATTCCAAATTTGGTGAACAAGAACCATGAATGTAATTTAGTAAATACAAATGCATTTTAGAACTATTTTAATAAAGCAGTCTGCAAACTGGCTTCATAAAATACAAAATATCATTTCTGAGCCATTTAAAACTAAAAATACATTTAAAATGTATATTGTTTTATAAAATGAAATTCAAGTTTCATTTTTCAACCATTTTGGAATGAGCCGGATTTGCAATTAATAGCCTCAAGTTATATATCTAGCAAAAAAGGATCTAAATTCTAAATATCCAAACAACAAAATAAAATCCCTAAGATTCGGCGACGGGTTTTTAAATGTTTTTTTAATGTACATACAAAGAAAACTATTCATCAAACTTTTTCTTTTACTTTACAATTTTCTAAGATAAATATAAAACTCTTTCGCTAAAAATAAAAACAATATCGATGAAAATACATTTTGGCAGTAAAGCGTGGGTGGTTAATACTATTTTTTCCATTTTTAGCCGAGCAAAATATAAAGTTCAGTTCTATCCCAACACGTCGATTTGTTGTTTATAAATAAAATACTACATACGATGAATTCAAACGGTTTTCTGAAATCGGATAATCTTTCTTTGTGTGTTGTAAACATGATTTGTGTGTACTCGAACTTTGTATACGAAGTTTTTCTTTTTATATACATAGCTCACATTATTTTGAGAATTATTTGATAAATAATTAAAACATATTCTTTGAGCTGTCAAGTTGAGACGTGTAATTTAAGCGCGAAGACAAAGCACTGAAAGATGATAAAAACAATAACTTAATTCTTTCAATAAACGGTGATTTTTTTTTCAAAATCTTTTCTTATTATTTATGACTCTGGTCTCTAGTTACTATATCTGGCAATACATAACAAAGTTAATAGTAGCGCTGAAGAAATCAACGTGGGAGATTTTAAATTGAATAACACATGGAAAGAAAGAAACTTAGTAAATCAATAAGCAAATAAAAATGATTACTTTTTTAATTTTTAATTTTTAAATAATTAATTGTCTATTCTAGCAATCGTTATAAATACACCTTTTGAATAGTTTTTCCAAATACAGTATTAAAAAACCTCTTTCAATTGAATCTAATTTGTATTTAAAATCCATTTTTTTCATGAAACACAAATATATTTTATATTTAGTAAATTTTGTTATAGGAATATCTACCTACTTACAATTAACCATGCTATAAGCTTTGTTAAAATGTTGCAAATTAAATCAAAGTTACGCAACTGAATCGGCTCTAAATTACATATGTAAAAATATTTCGTATAATATTTACAACAAAAAAAACCATATCTGATTATGTACTTTAATTTGCATATTATATTTTTTTTGCTGCTGTGAGCAGAGATTTTTAGCATTAAATATGCAAAACTGTCAAAAATTGCTGAGCCAGTGGAGCCATATAAAATTCATAGCATTATACAAGTACACCAAATCGAGCTACACCAAAGCCTGATGTGTTCTGAAACATCTAATTGTAGGTGTTCGTGGAAAAGTGCTATTCTGGATATGTCCCGCGTGTTTGTCAAAAGTCGTTAGCCCAATGTATGTACGTTGTCCATCCGTAGTTGGGAGAGCTTTTACTGCAGAAGCTTTTTCGTCAGTACGTTATAGCAAAAATAAACGTTACAAGCAGTACACAAAGTAATATTTTATTCAGTGTATTTTATAAAGCCCGGGAAATCATAATACGGATTGAAATATTTATTTTCAATTCGTTCATCTCTTGGTTTTCACTATAAAGTTTTATATGAATGTAACTTTTTTTTTGTGGCGCTATTTTATTGATTTATTTGTGCTATTTTAAATAATATTATGTGTTTTAAATAATTTACTACTTTAATAATTTCATCGGAAATATTTTTGAACAATAGCAAACATTCACTTGTAATTTTAAAGACCCACAGAGATTGTTATTGTCTCAACGATTTCGTTCTTAATTAAGATTGAACGTTATTTTTATGAATTCAAATTAAAACTTCGACTGAAGGTGCTCGGTGGAATTAGAGTAAACATAGATTTTAATACTAATCTTATAAAATACAAATCTCTCTTTTTATCCAGTGATCAATCCCGGAAGCCCAGATTCCGAAATTAAGGGATCAAAAAGGATCCGGGATTGGATGTCTTAATTGCAGTGAATCTTGACCGAAGTTATGACAGATTGACTCGACTCGACTGATTGCTAAAAATATAGCAAAGTGATTATTTATCATAGAGAATTTGTTAAAAATTTGCAGATATATAAAATATTTATATCAAAACTGATAAAATAATAATATTGACTTTAAATTAAACCATTAGACTACACTTGATCAATAGTTTATTAAAAATTTCGTCTTTACTTTCCAGCACTTCTTTTCAGAGATTTCTGCCATTTGAATGTTGTTATATTATGTTAGACATTGGTAAAAACATAAATTTTGACTGTTTCTAGCCGTATCCTGAAAAGCTTGCTAATAAATTAAGCTATATATATTTCGTCGATTTTTTTATTGAATAATTACAACTGGCTTCGTTCATCATAACCGTCATCAATTAAAAATGCTTGTTATGAGCGAAACCAGTTCTGATCTTTGAAAAAAATATGGATTTTTGACAAAAAAATATTTAATCGTATTTTGATAATAAACTTGCTGATAATTGAAGCCAGACCCATCTGATTGCTAAGATAAGCACTTGCCAATAAATCTCAGATATTTATTTTGCATAATAAAATCCGCTATCGGAAACCATTTAATTTTTTGGTTACACACTACCGCCGATGGGTTAAGACGGGGTGGGGAACCTTTTTAATCAAGGTCACATTAATTTATGTGATTCAACATCAAGTTAACAGCAAAGAAAACGTTGACACCCCCCTTCATTTTTTACGACTGTCGGACATAGAACGGGTTGATTACGCTCTTTTCCATACGCTTGCGTATAATTTTTTGATCAAAGTGAATATTTTGATCAATTCAAAAGGCCGCATTAGAGTAGCCAAAAAGCCGCAATTTCCCTCCACTGGGTTAAGAGATCAATACAAATACAGTATTCTTGATAAATTGCTGAGTGTGGCAGCAAAACAGTGATACAATATAGACCTGCGCTAGCACATCTCTCCCGCGCTTACATTTATATAGTGACAAACAAGTAGACAGCGAAAAGCCAATTAAAAGTTAGCATTTAATAATAAAACAAAAGGTGGATCGTGTTGTGTGTGGTTTTGATCTCGTTTCGGTGGCGGAGTGAGCATTCAAATAATACGGTGCCGGCGTCACCTTCCAAGCGTCGCGGCGCCTCTCCCACAAGTGCAGCTGCACCTCGCAGCCAATAATTGCATTGATAAAAGTTACCCGTCACCGTAAATAAAGTTTATAAAACAATAAGCCAACTAACTTTATGCCATTGATTAGCGTGGTGATATTCTAATAACGTTAAAAATATTTGTTTACGAAGTAACTAATAACGAGAAAACTTTTCTTTTTTCTGTACGACTATTAGGTAGTTTTTTTCAAAAATTGGCAGTTTTTAAAACTTTTCTGGAATAAAACAGACATTAATGAGATCCTGATTTTATGAAAAAAAATCCACGTTTTCTATAATATAGATTTTTCGTATACAACACACATAAAACAGTTAATTTAAAAAAATATATTGATTAGAAATTTTATTCAATTAATTAATAATGTTTGAAACACGCCACAATTTGTATTACAACAAATAGAGTAACAAAGTTATCAAATTTTATCTTATATTAAAATACTTTATTGAGATTATTTGATTGTTACCTAGTAGATTGTATACTTTAAGTTTATCAAATTGCTATTTCCTATTGCTACATTAAAACAACGTTGTTTTATCAATTTACATAACACTCCAAAAAAAAACATCGGTCAAAATTATATAGTCTCTTGATTAGGTTATATTTAGAATACACTACTTGCATCCGAAGGCCATTGATATTAACTTCATAACCTCGTTATACACTCGTGAAGAATTTCAATTAATGAGTGTTGAGTTTATTTATATAATCAATTCACTCCCCCTGAGGGTGTCCTTTTCACATCTCGGGGGTCTCGCCGTCTTGCTAAGTTTGGCAAAACGCGGACCTGTCACTTTTCATATTTTAATAATAAAGTTATGCTTGACTATTTAAGGCGTTTTCAGGAAATATGGGAGGTATTTTACACCGTTATTTAATTCAAAAATAACGTTACTTAAAAAATCATCCAAAAGTTACATAATTAAAATATCTTGAATTATTTTTTTGGTATTATTTCCAATCTTATAATGTTTTTTTATGTTTTTTTTTTTTATTTTTTTCTATTTTAATTCATACAATAACAATTTGTCAATACGTTGATAAATTGCTTTCTTCAATAACAAATATTAGATAACTCAATTTTGTTTACATACGCATGCACAACGCATATATCAAGTGCTCCAATCCAGTAAAGTATCTTTGATTCACCTTAGATAGTAGACTTACATTTAATAAACACGCCACGATCAAAAAAAGTCAAGTTAATGCTAAAAAATCAAGATTATATTTTATGCTTAGTACGAGGAGCAAATTTACTCTCAAAAGCAAGTTGCTCTTCTATAAAGCAATTACTCGACAAGTCATGGTGATCGAGATTTGAAAATACCTATTATCCACAAAACCGTTCGTGAAATCTCTCAAAAGTTTTACAGCGAGGTAGGAAAGAATTATAACACAACGATGTCTTATCTTTATAACTAGACAATGTCTAAAAATCGTTTAGCACAATGTATAAACACTATTTGACCAATTTACTTCTTTATGTATTGTATGTATGTATGCGCATCTGTATGTATATGCATAGATATAGTATATGGGAAGGAATATATAATATGATTTGCAAATGGATGCATATGGTGTCCACATAAATTGTTGATAATAATTGCTCACCTCTGTAACGATCATGCCCTTCCGTCAGCAGCAATTAAATATGAATATACATAAATGACTTAAACATCAGCGATGAAGGAATATTAATGAATTTTGACGCTAACGCACCCTAGGACTTAAAGCTTCATTAATTTGATTAATAAAAAAAAACTTTTATGTTTTAAATTAAAACTTCATAATTTTGGATTGATATAAACGTGAGAAATTTGCTATGTCAATATTATTTAATTCTTAAAAACTTTTTAGGGATAATGTTTATTAATTTTAAATGCCTACCTTTTACTGAAATATCCTCATGTCGACTCTGTTTTGTTAAAATTCACCAAAAATGGAGGGAGACCGAATTATTTAGGCGTTTGAATTGGTCTTTACAGAATTTATTATCGGACAAACACACAAAAAATGAGAATACCCTTCCGTCACTCGAATAAACATAATACAGAATTTAATAATAATTGTGATGAATAATTTCGTTCTGTTACTTCAAAACACAAAACTCTCGGTGAAAAGGAAAAATACATGTTTGTGACGTGAAATAGGGTCTAAGAGAATGACTACGCGATAAGCGGACGTGGCATCAGAGCTAGCATTTAGACGCCAGTTTTTTAAGATATGTAAAATATTTTTTGGTAGATTGTTAACACTGTCCAGCGAGAATTCATGTTTCTTAGTTATGTGAATTTCGTAAACCAACTTTTTATTTTATAGACAATTCAGATTTACGATTGAGAAACATTTTAAAGATTTTCAAAAGCAAACTGAAACTGAATGTTTGAAAAAACCATAGTTTAAATAACACATTTCATTAAAGGAGCATTTTTAATTAAAAAAAAATATGTAGTGACTTCTTTTCACATTGAAGATAGAACAAAAAAATCTTATATATCTTTCAGACGAATACATTGAATGCCAAAATTTATAATAAAGTCGCCTTTCTTTTGTAACAAGTTTATTTAAAAATTTAAAGTTAGCCATATCAAACTCAAGTAACAAAAGAACCAAAATTTAATGAAACACACTGCCTGATTTCAATATACTATTGGAGCTGGTTTTGTTCGTAGTATTGAGTTATGTAACGAATACATGAAACAATATTTTGATTGATTGATATTAGGACATCTAATCCCGGGATCCCGTTCAATTTTCTGATTCCGAAATTCCGGGATTGGGATGGCCGCGATCCCGGGATTTCGGTATTGAGAAATTATGAGCAAAACCCGAAAATTTACACGAAATTGGCAAATTCAAGATTTCAAATTCTTCGGTGAGCTAAAAAAAAAAACGAGTTTCTGTGAGAATCTGGGAAAAAGTATACCAAATCGGAGGTTTCAAATTTCTCGATGAGCTAAAAAAAAAACGGTATTCAAAATTAATCAATCCCGATGTCCCGGGATTGGAAAAATGCTCCGGGATTGGATACCCTAATTGATATCTATAAACCAAATTCTGGGGTTGGTGGAGCTGTGCCCAAATTTCCCTTTCATCTGGTGTATTAATATTATTTGCTATAAAAATTATATGCTAAATATATTATTTTCTTTCAATATTTACATAATGTCTTTCTACCTAGAATTAAAAGTTTATATGGTTAAAAGGATTATTACCCAAAAGTGTGTGTATTATCAATAATATATATTAAAGGTATTGTGAATTAAATTAGTTCCACAAATATATGATATGGAAATAAATTTATTCGTCGTGTCAGGTCCTTTAATTTTGTGAGTCAATAAGCCTATACAATTACGCTTTGGACCCCTGGCCTTGCCGTGAAATGTTAATGCCCCGCTGGAGGAGGAGCAGTGGAGTACTGTGGGTGCCGCTTGTGTGGAGGCAGCTGCTGACTTGTGGCTGGGATTGAAAGGGGGGCTCTCTAGAGGGCACTGTGACCCGATACCGTCTCATACGTTCTGCGGTTCACCATTACTTCTCGTGTTACATAATATTACATATGCGAGACAGATTATGGATTTACTGTTTAAGTGTACATGCTGGTGAGAAATGTTTTTTTTGATAAAATATGGTCTTAAATAAAATATTATTAATCTATCAAAAAGTAAACGCCGGCTGCGCGATCGAGTGATCAACTTTGTTGGATTAGAATACGGAAGTCACAGAAAGAAATTAAACAGTTTTTATAGATAAATTTTCAATCAATTTTTAGATTTTTTTAGTGAGGGTTTTGTGTCGTCATATTGCATTCGGCATGGCTTGAAGCCGACGCTTCAACGTCGCTGTCCTCAGTTGCACTGTTCATGAGCTTAAACTCTGATTTATACACATATCGAAACGTCTAAGAATTTTTTTAATGATATTGGTTTTTATATCCGAAATTGTTAAGATTTCACTATGAATATTTCTGATTCCTCCGTGGGTACGTTGGTAAATATTTTTTTACGTCAAACGAGACTGACTAGCAATTACTATGTAGTTCAATTTAAATCTAAAATTTTATTAGCAAAATCGATACTATTCATAATATTATAGGTTGGTTTAAAAAATCTTATATGAATTAAAAACAGTATTAAATTATTACAAATATTGAAATACTAAGAGAAGTTGTCTACATTAATATTTTATAAGTCGTTTAAAAAACATTTCTATTCATGTCTTTTGGGTATTCGAACCCTTGCCTTCGACGCCTTGTAACGAATCATTGACTCAACGTGAAATTAATCGAATGATAAATATAAATGTTCGTAATATGTAATCCTAGCCTGTCATTTTTATCGAGATTTTCTTTTAAATTAAAAGTATAATGTATATGCAGAATAAATAATTTATTCGCAGTTTGTATTTTCATTTCTGAGTTAAAAGATTCTCATAGCGACTGAAGATGCAGAGTTTATACGCGTATATCCATAAAATGACACTATAAAATATAATACTTACCTTGCATAGGTAATTTACTTGTTGGAATAACGAGTTTCTAGGAAACACCCATGAATATGGTAGTTATGATATTAAAAACGGTAAAGTTATGGACGAACAACCCTAAGATAGGTCGTTACTTGCTAGTGATGTGTAAACCCATGTTATTATTTCTTAGAATAAAGTAGAATTTTAATGCACAATAAATATCAGCGTCTGCAAATAAGAGAATACATAAAACTTGATCTATTTAATATAGAATGGTGTTTATCAATTATAAAAGTATTAATTTAATACATCATAAAGATATGAAAATAATATTGTTTTATAATGAGACTGGCTATGTATTACAATCTGAAAGTTTTCATAGCTAGTTTGGCGTAGAGGTCAACAGTAAAGAAGGTATCTAATATCTATATGTATATATTTTCAAGGAATTTTTGAGCAACAACGGCTTTAATTATAATTTATAACTAACTCACATTCTCTTCTAAAAAACTTAATTGGACAATATTAAATTGCTTTCAATTATACAAAACACGAATTTTCGTTTTGTTTTCAAACAATTACTGTAGCTTATGTTAGGCGTACATATATTAATCAAATTAAATTTGAAATTATTTTTCTCATAGATGATCTTAATGTACCTTGTGTACTAAAGTGGCCATATAATTATATCACATAATGATATTATTTTTCAGAGATGATTTGGATAAGTGATCCAAGTAATTATTTTGATTTTAATGATGATTTTTTCAGAATGAAAAGCGATTTTTCATAAAAAATATTAGATTTAATAACAGTAAAAATAAAAATATTTTTATTATGTATAACTATAAATTAAATCAAACCTTTTTGTATATTGTTTTCAGCTATGTTTGCTTCAAATGTAAAGGTCAAATTATCTGAGAAGTATTGCATAGTAGTTAGTTATTATTACTGAAAAGATAGCTGATCTACTCCTACAGTCACTTTTACATACATAGAAAGTGGGTGGCATAATACAGATTCATATATCGATCAAAAACCCACGGATAAATTTTTTTACTTTAGAATCGAACACTTGGCCGTATAACAACGCAGGACAAAATCCCAAGAGCATTAGCAGATCGGCTAAGGGGTCGTTTTGAAGGCTGCCTAATACCTTTATATAATACCTAATGCCTTTTCTTATATATAAATTCGTCATTTACCAGTTTTGTCCATAGCATGACGCTACAAGATAACAAAGATACATGATTTACCCTGGAATACTTTGTAACACTTTCTGTTCAATAAATTTATTAACCCTGCACACTATATTTCACATTTTTTTTTCCAAAATGACAATTGCCTTGTTCACTTTTGATGATTTATTGAATTTGACGAACAAAGAACACAAAAATATCCGAAGAAGGAATACTATCTTTTATAATTTGATTTAACGGTCAATTCTTGCCCATCGATCATGATGAAACTGTGTTATAGCGGAAATATTCAATGTTTTATGTTTGATGACTTATATCTTCACAAATTTATTTATACGTACGTCCTGTAAGTTTTTGGTGAACTTTTTATAACTTACACCATACTAAGAAAATATGAAAGACGAATACGACTTAAATAATAAATGAATAAAATGCTTTAAAAAGCAAATTTTAAATTATAAATTATTTTGTTGTAATTTTTACTGATTTTAAATAAATAGTGAATGGCCTTTGTTTAGTACAAAAGATCAAAGGTAAATTGTGGCTTTACTATTATAAGCTTATTCATGTAAAACATTCCAAGTTAATCGACTTAATATTAACAGTTTAATACTTGGAAATTAATACTAATATTGATTTAAAGACAAGTATTATATATATTTCGTCTTATATTCTAAAATTAAAACACTCTTCTGTTCTAATTTCACATTTATTGAATACAATTTCGCTCATATTAAATTAATTTGGAAATAATTTATAGATTTTTATATTTCCATTACAAATTGTTTGTTTCACCCATAATTGCTTAATTTTGTTTGGTATTAGTGTATATTTCTATCAGTTGAAAAATGTTCGTGATGAGTAAAACCGGTACTGACTATTTTAAATATATATGGAATTAAAACAAAAGTGTGTTTTATTTTTTAAATATAATGCTATTCTACCAAGTATTCAAAATAAACATCTTTACAGTGATACGTTTATTCGTTTTATTCCATGTAAAACTTTACGCAATACTATTTTTAATATTGCCGTCGGTAGATCGCAATTAGGGCATCAAATCCCGGGATCCCGTTCAATTTTCTGATCCCGAAATTCCGGGATTGAGACGGCCGCGATCCCGGGATTTCGGGATTGAGAAATTTTGAGCAAATTCTCGAAATTTATACGAAATTGGCAAATTGAAGAGTTCAAATTCCTCGGTGAGCTAAAAAAAAAAAAAACGAGTTCCTGTGAGATTCCGGGAAAAAGTATACCAAATCGGAGATCTCAAATTTCTCGGTGAGAAAATCTCAATCCCGGGATTCAAAATAAATCAATCCCGGGATTGGAAAAAGGCTTCGGGATTGGATACCCTAATCGCAATTGATTGGTCGACTATTTGACCTAACTCTTTAACATCGTACTTTAAATAATTTTCATATATTTTATAAGAGGTTGTTTTGTAAATATTTAGATTTGAAAATCTTCATCTATTCCACTGAAAAGCCTAATACCAACATTATTAATCCGTTCTCTTTTAGTCTTGTGCGTATTTTTTTTGTGAAATTTCTTTATGTAAAATGTGTTTTCTTTTACATTTATCCTACTCTCTAGAATTTTCCCTTTGAGACTCATAGGACACTTGTGCATCCTTTTTTGATTTAGCGCCGATTTATTTAAGGACCCTCTTCGAATGTAATATAAAACATATGAGTCCTGAAATTTACCTAAATTGAATCCTCAACGCACAAACAACATTTTCCACTAAATTGCATATTTTGGTATACATTTTGTTTTCCTTACAGTTATATCGTCGTCTTTGCCGCATAAAAAATAGTTATCAGAAATAAAAACTTCAAGACCACATAAATCATGCCTTAGAACAGAAGTCCATAAATCAATTTAAAAATCAATCTATAAACACTGTCCATAATGGGATTCAAACCCGTGACGGTAGTGTTTTAAACCAACGGCATTGACGCTCGACCACGCAGCCGGTTTATATGTAAAAAAATCTATGTAACAGAAAATACACGCAAACTATCGAAAGTAAATTATGTTTTTAGTATTTATATTCTAGTAATCACTCTATAGTTTTGTCTTCGTTCGTCAAAATTTGAAAAATTGAAAAAATAAAAATTAACATAAAGAATCGGATATTTTATTATATATACTGACATTACTCGAGATTTATTTTCGGAGCGAGTTTCATTTATTGTTTGAAATTTCTACTATTGTTCACGATGTTAAACCCCAAGAATAAATCCCCACTAATAAAAGTCATTACGACAAATACCGCTGGCCTAAACTTGGAGTCCACATGTAGGTAGTTATTAAATCAAAACATCGCCCTACTATCACGAAAACGTTTATTTAAGAAAACTTGCAATCACGAACTTATTACATAGAATATTTAACAACAAAATTTTGAATTATTACAATACACAATAACTATTACAAACCTAGCTTGCTCACACGATTTTATAAATGTAAAATAAAAAAAATGACGTTAAACTCTGCGCAGAGAACAAAATGGAATTTAATTTTCGTCGAAATAGAAAAATATTATTTCTTTCATCTCGAAAAAAAACACAAAACCACAAAAGAAAAATAACTGCAAGTGAGTTTACAACTAAAGGTCTCTGGAAGTATCCTCCAGAGACTGGGAAGTCTCCCAACACACGTCAGGTGTGGATGGTATCCCAAAGAGCAAGGAAGAAAAAAACAAAAATCACATCGATATCGAAAAACAATGTTGCCATTTAAGACCATTAACAATAAACAATAAACAATTGATATTACGGGTTGCCTGATAACAAAATTCAAACACAATTAATTTAGCTACACATTTTTTTTAAATCCTGCCAGTTTTCCTCACAAAAGTGGTTGTGGAAGCGGGTGCCAATAAAAACCCAACCTTGACAATACATATAATTTATTTCATTTGTAAACTTACTGTTCTATTTATGTTATGAAATCTAAATTGAAATTAGTACAAACAAGTATTTTATTTTATAAATATAATGACTTTACACCAAGTACTGACATGTATGTACATTTTTATTCCAAGGTTCAGAGTCCAGAAAATAGTTTTACGAGTCATCCTAATGTAGGGTTTCTTAAACGTTTTTTTGAAATGGAATACTTCTAAAATCCAAAAATTTGAACAGAACACCTAGTTTATTTTTTAGGTTGGGTTATAGTTAGTTAAAAGAATGACATTTTAAAACACTGACTATTTATTTATGAACACAATGAAGCTACTAATGATTTTAATGATTTTGAGTCCTTGAATCGTATACCTTCTTGATATCATACACAATATTGGTGAGTTGAATTCGTTAATAAAGTGTGACGTCAGCTTATTCCTGCTCTTTTACATTAAGAAAATTGTGCTTCGCTTAATTAAATAGATTGTAAAAAAACGGAGCTTAAACAATAATTGCTTGTTTAGACAAATTTTGAGTCTTTTTGACAAACTAGCCATCACATCATAATCACTAATTAAATCAATCAGATTTTTAAAATATCATCCGCTTAAGCCTACTGGCTTGGCTGTCACGGAAAATGGATTCAAAGTCCAAGAATCTTCGTCACTAGATTTTGGAAAATATTTCATAATAGTCGTTTTTAAGCTATGTAGGTGTTCACAAACACCTGTTTAGGTTTCGTGGAACACCAGTGTTTCACTGAACATATTTTTAAAAAACCTGTCCTAGAGTATCTACAATTTACAAAGTGTATATACCTTTTACGGTTCTAAGTTCAAGAAATGCGACCCCAATATCCACATTTTCTTAAATATCTATTTTAATATGGGTGATACAATGTTTATAATTAAGGTATTCTTATATCATATTGGACCTTTTGTAGTTCATATACATACGCGATAACGCGATGAGGCTATAAGCGCCCGCGATAAGCGATCGTTCGTAAGATAGCTGGGCTAAACTCGTCAGTTGCAATTTCATATGTGTGCTGGGATGACGTCTTTTTTACGCGCAACTTAAAATATGATTATTTATTAAAAAAACACGGATTTTTATAAAAAAAAAATGTATGAGGAATGATGCAGAGAGATATTTTAAAGCTCTAAGACTATTTTTTTTTGAAATCCATAAGAATAAGGCCAATAATGAGGAAACCACTGAAGTCCCTAAACGAACCCCATCGGCAGAGAAGTATTTTTAGAGTCTCCGAGCCGCGAGAGATATAAGAATATTTATTTGCATTATAGTAAGTAATTCTACAAAGCATAAAATTAATTGAATAATAACAAGTTACCAGGAGAAAAAAATATATTTTTCGATCACATCCGCTCAGCCATTCAGTATTAATAAAGTAAAAAAACATTTTCAGCGAGTACGTAACGTTAACGAGAGATCCTCGCTCACAGAAAACAATATTTTAATTTAACATTCCAATGATCGCACCTCACCTCCTGCAGACCAATATTTGTTTGATCCCTGCCACATCACTTCCGCTTCCCGTTCTGACCTGTACTTGCCCGTATATTATTCTTTACTGAAAACCGGATACGTTGAAACAATTCCAGATCACCCCAACATTTGAAAAGTATGATAATAAAATTATTGTTATACGTCAAATCGATAGTTGATAGTGTTAAGATACTTTTAAGATTATGTGCGTCTTAAAATTTTTGTTGCTTATAATTTAATTAGAGTTTCTAATCCTCCTTAAAGCCATTGCCACGAATTTCTTCATCTCGTAAAATTACTCAACGCCGTAAAGTAAAAACGCATTCGAAAATATGATGGAATGGATTTCTCAAACAATGATAAATAATTTACAGTACACATTTTGACAAAATGTTGTTGATTGAAATAACAAATATAAAATTCCAAATTTTCGTTTCGAATTAACAAAATGTGTTGCTTTCAACAGATCAGATACGGATGACACCAAACCGTTTCAATACCATCATCTTTAACGACAACGAAGGAGCCATGTTTTTGAACAGATGCAACCGCGATTCAATGTATGCTATGCAAAGGTTCCTGATATTTATGTCTGGTTTATTCCATATCATTCACCTGTAGTTGTTTGAAGTGAGTTTCACTCTAAGTGTAATGTATAGTGACTATATTTATGTTGATTGTATAAAAGATACACGGTTAATAGTCTTCTTTTAAAATTTTCTTGCAGGATTAATAAGACAACGAATTATATCAACCACAAACACGATCAGCTTTTGAGATTTCACTACTTATTTATGTAAGGATTAAATGGTTAAATACGATCGTTGATCCTACATGTATGGGATTTATTTTGGACACCAATTCCATGACCAAGATCGAATTTCGTAGCAAGTATTGAATTGAATGTAGTATGAAAACATAGTGTCGATATATTTCCCCAAATTGTCATCTAAACATTGTATTTTTTTATGATAAATATTTTAGTAAGGAGAGAATAATATCCACGTGGTTAAATTGCAGTCCTTTTCATTAAGTGAGTACTTATTGACGGTCACTTTAATTGTAACTCTTTGTTTAATTATTTCGTTTTCTGCTAGTATTAGAGATTAAATCAATGAACGAACATAGCAATAACGGTATTTTTATAAACATATACTTTGAATATCAGCACAAAAAAATATGAAAAAGAGAAATAATAGATTTTCAAAAATATCTTAAATGTTTATTTTAATAACAATATAACTATTCTTCTTCTTTGACCATATTCGCTCCCGTGTGGAGCATATGGCCGCCATGTTTTCTTGTTTCCCGCCAATTGCTTTGCTTCCTCCCATGACATGTCAGCATCCCTCAGTTCTGCCGAGTACATCTTATGGGTAACCCGACGGACGTCCGGGGCTCCGGAATCCCACCAGTTGAAAGAAGAGGCAGGCAGGATTGAGGCTTTTCGGAAGCATCCGCAGCACATGACCCAACCAGTTCGAACGTCTTCCTATAACCACTGACGTGACAGGGCGTTGTTTTGTACGTTCCCTTATCAAACCACCTCACCCCTATTATCCAACGCAAGCATCTGTTCTGGAAGCTAAGTGTACGATTTTTCTGAGTCTTCGTCAGGTGCCATGATTCGCTTACTAATTAAATATTACTATACTTACTACTTAAATATTACTATACTTCGGCTTAACCATCAAAGCTTGAATTTGACAATCTCGATCGGGTCTTTGTGTATGTAAATCTGTCCGGGTGCACAAAAAGTTCTATCAGATTTAAGGTTTCTTATACGAACAATCATTGTATTATTGAAGAGTTTAATATTTAAATACAGAAATAATAATATTTTACATTTCTAAAAACTGGAATCGGGACATCCTGGAATTAAAGATTCACTGAGTTGTAAACCCTAGCCCGAAGTAACCGTATAGGTTAACCTAATGTTTGTTATTAACACTCGCAGTAAGCTGTGTTTGAACTCTTCCGATAGTTTGAGGATCTCTGATGAAAAGTATCTTGTTTGCACGGTCGGCAGTATGTGCAACACATTGTTTCCTGAAAATGCTATCGAGAATTTCCATTTAATTTTACTTAGTTGTATAATGAAGCTTCGTTGCAATGATTTAGAAACATAAATATTTGGTTCGAAATATGCATTATATTTAACGAATGATTGCTTTGAATTACTGGCTTAATCGAAATATAATAGTAAAACTTTTATAACATGTCAATGAGAGGTATTGCATACGGACGTAAAATTTGAATGACTCGGTAATTGGAAATTATTTTATCATAAGTACAAACTAACTATCCTCTATATTCCATTGGCATTGATAATTATTTGTTATAATGAATCATTAAATTATTATTGATATATTAACATGGAAGCTTTTATTTGTATGATAGATATATAAAGAATTTGTATTAAATCATCCGATTTTAAAACTTAGTCTTAGACTAACGGGAGTTAGAATCGTAAATGTTCCAATAAATACACTAAATATACATAACAATGATGACAAATAAATTACACAGTTTACGATATCAGCGCATGCGCAGAGAGGGAGTGTGTGTGAGAGCTGAGTGAATTTTTACAGATAAGTATTTTCAATCTGATATAGAGCCCTGCATTTAATTTGAAAGTTCTTCTGTATCAGATTTAACTTAATTTTTAAGAAATATTGGTATTTCTTTCCGAATAGCAAAAAACCGTTCTAGGCATTTCCCGGTACTCAAACAGCTATGTCAGAATGGAGAGATGCCATATGCAGCATCAAGCCACGTCGTGGGCCGCGGTTTTGCAGCCACGGTATTGTAGATGAAACAGGAACAGACAACACGTTTGACACAATTTTATTATTGCTTAGCAAAATCTTATTTAATGCAATTAAAAATCAATGTAAAATCTATATATATAAAACAAAGTGGGGTTTGTTACACCACGTATAACTTGGCTATAACTTGGCTGATTTTAATGATCTTTGATTTATTAAATTCGTATCCGCCTAGAATAGCAGAATAAGCATTAAAACATCCGAAAAATATCACGGAAAATAAATTATGAAGAAAATTAATATTCTCATACAGTTTTCAAATGGCGAACAGATTTCATCCGCTAGGTGGCAATTTTTCCTATATTCATTTGTTTCTGCTTCTTTTGCGTACGATTGACTTTTAAATGATTTTAAATTTAGAGTATGGATCAGAATAAAAAAAATCGATGATATGAAATGAAAACGAAAGAAAATCGGATAATATTGAAATAAGGTTATGTTTATAATTTTTTTGACAACAATATTACGCTGTTTGCACGAACGTTGCTCTACTTTGAGATGCCACGTTATTACACTTGGAAATCTACATCGAAGAAATTTTAACGTCGAAAGCAAGGCGATGCGGTTCCTGCTCATCCGAATGACTACTGATGCTCTTGGTCGCATGTACACAGTTCATCCGAAAAATGATGAATGCTTCTACTTGCATGTCAACAGCTCAATTTGCTTGAAAATGATACTCATTGGGACATGACAATCGCTGAAAAAATTGTTTCTGAATCTCCAAGTCAGATACGCACATTATTTATCATTATTTTGACATGCTTCCCATCGAATCCCCGTGAACTGTGGAACAAGTACAAGGATGACATGTCCGAATACATTTTACATCGAATTCGTGTCAGTTTGGGGAATCCCGATCTCGATATGAATGAAGAGATACATAACCAGGCTTTGCTTTTGATCGAAAACATATGTTTCCTTATGTGTGGCAGTTTGTTAGTCAAGTTAGGAATGCCAACGCCAGATCGTGGAATGAACGACGCTTTCAATCGAGAATCGGAACGTGAACGTGAATATGATCGAGATGCATTGAACCAATCAGTTCGAACGAATGTACCACTGTTGAACCCTCGACAGAAGGAAATTTACGATACGGTAATGAAGGTAATTGATGATGGAAATGGTGGCTTATTTTTCCTCGATGCGCCCGGTGGAGCTGGGAAGATATTCCTCATGTCATTGATTATAGTGACTGTTCGTGCAAGATCCGAAATTGCTGTAGCAGTTTCTTCTTCTGGCGGCCACGTTGATAGAAGGATGACGAACGGCTCATTTAGTTTGAAATTGCCGTTAAATCTTTAAACCAGTGCTCCTCAACCTTTTATTTTCCACTGCACACTAACGTGTTCTTCAAAATTTCGCGGCACATCACAAGTAAAAATATGCATAATATATAGAAATTACATTAGTTTGTGTTTATATATGATACATACCACAAAATAACCATATGGGTATTTTATTACCATGTCCACTACTAATGTAGAGCACATGTACTCTTTATGGAGATTATATTAAAAGAAAAGTTTCAGATTATTCAGATTTATTTACAAAAAAAGAATCAGTCAAAAGGCTGCACCAAAGTAGAGAAAAGTCCGTAAGTTTCCCACTTCAGTTGAATTTTCAGCTTCGGCTATTAAAATGTTTCTAACATTTAGCGGTTAAAGTTATACTAACAAACATTTTATCGATTTGGGTATGCTGTATATGTAAGTCTGCGCAAGAATGTTTCGTGCACCTTGCGAAAATTCAGTTTTGTATTTTAAAATGTCTTTAAAGAGAACAAATGAATTATATCTTTATAAATATCATTACAAATATGTCAAAGCATGTATCCACATCTCAAATATAAATGGTTTTACATTTGATAGAATTTTTAATAAATAATAATGAAAAATTAATAATTGGTAAAAAAATAATTGTAAATTAAAACTGAAAAACATTTAATGAATACAACGAATTGTTAATTCTACTACCCTGGTTATCATAAGCTCATTATTAGCTGTTCCAAATGTTAAAAACGGTAAAAACACTTATATTTAAGATGTGGGTACATGCTTAGACAAATTTGTAATGATATTTATAAAGAAATAATTCATCTGTACTCTTAAACAATATTTTAAAATATAAAACTGAACTTTCGCAAGGTGCGCGAAACATTCTTGCGCAGACTGTACATATAAAATATTCTTTCAACCAAAAAATAATTATTTCTGCTTCTCTATGATAGCGTCATCAGAAATATTTTGTAGTATCGACCAAACTATTTGTTTTTTTCCGTTTATTAGAGATTCGCGCCGCAGCACACCCAGCATCGCCTCGCGGCACACCGCTTGCGGAGCACTGCTTTAAACGACTGAAAAACTGAAATGCAAGATTGCGAAACACTCAGCAATGACCAAAGTTTTGGTAGCAAGTAAAATCATCACCTGGGATGAATGGACAATGGCGCACAAATGCGCATTGGAAGCACTCAATCAAACTATGAAATATCTGTGCAATTACTCAAGATGTTTTATAGGCGCAATGATTCTACTATCTGGCGATTTCCGCCAAACACTACCAGTCATTCCAAGATTGACCGCTGCCGATGAAATAAACGCTTACCTCAAATCACGACTCTGGTGCTATGTAAAGAAACTTCAGCTTACGACAAACAAGCGAGTTGCATTGCTAAACGATCTATTTGCCGAAGATTTCTCCAAGCAATTGCTGACTATCGGTAACAGGTGTGTTCCTGTCGACGAATCGAACGGATTGATTTTGTTTCCGCCGAATTTTTGCAATTTCACTTCATTCAACAAAATGTTCCCGAACATCTAATCACAAAAATCACAATTGGTTGAATGAACGAGCAATTCTTGCGGCAAAGAACAAAGACGTGGATCATTTAAACTTCACAATTTAAAATCAAATCGTTGGTCCACTGCATTCTTTCAAATCTATCGACCGTGTAACAAACGAAGACGAAGCAACCAACTATCCAACTTAATTTTTAAACTTATTGAATCTGCCTGGCTTGCCACCGCGCAATTTACAACTGAAGGTTGACTCGGTAGTCATCATGCTTCAAGTTATCAAGTTAACAGAACATTTATTCACTTTTAAGGTGTTCACTGTCAATACTTGGTGGAATGGCATTATAATAAAAATAATAAAACATTTTCAGTACTTTTTCCACATAAAATTTATTTGATCAGGACCGGTTGCCCTCATCACGAGCATTATCAACTGATGATAATGCTCAGATGATAATAACTCAGTTGATAATGCTCACGATGAGCGAAACCGGTCCTGATCAAATAAATTTTATGTGGGAAAAGTACTAAAAATGTTTTATTATTTTTATTACAACATTTATTGATTCTGAGGCGGTACGAAGTTCGTCGGGTCAGCTAGTATCATAATAAAAAATAGCTCTCAAAACACACATGGATAAAATACCCTTTTTTTAATTTAACGTTTTTAAGTTTCCCATCACAGCTGACACAAGTAATAAAATGTATAACATGTTTTCCATTATATTTCAATATAATTAACATTTATGTTAAATTAAATATTTCAAAGTAGGCGAAACATAATCACTAGTTGTGATCTTAGCCACAAAAATATGAATCTACATTAAACGAGTTGTTTTAAACAGTTATTCTAATGTGATCTTCTATTATATTAATATATGCATATAAATATTGTAATGAAACATCCCATAGTGTATTTGTGGTTAACCAATTCGCTAATTAATTCATGGATGCCAATTTCAAGTTTCCCACACTCTAGTTGAACACATTAATTATTTCGGAAAACAACCGCAAAACTGGCCAACCGTTCCACACCACAGGAAAACTTGTTAAAATTACTAATCCAGCACTGGCCGCCGGGCTGAAAAAGTACGGATTCAGTTATTCTTTGAAATATAAATTACAAAACTAAAAATTAATATAGACCCAACCAATATTGAATATGGCTGTGTAAAACAGGACCGCACATACAAGCTTTGTATACTGAAGAAGGCTGAACCTTCACGCATGCATTTGCATATTATTAGCCAATCGATAAAGGTTCCATTATTGAGAAATACAGCATACATAAATTGAATTCATTAGTAATGCTTTTGTTAAAGTTTTTTTCAAAATGGCTTCCGTGGTCAAATGCTGTCTTTGCTTTTGACCCTCTCATTTATTAAATATTATAATTAACTGTCTATTGATTTTTCACTTTTAGGGTGTTCACTGTCAATACTTGGTGGAAAAACATTATAATAATAGAAACACAATATTCCTTTGTACTTCATTCCACTTTATTTAATAGGTCAGGACCGGTTTCGCTCATTGCGAGCACTGTCAACTGATAAGAAATATAATTTAACAATGCTATTTATACAAAAATGAAAAGTTGTAAACAACAATTGGCATTGAAAAGAAATTTAAATAACACAATATTAAAATATTTAACACATCTAACATATAATTAAAAAGTGGTGACTGAAAATAATTACAAACACAATAATAAAAATTTAGTAAATTTTTGACAAAGTGAAATAATGCTACATTAATAAAGTGCTTGATGATAGTTTCCTGTTTTTCACCGCTTCGAAGTTGACAATGCTTGCAATGAGCGAAACCAGTCCTGAACTATTAAATAAAGTGGAATGAAGTACAAAGGGATATTGTGTTTTTATTAATATTGATTTTTTGTTTAATGCGTGAAAATGAATTTCACTAGTTTCTAAATAAAGATCAAAATACTTAATTCACACATACTAATTACGATGCAGCATTGACCAAATTTGTCAACAGATCTGTCAATAAATTATTATCAATGTTGTCAAACTGAATTCGTTAGTTTATAGCGTGGAGGATACGTATGTCACTCATAAACCCAACACGTAAAAGCAGGTCGAAATCAGAGCAGAATGACACATTTATGATAAATTCGGCGGTTTTAGATAAAGAATAGATTTATTTTGCAATAATATAATATAAAATTTACTATATGTTTATACCAATACCTTAATTCTAGAGTGCAATTATGATTATAATTAGAGTGTGTTAGAATCTTTTCCAACAAAATAACGACTTGGTTGACATGTAAATATCGAAAGATTCCACCAGCCCATAAAAAACACCAAAATGTGACTTGTTGTGGATGTAACAGCGTATTGATAATAATGTGTAGATTTTCTTCACTCTAAATACGGCAATTTTGCTTAATAGCGTAGCCATTCAACCAAAAATGAGCTGTTTTGAAATTGAATTTCTTTCGATTTTCATAAAATTTTTGTAAAAAAATAACGACGTTCTTTCGACGTAAACCAATTTATGGTGAAATGGTAAACCAAGTTTTCAAATTGGCTTTCGCTGGAAAAGTGTTGCTGATACCACTAAAAAACACCATATTTTGCATTCCCCCACAGATTTATCAAATCACCAGTACCGGTTTCGCTCGACGTGATGAACTGTTATTTTTTCAAAATTCTAGATGGAAAGTACTTATTGAATTGTTTTTTAAAATTTATCGAATTCCCTTTTTAGTAGACGTCAATGTTTGTGTTATGAAACTTCTCACCCACTCTTAATAACAGTAATTATAAATTATTTTATTTAAGCTGCAGTGTATTAAAAAAAAACACTCTTTTGTACAAATTGCATATTATTTATTCGCGAGCATTACTAATTATTTTATTATTTAAAATTAGGTTAGACTAAGAAGAAAATAATTTACAGCGAACACCTTAAAAGTGATCAACTTCAGTCATTTCAATACTTTCACAATAATGTTTCCGTCAGCGCTATATTTCATAGTGTCAAATCTGAGTACCTATAGCGCAAACTGCATAGCATCGAATGACAGAACGTTCGCCTGCAAATTGATTGATGGGGTGTGCTGGATCCATTTCAAATCGTTGAATTACATCAAATAAACGCGTATCGCTCAGTAGCATTTATCAGGTTGTCAATTTGCCAATAATCCATCAAACATCAAATATATTGTAAATTCTATACGGCAATGTAGCTCGTAAAATTTAATCATAAAAAGTTATATGTATATTATTTTTTAATGCCGTATTTATCACGGATGTGTGAGTAAAATTTAGCCAACAATTTATTTAATGAAAAATAGTGTACAGCAATCATTAATGAATGTTTTCTTTTGTCCTGATTTCCTTCAGACGTCTCCCACTTTCCTGCTTAAAGTGTTAACTGACGAGGTAAGGTATTTGAACTATCTAAAATATCTGGAAGAAGAATTTTTAAAAAAGCTAACAAAGAGTAGCTAATTTCCTGTTTAAAAAAATCTTTGAATCTGATTGCAGTTAATTGAATATTTATAAATACGTACTAATTTTTAAAACGATACTGTTTTTGATGTTATCGGTGACGTTAGTAAATTGTGACTGATGAATAAAAAATATGATTTGTGAAGTAAACATAGTTTTTTTTATTTACATGAACCTTGTTTGTAGAAAAAAATCGGCAAATTGCTAAAATTGGAAATTTTAAATCTAAGGTAAGGGTCTTTGTGATGTTTTTTTAAATCCTTTAATCGGTCTTGAGTTTTTTTTGTTTGAAATTATCAATAAGTTTATATATTAAAAAAAAAAATGACGCATTGGACACCGATTTCATTTGTCTTTTAATGAAAACATTGGAACAAAACATCGAAATTAGGGGTTTCAACTAGGTACACAATGATATGATCAGAACTTCAAAATCTATCTAATACCAAATGTCTCAGCAGTCTTGTAAAATTCAAGTTCAAACAATTTTAAATGCGTTAAATTTGTTGTATTTTAATCTTTTATTAAGTAATACAATTAATATTGTGCTTAAAATATTAAATTGAATTCCATTAAGGCAATGTCCGGTTGAGAAATTACATAATTACAATAAAAAACCTTATTTTAAATTGGCCGGAAAAACTCATTTTACGTTAAAAAGCAAACGTTTGCAATATTATTAAGGTAAAAATGGGAAGCCGTTGAACGCTGCCTCGAGACCTAATTAATCTTTTCTTCTTTCAATTTGTTAATTAATTCAATTGGAGATTTCTAAAAATTAGCTTATAAAATACTCGCAACTGAAGTGCCGACAAGAAATTAATAATTATTGTAGAAGTCTTAATAATGCGATATAATTTAAATTACATTTTTCTTATTAAAAAATCGCGTCACATTAAAATTTAATGCAGTGCTGGTTGTGATGTTTAAATCACCAACAAAAAGTAGCTACTTTTTCTTTTATGTTGAAGAAATGTCTTGCTGATTATTGAAAGATACTTTTATTTATTAACTACAGAAAACGGACACTAAAATATAAATTACGTTGAACTGTTATAAAACGTTAAATGATATCAATTATAGCAATAAATTATTTCATTTTCACTTAAAACTGGTTTGTGTCTACCGTCTACTGCAGTCAGAATTATGTTTGCTGCTTTTAAAATTGCACCTGATTGCAAAGTTTTTTTTTTCAATTTTTATAACGGAGGCTCAACAAATACATACTTAGTTTTATCATTACATACAATTTGTTCCATATCCAGTCTTTTGAGTGTCGATTTTATTTGTGTAATAAATGTTTGTATTCTATGTGGGAATTGAGCCCTCGAAAGGTGAAGTGAGCCAACTAATAAAATGGTAAAACTTTTTTTTTGGATTGTTAAGTACAATCACGTATTTATTTGATGGTGGATTGCAGATTTTTATTTTACGGAGATAACACTATTGTAATGTGTATTAACTGAGGTTACTTCACTTTTACGATACTTTAAAACTTGTAGAATATTACAACGAATCTAACTTTTTTTTAAATACCACTTGACTCAGTTCACTTCTAATGGGTCCAATTATTCCGTGAAACAATAGTTTAATACAGAGGTTAACAAAGTGTGTCTCGTGGTTCAATTATATACCGCATGAATTTTCGACGTGTCCCACGAGATTTATATTAAATCTACATGTTATTCTTTTTTAAACGGAATATTTGAAATTCTGAAAATGTTTATCAACAAGATTGAATTATAATACAAATTTACTAAATGAAACATTTGTATGTCTGATGTTTTCTATAAACAAAAAATATTGACCAAATAAATGGTGGCCTGCTCAATAATTTTGTCTCTTTGGTGAAAAGTTTGTGAACCTCCAATTTAATCAATCACAGTAATGTCATAAAACTGCTATCGAAACGTATCCAGACACTTAAAAAAAGGTTGATTTGTTTAGTCGAATGTATGCGTTAATTTTTGGTTTTTCATCCGAAAACTGTTTCTCGAATTAAGACATAAAGAGTTCGTTTAATCTCAATTTAGACAAGCATATAGATGCTGCATGTACTCATGTATTAAGAAACAGTCAAACTTTTAACTTCTACGTTTAACCCAGTTGAAGCTTCACCTAACTACGTGTTAACTACCTTACCTACAATTTAAAGACGTTAAACGTAGTTGAATAAAATGGATGATCATAATAGGAATAAGGAGTAGCCATTAAAGTGAGTTAGCAGCGAATGCGGACGTAACGAGATTGTATTGCAGGCCACGAGACTCTGGGTTAGGTCAGAAGTTTTCAACGCAGGGTTCTTGGAAGTCAAAATAATGCGACAAGTTTCTGCAGTACGCCGGATATATAATGTTAAGTTCAAGAATATCAAGTAGGCTATCAAAGAAAATATCGTCTGCCTATGTGAGTTTATTTTAATTTTGACAGTCCTCATTTTCACATGCTTTTAAGAACAAAATTAAGCTCGATATTTGATGATGTATTAAGAAGCTTGTACTATTCATAAATCTATCATAACTCATTTATTCCCGCTATTGTGGCGTAGATGATAAGTGGTGAGGAATAAAATTAACATATATATAAATTTTTTTGATGAATTTGGCTGCTACTTTTTAAAAGTTCATTTTCAGTATATATTTAATTTGAATACTTAGTTATTCCGCAGGATGTGTCACAAATTGTGACTTGATTTGCTTTGCCTCTTTTAACAGCATCTATTCAAATAAACTATCGTAAGGTTATTTACAAATAAACTAAAATAAAAAAACACAAAACTTATTAATTATAAAATTGAGGTTTGGGTTTTTTCTTCACGCATGAAGTATAGTTTGTCCGAAGATGCTTATGAAATAGGTGAAATACGTTTCACAATTTATAACACAGCCTCTGGAATAACAAAATTATCAAATTTAATTTATATTGAAAGTTTTTTGTACACAAGAAAAAGTACACTAAATTACTCTCTATAAAAGAAAACAATCCAACATACAAAATGCAAAAAAATAAGTTAATTTTAAAATGAAGCCTTAATCTGTATGTAAGAAAATAATAGATTTAAAAAGTTGTTGAAATAATTAATTTTCCACAAAACAAAATTGAGCGACATTAAATATTTCAAAATTCTTCTCCCCTCGCATTGAAAAAAAAAATTGAACTAGAAATCATTAAAACATTATTATGCAATTAAAATGAATATGATCACCAACTGGCATAGCCATCCTTCATATGTATTTCGTTAGAGGATATGTATATAGTTTACTTTAAATCAATCAAAAACTATTGTATAAAATACACTAGTTAAACTTCAAGTGATATGATAATTTAATCTCATCTTTTCCATGAATATAGGCACCTCATTTACATGCAAAATGTTCTGTCTCCGGATAAATTCTTTGTTTTTTCGGATACATGGTCTTCTGCAAACAGAACGATATCTATCTAGCTCATAGAATGAGCAATGCATATTTATGTGAAAAATATTAATGAAAATACATTGAAAAATACAGTTATCTTTATAAAACGTTTTCAGGTAGAATTTTTTAAAATTCCTAAATTTTTATTTGTCAATGACCCGGAAGAACAAATTGTAATAAAAATAAATAACAATAAAATTATTTTGGATCATCAGTCTTCTCGTTATAAATAAAACGTAAATAAGCTATTACGATATCACAAAAATATTTTTGATATTATTTATTTAATGGACAGTTAAATTGAAACTGAATAATTCTAAAATGTTACGAATAACTGTCTCGCCATCGGCCCTAACCGATCTGGTAGCATCGTCTTAATTGAATCGGATGGGTGAGACTGAACTCGCTTTACTTCTCTCTACACATTACTGAACTAGAACACTGGTGCAAGTTTCTAACAATATTGTAAAACCGTATGAAAAACATACACGTATAATGATTTTGTTCTGTATACAATTTTAAATTATATATAATTAAATTGTAACGTTGCGCAAATCATCATTACCGATTTTACACTTTGGTTATAGCATTTTATTATATGTATTGTATTATCTATCTAATTTTAAAAAAGAGGTTTTCTTCAACCATTTCGCATGCTTTATAGGAAAAAGGCGTATCAATTTTTTTGAATTTACGAGATATTCCAGTTATACTAAAATGTGCATCTTGGAAGACTGAAAATAAATGTGCAAAAATTTAACACCACTTTTAACGATCAAATATCGTATCAGTAAAACTGCGATATCTAATTAGTGCAAAAATCTAGAAACGCCTGTTTGCTGTTAAACGTGCGCATTTTCAGTCGTCATTAAAAGGTTTTCGGTGTGTTCCATCTAATATAATGAAGATTTTAGTCAGCAATCGGCAGTATTCCTCCATAGGTTATTCTTTCTTTTTTTATACTCTCGCCGAAAAAGAGAGTTTGGAAAGCTATATAACAACAAGTTCTTGTATCATAAATTTGATCATTAGAAGCCCACACATTGAAAGCGGATAAAGTTAGAAAAAAATATTTTTTATGTTTTCATAAGTCTATTTAATCGATTGATTTTTTTATATATGTCATAAATTATTTTTTTTATTGATAATTGTAACTAAAATTGAAAATTGAATATATTAATGTTTTTATCGAATAAGGTAGTGTACTCTCATTTAGAAAGTATCCGAATCAGACATAGCATTACCGTTTAAAACAGCTAATGACAACGGTCAAGCAATACGGCGCAGAAACAAATGCTCTCGTTTCCAAAGGGCTTAACAAGTAAATTCAGTACAATTTTAAACATAATGTCTGTCATTTGTGGGTTGCATAACAAACCACAATGTGTACTTTCCCGAAAACGTAACGTATAGTAACGAATTGTTTTGTATTGTTTAAACATGTTAACATAACGTTTATTATATTTAAATATTAAGAGCAAACATTTAAAAGACCCGAGCCTGAGAAATTGCGTAATATTTATATTTAGGTACTTTAAAACAGAAAATACAATATGTACCTGTCTTTCGAAAAAATTTTCTCAAATAATTCTGGCTGTGGTTTATTGGTCACTATTATTAGGTGATATATTTAATATAAAAACCCGTAATCGGCAAAAAAAACTTAAGCGACAATTCATAAAATTTACAGGAGATGGTTGTTTTTTTAACATTCTCTCTCAATGAGCTCGCAAAAAGAATCTTTAATAGAACAAATATTACTAACCGAATTTAAAGAAATTATTTATAATATCACGAGAAGAAGTTAATAAAACCTTCTGTTTTGATTAAAACCTGACCACTCCTGTAAAATTTATGATATGTCGCTTACGCTGTTTTGCCGATTACGGGTTTATATGTTGTGAGTGTAACATAAAGAAAGGTCCACGGTGACATTTTCAAGTTTCCATATTAACCAGCTAGTCCCAAAATATCGACCTAATAACGCAAACGCTTTTGTTCAAAAAAAAAAATCGTTTTCTGAGTTTTGAAGTTCAATACAACCAAGGTGAAGCCGGAAAAAGATCTAACAATTATACTAGCATAATACAAACGTTCTATTTATAGAAGCGTGGTATGTAAGCTATCGTATTCTAGTAAAGAGTTACATATTTGTGATTTGGTAGAAAGATAGAGTGCTATGGAGTTGTAATAAATAATGAATAAGTTTAAATCCATCGCGGATAAAGACTGCTAGTTAATCAATTATTGCATTAAAACAGAGAAGTACATTAAATTTTCAAAGCCCTTTTTTCAAACTTGAATTTACACAGTGAAGCTTTAATTGCAAGGAAATATATTAATTTATATACCATCAACTGTTTAAGTACTTTGTATTTAATATGGGTCCATTAGAGGTGAAGTGAGCCAAGTGAATGAAGTATGAAAACCATAGTTAAAGTTATTAACTTTAGTTATGTTTTAGTACAAATTTTAATTAAATTATTACCGAATACATAAAAAAATATAAAATTTATCTGTAATTATCGTTAGATCTTAATGAAAAAGTTACAATAGTTTTGTTTAAGCAACTGGACCAGTTTTGCCAAGCTTCTTAATTGAAAATGGTTTAAGCAAAACCAGCCTTTTTGTTGAAATATAAATTGTAAAACATCTACTAATAACAAAACAAACATAAATTGAACTTCAAGGTTATGGACTGGTGAATCCAAATAAATGTAATTCTTTTTATCTCACAACGCCATTCTTTTAAGCGTTATAAATAATTGAAGAAGATTATATCGGAAACTAAATTATAAAGAAAGTGAAATATTTATGTTATTTTTCCAAAATTAAAACAAAAGGAAAGTCGCAAGGTTTTTTTTACAGAATACAATTATTAATAAGCAAAATATGGATACTAACAGAATATTACTTGTGTCCTAAGATTTACCCAAGAAATTTTATGTCACAATAAAACTCACGTATATATGAATTTATTACAAAAAAAAACCGGCAGCTATCAATAATACTGAAACGATATATTAGAAAAAACAGTTTGGTAGCACTGGTAAATTTATTCCTTCTTCTGAAATATGTTGTATTTGATTTTGTACCCATTTTTTCTCGCAACTCTTATGGTTTGACTTATCTAATTTCTCCTTTTACAAATTCGTAGTTTTGCGAAACCAATTTTTTTTGTATAGATAATTAAATTTTATATGATATGGTGTTTGTGGTCAAGTGGTGAACGTCGTTGGCTTCGGTTGCGGAAGTCACTCGTTTGGTTTCCATTGCGGACAATTTCATTCAAGTTTAATTTTCAATTGACTGATGTATTTCTGTTTGAATGCGCAAATGTTTGACAGGTTAAAAGCATGGCTTAGTACTAATGGTTAACTAACCACCATGTCTCTGTTTGAAATAAAAAAAAAATGAGAAACTGAGTAACAAGCAGTTATATTCTTATAAACTACATTAAGTCTCCATATGGTTCACATTATAAGTAGATAAAAATATTGTGGATACAAAATTGTCATATATGTCATAGGTATTTGAAAGTTCTAAGAATAACATTTATATTATTATTTTTAATCTAATGAATATTGAACACAATACTTATTTTATCCGTGATATTAAAAGTTATGAGAATTGAATAAGTAAAAGTTACATTATAAATAAAAGAATTTGAATAAACTGGAAGTATTGCTGTTCAAAAGTTGTTTAAAATTCTTAGAGAACATTTTTAGTGCTATTTTAAGACTGCTATAATATTGAGCGTATAGATTATCTGTAACACTAAAAGTTTTGATAAGGTACAAGTAATATTATGAATAAGTTTGTGTGATTTCTTAAGCTGTTGTACACTTTTATATTTTGTCCCGAAAATAAACAAAAAAGGATAGCCGTTTTACATAAATAAATCTTGACAAAGGGTTTTATTTGTGATCGGTCGCAGAATGCAGGAGTCACTTGAAGCCGCCGTCCTCGCCGCTCTCCCAATTTCTTCCCCTCTTCATTTGCATAGCGTAGAAACAACTCTTGGCTGTGGAATGACGTTCGATCATTATTCCAAAATGTGCAGGCGACTCATTATTATTGACTCGCACGCGCTTTCGTTAAACTAGACTCAAAACTCTCGTCGGAAAACGGCATCGGCATCGCCGTCCCGCGGGAGCGAGAGAGAGCCAAAAGATCGCCACATAGGATCGCTTCCCGAAACGTCAAACTTCAATTCCGCCACGTCGTTCGTCACGGACTCGTATTTTAAACAGGTAAACACCTCATCGAGCTCGGGCGTCTCTTTCCAACGAGCGTCGCGACGCCGTCGCCGTCTCCCTCGTGCGAGAGATGCGAATTGAAAAGCGGAAGCCGCTCACTCTACGTCGCCGTGCGAATTTCAATCTTAACAAAAAAACGCTTAAGGGGGGAAATCGCCCGGCAAATTTTCCTTCGCCTCAGAAAATTACAGAATAATCACCTCTATGTATGGTGTATAAACGACTATAGCTGTATTCGGAATATTATGGCGTTTAGGGATGCACTCGTTCGAGCTCCCCCTTCTCACCGGGCGGGGGGTGGTATCGTTCGGGAGCGCGGTCGGCATCGCTCAGTCGCGTGTAGGGCCACCTCGAAGTGAGTGCTCCGCTGCGCCGCGCTATTCGTTTGAATAATCTCTACGATTCTTCGCCTCTTGAGTCGCCGCTCCGATAGCCGCTCTAGTCACCGCCTTTTCCCGCTCTTCTCGCCCTCCCAGCCCCCGCGGTCCGACAGACCCCGGACCCGAAGCTTTTCCGCCTCTCGTCCTGTCACTCGCTTTTCCGACGACCGCTTCAAAGTAATTCATTTTTATAAAACTTCTCTTTGAAACTTAGTCAGCCTGACAAATCATATACGTCTATTGAAGGTCTATCTCTTTTTAAAAAAATAGCACTAGATTCTCACAAAATCTTTTACTGTTTTACTTAAAACTTTTATAATGTAAAATATTTAATGATTAAAGTTCCAAGAATTTTTCTTTTTTGTCTGTGAAATAACAACTTCAAAACTTTTGCCGCCTTAATACACAGAATTTCATTTTCTCATTTTCCACAAGCTTTGATATGAATACTTTACATTATAAAAATATCTTTAGAATATAAATTTCTTTTAAAGAAGTTATTCACAAAGTCGACGTAGTTAAATTACATTAATACGACAATATTCAATTACTTGGAATTGTCTTCGCGGAATTTCTCATATTTCAATTGGCAGAAGCAAAGGTGGCAAACACCCCAGCCCGGTGCTCCAGCGATATCAACGGTATTCACAAATTGCCGGCATTTTATCAAGTAAATTTATATCGACGCGAAAGATTGATGTAGTGAGCTTTTCTTTTATAGGCCTCATTCGTCACTCAACTCCGTCACGTTGAAACACGATTACTCAGTGCTTAGTGAAAAACTTAGTGAGCGTGACCTGGACCTTTTTAATTAAAATACAGGTACCTGGCACACCTGGATAGAGTTTGGAATTACATAGATAAATTACAGTTCAAGGATTAAAGTCTAAAACAAACATGAAAAGCTCATAAATCGTATACACCAAAATATACAAAATTGAGTATTTATTCAAGTTAATTAAGCGCTATATATAATTCAAATAGTTCAACTAGATAACTGTCTTATCTTATTATATGAAAATAAATGCTTTGCAAGTATAATTTATAATAGGTATCGAAATTCAATTAATTTAATGATCAACAGAGACACAACTAATTGTAACACGGATAATATTCTATTGACAATATTGTTTATTTATTTAACAAAAGCCGCTATGAATGACTTTAGTTAATTGAATATAATTTAAACATTAAAATGGTTTTTAGAAAATAGTCGTTTTGGCTTGAATTTATACAACTGATAAAAAAATAAAAATTTTACAATTAACGGAAACAAATATTTAAAAAGCATTTTTTAAATTGATTTTATACTCCCAATTTTTAAAAGGAGATATATACAATATACAGAGTGTATATTGTTCATGTTATTTAGTTGAACTCTGCTTAGTGCAATTGGACGGTTGATTGAACATAAAAGTCTCTGAAAACGACTTTTAAAAGTAATACTTTATGGAAAAAAGAGTTTAAAATAGAAGTTTTTATCTAGCTGAGCGCAATCATCTCATTTCTAAAGAAGTGAAAACAAAAAAGCTCGCGAGCAGAAATATTTTTTTGTCCGCATCAAGCAAAGAGACATTTTGAATAAAAGGCTAAATGAAAGCTAAATTTCAATTAAAATAGAATCACACCGCAAGAAAGACGAACGGGAAGAGAAATCGCCTGGGGAGGTCCCTTCAACAGGAATTGGTGAGATTTTCTTTTTTATTACTCTTTGATTCCGAGAAAAGCTGTTAATATTTTATGAGGTGATGTTAATTTGTGTTTTTAGGTTGTCGCTATTGATTTTCTTAATGAAATCGTTCTTTTACATAAAAAACGTGTAAATTGTCTATGTAATTTATAATTTTATAGACATCAATATTATTTTTAATACTTGTTTTCGTTTATCAATGCAAGAGAAACGCTTTTTGAGCAAGTGCAATATTAATAGTGTTCTTAAAATTGCAATCTAGATTATTTATATTTTCATAAAATTTTAACTATAAACAAAAAAAAAGAGCATGACAATTCTGTGTGAAAAAGTTCGAGCATATAATTCAGTTAATTTGGAGATTTTATCAATTGATACATAACATAATATTTTATTTACGACCAAAATTCATGTCCATGCAAAGAAAAAAGTATTTGAATATCCAAAAAAATAATTATTTAAGAAGCTTTTTTTTTACTTGAAACTGATTGCTGTGTGCAAAGTTGATCTAGATGATTTTGTATTAAATTGTGGAGTAACTCCAAAAATTATGTTTTATTATACATAAAATAAACCTTACAACTTTCTAAATATGTATAATTCTGTTTAATCTACTTGTCGTGTTTCTTGATTGTGTCATTTTGTTTTGCTTTTTTAAGAAAAATTTTCCGATTGTATCAATTGAATATCTAAAACATTGATATTCTTTACAATACACATGACATTTTTTTCAAATAAGTAAAACGCGCTTAATAACACAGAAAGTTTTTAAAATTTATTTTAATTATGTAACCAAAGAATACATTAGTTTTTTTAAATACTGTTTTCTATATAAACAACTTATATGAGTTGAGTAAATGATAATCTGTCTCCAATAATTGAAAAAAAATACAATTATTCATTACTCAGGCGAATGGTTATAAAAAAACTTTTGGATACACGATATAAATGATACATTTTTGACAGAAAAAACATATTTTTTTAAAATTCTACTCGTGTTTTTTAAGAACGTTATGATGCAAAAGAGTACGAATGATAGACATAATAACTTTCGTACTATAATGAACGTGTAATACAATTTTATATTCTGTATGGAGTCTTTTGAATTGCAGAAAAAACTTTGGTAGAAAAAATACATATTTATTCTACAATTTCAAGATACGATAAGAAAAAGCAGTTTTTCTCAATGAACAAGCATTTTAAAAATGTTTAAAACAAGTTCTTCAGTCGTATAGAATTTAATGTAAATTCTTTTTAATAAAAAAACACTCCTTTGTACTAATTCTACATTATTTATTAAAATTATTAAGGCCAATTGCGAGCATTATCAAAATATAAAAATATTGATTTATGCAAATTAACTAATAAAGACTTATTACAAAATTAAACAATTTTGAAAGAGACTTCTCTATAAAATTGTTTATTAATTTGAATCATAAATAGTTTTAAATAATTTGTTCAATTTAAAAAAAATTAAATCCTTTTTAAAATATTAGACAATTTATATGTGCTAAAAATCATTTTGTGTGTAGAAAAAACGTGTGTTGGTTGTAACTGGGGTTGTAAATGATGTATTATTATTTTAATAATAAGTATTGATGTGTACTCAAAACACCAAGGCCAAGTTGGAATGATTACATTCGCTTTCCTAGAATTCGAATCATCAAATTTTTCTTAGAACCTGTCTCTTATGACAACAAAACCTCTTTTTAATAAGTAATAAGAAAGATGAAACAGGGAAAAGGTTGTTTTGAATGATCGTAAAAGTTGCCTAGTGCCTTCTACAACATTTAGCGTGGCACGAAAAATTCACCTTTCGTTTCTCCGGTAATAATTCTGATTCCAATTTATTATTTTTTCGGCCGAACAGATGTTTATTATTTTTTTTATTATTTTTAGGATAAATAGTACGGCTGTAAAACGAGAGTAGACGTGCTATTTATTATTCCTTTGTGAATACAATACGGTTTTCTATATATTGTATTAGACGACATAATATATTGATGAGTAATATTGTTCAATGACATTAACTTTTATTATTAACTCTATATTACTGTTGTATATAATTAATTTAAAAATACAATCTTTTTTACCTTTTTTAACACAACTTAATTAATTGTCAAGCAAACCTGTTGTCCATATTCACAAGTTTTGTAAAATATTTTTGAATTTTTAGACATGGAATTTTTATCACTTTTAGGGTGTTCACTGTCAATACTTGGTGAAAAAGGCATTATATTAATAAAAAACACAATATTCCTTTGTACTTCATTCCACTTTGTTTAATAGGTTAGGACCGGTTTCGCTCATTGCGAGCATTGCCAACTGATCAACTGTCTGTGAATTTTTATGTTATTAATTACTAAAAACATTCAGATTTATTCCGCACGACCTGTTATAATTTTCTTATATTTAAAAGTAATTAACTACTCTACTTTGATATCCTTCCTGATAATCTTATAAATTAGCTTTAGAGATTAAGATCAAATTGGAAAGTTCCTAACTTTAAAAGTATGGATCCAACAGGTGATGGAAAAGTGTCTCAAATATTCAAGTAGTTTTTTTTACGCCTTAAATTGATTTTAAAAACCAACCAACTGATTTTGTACCTAGTGCATTTTAATTAATCCATAATCACATTAAAATATTTTAATGTGATTATACTAGTACTAACAATTTATTCCGTTTTTTATTTCAATTTATTGCCCAAGAATCACGGTTTATCGTTAGAAGTCAATGTTAGTCATATAATTTGATTATATTTGAATATTAAGTTCATATATTTAAATCGTTGAATCTTGATATCCGGAATCGACAATTTACCCCAGGAATTTTAATCCTAACGACATTGTATTTTATCTTTACCACTTAAGTATGATCCCGTTTTCTAGGAATATTATACAAAATTACAAGGCATAGAATAATCAGATAGGGGAAGGTGAAATGTGGGAGATAAACGATGTTTTTACTTTGTAAGTAAGTGACGTAATGGGCTGAGACCATTATCATCATACCTTAGATTACGCGATAGCAGTTAAGTTGAGTTTGTATAGGACACTAAAATTAACCACCATAAAGATCGCTTACTCATCAGGCTGTTTTTGGTAGCATGTGTGCTTTAATGAATAATGTAGTAAAATTATATTATAAGTTATGCAAAATTGCTCCGAAATATTCCTTAAAATCTACTTAAGCCTCTTGTTTGAAGGATAACATCGAGAATTTTAAGGAATTTATTTCAAAGTTATGACCGCTTTTTTGAACATTGTGTTTTTGTTAAAATATAAATCTTTATTTTCGATTGATTTTAAAAATCGTTTATAAAAGTTTTTATTCAGCTCAAAGAAATATGCAATCATTAAAACTTGTATGTATTTGTTTTAAGTTATTCTAAGTATTTTATATTTTAGATTTTTTTTTAAAGTTCGCATTCAAATAAAAGGAAACAAATAAACGATTAAGCATAATTAACAGATTAAGGCAAATTATTTAAAATAAAATTATCCCTTAAAACAGTATATTATGTCTTTATATACGTGAATAACGTAGATATCGGCGATTTTACCATTAAAATAATCACTGAGCGATTGCATTCATATGGTCGTTAATGGTATCATCTTGCTACTTAATTTCTCTGAATAAAAACTTAAAAAAACAATAAGTAATAGGTTTCCGAACGAAATTCAGTTCTATTGTACTAAATAAAACACACTTTTCGCATAGCTTCTATAATCTTATAAAAATATCAGAACCGATATCACATATCGTTATAATTTTCAACTAAAAACAAATTTTATTGCCACGGTCACTAACAACTCTAAAAATGGACACCCGCGCGAAGGACGATAATTCAAGTTTTATGTTATTGTACCTAACTTTCCTTTAACTTAATCCAATAATTAGTAAAATTAAAATACAATGACATTATTTGACTTGGATAGTTAGAAGAATTAAATTAACAATAGTGTTTTTTAATGTTATTTTATTACAAAATTATAAAATATTATTTTTATCATGATTATAACCTTCTCTTTTATTTTCTTTTTTACAGATTGCAATCGCACCATTTTATTTGAATAAAATTGCCTATTTTATATATATGAAATATCAATACTCATTATCTGTTAATTTGTAGATTCTCTTCGATAAGATTTTTAATAATTTCTTAAAATGTATTTCCATTAAGGATTAAGAGTAATCGATATTCGTTAAATGCGTTTTTGATTACTATACTTATGGCACTGGGAGAATTGAAATAGTCTCAGAGACTTGGATTTATCAAGATCCATTGGAATAATACTTCCAAAGGCTTTTACTGCATGAAGATGTATTCACTTATTGAGTTTGTCCCGTGAGGCCAGATCGACTTTCGTTCTTGAAAAAGGTATGCTATGACTGACGTGCTTTTATTAAATTTCGTAAGTCACCTGTAAAGATAAATACTCTGTAGTAAGAAGAAGTTTAATAAAAGAAAACCTGATTCATGTAAAAATATTAACTTTTTATATATGCAGAATTACAACACATGGTTTATGATAAGTTTTTGATTTCTAATAGCAAAAACGACTATCGATAGCTTTGTAATGGTAAAGTGTTCTTGTTTGATAAATTTTAATTTGAGAATTTAATTATCAAGAATTATCAAGAATGAGCCAGCAAACAATAAATTATATATGTTTATTGGTATTTTCCTAACCCACTCTTTTCACAGATTTGGTGTTAATGTCATCCATAAAAATATATCACTTAGGGTTTCAAGTACGCAAAAAATAGGAGAAAGGCCTGCACCTTAACTAATAAATTTTAAAGAGAAACAAATCAAAATTTAGAATGTTTTTATTAAATCGAAACCTTACTGGAAATAATGTAAATATAATATTGTATACATCGCTACATAAATGCAACAGTAAGACAATGGACAAAAAATATATGTTGAGCTATGAATGTCATAGGGAGTACATATATAATAACGAATTAAATGTAATGTAAGGATATATTGTAGTTTTAAAATATGATTAACACGAATATCATCTAACTGTCACACTTCAATATATATATATAATATCAATTACTTTTAGTGCAAGATTAACACAGATATGGTTCTTGTGTAGCACAGAATTTATATAAATGTACCAGTCCAAAATTAGCAGTGACAAAAAATGTATTAGATTTACACTGTCATTATCTTGTAGCTATAATAGTATTTTCAGTTTTTCTTAATGTTGCATTGATGAAGCGATATATCACTCGAAGTTTAGAAATCAGTTTAAAATATATGTTTTATGTATGAAAAGAAACTAAGCTAAATATTATATTTGTATTGTATGAAAAAAATAATCTAACATGCTAGAACTTCCCTGTTTTTTGCGATAACACTTTCAATACAGATAATGATGTATGTGTCAACGCATGTTTGATCCCTGAGGCACGCATTAAGGAAAAAATCCGAGCAAAATTACTATCATATACGGCCATATTATATTATACTTATTTACTATAAAACCTTGCGGCAACGGTGTATTTTTCATAGGGTTATTGAAAAATAGCTTATTTATAGTCAAACGCTTTTTAAAACGGCTTATAATTTTAATGTTACCCGTTTTACCACATTATTATGATTACGAGATAATTTTTTTAAGCTTATAACACGAAGACTGAACAATCAAGAACTTAAAAATAATAAGCTTAATCTAGATTTTTAGGTTTTACAAACGACTACACATTCTGTAACCTTATAATTTATCGATTCAATGTTTGCTTAAAGTTAAAAAACACAAACAGACGTACATTCTTTTTGGTTATATTTTTTCTTAAAATATTACAGATCACATTGTGTAATGTAATATTATTAATTTAAAGTATTAGCACTATTAAAGTTTTTCTTTTCTAGTCAATTTTTATTTAACGTTGAAAACAAAACGAGAGAAGCATAATAATTTCTGAAATTTAATGGCATTATAGAAACCCTAAATAAATCGTCAATTATAATTGTAACAGTTTTAAGTCAAATATGATATTTATATATACTACTGAATATTTCTTCAAATATTACAGAATATACATAACTGAAAAACAAATACCAATTTTAAAAATGTAATAAATCTATACTACTTTTGAGGAAAAATCAGCTAACCGTAATTGACGCATGCTTACCAACGTATTATATTATTTATTCTATAATGAAGATTTCCAATTTATTGTCAAGTCACGTTAATTATTTTTGTTGCACATAATATTTATGTGAGGCACTTGAATGCCTGAAGATGGCGGAAGAGGAGACAAAGGTCGTGGGTGACAAAATTTATAATTGAAAGATTCATTATAATTCAAATTTTTATTATAATGTTGGCATATATTTATAACGAATTTTCACATTGATTTTCTATTCACCCTGTTATAAAATACCTTTCGTTGTGTTTTGAAAAAGAGGGGTCCATATAATGCGGTGTTCCCAAAAGGGCTTAGTCCCTCTATATCTAGTACCGGGGAAGGTAAGCCCTGAAGAACATGATCCCTTTTTTCAGATGTTTTTCAATCAAAGCGAGCTTTTTATTTTAATATAATATTTTAAAAAAAGCTCTTACCCTCTCGCGACGGAGCGTTGGACTGATGTAAACTTGATCGATATTTTTTATGACAGCTTTTAAAGGAAAATTGAAATTACGAACGGCAACTTGTCATCCATGTTTTCTTTCGTCTTCCGGAAGGAAATTAATTAATAATTGAATAACTCGTGCATGGCAGTTTTAAAAGATTTAATACCAGTAGAAAGTGCTAATGACAGGCAACGTATACCGAAAAGAAAGTGAATTTTTGTTAGACAAAACGTTATGATAATTCAGCCACATGGTAAATGTTATATAAAATTGGTATTTCTTAAAAGAAAATAAAATATGCGCATTGATAAAACCATTATTTTTCCTTGCATTGGATAATAATACTTACCAAAATATGAATATTTTTATTCATATAATAAGTCAACTTGATAAGGATGTTGAAAATGTCACTCGAGTAAAACAGACGACACCAACATGGTATAAGATCTCAAATTTGGTTTGAAAAAAGACATGTTACTAACATTGCTGGTACTTGATCCCAGACTGATATGATCTCTAACAGAAAACTAGCCCCACTAGACTACAGTGGCAGAAAATATTTATATTATTAAACAACATTAAAACAAACATAATAATAAGAATAAGTTTATTCAAATGTCTAGGGTACGATTTACTGCTCTCACTGCAGATATGGTAAATGTTGTAATTATAAAATATCTTATAAATATACTAAAAAAACAGTGGAAGATAACGATATAACACAGAACAAATTTAACAGGAGGTACGAAAAACGATTTTTCACGATCTTTGGCCATTGTCTTATTATTAAATAAACACAACCTTGAAGCGCACAAAGACTTATAAACTGGTGCTTTACTAACACTATGTATTATGGTTTTGAAATTATATAAAAGTAAAACATAAAGTTATTTAAGAAAACCCTTTATAAAGGTTCCTTCCCCTGGTTGAAATTTTTATATACTCTTATTTTTCCAAACTCAAAGGCGTAATTTTGGTACTTATTCGGCATTCTTAGCATACATATTTTTGATGGAACGTGTATTAAATTGTGTATAACGTAAATATTTTTAAAAAAAATTGTTGATTTCTTTTACCTGACCACAGTCGATATATGCATGTTATTTTTATTAAATTCGGTAGATGCTAGTTTTAATTATACTTCAAAAAATGATAATCAGACGACGCATCGTTTTAGAATAATGCTGCATTTGAAAGTAAAAATTTTCGGCGTCACGGGATATCATAATTTTTTAACTGTTTAAGCATATTTTTAGTAAATTTTACTTTTCGATCGATAAAAGTTGGGCACTACTATTGCACCGAGAAAATAATGGTCATGAAAATGCCTGTAACTATGACCGATGGGCTATGAAACAGGGCCTTCTAACTCATATCGACACGGAAACTAAAGTCACAATTACATTATTGTAAAGTTTTTGAAATTTGTCGAACCGGAGTAAACGAATTTGCGTTTCAAATATTTATAATTATGTATAAAATAAATAAAATTATGATAATACTGTATTAAGAAATTAGTTTTTTTGCTGTTTTTTTAATTTGAATTTGATTTTTATTTAATTTGAACTAGTTGTATGTGGAACTTTTTGGAATCGTTATGATACATCTCATTTAGTACGAAAATTGCTTTAAATCAGTAGATCAAATTCTCAATTCAAGGAGCGGAAAGAAAGAAAGATTGAGAAAATAAAAAAGTTTTTGCCCTATATTAGCCCGTTTAATAGACAAGATGGTTTTATGTCACAGATGTACATTTAAATCGACTGAAAAAACAATTTCTGATGTATTGGTCGTTCAAACTAGTGGCCAAGAGATCGGAAAAAACTAGAGAACAGATTTTTTTTTTCACGACCACAATCCTCAATCTTCTCTTAGTCTAGACTCTATCCGTTATATGATTACTTTTACAAATAATAAATATTTTATTGAGCCGGATTATTATGGGAAAATACTTTGAAAGCTTTGATTTTAAGCTTTATATAAGCATGTAAAATTGAGCTTCAATTAAGTAATTTCCAATCGAGCTTCAAAGCATTTGTGCTTATTTATAAATAAATTTAATTGTTTTTTTTCTTCATCTCTTCAAATCAGATGAACAAAACCAAATCACATAATTTAAGCCAAAAAAATAATATTATGGTGGAATTGCTATCAAAGTGAGGCAACTCATAAAAAGTAATTTACAAGAATAGCGTGTTCAGTCGCTTAAATTCTAGACAAATAATATGATATTGGAGAAAAGAGACTACTCGTAGTCTTAGGTATTGTTTTTAATGTTTGAAAGGTAGGAGATAATGTAAACAACAAATATATTAATGCCTTTGAACACGAATCCATAAATTGATTTAAATTTTATCGTACAAAAGAGTTTGCCCGCTAAATTGAACAAGTGAATCCTGTAATTAAAAAGGCTACAGTCTTATAGTGTTAAACACTCGACTTGACTCGTTAGCAACAAGTTCGAAAAAACAATTTGTTATATTTGATGTTATATTTCCAAAGATTCATTTAGCTTTGCCACTACCCCAACATCAAATACTAAGTGATTTGAGAAAACTTTAAAAACGTCACGAGTTCGACATCGCTGAAAAAGTATATAACACATGTTTACGCATTGATGTTGCTGGGATTGTATTGGATTTCGTTTAGTTTCAAACAAACATAGCTCCAGCATTTGTAAATCATAAAACTAAATAAATAAGTGACTTATCTAGTTGGTATTTGTTTTATGTTTCGGACAGGGGCATAAATAATAAAACAAAGGCAGGGCGAAGACTGTTTTGGTTTGATATCCTTTCTATTTCCGTTTAGGTGTAACCGAAAGCAAAATATTTTAGTAACATTAGAATACTTTTTTTTATTTTTTAAAGGATGAAAAGATTCTGTTGTTTTTTTGGTTTGAATGCACAAACAAGTGTTTGAACGGTAGTTTTATATGTCAAAAAGCTATTATTGCTATGGATATATTTGATACTTATTCTATTTATAACACAATTGTGTTCATAAAAAAATGTTTAAATTTGAATCGTTCAAACTATGTACATTCTCACAAATTTTGTCATTAACGACCCGGGTTTCGCCTTTCGGCATCTTCAGGCATTCAAGTGCACGGATGAACTTGAACTGATGCTTAGTAAATGAAAGTTTCGTGTTTATATAAGATATAAATGCATCACTGAGTCCAAAGCCACTGCTTAGTCTATTGGTTCCGATATGTAGACGATATTCTTTGCCTGTTTAATTAATGGAACAGATAGACAAATAACTAACTTTCATAACTTTATAAATTCATTAGATAAAAAAATATAAAATTCACTCTAGAATTCGGAGGCAAAAATATTAACTTTCTTGACTTAAATATTAACATTGAAAATCATTCTCACGAGTTTAAAATATTTCGGAAGCCAACCTTCTCTGACACTGTAATCCATAAAAATTCAATGCACCCATTTTCTTATAAACTAGCCGCTTTTCATTCAGAAATACATAGACTTGTGAGTGTTCCTTTAAACGAAATAAACTTTAATATCGAATTGAAAATCATCAAACAAATCGCCATAAACAATGGATACGATATGTCTCTTATAGACAATCTTTTATCAAAAAAACAAACTAAACTTGCAGAAAAAATGTTATTTAAAGGTATAGTGTCAAAGGACATAGATCATACTAGGTATTGGCGTAGAATCATTTTTTTAGGAAATACAAGTCTTAAAATTAAAAAACAGCTAGCTGATAGTGTAAGACCTGCTTTTTACTGTAAAAACTCTTTAGGCAAATTATTAGTTAATAATAAAGATAAAATACATTACTTAAATAAATCCGGGATTTATAGATTGCAATGCTCTTGTTGTACAAAGTTTTATATCGGCAAAACAGAAAGAACACTGAACATCCGGGTTTTAGAACATATGGCAGCCTTTAGATTGAAAAAAGACACGTCTACTTTTGCTAATCACTTAATATCGGAAGGACACGTGTTCAATCAGGAACAAGGGATAAAAATGTTACACCCAAATACGGACAGTCATAAGCTCTTTTTCCAAGAAATGTTAGAAATCAACAAAGCACAGCTGCAAAATCTTCCGATTTTAAACGAAATATCAAATTTTCCCACATCTCCTCTTCTATACCCTATATAACCATAAATCATATAATCATAAAACCTTTGCCGACAAACAAATTATATAATTCTTGAAACTGCTCACTAGTCAAATCTGTTGGCATTCCCATGGGCTTATCCTTTTTGCCAGCAGTGGCTTTGGACTCAGTGATGCATTTATATCTTATATAAACACGAAACTTTCATTTACTAAGCGTCAGTTCAAGTTCATCCGTGCACTTGAATGCCTGAAGATGCCGAAAGGCGAAACCCGGGTCGTTAATGACAAAATTTGTGAGAATGTACATAGTTTGAACGATTCAAATTTAATATTGAAATTCCACCAAGCACCTTCAGTCGAAATCTTAAAAAAAAAATGTTTAGTTGTGGCGGTACTAATCTACAGGTGCAACAAAAAACAAAACAGCGTCTTCTTTTCAAGATGTGTCAGTATATAATATTATACCACGAGCTCAAGACTGTAAAATTTAGGACTGCATTAGATATTCGAGATTTTAAGTTCAGATCACTGACTGATCTAATATTTTAAAATCTAATGCAATAATTGAAGTTTCTTTGATGCGGCATTGTTTGAATAATGAAAAATGAGTACGTCTTTAAATATCAAAAAAATTCTAAGCCATGATATACACAAAATTTATTAATGATTTTAAATAAAGGTTTGCTATATATTATAGATACATGTAGTCTACCGTTGATCGGAAGGTATATATTCTGGAAATCGTCGCGATCAACGAAAGAATTCAATAAATTGTTGCAAAATATTAATAAAATTAACATTATTAATAAAAAAGACACACGTAACACTAAAGTAATATAACTTGGAATGATTTTCATTTTGTGACAAGTTTCAAAATATAATCTAGTTTCTTTGCATATAATGTATATATTTAACTTGGGATTTGCCAGAGATTAAAGATGTATGAATGAGTCTAGAAAAAAACGAATAGTTAGTTAATTTTTAATGATTTACTCTGTTATAATGATAGGATAGGTCAGATGGTAAGATATATTTACAGACATTCATGTGTTTAAAGTAAAATCTAAAGTTCTGATGTTATGCACTATTTAACATTCATACGTTCAAAATTGCAGTAGGCACGGTTAAAAAACGAAAGTTTTTTTGTAATTGTTCAATGATGTAATTGTGATGATGTGATTCAATGATGTGATTGTAATTGGCAGTTCAGAAACTGTATTCAGTAGAGCCATCGGATACTTGTGTGTATATTTTCAGTTTTTTTGGTGTGATTGTAATATTATATATTTCGTGCAGACGAACATGTATTAAAAGCATCGATTGTCGATTTTAGAACCGCATAAAAAGTAAGATTTTTTATGTGGTTTTCGATAGTGTCTGGCTAGTAGTATTTCACCAAAAATATGATGACTCACTTTCCCAGTTAGCAATACATATTGAAATGAATTGCATCGCAAAAGAGAGTTCGTTTATTCATGATGTTGATGTCAAAGACGAGCAGCTTTTAGCTAAGGGAGCTTTCAAATTTTACCACCTCCCTTACATTAATGCATTATTTAGCGAATGAAATGCAATTTCTGGCAACCTACGCTAAAGTTAATGCGAGGCAAACTATGTGATATAATAATGACATGCACTGAGTGTACACAGTAATAGCATGCGAAAGTAACTTGAAGTATTACTATGGGTTGAGTACGTAGTTGTTTCAAAACGTAATTTAAAATTAGGTAAGCATTTTAACTACTTTTATATAATTAATGTTGTTTCTATAACATTTAAATTTAAATCGTTTCAATTGTGTAAACAACCCCAAACATTGTCAACAATTATTAAAGATTTGCCTTGCAGCATCTTCATGAATTCAAGTGCATGGATTAATTTGAACTGATTGTTTGAACCGATGATCTGGGTGACTGTCAGTTTGAATTTCCCCGTGCACACAAATGCCTGAATATACACAAAGCCTAAACCAGAGTGGTAAGAGATAAAGCATATGAAAGTTAACAAATTTGAATGATTCAAATTTGATATTGAAACATCAACAAGTACCTTCAGTCAATATGACAAATCGATACAAATATTGATATTAAAAATAGATTTATCACTCTTTTATCTAAAGCTGAAATTTAATAATATCATCATTGTGTATTATTTTGTAAAGCTGTGAGGTTGTTCAAAAACCTAATGTATCGATTTTTTAAACGTTAATTAGAGACAGATAGATCGCTTTGCGCAGTTGATGTGATAGACCTTTGAATGCGTGTGCGACTATATTGCTACATCTAGCGAATAATTAGACGAATATATATATATAAACTAGCTAGCATTGAAAAATGTATGTTTACAGTAGGTGAAAATATTTAATAGTGCTACCAATCATATGCTGTTCAAAACATTTTCGTGATTAATTTAAACTGAAAATAATAAAAAAGTTGGATTCGATTAATTTTTGACCTCTACTATAAAACTATCATATTTCTAAATCTTATTATACTGAACCATTTATTTTTCTTATCAGTTCAAAATCTGTACTTTCCGATAGTAAAAACATGATAAAGTTAAAACTAAAAAGGCTATAGATTCCCAATATCCAGTTATGTTGCTAACCCAAGTACAGAAATTAACTAAATACATTAAGCTGATTTTTAATAATCAGCCTAAAATTTATTGAGACACATTAAATTAACGATAACATAATATGAAGGTACGACGAAATTCGATAAGTTTTTCAGAACGGTAAAATTAAGGTTTATGCTATGTTTTAAAGTCATATTTGTATTGATGTATCAAAACCAAACTGATACTCTGACGTTAATAGCAGAAAAACAACACGAACGAAGTTCACGTTGAGATTTTAAAACCGCCTCCTCAATGTTTTAATATTTTAGAGTGAACAGAATTATTTGGTTGAATGGCTTTCGTAAAAAGCTTCATCCCGTTGATTTTCATGAATATCAGAAACTTCAGATTTCAGCTCTCAAATCCAACAAGTGTTTTAAGAGGCCGAAGAAAAAAGTTTTCCACTCTTCAAACTGAAACGATCTGTATTTCAATTTATAAAAGATTATACAGCAGTAGCGAAATAATATAATATCATTCATCCCATTTTTCAAATATTCAAAATATTCTCAAAGTACACGAAATAATTCAATATTTTTTGTGGGCATACTTTAAAAACGCTGTGTTGTATAATATTTTTTATCTGTTTTTTTTGTTCTTTAAAAAAAAGGTTTGAACTGACAGCAAATATGTATCTAAAGATATCTGATCGATTCGGCAATTACTTTGATTAGAATATTTTTAAATATCAATTAACAATTATTTACACATTTTTTACACTTGTTCTAAAAAAAAGTATGGTACATGCTTCATTGTACGTTACATCATGTAACAAAATGTTTTTTATAAATACAAAGAGTGTGTCTTTTCTTTGAAATTGATCGATTGATTCTCATCCATTTACTACTTTTAAGTAGTTTTTCGTGTTTATACAGACCAATTGGTCTCATCAGCCATAGATAGCAGGTAAATTTGTGACCGTATTACCCACCGCAATGATACAATGAAAAACTTGGAGGTGCCAAAAGTATCTTGGTATCTAAAAAATTCTTTGAATAAATATTTGATTTTAAGAATATTTTTATTACCTTATATTGATTAATGTTATATTTTACTAGAAAAGGATTATTTTAACTAGTCTTCTAATATTTTACTAATGTCACTTTAAAATGTTTTATTTTTTATTGTTGCCATAGATAAATGAAAATTGGACTTATATTAATTATTCTTTCAAATTAACAATTGATAATCGAAGTGACACTCGAATAAATCGTTTTTGGTTGACTTGTAGTTTCTATCAAAAACACGGTCTTATCGGAATTCAACACTGAAAAATATGGAATTATTTTGTTTTATGCAAAAATGTTAGACTTAGATATTGTACTCAACAATACTGTTGGCTTCATTTGACAAATAGTTGTCCGTTTACTAAAATAGCCTACATTCTAATAGTACCTTCTAGCAATGTTGTACTAACCGTGTGAGACCCATTTAAATCACAGCTCCAGATTGTAGATTTTATAAGCCAAGTGTTAAAAATGCGTATAATTTCAATCCGAAAATGCGGTGCTGTATTTAAAATATTAAAACACCACACACCATGTGAGTTTGCTTTTAATTTTACTCGCCGCAGCGCTAATTACCGAATTAAACCTCGCGCAAAAAGTGCAGCCCAGTCGCGTACAAAATAAATAATAATATTTACGCCTTGAAAAAGTGAGTTGGAAACTAAATTTTCGCAAAGGTCCGCTTGTAACGGGACCAGGTCTCAAAAAAGTCTGCGCCGCATAGGAATGGCAATTAGCAACCATTCGGGGGGTCACAGTAGCGGAATAAATTTGTTTTAATTGTCGCGTTAAAAGGCTTTTTATTATTTCTACGCAATGAAGACTTTGTTGAAATTTGAGTTTCCTAAGTCGTGACTTGTTCGGATAAAAGTTATGGAAGTTAATTTCGCTGTCACGTGACGGTCGTAAAGATTACTCCAGTTTGTGTTACACAAACGCAGTGATACTAAGCCTTCTGCATGTGGACCCATGCGTTAATTCTATCACAGAGGAACATTCAATTTCAACAGCTTTACCGATATAGAAAAGCCAATACTGCAATAGGTCGTATATAAAAAAATACTTAACAACGATTTTATAGTGATAAGTAGTTTCAATTTATATTACACCTCTATTTTTTTTAAATATATGTTTTTTACATTGGCGCATTCACCAACGTCAAGTCGGTTGAAAAATCATTCTAGATTAACTCAATATTGAAAACAATCAACATCACTAACACCTGTTGGTGATGGTTTTAGACTATTGTAAGTAAAAAATACATTTCGAGTTTAGCATGCAGAATGGTTTAAAATTCCTTTATTTATCTTGTCAAAGGCTTTCACAACTCTAAATGAATTAGCGGCTAATATAAGAGGTTCCAATATAATTCGTCGTTGTTTATTCGATTATTAAGTCTAAATATCAATGTGTGTTTTTGGTCAGATATCTGTAAAGGGAAAAACTATAATAAATACTCAGTTATTGCGTAGATACCAAGGTAACATGGCGCGCAAACAAAATTATCAGAATCACGGTTGTTTAAGAGAACTTAAATCTTTAAATCGAATTATCTTAGAATTTTATTTTTTAACTTGTCATGGTTTAAAACAAAAGGTGACTAGGTTTCATATAATAATCATTAGTTAAACATTTTTATGTTGTTATTTTTTATGTATTACAGAATCTTCTAGATAACCGATCAATCCCGATAATTAGCATTCATGCAAAATGTTTATGAACATGTATAATATCTATCGCAAACAAAAAGTATTATTGTGTTTTGTACAGTGAAAAAATGTTTCGCATTGCTGCACGAACGGGAGTAAATTTGAGATGGGATGTTAATATCGCTTACTGCTTGATGCTAAAACAACACTAATAGATGACATTTCCATGTAATCAAAATTGTAATCCTTAATTTATTTCAACTTTGTATGAACGAAGTACGCGGTAAAACGTATTTATTACGTTCCATCTGTTGATACAAACCAAGTACAAGCTTATTAAACAAAAATAACATGACTGACACATTATATTACTTTTCATGAAAGATTGGGTAGAATATTTTTTGTATTTTCAAATATTTCATTGTTTATCATTCCAAAGGTTAAACGTATAAAAAACAAATATTTGTCATTGCAGGGATTGAAAACTCAATAAAAATTTATCTCATATGAACTTAAATAATAAATACATCACAATTATCTATGTCCAGAAATAATCTACACTGAACATTCAACATTCTCGAATTTAATCTCAATTCTGTGATCACTGAAAAGGATTGCTTTTTTCCAAATGTTTTTCTTGCAACTGTAACAATTCTCTCAGTGCTATCGCTGTAATTTAACGCGATAGCGAACGCTGTAGCTAACGTAAATTTAACAATCGGAAGCGTTCAGGTTTAAATTTTAATAACTCCGATGTAAATTGTCAACATCTAATTTGAAATAAAGTTTCTGATCCAGGTGTCATAAAATCCTCGTATCATTTTATTTACATTTTTAAGACCGGCTGATTGAAATTTCTATTGCATTAAAACTGATTTGAAGTTTTATTTTTTTATACTATAGGCTTCGAGACATAAATTTTTTAAAATAAATTTCGCATTGTCTATTTATTTTATCTTTGTATCCGGTAATTGATGTCATTTTGAAACGATTTTTATGGCAAAAAAAAATCGTCTACAAAAGTTAGTTGGATCGATATATTGAGAGTAAAATATGTCCTTAGCAGAAAACTTAGTGTTGTGGTGTTGCCGTTCTCAAAAACCGCGTCAAGTTTAGTAATTGTTGAGACTAGCGTCGCTAGACCAGAGCTTTTAGCTGTTTTAGCTTTCTCAAATTGCTTTTCGTTCTTCTACCTTAAGATTTTGCCGCAGACTCAAAGTGATTCAATGTTAAAGATGGTGCCTCGAAAGTAACCATGTTAAGTTTAAAATATCAAATGAATATGAGCCAAAGAAATCACGTCTTCAATCTGACAAAAGTTTGCATAAATTAATTAATGTTAAAATAATATATATTAATTTAACAGAATTAGAAAAGAAAAATAAGTGTTTGATCAATTTGTATTTAGAAACTTCTTATCATTAAATTAAAATGTCAATAAAGATATTAAAAAAAAGAGTTAAATAAAACAAAAAATAATACTACCAATCTGTTATACCATTGTTAAAAAATATATATCATGATGAAGGGTTCATCAATTCTGTAACCTGTCAATTTAGATTTAAAATATTTCATTTCATCAAGAGCAATTTAAAAAAATACTTCACGCTTATTTTTTATTTAAAATTCGGTTTTGGTGAATTTTCAATATCGAAAAACCGGTATTTCCGTATTGAAAAATATTATGAATCAGCAATACCAGTATTAAAAACCTTTATTAGGTCTTTTTGATTATCACAATTTTGAATAGAACGGAGGATTTAAGACATCATATACAAATTCAGATAATTGTGATTTACTTTCAAAAATAAAATATCATTCGATGGATAACCAGGAGTCAAAAACATTTCAGTGAAAAAATGGTTGTTCATTTCAAGTAAGTGACTTTAAATCTTCCACTGTGTACGAAGAACACGACACTTGATTATTTTAGACTGCATACCGTGTATGACACTTGGATTCAACAGTGATTTCTGAATGTGTAACACTTTAGTCTGCCATCAAAGTATTTTGATGAACGCTGGATCCCACTACCACACTACGAGTGCTTTCATACAGACAGCTATGCACTTTTTGTAAAAGGAAGCATCTAAAACGGTCCGAGCAATCTGTAAAACGTCTCTTACAGAACACTTTCGTATCCGGATATATTTTAGGAAAAATATTATATTTTTTTCCCCAAGCAATAAAAATATCACTGTATCAACCACGTTTTTTTTCTTTACCATGCCCATTTCCAATATGGAAAATATGTCTTCGTAATTGTACTCAATTATCTCATCATAAGTTGTTTTACGAGAACTATTTTTCTATAAATTGTAATTTATCTGTTTAAATTATTTATTCAGGTAAGCAAACTAATAGTGAATCTTTAACTATCCCTATTTTTTATATTACTTGACTACGTTGCATGCCACAAAATCAGTTATAAATATGTATATGAAAAGGTTATGAAAAATTTATGTTTGAATATTGCACGACTATATAAAAAAAAGTGTTTTGGTATTTCATAATGAATACCGGTACTACAAAAAAATAAAATAAATGAAAAATACGACCAACTGGGATCGCAGTATTTTATTTTATTGGTTTTCATTTAAAATACTGTTATTAAAAAGTATATATTCATAAACGGGTGATTTTCATAAAAAATGATGTCTTAAAATAATTTTACATCATTAAAATGCTCATTAACTCTGGATAGAAGTCTTATTAGATTCAAAATAGCTTAAATTGATTGTAAACAATTTTATTAATAGAAAAAATAGGTAATGATTTCTATTAATAAAAATTCGACGTTGGTTGAAATTACTTGTGGAAATGATGGAAATGTAAAAAAGAGTATGTAAGGGTTTTTTTTTATTCAAATTGATCTTGAATGACTCATTTATCAAAAAAAATAATTAAGATTTTGTGATAATAGGAGTTGGAATGCCAAATATTTATATTTTCGTAAATGTCTTCACATATTTATTTGGTACATATACCAAATAATTGTTAAACAAGAATTTCAATACTAAATATGATGATTTTTTTAAACGGAGTTTTGTCAGAATTATTGATAATATAAATAACTTAATAACACAAAATATACATACATGCAGAACGGACAAAAAATTACTTCCAATTAGCCATACTAATAAGAGGTAAAATAAACAATTACTTACGGTAAAATTTTGAGTGTTTTCACCAAGAAGCTAGACAACACTCGCCGCGCAGCTTATGAACACGCATATATTTATTATATTTATGAAACATTCATTTAGGTTCATGTGAGATGTGAGATACGATAAGATTCATCCAAATGCGTTTCCGGTTTCAATGGCCACCCTGATGAAGCTTGATTGCAAATTCAATAATGTAATATGCACGAAAATATATTATGCGCTATACATAATATACTAAAGCTCCATTCCTTCTTTAATAAGATTTATAAAATAAATTTCAGCCTACGAGCTTTTGAAAAGCGTACATAATCCTTATGTTTTCATCGAATATTTAACGTCTATAATGGAAATAAGTATGTTTTATTGATACATATTATTCTGCTAATGTATGTCACTAGCGGAAAGAATTTACGATTAATAATTAAACGAATTCGCTTAAAGCGTGACGTTTTGTGTCCCATGGGATAGATTTTAAACATTTGAAAATAAGCTTTCCATTGAATTGCATTTTTTTAGCACAATTTAGTGAATTTTCGGAGATACAAAAAGTATCATGCTTAAACTCTTAAATGCATATATATGACTACGAAAAGTACAATATTTTGTTTTGGCTTTTTTGGAAAACAGAAATCGATTTTATCTTTTATTATTATACCCAATGGTAAAATACATATTTACTCTTCATATTGTTTCAATATATGTCTCCTCTACTCGTGCTGAACTATTATAAGCTTCATTCTAACAGAGAAAACTGGAGTTTTGACGGCTATTGATTTTCCACCGTTTTTTAATACAATTTTCACAATAAAAAAACACGGTTCATCATAATAGCATTAAATGGTTTTATTGTGTATTATATAGTTGATTGTTACCTTTTTATAAACTGGATAACAATCATGTTTTATGCATAGATGCTTTTTAAGAATACAAAGTGTTTTTAGATAAAAATATATAAAAAAAACTATCGAAAATTTTTAAATAGTTTTTCCTGCAATCACATCCATTGATTATAAATGTTTTTTTTTTGTTTTAAGTAGAAAATCATGCATTTGAGTCACATTATATTTACCAATTATTCTTTTCAATTGATAATATATAACTTTTTATTATATTTACAACCGAAATTATTTTTAGTTGTCCACTTCATTACGCTATTGTCGATTAATTTTTGTAATTAAATTATGAACGTTTCTACTCTCTACAGTTGATTTTATAAACGCAATTGAAATCATACAACTATGTATGTTGTGCTATGGTGTTGGTTTGTTTTATACAATACATTACTTAAAAAAATATTAACGCATGTCCGTTACCAATGTACAACTCAAAAATGATTTTTACATGAACTGGTTATTTAGTCATGCAAAGTCATAAAGCGTATGATTAGAAGGATGGGGTTAGTAAAAAAATATCAGACAAGTTAGAAGAAAAGTAAACACAAAGGGATTCATCCTTTTAGACTGGTTCTTAGTCCGTCCGTCAACTTATTTTTTACGGAGAGTATTATTGTATAAGAATATGATATGGAAACAGAATCAGGCTGTGGAATGAATTGAAAGCATGGCATGCTTTGGAGAACAGTACATAAATCGATGCTTTTAATGAATTTATAACACGGTTCGTATGTGAAGTTGAGCACATGTAACCTGGAACCAAATGAAAGCATTGACCATTGGCTATAAAACAACATTTATAGTTAAACTTGTAAAAGATTCGCGAGGTACAGACAGACGAGTTTTATGTATAGTAACGTGATTTTTTAAATTAATTTTGTTGAATTGCTTTATCAAGTGAATAAGAATAAGGGCAGTCTATAAATCAGATAAAATATGGAGAATAACACACATAGCCAAAGTTTTAAATAATAGAATTTGCGGATAAATAACGATTCGTTGAGAAGAGGAGATATTTTATATCTCACCCGCGCCCGCTGGCGGAAATATTTCACGGCGTCCCTTTGAGACTAATGCCTCAAACGATGGAAAATGCTTTTACGCCACGAGTTACTTACACGGTGTGAAATATTGCACACAGCTTAATCTTCACCACTCGGATTAATTGGGTTATGCGATTGTTTTAAATTATAAATAATCTATGTAGATACACATAATGCCCCAAACATTCTAATTCCTGATCAAAGAAAAAAAATAAAATACTATTGTTTAATTGTATGTTTAAGTGTATTCAAATGGAAATTTAGTATCCGCAAAATTTACAGTAAGTTGATTTCTTACATAAAACGGTAACGGTAACCAAAAGTATATTTTTAAAAAAGACATATTTTTAATGGATAGATTGAAAAGTGAGAAAAAAGATCTGAAACAAAATATAGCTTTACAACTGTAACTCACATTTTAAAAACGAACTAAGTCTGTTTTCATTATAAGATACTCATAGATAAATGAAAAAAAATATTAGTTATTTGGTTAATTCGAAGAGAACGTAGAAATTGTAAATGTAAAAAGTCAAAACATTGCACAAACTTATTGGTTGATCGTATGATTTATAGTTTCTGTCTCTTTTTGGCTAGATCGACTTAGGACTAACTGCCATCTGTCGAAATTAACCAACTGATTAAGAAAATAAAAAAAATATGAACAGCAAGTTTTTTGCTAACAAACGCGTCTTTGAAATCGAGCACGAATTAGATTGATTGACGGTTTGAGTCTCAGACAGATATGTGTAAACACTGTTTAATTTTCACTTATCAATGTGATTTAAAGCTGATTTAACGAACCGGATTGATCTTAATTGAAAACTTATTAAGCCCATCACACATACATTACTTGCTTAATTGAATTGCCTATACTAAAGGTTATCGTTTGGGCTTTCAATACTAGTACCACCAAAACCGAGTTCATGGTATGTCAGTTCTAGACTACTAGAAAATAAAATGAAAACAGTCACTATTTTTGTTTATATAAAACTATAATAAAGTTATTATATTTATTGACTGTTTGCTTTTTTGCAGTCTTTCTTATTTAAGATCTCGATCAAAATTAACAGATTCTATCATTGATGCACTTGACACACGAATAAGAAACACGATATGAAGAATAAGAACCCAGACCTGCCTGGTCGGTAGAGCAAGCTCTAACGAACTACACCACAGCGGCAAATGAGTGATGGCTTCTAAGCGAGAATCAACTGTCTCGGATATTTTTATTTTTTAAATTGATACATAAAGCGAATTCTAAAAATAAATTTGTCTAATCATGTTAAAAATCACATAAAACTCTAATAAACGTAGGAGTTACGTGTTACCAAATTTCTGTACATTTTAATAATTTGACACTAACGTTTGTAAAACCGATATACCCGAAACCAAGATTCATTCTTATTTAAATCGTTAAAATTTTACTGGACTTAAAAATGCATTGATTTTAAAACGGTAAATATTACATTGATATTATGAGCCTTTGAATTGTTTTCTAACGATGATCGATTTCAATGATCACGTGTTATTTAAAAGACCTAGAGAGATTGTTATTGTTTATGCGATTACTTTCTCATTGAAGATTGAATGCCACTATCAAATCAGTGGTAAAATTAACCGGAATTACTACCAATAACTTTGTAGGTTAGTGATAATATCTTCTCTTAGTTATTATTATGTAATTTACATGATAAAAAACGATTCACTAATCGCCACTTCAGGTTTATTGATACAGTTGAATACATGAAGATTACGAAAGGTGATTATGTTTCGTTAGTGACAAAACTTGTACAAAATCTAATATTGAAATTCCATCAAAATATTGAACGCAATTGTATGTTTTATTTATTAAAACATCGACTGTTAAAACAATTGTAATCTTTTGTTTTTATATTACTGATTGTGTTTAAATACATAAACTACTAATTGTGTTTTATTCCAGATAATCACACAATATAGAAAATAAAAAAAGCTATAATATTCGACAATTTTAAATTTATTTACCCAACTTTAGTATAACGTGAGTGATGCAGTGATATTTAAATGTTTCTTTCAACGATTACCAAAATAGTGACACTTTTCTAAGGCGGGTTTTTTTTTGTATTATTTATTTTTGGACCAACTCTGAAGCTTGAATAGATTTAGCTTTGTCAACAGATTATTTGGCGGTAACAATTAATCATGGTTATCTGAATATCGTGAGTGACGTGTCAGCTGCCATTTGATGTAATGTATATGTGAAATATATATTTGTAGATGTTCTGTCAAATATCGTGAAAATATGTTTTTTTATAGTTGTATTATATTTCAAACTGAAAGAAAATTTTAGTATCTGTTATTTTTAGTCAACTCAATTTTAAATAGGGAAAAATAATATAATCTATCGCATGCTTAATACAATACGGGTGAATCTAGATTTTTGCAGTAAATAGATATCGCAGTTTTACTGAAATTTACATATTTGGGTACGAGGATAGTTTAAAATAATGTTATTCTTTTTGCACACTTTTACTTTGGTAATCTAGATACCTTTGTATTTTATTAAACATGTGATATCGTCCCTAAGCCAGCGAAAGACATATTTAGAGTGAATCAGACAAAATATATATCCTGACAATATAAGTGAATGATAAATATATAGATTTTTTTGTGTGGTCTTAAACAAGATGAATATGCATTCGCTGCTCAATAGTTTGTATTTCCAATTGTATATCATTGAAAAATCACTTTTTGAGACTCAGTTAAATAAAAAAAATGTGCTTTTGATTTTTTTATCAGAACAATAATAGTGTTCTAGTTTTATATGTTAATTACTAAGAAATTTTATCCTTCATTGGGTATAACTGATGATATTGTCCACTCTTTTAAATGATATACACGAATAATTAAGTTCATAAACGTCTAAGGGTGTGTTATATTTAAAACTTATTTAAGTGTTCTTGAAAACAGATAACGAAGAATAAGTAGTTATTATTAGAGTACAGAAAAAGCTTTTTTCTACATATTTTTGGATATACGGAAGTTGTGAGCAAAAATTTCACACCGTGTGGACAACACAGGCTGTAGAAAAGTCGCTGGAAGGTCCATCTCCTGATGTACGACAGAAGCTTTTCCAGCTTTCTACTTTCCGGGTGAGGAAATATTCTCGCGTAAAAGGTTCGCGATCCACACAGCACCAAAGCTTTTCATCCGGCTACTAAATAAATTATTATAATGATGACTTTAATACCGAAGTAATTGTTTTCTTTACATCTTGTTTTATTATTATACTGTAGTTTACGGAAGAAAATACGAAACATATCACGATTTTCCCTGAGAAAAGAATGATAGCTGTGTTTGTTTGTTTATCAAATTTCTATGTCATAATGTCACTGTGAAGAATATTATAAAAAAATACAATGACAAAGATAAATCGACATGCAAAAATTTTGTGCTGAGACGTCCGTTTTAAATAAATAATATGATTATCTATTTAACGTTGATGTTAAAAAGTATCTTTGCATTTATAATCTTTTAACGACCATTAGCGTTGCAGTATAACAGAACAATGAACGTAGACGGCACTCGAAAGGCAAAGAAAACTTTGAGTAGCACTTTTCTCGATAATACCACGGTTGGATAAGCTTTATGTTAATTAAAAACCTCTTCCAATGCATCAAAAACTTTTTAAGTTACCTTTAATATTTTTTTTGTGTACAAAACATTCTGCGTACTATTACATTAAATAAATGGAACACCAATTTGTTTTATATAAAAGCGGCATACAAATTGAAAACCAATGTCTTAAGCGATTTGAAAAGATTGGCAAATTATACTTATATACAACAAGGGTGGCCACACTTTATTGTCTAGGAGCGACTAGTTGATAAAATTACTGATGACCATGGAATGATATCGCTTGTAATTATGTATATCTCAAGATAACAATAAAAATCCATTTTTGTGATTTTTATATCATTATGTATTTGAAAGATAGTTTAAAATTATATGTATTTTTTTTAGTTTCTATATCAAATTGTTTGTTGAAATCTAATAGAATCTATTCTAGTAACTATGGTGATCTGATGGTAAACATATATATTAGTTAAGAGTTAAAATTTGAAAAAACTCTGGAAATGGTACAATATAGTTCCACGATCGACCTAAAATATTTTCGCGATCGACGCACTAGTATTCATATACAACATTACAAACGTGATATTTAAAACCATCCCTTGAAATACTTTATCATCGCTTAAAATAAACAGTATCAAATATATTACATATAATGAAAAAGTGCAAAATTTCTTTTACACATTTATCATATGTATTATGTATATCAGATTTTTTGGTTAAGCTCAATTTGATTAAGTGTTATCCTCGTGCCGTTATTCCGGGTAGTAAATAGCGTAACTTAATTGATTTATTTGTCTATATATTTCTATTTAGATTATAAAATATTTATGTGAATTTAAAAAAAAGCAACACGGCTAATACGATCTTTTTGTCTTAATACCAATTGCCCAGAAAGCTTTTGGCCACATGCCAGTCTATAAATTAAAATGCTATTTATCACGCAAAAATCCTTGCGGCAAAAATGTTTGTAAAATACTTTAATAGTCTTGTCGCGCTGTGGGTTTACTATTTCAAAAGACACGTTATAAAGAATATCGTGTAGTTTGTTGTAAGTGTGCTTTGGAATATGTTTCATTTTTTTTTAAATTCCGGTTTGCAAACATGTTGTTATTTACTATTTCTTTGTTATTTTCTATAGTCGTTCATCCTCTGTTTTTTTGGAGAGAGAAAGAGTAGAACTAGGGATCATTTTACCGAAAAAATGTATTATCAATAGTGGATTCTTCTTCTTCTTGGTGTTACAGTCCGGATTGAACTTGCCCGCGTCAATCAATTTCCTCCACTCCACACAATTTTCTGCCTAATAATACGCTTGTCGCTGACCTATATCATTTGTACATCCTGTGACACCCCATCCATTTAACAATTTCGCGATTTTCTAACCCTTTGTCTACTTTTAAAGGTAATAATTGTAAGACGTTTTGTTGATTTTATAGCGGTATGTCAGGTCTTATAGCGCAGTGGTTAGCGTTGTGGGCTACCGTGCCGGATCTCACGGGTTGGAGTCCCAGTACGAAAAGTATTTTTTCGATTGATTTATCGATTTCCATTCGAAAACATGGGTGTATGTGATGTTTGAAAATTCCCTCCCACTCTTTTCAATCCTTTAATAACTGTACGTAGCGAGAACGATTAGTTAACCACTGGTTGTGTCTTAGCCCTGTCCTTCTGTCCCTACTACTATCTTTGAAAAAGAGAGGTTGAGTGACTGAGTAAAAAAAAGTTTTCCTAGAAAAAACTTCTGTTGACATACCTCCAATATGAGGCCATATGCTCTACATTGGGAGCGGACATTGAAAAATAAATAAATAGCGGTATTGCAAATATCAATATCGGTATTACAAAAAAGCAAAAATACAACCAATTGAGATAAAAATTCCGGGCGAGTAAAGTGACTTTGGTATTTTAATATTTTATATGAAAATATTTTTTTATTAAAAAATATATTATCATAATTATAAACTGATGATTTTTATAATTAACGTTTTTTTTTTAAATAATAATACACCATTGAAAGGCTTATCAAGTTTGGAGCCAATTAAAAATATTTTAACTGTTCGCGAAATATTTTATTAAAATATGTAAAGACATTCCTTATACGCTTGAAATTCGTTTTTTTCTTATTTTTAACACCGAAACACCAGTATGCCAAATACCAATCTTATAGTTATAGATAGATTTTTATGTATCTACAAATTTATTTTAAGCTCTGTGAAAGATACTACCTTACCAATTTGATGTGGTGATATATTTTGATGATAGAATATTACTCCAAAGATGGGGGGGAGGTATAGGTAAACATTATATTTTATTGACAGGTAACCTGTAATATACTCCTTTTTTTAGCTATCATTTCTGTCTACTGTGACAAAGTTACAGCGGTCTAATTTTAATAGAAGCAGACAACGATTCTCAAAAATGCAATGCCTACACTCTGTTTTAAAAACATATTTACTCACAAGCGTAACTCTATGATTATCTATAATTATGTCAAAAAACATTATATGCTGGAACTTGATTTAAATAAAAAATAATTTGAGGATAATATTACGACATCCCTATTGCATTTCGTTGTCAACGTATATTACTCGATACAAGCACGTGAATCAAAGAATCCGGTATGGAAGACGTATATAAATACAAAAAAATCAATAAGCCCCAAAAATGTTCCAGGAAGACTCTCCCTCTGGCGAGTAGGGTCAAACTTTTCGACAGGAATTGACAACGCATTTTCGCTTTGTAATATTTCCCTTGCACAAACAAATAATTAATTATATTATATTACCTCAGCGAGTTCGTATTGCGGTTTCGTTTTGATTGACGGAATCCGTTTTCGGCTGCTAAATTTCTGGTTTAAAGTTAATATTAAATTCGATAGAATTTTTGATGGAAAAATAAAAAACTCATTTTCATTCGATACGAAGAGTACATATTAAGACCAAATGTTAGAAAATTACTTATAACTAATTCGAATTGTTTGAATTTTGTACTTTTCCATGAGTTTTGTCACTAAAGACCCGGGTTTCGCCTTTCGGTATCTTCAGGCTTTTCAAGTGCACGAATGTACTTAAACTGACGCGCAGCAAACAGTTTGGATCGTTTATATACAAACATAAAAGTGGATCACTCGGAATAAAAGGCTGAAAAAAATCAGAAAAGCTTTAAGATGCCGAAAGGTGAAACCAGGGTTTTTCATGAAAAAGTACAAATTTCAAACAATTCTAATTTGATATTGAAATTCCATTAAGCACATTCAGTCATAATTCTAAATTACTTATAACTGTTAATGTAAAGATTTTTCTCTGTTGATAAAAAAAAATATTCAAACATAATATAAATAATACTACCAGGAAAAATTTATATGCCTTAATTATTATTGTTTATGTCACAGTTGAAGTCTGAAGTCTCGATTACTGTGCTTGTTTACTGGTCAATGTATACATTAATTAGCAGTTTGAGTTGAAGCTTTCATCATCAAAATTCACATTCACTTTGACTTGTATAAATGAACTAGTAAGTATATATGTACACTCTCTGACAAGCGCTAAAGAAAGTAGAATGACATTACGGATTAGGCTATGTTAGTATACTGACAAGTGCTAATCAAATTAAAAATAACATAAAAGTTAGCATTCAATTATAAACGACTAGTAATTCATTACGTGTATATTTTTTAATACGGATAAAGATTGTCAACTACTGTAGAAAAAAGTCATCGAACAGAAATTTTTCGAGATCGGTAAAAGACACCCCACTTCATGCGTCTTCGTGAATGTGTCATATCGTCGAAAGCTCTTAGTTAATGGAATTGACGTGAAACTTCTGTTAGTAAACGTTATATGCTTCTATTTAAAGACTTTAAAAAATATATTTTATTTCATCAGACCCTAATAAACTTTTAAATAAAAATAAATTTTCAATAAATGAAACAGTTAAAATTACAATGGTCTAAGTTATTTTTGGTCAATTTTGATCAGAGACCATAAGCGATCAAGCTATCAAATGTTTAAGTGAGCTTAGTCAAAAAATTTATGTGCTATCAACAGGTTGCATTACAAGTTCGATGGATAAATAATGGTTTTATTCACAGTAAAAATGGTAGAAAGAAGATATGCACAACTGTGTGTAGATTATTTTTTCCACTTGTTCACATGTTACGCATTTTTGTGGCAGTTTGAACACTTTTATTTGCAAGAAAGTTGTAATTTTATATAATTAAATTAATAATCGCGACTTATAACACTAACAGTTCCTAACAAAAGACATCCGAGAAATTTGATTATACCACCAAATATGTTGAGTAATGTGTATTGCTTGAAAATTACGATTCTTGTTTATTGCTTAATCGTTCTGAAATTTATTAAAAACGGTAAAAACGAGTAATTTTAGAGAAGATACACAAACGCATGGCGTTCATGCAAATAAAAATTCCACCGAAAGACTTCATGTTTTTTTAACATATTGGAGTGCAACTTTCAATGGCTCAATAATACAATAGATTAGTCAAATAGAAAAAAATGCAATTTTCCTAAAAAAACGTAATATGTTGGTTTATGTGGTAATCGTACGATTCAAAGTTTTCTCAACTGTGACTATTGTTTTTATGATAAATGGAAGGTTGGTTCCAAAATATGACGATGAATATTAATTTAGTACCCTGCGAAAATTTTTTTTTCCCGTATTAAAGCTAAAAAAATATAATGTTGCCAATTTTCATGCCTAATCCTAATTACTTTACGTAAAGAAAACATTTTGTTGAAATCCATCTAATTTCTACGGTCGTAATGATGTATTCTACGATTTAATAATATTACTAAGTAAACTGTTATGTATTATAAAAAAAAAAAAACGCAATTCAAAGAAAAAGATTAAATATTTAGCCTATAAGTTTGTACATGTTCAACAAGTCGAATAGATAAACTATTTGGATAATGTAAAAAAAATGAATTTCGTGATCGCATTATAACGTAAAGTTATTAGTAAAATATTCATGACAGATGTTCAAGGGTCGTAAATATTCTTGTAAACTGTCTGCTGCCATTTGTAAAATGTTTTTACTGAAACATTCAATGATTTTGTTGTTGAAGACGAAAATAATAATCTAATTAAATAAGCAATGAAGAATTTCAAAAAATATTCAAATCTCTTTTATTTTTATGAAATATTTTTTAAGGTCGTCGAATATGCATTTCACGTGAAATTTACGGATGATTTAAACTCGAGAGTGATTTATACCAATTTCCTATCGATCAAATTATTGTAGCATACTGGATCGGTTGCCACTCCACTGATTTTGAAGTCGTTAGCTGGAAATAATTGTAAATTCAGTCAATATAAAATGAAATGTAAAATTTACAGGTGTATTTTATACTTAGAAAATATGATAGAACGTTATTTTATATTTATTAGTCACTGAACAGCATTATTGATTTTATAAATACAAATCAATTACTATAATGATAGTGCTAGCATCTGTAACATATGGGTAAAATATTGTAAGTAATAATCAGATAGTTATGGGGCTTAGCCTAGAAAAGGTGATTTTCAAACGGCACCGGGTTCTGGATCGGGCTTGTGATATATTTTTTATCGAGTTGCCTCGTGTGACTTTGCCAAATTTTCCTTAAGAAAAACTCAAGTAATTTCATATTCGATATTTTAATCAAACATATATTTTTTAAAACTTCCTTATTTGTTTTTGAAAGCTATCTCAGAATAAAACCTAGTTCACGATATACAAAGAGTGCGTTAAACCTTATTTTTTTTTACAATTAATGTTTGATCGAAAAGCTGTTTTCAGTTATTGTAATTTGTTTGTGAATAGATTACAATCCCGTCGATTAACGACACCAAATTCCGTAGAAATATTCCGCGTTTTTGGCAATGTGGTTGCAAAAAATCGGCTTCGCTTTTATAACAAATAATACACATGTCATCTCTTTTGTAATACAATGGATAACGTCATTGAAGTACAATGGGAATTCGCTTACGTAAGTAGTGAGACACTAGTGTCTCTCTATTGTAAGATGTCTTTGTTTCGATTATGATTGAAGTCTTGAAAGCGGTTGCAAAATAGTAACCCGTATTTTGTAACAATTATCTTTGCACAGTGGTGCGGTTGATATCAATTTACTAACCAAACAGTAAAAGGTAAATTCACTTAAATTGGTTGAATAAATAATCAATAAATATACCCCACGCTTATTTGCTTTTACCATCTGCAGGTGAAATTTAATTATTATTGATGAAGGAAAGTTCCTTGAATTTGATACGTTTAAACACTATCGCTCTGATATTATTAAGTATGCGTTAGAGATTCCAGAAGTGAGATAACGATATACCGATGATCTTTAGTGGCTAACACTTTAAAAAAGGCTTCGTTTTTCTGTTATAACAATTGATAAATTACATTAAAAAATATTGTTGTTAAAATTAACTTTCTGTAGGGATCTGATGTGGCCGATTTTTCAGATATTGAAGTGTCATATGATATGACGCAATTTCTGATGACTTCATATTTGTCAAATTGAAAATCCTTTTTTAAAGTTATTAACAGATGTGACCTCATTGATTTTTGACGATACAAATAGAAAGGAGAAATAGGAAAGAAGAACTAGACATAAGAAAAATTAACTACTATATTTCAATTAAAATTTTGCCATTATTTTATTTCATATCCCGTTAATGTGAGCATAATAAATAAATACCAGTAAGTGTAAATAATGTCTTTTATTGATTCTGAACTTATAAGTTTATTTATTTATGTAGTAAATACAACTGCTATTTTTATCACATCTCAAAACAAAAATTTAGCGCAGCCACGAGAAAGTTCCATATGATGTTTATAATGCGGCCACAGTGAAATTTCACGTGAAACCCACTGAGCTATCATCAAGCTTCTCAAATAAATGACAGGAGTGTTGACTCAGCAAGTATCACTATGGTTGCTGTGCAATAAATAATACTTTATTGTTCAACGTTTTACACTTCTTTTGGATGTTATTAGTATTTTGATTTTTAAATTTTGAAATGACTGCTAAAAACGAACTTAAAAAATACTTTATAATAAAAAAAGCTTACACGAATACCATAAAATTAAAACAGCAATTTTACTAAAACTGTAAGCTTTTTATTTTAAATTATACCAGGAAACTATGTACAAATAAATCTTTATAAGTAGAAACTGTGTATAATAAATGAACACCCAAGAAAGCTAAAGCACGAAGAAAGTACAAAGGATTGCTCATATTTCCCGCAGAGATTTAAAGCAAAAACGGAGGTTAATCCAGCGCTAATGAAAAGTTGATTAAAGTATTGTGTATATTTGTGAGTAAACATGCATTACGAAAGAAGTCGACGGTATTTTAACTAAGTCTAGATGTGGCCATTTAATTTACTTAATCGGGTGTTCTAATTAAATTCCTTGCACTTTTATTTTAGCTTCCAGCTTCTGAGTTACTTAACTGTTCTTATAATGTTTGTCAGAAGTCAGGTACCTTTTATTTTTTAATAAATTTTCTTCCTCGACGACAATTCAAAAGATTTGTTTATTATTTAGTCGCGTTAATTCGTTGGGATATTTTTTATATATTACATGAATTTGGCTGTAAAATTAATAACCATAAACATACTCTATGGACCCGGCGCCAAATTGATGGAATTTTAATATATGTTGATAACTTTTCATGCTACTGGGTGAGACACGTATTTTGTCGCTTTGACAAGCATCTTTAGATTATATCTATCGTATTTTTTCAAATTATTATGTACATAGATATAGAATCTTTTGAAATTATATCCTAGTAACTTTAAACATTATTAACACTGTGAATAATTTGTTACATAGCTGATTTTTCAAAAAGAGAAGAAAAAAAAGAGGAGGAGCTTACGCCGCGTTTTAGTTTTAATTTGCGACTTTGGGAGGGAAGGGAGTTAATGAGAATTTTCGTACCGGGGTACGAGCCCATGAGATCCGCAACCGACTATGTTAGTTAACCATTTGACGACTGACCTCAGCTTGTTTTTTATTTAACGTTTTTGTTTTAGATACATATATTTATAAATTGACTGATTTTTAATTTGTGAATGTTATTTTTTTTATATTAACATTATCTACAAACACTATATTTAAAATAGTTATCGATGTCTGCCGTGGAAAATATTTACTAGTGGAAGAAGGAAAAGGTACTAACCGTATTATTAAAAAGTAAATTATTCTGCGTATTTTAATCAGTGTTGAAGATTTTCAGGTGGGAACGGAGAAGGGAAGGGAACCGCGATATTTTTAATAAGCAAAGTTTGAGGGTGGGGGTAAAATTGACGGAGGAATAGGATCCGGGTCCGACAATTCCTTTCTTATTGGTGTCGTTATGGAAAAATACACTTTAATACAGGCGCTTTGTATTTTGCGAACAAAAGATTTTTATCCGGTGCGTTTTTTAAATATGGCTAAAACGATTATGATTCTTTATTGGTATACTTTGTAATTGTTTTCATTGCAATGGAAAATCTTTCAGGGTATTTTTTTTTGCAAAATTGTTTTCTGTAGTAAATTAGTTTGTTTCATAAATTGAACGTTCTCGAATAGTCTAATATGAATGCCTCTGTAGCCTGCCAGAAAATCTTCTTTGCGAACAAAAAGAAACATTTTCTATGTATTTAAAAAAATCTTAAATTTTAATGTTAATACTTTGTTGTCTAGGTGTTTTCTAAAGAATATCTTTGGTGCGATTATTAAAAAATCATTAAGAGCGATACCAAATAGTTGCAATGTAAATAAATATACTATATATAGATTTTGTATCGATGTCTTCTCCCAATATGGATCATATGGCTTCCTAATCTCAACAGATTTTCTACGAGAAATATTTGCTACTCTTCTGCTGAACCTTTTTTTTCGAAGAGAATAGTTGGTAAAATGATCAGACTAGGAAAAAACTTGTAGTTGGCTAATCGCTTTGGCTACATCTCGTTATTTTAGGATTGGAAAGGTGAGAGAGAGTTCTTAGACATTACAAATACCCATGCACTCGAACAAAATTCCGTTGAAAAATGCAGTTTGTATAGGGACTAGAGCACGTGAGATCCATCAGGGAATCCAATGACGTTGACCCTTTAAATATACAATATGCTGAGCTTAAAATTATATACCTTAACTCTCGCGGCTCGGAGACTATAAAAATACTTCTCTCCCGATAGGGGTCGTTTAGGGACCCCAGTGGTTTCCTCATTATTAGCCTGATTATAATGAATTTCAAAAAAAAGGGCTTTAAAATATCTCTCTGCATCATTCCTCATACATTTTTTTTATAAAAATCCGTGGTTTTTTAATAAATAATCATATTTTAAGTTGCGCGTAAAAAATACGTCATCCCAGCACACTTATGAAATTGCAACTGAGTTTAGCCCAGCTATCTTACGAACGATCGCGTATCGCCTTATCGCGTTATCGCGTATTTATATAAACTACAAAAGGTCCAAAAAACTATGATATAAGAATACCTTAATTATAAACACTGAATCATCCATATTAAAATAGATATTTAAGAAAACGTGGGTATTGGGGTCGCATTTCTTGAGCTTAGAACCGGAAAAGTTAACAAACCCTCTAAAACGTTCTTTGTCATTTTTTCTTAATGTGATGGCCCTCGTAATTATAAATATAATATAATATATATTTTCGATTTCAATTACTCCACGTGTAACATGACTCCATCTATGGCGGCATGAAAATAGTAAACATTTGTAAATATGTGTTCGATTGGTACACTTGTCTCACTTAAAAGATAAAAAAAGAAATATGAACATGAAATAATAATCTATTTGTTCCGATAAAAGGTCGCACGTGTTGCTTCTGTCACAAATGAAATATATCTGTATAGTACAATTGAAAATATTACCTATTAGGTATTATGAAGATATTTTTTTATGTGTAGTATCATCTTTAGATGTTTGCTGTCATAAATCGAAAGAAAAACAGTTTTAAATAGAAAAAAATATATATTTCATAAAACAAGGTTTATCGTTTTTAATTTCAACGATTAAAAGTTTTAAAAAACTGAAAGATTTGTCTCATGTTCATGCAATGAAAAATCTGCTTTGAAATATAACATTTTTAAATCGGAAAAAATATCTCAAAACAACGTTGTCAGACCTTTATTTATTATGTTGGTTCACTTTACCTATTTTTTGAGATCTTTTTTCCCAGAACCACCCCTTAGAAAATTTCTCAAATATTTACATAGAGAAACATATGTCAAGCGGTAACGAAATCCACCGATGTATTGAAATTCAATTTTGAAAGGAAAATACAGGCACTAGCAGTTATCGTTCATATGAAACAAGAATAAATGAAGAAAAATTTCAATAATGCTTAGAAAGGACCCCGGGAAATGCGACGAAGGTTGTGTTGTACTCTCTCACTCGCTTTCCCTGCGAGGAAACATTTTCATGGGAAATATTTTTGAAATATTCAGTTGCCATATACTCCTGAATGTTTGCAAACAGCGCGCAGCCGTTATTTGCTTTTGAAACTATTATATTCTACGATAGTTGTTCATACAAAGCACGGAATACACACTAAACATTGGAAGTGTCTAGAAATGAATGGCATATTACTCCTACAGTTTAGTAGTTTAAAAATAAATTTGGATAACTAACAAATTAAAAAAGTTATGTAATGTTAAAACCAGGATTTAATTAATTTTTTTTGACATTCGAAAGCTAGTTTTTTTAACTGAATAACTCGTTTTCAAATATTAGAATTAGTTTTTATTTTTTAATTTACTGCTATGATTACAAATAAAACGAGATAAATTATAATTAAGTTTGTTTAAAAATATTTTTGCTGTACTTTTTTTAAAAATATATTTTTTTACCATGTCCGCTCACAATGCGGAGCATATGGACTCTTAATAGCGATTATCTTAACAGAAATGGTTCTATGAGAACTGATTGTTACTCAGTTACCCAACCTCTCTTTTTAGAAATAGAAGGGTATGGCTAGGAAAGTACTAGTGGTTAGCTAATCACTTTCAATATGCCCAGTAATTGAAAAATAAGAAGCGTGGGAGGGAAATTAAGACATCACAAACACCCATGCCATCGAGCAGAGATCGATCAAAAAATGCTGTTCGTACTGAGACATGAACCCGTGAGATCTGGCACGAAAGCTATCAACGTTAACCGTTGAGCCATAAGATCTGACATTTGTATCTTAATATATACATTTCTTTCAAATTTCCTTTACTAAAACACTTTATTGTAGAAATTGGTTCAGCATAAATAACACCGAATAAATGTGTATTCTTATCACTTGGAAGTGCTTGTCATAAGTAAAACCGGTCCTGATCATATTAAATAAATGTGAAATTAGTACAAAAGAATGTTTTATTTATTGAATATAATCCAAGTATTTCACAGTGAACACCTTAAAATGGTATATAAAAGATATCTAAATATAAAATAATAAGACAAGTGTTAAGACATGCAACGAAGTCATAAGAGCCATTTAGATTTTGTCATAATTTAAAAACAGTAGTGAAATTATAAAAGCTTCACAAACTTAATATAAACAGAAAGTTTGAGAAACTCGAGTGCTGCAAGCTGCCTTTCTCTCTCTTATTTTAATTTGTGTCCACAAATGATCTTTTGTGTTGAAACTGCTTCGCGGGTCAAATAAGAAGATCGCTAATTGGAGTGTCTCGGTTTCTGCACACCCCTCTTCTCCCTATCAAACCTTTTACGTCACTGCATAAGTTTATTTTTTTATTATTTATGGTAAATATAAGATAAAATTGTACGATTAAGGATGTTTTATAGCATTATTAAGTGCAAAAAACAGTTATTTTTCGGAAGACATTGTGTTATCGATTTTTGTCAAATAAAAAGCTTTATAAAAACTGAAAAAGAGATATAAACTTTGGCAATATTAATATGCATGTAGTGTTATTCCCAGTTTTAATATTAAAAACCTGATTGAGTATTAAAGACAGTTAAAAATAAGTTTTATGCACATGGGAATAACAACGATTGTTACTTTTACTTATATTCAGTCCCGTAGCATAGATCTTCGATTTTTTATTTAATCACTGAATGGGTTGGTATCCAACAACGTGAAGTCTGTTATTTTCTCACCTCTAACTAACTACTCCATTCGATATTGAAAAACTGGGCAAAAGGAAAACAGCTTGCTAACTTTCTGTTTTTTTATTATTCAATTATTACAATATCTGAACGAAACGGTTGTTAAACTGACTCATTAAATAAATGTTTAATACAACCAATATGGGTATCATTGCAAGCAGTCATGGTTCAAACTGGCAAATAACTTAGTAGGATAATAGAGTCCGTTATCGTCACCGTAATTAATACACCTAAAAAAGTTTTATAAGATTATAAAAGCGATGAAATGTAAAGAAATCCAGATTTAATAATGTATAAAAATTTAAAGCCGTCAGGCTATATTGATTCTCTTTCAAATTTTATACCTGCCAAAAAGCCTTTCTTTTTAAAAGCTCATTGAAGCCTTGACTACATTATGACGCTTCGTAAAAGAGCGACGTCGTGTAGCTTTCCATAATTTTAAGGTGCTTTTTATGTTATATGATATTATGAACACATAGCTTTAAAGAATATTATTTCGCATCGCTTGAATACTATACGTATATCTTTTTAAGGTATATTTTATTTATTTCTTGAAGTATGCGCCTTGGTCGGTAAAGCTAAGTTTAATTCTTTTATTAAAGCAAACTGGTATTTTATAGGTGAATTTATTATTTTTTTGATTCAGCATGATGCTTTATAAAAATACTTATTTTTAACTACGTATAATATATGTATCTTGTTAGAACAATTAGAAGAAATTAAAAATATATATTTGTCTGGTTTGTCTGTAATGCACAACACTGCGATTGCGCACGAAGCAGAAAGAGCAATAGTATTGAGTGAATTGAACACGTGGCACTACAACGTGTTTTATAATATTACTAATATACATATATTTATATGAGCTTGAGAATGCATATTTTTTATTATTATGACCTTCTGTTGTCTAGTTGAAAAAGCTTTGCCCTATCAATCTGGCTGATCCTTTAGATCAAGTCCCAGAAAAAATCAATACCAATTTTATTTTTTTAAATTAAAATTTGATATTATAGATATGATAGTTGTCCATGAGATGATCGTCAGTGACTTATGTGAAATATTGCCATTGATTTCAATTCAAAAATATTTGGTGTATTGGCATTACCTGCTATGAGCATTGAATTGGAATTGCATAAATATATCTTTAATTTATTATGAAACCATTGAGTAAATGTATTATTTTGAAATAAACGGCTATTAGAATCACGATCGGGAATCTTTCCCCTCATTGTAAATAATACAAAAAAAAATGTTTTATTGTATGCAAACTTACTTTTAAATTATAAAAAATGGTTTTTAAACCCACCCATCTTTAAATGATTACAAAATAATTACAAATACTAAGTTATTATGAAACCTTATAATAAAATAGCTACAATAATGCGGAATTCTATCATGAAAATGTTTCCTAACTCTGCTAAAGTATAATACTCTTGGTATAAATATTGATTACTTTGTATTGTAACTTACAATATTTATGTGATAAAAAACGTTGTTTGGATAAACCAAGCCCGCATCATTGTTTTTTTATTTATCTAGGATAAAAAACCAAGAGACATAAATCTATTCCCGCAGTAATACGGCAAAAAGAAGGATTTTATTTTTTCCCTAAACTGGGATTTCTTTTCATAGAAGTTTACCAATATAAAATAACATATAAATGTTAAAACTTAAAAAATCCAGGGCTTTTTACACATGTGTAATTGTCCTTTTTTTCCCTTGGTAGAGTTAATTGAACAAATGTCATGGTATACATATTTATTAAACATTAAAAAAATCCTAACATAAGACGTTTGGCCAAATAAAATATGAGCACCTTTGGATCTACATAAATACGTTTGTGAATCTTTTTTTTTCCAAATCGTATACATTTTTGTATAATGTATGTATGTATGTATGTTCCCTTGGGAACATTTTAAGTCGTCAATGTGGCCCAGGTGCATTTTGGGTTGGCCAGGCTTGTATTAGAATTAGACCATAGTTATTAGTGTGACAAATAGCTTTAGTTACATCTAAGCCATGTCATCGTCTTTAAATGTATAAATAAAACTTTAAAATTAGTATACACCTAAAATGAACCAATACAATCGCATGGTTTTGTACTAGTTATACAAAGTTATAAAATAATCAGGATTTGCCATCATTCGTGAATCAGTGATTAAGTTGAAAGATTTCAAGGCTGAAAATAATTTTATATTGACAACAAAACTTAATTTTGCATTACTGTTCAACCTTAAATTTGAATTTGATTGGATCTTGTGTTAAAATAGTACGTTGCTATTTATTTTATGTGAGTGTATTATACAAAATATTAATATCACAATGGATTTTGCTTTGAAAAGATGCTTTGAAATAATAGAAAAGGACAATCAAAAACCATAATTTAACGCTACAACGTTGCGCCTGTGGTAGGGGCGAAATACTTAATTCACCAAAAAATAAATGAATTAGTAATTCTGAAAGATTAAACTTTTGGGTAACAGGTGAAAAAGTTGCCTCATTTTTAACAGCGAGTGGTGAATTACAAGAAAAGTTTTTTTTTGTATTGCAGGTAGGAATTTTAAGAAGACTTATAAAAGTGATGATACAAGAAATTTCGTAGTAGTAGTATCCGGTAAAAAAAATATACAATATTGCAATATCAAAAGTGACACTAAACTGACAATAGCTAAAAGGTTTAAGACATCACACAAATAAATGCTACAGATATGCAATCAGAAATTATATAAGAAAAGTCACTTACAATAAATTCAAAAGTAAATCTAAAAAATAGTAGTTGATATTTTTTCATAATGAGTGACACCGATCTTGAATTTTAATATATTTTTTAGAAGTGGTACAAAAAAGTAGTAAATATAATATAATGCATTATCACAAAAATTGACAACTTACTTGTGGTTAATCTCTTCCATTTTTTTAAATTAAAATTATAAGAATCTTCTTTAATCACACACAGAAACTAATATTAATAGTTTTATGTATAAAATGTAATAAAAAATACAGTTATTTTAAGCTATAATCAAACACACTTTCGATGGATTTGGCGATATGTTTGTGCAAGTTCATTTTAATATAAAATAACTTAGATTATTCTAAGTAAAGTAAGCCTGTCTGAGGATGCATCTGAAAGAAGCAAAACACGTGTCACAGTTTGTGGCACAATACATGGAATAATCTAAGTTATTTTATATTAAAATCAAACATACTATGTATTGTAAAAAGACTTTTTATTTCATTTATATAAATATGAAAAAATGAATAAGTAAAAAGGTATACCTTTCATATTCACTTAAGATTTAAAGAAAAAGACTCATAAATAACAAATGTAAATCATATGGTAATGAGACAACTCCATAAAAGAGGAACTTCCATTGAAAATAAAATATTTCTTCCATAAAGTAAAAACTTCCCATGTGTCACGAAACTTTTATAATGATATATTTTTTTTAAACGACATTAACATCTTTATTCATTTAGTAAGAAGAACAAAAAAATATGTCAATTCATATTTTTATCCATAATTCATCCAAAATATTTTGCTAGACGATTTTTGTTATTTTTTAAATGTGCTCTATAGCCCGTTGGATGTATGTAATTTATTATTTATCTTATAAAAAATAAGAATTTAATTTTTCTATGAATTGTGAATATTTTTACCATTAAGAAACAATTCGAGTTGAGTCGAGTGCAAAACCCGTAGATTCATTATTAAATTTATTTTATATTTGTATCATTTCAAAAATGTAATACTATAACTTGACTAATTTTTAAATGTACGATAAAAATATAGTTAAACATAACAATAAATATTAGAAATTGGTAAGCAAGTCATCTGAATATGTTACTGCACATAACTATTTTATAAAAATTCAATCATGTGTGTCCATGAAAAAGTAAAAGTTATATACATATAATATATACGAAAAAGAAAAATATCTACAAACAAAGATGTTACAATTATTTGTTTGCCTCTAGCTTTAGAAATTACAGTAAAATCAATTTCATTTCGAGTAGCATAAATCATTTTACTTTTCAATTAAAAATCAGATCTTAATACGAGAAAGATATAATTGCACTTTAAACATTTCTGCCTATTTGTCTATCATGAATTATCAAGGAAAATTTTGAAAGATCTTAATAACTGTTTTTAAATATGTATTATATATTTTAATTGACGTCCGCTCCCAAAATCTCTCTTTTTCGTAGAGAGTAGAAAGGGTAGAAAAATACGGTCGTTAGCTTATCGATACTACCCCTTATTTATAAATTTTAAGGTAGGGAAGGAATTTTTAGTTATAAAAAAATAGCCATGCCTTCAAACATAGATCGATAAAATGGTTGAGAAAATACTGGTCTAACTGGGACTTAACCCGTTTCAAGATCCGTTACAAAAGTTAACAACGCTGGCATGTAGCCACTGCACCAAGGGCACGATATTTATTATATAGATAGATTATTGAAATACTCAATGTAAAAAATATTGTATTTTTTTACTTTTCAACTGAAAAATATTTATTACATTTCAATTATTCTATCCGCGTTTTCTATGTAAAATTATTATTTTATCGATAATTTTCATGCATACATATTATTATATTATTTTTAATTGGCTTCTAGTTAAACAGATGAAAGCAGTTAATGGATACTTTAGCCATTATATATTACATGTATACAGACATCTTTTTTAGTAGTGATGTAATTATCATTAATAAATCACTATTTGCTTTCAATACAATGTAATATTATGTAAACCATTTGCGTTGAATAGAACGTGTTAATCATGAAGCGCTGGAAAATTACTTGCAGACAGTAATCGGATTAGCCAGTAAGGCGGCTTAATCGATTAGATGAGATTTCGGTCTTCCTGCTACCGCTCCTCGCCGAGCCGCAACTTTAGAAACGCTGCCTTGCATTTTTTTTACCGCGGTATTTTCGAAAATAAGCTTTTTCAAACTCAAGCTCATTTTTATACTTTCCCGCGTGTATGAATCGTGGGGATGAAAATTCGAGATAAAAAAGTTGCAGAGTTTTAAAATTTTATTGGATTTTTCATGTTTGGAAATAATTACAATTTTAATTTCGAATTCCACTCTCAGGTAATTGGATTTTTGTGATTTCTGTTAAAGCACACTTCTTGTAATTAAAAAAGAACGTAGACATTGCCATTGACTATGGTATTTAGAGATAAGTTAAAGTTTTGCTATGTCATGCGCTATTCATTTTATTATAATAGTAAGTTTAATTAAATGTTGCGATAATTTATTAAATTTTTATCTCAAAATAGCTTATTTCATTAACATGGTTTATTCACATTCAATCAATTATTTCGTTATCAAGTGTGGTATTGGAAGTTAAATAATTATCGCTTGTGGTTTTAAGACCTATACGTTTACCAATATTTTTTTTGTTATAAATTAAGTCATTTTGTATTATCATTCGTGTAAATGTTCGAATGACCTTAGCTGTTGCTGAACAGACATGATTGCAATGATACTAGTTTTATGTTGCCAGGATTGGAATTAGTTAGATATGTATGTTGTATTTTTTTTAAATTTGTATCGTGCATAATAATTTTATAAAATCCTAACTATCACCATCGTTGAACCTATTTTCATTGAAATTTAAATAAACTAATATAAATAAATAATTCGCAATCAGTACTATTAATGTTTAAAAGTTACCCTTTTTCTGCGTCCAGTAGAGAAAGATTTTTTTAAGGAGAAGAGTTTTTCGCTCGAATTTATTTTGTAATTTATAGTCAATTTTCAATTTATTCGTAAACCTTGCGATGTTTTTTCTGATGATGCTTTTTAACTTGGCAAAACACGTATCAAAATTTGTAGACCAGCAAGTGGAGTAACATTTTTTTTATTATTTACTTTAAAAGTCGTTAACCTTCTTACTCTTATGAGTGCCACTGCCGTCTTATCAAATAACAATGATGTGTAAAATCGGTAATTCAATTCAAAGCATTCTTACCATATTGAATGTCTATTAAATGTGGATTATTCTGTTCGTATTGCATCAGCCACAATTGATAGTGTTACCACAGTTTCGAGAATAATTGTTTGTAACTTAATGCTGGACACGTATTTCTCCCTGTCTATCGGTGTCGCAACATTATTATAATATTAGTTTAATCTGATCCAGCTCTGTTAGTCCATCATCCACCATCCGCTATCTGCCGCCTGTTCGTTGTCTTTAGCTTGTTTACAGAATCCAGTTTACTTTGTGTCACAGTTTCTGTTTTCATCTACACGTTCATCGGCGACAAGCGAATACCGAGCACCGTGAGAATGTTGCATGGTACACAACTCGTCTGCGCCACTTATTCTAAATCTAGGGTGCAAACGGGATATGTATATCCTTGAGGTAGGTCAGGAGAATTGAATACATCGATAGTTTTTATAATCGAGTAATTTGTATCATATTCATTTATAAAATATACTCGATACAGTTTTATCAAAATGAATTGTTGTAAATCCAATATAAATTATTATGCAGGCTTTATTTTACTACGTTAAACTAATGTGAATGTATACTTCAGTCATTGTAACTATAAAAAAATAAAATAATATATGCTCACTTTTAGGTTGTTCACTGTCAATAGGTTTAACGGTTTAGTCCAGTGGAAGGGAACCTGCGGCCTCTTGGCTACTCTGATGCGACCTTTTGTCTAGACTAAAATATTCACCTTGATCAAAAAATTATACGCAAGCGCTTTTAAAAATAAGCGTAATCAACCCATTATATATTCGGCAGTCGACAAAAAAAAGGGAAGGGGATGTCAACGATTTCTTTCCCGCGGCCTTATGTTGAATCGGATAAATGAATTTGGTTTTTAGAAATGAAGCGGTTCCCCACCCCGGGCTTAGTGTAACAGTTTGTATCAATAACACTGTAACATTGTATTCTATTATCAGCTGATAATGCTCGTCATGAGCGGAACCGGGTCTGATCTTATTAAATAAAAGTGAGAATTAGTACAAATGCATATTTTATGTTTTGAATAATTACCTTAGCCGGTTTGGTTGTCATTTACAGAAATTAGACTGCTTAGAGATATTTTTTTGGAAAAATCATTATTTTAGCAGTGTGGTCGAGATGTTTTTATTATCATATTTTTTTGTTGTCAGTATAAATTATATCGATTCAATTTTACTGATATATTGTTGACTTTTTTTAAAATTACCGATTAACGAAATTAAACGAAGTTTTAAATTAAAAATATTTTAATTTATAATTTAAAAATGAGTACAAATTTGTATGTTTTACGATTACGTAAAGCCTTTAAAGTTACTTTAGACAGATGCCAGGTTTTTTCTCCGAAAATTGAAGATTCTTTGTAGCGGAATGATGAAAAAATGTTATTACTTAAGTAAAGTCCATTGCATATTGACATACGTTGACTTACAGCTATTTAATTATTTTAGTTTGCATCATACTAAGATTTAACAATAATCAAGGTCGAGAGTTGAGTTAATAAACCTACGGTAAGAATTCATGGAATCGATTAAATCCTAGTAAAACAGCAATGAATGCAAATTAAATGCTTCATCAAATATACATAAATCAATACACCGAACCAATTTTCAGAACTCAGAACTCAATTATGTTGTTATGTTGTATCATATTATAAATACGATGTTATTTACGCTTAATCTTATGAAGTGTAGTAACATTTGAATATTTGAGAAACACTGCCCACAGTGTCTACAGTCTGTGCCAGAGCTACAAACCATTGCATCGCGGTCATGTTTGGTTCAACGGTACCGAATTGAACTTTATTAATGAGAAACTATCAACTAGTTGACATACAAGATTCACACTTAGTATGTTAAACAACGTTGATTGATTTTCACAAATCTATACAATTAAATTCAACTAACGCATCGCGTAGTAAACCGATGAGATACTTTCAACAATCTCTTTATATGCAGCTATGTTACTTCCAGTATTGAGGAATTGAAGTGAGCTAAGTGGTATTTTAAGAAAAAAATGAGTTTTAATATTCTTTATGTCTTAAAGTATTGTAAAAGTGAGCTTTGTAAATACACTCTGCAATAGTGTTTTCTCCTTAAAGTAAAAACATGCAAGTCACAAAAACACTAAGTATAAAAGCTCACTTCACTTCTGATATCTATATAGTGTTATATATATTATCAAAACTAAAGATAAATAAAGCATAGCAATTTCAACTGATATTTTTTATTAAAAATAATTGTCAATGAATGATACCAGTAGTTATTTTTTTTTTTGGTATGTAAAAAAAAATGCAGTTGTTATTAAATTAAGGTATCAGAGAATTAATTGTTAAGCCTGTATTTAGCTGGTCTTCTGTTTTAAATTTTATATTATGAAATCAAATTTCTTCAAATCAAAAAAACCTATAACTAAGCCCTCTGAGCTGTGCTGAATAACATTTTAATTCAATGCTCTATGTGTTGATACTTTGCCTAAATTTATGATTAATATGAAACTTTGTCGTATGTTGATTTTCTATAATTACTATGAATAAAGAATTTACTGAGCCAGTAAGTTTTTAATTAACATTGATTACTTATCTTCAACCTTGTTCATTTTTATATTGATACATGTTTTCATCTTTATGAATTGAAAAGATTACAAAGTATGCATGGAAAACAAGTAAACACAATACCATATCGTTATTAACTGTAATTTAATTATATATGGTTTGCGAAGCTCGAAATTTACTGATTTAAGGAATTTATAATTAAATTGTATAATATTATATTTGTAAAGTCTAATATATTATAAAATAAGACACTGAAAATATTTAAAAATCTGTCTCAAGTGTTGATGTCAGAAATCATTATTGAACACATTTTTCAATGGTTAATATTATATTTCAAAATATGATTTTACTACATCTTCCGTTCTGCGATTTTTGTTAATATTGATATTGTTGTCAGCATTGAGTAACAAAACAGCTGTGTAGTATTTGGATCACTTCACACGCTTTGTTTCCGTCTAGCTTAAAACTTTGTCAGATATGAATTTAATATCACGAAAACTGCACTTAAAATGATGAAGTTTTTGGATAATACAAAATCCTGGTAGTTTAAAGAGCAAATACAAAATTTCATCTTACTATTTTTAATTTATTTGTCACTAGTAAGTAAGTTATCCGGGAACTGCCACCAAAAAATATTTAAGAGAATTATAACATTCACTTTGTTATCGTTAAATAAAATAAAAATTTGCGTGGTCGAGTGGTCAACGTCGTTGTCTTCGCTTACGGGGGTCACAGGTACGAACCCCAGCTTGGGCAGTTTTGTTAATTGATTTATGGATTTCTGTCCAACGGCATGGATATATGTGATGTATTAAATCCTCCCTCCCATCCTATCATAAAAATAAACGCTCTAAGCGAGAGCGATTATTTAACCACTAGCCTAGTTCTAGTTATATTCTTCCAAACCTACTCTTTTTGATAAAAAGAGGTTAAGCTTATTTGCAAAAACTTATGTTGAGAAAACTTCATTTGTAAGCCATGTGCTCCAAATTGATAAAAAAATGTTTTAATTATAGGTGTCGCTGTAAGCCACGAAACTCATCCTAAATAAAAAAGTCTTCTTTTTTTCTTTAGCCATGTTTGCTCCCTATGTGGAGAATATGGCCGCCACGCGGCACCTCCATGTTTTCCTGTCTCCCGCCAATTGCTTTGCTTCCTCCCATGAAATGCCAGCATCCCTTAGTTCCGCCGAGTACGTCCTATAAATAGTACCCGACGAACGTCCAGGGCGCCGGTATCCCACCGGTCGAAAGAAGAAGCAAGCAGGATTGAGGCTTTCCGGAGGCATCCGCAACACGTGACCCAGCCAGTTCCAACGTCTCTCCATAACCACTGACCTGGCGGGACGCTGTCTTGTACGCTCCCTTATCTCTGAATTCCTAACAAAATCAAACCACCTCACCCCCATTATCCGACGCAAGCATCTGTTCTCATAGGAGAATAAAATCAATTGATTTAAAATGAGCTGAAACCTTTATGTGACATATCTTACAAACAATAATAAAAACATTATCCGCTATTAATATAATGATGAGAGAGTTGTGTGACATACGATTTTAAAATTATGTTCATTTTTTATAGTAAAATATATTTAATCAAAAGCTTTAACGAATGATCCAGGATAGATTTAAGGTTAAAGAAATAAAAATAGCTACGTGTGTTGACCTGTCACGTTCGATTACCTAGAGATTAGGTTTCCCGGCCAGATAATATCTGTCACCAGATATCAGACGTATTATGTTTTCTCGAACGAGGCCTTTTGGTTAGATGTAATTTAATAAAAACTATTCCTGTGACTCGATTTATAACTAAGGTTAAAATATCACTAACGTGTGACCGCTCTATAAAGATATTATATTTACAACATTAAAAAAATATTTTTTATAGTATAATTATTGTGACTTATGTTTACGTCATAATAAAGTGTATTAAGGGAAAAGTTATTGATTTTTGTAAAATCGTATCCGCTTTAAATGTGGATCATAATAACTACCGATGGAATTAATCACAACAGATTTTTTTCTTAAATTACTTGTCACTCAGTTTGTTCAGCTTTCTTTTTTGAAGCTATTTCTTCTATAATGGTAGATCTAGGATAAGAATAGCGGTTAGTTAATTACTTTTGCTACGCCTTATTTTAATAATCTTATGGGTGAAAGGGAGTTTTAGACATAAGGTAATTCAGATCTTCGAAAAGGAATCCATAAATTGACCGAAAAATCAGTTTATGAAACTGTTTGTACTGGGATATAAGTCCAAAATTTTTGAAATATAAGACAGCGATGTTGACCACTAACTAGACTACGGACCTTGACAATATTTTTAAGAATTGTAAAATAAGGCTGGTTTCGGTATAACGTCATCGTCACAACTTATCAAGTATATTTTATACTAACTATTAACGATCGTAAACTATTTTTATTTTTTTATAGTGAGTGTCTACTAAGTGAAAGCCAATTTTATCAACAAAATTTATTCTCATTCCTGCTGTATTAAAAAAAAAATGATTCTTTTCAAATAATAATTCTATACTTCACGTGTGTTGTATTGTTAAACTAAATATTAAAATTGCGAATTCATTTAATGCCGATGAACGTGTTTGCGTTAAAATCGTAATATTTCATATGAATTCACGATTTTCATCATTTGGTGATTGCTCAAAGCGAGCTGTTTCTTTACAAATAAGAGTATACTCGCATGAGATATACGTAGCTTTATACTATTTGAAAAGAAAACTCACCCCATATATCAGCGGTTGAGAACTTAGTTAGTTAAATGTGGCCTCTTGATTATTTATTTTTAACTGATAGTATTTAAATTACTTAAGTATCGATCGCCACAACACGATTAATTCATAATATATGAATTGATGGCTAATAGAAAATTTAAATTAACTTTGATTATTCCACGTATTGTGTTACTAACTGTGACACGTGTTTCGCCTCTTTCAGAGGCATCTTCAGACTTACTATCGCAAAGTTTGCTTAAGTAATGAAGCAAGATTGATTCTAACATTTTAAAATTATAAAATTACAAAATGGTTTGGGTTTTTTTCCTTTTAAGAGGAGCAAGAAGGGGGGTGTAGAATCGAAATTAAACAAACAGATAATGATACTAATTATACTAATGAGTTGTAATCAATCAGATTGGGATTTTTCCTTTTTAAAGTTACCGCCGAAACCATCGAAAGTATTAGAATTGATGGCTGTTTTCTACGGTCCTATAGATTTATGTTCCTCTATTGACCGTGTTTTTTTTCTTACATATTAAACAATAATATTACTGCTATTTCAGAAAAATGTTCTCGTAAATTGATTTTAAATTTTGAAATTTCCGTTTCATTAATTTTAAAATAAATCAAAATCTATTTAACCCGTAACATGCCATCCTAAAAAATCACGTTCCCTGATATGATTGCATTTCAGTTTCACTGTTTATTGACAGTATTTAAACCTTAATTGAGAAGCTAAAACATAATTTAAAAAAATTATATATGCTTGAAAATATATTCTAGGTCTATTTTTCACCCTCATTTTATTTATAAGTGCTTAAAATGCTTGAATGATTTAATGGCTCAACTAGCTATGAACGCATCATGAGCATGGAGGTGTTAATTGTCACAATGCAGTTTGACTTATTTGTGCACGTATCATATTATACCTGAATGAATAGGTAACGATAAAATTAAAAATCTTTATATAAATTATAAAAAAATAGCTCAATTTAATATATTTGAGGCGCCAAAAATCAAAACTCCCATTTTGTATTTTTAAAATTATTTCAGTTATGTGAAAAAATAATCACTACCAAACATACTATTGATGTCTATGCTCAAAAATTTACTTTACAGAATACGAAATGGTTTGAGAAAATGGCGATAAATATTTTTCACGGTTTGATAGTATATTTGAAAGTGTTACTAATGACTTGTTATATATATTCATGGTTACTCATAGCTTTTTTCATAGTTATTAAAAATAGTACTCCCAATGCTTTTTGTGATTTTCTCAAAACTCGATTTTTAGAAAGTGTGAATTATGATTCTAAGCTACTCATTAATTTTATGAATACGGCCTTTCAACATAAAAAAAAGGTTCCGTATACACACCTTAGTTGTTTGCGACAAGACAACTCAAACGTATTATTTTTCTCCGTATTTTATATGTTTCCCATATTTTTTCAAAGTGATTATGATTAATATTAATGGTCCCATTTTAATGAATTTCAACGTTAATCTTGAAACGCCTTTAGATGTTTTTTTTATTTTGTTAAATGAGCTTCTCAGCGTATAATAGGATATTTTATCATAATGAGTGAATATTTTTTTATTCAAAGAGAAAAAAAGACAACAAAAGCTCATTTGAAATATGCAAATTTTAATATTAATTGTATAAATGAATGATTCATTTTCTGCGGAGACGGACAAGTCTTAATGTCTTCTTTTTCCAAAATGATACTAAGTATATATTTGTTCCTTATATTTCTCTAAAAAACGGTCGTACTCACAGGGTGTTTTAAAAATAGATATAACTTAGACAATATCTGATTGCTTAAACTCTTTTTTTGATTAGATGGATGAGGCAACAAGACGACGTTTTGTAAAAAATGCTCTATAGGTACAAGCATCACTTTACTGAAGTAGTAAACAATCTAATTTACCACTCAGCAGGGATTTTTTCAATAATTACATAGGATTCAACACTTAACACAGAGAAAAAAAATAATTAATGATGAATTTGCTTCTATGAATATTTTTTGACCAGTTTGAATAGTTTAGAACTTAAACGTTCAGTTGGTATTTTTTAATCCTCTATATATCATATAAGAATACAATGTTATAACCTAAATTAAAAGTTATTGACGGAGAACTTGATCAAATTTGCTAGCAAAAACAAATTTACAAAATTTTATAATAATGTTCCATGAAGCATATAGAGTCAAAATTTGATGTCAATATTTTGTTAAAAATATATTGTTATCATTTCAAAGACTCATCAATTTTTGAATCTGTCACACTTGACCCCAAATTAGGCTTAAAATATATTTTTAAAAATATGTGGTATTATTTATTTAAAATTTAATTCGAAGTAGGTACCTTTAATTTTGTTATTTTTAAAATTGTTATTTCAGTACTGAAAGAAACTTATTGCAATCTCTTCTAACGATATACCATAAAGCTTGATATGTGTGTACAGTTAAGTTGTTAAAGAACAAAATCATAAAAAAAATGGGAATATATATCGACTGTGGAAAGGAAAAAGGACGTAACCCACAAATTTAACAGGAGGCGTAAAAACGTGTTTGGATAATTTTAGGCCATATGCAAATTATGAATTATACACAACCTTGAAGTGCACGGAGACTTCTAAACTAGTGTTTAATTGACATATTCTAATATTAATTAATGAAATTGACGAAGAAAAAACCTTTATTTCAGTCTTTTTTCTTGGTTTTAATTTTTTACAAGGTCACCTTTTTCAAACTTTAAAACTAAATTTAGATAATAATTCTTCATTTGCAGCTTACATCCTTTTGATAGAACGTGTATCATGTTTGATACATTGTGATTATCTGTGAAAAAAAACTGTGGGTTACGTCCTTTTTCCTTTCCACTGTCGATATTATAGAACGTGTTTGTATTCACATTTTCATATATTGTAAGGTTAGGTAAGATTAGTTTATTTATCTGTCCTAGGTCAGTTAACATACTTAAAAGAGACACATTAATAACTAACATAGCTTTGAAGTATTTTTATTGAAGCGATGTGAGTTAATAAAATATCTTATCATAGGGAAGAAAATAAATGAATATTTTTTTATTTTTACTATGAAAGCTTTGTGTATAAGCAACTAAGTTTTTTTATCGGAATCATTTAAAATTAAATATGTTTATATTTTATGATATTATATATGACGGTGTTGTGTTAAAAAAATATTCCTTATTCGTAAATGATTGTATTTTAAAATTAATATGTAAGAGCCAGTTTTATTTTTTAAGTAAAAATACGACGTGAGGAATTTTATGTAAAGTTTTTGTGTTTTTATTGTTAGACAGAAAGTGTCAGAAAAACACGCTTATTTGCTCAATGAAAAAACAAATAATGAAAAAAGCATGTTGAGTTTTATTAATATACGTGCATAAAGGCGAAATGAAACAAGAAGTAATGAAACACACGTTCTGCCAAAACAAAAAGCGACAAGTCATTCCTGTTTCGTTTTAATGATCCAAATAAAAGAAAAGGGGTTATTTGTGTTTAATTGTAAAAAAACTCAACAAATTCATTCTATTTGCGCATTTTCAGCGCTCTAAAGAACTTTGTTTGACAAGCTTGTAAAGTAAAGTATACAACCTTTTATTAAAAGCGTTCAATGAGTTTTCGGCTATATTTTACAAGATTGAAAAAAATAAAATTAATCAACATTATCTTCGTAATACGCTGTCAGTTATATAGACGTTAAAAATAATTACAGAAATTGTGTAAAGTAGTAATGTATTAAGTTATAAAAAAATATTGATAGCCATTTCAAAATAACACTATCGTTATTCCTTAAAATTATGAAAGCAGTAATCGAGTTAATCTATTGACAACTTACTCTTCTATGTTAGTGTAGTGCAAGCAAACAAAACTCCGTTTACTAACAATGTGGACAACGGGATGATACTGAAAAAACAATCATACGTATTTTAAAATTCTCGAAGAAATTAAAACATTTTTATATTTATACCAGGCCTGTCAAACACGCGTTCTCTCGGCATATTTTCTACGATTTTAGAGAATATTTTTCTTCGAAGAAATGGAAATTTTACAATATGTTCATTAAGCAGTCTTTGTAGAAAATATGTCATATGAAATATATGCACACTAGAAATTAAGAAATATAAACAAACTTCCCTCAGTTCCATATAAATAACATATAATGTCGTTTCAATAATGTTGAATTTGATTAACATAAATAACTAAATAATTCACTAAAAAGATGAGACAAAAAACAATTATCATTTTTTTACAACACATTTGTCTACACTTTGGTCAGCTATATATCAAAACTACCAATTTCTAATTGTTTCATTATGGAGCTTAGCCGTGGATAAGTATATGGAATTAGGATAAACCGATATCAAAAATAATTAAATTCTATTTCGAAATTAAAATACTTTCTTTTCAAATGTTAACATTTATTTTATTATTACTAAAAGAATTTGTCGCACGATCGTAATAAATTAATATTCATCTTTCACATTATACGAAAACGAAATTCTTTTATGATGAGTTCAAGTGTGTCGCAACGCAATATGGATAAAAAAAATAAGCAACATATACAAAGCAAATGCTACACATCTATAGAATTTACACAGGGGATGTTTGTGATGCTTTGTTTGTGATCTTATACTACTCTGTTTCTTTCGAGTCTGTCGTCTGAACTCACGCACGTAAAGCATCGTACAAACGACTACAATCAATTGGAAATGTGTCGACAGACATCGTTATATATTTCCAATCATTCAATTGATTATTTCTTCTTAACATCATGTAAATAAAAAACTCATAGTTGCTATCATAAAATCAATGGGTACAAAAATCAAGTATTATACTTTGATATGACTAGTCGAAATACAAATACCTTTTCAAAAGACTTAAAATAAAGCTATAAGATTTTTCTCTAAGCATATACACTTCCAATAAGTATCATATTATGGATACTTGTAAAAGATTATCATAAGATATTCTGGTTTTATGTGAACTGATCATCATTCAGTCGCTCAAGTTTAGAAAAAAAACATTTTTCGCGGAAGAAACCAAATCGTTAACTTTGTATGAGATTCACTCCCCCAATTACACTACCCCGAATTACATTGTCCCGACTTTAGTGTAAATGGGTGTTTTCTGTACATTTTTTTAACCCAGTGGTTTGTATACAATAATACTATGAATGATAAATATTCGAATATCTGAAAAACAAAATGTGTCGAGTATATTCGAATTTCCGACTAGAATCCCTAGTTTATAATGATACGATGATTTGTGTCTCAATAATTATTAACTAAATCAAAATAATGGCAAGCGCTTTACTAATATAAAAATTGCACTAGTATTATGAATTGTATAGCATATTTATAAAATAACCAAATATACTGGCATAGACATATCGCACGATTCTTTAAGGTATATTAGTATTAACTCTGCTCTCGCTTTGTAAGCTTGCGTTTTTCGTTTAGGTTGTCTGTAGTGTCGACACAGCTGACAGTCAAGTGCAATGTGTGAAATTTATGATACTCTTTGCACGAAAAGGAAAAAAGGTGCACTTCTTAAGCACTAATATTAATTATGAATTTGTATTTTTGTTTAAATATGACTATTATCTTGACTATAAGTTTATTCTAAGATTTTGTATAGGTAATTTATAAGTATAAAATAATGTTAAATATCATAAATTTAAATTCTTGATAGTAAATTACTTCCGTAGTCTCCTAGTACAATCTTGGTATAGCGATCAGAGGTTTCAGATGGTTTTTAACTTAGTCTTTTATCAATGTGAAATTATAAAGACTTCTCATTGAAAATAATTACAGACGTTGAATTCTTAATGAGTATCGACGCGTATTTGCGACGAAAATGTTGTATAGTATAATATAAATTGTCATTCTCATCTTTTTTATTGAATTGTCATTATTTTTATTGTTTATTGTAAATTATCAAAAGATTTCTTGAAAAAGGTTAATATTTGTAAACAAATCGGTAACCACAAAATTATAAGCGTAAAATTTCATTTCAAGTCGACTCCCTTTCCGGAATCGACGTCAGTAAAGCGTCACATGAACACAAATGAAGGCAAAAAAAACTTTAAACCCCAATTTGAAGCAATTGCTTCTAGAAAATTATTTAAAAGAAATAATAAAGTTTATCTTAAAAATAGTATTCTTCCCACATTGATTCGTATCCAAAACAATGTTTGTTTATTTTTGTGTGTATAATAGTTAAAATAATCAAAGTTAGAAAAACCCAAATTTAGTGAAAATGATGTCATCCGGGCTTGATCGGAATCAACTGTTTTGTAAAATGTGTGTTTACTTATCGAAGTTTTGTTTATTTACAGAAGCTGATACAGCCAACTTGCTGTCGATCTGAGAAACGAAAACAAGTAAGTACGTTTTTTATCAGTTTTATATTAATTTTTCATAAATGTATAAATCAACTGTTTGTCAGAAGGTGTCTATATCATTTTAATATAATTAGGGTTGTAAACACTCTTTTTTAGATTAGAAACTTTACGAAAATTCATAATGGAAAAATAGTATGCTAAAAATTAAATGCCCTCTTCAACTTTCCTCTATTAAAAGCGAATGAAAATACAGATCAATGGCGAGAAGCATAACATTTTACAAAATATGAAAAAGTTCTTCTACTGTGTAAGCATTCAAAGTTGTTTGAATGAACACCGCTGAACAAAGAGACATTAAGTATAATTTAACAAACATCAAGAATCAAAAGTTTTCAATTTAAGCGGCTATTTATCAATGTTTTTCAAATTAAACGATAATGACACCCCTTTTTCAAGCCACAGCGCAGTCTCCCGCTGTGATGAAAATGTATTTTTTTTTGCCTGGATGTAATGTAAAAGTGTATTTACAACCTGGCTTTTTAAGTTGAAAACTGAATTTCTAATTAAATTTCATATTAATCGCCTCGATTATATCGATCTCTTTTTCCCCTGCATTGAAAACTCTTGGCTATATTTAATTTATACTATCGACGTTAGCTATTTTAAGAAATTTTATTTTAGAACAAGAACGTCGAGCTCTACGCCATTTTTTCGACAAGTCTATCAATACATTTTGTGTTTAGTATTTATTTGACTGCCTGAAAAGTTTTCAACGCTTTTGCTCGAATCGTTTAGTTGTGGCATTTAATTTTAAGCTAAATATTAGAATCAATACAAATAAATATATTTTTATAAATAACCTTGCGAAATTTTGTCTCGAGATGTTTCTCAAAGACGTGAAACACGTGTCACAATTTATAACATAATCAGTGGAATACAAAAGTCTACAAATTTTATTTTTTATACAAAATGAATTTTTACAAATTTACTAGCGAATTCATCGAAAAAATATATACTCTCATTAGTTGACTTCGTTGTATATTGTATGTGTATATGTATATATGTGCAAATCTTCCAAAACATAAGCGATGAAAGAGACTCGAAGAACTTTGACTCTAACGCACCTTAGTACTTAAAGCTCCTTATATTTGATATCCAAAAAATTGAAAAATATCAAAACTGATTTTGATAAAACTTTTAGTTAGTTAAATTTGTAAAATAACGGCCGATGCAAAGTTTTGACGTTTTTTATAGGAAATGAAAACATTGTTTTTCACTTTTTTTTACTGACTAGAATAAAATAATTAACCTTTTACCACATTTTACTACCTTTTTATTAATTCATTTATTCTTCAGTAGTAAAATTCTTATGGCTTTGATAAAAAATCCACCAAAGGATAATTTTACTTGTTAAAATATTTTTGTAATTACATAAAAATTACATAAAAATCATGATTATAAACAAAATGTTGATTGCCCAATAACATTCCATTTAAATACATTTATTTGTGATGGTTTAACATCGCAACATGTGGTTACAATGTTCACATAACACAAATTGTCGCTAAAAATGGCGAGGAATCCCGATTCCGTACCACAAAATACCTCACCACGGTTGATTAGTAGACTCGAATCAACCGTGGTGTTTTGGCATTGATCAAAATCAATTAAGACATTAAGAATGTCATCATCCGGTTTTAAAAATCACCCAGTCTGTGGTTTATAAGACAATAAAAAAATCCCCGGATAGGAATTTCGTAAACCATTTCCGTGTTAGTTTATCTTCAGTTTTATCTTTTACGTACACGTTGCAAATATTTTTAGTTTCCAGAGTCACAGTTTTGCCTTTGCAAAATTCATGTAGTAAATAATGACCTTAATACACTTTATCGGAAGATATTAAAACAAAATACAAAGGCTCGCTTATGTTTGCTGGGCATGCTAAACTTAAATAAAGAGTAAAAAAAATCTTAAAACAACATGACTGATTGAAAGACGATATTTTTTAAAAGTTCAGAGAAAAGTAATAAGATAGATAGCGTCCTAGAAATACGTCAAAACTTTTGCATCAACCCATATAAACACAACTAACTGAACGCTAAGAATTTATAAATCAACATGATGTATTAGCAACGAATCCATTCAAAAGCACTAGACTGGAAACATTTAAATATTGTATTTTCTAACTTAACTGGAAAAAATAAAAGCAGTTCACAGAACACTTGCTTAAGCCGAGTGCTTTGGATATTTTATTGAATATATCGTTGTAAATTGTGTAAGTATTCAACAATTAGAAATATGTATCGTATAACTCAGTTTCTCTACCTCTCATTTCAGACGAACTAAGAATCGATACGTTAATTTAAAAAAAAAACAGTATATTAATAAATATTTAAGTAAAGCCCAACAGTTTCCGGTATTGAAGAGGTAATAGATTAACAAGCGTTTTTATTTTACGATAAAATAACTTTTTATTTAAATATTTTGTCGATGGTAAAAAACAATCTTAATTATTGTCTATCAAACTGAATTACTTATTGTTAAACAACTTGACTCGAACAATTAAAATACAATAAAGCGTTTAAATCGAGGCTTATCTTTTTTATAAAACCGTATATGTAAGTATAATAAATGTGTGTTTATATCAGTTTCAAGAGCGTACAACCGCAGCAGTTGATAACAAACTGGGTTCTGCGGGACAGGTCAAAAGGAAATCAGGAAATGAGGTCTCATGACCAGACAGGACATTTCCGACTGCTGTCAAGGGATCACTTTTCCCCGGCTTACTCGAAAAACGAATCGATTATTCAGAAACGGCATTGGTTCTTGTAATATTTTGTTACTAGTCCATTTTACTGTCAAATGTATCAATGTAACTTTTCAGTGTATTTCATAAACACCACACTACTGCGTTATTATCATTTTCTCCAATTTACAATGACTTCATCTCTAATGCGATTTAATATATTTTAATTCTTGTGTATCAATTTTTTGTATGTAATAACTCAATGGTTGAATTTTGAATACCAGTTTGATTTATACAAATTTAACATCAATGCAGATTCACAGACAGGCTCATGTCTCCCAAATATTACCCGTGTCAAGTCTCTACAAACCCAACGATATTCCATAATATCAACCCATAATACGCAGAAAATCGTAACTGACAATTTATAAATTTTACAAGTTCGATACAAGAATTCCATAAATGCGGTTACTAAAAAAAGTAATATATGGTCATGGCCTATCCTGAATTTTTACTGACTACTTTCAGATCTGCGTTATTAACCGGAGTCTTGGTTTGATATAATCTCCGTATCATAAAGCATCGAAGCTGAAAGCGCTTTTCTAAATTTCATTTGTTATCAATTCAATTGTCAATTTATTACATCATAACTTCCATCATTATGGTGACAATATGAAAAATATGTGAAGTAAAACAGCAATAGTATGCACATTTTTGACTTGAAGCAAGAATCGAATCTCAGAAGTGTGCTATCCAATAAACAATTATTCTATTCTGATCATGAGTATCAACATCACATAGTTGTAGAGGGAACGCAAATGATCACTTTTGTATTGTTATTTAAGTAGATTTAACCCTTTTAATGCCGCCGATTCAAGACTCATCATTTTCCCTTTCATCGTTGATTTGAGGTATTTGAGTTTGTAGTACAATAGACCTCCCCAGTATTATGTTGAAGGAGCCAGGCATGCGTCGTTTCGAGTAGACTTTCCACAATGTGAAGTAATTGCAAATTTCTGTTACCACCTGTCAAAATTTGACAGCGTGATATCACTGTCACTGCCGTTGAAAGGTTTAAGACTCACGTTACAAGGGGGAACGTTTAACTTTATTTGTATGATTGTTATCAAAACCTATTGAGATTTGTTATTATCGAGTAATTAGAGAGTTAATTAGAAGAATACTACATTTTGTATTAAAACACGCTAAACAATTTTACTGACAATAAAATAAGTATACGAGTTATCACTAGGGTCTACAATCTCGGGATTCCGTCTAATTTTGCGATCCGGTAATCGAAATCGAAATCATACTGATCCCGGGATTTCGGGATTGAGAAATTTTGAGCAAATGGCGAAAATTTATAGGATTTTAAAATTGGAAGAGCAAAAAAAAAAACGAGTCACGTTGATACTTTGGGGAAAAGGTATAGGGAATTGAGGATTTCAAATTCCTCAGTGAGTTAAAAAAAAACTTTTCTCCAATTTTACACGATTTCACGACGAGTGCCCAATCTTGGGATCCCGGGATTGAAAATGAATCAATACCGAAATCCCGGGATCACAAAAAGGCTCCGGGATTAGATACCCTAGTTGTCACCCATCACGTCCGGATTGTACATACATATATGTAGCGAAAATTTTATAGCCGCAACAACAATAGAACAACGGAATACCGGTTTTTTAAATTAATAAAATACTGCTATTTTGGTATTGAAAATTATCCAAAATCGAATTTTTAATGTATTTAAACCATCAGATAAATAATAAAGTTATCCATGATGAATTGAAATATTTTAAATTCGCTAAGAGCATTGATAATATTGACCGTTTCCGGAATTGACAAGTCTCCAATGATGTATTATTATTTTAAGAAACCGTTAGTTATGTTATGTATGATGACCAAATATTCCCTGACACCCACGTAATCTAAAAATAATGAGATGTAGTGAGAGCGGTTAGTTAATCATTATATTCTTTCTCTCTTCGAAAAGGAGAGGTCGAGCAAACTGAGTAACAAATAGTCATCGTATAAAAAAATCTGCTTATTCCACATTGGGAGCGGATATAGATTCTAAAGTTATTTATGAACATCACCCGTTTATAATTATCATATATTTTTCAAGATGGTATTTTGTATGAAATATCGAAAAACAGATTTTGATTTACTCGCCCAGCATTGCGATCCAAATATTCCATATTTTTTTGTTTGCTTTATTTAAACATTAGTAGTTATTATTAGTATTGCAATACCTACCTATACACTGGGCTTCATACTGTTCACACCTGAGTTCGACCACAGTATTCTGGCAATAACGTTTCGTTATTTTATTGGTAAGACAATTCGACCTCTTAGGAAGCATGTCGCCGGTATCCTTAGTGCAGTGACCGATAAATTTACACGCGTGCGAAATAATAGCCACAGCCGAAGCCCACTAGAATAGTTTCCGAGTTTCGATATTTGGCATCACTCCAAAATAGTAATATAGCGTACATCTTGAGACGATCATACATTAATTATGTTTTCATTATAAATTAATTCGACATTTAAAATGTTGACATTGATAGACTTGTGTTATAAGCAATAAAGTACTAAACCTAATAATGTAATAATTGACACTGTTACTACGCGTAGGTCATATTTATACATATTTTATTCTTTTTTAAGGATAAAACTGCTATTTTTCTAATCCCTTTGTAAAACCTCCAATTTGAACAAAATAAACTTAGACAAGAAAAAGTTGCTTTAAACACTAACCTGTTTTTCATTTACACTATTTTTTTGTTAGAAAGATGATAATCATGAGATATGGAAACATTAAGTTTGTAAGGAGCTAATTGCGTTTTTGGAGTGAATTAATAGTAGTGTTAACATATAAAATCATCTTTATTTTTCTATACTTATCCGTAAATTAATTGAAAAATCAATATTTTATTGTAATGTTCATATGATTTTAAACGTTGTTTACTTGTAATTAAGTTGTTATTTTTCCAGGATAAATTTACTGATCAACGTATCTTAGTATCAAAGACTTTTAACTTGTTGACTATCAATTCTTGGTATATAGGCATTCTGGTAAAAAAAACCGCCTTTTTTGTAGTTATTCCAATATTTTGAAATAAAAAAAATAGTACCAGAGAATCCACTTGTATTATATTAAAGTATATTTCTTTGAAATAATTAGTAAAAATTCAGTTTTAGTTTATAATTTAGTTTGTAATCAAATTAAGATATTTTTTTTGAATTACGAGCCAGTGCATTGTCGTGATGAGTAGAGAAGCTTGACGTTTGATTAGCAATCACAGGTTTTTTCTGAATAGGGTCGCTACAATATATTATTGTTTGTTAAAATATCGTTACCCTTTCATTATAGTATGATAAATTAAAATTTCTTAACATTTTCTGATCACGTAATTTTAATTGACGCTATAATAGAAAAATTAAATCGTGCTATAATATATCAAAATCTTAGGTCAAAGCTGCGTCTATAAAATACGCGTCAACACAACTTTTAGCATATCCGTTATAAAAAATAATTATCTTTGAACTATGTTTTGAAAAAATCCATGGGAAAAAATACATGCATAAATCTTGGTTTGATAATTTGACTGACCACGTGACGCTTTGCTAAAAGTGGAGGATTTAATTATTCGTAAATGTATATATAATTCTTATGTCGCCATTTTTCAATGTCAGCTTATACTCATTTTTTATGTCACTAATTAAGCTATCACTAAGACAACCTTTTATAAAATATATATACTTTTTAAATAAAAGACTAATGGGTGGGCTGGAAAAGACTCGCATAAAATCGTCGGAGCCCCTCATTAAATTTGAAAAAAACATGATTATAAGTTCATTTATCTTAGGTATTGAAGTTGATTCAATAAACATAAGATTTTAATCAACCCTGGACCTGCAAAAGTCAGTCAACCGGAGACATACAGCAGGTGATCCGATGTGACAACTTATTCGATATGATGTCGACTGCCGACTGAGCAGAAAGTTATTTTATTGTCCGTTTTGAGAATTCCACTCTACTTCGAAAAATTCCGATCGGCAATGTGCTTGTTCACCATCCATCAATGTAATGCCAAAAATGCGCGATGTTACTGTTAAAAAGTTGCTGCGAAATCGGATAGAATCACATTGCAGATTCGACGGGATTTTGTGGCAATTGAAGGAATATTTTTTGAGAATTGTTACGTTGAAAAAGCTACAAATTCTTTTTAAGAAACAATATTAACTGTGTCTAATGGTGAGTGACAGCATTCAGATTTTATTATAGATGTATATCATACGAATAATTTTTAAATATTTTTTTCTCGTCCTTGTATTGAAATAAAACAAGACAAAGAACGCCTCAATTGATATAGGCACTCGGTTATATCGAGTGCCATATCATTATGCAGACAACGAATAAAAATCTAAATTAAAGTAAAATAAGTATTAACTGGTTTTTTTGCGCTCTTTCGGTTCAAGTCATTAGATAATTACAGAATGATATAAACAAATCAAATGTCTATAAACTTTTCCCTAGAATAATACAAAAACAATGATATTGCCTGGGTCATTACACGAATATTTATTAACGTTTTATTACCGAACACAACCCCAGTATCTATTATGTTAATATTTGCTTGAATAAATCTATACATCTCACGGGCATGGATGAATAATATTTGATTTATGGTAACAATTTGAATATTGTTTTTCCCATTACGTCATAACAGGTTATTTGAAGCTGGGTGATTAATAAACGAGATCAGTATTTCCTAAACTTTTGACATATGTGTACCTATAATTTTGTACCATATGGGTCTATATTTTCGTAACACCGAGTACACCTCGTGAAAAAAAAAGCATATACTTTAATAACAATCAAAATGTATAAGCTGTTTGTTGCACCAGGCACTGCCAAAGCCCGGTACAGCGCGTATCCCCACCAAACTATTCACGTACCCCAGGGGGTACGCGTACCGCATTTTGGTAAACACTGAACTAGATGGTTGATAATACCTACCATCCTATCAACATTCTAATGTATGGAATGAGGAGGGAACCAGTGTCGTGCTAAAACAGTGTTTTTTTTTTATAAAAAGATTTATGATTTATTCATCTCAACTAAGACACAATATTTATTTATTAAAACTTTATTTAAAATAAAGTATACTTTGAAACAGGTTCCCAGAAACATTTTTTTAATCCGAAAGAAAAATCATAGTTGCAGTGTTCAAACGATTAAAATTTGATATTGAAATTCATTCAAAAACGCTCAGTCGATGTTTTATGTAGTTATAACAAAATTTAATTTGACAGTTGCTGTTTCAGCCATTGATTGGTTGTGAATGTCCAATAATAGAATAAAATAAACAATCGAAATTGATTCAAGACATTACGATGTGAATATATCATATAGGCCAATCAAAAAGAGCTTATTTGAATCACGTAATCGTTTTTAGTTTCTTTTGTGAAAGGTTTTAAAAAATATTTCATTCATCTACATTTGAAATGTCTGCTAGACTCTATTTTCTCCACCAATTTTCAGTATTGAATAAATTTATCGTAAAATAAACGATAACAACGTTTTTCTAATTTTTGTATGTTGTAGGAGTTTAAAAATAAAACGAGTTAAATCTAAATGTCATCTATCAAAGATGTGACATCAATTGTTACATATGACACGATATTTACAAACTATAACAATATTACATAAATACATCATTACTTAGAAAAGTTATTTGCTATACTTTTTGTTATAATGGTAGCGTCGATGTTGGTGATTCAATTTTTTAATTCATAGTCGCTCTCGATGTGGAGCACTTGTACTGATAATGGATTTTTTCTCAACAAAAATTGTTTTTTAACTCAGTACCATCCATCTTTTCGGATTGGTTAGGTAGAAGAAAGTTAAGACAAAACAGACATTCATGCATTTACACACAACACCATTAATGCTTTCAAAAATCACTACGATTTGAACACGTGAATACCGGAACTGAAACCAGCAATGTTTACCGCTTAAATACACGCTCAATTGACAGATATAAAAATAAGACATTAAAAAGAAGACAATTTGCATAAATGAAAAAGCGCAGTGCATATCACGCGATGTTTACACAAAGGAAGCCGTCTGGATGTAATATTAAAAAAGCTTTTTGAAGTTGTCATCCAGGAAAGTGGAGTGTTCGTCAAAACCGGCTTCGGTCGAGTCACACAAACTTCTGACTAAACTTCGCTGAGTCTCTATGAGCAGAAAACTTTTTAAGTCTGCGGTTGTAAAGTCTATATTGTATGTACACAGTCTGTCTTGTCTTTGTGACGTATAGCAAATGTATTATATAAGACGCATACTGCTCGGCAGTGGCGTAAATATGGACATAGCTTTATTGTAATTCAATAAGTGAAATGGTGTGACTTTGAATACATGTAAGCCTTTTATTAGTTTATTTCTAATGAATAAATATGTATATTTTTTACTCTTTCCTTGACGTATTAAATCAATCGATGAAACCATAGAATTAATAACTATTAAATGACTATTCTAAATAACATAAAAACGTACATTTATATTTAAATGGTCAACGACAATTTTCAAAATTCACTCAATATCTTCCCGTGGATATGTGGCATCATACTCAAGATTTGTAATCTTATTGTTTTCTCTTTTTATGTAAACAAAAACATTAGAAGAATCGGTAATATAAAATTCTACCATTTAAAAATCAATTCAAATAAGTGATAATAATAACTTAATTTTGGTTTAAAAAATAAACTTTTACACAGTGTTTACCCTCGCGTTTAACTTTTTTTTATTTTATATTATTATGGAACATATTTTATTAAAGAGAAGTCTTCATTGGTTGTGAAAAAATACTTTTAATGTTATTGTTAAAGAAATTGAGTAAATTTTTTCAAACAAATTTTCTCTTAGCCACGAACAAACATTGAATATACTATTATTTAAAATGCATAGATAAATTTCTCATAAAATTATTTGGCTTATGTCAAAAACCAGACTATTTCTTCAATTGATTTTTCAATAGATTTATGGATTCGCGTTCAAATAGTTAAAACTTATTTAATAATTAAAACGAGAGTGATATATTTAGCTTTCTCCTCAGGTGACTGAGAGACGAACAGTTTTTATAGAACAACTTCTGCCTAGATGAGCTCAACTATGAGTTAGAATGATCTATACTGGGAAAAGACATGGATTTAAAAATGACTGATGATTAATTCCGTGATTTCTAAGAGAACAATTTCATGATTTATAAAATGGATGTTTATCGATGTATTATTTTGAGTTGTTAGTCTAAATACGAAAAGTTAACTGAACTGCACAGTGTATTGGTTTACGCTTACAAGTATCGGCGAAGAGTTCTACAGCAAAGTAATTATTATTATATAATATATGATAGTTCTATAGGAAGATAGTTGCGTTACAGTCGATGTTAGACGCGACACCAATGTACCTATCGAAGTTTATTTGGCCGTACATTGGAGATTATTTCGGGACTAAATAACTAACAACCAACTTACTCTTTAAGACAAACGAGCTTTCAAAGGTTGTGATGTTTTGAATGTTCCGAAGCTCACAGCGGAGAGAGACCACATAATATGTGATTGGGTATTCACAACTTAAAAGCTCCTCTACATGCTTTCGCTATATATGTGCGTTTGAATTATGGTTATACTTTATGTCAACGAGCACGATACAAGCTAATTGTCAAGTGACATTATTCGTAATTTAGAATGAATAACTACCTTAACAAATTTTAACTATGGGCATCTAACAAACTGAATAATAATAATAATTTTAGTTTTTCAAAATGTATAATAAGCAATTGCTTCGGAGAATACTGATAGGATTGGCATTTAAGTTATTATGTAGAGTTCTTATAGATCATTATTATAAAGTTAAAATTATTGTAAATAGTTTACAGAAGTATTAAATTTTATGTATCATACAAAATAAACTGCTATTTTTGGAATCCCTTAAATGTTTTATGCCGTTGAATTGAATGTATCGAGAGACCCTTGTTAATCATTATCTGTTATTTATGTGGTCTACTCCAGTGGCCAAAACCCGTAATTAGTTAAAATGTTTTGTAGGTCCAATAACATGTTGTACGAAGTGACTTAATATACAGCCTACCCTACGTTTACAGAATCGATTTTGTATCGCAGAAGAATTAAGCTTTCAAATTCTAAAGTGCAAAGCACTTTATTAATTTATCGTTAAAACGAACCTGTCCAATTAAGGAAGCTTTCAGGGAGTGTTTTTCGTAAAAGCGTTCTCTTGCTCATATTGGTTTATTAACAATTTGAACAGGAGCTTTTGTATGGCACTAATAACACGGTCACACAAGAGCGAAGGCTTATATTTCCATGAAAACATGCACCGGATAACAACCTTTTAATCCCAACGTTGAACGGATTTCCGCATCCTTTCAGGTTTCCAACAAAAGATTTTGTTTACTTATATTTTATACTATAAAAAGTAAATTTTCCTTACATCTAATATTATATATAACATATTATGTTTTCCAACTATTGTATTTTTTAACACTAAGTAGGATAGGCGTTTAATGGAGCACTTAAACAGAAATTGTTTTCAAGACAAAAAGTTGTGTATCAGTTATAAAGCCTCTCTTTTCAGATAGAATATTAACAGAAGGATGAGATTTGATTATTAAATATACTTTAAGGTTTTTTTAGGAAACCTTTATTTTATTCGAAGTTTCTAACGATCTGACTTCTGACTTAATCCAAAGCAATCTTATGGTTATAAACAAATAAAAAACGCTACGAAAGTCTACTCGGTCCGAAGTTAAAAAAGCTACCCGTTTTTATTTAATATTAAAAATAAATTTGCACACATAGTAGTTACATTTGAAGTACAAAATCTTAAAATTCAATCATGTCAAAGCGCAATTTGTGTTGAAAGTAAGGTGGAAAATACGAAAAATAGCCAAGTATTAAGTTCTACATATACTATTTTTATATAGTGGATAGCTATTTCTGCGTATACTTTCATCAGAATAGTTCATAATTCGTAATTCTGATAAAGATATACGCTGAAATAGCTATCAACTAAATATGTATTTAAAAAAGTCTAGAACTGAGCGCTTTGCTATTTTTCACTTAATTATAATAGAGTTCTACCAAGTAAATCCCACTTGATTGTACTTGCTTTTATGTTTTAAGCCAACGAAATATTAGACGTCTAAAAGCAAAAACCAATACGCACACATTTTTTCAAAATCTAACAAAAAACTCGCACGTATACTACAAGTTATTTTATATAAAAAATATATATATATATATTTATAAAGCCAGCAAACCCCAACAAAATCCATAAAAAAATATGTCACAAAAACCACATGCAGAAGCCGATAAGCTTAATACAAATATGTCAAGTGTTATTTATTGTAATTAGTAACCTAATGGATAAAAAAATGTTCACAAATGTAAAATAAAATATCTTTATAACTAACAATTTTAGCATAAACAAAAAAAAACATCGCTTATTCGGTATTTGCTTTTAGACGCCTCATTCTGTATATGTTGTTTTGCTTCGATGTTTTTTCATAACAAAGCGCGTAAAGCTATGAAAATCACTTTCATGCAATTCCATTAAGTTTTTCAATCCTATCTACGTCAGGGTTTCCTAAGCAATGTTCCACGGATCAGTGTTGTTTAACGGGACCTGAATAAGTATTTCGCGAACACCTACATATCTTGAAAACAACTCTTTAGTAATATTTCCCAAAAAAATATGCAATGGCGATTCCTGGTTCGAAATACATTTTCCGTGACAGCTAAGCCAGTAGGTTTAAAATCAAGTGACTGATTTAATCAGCGATTGTGATTTGAAATAAAAATCGGCAAGTGAATGACTTCTTAGAGAGTTTGTCAAAAGAGTCCCCCAATGTGCCAAAACAAGTTATTGTTGTTTTACTTTCGTTTTCTTAAACCTTAGATTACTCAGCTAAAATGTCAAAGTGCAAGAACAGGCTTGACAACCCACCAAATATAAAAATTCAACTAACCAATATCGTGTCTGCTATTAAGATGATACAAAATCAACATACAACCCAAAATCATAGTATTTGTATTTGATATGTTTAAAAAATTATAGCATGATAAATAATAGGTATTTTATGAACATGTTTTATTTATTCTTAATTTCATGTTTTACCTCTTAAACAATAAAATTAATAAGTGTTTAAATTATTGGATTTGCGAAAAGTGTTCCATTGTAGAACAAGTTTGAGAAACTCTGCTCTTCTCAACGGAGGTATGTTTGCAAAGTCACAAACTCTGGAAGTTCATAACATGTATGCTTAATCTTTCTTTCTGTTATATTATGTAAACTTCTACTTCTCAGGCAATCTTCTTTAGTATTTTTTTCTCAGTCATTTCTCAAAGTCTCCGCGATATTATTTTTTTACATAAATTACATGACAGGCACAGTTATAAAAAAATAAATGCTTAAAAATGATACATATTTAAGGTAATAAAATATTGACCCATGTTTACTCCTTGTTTTGAGTTTATATAACTTATAACATAATACAATCTTATCGGCGGAGTGGTTAACGTTGTTGACTTTTGTGACAGATTCCACGAGTTCAAGTCCCAGAACGAACAGCATTTTCAATCGATTTTTGTTCGAACTCATGCTCTAGTCCCTATTCTTCGATCTCTACTCTATTAAAACAGGAAGGTTGAGCAACAGATTAACAAGCAATTTTCTTAGATAAACTACTGTTGACATACCACGATTATGAGATTATGTGATCCACATTGAGAGTGAACGTAGATAAAAAAAGAAATATTTATTTACAATTAATTTCAATCTAACATTATGTAATCAAAATGAAAGAAGAACGTAATATTTAAATTCAATTCAATTCACAGAGCGTGTATGACATATTCCAACCTTTTAATAAACTTATTAGCACCGGTTTCGATATTAAAGTATAAATAATTTAAAGAATTTTGTACATTTTACTCGCTGGTAGATTTCTAAAAAAATCTGAATGCAGGATTCCCAGAATGGAAAAACGCGAGACCTTTTTCAAAAATTTTCCAATTTAAAAAATCCGGAAATTTACTGATTTCACCAGATTTTAAAAACTTGGGAGTTTATAGATTTGGCCGTGGCCGACTGAAACTGTGCTGTGGCCCCAGTAGGACATGCTGTTGTCCCCGGTTGAGAAACCGTGTTTTAGATTATAACTGTGTATCTTACCAAAATCAATTTATAAGTTTTCTGGTATGTTTAAATCCAATGAAATGTGTTTACCAAATCATTAGTGTAAAAATAACGACTATTTTCAAATAAGAATGTTTTCTAATGTCTGCGGATTAAAATCCTACTGGAAAGCACAATTTTTAAGCATCCGGCAACATCGACCGGTAGTGTATATTGAACTGCAAACTGTGTAAGCATAACAGAAAAAACTCTTTGATTTCAAGAAAAAAGAGTTAAAACAGAGTGAACTCACAACTCCGGTGTTTATAAAACAGGAAAAGTCAACGAGCTAGTAGGATGGGCTGCAGTCTGGCTCCTGACCTCCCTCGCATACATTTTAATCGCCCTCTAAGTGGCCGATGCTGTACATCTGAATTATTTATTGCGATTGTTTGATCCGGCCGCGAGTTTGGTTTGGCAAACACTGGGCGGCGCAGGTCACAGGTATTAAGTCGTGTCCACATGCCGCAATATTCAACATTATCTCAAATCGGTGAAATAATAATTTAAAACATCTACAAATCAATAAGCAGATCTATAGCATTTTGAATCATTCTAAAAACCTGCACTAATATTTAAATACTTTTATGATAATTATAAATATATATAAGTGTTAAACGTATAATAAAGCATTTTATTATAATTTATGTACCAGAGCCTGGTTATAATCCATTTTCTCGAAATATCTTTAATAATATCTTCGAGATTTAAAAAAAAATCTGCTGCTACATTCCGAGGTAAACTTTGATCACCTCAATTAATATCGTTTGGTCCGCTTGGTCCTCCGGCTTCTTACGCCGATAGCTTGTCTCCAGCACTTGGAAGTCCTGTTACACCTAATCCTTCCGGCAAACACGTGGTCTTCCAACACTCGTGTTACAGTGAGAGGTTTTGTAGATTTCAATTCTTCCTTGTGTAGTATAATTTGTCAAACCAGCCTAAGCGTTGTGTTTGATTTTCTGGTTCAAGTAGAGTACGAAATTGGAAAAGATAAAAATCCCTTTGTAGCCCTTGATCACAAAATCCATTATAGCGTTGCCGTAGAACAAGGTTTTTAACCCGTTGTACGCGTACCACTTGGTGGTACGCGGTTGATGGTTGGCGGTACGTAAAAAAATGGGTAATGGCGGACATTATATTGACATTATTCGTAATTTATTTTAGAGTTTGGGGCACAAACCAAAACAGTTCGAATGAACTCGACGTAAAACAGGTAGGTAGAATTAAATAAAATCATCGCTCGAGTATTACGATTTTTTTTGAATTAATACAATACACAATAACTATTATAATACCTAACTTGCTCACATGACTTTATAAAAGTTTAAAAAAATGCAGCTACCACCCTCGCGGGAACAAAATGAATTTTAATTTTCGTCGAAATGAAAAAATATCAGTTCTTTCATCTCGGACGAAAAACAAAGGAAAAAAAATGCAAGTGAATTTACAACTTAAGGTCTCTGGAAGCAAGTCTCAGGACCGGGAAGTGTCTCCCACACACGTTTTGTTCGGGTTGTGTCCCAAAGAGCAAGACAGAAAGAAACAAAAATTACATCGGGTATCGAAAAACAATGTTGCCATTTAAAGCCATTAACAATAAAACAATTGATATTACGGGTTACCCGATAACAAAATTTAAGCACAATGAATTTAGCTACACATTTTAAATTTCTGTCAGTTTTCATCACCAAGGTGGTAGTGGGAGCGGGTGACTATAAACCATACCGTATCAAAATATATAACTAATAAATATTATATTAATCAAAAAAATAAACTTATTGAACACTTAATACGACTGAAATCGTATTTTTCTCAGTACTACCTCAAAACTTAAGAAGCAAAACATTTATCAGTAATAAAAGTATAACGAAATAGTAGATACATTTATTGAACTTTGAGTATATTATAATTCTGACTCCGCAGATAACTTTTTTTGATATTCTTTTTTAACAAAAAAGATCCATTTCGTTTAACATGTCTTCACATTTTTTACCATGCAAATACTCTATAATTACACTTGCAGTAAAAATTTTAATGAAATACAACCATTTTTACATAGTGGTACAATTTAGAGTAATGTACTACCTAGTGATACGCAAGTAAAAAAAAGTTGGGAAACCCTGCCGTAGAACATTGCCGCTTTAACAAATATATGAATAGTTATTTGTTTTATATTTACACATCTACAAATCGTGTGATAAAAATTCTCAATATATATTTAATTGTAAGGCGCAATACGATATTTCATTTCGTATATACATTGACTTGCAGCAAACATTTTTATATTCAGTTGTTTCGAGGCAGATTTTCCCGCTTAATAATTTTTCATTTTTCATAGAATGCTGTCAGACGGTTGACGCGCGTCGGAAGGGTAGCATGTAGATCCATACTGACACGTTGTACCTATTTGTGTAGTTGAACATGTTAGTAAGCTTTCTGTTCGTGGAAATTTCGCCGAGTCCCAATATTGACAGAAAATCACTAAAATGAATGCTCGAAAGTTTTCGCGTTAAAAAATGTGTAAATAAAACAAAACGCCACGCGGCAACGTTTGAATATTTTTATTTGTATAAGATATTCGTTAACATAAAAAGATCTCTTACATTGGAGTATGATTCTTTGGAATAAACAGCAAATTATAAAACTTTTAACCTCACCATTTTATATTAGAAATATTGTATAAATATTCTTTAAAAAAAGGAATCTTTTGCTGATTTAACAATCAAAATACTAGGCATCAATATAAATCAATAGACAAAAAATTGTTGGAATATAATGCTGCATTAATATATCCACCGATCACATAAATTTACGGTTTTTTCCGTCGTTTTTTGAGTTGAAGACGTCTTTTTTTACATGGCTCACAATCAGGGTTGCCAGGTTTCCCGGATTGGACGGGATTGGAATCGCTGTCCCGTATCCCGGATGAGTACTAAATTGTTCCGGAAATTTAAAGAAAACTTATTTAACCAACTAATTCCTGGGTTTTTGGATGCGATAGTCACGGAAGAGCTAAAAAAAAGACGAGTCACGCTGGTAGATTGGGCAAATCGCTGAATTCCTGGGTTTTTGGATTCGAAAGTCAGCAAATCGGACAAATGCCCCGGATTGACTTCTGAAATCTGGCAACCCTACTCACAGCCCTGGTCCAAGCAGAAGAAGGCTTAGGTGATAAAAACAGTATAGCTGTGGATGAGATACCAACTAAAAATCTAAAAAGAAAAGAAACCTATAACTTAAAAAAATATTATTTGTATGTAATAAATATAAATTTTACACCTTATATTCGTTCGCTTAGTTTTAGCCCTTTTCTTATATTTGTCCAGTTTTTACAATTTTTCCTATAGTTGTCTTTTTGGTTTTGAAATTATTATAATTACTCCAATATACACTATTTTTTTAAATCCACCCCCGTTCCCAATGTAGAGAATATGCACTTCTAATGGTTTTTATCTCAACAGAAGTGTTTCTAAGAAAACTGCTTATCAAAAAAACTACTCAACCTCTCTTTTTGTTAAAGAGATTAGGATAGGACTAACTAGACAGTAACTAGCTAACCATTATCACTATGCTTAGAATAAGATAGATAAGAAGGAATTCAAGAAATCATATAATCCATACCTTTGGACAGATATCCATAAATTAATTGAAAATCAATTTTATAAAAAGTGTTTTTACTGGGATTCAAAATCAAAGCCAATGACGTTGACTACTCGACCACGCATCCGAAAAATAAATCTAAATCGTAATGAAAAGTCTTTTATTTTTTGACATGTAAGGCCCTGTTTGAATTTAATCTAATAGGGTGACAATACTCGTCAAAGCTTTGCCAGTCCTGCTCCACATTTAAAAATATTATGTAAATGAAATATGCAACTAACCGCCCGCGCCCCGTCTGCGATATTTGAAAATTAAAATCGATCATCGCTTGCGCCGTTTCGCGCCATGAAATTTAATTTAAATTCAATCACCGTCTTTTCAATGTGAAAAATGCCGGGCCGGAGCAGGGCCGCCCGCAGTCGATGGGCGCTCGAACGATTCAATTAAAAATGAAACAATCGACTAAAAGCCCGTCCGAGGCAGTTTGCGTTTGCCTGCGCGATACATAATACATCGGGTAGGTATTAATGCCTGTTACGTGTCACATGAGCCGGTAGACGAGAAACGAGAGATGGGAACGGAGGACGGGAGTGAAGAACGAGTTGCATAGGTTGAACGATGCTTCTCAAAATATCCACGATGGATTCTTACAAGTGTATTCATAATTCGTTTACAGTTCTCGCTGTAGGTCTATTTTCGAAAGCCTGGCATAGAACGAATAACATGATCGAAGTTGTATTTCAAAAAAGTTTGTTTGAAGCTTTTATATACATAATGATTAAATTATCTGACGTATTTCCCGTACGAACTACAGATTACAATATACAATTACAAAACAGTTACAAAATACAGACAAATTATAACTTAAAATAAATATATCTTTATTACTAATTTACTTTATATAAAAAATAAATTTCCGCAAACTTACCCCCAAATATATATAAAATATTAAAATATCTTAATGATAAGAAAAGTATTCGCTGTTCTACAATTACTAAATGCACTTATTCTACATTTTTTTTAAATTATCAAGACTGGTTTTTCTAATCACAAGCATTATGAAATGATGGATACAGGTTTATTAATATGATATAAAGTATTAAGAACTATGTTGATTTGTTAGATACAAATAATCATAAAAAATACTACTACATATATGCGAGTTATACACGTTATACCACTACCTACCAGTTATACACGATGGCATATCCAAAACATGAAAACTGCAGTCATTGTTTCCAGATTCCTCAGTTGTTCAGCGGCATTTTTTCGGATTTTGACGTATACAACGTGGACGTGAGTTATTTATTGTAGTTAAGACTAATATAGTATGTTTATGTTTTAAACTAGTCTGTTGGCTTTTATGATACTTTTAAAATGATTGACTCGATCATTATCCGCACAGAACAAGCGATAAATCCATACTTTTATTTTATTTTCAGTGTTTCACTAACATTTAAAAAAAATGATAGAACATTTTCCTGTCACTGGAACTAAAGTTCGAATATTTATTATTGAAACATTCAAGGTTATGAATAATTGTCATTTGTATTTTTCGCTGACCGAGTTGAGCAGCGCTGTGCAAGAGCGCAGACGATGAAGGGGCAAACTGAGAGGAGGTCGATCGCAGACGTGGGTACATTCCTCGCACTGACTTTGTTTTTTCGACATTACCCCTTCGACTCGCGATATGCCGTGCTTGGGACGTGTCTACATTTATAGTTCTCATATGCCTACATATAAAGTCAGAATAAATTACTCCGAAAAGCAGAAAAAATTAAAATATCAATATTTAAAAAAAAAATCCATGTCCTCTCCCGATGTGAAGCATATGGTATCCTGATTGAGGTACCTGAACATAAATTTTTCTACAAGAACTGTTTGTTACTCAGTTGCTCAATCTCTTTTTTTCAAATAAAGTAGTAGTTATAGAAGAATAAAGATAGGACAGAACCAGTAATTAGCTAATCGCTCTCGCTATGCCCAGTTACTAAGGGATCGAAAAGGGTGGAAGGGAATTTTTAGACAACACAAACACCCATACCTTCGAACAGAAATTGATATATCGATCGAAAAAAATGCTGTTCGTACTGTGGCTCGAACCCGTGAGATCCGGCACAGAAGCCCACAGCACTAACCGCTGCGCCATAGGACCCGGTTTTTTTTTGTTTAGCTTCAATGATATTGTGCATTATCTTTTTCACTGAATGTCTGGTACCTTTGCAAAGTGGTGGATTTATATTTCGAAGAAGAATGATAGGTACGCCAGTTTTCAATGTTAAAACGTGTGACGGCATGGTTGGCAAATCAAGTGAATTTAAGAATTCAGTTGGATAATTGACAACTTCGTCTTGATTCATTACAGTATCTATGGACTTGTACGTTGTCTCTTCGCCTGGTATTTCGATTTGAATCCCGAAGTTGATGGCATTAACATCGTTGTTTTCGGCTGCTAATATAACACTTTCTCTGAGCCACTGATGATTTTTGTAATTCTTTGCGATATTTTTGGGAAAACTTTGTGAATCAATTCTCTTATTGTTTTTGTAATTTTACAGAAGTTTGTTGGCAATGTAATACATTGTGTGGATTCATCTATTTGCAATTTTTCATTCCCAATATCCAACAATTATTTTGCGAAACGTTCAGCGGATGTGTCATATTGTAGTTCTACACGCATGCTGGCCTTGAAAGCCAATATCTGCACTTGTCGCCATAAAACTGATGATTTAAGACATGCATTTGATTCATAAACAGCTGTTGAACGTGGTATAACTGGTAGGGTTTATCGAAAATCAGCAGACAATAAAAAAAGTGCGCCACCAAAGAGCTATTCATTTCCTCTCAAATCTTTAAGTGCATAGTGTAGAGCTTACAATGCCTTTTCGTGCGCCATAGTACATTCGTCTCATATTATGAGTTGGCATAATTAAATTACTTCAACAATTCTGATTTTTTTTGATACTGCATGTTAGTGTCTCGGTGATTTGCATTAAAATGCAATTTCAGTGCTGAATGCGCTGTTCGACCACCATCCAAAAATGCTTTATGGAACGCATACGGAACAAACCAACAAATTAATGTATTGGAAGCCCACCGCTGGCTGTGTTTATTCAGATACCGTTGCGGGTGTTTGCACAACAACCCACCAAAGTTTTGTCGCAATCGGATGAACAGTATAGGAACAGGAACGCATAAAGGACAAACAAACAAATTAACGTATTGGCAGCCCACCGCTGATTCATATACATTGGCGTGCGTCCGCACAACAACCCACTAAAATTGTATCGCAATTGGATGAACGGTATAGAAACACATACCAGACTAACAAACAAATTAACCCATTGGGAGCCCACCGCTGATTCATAAACCTATTTTGGCGTCCGCATAACAACTCCCTTATAAAAATATCGCAACCGGATGAGCGGTATAGGAGCGCATAGGTAACAAACAAACAAACACACATTCATTTTTATATATTTAGATAGATAGTAACTTACTGTATTTAAACTATGCCGGCAGATGTTGGAATGTAACAAAACTCTTGAGTATTATTTTTTGTCTACTGAAACAGTTTTTTTTATTCCATATCCGCCTCCATTGTTGAGCATATTATCTCCTAGTGGAGGTATCTCATTTTTTTTTTTGATTAATACTTTGTAACAAGTCACTAGCTTAGCTCAACCTATTGTTTTTTAAAACAATATGGATAAGAGACCAGAGGTTAACTAGTCGCTCTTCACGTTATTTTAGGATTAGAAGGGTGGAAAGGACATCACAAAAATCTATGCCTAAGAACAAAAATCGATAAACCGATTGAAAAAAATGCTGTTCGTACTGGAACTCAAAGCTGTGAGATCTTTCATAGAATCCAACGTCCTTAACCACTGCAAAATATATGTAATTATACAGATCTTTAGTTGCCAATTCAAGGGCAAGCAATTGTCCCTGCTTATTCATTTTCAATATTATTTATGTCAGATTGGCATAAATGTAACTATATATGGATATTATGATTATCTATCTATGGAACATAAAATATCGAGGATAAGGTTTTATCCAAAAAGTTCAAACTTTATATTTTTTCTTTAACCTCTTGAATACCAAGCGGACACTGGTGTCCGGAATATATGCAAGCGAACACGGATTTCCAAGACATTTAAAAAATCAAATAATTGGAATATGTGTAGTGCTATTTATACTGAGTCAATACAGGTTTTTAAAATATCGAATTCGAGTGTATATTAGGCAAAAATATTTTTCTCAAAAACACGCAATATCTCTGAGACATATCAATGATTAATTTGCGCGGTATTCAAGCGGTTAGTTTAAACTACCACTTCTGTCACAACGTAGACGATATATTAAGCATAAATAATTCTTCATATTTATTCGTTGATTACTTAAATTTAGGTACATATATGGATTGCTACTTACGGCTTAAATCAAGCCAATGCTTGTTTGATTTTATTAAAACTGAACTGATAAATTGCAAGACGCGGTAGGTAAAGAGAGAAAAATGGAACTAGGGCAGGGAAAGAAGTTATTGATACAGTAAAACACTGCTTCTCGCATGGAAAGTGTTAATATATTTAGTAAACAATAATTTTATTGATTTGCTCTCCACTACCAGAGCTGTGGTCGTAACGTTCGCAGATGGTATAAGGTAACGCATTTTTTCTGCAATATCGTATAACATATATTTCATTAATATTAACACCGTTATTTATACCTACATATTTATAAATTGTACTTTACCACGTGGATTACAAAAAGCAAAATGAACTAAAATGAAAATGTAGGATGAAGATAATAATTTTACAGAATTAATTTAATAAAGATTGATCAAAATTTAACGTTCCATAGAGACTGACATACATACTGAATATTTGTCGCTACTTTCGCTATTTTTATATATTCTCTACCTAGTATCAGTTGATGATTGATGTTTTATTATTAGCCTTGTCGAACATATTTTGTCAACGTCCAAGGTGTAGCTAAAACACTGAAACATGCACCAAAAGCAAAAGGGACATCTACAATACAATGTGTTTTCAATATTATTTCCTAAAATAAATTTTATTTTTGTCTTATCGTAAAAAATAATAATCTTGAAAGGTATGTGGTATTTGTACAAATGTAGTAGGAAGTATACGTCGTATACCCTAGAACAGTGTTTAGGGAAAAAGAATAAACATTTTTCTTTTTGAAAAGCAATTTTATCTGATACAACTAAATACACCATCTGTCAAAAAGACTTTTACCTTCATACCCGATTTTTTTACCCATCGGGTTCTAATGGAGTGCATTTTCATTTCAAAATTCTTCTCATTCCAACCATTTGTCTAGCTGATATTTATTGTAATCTACAATTATAACGCAATCAATGCAATGCAAATATTACGCAACATTGTCTGGGGTCACTTTGTATCCGGTCGCTCCTTGATCCTATTTTCGACGTTTTGGCACTCGATTGTTAAACAACTTATTAAATTAACATTACATTTAGATAACAGAAAAACTTTTTGCACTAGGTTGTGTTTGCTTAATAATTTTCCCGAAATCGTTAAAAAACGTTTTTCGCCCCTCTTGTAAAATTTGTTTTGTGTAGGTTAATCTTTTTTACCTAAACAATGTCGATATTTTAACAAAAGATTGTTTGTGAGATGTTATTTTACCATGAACAACTATTAATTGTAGAAGAGTTAGAATAGCTTTGCAAATTGTATATATAGTATAAATACAATTTAATTTGCTCTTTAATTTAGTAAAATAGACAACACATAAAAACAAAAGCGAAGAAAGCGAAGATGTGTTTTTCTAGCTGAACTTGCCCAAATACATTAAAGAAGTAAAGAAGTTGACTACTTTTCTCATTTCTTATCGCAAAGTTCAGTTGAAGTATACCATAATGAAGAAGATAGACTTTTCTGACAGGGTAGTACAATTTGCACAAGATACAGTTTAACTCAATGTCCATACAAGAAAATGTATTACAACCCATTTACTTGAGTTAGGTTTGTGAAAAAAGATGTTTTATTTGGCATAAGCCGCTCTGGCGATGCGTGCCTTTTTGCCTTTCACATTTCGTGTCCAATTGGCCGGCCCTTCGTCCGGAACTTGATAACTTAATTAACAAGAAACACTTCCCTTAATTATTGTAGTGTTTTGTGGAAATTAGAAGTGTGTAATTTGCAGATTAAGCAAAATTTTGCTTCATTACTGCGACCCATAAGAAACAGTTCCAGCGAGAGATTTGTTTACTTTGATAATCTGTTGTACAAGTTTATACATTTTGGAGATTTCGTTTATAAATTGATGAAATCATGATTGCTTTAAGCGTGGGGTTTATGGTGATTATCAGAATGTTTTAGAGTACATGGGTGGTATGCTAAACACTAATTTTAAATCCGAAAATGGCTAAAAATAACGTTGTGTTTTTTTCAACAAGTATCGTAAATTATTGATTTCTAATAATACGTAAGGTACGTAGACGATATGAAAAATAACGGTTTCAAATTTTGTTATATTTTAATGTTATTTGAAATCTAATAAACGCTTACAAAGTTATATGAAAATATAAACCGTTTTATAGTTTTATTATGAACATTTTTTTGAGTTTCTTTATTACAACTTCAGACTCACCGTTCCATGATCTTAATGTCCCATTTTATTCAATGGAGTACATATTGTACATATTTATATAAAACTATTTTTCTTCATAATTTCAGGTTTATATGAGAATTATTTTCCTTTATGGTATCCTAAAATAATGCTACTTTACTAATTGAAGATGAACATTTAATTCAATGCAAATTTTAAAATAAAACTTTTTTTACCTTAGTCGCTGCAAACTTATAAGTGAGGCCAGCCAGTTTTTAACAAAACACATAAAATAATGTATTTTATATGTTTTTGTCAAAGAAGGTAGTTAAATGCTAGAATGAATCATTTTATTGCATTTTTTATTAACTCATGTTTAGCATTGGAAAATATATATTCGTAATCTAAGTCTTCTTTCCAGTATTCCCTGGGAAAACGTTGTAAAAATGAAAACAGAAACTCAATGAGAATGCGGTCGAATTGATTTCATCTCATAAAAGTGAATAAATATCATAGTGGAATTAATACTCATATAAAATCGTTAATAGAGTTTTATATCCAGCGGTATTAGTTCAGTCTAATGTGGATATTCTATACTGCGTGACTTAAGATATCGGTTACTCGTTAGTCGTTGTTATTGAAGCATTAAAAGTACTCACATAAAAAAAATATATAATAATTATCTTTACTTACGAGAGTACTACTTTAATTTGTGAAGAATATATAAATAAGTAAGATCTGATGTAAAATAAAATTATGTATCAGCTTCATAGCTATAATAGCTTATTTGGTGACTACAGGCTCTAGTCAAAATATACTTTTCCTGTATGAATTATTGTTTAACACTGTAAAAGCTTTGAATGAGGAATACACGTAGATTCCGAGTACTTACTGTGAATGTTTAATTAACACGATAAAATCCCGGTATTTCAATCATACGTTGAAGTCAACCCTAGCTACTAAAGTGACCGAGAAACCCAGTCAGATTCGAAAGTTAAATGTTTCACCTTTATTAATGTAATAAAGCCATATTTTATTTTGTCTTGATTCTTGTGTGAAATAAATAAACAGTTAATATCACAAACCTCTAAAATGCTATAAATATGCGTCAATTACCGTTACTCAAACGACAGACATTTGAATAATAAAACGTCGTAAATGATTAACAGTACGACTTAATAATAATATAATTATGTAACTTTGAAAATTTCTATGACTTTGAAATGAACGTTTATATTGAATGGAATAAAATCATTTAACTGTAAAGAAAAACCACGTTATATTAATGTTTTCTTCATTGAAAATCCCTCTTGTCGAAATTCCTACAAAGAGCTTTGAGTTGAGAATATTAATAGGCCTTTAGAAATGATTTGGTCCGACGAGAATTATAATATATCGAATATTTATTGTGACAACAAATAGCTGGGATATTTTGTCGGAATTATTCATAAATGTGATTTGCATAGTCGAGCGTCCGTGAATTATAGAATGGTGTTCGTAAATGCAGGAACAGTGACACTTTTACATACATTTTCACCGATAAATTTATACCCTTCATTCCTTTAGTTAAAAAAAGCAACTGTGATTAATTTTGCGTTAATCCGATAATAAATCATATCACACGAGTACGATAAAATTGTATTTATAATTGGCTTAATATTAAATATTTCATTACAACCATTTCACCCAACAAAATTCAATTTTTTAACGTTTTTAAAGCCACAGAATACATAAAAAGGTTACAGTTATAAAACGTGAGTATTTTTGTATGAGCATATTTTTTATGTTCGCCTCTTTCTGTTACCGGGTGTTTTTTCTTTTATGCTTTGATCATTGAGCTTTGATACATTATTCAGATTAGCTTGGGATTTTTTTTTAAATCGACTTCCCTGGCTTATAATTTGTTTACATATTTTTTTTATAAGAAATTGATAATAGGATGCGACAATTAAATTGTATACTACAAAGGGAACCTTAAATCAAAAATCGATAAGCCGACGTTTTGTCTAAAGTTATCAAAAAATACGTGCACAATCTATTATACTAATATGATATCGTTTCAGAGGATATGTAATGGTATAAAACTTGCAATGCCGATCGACAAAGCATACCATGAAAATGAGGACTCTGGAAACAAAAGCGACAGTTTTCATAATCCTAAAATGATGGCAAATCAATTACAACATTATTTTTCTATCAGACAGAAGTAATGTTAAATATTTTCTAATATTTTTTTTCTAAAATTTGTTGAATAACTGCCGTATTTGATTTACAGGACTTTGTAAACTGCAGCTTTTGCTACAAACTAGAATTTAATTTTTCAAATTTTTTATTGTTTAACCTTCCTACTATTATATTTTAGCAAATGTCATTATTTCACATTTATATGTACAGCAATCATTTTCGATAAGACATAGAGTATTTCATCTTTGTTTCAAAAGCCTTCAAATTTTTACATTTTTACGCATAACACGTAGGAAACGATAAATTCAATGCTGATAAATAAAATTTGACTTCACATATATTTATTGAAAAACGTAGTTGACTGGCCATACAAATAATCTTATTTTTTTCATTGGAACAATATACTTAGTTTAATAGGTAGATTAATGTAAAAATAAACTATCACTGAAACTGCAATTTAAATGTAAAACGTAAAAAAATATTTTTCTGTTAATATTATAAAGAAGACATATATATCTTATACTAACTATTAATATCAACACCTCTCAAGTCTCTGAGAAAAAAAAACATTGCAAAAAGAAAAAAATGTAATAAGAAACAGAATTTTTTTTATAATCAATGAAACCACCAACATTTGTTGTGAGTTGTGACATTCGATGGGTTGATTCCATTTTCGATACCAGTAATATTTTTTTATTTACACTTTGTGGAAGAAAATAAGGACTTACGAGGTTTTAATAGTAAGGTGACAACATGAGTTTTTGTTTATAGATACCTCATTTTGACAGTCTCTTTAAAAATGAAGTACTGGATTTTTACACTGTAAAAGTGAAGTTGTTAAATTTTTGAAATGTGTATGACGGTGTGTTATGTTAGCTTAAGTTATATTGTAGGAATTGCATGCAGATAAATACGCCCTTTCTGCATAGTCGATTAGATTGCGTCGAGGTGACGTTGACAGCATAATCGGCAAAGCATAAAATCATTCGGCAGTTAAATGGAGCGAACCGTAAATCGCAATAATCCTCGGATTTATGACTTACAGTCTAATTGCCAGGTAACAGACTGTCATCATCGGGTAACAGCATTCACAGTGGCGGTGACTTTATGCGAGATTTTATCTCTTCTTAACAAGTTGACCATATGATGGTTTATTTTATCGATGTAAAATTTGAGGTATTACTCATTGACCCGCACAGTTGTATTACCTTCTACGTAACACACTCAATACTTTTGGACAAAAAAAAACAATAAGGTAGAAATATTGTGTACTTTAAATTATCGCAAAATATATAAGTCTGTGAATAACTTTTAAAGTGTCATTTATTGTTAGAAAGGCATACACTATATTTATAAAAAAATACAAATTGTACAACTTTCAGAGTCTTGCGATTTCGAACATCGTTAGCATTTTTATGTATAAATATATGTATAAGGGTATTACTTGCGAACACGGCTTATTACAAAATGGTTAAAAAATGAAACTTGAATCATTTTGAAAAACAATGTACATTTTAAAAGTATTTTTAGTCTACATTACTTTGGAATGATATTTTGGATGTTGTCAAGCCATGTTTGAAACTGAGTTTTAAAAATACTTTTAAAATTTATTTTTATCTACTAAATTACATTCATGGTTCAAGTTTCAACAACTTTGGAATAAGCCGGGCTTGTAAGTAATACCCTCATATAACAATGAAGTTTTTCTTTATAAACTCATAGCTATTGTTTGAATGAATATTAATTTATATAAGGATACAAAAGTAAATAGATTTAAAATGTCTACATCCCGAAAACGGATATTTAAGGAATTCGTTTTACAGGAAAGATATATAAATGAAGAAATATAGGCGTAATATTTGGCAACCGCCAATTTTACTGTCACGCTGTTTTATACGCTTGAAAACCTATGCTGAGATTTGACATGCCTTAGAATTTTACGCAAACGAATGTGACGCAATAATGTAGCTATATTTTTTCAATTCCTTGGATCGTCAATTTAGAGTCGACGTATATAAAGAAGCCCCCGAAGGCTTCACCGACTGGGATTAAATTATTTGCTATGAAAGCTGGAGGGAAACCCCGCAAGGGAGGCGCCGCGGCGAAGGCAGCATGGCACCGACTTACAACTTACAGCGAGGGAATCCCCCTAGAGCCGATTTATAATACTTTCGGCCGATGTTATTTTAACGAGCCGATTAAATAACTTTTCACATTCAACGTGTGATGTATAATTTTAGGTTTAAGGTTTCTTTGAATAAATAGATGCTCGGGTTTCATAATATTCTACACCACATAAACGGTAGTGATGCCTCTTGAAAACTATTATATTAAAAAAATAACAGTTATTCTCGTGACAAAAAAATCTTGTTTATTGTATGTTTCAATGATAAATATTACAGGAATATCACATATCATAATTCTTAGAATGGGTTATACATTACGGTTATATAGCTGTTTAATGAATATATTAAATTGTTTATTCTATTTACATTAAAACAATTTATCTTTTAATATTACTTTAGCAGGTAAATATAACTTCAAAGCAGGCAATATTGTGTTCAATTCCATATATTTATAAGTAACAGTATAGATAAAAAGTTGCCAATTGTTATCAAATAAGTAGACAGTCTTCCTAACAAATATTCATGTGAATGGCCAATCGTAAATTTATTTCAGATTGAAATTTACTTTATATGACTAGGAGTGATTTCAGTACATTCATAGAATAATAATAAACTAGTGATTAGGATGACTTTGATTCCGAAATTATTAAATTCTGCATACATATTTTTCATGTAACATCATGTTTTTTTATTATATTTTTATACCACTAAATCGTATATGGGCAACCACCGGCCCGCCGAGCTATTTTGTCCGGCCCTGATTCATCTCGGCGAAGTAGTAGAGAAAGAAATTAAAAGTTCCTGGGAGGGATTAAATAATGGACATATCACGGGCGCTTACAGTGGCTCCACTTTACAAGTTCATGATCACCACTATACAATAAATAACAACGTGTTTTTTTTTTTTATTTCATATTACTTTACTATGTTTAATAATTTGGTCCAGCCCTTGACTCAGAGATAGAATGATAATTTTGCCCCAGACCTAGGAAAGGTTGCCCATGCCTGCCCTATATGAATATAAGCGACGCAAAGACTTAGGTGATAGTAATACAGGTTGGTTGTTGGTTGTTGATTGTCCCACTACCACCGTTAACCACACTAATGCAATAACTGTAAAAAAAATGTTTTTACTTATCATGTTCTTGGCCAAATACAGAGCTGCACGGATCATATATTATAACAATGCACTATTGTGCCTAAACAAATAATGTTTCAAAAATGTGACTTCGTCAGCTATTTAGTTTGTGATATTAATTTTCTTTTGTATCCGAATACTGAAAATTCACCGTGGCGGTAAAGTTTAATGCTCAAAATAAATCTAAAGAGGAATCAGGACTTTACGTTTCTCTATAATATGATGTTGCGAATTGATGAAACTCCTCACAGTTGGCCTGGGTCTAAATCATATCAGCGTGGCCTATTATGCCCGTATGAGAGCAGACCGCAGCACACAGCTCTGTTCGTTCAGCATTCGTCGCGGGACTGTTTAACGAATATCGGGGACGTATAAATTATAATTACAACAAGTTTAAAAAAAAAAACTATAAACGGATTAGCAAGAAAAAAACGGTATGACACAATGAATGTGTACACTAGATTTATTACCTGTAGATATTAATAATCCTTCAGAGTAACGCAAGTTGCGGAGGGACTACACGCCGACCGATCGATGTGTTATTATATATTATTTGATGTGTATTTCAGATCGCTGTCCATTCAACCACTATACTTTGAAATTGGCAATTTGTACATAATATTATGATATGCGCTTCGAATGCGCTTTGGTCGATTCAGTTAACACTTGTAAATGGAAATATATTATTTTTACCCAAGTTTGTTTGTTTGTCTAGAAGTTTGGTTTTATCGTTTCATAAAGATATAATCACTTAATAAAGTGGTAAACTTAACAATTATTTCTCACTAATTTGTTAATCGAATAGGTTATAGATTTATTAAATTATGAACAAGATTTTTTTGTCCATGTGCGCGCACAATGTGGAGCATATGACCTTATAATGAATGATTCTTAAAAGATTTATCTCTACAAATACTGCTTACTACTTAATTGATTAACCTCTTATGTTTCATCGAATAGCGTAGAGATAGACGAGAATAAGACTTGTCCTTAGCTAATCGCTTTTACTACGCCCCGTTATTTTATTAAGATTAGAATAGTGGAAGGGAGTTTTTATAGACATGACAAACACTCGTACATTCTAACATAAATTTTAAAAAATATAAAAAAAATGCTGTTTGCACTGAAATTTGAACCCGTGAGCTCGTTCACGGAAACAAACAACTCTGACAACTGCACCACGGACCTGAAACAAAATTACCAATTTATATTTACTTTTCTTAAATCTGGAAAATATTGAGCAATAAATTTAAAGTTTGCCAAAAAAATCTTTTCTGTTTCATATTACTATCCTATGTGCTTTTAAAACTATCGATACTGCATCATTTTTATGAGTGGGTTGTTTGAAAACAAAAGACTGCTAGTTAGCCTGTCGGTTGACAACTTGTTACCAAAATGCAGATAAGGTTGTAAACACTTCATATACCTTTCGATATGAAATTATATATTTTTTATTAAAAAAACGAGAATGTTTGCAATTTTCGAGCCCCGTACCCATAACATAACATTGTCGAGCGTCTTCATATAATGACAGAGAGTAATATTCTTAAAAATATATAAAAAATACTTTGAGGTATTTCTTATTATAACAAAGAAAAGAATATCTTCCATTTATAAAAAAATCATGTTGCTCTTTTCACCTAAATGATTATGACAGAAGTAAAAGAATTTTCGTGTTAATCCCAATTGATGTTATGACAAGCAAAAAATAAAGCACGCGTCTGAGGCGGCCGTAGCCCCGGGGGTACAGGAAACTTTGTGTCCCGTGCTTTTTTTACTTTCTTAATATTATATACCCCTAAATTCAAAGGAAAACGTTGGTTGTAAAAGTGAAATATATTTACAATTTCCGACCCTAGTATAACTCCCACAACACACACACATTTACGTTTATCGACGTAAAATAGAAATAAAACGTCATCTATCTTTAACCATAATCTAGTTTAGTATATATTTGAAACCTGGTCAGGGGTGCTTTTTGAGGTTCAAAAAGACGACAAATTAAAAGTTTTTGCATTTTATTTAGAGTTATTTCTTCAAAAGAACTTAATTGTAATATAAATATTTTTTTACCAAATTTTTATTTTAAATAGATTGCGGTGTGGATTTTTCTTTCAATATAAAATTTGAGTTTTTTTATCGAACGCTATCTATATAAAAGTATTTACTTTACTAAATATAATGATTGTTACACATACATACGTTTAAATCAAATAATCTCATGAATACATGTTTTTCTAATACGAATAAAATACTTTTTAAGATAACAGTCAATAATCAATGGTAGAAATGCATTGTATTAAAAAAATAAACACTATATTGTTAAAATAATGATATGTATTTAATATGATCAGGGTCGTTTTCGGATTTGACTTCATGACAAACATCAGTTGAAAATGATCATCATAAGCAAAACGGGTCCTGACTGTATTTAATATTTTATTTTTACTTTTTCGCAAATTAGAAAAGAAACGAGACTTAAAATCTTACATAAAATCACCCCTTTGCGAAATTATTTCATTAAGTATGCAATTCAACTCGCTGCAATTCAACGAATAACTGTGATTGAATAATGCATGATAATTTTGCATACTTAAGAGATTAAAATAATAATTTCATGTCAGCGTGGAAATTATATTTTGGAGCTTAGTTGTTTATTTTTAAAACAATATAATAACGTTTCAAGGAGTCATTTGTTAGAATATTTTTATTTTTTAAATGTATTTTACTCATACAGTGGAACCCTCAATTACACTACCCCGAATTACGCGCTGGCTTGAAATATTCGCTTTGAATCTCCCAATTGCACTCTCGCATTCCACTGTCGTTGCAACGAGACGGTCGTCTGTGTGGCGCATACAATCAAATTTTGGCTAGCGTCTGTATATTCAACACGTGCCAGATTATACACGTATAGCCGGGTGACTGTCTATGTGTTTTCTATGGGATTTTGGCGCACTTTGCATTTTATCACTTAGTAACTAAATATTTCATCCATATTTTTTTATGCAAAAACTAAATCCGTAATTTTGTATGAAATTCACTCCTCCAATTACACTGTCCCGACTTTAGTGTAAATGGGGGTTTTAATGTATTTATATTTTACGTTAAGCCACTGAAATGATGAGCTTCGTCTTTATGAAATATACACAGTTTGTTGCGCTTAATAAATGCTGACGAATGTGACAGTTATTAGCTCGCTTCGTCAAGCTGTGAGTTGTGCATAATAAAATCAGAATTTGAATTCCAGAAGATACAGTGTAGTGATGCTTGTTGTAACATATAAAAACAAAATAATACTTATTTTGTTTCACTGTCAATTTAATATTTATTTTAAAAGGATTTAAAACGCATTACACGCAATAATCATCCAACTAAAACTGATTACATAACTTTATCATATTTTAATATTGCTAGAAAGCTGAAAGCCGAATAAATCAATTTTTCGTTTTTTTTTAATCGAACTCAATAAAAAATCTTTATTTATTACGTCAAATATGTAAGTTAGTATTTATAAATACATGTAAAAATAACTTTTATTCCAAGAAATCAGTAATATGCTGTTTAAATTAATGGGACATGTTTCCTTTTACTAACTATTACATACATTTTTTGCAAGGTAGTTTCTAAAACCTTTTCACGCAAAAAAATTGTGTAAGCTTTATTTTTAAATACTTTGCTTAGTGATAGATTGTTAGGAATCAATGTTTTATATTCATTAATTTTAATAAAAAAAAAACAATTTTTACAAATGTTTCCTATTTGTAAATATTATTGTATCAATTATTTGTTAAATTTCATATACGCTTCAAATAATCCACGTTTCCGAATGTATGCAAAAAGAAACCACTGAACGCAGTCTACGCAGGCGGTTTTTCTGGATGTAACATAACGGTACTTTCATTTCATTTCCCCTTAGAGCTTCCAACATCCCGGGATATGCGTTTCCATCAGAGTCTTACAAAAAAATGTCTGGGCCCCGGTGTCGTCTCACACATCGGTTGGTTTATTGAGTTTCATTTCGACCCACTTTTATCGATGGATACTCTCCAATACGACCTTTTTCCTGTTCCGAGATAATCATCTAATATTTATTATTGTCAGACGGTTGGTATCGCATATACATTTTCCGACAGTTTCTGTCTACAAAGCGTGTTTGATTTAATTCTAGAATATTTATCAAGAATAATAAGTTTTTCAGAGAACTCACAATTACTTTTCAAAATGTTAAAAAAACATTCACTACGTGTATGAAACTAGCAGTCAGTATTTTTTAAAAAACCTACAAATAACTCGTCTCCAGTTTAAAGTTACATTTCGAAAAAATGTCTAGATAGTCTATGTTGCACTCCAACCCCTCCATACATGATTAAAAATAACCGCAGGCTACATATCGTAGAAGAGCTACGGCTGCTACGAGTATCTACTTTTCATCATTCACGCAACGCTACGGTGAACTGCGTAGCAACTAACAAAATAATGTAAGCCAGTCTGGAAAAAATGAGAGCATTTTTTTTTATCAGAAAATGTATGTTGCTTTAACACAGTTTCCAATAAATTTCCATTAGACGTTATTTTTTTACAAATTTTACTCGTATCTTTGCAATTAAAAGTGTTGACTAAAATATTTCGATCCTAATCACTTTTGGTTAAACTATAGTAAAATATGTTTGCTTTTAAAAGTAGGTGAGTAATAGCAATTTTTAAAACATGGCTTAAATCCTTGCCTGGATTATTCATTGGCGAAACGTTAGCATTGGCATTGAACGATTTAATGCTTGCATATTTTTGTTTAAAAAATTAAAAATCACTTTGAACTTAAAGAAAAAGCAATGTCTCGCACAGTTACACAATCAGAGTATCAGAGTTTATCAATTAAAACTTTATGTCTCAATTAAATTTACACAAAAAAACCAGACTAATCCGTATATTTTACCTCTTCGAAAGCCACACTGTTGGGCAATTGGCTTGCTAGCAGTCATTGCTGAAAAACTGATGAGAATCATTCTTTTATTTACTGAAACCGTTATTGATGCAACTGCTTATTTTAATGTATCGTTTGTACATAATGGCTTTCTGGCCCAACTTAATATGAACTGCTTTTTAGTATTTATCCACTTTTTTGATTCAAAATAGTAATTAATAATGTAAATAAAAGTGATATCGCTACTATGTTGTTTTGGTGAAAAAGTATGATAATGTTTTTGAAAAAGTATGATAATGATAATTTTTTTAAAAAAATACTTAGTTTTGTTCGATTCACAATTATATAATAAACTACCGAGTACCCAGTATGCGTTGCAATGCCATTCAAAAAAAGAAAGTGTTCGGGTTTTAATTTTGTTTATTTAAGTATTTTTGGATACACAATATAGTATTGTATATAATTGCATAGGAGTGATGACTTACTGCTTCCCCAGAACACCAAAAATTGCTTTGATATAAAGCGAGCCCCATTGCTAACGTTTTGGCAGCTCACCTCTGGCTGTAATTAAGAAAGACAATTCAGAAACTTTTACGGGCGTCCGCACAACAACTCACCAAAGATCGGATGAACGCGTATAGGAACGCATACTGCACAAGCAAACAAACAAACATCCATTTATATATATATATATATATATATGTGAATAGATATTCAAACGCATCGCTATTTAAATTATTTGCTTATTAGATTCAGCTTTGATTGTATTATAAATTTGTTGAATAATAACTAAAGATAGTGTTAAATTTTCGTTTTATACCATTACATGTGATAATATGCAGATTAATTTATCTTTCATCTTAAGTAAAATATTAAGATCTTTAATACAGATAATAAAATGCCAAATAACCAACGATGCAAATATATTATTAATAATATATATATTGTTTTTTAAACGCACTTTGTATTTCTCGACTTGGGAAAACGGGTGACTTTTTTTGTTAAAAAGAAGTTGTACAAAATTAAATGATTTACTACAGTAGTAACCCACCCCATATTGAAAATCTGTATACGAGTGAATTTGACTGTTCAGCAGGTTAAACGCCAGGATGCACCTTTAGACATTTCTATTCAGAAGTAGAGAGAAGCATTCCAATATATATTATTCAGTGTCTCTAGTGAAGGGAGAAATAAATCCATTGGGAAAAAGATGTGAGATATATACTTTACAGATGGAATGTAAAAACGTCAATGAAAATAATGATGAATTAAGCTGTACTGAATCAGTCGATGAAAAGACCTAGTTACATTTTTGAATCTATTCATGCCAACGAATCACATCTCTAATTCTATCATATTACTGTTAAATCAAATATGTAAGGTAAGAAGTATGTAAGGAATTTCTGAAAAATTCCTTTCAGCTAAGTTTATGTTGATATTTGATTAGATGACATACACACATGCTCTTTTTCACAGTTAAAATATAAATAAAACGGAATTTTAAGTTTGAATCGTTCATTTTTGTTTTATATTTCCGCAAGTTTTGGATCGGAAAGCCGTTCAGAGAAGGTAATCTTAAAATGAGTGGGTCAATTTTTTATTTATCGTTTTATCTGTGTCCCATTTTCCGGATTTATTTAGTAAAATAAAATGATGATCTTGTACTTTGCAGAAACCCAAATTCAAAATTCAATTAAATAATGTGGTTATCTGCTTGCGTTTAAAAGTTTTTACTACTTAATAATGATTATTATGTAAATTAATTTGAAATCGATACATTTAATCAACTGAAGAAAAAACATTTATTCTGGGTTCACAGATTTGAATGTGTTATTTTATTACATAGTACTGTTTCCGTAACTGGAAATAGTAATTCAAACCTATCGTTATGTGCAGCAGCTATAATGAAATCGGATTCCGCGAATATTTTAGGCTTTATCATTCGTTACAAATGAGAGATAGATAATAATAATACAACAATGATATCCGTAAAATTGATACCTGAAAAAAAGGCTACATTTTGAGTGAGGTTCAAAGTAACAAAAGATACGAAATTCTAGTCATTACGGAAGATAATAATAAATGACCGCGCGCCAGTGAAGTGCTGGTTCAGGTAAATCACCAACATTGATACCAGGTTATTTTCATTATCCTCTCGATGTTTAAAACATGACATTTTTTCGTATAACAAATTTAAAATGACTCTTCAAATAAATTGTAAAAAGCAAATTATACTATAATAATTCGAAAACATTAAGTATTATAATCTGTTACAGCGCTTCTTGATATTCATCCTATTCGATGTATTGCAATGGTCACAAGCTCAAACATCTAAACTTTAGAATCTAAATGGACAGTTTTCATTCATGGTATAAATATTAAATTACATCTTTATATTTAAAGGAATGACAATGCCATTCGATCACAATTCGCTTGTATCTGAGAACCGTTGCAAAGAAAACAATAATCAACGAGTTCTTTTTTAATTCAAATCAAATCAAAAAAGAGAGAAGTTGAAAAACTAACTGTCGAAGTACCATATAAGAGTATAAATATATCAAAAAAATAAAATACTCATTTTTACTTATTCCACTTTTATTCGATATCAACTGATGAATAAATGTGGAATTAGTACAAATGAGTATGTTACTGTTTGAATATAATGCTTTATCACCAAGTTTTGACAGTAAACACCCTTAAAGTGAGTATAAATGTTTTGAATTGGATGCAAACTATGTTAGAAAAATCTGTAATCCTAATGGTTATCAATGTATTACCCTACATCTACCCGTTTTAGAGAATAATTCATAAGGCAGTATCGTAAAGGTGTTTAGATATCAGTTATTGTTAAGGAAAAATGGCATTACAGCTGACGCCAATGTCATGCATTTAGACAGTGCTTAAGTTCATATTAATATTATAATACAATTCGAATAATAAAAAAACGAGAATTATTGACTAGGCTTACAGAAGAAGTTTTAACAATTAATTCATTGACTATTTATGCATCTTTAAATGTAAAGGTATAACCAAACTAAATGGAAATATGTTATACTAAAAAATAATGTTATTTCAAACGTTGGATTCTATGGTAGATCTCACGGATTCAAATGCAAGTACAACCAAATTTTTCAATCGATAAATCGATTTCTTTTCGAAGACTTTCTTTTGGGTGTTTGTGATGTCTAAAAACTCTTTCCAGCGTTTCCAATCCTATAATAATGGAGCATAACTAGAGCGATTAGTTAGCCGCTGGTCCTGCTCTAGTTTATTCTTATATCTCTACTTTATTTGAAAAAAAAGATTGAACAATAGAATAAAACATAGTTTTTTGGAGACACCTCTATTATAAGCTCCACAATGAGAGTTAACAATATAACACGTATTAATTATTTAATACACTTAGATAAAAAGTAACATAAACAGCCGAACAATCTACTACACATTTTTACATAACCTTACCATTAAACAGATATATACACGCCATTGTACCAAACTCCGTTATACAATTATATTATCCGGTGGGACTGTAAACGACCGGATAACTTCCCATACAAATCTTTCTTCAAAAGACAGGCGAAGCTGAAGGAAGGTTCATAATAATAATTATTCTTTATATATAATATCTCCAAGGGAAGAGTCCTCATAAGGGTTGGATTGCGTAATATATATATTGCTTTGTTTATTAAAATAACCATTCAATTTTCAAAACAATTCTTCACCAAATTTTCAATTTCCGTTGATTGTATATTATATAAAATACGGTTGAACATTGATGGAAACAAATCGAAACATTTTTTTGTAGAAATTATAAAAAAATGAATTAATCGAAGCGATTAGTCAACCGCAACTCTCGTCCTATCTATATGCTTCTTTCCTTTCTTCTTTTTCCGTTAAAAAAGAGAAGTATGAAGAGTAACTAGCAGTTTTTGTAGAAAACTTCTGTTGATTAGAAATTCATATGATCTTCAATGGAAACTTACATGGCTTAAAAACACATATACCTTATTTTATTAAAAAATATTACCAATTTCGCTCAAACAATGATAATTTTCAGCTACTTAATTGAATTGGCTTAAATTTTCTTTTTACAAAACTGCATAGTAAAATAAAATTCCACTAGAGAATTGGTCTGTATTTTTCTTAGTAATTACGATAGGATAAAAAAAATATATTACTAGTGAAGTTACTTATAAGCCATTAATATCAAAACATATGCTCAACAATAGCATAACTAGTATGTCTCACTTTAAATAATAGCATAGTTATTTACATATGTATGTATTAATTATGTTCTTTGTCAAAAATGAGAACGGATTCCGCCGTAGAATTAAAAAAAAAACAAATAGCTGACTATTAAAATATTATTTTTGTTTTATTCCAGAAAATTTATTGGGCCAACTTCCTCTGGAGCACCGAAAACTGCGCGGTGATAAAAGGTCAGTTCACCACTGGAATTCGATATCTAAGCTATGGCGAGGAGAACCGTCCTCCTCGGCGGAAATATGCGAAATGAATTCTGTTTGTACAAAAGAGAGGAAGCCAGATTGAATATTGATTTCCTTGCATATTAAGGCTTCAATGGATTGCTTCAGAAATGAACTCGGTGTGTTTTTTAGAACTACTTGAGCGACGGCAGGAAGATGAGCACTTTTGTCAACGATGAGGTCTCTTATAGCAGCAAAGAATTATTACATCGTCGGATTTGAGACTTTGTCTCATTTATCAGATTTATGAGTATAGAAATAGTATGATAGTATTTTAAGAATCAGAAAAACATCTAAAAATATTCAGTAGTGTCGAAAGGGAAAATAGCCGTTATATTGTCTTTAATAATTTCAATTTATTAAATTGTAAACATATTATGACTTATTATACAACTTAACTTAAGAACATGAAAGGAGTAGAATATTTAAACATGAAAGCAGAACAACAATTATACTCTTCAATCCTGACAATGAACAATTTTCTTTCTTAAAAGTAAGTCAAAGTATCAATATGCTAGTACTGTAGCGTGGGTTTGTTTATATAATATTTGAACGCCTTCAGTGTATTCAAGGTAATAATAATTCAGTCTAGCTGTGATCATTAAAAGTAAAATTATATCAAGTAATATCAGAATATCAAATTAAACATTGCGTAACAAATTTCGGTAAGTGTTTCTTTGAGAATCATTTTCAGACAGATTGTCGTAAGGTTATTTACGAATTAACTTAACATTGAGTCTTACACGTAACTTCTAAATAACAAAATTAACGAAGGGTTTTTTCTTCTCTACTGGAAGTAAAGAGATGGCTATGTAGACACAAAAATAAAATCACAATATTTTATTCAATCTGTGCAATAACAAATATATCAAATTTGATTTTACATTTAACATTATCATCTACGAAAATCCTGCCGAATCGATCAAAGATTGTTTATTTGAAACTTTATAATGGTAAGTAGAAATCTTTCATATTTTTTTTATTACAATAAACATGACAAAATGTATTAGATTATGTGAACATGAAAATTATCCTTAAATAATATACAAAAAGGTAGTAAAAAAATTAAAGACATTCTTTTACTTAAAATAATGATTTTATTTATTCACAAATCATCTTTTATTTATAATTCTAGAGCAAAAAAAACTTATTTGGATGTTTTTATTATTTACATAACAGCGGCTATGAGACGAATATGTTTATTTTTACCAAGAAGTCATATATACATTAAAATTCTATAAAGGATTCAAATGTACTATCTAACATCGTAAAAACTTTGATATTTTATTTTGGGATGTAAATAAAATATAAGCAGGATTCCCACAACATTTAAACACAAGTAAAATGTTGTTTCACGGTGGTAAATTAATTAAAATATCACATTTTGACGTTAGATTGAACGTTGAATAATTCATAAGGGCGGTTTGTATTTAAACCATGCCTATTAAAACACGTAAACCGTTGAATGTTCAATCGTTGTAAATAAATAAAGGAAAACAAGCAGGAAATTCCCGAAAAGCAAGCGAAGAAAAATTTTCTTGAAGAGTCTCTCAAATCCAAGTCAGCAAAAAACTAATAACAATCTTTCGACGTAAAATTTTAATACATAGGAATCTCAAACTCGAAAAACGTGCCGAAAACATAAGCAGAATAAATATGGATCTTGAGAACGGTTGATTTATAAGCCGCTGTAAGTGCTGAGGAAACATAGCCAAATAATAAATAAATATCTACGTAAATTGAGGTATGCATAATATCACATATCGGATGTAAGCTATTCGCTAAACTAACAAAAAAATATTTTCATAACTCGACAGTAAAATGTATTACTATCGAAAGTAATTTAAAGTAAAGATCTTTTGCAAATTTAAATCCATTTTAACATCATTTCAGTCTGACGTCACCATTTAATGATATTTATTGTGTAGTATCGTATTTTATAAATTTAAAATTCTTGTCTTATATTATTATCCGTTGGTATGGAAAAGGATGAAGGTTTTGTAGATAACAAATTCACCTAATAAAGGATACTACACATTGTGTATTTATTATGTTTGAAATAGTTACGTATATATATTTATATATCATGCCCGTAGCGTGTTAAGCTTTCAACAAAGTTGGTCTCATCTGCGATTTTCACGAGTTAAAATCCAACTACGGTCAGTTTCACCAATAGTTCTTTCTTTAACCTATTTATGAATTTTCGACTAAAGAAACAGATCTCTATAATGTATAATATTCATCCCACTAATTTGATAATACAAACCAATGTTTGTAGTACGAATAATAATGCTATTTCAACAATAATTAGACAGCTAACACCGTAGAAGTGAATAGTGACTACATTGTGAAATACCAGGATGACGAAGTGTAATTAAATACTAACAGTACGGCAGTCTGACTTTCACAAACACGGAGGTAAGAGATCGGACTTACCAGCCTCGTATTACGTTCAAAATAAAAAGCAACCATTGACCAAGCTTGGACATGTGCTGTGAATGCCCCAAGATAGTTTGAATTGTGCCTGTCTCTTCTGCCAGCCGGATGGGTCCTGAGGTCATGGAAAGCCACTGATGGCCATCCATAAGATACACTCAGTGGATCTAGGGGACGGTGTGATAACGTGGGATAACATGAGAGGAATCAAAGAGTCTAGCCGGGAATAAAAAATCTGGAAGAAACTATGTGGCAACCATTTGCTCCGTATAAGGAGCGTATATGGAATATTAATATATATCTATATAATATATATCACATAAATATCTTTTAATTATATGCAACAAAGTATTTATAGTAATAACTACATCGTCACTTTATAATAAATCTTTAGTTTAAGAAATATTCGCTATAGTTACATTTTAGATTTCTAGCAAATTTGTTTGAATTTACATTCATAAAATATAAATAAAAAGACAATGAAGAGAAGTGCTTTCATAGCCGAAAATATAAAGTGTAACTGAACTTAATAGCTAGAAGAAAAAGCATATTTTAAATACGCTAAAAATTCGCGTAATGTATAAAAAAAAGATACAACGATGAATACAAAAATTCTGTAAACAAAAAAAAACCCATTTAGATATCATTTTCATACTTTCACATCTCTCAGACGAAACAGAGCGGACTTAAGAGTATGCCTCTTCACTTTCAAAACTCCATATCATTCTAGTTCAAAGCATTTTTTTCAACTCGGGTTTTTTTCCATATCCCTTGTGCTCATATTATTTTCGAACAAATACTTTTAAAATGATGCATTTTTCATGAGTATTGAGAGTTGTTGAGCGATCGGAATAATTTTTCTCAGTATTCAGTTTTTGAGTTTAATTTATTCACATTTTTTCTCTGTCTCGGATATTATGATTCTCTTTTTCCTCTCACTGATTTCCTTCTGTACAATCGAACATTTTACATTACAGATATCATAAAAAATGGCGTGCGAAAATGTGTGGCTATTTATTTGAAAATTAATGTGCCCCTTAAATAACAATGTATGTATCTATGTTATATCAAAGTTTTTTCGTTTTAACTAACGCAATATTTTGCGAAGAGTTTACACGATTTTTGCTTATCGCTATTTGTTTCACTTCCTTTTTGTGGATTGATAGAATTAAAAGTAATAGTTATTTTTTCCTTTGTCTTATTGAATTTGATGTTCAACTAATACTTAATAGATTCATGCAATATTTACTTGTATAGTTTCTATGCTTTGGGTTCCACTAATACAACGGATTTATTTAAGTTTGATTTTCCTTTCAATCTATTCTCGTGATTTTATAAGCTGATTTACCAAAAATTCACTTGTATAACACGAATTATTATATATTACAAACTTTGGGTGATTACCAGAAATTTTAGCATAGCTTACCTAAATAGTATTCTAGTGAATTATGAAGAGTATAGTATATCCTTAACACGTTTCGTATGCGGACACAAATCTTTCAGATCGTTCAATAACAAAAATATGTACCATATTATAGGATTTTAAAAATAGTTTTTCAATTAACTAAAGATTTTTTTTTTATATAAATGAAGTCTGAAGTCTGAAGATATTTCTTAAAGAGGGAAAAAATAAGTAACCGTTCGTAACACAACCGGTGGAATAATAATGTTTTTTTAAGCAGAGCCGATACCTGGTTCTTTAAAAGCAATAAAGATAACATTATTCTTATTTATGTAACCGATTTTTTTGTGATAAATTATTGTAAAAAAAATTATCAAACTACAGACTCCATGATGCCGTAATTCTACCTGTCAGAAGAAGAGGTAAATTCTGTATATCGATTTCTAACACTAAAAAATGCGCAATCGCAAAATATGATGAGTCTTTAAGTGATTGTTTTTCGTTATATTTACCGTCATTGATTTTCTTCTAGGTTTTGTATTGATTTAAAACAAGAATTAGTACTAGTATTACAAACATATATCATTTCAACTACGAAAATAAACGCTACTGACTTTAAAATAGCGTAATGCGGTCGTTTCGTCGTAAATTTCTGTCACAGTCAGTGTAACATAAAAAATCACGATTGCCGATATTGGGAAATGATTTAAATCGACAAGAAGCATTGCGACGCCTGAAAGAAATCTCGCAAATTATTCCCAAAGGAAAATATTTACATCGAGGAAACACTCATTGATTGTAAACAGTTCTACGCGTTTAGATTTCAAATTCATTAAACCGTGACTCAAGAATTCAGTGCTAGACAGCCAATTTATTTAAAACGCCTTTGAATTAATGTTTATTTCGTGATTTAAATTTTCGCTGCCTGTTTATTTATATATTTTATTAGCAGACCCTTTAACACTCTATCTATTTTTTTTTTAATTCTGGTTAAATGACTTATCACCATTTCCAAGAAGAAGCTTTTTATCTTTTAGATTAATATCTTTAAATAAAAATAAATATTAATTTGAATGCAATTCCTCAATGCATTCATTAACTATAATAGTATATTTAGGGTTGCGAACCGGGTAAAGACGGAACCGAGTATCTGCACGTTTTTAAATGAACCGAAAACCGGGCAATTTTTAACGAGTACCCGGTCATTTTAATTTCAATTGACTATTTAAACTTGTTAAGTCGTATGTATGTAAATCAATTTATGTAGTAAAATATGAATGTATAAATTCTTTGTATATCTATCAGTATCGTTTTCTTTGTTTATTTGAACGATATGTGTGTACATAAATATTTCTATTAAATCAAATAAAATGCATCTCTTTTTTTTATCTAAACATACTATTGAGATACAATCATCTGATCAAATATGTTCGTATATATTATTATACATACATAATATACTCGGTATATTATAAATTTAAGTTTTGATTCAGTATATGATAGGTGACAAAAAAATCCCCGAAACCGAAACCGGGTATCCGGTTAATTTATGAAAAAAATACCTAAGAACCGGGTAATGCATTTGTGCGGGTATTTAGATACCTTTATTATATTGTAATATTATTTTAATATACTATTACATTTTTATAATAAAATTATTTAGTTTTCACAACACGCCCACTGACGGCGAGAGTCGCCGTTTGCCGCAGCTTCTGAAACGAACGCGACCACTCTAGTTAGTGCCTTGTGTGCATTGTGTGTTCATTGAACCCATTAAGAAATTGTACAGCAGCTGAACGCGACCACTAGTGGCAGCGTCCGGTGGCCGTGTGCGCGCTGGCTCTTATAGTATTTTTTACAGTTAGAATTAGGAACTATTCAAAAAATCAATTCATTCATGTAGCGTAAAAGATATTTTTTTATATATAAACATTCTTTACTATCCAATAAGTAGTTTAACCAAACCTTATTTGAAGCATTACACACTTCATTAAATTAAATAAAAATTATATTTATCCGTTGGGCAACATTAGAAATGATTTTACCATAATAATTCAATTGCACAATGAAGGGGCTAACACCGGTGGCGCGCGATGCACAGGGTCATTAATATAGATATATTTTTACTCACTCGTGAACGCTTTAAAGTTTTTTAGAAATAAGTTTTTCACAAAAATTAGATAAAGAGTTCGAATGATTTTCAAGTATAAATAATATTGACTTTTTGATTCAATAAAATTTCTTAGTTAAAGTTTTGCAAAATTTTTAAGCCCAATCTTTTAAATGCAATTTTCTTTACTTTGTCATCATAATATTAGCCTCCGAGAAGTGAATTGAGCCAAGTAGTAAAATGGTAAAATTTTCTATTTGACTTTTAAATACAATCACGTTTTTACTTGGTGTTTTGGTGGATTAATCTTTTTATTTTAGGGGAACAACACTATGGCAGTGGGTTTTTACTGAGTTTATTTCACTTTTACGATTTTCACGTATAATATTATAACGAATTTAACTTGTTTTTTTGCTGAAATACCACATGGCTCACTTCACCACTCAGAGACTCATATGATTTTATCTTAAATAAATATGGTTATTTTCAATTTTTGTTCAATTTAATGTAAACCATACAATTAAAATAAGATTTTTTTTTCAAACAATTGACAAGTAGTGAGCGATTATTTGAAAGATAATTAAAGAAAATATGTTTTGTTTTAAATTTACAATTAAAAAAAAAATACTGAATCATGTAACACCCCAATTATAAATTTTTAATTTTCGTTTTAAAGTACCCTTCTACGCTATTGTTCCGTATGACATATTTGTTACTTATTGCGGAATAGCCAAGGCTTAATGCGATCATCATACAAAACGTTTCATCTTGTTCATGTACTTAAATAAACATGCCCATTGGGTGACAAATTTATGAACCGACGTTTCAATCTGGCGACGATTGCTGGAGGGAAAAGAAGTGGCGTAGAGGCGAAAGGTGTAGGCGTAGCACTGTAGCGTAAAGCGTTTACGGCATCCGTCTCAATGATCCGCAAAACAAATTATTTGTAATTTGATAATCTGCTTAAAGGAATGTAATGTGCTTGACACACGCTGCAAAGTGGTAGTTAATTGGAATAATACGATCATGTCTATTAGAATTGTTTATTTGTAGAATATATTTTTGTATACAATTTTATAATTTTACAACATATAGTCAGTTAATAACAACGCAGTATTGATTTAGAAAAAGATGAACATATACATCCGATCGGTGAAGCTGTGACATCCTAAATGACCATTTGGTATTTTTTATAAGGTGTAGCATGCCATGGAACGAAGCAAAGTAATTGGTGGACGAAAGAGAATCTTAAAGTTGTTGCGAGATGGTCGCTCTAGTAACATTTTCATTAAATTTGATCACATGTTATAAGAATCTTATTTTTCTAATCAATTTAAATACAATCCATATAATAGAATAAAACAATCATTTGAAATCTTTTTATAGAATAACTAAATCCTATGAAATAGTTGAGAATTAACGAGACGATATGTCTGTCTAGTGGAAAAAAATATAAAAAAGACAAAGTCGAAAGTTTGCTATCGAAGCAAAAACATTATTTAAGTTTATTTAAACAGATGTTTTAATTGATATTTTGTGTATAATACAAACGTTAAGCTTTGATTGTATTTCATTTTTTAAAAAACCCTACTATTTAGCTGTTTTGATTAGTTTCTGAAAAACAGCTCTAGTTGAAAACAGTGAATACAATACACTTTGTTTAAATCAGTTCCGGTTCGAACATGTTTTTACTCTATGAATGTAAATAATTCAGTGTTTGCTGAAAAATAAACTGTAAAATTACGGTATTTTGTACTTTTATAATTAACTTGAAAAATAATTTTTGACATGTGGTTGCTTAAACATAAAAGCTAATTTTTACAGGGTAAATTTTCCATTCGAGGAAAACGTAGATCCTTTGAAATAGTTTCGAATTTAAACTATGCATAAGCACAGTACAACCTTTTGAAACGAAAATTAATCGAGTCCATCGTACCGGTAATTTGAAATAGTTGCAATAAGGCGACTTTCCAAGCGTGGTAGAGCAATATCGCTTAGTCGACCGTTAATAACATGGCGTTGGTAGGCGGTCTAGTTACCGGGATTTTACCCACCTACTAACAAAGTGTAGTTCAGAACTATAACTACATACTGAACTTCTAAATAAGCTTAGATTGATTAACAGCTCGGTAATATTATTTGCATTTCTTGCTTTGAGTTGTATGTATAGCTATGAATTGTTTCATTTTCATATGGTATTTTAGAATCATACTAATAATAATTGAAAACTTTTTACCAACGCTTCTTAGCCTATACTATTGAGCTTAATTATGTGACATAATGAGACAGAAAGAACTATTGTACTACCATCAAAAAAAAGGTGTAAAACTTATGAAATTTAGTAGAATAACATATAAAGTTATTAGTTAAAGCACAATATTTCCTTGTACTTCATTCCACTTTATTAATTAGGTCAGGACCGGTTTCGCTCGTTGCGAGCATTGTCAACTCGCTTTTCAAAATGCTCGCAATGAGCGGAACCGGTCCTGACCTAATTAATAAAGTGGAATGAAGTACAAAGAAATAATGTGTTTTTACTAATATAATGCCTTTCCACCAAGTATCGACAGTGAACACCCTAAAAGTGATATAATGTTATACAACTGTAAAATTGTACAAATTTATGCTTATTTAGCAGCTTTAAAGCAGTCGTCGTTTACAAAACAAGCTTAAAAGAAAGAAGAAATCAAAACTAGCGTGTTAATGGAAAAACAAATTCCACCGCTCGTTTGCCGTTTATATAAACTAATAAAAGTAAACCATGTATTTGTGTAAATTTACCAACATAGGTAATGTCAAAACAATGTTTTTAATTAATTACTCCAAATAAATTTATTAATTGTAATATTAATAAATTTAAATTCACAGGTCTATAAACTTTATTGTAAAAATATATTTTATTTAACCTGGATTGAATACTTAGTATCTTGACGTTCATCGTATGTATAGTTTCTAATTGAATTAATGGCAAAGACTTATTCATATTTATCAAGACAAAACGGGCTTAGAATAAAATATTTCAATGCCAAGTATCCAGAAAACTTGGTTTAGTTATATCTTTAACAACCATGTTCTGTTTTATTATCTATGACTGTTTCCACTGCTCTAAAAATTGAATTACAAAAGATATATATGAAAGTCAAATTATGTAGCATCTCGTCTTACTCGCACAAGTAAAAAGAGAGCATTATAAGTATTCTTTGTTTTCATAAAATGGGGCGCTTTCCGCCATTTTTTATGACAGGTATTACACATTGTATTTGTATGTATACTTTTCATAAAAGGCGCTGTATTTCGCCATTAAACGCAGCACATATTGCTTCACAAAATCCCTTTACTTATAATTTAATTTCAGCAGATTTGTTTTACAATATTACATACAAGTCACTAAACATTTATTTAAAGCAAGAAAATAATTTATTTTGGTTAGTATTGCTTAATTATTTTAATTATGCCAGTGTAAAAAAACGACTTAAATTGCGGCCAATTATTATCGAAAAAAACAATATATTTATAAAAAGAACGGCATGTCGTTTTTTAATTGCTGTATGTTTAAAATATAGTGAAGACAGATTAAATTATGTTTATTTATAAGTCTTATTAATCTGTGTATTTTTTTGGTATGCTTGAATTTTGCTATATGAAATATTAAATTTGTTTATTTTTAGCCATTACTCGCCATGGAATTATTAAAATTCAATAAAATCTGTTGAAATATATTCTTATTATTTTCGAAGGTGAGACACAGGCTGATTTTTTCTTAAAATAATATGAATTTTAAAAAGGACTTCATAGGTGGCTTACTGACAATTTTATTATCAATTATAGAATACATAAAATTAATTAAACTTGGCAAATTTGCTGTTCTACTTTTTGTGCTACAACTTGTGAAATGTGTTTCACCTCATTAAAAAGCATCAAACTATCGTATTTTTATTCTTAAAGGTTCAAAATGAACTTCCACAAAGTAATCCGTTGAATCTATCAAAGACACTTTTAATGTGTTCACTATCAATACGCGATAGAAAAACATTATATTTTAAAAAAAAAACACTCTTTCGTACTAATTCCGTATTTATCTAATAAGATCAAAACCGATTTCGCATATGACAAGCATTTTCAACGGATGATTTCAATTGAAAATGCTAGCCTTAAGAAAAACGTGGAATTAGTCTAAATAACTGATTTATTTAAAAAAAATTAAAAGCAGGTATTTTTTCAATTGTGTTGATATTTAATATAACTTTAAAATTAATGACTATTCATCATACTTACAGCTTTCTATTTGCATAACATATTCAAAAGCTTAAAACTATTTGCTGGTTAAGTATAAGCTTAACGTTAGTACAAATTGATTATTAGTTCTGGGTATCATGGCAGATTATAACTACTCAAACTCTTCAAATTCGAAGTACTGCTTGGCTTAATAACCTACCTTAATTATACTTATAACAGAGAGATCCACATTAAAATAACCAAGTGAATGAGAAATCCGATAAAATGTAATTTTAATATTCCCGGTCTGTTAGTAATAACAATAAATTGGGGGTATTGAATTGTAGGATTTATGTTTCAGTCGTAGCCCCTCGTAGCTCATCGTAGCTGTGTAGTGTTTTCTATAAAATACAATTATCTGTTTATTCGTACAGCGCTATTGTTGTTTATAACGTTTTTACAATTTTGGAGCGTAGATTATAAAAACAGCGATAGATTTAAAATTAATAACAAAATATTATCTATAATTCACTATTTCGAAAGATAGTAATTTATTTCTTTGAACGAATACACAAAATGTGTTATTAATAAACAATAGTTCATTTTATAAAAAGGACTTTTTTAATATATAACATTTCATTTTAATTTAACATTACGTATATTTTATAAACAGTCTCAGATATTTTACGGAAGTTATTTTCTCATTCGCTTAAGCTAATATAATTATGAAATTTACAGTGAAACTTTTGTTGAAGTATTTGAAATAATGGGTATGGCATGTTAAAAAGCGTTGAGTGATATCATTTTACGCTTAGTTATATATTTATACGAAATGGTTTCATTTCATTTTTTGGCAAGAATTTGTTATAAAACTTACTGAAAAATTCTGTTTCGATGAGATAACGGGTACATTAGTACTTGTGATTATTACAAAAGTGCTTAATTTATCATTGAGAAAAATGAAATAGCAATAACATACAAACATGCATGAATTTAGAAATAACATAATAGTGAAACGAATAAAAAATCAGCGATGTCCATTCTGTAATGTAAACCAAGAAACAGAAAACTGGCTAATAATGAATTTTATAATAGCGTCATATCAAAACTATGATTGACGTTCTATACCAGGGGTCGGCAAACTTTTTTGGGAAAGGGCCAAATCTGATTTTTTTTTGACTTGGCGGGCCAGGTACCAAAAAGAAAGATATTTACATAGGTAATTCGATAAAAAAAAAGATAATTTTCTATTGGATATATTGGAAATATTTTTATTAAAGATTTATACAATACAAAAAATTTAAAAAAATATATTTTTTCAAATATAAATTTCGAATTTTTAAATTTTTTTATTAATGCGATGAATGCAATTGTTTTTTCTCAGATAAAAATTCTTATTCATTTTTAATTTTGTTTCATGTAAAAAAATCATGTGAACAAATATTAACTCGAGGCCGGATTGAAAACAGGCGGCGGGCCTGATTTGGCCCGCGGGCCATAGTTTGCCGACCCCTGTTCTATACGAATGTGACTTGAAGATTCTCTAGCTGCATATAGTCCGTTACATATTGTTAAGCTCTATTGCAAATAGCCTTGAAGTATAAACACTTAATCGTATTTCTTAAGTTTTAAAACCATCGTTAAAAATTGTAAACTGAGATTATTCTAAAAATATTAAATTAAATTTGATAACTTTGTTAATCTTCTTGTTGTGTTACAATGTCTGACATTTCCTTAACTTTTTTGAGAATCATCGTCAGACTTAACATCGCAAAGCATACTATGAATAAACTACGAATAAAATACGAATAAAATAAAATACAAAATATGAGATACGTATTCCTTGTTAACAAAAAAAATAATATCAAAATAACTTTTTTAAATATTAAAAACAATGCATCACAAAGCAATCAAATTATTCACACCTTGAAATATCGTCTTGGTAAAAGTACTGTTTTTAACTCAAATACTGTATCAATATCAAATATTTAAAAATCGTGGTGAGGGTTAAGGAAGAGAGAATTGGGTACCACTTCTGCCGTGAGGTCTGCCTTTAAATCACGGTCTATAATATTTGTATTTTTTTTAATCGCATAGCACACACATGTTCGTTTCTCATTTAAGAAGAGCTCAACGAGAAACAAAAATATTAGTAGTACCTAATAATTTTACGATTTACAGCCCGTATATTATTCGGAAATACCGAAAACAATTAATCTTCATCGTTCTTTCTTAAGGCTTTCCAAAGAATAATATTGAGGTGCGATTAAAACATCTCTTATTTTTTTTAAAGAATAAACTTTTGTAGGTTAGGTTACGTCACGTTAAGTGACCAACACTATGAAGGCGGGCGGTAAATAATATTAGAATTAACACGTTGTTGCTATGCACATAAAACAACATAATACATATTAGTTGTCAGCACGCTTAATTATAAATTTTAAGGTAGATCTCACGTTAAAGTGATGCCAAGATGTGGTCGATATACATTATAAAATAATATTTACAAAAAAAGCTTAAACTTTATTCAGCTTCTTTGTGTATAGTAGATATTTTTTAATAATTTACAAGCTTGAATTTCATATTCATAGATGAAAGTGCAAATGGAATAATTTTCACATCTGTTGAAATTTGATTTTGAAAAAGTTATTTTGTGTGACATCTGTGGTAATAAAAAAACATTAAAATGAATAATAAATACCTGTCATCATAATGATAGACTCCCTAGTATTGATTTACATTTCTCATTTGTATGCAATACATACATGCAAAGGGAGGCACACACTACACACCATCAAGCAACGGCTACAACAAGGCAGACGTTTGCTTGCAAATCGCAAATCGGTAGGCCTGGTCGTAGAGGAAAGAGAAACATGCACAAACACACTCTCATAATGCCCGGCAAACAACGTCGGAAGGGGGACGAGTTGGCTGCATTCACTTTTGCTTGTAGATGTATTCGCTGTGCTGTGTATACTACAAAGCAAGCCATAGTTAGTGTTGTAGACGTAAGGTTTGCAAATGCAAATTCAGGGGTATGGCTGATGGATGCACACTACATAATACAGGCGAAAAGTAAAATGTTTTATATTATTTTCTTTTCTATAAAATATATATATATTTGAGAAACAAAAGGACTATTTCCTTATTGATTCAAATCTAACCGCTCTTTTTAAATTAGTTTTAATTTAATTTTAAATTAGATACAGACGGGTTTTACAAAAGAATAATCGGACAGTCAAGAATGAAATCATAAATATCCAGGCAATTTTATGTAAGGATTCAAGCTACGCACTGCAATAATTCAGAAACACATAATGCTGTAATTATTCAGCCATAGGAATCAAAAGAATTTTTCTTTTTAACTGTTATATTTTGTTATGATTCAACTAGTAATATACATTTAAAAAATAAAATGATGTCATGTATAGTAAAACTAATTTTGTTAATAACAGTTACTGTTCTATACACAAAATTGTTATACAAAAATCTGTTATTGTATTTTAACAGTTTTACCAAACACATTGGTGTGTGATTAAGGAATCAACAATAATTGTTTTATCTTCGCTGTCACAGAGCCAAATTGAAAACCAAAAGACTTTCATTTAAATAAAAATCGTGTTAGAGTTTTTCTATTCTACACGTGAATTATATCTGTATTCAGCTCACACAATATATATATCTGCATTAATTGTTGTATATCATTCAATTAGAAACGAATAAGAATACAATTCAAAAAAATATATGAATGTTAATTTCAAACAAATAAAAGAGCAGTCCCTTGATGGCTAGTGTAGTCGCGCTATTTTCAAAACAACATAGACCGAGTGTACCAGAGAGCAGCACGTAAGAGTAAAACATCACTCAGGCATCTGAGTTGAGACGGGTCGAGGTAAATGTCTGTGACTAGTAGAATCGATCACTCCCAGCTGAAGAATATTTTTAGCGGAGAATATTTGCATGCAAACATAAGCATAAGCTATGGAGAGTTTAATAACTTTTGCAATAGCAACTCGCTAGTCATAGTTTTAAGTATTTATGGATAAACAAAATTTTCAATACGTTTTAGTTAGACATCGTTGTTTTCATTATATCTTATATTTCACAACAAATTTTTTGAACAACTTACAATATTAAATAAACGATTCACATAAAAGTAAGGTCGTGTGACTACCTTACAACTATTACTCCTAAAATAAATACTATTTAGATGCCCTATTAAGAGTTCACATGTTCTACACAAAAATAGTTTATCGGTGAATTTCGATTTGACGGCGTGAAAGCAAAATATTTACATGAAAAAGTGTTTGCCTATTTTGAATAAATTTTACAAAACGCTTGTATGCCATATCGCAGTGTCATTTTTTCAGATAATTTCCCGATTTTAAAAACATACAGGTATCAAAAAGGATTTTTACGATTTCCCTGTTTTTATTTTTAGTTTCAAGCCGTTTTCTTGCATATTTTTTTGTTTATTACAAAAAAAAATACTAAATTCAATTTCGAAATATTAAAACACGATCGTTCAAAACTTTCGACAAAAAAGTGTTTGTAAAAAAAGGGAAAGACCCTCAATTTATTTTAAGCCGGTTTACCAGTGACCCACAACTATGGGTTGGTGATAAATAACAATAAACAACGCATAATGTTATTTCCAAGTGTATTGTATATTATGTGTCTATTTTTGTAATTATATTAAGCATAACCCTATACACAGACCAATACTTCATTAATAATTGAACCCTCTAGGAGTGAAGTGAGACTAGAAGTAAAATGTTTGACTTTTATGTACAATTATGTTATTACTTAGTGTTTTGGTTGATTGAGTATTATTATTGTTTTACGGATATAACACTACTGCATGATTTTGGCACTTTCGGTATACTTTAAGACATGTTGAACATTAAAACGCATCAAACTCATTTTTTCCCCTTAAATATCACTTCAGTGAATTTAAAGGAAAATACCTCTCAGGGGGTCATTTGGCGTATTTGAATATTATTATGAAAATTTTAAAAAACAAATGTTTTTTACATGACGAGCTGTGATTTATTTGTATCCTTCTTATTTTTCCCAAACATATATATGTTCAGATACTTCGACGATTCAAAATTTGATTGAGTCTTCTACTTTACAGACTTAAAAATAAATTGATTTTGATATTTGTAAGTAAATTATATATTATTTATTTTAGGACTTAGATTACGCAAGAAGTTATTTTTTTAGTGTTATAGGGTAATCGACTTTTATAAATAGTGCCGCCCTCTGTTATCTGGTGGTCAGAATTTTGCGTTAGCGATCAAGATGGGTCGGGTTTAAGTCAATATCAGATTAAAACTAATCAATTTAAATTGAGATCTTATACATGAGTATTAATGACGTGTTAACTTTTAAAGAGTAAATCTAGTATAATTTTCTATTTTTCAAATATTTTGGCGCATTCTCATCAGCTCTAATGTCAAATACTTTTTTTCTAGCATTCATAATATTCAATGTTTGTTGGAATTTCAAAATAATGAATTTTGTATTTGAATTGTGAAAAATATATACACAAAGAAACTGCTGCTACTAAAGCTTCAAAAATAAGTCACCTGAAAAAAATAAATATGGAAAATTCATTGAGTAAAACACAGTATAATATAATATAATCAATAATGAAAATAGGACGTAATATTGTTTAAATTAAATTAGCTTTTTGTTATCTATGCATTTGAAGTAGATATAAAAAATCACTACAAAATTAAAACTATTTATAACTTTTGTATTTAATTGTTGAGAATACTAAGTAGCATAAAAAAGTAATTATTGTATGTTTTATATTTAAAATAAATCTTTAAAAAGTAACCAATGAATTTTGCAAAGCTACGAGACAAATTTATACATCATTTGAATTCATTAAAAACAAAATTTCTAAGAATTGAGAAATACAATAACTTACTATACTTAGATTTATAATTGTTCTATTTGAATTGTTTTATTATTGTCTTATTGTTTTAAATATACATGTCAATTGATCGTTACTTACGAATTGTTTAATGTGATTATTTTTAAAGGAACAATGCTATCAATATTAAAATTCCATTTTGTAATAAAACATGGAAGCCGTGATATTTTATTTGTTTTTCACAAGAAAAATGATTTGATATATTCTTTCATAACAACCTTTTAAAGACCAGGTAGTAAAATGGTAAAGTATAAAATTGTGTTCAACCGTAATAAAAAAACAGCTGATTCGTAAAATTTTATGTAAGAATATAATGATTGATATAACCTTAACTGAATAGATGCTAAGATTTATTTCGTGTTTCAATTTTTTATGACATAAAAAAGATATTAATTCTATCAGAGTATACAGACCGTGTGCAGGATTTTCATCCGCCAATTTTATTTCCCATTGTTGAATCAGCAATTGTATTACTTTGCAGCTATACGTTTTCAAATGATTATAATCGAATATTATTATCGGATTAGTACTATTAATATCCCCCAATTGAATAAATTCATTAATCATTGATATTATATAATTATTACACAAAAACTTACAATTATTATTTGAAGACTTTTTGCTAATACATACTTGTTTGTTATGTCAATCTGGGCTTGAATTTTAGATTAAATTTAATGATATAATTTTATTTATTTACGTAAAATTAAGAGCAGTAGATTAATAACACAAAAAATCTTGTATAAAAATGCTTATTATCATTATCAAGGGTACTAGAAAGCGCAAATTTTAAGACAATTGATATTTATTAAAAATAATTATTCCAAAAAATAATTACGTACAGTAGAAATTTCTGACATTAATCGCATAATTCCCCATATTTATAATGTTACGTTCAACGTATCAATTTAACACACCACGTAATATCAATTTCATTTCAACCCTGAAATATTGTAAGACGTAGATTACACATCTTTTGAAACAACTTTTAACAATACAAGTTCATGTAATTGTATACCTTATTATTTTCATCTCAATATCAAATTTATTATTTAAGTATTTTCATCGCCAGTTTCCGTGTTCTTTTGATGTACGAGTGAAAAATTAAATAATTTTAAGCAAAATCGTGAAGCAAGATATAAGAGTAAACAATATTTGAAATACTCGAAGGAACCCAATATAATATTCTATTCTAGTATTAACACAGCTCGTGGCTTGTAGATCGCATGCAGCCCAAACTGACATGAATTGTGGCAGAACATTGTCGATTTCGGAACGAAGGAAGTTTATAATATATTTTTTTTTATATCAACTTTGGTTAAAGCTCTCAAAATCGTGTCATAACATTTACAATACAAGTGAAATGTATTATAAGAGTATTGCTTTTATGTAGGTAGTATACAAGCAATAATAGTAATTCTTATAAAACTGTGCATTTTTGTATTTGTGTAATTGAAAGAGATTAAACTATCATTATCCGTAAATATTTTAACTGGCTAATTAAAAATTTGATACTTTAACACTACTTTAAATTGTGTATCACTGGTGTAGACTGTATAAACATTTTTATGTAACAATAAAAAAATCTATGTATTATATATATAAAATTGGCGGGTGCGAGTCTCTTCCAATTTGGTGTAGCCCTATTCATCTATGTTTTAATTTTTGGTTTAGTATCTCACCAATCGACTTTAAATTATCGATAACCGTGTTTTTTTTTTCTAATTGTATTTATGTGAAACTGAGGAATGATATTTTATAAATCATTATTTGTAAATGCAAACATCTGCCTACCGATATAAAACTAGTGATTTTTTCTATCTGTACTTCTGTTGAGCTATATAAAAGAGATATTCAAACATAATGGGTAATATAACTGAACACATAAATTTTTGACTGATCATTTTACGGAACTAAGGTATCGATGTGCTCTCTTTTTGTTATTGAGGCTCTCAATCTGTCTTCTTATAGATGATAATTAATCTCTCTCTTAGAATTTGGAAGGGTGTGCAAGCAATATTTACACTCGTTCTTTTAAGTAAAAAAATTAAATAGATTTAATATTTAATAAGCAATACAGTAAGTTGTTCGTACGAAGATTTGAATCTCAGGGAAATGCAATCGAACCGAAGGAATACTTAAAAACGTTGAGCACTTTGTCACAGGTCTGTAAAATTTTATTAAAATCGAAGTTTGTATAGTTATTATATTAAAACGATTCCGGTTCTATTAAATAGACAAGATCACAAAAAACGAAATATATTTATAAATAATATCAAGATTTTAACTTCCAAATTTTAAATTTGAATTATTTTTTCGCTAGATAACGATTCCATCTTGATCGCCTAACTTTTTGTTTTTTTATTTCATCAGCTTTCTAATGCAAAACTTATTATTCTCAAAATACCTGGGAATAAATGGACATCAATTAACAGCTTTAGAGCTAACATTTTTCAAGTGTTTTATTATTTAAAGTCTCACAAAAATAAGGCATTTATTTTGTTTAAGGCAACTTTTTAAATAATTATGATTATCATGTACTAAAACATATGATAGCGTTTTCACATAATTATTACATATAAAGTCGAGAGTAACCATTTCATTCCAGGAATCGGGAACACTTCCGAGAAGAACTAAAGCCCACTGACAAAAATATTTAAATTATATTTCTATTCCTTTGAAAGGAATAATTACGATTGAATCATTTTAACTTACGCACCTATTTATAAATGATACGTATATACGATATATAAAATAAATATTAAAATCTAATTACGTTTATATATTTTCTCAATCGAAAACTATTAGTGGTAAATCAATAAATTCAGGCTGTACTTAAACAGGCCGAACGAAAAACATGAAAAAAATCTGCGCGTCCGATTTTTACGAAAAGTCAATGCATTTGTGTTGGAATGAGGGGACGATGGAGTGGACTCGATCGACTTTTCAATATAGCTTCAGCTCGAGGACTCCAAAAGCTCTTGTCAGCAATTTAATAGGGGCCTATTCCAAGCCAAAGTAGCTTACATACTACTACTAAAAGCTTAGGTGAGAAACAGAGCTTACAAACTACGAGTAAAGCGCGCGTTTTGGATAATGTATACAACACTCGTTGTAATAATCTGAGAATTATGTGCTTCATAGTTTTGAAAGTAAATTTTAAAAAGTTCTTAATTAATAAACTTTTTTTTTACAAACTTACCAAACTTAAAAATTGTTACTAAACAAATTAATAATATAATGCGAAATTTTTAAAAGTTTTTTGTTAAAATCATTGACTCTTATTATCCAAAATTGTAAAAAAAATAAATTCAATATTAAAAACACAATAAATACTCCAGTTTTTGTATGTACCATATTTCCAGATTTTTGGGAAAATATTTGCATTGTACGTTTAAATAAATGTAGTTGTTTACTTATTTATTTTCTAATATGAATTAATTGATATTAAATTAATTCGTAAAAGAAATAATTACCATAACCGTTGTGGAGCATAGAAAGTCCTTACGGATATATTACAGCAGAAGTTGTTATACTAAAACTGCTTGTAAAATAGTCACTCAACCTATCTTTTTTGAGAGGAGGGGAAAATAACAAAAATAGTAATCAATTGATCGTTATTATGATCGGATAAGTGGAAAAAACTTCAGGCGTCGAAGAGTATTATCAACTGATAAAAGAATACAATGTAATTTATACAAAACAAAATGAAATAAATAAAGTTTAATAAACAATTGATATTGAAAGGAATTTACAAATCAAGGTTCAGAATAGGAATAAGTGACACAAATTAGTACAAATGAGTATTTTATTTTTTGACTTTGACGTCTTTCCACCAAATATTTACAGTGAACACCCTAAAAGTGATCTGTGTTTTCCATCACAAATTCTTAATATCGATAGAACAAACAGTATTCGAAAGTGACTGTAGAGTACAAAGTCAACGGTTCGACTATATATCTCACCGTGATTAATTTATTTCGTGTAATGAAATATTTAGACTTAATTATCTTCTATATATGAGGAGCAAACATTCAAAAGGTGTTTTGTCACAAATTTTGAAAAATGGCGTTTTATATCAATTCTGATAGCCCATAATAAAACCTATGAATGGAAATCAAAATTAGTGTTCAAAAAGGTTTTTTTTCATATTAAAATGAAATCATAAAGTTGACACATTCATACAAACCGTCACTTTTGCAACACTTAAATCATCATTTTCCAAGCTCTGTATTTGTGTGACAAAACACTTTTTGAATGTTTGCTCCTCATATATATAAATGAATGTTTGTTTGTCCTGTATGCGGTCCTATACCGTTCATCCGATTGCGATAAAACTTTGGTGAGTTGTCGTGCGGATGCCCGAAAAGGTTTTTAAATTAGTTCAGCTAGCGGTAGGCTGCCAATACGTCAACAATGGGGGTCACTTTATATCAAAGTAATTCCCGGTGTTCTGGGGAAGTTTTTTTATCAGTCTTATGCAATTATATGTATTACTATATTGTGTATCCAAAAGCACTTAAATTAACACAATTAAAACATGAACACTTTTTTTCTTTGAGTGGTATTGCAACGCTTGCCGAGTACTCGCTGGTTATTTATACGAATAGCACAAAAAGCTTGCCAGCTTGTGATCACCGTCCTCGTTAATAATCCGTGCATCATATGTGTGTAATTCAATGAGTGAAGTGGACGATTTTATGTAGAGTTTATTATGACACTTAACTTTGACAAAGTGGTCTACCTGTGACGCGTGAAATAATGTAAAACGCTTCGGAGAACGGAGTGCCAGCCTCAGTTTACCGTCCGTCGCGGAAAACAGATTGCCGCGTGGCATTAAGTTGCCGCCGGCCCCCGCCCCGATGCTCCCCATCTCATACCCACCCTAAATTAATGGGAATACACGTACCGAGCCGCAGCCGAGCATTTACTTAGCGGAACATGATTGTTGACGCTACGGAATTCCGATAGATTATGGAAACCATAGAGTTTTGGAGCATAGAACGGCGAACTGGCGGAGTTTGTGGTTTCAAATACATTACTATGTTAATTGCTGGGAGCTCTTCCGATATTAATTTAGAGCAAACTTAGCAGGAAATGGAGCGAGCATTATTGCATAGTAATACCGCTTATTATATGAATTGAATAGTGTTTTCAGTTCTCCTTCTATTCAATAATTAATTGAAAACGTTAGTTTTGAGTAAAACAATGTTGAAATCGTGTATTTAATCATGTGCAGTAAACCACAGCACTCTTTAAATAGCGTAGAATAAAATCTGATGAGAATCAAATGCACATAAATCAAGTAATATATATTTTTTAATAACTTTCTTATTATTTTTGCATTGCTTCATTATTCAATTATATAATATGTGGAATTGAAGGGATAATTAAATATGTTTGTTTTGTCAGGCGATATAACATAAATATTTGATAAATAAAAACACTTGGTGGAATGGCATTATAATAAAAATAATAAAACATTTTTAGTACTTTTTCCACATAAAATTTATTGCATCAGGACCGGTTTCGCTCATGGTGAGCATTGTCAACTGATAATAAATACAATGAAACAGTGATATTTATACAAAAGTTAAGTAAGAAAAACAAGGTATGACAAACAATAGGTATTACAACTAAGCAAATAAATTGAAGCACAATCCAAGAAAAATAAACTAAATCCAATAAAACCTGATCCAATAAATTTTATGTGGGAAAAGTACTAAAAATGCTTTATTATTTTTGTTAAAATAAAAACAAATTTTTTAAAAATTAAATCACAATATTGTCATTTTTTATCTTTATAATCAAATCAAAAGCTATTTTTTCACATTACTTTTGATACAAACTTTCTGAAAAAACCAGTCACAGTTACAAACGTGAATCAAACAAGTGAAGCAAGTATATTATTTAAATTTCGGTTTTTTTATTTATATCTGCTCTCAACGTGTAGCATATGGTTTTCTATTGGAAGTATCAGAATAGTAATTTTCCTATAGGAATTGCTTGTTATTCAGTTGCTCAATCTCTCTTTTTTCGAAGGGATTCGAAGGGGAAGGATTAGGCGTGGACAGGAGTAGTGGTTGGCAATCACTCTAGCTATACCGTTACCAAGCAAGCATATTACACTTATTAGTCTTGACTAGTAAGTGGCGATAAGTATTCTTTTTAATTTTAGTTTCGTATCCTTTGATCCCTTACTTGGTTTTGTATAAATAGCTCTTTACTTATCTTTATTTCTGTCACTTGAAAATGATTGTGATAAGCTAAAACAGTCCTGATTTAATTGTGAAATAAGTTTAAAGTAGTGTTTCATTTTTTTGATAAAATTAAAAAAATGTGAAATAATTATTATTATTTGTCATAGCACCTTTTCTCAAAGAATAAACATTATAAAGAGCAAATTGTATTATTTTCGTGTTTTTCCATAACTACAATTCTAAATATTATTAAGTGCTACGACACTACGATACATATGATATTTTTGGAAGTGCTGAGAATAAATCAGTAGTTGGATATATGTGTAAGAGAATACTTCAGAAGCCCGACCACTCTCTTGAATTCTTTCTGTCAGAACTATTACGAATTACTAGAAAGATAGGTAGACTCAGTTTTGGTAAATTTGATGTATCTCTCTGTACCGTAATCAGGTTTATTTTTGCGCTATACCTTTACAGCGAACTCGTAAATGAAAGTTTAATAAGACTAATAGTTTTCTGGTGTGATTTCAATAATTGCTTTTATCTTGCGTTTTATAGAAATGAATTACATTACAAATACAAAGGAAAATAATTCAATATGTATATAAATATATTTTTTCTATTTTGATCATATTCGCTACCTATGCGAAGCATATAGCTACCACGCGGCCCCTCCATAATTCCCTACCACCAATTCTTCCACCAATTGCTTCACTTTCTCCCTTGACTTGCCAGCATCCATGAGTTCCACGAGCTTATATATGGATATCACCCAAAACAACAGAAAAAAGATGCAGTCAAGATTCAGACTCTAGGGGGTCATCAGCAACACGTGACTCAGTCAGTTTCAACGTCCATCCATGACCACAGACGTAACAGGGAGCTGTCTTGTACGTTCTCTAATCACCGAGTTTCTCACAACCAATATTCGACTCAAACATATATTTTCAAAACTCTTCTTCAAGAGTCTTCGTTCGGTGTTATTATTCGCTACAGTAAGGTTGCAAGAATGAATACGTTGAACAAACGGAATTCGTTTTTAGTCGGGTACAGTTGTGTCCCAGACAGTATGAATTGAATTTAGAGAAAATAGTGTATCAATAATTTTAGTCAAATTGTAAATGAAATATTTAAATAATGGAATCCAAAACCATCCAAACCATCTCACATAATTTGAAAGATAACATTTTTAATTACAATGCTTTTCAGCACATACAGCATACATATTTCTTTCAGTAACATAATATACTAATCAAAAATTTTCTGTTGTTAATGTACATATCATTATCATATCGATATGCATTTAAGAATATTTATAAATATGTTAACTAACTTTTGTCCGAAACTTAAAAATAAAACTTTCTCTCTTAAGCGTCTTAACAAGTGTTTTTTAAACAGTTGACTCGGTTGACTGACAGAGGCAATAACCTTTTCAAATGACAATTAATTAAATTTGAATCGTTAAAATTATGTACATTCACACAGATTTTGTCACTAACGACCCAGGTTTCGCCTTTCGGCATCTTCAAGCGTTCAAGTGCACGGATGAACTTGAACTGAAGAAAGGCGAAACCCGGGTCGTTAATGACAAAATCTGTGTGAATGTACATAATTTTAACGATTCAAATTTAATATTGAAATTCCACCAAGCACCTTCAGTCGAAATCTTAAATTAGATAATAAATTAGTAAATTTTTGGTGATGATTCTGATTAAATGTTCTTTATGGACTTAAATAAAAGAACAGTAGTATCAATAAAATTCTAAATTAAATCAGTGTTGAATTTTCATAAATCTTCATATCTATAAAATATGTGTATATTTGTATTTATTCAATTATAGAAAAGCAATGAATCTTCGTATATTCTTGCAAATTATGTGTTTGATTACGTCTCACGTTCCAGTGAGTCCACAGAGGATGATCGATCTTATTTAAATGTATGGTTTCGGCTAACAAGCATGCGTGTAAGTTGCTAAGCAAAATGCGAACAAGACTTCCAACATCTACATAATATCGAGATCACTAATGCCTCTACCCATCCCATGAATTCCCCCTTAACGTTGCGGTAATGAGTCAAAATTCCACTTCGACGAAGTTTTTGTCTTCGTATGTAAATTACACAGCAACTTTGTATTCGAGTATAAAACATTATTATGATTTTGAGAAAGTTCCTCAATCGGGATTTAGTTTCGGCTGTGTGATTTGGAATATTCCGTAGGATCAATTATGCTAATAGGATAATAGTAACAATTTTAAGATTGTGAAATTAATTTGTATAACATATTACAATTTCAAATACCAAATAGTACTGTACACTTGAGGAGCAAACATTCAAAAAGTGTTTTGTCACACAAATACAAAGCTTGGAAAATGATGATTTAAGTGTTGCAAAAGTGACGGTTTGTATGAATGTGTCAACTTTATGATTTCATTTTAATATGAAAAAAAACCTTTTTGAACACTAATTTTGATTTCCATTCATATGTTTTATTATGAGCTATCAGAATTGATATAAAACGTCATTTTTCAAAATTTGTGACAAAACACTTTTTGAATGTTTGCTCCTCACTTATGCACAAGTTGATTAAAATTAACTGAGAATTTAATCAAATATATATAGATTCTTTTTTTTAAATTTGTACTTGTCGGATTCATGAAAATATTTAAATGATAATTTTTACACTATAAAAAGTGAAGGCACATATCATTAAAACTATTTTCATTTTTTAGCACTATTTAATATTTTTTTTTATTTTTAAGACAAACAGATTTTATTTACCAACCAAAAATAGTTCCATATCATTAGATAGCAGATTGTGTATAGTAAAATTATTCTTCTTTGGCCATGTTTGCTCCCTATGTCAAGCATATGGCCGCCACGCGGTACCTTCATGTTTTCCTGTCTTCCGCCAACTGCTTTGCTTCCTCCCATGACATGCTAGCATCCCTCAGTTCTGCTGAGTACATCCTATGGATAGTACCCGACGGACGTCTGGGACGCCGGAATCCCACCGGTCGAAAGAAGAGGCAGTCAGGATTGAGGCCTTCCGGAGGCATCCGCAGCACGTGACTCAGCCAGTTCCAACGTCTCTCCATAACCACTGACGTGACGGGACGCTGTCTTGTACGCTCCCTTATCTCTGAATTCGTCAGTTCAATTCAGTAAAATTATAGGCAATTTATATTCTTTATCATAAAAAATGCTTAAACATATTCTATGAAACAGTGTAATAATTAGTATATTTCAGTGTTAGCTGATATCGCTGATTGTTAACGACAATTGCTCGGTATGCACAGTATGTATGCTTGGACCAATAAACTTAATATGAATAGGTGAGAGAATGTATTTTAGACCAAAATCTACTACAAATTGGTGAGCTCGTGATATTAATGGGGCCAGAGCCCGACGACGCTTTCAAATTCTTTGCTATCTAAGAAGAGTACATAGAATAATTAAATAATGGGACAGATTGTAAGAAAAGAGCTACGATTAGCCATTGTTTTGCTAACGCGTTTCAGGATCATCTGTATACTCAGGTATTGCGTTTATGACTTGTCTACTGACAACAAATGACAACATATTCATCAGAAAACGTAGTTTTAATTGAATGTTTAAACACCTTTCACGAACAACACAGTCCTACAATAAATCGATATTTTTTTCGTTAGCCACAATCAGATTGAGAAAAATGGCTCGCTTAGTGAGTAAAACTCACAATATAAAAAGCCATCGGAACTCTCAGCCGGAGGGATCGCTTTTCTTGTAAATCATTTTCCACTTTCCCGGCGGATTTAGGCAGCATCGAATAAATTGTTCGCATAAATCACATAATTATTCCCGTGAGGTTTTCACCCCTCAGCCGAGACGCACGGGCATCCCCCAAACAGAAGAATAAAAACATTACTTACTGATACCATAGGTGTTTACTTTCCAGCCGTATTTTTTTTTGATTTTCTCTGATAATTTCGACATACGACAATGAAACACAAAATATGACTATTGTTTTAAACATTGATCAGAGGTGTTTTTAGCGAAATGTATAATCTTTTATTTGTTGATGGCTTCGGCTAAAAATAGGCGAATGCTTTGCGTGTCATATTATATTCCCTACATCATCCTTTTAATTTTTCTACCTTCAGTGTCGCCCTCAACACAGCCAACTGGCAAGGTGTCCGACTCTCCAACGTCAGCTGCTCTTTAATGATCAGAATTTTTTTCCTTTTTATTTACAAGATTGCTAAATAGATTTGTACTATTTTATTGAATATGTTGAATAAAATTTCACTAATTTACCAATGAAGTTCATAAATTACAACCAATTCACACATTTGTTATAAACATGTCCGTATATTATACTAAAAAACCATTAAAGATATCCAATATATATTTGCGAGCTTGAATTTGGTTTACTTTAGAAGTGTCTCCATATAGATTTTGTATCGTATATACATATGTATTGATGATGCGTCAATTAAAAGTAAAGAAAACGTCTTCAGAATCAAATACTATATATCGTTGTTGTTACTAAGAGACCATTATTTTGTAACCTGGTGATTCAAAAAAAAATTGTTTCGTTCTGTTATGATTATCATACGTCTGTTCTTTCTTAGATGAAGGTGTTATGGACCCATTTCCAAATGAACATATTTAACAACTTAAAATGTCAATGCACTTTCGTTGTAACAACACGTGAAAAGGCTTTCCGGTGTTTTTATGATTTATTTAATATTGGTTGTTACGGCCTCTACATAATAACAAACACAGTTATATTTTTAAACCTAAATTACGCGGTTGAAATTAAGCAAAGAAGTTGTGAGATATTTACACTACAACACACTAGTTATATTGTCAATTTTATCAACTTTGAAAAAAAAATACAACAATAAAACTTCGCCCCTTTACTTATAACTACGATTTTTTTTTATTAAACCTTAATTTTATTGTGTTTTAAATATTCATAAAAACCCATCCGAGACTCTGTAAATGATTCCTACATTCTACATTGGAATCGGATATGTCATGCTTCAAAAAAGATAAAAGCAATTGCGTGTTACCATAAGCAACAAATGACATTAATTTGTATACAGCCAGGGTAGCAGTGAGTTACACATTACCTTTTGGTCTGGATATAAGTTACCCAGAAACTGTAGTTGTAGACTGTACTAAACCGACTGCTATATTACAGGATAAGAGAAGCAATCAATGAGTATTTTGCTTCGGAAAGTGCTTCAATATCTTACAACAGGGAATAATCTTTCTTCTGAGACGCGAGCAATATAAATTGGCTTATTATTTTATATCCGCTTTTTATTGGAGCATTAAATCAAGCATATCTAATAACTAAATTAGATTTAAGCGCTACGAAAGCGCAGAGTATTTTTTACATCCAATACTCTGATATGGGTAAATCATTTATAAAATTATTTTTTCAGTTGTATTGTATCTTTAAATTGATATCTGGATTTTTTTACGTTTTTCACAATACATTGGCTATATTAAATACATTGCGAAAATTTATAACAAGAATGTGACATTAAAAAAGTGGAAAATTATATAACCAGAATGACTGAAATACATTTTAGATGATGTTGTATATATAGTGTCTTTCTACCAAGAGCTGACTGGTTACACAATTTAAGTATAATAATATAATTATTTATCTATTTAAAAATAATATAACATCAACATAATTCTTATAAGTACTTAATTTTAACGGTTGGTAAATTTCATTTATAAACGTAATAATATAAATAAAATTTCAGTCGTAACTGCAAATTGCATGCATTTCATTGTTTGCTTTAGTTGAATCTTTACACCAAGACATTTAAGATAACAATTTATTATTTTTAATTATTTATTACACATGCTATTTTTTATGAAATCTTTAATCCATTTTCTATCAAGACTATAATTTTGAACGAATCACAAAACCATTAACTATCAATATACAAATTATTAAATTGACTTTAGACTATTTTTTAAAAACTTTTGTGTTTATGACGGTGATGTTTTAGTGCAAACATTGGAAATAATGGCGTTTGTGTAAGAATGTAAAAAGATTTTGAATGAAGTTTAAAATTTTTAGAAATTTACATGAAAACTGACTTTGAATATCTTACGTTAATCAAAAAAAAAGTTAATGTTCGTGTTTATATAAAATGCATAAAGATTATAAAAGAGGTTTAAACTTTTAGAAATTTACATGCCAAGTAACGTTTAATATATTAAATGTTTATATTTGATAGACAATTTTAAAACTAACATGTGATAAACAGGAAAAAAACGTTACGCGTATATTTAAAGTTAAAATTCCAATTTGAATTTTATTGTGATGCTGATTTCAAGTCCAACGTTTTGTACACGGGCTATATTCCACAGTTTGCACACTTTAGGCCCAGACATAGACGCCCGACCGAGTGACACTGCCCTATCAACATATTTATGCTAATTTAGGCAAATTAATCAATTTGTATGCTGATGGCTTGTTTACAAACTTACAGCTCGAGAGGGAAATGGAAATTTTACAACGATTTGTCGAAGTTAGAAAGCAGACTCCATTGAGCTACGTTGACTCGCACTATTAATGACACCCTCGATTAGTTTTCTCACACGAAAACGATTTCGTAATTTACTTTTTGGTTTCGCAATCAATTTGATACAAGTTTGCCTGCACACCTTTTTTATATATCGTGTTTTTTCTGTAAATTATTATATAAAACAGACAAAAAAATACGATCGTTTTAATAAAAATCTTAGATTTAAAAATATTATTACTATAGAATATCTTCGATGGATTCGGCGGTAACTTTGTTGAAGTGCATTTTTAATATAAAATAAATTTTATATTTCGTTATTCCACTTGTGTTACAGAATGTGACATGTTTATTCGTAGACGTTGCGATGGTCTGCTGATGATTCTCAAAGAAACGAAACACGTGTCGAATTATGTAACACAACAAGTGGAGTAACAATATATATATTTTTTCATCCATGTCCGCTCCCAATGTGGAGCATATGGCCTCCTAATGGAGCTATCTCAACAAAAGTTTTTTCTACGAGAACTGCTTGTTACTCAGTCGCCCAACCTCACTTTTTAGTAGGGAAAGAAGAATAAGGCTAGAACAGGATTATTGGTTTACTAATCGCTATCGCTACACCCATTTATTAAAGGATACGAAGGATGAGAGGAGAGGACATAATGTGGATTTGCATCATAAGCACTCAGTCTTCGATCGTAACTTTGAATTAATAAATCTCAAATTCACTGTGATCTGCTCAGGAATCAAAGACAGACCTGCGTGATCTGTAGAGCAAGCTCTAACCAACTGGGCTACGGCAGGCGACATATATATATATACATATATAATAAGTTATCATATTTAATTTTATATTACTGCAGGAAAGGAATTTTCATATTGTTTTGTTTTTCGTGCACTTTTTTACATATTGTTGTTTTTTTATATTTTTTTATGATTTGAAAGATAAAAACTGTACATTCGAATGAAAAAAAACAGACAAATAAAACCGTATTATTTACTACTATATAAATATATTCCTTCTTTACTAATTACAAGAATCCCTAACATGAAAAATAAAACATTAATTTTATTTAGTTCATAGACAGCTAAAATTAATTTAAATTATGGGCATTATGGAGCATATTATGTTCTCTTTATTTAGGTTTCTCGACAGAAGTTTGTATTTGAGAACATCTTGTTACTTAATTGTTCAACCACTTTTTTATCAAAAAGAACAGAGAAAGAAATGATAGTGCTAGGGCAAGACAACTGGTGAATTATCTTAGGATCAGAAGAGTAGGAAAATATTTTAAGAGTTTAAAAATATCCATATCTAACGGAACAGAACCCGTGAGATCCGTCAAGGAAGTTTACGGTGTTGACCATGAAATTTAATACATCTTAGAAAACCACGTTATTTTATTACTAATAAATCATACATATGTATTTATTAAGCTGAGTGTATTTATTTTAAAAAAAATTTAGTTTGTGCTTAAGATTAAGGCAGTAGAAACGTAATGAAGAACGTTTCTTGATAGAAATATTGGAAACAAAAAAAAAACACTTTTAGTTTGTATTGTATGATTATAATCAAAGTATCTTTTTCTCTCGCGTTATAAATTTTTCTACAAATATCTATGACCGTTAGAGTTCATTGTCTATCTGAAAATCTTATAATTTTTTTAAATGAGATTTTACTAAATGACTCCATCGGAACCTGTAAACATGCTGTCGTCTGTTAGAGAAAAAATGAATTTTACTCTAATTTATCGGGAGATTCAAAAAATCAAGGTTTTGTTTTTGGCGAATCTTATTTTTCTCGCTAAAAACGATCTCACTCACGATAATTAATTGATAATAAGATTACGCAATAATTAATGGAAGTTATAAAATTAAGGCATACTTAATTAATTAGGCACTGGAATCTTTTCTCGCAACTTATTTTTTGCAGTGGTTATTATTTGCAGTATGAGAAATTAATAACAGACATGATTTTAAAAAGCAAAAAAAATAACAAAATAAAAACACTAAAGAATCTATTCTCATATGCGTAATGGGCATTCACTTCTTGAGATCAATAATTTAAAATAATTAAACCTAATTATGTTTTTCTCACCTGATGCCGTAGGGAGTAGCCTATAACACTATGCGTTTGAAATCAACCGAAAACAACCAAATATGTCAATTACCCTACGAAAACAACAACGAACATAGCTACAGTTTAAACATGTGTGTTATACAAACCGTCAAAATTGAATACAATAATATTTTAGTCCGACCAAAATAAGTATCTAGATCAGGGGTGGGGAATCTTGTGTTTTATAAATGCCACATTCATTTATCTGATTCAACATAAGGCCGCGGTGGAGAAAATTTTGACACTAGAAAATATTTGGATGGCGATTTTGAAATCATGGTATTTTTGAAACAATTTCATGCCAATTTCTCCCAGAAATTTGCGGATTTCCCAAAATTATCAGCGTGAGACTTTTTTTTAAGATCTTCCAAGAATTTTGAAATCCAAAATCTCAGGAATTTACAAATTTACAAAAAAATACAGAATTGCCCAATCAAGTCAAAAGGCCGAACCAGAGTAGCCAATAAGCCGCATGCAAATTTAAAGCCGCAGGTTCCCCATCACTGGTTTTTGTGCACATGAGAATAGCCCCTCAGGTCTTAATATCGGCCGTATTACATTGCATTCACTTCAGATGTAATGATTTATGATTTTTTAAAAAACAATCATATAAAAAAATATCAATTAGATTTAGATAACTTGATTGATGACCACTGAATATTGAATTACATAAAAATATATAGACTAATAAGTGACTAGATTTTATTCATTTATTATGCAACAAACTTCTTGGTCTACCAAAAGTTTTGTACGTAATATGAATGTGTCCAAATTTTATCTTAATAGGCAATTTTGGTTACATAAATAATAATTATTTTAGAAACATACCCTACTCAAAAATGAGCCATATTTCTGTGTCGCATTTGTGAAATTAATTATTTTAAATAATTGGGCGGCCGAAATTTTTTTCTGATGCTCTGAATAAAAAAATAAAATAACAGCCGTGTGTATCGTTTCTAGTATAATGTTTTTTAAGGTAGTTCCTTTGGGATTCAAACTTGTTTATAACTTGAGCGAGCTGACCTTTTTTTATTAGATTACGTCAAGACTCTATTTGATTTATAACAAGGACCTTTTTATAAATTTAAACATTCCTGTATATGAAATTATATACAATTCCAAGAATTGTATAAAAGCATATGTATTTTCAAATTTTATAAGTGTTCTTGTATCAGATTTATTAAAATGTATTCCCAGGGATAAAACAGGTTTTTTTGTTTTTGTTTTCTCAGAATATTTTCACAAATCAGTATGCAAGAGCACGATCCGAATTACTTAGTAATACCACTAAACGTTTTTGTTTGGAAAATAAATAGAATTTGAAGCGCTTTTGCCTTAAAAAATGATTGAAAACTTGATTGAATTTCACATTAAAGGTTGTAATATGTAGATATTTCGAGGAATAATATCTTATTTTATACAAGGGATGTGAATTTTGATATTCATTGCACGCAAAATAAACCTGATAAAAAAGAGCTTTGCTTAAAAATTTTCATATTATCTTATATACAATGGAAAACCATTTCATTCTATAAAAATAATTTCATGATAGTAAAGTTTAAATAAATTCGGTGTCGTTTTTATATTGAGTTTAAATACGAAATTTAGGCAGTGATATTAACTTACTAGTTACGGAGACTTCTAACCTGGTGTTTAATTGACATAATCTAATATTAATTGAATTTGTCGCGGAAAAACCTTTATTTAAGTCTTTTTTCATGGTTTTAATTTTTTACAAGTTCATCTTTTTCAAACTTAAAAGCTAAGTTTATATACTAATTCGGCATTTGCAGATTGTATCCTTTTGATAGAACGTGTATCAAGTTTGATACATTGTGATTATCTAAAAAAACCTGTTTTGAAAAAACTGTGGGTTACGTCATTTTTCCTTTCCAAAGTCGATATGTGGACAGACAAAAAAATCAGTATTTTAGTAGTAATTAAATGTTTTTTAAATACTACTGAAATATTTTTTTTTATTAATTTATTCTTAGCTTTAAATTATATAACCATTTAAATTTTGAAATATATATATTTGATGTAAAACTGTTATCTTGCAATAATCATAAAAAAAGTTTTCGGTACCTAATGTGCTTATTGATAACGCAGTAAATTAATTGAACTTAAAAAAAGTTGGCTGTGGAATTAAATATGATTGCGTTAATCCTTTTATAATTTATTAATATCTCCGACAAAAAAGGAGACTTGTCGAAAATGTAGTACTTAATTAGAAATATTCGTAAAACCTCAAACGATTCTTAATCTCGCAAATGAAATTGAAAAAGCAATTCCCCGAAGGGTTTTAATCTGTCTGAAATGAGCTATTGTCGAAGTAATTCCTCTATTGGCAACGTTTGTCGCCAGACGAGAATTGAAATTCGCTTAAAAACTTTTTCGCGCCGTCAAAAAACTTTTAATTACTGATTTGTGGAGAATTTTCTTTTTTATATGTCTGTTCTTTTTCTGGAGCATATGGACTCAATTGCGAATAAAGTGAAAAATTTGTAGTAATATTTATTTATAAAAATAAAACATTATTTATAATATCACTCACTAACTGTTGGTAAGTGTTGGCATTTAGGTTCGCTCAGCTAGGTCAACAACAACAAAAAACAATTGAATGATCCATTTATTATCATAACAACTATAACAATCTATGTTCTGCTTTTCTAAGCGCTCCCATAGAACGTTAAGGGAATTAATTCACTTATTTTCGGTGTTTTATTAATTCATTTGTATCTTTTGTGATATGCACGGGTCAAAAACACGCTTTTTTTGATTAACATTTTATAAATACTTCTTTGAGATTTTATATAAACGCTTATTCTCAGATGAAAGTGTTACGGTGTTAGCTTGAAACATTTAGCCTCGCTTTTTTGATCTGGTTGTTAAGATGAATGAACTAAAGCCTCTGAATTCAGAATAATTCTGGAATCTGTCAATTAGTCATTTTTTGAAATGGTGGAGCTTAAAAAAAGTTCTATGAGTTGATAATAATTGTTTAATCAGTTAATTACACTTTTTTCACTAATGATCTCAACTGTTATTTTATGAAGTGAACGAAAACACGAAATTAAGGTAACTGATCGATTCCGAGATTGAGAGATTGTGAACATCGAGATCTAGGGATCACAAAAAGGGTACGGGATTTGATACCCTAAAATGAATCCAAAGAGAAAAAAAAGTGTATATTGAGAAAGGATTATATTTTAAATCTTTGTTTACATCTCAATATTCACAATCCAAATGAATTTTATAAAAAATTAACTGTAAATCAATATCGTTTATTTCATAAGTTAAAATATCTTAATAATCTTTAAAAATATATAAGATTAATCAATATGTTTGGTAAAAAATGTACAAAACAAAAGGTGATAAAATTTGAAAAACGTTTTCCATATAAGTTTCATTTCTTACCGGAACTAAACAAAATACTCTAAGGACAGTTCAAATAACCAAACTAAAAGTTTTTTTAACACAATCCGAGTAGTAGGGAAGTTTAGACCACGAGTTAACATTCAATTACACCATCCCTTGAAGAAAACTCAATACGGCTGAGCTGCAATGTTCCCGAAGAGAGAACAACGTGTGCTAATGTAGAAAGTTTTGTACAACTTTTTCTTACCTGTGAGAACTGAGCTTTTTCTATAAGCTTAAAGTTTGCCCTTCTTCGCAAAAAGAGAGAGATTAATAACCTTACAGGCATGATTAATTTTCCATTGTCGTTAGTTTCCCGATGATAAAATGGTTTAAGCTAAGACAACGATCAAAAAGGACTTCGAGTAACGGAAAAATTGTTTTGTTATCCGAATATAAAAAAATCTTCGTCGATAATGGGTATAATAAGATACTATTTTTATGGGCGATATATATGGGCTTATCGTAATTTTAGGAACGGGCTAATTATTAATTTTTAAATTTTGATTGATTTGTAAAATAGAGACAATTCTACAACCTTTACAATCAATACATTTGAAAATGTCTCCTAGATTTAAAAATATACGAGGCGCCTTGATACGTTTGTGGTCATAGAGAGATGTTTATATTGTCTGAGATATACTCAATCCCACCTGTCTCTTATTTCGGCCGCTGGCACTCCGGCGCCCTGGACGATCGTCGGATACTGTGATCCATAAAGAAATTGGCTGGCGACGGCAATGAAGGCATCACATGATGGCCATATACTTATTGGGTAGAAATAGCAACAACTAAATACTTTGCTATGTTTACACTATAATTAACTATTTTTTGTAGAAATTGAACATGGTACATAAATAAAATGATTCTTTTTTGACTTATTGTTACAAAAAAAGTAGACTTTTCTTCTCTATAAAACAAAGTGTCAGCATGAAAAACATAGTAACAATCTATGTATTAATAGTCGATAATGTCCATATGTATGATTGTCCCCGATTTCTTCTTCCCTCCCCCTCAATATATGCCCCGAGGTCTATTTCTGCTGCTACGAAAAATGATTGTTAGCAAACTTAAACATTATTCCAAAAATTAAATAATTTACAATTTAAATACTGCAGGGCTGTCGATATATGCTCCGAGGTGTATTTCTGCTACTACGAAAAATGATTGTAAGCAAACTTAAACATTATTCCAAAAAATAAATAATTTACAATTTAAATACTGCAGGGTTGTCGATATATGCCCCGAGGTATATTTCTGCTCCTACGAAAAATGATTGTTAGCAAACTTAAACGTTTCAATTATTCTAAAAATTATGTTATATACAATTTAAATACTGCAGGGCAAGGCTGTTGATATATACCCCGAGATATTTTACTTTTAGAATTTCTGGCTTATTCAATAAATAGGTTTGTAATTTATTTTTCACGCCAGTAAATTTTCTGACTACTTAAAAATGCAACGAAAATCCCCCCGTTGAGGTCAACGGGTTTACAGCTAGTAATGCTTAATAGTATTGCTTTCCTGTTAATATTTATTATTAAATTCACATTTTTTTCTTTACTTATTTCAGCAATCAATCATTTAAGTATTAGTATTTTTCAAACTTTATTCTGTCTCAGTGTAAAACAAATCTTATACTCTTACGAACTGGTTGCTACTTAGTCATTCAAGCTTTTTATTTTATTGCGGATAGAATAAGGTTTGAACGATGGGGCTATTTTGCAGTCACACCGTTTTAATGATCGGAAGAGTGGAAGTTAATGAAGACGTTATCGACATATATAAGTAAATTTGATCACAAATACGTAAATCGGTTAAAAAAACAATAAATGTTCTTCTTAGATATTTTCAAACTCGTTACTCTGAAACAAAAAACAATGCTGTTGACGACTCGGCCACAAGATCGAATATAATATTCTTAAAATTTAGAAACTCTTTTTTATTCCCAAAAACTGTAAATTTCCTCCTTGATAAAATAAATAATGATCTTTGTACTCGGAAGTTGGGTCCATAAAAAATAGTAGTATTAAAGTACCTCGACATCAAACGCCAAGAGAAATAAAAAAGGGTCATTCTTTCTTTTCCATCTCCCATTATACATCCACTCACTTTTCATCTTATCGCGCCACTGTCAGTTTAAGAGATACTAAACTTTTTTAGCATATCAAAAATTCTATAAACTGAAACATCGTTGCGCGAAACTTTTTACTTATCTACTGATACTGCCTGTAACTGCTTTCATTAAATGATTTCAAATAATAAACTTCCCCATAAAGCTTTGCGCTTCCACTTCTACATTAACCTGACAAAACTTTCGTAAAGTAATAGAAACAAAGGATATCAAGGGAGCTCAAAGTCAGAAGGTGTCATAACTTATAGATGTCCTTAGTGAGTTGCTAACTTAACTTATTACGCAAAAACTGTATTATGTTTGTAATAGTGCTATTAAAATCTTTGTAATGTAATCATTATGAATATCTTTCCTGCCCTTACAGCCCAAGTGCTATGACCTGTGTTCTTACTGACTACACTAGTTGATGGATTATAATTTATTTATAATATTAAGTTGATGTGTAGCTGTTGGGTCTGTAGCTACGTAAGTTTATGGACGTCATTTTTGGTCGGAGTGCTACCGTGCTCATACAGTTGATATTTTTGGATATAGCGAACAAAATATCCCGTCAAATGTAAAATTGTTAAAACAACATATTCAAATCCAAGTGTAAGCAATGTTTTGCGAATGCTATTCACCTCATATCTGTAATTTCTGTGGTGCAGTGGCCAACATCATTGACTTCCTTGATAAATATTACGGGTTCGAATCCCTGTAAAAACAGCGTTTTTTCAATCTTTATTGATTTCTTTTCGTGATGACTTAAGACTCCTTCCCACTATTTTAATTCTTAAATAACGGGGCGTTTTGAGAGAGATTAGATAACCACTCTTCCGTATCCCTTTCGAAAAAGAGAGGTTCAGCTTCTGAGTAATAAGCAGATCTCGCAGAAAATATTCTGTGGAGAAACCTACATTAAGAAGTCATATGATCCACATTGAGAGCGGATATTAATTTTAAAAATTCACCTCATACTTCTCAAAGTCGTAAGCTAAAAACGTTACACTGCATTTTGAAACGCTGGCCGATAATTCACATAGCTACACGTTAAGTTAATTTATAAATGAATGCACTTTTATTACTTTTATTATAAATACTTTTTAAAAACACTAAATCATATGCCATATCAAAAACTTTTTATAATGGACTTTCGGCTTTAACTTACACCCGTATTAGTACGTTATGTCAAAGATTTTCTTATTAATTAATCATTTCAACAAGTTAGAAATATTATTACATTGAAAACTGTTTATTATATTAATTAAAAAGGCATTTTAGAAATTCTTTTTTTTTAACGGACAACCCCTCACCCGCATAAATTCGTTATATTGAGACTCTACTAGACTTCCATTGTCATACATATATGTGTTTAATATATATGTATAGATTGATATATGGATGACTGGATTACATCTCATCCACTTATTGAAAAAACAGTCATATCTTTATCTTTCCATTCCTATCTAAAAATTAGCACTAGTATTCTGATAAAACTATATATTCCGCAAATTAAATTCTTTAATAACACAATAAAGCAGTTAAGTATTTGAATGCAATGAAATAATCTTATTCAACTGTTTTGAATAATATCATACCTGACACTAGTTTCAAAGATTATTTTATTAGTCTAAGTGAATTTTAATGTAGAGAAAATTATTATATTGTATATCCGGTATAATATGATCGAATTCTTATTTATCAGTTCTAACTTTAGTAGACCATATATTTGATTCTTCCAAAATATATAAAACTGTTAAACAAAATACAACGTATTAATATTTGTCTTCTCTAAAAGACGAAGAAAAATATGTTTCTAGAATTTTAAATTTCTTTTAATAATGTTCTATATTTTTAAAAATACTGCATGTCTTGTGTTCCATCAGTTTATTACATCTTCAGAAGAATACAATACACTCTGGAAGGGCAAAGAAGAAGTACAAAGCAAAACAGAACCTCTTAAACAAATTGAGTGACCACAGAGCTGTCTACTTGAACGAGAGAACTCAAGAGGTCACTCGCTACACAATTTCATACATTTATGTCACTATATACTTTACTTTATAATAAACCACAGTTCAACCATATTATGTGTAAAATGTATGAAACACAGTCAGAGAACTGCCACGTGAATTGTACAAGTTAATATTATAAATACAATATATGTTTTCACTTAACGACTAAAAATATTAATCGCTTATTGTGTCAACATGCTGAAAATAATTAATTTAAGCTAAATATCGATCTTATATAGGCAGAAAATCGTAACTAAAAATTTATAAATTTTACAAGAGGAGGTTTTTTAATAAATTTTCCTGACTTCTCTAGATCAGCGTTTCTCAACCGGGGTCTACGTGGAACAGACGATAACAAGTCAAAACGCTAAAATACACAAACCTTAAAAAAGTCCAGGCAAGTGAGATAACGCCCTAAAACTTTTGTCACTGACGCCTTAGGCGATATTGAACCATTATAGTCTTAAAACTAAATTTACTGTATTCTGTCGCTTAAATTCTTTTTTCTGATTATAGGTCGATATTATCTATGTTGTAATGTTGAATATTTATTATGCTTCTATTGGAAAATCAAGGACTATATATTGCTGAAAGTAGCATTATATTGATAATTATTGGTTGCTAATTCTTCAAACGGACATCCGATAATTTTAAGGAAATTATTTCACATTTATTATGAAACTAATAAACATAATACAATTAAAGCCTTTATTCCAAAAACTGATGATGTAATCGCAATCAAATTTTACTAGTGGGACTAAAAACCGTATAGCGAGAAGAAAAAATCAATGTGGGATTTAAAAAAAAAAGGAGTAACTCTTGAGAATATGAGTACGCATGTTGATACCAGATATAAGTACGTTTGACACCCACCGCTAGCCATGAAAAATGAAGGGGGTAGTTGGGTCTACTTTGACATTGGCAGTATTGTTTTTGTAGAATTATAAAGTTTGTGCTTCCATAACGAGCTACATGCTCAGTTATTATAATTTTTAAATATTCAATTCTGTATCTTTCTCAATTGACTAAAATGTGTCATTCTCATTTCTGAATCTGGACTGACAAAGAAAATGTCTTAAATTGTATCTTTTGTTAATATCGATGTATGTGATATCCAAGTTTTTCCAATGATTTTTATAAATCACCATCAGCAAGTAATCAAGCAAGTAATCAAGTAATCGGCAAGTAATAATTTTTAAATAGTGGAAAAATCACAAATATTTATATCTTCATAAATCACTGAGATGCAGCACACGATCTCTAAATCGCAAATAAATGATTATTTTGACAAAAGCTTCAATTATTCTTTTTATAAAATTAATTTGTCGGACGATTATATCTATCTAATATATAAAAATGAATGTTTGTTTGTTCGTTTGTTCATCGGATTGCAATAAAAAATTGAAAAACTTTTTACTTGCACTTCCGGGAATGTTGTTGGCATAGCAAAATTAACTTACAGTAGGTCTTATATATAAAAATCAATGTTTGTATGTCTGCCATACAGTTCATTTTGACAACGTATGCTTCCACTTGCGCGAAGGCTATAGTACAATTAACTTTTAGAAAGTGTCGCGTGTGTCGTACCATAGAGAATTGGCAGCAAACGTCAAACGTCGAACAGTTCGAAAAAGAAAACATGCAATTAAATAAACACAATTAAAACACAAACACTTTCTTTCTTTGAGTGGCATTGCAACGCTTGCTGGGAACCGGCTAGTATTGTATTAAAAACATAAATACACTTAGACGTTTTAAAAAGTTCAAAACGTATATTTATACTTTTCAACATTATATTTTTCTAAATTGAAGACGTTAAAATATTGATTATCTCTTCACTAAGCACCAATATTTTTATTGGAAATAAAAATATGCCTTAGAAAAAAACGTTTAATAGAGGCACGCAAAAAAAAATCTTAATCGACTGTATTCCACGTCGTCTGACAGTCATAATACCGTGAAAGTTGTTCTTTTTTTTGCAAAATAATTATGATCTGCAGATTATCTTTTTTTTACTCCGACGAGAAAAATACAAGAGCACGGAAATCAAGATTTATTTGTTTTCTAAGCCTTAGAAAGTAATGGTTCCAGTCTAGGTAGAGTATGCTTAGAATTTTTTCCCAGATCATTAGTTTTGATTATTCGACCTTTGATAAATCGTATCGCTGGAGCACTTTTTTGAAGAATTAACTCGAGAAATTTGGTGGTTGAATGTTTTCAGACACTTTCCTTTTTTAAACATTATCTATATCTGTGACAAATTCAATCGTATTACCTATATCTCTTACGTCATATCAAACTTAGTTTTAACCTTTAGATATAAAAAATGATTAGAATATAATGTTTACGTTTTAAGTGGATATAAAAAAAAAACAAAAACTATTTTGTTCAGCTATTTATTTTACATATTTTTTACTGAAAACGATCGTTCTAAATCAATACTAATAATTGGTTGGCAGATCATTTTATAAATAAGATATATCAAATTTATAGATAACTTTCCAATCAAACGAGATTAATAATACAGAAACAATTCATCTCATTCTAATATAATCTCGATGCAACTGGTAAAAATAATAAAAATACTCACTGGGGATTTATGTTACATAATTAAGCATAGATTATTTGTAATCAAATAAAATAATCGTAGAAGAAATCGTGTCAACGTCTTTTTTTACTTTCGTGAAAGCGAAAAATGTAATTCGATATTTTTTAATAAAAGTTGATAATTTAAGCAATTTTTTATACATACACACTAGAAATATTTTTTGGCTCATATCACACTAAGTGAACTTCTAAATATCTAATTAAACATCGTGAACACAACTGAGTTTTGATGTCTCTCAAAATTGTATTATATACACGAAGTATCAGTGAGCCGAAATAACTAATGTATTGCATAATATACCAATTGGAAGAATAATTTGCGTAATGTCAAACAAATAATTAAATAAATTCATTTCCATTAAATGAACGAATCAAAACTACTCAAATTATATGCAAACTGGATTGAACAATTGGTTTATTTTATTTGAAAACAAGTGAATTTATTAATTATGTTACATACACAAAACTTTCCACTTGAAACACAGATAAAACCCTAGTAATATTTATTTCGTTTATTTCGAGTCAAACATGACCATCCAAAACATGTCACCGAAAGTTTTATTGCGTGTATAGTGAAATAGTGCACTCACAACATGACTATATCGACGTGACATCGTCAATACATATGAGGAGCAAACATTCAAAAAGTGTTTTGTCACACAAATACAAAGCTTGGAAAATGATGATTTAAGTGTTGCAAAAGTGACGGTTTGTATGAATGTGTCAACTTTATGATTTCATTTTAATATGAAAAAAAACCTTTTTGAACACTAATTTTGATTTCCATTCATAGGTTTTATTATGGGCTGTCAGAATTGATATAAAACGCTGTTTTTCAAAATTTGTGACAAAACACTTTTTGAATGTTTGCTCCTCATATTCGTTTGACGATGGAGTCTTCTTTATGATGCCACGCCAGGTACTACCGTCAAACTTTATAATCGCGTCAATCCAGCTTGCCAATGGATGTCCGCTAGATTATTACGTTAAGGTTACTATTTCTGAAACTGTATTCATGACATACTGTTTTATTTGATCTTTCTTATGAATGATATGCCAAACACAAATATTTTCGTATCTATTTGTGAATATATTTTTAATAAGTCTATCGGTCACAGCCATTTGTGTAGCTGTAGAAATTACTTATGAGATGTTCAGGGATATTTGGATGTCACTTCTGAAAATCTGCACATTGCTCAAGCTTCATGAACGTGCAATTATTTCCAACATTCGATCAATCGACTCGGTAACTGTAATTTAGTTTCAACGCTTCAAAGTTTCAAGAATTCGAATTCCAGTATGTTTCCAACACTGATCCATTTGTAATAATAGTTTAGATGTGTGTGATTTTTACATTTTTTTTACTATTTACTCGATCATGAAAAAATCACATATAAAATACGATTGTCTAACTATGATACAAAACTTTTCGAAATCCCATTATTCTGTACTAACCGTATATGAAAAAAAATATATTTATCAATTGGTTTACGAATATTTATCTTTTATAACCGTGTAGACCTAATAACAAAAGTTGTATCCTTAGTTAAAATGCTAAGATTGGGTAATCAATAATCAAAACTGGTTATAGAGTCAGTTTAACTTTTTTGTGTTAGATTGATAGAAAGAATGATAACCATTACAGTTGGTCATAAATATTGATGCAAATTGATTTTTTTGGTCAAATAGATATAAAGATGAGGATTAGAGCTTGGGTTGCTTGTGTGGTGCTTAATTAAACACAGCTTGCCACGGTAAAATAACTATTGGATATTATTGATATGAAGATTGCGATAGAGAAAAATTCTGTGACATTATATGCAAAGTATTTTATGTGAACAAACTACGTATAAAATTTGTTGAAACATTGACGGATTAAACTCTGTGATGGAAGCTGCGACGAAACCTTCCTAAAATTGAATGTTTTGTTAGGATATATCGAGGTCTGCCCAGTTGACCGGTGGTCAGTTCCCAGTGTCCGAGCCCTTTGTCACCTGTATTGCACACTTTAATTAAAACACCGCGTTCATCATATCAAATGTTTTACAATTGCCAGCACTTTAATTAAAATTCTAAATTAATTTCTAGCGGTCAGTATGGACTCGGATTGATAAAGCAAAATTTCCCAAATGTGTGTGTCTGTGAAAAGATTAAGCTCTAGTGGTATTCTATTGTTACTAAAAATTGCTTTTAAAACATAATATTAAGCTTTTAATAAAAAAACAAAACTCAAAATATTGTTACGTATATGTTGTCTATTGTTGATTTATTTATGAAGTCAAAATTTTTTACGCGTTACATCGCTATTCCAATTCAAATTATTAGCATTCATACTAAGATAAGTATTTTCAATCATTACGTTTCTCATAAATATCCACTAATTTATGTCGGAAAATTATTTTCTTGTCTATATAAGAAAACTAATTTTCTAGTACAAAACGTTAAAATACGAAACAAAAAATCTTAGTTTTTAGACGACGACGCTCTCGTTACTACATATTATATATTTTGCAACTTCTGTTAATTTCTTTTAGCAATACATCTTTTAAATTATGCAAAGTTCATGACATAATTGCTGCAAGAAGAATTTTGCCAGCTAAACGATATTGCAAAAAAAGATTATACGTTAATCTGTCTGTATCTGCACGCATATATTAACAAAATGTTTCAAATATTTACAAAAAGCAATACAATCAAATCTGAGTCTAGTTGAGTTACTATTGCTATTTGAAAATTCACTTCTGTTGATGCATATTGTACGTTGCAATCTAATGCCTGCATACGACTCGCTTTGATTAAAATGGGTAATATTTCTGACCCTTAAATGTATGAATTTCTACTACTGAAATTACTTATCGAAATTATTTTGACAATTATTTTATCGCAAGTATTCAATAAACATGTTTTAAAAAATGCAGTAATATTTTTTACGTAGTGAAAATAGAATTTACTAACAATAAAAGTGAATTTCAATATTGCCTATAATGAAGATTTCCAAAAACTCTGGCTTCCTTCTTTTGATTGCAGATTAGAACAAACAACCTCTTTTCACCACATCTATTAAAAAAAATAGAAGAATGATTTGTATTTTACCATTGATTATAAAAATGTATATTAGAACCGACATATGTCTAATATATACCATTGAGTATACAAATGTAAATTAGATATTTCAATACTTTCGATGGCTTCGACGGTAACTTTGTGGAAGTTCATTTTAATAGAAAATTTAAATTAACTTTGATTATTTCACGTATTGTGTTACGTCGCAAAAACTCTCATCATTCCATGCAATGATTAATAGATTAGTTAACATCCCTCTCACTAAAGTCAACTTTGAATTAGAGTTAAACATTATTAAACAGATAGCTGTAAATAACGGTTACAACACAGACGTAGTGGTTAACTTACTTAAGCGTAAGCAAATTAAACAACTCATTGTAAATAATATTTTTTCAGGAGAGAAGAAAGCAAACGATAATATTAAAAACTGGCGTAGAATTATTTATTTAGGAGACATCTCGTCAAAGATAGTTAAATTTTTGCCAGACAATATAGAACCCGCGTTTTATACAGTAAATAATTTAGGTAAAATTTTATTGAACAGTAAAGATCGCGTAGATTCATCGTCACAGAGTGGTATATATCGACTCTCTTGTGGAGACTGTCAAGCGTCTTATGTTGGACAGACAGGTAGAAACTTAAATATTAGAATTAAAGAACATATAAGATGTCTAAAAAGTATCAATTTTTCTGAGTTTGCCAATCATTTAATAGAAAATAATCATAATTTTAATCAGATTTGTAATTTAGAAATACTCCACCGAGTAAATAAAAAGGGTTTAAAGATGAATAGTTTAGAATTTTTAGAAATTAATAAAACTCTTAACAAAAAAGAAATATTATTAAATAATATTCTTAATAGCACAGGTGGTTCTCCATTACTTAAATTGTTCCCAATTAATAAAGTAATCACCAACCTAGCTGATTGATTGCAGCTCATTAGTTTAATAGTTTGTAATATTTAACGTCATTAGTAGTATGATTAAATTTGTTTGCTCTGTTTCGATTTTATAATCCCCTTTTTGCTTCCCTTAAAAAGGAAAAATCCCAATCTGATTGATTGCAACTCATTATTATCATTATTTGTTTGCTTTATTTCGATTCTACACCCCCCTCCTTGCTTCTCTTAAAAGGAAAAAAACCCAAAAACTCCATTTTGTAATTTCATAATTTTAAAATGTTAGAGTCAATCTTGCCTCATTACTTAAGCAAACTTTGCGATAGTAAGTCTGAAGATGCCTCTGAAAGAGGCGAAACACGTGTCACAGTTAGTAACACAATACGTGCAATAATCAAAGTTAATTTAAATTTTCTATTAGATATTTCAATATTAAATTTAAGCCGTTCAATTTGTTTTGCATCAAGCATTAAGGCATTCATTAATTTATAAACCCATATCACAAACATAGGTTGTATTTTTAAATTAATGGCATTTAAATTAATTTCTATGAAAAAAAATATTGAAAAAATGATATCACTGTATTAATAAAACATCAGCGAAGTGAGCTTGCAAAGGGCTCACACTACTGTCACTTGGTGAATAGTTTTATGGTGTATAATATATGTTGTTGAAATATATTATCACTATGTTTAAAGTTATTGATGTTTTCGTGAGTCAATTTTTTTAGCTCACCGAGTAATTTGAAATCTTCAAATCCCTATACTTTTTCTCAAAAATATCTCCGAAACTCTTTTATTGTTTAGCTCACCGAGGAATTTGAAATCCTCGATTCTCTATACTTTCCCCCCTAAATATCAACGTGATTCGTTTTTTTTAGGTCTTCCAATTCTATAATTTTTCGGCATTTACTCAAAATTTCTCAATCCCGAAATCCCGGGATCGCGACCATACCATTCCCGGGATTTCAGGATCGCAAAATTGGACGGGATCCCGGGATTGTAGACCCTAGTTACATGGGCTCAACAAACGAAAACAATCGTTATTGCGTATTTATAATTTTGAGATCCTGTATTATTTACGTAAACATTATTAAGCCATTTATGAAAATAACATAACATGATAAAAACCATTTTTGTATTTGAAACCGAGACGCCAGACTCGAACGGATGAAAAGTTACACATCTTTTGCCAGTGAGCTACGAGACAACGTAATTTATATTATTAAACAACTCGAACTAAATTATTCAAAAACAAAATACAGCAATGTTCTTTTGTGTCTTGACATTATATAATTAATTGGTAAATAAAAAATGAATATACAGGAAGCGATTGACTTAATTTAAGTGAAAAATATTCTAGATTGTTCATCGTTATGGGCTTCATTTTAATAAACAGAAATTTGTATAATCTTGTTATTATTATTGTCATGTTGAAGCTAAAGTACGATGCTGTGGAAAGCGACCCCACAGAGTTCGCATCGCAATTATTATGTTTTTCTCGGTAAGGTTTCCTCCCAATTAGGCAGATCGTTCCGGGGTAATGAATCCTGGCAGTATTGCCACGTGTACGATTTTGTCAAAGCGTGTACGATAATTATCAAATTTGTATGATAATAGCGAAATCTGTTCGATAAATACGGAACTGGCAAGATAGTCTATTTTGTTTGAAACCGTCTAAACGATGGCTTGATTGGTTTGGCTGTGTCAATACTTTATAGATTACGTACACATGTATTGATTGTATAACACTATAAATAGAAACGTGTAGGCATAAACTATCCAGTATAATATTTAGGTGATACTTTCTAGAAACAAAATAGGATTTTATTTACAGTAATAAATGACTAAAATTTACAGAATCGTTGAGAAAAAAATGATACCTTTGCTGTAATTTCAATTAAATTTTTTGTTTCCAAAATAATGAAAGCCGTGACTGAAATATCACTTTTAGTTTCATTGCTTAGAACATGATTTTTTAGATAGTTTTTAACTTATAGTGACATAAAGAATAAATTATTACCGCTACAGTTTTTTTTTTAAATATGTATTTATAATCGCAAAAGTATTTGAGATTGAATGGTTTCACAGATAAAACGCTAGATAAAATTACAAAACTTAGTTATCATTAGTAGATTTTTATGAAATACTAAAAAAAACAAACAATACTGCCAAATATCACTTCTTATCTTAGAATTTTCCAGCTGTGCGTGAGATGGTATACACACATCACAATACACACTTCCAATTTTCAGGAGCTAAAGTGTATAATAATTGGTCCAACACTCGAGATTTTATGGTAAGTAAAAATTAAGTCTAGCAAAATTTTATAAATATATTTTTTAGTATGGCAACATTGGATGCCCGTTACTGTTCCTGCTCCCACATTTAACAGCCCTTATTATTAAGGCGATGCTACACAAAACACGCATAATCTCGCCTCATTACGTGACATCACGAGCCTCAACCGATGCTAAAGTGGAGTCTATTATACCCCGCAGGTATAATGAATTCGCCTTCCTTCATTATGGAACAGGTTCTATAATGGTGATCCTGGATACAGTGTTAATATCACCATTGAATATTATGCAAAATTTTCTGAATTATTACTGCATATTTAAGGATTAACGACTTTATGACACTCAAACATAAAAGAGTAAGAGAAAAGCCCAAAGTTATTCTCAGCTAAGACTTTTAACTCTACGACAAAAAGAAAAAAAAGACTTATTAAGATATTAAAAAAAAAAAAAAAAAAGCAAATATTTGTCTTGCTAGCTTAAAAATCGGTAAAAGTAAAATAACGTTTTATTTACTGCTTGAATTAATATTCAGTTATTCTTATAATAAATTTTAAAAAAGCATATACATTTTAAGAGGTTTTTTTTATTTAACCGTTAACTATTTCGGCACCTCGCCGTCTATTTTTAATATATATTATTTCCCTTATGTAATATATATGTTATATAGTTGTAAGCCAATTTACTGCAAATTAATGAAATTTAATAAAATATAAACTTACAAATTTTACGAAGTAGACATTTAAAAATATGACCCTACTTTTTAATCAGTCGTTCATCTTGACTGAAAAAAATATAAGAGTAAATTTGATTGTTATGGGTGACGATTCTCCACGAGCACCTAAATTCTATCCGTCTCTTTTACCAATCGGATGGATTCAGTCGCCGTGGAAGATCACTGATGGCCATCTATCGGATGTACTCGGTGAAGCTACGAAACGCTGGGACGACATGGAAGGTAGCAAAGAAGTTGGCGGGAGACAGATAATCTTGGAGGAGCAGTGTGGAAGGCATTTGCTCCGAATAAAAACTATTATGAAAAATGATGTTATTGTTGAAAATACTCACAGTCAACACAGCGATTTATTCAATTGCCACTCAGCCTACAATCAAATGTAAAACAACTCGAAATTCGACACGGTTTTTATTACTAGAATGACAGCGGTATACAGAAATCTGTTAGTAATAACATAATACAAAATATGCTGTTATGAGTGTCCTGGAGAATAACCCACCTGTGTCAGACACGTTCTAACCACCATGCCGTGCTATAATGAATTCGGGGGTTAATTAATATCACCTGGTCAACATCACTTCCAGTGGGAACGTTGGCCCCGTTGCGTCATAAAATGTAAATATTTTATCACATTAGCAGACTGCTAGTGCCTTCCGAGTCCGAGGTTGGAAGGCTAAATATGAAATGGTATACGCTTATGTTAATACGGACTCTCTGCAGCGTGTGCTATTTTCAAAGGAAGCGTTTATTTACAGTGATTCAGTAATTGTATTACTGTGGTTTGTGAACGACTGAATTAAAAAATTTGTTGTACACATCACGTCAAAGATTTTTTAATAACAAAATAAACATGTTTTCTTTGAAGGAAATACTTGTTGACTTTCCTCGAGATCACTTTCAGAAGAAAAAGTATGACAGACACCTATGCTCAAGATCATAAATATAATAAATTGAATTGATTTCAATTTTAATTTAACTTTACTAGAACATGAAATTTTACTATGTTAACCATGATGATTGCTAGACTAAAGCTCTAAATCAAAGAGCACATATGTCAACTGAAACGACAACAATCTTTTATACCATCAATTATATCAAATAACATCTGTTTTCATTCGGAAAGATTTCTTACCGTATTCACTCTCAGTGTACAGTATATGGACCCCTAATAAAGTGTACCTAATCAGATTCAACGACAACTGTTTGTTACCAAGTACCTTACTTCTGTTTTTATGATTGGAAGGATAATAGGGGATTTTAGACACCGGTAAAACATAGTCATTCTCAAAATCAGAAAGTGACAGGTCGTATAATAATTCAATGACTTAGTTTCATAGTGCTACAACTAGACTTTGGTAGTTTTGAGATATGGGCTGACTTAAGTTTTGATACATCTAAACTGAGCTTTAAAAAAGTGATCATTATTTTCACATTTATTGAAACGTTGACAAAATCATAAGATGTGTTTCGAGTTGTGTTTATATGAAACTGAGAGAAGATTGTTTTTATCTACATATTTATTTCCATATGCAAACATCTCTCAACAGAGAGAATACTAGTAATTTATTCCAGTTAAGCTCTTGTTAAGATATAGAATAATGGTATGGTAAATAAAATGGGTAATACCTATAACTGAAAAAATAAAATTATGACTTATCATTTTATGGATTGAGGATGAATATATATTACTTGATGTTGACGTAAAAGCCATCAACTCTTTCGTCTTATACGTATTTTTTATTTACGCTTATTTAAAATAAACAGTACCTTATTTTATAACTTTTACCAATTATTTTCTCCAAATAATTTGTTGGAGTTTTCGTAGCTTATTTCTGAAAACTGTAACGGTATTGTAGTCGTTAGTATCCCTCTTTGATCGTTTGCCATGTGTTCACTCTTACAAGTATAGGCTCTTCATGAAGACATCGATTTTGGCAGTAAAGCAATTCGTTCAAGTGCAACCGGCAGGAAGAAAGATTCTATTAAGAACCACTCAAGTAGAAACTTTGCATTGTGGCGTTAATAACAAGTCAAGTGAAAGCGTACAGAACAGGGATACAGCACTAACATAAATGAAAATCTACAAACAGCTTATTTTATATAATATGGACAGTATTTATAAATAGTCAGCATCCATTGCTCAGTATACTATATTCAATATAATATTTGGTCAGAGACTGATACTGGTTACTCAATACTGATATTGAGTTTTTTTTTGTTATAACATTAAAATTTAATATAATAATTGCCAACCCATATAAAATGACCAAACCGCTGATATTCGTCACTTTCTGGAACCAATGTATTGCGTAAAAAAAGGATTGTGTGTACATTATGATATTTTACAAGCTAATTTCGTTTAATTATTTTTCTCTTCTTCCTTAGTGTTATAAGAGTGAACCATGGTCGTCAAAATCAATCCTTCCTTCTACTCAGTAATCTGTTTTCTTTATTTCTTGAAAGTCTTGTGAATATGGTCATCCAACAAATTCGCAGGTTTCTAACTTCCTTTAAGAGCAGAAAAAATGAAACGTTTTGGAGACTTGCATCCATTCATGAACACACACACGTTGATTTTTGACATATCTAAAATATGTTAATCTCATAGTTATACTGCACCACTATTTGTCAAATCTTTTACTCAAATTGAGTCATTGGAATTCATTATACTCGTTCAGGCATCTGAGTCATACGCTAGAACTGATCTTATAGTGTTTTGTAAAGACAAACATTCCTAGTTTGTGATAAGCTGGAGAGCTTGAATTGATTAAACAGTCCACATAAGCATATATTGCCGCATTCGAGTAACTCATCGACCGTTTCAATGACTTCATTTTTCTAATCTTCATCTAAAAAAGAATTTAGTTTTACAATAATACACATTGTTTATTAACAGAAAGTTGTTTTGAATTCAAACTTAACGTTATAAATATCACCGGCTAAAATAATTTGACTGTAAAGTTTTCCTAACGTAATTAATAATCCGCTCTTGCAAGTTTTCTTCAGTTAATATCACGACTAACATTTTTGAAGTGTGTTCACCTAAGTACAAGATCGTGTATGATATGACCATTGCTTTGAATTTGTCTCAGGACATCTGGCTACGCAAATAATGTACATTCAACGTAAACTTTTAGTGAACTGACAAAGTTTCACTCTACAAACAACACAGTTTGTTATTTCGACTAGTTTTATGCAGTTCAATATTAAACTTATACTCAATACTAAACATTTTCAATTAATATGATATTTCAATATGTTAACTTCAACTCTCATTTAAACTTGTAAAATTGTTACATGAAATATTAATTTATGAAAACGAAGTTATATTATATTTTAATCACTTTGCATATTCCAAGGAAAGTTTTGATTGTTTGAGAATTTATAGCGGTAGAGAAGTATTTATAAAAGCTACTGGCTTTTAATAATAAAAAAACAGACAATTAATGTGACATCAATTCTTTTCAACCAAAAACTAACTCGTGAAATTAAAGTGTTATTTTGGCTTATCTACCCCATAACGATACCCTATTATACCTGAAATTTTTTCATGAAGTGGTATTACTGATACACAAGTCATAAGGGGGATTCCAACGTCATTAATTACCGTTGGGTACTATCCATAGGGTGTATTCAGAGGAACTGCCGTTGAATGCTGACATGTCATGGGAGAAAGTATGTAAAGCGATCGACGGGTGACAGGAAATCCTGAAGACGCTGTTTGATGGCTACAATAAACGCTCCACACAGTGAGAGCTGTGTAAAAGTATATACAGTCCAAGAACGAGATTCATTTTTTTTGTATAAAAAATATTTTTTTCAAATAATGGAAAAGCTTTGCTTCTTACGAGACTTTCTAAAATAATAAAAATATATGTCAATACCTCAGTTCTAATGTGAAGCAAATGTCATTCATTAGCTGTTTTAAGTTGAGTCGAAATTTTGTGAACGGCAGTGGTAATTATTTTTTTAAGTCCAATCTGTAACAACTATAAACACCTTTTGAACAACTCTGAAAAGAATATTATAAATGTTTATTATTATCTTAAACCATGTTTTCTGAGTTGTTTCACGTTGAAAACAACGTGAAGTTCAGGGCCAAGGTTGTATGATAAATTTCAATCAAAAATCTAGATAAACGAGGTAAAAATTTTAACATACGACTAAATATTAAGACGAAATGGGATATTCAAATTTTTTAAATTAATACATTGAAAAAAAGTACAATTTATCAACCCCTGGCTTTAAGTTAAGGATATAAATATCGGCGGCATTTGGGAATCAGTGTGTTATAAAATTTGAGCAGTTAAATCGATAAAGGCTGTAATTCAACAATATTTCATTGATATTAGGCAAAAATTGTACAAATAAAATTTGTTACTCATTAAACACACTACTACCAAATTTGTCAGTATTCTTTTTTATCGTCGGTATACTGACAGAAAACTTTAAGCCAAAAATTGGGTGTTTTGAGCAATGGGTACATATCGATAGATTTAAACACGCTCTATTATCTGAAAAAACAAGTAAACATTTATTTATTTTGCTATTTAAAGAAGTATTGCGAACTAAGTCATTTTTGTTAGCAGTTATTACTGGCAGAAACCTGTTAATAACTTAAACCACCCAAAGACCATTCGACGACTGAACGTTTTCGAGCTGTAAACATTTTGGACAATTGATGTTTATTCATTTTTCGTATTGCTACGCCCTACGGCCACGCTACATTTCAGTTCGCTTCATAATATTCGAAAAAGTCGATTATCTTAAAACAAACTTTTTTGCAGAATACCGATGATAATCTTCCGTCGTTATACAGAGACATTTGAATAATAATCTGTTTGATCTTAGTCTTAATAGATTCCAATTTTAGCTATTGTACTCCTTGCAATTGTTTAAGATTTTCTCCAACCCTCAATTGATGCAATGTTCTTTAGACCGTTTTTCCTATAAGAATAATACAATATAAGTGGTATCATTAGATGAAATCATATATTACCAAGAGTTTTATATTTATTTCCTCTTTACATACTTGAAGTTTATAGAAAATATAACTTAACTATAAGTTGACTATAAATATAATAATCAGCTTAATGTTTCAATAAATATAACTAGTTATATAAACCTTGATTTCAATGATATTATGTCATGAACAATGTACTTTATAACTTTTTATGTTATGTTTTATATTTTATTAAGCAATGCAATGGACACGAAGAATAAATACGACTTTATACTTTTAGTTTAGGTATGTAAATTGATCCATGTACTGTGATGTACTGATGATCGAGTATTTGGAAATTATGTTATAATTAAAAACATTTTTTTTCACTGGAAAATATGACCGGTATCCTCTTAATGAATAGTCTCTCAAGTACATAAATAAAGTATTTTGTCATGTCAATACAGTATATAAGATCGATTCAGAAAAGTAATTGTTAATATAAAATTTAAATTGATAAATTCGATGTCATTAGTTATGCGTCCAAAAATCATCATTAAACTTTACCATAATACTGTTTGACTTAGTATCGAAATTAATTATAAAACAAAATTTCCGAAAACCTTTGAAAGCATTTGTAATAAATGTAAAACTTGCGAAACAGTCGTAATAACCTATTTTCATTTCATTATGAGTGATATTAAAAAACTACAAGCAATCAACATTTTTTATTCAAAACATTTAAGTTAATTTTTTAAAGTATCTGACTAATCAACGTTAGCATTTGTATCTAGAAAAACTCTGTAAACATTATGCAAAAGCTTACATAGCGCTAAAGAGTTTCACTAGAATTTTACCGTTGTTCTTTTGAAAAAGTTTCATGGATGGACATGGAAAAATACCTGTTTTACACATGCATCTGTATAACCAATACGTGCAAGTACTCATAGTGCATTAGGTTGTACTAAAGCTCAAAGTGAAAACGTTCAAACACACTTTTTCTTTTGATCATGTTGATAAGCTCTTGTAAAGCTGTCAGTAAATTGTTCTTTTTGCATGCCCTGTAAGCTTTTAAAAGCATAGATGTAAAAATTGCAAATACTCAAAAGAATAAATGGTTAATTCAACACTGTTTTCTCCACTATTTACTGAGGTATTATAATGTCAATGTATCAGCTGATTTGAGTATTTTTAGTCGTAGTGGGAAACAAGTATGTAGATATTCACACTGTGAGTAATTTTACGAACAATGTGATCACTTGAATGCTGCTGTCTATTAAAGTGTCTTTGCTGTCAGAAAAACATTAAAAAGAAATAATATAAGATATGATAGCTGTCATTATAAAAATGTACGAAATATATTTGAAATTGGAATATGGCTGGAAATAAACATGTCGAAAATTCATATTGAGGATTAATTCCAAACAACTTAACTTTATGTTAACTGGCAAAATAAGTATTCATATTATATTTATTATAAATTATTAATTAATACATGCCGTTTAAATTGGTTAATAAATAAATAATGATAATCGTGCTCTATGGTTCAGAGATAGAATAGCTTCGTGATTCGTGCTCGTAGCAAAACACGAAAAAAAATATGGAAAAGGCAAACACACAAAAAAGCAACAGGACATGTTAGATAAGTGCGCCAAACATACCGTGGAGATGAATGTTTGGAAAACAAAGGTAATGGTGATTGATGATATCTGAAGGAAAAAGCGGCGCGCGGCTTGTATGCTTAATGTATTTATAGCAGACGCCGTGTGCCTTTTGGACTCTGAGCACAAAAACAATTATATCGAAAAAATATCGAGGTTTTAGTGTTATTCAAAACATAATTTATTTATATTTCATATTTGTAATATTATATTCTATAGTCGCTCAATACGTCCGCCATTTTATTTGTTTTGCCACATTGTGACATTCCCATCAAATAAAACGGTAACTGATTTTTAATAATTTTTCAGAAAACTATTTTTTTCTGCTAACGATTTATTTTTATAAAACCAGATCCATAGTAGAGTGGTCAACTCGACTAGTTTTCGATTTCGGTGCTTACGGGCTCAAACTCTAGTTCGGACAGTTTCATAAATTTATTTTTTATTTCAGTTCATGCATGAATGTCTGTGATGTCGAAAATTGTAATGCGGGGCGTAGCAAGAGCGATTAGCAAGTCACTAGCTCTGTGCTAGTCCTACATTTCTATCTATAACTTATTTTTAAAACGAGAGGTTATTAAAATCAGTTACAATCGATTATTGTAGAAGATATACTGTTGAGATAAACTTTTTATGAGTATATATGCTCTATATTGGGAGCAGACGTAGGAAAAAAAGTCATTTTTCAAAAGTTTTTTTTCATTTTTGATCGACAATTTTTTAAGCTCATTTTTATCTCTCTTACAAAATCACCGGAAGTTACTACTAGACTCGTTAATGTAAAAGATATCTTTTATTAAAAAAAAACAATTGTGACTTAAAGTATAAATAAAGTATAATTTAACTAAAAAAAATCATCACCCATTGTAAAACTGTTTTCCATAGTGAGTAGAGATTGAATTTAAAAAATTGAACTTCAAATCAATTATTGAATTTGTTTGAAAAATTTTAAAGGGAGTTTTTTGAAAATCAATCAGGATATCAATTATTCATTACAATTTTTAATTAAAAAACGAAATGTAAGTAATAAAGTTGTAAGCCTATAATTTTTTATGGTTACACAAATTATTATTTATTGGCTTTATGCAAACTTTTTTTCTGTTGTAAAAATTAAATATAATCACTCAAAGATGTGACTCAAAAATGCAAAACAAGTGTCATAATGAATAACACAACTAGTGGAGTAACAAAGATATCAATTTTAATTTTCAAGCGTAATGACATGGCATGTTTTCCTTCCATTTGTATGTATGCAGCTTTATTATTTTGCTTACGTGTGTTGACCGACCGAAACAAAACAAAGCAAAGAAAGGTGAAATAAATGGGTGAGCCTTACAAGTATGGTTGTTCAGGTGGAAAGATGGCCGGGAAAATAGGAAGCAATAAAGATATGGAGGAGAAACATGCAAACCTGCTCATCTACAACAATACTACATAAATAACAACTTCAAATAAATTACCGGGTCATCATTTCTCAAGCATTGAAATAATTATTAATACCGGTGAACAACAAGAATTCTGGGGAAGATTTTTTCGTGTATTTCGGTGCCGTATTTTGTAGATTTTCACTATTTATTATGGCTATTATTATGATAACCTCCATAAATTAGAATGATCATTTGAATCAAATACATGGATACGATAAGAATACACAATGTTGTTATAAAATAAATAAGTCGAGAAATCGCATTCGAATATAAAAAATATTTAAATTCAAAAACAAAAAAATAGTTCAGTTAAAAACATGTTTGTCGGGTCCATGTGGCAGTGGTCAACGTCTTTGGCTTCTTTGACAGATCTCACGGGTTAGAGTTACAGTACGAACAGCATTTTTCGATTTGTTGATTTATCGATTTTTGATTGAAGGCGTGGGTATTTGCCATGTCATAAAATTCCTTCTCGCCATTCCAATTCGAAAAATAACTGTCCTTGCCCTATCCTTCTATCCCTAATAATCTCTTCAAAAAGAGAAGTTGACTAACTGGCTAACAGACAACTCTTGTAGAAAAACTTCTGTTGAGATGCCTCCATAGGAGGCCATATGATCCACATTATAAGTAGACAGTGATTTAAGAATATCCTTACAAACTGATTGATGTTATTGATCACAGTTTCAATGGCAATATTAGCATGTTAAATGTTCAAATAATGTTATATACATAGCACCATTTTTTTAGAAGTAAATTTTTAAATTTTAATAAATCTTTCATTTGTTGAAAATAAAAAGGTTCATGTTAAATATCTAATTGCCACTTTAATTCAATTTAATAATAAATTATACTTTAAGGATTATTATTTTTTTGTAACAAAGTGATACTTATAATATCACAACACTTCATAAATATTTCAATGACGACGTAAACAACATAGAAATTCAAATTTTAATTATTTTGATTCTGTGCTCTTCCATAAGTTTTGTCGATAACAACCCGGGTTTCGCCTTTCGGCATCTTTAGATTTTTTCAAGTCCACGAATGTACTTGAACTGACTCCCAGGTCGTTATCGACAAAACTTATGGAAGAGTACAGAACTAAAATAATTCAAATTTGATATTGAAGATCCATCAAGCGGCTTTAATTCACATTTAAAAAAATGATAATAAATATTTCTAAGATTTAATACACATTAACTGGAAAATATAATGATAAAATATTTTCAGACATTATAATAGTGTTTCTATCACAATAGAGTGCCTACTCTTTAATATTAGAGATGTATATATTTTAGCTAAAAATAAGTCTTGTAAATACTTTTTTGTCGTATTACCTAAATAGATTGAAATGTTGCCCATTCTGTCCGCTGTCAATCACAGACGAGTAGAAAACAAGAGTTTAATTTCGTTTTTGGATAAGGGTATATTAAGAGTCTAGTACCTACTAGTTAGTTAACAACTTTACGAGAGAATTTAGGTACTTAAGCTGTTTCGTTTCACATTCAAGCGATAAATACGGAGCGAAAATTTTATTATTAATATACTTAAGCTGTCTTTTCTTTTCATGATTATAGTATTAATGTTTAATAATACATTAAACAAGATAACTGTGTGATTATTCGTAAGCTTTTTGCATATTGTATGATGTATAATATATGCGATGTTTGTGATGGCAATCTTTAGAAAGGGAATGTTAAATTATATTCTAGCAACACTGCTTAAAATTTTCCTTCCAAATTTAAAATTTTACAATGCAACGTCAGTAAAATATGAGCAAATTTTGTTGATTGGTGACATTCAGAATGAATTGAATTTGCTGTATTCATTTCAATGTTCGGAGACGCGTTTTTTTATCATTATATTATCGAAGGTAAATAAAATTATTCTTCAGATACTTTATTGCGCATATTGATGCTAATAATATTTCCATACAATGTTGTAGGAATGATCAATAATACCGAATCAGACGAAGAGCTCTCGGCTATTTTGTAATGTGTTTTGCGACTGATACAAAACAAAATGTGATTATTGTATTGACTTGAATTTTTTACGCTTTTTACATCAAATATAATTGAATTTCAATTGGCGACAGCCGACAACTAACAGACTTCAGTAAAATATTCTTATTGAAAAACTATTCATTGAAATTGCATCATGAGAATAAAAAAGGATCTTTTATTAAATAAAATCAACCATTCAAACTTTGAATTGATTATTTGAAAAAAAAAACATAAAATCAATTGAAAGATTTAATTTTTTTTAAAAACTTGGTTATTTTTTTATCAAGACAAGTAGCTGTTATATGAAAGCATTTGTAACTTTATTTAAGCATTCTAATACAGGACTGAATTCGTGTAACACCGCCTTTGAAATAACTTGTTTTTTTGTCATTTTTAAATTATAATTATAACGGTGATCCACGAGCCATACCTAAATTAACTCTGCTCGAGCGATCGGAACGAAAATGCCCGACCCGCGTTCTTCCTTCCAGGTGATTCCAGACGAAAGATTCGATAATGTGATTTGGCCATCATAAAAAGCGGCTTGCTCATCGCGACAAGCTTCCGTGTATTTACATTTACATAACAACAAGCCCATAAAGAATTCCTTTGATGCCTTAAATGAGTGCTCTTCCTCTACGTTGGGCACACGTCAGCAATGTGGGCAATACGCCGTGTGAACTATTTCGATAAACACCCTTCGGATTTGTCGCAAACGTATGTGAAAAATTCCTTTGCCTTACAAATAGATTATTAAACAAACACCACGTAAACATTCAACCCTTGCAAGCTGATTCATAATTAATTATCTATGTTTTTTTTTATTTTCGGTTTTTTTGTTCGGATTATTCCATTGCTCCGGCACACATTTTTTTATCCATGCCCGCTCGCAATGCAGAGCATGTGGTCTCCTAATGGAGGTATCTCAACATAACTGTTTTTTACTCAGTCGCTCAACCTTTCTTTTTCTAAGGAGAGTAGTAAGAATAGAACGATAATTTTAGAACAGAATTAGAGGTTACCTAATCGCTCTCGCTACGCCCAATTATTGAAGAATTGGGAGTGTGGGAGGAAGGTTTTAGACATCACAAATACCCATGCCTTCGAACAGAAATCGTTTAATCAATATAAAAAATGCTGTTTGTGCTGGGACTCAAACCCGTGAGATCTGATACGGAAACCAACAACGCTAACCGACCCGATGAAAAGAACCCGACAAATATAACATGTTTTCTGAACCGTAAATAGCTAGCGAATGCGACGCACTTTTGCTCAACTTGACACACAAAAAGTATATTTATTTTTAAAATTAATAAAAGTATAATGCCACGTGTCCGTTGTGTGTATTCAATTATATTGTCTTACATATTTTTGTGTTGAATAGGGCAACATTTTGCCTACTTAAATAGGAATGACACGCACCACGAGTTAAAGAAAATTGCTAACTTTAGCAAAATGTAGGCATATGTATTATTGATATATGAATATATTATGCTATTAATAAATATTTGTAACCCAAGTACCTAAAATATTCAAATTATTTAATTGAATCTAGACCAGAGGTTTTAATTTTCATATACTATAATGGGTTGATTATTCCAAACTCTTTTTCCAAACACTTGCGTATAATTTTTTGATCAAGCCAAAAACCCGCATCAGAGTAGCCATAAGGCCGCAGGTTCCCTCCACTGATCTAGACAAATAGACTATTTGGACCCAAATGTTTCATTAGATACTAGATTTTATTTTTGTTATTTCCCCACGACGACTCGTGTATAAATATGCAATCAATGTTTCATGACCGCTTTTCACATCACTATCGTCATAAAAAAGGAGTCTACCCAAACATTTGTGTCTCGGCCAGAGTTACACAGTACATTTTTGCAAATAAATTAAATAACAATTAAATAAAAGTATTTTTCATACAAAAAATAATGCTCCAGCTCAGTGCGTCGGGCAGTTCTATTCAGTTGTACGGTTAAATGTTTAAAGTCCTGAATAAACACTTTCATAAATTGATTTTTGAATTGATGTGTCAATTTGTATCCAAATGCTTGAACATCTGTGATGCTTTCATATCTCCCTCCCCAGTCAAATACTGAAACGATTTACCAGTTGAAAAGTTTTTTTTCCTTAATCCTCATGTATCATATAACGGAGCCGCGTCTCTGTTAAAACCGAAAATCCGTTATATATATTGCTCAAATATGTATAAGAGCACAGACGGTACAACTTTTGTATGACTTCTAGTTTTTGATAAAGTAATAAACGCATTCATTCATTAATAGGTGACTTGCCGTTCAACTTCGCTTAGCTTACGAGCAGGGCGATAGCATGACTCGAATGCAGTTATGAAAGAAATACGTAGACAATTGTTTATAAGAGATGACACTTGAATTTTAACTCGTAGAACATGAACATAATGCTTGGAAATTTTCCCCAATTGATAAGGTATATTATATGTATTATTTATAATGAGGTTTTATTGTATTACTTTTTTTGAAGAGAAACGTTATTAACTAATCAAAAAAATTCTCTATTGAAATTCAATTCGCATATATTCAAGTTTAAAATAATATATACCCACTCGATACGCGATATTCTATATTGAAGTTATATTGTATTACTTTTTTTGAAAAGAAACGTTATTAACTGATCAAAAAAATTCTATATTGAAATTCAATTCGCATGTATTCAAGTTTAAAATAATATATACCCACGCTGAGTATTTTTAAATTCGTCTAATGCCAATCGATACGCGATATTCTATAAAGCATAAAATTACTAACCCCTTGGTAGCAGTAGGCCTAAAATATCTTTTTGATCATTCATCCATCCGAAAATTGGACGTAGGGCGTGCAGCCCAATGGCAACCGCAAGCCGTACCTGATAATCGCTCACTGAGCTGGACGATCGTTTGCCTATCAACTCTATTTATATCCCCTCAAAATGATGGAGTTATCTTTGATGACCTTTTGTTTTAGAGGATTATGTCAAACGGATGGTGAAATCTCTACTGTGGCAACTGTGAATGGATCTTCATCAGTAGCGTCATTGAATCGCTCAAATCTTAAATCATTAAATTATGTAGGCTTATCTCACTAACCGACCTTTTAGATTATAATATATCTGTTAGTATTAACAGAACCGCTTGCGCCGATTATTAGGACGAGTAGTTTATAACCTGTAGCTCACGACCCCTGGGGTTAGGGAGGATTTACAGGGGTAATCTAAAAGTTGTGAATGTATATAAATTTAGCTTAATTAAATAAAATGGTTACATTTTTTTAGGCGTCTAAATTAAACCACAAAAATATAAAATGAAGTAGAAAAATAGTATTTATGTTAAGCGTAACACAGAATAAAACATACCAACAACTATACAATTCGTGCCTATCTAGAAAAACACGATTAATCAGTTTTTTTTTTTCTTTAAGACGTCCATCTCACTCGGTTGTTGTGGTGCTAAAGATTTGAGTACATAACCACATATTGAGAAGCTTGAGATCAAGAACGTTCAAATCAGTTTGGAAAAAAATTAGATTAAGTCATAATATTGAAGTACTGTTTCAAAAGAACAGAATTTAATTTTCATGTATATGATTTTTCAATGTTTTGATTTTTTTCCCGATCTTTAAAACAGTTTGTAGAGCTATATTTTCATGTATGTATTAGAAAGCAACTGCTGGTCTTTTCTCATTTATTTTGAATTTTTCTTTTTTTTAATATAACCTTAAATGAGAAAATGCATAGATTTTTCAATTAAAGCTCAATTATAATTAACTTTGCTGGCTTAAACGCAAATGACTCGGATAAAATAAAATAACTGATTACCTTTTTGCAATATTTAATGATGCTCACTTGGATCTCAGCGGTTCTTTTTAAATGCGATAGCTATAAAAATGCTCTCGTTAGGAAATACATAATTCAATACTAGATCATGTAAAAGTAGTTTCTATCAATTCAATAACTGTAGAGGGTAAAACAGTTTCCCTCTGAATAGGGCATATCGTGAGTTTTGCACTTGGCAGATAGTTATGCTGAGGAGTACTCCCATTTCCCTCATTTTTTGAAGAACACGGCCTCATTACATGTGCCTGTCGGCCATTTGCGGTTATTTAAGAGTGCGGGATTACTAACGACCCACTTCTGAACTCAGTTTTCCGTACCAACACACGAATTCTTGATATCTCTCTGCTTCTTTAGAAATTGTACCAACAAAATAATAATAAAAATAAAATAAAACACCTGTGGGTGGAATTGTATTCGTATGTATTTGGTATGTATGTCTACTTATACGTATCACAAATTTATTGAATGGCTCGCATTTAGTTGCTACAACTCCATTTAAATTTAGTTAAATAAATAGCAAAAAAGCCATCAAGTATATTTGATTATTTTTGTAGAATTCAAAATCGATGCGGTTCTTAATATATACACAGCACACAATTTGAATCATTTGAAACATTTTTTCAACGAATAATTTAGACTGGTTTTGTTAAACGAACTTGAGATTAAACAGTTTTATAAAAAAAATACTTTATTTTATGGTATTGTTATAAAATGCTCAATAGTAAATAAAACGCTCAATAGTAAGTAAAAAAAGTTATTGAAAAAACTGCTAAATTATTTTCCCATTGTGTTTCATAATATTGTATCAATATCAATGCAAAATCACTGTATTTATTTTAAAAAATAAATTATTTTTGCTGTTGCACCCTATTGCAAACATTCAATGTGTCCACGCAATTCCGGTATCTAAGGATGTTAAATTTATTGTGCTCATAAAAAGTAAACAATGTCGTGTGTAGAATATTAAAAGATATAAATTGAAGATATTTTAATATATTCTTAATATTTTTAAAAAGCATCTATCTATTACCGATTCATTCAATGACCCGATTTAAAAAAAAATGGTTGAAATAAAATTGTCTATGGTGACGACGTTTTAAAAAAAGTAATTGCATTCTCAGACGAAATTCTTTATTGCAGCCAATGCTGATAAATATTACTATCGAACTAAAAGAAAATTCTGTCAGGTGCAGAAGGTAAAGTAGCAGTCTGCAGTTATTGAAACTGATAATGTCACAAAAATTTTCTTTACGATCTTGATATTATCGGTCGAAATAGTTTGTTCACAATAGGGAAAGAAGAGCACTTGTTCAAGATGTTCAATTTCGAATTTCATGCTCAGATTGTAATTTTTTCTCAGCGTGAAAACTATAAATATAATATTTATACAATTATTTTATTATATATTTGCTATTTAGCCGAATTTCGGTTGCCCATTTAAAATCGTGACTTTTCAAATGATTTTTTTTTTGATAGATGATTGGAATTGTGCCCAAAGGCTCGTAGGGTTGTAACTTTTTAATCCTTTTGGTGGTGCCTAAAACGTGTAGAACGTGTAAAATTTGTAGACAGATCGGTTATCGTATATTATTAAACACATACTTAGTAAACTTTGGATTTTTTATCGTTATCCGTAAATTTTCTTTATAACATTTATCATCAGTGTCAAATTTTATTTTATTTTGTTATAATAAATAACCAAATCTATAACTGCTTAATTGATTAATTTATATTTTTTTATCATCTTTGTTAATAAAATAAAAAGTTAACGAAATGAATTTTATTTCATAAATACCACCAAAAGAAAACGTTTTTCTGATCTCCTGTAAAGTTGTATAAACGAACAAGACATACTATGGCGCAATTTTCTCGTGTTATTAATATATGTTTAAAGCTACTAATAAAATAATTGACAAATATGACTAAAGAACTCTTCAGTTTAATAATTCGTCGCTGGCAAAGTTTCTTGACACTTCGGTAAATATGCTTTGTCGTTATTTCATATTCAACGGGATTCGTAATGATTGTTAAATACAGACGAAAATTTGTACATTTGAGATGAAATGTTAAAGCACTGATAGAGATTTCATACAAAAGGAAATTTTAAATAACTTCATTGTATTTAATACAAAAAAGTAAATGTTTGGATTATCTTCAATTAACATCTGAATGTCTTTGCTTTAAGGCACACATTCTCTCGGCTTGCAAATATTTTTTCGATTTATTATATTTTCATCAATACAGATAATCTTATTAAATCGGTAAACACGTGAGTGTTCTCAAGCGCTCCAAAAATCACGTGAATAACGTTGGTTGATGTGGTTCTCCGAATGATAACCTTATTGTTGTGTTATTCAACGACCACGCCATTACATAATTAGTGGAAGTAAAGTTATGTGATTTAATTTAAACGACTTGATATTTCATCTTAATTGTTAACTGTATATGAAAATAGTGGTACATTAACTGTTTGACGATCAGTGATTTTTTTATTATAATATACAATATATTACGTCAGTTCACCTTTTATAAACAAGAGTGAACTTTAATAAGCAACCATCAAGATAGAAAAATGGTACGATCTTTATGAAAGTACCTACCACTACGCCATAGCCATATAGAAAAAAAATAGTGGAATCAAATCCCATTTGGAAATCTGTACCGTCTTCTTTTTTCTTGTGAATCATATTTATTAAAGTTCGTTAGGGGCATTGCTACGTTTTTCTGATGTCAACTCATGTCAAATTGTGTGCTCAAATGTTTAAAATATATTGCGATTGTATTTCACTTTTTATTAAACATTTTGACATAATTTAATAAGCACAGTGCTCTGACTGATAGAAATAAATTCCAAATTGAGTAATAACAATATCGGCAAAAACTCCTCTAACTCGATTACTGTATATATTTTCCTTTGCTAATCATATTTCCGGTGACATTTTTCCGGTGAAGTTTCCGAACTGAAGCCTCAGTTATGATATGATTAATTTTAGTATTTATTACCTTCTCGTCCAGTGAGTTTTCCACCTCTTCGTTCAACTGCCTCTCCTATCTAGAAAATATTTGCTTTTTTGTTTATCAAATTTAAAAATATGTCAAGTATGAACTGGCTTTATTCCGAGGATTTGAAAAGCTCGCTTCCGTCTTTGATAATCAGACAATAGATTTATATAATAGGGAAACCACTTCACAAGTTTTCATTTTATAATTTTTCACAAATTCAAACAATATTTCGTCGCTCTCCTGTCTCTATTTTGTACTTTTTCTCGAGTGTCTCATTCAAACTTTAATCAAATTATAAAATTTTATAATCACTACTCTCTCAGTTTTGCTTTTTTGGTAGGGATGATATAAAATGGGGAATGATGTTATATTACAAAAAAAAAACAAATAAGCCGTCACTCTTTTTTCACTTTTTTTTATCTCAAATAAATCATAAATTAAAGTGCATCGATATAAAAAATAACGCAATATAAAGTTGCATCTATTATGAATTGTTCATAATTTGTTTTACGATTTTCGGTTCGCTTCTTTGTCACAATTGCATTAAATGACTATATTTTGTTATGTAAAATAATGTGTCAACTTTTTATTAAATAAAAAAGAGCTTTACAAATAAAAATAAGCACAATGCTTAACTTAATTAATATATAACGTAAAATAGTTTTCTAGTTTAGAACATCATTTATTATGACCGTTTTGGGACATGAACCTAGACTGGTCGAATTTTTAGGTTAAAGCTTCTATACCACGCAAGTGACTATTTATAATTAAAGTTAAGCCAGAAAATTGACAAATACATACTATATCGTCAAATGAGAGCTGTACTGGGACACGTCAAAAATATAATATTAAGTTGCTTTGCAATGTTGTGCCATATTTTAAGACGTGTTAAAGTAAAAATATATGTTTCTTTTTAAGACCACACTACACTACTTTCTCACCACAGCACTAACATTATTGTAGGAAAAATAATCTTTCTAGTAACAGGAAAAAACACCATTTTTTATATGTGCTTCTCAGTACAGTTCCCAGGCGACGATATTTTCTCTTTATACATAGTCACTCGTAATTTTGAATGTGTTGACTCTTAAGTTAAATGTCTGATTCTTACATTTTTATTTTCATAAAGGACGAACGTAAGTAAATGATTTAATTACTCGTAAACTGAGTTCTTACAGAAGTGGGCAAGATCATTATGGTGTAAAAATATAATATCACAAGCGCTTATGAAAACGGATAAATACTTCAATCACTATGAAGAAGCCTTAAGCGTTTGACCACCAACTTCTGCGGTTGTCCCGATCGGTTCGTCGAATAATAACCACGTAATACAATGCTAAAACTAAACATCGCATTCTATCCTATACTCAAGCTACAATCACGTGAATTCAGGCTTAATGATTTAAATAAAATATAAAGTCACATGTTATAACATTCATTACAACGTATGACATAATTATAATAATTATATGGCATATCTTTGACAAATAAAAAATGAAATAGCGCTATAGCACAACTCTTAAAACGTTTACATAATTATGATCGTTAAGGAAACCATAATAATTTCAATTACCATCACCATGACTACATAGTAAAATTTTGTTGAAAGTAAAATCAAAAGTGGTTCAAATTGAAATTCAATTATACCGTAGTAATTTGAAATGTATGGAAACTATTTTAGCTTGTTTATACATGATGTTTTAAGGGTAAGCGAAAGACATATATTAAAAATCAAAACAATCGTAGAAAAAATATAAAACATAATAATCATATTGGATTCTTTGAGAAAAATGGGTTTTGACTCCAAATTTGTCAGAATTTACGACATTCTTTATTTTTGTGAAATGTTTTTAAGTCTCATATTTAACAATATTACTTAGGATGTTGACATATTCCATGTGTACGTGGGTGAGTTTCGACGAATGTTATTTTTTATGTATTAAAGTAGAGATTGTAGGAACTTACTCCTAGTTGACTTTCTTGCTAATATTATTTTTTTCTACTGCTTTTAATATTAAATTGTATTGTGTTTTTTCTTCGTTGTAAACGTCTTAAATTAATGGGGCCATTAGAGGTGAAGTGAGCCAACTAGTAAAATTGTAAAACTTTTTCTTGAACTTTCAACTACTATCACGTCGTTACTTGGTGCTTTGATAAAAAAAAAATACGAATATACCACTATTGCAATGGGTAACAACTGAGGTTACTTCACTTTTGCGATACTTTAAGAAGTTTAGAATTTATACAACGCATCTAACTTATTTTTTTCTAAAATACCACCTGGCTCACCTAACCTCTAATGGGTCCATTTATAATTTGACAATCTTATACAATGTAAAATATAATAAAATTTGATAATAATAAATAAAACAATATATCCAGTATGCCTGATGTAAAACATGTTATGTAAACAGATGATGGTATCTGTAAGCTGAAAGTGTCAAACAACGACAAAATTTTATCTATGATTCGAATCATTTATAAAATATCAACTTCTTTGTGTGTATGTTCCATTTTTAACCTCTATCATGTAGTTTTATTATTTTTCCATATCGCATAGATTTTCACAAGAATACCTGAATCATGTTTAAATTACTCAAGGACATATCCCGGAAATTCAGACGTCCGGTAAGTCACTGTCTTTAAATTGATAGCCTTATATTTGTTTCCTCTTAAATAAATCGTTCAGTAATACCTGAATATGTTTAAACATATTTTATATTGTAATTCAGGAAATATGTCATCCACCTGACAGGCGCGCGACCCCACAAGTATGCAAGCACTCGCACTTCAATATCACGGCAAGAAATCTCATTAAGTACGCACAACGCAGACTAATTGCCATTTTCTTTAATTGATCGTGCAGATGGCGGAATTATAAATACTCACCTACCATCGTCTCGGCATTGGCGAAATGGTTCCGATAATTTATTACGGCGGCAGGTGTCGTACCGAAACATGCCGTTTCGAGTACTTACCGTCGAGGCACTTGCGCGATTTCAAATTATCGATATTTCGAAATAATACCACATTCGTGCTTCTGCATAAAAGATACTGCACACCGAAAAAGTATACTTTTCACTGTATACAGCTATCTCAATGGAGTAAGGGGAATATGGTGGAAATCATTGCAGACTGCCATTAGACAAAAAACTGTAAATATTGTTAAATTGTCGTCACATTAGTTTATGTTAGAGTATCCACGAAGATGTCTAAGTCAAACTATCCAAGTCTTGACGGAGGCATTCTGATTTATCGATCATCTTAATAGGTGTTAAAAAATACTACGAAATCAAATATAATTAATTACACTGAAGATTCGACAATAAGTTCCAAGTGCCAAAATTATATTTTTTAGCTATGCGGTTGCTTCAAAGTATTTAAATTATATTTCAGTGAAGTCTATGTATCATACAAAATATTTTTAAAAGTTTTGTTTTTTCAAACACACTTACTTATATATAAATAAAACAATCCAAAAAAACACCTTAGTCGATAGAAGCGTTCGTTGAAAAATCTAAATTGGAGCTAAATATCCGATTACATGTAAATGTTCGCGCTTTTTCAGGTTTAATAACCAAATAATTAAAAAATGACACAAAAAAATGCTAATGACATAAACTTTCAAAGAATTAAACAAAATCATGTATTTTCTTTGTTATTTCGAGAATATTTTTTAATGTCCTACTTCTGAACCCGATCTAAGTACTTAATCTGTAAACACCTGTTGATAAATTGTATAAATGTCGGCACATCTCAAAACAGTTTATTTTGAGCTGTCAGGCTTATGAAATAAACGATCGATATATGGATTGTACCATAAATTTGTCCACAACTACATACTATATAATATGTTGACAGGATTTTAGGGGATTAGAGCAGTGTTTGTAAGATGGGTGGCGATGCGGAAATCCAAATGGGTATGTGTATCATTACGTATTCTGATGATGAAATCAGCCTTCTTATAAAGCGGGCGCGTTCGTTTCTTTGCGTTAGATTATCCAAGTGCCTCTACAATGTTAAAAGTGAAATTTTAATTGACCCTTAGATTTTAGTGAAGATGAAATAAATCCAGTACATGTATGAAATATAAAGAATACAGTTATTTTAAAATTGCATTTAAAATAGGGCTTGTTTTGAATAATTTTAGAGTGGCAAATGAGGCGATAGTTTCAAAAAGGTCAAGAAACACTGACCTGGGGCAAGGGTGTCAAAAATGGCATATTTCCCAAATTTAATCAAAAATAACGTTTTTTTTTAACTATATATCAACTGCAATAAACGTTTTATCACTAAACTTGAATTTCTGTCATTTAGTTCAAAGAGCAGCAATTAACTGTTTTAACCAGAAATAAATTGTACAAATTATTGTAGATAATATAGAATTCAGACTATGCATAGGTGCTTTGTTTTTATTTTTTTTTTCACGATTAAATTTAAAAATAAAAAAGAAAAAGAGAAGAAAAGAGGATTGTTTTAATCCATCTGTGCTCTCAATGTGGAACATATGTCCTCTCAATGGAAGAACGCAACATTTTTTAACTATGAAATTATCTTTATAATTGCTTTTTACTCAGTAAGTAGAGGAGCTTTTTACTCAGTAAGGTGGAGTAGGGAAACAAATGAAAGTGCTAGAACAGGAATAATAGTTTGCTTATCATTCACGCTACACTTTTTTATTGGAATAGTGGGGGGGGGGGGGATTTTTATAATTATTAGAAAATCGATTTAAAAATGTTGTTCGTACAGGGATTCGATCCTGTGAGATCTGGCATGGAAACCAACGACATTAACCACTGTGCCAAGAACCTACACACATATATGTATATATATATATATATATATTCAATTTAATTTTAGTCATGGTAATTCTGTATGAAAACCAAACTCGTTTACGCAATATCAAACATAAATATTATATAACATTGAATAATTTTTATTCGCTTATATTAACTATATAATTATGAGTAGATAATAGTAGATATTTTTTCGTTTCAATATAAATATATTACTGTCCATTTACGTGAAAACCGTGATGGGCAGGTTAGTAGTATAGTGATATGGCAGACAGAGGCAAAGTAAAACTGTCGATTTCCAACTACAAGCCTCACTTGTCGGTTGTCTTGTCGACAGCTTATCACGATACTCTGGCGCCCTACTGCCCACTTCACCATATCTACCCTTTGATCGCGTATTCCCAATATGTAACTCAATTGCAGTGTTTCAAAACACACTATAAAGCATTTAAAACAATATGTTCGTGCTAATCACTGTTATTAAATTATCATTTCAGGCAAACACAGCGAATTGGTTATAACTTTTTTCCTTTAGCATTGCCGCAAAATGTTTTTGGTATTATAATAAACTGTTCTAAAATACTTACTTTCAAATGTAATTTCCATTCTGGGAAAATGCCATAAATAGCTGTAATGATCCACAATACTTATTTTGGAACGTATTTAATAAAGAAGTTATAGATTTCTTCTCAAAATATTATCTACAGTATTGATTGTCTATAGCAGGGGTGGGGAACCTTTTTCATTTCAAAAAGCCTCATTACTTTATCTTTAACATATAAGGCCGCAGTAAAGACATGTTTTCACCGCCCCCCTCTTTTTTCGACTGTTGAACATATAATGGGTTGATTACGTTATTTTTCCAAACGCTTTCGTATAATTTTCAAAGTCAAAAGGACGCATTTAAGTAGCCAAAAGGCCGCAGGTTCCCCTCCACTGGTCTACAGCCTACACTCTACATCAAGGGTAGGTAAATTTGTTTTTTCAACACTTTGTGTAAAAAGGGCTTTTATTCAAATGTGATAAAATATAATATATGAAAAAACATTGAAATTATTACGCATTGTATTTAAGTGCTGAAAATTGTTATAACTGTTACATACAGGTATAGAATATATTTTTAGAAGCATTGAGTAACAACCACATGGTAAATTACAAACACCTACTTTTATGTATATTTTACAGTCAAAGTATGCACTCAGTCAATGTATAAATCAAATATTTCATGTATGTATTGTCCATTCCAGCCAATACACTATACACGAAATAGCAAATTAATACTACGCAACTGCCTCCACCGTTTCTCGTGGCGTTAAGAACGTTATGCGTTGTTCAGTTTTGTGCTAGGATTATCTCGAAAACAATTGATCAAGACTTGGTACTACTCAAACATATTATAGTTAAATTGTTCACAAACTTTAAAATAATCACACTCAAAGTGTTACCAGCCACTCTCCACTGCTGTGCGCGCGCAATCACATATTTGTTGAATATTTCTGACATCTGAAAATTTCAACGTCTTGTTGTCATACTCGTCCTCTTTCTACTCAACATATTTTTTCTAGCCTAACCCGTAATGACATTTCTACTTTGACTAGCGCTTGTCAATATAGCCTTTGTCATTTCTATTCTGGGTAGCGCTAGCTTAATTTATTATTTATAAATTTACTTAATTCATGTATGTACTATTTAAGATGAATTGTTATTATGTAAGCTTTTACTCACACTTCTAGTCAATGTAAGAATTGACTAGTATTAATATTTATTTTAAAAAAAATTAAAAGTACATTATATGACATTACAGCTGATGCCAATTCGCCATGCGCTTGACAAATATAATTAAAATAAAAAAACAGTACATAATTCATCAAAATCAAGAATTAAAAAAGTAAAATCAAATAAACAGTTCACAAATACTATCACTGAAAATGTCGACTTCTTTAGGAAATGAGTTGATCAGTCGAACAGCCCTTGGAACTGGCGACTCATACATTCTACGCGAGGAACAAGTTCCTACTAGTGATTGTATACATTGGCGAGATTTCATACTTTTAATATGGCATATATATTAGGTCAAATTTCGCTTGGCAAGAAAAAAATATCAGCCGTTGACCATGAGTAATAAAATACGTAACAACAATTCTTATCATCATCATGGGAACAGGAACCAGTAGTGGCTATTGGTCTCCGGCTATCCCTACCTTGTATGGCGGTTTTGCACTTAACCCATTAACGCCCAAAAGAAAACCACGTTTTATGTTATTTATTGAAAGTTTATGAGAAAATACAAACACTAGAAAAAAAAAAAAACAATTTGCATCGGACTTAATCGATACAAAGGCTTCTTCGAGTCTTGTATAGTTATTTTGTCTCGTAAAAACGTGATGGGTTGCCATTGTAGTCTTTACAAGAACTGAATTATTACACTTTTCGTGCACTACATCAAAATCAAAACGAAAAGACTAGCGCAGTTTTGATGGTTAAACGCCCATTGTACTCGCTTGAGTACAGTGCAGTAAAATGCAACATAGCAGACGGTAGATGAAAAATATTGTCATAATGAAAAGACATTATGCTTAAGTAGAGCCTAAGTATACATAATAATGAGAAACAATTAAAAATGTATTATTTCAAATATCTCACCAAAATCATCTTGTTTTAAACCAATATTTCGAAGATAAATTAATAATATTTATCTACGCATTTTCACCAAATTGTATTTTTTACAGTTCACTACTACTATATAGTTTCATAATAGGCTATTACTTTTGAAATAAACAAAGATATAATACACCATATCAGGCTTGGAATAGGTGTACTCAAGGGAGTACAGTGGGCGGTAATGGGTTAATACCACTTAACTAAATTATACACATCAGGTGGTATTTATTTTTGTTTAAATCATTTTAATTGGAGGGATAAATATTGTTATTCTAAGATTCATTAAGGCTTGGCGAAAAAGGTTGTGCGATATACGAGGGAAATTATATAAGGATGACAATAACGAATCGAGGACTTGGATGAATAATAAGGCCGAATGGGCGGTAATTATCTTGAATGAGAAACGGTTGATAACCTCAAGAAGGAAAGCAAGCTTATATTTCGGTGTCGTTCACCGGGATATATTTTAAGGGTGAAATATTTATAACGGAGAAACAAATATTATATTTACCACAATATTTTTAACTTAATTATCTCCACATTATTTGAATTACATTTGGACACATAAATAATTTTTCTAACATATAAAAAAGAGAAAGACCAGGCAGCACCCTGTTACGTCAGTGTGTTGGCCGCCGGTCGATGTGGCATTGGATCAATTCACCCCTTGTATATGCAGGGGCGGTTATATGAAATAATTAATATTCAAATATAACATTTATACCATTCACTCTTTTTAAATTCTTCATTTATTTACAAATAAAAAAAACTTTATTTTTGACTTCGTTTATTAACAAATGCACAGTTTTTATTTTATTTTTTGTATTGATAATTTTTCATTTGTGTATCGCTAAAGATAATTTTTATAAATATTACGTAAACATATCACTTTCTTATAAAAGTATGTAAGTTATTTTTTTATAGAATTACTCACGTGCATAAATGTCTTCCAGTTTGGTAAATGGCCCGCCGAGTCTAAAAATTTTACAAACTGGGCATTTCCAAAAAAAGTTTGCCGAACCCTGGAATAATTAGTAAGGAATTAGCATACCAATCACATTCAAACAATCAAATTCAGCGATTGAAATTGTATTTTCATAAATTTGCAAGTCATCATTAGTTATCATAGTTTTAATTTCGTGTTTTAACAAAATGAAATGTATAAGAAACTTTTAATAGTTTTGGTAGAACACTCAATTGTTTGGATTTATTAAAATTCAATTTTATTCGTACTTTTTTAAAACATTAAATAGTTTGTTTACTGTTAGTAGCTGTTTGAAATAAATCCCAAATTAAGTTGAATATTAACCATTACAAGAATAGTTTAAGCCATTATTAGTGCAATGTTGCCAATACACTAGCTGGCCACTGTAGCACAGCTGATGATTACTAGTACCATAAAAGAGGCATCAATTGTGAAGTAATTTATTAAAATGCATTTTTTGATGTACGTATTTAAAAACAAATACTCGATTAACGCTTTTTTCAGACCAATAAGAACAACGCAAATAATAACTTAAATTCTCTCCCTCGTGAGCATGAATATTAAATGCATATGATTTGGTTCAGGTATCGGCAAACCGTGGCTTTTTGCCGTTTGCGACTCTTAAAAAAATAACTCTTGAACCTATCACTTTTTTTATCATAAAAAATCATTTATTTTTTGCATATTTATGGCTGTCTGATACTTTTGCTGTCCTGATTTCTTGACAACTTGGATCTTTTCACTTGAAATTTTTCCGACAACTGACTTAGCTCAACCATTCAATGCAATTAATTAATTAACATTTTATTATTTCACGTATCTTGTTAAGCAAAAAATTATGAAAACTGGAATCCATTGTAGATTTAATTGATGGTTTATGCATCATTTGACGGTAATCTATCAGCAAGTGTGTCACTCGTCTGGTTGAGAAACATTTCTTAAAGTCTCTAGTCAACCATAATTAAATATTGTGACGGGTTGATTCTTCCCGTGTAATGTCGCCAATACTTGCGACTGTCGCTTAAACATGGCATCGGCGCAGTGGGCTTTTCAGGTATGCACAATATTAATATCCGCCCTCCTGGAATGCTAAAAGGGATGTGGAAATGGAATTCTGCTATGACTGATTTCCATCAGACTGTCTCTAGAATACATCCTGTGAAGAAACATACCTCGCCGGGGAATTTCTAAAATATATATTGTTTTGTATGCATCAGAAATGGCTGTTCCGTAATATACGGGGGTGTTATTTATGTAGAGATAACGAGGGAAAACCTTGAAGCATATATTTTAAAATAATAGAACCATGCGCTGCCAGCACTTCAGTAAAAAAAATAATCAACAAAATATGTTTGTTACTCTGAAAGCCATAAACCAAAACTATTTGAATTATTTTGACATTTAAACTTCAGTGTATAAGTTATGTCTTTGATTATATTAGTACTGAGATTGAATCGTTGGTGAAACTGCACGATCGTACTTAAACCAAGAGTCAATTACAACAACTATGTACTGTCATAATTTGGTATACAGTCTGCTTTAGAATGCATGTTTATTGTGTGTACATTAATAATGTTATGTGTACTATTCCGTACGTAACATTGTTTTGCAGCTAGATATATGTTATTACCAGCTCGGACGCTTTGAAGCAATTTAGTAAGCGAGCGAGGAGGAATGATTGAACTAATGTTATTTATACCTAATGGGTTTGCAGGTTGGCTCTTCAAAAGTTAATGTAATACATCTTGCATGCATGCATAAAGTTAGCTAAGTTGGTATGAAAATATTTAGAATGATTCATACCAAATACACCTCAACTTTACAGAACCGCAATTTGAGAGATTGGGAGTTTTCAATCGATTAACCGAATATAAAATACTCAACCGCCGAAACCGGAATAAATTGTACAATTGCTAATCAACCCGATTCTCTTTTTGTCAACATGCTTAAAAAAAGTAACAACTATTTTTTTTGTGTAACACGGATTGAAAAACGAAAAAGAATAAAAACACTTACGTATTTATTTATTAAAAAATGCGTTGCACTGTCGCTTATATATTTATAATAACGTTAAAATAAAAAATAAATGACATTCATATTATTCAAAATACTCTTGAAGATATCTCTCCATTAAATATTTGAAACAACGAGAGAGATTTTTCGTCAGCGAAAACAGTAGTAAAATCAAATAGAGACACGTAATTAATATATTTATCTATGTATGTATGTAACATTTAATTTAAATCGAAAAATATGTAGTTTTATTACTTTTTTATGGTATGTAATGTATCTTGTGTTTAAAATATTTTTTTCAGAGATCTTTATAGTTTTTCATATTTTGAGTTGTTTTAAGTTTATGAAATTCATTTATCATTTTTGTAAGGGCACCATATATTTTTTTCACGTTAATTTTTGGAATGTATCTCTCATGCAAAATGTGGGTCTAATAATCGAAATTTTAAGCTAAATTTTCAATACATGCCATAACCAGACAATATTTATTTCTAAAGAGAAAAGATGAGTACAGAATTTTAAATATAACGAATAACCAATAGAAGGATTAGAGCAACATCTGTTTAAATACTGCCAACTTGTTATACTTTTGATGAATTCGTAACATTGTCAAAAATATTGTTTTATATAAAATTAAAACTTAAAGCTTTATCAATTAACTAATTTGGTCCACGCTATCTATTTTAATTTTAAATTAATATTACTTCATTATAACTCAACTTTTTGACAATTATATAAATCTAAAATACGCGCTTAATGGCGGTGGCTGTCTACTTTAGTTTGAAATTATATTTTCATTTTAATAATTTATTAAAAACATATATTTTGTATATCTCTCCTAATAACGGTAGTAACTAAGCAGGCATTTTTAAATGCTTAAAAAGTTATTTAATTAAAAAACACTTACTTAATTATTATATAATAAAATTTTATCAAAGTAAAGAAAATACGTAAAAATATATTACATTTAATCTCCGCACGTTTCTTTCTCGTACAATTTAATAAAGTTATTAAAAAGAGCAATCAATACAACAATTAACGACTCGAATAGTATTCATTATGTAAAAACATCTGATTGTAAGATGAGATAAAAGATACGTCAAAAGTATTATTGTACCGTGTAACAATTTTTTGCGCCTACGCCGACGAAGCTTTGAGCAAAATACTTGTTTTCGTACCTAAATAAAATACTACAAGAAAATATCAATGTGTAGAAAAGCAGCAGCAGTATAGTGCAGGGGTATATAATCAATCGATTTTCAATACCCGTATACGATATCGATATTTCCAGAGTCAATACTCGATCATTTAATAAGAAACTAAAATTTTGAACTGAATTTCTGAGCCACGATTAAATTGACATTCACTTGGTAGAACTCCTAGTATGTTGGATTAAAAAAATATGTTGAGTAAATGGATTAGTGCAATTTTAAAATCATCGATATTTTTCCAGATATATCTCATTTACCAATATTAGAAGATTTAGAGACGCCTAATAGCCAAAATATTGAGATTTTTTTTCAATATTGTACAGAAGTGTTTCGATAATAATTATTTGACACAATTTTAAATATTTTTCTTGAATGTACGAGCCGAAAATGATTTCTTACAAGACAGGCTCGCTACTTAATGAAGGGTCGTATTCGAGCACTTCTTACCTACACGATAAAATACATAATTAAATATAAATATATAAATTGGTATGGAAATTAAATGGAATAAACCTAATTAAGACATGACAAATAAACATTTATTATATTATAGTTAATACATGTTTAAAATAAAAACTTGAACTTGACTTGGGGTAAAAAAAAAAGCTTGACTTTATAATATGGTAAGTCGGGCTTATGGCGCAGCGGTCAACGTTGTAGGCTTTCATGCCGGATCTCACGGGTTCAAGTCACAGTTTCACAGAATAGCATTTTTTTCGATCAATTTATCAATTTCTGTTCGAAGACATTGGTGCTTGTGATGTATAAAAAATCTATTTCACCTTTCCGATCCTTCAATAACTGGAAAAAGCGAGAGCGATTAGTTAACTACTAGTCTTTTCCTAGCCTTAACATTCTATCCCTACTACTTTAAATAAGAGAGGTTGAGTGATTGAGTAACAAGCCGTTCTCGTATAAAAACTTATGTTGAGATATATGGCCTCCACCAAGAAGCCATATGCTAAATATTGGGAGCGGACATGAATTAAAAAAAAATATTTAATTATTATTGATTAAATTACAAATTTAGGCTTTTTAAATTTAATATTTTACTACTCACATACACTAGAACAATCGTGGAGACCCCGCGGTCTTTTGTTTTGATCGGCCAGTTCAGCAAATTTTTGTAAATTTCTGAGAATTTGGATTCGAAAGTTTTTGGAAGAGCTAAAAAAAAAGCTCCCACGCTGGTAATTCGGGCAAAGAATCCCTAGTCAATTACCTGTCATTGTTTACTGCGGCCTTATATTGCATCAGAAAAATGAATGTGCCCTTAAGAAAAGAAAAGGTTCTCCACCCCTGCACTAGAATATATATTTTTCGAATTTTAAAAATTTATAGTAAGTTGTTTGTATTGATTTTACGAAATCATGAATAATGTCATTGAATTGGTATTTCAGTGTATTATCTAATATTCTTCCAAAAATATTTCAGATGAATTCAATGAAGTATCTTGCCGTATTACTCAACTTTGTACTGTGTACATTTTATAGCAGAATACAAGTTACTCTGGTTAGCTAGCATCCCTATCATAATACCTATCGAATCTTAGTTACACCTGTCAACGCGTGTTCACAATTCAGCCGGTCTACTTATAGATATTCGTCCAGGTATTTTGGGAAGGCAGCCAGGCGCTGGTCTTCTCTTCGTGTCACATTTTGTTAGGCGATCAAATACTTCTTCGGCTGCGACAATAGAAACTTCGCTAAGAATTTTTGCGGTGTATTTTTAAACTAAGATCGACGATCGACCGCGGCACACTACCGATCTCACTCTGTACAAGCGTCTGCCGTTTATTTTTATTTTTTTCTCATTGATTAAATTAATTTATTACCACGCAATCACATAGAAAAATGTGTAATTGATATTCATAAATACTAAAATTCTTTGACATAAATATAACAAAAAAAAATGAAACCTTAATGTACATTTTTTAGACGCACGTTTTCTGACAGTTTTATGACAGTTTTCTGACAGAGTTCGATTAAAACAAATTTCACGAATACACACCGCCCATCCAAAAATATTTTTAACTGTATAACAGATAAAAAACGTATTAACCAAACTCATGTGAAATATTTCCGGAAAAATCGTTGTTCGCTGAGGATATTTAACAATGTTTCAATAGTAATAAAAATTTAAAAGATCCTATCAAGGTAGCACAATTCATTTATGGCCTTTATTTAAAGCACACAGCAGGCGTTTTTCATAATTAAGAAGTCATTAAGAATCATCAAATATTGGGTCTAGATTCACCATATATCTAAAGTAGTAAAACGTTAACGAAAAATTAAATAAACACAGACAAATGTTTGCTGGTGTGTGTGGAAATAACAATATACTCTTTATCAGTTCGGAACAATTATCGTTCGAGAAAATGTGTGCAATTGGTATACAAATCATCATAGCTTAATTTAAAACTATGATTATATAGTTATTATGGCCACTTGATAAAAAAAATATGGTTTGATAAATACTGGCGCTTATTTTTTTATTACCAACGCGCGTGGTATTTTTTAATGTCAAGAAAATAAACAAATCGTTTAACATCACCTCGAGAAGAAGAAACAATATGCCTCTCGTGTCCTCATGTTTTTTTTGTATTTGGCATTTTCAAGAGTTGAACATGGAACATTTTGATCGTGTGAATTCGCACTCAACGTATTTAAAACTTCCCCGTGTTTCGTTTATAAAGATGTTCGCACTAAATCCGGAGAATTCAGACTCGAACGGTGTGCCTTTACCAGAATTTGTATACCAAAGAAGGAAAAGATGAAATTAACAAAGTCTTATTATTTTAAGATTCTTTACCGCCGTTTTCTAGTTGTGATTGGTGTTATAATGCTCGAAGATATTATTAACATTCATTTAGATACAAATTCATATTATTGAAAGCTTACTAGCAAAACACGCTTCTACAAAGAAAAAAAACATTTTTTTTTTGTTTTTAAATAATTTTTAGATCCTAAGACGATTATTTACCTAAGAATCTAGTGCAACTATTTTAACCCGTGTTTTATAAAATATCTATAGTACATATATAATAGCCATTGTATTTTTGTCGCTTGCCAAAAATAAATTAATTATATTGCTGTCAAAAAGTTCATTAACCGAAAAAACGTTTTTAAGATCCGCGAAGAGATTGTTTTACTTTCTGTGGTAGCTTTCGTTTTTGGCACGGGCTATCATGTCAAAATTTGATACTGATTTTAATAATATTTACTTAATGCTGGCTTATAAAATTAAATACTCAAAATGTAAGATACAAAATAATGTTACAGTTTAAAAAAAATCACGTTAAGGTCAGCTGTCGCATTAAAAAACAACTAGCTGTAAGCCCGTTGCCCAGCAACGTGAGATTTTTGTTGCATTTTAAAGTAGTCAGAAAATTTACTGGCGTGAAAAATAAATTACAAACCTATTTATTGAATAAGCCAGAAATTCTGATAGTAAAAGAAATATATATCGGGGCTTATATCGACAGCCCTGCCCTGCAGTATTTAAATTGTATATTATTTAATTTTTCGAATAATGTTTAAGTTTGCTAACAACCATTTTTCGTAATAGAAAAAATAGACCTCGGGGCATATATCGATCATAAAGTTGACACATTCATACAAACCGTCACTTTTGCAACACTTAAATCATCATTTTCCAAGCTTTGTATATGTGTGACAAAACACTTTTTGAATGTTTGCTCCTCATATATAGATATGATAAGTACATTATTTGTATCTCTTTTTATGCTAAATTCTGTAAACATTTCGTTCTCAATGTATTTTCATAAATAAAAACTGAAATTTTAGAAACAAATGGTTTGTTTCACTACTCGTTTCTTTTTTATTTAAAATGTGTTTTCTTTTTTGTCAATAATCTTTCGATTATCATTTATAATATACTTTGGTTTGACTTTTTGTGTCATATCGTTTAACACAAATCCAAATTATAATATCAACAAAAACTTCCGTGCTGGGATTCGAGTCTGGTGTCGCCGAAACCGAATAGAACAACCGACTTAAAGCTCTGACCACTTTGATACAAGACCGCCGACCGGCATTAATTATTATTTACATCTTATTCAAAAGACTTTATAATTGATAAAATTTGATGTAATACTGCGTTTTAAAGCTTTTACTTGCATTGTGTTTGCGACTCTGGTCATATTGTGATATACGCCCGTCTTGAATTAAACAGAAAATACGACGTCATTTACCCTCTCCTAAGTATTCGAAACAAAGAATATTCCAATCCACAGAAGCATGCGTCTTTCAGAAATAACACTCCGTTCAAACGCGAGAAAAAAATAATCAATTATTCCCGTGTTGCTATAACGCCAGTCGGAAAAGAATAAAAAACGTCCTCTTTATCTTGACTGTGTTCTCGTCTGGACAATTGAATGCTAATACTATTCCTGTCGGATCTTTAACGACTATTTGAAACAGTGCCAAACGAATTACAAGATTAGGACGATGCTATCAAGAAACAATTAATTTTGCAACGGCACAGACTGTTTTCTCCAATCGAAAATGTTTCCTTTTGTGTGGAGTTAGCGTCATTGATCCCTTCGGCAACAACATATACATTTAACCAGTCGTAGAGCTTATTACACTTACGTATTTACTTACAACATAATACGAATAACAATACAGTATGTACTGGATATAATCTATTACTTACAAGTCCTCAAATTAAATGATTATAATATTTCGATGAAATGACCAAGGTTTTACAACAGTGTACACTCGGGCCAACACGGTAATTACACAACAGGATTATAGATTATATATATCAGGCATGAGCAACCTTTCCTAGGTATGGGGCCAAATTATCATTCTGTCTCCGAGTCAAGGGCCGGACCAAATTATTAAACATAATAAAGTAATATTTAATTAAATAAAACACTTTGCTACTTCTTATATATTTTTTTATTTATATAATGAACGGCATAATATTAATACAACATACTGATTACAAAATTTAGTGTGAAGATTGGCCTTGAACTTGAATTACGAGACTAGTAATATTGATTCCCTGGAACTATTAATTTATTTTTCTATTACTTCGCCGAAATGAATCAGGGCCGGACAAAATAACTCGGCGGGCCGGTGGTTGCCCATATATGACATATATCGATATAGCACGGTTGATAAAAAGTTTAAATGTGTCATATACTTTTATAACACGGCTGTAGAATAAAGCTTTAAACAAATATGACATGTAATTTTCAAACACTTATTTGGATCATGCTATTCATTATTTTTTATATAAAAGGAATTTAAAAATTCAAAAAAGAATGACAAAAGTGCTTGACCAATAACCATGATATATAATATATTATTCATATTTACGTACGCTAAAAGTAGGCAATCGCTTATTATGGAGTTTTTAAATGTTAAATTCCAAATTATTGAAGAGTTTTCCGGTAAAAACAAACAACTGATTAAACCGATCTTGAAACGGAATCGAAAAAATAGTATTGTAAGTAAATGATTGATATATTTTGAATATTTTTTTTTATTGTCTGTATTTGTTGTGGAACGAAAGAATATAATAAAATTTCTATATTTTAATAGAACTCAAACCCTTATTGTGTATAAACGTCGAACCCTATTTAACACGGATTTGTGTTTTTGTTTGACCATGCTTATTATTTTGGTACAGGTTGTTTTAAAGATTATCTTGAAGACTTTTGGTGAGTAAATTGTTTATTATTGTAAAATATAGTGACACTCACTATATAGCCGCCTTAAAAATTTTCGAATACTTTGGCAACTCTTTGAATATTTGTATGAACGTAAACAGAAATGTACTCCCGCAATTATCTTGAGCTTAAATAATGCCGAAATGCCGATGCTCTAATCCAGTGTCTGTCAAACTTTTTACTTCACGGCACACTGGTGAATGGGACTAGTACCGCGGGATACCAAATAAAAATGCTTTAAAAAGGAAATTTACCTTTAAAAAATAAAATGTGTCGCATTGACCACTGTGTATGAACGTGACATTTTTTTTGTTGAATGTGTAGATGTTAAATTTATTTATTTTTGATGAAAATTCAAATGAATAGGCATTATTCAAAATTAATGTTTTTAAGGCTTCCTCCACCGCGGCACACCTAAGACTTCTTGCGGCACACAGTTTGGCAGACACTGCTCTAATCCATTAAATCAAATACGATTTTTTATAAGGAAGTATTTCAGTCGAAGGTTATTACTATTTTAAATTAAGACCCAATGGTTATGTATTTATTACCACTAAATATCAAAATATTAGGTCAAAGCAGTGATGTGCTGCTATGGGTCAACATCGACTCTGTCGAGCCGGTTGCTAAAATAGTTTTAATTCGGAGAGCTGGTTCTTAAAATACAGTATTTTATTATAATCGTAATTGCGAGATTGAATTTTTACACGGTCACAATACTTGATCCGATATGGATAAAAAAAAACTTGTGGCCGTTTTGTGGCATATTTTGTTTGCATATTAAAATATTATTGATACAATTGCAATAAGCTCTGCAGAAACATAACGAGGATTTTCGTTAATGAATACTATTTGTTTAGAATAAAGGGCAAATTTAAGAATTCGACATAAATCAGACTTAATGACCATTAATGTGATAAGTTTGCTACTGACTTCATAAGATTTCACACCACACCGTTCGTTAAATAATGGCTCAGAAGTCACTATCACACAGCATATGATAGACGACCCGTCACGGTTGAAGTTTCGAATGAAAATCAAAACGCTATTTGGAATGAATTTATGTAATGTAAATTAATAGTTTTGTGATGTGTGAACATTTTTTTTTAATTTGAAAAAAAAATGTATTAAAATTGGGGGTTGGTGTTTGCCAAGTTGCGAGCCGGTTGGTAGAATTTTAGCAGCACATCACTGAGTCAAAGTGATGAAAACTAAAAATTATTTGTCTTTTGAACTATTCTATTTTGATTAAAAATTCAGCAATAAGCTCCGCCAAATCATTTTTTCAACAGTAGTTTACAGGAATAACGAAATAGATACGCCCCGTAAAACGAGCACTTCTCATATTTCTAGCATAATAATTTTCCCTCATACCATTTTCTCGATTAAAAATTTCAAATTTTTAGATGCCTGCTTTACCGACAAGCAATTTTAGTTCACATTGTTATCACGATATTCTCTGCTTTATCTGTTGCCCGCGATTTGTCTCTGCCCGCTGCAGTTAACCATAGACACGGATGTAGGGATAGACGCTTAAATTTTACAAGAAGCGTACTGTGATAGTGATGCGTAGTTTTAAAAATAAATAATAGAATATTTCTGAAACTAATGTATTTTTTAGCATTGTTATGGTATTAACGTATGCCAATGTTGTTGGGTGTAATATTATTCATGTCATTATTTACTAATATTATACATTAAAAGTGACTGAACAAGATCGATATTTAGCGTCTGTCCGCCATGAGGCAGTCCTATTAGGTTATGTTACCGTTTACAATCAGAGTTCAAATAACGGTGCCGGATCTCATCTTACACATCCTTGTGTAGTTAAATAAACGGTAGACGACTGATCGGTGACAATCTGGTTATACGGGTCTTAACCGCAGTGAATAATTGATTCATATCAAATGATCTCGTACGCGCCGCCGACTCGCCGCTGTCAACTCTAAACATAGTGCTGAAAGTATGAATAATTCATTTGTGTTTAAAAATGTGACATATTTAATAGTGCTTCCAGTTTTGTTTGCATATATCTGAGCCCCATTATCTTTCCCATCCTTCAGCTCACTCTCCGATCTCTGTCCTGTACAAACATTCTTCCCTAATTTTAATTAATTCCAATAATGTGTTCCAGCTTTCCCCTGCCTGCCGAGATCGGTCCACACGAGCCCTGCGTCTGTACCAGTAGATAGAGTGGAGTGCCCCTGAGTCCCTGGTCTTCATTAGCTTCCCCTTAAGCCGCCACCATTCCGCGTGACACGAGAGATAAATCATCCTCCAGCATGGATCTTGACACTAAACCCTCTCTCCACGAGGAGGACTCCAAAGTCACTCTCACAATAAGACTTATTATGCAAGGAAAGGTAAGACTTACACCTCCCTCCTAATTATTGCTTCAATTAATTCCTTGCTTATTACCCATTATTCCTTATTCTGTATATTATGACTTTTAATTAGAATCTTTATCCTAATCTTTTTTAGCTGTGTTCAATGTTAATTGACGCTTGGTTAGCAATATTTATGTTTTACATACAACACTGAAATATAAATATAATGAAATTGATATATTATATGTTTCATCTCGCTTATAATTATATGTAGCACTTAGAACCCAAACTCACATTTTGGATATTTGACATTTTTTAGTTAAGTATGCCAAATGAATCTAATGCAATACATGTATATAAAAATAGTTGTGTTCTAAAAAATACTTAAAACAATATTAAAACCACTGTCAAGATCACCATTGGTGTCGTACTCACAATTTAAAATTAATAAAAAGATGTCGAAATGAACCAATCAACGATCTGTATTTTTCATTAAAAAAAGTGTTACTTTAATAGTAATAGTAATAATTATAACGGTTTTTAAACTACATAAAATAGTGCCATGGATTTTTGCGATTTTATCATAACTCGATTTTCGTAAAATGTGAGCTATGATTTTAAGCTACTCATATATTCACGGAGGAAATTTTTATGAGGGTGTAATGCTATTTTATAATTTTTAACACGCTAAGATTTTTTTTCCTTAATATTAATTGTGATCAAACTTAAGTCTAAAAAGGCTAAAAGTCAACTGAAAAACGAATGTTGAAATTTATGAAACTACAAAACAGAAAAAAAACATAAAATTCTCACCAAGCATATTTTCACGGAATCTTTAAAACAGTTTTTTATTTATTTATTCCTCAAATTCCTTAATAATATATTCGTGCCATATTATATATTATATTCATTCAAAATATGCTGGTATTGACGATGTGAATTTTTTGGAATGCATCTATTATTTTCCTAGGTTATGTATCTTTTTTCATTTCTTGAAGTAAGTGTCGAAATATATATAATATATACTAAAAACTATATAAATTATATCGACTAATTCATCAGCTTTCTTTATTGTCTGATTTATTGCGAAAATCAAATCTGCAATAAATGTTTCTAAATAAAAGCGTTGTTTTTACCAGCATTAAATATGTTTTCTTGTAGAAAAATGACAGACCCCAGATAAAGCATACACCAACTAAAATATATACCTAAATATTTAAAAAAAAAAATGCTTATTTACAATATAATGGTTTCAAATGCAACATTTGTATATTTTTAAAATTTACCATTACTAACCAGCCTACCAGTTTCTGAATACCTTTTTTTTTATTTATGTTTCACGTATAGTTAATATTTAAGGTACCATTGTGATATAGATTCTGTCCCATCCATTTTCGTTAGGTAATTGTACAATATACTTGGTAATCCAATGAAGAGTAAATCTAATTAGCAGTTCATATTCATAAGGCTGCCTGAGGTATCGAGTTTCTTTGAGCTGATTGCATTACATTTCCTGTCTGGGTATGATACGTTAGCATACAAATATGTCACAATTTTTTTTAAGCTGCATTCATTTTGTATGTTGATGCCACTACTTTTAAACTGGTTATCTATGTAGTAGTTATTTACATTTTACTTTTAATTAAATGCACCAACTGTTTTATTTCGGTAACAATATATTAGCATACTTTCGATGGATTCGGTGGCAACTTTGTGAATGTTCATTTTAATATAAAATAACTTAGATTATTCCACGTATTGTGCTACAAATTAAAAACAAGATCGTCTGAGGATGCCTCCGACAGAGGCGAAACACGTCACAGTTTGTAGCACAATACGTGAAATAATCTAATTTATTTTATATTAATATATTACCAATCAGTACGGTATATACTTAAGTTATTTTAATAACCATACAGTGTGATCGTAATATTTTTTTTTATGGTAACCTAAGGGCAAATAATCAAATATTTTACATATTGTGCTCTATGATGACATCATAATACAGAGAGCGGGCAAATCTGAAACTTAGTCGTCTCTATTTAAACATTAGAAAATATGAATTATCATCTTTTCTATTGTCTTGAGAAAATTAAACATTTCAAATTTGAAGCTGCTTTATGATCCACTGATTATGAGATCTGAGAGCATTTTCTTTTTCTTCCGTTAGTCGGTAACTGAAAAAATTTCCACTCCAGAATTAACATTCCTATTTGTTTCATAATGTATTCACAATGTTTCACAGATATAACACTTATTAGGTGATTTGATATTATCCAAGAGAGTGTTGAGAAATTGGTTTTAAAATTGAATCAATCAATTATTACAAAAACTTCAACTACATATGTTTCAGTGAAAATGCTATTTTTGCAATTTGGTGATCAAAAATCCTTCGTTTTAACTACAACTTGAATTATTGACCTCATAACATTCTTTCATCTTTACCATCTCTTGAAAGAGAACTACAGTAGTTGAACGTAGTTCCAAATTTTAGGGCACCCATTGCTATATATACACAATTTAAGCGAGGTGCGACAAAGAACTAGTTATAATTGAAAAATTTATATACCAACTGGTAGAAAATTTAATAACTTAATTTTTTGATACTTAATCCACCGATATTTTGTTTTAAAAATTTGGTTTAACATTTGAGTAGTGCATATTTATAAATAAAGTTTATGTGACGCCCTTTGTCAATTAGCTCTCAGTCTGTTCATAGAAGGCTAATAGGCAAGATAGTTACTGACCTAAAACTTTGATGGTGGACAGTGGTTATATAGTGTGAAGCCACTTGTCAGGACAAGCCAGCCAGCAGTAAGTTGAGCTATGTTCAACTTTATATGCTTACAGTCTTACTTGTTAATGCAATTAGATGTATTACCTTTAATGTACCATTTTCTGTACTAGCCTTTGTATACGCCTTATTCTAGCTCGCTTTTCCTCCTAAATAATTGTACGGCGAGAGAAAACTCTAGCTACAATGAACGACACTTCTGTATTTATCATTCGAGATAAGCTTTAATTGCCCAGTCATAAAATACTCTTATCGATCTGTGTAGAATGCATTTGCCGCAGAATTGTTCTCACTGCTGGCTTGTGTAATTAGGCATCGGAATTCAGCTCTGTTGCCAGAATATTTTTGATAAGAAACGTACTGTGCCAACTTACATAAACATATGTGCGCGCGCCTCTATTGACATAGTGTACTTCCTTGACTCACCAATTTTGTATGTCAGGTGACATACTATTTAGAAAATTAGATTACCAAAAAAATCAAAAATGTTTTACTTAGTTTTCATATGCTGGGACAGCTCAAATTGCTACCCTAAAGCAACAGTGGGATATGTTGAAAATATTAGTTTCAAGATAATTGAAATTTAATGTTTGTGTTCTACTTTTTAAATAGCGAATTATGGTTTTATCTAGTTTCTTTTACGGCTTATGATAAAAGATAATTTTTGATATTTCGTGTACTATGATCTGTATCTAGTTATTTTACTAATCTCGCTGATGCTTTGAAGTTATAGGGCAACATCAATAATTGTAAATGTAATATTTGTCTTTGAAAAGGGGCATTTTCTTTTTAAATTGAAATATTTCAGTGTTTCATTATAAAGATTTACCTTTCAGCAATCGAATGGCATACTTATCTTAAAATCGAATTTTTAAACATTATTTCACTATTGCTTTATGGTAGCGATTTGCTCAATGCTATTAATATTCTTTTTAAAGACCCATTGACAGCCTGGAGCGCAAAGCTCTTGTCTCGTTAAGTAATGAAAATATTGATGAAATAAAAAATTTATATAGAACACAACTATTTTTAATACACACGAATATCATAATATTACTCACAATCATTTGCAATTAATTATGTGGATTTTTGAGTGAAACAAAGAAATAAAATCATTTGCGTTTGATACTACGATGACAATAATATTTCTAAGGTCAATGAACCCACCATTACAATAAGTATATACTATACGCACAATAGTACCAATATCACAAACAATGAGTCATTCACAGTAGATGCAATTTTTTAAAACTACCAAGATTTCTTGTAAAATGCGTTAAAAAGTACGGTCATTGATGTCAAATTTCATATTGAAAGAATATTTTTTGTCTTTATCTAGGCACAACCATATTTACAATCAATAGTGTTGTATTAAACATTCAAGCTTTTTTCTTTTTTAAAACTATCTGAAATGAGTATATTGGTGTGACATCACTGGCATCTTTCACTCAGTATGTGTCACTGAATAGTATGTTTGTCTACCATGTGCTCCTTGAAAATTGCCTATATTCTAAGGAGCAAGCCTTTTTCAAAATTGCAGAAATAGCATTGAATTTATTTGTACCCATTGTACATTGCTACAAGACTGGTCCCGTAATATATATAATAATAAATAATTTTGTAATAGCTAGGTAACAAGTTTTTTTATTGTTGTTTATCTGGTTTGGAAAGCAAACTTGAAAAAAATGATTCTGATTATTTCGAACCAGTTATATCTGATAAACAAGAGTTATTAACCTTTTAAGACTGTCCAATTTATTGTAGCCATTTTTAATTTATTATTTTCTCTGTTTATTTCGCAGGAAGTTGGCAGTATTATCGGTAAAAAAGGAGAGATCATCAATAGGTTCCGTGAAGAGGTGACATTTTTTTTAATAATGTTAAAATTATCAAAAATAATTTTATTGTTAGTGCTCAATGATGAAAGCATAGCGCAGAAGGTGGACGTATTTGGGAATGATTTTATATTTTCTTTACTTTTACCGGCATTGAAAATTTTTCCAGATTGTCAATTCAGTTATTTGAAAATAGATTGTCACTTTCAAACGCGGAGCTGCCTTATGATCAATGATTATGAGATCTGAGAGCAAACTTTAACTACTCAATCAGATTCATTTTGATAATAATAAAAAGTTATTTTTAACTTAATCAAAAAATACACGTTTTTTAATTTTTTACCAATTTAAAAAAGTGTTCTGTAAAATATTTTTTTCTAGAAAAATAATTTTGCTAACGATGGTTGTGTAATTCTATTTTTCTAGTCGGGGGCTATGATCACAATTTCAGATGGATCCTGCCCAGAAAGAATCGTAACTGTCACAGGACGTACTAACGCCATATTTAAAGCTTTCACCCTCATTTGCAAGAAATTCGAAGAAGTAAGTGCATTGCTATTGTAACCATATATATATATATATATAGACTTTCATTCCCCTTTAAGTAGTGTGTTAATTTTTATTAAAATTAGGTTTTTTTTTAAATTTATATTGATTACTTTTACTGTTACTGCACACAAAAATATTCATAAAAAAATTGGTTATATGTAATTCTGGGAAGAATATGGTTTTCGTCTTTTAAATATTTTTCAAAAAGCTGTCACTTTCAATTCAGGCCTAGATCTTTTTGTGTTCATTTTTGGCCAGGTGGCTTTTTGGCGTTGATTCCAGGATGGGGTTCAAGGAAATATGGTATTTTACAGGCTACCAATCTGTTGACAGAATTCTTTTTTTCATTTGCAACAAATAATGTGACTACCAAAAATCATTGATAGATGTCTGTAGTATCCCACATCTGAAAAAATAATTATCAATCAAAAAATATCAGAATGGCAATAGATAAATAGATGACAAAATACTTGGACGTGTATGTGGTGTTACTAATTTAAGGGTTAATGGGTCTGAAATACAGCAGTAATGAAAATGTATCTTTTTCTGAATTATTGTAGTAAACTCCATTAGGCATTTAAATTAATTCCTGCTTGTTTGAAGAGTGTTCACGAATGTTGATTATCAAAGTTAATTAATTTATTGTTTGCAGTGGTGTTCACAATTTGGGGAACTAGCAGGAGGTGGTGGAGGAGGAGGCGGCTCGAGTGTACCTCGTCCACCAATCACATTACGGTTAATTGTTCCTGCAAGCCAATGCGGATCACTTATCGGAAAGGGAGGGTCAAAGATAAAGGAGATCAGAGAGATCACAGGAGCCAATATACAGGTTTAATGCTTATCACATTCTGTTATTATTATCAACTCTTTCTCTAACAGTGCATCATATGGATACCAGAAGTTGTCACATTGTGGTAGATTACATAAATTGACAGTGATTTGTCGCATTTTATTTATTATCGTCTCTGTGACTGTTAAAATCTTACTTGAACATACAGAAATCAAATCAGTGATAGAAATACACAGCTTGCAGACTTAGATTGGAAAGTAAGCTTCTAACTTAGAATAATTATCGAAGCATGGAATTTCAGATTCAGTGGAACCTCAATATAGCTAATCAATGTCGCTGAGGGGGTGTCCATTAAAACCCAAAGTCTGTCATACCAATGTAGTTTTTCTGAAGGCAGTTTTCTATAATAAAATAAAAAATATAATAATGGTAGCATTACAGTAATGTTTGATTTTAATTTACAATATAAACTAACTGAACGGAGGGTAAATAAATCAAACTGCTGTGCGAATCAGTGGCCATTGTTACAAATGTCAGTGCTATGTTCAGTTTATGGGCAGGATGGCATTATAACTTAAATTAGAATGCGTGAGGTATGACATGATTATCATGCGCAGAACATTACACTTGGATTTTAATATGTATGTCATACATATGTTTTTCACAATTTTCTCATTTTACCAGATATTTTGTTTATTATAATATACAAAGTCATTTATCACAGTTCTACTGTACATTCAGAACATAATTTTAAAAATGTACATCAAACAAAATTTGCAATTCCATCCTTATATTAACTGCAATTGCACTAATAATTGTCTGTTCTTTTATTCACTTCTGCAGAATTTTGTTATTTTTCTTGTTTCGAGAAATTCTTTTAGTTTTTTTTCTGGTGTAGTAAAAATTAAAATATTATTAGCAATCACTGTTAAAGGTTCTCTTCAAAATTAGATTGGATGGAAAGAATAGTGGTTTTATAACATCTTGTATTCATGACTACAGGTTGCCGGTGAAATGTTGCCAAATTCAACTGAACGTGCAGTCACAATAAGCGGAACTTCAGAAGCCATCACGCAGTGCATATATCACATTTGCTGTGTCATGTTAGAGGTAAGATTATTACAAATTTTGAAAACTCCCAAAAAAATTACATTGTACTTTAGAACATGCTCCACACACATCCAAAAACAATATGTATTAAAAAAAAAATCTGGAACTGGGTATTGGTTTTATATGAACATGATTGGTGTAAAAGCCCAGTCATCTTTGTTTTGAAAATCTGAAGACATTCTAATATTAAACATTTGCGGCACTGATGAAATCATAATTGACTATATTGCACATTACGATGAAGCAAATGAAATGGACATCTCGATATCAGTGTATTACAGTTATTCTATGCTGAAGTCAAGAAATGCATTGCACAAATGCTTGGGGTTGAATAATTTTACTTTAATAAAGAGGCAATGGCTTCATTAAAAAACACTGATCTAAATGGGTTCAATTTTGCCTTTAATGATAATTATTGATCATATCGAATGTCATACAGAGCCCACCCAAAGGAGCAACGATTCCATATCGGCCGAAGCCGCAAGTCGGCGGTCCTATTATCTTGGCTGGAGGACAAGCCTACACAATTCAAGGAAACTATGCAGTGCCGGCTCAAGATGTAAGTTTTTCTTTATTTTGTTAGCATTATTTGTCTCCCATTTATCTACCGATAGCATCTCTTAAACTTGCTTATGTCTTTTGGCCCACTGAACAGAAGTGCGTTAGAACATAATTACTTCATATTAAGGTCTTCATTATATTGATAGTGACGACATTATTTAACTCTAATGTTGTTTTACATCTTAAAATATTCTATAGTATGAATATTACATTGAGTTTAATTTTTGCAATACTTGCACAAAAATAATATAAAATGACATTAAATTCTTATATTTTGGTATTTAGTAGTTATATGCTGTACATTCTAGTGGGATAGTTGTTTTATATAAACCGTAAAGCGTACCAAATAATACAGATAGAAATTCTATGGCTATATTTTCTTCACAAGTAGCATGCATCTTACAGTGCTACGCTTTCATTTGTAAAACATAAATAACTTGATATTTTCTTCTTTGTAAAGGGTCACACTATTTTCATTTAAATAATTATGTTTACCAGTTCTATTACAGTTCAAACTCATACATTTTTTTGTGAAATGAGAATCCCTCGTCTGTAACAGCATATTTAAAAAAATAAACTTCATAAAATATTTTCCTCAGATTCAGCTGTAGGAAACTATTGTATCACATTGATGCACTTGTCGTATAATATTTAATCTCTTATGAAGGCGAGGTTTCAATAATGTTTTTATTACACTCATTGAATTTGTGATTTTCAAATATTTGGTGACTTAAATCTTGAAAAAAGAGAATAAAAATATTCTATAAACACTTTCTACTCACTCTTTTTTTGGTTTGGCTCAATGATGAAAACATAGTGCAGAGGGCGGGCGTTATTGGCGATCATTCTTCCTTTTCATCATTTGATTTGTATAGTGCAAGCTTTGCTTGGACTATTCGTTCATTTGAAAAATTTATGATTGGATTAAACGAAGCTGCCTTATGATCATTGATTATGAGATCTGAGAGCATATACAACATTCTCAATGTAAATAAGAATCAATTAAATAGTTAATAAAGCCATCATTTTAATACAAATTCAGCACCTTATACACTGTTACACATGTCGTTGTCTTGCATGCTGCAAAATTAAAATAACTAAATCTACTTTCAAAGTCGTGTTTCCTCAATGCCATCAATATATATCTGAAAATTGCATTGTCACATCTATTCTTACAGTGTTAATTCATTTTTCTTAGCCATTTTATTAGACCCAAAACATTTTATGGAAAATATTACTTTGCAACGCTTTTTTTTCGCTTTACCCCATTATAAATCTTTGATAGGTTATTGATACATTTTTCTTAAAATAATAACTAAAGAACATCAAGGATTGTTAAAATTCTTCTTTGTCAAATATCCACTTATATATTTATACAAACATATCATTAGCGTGCGGCTGACATATCTCTATCTCCGTTATACAGCCTCACTTATGTATGAGTAAGTAATGTATAAGAGCAAATGCCAGCATGCCCTTCAGACTCACTCGCTTCACCAAACATGTGATAAAACGAGAAAGAAAACTTAACAGCACGCATCTGATACATATATAAATGACTCTTATCTTATTTGTAAGTTAAATTTAAATGTCATCTATTGACTTTCTTTAAATTTATTTGTCTTATAGGTATACAAAGCATTTAATAAATTATACAAACAGCAAAGAGTTTTCAGTCGTTACTGACACATTTTATCGCATCAACATCAATGAACAGTATGAACTTTTTTTTTTACCATAATGTACGGTAACAGGACATTAATTTTATTGAAATACGAATAGGAAGACATCTGAAGGGTGACATATTGTCCTTGCTTATGTATCATCAGTAATGCTGTGTTTTTTTTTTTAATGGAAGTGATAGAAATTTTGTTGAGAGTAGTGTTGGAAAGTCAATAGAAATAGTTGTGTTGTGTCACTATAATAAATTCATTTGAATGATTTGTTTTAGATAATTTTAAGTTATAGGGGAATACTTGGTAGTGTTGTGACGTCGAGGATAAGGGTTAGGGTAGGGTGGCGTCTCAGAAGGGTCGGTCGGTTGTCTTATTAGAAAGCCTGAAGTGAAGCATTGCGATGATGTGTGAGTAGGCAGGAGTAGGAGTGGGAGTGGGAGGAATGATGGGAGTCGGAATGGGAGGAGCTTACGGAATGATGGGCGTCGGCGGGTTGGCCGATCCTCTTCTCAAGGGACCGCCGCTCGTGGCAGCCTTACCGCCACATCACCTACTGCAGCATCACCTGCATCACGCCGCGCACCATGCCCACGCTCACCATGCGCATCTCCCGCATCATCAGGAACACGTCGTGAGTTTCAACCCTCGCCTGCCGCTCGCATTAGCTCTCTCGCCTTCACTTCGTTATCTTCATTGATAAAAAAAATCACATACACACAATGCCATAGATGTCATTTTAGATTTTCTGGAAAGAATTATATTGCATTCTATACAATTAAAAAAAATGTATGTATCATTTATTGAAATATTAATGGCTGAACAATCGATAAATAGTCAACTTAATGCCCATAAATACAGGCCTAGTTATTTACAAAATATAACATCTATTAACGGATTGGCTTTAAAGATTGTTGTCGATTTTCATACGTGAAGCAAACAAAGCGAAATGCAAGAGAGTGAATGGGCGGAGGAAACATTCCGGTGCTGCCGCGCTCTTGCCATGTTTAGTGCGGTTCGATGTGGAACTCCCTTCGTTGCGTGTGACGGTTCCTTTACCCAGCCCGTAGATATGTCATGACCACCTGTAGATTGACACCCCCCCCCAGTTGCCTGACTCCTCTTGTGTCACAGTAGGAAAATACCCTCCATTTTGAGATTTACGTTGTAATGCAAACGGTAATGGTAACCATATGCCCCTCTGTTATTACTATTTAGTAAAATAATTACAGCAAGAATAGTTATCAATATCACTCATCTCCTTTTGATAACCCCCCCCCCCCTCTCACTTAGAATTAACTGGTGTGACCCTGTTGCCTCCATTTGCATCCGACTATACACTGTGTTCAAAATGGGTTTGAATGTCAAATGTAGCTGAGAAATGTGAAGAAGAAAAAGAGATTATTTTGATTTGTAGATGGCTCGAGTCTACTGAATTACACTGCTTTTGATCCCGACAAACCACTGTTAAAACACCATAAGTTATTTGAAATTGTTACATATGGTTTGAATAAATTAACTTGCATTTTTCGAATTTCTCAAAAAGCTTTTGGGGATGATATCTAACAAAACTGAATGAAATGGTTTTCTAATTTTCTAAGTATTTCATTGAATTTTACATGTATAATTGTGATGCGTTACTCTTTGAATCATTTTAATCAAGCACCGATACCCAGTTAGAAAGTTTAACGTAGATTATTTCATGCTTTAAATCGTTCAACCAAATAGTAATTTGAAAATACAAACAAAGTTGTTAATGCATCATATTTGCAATTTCTTTTTCATTTTAAGTTACTTCAAATTTAAGTCAGACCTGACCTGTGTTGAAACACTGACAATTAAATTGTTATAGATACTTGTTCTTCCCTCTTGACCCTCTAGTTAGAACCCCGCTTGACCCCCGGCAGTAGAAATATCCGTTGGCAGCTTAATTTTGATTTACTTAATATTTTATCAGTTTGCCCGATCGATTATGTTTATTTGCGGCTTCATTTGTTTCTTCTGGCACTGCCATTATACCTTTTGTGCGTGATGCGCGGAGATCCTCCGAGGAGTCAAATATCCGCGCAAAAGGTTTCAATCTCCATACAATTATGCATCCGCTCTCCTCCTCTCTGAACATCTCTTCCTTCCATTTTGCGTTCCCCTGTTTATAAAAATAGTTCAAATCTGATTACTAATGAAGAACAAAGTGCATGGCTTTCAGGCGTTGCATACGCACTTTCATATTATTGGCTTATCTCTTCGAGACTGTATATATATTTATTGAAAGTCACAAGAATTTTTTTCGGTCATACACATCAGGCGGGCAGCACCGTCCCTGAACTCACGACGTGTTCTAAATTTTTTTGCCATAGTGAAATATTGTACAGGAATCTTAGGTGAGCGTCCGCGTGCAGACCTCATTTGCGCGCTCGTTTACTATAACGATATTGTTTCAGGGCGTTCTTTATGGGCGCTTCAAATTATAATGCTCGCGGACGCTTACTGTTGATCTTTTCCTCATTCACTTCAGTGAAAGAAAGTAAAGTCGATCGCCCTCGAGTAAAACCCTTTTTCCAGCCGACAGTCCTTTCCCAGACGTGCCAGAGGAAATGGGTAGCGACCGACTTTGCCAAACGGTTTCGTCAAATGGCCTCACATTTATTTTATTATAATATATTTACGTTTCCAATTGTCAGTTATAATTGAGTAGACTTATCCAAAGCGAAACCAACTGTTAATTTTAAGTGTCATTTAGTTTTGTATATCCCATCGTAAAACCGAATGTCTGTCTATATATGTATCCAAAAATATTAGTTGGTTTTCTTTCGTAGGTTCACTCAGTTGACAAGGAAATTACGGTGTTCTCTTTTGCCTGTTCATATTTTTTTACTGTTAGTAAATATTTTCAGATGGGAGGTCTAGCGAAGAGTCCTCTAGCCGGATTAGCCGCTCTGGGACTAGGAGGGCTCACCCCGGCAAACACGGGAGGACTCAACCCTGCAGGTATTACTGATTGGTGTTTTTCCACAACGAAGCAGTCTCGGCTTCATATCTATTAAAGCTTGCGTAATGCATGTAGTACATTTAAATAACGTACTCTGTGATGAAAATCTTTAGCAGAGGGCGGGCATCTTTTGAAAATTTGATAATATAAAATACTTTCAGTTTGTAAAATACTCAATGTATTTTTCTAATTGATGTAAATTTTAAATTATCAAATAAAAGAGATGAAGCTGCCTAATGATCAAATGATTATGAGATCTGAGAGTATTTTTGAAACGATTGACGTCTAAAATTATTTTAATTTATCCAACAGATTCATCTCCTCATATTGCTAAGCACAATGAGCTATTATTTATTCTGTACTGATTATTTTTGTTCTGTTACTACGAAGCTCTGGCAGCGTTGGCGGGTTCTCAGCTGCGCACCTCTTCTCAGAATCGCAACCAACCGCCATCCAACCAGCAGTCTTATGAAATGACAGTGCCAAATGAACTTATCGGTTGCATCATCGGAAAGGTACGTTTTCTATCATGTCACTGCATAGTCTTCCAGAGCACTCGACAAAGTGAGCTTTGAATATTTTACTAAATTTGTCTGTCAACTAGAACAATAGCAGTATTCTTGGAGTGGCTGATTTGTGCGAAAATATATTACTTTTGTAAAATCAACGCAACTTCTAAATAATTCATCGCATTTAATCTTTGAACACTAAATATTTGCACATTGCGCATCAGTTATAATTTTAGTAAATGAACTCGGCATGTCGTCAGTCTAAATTTATGCAAACAAACAAAAAAAAAACATTTTGCTGGTGAGGGACTTGTGATAATTCATTGCAGTTTGATGTTTCACACCTACATATTAATAACCCCTACCTCTAAACATTCTACCTAAAATATGCAGAAACGAAATTTAATATTTGCAGCTACAATGCATTAATGGTGTTTTTTTTTTACACAGGGCGGTACCAAAATTGCTGAGATTCGACAGATTTCCAGTGCCATGATTCGCATCTCCAATTGTGAAGAACGCGAGGGAGGCGCCACAGACCGCACCATCACTATCACCGGCAATCCGGACGCAGTCGCCCTTGCGCAGTATCTCATCAACATGAGGTCAGAATTATTCTTCATATCATTCCCCTTTCATTTTTTCCTCTACATTCAAAACCCTTACACATTGAGGTTTGGATGTGGCACATACTCGAAAGCTAAAATCGCAATCGCATAACTTTCATGCTTAACCAGATTTTAATTATGTCTTCACAAAAACATGCATAAAATGCAAATTCTTATGAAATTTCGGTTGCACAGTTAATTGGTTATGTTGATCGCGATCTATCCTCCGAGAATGCCGTGTGTGTGTGTGTTTACTTTTAAAATGTTGTGTCCCCTAACAATGTTTTTTTCAGGTAGGTTTATTTGGATTTTCAATGCGAACAGAGAACTCCAGAACATTCCACTGTCACTTCTTTCTCCTCTTGTTTTCTTCCAGGTCCGTCCAAAACTGTTCACTGATAACTAACAAATACCAATATCAGTCGATCGAGTTCCATCTCAACTCTCCATCCAGTTTTTTTAAACTTAATCCAGAGTATCCAGAATCATTGCTGAATAATTCACTGTCCGACTTCTAAAAACCTCAAGCTCATAAAAAGGCTCATTTTACCTGTGTAAATAAATTTATCTAACTTTTCTTTTAATATTTCACAAGAATTTCAATTAAGATTTTGTGTAGTGGGAAAAAGTTTTGGTCTATTGTGTTGACGGGTGAATAAACGAGACGCTTTGTTGTGATGCAAAATCAGTGAATTTTTCTTGTAATATTGATATTTTGCAATAAATATTGATATTAAAAAATATGTTTTTAAAGTAAATTTAAAAAAAAAGGTTGTGTTAATGAAATAACACATCGTTTTCAGACCACTGTAAGTTCAATGTTCACAAAGCAATTGAAGCAAAAAAAAAAAGCAATGCTTGGGACTAATTTAATTTTTCTATTCACTATATTGTCCTGAAGTAGTTTTTTATTTTTAAACTCCATATTGCTTTTATTCAGTAATAAACATTTTCGTTATTCACAAATTGGTTTATAGAATACTTACAATACTGTAAAAATACTGCATATTTTGCAGCATATGTCTCGGTCGCATAAATTGTTTTTGAACATCATCCTTACTAAAAACAACAGAATTCTGTTCCAATGATATTGACGTAATATCTTTAGTGTGTGGTCTTGTATGGTAGCTGGAAATAAAATTCAAAATATCGTGACCTATCATTGAAATGAAATATTATTTTTCATTTTCCGACGGCGATTTTATTAATTTTTGTTGTGTTCAACTAAAACGCAAATCGGCTCAGTGAGACACAGAATACTTAGATTTCGAATCATAAGCCCTTTTATAAGCTTATCTTGGAAAGTGATCATTAATTTTCCTACTCATTTTTCTTATGCATATTAAATGTATGCAATTCAATTAAACCACATATTTTTCTCATAAAATCAGAGATTTTTTTATTTTTTTGTACACGAATATTAAACAAACGGTAGTACAAATTCAATGACCACTGTCCCAGTTTTCCATTTTTCCATATTTTTAACCAATTTCATCACAATGCTTTATCTGCTTTATCCATTTTTTATTTGAGAAATATACAGTTTTCTCCGAAATCAACTATCGAGTCAGCCTAGAAGAAAACTATACTTATTAATAAATTCAAACGGAATTACATACAAATTATTTTATTTTGTATTATTAATTCTAATATTGATTTGTGTTACAAATTATTGTCTCATAGCTTTACCGAAATTATATGATTGCTTTTTGAATTTTTCTCAAATCTCATAATTTTATCTCAGGGATAAGATAACAGTTCAACTATTTATTTAAACTCGAGCAGGTTCATTTACTTATTAAAATTATCCTCAAACTCCCTCCCGGGCTCTAAAGTTTTCTCAGCTGACTCGGTGGGTTCATTTTCGCAATAGGGAAAGTCCTCTCGCCCCCGTCCGGCTCCTCCCCGGCCAGACGGGTCGCCGATCATTTCGACTTCCTGACTCCTTCAAACCCCTTCTCTGTCTCTCTCTTTCGCAGCGTGGAACTTCAGAAGGCCAATCTGGAAGGCGGCGGGGGCGGTGGGGGGGCCGGTTCAGTCAGCGGAGGACAGGGTGGGGGATCTAGCAGTGCGGCGGCGACCACCACCAGTCCCCTCTCCTCAGCGATTCCGCTAGCGCAACTGCTCTCCAAACCTGGGGCGCTCAATGCTCTCAGCTCGCTCAGCGCGCTAGGCGGCCTCACCGAATTTCTTTCTTCCGCTCCCGTGCAGACGACTGGGGTGCACCGCGCCCACCGACAACAAAACCGCGCTCGCTCGCCCAACGCGGCCTCTTCTGGTGAAGGCGGCGGCGGCAAGAGCAAGCCTGACAGGAGCAAATTCAATCCGTATTAGGGTCTTTCGCGAGTCTCTGATTGGGTGTCGTGCATAGTAGAGCTATCGGTGTTCGATTTGCCGCTTGATTTTTAATCAGCGAGTCAAAGGGCTATAGCCTCGGGGGGTCATGTCACCCGTACCGAATTGTCGATCCGGAAGATTCGATCGTGTGGACCAAAATTTTTCTGCTGGAAAATTTGCTTTCTCGCATTTGCTCCTTAGTTTTTTAGCGATGCGGAGCTCTTTTAAATTTAATACAAATCATATGAAACTGCAGGTCCGCAATGCAATATAATCATTAATAAATTGAGTGTATTTAAAATTTATCCCTTTTGAATCGTCTAAAATTAAATTCTCAATCCGCATTATCACTTAATTACAAAAGCTAGCATTATCCTGTTTTAAAGATATTGGAAAAATTTCTGCGTATATAATATGTGCGACAGAAAGATATATTTATTATCCGTTTGATGAGATGATCCAAATTAAATTTATATTTTTGAATACGTTAGCGTGTCGATAGTCGAATCGTTACTCGAATCATGTTTAGCCATCGGGCGCTCGTTATTTTCCGAGGCAGTCTGTATTTTTACAATATTTGTAATCTATTTTAAATTTAGTGTTACTATTTAATCGTAGTTTAGATTATTCTCGAGACCAATAAATTTGTGTTAGCGTATTGTTACAGTATGTTAGTTTCACGTTTACTTGGCGGTTAGTATTCACTGAAGAATAGAAAAGTTTGGAATCAACGCCAAATATTAATTATGATTTTTGATTATTGTTTCGAACTCTTAGCTTACTAAGAATATCTAAACGTTGTAAGACTTTAATCCCTCTTAGAGATTTCTTCTTCTTTTTTACTTAAATGACTTGAGGTCTTATAAAAGCGAGGATTTCTCGATTGAATTTTTGTAGAATATTTTTTATGTCACTTCTTTGCTTTTTTCGCAATTTCTGCATTACATAAAAATGTGCATTTTTACATTATTATTTTTTTTAGATTTGTTTCATTTTTGTAATATCTATATATTATATAGTATTATAGACTATTGTAATTGCTAATATAATAGCATTATTCAATAAAACATATTAAGATTCTGTGCGATTTTATTATTGAACTATACCTCTCCACATAAACCCATTTTATAACAAGATATTATGCAAAATTATTTTTATATCTGTTATTTAATTTACATGTCCGATTACGTTGATTTATTTTTAGTTTTCCTGCGTGAAACCGTGAGTTGAGTTCTCAGTCTGAAAAAAATCAAATCTTATTACTTATCAGATTGTATCATACTAAATTCCCGATGCTGCTTTGCTGTAATTTATTCATTATTTTATAGGTACACATTCTTTAACTCGTTGAAATACTAGTATTAATTATGCATTACTTGCTATCAAATGGGTCACATAATTCCATAAAAATGAATTAATCAGATTTTATTTCAGATGTATTATAAAGTAAATGCTTTATATAAACGTTTATAAATATATTTGTAAGTACACACAGTGTCATTTGCATTACAAGTAACTAATTATTCCACATATTTTTGCTTTCTCTTATAAACATCTACATTCTCAAAAAATATCTACATTTTCTAACAGCACCGTACTGTAAATTTATTATATTCTATTTTTAATTTAATCTCTAACACGGTGAAGGATATTACATGTAGCGTTTACAAAATCATTATTATAAGAAAGGTTTAAAAAATAAAAATCTTTCAAATACATTGTTAATAATATAATATTGTTAACTAGCGTAGCGAAATTGGTTTTGATTTGTATAATTTCAATAGACATTTTTATCAAATAACTGCTTTAATTTTCGGTATGACACAGCGATTCCATGTCGGCGTTGTTTGGATAGACTAAGGTTTAACACAAAATATCATTGTAACAATTAAAATGTCGATTACCCAATATACTGATTTTTTCCATCATTTTCCGGAGAACCGCTCAATATCCTAAGTGTAATTCCAATGACCATGAACCAATCAATGGGAAGACCTGCCTCCAAACCAACCACTCCCTGACAAGCGGAGTCTTATTTCCCGGTAAGCCTACCTTTTACCTTTTGCCTCTAATTTTAACTCCTCGTACACGTGTTTATATTTTATATCCTCGGTAAAAATTCATTTGCCACATTCGTGTTGCCCTTCTCGATGCATTTTGTTATAATTTTTGATGTTTCAATTCATGCTATTCGGTCCTGTCACTATTTCCTTGCTGTTAACCAATAGTAACTTTTAGAAATATGCCAGATCTCTACTTTCTTTACAAAATATATACTTCGCCCTCTACATTTTTCCAACGTTAATAATTGTTTTTCTGTTGGAATAAAATGGTGTGAATTGCTTAAAATTTAATTCAGAAATTTGAAAGGATTTAAGCATATAACGCTTGAATATCAATTAATTAAAATAAATAATCATTTAACTGTAAGAAAAATAATTAACAGTCGTGACTATTAATTAAGTGAAATTCAATCAGTTTGGAACATATTTTATTATTCCTCAGACAATAAATTGAAATTAAAGAAATATGAATATATCTAGACAAATAGTCCAAGAAGGGAGACCTAACATGTGGTATAGATATCCAAAGCACTCCTACTCCTTCGGAAAATTTTGAAGATGTCTTGAAACTTTCCCTTTGGCAACATTATCATCTCATTATTGTCAATATGTGCTTTCATAGAAAGAAATTCTAAAATCTGACCATATTTATTATCGAGACTAGACTACAGATGACCTTGAATCGGTTTTATTCGTATATCATCTCAAATAAAATTTCTTAATTAGATAATCTTTAGGTAGTGTAGTACTAATTACTCAGGGTTCAAACCATTATAATTATGCCAAAATGGCAGCCCTTTTTCACGAACAGTACCTTTTGGCGAATGATAGTACGAACATAAAACTTCTTTGAACAGTTATTATAATCTAGAACTAGATGTACATACATGTAAAGATAGAAAATCAAATGCTTTACCTTTTATCAATGTTCACTTTTGTACCTCCTCAATCACGATTCCACTTCCGATTAGAAATATTTATGTCATATATTTCATTAATTAACCAAAGTTTTAATTTTAATTTATACTTAAGAGACACCATTGTTAGTATATAATTCAATTTAGTTAGTGAAAGGTTATTCTGATCAGAGTTCACTGTTTATTGTATTTGGTTACCAACTATCGAACAGCTCTTGAATATATTCAGACGGAGAATACCTTATTGATAACTAAAAAATTGGCATTCTAAGATTTGTTTGATCTCTTTTTTTGTGTTAACAATATTTTCCCTGTGTATCTGTCATAATAATTAATATTCTTGCGCCCCGAAATTTTTATTTCATATTCTACTTTCCCTTTTAAAGTTTTTCAGTGTGTTGAAAAAAAATATTCATTATCGTCTGTGATACGGGTGATTTTAATTACAATGCAACTTCTGAATGATGCCGATATATGTATGATTATTAATTTCTAATGAAAAGCATATTTTGTTAATGAGAAGACAGAAGTTGCACTGCATATTTAGAACACAATTGCACTGATGCGAATGCCGCATTCACAAAGGGACTATTTTTGATTTCAGAATTTTCATGGAAACCGCCGGGCAACCGATGGCAGGCTACCACTACATAGCTCCCAATCACATCGTGAAGGCGCCCATGCATTAAGACCCTCCGCCGCAGCCGGAAGAAGCCCACATGATCCGCGATCCCCGGCTCATCTCATGAAAAATGTGATGTAAAAATCAAATGATTTTTTAACAAAGCAATCGAGATACCTGCAAGGTGTCTTTAAGTATATGTCGATAAGTTTAGGTGGTATTTTAGTTATTCTCGTGTTTAAGATTTGCAACGATCACGTTGAAAATATGAAGGTCGCTCTCTGTCGATCTCATCCGAGCGAACAGGTCAACGTTCATTGAATTACTTTGACGCGTCGAGCTCTAGCGATAGTAGGAGTGAAAGCGGCAGATGCCGTTTGCACGTCGATGAACAATTAAGTTTTGCATATCAGAAAATACCCTACTGCAATTTATTAGACGTGTCGCATTAGACGGTAGGCAGTAGAAGGTGACAGTGACGGTAGAGCGGAACAGAGGAAAGAGATAGCGGGAGGGTTCAATGACAATATAATTTGTAAATATGAAAGGCCCGCGGTCTTTATCGTGTCCGCGTGCGGGCGTAATTAATACGAAACTGATGGGATCAAATCCTTTAAGAAAATTTAAATTTAAAAACTTGATCAAAAATTTTCTAAAAAAGTTAATCGGTCTAGGGAACAAACCAAAGATTTGTTATTTTTATTTAATTATATTTATTGTTGTGGTTATACGTGTATCTGAGAGTAGATGCTTATGTTTAGTGTAAGGTTCTGACGTGTTCCATTTTGTTGAGAGTGAGAAAAAAGTCACCCTCCGACTCTGCCCTTTTTTTAACGTCATCCGACTTGCTCCTTTTCTTTTGGTTTCAGTAGACGAATTAAATAAAATGTGCAATAAGTGTTCAAAATTTATCATACGTGTTAATTAAATCTCGCCATCGAGAATACGATATTTGAATTCCACACATATCCTAATGGAGAGACGCGGCTTTTCACGTCAATCAGTCAAAAATATCATATTGTATCGATCCATATCCCTTCCGAATTGAGATATTTTGGTAACTCTCAGTCTTCCTGAATTATTTATTTAGTTTTAAATCAATATTGTGCCAAATCCTGTTACATTTTTGTATCGATATATATTGTCATATCCCGGATAGAATTTTCGGAGCGGAATCCGACTGTATAAAGAAATTATTTTTAAGAAGGAAGATTACATAATTCACAGGCACTTTCTATTTACAATTCTTATGATATATGTAAAAATTTTACTTTCATATGTTTGCGGTGAATATTGGTAATCCTGTTGGAGTTTTTAAGAGTAGGTATTATTATCAAAAGACATTTTTAATTTACGTACTAGTTTTATTCTATTCAATTGAATTATTTGCTCATTTAGTAGTCGTAAGCGAGTTGTTATTGCACCAGGTCTGTTAGTGGAATGGTTAAAATATTAAGTGTACACCCAGTGTTTGTACAGACAAAAGTATTTTGTGTTTAGCCATCAAATAAAACCATGCATGCTCATTTTTATATATACATACTGTAGGAAATCAGTAAGATCTGGTGTATTATAACTTAATGTATTTGACTATGAAGAATTTTCATGGCAGGAGTGAAAGCACTGTTATTTATTTACTGGTTGATTCTAAAAAATTGTATTTTTTTTGAACTCTGTCATAAAATTAGATTATGAATATTTTGTACCAAAATTTTGATATGATATTAAATATCGGAATGACCCAAACGGTGAAAAATTCAGTCAAAAAGTAATTTTTTATAATATCTCAAATATTTTCTCGTTTCACTCAATTGTAGTATTAAATATGACTAAATAAAGTTTTTGGCGACTTAGAATGTTTCTAGTCATGAATATTAAAGTTTTATTTAATGAAAATACTGTGATTAACAATCAAAATTTTTATCAGAGCTTTAATTTTGATGTTTATATTGTAACACATTCTTTTTGACATCCTCGATTTGTGTAAACAAAGTGAGAGGGAGAAATTATCTTACGTTAATGGCTTTGTACTTGGTGCTTTGAAAAAAAGCATATTTATTTAATTTCGCTTTAAACATGGTATTAACATTACATTATTACACTCGATTTTGACAGGTTAGTCTATCTAAAAGTCTGAATGGAGTAGTATTAACAGTGGGTTTTCTTTATTTAATTTCCTAAACCGAATGCGCCACTGTCCAGTTATATATAAATAATACCTGATATGTCAATTTTGATTAAAGTATTTTTTTGCAATTGAAAATATCTCACTTAATTTTATCAAATTAACGCAGTTGTTTTTCACCAAGTCTTGCATGCCAAAATATCTTTCAGTGTCTAGTCAAATGCCAGCACTGTAATATCTGATTTGTAATTTGTAATAAATAATATTCTCGGTTACGATTTTTGTTGTGTTTTAGTAAAGGTTTAATGAGTATTATTCAACTGGAGTGGAAGATGTGTATGCCACGATTCAATCATAGCGTGCGTACGTTTATCAGAGAGCATTATACTTTAGTATGTAAGATGTTTGATAGAAAGAGTATGCTTTCGACGAGAAGACGTTAAAGGCAATCAAGACAATGTTTAGAGCTTTTCTTGGGTAAGATCTAGAGTATTTGAGACATTTAAATGTAATTTTGTAACAAAATAGAAGGTTATTTTGCAAAAAAAAATACAAATAAATTTTTATAGCTGTGATTAGAAGATGAAAATGAAATACAAGTGTTAATGTGCCAAGTTGAGTGTACTATACAAGTATTTGTGATTACTTCTCGATGTATTAATTGTTTTTTGAACAAAATAGAATATCAATTGCATTCGAATTAAGTAGGTACCTGTTTTCCATTTATTATCCCATCGTAGGTTATATGTCCTAGAAGTAAAATTTTTAAATAACATTAGAAGCACTCATCCCGCAATGATTTGAATGCCGTAATGTTTCATTTGTTATGCGTTACGCGTGAATAGAGACCCCATCGCAAAATGTTGACCTCGCGCAAGCCGAAATATTTCAACAATCACATTAAACTAAATATAGGAACACGTTCACAAGCTTAAGCCGAATTTATCTGCCAAATACGTTTGAGGTGAAATAAAATATTTAATAGCCTTTAAATAAAACAGGGTCTTATAATGATGCACTCTATTGTAATTTTAATAGCAAGTAAAAGATTACAGTGTTGAATTATTATTTTTCCAATACAGCACTGATGAAATTCTCATTTTCGCGCACTCGTTTAAAGTTTAAATATGTTCTGCACATTTCGGAGAATTGAAATTTAATACACTAGAATTAATATATGAAACATATTATTATATAGCTGATGCTTTTTTAGCATTAAAATATTGTGATGAATGTTTTAATATTTAATAACTGATTAATCATCGTACTAAGTAATTAAATGAGGTGCCAATCTTATGATTATTAAGAAGCCGAGACTCGATTCAGTCACGGTTTTAACTGTGCACCCTTCCTTGAGACATTTTACCTTACTGTAATATTTCTATTGCGCATCTATTTAATACCCGCTTGCATTATTTCTGGTGATGAAATAATATTCAACTCATAATTTACAGTAAAATAAACCCAATACCCACTGTTGCAGCCTCGCAAGGACAGATACAATATTGTTTTATCAGAAAATTGTTATAGATAACAAAATTCTAGTCATAAAAAGACTCGGTTACTACTTGTGGAATGAAATGAAATGAGTAGGTTAATTTGTTAAGTAATTTAAGGACTCGATCAGTAGATGTAATTCTAAACTGTCATATTATCTTGTCTATTAAAAACAAAAAATATATTTATGAAATTAATATAGAAAAATTTGTTGTATTTATTTATCGTGGCAAATAATAGGATTAAATCATTTGGTCGCTGAGGAGTCTGTTAAAAATTGCAAACATTTATATTTTCTCCCCTCGACATTGAAAGGACCAAAGCGTATTCTGAATGTGGCAGTTGTACAATTTTTCAGGTAATATGTAATGAATGATGTTTTTATCTGTAATAAGTAATCGTATCTTGCTCTGATTGCAATCTATCGATAGTTCATACAAACGTTTCACGATTTTTCAAATTGTGAGAAACAATGATCAAATGGTTTTAGCCTAACAAAATTTCTAGTCAGAGAAGTCTTTTAGGGTTAGTTAGTTGTTCGAACTAATTTGTCAATATAATTAAATGAAAAAAAATATATTTGTAAATTAAAACGCAAATTGATAATATTGCGCACTCAATGGAAATAATTCCATTAGGTAGTTGTTAAATGGAGTGGCAGTGGTATGATACGGTGTAAGGTCTTCTCGGTGTTGGAAGGAAAATGTCTCACAGGATAGTCTCTTGGCGATATTCAAAGATTGTAAACAAATTTAATAATATCAGTATGTTATCTTATGCACATAGAATTTAAAAATACAATTTGAACAATTAGTTATCAATATGATGTTGATGTTACATCTAAATGTTACTACATTAACGCTTTAAGCTTATAAAAATTTGGAAGGCTAAGTAATTGTCATTTGAAATATTAGGTAGCTATTTAACAAGTCAATAAAGGAAGCGAAACTGTTGGCATCCATTTTAAGACTGAATATTTGGCTAGTGCATAGAGGGTCGGACGTGTGTTAATTGTATGACACGTAACCCTCGACTGTGCTAATGTAGGAAATGGATCCAAAAAATTATTATATTATATTGTCTCTTCAGTATTTATCACTCTATCACTAAACATAACGGACGTGAGTATGTTTCACTAAAGAAATCTAATTGTAAATGGCAATAATTTTCTATTGAATCTCGGTACCAAATAATATGAATTAATAAATGGTACAATTGAATAAATGTGGGTTAGCACTACTATAGTTATCAATGTTATTGATATTCATCTTAATGTTATATACAATATTAATATACTTATTCTCTTTTTGTTATTTCTTATGTTCATTATTTGAATAAAGTGTGTAAATAGAATTCTTGTTGTTTTTATTTCTTATTTCCCTATTTCAAGCTGCCTGATAAGGGTGTTCCAAATCATATTACGATCTGCATATGGATTGACATGACAATAATTTATAATTAGTAAATAAAAATTAAGTAATGACAATGCGTAAAATATCTTTAAATCGTATGAAGTTATGTAACTATAAAAAAATTGTAAATCGCTCAAGATCAACATGAAGATTTTGTCTCATAATTCAAATTTTATATTGATCATGTCATGATTTGGAACAAAAACCTACCTGGTCGCTAAGGCAAAGCTAGACGACAGAGGCTGAAGTATGCAATGCGTTTAAAAGCTATAACTGATTTCTACAATAAATGTCAACATTTTGACAAAATTAAACAAGTAATATGTGCACTATTAAGTAATTTTTTACAACCTGTAATGATATCATACTTGCACGTGAAGTATATGAAAAAATATATAAAAATTGAATGACATGCAGAATCTGATAAGGTACCTTCATCGATTATTTCAAACCCAAATGATTTCGCGTAGAGGAATTGCATAAATATTACAAATGGTGTTGGTTGCTAATTCCTATCATGAAAACGTGTTCTGCATTTTATGGAAATCACACAAAGAAACAGATATATCTAATTTTATTTAGATTATTTAATTGGGAATATTACTGGATTCTGCTAAGTGGCCATAAACAGAGTAGTAATTTAACGCACAATATAACTTATATGAAAGAGATAATAAAAGACACTCGATTCTTGTTTCAAAGCATCCGGTGGACTACTAGAAATGACTACTTGGCCGGCGTCTTGGTAACTGCTGGTCCGTTTCAGGTGTCTTCAGGTCATAACCAAACAATACAGGAAATTGTTTCCATTTGTCTCGACGTTTCTCTTTGATGCAATTTCAATGTTCACCCAAATAAAAACAAAGGTGAGAAACCAGTGGCTCTACGTACTGGGTTAAGTGGGATCAGCCTGCCCTGAAATTTTCATAAGGAATAATTTTAAAGGTGACTTAATAAAAACAAACAGCCACATGGCCGCTGTATAAAGGAAAAACAATTCCATTGTTTACCTACAATGCAACTTACCTTTCCCAAAAAATTGACTAGAAAAGTAATTTCTCTGGAGATAAAAATCAAAATTTTTGATCGTCTTCGAGATAGACAGAGTGCGACTAATAAATATAGAAATTCATTTACTAAAAATAATGATCCGGATATGGATCGAGCTTTAAAATTTCAACAAGAAATGAAACAATGCATTGCTAGATATGAAGAAATTTAAACGAATCTCAAATCAGATAGACAATCAAAGATTACAGATTTTTTGATACGGCCGACGGAAATATAATCGAAGGCACTGATGATGACATTTAGCCAAAATTAGCCCCGTGATAATTTCTAGTGATAGTGAGATTGAATAATATTTTTTTATGTTTTTATGTTTTAATAAATTTTCAAAAGTAATATGTATTTATTTAATTAATATTTCTAAAAAACTAACATATAACCCTCTTTTCTATACATTTGTTAGTCTTGCTTTACACGGTTTCGTTCAACACGGTGATCTATCAGAACCTATCTTCCGTGTTAAGCGAGGGATGGGTGTATTTGCTTAATTGCTTAACGTTGAAACCTGGCTGGAGTTAAAATAAAACATTTACATACATGAAAACATCAATAAAGAATAATTTACAGGTAACATGATGTCAATCAGAGCAATATCTCTACGAAATTCTCATTTTGACTTAGAACAAAAGAACTAAAACCAAACTGTGTTAAAATACTCTTGTATTAAAATTGAAAACGAGCGGGGTGAGCTAAAATAAAATAGCTCCTCCATTCCATGTATCCAAGTATGTACTACAAACGCACATCTACTCAAACTTATATTATTTATAATGTTATGAATCTGCTGTGGTTCCCTCTTTTTTATACATTGGATTTCAAGTTCAAATTTAAAAGTTTAAATTCATCAGCTGTTTCATCAATCAAGAAAGAATTTATTAATAACTTTCCAAATTTTAATGAAAAAGGAATTGGCGACTTAGCTTCTCAGAAAAATCGCTAGGTTGAGAATGTATCTCCTTAGTGCAGCGGTTTCCAACCTTTATACTACTGCGCCTCCCCTTCTTTTTATTTTTTTAATAAATATAGTAAAACAGGCACGTTGTAAATAATAATAATTTTATTTAAAAAAAACCATTATTAATAGAACAATAAAATAACATGCAGTGCTTTTTTTGAAAAAAAAGATGCCGGAACTCACTTTTATCAAAGTTTGTTTCTTATCTATGACCGTTCCTAATTTGGAGCATATAGCTTAATAGTGGAGGTTTCTCAACGAATGTTGTTTTTCGAGAATTGCTTGTTGTCCAACCCCTCTTTTTTTGAAGAATAAAAATATGGGGATAGGACAGGACTAGCGATTAACCAATCTCTCTCGCTTTGTCTAGTTTATTTTAGATTTGAAAGGGTGGGAGGAAATGTTTAGATATCACAAACACTCATGCCTTTAAACAGAAATTGATAAATCGATTGAAGAAAATGTGTTTCTTACTGGGACTCGAATCTGTAAAGAATAAAAAAAGTGTCAAAGTTACTTCGATGAGTTTGATGAACAAAAATGACAAAACTTTTTCACATGAAATCCGTGGGACACAAAAGGCGTACTAAATCAAGCATTAGATCCCTGTTTCTGGTCACAGAGTAAGTCTATGGACCTGATATTGTTTTGTATTGTGACATCTATTTACATATGAGTGTTGCGATACCCGGTTCATTATGTTACATTCAATAGGGAAAAACAGCTAGTGGTGCACTAAGTGCATAAAATCTTGAGGGCAATGTGGAGAGTGCAACTCATAACTCTTTTTTGACTATTAACCTGGCTCAATATTTGGTTTTCATTGCAACCAGTGCCAAAACACACGTTTCCCATAAAAAAGACGTTTTGAAGAGTAGAAGCACAAAGATTTATATTTTTTACATAGATTCATCCAAAATTGAATTATAGTTTCATTTTGGAACTTTTATTTTAATGAAATGTTATCGCAGTGCTAATTATATCAATTTTTCTATTTTTATCAGCTCAAATTCTTCTTCTTCACTGTCGATAAACGGATTCTGTATCCACAAAAGTGTTGAGAAATTAATGTTTTTGAAATAATTTAAAAAAATGCAGCAATAAACCATCCAAGTGTTCAATACATTTTTGCTTCTTCAATATTGGCTGTGGCCAAGAAATCTTTTGAAAGTGAAAACATATCTTTTTCATTCTTTTGTAAATTTGATTTCCATAACTTGAGCATTTTAATGAAAGCTTTTACTTTGTCTTTTTGAACAAGTAGATGCATTTGTAATCCAATGCAATGGATTTATATTTTAAGCCGCTCAATTTCCCTAAAATTTCAACCACACAGTTTATTTTGTGCATTAGAAATTAAAAGTACACTACATGTATATAAAAATATAAGAAAAATAAAAATAAACATTCATACACTGAATTGTTAACGTACGTTACGATATAAAGTTTTATTTATATGAAGAAATTATGGAATGAATATTATGTTTTTATTTAAAAATTTTGGAGCTTCCCAGGTTGGAAACCGCTGCCTTAGTGCGTAATTTTTAATATTTTTGAAATAAAATTTTATTTTGGGAAAATATTTTTTTTAAAACTTTTGAATTTTATTTTATTTTCGAATGAATTCATTTACTTTTTTGTTATATAAATATATTTATCTTATTGTTTTGCTTTCTGAAAAACGTTTTTTGTTTTTTTATTAATTTTGAAACTTTCATATGCATACTAGACGTATGACTTTTGACATTAAAAGTTTTCTGGAGCGGAAGTTTTGTGTGGAATATTCGATTTGCAGAGCTTTCTTAAGCGCAAGCATTGTGGAAAAAGAAATCCGTTCAAAAATCAGATGTTTCAATCAGGGCTGTGGAGTCAGAGTTGGAGTCGTGGAGTCGCGGTATTTTGGCCGGAGTCGGAGTCGTCAAAAATGAACGGCTCGAATTTTTTTGAAAAATATTTTTAATGATGTGTATTCAAATAAAATAGGCCTAATAGGTCAATCGTAAATTACAGGGCTGTGGAGTCGTGTAAAAAAAAGACGACTCCGACTCCGAGGAAATTTTTCAATAATTTCATTTTAACTTATATATATGTTAACCATCAGATCATCTTTAGCCAGCCAAGCATGAAATGTCAACACTTTGGACTATTTTGTTTGAATACACATCATTAAATATATTAAAAAAAAAAAAATTGAGCCGCTCATTTTTCACGACTCCGACTCTGGTCAAAACACCGCGACTCCGTCTCCACAGCTCTGGTAAATTATTTTTAAGCTTGAGTCGGAGTCGTCTTTTTTTTACATGACTCCACAGCCCTGGTTTCAATAGGTGTGTTGACTTACAACTGCTGGTACCACTGACGAAAAAATGTAAAGCTCATTGAAACCATCTTCTACCGGTACTGGTGGTCCACCCCACCCCGCTTACTCATGCTTCGTCCCGATACTTTTAATCAAATCTTTAGCAAATCTGTATATTTGAAGGACTTAGGATTTGGAAGAGGAGTCACATTTTTAGATTTTGGGAATTCCGCAAATTCCCAGGATTTGAAAATTGGTGAGTAAAAATGGTTGAAATTTGGATTTTTTATTTTTTCTCGCCTTCTCTTGTACATTATTTTAAAAACTTTTGATTCGAATTTCTCCACGATTTTACGGGATTGGGTACCTTAAATTACTTACGTTAAGCAACATTTTCTAATGCTCAGTGTGCCGCGAAGTCCAAACAAGCACTACCCGATAGCTCTATCAAAAAGCAATTGTAAAAACAATACATAGTTATTTTTATTCTGCTGACACGGAATTACTTTGCCGGCGTCTTGCTGACTAGGAATATTTAATGGTGTTCTATTATCGATTACATAAAAACAATTAAGTATTTATGCTACACACATAGCGAAGATTGTATTTGTACTCATGCCAACAAAAATTGATCCATTTCACAGTACCTCTAGATACCAACACTACATCGTTCATTGAACCTAATAATATTATTTATATGACCCAAAATTTTTGACGAATTCTATTTTTTAGCAAGACAAATCGATATAGGTGTGCCAACCTATTTTAAGTAATCTATGCGATAAAAACTGGTGACCATATGCTACTTGAATTTAAATTAATTATAAATCAGATTCGAAATCCTTGTGCTTCCATCCGGACTTACCACCTTTTATAAATTATGATAATGCACCAATCAGATGTGCCTTGAAGGTGTCTAATAACTCTTATAACTCTTTGGGCCTTACATTTCATCTCTTTTGGGTGTACATTTCATCAACATTGATTTACAAGAATTGTTTGTAAACTAGTCGCTCAGCTTTAATTTCCGGAAAGAGTGCGGGTAGTCGGATCGAGCTAGTAAAACGATTTCAGATTTGGATCGGGTCAGTGTAAATCAAATAAAAGATTTACGAATCGATAGAATAAGTAAAATAAACAAATAATCGGCTCATCGTAGAAATATATGTTTGGCAAGTTGTAAGTAAAGTCCATTAACACGAGAGGTAACAACATATTTTTTAAAACATTATTTTATCTAAACGCTAAAACAGCGCTTAACTATAAAATTATAAGGGAAGAATCTCCATAAAATAATGGGTACCCGTCTTCACTAGTTACGCCGCTGGACAGGTAGGTGTAGTATTTTAAGAGTAATTATTTATACCTGTTGTTTTGTTGACTGTCATCAAAGAGCTTACAATTAATTAATTAAAAATAATGTGGGTTAAACTCAGAACAATAAATATTTTTTTATTACACTTTACACGTAGGAGGGCTATATAATTATGCAAAAATGAAGGTTTTTTTTTTACTAATATTAACCTTGCCACCCGTTGGCTTGAAAGCAATTAAAATTATTTAACAACAATTACAATTCTTACGAAGCGAATAATAAATTTAGGTTTATGCAAATATATTTAGCTGCGATATTCATTTTGATCATTACCATTCGACAAACATTCTTTTATTTATATTCAAACATATTTATTTACTAAATATATATATAAAATAAAATACAATAAGTTTATTGCTTTTGCAATGTGGATAACGATAAAAACATAGTTAACATTATAAATTGGTAAGAAATTTGAATAAGCTTTGACGAAATCTATTTTAATAAATTAAAAATAGAGAGGTTGAGCAACTGAGTAACAAGCAGTTCTCGTAGAAACACTTATGTTGAGATTAAATTCATTGGGAGTCCATATGCTCCACCTTGAAAGCGGACATGGTAATATGTATGTATATATATATGTATATATTCAACCGGTATATAAATATAACTATACGAATAATCAATATTATCTTTCCGAACTCTACCCATTCATTAAAAATTTGGGGTTTTTTTGATCGGCTAACAACCAGAATGCCACATTTTCTTCTTCAAAAAGGATTAAGTGACTGCATAAAAGCCAGTCTTAAAAATATTATTATAACAGTTCATAAGGTAATCACTGAAGAGATGATATCTTCGGTACGATACAAATAAAAAAGTTTATCAAAAAACACACCCATAAGGAGATGTGCTTGGCTGGGAAACAGAAGCTTTTTTAAAATAAACTTCAATGGTAAACCAACGAACTAGATATAATTTACGTTATGGCGTATATTTTTAGATTGACTATTTATCGCAGTTGACTGCCTTCATTACAAAGTGTCCATTTTTCAAACATTTTACTAATAATTATAATCACCAGGTATAATACTGACGTAAATATTGTAACAGTTGATATCGATTGATGGAAAATATATTTTAAAAAGCTCCTATCAAATATTTTTATTGTACAAATACCGGATCGCTTACTCACAAAATGTGAATACTTTTTAATTATAAATATGGCAACAAAATGTTCACGAAATTATTTTAAAAAATGTGTAAATTACGTAATGTTTTCTATTTTATATTATAGCTTGTATTTCAGTATTTTAATTTTTGTAATTCTGACAAGAATATATAATAAGTCAATCGCTTTAAGAAGTTCACTTAATTTTTAAATGGATTTGTAAACCAAATTTGATAAGTGCTGGTTATATGCCGTTGGATCAGCCGGCCGAAACCATGGCTAAAGTTTTTTTTTTATTAAAACTTGTTTTCTTTGAGGGGGGCACTCGTCAGTTGCAAGGACCGTTCAACTGAGCTCGGCTAGGGCCATGAATGTGTGGGGTAGGCTCCTTTTTTCTGTCGACATCATTGGGAAAGGAGGTCATTAAACGTTGGCTGCATATACACTACGAGTGGTGGAGGGACACCAAATTGATCAATGTGTTGCCTAAATATGTAAATATAATCAACAACACACATTTTATATTGTTTTTTTTTTCTTATTTATTATTTGAACTTACCTGGATAGATTTTTTTTCCTCCTCTGATTTTGTCTATTCCAAAAAATTGTTTGTATTTTATTATGTTTTACTTTTATAAAGATACTGTATTTATTCCATTTTTCAAATACCATACCGTATATTGCCATTCCAGTTTTACAATAAACAAAAATTCAGAACTTAATAAATGAAGATATTGAACTTAAACGTTTTTAATACAATATAACTTAATACTATAAAGCATTCTTAAATAACAGGATTGTCCTTTAATGAAACACAAACATGAATTATTCAAAATACTATGGAAAATTTCTATGTTTTAATAAAGGCCCATTTTTCTGTTTTTCTAGCGAAAGCATTTTATCAAAAATAGTAAAAATGCAAGCAATAAATTCAAGATTTCGTCACTCAGAACATGTATAGCAAAAAGCACAGCTTTTAAGAATACGTCATCAATTATTATTCGGCGTAGAAACATATGTATTTCTATTAATTTTTAATTATTATCGCATCACATAAACATTTTTTACTAACAATTCAACAAAATATATATAGAAGTGAGATATTATATCATGAAGCAAACCACAGTATTTGAATAGTTAACATAATATTATTATTTTTTTGTGAACGAAGTTTTACGGCCACGTACAAGAATCTCATAATGTGTATGTTAGTACATTGATAATTTAATATAATATGTATTGGTATGATTTCCTTTCCATAGTGAAAATGGATAGTAGATAGAACAACTCGCCTAGGCTAACAATATCTAGATAAGAAGGAAACGATTATAGTTTATTGTGAATGCTCTAAAATTTATGGAGCTGGAGAATGATCGGAGTTTATTGTAATATTTAAAAATGTGTATTATGTATTACAGCTGACAATGAGCCAAAAACAAAATATTGAAAAATCATACGAGACAAACTAAATGAGAAATTGTATACGTCATTCTAGGCTAACTCGAGAAGAAGTAACATTACATACACCCATCTCCAAGGTCTCAAATTGAATTTTAAAAAAATTGATAATGACCTTGTCGGGACGTAAAACCAGATATAACCTATGTCTAGAGCAAAGCTTTTATTATTATACGCCAGAGACTAACGTGTTTTTAACAATATTATACAGGGTTGTTTTAAATGTTTGTTGAGCTTTCGCTCAATACTTAGATATATAATATAACAAAATTTGTGCGTTTAGATAAAAACTATTGAAAAAATCAGGTTTCCTTTATCAATAGAAATTGATAGCGCGATAAATGGTTGATATTAATAATAATTATCCGTTGTACGTGAAAAGGGGAAGCCCGAAAACACTGTAGGTATAGCCCGCCGGATGCGCGGCAAGCAAGGAAGCGATCCGTTTGATTTACTGGAATTCGGTAAACGGAGACTTGGCGGTTATTGTAAATAACGCCTCCGAAAAAAGTGTGATTTAGGTAAGTCACCAGGAACGCAAGGTGTTTTGGCTTTCACAGGCCTGGGCTGTTTTTTTGCAATAGCGTGTGGCACGACAAGTGTTTTCGACAGAGCAAACGAGAAGCCGCGCAGCTAGGATGTCGTTTCGAGTAACAATTGGACAGCGATGACATAGCTGGGGATTGCAAACTTAATGTTTTTATTTACTCATAATATGCAATTCATATAATAAAATTATAATGTGTATTTTGTATAATACATATGTCAGATCTATGATGGGAGAAGTTATGGGTGTAAGTCCACTGTTCGTCATTTTACGACGAATGCGTAAAAAGTTCCAAAAATAGGCAAGCTTCAGTTAAACATAAAATATATCTGTAAATGGCCTGCGAAAATTGACGAAAAATAAAACATCTATAAAGTATTTATCCTCAGTGCTATTTTTCCCATGTCACGCGGTAGAACGGCGTTCCGGCACATTTTTTATCGGCATTTGTAATGTTTCAAATCAATATTCGCAAAAATTTATTTTTATTTTGCTGTGATAACTTTTGATTTTTAAGCCACTAAAGAAACGATTGAAAATATATTTTTAAGCCATTATCTCACGAAAAAATAATAACACAAAACTAATTGTACTGCATATAAATTAGCTAATTGACATCAATATTTCAATGCGTTTGAAAGAAAATTACACATTTTGGCTGAAAAAAAAACGAAAAAAAGAGAGGTTGAGAAACTAAATAACAAGCAGTTCTCGTAAAAAAACTTTTGTTAACATACCTCCAATAGTAAACCATATGCTCCACAATGGGAACGGACATGGATAAGATTATTTTTTTTAGTAAAATGCTCGACAAGAAGTGAGTTCCGGCACCTTTTTTTTAAAAAAAACACTGATTATTCTTAACCAAAACACTTTAATATGCTCATATGGTAAGTATATTTTTTTTCAAAAGTATAATACCAAATTATCAACACGAGAATCTTCATGGTCCAAATATGTGTACACCTTACATTCGCTTACTTAATTTCAATATTTTATTTATAAGCGCACGGCTCCATTATTTCACACTTTTTGCTCTTCTGAGAAGTTTCTTTTTGGATTTATACTAACGTCTAAGACTTAGTATATTTAACTTTTTATTGTATTTGTAAGATGATAATAAGTACGAAGATGATGATAGATTGTAAAATTATAATGTCGGTAATTTTTAAAAGTGGACATTACGTTTTATGCCTTCGGACTACATTTATATTTACAATATGATTTTCCACACTATATTTTAGCCGATAAACTATATTACAACTGCAACAATTGTATTATTTGTGACATCTATATAATACAGATGTTATAATTTTAGTATAATTTTTAATTTTGGTTTGCTATACCAACGAAAAACTTCGACATAAATTATTTTTAGATTTCGACTGAGGTTGTTTGTGGAATTTCAATAATAATATTAAATCGTTCAAATTTTGAAGACTCACACAAGTTTTGCATTAAGGATCCGGGCTTTTCAGTGTTCAACCTCGCAAATAAACTTGAACTTGACGCTTAGTAAACATTTGTAATGTGTATATAAGAAATAAATTTCACTAGGAAAGATTTTAAAAAAAAAAACACTAAGTTTAAAGTTATTGATGGTGTTGTGTATTAATTCTACAAGTGGTTTTATTTAATTTATTTTTTATCAGTAGGGGAATTAATCACATGAACAAATACAGGTTTTTAACATTATATGTTATTATCGTTAAATGGTTATAACAAGGCAATGCCTACTGATTGAGAAATTATTCACAAAATAAAATATGCACGCCGTATTTACTAAGAGTTATTACAGCCCGTTACACAAATAAAAAAATACTCCAGGTTTCCAGCGTTATCGACCATCGTAGGTAGACAAGGAACTGTCAGCGCAGATGAGCATGAAAAAAGGCAGCGATAGGCGGATGACTATGAACACATCGATACCTGAATGAGAGTCTTAGATTGAATCACCAGTCATTGCCAGATATCATGTCAACGTCGAAAGCTTGTTCTTGCAGAGAAATAAACTTCGATTGCTTTTAATATATAAAACCACTCGGATTAAGTGTGTCGGATGTTTACTAATAATATTCACACATTTTGATTTATTTACGTTTGCCACATAAAAAAATATTGATCGAAAGTTTACTGTATTATCTGATTATTTATTAAAATACAGAACTAAACATAAGACTTCTGGCGACGTCAAAGTGCCGCTACAATATATGAATAAGGTTGCAAACAAAGGTAATATTTTTCTTTATATAACTTGATACATATTTAAATTATAAAACAGTAAACCTTTTTACAGTGTTTCATAAATGAGCGTATTCAATTTATCTGTGACTGTGATATTTTTAAATAATTATTCATAGTATATTATATACATATGTGAAAGAAATGACTGAATTAGAATTTAATTTACACGGTAATTAAAACACGAACATAAAAGTTTCGTCGATGCTGAAGTACATAATATGTAGATATTATATTCTTTTTTATGTCACAATGCAAATGAAATTTATCATTTAAATATTTAAAATACAAAATATAAAAAAAAAATGAAAAACGCGTCCATCTCACTAGGATATGCGTTCATACAACAGTCGCTGCAAATGGAAAATGTGACTCTTTCAAAAATAAAAAACATAATGACATGAATTTTAAAGTTATACAACCTTCACATTATATAATATTAAATTTATAAATAAAATACAAAGTTGAGGTGTCATGATGTCCTGAAGTCGAATTGGAAACGAGGCTTAGCGCGAAGTGGCGCGGGCGTCGCGGCGCCGCGGGGAAGTCGCTGGTGCGCCGTCGCGTTGCCCTCGTTGCGTAACCGCATCGCGACTACACTCGCTACGCCTCGCCGCAGTGTCGCGTAGACACCCAAACACCGCTCGTCTCGCCCGACGCCTACTCGGTACCTCCTCGATCAGATGTGCTTTTGTTCAGCACAATCAACTCTGTGGACGGTGTCCGCTCCGAAACGTCGCGACAATTTCTCCTGCGACGCCTTCAAAGTAAATTCACTGCGCCGCCGTTACACAAAACACCCCGACCGGCCGCTGAAAAAGTGAAAAGAAAACGTTTGTTTCTCTTTGTGCTGCGGAACTTTACCTTAAACTTTTTTTGGATGCCAAAATCGATTCCTGCATTTGAATAATTTAAACAATACCGGTGTCGATTGTTTATTTATTGTGAGGATTTTTCAGTAATCAACAGTTTCTTTTTGTTATTATTTTTTTAAGTTTACGAATTATCCTGTTGCCTGAAGTGTCATACGAAACTTATTATTCAACAGGGAAAATGTGCGAATGAAAAAAGGTACGTTAAACTTTTTTGTATTAAGTATCTGTCAACTTTGTCATAAAAATAGACTGTTATTATGAAGATTTTTCACATTGCGACAGTAGAGTGCCGTTTACCGATCGCGTGATGTTACTTCAACATATATCTATGTTGCATAATCTATTTAACAAAACTTTTAAATAAACACTTAACAGTATATTAAACGCGCTTTAAAGCAACAGTTCAGACACAATCTTGATTTCCAAGTTGTTTTACTGGCTATTTTATTTGTGATTATATTATTTTTTCAGTTACAGATTTACTACGCCATTTCAAAAGTCAGACTTTAAAAGTGTATTGTTTCATGATATTAACATTAGAAAAAACTTAATACTGTTGAATTATATTGTTAATTATAAACACTTTATTTTGACAACGTTATATCAATTTTATAAATAATCTATTTGACTTAAAGCAAAGAATAGTAAATTCAATATTAGATAGCTCTTCTTGTGAAGCCATAAGATTTGCTTCGAGTTTTGTTTGCATTACATACAAGTAGATTGTAATTTTCTTTTAAGTACATATACAATTATCTACATTTGGTATATCGTGAATATTAAGTTAAATAAAAATATCAATACACCATTACAATTGCTTTAAATTATTTCTGGAAAATACCGTTTGAGTATAGGTACACACATAGGTAGTTTTGATGGAAAAATCGTAATTTCTTATATTATAAAGATATTTCTAGAAAATTATTCTCTTAGTATAAAACAATATCATTATATTATATCCAACACCGCATTCATTTCATTAGACAAAACGATGTTTATATGAGAAGTTTACAAAGAGCTTGCAACATTTGCATTGTTAACTCGTTCAGAAATATGCATTTGTGCACTAAGCAGTATGAGAAAACTGCGCACTTGCTTAAGCAAAAGCTTTTAAGTTTTAAAAGCTTATTGTTTAAGCAGTTTATTTATTTTCTTCTTTCACAGTATGAATATCTAATTTTAAAATAACAGCATTGCTTTTTTATTCTTTTTTTTGTACTATAAATTTTCACCGTATTCTTCTTACGAAAAAAATCACAACCTGTCGTTATAGCCGAAAAAACATAAAAAACGTTTTTGAATTTTGATTTTAACGTTATTGAACATTTTCATGTCACCATTACTTAATTGAAGAAGTAAATTCTGTAATATAATAAACTTATATCAATAAATGTATGCCTGACTAGTTGTTGGATCGAAACACGAAAAGCTTTATGATTTGATTTATGGCGTACTTGATATACATAATTTAAAATAAAGAATATGTTGGTATGTGTAACTCAAAACACAGTTTGAAAATTAGTTTTTTTTGCCAAAATGGGGACGGTGTGTGATATACGAAGACAAATACATCAACGTTGACCCTGCAATGCTCATCATAATTATGCAGGTAGATATTTCATGGTCGCCTTCCTTATGGAATAACGAGTCAATACAAATGAATGAGCACAATATATTATTGTAACTCCACGACTTTGCAGATATGCATCGAGTATTTATTTTACTCTTCTGTAAAAAATAGGCAAATGAACTAATATTTCTCAGGCGTACTATATTATTTTATTTAAAAATATATCAAGTATCTACTGAGTGTATTTTTTTATTGAATAAATAATAATAGCTGGTAATTTACGTTTTCACATTACGACGTACTTTTATGTTTTTATAAATAATATAATGAACCTACATTTATTATATAATGAGCACAAGATAATAGTTAGTAATGTCACATTTTCCCGTTTAGTAGAAAACAACCTATTTATTTTACTCAGTTTTTTTAAAAGCGTCATAATTTTTTTCTTATCCATGTCAGCTCCTACTGTGGATCATATGGCCCCTCAATGGAGATATCTCAACAGATTTTTTTACGAGAGCTGCTTGTTACTCAATTAATCAACCTCTATTTTTTTAAGAGAGTAGGGATACAAAATATAGGGCTAGGAGAGTACTAGTGATAAGCTTACCGTTTTTTCCCGTTATTTTAGGATTGGAAGGGTGTTTTTAGACATCACAAACTTTGATCAGAAATTGATTGAAAAAAATGCTGTTCGTACTGGAATTTGAACCCTTGAGGTTCAGCATGAAAGCCATCGAATTTGACCTCTGTGTCATGGACCCGAGAATTACATTATTTACCAACTAATCTATCAGTATAAAAAAATGATTTTCGTACGTCGATATGTAATTACTTTTTTTAAAATTCCATTTCGGAACATTACTTTATCTAAACTAAGAATGAATTTCTGTCTAACTTTTATTCAAAATAGTGTTTAGAGCAATATAATTTAACTACATTATTTTTCAAAGCGTAAAAAAGAACTATTAAAAACGTAGTTAATCTTATTACATTACATAAGAGGAAAGCTGATGCAGTCAACTAGAAGACTAAACCAAGCAATGTCGTCTGTAAGACCAGACCTTTTTTTTTGTTTTAAATAGTTCTTTTAGAATAAAAAAAAAAATACAATGGTTTGTATGTACTGTACATGTATCAGATGATATTTTTTACAATTTTATCAAAATATCTTTACAATATCGACGGGTCGTGTGTTTTCAGTAAGTCGTGTATTTCAACATTTGAGTGTAATATGCTAAATTTATATTATTCAAATGTAAGCATCAATATATAAATATCACAGAAGATCTGAAGAGCGAACCCTTTTGTGCAAGTTTGAAAACATATTTTATTGTGTGGTGAAGTGATAAATTAAGACGGTTTGCTTTAATCTGGTGATATAAAGAGGAACAGAAGAAGAGTAATTGATACGCACTGTGCTTAATCACAAACAACCAAATTCGATGAATATTTGTGATGTAAACGAACCCTCTTTTGTTGTGTTATCGCTCTAAAATGGTATGTATTCAATTGCTATCAAAGGTTCAAACTGAATATATCGTTAAAAAAAGTGGCTTAAATCAGGGAACGCAAGCCGTTCATACTTCGCCTAATCAAACAGATAATAGTTATTTGACCAAATCTGGCTTTGGTATATTAAGAGGATATAGTACCTTTACGCCTGAAAACAGAGTAAATCGATCGTTTGCCATCGACGAAATCTCGTGAACCGTTCACTTAAAAAAATTTTTTTTTCAATAATTACATTTTCCAAACGCTTTTTTACACTATTGCATTTTTTTTTTTTATGAAAATAGTAAAAATGTCAAGATTACACGGTAAAACATTGACTTGGATTTTTTTCAACTACTTTACGCGAAGATCGTTTTAAGGTTTATTATAAGATACCGAAGTTTGAAGTCTTAGAAAGAAATACAGATAAAGATTGGTTTAAGAAAGTGATTTGAGCAGAATTTCTAATTTATCGAATGTAATGATTATACAGCCATTTGAAATGTACCATTTTTCCCACTTTTTCTGACTGATTTTTAAAGCATAATTGTATCATATACACTTCTAAAAAAAATTGAAATAAAAAACCATTTTATTGTTTACATTTAAAAGCAAAAAAAATAAATAAATAATGATAATACCAATAAATGGTAACCATTTTTCGGAGATGCCTTTTCTTACCTACTATGCATCAGTTTGAGCTTCAGTCTGAGATCGTACGTGGTATGGAGTGGACGTATCAAATGTTTTATTAAAAAATATTAAATCACTGGTCAACGAATATTAGAGGTAATCAAAGCAATGTTTTTTTATTCTGCCAAAAAAACGCGTTGGGGTTAGGGTTGCCCAAAGCGCTGACAAATAATATTATTATTTATAATACAATAATGTATTTTTCAATAGCGACGCTTGTAAAGACCAGTATTACTTTAGCTCATGGATGTTCAACTGGTAGATCGCGATCGACCGGTCGACTCCAAAGCATAATTTGTTTGATCCCGAAAGCTTCCGTGAATTTGGAAAAAATATACAATTTAAATATAAAATATACAAAAATTGAATTATTTGTAAGCATATACCTATCTAATTGTATGTATTTCGCATTTAAAATAAACATTTCTAAGATTGAAGAAGGGAAAACCCCTACTAAATAAAAATTGTTACAAGAATCATGGTAGAAGTCGATCGCGAGAAAACTTAAGATTGAAAAGTCGATCTTAAGAAAAAAAAATGGTTGGACACCCTTGCTTTAATTTAATGCAGCGATTTCCAACCTTGGAAGCGTGGACTATTGTAAAAAGAAGCGCGAACAGTCCAAAATATTTATTTAACGTGTCTTTGTTACTATATGAAAATAAAGGATGGGGAGGCGCGAAGATATTTTTTTTCAAAGGGAAGCGCATTAACACAAAAGTTGGAAACTACTGGCTTAATGGATAAGTATTTTAAAATAATTATTTGGCAATGCTTTTAAACAGAGATTCTATCTATAGATATTTGTATTTAATAGTAATAATAGATGAATAAAAGCATTTTTACATTAGTATTTATGAATCATTTCTATGTTTCAAAAGTTTTATGCCGCTTACAGATGGGGAAGATTTTCGCTAAAAAAGCAAAGTCGTTTAAACGCAAAAAAAAACATTATTATTAGAAACAAAAAAATATTGGAAAAGATGTTAATATGGCACAACCCTGCATGTCATCGAACATGCAAATTGCCAGTAAAGAAAGTTCTCAAACATTATATAAAGAAATACAAATATATCTATGCATTCAATATAAATTATTTGAATGACTACTTTTGATCTGGTCTAATATTCATTTAGTTTCTTCCTTATTGAGTTAGACTATAGAATATTGAAGTAAAACTATTTGCATTCAGTAAAATATACACCCAATACTTTTTTTACTCGATTATTTTGGATAAACCGTTACGTTTTTTCATACATTTTTGGTACTTTTTTTACACGGATTTGAAACCTATTTATCAAATTATATGAAATGAGCTTTTTTTACGCGCCACTTTCTGGAACCAATGTGTCATCCTGAGATTTTGGATCTTAGATTCAAAAGGTCAATAGAAATATATAATAGAATCCGCAATACATTTTAGATGCTATTAATAAAAAATGTAAAGAAGTCACTGCATGTTCAATCGATTTGTTAAGAACGATTACTTAACATACAATGATTTAAAAATATTGAAGTTTTTTGTCTCACACGATAAGACATAGTTAAGATAATTTTCGGATTAAATTCATGGTCAACTATAGCGCGAACCAGAGATAACTATCAATTGCAACTTGTAATTCTTTTAGAACTCAATACTTTTCTATTTTAATCTTGTTATGTCAATATTATTATGTTTTAAACTTTTTTATGGAACAAAATTATTTTTCAAAACTGTATTCATCAATATCATAACAAATCATATCAAATCAATATCATAAAAAATAGGTTATAAAAAATTAAAAATAAAAACTAATTCTATATATTAGAGAAAGTTTGAGAAATTTGTATTGTATGGTTTGTTTAGCGTCTCTTGTTACCTTTGGCAAAAGCCGTCTCATGATTTAATTTATTAGTACGATAGCTTACTATTGCTTACATGTAGCAACACCTCATATGAAGCATTTTCAAGGAATATATAATTAACGTATAGTTTCAGTTACATATAATTGTTGCAACAGATATTTGGGGAAGTAAATTAGATTGTCAGTCTTTGCTATGAAGATAAATAAATACTTATTGATTTTCGTCGATATCTAATATTAATACAAATTGTTTTATATGAAAAACCTTTATAACTGTCTAAATACCCATTCGTGTGTTAGGTGGTATTGTTATTTTTGTAATGAAATAGAAAAATGTTTTGCTTGTTTTGATACTGTAAAAATACGTATTGTGGTGGTTACTTATTTAAGTCAGTGCAATATTTATGCTGTAGGTCAAATTAAAGTTTTGCATTCCTACTGAGTCGCCTTAAGATGATTTTCAACTAGAGTTCATTTTCAACTAGTTAATATGTTTTCATTACATTTTATAAAAACAAAATAATTTGCGTGATAAGTGTCTAGATTTACCAAATAAATAAATTATGAAAACATTTTGCAACCATTCGTTATTTTTGATTTTTCAATGGTTTTTTTTATGATTCATCGGACATCAGTCGAATTTTTCTCACTGCTTACGTTTCGTGTAAGATATCATTTACAATACAAAACAAACTTAAATATTCCTATTCCAAACGTATTATTTGTTTATAATTTGTTCAAGACGGGATCGAATGTGTATTTTAATTGTTGAAAAAACACAATTAGACAGGGATATTATAAAGCCTTTTATTTAATCAGGCAGTATTTAAATATGTTATTAGTCAGTATAGTAAGCGAATGGTTGGTATAAATCTGAAATTGTATGTGACTGTTAGATAATTAATATTACGTTAGGTCAGTTTAAGCTGCGATAGGTCAAAATTTATTTTAAATTTTCTGAATTGCCGTGATTAGGGCTTCCAATAAACCGGACTTTTCAACTAACCGGTTTTCGGTTTTTTTCTGGAAATAAAACCGGTTAACCGGTTTAAACCGAAATATAGCGTATTTTGATTAGGTGCAAAAAACACTTTTTTTGTAGAATTTTTTAAATATTTGTCATAAATGCTCCAATTTTAATGGAAAGTCGATATTTATCTTATAGATGTAATACAGAAGATATAATATATATATTATATACAACAATGAAAATCAAATGTGAAAAAATATTTTATGGTAAAATGTCAAATAAAAAATAGAGCTTGATAATAAAACTCATAATTGAGAATAACAAGCACTACAAAAATTATATTTATATACTATAAAAAAAAATTAAATTATTTGAAAAGGTCATTTTTGTTCACAATATGGACAACTTTAAGACAAGTAGATTTTTTTATAAAATTCATATGCATGTTGTGTAAATTATTTCCACTTCTAAGCAGTTTATTCATTGTAAAACATATTTCTTTTTGAAAAAAAAATGAAAAATAAGAAAAGAGTATTTTTGATAAAACGCGGTTAACCGAGTGAAATAAACCGGTTTTCGGTTTTTTTCAAAACATGCGATAAACCAGTTAACCGGTTTCGGTTTAAACCGGTTTGGAAGCCCTAGCCGTGATTAAAAAAATGCTATGTTTCGATCGATAATTAAATTTCTAGCTATTTTTATAAATATTGAACAATTATTATAAATACTGAATATTTAATAATTAAATAATGTCCAAAGGTTTATTGAAATATACACAAGATAAAATACATGCCTAAAATTAGTTATGAACAAATAATGAAAGATTTGTAAATGGTATAAAATACTGTAAGCTTTAAAATATGAAATTAATTAAAAGGTTATGTAATATATTTAAAAAAAAACATTTTATAAATCAATAAAAATATGTCACAGTTTAATTAAAACAGTTTTGTGAATAACATCAGATTAATACTAATATTTTTTATTGTAGTATGAATCAATCGTTGGTGGGTGAAGAATTGAATGCATGGCCCTTATCGCGCGACATGAAGTTTACAGTAGTGATGTAACAATCAATATTTTATCGCATGAGCTCTAACAAACAGTGCTTTTACATGTTTTAATGAAATCATAAAACTATGAATGAGCTTCGTGAGAGCTTTCAAATGAAATCATAGATCAGTGACATAGAAATTTACTGCAAACACTTATCATATTCGCGGAAGCTTTCAGTGTTGGAAAAAGTCGAGCTTTCATATATTTACATAGTAAGTACCTATTTTATCCGTCCTGGTTTTTTAAAACGATGTAATGTTTTACTTTTCATTTACATGCATGTTATATATCCGTATTTATAATTTAAAATAAATACACTTATTTCAACTAAGTGGAAAAAAATATGTTTGGATAAAGCTCGTATTTAACCAGTCTGAATTTTAATAAATTTTCGGTCTGAGTTTATATTAAATGGTCCTAATATATCGATCAGTGTACAGATTTATATAAAATAATCATAATTTAAATGAAATTAAAAAAAAAAGCCTAACCTAACCTAACCTTACCAAAATGGTTATAAAATCTGACCGTATATTTTTTTTGTTACCATTTTATTCAGACCGAAAGTTTATTTGAATTCTGATAAAAAATTGATTTAAACTCTGACCATTTATTTTGTTTCTTTTATATATCATTCTATTCAAATATAATATATATACGTAAATAATAATTATCTTGTCGAAAAAAAAACAGAAACTTATTCACGTACGAATAATTATTTATTCTTTTGTCGATATATATGTAAAAAATATTTTAACATTTGAGGACATAAATCATTTTTACAATAATTGAGAACAAATTCTAGAAAAAAAAATCGTTAGTGTTTTTTGTCAATACTTGGTAGTAGTACATTTTATTTATTAAGCAAATCGTAATCATACTTGTAATTTATCATTTTGTTATTTTATTACCAAAACCAATTTTGGTATATGATACATAATAATTGTGATTTTAAAGCATCTAGTCATAATCATTGTGTTTGTGTCTTTTTAATATTGAATACTTTCTATTAAGTACATTTCAAATGCTGTTCTTATTGAAAGATACATTTTTCTTTGTAATAAATAGCTTAAATTATTTTACAACTTAATAAATCGTTTTGTATTGATGGTTTTAACTGTCGTTATGACTTATACCACCGTTGGGATTTCGATATTTAAGTTAGCGAACACTTTGCATCTACGCCCAGAGGAGCCGTTGGAAAGTTTTCCTCGTCAGGAATAATATCGCAATTGGGAATCCAGATTTTTTTATCCCCTCGCAAGTGGAATCATTTTTTTCGCTTCGTTGTCACCGATTTTTCCCGTTTGATTTTATGTTAACATTGCGGTAACGGAGAATTCAATATTTTTTAAATCACATAAGACTTTTTAGTGCTTAATTCATAAAAAAGTGTGAAAAAGATGCCTTGTCAAAGTAATGTAGTTGGCTTTCATATTTAAACATAGTTAAAAATAAATATAAAAAAAATAATTCTTGTAGCAATGCGGCGATAAATTTGTTATTTCACTAATTGTAGGTTTATAATGCTAAACGTACTATTTCAAAAAAGCGAACTTTTCAATATATTCAAATACTATAACAATTAACACAAACGAAATAACATTTGCATAATAATTTGAAAATGACAGTGTATTAGACATTGTTTATTAAAACTAATAGGACCAGTCAATTCCTTAGGCTTAAATTACCTTATCTGCATACCAAACTCAATATCGCTCATTTTGGAAATAGTACGTTTTGCATTATAGACCCACAATTGTGTTTTGCTTTTGACTTATGGTGCTTTTCAAATATGCAAAACAAGAATTTTTATACAATCAGTGTTATATCAAATATATCATTTTTTACTGTATATTTGTGTAATTTGATATCAATCCTATCAAAAAAATGAAAAAACGAATGGTTCCGAAAAATGTTGTAAAGAAAAAATGTTTTTTTTCAAATAACAGATTCATAAAATAATCTATTGATTTATAAATATTCAAACACAATAAACTGTTTATTTTTTATCCAACTCTAGATTATTACGTTTTTTAAATTGCACTGAACTAACTCTGAGACAATCTATAATAGATTCTTATCCTTCCGCATTGCGGCTATCTGTGCTTTCTAGTTACTCGAATGGTGACAAAAGAATATTATGTTAAATATAAAAATATCATATATGGCTACGGGAGATTAAAAAGAGCTTTATACTTAGCTGATTGTGTCGGTCGATGTCAAGGCTTGTATTTTTAAAAGGTTCACGTAATTATCCACCTTAACCTTCTAAAGTCTCCTCCTTAATTTTTCTTTCGAGAGCCTTATCGCAGATGCTATGTATTATAAAAGGTATACTTTCCACTCGACCGCATCGCAGTTAGCTGTTCCTTGATGAGGTTTTTCTTAATCACCTTGGAATAATGACAATATAATTCACCCAAAAAGTAGCTAAGTTATATCCCCTAACAAAATATTATTCGAGGTTACGTCGTTAGAAACAATACTTAACAGTCTACAACTTTTTTTTTTTTTTTAACGTCAATGATATTTTTTTCGCTATTAGCAAAACTGACATTTTGAACTTCTTCTTCTTTCTACGTACCGAGTTTTTTTGTTACTGTGATTTTTTATTTCATCGGCAATTATCCGTCATAATTTGATTCCAGAATAATTACATTTAGTAGTTTTATGTGTTTTTCTACCCTTTTGCATTATAATTTGATAAAATCTAGTTTATTTGAACAAAATAATATTCTTCGATGGGTTCGGCGGTAACTTTGTGGTATTCCACTTGTTGTGTACAACAAGTGTAATAACAATGTTATTTATTATTTTAATAATATGATATGAACCAATAATTAATTCGTCACACCAGAAATCTTTTTAAAAAATCAATATAAGTATGTATATATAAAAATTTTGTTTACTTAAAATTTTGAAAAACATTTAATAAATATTTCAAAAATCGATAAAAAAAAATTGCGAGATAGTTTAATGATTTTGACTGTCATTTTTTGTGTTGGGACGGTGTCATATAATAATTAATCGTTAAGTTATTTATGAAATTGATAAAAAAATATATAAGTCCATTTGAGTAGTAGTCTTTAGTAATGTATTAAATGCCGAGCAGAAACAGGTTAATTGCACAGTTAATTAATAAACACTATTCCTAAATAGCGTGAATGCAAATGTAAACAATAATAACAAATCGGATTTTAGTTACTAATACAATGAAAAGTAAAAGCCAATAAATATTTCCCTTTATTACTTATGAATAATTCCCAACCGAGCTTCCTGTAGATATGCGTTTATTACATTCCCTTCAATTTGGCATTTGACCCATTTGGGCTGATTTAAATATTGATATCTACAAGAATCTCTCAGGCAATCGGGGATTGATTTATATTTGTCATTTATTAAAAAGTTCACCGATATTCTTATCTGGCGCTACCATATATTCCAATAGCCGAAGGGTGGATTCTCTGATATTTTCATAATGTAAAACATCTAAACAAAAACAGCAATAAATATTCGATATAATTTATTGTTTTATAACAAGATATGAGATATTTGTCATTTTGTATGTTAAAATTAACTTTATTAGTAAATAAACTTATCATACATCTTTCATGCCTTATTATTTTTAAAACAAAACTAATATGTTATGTTATATGTATTTTTTATTACTATACGATATGTTTAATCGAATACGATGATTAAAGCTTATAGAAACATCGGTTTTCAAATTCCAATATTTAGAAAAACCCGGTTTTCAAACAGTACATGAAAAAGATAATTCAATTAAAATATTGTTTTTTTTTAACTCGTGTTTTTTATAATATAAACACAAAATACTATTATATAATTGTATTCGTTGTTTCTTTTCAAGAAATATAACTTATAATAAATAAAACACGAAACACAAAACAGCCACTGATCTATTAGTAAGTATCGTAGTTTTGTTAAAGAAATTGTCTGAAATAGAAAATGTTTTTAGTTTGATGATTCGTATCAGAGTCAAAATGCGCAACAAAAGTATTCCCTAATATATTTTTTTAACGAATTCATTGATTGCCTGACTATTTAAGCAACATATTTAATATAGTTTTATTTGTGGCGGTTTTAAATCAAAATGTGAACGTAATTAAATAAACAAATTAGAATCAATTATAATATTAGAAACAGGGTTATCTAGTTTAAAAAACCGGCTTTCGAATAAGGTAAATTTTGCTATAAAAGTTTTTGGAAGCCAACAAGCCCTTGTGAAAATATTCCTAAATATTAAGTTGTATTTTATTAAACATAAATTGAGTCAACGGAAGTCAACAGAAGTCTCAGTAAAAATATAAAAATATAAAAATGACAAATTCTATATTAAAACTATTTTAATAGTTCGAAGTGAAGCATACGAAAACGCAAAAGAATGCTTAGCGATGAGTGGTTGTAGGTCAATTGATGAATTATTAATCACCTAACCGTTCATTTTGTGTCGATCCATATTGATGAAATTACCACAAAAAATAATTAAAAAATCATGAATTTATTCCAAATTCTAATATGACTTAAGCTGGAGATGACTTAATTCTACATATTTCCGATAATTTTATATGCGCAGTTCTGGCAAAATTTTGAATCAATTGGTGATGTAAATGATATAAACCACAGGAATTCTTAAATATGTCTTCCAATTCCCTTGATATATTAAGTGTATCAAACGTGACACTAATTCGTTAGCTTAGGACCGTTGATACTCGGTCGATCGACACACACAGCAGGACATATTTTCTGCAACCCTTCACATAGCAGAGCTGTGGGGATCATGCTTTAAAAGTAACCCCAAGAAAGCCTAGTGTATTTTGTAAAACCTCTTCTCGTATTAAATCAATACTGGTTAGGAACAAAAGATAATTTATAATCGTTTCACTTAACTAAAAAAAACATATTTAACCATAGCAAAAACAAATCAATATTCATATTTGTTATTTTTTTTCAAATTAACATAGTTTTTCGATGGTTTCGGCGGTAACTTTGTGGAAATTCATTTTATTGGAAAATTTAAATTAACTTTGATTATTCCACGTATTGTGTTACTAACTGTGACACGTGTTTCGCCTCTTTCAGAGGCATCTTCAGACTTACTATCGCAAAGTTTGCTTAAGTAATTACATTACTTAAGCAAACTTTGCGATAGTAAGTAAGTGTATGCCTCTGAAAGAGGCGAAACACGTGTCACAGTTAGTAACACAATACGTGGAATAATCAAAGTTAATTTAAATTTTCTATTAACATAGTTTTCTTTTATTTTCTGCTATTTTTGACATAGTAAATATGTCATTGAATAACCAAATAGCTACAGTCGATTAAAGTAAAACTAAATCTTAATGTTTTAGAATGTTCGATCTTTATATATTTTCGATATGACCCTTGTTATTGAAATATTATTAGAATACTAATAGATGAATCACAACATCGCTCTTAAAATTGGCCAACAAAGTATTTACTGCGCCAAAGAACAATGTGACGTAATAACTTATGAAAATAGTTTCAAGACTACGATTCGACGTCCACTATGTACACTTTCAATTCACAAAGTTCAATTCTTTCGATAATACTTATTCCGAGAGCAGGATTATTTTTTTATTTTTGACCGATCCGCTGCTAACTTTGCGGAAATTTATTTAAATATCAAATTAAAATTGTCAACCTTGTTAGTTCACCTTTTGTGTTGTTGTTTAAACAGTGGAATAACGAAGTTATTAATTTTAATATTAAGCTTTTTATTTTATGTTTAAATTATTTCCCCAGTCATTATTAATTGTAATCTTATAATGCATTGATTCTTTTCTTTTTTATCGTATTATCTTTATTGTGTGGCCGAGTGGTAAAGGCAGTAGTTTGAAGATGATTCTCAAAGGGGCAAATAACAAAATTATCAAAATTTATTTTGTATTTTCTTTATATCTTTTTTGACAAAAAGTTACTCTTTGAAAACTATTTATAATTAAGCCTAAAATAATCAACTCAGTTTTAAAAAATACCAAATGGAGGCATAGTTTTTTATAACTATTTTTTTACCTGTGATCTACGAATTGACGATAAACTAAAAGATCTATTTGACGAAACAAAATAAATTTCTGAACAGGTACGACTTACATAGGTATGTCGTTTTCAAAGTAAAAGTTTCACTTGGAATATCATTTGGTATGAGCACTTCCGAATAATTAATAAGCTCTTGCCATGTTGGTTTAACTCTCACGAGGGTGGTGAGGCTTTTATTAAAAAAGTAACATATTTATACCATTTTTTTTAAAGCAGAAATTGTATTTTTTTTGACGACGTGTAAGCAGAAACTTTCAATGAAATTGTCGCAGATGTACATATCAAATGCGAGAGAAGTTTCCATGATTCTATTTAATCGTATGACAGATTTTTTGTAGACGTAATAAAATTATATGATCGTCTCCCAAGGCGTCACAATATAATAATGACAGAAAGATTTTAAATCCGTGCCGCAATAAAACGCACACTGTAGTACCATATTGCAGCCACCGTGGTAAAGTGGACAAGCTCATCATTTCCGTTATATCTGATCATATAAAACCATGTATTTTTACTGGTAAATATTTCTATCGTTGGAATTGTAGATAAAATCACTCACATACGTTTTATAAAAAATGATACATTGATTGATCATTGATATTTTACTTTTAGGGTGTTCACTGTCAATACTTGGTGGAAAGGCATTATATTAATAAAAACACAATAATCCTTTGTACTTCATTCCACTTTATTTAATATGTCAGGACCGGTTTCGCTCATTGCGAGCATTGTCAACTGATTGAATGCTCGCAATGAGCGAAACCGGTCCTGACATATTAAATAAAGAGGAATGAAGTACAAAGGATTATTGTGTTTTTATTAATTGATATTTTACTCAATTTATTTTTAAAAACGCTTTAAAACAAATACGTGTTTTGTCATAAGTAGTAAGATTCAAAGAAGAAAAAATATTAAATTAAAAATCATTCTGATTTAAAAGCAAGTTAACGGTAACATAGGTTTAATAAATTAAAAATAAGTTTTTTCGTTGTTATGAAAAAAAGTACTGAGAACCATAAACATGTTTTTATGGATATATATTTTTTTAAAAAAATGCTTTAGAATTCTCCCATTGAAATATGAAATTGTATAATAATCATATAAATAATCTATCAATTAATTTGATGTGGCTAGAAATACTCACCAAATAAATCACTTTTTCTCCAATTCTCGATTCTCGACATGATAGTAATACATAATTTGTTTAAATTTAGTTTAGAAAAACAAAGCATAGCCGGCTTCAAAATAACTTGTTTATTTGGCATAAATAAGAACATCTGTTGCCAAAGCACGAAAACAATAAAACGTTTCTAATAAATAATTTAGAAAGAAAACAATATAAAAACCTTTTGAAAATCTAAAGGCTATATTTATTTCATTTATGCCAATTCAAAGCAATATCTTCACTAAGTTTACTATAATTCCCAAATCGTTTGATTGCTAAATTTATTTATAAATAAAAAACTAAAAGAAAGATGTAAACTGATAGTTAGTAATCTACTTGTCATTACTCCATTACATATTACATAATAACAATTCTGCTTCGAATACCTTTTCATCGAGGTTGAAGTAATAGTAAAAATATAGGTTTATTAACAACCAATTACTTTTTAAGTTAACAGTTTTAATTTTTTTTACCGGTTCTCCTCCCAGTGTGGAGCATTTCGTTGGTAATTTTTTACATATAGACACACATAAAGACACATACATGTACTTTATCCTACCGCTATCGCAATACGATTTGCCATTTTTACAAGGAATATGTGTGCTTTTAAATTCTGAATTCATTACATTAAAAAACTAAAAACTGACAAAAGATGAGATACGTGCTTGTAGAAAAGTAACGACGATGTGGTCTCCTAATAGAGTTTGTCTCTACAAAAAATTTTGTACGAAAAACGCTTGTTTTCTCTATTTTTTTTCAAATATAGCAGGAATATAAAGATAGGGCTAGGACAGAACTAGTGGTTAGTTAATAGCTCTCGCTCCGCTCTTTTTTTAGGATAAAATGGGTGGGAGAGGAGAATTCAAGACATTACATATATCCCCATGCCTTCGAACAGAAATTCATAAATAAATTTATAAAACTGTCCGTACTGGTCTTCGATCCCGTGACCTGCGTTACCGAAGCCAACGACATAGACCACTCACTCACTCAGGCGGCTTAAAAGTAATTGCCAAACATTTAAAATTAGTTTGTTGCATCATTACAAGCTCGGAAATTGGCAGATTCCAGGATCACGTAAAAGAGACCAGTAAATTGTCATTTGGCCATGGCCGTCGGTAAAAATTGATTTATTTATTTTTACTTTATATGCCATCGCTTAAAAAACAAAATGGATGAACAGTACTTCTCCATTATCTTTAGACATTCATAATTTGACACATGAGTGTTCACACGTACAGCAAACTGGCAGACTAGCGAATTGCGTTCGTATGAACTCGCTACATTTTGCCATTGCTACATCATAAATTTATAATGAATTCAAATTTCATATCAAGTATCATCAAGGCTGGAAGCCAAAAGGAATTATGAAATCAACTGTATAGTTACCTTTCAGTTATTTGATAGAATGGAATTATATTCTTTAAAATAACATACATTTTTTCCAATTCGCAATTTTATTCATTGAGGGTGAGTGTTGCGGTCTTCAACCATATCTATAATCAAGACAAAATATCAAATTGCTATAGCTGTAGAATCTAACTGAATGGGATTTTTAAAACATTCCATTTAATTAATTCATTCCTCATCGACTGTGGAAAAGAAAAAGGACGTAACCCACACACAATATAAATTTTACAGGAGGCGCAAAAAACGTGTTCTGATAATTTTGGGCCATATGCAAATTATTAATTATACACAACCTTGAAGTGCATGGAGATTTCTAAGCTGGTGTTTAATTGACATAACCTAATATTAATTAAAGAAATTATCATGGGAAAACTTTTATTTCTGTCTTTTTTCTTGGTTTTAATTTTTTACAAGGTCATATTTTTCAAACTTAAAAGCTTAACTTAGATACTAATTCGGCATTTGCAGCTTGCATCTATTTGATAGAACGTGTATCAAGTTTGATACATTTAGTTAATCGAAAAAAATCTGTTTTGAAAAAACTGTGGGTTACGTCCTATTTCCTTTCCACAGTCGTTATGTATTGTATTGCAATAAAATTTATAGGTAAAAAGTGAGCAGAGAGCCAGTGGTGTATTTAAGCAGCGACCTTTTATTTTTTTTCAATAAAAATTTGCATCTCAACTAAAACTTTTTAAAATATATTTAACGTTAACAAAATCGAATACATTAATCGTAACAATAACTTGTTTTTATTTCTCCATTTGACAGTTATTATTTCATCATTTAATTAGATATGAATGTTCAACAAAAGCAAAAATGTATTTAAGTTAAATATATTTGTCAAAAATAAATAGTGCCTTTTGGTCAAGATGCGTTTTCGCATAAAAATAAAAAAAATATAAAAAAAATATAAAAAAAATATAAAAAAAAAATAAAAAAAAATAGGTAGGGTATACTTATGGACGCCACTAGCTACCTGTTCATTTTTTATATATAAACTTTATTAGATGATGAAACTTTGTCTGACTGGTCAATGGTGTCTATGGGTTCAAATTTCACGAAGGAAACTTTTATATGTTATCATATTAATATTTCAATAGCTTTGTTTTCCATTGATGTCTGTGATGTATAATATATTCTCTTACACACTTTAATTTAAAAACGAAGCGTTCTACTACATATTTCTTTTCTATCCCAATCCTTAAATCACTACTTTCTAAAAAAAAGAAAAATTGAGCTAGTGAATAACAACCAGTTTTCGCGTGAAGCAATTAATATTTAAAAGTTCTTTTAGGATTTCATATTCTCCACATTAAAAACCAACATGATAGTCTAAGGCATAGGTTCCCAAACTTTTTCGGGTGGCGACTCCTTTTTATAAAAGCCATGTGACCCGCGTCTCAGATGCTGTTGAAAAATGCATTTTTTTAAATAAGGTAATTTTAGTTTTGTTGTTTTATTTTTCGATAGACAATAATCGTTATTTAAGTGAATAGTTATCATCTTGAAAACTTTATAAAGTTTCATTACGCTCCTTTGGCTTTCCATGCTTGATCTTATGATATGGAGATTATGTAACTCGATATACATACACGTTGTAAATAATGTAGATTATACATACATACATAGCAATAATAATATTGTGTACATGACGTGGCTGCGCTCTGTGCCCAAGGGCCACAGTCAATTAGCCTATATAATTAAGCCGCCCCTGCCTGGTACGAAAATAAAAAATAACGCATTTTGAAACTTACAAACTTTATATTACTGAATAGCGTTATATCTTCTTCTTTCAGCAGAATAATATTTAGATTTGTGTGATATAGATAGATTTTTATTATGTGGACTTGGATGAAGCCGCCTGGTGTATAGTGTCACCATAAACATCGAGAAAATATACTAGTTTGTACTTAAGAACAATAGATTTTGATGATAACTATCAATACTAGGTCATTTTTTCTGTGTAAACAATGTTTATTTGACGTTAACATGAAATGCATAAATACTGGAAAACATATCGTTAATCTAAGATTTCGACTGAAGGTGCTTGGTGGAATTTCAATATTAAATTTGAATCGTTCAAACTATGTACATTCTCACAAATTTTGTCACTAACGACCCGGGTTTCGCCTTTCGGCATCTTCAGGCATTCAAGTGCACGGATGAACTTGAACTGACGCTTAGCAAATAAAAGTTTCGTGCTTATATAAGATACAAATGCATCACTGAGTCCAAAGCCATTGCTGGCGAAAAGGATGAGCTCATGGGAATGCCAACAGATTTGTGTAGTTAGCAGTTTCAAGAATTATATAATCTGTTTGTCGGCAAAGGTTTTATGATTATATGATTTTATGGTTATATAGGGTATAGAAGAGGAGATGTGGGAAAATTTGTTATTTCGTTTAAAATCGGAAGACTTTGCAACTGTGCTTTATTGATTTCTAAAATTTCTTGGAAAAAGAGCTTATGACTGTCCGTATTTGGGTGTAACATTTTTATCCCTTGTTCCTGATTGAACACGTGTCCTTCCGAAATTAAGTGATTAGCAAAAGTAGACGTGTCTTTTTTCAATCTAAAGGCTGCCATATGTTCTAAAACTCGGATGTTCAATGTTCTTTCTGTTTTGCCTGTCTTTCTGTTTACACCCAAATACGGACAGTCATAAGCTCTTTTTCCAAGAAATTTTAGAAATCAATAAAGCTCAGTTGCAAAGTCTTCCGATTTTAAACGAAATAACAAATTTTCCCACATCTCCTCTTCTATACCCTATATAACCATAAAATCATATAATCATAAAACCTTTGCCGACAAACAGATTATATAATTCTTGAAACTGCTAACTACACAAATCTGTTGGCATTCCCATGAGCTCATCCTTTTCGCCAGCAATGGCTTTGGACTCAGTGATGCATTTGTATCTTATATAAGCACGAAACTTTTATTTGCTAAGCGTCAGTTCAAGTTCATCCGTGCACTTGAATGCCTGAAGATGCCGAAAGGCGAAACCCGGGTCGTTAGTGACAAAATTTGTGAGAATGTACATAGTTTGAACGATTCAAATTTAATATCGTTAATCATTTTTGTATCTTTATGGCAGTATGAACATTTGTACTTATACTTTAGGTCTACTTTTTCATTTATATTTTGCACAGTTTGACATCATGTATAAGGCTACTATTTATCTTCGCGGTTTATTTTAAAATCTGTTTCCAGAACTTTAACATTTTTATGGAAAAATACCATGTAGCGTTTGGAAGATAAAATACTGACAAAGTCAATATAAAAATATAACTTTTGATCAAATTTTAATCGAGAATCTTAGACATGGGTGTTTGTGGTGTTTTATTTTCGAGAATTTTACTTTGCAATTAAAAAAAAACATTAACTCGTTTTATAAAATGTCACATGGTGCTTCAAATCAAATATTATTTAACATAAAAAGAACTTTTACACTACTATATCTTGTCACAGCTCCCCCAGCAATTCTCGCACTCAAATCAAAATCGGATCTGTTTGGCTTTTTTCATAGTTCCAATAAGCAATGCGATTTGTAAATATTTATAAAACATAGCGCCAAGAGCTTATCCCTACAAGAAAGCTCGGGTTGAGAATAAAGATAAAAGCACGAAACGGAATAGAAATAATCCTAAACCAATGGAGCGGGGCGTAAAATAGGTTTTTTGCATAAAGATTATTTCGATTATCGTCTTTTTGTATATATTTTAAGAGAAAAGTGACCCACAATACATATATACAGTTTTTATTGCGACAAAAAAACAAATTGTATCTAAATTTTTCAGTCAAATACAATTCGAAACCCTTAGGAATCCAGCAGAATATTTGGAATGACGAAATGTTAAAAACGCACAATATTTAGGATATGTAGAAGATAATGGAAATTAAACTCGAAAGCTAAGCATGGCACTGCTACCATATTTGGCATTGCTACCATATTTTGTATTGCGACCCATAGATTAAGAATCCATGTTCTAATCAATAAGTTGGCTATAAATATTAAAAAAAAACGGTTTAAAATAAACACTTCTTAGCAAAAGCTTAAAAATAAAACCATTAAAAATAATGGTTTTTTTTCACTAAAATTTCTATGTATTAGTTGTACTTGTTAAATTTAAACAACACGTTAATAAGGCAGTATATCGTAGGCAACCCGACAAAGGATTTTATTCATTCGAATTACATCTAATAATACCGGTTCCGTTTTAAAACATTCGCGCTACCTTTTCGATCGTTCCGACAAATAATGTATTTAATTTAAGAAAATTCTAGGAGAGATAAGATATGTGTAAGTCATTAATATATAAGTGAAACATTTTCGCTTGATTTAATATTTTTTGAGGAAAGTTTTAAATAATTTTCCCGGTAGAAAAAATTAAGGTGGTTTTACAAGTACGCAAAATCGTTCGAAGTAATTTATACCCCTACGACAAAATTTTACAGAAAAAACGAGTTCTATCTTTATGACAGTTAGACTAGAGCCTGTTAGTGAATGAGTTTCTGCTATTTAAAAATAAAATATATATTTATTCAACATTTAACTATCTATCAGACTCAATGAATGACCTGTAATGGATTGGACATAATTTTATTCGTCTCGAATCCGTGGCGTAGTGGTCAACGTCGTGGAGTTCTGTGACGTTATTATTATCTCATTACGGACAGCATTTTGTCAATCAATTCATCAATTTCTGTTCGAAGACATGGATGTTTGTGATGTATAAAAATTACCCTCCTCCCTTAAAAAGACAGAGCGTTAGAAAGGCCCTATACATTAATCTTATACTCTAAAACAGAGGTGGTGCAACTTAGTAACAAACATTTCTTATAGAAAAAAAACTATTTTGGTACCTTCACATTATACATTCTACATTGGAAGTGGACATGGATTTAAAAAATATTCAACTGCCAGAGAATCGAATAATACACAACATTCAAATGTAGCATTGATCATACGTGTAATTGTGACGTTAACACAAATGGAAAAAAAAACATTGTAACATTTTTGGAATCTTTACTGAAGTAGTTGTGATACTTTATATGGGTTGACTGTGTGGTACTTTTATTACTGAATAAACGATGAGATTATCATATTTTATATGCGGATACTCCACGAGATGGTCGTTACTACCTAATCATCCCTTAGCATGATACTACAGCGCGCTCAAGGGGGACCCTACCCCTGCTAATGGCAGTACGTGTGTTTTTTCAAAATGCGTAAGTAGGCACAAAGTAGCTTAACTCTTAAGTTTCTCAAGAATGAATCATGTGCCACACACGAACTTACGACATGTACTTTTGTGAAAATTATTTTTTTTTATTTCGATTTAGACTTGAATACATTTTTTTATATAATATGGAAACATGAGCAATAAATCCTTAAGAATATTTTATCTGCATTTTCATTAGGTGTCAAAATGTCAACGTATTTAATTCTACATTTTTTTATAAATTGAGATACACAATTTATCTTGTTATTTGCAAATAACACAATACGTTGTATCTTTTCTAGGGCAGTATATATAGCTGAGTATATGTAAGTTTATTTATAGTTCTGACGATGGCGCACGCCGAAATAGCTAAAAACTTGTTTTAAAAAAAACTATAAAACTAAATACGTTGATATTTTTTACCTAATTACAATGGAGTTCTACCAAGTAAATTCCAATTCAATCGATGCATGTTCAATTGTCTATGTATAATATCACCGTAAAGCGCAATGCTCATAACTGTATAAGATTTACATTTTTTTTCCAACATTTTAATTGACGCACAACAGTAGTTTTGTATTTGAGTGTGATAGATAGTGGTTTCACAAAAAGACAGTGTTGTTCGACGTTTCAATACTGAAAACCTATCTCAAAATTTAGAATATTATTTCTTGTTTCGGGTGGAAAATACGTCGTTTATAAATTCCAAAATATCCACAAAAGAAAACGTATTGGCATCCAAATCTTATTTTGGGTCTTTTACGTAGAGATTCAAGCTTTGCGTTCCAGACTGACGAAATCTTATTTTCGGTGATAATATTTACTTGTAACCGTAGATGGAAGACAAAATAAGAACATGATAAAAGTATAAAGAGGAAAACCTATTTGGTAAAGACAAGAAACATAATTAACTATCACATTATCGTTGAAATTGAGTTTACAATGTATATGTGTTAACAGAAACGAGTCAAAACGGTTTTTTTTTTATTAAACAATAGAATTTTGATTGCAAATATTTCTTTTATTACGTGTGCTGTAACCATAATAGTTCTTACAATTAACATTCTAGTTTCAGATAAAATATCCGTATACTGAACTGTTTTACCGAATTTTTAATTTTGTTATTTTCAATTTGAATCGTTCAAATTATGTAAATTCACACAGATTTTACCACTAACGACCCGGGTTTTGCCTTTCGATTCGATTAATTATTTTTGTTATTAAGTAAAATACGCTTCGTTAGATAAAAGCAATGTATACTTTTATGAAAACTTAGTTTAGAAAACCAAACAAATAACTTTTGAATTGCTATGTTTAATTCTCTAAAAACCGCCCGTATTTTAAACTTTTGTTAACATTTCTTTCCACCAGTTTCTAGTACTCTTTCCTGGGTACAAGCATTTCTCAACCTCTCTTCTTTGATAAAGGGTTTCTCTTGTATGTATTGTTCACTTTCACTCGCTTTGCATAGGATCTTCTGCGTACACTTTATTTTCTCCGTGTTACGTTTTTCGCAATGGAAACATATAAATACTTTATCTTAAAAGAAGGCTCTTGTAGCTATAAAGCAGGTATATTAAATTCATGGTGTTTGTGTTGTATGCCAACAACTCATTACAATTTAAATATACTATTAGCATATTATTTTCTTTCCAAGTCCATCCAGCAAGGTCTTATAACGACGTTTCATTTCAATGCTTGTTCTGTTCGGTAAAAAAGAACTTGTAATGTGTTTTCCTTTTTAAATGTGACAGAAATATACAGCATAATTCGCTTCTTATTTTAATTATAATAAAGAATTACAATGAAGTTTTAAAAAGGATTGGTAGTTAATAATTCGAAGATAATTCGTAACGTTTCGACGAAACCGAGAATACTACAAGGATTATTTATTGATCACTACTCAGTTCACGAAAAAATGTCGTTAACAATTTATCGCAAACAAATCAGTCACTCCGATTTTGATAAAATATGCTCGCTACTTATTATATTGTATAAATATTAAATTTAAATTTTTTTTTTTTCAATTATAACTAATAATTATTTTCAATACATCAAATATTTTTAAACATCACTAGAGATCAATTGGCAATAAACGTAATATTACAAATACCCCTATCTGATATCTCAACTTTAAATTGATAATTTATTTCAACATGATATTTTTATCGATCGAGGCGTGCACCTTTTATTTTTTAGTGTCTTCATTTTTTGAAGTCTGTTTTTTTTTCGTTTGTATTTAATGTAAGGCTACAAAAATTACTGAAAACTTTTTATAGCAAGTATAGTTAAGTTTCAATTTTTTATACACGACACTGATATATTATGTATGAAGCTAATCAGTGTGTGTTTTCTTCTTACGAATGCTCGTTTAAATGGCGTATTTCCCTGCAGTAATAATTCATACAACTAAGTTGATTAAACAATAAACGTTATTTCCGTAAAATAAACCTTTAAATATGAGTACGACTTTACAAGTAAAACAACACCGTGAAATCGTTGCTAATCATTTTGCATTTGGTCTTTTCTGAAAAATGTATAACAAGGGTTTAACAGGCTTAAAAGATTACTTAATTGAGATTCACATATGTACGTTTGTATTTTTCATATTTTCTTTTACGCCTTTTCTAATTGTAAGGTAAAGCGTAAACGGAAATTCACTCACACTGACTCCAACAAACATGGCTTATTACGGCTGAATTCCCCCCTTCAAATGTTTGTTGAAGTGTTTTTATATCATTAGATACACATATAAACTCAGTAGTTGTTTTTGTCGATGTTTATTTGTATAAGAAACATTTTGATTTGGTATAGTAATAATATGAAAAGGTTCATGAAAAAATGTGACGTTTTATTTCTATCTGAATCAATATTGCATTGCAATATTAATAAGATCGTCCATGTAATGATAAGTGCTACTTTGTTAGTCTACGTGACGCGTTTTTAAGCATTTCTTTGACCTGATAGCGGTTTTATGGTGATAAGACGGTCCAATAATAAATTCAATACAGATGACGGTACTTGATAAATAATTTAACGAAATTGATCCGAGACTCGCTAGAATGTTGGAATCAATAGATTCGAAGGGAATGGAATCGAATCGAATACAATCGAATCGAATCACATCGGAATGACTTGAATAATGGACACGGCTACACTGTTAGGGATGCTTTTGATAGTTATCTCGATACTACCCAAGTAATCGTAGATAGGCACTAGACTTTTCAATTTAAGTATGTTGTGGTTATTGGTATACATATCGGTGGTGTGATCAAGCCCTCGAATCCCTGAATGACAATTAACAAACACTGACTTTCAGAATTCAAACCTTTTCTCAATCGTTTTCGTTACCTCTCATATATATTATATACACAAGGCCCGCGCCGCGGCTTATAAAGTTTTTGAGGCCATATCTTCAAAACTCAATAATATGAATGAAAATATATTACATCAACTTTCTCGCTTTAGCACAAGCAGTTTTGGATAAAATTGTAGACTGGTCGTCTACTTAGGACAATATTTTTCCACCTGAGAAAGTATAACATTTCTAAAAAAAATGGTTGTATTTATTCAAAGTTCTAAGTAAATTATTTCAAGGAATTATTATGACGATAATTATTTTTTTCATACTTTTTTTATAATTACGCATCCAGATGAAAATTTGGTGCACGTTAAATATTGATTGATTTGCTGATAAAATTAAAGTTTATTCAAAACTGATAAAACCGGATTTCGAATGCGACTAAAACTGTATTAAAAGGTAAATTTAATAAAAATAGCAGATAGATTCTAGTTCACGCAAGGGAACGAAGTCTTATTATGTGTTACCTGGTGTATATATTCAGTGTGGCCAACCAACCTAACCGCTCTTGGTTCATGGTAAAAAAAATGTTATTTGCGAACATTCTTAAAAGTAAAACATTTTTTAACCTTTTCTCAACTATTGAATTGAGAAGGTTCTAGAATCTGGCTATTCTACACACATTTTTTCTCATTAATCCACTAAGTGCATATTATCGCAATAACTACCAGTCTCATCCACAACGTTACATTCTAGAGAATTTTTCTTTATAAACAATAACATACATTGTTCTTTCAATCGACCTGAAGCAATAAATCGAAATACATAGATGAATGTGATGTTTTTATCCTAGGATTCGTGATAATATTTTTTTAATTGTAACTCACTAACTAATTCTAAACTTGGTGTGTTCAAATCATTATTTTATTTTATTTTTCATTCGTTTTATAGATTTTTGTTCAACAGCTTAAATTTCTTTGAGGTTTGTCTGAAATTCCCTCTTACATAATATCTGAACCCTTAAAAATGGGACGTAACGAGAGCGATTAGCTTACCACTCGTCTTGTCTCCAGCGCCATCCTTCTATCCTCAATCTCTTAGAAAAATGAGGCTAAGCAGTTCTCGCAGAACAAACTTCGGTTGAGATAAACTTTACTAAAAAACAATATGCTCCAAACTGAAAGCGAGAATGGATAGAAAAAATATGTATACTTTACTTATATATGTTATATAATATTGAAAAAAATCGATAAGTTATTAATAAAACGAAATCTTTGCCACTTTATAAATTTCCATTGCGTACAACATACGAAGGAAAAATTGAATAAATATATCAAAGATTGCACTCAACATTTTCAGTGGGTGGTGCTTAGGATCGTTATCTGTTTCCGATATTGATACCAAGTATCAATAGCGCCGCATCTCTAGCTATGCCGCACCATTTGTCCGCTGGAAAGGGTTAAATACGAAAAAATAAATGCCATAGCGAATTGGGGTCAAAGTTCGTAGTGAGGGGTTGGAGAAGCGAGCCGAGGTCGTTTCGCTTATTACTGCTTATGAATATTATGACTATATTTTACATTATGTTTCCCAACAGTTCATATTATAAATTACACGTTTCTGTTGTAAAGTTCCAGTCTAAAGAATTATAATGTCAAACTGACAAAAGAAAAAGCGTCGCCGCAGTGACTAGGGTCCCGCATTAGCTGTACTAATAACATAAATTCAAAGCTTTTTTCGTCCTATGTTTACTTACTAAAACTACGTGGAGCCTATAAAACATGCTCTTAGTTAAGTTACCTAGCTAATTAAAAGATTTCTTTGGTAAGTAGATAATTTTTTTATCCATTTCTTGTATCTTACTCTCATATATAGTATGCAAACTACAGAATCAGGCATTTAAATGTGCAAAACGTATTAATCAAAAGCATCGTACAAATATACTGAATGTCGAATATGATGGTAATAAACAAAAGTATCTGATAAATACTAGTCCGTTCCCGGCAAGCGTTGCAATGCCACTCAAAGAAAGGAAGCGTTTGTGTTTACTGAAGTGCATGTCTTCTAGATAGACGTTTGTGTGCAAAAGTGCAAACTGCTTTCAAAATTAACTGTATGGCAGACATACAAACATTGATTTTTATATATAAGACCTACTGTAAGCTAATTTTACTATACCTTTAACCTTCCCGGAATTGTAAGCAAACAGTTTGTCAAAGTTTTATTGCAATCAGATCAGCGGCTTGGCAACGCATATAGTAGGAACAAACAAACATTCATTTTTATATATTAGATTTGGAGTCGTTTAGTAATCTTGCTTTAACAAAAGATCTTCATGGATTGTAAAACCAACGATCATAATTCCTATCGTCTTTTAAATTATTATAAATTTTCTTTACTGGATATAAATTATGACCATATTGTGTGTCCCTTTGTTACCAACTTGTATGTAAATGCAATTGTAAAAAATCATGTTCACAATTTTACAACTAATTCATTCGATATCCCAAAATTTTATGAACCATTTTTGTTTATTAGGATAAATTATACATAAAACAAGTTAGCATTATTCATATGCCCAGTAGCTTTTAAAGGACTTAATACAAAGCAACCCTGCAGACAGGTGTGGTTGCCATAAAACATTTGAATTGACTTTTAAAACGTAATAACTTGTGTTTAATAAAACCATGTGTAAATTAAATAATTGACTAGGTTTCAGAAAATTAAATATGTCATCAATCACAAATCTCTTAACTTGTGTTAATATCTTTCTTTTGTCATAAATTTAAATAGCTGGGTGAGGCCAGTAATGCAGTCAAAAAATGGTTTAGTAGTGGAAGTCTCTGAATTTATGTAATATATTTTTTCAACTGAAGTGATGATGTAACATTTAACTAACTATAGAGTGAATACATTCACAATGCCTTGAGTGTATGTAGAGTTGCTCTTCAAACTGTCCTAAAATAAGTATTTCATATGTTGTTGTTATTATTTTGTTACCTAACTGGCAGAAGCTGGTAAGTAAAAAAATACTCAAAATGAGACATGTACACAATGAGACTCTTGGATATCAATTCTTTGTCTGGAATAATTCATTAAGTGCATGTTACTAGTGACGCAAAAACAGCGTTCATTTTATCGGCAATTATTATTAATCACTTTAAACGTGTTCACTGTCACTACATGATGGAAAGGAATTATATTGACACTCTTTTGTACTAAGTCTATAGTTTATTTATCAAAACCAGTACCGATTACGCCTATCACGAGCATTTTCAAATTGATTATTCATCTTCTCTTTTGACCATGTTCGCTCCCTATGTGAAGCATATGTTTCCCTGTCTCCCGTCAATTGTTTTTCTTCCTCCCTAATATTCCAGCATCTCTCAGTTTCACTGCGTACATCCTATGAATAGTACCCGACGGTCGTCCAGGACGCTGGAATGCCACCGGTCGGAAGAAGAGGCAGGCAAGTTTAAAGCTTGCCGGAGGCATTCACAGCACGTGGCAGTTCCAACGTAACCACTGACGTGACGTGGCTTCCTCTTGTACGTCTCCTAGTCTCTGAGTTATTTACGAAATCATACCACCTCCCTCCATTATCCGACGCAAGCATCTAATCTCGAAGTTCAGAATACGGTGTTTTCTGAAACTTCGTCAGGTGCCATGACTCGCTACCGTAAAACAGCACTGTTACACTGCTAACGTTGAACAAATGCCATTTGGTTTTAATCGTGTACATATGTGTGTCCCGGGCAGTGTGCATTGAGTTAAATATGGCTCCAGCCCTTCCTAGGCGAGCTCTTTTTTTGTGCTACCGTCATCCGAGATAATTTTTTTTATCACCCTGTTTTTATGATGGGATAGGTGAGAGAGGGAATTCAAGACATCAAATACATCCATTCCTTTTAGCAAATATTCATAAATCGATTGAAAAATCAATCCATGTGACCTCCGTGTTCTAAGCCAATCGCGTTGACATTCGATCAAGGAGCCGACAGTTATTATTTATCAGTTAAAAATGCTCGTAGAAAGAGTAAATGGAACCGATCTTAACTAATAAACTGTGGGATAAGTAAAAAAGAATGTTTTATTTTTGAATTTAGATTTAAGCGCAGTCAAAATTGTTCCTGGATATTTATTCCTTGTTTTATTTGTATCAGATCGACATAAATACATCTATATTTTGATTTTTAAATAAATATCTATGTACATAAGGCAAACGAAACTTAGATGCTTTACACTTACTAAAATGTATCAAATCGATAGAATAACTTCGGCCAGTGCGTCGACGATTTCAAATTTGATTAAAATTCAAAAAATAACGTAACTTTCAAACATTAGATTCAAGTGAAATTGTTAAGAAGGAATTCTAAATTAAGTTACGCTAATCAACTGAAGTACTTAACAACACACTTTTAGATGGAGATGAATGTACAAATTTTGGGAGACTTGGCAAGAGCTGAGCTTACTTTCTGTTTGATTGTCGCTGTAAGAACTCTTGGCTCGCCTTCAGACCTCGTTGGTAACGTGGTCAATCCGGTACATTTTCTTTCTTTTCTAATTCAGATATCAATACATATCAGATTATATTTATATTTTAAATATCGTAATAATTCTAGATATACGCTTGTAATGAGTGAAGCCGGTACTGATCGTGTAAAATAAGTATTATGTAAAAAAAAATACATTCAATATGATGGCCAATAGATATCGCAAGCCTCGGGCATAAATCAATCCCGAAATTGTTGAAATTTCATATTGCATTAAAAGTAAAATAAATAAAGACATTACTTTAGCATGATTTTCATAAATATCTTAAGATAGTTATGTGTTCCATTTTTATTTTCTTCCAGTTCTTTTTAAATTAATTGCAAAATTTACGACATTTAAAAGACAAATTCAGCAACGTAGTAACCTGATACAATCTAAGTTTTCGTACCAATAATTACAACTATAGAAAGAGATTGCTGAAATTCAACACTGTTGAATGATTAGAATATAACTAAATATACCGTGAGATATGGTAATACCCAAATTATAAATCATTGAAAAACAGTAAACATAACAAAATTCTGGTTCTCCCAGTACCGGTATTGCAATCCTCATCGGTTCTTTCTTTTAATAACCAGATTTCAACTTCATATTCTAATATGGTCATTGTGTAGAATATGTTTTTTTTCATAATGCCATAAAATAATATCTCGAAAGTAGAAAAGATAATTATAAAAGATAATTAATATTTTTTCAAATATTCTTCTACCCATCTCAATTCTGATTTTGATTTTGTAATTCAGTTTTCTTTTAGAAAATTAATTACCGATCGCAATTTTTACAAAAAATAACCGTAAAAATAAATGTTTTCAAGGCACAGTCAATTTGCATGAAACAAACATTAAAACCATAGCACGGCGATATCGATTTAATTTTACTTTGGTAAAATCGAGCCACTTTTACCCATTATTAATTTGTAGTGAAGTGTTCGAGCAAAACACGGAAGTTCCATAATTATTATATTCGTTCACAGCGGATGCCATGTCAGATAAAGCCAACGTTTAGGATTGTTTTATTTTCCGGAAGGATTATAAAAACACACAAGTGATGAAAGTATTACGGACGACAGGAAGCGAAACTTTTTATCCGCGGTTTGGATAGGTCATGTCAGCGATTCGGGATTAATATCCAGATGTTAGATAAGGTCTAATGTCTTATTTTGTGTATCGAATCGGTAGACTCGGCTCGATTGTGTGGGTTTTGGAGAGTCTTTTTTAGACACACGGGCGCCCGAAAAAGCGTGACAAAATTTTTGTCGCGTTGTTAAATCGGATAGCAATTACTTAGAATTAAATTTTTACCGAGGAAAACAAGAACATTTTGCAATAAATGAGAATAATTATACTTTCGTGTTGGATATCAATAAAATTATCAGAATTTAAATAAAACTAACGTATTTCAAACATATTTAACTGTAGATTCCATATAATACAATGTATATTCAATTTAAAATACACGTCTATTTCACGGGTGATTGAGGTCGAATAATATTAATCTATATGTTATTTGATCCTTATCTACAAATTGACTATATGTAGAAAAAAACTAATATTTCAATCAAATTATGAGATTGCTTTCAATGACGTTAATGTCCTCGACTCATATCTTCTCAATCGCTTTAATCAATCAAAATATTCAAAATTTACTATATATTACCAAAAAGCAATTTTCTAAGGAAGTGTAAGTTAATAAGTTCAATTAATGCCAATGAAAAATGCGCAATAATGCAAATAATTGTATGCAATCTTAGAATACTAATCCATAATTTGATTAAATAATAATTATTCACGGTAATCTATTCAGGAATTCAAACGTCACTATACATTTACGACACAGGCAAATTAACAGCTATAAATACTTAAATTCTTCAATATATGCTTCCACTGCAGTATTTCAAATATTAAAGTATATTATATTTGTCCGTTTATCTGTAATGCAGCACACACACGCACTCTCGTGGCGCATCGTCGACATACGGTGATTTTTTAATAGTAGAACTGCCACATAATATTTATATCAACGATGAGTCAAAAATTTGATCATTTGAGTTATATTACTTATTATATTCGAATACTTCTCTTTTCTCTACAAAAGAAAAACTGGTAAAAACTTACTAGTTTTCTCTCGGTTGACAGATATTTACATATGGAAATAAAGAAATATAAAAATCTCCATATAAATACAACTCAAAATATCAGTTTATGGTTTCAATAAATTTGAATTGAATTGAAATCAATATTAAAAGACGACACAATTAATAATTACCACTTTTCTACACCTCAGTTTAAATATGTCAAAACTTTGGTCAGCCATATCACAAAACCCTCTTTTTCTATGTAGGTGTAGCATTGTAGAACTAACCCATCAATATATATTAATCTATATCAGTTATTACGATCACTGCTTGTTACTCAATCCTTCAATCACTATTTTTCGAAGAGAGCAAGGGTAATAGAAGCAGTAGTGACATATCGTTTTGGCTACGTCCCGTTATTTTGTGGTTGAAAGGATGGTAGAAAATTATTAAAATATATTTTTTTCAATCCATGTTCGCTCCCAACGTGGATATATAGGCCAATAGAGATATCTCAAAAAAAAAATCCTGCTTGATACTGCCAGTGGCTAAACCTTTCCTTTTTTTAAGAGGACAAGCCTAATCGCTCTGTCAATTTTAGAATTGGAAAGGTGGGAGTTTATAATTTATATTATCCATGAACAGTGGTGGTTGGTCAATGTGGCATTCAATCAATGCACCCCATGTATATGCAGAGGCGGTTATATTTCATGAAATAATATTCAAGCATAACACTTAGACCAGCGATTTCCAACCTGGGAGGCGTGGACTATTGCAAAGGGAGGCGCGAATAGCCCAAATTATTTATTTACCCTTTAAAATGTCTCTTTATTAGTACATGAAATAAAGGATGGGGAGGCGCGAAGATGTTTTTTTCTTCAAAGGGAGGCACAGTAACAAAAAGTTTGGAAACCCTTGACTTAGACCATTCACTCATTTTAAATTATTCATGTATTTATTCATGTCTATAATACATATTTTAGAACATTTCATTTTATTTTATTTTATTATGAATAATTTAAAATGAATGAATGGTATAAACGGCCGCCACTGCCCATGAATAAATACAATTTAAAAAAATGTTGGAAACACCGTAAAATAGTTTTTTTTAGTTAACATTACTTATATTTGAAAAATAATGAAAATCGGCATTATAATCAGTCATTTTTGACTGGCACACACAAAAGACTATTGAAATAATTCATAAAAGCGTGTCGATATAAATAACAACGCATTAAGCCAGACACAATTACACGGCTACTTATTGATTTCTCAGTCACACGCCTTTATGTTTTGCGCTAATTTTCTACTCAACTGAAACGTGTGTTATTACTGTAATGTAGAATCTTTAGAAGTGCCATCGTGTTTCGGCGAGTGTTACAGAAACTTGGCAAACTGTACGATGTCAAAAACCAACAGTGTATTGTGAGGCGGAGCAACAGACTTGCTTCGTAGCGAGCATTAAGTTTTTTTTTTACCGTCAATGTGAAACATATGGACTTTTAATGAAATATTTAAACAGCGGGGTTTTTTTCACCTTTGATCTACGCAAACAAGCACATTCTTTGGTGATGCCATAAAGTCATCCTATCTTAACTTTTATATCGTCGTTTTTCTGGCGAACAAATTTAATTTCAGAAAAAAAATTGATTGATTTGTTTTTTTATTCAACATATATTTTTAAATACTGGTATGTATAGCAAAAAATTCTTAACAGCTTAACGACCGCACGTTTTTTTTAAAAAATGAAATAAAATAAAAGTGAAATAAAATTTTGCGAAAAATTCGCAAAAATTGTGGTTTCACTAAATTCACTATAATTTGTAAGCAAATTGAGATATCTTTACGAAATTTAATTTTATTAGCTTCCAGATACTTCGCCTATACGCATATATGAGTCCGCCGGCCAGCAACCTTTGTTTTTCAAAGACTCAAATACGCGTCCACGGTCGTTAAGTTACAGATTAGACAATTTGATTTTTTAATTGAGCTAACTGTATGTGTTGAATAGCATGGATTTCTTTGAGTATTGTATTAATTTCATTAATATATTACTGAAAACCGATTGTAGAATAATATATTAATTATTTTAAACTGTCAATTCTTGGCAGTGAGAGAAAACGGTTACCATAAAATATGATATATTCAATGGATTTGGCTGTAGCTTTGAATTAGAATTATCACTTAGTAACAGAACTAAGAATTAGAATCCGATTTTCAGTTTCCTTGTAAGCCTTATGATGTTTTGTCTGATGGTGTTTTTCAAAGAGGTGGAACACGTGTACACACAATATGTAACACTTGTTGAGTTACAAAGTTTTCTAGTTTAGTTATATATTAAATTTGAATTGTCTGAATCCTGTACTCTTCCATGAGTCTTATCGCTAACGACCCGGGTTTCGTCTTTCGGCATCTTTAAGTACATTTGTGCACTTGAAATGCCTAGAGATACCGAAAGGCGAAACCCGGGTTGTTAGCGATAAGACTCATAGAAGATAACAGGATTCAGACAATTCAAAATTGATATTGAAATTCCATCAAGCACTTTCAGTCGAAATTCTAAATATAGTTTTATATTTTCAAAAAAAAACACACAGAAAACACAACACATTTCCACCAAGAAATTCTAGTCCCATTTATCCATTCTTGCCATATACGAAAAAGGGAGGTTGAAGAATTGAAAAATAGTCAGTTACTTCAAATAATGAATGTTCCATTGAGTGCAATATATTCGCCATGTTGAGAGTGGAAATTATTGAAAAATCTGACATAATCTTGAAATTTTTATGACAGAACAATGACGATTTGATGATTTAACATTATTTTAAGTTATCTGGCCAGATAATCTTACTGTGTGTCAACTTAAACGTCCGGAGATACATTTTTTTACATATAAAATAATAAGGTTTTCAAACTTATAAAGTTATAATAATCGTTAATGTAAAAAGTAAGATGGAAATATTTATTTCCGAGAAATATGTTATATAATTTATATCTTTTTACAACGACGTATTCGTCAGAATCCTTCCCTTCTGATGCTGGATTGACTATCAAATTTATTTTGTATTTCTTGGGTATTTAAATACTTTTATACTTAATCATACTACAATAGAATTTTACCAAGTGAAAACAATTTCAGTATATACATATTTAAATCTTTGCTGTTTGATTTCTTCTGTTGACAATTTATACAGTTATACACAGAAAAATAAAAGCCGAAAATGCTTTAATTCTTTTACGGAGCTAGCTCGGACATCCAATGATTAAGTGTGGAAAAATGACTAAGTTTCTTTACTTAACGATATTTCGTGCTCACCGAGTTAGAACAGCTGCGTGGTTTATTTTATAGTAAAAGTCTTTAAATAATGTTACATGGCACATAATACTTCACAACATCGGTATTATATGAAAATATTGCGACTCACATTAATAACCAATAAACACATATAGTTTTATGGATTATGTTCAATCATACATTCAGAAGTCTCGTCAGAAATTGTCATTTTTTTGTATATCCGTTTCTTACATTAATCTCCTATTTACATTCACATATAAATACCAATCTTCGTGTAATTTATACTGTAAAGTTAAGCTAAACTGTATAAATAATTCTCTCAAATTCTAACTAATGACCCGCACTAGGTTGTCGTATTTTCTATCAAGTAGCTCCACGCTTTCCATCTACTTAGATCTCAAGTGGCCAGACTCTAACAGATAGCGACAACTTGGCTCGGCACCTCACATCCAACGAAATAATTGCCAACAATAAACTTCGAACTGCCGACGCCGACCTACACAAATATTTCACCGTAAATAATTCACAATTACAGTGTCTTTCCCGTGAATAACTAACGCCGTAAATTTAAAGCTATGTCGTTTGCTAACCGGACGATGAAAATAGTCTCACTTTGCAAACACAGTTTTCAGTTAATAAAAGTCGACGTAAAGAGTGACAGAAAAACTTTTTTAAAGAGAACCTCGGAGATGTAGGTAGAGCTGGAAATGTAATAAAACTGGAGTGGGGTGGTTAGGGAAAACGGGAATAAGCCCGTATATAAAACAACTTCTATTTCGCGAATTTAAACATAAAAAAACGTATTTTCGAAGACATTCTTGTCTCAAAAATATTTCTATTCATATCGTAAAAATCTTCGTTCAGTTTTTCACATAACATGAGAAAGCTACAAATTACATTGGTCTAACCCTATAATTTAATACACGGAATATTTATTTAAAATGTATTAAAGGTATTCAAAAAATTCACGGCATCTTTATGAGTAGACCTTGTATTAGTTGTCGATAGGAAATTATTTCAACATTCAGCAAAGTCTAGAATTTATTTCTAAAGAAAATTCTACATTTATTAAAACACATTATCAACGTTGTATGTTTCTGAATACACCCAGTAAAAGGGTGTGAAACCATAGTAATATAAGTGTGTGAAATCATTTGTATCCCTAAAGCATTTGTAGAATGTGAAATTTTAATACAGAGTTTAAATTTTCACGAGTAAAATAATCATTAACATTCAGCAGTTGAAATAAATACTGCAATAGGAAAAGTTAAGTTGTTTTAGAAAAAAATATCATGTATTACAATGTATCACTATCTAAACATATGTTCGATGCTCTAAACAAGTCATTCCTTAAGATATTGGATATCAAACAATGACATGTGGATTATAAAGAGGAGGAAAAGAAGCTCAACAACGTTTATGGTTGGTCTTGAAGTAATATCTGTATACCCTTTCCATGCACTTACAATGATGTAGGATGCTTAGTTTCTAAGGGTCTGAATAGAGCACTAAATAAAAGAGTTTATTTGCTTTATATTATGTCATAAAACAAGCGAGTTCACTATTCTATTCGTGTTCTATGAGTTGAGATACAAATATTTCATCTGTTGGATATGTTTCGATATTTTTGCTCATATTTTGACAAACAAAATAAATAAATGGAACGACAGACGACAACATTAAATGGATTTGTTAGTGGTGATTGTAAATCATTGTAATAGTAATTTTATGAGAGATTTTTGTTGTTTGACTAATTCTGTGATTGAGTGGTCAATGATCTTATATATTCATTTAATTATGTCCGTGGGTTTGAATCCCTACAAGAACATTAAATTCACATTTTTTTCCAAGGAATGGATGACTTACGATTGCAATACTGGATGAATTTTAAAATGCGGATATTTTAATATTTCATATATAGTACCGGTATTAATAAACTTAAATAATAATCACAAAACCGGGTAAATAAATCATTGACGGTTTTTCGACATTTCATATACAACAATAACTGATTTTCATATAAGTAACTTAAAGTGACTTAAAATATTTAAAAGAATATAAAAGACTTTTCAATATCGATACAACTCTCAGCATATACTTCTAGATAGCTTCTATACATTCAAAATTCATTTTTGGGTAATTTTCAGTACCGGTGTTTTTAAATTTGTATATCAGTATTACGGTATTGAATTATTTTTCAAATCGATACAAGTTATTTGCTTAGTAAGTATAATACAAAACTATCAAAAAGATTTGTCGACAAATAACATTTACTCGGTAGAACTCAAGAAAGAAGATCAATACTAAGAAAATAACTATGTTATGTAAGTTGATTGTATTGAAAATTTCATTGAATTTACATTAAAATGGTAGAGCTACACTTATTACTTTCTTAGTAAATTGAAAAAAATAAAATTACTTGTATTATAAATTGATATAATTCACTGCTATTCTGGAAGAAACATTGATTACTATACAAAGTTCTACTTGAACTAAATGCTTTGTTTTTTTAATTGAATATTTAAATCAATGCATAAATTTCGTTTACTTAAAAATACACATGATTCTGATCTAAATATAAAAGTCTATTGAAGTATTTTCATATCATTAATACCGCCCTATTTACTGTAGTGAAATAAATTTCTTTCGACTGAGCTGTCGAAGGCATCATCAAGAATGGTAACCTTTTAATAAATGAAAACAGTATTGATGTTGCCATAGAATTCACAGAAAAAATAACTTTGAGTTGTAAGTAAGCTTTTACTAAAATTAGTTTTTATTATTGTTAAGTTTCAGCATTATTTATAATTCAGATTTTGGAAGGCTTAATTTGTATATATTAGTTGTCAATAAATAATACTGTTTAATTAAAATGGTCAGACAACCCATTTTACCTAACCATCATATCGTATACCCACTTTTGGTATGTCAGTCTACAATGAATGCTTTGTGGAGAAGAAATTTGCATATTTTTGAAGCTTTTGTTGTAAGCATAATTATAATTTCAATGAATACACGTGTTTTGTCTTATTTCAGATTTGTTAGTTTGACATGGGAAACTGTTTTCTATTAAACCATTTAACCCAGAACGGAAACATTATACAATTCTTAAGGACCGGTAATAATTTAAACATATTTTTTCTGATCAAATAGTATCTGCAATATATTTTTTTGGTCGAATAAGATCGCTTTAGATAATGTATACAATTTTATCGTGCTACTTTGGAATAATTATTATGAAATTGTTCAGTGTAAAAACATTTTTTCCTATAAAATCAAAATTATAATTTCTTTATAATATTTTAAAAAGATTCAAGGTATTCATTTAAATTTCTGTATTATTTTGAATTGTATTAGATTGATACATATATATTCATCATTGATTTATTCAATACTATTATTTGTGATATAACGTTTTTTGACAGAGTAACGACGATATAAAAAAAAATCATAAATAAATATGAACACATAATTAAGTATTATTATAGTGTGTTTGTATGACAATTACTTCACGTTCTAAAATGTAATTACAAACCGAGCGTACAAAGAAAAATGTTCTGAATTTAAAATTGGTTTTGGGACGGGTGAAAATTTCCAACGAACTTCGCCGACCGACATCATGTAATACTAACAGCTCGGGATAATATCAGTCCATGATTGTGAGTTATGGCTGAAAGGGAGCCATAACTGTTCACGCCATTATGAATATTGTCAGGAAGGTAATCAAACGGATGTCAGATACCGCGTGCGGCGAGTTGCTTATATAGACATTTTGTATTTAAAATAAAATCAAGAGATTCTATCGCGCTCGAAGGAAACGCGGTGACATCTTTCTGACAGTTTTGGTTCTACTGGCAACATTTGAATATTTAAGTGAGTATGTGTGGAGAATAATATATGTGTTAAATGAACTCACACATTTTCGAAACAGCAGTACGCAATACGAATTCATCGAAACACTCACACATTAAATATTTATCGACAAACATATATTTTTTAAACTAAATTAGATGTGTTTTTTGCTCAATTTAATGTCAGAAACACTATTTTTTAATGATTAAATTCGTTGCTTTGTAGACAATCACCTTCATAATTTAGGATTTGGAACCGAAAGTGATTGATGGAATTTTAATCGTTTAAATTATGTACATTTCTACATTTTTTATCACTGACAACCTTGGTTTTGTATTTCGGCATTTTCATGCATTCAAGTGCATGGATGAACTTAAACTGACTATAAGTAAATATTAACATATATATATATAGACTGTGGAAATGAAAAAAGACGTAACCCATACATATCAAATTTTACAAGAGGCGTAAAAAACGTGTTTTGATGATTTTGGGCCATATGCAAATTATGAATTATACACAACTTTGAAGTGCACGGAGACTTCTAAAGTGGTGTTTAATTGACATAATCTAATATTGATTAAAGATATTGTCTAAGAAAAATCTTTATTTTAGTCTTTTTTCTTGGTTTTAATTTTTTACAACGTCATCTTTTTCAAACTTAAAAGCTAAATTTAGATACTTATTCGGCATTTTTAGCTTGCATCCTTTTGATAGAACGTGTATCAAGCTTGATAAATTGTGATTATCGAAAAAAGCCTGTTTTAAAAAAACTGTGGGTTACGTCCTTTTTCCTTTCCACAGTCGATATATATATCTAAGAATATTTCAGAAAAATTTTATCACTACATTTAAAAGCCATTTAAATATTTTAAAAGAAATATCACGATATGTTTGCATTTTGTGAATTTAAGCAGACATAATTATATTGTTAATACACTATCGCCATCAAGTTAACACAATACAAGCAGTAGTTGCTGCTTTTGAATAAAAGCGCGTTAAAAATCATAATTATCGTTTCGAAATAAACTATCACATATCTCTCAGTGAAAGCATTAAACATTTTCTATCCAACCATCGTGACCGGTGTGAACACATACTGTTCATTTTAGTACGGTATTCTTCTTTGAGGGTGAAATATTGAGAAGTGTTAAATAATGAAAAAATATGGCCAACCGCATGTACAAATAGCCAAAATCTAAATCATAATGTGAGTTGGTTTTTCTGGTATTGCTTTGTTTGGCAATAAATCGAACTTATTTGAAATAGACAATGAAATAACTCATCTATGACATTTATTTGTTATGGCGCTGAAATTTTATTCTTATATTTATCAGGAAACATTTTTCAACGTAATATTTAATACGAAAGAATCTTGTTAAAAATCTTAAATTTCGATCATAAATCTTGAGCGTCATAAATGGATGTGTGACTGTCGTATGATATTGAAATTGTAACTCCAATACATATTTTTAGCGATATGGTAAAAGAAAAAGTGGAAGGCATTATGAAGTTAAGAACAAAGATTTGAAATGGCGTGAATAAGTCAAATCAATACTCATTGACTCGTTTACGTATGGCAGTATCAGTATGTGATTATTATTCCATTTTCAAATAAATAATATACACATTTAAATTTAATACTACGAGAGAACTAATGATTTTTTAATTTCATATTTAGAACATTTTATATATCCCGATTGTTAATGAATACGCATGATTTGTGTTATTTTAATTCTATTTTAAAATTACCACAAATGCAATAAATTTCAGCAGAAATAAAAAGCTGAATTATAAATTTCGAACATAAATATCCGTTGTCGTAAATTACTCATTTAATTATGACATATAAATTCCATTTTCAAATAAAATTTCATGAGTGAAATTGTACCACGAGTGTTTGACGAAATAATATAAGCGACAAACTAGTATTATTTTCATGCAATTTTCTAAATAATATGAAACTAGTCGAGTAGGTATTTTATAAAAAATACAATTCTTATATTGTCGTCATATCAAACAATGTCTCTATATTACACCTAAAAGATAAGCTGAGCTTACCTACATGGTAGGATCGCAATAACACTTGATTATCTCGGCTGGCTGGAAGGCTGTAGTCTCAAGAGATAGGTAATTATTTTACTACACTGGGAGTATTTGCTCTACGAAAACCAATAAGAAAGACTGTTTTTCTTTCGGCTGGGCGTTTCTGGCCAGCAAAAAATGTCGTTGTATATTTAAGACATGGATAATAACAATTAACTTACTGATTTATCGTTTATGGTTCGTTGGGATTCTTTGAAACAATAATATGGAATCTGATGTAATTTTTACGATACAAAAAAACAAACATTGGTGAAATGATACGTTATGATAAAACGTGCATTTTATCTTATTAACTACGTATTTAAGTATATTAAGTATTTTGAATGTGTTCATCAATGCTTAGAACGGTATTATATATCAAACTATATATATAAAAAAAACTTGTGTTGTACTTTTACGTATTATTTATTAAAGATCAAGACCAGTTTCACTCACCACGAGCATTATCAACTGATTAAAATATAAATTGATTCAGAGTTATTTGTTATTAATTAAATAACAGTATTAACAATGTGCACCACTTTTTCGGGTCCTATGGCGTAGCGGTTAGCGTTGTAGGCTTCCTTGCCAGTACGAACAGCATTTTCCGAGTGATTTATCGAATTCTATTCGAAGACAGGGGTTTTTGTGATGTCTAAGAATTCCTTCTCACCCTTCCAATCCTTTAACAACAGGGGGCAGCAAAAGCGATTAGTTAACCACTAATCTATTCCTAGCCTTATCCTTCTATTTCTACTACTCTCTTTGACAAAAAAGAGGTTTGAACGACCGAGTATCAAACAGTTCTCGTAGAAAAACTTCAGTTCAGTTAACTCCATTAGAAGGCCATATACTCAACATTGCGACCGACAAGGATAAAAAAAATACTTCAAACGTCAAAACACAGTGATAAACTATTCACTATTGAATATAAAAAATACTTTATTTGTTATTCAATTTAAAACTAAGCAATCTGTTTTAAACTAAAAAAAACTGTATAATATGTTCAAGGCAAAAAATATGATTCCAGTATGCCTTGTGAAATTGCCTCAATATTATATAAGTACTAGGTAATTTCTCCTCTATGGAATTGGACCCTAAAGTTCTTGGTATACTTATCCATAGGTAACTATCATATATCACTACGAACGATGAAAGCACCTTTTGTCCCGACAATTAATTCCACACGTGCCTCTCGAGAAATGTTGATTGATAATATCAAACATCCATTACATTGCCTATAGAAGGTATACGTATAATATGTATATAATTCAATATTCACAAACTATTTGACAAAATTTCAGATGTCGCAGTAAAGTTTATTTGGTAATGTTTTACACAAAATTTAATTCAAAAGTACTTAAATAATTACGAATTAAATAAAGTAAATTTAAAGTATACCGGTTAAATACATGTATTATAAAAATAGTTTAAATAAAGAAAGAAATACGACCGATTAAATCAAATTTGGTATTTAAACATCCGTCTCAAAAAAAATATAGCATTATCATAAGAGAGTGATTGTCATTAATGCGGTTTCTTAAAATAATAATAATAAATCATTGAAAAGCTAATCAATTCTCGTACATGTCAATATTGATACATCTCATAGCAGATTTAAATGCATTGCAAATAATTTTATTAAAATATGTGATAGTTTCTATACTTTCAGGCGCAATTTTAGATTGTTTCCTAATTCGAAATACCAGTATTTTTACATTTTCAAAACCGGTATTTCAGTACTGAAAAAACATTATGAATACCAGGAACCTGGTTTCAGAAAAGCTGGTATAGCAATTTCTATTTACATGTCGTGTGACACAGAAAAACAAAAATCGAACCATATGTTTAGAATTATTTTAATCACATCAATTTTTTCTCAAAACATCAAATCATAATTAAAAATGTATATAATATATCCATTTAACTATTACTTATTCATGCTGTGTTCTGGGGTGGTAGGAATTTGTTTATTTTTCGCAATGTTTTTTAAGGCTCACTTCTCTCAACTTCAGATTCGACCCCGATACATTATGCTTAGTAGCCACCTCGTCTACATTTCATTAATCTAAGTGAACCCTTTTTCTGAATTGTTTTGCATGCGAACCCAGATACAGGAAGCACGTAGTGGTCAAACACTTTGCGGCTTATACATACTGAGGATTTGCTGTTGAAAATCACTTCCAGGCATCTAGTCCACCCCAACTTCATCCTAATAAGACAGAATAATTATGGAAGCTATGTTGTGGCTAACCTACCCTATGTAACAGAGAAACTAAGTATTCAGTATTTTAGTTGTAATATAAAAAATATTTCACAAGCCAACTTACGTAAAATTTTAATTGAAGTTTTAAAAATGTATTCGCTTAAAGTAAATTACAATCAAATCCTAAATTCATGTTCAGGTAAAATAGGTAAATTTCAACAGAATAGCCTAGCTATCTGTGGATCGTTCTTTAATTGCTGTATTTCACTGTTGATGGAAAATGTCTGAATACTCAGATGCAAAGATTGCCATAACTTATTCTACAAAATTGTATAAATTATCAATAAAAAAATATATAGTTTATTTTAATGTGAATTTATGTATTTATTCAAAATTAAATAACTTTAATTTTATAACTGTCATCCGAAAAATACTGAAGATATGACATGACAATTCTGTTTTCAAAAATACCCGGTGTCGTTGGTCAGCGAGTGCCGCCTACGCTAAATTGAGCTCCCCCCACACTATTTCATGTCATAGACAATAGAACAGATTATAAAAATAAATTGTCGGCCTCGGCAGGGAGCCGGTTACAGGCCGCTCGTAGTTTGTTGTCTGGTCGGGAAAACATTTTCATCTCCCGGTCGACATAAAAAAATAACACATATACAAAAGTTCACTATAATTAATTTTGCAACTTCTTCTTGTACGTGAAATATGGTTTCATTTTATGAAACCCTTGTATATTAGTTCTCGTTTTTAATATATATGTGTTATGTGAAGGTTTTACACAGTAACTAGATGCAGAATTAAATGTTTAAATTTATTTAATATTCTATTATTTTAAAGACAAAGACTTACTTATTTCTAAACGGTTCAAAGATGTACCTTTGTCATGTAAAAATAAACTTGAATCAAAATTGTTTTTAAACACATTATTTAAAAATAAATTAATTTTACAGTTAACTGTACACAAACACTTCGTTTTGTAGTTTCAAGATGCAAAAATTCCACTATAAGATATTTATTTTTTACTACCAATTAGCGGAAAAGATAGTGCTATTCAAAGTCAATAATATATAGTGGAGTAAAAAGGGTACGCATACAAAATTATGAATTGCGAAATTCAAAAAGCTGGCATAAGAATACCTTTTTCTATTTTAATAAAAAATAAATGTTTTGTTATTGATGATACAAAATAAAACGGCTTGAGCATTTTTCAGGGAAAATATAATCTTTTTGCAAGCATGACAGTTATTTATGATATTGTTTACTCATCCATTCTAATGCTTTGCTTATAACAAAACAATGAAAACGTCTGTATGAACGAACTGAAAAACGTTTACTAACTTACAAAGTTACATTTACACAAGACTAAAGAAATCAATATATATATATTTTTTAAATTCTTCATATAAGATCTGTGTTTCCAGAGTTAATACAAGTTATGAAGTAGCTATTATATACACATTATTATTAAATCCAAATTTTAAAGTATATATTTACTAAATACCTTGAAGCGAATTACTGATTTATTGATGTTAATGTCTACATGATCTTATTAAATTCAATTTTTTGGTTATTTCAGATATGAGTTTATATTTTTTCTCGTCCATTTGAGTTCGACATGACCTTACAAAATTTAAAAAAAAATGTATGTAATGCATTGGCTATAAGGTTTGGTACAAACTATTCTTCAAATATAAATAACATTAATGTTTATTTATTATTCGATGAACAAATTATATGCATCATTTAAAAAAATATATTGAAAATAAATAACTTAATTTCAATATTTACTAAAATATTATTTCACCTATCAATGCATTCAAGTCAAAACAGGGAGCTTGAAGTGAGTACACGTTTTATCCAATTTTAAAAAGCTTGCAAAGCTTGAATAATAAATCCGAATTCTGAGGAATCCGTTTTATGAAGAATAAAAAATATGTCAGCTTTAAAAAACTTTTCGCATAACAACGAATGACATCTTTACGAGAAAACTGCCGAAAAATTTCAAATTTATTTTGCGGTGTAACAAAACTATTAAAAAATTTAAGCTGTCGCTTTAACAAATAATATATTATTTTTTTAATGATAGCATCATGAATTAATAAACTGTTAATTTACCGGAAGAATAAGCATTTCCTTACACAAACATGTAAAAAAAAATTATGTAGACAGCATTTAGATTTCATATATTAAAAAAATGTATAACATAATTAAAAGCAGTTTTTATAATTTATTTGACATTCAAATATATCTGGTAAAAGCGTGTTATGATGAAAAAGCCGTTTTAGGGATATTTTGGGATATCATGACAATCGAATTTTAGATTCGAAATAATTTATAGGTTAAACAAATCAATTTTATTTAAGTGCACTGGGAAAATATCAATACAATATTATGTAATAATAAATGAGTATATTTCTGCCATAAACGCTACGAACATGGATCGTAGAACGTTTTATTACGCCACGACAAACGGAATTTAAATATTTTACTTGTAAATATAAATATTGCTATAAATAAAAAAAAGCACTGTATGACTTTTTCATACCTGTTTTATGCCTTGAATATTGCTCATTATTACGAAATGTATATTTTTTTTTATTTTTTCATCGAACGTGTAATTTTTCTATAGAATTCTTAGTAAGAATTTACTAAAACTTTCACAATGGTTTCATGAAAACCATTTTTAACTCACACTTGTATTGACTCCTTTACATTTCGCTAAATAATTCATAGACACATTTTTTTTTCGATTATATAGCATCGCAAGCAAATCGTACAGTGACAAATTACAGTTTTAGAAATAGATTCCCAGCGTTTGGCAGATTATTACATTTCGCAACATGACTTTTCACTAGCTCAGTTTGCGAATCAAAATAAATTCAATGCGGTTATCCATTAACGTAGTTTTTTCTTAGAATTTCCTTTCAATTTTTTTCACATCCTCGTGAAATTTGACTCATGAATCATTTAATAAAATAAAAACACTTTCCATTTTTTTTCAAGAATTAATTGATGAGAATGATTTGTTTTCCCCGCGCGTGTAAAAAGGTGTTAAGTATTTGTTCAACCACGTGCTACGAGATGTGATACCGTTCATTAAATATTCACACTTTATTACGATATAAGTGACAAAATAGCGATTTTATCCTGAGTGTTCTTTTTGGCACTGACATTTAGCTATCATTCGCGCACTGAATTGGCCAGTTGCCACTTTTAGAAGTTCTTCATATATATATTATATTATATAAAAATATAATTAGCTACGAGCTTGTGAAAAACTGAACAGTTCTGAAGATTGTTGAAATTGAATTGTTAAAAAGTGTTGCTTGTTGAAAAACTATTACTCTGTAAGTTGAATCTTAATAATAATTTATTGTGTATATAAATTTCATATATTCATAAATACAATTTAGTATCGATGTCATTTAAAAGCTTTTAAATCAAAGCAGCACTGACCAAAATCAATGATTTAACTGAGTGGATAGTTATTCAAAATATCAAAATTTTTATGTTGCACACATTGAAATACAATCGTATAAAATGATCATGATCTTATTTGCAGGATAAGCTGAAATTTTAATTCAATATTTTTTTTACGGATCATTTGAAATTTCTAATAAGAAGGCTTGTGATGAGCTTAACCGGCCATGATCATTTGATAAAATGTATAAATGAAATTAAACAATGTGTTTTAATTCAAAAATATAATTTGTTTTTAAATATTTAATGACTTCTTAACTTTTTTAAGTGTCTAAGGTTATCAAATCAATTTTAGCTTATTAAATCCATATATTTCGTAAAATATTCTTTACATTTATAGTCTTAATCATAACACATAACAAGGTAAAAAATATCACCGCGTTAAGTTTTACAATATTTGTTTTAACGAAAAAATGACTGCACTGGTTTCCATAAGCAAACTTGTTTGATTGTATTACATTTTTTTTCACTATTACTGTATTATATACATTTTTACATTTGACTTGGCCAAGACCAAATCAAATATCGAGCGTTACTCGACGGCTTATACGTAGAGCCTATTTATTAGCTGAAATTATATAAATAAATGCCGTCTATATATACATATTTTTCTTTTGTTTTCGTTTATTATAAACGTCTGTTGACTTCATTTTAAACAAAGACAATTTTTAATAAAGTGGTATGTTTGAAATGTCATACGAGAAACGAAGTTTTTCGAAGAAAATTCAACGCGAACTACATATATGCATTAATAAATATCTTCGTATAATACACCTTGACTGAGGAAGATATCATAATTCTTGTTAATTTATTTTCATTCTACAATATTGCAACTTTTAATCAAGCTTAGTTAGTCGTTGTGTTTTTTTCCAGAGAAACCAGCGACTAAATACATGCAACGGATGATTATGAAATACATTTTAACATTACGAGTCCCTTTGAAGTAACAACGAATGATCGTGTACGATATTTTTCCACAATCTTTTCAGCGCTTATTGGGTTTTATTGTCCTTTCTATATTCGATAGCGCCGATCACTTCGGAATGGTTAGATTTCGAGTTACACTCGATATAGAATAGTCATGACCCACTTTATATATATTTAAATATAAATCCAATGTTTGAATTTACTTTTATTCAAAGAGAAATTCTATTAATAAGCTCGGCAGCTTATTCAATAGTTACTTAATGTATGTTATTTAGGATTTTTTAAAATTGATAAGTTTCTGTTTATTCGTGATTTGTTTTGTTTTTTATCATTATTTTGTTACTTTTTCTACTCTTAATATAGTGTGCGTTGAATTTTATGAAGCTTGTCTCAATAGAAATCGTTATACTACAACTGATTGTTTTCCAGACACGTTTTGTAAAATTGTATTACTTTCAATAATTAAGCATACGAATGTATTCGTTTATTATATTTATTTACATTTAGAAAAAAAAATATCAATTTATTTTTTAAATGTTTTTTTATGAAATACGAGGCACACTTATTTGCAGAACAAGAATATGAATTAACCGAATTTTCGAAAGTATTTATTGAACATGAATACCATGAAACAACGATTTTACTTATCATTAATTCAGACTTATCCGTTATTTTCAGGATTTTCGTTTATTATCTGCACTTTCGTTTCATTTAAGTACAATATATACCTGTTGTAACGTTTTTATTACATAAAAAATATATAAATACCCTCAAATTACATTTTCACTCTATTTACGTTTTTGACGGATCTTTGATTAACGTAAAATCGGTGTTTACTGTATAGCGTTCTTAATAATATGAGATGAAAAAAGACTACGAAAGTTTTTCATATGCAATGTAAAAATATGAATCGCTAAAAAATAGTATAAAATAAAAACAAAAGAGTCAGTAAACAACGTAATAAATTTGAAAAAAAAACGTATACCTACAAAGTTTTAAATTGAACAAGGAATGGGTTTTTTTCGTACAACGTAACACAATTTGCAACTTCATTCTGTAGGACACGTGATCTATATACATATAGACGTGGCTGAAAGAGAAATGCTCTATACTTCTAGATTTATGTCGTCCCAACATCGTAAGGGATGCAATGGGATAAAAAAAGAATCTACGGTTATTCAGAGGAACTCTATTTTGCCTTTTAATATTATATCAAATAACTGTACATTTGTTTTCGATTGTTCACTTTACTAGTACTAAAAAAATATTAATCAAATTATCACTGATATGGTAAAATTTTATTAATATAAAGTGAGAATCATTCAAAGCATCAAGTGCTATTATTATGTTTTAGTAGCACTATGAACTGACCCAAGCGGAAAGTAAATATTGCAAAAAATCCAATCGTACATACTCCATTAGCGCATAATTTTCGATGGTAATTTAGACTGTTTTTATTTTTACAAATTATAAATGTTTCATGTTTTATAGGTATCTTCCTTTTGGTGTACGTTTAAGAAATAATCGTCGTGAATAAGTATAACATGCGCATATTTTTGTTTTTTATTGAATGCATCTTTTAAAAACTATAAAACGTTCAATAATATTATATCATTGGTAATTTGGCTTGTTGCATAAAAAACGTATTTAACTAACCTTTAGAAAGTTTTTTTATCAACAAAAATGTCAACGTCAAAAGTCAAGACTATATATAGGTTAAAAACAAAAATTGTCGTTGAGGTAAATAAACAAATGAATATGTTTGTATAGTCCGAAATTATTTAGATTTATAATTAAAATTTCAAAATAAATCAATATTTTTCTTTTAATAACAAAATACAGTAAAGATACTTTCAATTTAAGCATGATCAATTCTTGGTGGAAATGAATTGTCTGATTAAAACCCTCCAGAGACGAGAGCTTTTTTCCGATAAAAAAAATATTTTCTAAGCCATATTGAAGTCACGGATAACTTTTATTCCTATCGAAAATTAAAAAAAAAAAAAACGCAAAGTCGTTGTATAGAAATCCCGCATGACTATATGGCCATGCTCATCCTTTTATTACCGTTTAATATTGAGTACGGACAGTAGTAAGGACAAAAGTGACCGTATGGGCTTGCAAACATTCGGGGTTGAAATATAGCTAAACGTGATTTTTTTAAAAATATTTACAATTTGACCTCTTTAGATCAACATAATTTCAAAACAAATATATTAGCAAAATAACTGTAAATAATTTTATGTTTTTATAAAAAAATATCTAACAGTTTCAAAAAGTAAATTAAAAAAAACGGAAATTCAAAAAATCACATGTGCTTTTGGAGACCGTTACTGTTCCTACGACTGATGACTTACTGTAGTCCGTACCCTTCTTAACCAAATATGAGCAAAAGCAACGATATTCAGGTAGAAATAGTATGAATAGTGGGATCAATAGACAACGGTGTTTTGTGTGACCATATGGTGACGCTCGTCCTTGGAGGGTTAAATAAAATCAGCATTAGTTAATAATGCTCGCGATATACAAAACTAATACTAAACTATAACAAATAATATGGAATTAGTGCAAATGTTTTTTAATATATATTTTCGTCAAATTTTAGATTTATATTTGTCAGTAGGATGAAAACTGTAATTTACGTCACGTGCTACGTAAACGAGAAAAATCATCGCGTATCACTGTGTACGTGAAAGAGAAATGATTGGATTCGTTTGTAATAAACACCCCAGTGAAAATGTTCTAAAGTTTTGAAGATCATGTGGTACTATCATTTTTTAGTATGTATTCAGTATTCACCACTTTAAAGTGTATTATAATTTATATTATACCATAAACTATTATGTACATATTGAATATTTTTATTCAGTTTTCGTTGTGCTACCACGATTTGAAAAATCTTGAACAAAATTTACCTAGAATATTTTGTACACAACCATTCTAAGCGATATTTCTTTAATAATTAAATTATTTTTTCAAAAAAAAACTTTTTTCAAACAAAAAACTAATTCGTGTATACGTTTTTTAAATAATATATTACTATTTTCCATGGATTTGGCGATAACTCTACATTATTTTTATTTGACAAAACACGTGTCGAAATTCGTAACACAACAATTAGAGTAGCAAAAGCTTAAAAAATAATTTTATATTTAGAATATGATGCGTTAAAACATATGGCGTACAGGCATTATAATTATTATTTATTTATAAATATTCACTTGTAAATAAAAGGAGTAAGGAATATTACATTAGATATATTATAATTTATCACTTTTTCTTGTTGTATTAATTAATATAACATTGCAGATTTATTTTTCTTTACTTCAAATTTAAGTTATTTTGACAGAAAAATATTTGTCCGGAACTAAGAAACAGTTGCAATGAACAGGGATTTTTTTTAAATACATACTATCTGTATATATAAAACAAAGTGGGGTTATTTACACCACGTATATCTCGAGAATGGCAGCACGAATTTTAATGATCTTTGATTTATTAAATTTGTCTCCGCCTAGAATAGCAGAATAAGCATTAAAACATCAGAAAAATATCACGGGAAAGAAATTATGAATAAAATAAATTTCTCCATACATTTCGTTTTTTTGAACGTCGCAAATCGAACGTCGTCACGAACATGACGTTGTATGCTGTTTCCAATCAATCCACTAGGTGGCATTAGTTGCCGATTTAGTTGCATTAGAGCATTGAACCAATCAGTTCGAACGAATGTAACACTGTTGAATCCGAAACGAAAAGAAGTGTACGATACGTTAATGAAGGCAATTGATGCTGGAAATGGTGGCTTATTTTTCCTCAATGCGTCCGGTGGAGCTGGGAAGACATTCCTCATGTCATTGATTATGGCCACTATTCGTGCGAGATATAAAATTGCTGTAGCAGTTTCTTCTTCTGGAATAGCGGCCACGTAGATAGAAGGATGCCGAACGGCTTATTCAGCGTTGAAATTGCCGTTAAACCTTCAAATCACTGATAGACTGACATGCAAACAGTCAGTAATGGCCAAAGTTTTGGTAGAAAATTAAATCATCACCTGGGATGAATGCACAATGACACGCATTGGAAGCACTCAAACGAAGTATGAAATTGGCGTGTTTGGCGAAACTGGGGATTTCCGCCAAACACTACAAGTCATTCCAAGATCGACCACTGCCCATGAAATAAACGCTTGCCTGAAATCATTGACTCCGTGGCGATATGTGAAGAAAATTCAGATGACAACAAACATGCGAGTTGCATTGCGAATTGCATCATTTAAACCTCACTTGGTTGGTCCACTACATTCTTTTAAATCTATCGACCGTGTAACAAACGAAAACGAAGCAACCAAATATCCAATTGAATTTGTAAACTCATTGGATTTGCCTGGCTTGCCACCGAACAATTTACAACTAAAGGTTGGCTCGGTAGTCATCATGTTTCAAGCTATCAAGTTAACACAACACTTATTGATTCTGAGGCGGTACGAAGTTCGTTGGGTCAGCTAGTTGAAAATAAATTTATCTGTTGATTCCAGTTGAGATTGTTGGCAGTCGGTAACTATGGACAAAAAAGCGAGTCGCGTAGATTGATGTTCTGTCAGCGCTAATTTGATTTTAATTTCTCATTCTTCTATTTCTACATCTGGCTATATTTTTACTTTTAATACAGAGAGGAAAAAGCCATTCTCCTAATAGCTACTCGGAAAATGATCGATGATAGTCATATTGGAGTGAAAATAATTTCTTGAAAACGAACGTTTAACGGGGCGTGATAAAGAACTTCATTTAAATTTTGCCATTTTGTAAAGTTAGGCAAAAAATAAAATCAAAAATCGTTTATTAAATTGAAAAATTTATATTTCTAGCCTATAAATAGAAAAAGATCCTTACTCTTAGTTTTATGAAATCTGTTTTTTGTACAACTCGTGTATAATAATATCGTACTCATCTCTTAAAATCGGACAGATTTTTAATTGTAATAAAGATACTAATGAAAACATAATTATAACCTAAATTGTTTCCATAATAATTTTATTAGAAAATAAATATTTTTTTAAGATTATGTTTTAATAGTAAATCTAACTTTTCTAGTTATTTTTTGTGAAATTTAAATATTTTGTAGAAGTACACAACTTTTATTATTTATAATTTAGATGAATGTTGTATTTGTTGTTAGCGAACAAAAATAAACAATTTGGCATAGTTATTCTACAGTTAATTAAAATCAAACATTAAGTTGAGTTAATGCATCCCCTTTTTATGAAACAACGTCGGTCAAAAAAACTATCCGTGAACTTACAGAACTGAAAATAAATCATTTAATACAAATATGTGTAAATATATTGTTGTTTATTTCATAGCGTAAGACACTTAAATGTATAAAGTCACTTATAATCCGACAATACCCTATACTATACTATAATTAGAGATAATGTAAAAAAAAATACTCTTTTGGTAAATCCTTTCATTAACGAAATCTTGTTTCTATCGTTTCTTTAATAAAAGATTTGAGACACTAATAATTTTAGTATGTGTAACTTTTGCTTGGAATATTAAAATCATTCATTTTTCACTGTTGACAGTTTGCTACAGAGAAAGTGCTTTTGCTCGTATTTGTTTTTGTAACGGGGTGTGTGGTTGTATCCTTTATCTGTAGAGATATTTTTTTAACAAACCGTTTCTAAAACTATCAAAACATAAATCAGATTGCTACTATAGTGATAATAAATATTTCAAACAGTCTTTCTTTGTTTTCTTGTCGTTTTGTTAATAAATAAACATAAGCAGCATAGTATTTGTTATTCAAACAATCAAGGGATTTTTCACATGTTTCTTTTAAGCATTATAATAATAATACATCAATATCAAAAAAAAATCGTATTCATAATCACGTTTATTGTGATCTGAGATTTGTCATAGCGTAATAAAGTTTGTAGTTTCAGAAGCATTTCTTTGAGTAACGATTTTCATACCCGCAGTATATTCTTAGCTCACTTCCAGCTGTCCCTTAAAATGACGTCAAATGTTTTCCATTAATTAACTTTGAATCAGATCTTTCCCGAATTTAATTAAAATTATAATAAAATATTTATTTACTGATTCAATTTTAATGTCTTTAACATTTCTCAAATAAATAATGGACAATAATTTCCTTTCTAATTTTTACTCTCAAACGTATACTATAAAATTGTATGTAATATAATATTATTATGAAAGTAGCAAATGCAGACTAGATTTTGGAAGAAGCTGTCATGTTGGTACACATGCTTCCCATTGAAAGCAGACATCGTAGAAGTATTAAAATCTATACATAATTCCGAGGCTAGAAATACTATATTTGTCACATTTTGCCCCTTACAGCATTTAAATATATGATTGCCTCCATATTCTGATAATAATTAAATTCCACGATCCCATGCGACCCACTAAAATAATTTCCAACTGGGGTACATTTGCATAAATCCAATTTCGGATTTTTATTCTTATTTTGAGGATCCGATTTTTCATACAGAAGTTATTTTAACATATTTCGGATCCCAAACCGGAAAATTTTACATTTAAATTCGCAACTTTGTGCTCCGTGCTATTTTTACGATGTTCATAACTTCACTGAAAATTGTTTCATTTTGAAAACTGTCATATTTTGGTTGTAAAATAATTTGGATGTTTATAAAAAAAGAACCAACAGAAATAATTACGTGAAATCCATTTCTGCCGACAATTTTATTTTCATCGAAACGTAATGTGTTTATATGATATTTAAGTTCATCTAAATAGTTGTCAAGTTATTGTAAAATCGTTATTAGAGATACTTCATTTTGGAAAATCATTGTGCCGCACGCACGTTTCTTCTTTCTCAACCATTCGATAATCATAAATAAAATGTTGTTTTAGCTAACACGATGTAGTATCACCTTTATTTTTATATATCGTCGGTATTCTGCCAGAAAACTTTAAGTAAAAAAAAAAGTGTTTTGAGTTATTAATGGAGATCGATAGATTTAAACACGCTTTCTCAAAAAAACAGCTGACTCATATTTCGTTTATTTGTTTTAAAATCTAAAGATATACAGTAAAACCCCGATTTTACGTTTTTTAAGGGACCGAAAAACACAACGAAAATTGCGAGAAAGCTAAAAATAATAATAAAAAAACTCACTTATTTTTTTTAAAAATGTCCTTTATGCTCAGTTGCTTCTTTGCAATTTGACACTTTTAGCAAAGACCCTTCAAACTCACGTAGTTTTCTCACAACAGATTCATCTATGTTTTTTGAATATAAAAATGCACTTGTAGAAGAGTACTGGTACCACGTGTGAAGAATCTCCTCAAGCTCATTAAAAGTAGACTTCTTAGCGGATTTTCTCTTTTTGGCTGATTCACCACACTTTTCTATAGATTTGCGAATGTAAGTCTTCCTAGTCTTCCTAGCAATAATCGAGTTCAGAGTGGATGGTGCAAGTCCTAGACGTTTTGCTATGTCAATTCGTTTTTTTCTTAGATTTTTTTCAACGTCTAGAATTATTTTGAGTTCCTCCGCGAGAGTTCTTTCATGTGGGGCATTTTAATCCGAATTACAACACTTTACGGCACGAGATTCAAGGCAAAACTAAAGGTCATTAGAGGTGTTAAAATTCAGCGAGACAAATGAATATGTGCCCAGGAGTAAGTGAGTCATCGGCGAAAGCATTATGGGAAATCATAAAAAAACAATTCTACGGCGACTGCACACTTGCAGTCTCGTTTTTTTGCACACAATTTTTGTATGGGTCGATATTATGAAAAGTCATAATAAACAATTTTACGGCGCCTGCAATCTCGTTTTTTTTTTCAAAAACAAATTGTACGAGTCAATCGTATTTCTTAGCGAAATGAGAAATACATATTCAAAAAAAAACGTTCAATCGGGATAATGATTTGAAAGGACCATAATATTTAGACGATAAATCGAGGAAATCGTATAAACGGGGAACGATTAATGCGGGATTATTTAACATTGTTCTTATGGGCGTTTGGCCAGGACTATAACAAATGAACGATCCATGCGAGAACGGTAGATCGGGGTTCCACTGTAATAGGAACTATATAAGTATATTCCATTAGCACATATTACTGAGTAGAGACCAGTATTATTACATAACGCTTTTTAGCTGTATAGAGTTATTATTTCTACAGCTACCCAAAGACGATAAGACGACTAGAGGTTTTTGAGCTGTAAACATTTTGGTCACTTTTTGTTTATTTATTTGTTTTATCTTGATACATTTCATTTCGCTTAATCATATTTTAAAAAGTCGATTATCTCAAAACAACGTTATTTGACTTAAAGTTTTCTGGCAGATTATCGACTATATATAATCACAGTAAAATCTTTAAATAATGTTTAATGTGTTTATTTTACGGCTTTTTAAGTCTTACTACTTTCAAAAAAACTGTCATTAGAAAAAACAGTTCCACTTGAAAATATGCATTATGTAAACTTTTACTTTACGCTTTTGGCCAAATTAATTATGATAATGTTTCATTTTTAAACGGGTCCTCTACTTAGTTAGAGCATAAACATTATTTCTTGCTGGGTCATCGTTTTATTGAAATTTACATTTCGAAGTAGCCGTTACAAGTCGGTAGGCAAGGGTAAGTTGGGCAGTAAACAAAACTAGTGGGTGATATGATGGCATAAAGGCATCCGATAATACGATGTATAATACCATATTAGCATATGCCAACCCTACAGGGAAATATATTATTACGACCTTATTTGATGACGGCAACGTAAACTGCTCAAGAATGCTACACAAAGCTCTCTTGTAAAAATCGTTTCTCTCAATATGAATTTATGATTTTTTTCATAATATTATTAACAGTAACTATTTTCAGCAATAATACATTTAATTTTAACATTTTTATTAAGCAATATTTACTTTACAATTCTATCTTTAGAATTAAAAATATTTTTTCTAAATATTGGATATATGGTATGGTTACATTTTATCTTACGCATCTGCGGAGCTATTCTCATGTTTATATGTATCTAGACTGGGGGTCGCTAACTTTTTCGCCCCATTCTTCCCTTCCGCCATTGCTTAGAATATAATTCCTCTCCTACCAAAGATAAAGTAACTCAAAAGGTATATCCGAAATACTATATGTACATGTGCGTAGTTTTGTACTCCCCTTTTTTCATATCCAAGTATTTAAGTACATACAAACTTTTATAAAATTATTGAGATTATTTTTTACTAACTTATTATTGAAATTTCAGAAGCATGTTTCAATGAACAAAAACTTCAGTAGAATTCCAGGATATTCAAAAGTGTCCATGATCAAGTGAAATTATTTTATGACAAATGATTGTTGAGCATGTCTTATGGTATTTAAAATAATACTTTAAAAAACGATTCCTCCAATGAAATTCTTCTCCAGTGAAGAATTTTCCACTAGTTGAGAACCCCTGATCTAGACTTTTTTTTTGACAGTCTGAAATATGCAACACTGTTTTTTATAAGCTTATCAAGCATTGGCATTCACGATTGTCATATTGTATCTGTCAAACGCTTCACGGTCATCATGACAGAAAATATTTTGGTTCCTGTAGTAGATCTGTTGAAGCATACGATGTCGGTAAAAGTAGTCATTCACTGCTTACAAATTTTCAAATTTAAATAATGAAACAGAATTCTGTTATTCCCACCCAATGTCATAAACTACGACGTCGTATGTACTTGACAGGTGGATCAAAAAAATTAAGCATATTACTCTATGAAAAAAACAATGAACATAGCCGCATTAAATAAATTTGTGTTATACTATATTTCACAAGGCAATACAATTAGTATCTTAATCCTTATGCGGATGAGAATAGCTACGTTGCTTGTAAAGCGAAACGTTGGTGGTGCAGGTAGTTAACTACTAGTATTGTTCCAGTCCCGCTTTTCTTTACTCACCCTCTACGAGCAACTGAATGACAGCAATTAATCGTAAAACAATATTCAAAAGAGTCCATATTATTTCTGTGCGTTGTAAGTGGTTATGGTTGGTAAAAATATATTCATATAATAAAATTATTTAACATCATAAATCTTACGAAAACAATTTATTTTTAGCATAAAAAATATAGAAAAACAGCAAGTGTCGATTGTTTTAATAAATTCACAAATATATATTAGTTTTTATTAAGAAAATACTTACATTTTTTTTAAAGAATGGGATGGACAATAGGATAACATATTTTAAAAATTAATATTTCGCACGTATAAAAATTGAGTGCCGGATGAAAATCTGTAATATGTTGTTAAGTGGCCGTTGTTTTTATATATTATACATACTAATGCTATATTATTGTTCTTTATTTAGAATCAACTATTTCACTTTTTTGATTAAAACAAAAAGAAGTATTGTTATTAAAAAATAGCACCGAGTGGTTGGTATGTTATACCTTTTTTAATAACACAAACACATTTCGATATTAAAGTATGTTTGTCTTTTGTAGTATTGTTATTTGATTAGGGTCTTTCAAATGAACAGAGTACTTTTTATTAAATTGAAAAATATCAACAAATGAAAAATTACCCCGCTGGGATTCAAAGCATAAAGCCGATTAAATAATATTGTCTTCTTCGTTTCATAAATGAAAACATACAAACTTCAGCGGACATTATTAAATCGCCTGTTGCATAATAAAAAATGCATTTGTAGAATTATGCTCATTGAGTTGCTACAATAAATTAATTGATGACTTATACCTTACAGACGACGCACTTCATTTATAAAATAGATGTAACATATATTGATTGATTCAAGTCACGTTACTTTAGTACTAAGCCCATACGAATAAACCGATATTTTTATAACAAACAACTCTTCTTTTAATAGTTCACGGTAGTATTAATATAATAATTTATATATTTGCTTTGAAACCATTGAAGTTATAAGTTGAATAGTTATGTACTCGCTAGTGCATTTCTCTTGCGTACTTTTCGTATTGACATGATAAATAAAAATAACTTTATTATATAATACCACCCATACAGGAAATAGTGAGCAATAGTCAAAAAAATAAATGTATTAGGGAACAGTATAAACATTTTTATATTACCTAAAATCCCTTTACATTACTTTCGCATTTGTGGTTTAATTTTTAAATTATTTCTTTATTTTTATTATGAAAAAAAAATATATTTTTGTGAGACATTAAATCGTTTCATATTTCATTAGCGCTATAAAATCGCTTGGTCATAAATCATAATCTATTTTATAACGACGATACATAAATTATCAAACGTTGTATAATAAAATGTTATACATTGGTATTTTCTTAAATAATTTAAGATGTGCAACCCATATTAATAAATAGCGTTTCAAGTTGAATACATAGAATTAAATAACTTTATTTTCAAATATGAATAGACTGGTTTGCATGTAAAATATATAAAACTACCGTAATTTGTTTGGGTAAATCGTTTCGATACTTATTTTTATAGAATAAGCGTACAATACTATTGTTGCCGTTAACAAACAATCTACAAATATATTTAATATAAGATTTACCTCACAAATGTGAAGATAAGTTTTTCTGTAATATTATTATTGTGGGAATCAAAGAGGTCAGTAGAATTGCGAGAGAGGCAACTTTTATATTCGATTATGTCTCCCAAGCTTCGTATATAATACATTAGTGAAACTTGAATATGGACCCACTTACATAAAGACAAAATCCTTCTCTTACATTCTTTCCAATGTAAATGAATTTGATCGGTAACTAGAGACTTACTCCATTATCCGAAACCCGATAGTGTTTATTCCTTAGACCGGAAATTTTTCTTTTAGAGATAATTTCGTTTTAATAAACTTTTATACTTACATCAGTGTCAAATATTGATCTTAATTTAGGCGAAGCTTCATTCTCACTAAAGGGTGTTAATATTCTGACAAAGTTTCGTGTCAGATTATTATATAACTTTCTTCAAAACTTACCGTCTACGGCATTTTCCATAAAATTAACATAAAATTGAAACGTTGAATATCGCCAACTATATTAAAAAAAATTATTATTATCATATTATATAATATTTAATCGCTTATATATCATATATTCGTTCGCTTTCATTGTTCTTTTTTAGCTGTAAGTATTTCATATGTCACCTTTAGTGTCAATCACACATGCATTTTATTGATTCATTTTTAGACATGACATGATATACCACGTTACATTAAGTCTTTATTAAAAATTGGCAACCGATAATAAAAGAAATATTATCATACAACGCAAACGTATCAAAATTTTAAGAAAAATCACTCTTCTTATTTGTTGCCATTTGAAATAAACTATAAAGAAATTATTGGATAAAAAGTATTTTAAAGAGCCTGGTTCTAATGTATATCTCAACAGAAGTTAATCAAAAATAATCGGTTTGTATAAGGGGTTGATGAGAAGAGCTTTAAACATCACAGATGAACATGTCTTTGGAAACAGTTCCATAAACCAATTGAAAAACTAATGTTAAAGGGTTGGGTCCGTCCAAGCCTAGCTTAAAGTTTTTCCAGCAACTTCCTAAGTGACTTTCAATCAGCAAAGAGTCAATGGTTTGCCATTAAAATTTCTATAACCTAAAATAATAATTTCAATTGAATATTATTCAATAAAATATGTACTGTTTATTTTATATTGTAATTTAGATGAAAAGCCAGAGTTTTATATATAAATAAATATACACTACTTTATCGTTTTTCAACAGTTAATTGAGAAGAAAATTGTATTTCAGCAAATTGCAAATACGTCGAAATAATATATACAATGACACTTAAAAAATAAATTAATCAATACATCGCTTTTTTGGATATCAAATTCATGGAGTTTTAAGTAATAGAGCGCGTTAACATCAAAGTTCTTTGAGTCTACTTCATCACTGATATTTTGATCATTTGTATTCATTTACCGTCACTGCTGGCAGAAGGGCGTGATCGTTACAGAGGTATGCAACCCTCAGTGAAGCCAGTTCACGTGTACACCATATCCATTAATATGCAAATATTATTATATATACCTCTTCATATACTATACCTAAACCTATACACACACATTCTCATACATACTTACACAGATATAATGTAGTAAATTGAAGAGAGTCATTTTAATGATGCTAGGGGTCAAGTTTATACGTTGATTAATTTTTAACGTTTCTCCGTCAAAAACAATTCTTAGGCGTTGTCTCGCCATAGTTATGAAGATAAGAGATCGTTGGGTAATAATGTTTTCTTATCTCGCTGTGAAACTTTTGAGGTATTCCACGAGTGAACTCGCGGATAGTAGGTATTTTTAAGTTTGAAACAGTGAGTTGCGCACGTACCACGGGGCGTTATATATTTTCATATGTTTGTGAGGAGCTTAAGCCCAAATTGGAGTAGCGTACACAATGATTGGCCGAGTAATTGCTTCTCTAACAGTTATTTTAAATATATCAAATATTTGCTAGTGATTTCTTTTGAAAAACAATATTATTATTATCAACGTAGCACTGTGCTGATTTTCTACAATAGCTATTTTATTAGCACCATCATTTTTTTAAACATAAATTACATTTAATGAAAAAACGTACTGTACTATTTTCCGTAGGTAATGATAATTTTGGCATGCTTTGTCCCATGCCCCGCCCTAATCATGGTCCTGCATACAAATACGTTGACTTCTTTTCTGAAACACGGCTTCCGTTTCGAGGATAAAGGTCTGCTTTCACGGTGAATTTATGCCGCTATATCTGCACCACGTATTATGACATATTTTATAAAAAAAACATTGTACCCTAAAGCGACATTGAGCCTAAAATATAACCACTTGATATTATATATTATGATGTGTCTACGATTTAAACAAAAGCACGTGCGTACCAAATAAAATTTTAAAAAATGATTAAATCGATTTTGAGGAAATTAAATCAGACTCCGATTAAACTATTTTGAATATAACAATTTAGCTGAACGCCTATTACAGTTGAACTTTAATCTAACGTTCTCGTATTTATCGTTTTCTGACATTACTTATAACGTGTTCACTGTCAAGTCAACACTAATTGAAATGGCGTTATATATATATTATTAATAATATGCCGCCTGTGTGGTTGAGTGGTCAACGTCGTTGGCTACCGCTACACAGGGCACTGGTTCGAATCCCAGTACGGGCAGTTTTATAAATTGATTTATGAATTTCTGTTCAAAGGCATGGGTGTATGTGATGTCTTGAATTCCCCCCTCCCACCCATCTTATTCCATGAACGAGGCGTATCGAGAGAGGTTAGCTTACTAGTCCTGTCGTCGCCTTTTCCTTATATTCCTACTCTCTTTAGAAAAAGAGAGGTTGAGCAACTGAGTAACAAGCAGTTCTCGTAGAAATACTTCCGTTGAGATAAACTCCATTAGGAGTCCATATGCTCCATATTGGGAGCGGACGTGGTAAAAAAAAATATATGTGTTATTTAAAACATAAAACACTCGTTTGCACTCCACATTTATTTAATATGACCGGTTTTGCCCATGGCGAGAATTTGCAACTGAGAGCAACTAAAAAACGATATATCAGAGTTCCCGGTATTCTACAGTATTATGCATACTGTTTTGTTACCCGAAAAATGTTGAAATGTACAAAAAGTCGTTAGTAAGTTTATTTTACCTTTAAATATAAATTAATAATCAAAATCTTATGATTATTAATAGAATCGAGTACTAAGAAGTTATCTTTATCGAAACACGTTTTCTTTAAGTTGAATTGCAAATTAAATTAGTTAAATCTCAACTTTAAACAAAAACCGGTTTTACACACCTGTGTTTCAATTTGGCTGAAGTATGATTTAAAACGAGAAAATACTCTTAAGCAATTCGTTTATACACCTTTTTTTGTTTCAAAGCAAAACGCAACCACCTAATCGCGTGTGATAGCTTTTCACTTGGCATTATACACCGCATGTGAGACAATTTAACAAAAAAATGGATTCCATCCGATACTTGATCGAACTTTCGCATTCATAGAATACCGAGTATTTGTTGTAATCGACGTTTCTTGGAAAATTGTAACACAAATTTTATTGTATTTCATTCACATTAAAAAAAACTTTTATTTACACAATTTACTGTTGCTTGCTACCGCGGTGCTGTGTACAAAACAACGATATAGCAACAGACGATGTAGCAAAATAGTATTATTACCTTTAACATCGACATTATTCCCTTAAGAATATGTTCAAAAGCAAAGAGGTATTGCTTCATTTTTTTATTTGCAATTATTTAAACAAACATCGATTCAACCTCTTGATATAAATCGTGATTAATTTCTTTTTTTTATTCCGACTGTATTTACGTATTTAAATTAAACAATTATTAGTAAAACACTGACCTGATAAAATGTTTTCTGGTATAGTAATTTTCCTTTTTCTATATTATAAATTCATAAGATTTTAAAAACTGAAAAGTATCTTTTTATATATTTTTTATATTACTAATTTCCCGGGTTTCGCTCCACGTCAAAGCAAATTTTACAAGTAACACCGTTTGATAATTAATACATTATTAAAGTAATATGCAATCTAGTACCTCGTTGTTGATTTTAAATTAACTTATTATTAAGAATGACCTATTGATTTATTATTCAATAATATTTTTTAATCAAATAATCAATGTTTACTTTTTTTTAGCATTTTTTCTGCATTTGATTTATTCAGCTACTATGTTTGTGTGCAAACATTTATGCCCATTATTTCAATTACTAGATTTGAAAAAACCTTTTTTTTTTAACCACAACGCCACTGAAATGCTGATATTTATTGCAAAACACAAATAAAAATATATTATTTTTCAAAAACATAAAATATTTAATTGAGAAAAATTAGTACTATTGGAATATGACGGTGAAGAATTGTCAATTCACATTAAAAAAAACTTAATCTATGTCGCGACTGAAAATAAATCGTCGTGAAAGCAAACCTTAATCAATACACCAACACTGCGCAAATGGTTTATATACACATATATTATATATTCCTAGGTAAATGTAAATGTAAATGTCTTATCACTGTGTGAGTAGATCCTTTGGTAGTTTGCAAGAAGTTCCACTTTAATCTTGACGGCGCCGCGACATTTTAATGTCGCCATTTTATTTGTTATTCGTCTACGCCATTTTAGAAACGTAAATAATTCAATAAAGCCATGCAATATACAGGAAGAAGAAAAAACAAGAATACCACTTAAGGTGGATACAAAACTTTGCAAAGCAAAGTAATAAACATCTTTATATGATAAAAGTGTACTTATTTTATGACAAAGCTTGAACAATGCAAACAAAAATAAGAAGCTGTTATTTTTTATGGAAACGTATACTTATTATAATCATTTGAAAATTTTACTTTGTAATTCAAAAAATTTAATTCCATTTGTTTACTGTTGGTGGAATATATTAAGAGCTTAGTGAGGGACTCAATTTCATGTTCGTTGTAATACACAAAGACTTACTGAAAATTAAAACTGAACGACTTTACCGTTAAAGAAATAATTTTAACATATTTTTCTCAGAGTAAATTTTGTGGTTTTATAATGAGATTTCAGGAAAAATTGTAAGAATATTTTTTTAAAAAATAAAATCAATCCAATATTTTCAAAAACAAAATACACTTTACATTAATCAACTCAAACGCGGTTCGCTTGGCAAAAAAATCTTATCTTTGATCACTCGCTTATTGCATAACTTCAGGGTTTACGTTTTAAATTTACCATTCTAACATTTTAGTTATACCTTTAGTTAATTGGTTAATTTTAACTGAACGACTTTTTTTCTATCGAAAATGTTGGTTTTAAGTATTTATAGAAGTCCATATACAAGATTGAAAATTTCGGTACATCTTAAGAGTAAGCGACGTATCTGAGTTTTTTTATTATTGCATATAAAACTGCATTCTTTTGACTATCGTTTTTGCTAGAGATAATTTTAAAAATAAAACACTCATTTATACTAATTCCACTTTTTTTTTTAATTATCAGGAGAGTTTTCGCTCATGGCAAGCATAATCAATCAAATTGTACAAATGAGTGTTTTATTTTTTCAATACAATGCCTTTCCAGCAATAATTGACAGTGAACACTTTAAAACTGATCGATAGATTTAAAAAATCCATGTATATCAATGGTTTTTTGGAGCAAAAATCATCAATAGTTGGTTAACATTTATTTGGCAGAACACAGTTTTTTTTAGTACTGCTAAATATTTAAATTAATATCAGGTATCACTGTCACCATTTACTCAATACCCTTGACACTAATGATATGCAGACACGGAGATAGATGTACTATGTTTTTGCTACCATACAGATAATTCAAGACAAATCAATGTTTACGATTCATTTAGTACTATTGCGGTGTGTGGTCAAAATACTTAAGTTATAACTATTTCGAATAATGTTACCAATTGTTATACTTTCAAAACAAAGTACGTAACACTTAACGGCAATATTTACGTTCGATTTAACCTAAATCTTATTCGATAGTCTTTGTATCAATGTTAAACAACAATAAATAACGAATGTCGTGTGTGTTTTTTTTATTCTCCGTCATAAATACAATAAAATAAAGGCAACTTATTTCGAATTCAAATCCCGTTAGAGCCTTACTGTCCAGTGCTTTGTGTGCCACGCCACGTAGCAGGCTTTCCTCCCTTCAATAAAAGAATTATGTTCGTAAGAGGCATGCGAAAGCTTTATTGAGGAATAAACGTAGTCAAACATTTTCTTTAGATATACCCAATTTTCACTAGAAGCTTTCAAGCCGGCCGAAACTTACATACTTTATCAACCAATGTTTAACTTCTCGTTTTCAATTTCAAAGTCATTTAGTTAATACTACATTTAAGCCTTATTTAGGAAGAATAAAACGTCAACTGAACTTTATGAACGCTTGTCTTTGATAACTTTCTTAATGTATCTCTTAGTATTATAATTTGCTTAGATAAGATTCTTGACTCTACAAAAGTAATAATGTTTATTTACGAATCTCATTTCATCGTTATTTGAATATACAAAAACGATTCTGTGTAATTCATTCTGTTTTCATAGTGCGTTTTTCTCGACCGCTACCGGTTGATTTTGTTATAAATAGTGGTGTGGTTCATATTTCAATAGTTAAGTCTTTCGTGTTTTTATCTAATTAATACGATTTTCAATTTGATAATACACATTTTCATTGTAGTTATTTATTCTAAAATTTAATTCCGCTGATAGTGAATGTTTTTTTTAATTTTTGTATTTAAAATGAACCGCAATTATAAAACGAGTTTCGTTACGCTTCTATGTATGAGAAATAATCACATTAATTAACCAAATATCAGCTAATCGATCAAGTTTATCTTATTTAAAATAGTTCCTTGAAGTATTATAGTTGGACGTATGTAATATTTTTAACCATGTCAGTTCTCAATGTAGAACATAGGGCATCCTTATTGAGGTGTCTCAACAGAGTTTTTCTACGACAAGTGCTTGATACCTAGTTTCTCAATCTACCTTTTTTAGGACAGTCGGGATAAAAATTATAGGGATAAGGCTGAATTAGTGGTAAGCTTATCGCTCTCACAACACTCCGTTATTTTAGAATTGGAAGGGTTTGAGAGAATTTTTAGACAGCACAAACATCGATTGAAAAAATTATATCTGTACTGGGATTCAAACCAGTGAGGACCAGCATGGAAGTCAACAATGTTGAACACTGTGCTATGGACCCGACAATATATATATTATTAAATCATAATATTTTACAGTACATATTATATATTATCTTATTAATATAAAGCACATGCTCCATCCATTACTCGCTGTCGTTAAGAACAGAAATTAATACAGAACAAATTTATTACATTTGCACGAAGACTAACTAAATATTATGATAAATTTTCATTGTAAAAAAACGCATCGGAAAATATTTGTGTATGTATGAATAAAACAGTATTATAATAATACTGCAAACTTGAATATATAAATAAAAACTCACCAGTGCCAACACTTTATTTGTGTAAATATATCATAGTATAAACAGTTATAAAAACATCATCAAATACACTTTACTTTAAATACAACAAACTACGGTCATTTTAACACTGATGCTTACAGTTATTGTTTGAAATAGTGCTATCGAATGACGCATGGGAAATAAAACATACGTACATAAGTTTATTCAAACGAAAAATTATTTTTCCGCGGTCACCTATTCAAAAGCTATTTCGTTGTTTTTTTTTAAATTTTTACTCTTATTCTTCTAAATTCTTACTGAGTCATGACGTTTGTTATTTTAAAAATGATATTCGTTCAAATTAAATAAAAATGAACTATTCACTAACGTAGCTTACAGAATATTTATTTTTTTAAATAAAAAAACAGTTATGACAGATGCGTTCATCTTTTGAAAAATAATTTAGGGCTCTCCGTGCAAAAAATTGACGCTTGACGCAAGGGAAGCTTTTAAGGGCTCGACTGTCAAGGCAATGCGTTCTTCGCACACTATGTGCCCGAACGCACCCGTAAAAGTGTCATTTGCATTCGTTTTCAGCTTACGTCAAAACTTATTCTCATTTTTACGCTTCATTGTTTCGCATTTTTTTTAAATTTTTGCATCAATATCTCATTTTTGGCACTATTTCAGTGCGCTTAAGAATAGCATTTTTTATATTACGTATTATACGTATTTTTGTGATATGAAAATTATGATTCAATTTTTCCATGTGCGCTCTCAATGTATTATAGATAAATTTAACTCTTAGTAGAGTTTTATTTCAAGATAAATTTTCTACGACAACTGCTTGTTTCTCAGTTGCTCAATCTCGTTTTTTTAATGTTACTCTCCCGCTCATCCAATCCATCAATTACTGGGCGTAGCGTGAGCAATTAGTTAACCACAAGTCCTGTTTTAAAATTATCCTTCAATTCCTACTACTCTCGATGTAAAAGAGAGGTTGAGTGACTGAATAACAGTTTTCGTAGAAAACCTTCTATTAAGATAACGCCAATAGAAGGCCATATGCTCTGTATTGGGATCGGACTTGGATAAAAAGAGGATAATAGGATAGGGACCATTTTTATCGTTAAGCTTTTAATCTCACGTTTTATATGTGATTAAATTCTTCGTCGATTTCTAAGAAAACGTATAATTGGCGTTTTACTTTTTTATATAATGTATTGTATTTTTTTCGCATAATAGAAACTTGTAAAAGTTTTCTATTTTGTAAATTATGAAGATTAAACCAACAATTAAATTAACATGTGTACGATTATGATATGTACAAGCTGGAGAAGAAGCTTTATAAAGGTCTTCTTTTTAATTTCAATAAATAGGCTTTCCCTCTTGCGAGATGAGAGAGATAATTTTGGTCGTAAAGTGTGGACCTTTTCATTGTACACAGTTTTTGTTTTTATTTAGGCTCATAATGACAAGCCTTGTCATTTTCTAAGGACATTTACAACAGAGGGTATGTGAAAAACTTCAGATAGTACTGACAATTTAATATTTCAAGTATTAATCTTGAAAATGGTTATTTTTAATGTCTTAATTCAGTATATAAAAGTTTCCTTATACATGTTTTATTATTATTATGAATAATAATAAATAATTATAAACCCCTCGGAAATTTTTATAGTAATTTGATTTTTAATAAATATCAAGCACCATCAGTCGATACTTTCGATTATTTTTATTTGATCCTGAATTATAACAAATAAGTAAGTATACTAGTGACCAACAGTAAGAAGTACACTTCCAAGCTGCTGTCAAGTATTTTCAATTTTATTTTTTATATTGATTGTTCAATGACAAATGATAATACATCCTTATTTAATCAGTATATTTTCAATCTGATCATAATCACATACTGCATTCTCAGTTCTAAATAGCTGCAATAATTAATTTACGTAGTACGTCGTAAAACTCAAACACGCTCTTTATTATTTTTTTACGTTTAATATGATACTTTAACGACAGTGTCATATTAATGTTGTAAGTATATCAGAAAATGCTTTGGCTTGAAGACAATTTTTATATTATTTAATGACTTTAATTAAAAGTAAAGTAAAACAAACGCTGTCGTTTCTGAAGGCAAATTTAATGACTCGCTTTTGAGCGTTTGTCTACAAATGTACGTTAAAAAATAAATAGTTCTTTCGCAGGCTCATTTTTTATATAAAACTTAATATAAATCACTTATAATAAAAACAAATTTTAATGAGATGCTTTTTCAATAATAATATACTTCACATTGGGAGATTTCGTATTAAAAAGAACTTTTCAATAAATAAAAATTATCTACATATATTTCCTGTCCTGAAAAAAAATCTTCGTAATAATGATTAGATAACTGCATGCATTCTTTATACTGTCATTCTATCCTTACAAGTTCCAAATCGGACCCCAAATTTTCGATTTCATTTTTTTCCCGCATTCATCGGAGTTTAGGTGCACAAAAAAACGATAAATAGAGGTACCACTGTATATAAATAATTTTCATCTATTCACCAGCACTATAATATCACGGTATAGATTCATTCAGTATAATACAATTATCATGTCATAGAGTAAAAAAAACAGTTCTGCCAATACCAAAATTTCGAAATACATACTATCATTAATATTATTTAAGAATATTTTTAGAACTAAATGCATTTCCAGTTTTTTAACAATGTTCGCTTCCAATGAGAAGCTTATGGACTTAATATATAGTTTATCTAAGCAGGATGTTTTCTACGAAATTTGCTTATTATTTCAGTTGAAAAGCCTCTCTTTTTCAAAGAGAGTAGAGATAGAAGAATATACTTATGGGCTATAAAAGAACTAGTGACTTGTTGATCGATCTCATTTTTTTTACGTTATATAATAAGAATAATGGGAGGCAAATTTTAAACATAACCTATGTCCATAAACCGGTTGAAAAATCAAATTATAGAAACTGTTCATACTGGGGTTCGAACCAAGCATTACCGTAACTCAAGCCAACAACATTGACGTTGAACTAGTTTTTATCTTTATATATTTCAACTCTATAATTTTTCATACAAATAGACGAGAGGTTGGACCTGTTACGAGCTTTAAATAAAGAGCAAAAATAATGCACAGCCAGTGGCGTGTTGTAATTTTCGTTTCGCTGTATGCCACCGCCCGGTAATGGTAGGTAATCGATTCGGGTTACTGGAAATAGTTATCGGCCCCTACTTGCAATGAAATAGGGCAACGAATTAGCTGCAATTATTTACGGAGAGTTATTTTTTCAGCGCAATAAGCAATAAATTCATAAAATTGTTTATCCGCTAATAGGGCATAAGCGATTTTGTGTCAGCGGGAAAAAAGCAATTCGAACAATTATTTTTAGATCAGCTAAACGTACGATACTATACAAAATATAATCAGCTATAAACTACAATATTTGGTATTTAATATACAGTGTAACCTCGATTTTTTTGTCTTTGATTCACGTATTCTCGCTTTTTACGTACAATATCTGCAAGCTCGTTTAATTTGAGTGCATTTATTACCCAGTTCATTATTCATTTAAAAATTATGATCCAGAATCAAAATTACATTTCTATTGAAATACAACTTGTCAATCCATCCAATATGAGGGTTTTAAACCCTATTTTATTTACATCGATGACATACAAAAGGAAACCAAGAAATTAATTTATAGTATCGAAAGAGTTTTCATTGCATTTTAAATTAAAATTACAAAAATATTAAGCAGTACAGATAATGCAATTCAATTTTTAAAAAAATATGACACGCGAGATTAACACAGAAAGTATACGCATCACAAACACCAACCAATATTTCATAATTAAATTGAAACTATTAAATATTTACCTTACTAAGAGACTTGAATCCAGACCAGTTTTATAGCTAGGTTTCAATTACTTGACTACAGTGGGTGTATATATAAATAGCATCAAAATATAGACCGAACTGATATTTTCTTTAAATTTTTGGATAGTTTCAATTTATGTCTTGTATCTATCAATATTTTTAGATAATTTTAAAAATGACGAAACGTGGTGTAGTGCAGTTGTACTTGAAGTTTTAAAATAATTAAGGAACTCAATATTGATTGTTAAATATGTATGTTATAGACAAATACCCTTGTTAAATAATAACTTATATTGTAACTTCAAATAATGAGCTTGCTTAAAAAGTCTACATTAACTAGAGAGAAAAGAATTAAGTTCACTAACGAATCTAGAAAATATTCAAAGGTTAACCAGTTTAAATGTATATTAAAAAAGAAGGAGTCACTCAGGTTAATCTTAAACAAACTCTTCAATGTATGTAATTTTCATACAGCTATTTAACACTAATCTACTACAATGTCTTATTTTTATACTAAAACAAAGACTATGTTATATTCGAATCTGGTTATCTCGTGTATTTCTGGTTCCTTCTCTCTTGGCTGACGATATGCTGTTAAATTTCAACCTCAATTCTCGACTTTGTATCCATCTAAACAAATTAGCTAAGCATTATCTCAATTAAACAGATTACTAACTATCAACGCTAATCCGCATTATGTCATTAAGCCAAATTATCAATTGCGTTCGTTATCGGTAATTTAATCACTTTGGGTTCTGATTAAATTACCAGCTACTGAATTATTGGCCACCGTTTTGCAATTAGCAGTTCATCAGATAAACAAACTTTACGTGCCTGCTGATTTTGCAATTAATCTACACGATGCAGAATCGTTTCTTTGATTTTTTATTTGATTTGCTCTCATTTCTATCGGAGTCATTATTTGTTGAATGCACAACGATTGAAAGGTTTACAATTGTATTGTTCTTTTAAAAAATCACTCCTTAGCTTGGATAATAAAATTATTATCTTTTATATAACTTTGAATAGAAATGAATGTCAACAAAATTGATGTATTTTATTTTAACCTTATGCCATTTTATTGACTAATTTAATTAATTAACATAATTGATTTAGCATTCGTGCTTTTATTAAAAAAATATATGAAACGGTATTAACTAGACTCATTTTCACTGCATTTTACTCACCGTTAAACATTTTTTTAAGTAATACAAATTTAGTCATTCATACCGTTTTCAGTATGACAAAACTCGTAAGTTTTTCTTATTTCCTTTTTATAGATGTACCATCTCCGATAATGTATGAACAAAATAATCAATTCTGTAAAAATATTCTACCTTTCTCATCAACAAAATGGTGTGTTACTTTTATATTAAATCTACCACAACATATGATAACTTTCTTACAGCTCTTTTTTCTCAGGCCTAGAATGAATTAAAATTTTGGGTAGCGGATATGGTCAAAGAAGAAGAAGTGATAAAGGAAATGTTAAGAACAGCTGTTTTTTTATACTTACATTCGAGTGGAAATAATGCGAATTTGCGGTATATTTTTTTATTATTTAAAATCACTCAGATGATATGAAATGTGCATAATTTTTCAATATGCATTTTGTGTAGCCAACTGAATTATTCAGATTACATTTAAGGCGACGACCGACAAGCGATAGCGCTCAAGGCTTAATAAATAATAATAACACAATTAGCATTTTAATACAACTAAAGAACACGAAGCTTGTTAGCAAATTATGAAAAAACTAAACTTTTAAATTCTTGAAAAGCTTGTTTATTTTTTAAACGAAAGCTAATATAACTTTCAACAATTAAAAGTCGCTTTGATTATTGCCTAATTACCCGTTTTTAAACATGTTAAGCAAATAAATATATACAGTAAATAATTATTCAAGCTCGTTTTTTTGTTTGGCAATAGCTGGATTTAAAACCAATGTAATTTAAAAACAAAGGAGTCTGCTGGACTCGATTAAAAAAATACTTTTTATTCGTCGCTTGCATTCTATGAATGTTCCTTTTGTGGAAGTGACTGGTAGCAAAGATCGAGTACAAATTCTTTATCAGACATCAAAGATAAGGTGGTTTGACGTAATTCTGGGATTACGGAACGATCCGGGCTGCTTTCTGTTATATCAGATGCAATAGACGAACTTAACTGGTCGTGGCATGATGCGAATGAATCCGGAGGGCACCAAAAATACATCAGTATCTTTTCAAGCACTCTTCGTCTTTCTTATCGAAGGACGGAAATAGTTTTTTTATTATTATTTCATATTAATATTGCATGTATCAATAATATTTCTTTATTTATTAAATAATGTTTGAGTAGTGAAGTAACAATTATAATTCGCTATACAAAAATTCAAGTATCATAAATTAACATTTTAATTCCAAATAATAGGTAAATAAATTTAATATTGATATTATTAAATACGTTTAAATTGCATTGTAAAATTTTTACAAATCCAACTTCTTTTAAAGTTAATTTTGCAATGCCTAGAAGTTTCAATAAATTATTATAAAACACGTCGTGGGATTTTTGACGAATCCACAGTCCTAAAAAAGGTATAGGTAAATGATGTAATACAAAACATGTATCTACATCAGAGGTGTCCACTTGAAATGATGTAGTGGGACAAATAAAATATTGTATATCCTTAATGGGCCACACATTTGAGACCGAGTCACCGGCTGTACTAACTATTGTAATTTTGTTTAATGTTTTCCTAGCTTCACACACTATGTTGTTTGGTAATAGCCAATTGTTCTCTATAATTTATCATTCGGGTTTTTGTTGGTGATGTCAAATGAGCTGTTAAAATCTTCACAATTGGATGCGATCGAAAAAAATCGAAAAAAAATACCAGGCGTAGAACACCATTGCATGTTGGATATCCAATTATTGAACGTATTTCTAGAATATGATTTCAAATATCTAAAATTGTTTAACCTGAATTTTTAGTTCAATAAGGCTATGCATGAAGTCAAAAAACGCCGCTACCTGGGGTATTCAGAATTGTTCTTTAAATGTGGGGAAATAGTAATATGCAAAAAAATTACGGTTCAGACCATTCGATCAATAAAATACTGACCATTAAGCTATTTGAAAGAAACATAGATATATTTTTTATTGTTTTCACATTATTTTATAATTTATTAAAAACAAAATATGTCGCCATAAAAAAGCAAGTTTTCTACGTGTGCTTCACTTTACCTATTCCTTGTTTTTGTCAAATTCGCATATAGTTAGCACATAACTATACAGTTTCTCTTGTATTCCGCAATTTTAAATATATGTATAGTGTACTTTGATGTCTGAAATGTCTCTGGCACATCTGAATCGCTTAAATACGCTTGACATACGGAATATATAATATAAGTGGGTAAAGCCACTTCACCAGAATTCATAAAATAAGTCTTAAGATATTGATATAATAAGCACCATTATCCAACGACGCGAATGTGAGCTGTCACAATACAATTAAATAAATATTGTCTTGAATTTCACTTGGGTTGATATAGTTTTAATTAGCGACGTCTCGTAATTGACATCGCCATATCAACTAATAATAAACGAACAGTTTCTTGATGGAGGGTAAATTACTTATTAAGTGCTATCTTGTAAAGTAAATAAATACTAATGCCGTAGATTTGCATTTACGTTTCTATCGTTTAGTGTCGAGCTTTACTGCGGGAATTACAGGGGTTGGATTCGCAAGTTAGTGTCAATTTTATTGCTCGGCCCTAAAATAAACGACAATAGGCCGATGAGAAGATTTTGAGCTTTCTTCTAGGGCTTGTGTTGACATCGGTTCATGGAGAATTTTTTCAACAGCTTTAATATAAATTGGTTTTATCTTGTTAACATTAATTGAGTTATATACTCTCGTCGCACAGTGCCAATCACAACATGTATTTCTTAATATATATATATTAATTTCAACTATTCCTCGAATAACTAAAACTTATTCAATTACGTATTTATTATTTGTATTTAAATATAAGTTTACAGTTTTCTAAGCAAAGCATAGCCACTTAAATCTATTGATTATGTAAGATTTAAAATTCGACATAATAAAATAAAATAGTTTTAACGTTAGTAAATATAGCTTATATTGGGTAAAAATTTTTAGTAACATTATATGCAGATCGAAGTCTTTATCTCAATTATTAAGGAAGGTCACATAGCTTGTAGTCGTGAGGTCAGCGTTTTTTGTTTTATTTTATTTTTCAATATATTTATGAATTTTCATTCAAAAACTTTCCTCATTACTTTCTTCAAAAAATAGAGATTGACCAGCTGAATTACACGCAGTTATCGTAACACAAAAACCGTTGAGTAAAAATTTACTAAGAGTTCATATGTTTCATATCGGAAAAGGATATCATTGAAAAGAATACAAAAAAGTCAAAAAATATCTTGTTTTCAAGTCGACAAACATTTACAGTTTATAATGTATTGTTTCTCCGTGATGCGAGATGAAAAAATATTTTTGGTATTTTTTTATATCTATTTTTTTATTTTTGATTTTGGCAGATGATTAATCGTATATGATTAAAATCAACTTATATTTAAGGGTACTTATTTTGCAATTGGAAATTCTACCAGAAAAATAAAATAATTGTCATATTATATATAATAAAAATAATAAAAGATTTTTAGTACTTTTTCCACATAAAATTTATTAGATCAGGACCGGTTTCGCTCATCGCGAGCATTATCAAGTACTAAAAATCTTTTATTATTTTTATTATAATGCCTTTTCACCAAGTATTGACAGTAAACACCTTAAAAGTGATATTATATATAAATAAAATAATATATTTAACTAATTAATAATGTTTTTTGTTCCAGGTAAAAATCATCAATAGAAAATTGTCAAAAAATTGGAGCTGCATTATTTATCTATGTAAGTTGCGATTAATTAAGTAACAATACATTTATTCTAATGTTTTAATTATCCAATACTATAACATCTATCGCATTGTGCTGTTTGGTTTTCATTTTTTGTGATTATTTACAATATATCATTGTGTTTTATGTTTTTTATCACATATAAATTATACTCAATTCGAAAAAAATGTCTATGATAAATAACTATTATCTTGAAACGGGTATTTTGCTTACTGCATCCTTCTATCGCTATTTGCATCCAGATATATTTATATGACTTATTAATTATTTTTGAAACGTTTTATATTTTTAAAATTGTTTACAGATTTTTGCATTTTACAGTGTTTTTAAGATGGCATGTCATATTGTATTAAGCACATAGCTATTTATGAGGTGTCAAATCTAAACCTATACTAAAAACTAGACATTACAAGTAAACTTGTTGATAAGTCACGGTATCTCCGTGCAAAACAGTATAACAAAAATGATGTGTGTTGGAATGACAAGTTCTTCGATAAAATTGAGAATGAGCAACGTAGTAATTCTTCTTTTGCGAAATAAAACGATTTTAATAAAATATAATACGCGCAGTCAATCGGAACAAATGTAAATTATGTTTGGAATTTCAGAAGATATATTTAACTTCTTTTAAGTCGTTACACGATAAAATTATCTGATACTAATTTGTAATGCGCAAGTCGTATTACAATTAAAATCGTTCGAAGTGTTGCAATTATGTAATAATTTCACCAGAATAATATTATTTGTAATGTTGCAGACAACTGAGAATTAAACGTTGCCAGAAGAGTAATTATATTTTAGTCACCGTAACAGTCGGCGGTCAGATCCACAATGGCGCCGAACGAGATCAATTAATTTGTTGTTAGCGACCCATGACACATGAATATGTGACGCAGTTTCACGGAGACGTCTCATAGCATAACACTGCCTTAATGCTAAAGCAACCCTGTGAAACGATCCTTTGAAATTTCAACGCGATTCAGTATTCATCTATTCCGCCATCTCTGTTATGAATTTATTATGTGTAGCCGTTGCATGTGTAAACAAAAAGCTCTAGATGGATAAAAGCTCGACGGAGGGGCGGCGGGGGCGAAGTGTTGGTCGCACGGTGAGCATGCTTCTTTCTCTTTCGACTGGAGCGGAATAATAATGAAAGAAAGTTTATTACAATTGTTTCTTTTCGCCTTTATCTCACTGACCTATTTCACACAAGGGATAAGAATGAAATCATAATGCTCATCGTCTGGAATTTGTTTCCGTGATAGCCTTATTAAAAATTAAAATTTTCAACAAAATTAAACTCAGATTTAAAATAATAATGGCGATATAAAAAAAAACTTTTCTACGGTAAAAAATATCATAGTACATTTTGTAAAGATGTTTTTAAAAAAAATGGACATTTCTTAACTCGCTTTTGTTTTTAAAAAGAAACAAATTGGTTGTATTCCTTTTTATAATTATCGTTTAATATAATTTATTTTCTCATCAAAAAAGGTTTGTTTTAAGATATCTACTTGGTGCTGGCGATATTAAAATAATCAGTTTATTTCCTTAATACTTCACAATAATTATTTATTTAGTATGTTATTTTCCTCGTTAATTACACGAAGAAATTGTTAGGAATTAAAATAGTCTCTTATGTTTCAACCGTCAAACTTTTCATTACATACTGTCTTACCGTTATCTATCGACTCTTTTAACTCTAAATAATGTTATAAAATATAAACAGTTCACTTCATTATCACTTAAATCAATCCACAGAGACGAAATATGTAAATTTTCTCAGGATAACATGTTGCTATTTTTTATCAGGCTGTCTTTTAACATATTCGAATAAGAAAACCTTACGTCATTATCAATATATTACTCTACACACTTCTGGATTATAGGTGTTTATTATTGAAGTTGGACAATAAAGTCACACGAAAGAAAAAAATTTCAATCTTATGACTATGAATTGTCCAAATATATTATTCTACTACTTTTCCATTTTCTTTTCATCTTCGTGATTTTTGGTTTAAATATTTAGATTTTCAGCACCACCCGCCACGGTTGTGCGTTTAGTGGTAGCAGAAGTTTTCTGTCATATACAGTTTTAAGATATTCTACATCTAGAATTAAAACACACGAAAAAAGTGAATTTAAAAATAACAAAATCCATTATACATCAGTTGTGATGGCTTTCATTTGGGCTTGGGTCTTTTTTGTAGACATTAAAACGCTCCAAGCCCGCAAAATATTCTTGATTAAACAGTTGTTTTTAATCTTATCAATTAAAGATCATTACAGTAGTACAGTTATTTATTAATCGTTCAGTCAATAGAACAGAGAACCAAATCAATTTTACAAAATGGTTTTCTGTACACACAGCCGAATCCTTAAACTGTCAATAGTTTTATTAGATTTATAGATGTGTAAATTTCTGTAATTTTTACATTTTCCTCCCACCCATCCGATTCTGAAAATAGAAAAACAGGATATAGAATTACTAGTAAACTTCTATTATTTTTGTTATCCTATCATACATAAACACTCCAAAAAAACGAGATTGATCGATAAACTAAAATTCAGTTCTTCTAAAACACAGTTTGAAAATGCTCCATTCACAGTTAAAATGTTTCACAAAAGCTTTTTTTTCCAATTAACGTGGTGATGAACTTCAAATATACAAACGTTTTGATATGATTTAAACAATATGATTTATTTTTTGCATGAAACCATTCCGATCATAATTTACTTTAAATAGATTTTAGTAATTTACATACTTGAATTGCAAAGGAATTATATATGGCAATAATATGTTTCATTGTTTCACGTTTCATTAACAACAAGTGATACTACTGTTCTAAATTGTAACATTATTGAGAATGGAATTAGATTTTAAATAGTTTTATGAACGATTATATAGTTTCCAGTAGAATAATCATGTATTTAGAGTTGTTTAAAAATGTAACGACTCCAAGTCGCCTTAACCTTACTTCATACGGACTGCTTCATGTGTGTTATCTAATTGCTTTGTAAAATGAAATCCTAATTTCACCAATCATTACGGAACATTAAGTAGTTAAACGCATTATAATACTTCAACTAACGTATTTTTTTATTTATCGGTTATTAGTTGATTTAAATACAAAATTATTCTAAAAAGGGTTGTATTTGGTTGGTTTTTCACGTCTCTAACTTAGCAGTGCGTTTTATTAATACAAAGTATAACGTTGTCGAAAAGAAAAATGTGTAATTATTTAATGAATAAGTATTTAAAATTAAAATATTGGCGTAAGCTTGCAGACTGTACATATTTATGAACCTACAGAAGATCTTTCGTATCGGAAATTAATATAAAACTGCGTTAGTTAAAACTGAATTTAAAAAATAAATATTGAAATATTGTTTCATAAAATCAACAAGTCAAACTCTGCTAAGCACATCATTAATGTGGCCACTCAAGCTTTCGTGTATAACGAATTTAAGTGCAAAAATGTTGGCTACGAGTCATTTCTCTCTAACACATACAAATAGCCTGCAGTGTGACGTAGGCACTGGCCGTAGAGTAGAATGGAGTGTTCAAAAGAGCTTCCATTTCGGAGCTTTCTATGCGAGGGTGTTCAGCTGAGCAGTGAAAATTTGCTAGTCACCGTTCTCGCGAAAGCTCAGCTACCAAAGCCTCTTTTTATTATATTATAAAGTAAAGGCCATAGATAAACAGCTCTTTTATGTTATATATTGATCAGTTTTCATTGCTGGTACTCCGGATGTATATGTAATAATGTATTAAAAAATGGCATTGAAACACTTTGTTAAACGTTTTCATATAAAAATCGGTCTAGACGTTTTCCCCATTGTCTTCTTAACAAAAGTGACATTGACATAAACACATTGTGTTCTTTAATGTATACATACAGCTTAGTGAATTTCATTTTTATATTAAAAAAAGGAAAATGTGTTTAAAAGATAAATTTTAAAATCTTTGTTTGCCAGTCGATCTCTCAACACACTAAATTATTTGTGATATACAAAAAAAGAAAGTCGTAATGTTTATATTTTAAATATATTATAAAAAATAATCTAATATCGATAAATTAGTAAACTTATTTTTTACTACTTATTAAGATTGTTTACTAGCTATTAAATTAAATTCGACAGTAAAATTGTACATACATTATTTGCATGACATTACTTTTTTAAAAATACACTTAACTCTTTTACTTCTCAGTAGAACAGCGATTTCCAACCTAGGAGACGCGCCTCCCTGGTGGACTATTACAAAGGGAGGCGCGAACAATCCAAAATATTTATTTACTCTTTATAACCTTTCTTTATTACTATATGAAATAAAGGCTGGGGAGTCGCGAAGATATTTTTTTCATCAAAGGGAGGCGAAGTAACATAAAGGTTGGAAGCCACTGCTGTAGATAAAATGTTACACGAAAAATCTTTACGGAAAAAAAAACGTAAAAAAAGTGATTGAATTTATCAGAAAAGTTAAAGATTCAACATTGTGGTGTAAAAATAAAAAATGGTAGTATTTAAAAATCTTTATATCTTTGAAATATTAATTTTTCATAAATATCTATTTTATTCAAGAAAAATTATATACTACTTATTGCCACTTAATAATTGGTCGGGATCATTAGTGAAAAAATGTGTTTTCATACTCGTAGCAAATTGTAAGCCCAAGTGAATCAGGGCAGCTGTTATTTGATAAATTTCGCCTTTACCTGTCTTTCTTACAAGAAAGAGTTCACGCAAAATCGAAAATATTAAAAAATATATATTTCTGGAAATCGTGTAAGATCATTTAGTTCGTGTAAGAATATAATATCAGCTATTTTTAATAAATCGTGCTATTTCAAAACCGTGTGAAAGAAGAATTTAGTGTGTTTATGAAATATTTCATATTTAGTCAATTCAAAATAATGTTCCCAACTTGGAATGTCTTAAATTAGTATTCCTTAGAATTGATTTTTATTCTTTGATTGATTTATGTACTCGGTAAAAAATTATAATAAGGTTTTTTTTTTATTAAAAACTGTAGTAATAAATACGTTGCTATTTTTACCCTATGATTTTTATTTCTTAGAGTCCGTATTGAAAAATGATTACGACACATTTAAATATTATAAATATTTTTTATATCCAATTTCTACAAATACGACAACTTTTAAAGCAAAGGGCGAGTGTTAAACTTTAAGGATAAACTTGAATAATTGGTCGATTATCTAAATCTAAACATTATTCGTAGGTAAGGTCAAAGATTAAATTAAATTTGGAATTCCATCGCTAAATATAGATCAAATTGATAATTTTAGTTAAACTTAAAATTGAATTTGATTTTCAACTATTTCGAGATTGTAAAGCTCCAACGTTCCGGTTACAAGTTGAATGGAACGAGTGTTCCACCCTATAAATAATTGACCGAGGAATCCAGCCCGCAGGTTTACAAATTCATGTGGATCTGTTTCACTGCGCATTGGCTACATCCCCTTGAAAAATTTATCCAATTCAAAGTATACGAAGCAACTAAAGTTCAAGTACACATGTGTGTATGTGCGAATCGAAGAAATCCACCACTTAAAAATAATATAACAAGATGTTTCAACTGAAAGATTTTGTAAAATTATCTTAACATATGGTCGAACTTTTTAATCATAAATTGCGGCATTAAATTTGATCTAACATAATTTATTTTTGATTTTAAATAATTGTAAGAATCAAGTACAAGATAATATAATCAATTCAGTGATGCAGTTGAAACACATAGATAAAAATATTATAATACGCCAGTTGAATGATGATGACTGTCAACTATTGGTAGAAAAATTGTTTTACTTTTAATTCCTCAATTATCTTTACTGTCTTACTGATTAGTAGTAACTGATTATTAATGATTTATTACTCTGTTCACTGTATACAATGATTAAAATCGAAGTATGTTTTTAGCAATATGTTAATCGGACTTTCTTTTTACGAATTCACTTCAAAATCTTCTCAAATATCAACTAATAATGAACCAATCTATGTTCTCTATACATTTTACAATTTTATTTGAGAAAACGCTGGACCAGTTTTGCTCGTTTAATTAACATTTTCAATTTATCAGTTAGATATGCTTCAAAATCTACGAAACTACGAAATGAAAAAGTCTTTATATATTTTATTTTTATATTATATTTTTAATTATTATTTATTGTTGCCTATCAAATTGATATAAAAAATGTATCTCAACTGTATCATTGAGGAGATATAATTTTGGTGGGATAAATAAACGAAAAAAAAAGTTATAATATAATAATACGAATAAAATTATCATGTAAAAAAATCAACCATAACTAAATGAGTCTAGAATTGTGATTGTCAGTATTTAGAAACGTATGGCCCCTTCTAGCGATTGAGCATTTGTGTCAAATCTACAGTGACGATTCGGTAGCATATTTGTCAGTTTCAACGTTTTGGCTTCACATGGTCAGTTATACGTTTCACTGTCTGAAATCTGTCATAGGCAGTTGCTAATGTTTCACAATCGACCATTACACCGTGACGTACAATGTTAAGTGATTATTTTGTTTACAGACAAATTCAAAACAATTTATCTTTATTATTATTTTTAATATCATCCGATGACAAAGGAGAAAAATATTCATACGTTTTAAGATTTCGGCTGAAGGTGCTCGGTGGAATTTCAATATTAAATTTGAATCGTTCAAATTATTCAAACTTGGTAAAAAATATCTGACTTTTTATAAATTTTTTGAAAAATGAATAAAGAAAGATACAATAAACGTTACTCCATTGAAAAAAATATCATTAAAGTGTGATTATGAAAAAACGATTGTACGATTCAAATACATATAATTAAGAATATTTAAGTTTTATATCAGTAAATTGTATGGTATTATAAAAAAAATATGTATACCGAATACGTTTGCAGATAATTTGAAAGACCAGTTTATTAAGCACAGCGCTCAATCACAATTCAATTATCTCTACCAATCTGTCATAAGTACTATCGATTAGCTATTTATGTTTCCGATCGTGAAATTCTAAATAGGATTAAGTATCTTATTATAGTATAATCTGTAATAAACTTAATTTTATGGGGCAGCTGTTAGTCTCAGAAGTATTCAGTCAGTAAGTCTCAAAGATCTTAATTAATTATAAATAATGGCTATTGGAAATTCCATAAAAGAATTTAAATAGAGAATATTTATAATTAAGATTGGTATAAATTTGTACATTTTTTTTTAATCGAAATTTATTTATTATCTGCAAGATCCATTCATGCGTAAAATGTAATTTTTTAATTTACTTGTACAGACTCTGGTTAAACTGGACAAAATTTATGACAAATTCAAAGACGAATTACGCATGATTTTTTAGGTTTTTTTAAATTTTATTATTTTTTACCTATACTCGTAATGTGAATTTTTAGAAAAAAAATTAATTTCATTTTATAGCAGAAATTATTTATATGAGCTAGTGTTCCTATCTTATCATTGTTTTAAATATTAATATTATGTTTACATATTATTGTAAATTTATTAATGAAACTTCACTTGAATCTTATGTTTATTTTCTCAATAAAAAGAAACATTCGGAAACCTACATTTATAAATATCGGACTTTCGTCTTAAAGTACCTTCACCCTCGTTGTTCCGTTATATCGAGGTTGTAACATACAATATCATTTAGTTCAATATTTAGAGCAGAGGTTGTCATTCATTAATATGCGAGTAGAGCTTGCGTTGATTGAGAGCGGAGCGTGTTTGTGTATGTTACAAATCCAGACGTTCTTATTCGATAGGTCGAATATATTGTTCGAACAACTTCGAGGATTTGACTTTTGAATATAATAAATCAAGCTTTCGAAAGATACTATATACTCCGTAACTTAGCTTTGAATAACGATAATAATCTTCTCACCGAAACCTTCTCGAAGTATATTCGCGGACAAGCGAGCAACGAACGAGCTTCGTAGCCAAAAGCATGATTTTGTGCGTATAACGAAGACGGGTTGTGACAGTATTCGAGTAGCCATCTTGATATATTGTGAACCCGTACCTTAAAAGTATGAATACTGCACATAAAATATAAAATTCCAGCATATATTTTTCACAAACCCTATCACAAGTGATTTTTAGAAAAGTAGTTATTGGGGCACTCGTAAGCGTCTATGAATATTTAAAGTTAACGACTTCTACCGAAGTGTTATATTAATTTTTATAATATATAAATACAATTTTTAATAAAATAAACATAAATTAAAGTAAAGATAAAGTATTATATTAACTTTTTTACCATATCCGCTCCCAATGTGGAGCATGTGGGCTCCTTCCTTACGCAGTTTGTCTTGAAACAGAAGTGTTTCTACGAGAAGTTCTTGTTACACAGTTGCTCAACCTCTCTTTGTCGCCATAGATTAGGAGTTAGAATAGAGGGATAGGGCATGAACTGGACTAATGGTTAGCTAATTGCTTTCGCTACGACCCGTTTTTAGAATAGGATATGTGGGATATGGGAATTCAAGACATCACAAACATCCATGCCTTTGAACAGAAATTCATAAGACTATTAAGAAATCAATTTATGAAAATGTTCGTATTGGAATTCGAGCCCGGCCCTTCGTAACCGAAGCCAATGAGTAAACACCTGAAATATTTTTTCAACATAAAGACCTAAAGAGGTTAATTATTGTTCTAGTAAACCTGATTGTATCTTTTAGCCCTTTGCCCGCGTCACCAAATTTAGCGAACATGCCCTGTACGCGGCTGCTTTTTTGCGGATTTTGATATCGCATTTTCGACTATAAATATAGGTCGTAATATTTTTTTAACTAATCAAATATGTTAATTGCCACCCAAAGTAACTTTTTCAATAACAAAATACAATATATTTCTTGTATTTTCGGTTTAATTCAACAATTATCATTCTTCATACAATTGCGGCTTGACGTCGCCATATTTCAAAATACCGCCACGCGCGACCGAGAACACTGCGCCACCACCATACCATGCTTATAATATTAAATTCTCAGAACAATTTCAATTCCACCCGCACTTGATCGCTTATTTACATTATCCCAAATAATATAATGATATATGCATATTTTGTAAATACGTGGCGCACAGTTCTTACGAGAAACGCCATGAATTAACGGCGGCCATCTTGCATTGGTGGCGTATGTTTACGGCATGTTCCAGAAATAAATTATTTTAGCCTATATTGAATCTTTTTTGACCAATGTCATCTATTGAATTTGGTTAAATATACATTTAGTAATATTTTCAACCAAGTTATACAATTCTTACACAATATATAGCTCTTATATAGGGTTTGAAATTTCCATGAAATCTATACGTGTCATGCGCGCTGAGGGCATGTTCGCTAGGATATGCATAGCGGTCATACGCGGTGGAAAAGTTAAAATGCAGTATTGGTTTTATTTTAATTTTTTCTTTGGCAATATTGGTGTTATTTATAATAAATGTACCACAAAAGCAAACGAAAACAAAGTGTTAAAACCAAAAGTTGTAAATATAATAATAAATAATGACGATTGTTCTTAATACATTGGTTGATTTGGCATTTACTTTGAACTTGACAAAAATATCAATATATTTTAGTTCTACATTTTTTAAACTAAAATACATGGTTATTTTTGACCTCATTATATTTTATACATATTAATATCATAAATACATAACATATTCATCCGAGGCATTTGATAATTGCAGTCACTCCGGTCTTGTGGTCGAATTTTACGACCATGAAAGTTCAATTCTCGAACCCATGTATACTTACATCAGTGTCACCAAACAATGTGTAACTCTATTTAAGGGTATACAATTAATAATACAAATTCAAATTAGGAATGAAATAATAATTAAATGACCTGCAATTATATAATCTTTACCCAAATCGGTTGGATGATTCATTAAACTAATTGTATTCAAGATCAATATTCATACAACCAAAATAATGTTAATGGGAATAGTAAAATTTAAATTTATACAGGATAATATAATATTTAATGGTTTGATTTCTTGATTGGTATCGTTTCAAGACCTAATTAATAAATCTTCAATATTTAATGTATAATCCATAGTTCATTTAATATGTCGCATAAAATACCAACATTCAACCCTTCTATAAAACGGAGAAAGATTTCGAGAATATTATAGAAGTGCAAAGCTCCATATAACATTTTGATATAAATAAAATTGTATACATTACGATAACAATATTATTATTATAATATATTAAATATTATTATTTTTTATGTACGGGATAATGTTTTTTTATCAATTAAAACTGTTTGATTCAAATTTTGAAATATGTGTGTCATGGTACTAACAAGGCTTAAGTAGTTTGAAGATCACTTGTAGAAAAATCGTTGTTATAAATTTGATTTTTACAAAATATTCTTTTTTTCCAACAATTATTTTAAAGTGATTAACTTTTCCTACCAACATTTTCAAAACTAGACAACTCTATAAAAATCATTGGTTATTTTTTAATAAAAATACTTTCTTAATATCATTTTCACGAAATAAAAAACTAAGCAATAATTTGTATCATAAAATTATTTTCATACAATTAAAACTTATATGTTTAAACAGACATTATTTAATCTTCGACTTGGCAGAGATACAAAGGAGTCGTGCTTTCGACTACTGTGTTTAATTTATGCAAACACATGTTCAGAAAGGATTTGTGTCAGTATGTTTATTGTGAAGCAATAAAGAAAATGGATGTTTGCATTGAAATTTGTATTTAAAAGTGTTTCAGGAATTTACTCAAAAACTAAGCCGATAAAATAACAAAAAACTCTTTTGTTCTTATTTCATAATTATGTATTAAGATCAGAACCGGTAATGTTCATCAAGAACATTTTCAACTGGTGTTTTCAGTGATTCTAATAAATAATTGTTGAATAAGTACCAAAAAACTTTTAAATATAATGCCTTTGCACCAAATATTGTATAATAAACATCTTAAAAGGAATAAAATATTAAGTAAAACGTCAACTATGCTAATAAAAATCTTATTCTTTCCTGGATCTTTTCACTTTTTAGTTATAATAAGTAAGTAAAATAAAAACAATAATATCCCAATATATCGTTCAATCGACTATGTTTTGAAAATGGCTCATCTAAATTAAAATTGTTACCGAAAAATATTTCATTGATAGTTCCACTACTTATCGTTTTTTTTCTTGATCAATCGATTGTTTGCTGCACGGATACAAATATGTTCTGAAATATAAAAAAATCTTTGTGAAACATAATTCAAAAAAACCTTTATTACGTTGTTTTCTAGAGTTATAATAAAAGTAATCCAAATTAACGTATATGTACTATTTTTTTGGTTATTTGGCATTCATTTTTTCCCCCCAATAATGATTTGGTTAATGTTCTTTTCAAAAATGATATATTTATAGTCTACCGTAGTTTATTTAAAAACATTATGCTATCATTAGGACAAATACTTCAACATTGTCTTTCTCATTAAAAAAGAACGTCATAGTCTATGACATGTCAAGCTAACGATTATTTTTAAATAAGTAAACGCACACTATAATAATCGATTATTGTAGCAGTTAAGCATTCGTTTGTCATCTAAAATTAAATGCACACTGCCTTTCCAAACATTTAAATGATGTTTATAGTCGTAGTTTTCCATAACTCACGTAGGAGCAATTAATCTGAAAGAATTGAAGCGGAATACCGATTCGGCTTAATATTCAATGTCGGCCATGATTGGTTTTATTACCCGCTGAAAGCAATAAAAAATCAAAACACTTTTTTGCTAAATTCCCAATCATCGGTTGACCGAAACAACATAAAAAAATCATGTTTATTTTATACGTCTAACGAGAGTAAAAATAATTCGATTGATTACTGAGGATATCCTAAAATAATGACATGCAAATATTTGCGAGGTAATCGGATTTGTCAGTGAATCAATCAGTTGTCATTTTGAAGTAGATGTATTGAATATAAATCAAATGCTAATATCAAGTGAACTCTGATAAACACATCAACCTAAAAAAACATTTTGTTATGCATAAAGGGTAAAAAATATGAAAATATGTTTATCTATCTATCACAAAAACTGTGAGTTCTGGTATGGTAAAATGTATACATGATTTTCAAATCTACACAAAATATACATATTTATTATCAGCTCGAAACGTCTCGATTAATATGTTAGTAAAGTTTGATAGAGGTGCAATAATAATTACATCTCCAAGCGAAACCGACGAACTATTCATATTTTTTAAAAATGTCCGCTACCAATGTTGAGCAAATGGCTTCCTAATCGAAGTATCTTAACATAAGTGTTTCTACGAGGACTGTTTGTTACTCAGTCGCTCAATCTCTTTTTTTTCAAGTTAAGAGTAGTTAGTAGGGATAAAAGGTTAAGGTTGGGACAGGTCTAATCGCTCTTGCTGCGCTTACTTATTAAAGGAAAGGTAAGGGTAGGAGGGAATTTTTAGACATCACAAACACCCATGCTTTCGAACGGAAATCGATAAATCAATTGATAAAATGCTGTACAACGCTAACCGCTGCGCCAAAGGACCTGACAAACTATAATATATTTAATATTTTGGATTCGTGACTGTGTAATGATTTTGTCACAATGAAAATAGAGCCACATTAACTTTTTGTTCGTGAAAAGCTAGACAATTTATCGTATACATTCTACATTTTGAATTTTAAATTTGTAAAACAGTAATATGTTGCATGATTGATTATTTAAGTTCTAATGATATTGTCAATCTTGGACAAGATGATTGTAAAATTTTCATAAAATTACATTTTATTAGATTCCTGTTGACATGCCACTGTTTTTTCGGCAATACGGGTAATCACCAAACATTTGAAAGATGATATTATACATAATCAGCAGCAGTGGATATTGACTGAATACAGACTTCATGCCACTTCTTCGACTCCTCTTTCATAATGTTTATATAAATGGATAACTTTTAAGATGCTTACTGTACTACTACTGTACTGATCACGATAAAAAATCATTATATTTAAAAAAAAAATGCATATTTTTAAATAAATGTCAAGACCAGCTTTGCTCATCACATTAGTTGATGATCAATTCAAAATAAATGATTATTTCACACAGCGTATGCGCAGAGAGAGAGTGTGAGTGAGCATAAGAGTACGGCCTCAGTTGATAGTGTTTTGCAGGGCGCCGCGTGCAACGTATATATAGAACACGTGCTCTGTGAATATATGCGTGTTCTACATAAACACTGATACGACTCTACGCAAACGCTATCCACTGAGACGTTACGATCAATTTTGAGTGTTTTTTTTAACTCTCTCTCACACACACACACACTATCTATTCGCATCGCTCACATCAAGCGTGTTGAGTGAATGCTTACAGGTGGCAGGTACACTTGTTAATATTTTTTTGTAAATATATAATAAAAAAATATGTTTACGATACCTTTTATTTATGCCATTATAAAAAAAATGTTACAAACCTTACCTGAAGCATTTTTGATCGCAAAAAGATCTCACAGAACATTTTTTTTATAATTAATTATGTATTTATACGAGTTTTATTTTCGTCTATTCCTTTATGATTAATGGAGTTTTAGAAGTCCGTCGTCCGTCAGGCAATACATTTCCATTTAATTCGTGTGAAGTGCCTACTAAATATTGAATAGAGAAGTGAACATAGTTTTCATTCGATCGATAGAGCTTTTTTTATGAACGTGAGAAAACAATAATGCTTAAAACTTCATATGATTTATACGGAATCGATCGTATTGTTGCGACGTTTCGTAAAATGAAACGGAACGTTACTTTTTTACTAAGGAAATTGTTCTATATCCATAATGGCAAAAGTTTTATCGTAAAATTCATATAAGCATTCCAGTTTTATGAATCATATAAAGAGGATAGAACCGTACAACAATTTATGTTTTATGTATCACAAAATAGAGTAAATGCAACAATTATTTGCCATTTTCTACATTTTTTTTCGGAACGAATAATTTGTAACACTATCTTAAATGAACATGTTAATTATGTTTTTAGTTACAGAGAGCAAAAAATATAAAGAACGGATCAAATACATTATTATGAACTAGCGTTTTTCTACGCAAAATGTGACTTTCATTTATTTATATCACGGGTTTCCAATCTGGGGTCGCCACCTTTTTTCGATTTTGAAATCGAGAATTTCAAATTTCCCGGTAACGAAAAAAAAAATCGAGTTTCGGAGACAATCCGGGGGAAAAGTATAGCAAATCGAGGATTTCAAATTTTTCGGGGGGTCGCCTAGTCACATGGCTTTTATAAAAAGGAGTCGCCACCAATGTTCCCTCTAATTTTTGAAAGGTTATGTGCGCAAAAAATATTGGCTGTGCAACTTTGACAAGAAATAAAAAGATTTGTGCGCCACATAACGGTATTTAGACATACTAAACGAAAAGGTTGATTTATAATAATGATAATAATTAACAACACTATTTAATGTTAATTAATCTATTCTGGTGAGTATATAGCTGATGTAATTTTTGTACGCTCTGTTGTAATGTATGTGCGCGCACTCGGCGAGCTGTGTGCGCGCGCACACGCGCACAGCTTAGAGGGAACACTGGTCGCCACCCGAAAAGTTTGGGAACCAATGATATATATCCTTTCCACATACAGTCCAAATTCCTCAAAATTAAAATTTATTTTGAACTAAATATTATTTTTTTATTCATGTCCGCTCACAGTTTGGAGCATATGAAAGTATCTCAATAGAAGATTTTTTTCTACGAGAACTGTTAGCTGCTCAGTCGCTCAACCTCTCTTTTTTTCAAAGAGAGTAGTAAGGATAGAAAGATACTAGAAAAAAACTAGTGGTTTACTAATCGCTTTCGCTGTGCCCAGCTATTTAAGGATCGGACATGGTGGGAGAGCCATCACAAACATCCACTCCTTCAAACAGAAATCGTTAAATCTATCTAAAAAGTGCTATTCGTACTAGGATTCAAACCCGTGAGAGCCGTCACGGAAGCCACAACTCTAACCATTGCGTTATAAGGACCTGACACAATATATTAAAAGTATAAAAACAGAATTATTGATTGGAAGACTTCATTAAATAATTCAAATCTAATTAATAGTGAAAGAATATGTACATGCTTTGGATTTTTGTAGTTATTAACCTGATTTCTTAAAACGTTTATTTGCAAAAAATGAAAAACCATATATATTCGTATTAATGTAAGTAATAATAAATTATGACAGATATATAGATAATGATTTGGTAACTATTTAAATCTTGGTCTTGCAATAATGTTTTTTTTAACGTCACCTCAATACTTAGACCGTTTAAATCTGATCATTGCTGAGAAAACTAAATATCAAAATTTATTTGATAAACATTCATCGTGATTGATAATGACTGTATTAAATAATAAAAAAATGTGCTTTGCAAAAATAATAAAAATAATATAAGACTGGATTGAATTTTTTAAAAATAAATACGAGATTGTATTCAATAGTAATATCAAAAATATTGAAAAACAAGTAATCTAGTTGTAATATTGAGGTGGCGATATGTATAATTGTATTTTAATAAATAAATAGAGCTTCACAATGATTCACACAAAATATTTACTAGAGGCAGAATTTCATAAATATTTTTTTTTTACCAGAACATTTAGTTTTAGTGCAGTCAAAAATGAAAACTGTTTATACTGATTGTTGGGCTTAAACAATCGGTGGTCAAAATTTAAATGCGTCACTCTACTATGTGCAAAACATTACGGATAGAAAATGTAAGCGAAATTAAGGCCAGTGAGAATTTTCACACTCCATTATTAAATTTCATTTGTTTATTAAATTAGAGGGACAGTTTTTGGATCGCGTAATAATTAAAACGTGTCCGAAGCAGGCTGGTACTTCATATAAAAACTCGACGTCAGTTGGCACCTTTTAATATATTATGGAGAGGCAAAAGTAAAAGTGGACTGAATCCGCTTATATAATAATAATATTAAATCGTTTTCCTTATATGACATATGAATAAATTAAATGTTACTTGACGTCGCTTTGAGCTAGAAAGATATTCGTATAATAGTTTTAAATAATTAATGGTAGTATTTTTTTAATTTTCTTTAATAGAAAATGAAATGAAAGAAAGTGTCAAAATATATTTTTTTGCGTCGCGATAGTTAAATGAAATCGCGAGGACAATTATTTAGTTACATTAATGTTATACTATATTTTCTGTTTAAACAATTTTTACATAGCGTAAAAAGAATCATGTTTCTAAAAACTTAAAAAATACATTATTCATTTTGCTTTAAAAACTATTTAAAATGTCAAAATAAGTATGTTTATTTTTTTCTATATGCAATTCTTTTAATTTTTTTATTTCAATATTTGATAGCATACTTTGAATCTAAAATTGATTAATCGATAGAGAAATCTATGCAATTACTATCATTTACCAATCAATTTTATTTGTCTGAACCCGATTTTTTCTTTTAAAATGTGAAGTCTCCTGTTTTTATTTAATGAAAAGACTATATCATGCCGCTTTTTAGCTTGACAAAATTGATCTTCTTCTAAAAATATGCATCATTCGATAATATTCACCAATCGGTTGAAAAACGAATGAAATTTGAAAGTGTCCAATGATTCAAACCCTTAACCCCACAACAAAGAAAGAAAAAAGCTCAAGAGATTTAAAAACGAGGTTTTTTCTAAATCTTATATTTTATCATCTCATATATTTCATCTTAAAAAGAATTTATGAAAACTAATATTTTGTAAATGCGTATTATTATTTAACCTCAGCCTACAAATGTAAAATTCAACAATTAATTGGATTATGATAATAATAATTAGTTCAAATGACGCTGGCACTGATAAATATGGAAATAAATAAATCACGATTAAAAAGATATTTTTTTTCATCTAAAATGGGCACTTGACAAAATATTCTGCGTAATAAATTTGTGAAAAAGTTTTTTTTCAATAAAATATTTAGTAATGTTGCTCGGAAATGTTTTTATTTTCTGAAATCAATACAATAAATTTATTGGTCATAAAAGACGCATTTTTTTAGGGTTTACCTACGAGAAACGCTAATAACCCTTTCATATAATCTTTCACAAACTAATTTATTAATTTTACCTTGAATCGCTCCCTTGATTTGTTGGGGATATGTACATATTTGACACCGTTATTTTTTTTTATTTGAAATATACGATTAAAATTGTTTTGAATTAGTAGTGTGTTACAAGTACATACTGTTTCGTTTTTTTAGGGATTATTTATTTTATATGTTTACTAATAGTAGACATTAAAATAGTTTGAATTTTTTTACAGAAGGAATTCAATACGAGTCTAGAATTTTGGAGATATTAGAAGTCTACCGCCGATATTGTTTTTATATACACTTTTTCATAACAATTTCAAGTTGAAAACTTCAAAAAAATCTAAGGGAAGATAAAACGCATAGCAAAACGTTAAAAGGGTGTACATGGCTGGTAAAAATCTATCTATTTTTGGTTCATTTAAAAACAATCTGGAGTACATTTCTTATCTCAACTTCTAGTAAAAATTCATAAATACAGCATAATTTTTTTACTGATTTCCTGTAAACTTATAATAAATTATACTGAGAAAAGTAAAAACGACGTAACCTACATAAAGCAAATTTCACAGGAGACACAAAAAACCTTTTTTGATGAGTTTGAAACAAAGAAAATTTATGAAATATACACAACCTTCAATCAAGTGCACGGAGACTGGTTTTTGATTAGTTTAATCTACAATAATTAATAATAAATTCGGTTTTGATTAACTTTTTTTGAAACTGGAGCCAATATTAAAAAAAACATCACGAACACCGGGATACCGGTTTCAGTAATATCGGTAAAGCAATTCCCAGTAACGCCTTCCGTTCAACTTTGCATACCCTACTAAGGCCTACTTAGATTCATTTATATAATATATTGAACATACATTATTTACTTACTTTACTAGACGTCAATGTTTAAAGTTGTTTGAAACTTTATGTTTCTTTACAATTTCAATTTAAAGCGATAAAAATACTGTAACATCCGTTAACAAATAAAAAAATCCTATGACTCACTGTAATGCGACGGAAAACCCGGAAAATTAGTTAGTTCTGAAGTACGACATATATTTTCATAAAAGGTTTTTTCTTTTGTCACTAAAATAACACAAAAGAATTAGGTTAACAAAATACTTCTCATTCCCTACAGTTGGCAGAAACAATGCCACAGAAGTACGAAAAGTATTTCAACGCTTTGTAAATATTAGAAATATGTTTCTCAGCGTTTAACTTTGATTAATGTAGCAATTAGAATGTATCATGCAGCTTGTTTTGTGTTGTGAGACACATAAATAATAATAAAAAATATTCCGAGAAACCACTCGTGTCAGAATTTCTTCGCCTTTTTCATTTATTTATTTTTCGGTCACTGCTGTGTTCTGTATTGTGGTTGTCGATGTGAACGTAATATTGTTTCTTGCGCTCGAACATGATTCGATCTTCGGCTCCGATAAGGCTGAACTTAAAATGCTCGCGTGTGTCGCTCCATGGAAATTATCGATCGCAACTTAATAATACAACTTCACAAGTCCTACACAATGGGGTTTTTATGTGGAAATATAAAAATCAATATTTAACAAGCAATGCAAAGCTGCATGAAAAGTCCGACCGGTAAGAATAGGGCCGAATAAGAAAATTAATTTACATTAAAAACACTTTTGTTCATCACAGCGACTATATTGATAACGTTACCTGCTGATCGCAGTATCCGAGTGATATTGACAAATTAATGTTTTTTTTAATCGATTAAATTATGTGATATTTTCATTCCACATCTTCTCAATCACCAAAATTGTCTATACAACTCTCAGTTTTCATAAAATATATTATGTTAAACTTTATTAAAAGTAAGAATTGTCCAATTTCGTTAAGGAAAAAAAATATTTATTATCCTGAGCATTTCAAGTATTTAAATGTTACTAAATAAATTCCATGAAATTAGTTCAAGTTAAACGTATGTTATTTTAAAAAATGTTTCCATTTCAAAGCTATACCATTTGTCACAACAATATATTAACTGTTTTTATTATCTAGGCTCATGTGTGCCTAAGGTAATTTTTCTTGAGAGGCACTAATATTTTTGTTTAGCCCTTTAGGATTTTAAACAGTTTTATAACAAATATTTATTTCAATACAACTTATGTTTCTATGAGTAGAATTGAATATACATCATTGAATTAGACAACATGAAAACAAAGCTTTTCTTTTGATTCTAAAAATATGAACAAATATTGCGAGCACTCAAATAGTATGTATATATCATATATGATGTATTTTTTTACAAAACAAGTTAAAGAATAAACATACCATAAATTTCAACGCGACGTAAAAAAGTTTTGATAAATAACCGACAAATATTGAAAGTTTCATTTCTTCGAGTATACCAAATACCCAACTGTGTAGGCTAAGGCTTCAAATACGAACGACACTAGAGCTTTTGAAGTAAGCATATTTATTTTCTCCTGCAAACATTATATTTTATCCGCTAACCTATTTTCAAAAAGATTTTTTCTAATGTTGATTTTTAATATATATTATATATATATATATTATAATATTTTTCCAAATAAAAAAATAATAAGTATACATGTATGATTTATTAGATTTGGTTTTGATGGAATGTTTTTGATGGTAGAAGAAAATCTTTGTTGGTATATTTTCTAATATGGAATGCTAAACATTTACCGTTAAATCTAGTTTCTTAGTGTATAGTAAGTAGTTTGTTTCATGTTGTAACAAATTAATTGATCAAGTTCCACGATAATTTTTCAACCTTTCTTTCAAACTCTTTCTTTCATTATCTTCTATGTAATATATTATTTGACGCTAATAGGTTGATCGAAACCATTTTTCATAAAAAATATCGTAAATTTACCAGGTTGATTTGTATTCGTATCTTGTTAGAAAGCAGAAATAATTAATAATCATTTATACCGTTGCTGACGACAGCTATTAAATATACTTCAAAGTATACTATTATATTAGAATGGTCAACTTACAAGAAATAGTTTTCTTACTGAGGCAAGTACATTTTTTTCAATCAAACCAATGAACCAAACGTTGGTTGACTGTTTAAAATGTATATGAAAAATACTCAATAATATGATAATACTTTTTGTGCATAACTTACTCATGTTGCCATATCACAGAGCGTCCAATGTTTGCCACGAAGGTGTACATTATAATTATTTGAAAAGGTATCCATTTAACTGTTATCATTTTAAAATCTCCATTTTCAGGTCATATTATCCGTTGTCACATTATCATAGAATTTATTAATAGAACATAATTGTCATACACTTATAGTCGTCATTAAGTATTGCAATATACTTAATGGTAATTTTATGTTATTAAACACATGACGTCAAACCATTTGTTATTTTAAGAATTATATTTTGTCACTTTAATAATAAAAATATTGTCATAAGCGGCGGGGTGTGTCGTCGAATTTCTTTTAGCGTCAGCGCATGTACGTATAATATGGTTAATTGTTTGAAAGCTGTTTAATATTTTATATAAATAAAACATAATTATGAAACCGTTTCTATCATTGTATACAATTTTGGTGTAAGTTCTACATAGTGTTTTACTTTTGTTGAATGGAAGTCAATTATATTTAACCTCTTACAGGAAAACATTTATCTTGTGTAGCTATATGAGCAAACAATCTATTTCAAAATGCTTCACAGACGTCTCGCATACATCGTTTATCAATGAAATTGCTGGTACAGCTTTCAGCTCTCATCTGCTTCTCAAACGAAGAGGTGTATACTTATAAATCACGTAGAGGTGGCAAATAAGTGGCGCTGTAGATATCGGATCAAACGATGAAATTGCAAAGTGTTTACCCACTTCAAAACTTGAAACTTTAGGGTTTGAAATAGGTGAAAACTGTACGAAAACAGCTAGCTTATCTTGAGGCTATTTGTAAGCTTTCCTCTGTGGAAAAGGGTCCTGATAAATGATAACAAGCCCATGCTATTTTTCCAGTTTCAATTATTGTAGACGCAGATCTTATAAGTGGGTCAATGCTTGAGTGACGTATAAAAAGAAAGCCAGGTTTCTTTTTTACGTAAATAATCGTTGTCGTTTCTACAAATTGTTTTACGGGTTTCTTAATCTAATCGAGCAAACAACGCAGTGGTTTATAAGTATGGCTTAAATTTATCCATCAATTATTTAGTGATATTATTCAACGGTTTGATTTATTAAAATATAACCCATACTTCATTGCTTCAAATATAAGTTTGGAAATTTATTAAAGAAATGTATCCACGTCTTTCTGCTAATTAATTTACTTGAATTCACGGGTGCTGACTGACTACATGTTGCGGATTTGTACGGTTTTCTTGGATTCCTTAACTCCAAGCTGAGAAAATATACTTGTAGAAAATGAAAATTAGATCATTCAACTTATAACTATTATATTGCCAGGGGTTGCAATCCTAAAGTAATGATAAAATAAACAAACGTTTCACATGAATAAATTTTGCAAATCACTTACATAATCATCTTAAATTTAAATCTTACTATTCTAGCAACACAGATTTTACTTTTTCGCCGGGCATTCAGGTGCACGGATAAATTGGAACTAACGGTTAGTTAAAATAATATTAATTAAGACAAAATGTCATACTAATAATTACGAGAAAAAATATAACACAGTTTAAATGATATTGATGGCTTTAAGAATTTGGTAATTAATAAAATAAGAAAAAATCTGTCACGTTATTATTTTAAAACTGACTATAAGCACATGCTTATTTTTCTTGTCAAATGCTCTTTATCAACCGGTTCCACCCTTGCCCGACGTCTACACCCTGTCGAGATTCTTTTTTAAATGTTTGAACCGGGTCGCTTTGAGAAATCACCGTCCATTTACTTAATGTCAAATGGTTTTTACACGCTCCCGAACAATTAATTTGAATTTCTGGCGGAAGATATTTCAGAACCTGGCGATAAAGTGAATTAATTCTGCTGTGTTTTAATTCGTTTAATATCAGGATAATGCGATAAAAGCGAAAAGCATTCCATTATTTTCGTTTAAATTACCTTTACTCAAATCAGGGCTCGGCAACATGCGAGCTTCGAGGTTGATAACTTACCAACCATTTAAATTATCCAGAATAACTTTTTCGCATTTTCAAAAGTGAATGTCTGTGAGAAAAATCTGTCTTAACGCATCCTATGGAAATGTAATTAAATACACGAGGACAAGGAAAAGTCATTTAAATTTTAATGACCGGCCACGGCGGCTTGGTGGTTATTACGGAAAATTGCCAGAAGAAATTTACCGGGTCTTACTGTAAGCGAGTAGATCTCAATTCATTGTAGCTTATCGTGTATCGTGAGAGATCGCTTTTTTATCAATGTCCGCTCACAAAGTGGAGCATATGGCCTCTTAATGAAGGTATCTCAACAGAACTTTTTGTTATTCAGTCGCTCAACCTCTCTTTTCCAAAGAGAGTAGAAGGAACAAAAGGACAAGACTATAAGAGGACTAGTGACTAACTAATCGCTCTCACGTTATTGAAGGATCGGACGGGTTAGAGGAAATTTTTAGACATCACAAACACACAAGCCTTCAAATCGAAAAAAATGTTGTTCGTAGTGGGACTCGAACCCGTGAGATGTGGCTTGTATTAATAATTTCAGAACAATTTCAAGGAAATAAAATTAAACGTTTTTGGTTTACAAATGAAGATTATTATAAAAAGCTTTAAAATATATGAATTGTGTTGGAATTTTAAAAGGGTTAATGTTTCGAAGACCACAATCGGCTTTTGATCAATCATAATTTATCAGTTAAAGTTTGCCGACACCTGAATAAAATTAATTTGATTATCGTTCCTGATTGTGAATTTTGTAAGTGGTTCTTAAAGTGAGCTGTACGATAAAAGTTCTTTTTGTCCTATTCTTACATAATATTAATACCTCGTATATTTTTACTGTTATAATCTAAATAATTAATCCAACATTTTTCTCGGGGCGTTCAACTATATAGTCATACAATATTTCAAAATGGCGCCACTTTAAATTTAATTTTCAAGATAATAAACACTGATTAGCTACTCGTCTAGCCATACTTTGTATGACAACTTAAGTTAAATGAATATTATAACAGACTCGGAACCATTCAAATCTTTTGTTTCATATTATATTATATTTTTGGGAGAACGACCTAAATTGTGGAAAATCTACTTAAATGATGGTATTATACACTGTCAAACTGAGCAAATTGATAATACGTACATCAAAATAGATTATACAACGCTCTCTTGATTTTTAAAATTATTAATTAAATAATCGACATTGTTTCTTGCATAGATTATGATATAATTTACCGGTATCTTCTGCAGTATTGATTATTTATTTTAAAATTTGTCTAATTGTTGCCGTAGTCGAGTGCTTATTCTAGAAGGGTTCCTTAGCATTCATATTTCTTTTTCAAACTTTAGATAAATTGAATGGGAAGGTTAATATCGAATGTTTAATCGTGCTTTTCTTTTATGTTGTCTTATTTTTGGCGTAGATATCTGGTAGTTTTTCACAAAATGCTGAAAATGGAAAATTTATTTATAAATGGAGTCACAAACAGAGCTGTGGTGTTGGAGTCGGAGTCGGGAGTCGTGGAGTCGGGGGTTTTGTCCGGAGTCGAAAAAATCTTACGACTCAGACCCATTAAAATATATATAAAATATATATATATATATGATGTGTATTCAAGCTACAATAGTCTATAGTGTTGCCACTGCATGCTAGACCAGGGGTGGGGAATCTTTTTATTTATAAAGGCCACATTCATTTATCTGATTCAACATAAAGCCGCAGTAAAGAAAACGTTGACACCCCTCCTCCTTTTTTTTCAACTGCCGAACATATAATGGGTTGATTAGGCTCTTTTTCAAACACTTGTGTATAATTTTTTGATCAATAAGAATATTTTGATCAAGTCGCAAGGCCGCATCAGAGTAGCCAAGAGGCTGCAGATTCCCTTCCACTGTTCTAGGCTGAATAAAAATTATCTGATGGTATACATATATATAAGTTAAAAGGAAATGATTCTATGAATTTGGAGTCATCTTTTTTTACTCGACTCCACAGCCCTGCTCACAACTAGCCTCGTCTCACGAAGTATTGCATTTATATAAAGTTTGAATATATTTCTTACTTTATGAAACATGGTCGTCAAAATCATCAAGATAAAAGACCAAGTTAACAGGAAAATTCTTAATATTCGAAATAATTTTGTGAAATACGTATAATGGGGATATTTCATATTAACTATACTTATAAAGACACGTGTACGTAGACAGTGGCACTCTCAGTGTAGGTCTCAAGCACCTGCGTGCGAAACTTTTCGACACACCCTCACTGCGAGCCCCGTTTATGTAGGCTTTTTTGCGTTTCAAAAGTGATTTAACGTTTTTTATTATTATTTAATACTATCAGCTGCGTAAGCTAACGATCCGCACGGAGCTTTTTTTGCTAGATATATGCAACGGAGAACTTCTAAAATGTTAACGTGAGCTTTTATACGCGTCATTACATATCAAAATAATAAAGTGAAATCATGTATATTGAAGACTCAATTGATCAACATTAAGTACTTTATATTTTACTCACTTTCATATTGTATATTTTACTGCCACAATGAATGTTGGAATTTTTTTGTAGGCATATATTTTAATAATGATATGTTTTACATTGAACTTTTAAACAGTTTTATTAGTTTATAAACTAATCTCATTATAAGTAACTATTTAATTTTTTTTGTAGTTAAAAGCCAATTAGTTTTATTATTTTTCAATTGTTTTAGAAATATTTTAAAACAGCCTTGATGATGGTTAACACTGTTGTAATTACAGTATATTCAATTGCAAGATCATTATTTTAAATCCTCGAACAGACAATTTCATTCTTCGATTTTTCAATCGATATGTAAGTGAACAATGGCTTGTTTTTCAGTGATACTTACTTAATTATTCTTCTAGCTTCTATTGATTTCTCCTTGAGAGAACGTGTATTTTACTGCTATTACTGTTTAGTTTAGTTTAATAAATATATTTAGTACTTAGGTCTTCTCTCTAGAACACATATTTAGATTAATTGTTATACAGACAGCATAATAAAAAAGTTTTAAATTTCAAACAAACACGAATATGCGTAGATTTACAGCTGAATTCATTGACAATAAAACTATCGCTTTTTGAGTAGGTATCGTTATATCAATACTTTCTCCAAATAGAAAACCATTGACTGATTTACAACAATATCTCATAAAAATTACGTATGTTGAGATGTTCAACAAATAAAATAACTCTTTTATACAAACTTTACATTTGCTTAATATGATCAGGACCGGTCTCGCTCATGACGAGAATTCAACTAACATGAATATACATTAATACAGTGCTATTTTTACTGAACAAAGAAAACATATCAAAGGTGTAACAAAAAATTGGTAGTAGAAATATGAAAGGAATTTACTGATGTTGTAAAGCTCCATCAGAAGTTTTAAAAAAGTTAAATGCTCTTGCTCAGCCTGTCTTCGTTATTATTTAAAATCGTTTAAGACGTACAATAAATTGTATTTCATTATTAGAAAAAATGGTAAATTCTATTAATATATAATACTAAAATAAACGCGCTCATTTCTTTACCTCTTGCTTAAATCACCAAAAACTGGTACTAAATAACCAATGACTTGATGATAACCGGTTGTAGGAACGCTCATTATCACAATATACCCCCTATAGAACCCGCGTACTCTAATAAATAATTTCATCGTCAAAATTTGCTTTGTATGTCAAATTCTCCATAATTTATACTGTAGGAAATCCGGCATGCCGAATATTGCAGCTAATATCATACTAAGGCGAATTCCGACAAAAGGGTTGGCAAAGCATACGACGGCGGAAAATGAAACTACTACGTTATTCCCCGGGGTGGGTTTCAAACAGATTGGCATAGCTTGCATTGCTTCCCTGTTCTTGATTACACAATACGTTGACCCACGAATAGTTTCATCTCCTACCTCCGTGTTTTTGAGTGTCTCTGAAACCGTTACCTTAGTAAGCATTGAGCCCAGCTAACACAATGTCCACTAGTTCTGATATCAACAACAAAACAACTTCAGCAATGAAACACGAATTGTTATTTCAACGTAAGTTAATTTGATTTATTTCATCAATCAATAAGATCGAATATTACTTATCAATGTATATACAGCTAAAGTTAAGTAACAAATAGAAGAGCTTAACTCAATTTTAGCAAGAAATTTAAATAAAAAAACATTGTTAAATAGATTTATTTCATGTTTCTTTTGAAAAAACAACAGAGCGAGTAACTCAATTCGGCTGAGTAAAAAATTCAACATCTTGCCAGGTTGACCTATCCTAATAATTGTACAACGGCAACACTGGATAGGCAACGTTGTGAAGGGTTGTTGACCTTAGGCCTACGCTGGGCTTACAAGTTACTGATAATAGTGATAAGGTATACGCATAATATGCAAACCTCCATGTTTATTATTTCCCGAAACTGTATTCCCTTCTCTTTTTCAAACTTCACGCATTTGATTATGCGAGTCAGATAATGGGGATTTAATGACGTGGCGTGCGTAGCTGAAAGCTGTATTTTAAATGCAGCATACACGCATGGCCATGAAAAAAATAATGCTCGTTTTTTCTACGCCCGTTAAAGATTGGCAGACTGGCTGACCTAATGTCTACCTAAATGTCGTTCTAGGTCGGGATGCGTTGCCAATGTTGCGATGTTGCGGTCGGATATAAATAGTTAGACCCAATAACTTGAAGTACATATGATATTGAATTCAACACTAATGATCAGATGAAAATTAATCCAAGATTAATCTTTACCGTTACTTAAGCCGTTAGCTATAATATAATATTCAGAAACATTTAATTTTCAACGAATTTGTTTTGAAGATTAGCTGCCCATATTATTTGCTATCGTTCCGGGACACATAAAGTCAATTTATTAAATTTAATGCAGTATTTTTCAAAATACGTTAGGATGTTAGAATATATTATAAGATGTATTTTATATCTCATCCAAGACAATATATATAGCTAAGTTATTGTATGTTCAAACATATTTCTGACTAGGGGGTAGGTCCAAATAGGTATCAGTTATGTATACAATAATAATTGTAGAACTAAAATAAAATAATGTCTTTCCATCTTATCTGAAAAATGAAAACATTTTTTTCATACGTTTGAACAGGAAAGGTATGGTCACAGTCTGTCAAATATTGTCTTCATTGAATCGAATTTCAATACTTTTAGACGGGTATTTTACTAACTGATTTTTTTTACAACAAACTTGTCAATATTGCCTATCATGTTTATAATTAGCTTAAGTAGTCATACAGAAAGATTTAGCGAAGTCTTTGGATGACGTCGGAATTATATGGATATGTTTTATACAATATCCAGAAAAGTTTTGGTGGTCTTCTAAGCAAACCAATGACATTGTCTTGATACAACAAAGAGCGACATCCTTGAGAAGGAAAGGAGATTTACAATGTATTAACTTCTATAAAAAACAGACAAGTTTATTTAATCTTGTCATTGATTAAATTAACTTGTAGTTAATTAAAAAAAATATTAGTGTAATTATCGTGATACTTGAATGTTTAATATTTTTTTCGGTTTTAGACCGTTCGGTGATGAGGGGCCTTAGATTGACATTTTAGTCAGCAGTGTTAGTACAATCATTGAATATTGATTAGTATCGCATATTTGCTTAGTTTTATTATTATTTATGTTCGAATCGTAAAATAGCAGTCAACGCATTGACAGCATACTTTTAATGCACCAGCAGTGCTTTAATCAATAATGCACATCAGCACAAATGTATATTTTGGATTCTGATTTAGATATATTAAAATTACTTTTTGGTATTGGTCGAAGAATTGAGTTTTAAGACCACAAGTATTTATCTCCAATCAAGTTGAGAGGGTGTTTCCTACTATAGCCACTACTTTTCGATTTTAAGACTTCACCTTTAAGTGTTCTTTATAGCTCAAGTTTCTGAAACATCTGATGATATGGAGAAATAACAATTTTAATTCAATTTTAAAAAATAATTCGCATAATATGAATAATAAGCAAAAAATATGACAGAAATTTTCATTATATTTTGATAATATTTTGCTTTATCTACGATGTAGAATCACATCGATCGGAGACATTTGTTAAGCTTTTAAATGGACACATATTCTCAGTCATACAAAGTCTAATGTATTGAATAAAACAAACAAGTTGACATAAACTTATTTCTTAAAAAGAAAATCTTTTTTCCATCAGTCCATGTTTCCTCGCGAGCTTCGATGCTGAGCACGTCGTTCGGTGTACAACTATCACGTAATCTACAAGGGAAGTTTTCAGAAGTTATTCGATTCAATTAGCAAGAAATTATTTGATTTCCTGTCTGAATACTTTGTGCAATATTTGTCGACAAAAAACTATCCAAATTCGTTTACGCTCTACATGCAATAAAATTATTGAATTGTCTGACACTTTGTATTTTAGTTTTAAAATTAATTTGGTTATATTCATTTTTATACCTGAAAAGTGTTCCTCTTTTACTTGAGTAAATGTGCAAACCACTCAAAACACTCAGATTTTTAAGTACCCGTCCAAGTCATGTAAATTTCTTTTCAGTCGATTTTACAATTTTTCTGTAGTTGAAGTTGAGTTTCATACAATTTGTCATATTGTAATGAAATCTAGACTTTGATTTATCTTTCAAGCTCTGATTCTCAATACATAATATTTAGTTAAAACGAAACAATCTTAAATTGATTTGTCTGTTTTAACACGCTTATTTTCTTATTACGTTTGAAGCAGAATTGTCTAGTTTTAATTTCCAAAGAATCACTTGACGAAAATGCACTTTCAAGACTTTTTTTTAGGGGTTAATATTTATATTCAGCAAGACGATGGCATCAATAGCAATCCTGCGTATAACCTAGATGACTAGACGTCGCTGCGTGTCAAATATATGTTATGCGCATCTACAATCAGTCATAATTAAATTCTCAGTATTGGAATTAACTTTTAGGTCAGCGTGACTTATGACGTTCTGCTAAATAAAATATTGGAATATAGATAAATGAATCAAATATTCAAATTACATATCGACTGTGGAAAGGAAAAAGGACATAACCCACAGCTTTTTCAAAACAGTTTTTTTTCGATAATCACAATGTATCAAACTTGATACACGTTCTATCAAAAGGATGAAAGCTCCAAATGCCGAATTAGTATCTTAATTTAGCTTTTAAGTTTGAAAAAAGATGAGCTTGTTAAAATTAAAGCCAAAAAAAAAGACTGAAAAAAAAGTTTTTTTTCAGAAATCTTCTTAAATTAATATTAGATTATGTCAATTAAACACCAGTTTAGAAGTCTACGTGCATTTCAAGGTTGTGTATATTGCACAATTTCCATACGGCCCAAAATCATCAAAACACGATTTTTGTCCCTACTGTAAAATTTTCTATGTGTGGGTCACGTTATTTTTCCTTTCCAGAGTCGATATATACTTGGTTTCAATAGTGTACCTTTTTCAATTTAAATTTACATTTAAGTGAAAAACATATTTTTTTTTAAATATACGTCCTGGGTTTTTACCGTCAATCAAAGGGGGGTAAGTGCTAAAACATGTTTTTTACTTGGTTTTTTAAGGGCCATCAACATATTGGAAGTATTTTTGAGCACCGTAGGGGACGCGTTAAGAGGCCATATGGTCCACGTTATGAGCGGTCATTAATTTTAAAAGATCAGAGACAAACTTTCGAGGACCGCCAATAAACTTCGCGGGTTGTGCATCCTTAATTTAATTAAATAAAAAAAGTATAATAATAGACCAATTTGATTCGTGTTTGACAGTAAATCATTTCCGCAACAAAAATATACGCTATTACAAAGAAACCCAAAAATTGTATATTTTTACTTTCGTTTTCATTTACGCTTGGTACCGTTGCCGACACCTTGTCACGTATTGTAAATGTAGAATGTCTCGTACTATTTCTATCGAAGTGTGTCTTTTGACATGTCTTGAAGACGTTACGTCGGAATACACGCGCTTAATAAAACGTGTAATGAATCATAATCGGTAAAGTAACTACCGTTTTGTACGTCAGGCTTAGTTCAAAACATAATTATGTTCGTCCAGTGGCGTAACTAGAAATTTGAGGCCCACATTAAGAACCTCAAAAGACACGCAAGGTCTTCCCAAGTAATTTGGCATATTAATTACATTCATGTCTTTTTTTACACTTTAGAATTCACAGGATAGTTTTGGATTAAATATCTGAATTTTTATTTAAAAAACCATGTTATTCAAATAAATTGTGGTATGAAGACTCAATAAATAAATTACAAAACATATAATTATTGTTAAGTAAAATTAATACTATTCATCACTACAAACATTTCGTGTTAAAATATAGTAAAAGCTATTTTTAGTAGACCGTGTTATTTCCAAGCCGTGTAGAAATTTGGGCCCCCTTTTTTGATGGGCCCTCGTGTATTGCATGACTCTGTTATGAGGTAGCTACACCAATATTTGTGTGTCATCCACAAATAATACAATAAAACAATTTACTGACCAAATATCCTTATATAAGTATGTAATTGTAGGGCAATAAATGAATTATACTATTATACAATTATTACCCAAATTTGGTATGTTATGTTTTTAAAAACACTATGTTTATTGTTTACGCTGGGATTCGAGTTGAAAGACTGGCGAATAAATTAAACAGTTTGACAACTGACGAGCGTGATTAACAATTAATTCACAAATTTATGTCGCCAGTTAATTTTTGAATGCGAACAATTTCCCAGACGACTGCACATTAAAAATATTTTCCCAGGGAAAGTATGATGAATATTTTCCTTTTTTATTTTTAAATAAAATAATCATTTTTAATAACTCAATACATAACTACTATGTATAATAAAGATTCCTAAAGGAGTTTATCTCAACAGAAGTTGTTCTAGGAGAACGACTTGTTAAGAAGTTGATCAACCTCTCTTTTTCTAAAGGAGTATAGATAAAAGAATATGACCAGTGATAAGCTCATTATTTTCGCTACATTCGGTTTTTAGAATCGAGTGGGTTGGAGGGAATTCCAGACATCACAGTCCACATTACGGCATCGAAGACACATCCAGACATCACAGCATCGAAATCTGAAATTTATTAATCGATTGAAAATCAGTTTATGGAGATGAACGTACCAGGAGTGCCGGGTATCCACCCGTAAGCTTTGCAACCGAAGACAATGACGTTGACCACTTGACCAGTGACGTCGAAATATACATATTTGTATTATGTGTTGATTTAGAAAGTTGGCATACCTAAGACTAGGCGTGGGGAAACTGCGGTCTTTTGGCTACTCTGGTGCGGCCTTCTGGCCAATTCTGTAAATTTTTGAAAAAATCGTTAATTCCTGAGATTTTGAATTTGAAAATTCTTGGAAGACCTAAAAAAAAGGTGCCACGCTACTAATCTGGACAAATCCGTAAATTCTTGGGATTTTCGATGTTTTCGTTCAAAGATTCCCTAGTTATTTTTTACTGCGGCCTTATGTCCAATTACAAAAATGAATGCGGCCTTTAGAGTAGAAAAGATTCCCCACCCCTGCCTAAGACTGTCAAAAAGGCTTACAAAGCGACATAAAAAAAAATAACTATTTTAAATTACCATTATTTTGCCGTCTTTTTGCGCTTCGTTATACTTTGGTCAATCTTTTTTATTGGAATTTAATAATGTTAAATAAAAGCGAGTTAAAAATGAATAGTGAGTTTTTTATTTGAAGAAGCTTCTTTTTCAGTACTGAGCGTTCATAAACAGGATTAATATAGAAGACCTACTTTGTGAATATATAAATACGTTGACGGGAGCTTAATTTTTAATACGATTATAATCCACGTTTAGCTTTTAAACAGTAAACTAACTTTTATACGACTGTAAAGTGTTCTGAACGCAAATCTATTCTGGACAACTTTTTAAATCTATTTTTCATTCCTTTTTGTTTAGTCTAGATGCAAATCTTTTGGTACATTAAATACTGTAAAATCGCTATTCTTACAAGATATAAACTCGATGAGAGTTTTTTGTATGTAACTTGAGATTAGCTCAATGAGAAATGACATCGTAAATACCCACGTTTTAGACCTCTAATTTTCATTTAAAAATCTGTATTTGACATTGACCCACCTGATCGCTAGAGACAAGCTCTTACCAACTAGACCACAGCAGGCGGTTTTCTATCATCTTAAAGGAACATCCGGTCCTGTAGTCAATTAGTCAGCGTCGTTATCATCGGTAGCAGTATTCACATGCTTAATCCAAATATTGATTGATTTTTTAATCGATTAACGGAGTTGGTTTCGAAGCTATGTACGTCTGTGATGACGTAATTTTAATCCTACTGGTCCAATCTTAATAACGGTGAGTAGTGGAAGCGATTAACCAATCACTTGTCCTATATTATATCTAATCTCTTTTCGAAAAACAGAACATAAAACCCTGATCACCATAAAATTCTCGTAGAAATTATTGCGTGATAAATAAATTCTTGTTTTTTTCGTAGACAAACTTAAACTAGAGTAATCAATTTGGATGAACCGAATTTATATATAAAATAGAACAGCAGAGCGTTATTTTTTCCTACTCAATTAAAATTACTAATTTAGTAAAAAATAGTAAAAATATATTCAATGATAGTCATAGCGATGGATAGATGTCGAAATATATCTATGAAAAATATTTTGCGATCCTTTTCAACTAGGCTTATGACAAACATTTTAAAGCGCCTTGCATTTTTATCTTTTGTAATACGTTCATTAAGAGTTTTCGACCTGAAGTGGATTCCTGAAAAGATATATGAAAGAAAATTCGTAGCAAAATAAATTTGTTGGTTATAAAACAGTATGATTTTTATATGTTTTCCCGTATTTAAATGTTTTTTTTTTTTACAATTTAATTCAATATACATAAAAAACACTTTTTCGTCAAGATTCCAATTTAATATCCGTGACCCGCTGTTCAATATTATTTTCTGATACAATCAAACAATCCGCTTTATTTTGGATTCAATAAATATTTGATGCAAACATTGTGTTGAGGATTTAAAACACCACGAAAAAACAACAGCGTGTTGTACATCGTAGTAAAATCATGTAATGAAACAAAGTGAGCAATAAAATGCCTGTGCAACAAATAAAAATGTAAACCAAGTGAAGAGTGGACATTAATATTTAACAAGATTGGGACAAAAAAAAACCCACAAATGAGTTTTTAGACATTGAAATACAATGTGTGCATTTCAAAATTTACAACTATGTTATCTCTACTGGTTGTAATTTTACGTTGAACCTTCCACTCTAACCTTTTCACTCAGTATTTAAAACAGAAATATTCGTAAAATTCAAAAAGATAGTTAGACATGTAGATTTAACGATTTTAGATAATTACATTTCAATGTACCTTTATGGAAGAAACATCATGTTAAAAATGTTGTTGTTCAAGTTATCATAATTAAAAATCATCTATATATCTTTATGGTATGGTAGCACAATTAGTTATTAAAAATAATAAATATTGTGTCGAAATACTTCTTTAATTTTACCGCTTTGATGCAGTCAATTCTGTGGCACAGTAATCAACGTCGTTGGTTTCTATGAAAAGCTAAATTTAGGTACTAATGCGGCATTTTCAGCTTGCATCTTTTTGATAGAACGTGTATCAAGTTCTATACATTGTGATTATCGAAAAAAGCCATTTTGAAAAAACTTTCGACAGTCGATATTTTAAAAATCCAATGAAATGTTTATTACTTTTATATGATATTTTTGTTAGACTTTTTTTATTATTTTATATATTTTTTCAGTGTATAAATATTGAATGTATTTTCAAATTATCATGAAATCATTTAAATGTGATTTTTATGGTGACATACAGACTTGGTAATATTATTTGTATTCCACGATCATTTTTAATTTATATATGTCAATGAAAATACAACAATATTTTTGCTGTAAAGCAGGTTACAGTTAATAGAAAAAAATCAATCACAAGAAATCCAAAAACTTAGTTCATGATAAAATGTGGCATAAAACTAGCGGACGTCGAACATATCGTTGGATGCCTTTTTCTCACCACATCCATGTCCCGGGTATTAAAATGTCGGGCGGAATATATTGCTGGTCAATATTTAATTCAAGTGATTTATACCCCGAAGCACGTACAACACAGGCAAGTGAAAGCTTTAGTATACCAAAGAAAATAGTATTGAAAAAATAGGACATTGAATTTTATATTAAAAAACAGCTGATTTGGAACGACCGTAACGACGTTGTCGATCACTGAAATCTTTGTTTACAAAACGTACAACCGATAATTCAAATTGGTTGTTCTTTCACCATTCGTTATCAATCTGATAGATATTTATAGAAAATAACTAAATTTAGTACTTATATGAGATTTTTTTCCGCTCCTGATGTGGAACATGTGGACTCCTAATGGAGTTTATCTTTTTTAATACCTTAAAAGTTTTTCTAATAGAATTGTTGCTACTCAGTTTTTCAACCTTTACGTTTTGTATCTAATCTCTTTTCATTTCAGTAAATACACACTTCAATAGTGTTAAAATAAAATTATGCAAACCAACAAAACATCAAGTGAAAAATTGATTGTACTTCAAATTTAAAGAAAAGTCCAATAGAAATTTTTTATCATTTTAATTCTTGGCTCACTTCACTTCTCAAGGGTTCAACTGATATGATAACTGATTATATTGAAATTGTAAAATATTCGATGGTAAAAATATAGAAACGACATTAAAATTCCTTTATTATGCTTTTTCCAAAAATATGGTATACAGAATGCAAGGGTTTATACTTTAGTTATTCAAATTGAAAATTAATATATAAGAAAACAATTCTCAAATTTATTTATTTTTATTTTGATGCACGATAATTCTTTTATTTATAGTTTAAATTAAAATAACGGGAAGTCAAAAAGTGAAGACTAAATAACTTTTCGGAAAAAAAATAGTATATAAAATGTCGTAGAAAAAATGAAGTAAATAAGTCTCTGATGAATGGTTGAACTTTCAAGATTCCTTTAATTTTCGGCATTAATGCAATTCTTTATTTAATAATAAAACTAGAAATGATTCTTTATGTATTTGAAACTGCAACATTAATAATTTTCGATGTCTTTTTTAAAAACGTATTTTTAAGTAGAGTTTTGTATGTAGAGGCGTGTCGAATGTGTCGACGTGTCTTCATTGTTTATTTTTAATGTATGTCAAGGGCTTTGGGGTTTTTTAATAATAAATAACACAAAAAAGGTATGCCCTTTTTGTAAAATTTATAATAACTTCCAATTCCGCGCGAATACGAACCATTTTTTTTATATTGAATTTATTTCTAAAAAACATGACTTCGTCTGATGTTTATTGTGTATTGATTTGTTTTCATAAAAAGCCCTAATAGCTTTTTGTGAAAGCTCCAACGTTCCATTTTTCCCTTAATATGTTAATGAATATTGATCGACACCATTTTACAAATGTTCGTTTGGCACATTTACCTTGAAAACGTAAGAATCAGGACAACATACTTGAGACCTTCCCCAAAAACGATTTTTTCAAGGATTCCTTTTATAATATATCACAAAAAAGATAATACAAAATACCATGCATGATTCTAGGATATATTTATCACAAGTTTGATTTAAAAGAAACACATTTATTAACTTATGTTCAATATGCATTATTTAATATCATTTTATTTTTATGGGTAAATGTTTAAAAAAAAAAGTAGTATTTTATCAAGTAAATTTGACACCGCATAAATGGAGCATCTCAAAAAAACCTGTTTTTACAGGAATTGGTTATTATTCAGTTGCTTAGTCTAATTATAGTTTTTTTTTCAATCTTTTTTTAAATCGAGAGAAAAGATAGACAAACGCTAGTTGTAAACATTCACGCAGGGTCGGTTTAAAAAGTATCGACTATAGGGCGTATATAAAAACCGGTTTTCGAATTACAATATTTTTTAATACTCAGCTTAAGCCGCTTTTCGAAAATTATCGAAAAAGGATATTTCAAATAAAACAGTGGATAAGGGTTTTATTTTTTTTACTTCATATATTTAATATGCCTAAGCACTAAACTACTTCATTTTACCAATATTGTATTCGTTATTCTCTGTTAAGAAACTCTATTAAAATAAACATAAATGAAAAAATTTGAACGCATTCATTGATGTTTATTCATTATTAAACTACTTATATGTCTTTTGGTTTTAATTTTTAACTGTAATATTTGAAACTGAGTGGAAAATTTAACGAAAACCCTGGTTTTCGTAGTTGTGAAACCGACAAGACACAGTAGTGAGTGATAAGGTATTAAAGTTTCACCGATTTTCATTTTATGATTCCAAAATCCATACGAATAAAACAATATATGAAACTGAACCTTAGCAACTGATTGGATAATAGACCAATAGCGTTGGTACTCGGCTATAGCAGCAACAACTGTAATTCAATAAAGTCGTACTTTATTTCAAAGTTAAAGAATATGTGATTTTTATGTTTGATTCTTTTTTCATCTTGTTTCATTGTGTGCTTTTTGATGTTTACAGTGGATGCGTGGGTGAGGGGGGCACTGTGCAACGTCGGCGGGGCACGGGCGGGAGATGGCGAGGTGGACAGGCGACACCGCGAGCGACCAAAGTGATGTAAGCCCATACGACTCACATCTATACCCCAAATGAAAGCGACACCGGAGGCGATCGCCCTTACTCCTTACAAGCAAAGGTGTGTGTGTGTGTGTGTTTTACCCTCGAGCTGGAAACATGGTTGGAAAAATGATGAAAAGCGGATCTGATAAGTGTATTGTCAAAACTCAATTTGCCCACTCTGGTGACAAAATAAACTGAACGTGAAAAAAAGAATCTAACTTTCTAGCGATAAAAGTAAATTAAATTAATATTATTTATTTCTTACTTGACGAGTTGTGAAATCAATATATTACTATCACTTCATAAATCGGATGCACCAAAATGATTTTTACTTAACTCCTTTTAAAATTTAATTGCTAAGTACTTCTTATTTTTCTTTAAATATTCCCAATGAGTGAAAACGATCTTGTTAACTAAATAAACGTGTGTACAAATAATTTTATTTGTTTTTCAATAATGCGTATCCACCAACAATTATCAGTTGGCACAATTAATAAATAACATATGTAAAAAATTATAGATCAACCTGTGATCTTTAAATGTGAGTGTAAGACAAATAATCACATTTATTGTGTTTACTGTCAATACTTGGCGGAACGGCATTACATTTTAAAAAATACTCATTTGTACGTATTCCCAAAATTAAACAAATTAAATTTATACAAGTTAAAAAAAATAACACTGTAGTATTGTGTTTTCTTATCAGTTGATAATACTCGTCATAAGCGAAACCGGTCCTGATCTTATTAAATAAAAGTGGAATTAGTATCACAAATGGGTATTTTATGTTTTGAATATTTAGACAAATAAATGAAGATTATTGTCTGTAGTAGCAATGAATTGATATCCAATGATGACATTTATTTAAATTAACGCTGTGTAAAAAACAAAAATAGTTGCTTTTGTCAAATTTTATGATTGAATGAATTGTTATATTTTTTTTAACTAGACAGTGAAGACAAGTTGAGTTTTAATAAAGCTATTCAACTTTAAAATGGCGTAGTAGTAATAGTAGGTTTGTTCTTAAGATCAATTTCAGACAGCAATATGAGATCGAAAAGTGAGCATAAGGACAAGGTTAATATAATATTAATTATGTATGCATTGCTGTGACTAAGAATTCATCATTTTAAATTTATTCTTTAAACTGTTTTTTTTTGCACCTAATATTCTTGTTCTAAGTATAATACCTATATAATGTGGAATGTTCTTTTTACAATAACCTTTCCGCATTGCCGTTAACATTAAATTACATGAGGGAGACCAATTTTTGTGTTATTTAGTGTTATTTTATTTTATTATTAACTGTTTGGTTGTTTTTTTTTAAGTCTAAGTGAAAAACCATGTCGTTTTCTTTTTGTGTTTCCAATACATCTTTCCTTTTAGCACGCATAATACTAACGCAGTGGCCCAGTGCCATAATTTCCTCTGGGACTTAATATTATATGAAGCTTAAATTGAAATGCTTAACCTAACGGCCTCTATTCTTCTTCTGATACAGGCGGCACTTTCTCAAAAAAGGTTGATTTATTACTCTTTGTAATCATCGTCAAATCAATAATAAATAATTTATCTACAGAAAAATAATAGTTTATAACGTCTGTAATCTTTCAATATCTACCCTTTGAAGTTTGTATAAGTTGATTCTACGAAATATTGAAAACGATAAATCGGTCTTATTTCAAATTTGAAACATATATTGAAGCCAATCTATTGACACGAAATTTAAAATTATTGTCAATTTGGAACACCAATTTTTAACAGTCTAATTTTAAATATCTGCATGTAAATTTGGAACACTCTATTCCTTTACGGAGTTTCGATTTAAATTATTAATATGAACATTTAAATTACTTTATTTACGTTTTGGAAGAATGGCACACATTATTTTAAATTTGGAACACTTTATTTCTTTCACAAACATAAAAAGATTTTCCTTCACGAGTACGATTTACACCAAAAAACGCTTAACATCATATACTCCTTAGATGCACACGCATGAACGTTAGAATGATAGATGAATGTTGCTTATAAAGTCATTAATTATGACGGTAAAGTAACAAATACGATAATTATTGTTTGTATTGGTTTAGGCTCATATACGGCCATATTGGCATTAGGGACTTATTTTGGCCAAACTAATTTTGAGACGTTAATTAACTTGCAACTTAATATGGGCAACAGAGTTTCCTTAAGGTTCCTTACTCTGCTTTCATCCCATGAATGTTTAACTTCAAATTGATTAAGATTGCAAAACGAGAGAGTACATAACACACTTTTACCCATTTTATCTTTTTTCCTAATACATTAACGGTAGATCAAGCCATATAACTAATTTTAAAACACGAGCCCTAAATATTTTATAATAGGTAATGACCGTTTTGATATATTTAAAACTTACGACTTAATTAATTTTCTGACGTTTAATTATAAATATATTTCTTACGCAGAACGAGTAAAATAGGAATTTTAGAGTAGCATTGATATTGTGTAAACATATATGTATTAAGTATACGTCTGATTCTACGTTTGATTGACGTTTGTAGCCAATTCTTGCAGAAGATATTCTGTGAAAGATTGGTGCTACGGTCGCCATGCGTATTGAATAAATTACGAAAGATTCGCAGAATCTTTAAACTTTTAAAGATAAAGTTCGTACACATGCTCCCTTGAATATCAATACACATCTGCTCGTAGGTTTGCATTACTTGAATTCATAATAGAATACAGATTTCAAGATTAATATTACATTTTATTCTCATCTTCCGTGGAATAACTTTGCAAACAAAAAAGTGAGATTGGAATAACAATCAGCAGAGGCAGCGTGACAAAAACTTTCGCCAACAAGCTTCAATTATAAAATTGGAATAATTACCGAAATTTCAAAGTTTCCATTTTGTAATTTTAAAATACTTACTAAAGTCAACGCTCCGTTATGTATACTTTTGCTGCTTATTCTTGAAGGTAAAATTTTTGAATTTCACAATTTAAAATATATTGATTAAGCGGCACTTGGAAAATTGTTTTTTAAAAAAATGCGCACGCAACTCGAAGCCTGTAACAGACTATACTCAATTTTGATTATTGTGTACGGGTTAGAATCCCCAGATGAATACTTTCACATGTTAATTGCGTTTCAAGGCATTTGTGTTTGTGATGTTTACGTTTCCTTGCTACCTATCTGATCCTGAAATTGGAGAGTAGATATTTATGAAATAGGTGCAGTTCTAATTCAATAATCAACAAAAAAAAGATTCGTATGCTGTAGAAGAGAGTCAAGTTGTAAAGTCAAAAATTTAGTTTTGTCAATATATAAATAAATTTTGAAAAATTTTGTATATCAAAAAGTACGGTCGTTTTTGTTTAAGAATAAAATGATTCTATTTGTTTGAATGTTCATGTAACGAGCGAATATTTTAATTTTATATCATTGAAATCACTTTTTGAGAGAAGTTACCAAAAGTTTCTTATTTCTATTCCATGTAGTTTTTAAAAGTATACAAATATTTGGACAATTATCATTATATTTTGAAAATACTAAATATGTAAATTAGTTCATTTATTTAATTGTTTTGAAAGATATATCGATTAAAAAAAATACTCATTACATGTAAAATAAAACATTATAAAAATAAAAAATATAGTTTCCATAAATATAAAAATATATTGAAAATTTTATAAAATACAATAAAACTAAAGCCCTTCTACTAACTAATTATTCCTTTTATTGAAATCATCTTCTTATTTGTTTGAAAAATATGTTTTCTTCCGAAATCACGAAATTAAATTATCTCAACTAATATTATCTCCGTAGCGATCACGCCCTTCCGTCTGCAAGGATGGTAAGGGAATACAACTTTTCAAAATATTAGCGATAAAGGAGACGCGAAGAATTTTGACGCTAAGGTGTCCTGGTACTTAAAGCTCCATAAATTTGATATCCAAAACTATCAAAAAAATCGTTTGTGTATTAATTAACACAGTAATCAAAATAATTTTGATAACGGATGAGATTCCATCGCAATACTAATTAATATCGGCAACACTCAAAAATTTAATGTTTTAAATTGGTTTTTTTTTATTATCTGCATTATTTTCATCTGCATAACCTAATTATAGATCAAGTCCTAAAAATATACAGAACTTTTATAGATAGTTTTATTTTCAGGGAAAAATAGATTGTGAAAAAGTCCGTATTGATTCTACCTGGTCGTTTTATTCTCACTAATTGCATTTACTTTTTGGACGTCGAATAATTGAGTTTTGTTTTAGTTGTTTTCCACGCCGAATCAGTCTCTAGTTTTCGTAGAAAGCTTCCAAAAAGTTGGCGTATTTTTATAAATATTTTTCCAATCCCAATCTAAATCAGGTTTGGATATACAAAAATAACAACGTATTTATCCAGATCAATAATATGATAATGAGCTTCGATATTGCATTTTAAAATGCGGTTTTATTTTTCAATCATAGCTTAGCGGAAATTGAACATTATTTTGAACAAGCTTACTGGAATAACCCCTTTAGCGGAATTCTAGCGAAGATAATATTCAAAGCAGTTCACTCTTGAGCATTATCTTTCAAGTCTTTTCCAAAGCTTCGTTCTCTTTTAAAGTTTATTCTATTCGAAAAGTTTCCTGAAAACTATGTTTATTTACGTATTTAAAACTCAACTTCAATTAAAAATTTCACAGTATTACAATTTTTTAATATTCTTGTTACTCAATACGAGAAAAGGAACATTTGTTGTTATTAGTAAATAGTTCACAGGTTATTTATATATTTTCATAATAGAACAGCATTTAAAAAATATAACATATTGCATTTAAAAAATATGTTGATAATACTAGTGATGAGCGGAAACGGTATTGATCTTTAATAAAGAAAGTGGAATTAGTTTAAAAGATATTTTAATTTTTAATGTAATAGTATGCCTTCCGCTAATAAGTGACAGTAAACACCTCAAAATTGATTGTCATTATAGCAGTTTACTTAACTCAAAAACCACAAATGTCAAAATTCGACAATAGTTGACAATTTTTAATGAATTACCAGGTAGTAGTATCACCTGTCTAAATTCAAGAAATTCGCTTAATAGGCTTGTAGAAAAATCGCAGAAAAGTACCGTGTATGTTGTGTTGTGCGACACTTATATCAAGACAGATAGTTTATTTAAAAAATAACACATAGGTTGTATAAGTCCATTCCGTATTAATTAAAACATATATTATATATACTGAATATAACTATATTCATATGCTGCCGATAAATATTATTGTATAAATACTCTAGTTTGTTTTTATTCTTTAACTGATCTTTTGAATTTGATTCACAAAACATTATGCCGGTTTCCTAAGCGAAAGAATAATTAATTGCATGGATGTTATGTTTTTTTCATCCATTCTCACCAAATCATCGTTTTGGGTAAACATAGTTTCATTTGCATTTTTTTCACAAAATGACTTTTTAATGCAGTTTTATTTGCATTCAAAATACGGTTCTACCTGCATTTAAAACATAAATTCTCAATAAATTCATCAACAATTAAAAAAGAAAAATGTTAAATTTGAAGAACATACGATTTTTTATAGTGCACCAAAGTTCCGTCTGAATTCATAATTAATTGTTATTTATACGGGTTTCTCATCCGAATTAGTGCACCTAGGTTCTATCTTCAGATTTCTTTCAGCCATTTATAAATATTTGAGAGCACCAAAGTTCTATCTTCAGTTTCGTCTATTCTAAATATGCCAATATAATTACGACATTGAAATAAATTGAATATGTTATATATAAATTTAATTCTGATTATATTTAGATTTCTAATCTAACATATCGTTTCTAAAAAAAGTTACATCTTCTGAAATCTTATATTGCTTCTCCTGCACAGTTTTAGTTTTTTCAGATGTATCCTTGTTTACCTAAGGGGACGAAATGTTACCTTACACTTCCATACTCTTACCAAGAGTGAAGTTCGTCTGATAGCTAAAAACCATTTAAAGTAAAAAAAAAACACTTCGGTTCAGATACGCCCAATGAGTCTATAAGCAAATGTTTATATATGACTTCTAATAGTTTCTATACTCAAAAGCTATTTTGACAAATCAATCATACATTTAATAATACATTTACCCAGATCTTACGACAGTAGTAAATCATTCTGTTTGTACAATAATAGTAATTAATGGCAGGCGTACAACATTGGCAAATATGTATTCTGGTGCCGGAAATTAACGTCAAACATGACAGTTATAATATTACGCTGATTAATAATAGTTGTAAGAGACCTCTGGGGAGTCTTAAATTACTTCGATGACAAACGGTATGTTTTGTTGATATTCTTAGATTAGTTTTTACGATCATAGCTTTGTTGTTTCATTCCGCCACAACAATCTAACCCAAATGTTACTTTAATGGTGCAATTTTCCAGTCATCGCGATCGTTATTGGCTATACAATGTCTTTACTGGAATATATTTCTCTATAACTTTATCACTAATATCGATGGTAATTGGTTGTATGACGTGACCGAACGGAAACAATCTAGAACAGGGTTTTCCAACCTTTTTTGACTTGCGTACTAATCGTTAGTACATTACGCTAAATTGTATCACCATATAAAAATGATTGTATTTCATGAAATTTGTTATTGCAAGTGTAATTATATAGTATTTGCATGGCAATAAATTTGAAGACATTGTAGAAGCAATGGATCTGTTTCGTTAAAAAAAATGTGGAAAAAATTATTTGAGTCACAAATATAATATGCTCAAAGTTTAATAAATTTATCTATTATCTCTTTTTACTTATATTACTGATAAATGGTTTGCTTCTTCAGGTTTGGTGAAGTACTGAGTAAAAGACGATTTAATTTAATTAAGATAATGTTTATAAATTATAAAAATAATTTTATATTTGCAAAATTATTCATTCCTGTATGTCTGCCATTACTGATTTTTTCTCGCGTACCACGGGTTGGGAAACCCTGATCTAGAGCATTATTAACAAACCGGAGGGTAATGAAATACTGGTTTGTCAAGAGATATTTGAGATGCGACACGAAAACAATTACTATGTCAAATTTGACTCCTAATTTTGTACATCTCCAAACGTTTTGTCACTAAAGACTTGGGTTTCTTGTTTTGGCATCATTAAAGTGCACGGATGAACTTTACCCGAAAGTAAGTAAGCAGTTTTATCATGTAATTAAAATAATAATTAAAAGCAAATGACATCATTAAGTTTATGAGTTATTGATGGAGATCTAAATAAAATTTACAACTGATTTGAAAATTATAACGTTCAATCTTAATTGGGAACGTAGTCGCATAAACAATTACAATCTTGGTATGATGTTTTCATTCGATTTTATCTTCTTTAAGGAGCAAGTCCAAAGATCTTACCATAAAGATTTTTTAAAGAAAGTAAGAAAATTTCGATCGTGCAGTTTAATCATGTAAAATAATAATCATTTTCCTTCCGCAGCAATAAACTAGTATCGAAAAGCTTCAAATAATTAAAATAATCTCCAAATTTCATCTAACTTAATATATTGTTTTTTTTTCTTACAGATGTGTTAATATGGGTTGCGCCTCGACGTTGGCTCACGCGGTAGCCTTTTCGCTTATGCTCTCCCAAGTATCAGCCCTCGCTTCTGACATGTAAGTCTTACAATTTTAATTAAATCATTACAACACAATAATCATCATTGATAACATTTCTATATCAGATTTAATATAAGTTTCTGAACCTCCAATTCTAACTGTGATACAATATATAACAAAATAGTTTTAATTTATCATTATTGTAATAACACATGATGACTAGGAATTCTTAAGCTATATTCGGATATCAAATATAGTCGACTTTTTTAATATTCGAATATATGATCAACTATTACATTTTTATTAATATACATTAAGCCACTGGATTAGGAATAACTAAGTTTGATGTAGCGCCTATATCTTGAGTAACCTATATAACATCGGTGCCCACGTAGCCATTCCTTGTCACCCGTCTAATGATTTGAAACATTAATTGAGTGTCTTTTGTTATCTATCCATTTTTTTCTCCTTTCATACAAATTATTGTGTGTTTTCAATTATTTCTCTTCTTGTAACAACTTGGCACATACGGTGTTAGTAAACCTTTACCACTGATTTCAGCAATTGGTCGTCCGTAGAGTTTAAAAGGTTGCTCACCTATCCTATATAACCTATTATCTGAGGATAGTAGTCATTTTCAAGCACCGTTGGATAACGTGTGTCTATTTTATCCATGTCATCAACTGGAGCTTTGCTTGCTCTGGTCTACTCCATCTGGTATTTTATGTGCATCATCTGGTAGACTGCTAATCATAATTCCCCACAACCTTATTTGTGTAAATTAAAATAATCAAAACTTATATAATTTACATTTAAATCGAATACAAACAACTTAGCTTTATATTCTCAAATTACAAAAATAATCTTTAAAACTCGCAACCAAACCTTTGTGTATTCCGAAATTCTCTGTGCTTTATCAATTAATTTGAACAAAAATAATCCGATAAAATTTTTAAAAACCTTTACACAGCACTGAAAAGTCTTTGTAATTGTAAATTTCCTTTTTTATTACTGTGATGTATGCGTCGTATATTCACACATCCTTTGTTTCAGTATTAATGAAATCAGGGCTTTGCATTGAATTGCCTCCGTGTGTACTTTTATTGGCAAATTTGTTTGGGGACATCAAATATTTACACTTGGGTCTACCAACAATAACACGAACATACATGCAAAACCGGAAAACTATGTTTTGTAACATAATTGTGCTTATTATACAATACGGGTATACACCCGAAAATATTATTTGTAGTATATGCCATAATACCGCACATCATAAGTTAACAAACTTTCGAAATTAATTTTGTCTTACTTCGTTGTAAAAAAAATAATGCAGCCGTTAAAAAAATATATTAAACTTTAACTGATGCATGTTAAAGTACACGTATTGAAGTGCTCGACAATTGTACATTTGTAAATTACCGAGAACTTTTTTTGAAGAAATTCACCAGACACTTAACGAAAATATACACATCTGAAATTTCGGTCCTAATTCCATTCCACTGTCAATGGTACAAATGATTCAATTGCCATTTGCTTTTTGCATCGTTTTTTTATAAAAAAAATCGTAGATGTACGTGATATTTTGAAAAAGGCTGAAATCTATAAACACATGCCACCAAGAACCTCCAAACAATTAACTTTCTAGCCATTCTCAAACTACCACTGCTTTTTCGTCCATTAATTTTATACGGCAGTATCTAGTGCCGTAGCAAACATTAAGTGTCTCAGGAGCAATTTTCTTTCGATTGCCAGCACTTAAGTTAACTTAAAATTAATCTATCCATATGCTCTTCAACAAGTAATCTTATTCGTCAATACATAATTGCAGAAATTCTTATGCATTACAAAATAAACAATGCATCATTATTTTTTCTCGTATCTACTATTACAGACACTTGACATGACATATTCGTACGTTCCTCTGGGATATGACACATGCTGGTAATTCATGTGCCTGACTGAGTGATCTTATGATTGATAGGTTTCCTCGCGAATAAATATATATATGGGTTGACATTTTATTTTTTTGGGAAAATGTAAGTTTTGACTTCTTATGCAGTATATTTTTTCCCTATTTGGGTTTTTATTTGGTGTAAGCGAGCTGTTCGGGCTTTATGGGCTTACATTTCATACTTAACTCGTCATGACTTTGTAGATATTTCTTTCCAAAATTTTGGATCTCAAATCGGAAAAGAAAGTTTTTTACAAGGATGGGATGCGCGAAAGTCCTTCAATATTTATTTTCAGATATAATAAAGATTGAATGATGCTGACCTTCGTGGTTCAAGTGGTAAACTTTTCTTTTAGTACTATTTCTAAAAAAGGTTGAAGCAATTGATTTTTTTGAGAATTCATCGAATTTTTTTATTGAAATACCCTTTTTAGAGTCAAAATATACCTTGTCGAAGTTTATTAAAAAAATGTTTCACTAAAAAAAGCTTTTTAAAACTAAATTAAAGCTTTATCTAACTATTTGTCTTCAGTGCTTTCTCAGAAAACGTAATTAATCAGATTGTAAAACGAATCTTTGAACAGAACTTATTGGTTACGTTGGCATCGAGTCAGGTCCGAAAAAATACATTTGCTTGCAAGAAATTAATTATAATAATTTAAAAAAATATTTTGTAATTCAAAGAATATATCGATGACGTGATTTACAAGTTTTTTTTATATTTTTGAGAAACTTAAATTAATACATACTAAATTTGAAATTCCACCAAGCACCTTCAGTCGAAATCTTAAAAAAAAAAAAAAATACATACTAATTTTTACTTTACTATTAAATAAGCTGATCTCTCATTTTTTCTGTGAAAAGATAAAACTTCTAATAACTGTTTCAAAGCTTATAATATGAAGGGAACAGGGTTCACTTAGCAAGTGATCACTTTAAACTGAAAGAAATATATGAAATATTTAATAATTATTGTATAAGAAGGTAAATGAAAAAATCAGTTAATATTTTCAATGCATTCGGCGGTATGTTTGTAGAAGTTCATTTTTAATATAAAATTATATTTTATCGCTCTTTAGCATCATAAGTTTTATTCGTAAGCCTTGCGATGTTATGTCTGATGATGCTTTTCAAAAAGGCGATACACGTGTCAGATTTTGTAACACAACAAGTGAAATAACGGCGTTATCAAATTTAATTGTTTATGAAATCAGTTAATGTTAAGAAAATTAATAATTTTAAATAAATTATTTGAATGCAAGTGGTTTATAAATCTATTGAAATGTGTTTTTTAATGTGAATATTATAACAGCGTTCGTAATATTATTAAATTGCGTATGAAATGAAAATTTTGTTTTATTTTTGATAAAATTAATATTGCTTCTTCAAAATGTGACATAACTTTTAAAAAAAAATTCAAGTAACATTTTTTTTTCACATTGTTTTCAGATTTGAGGAAGGAAAATCGGATAAAGAAATTTTGGACAATCTATTGAAAAACTCCCGATATGACAAACGACTTCTGCCTCCCGTCCAAGGTAAACCATTTATCAATGTTAAGAAATATCCCCCGCTTCTTTTAACATAATAATGTAATCATATTAATTTCAATTTATCGATCAATATCAAGCAAGCACCTTTTGTAGACATCAGTCTTTGATAACAATATTCCCTTCTAAATTATTGATTATTAATTATGACTGTATAGGGCATGATATGATATAATGGTGAGAATGAAGGTTCCTTGTGGTACAAAATTAATAGCAGAATACTCAATGAAAATCTAAATTCTACGTTATATTGGAATTCTACTTTGTGCGTCATCAATATATAATGTAAATCAGAGTTCTCCAAGCATGTGGTAGAAGAGCTATTTACATGCGCCCATTACAAATTTATGAAAACAAAATTGAATCTTTAAAGTATTATTTTAAATACCCTAACATAAATGAATAACCATAAAAAAACATATTTATTTTGTAATTAATTTTACATTTTAAATCCAATACTTTGGGAAAAATCATTATTTAAAAAAAATCGTTGTAACTATTCTACAATTATTTATTAGGGTCCAAACCAGTTTCGCTCGTCTTGATTATTTTCAATTGATCAGTGCTGATTGTAAAAAAAACAATTTTGGAATAAGAAAAAAAGAGTTCAATTGTTTTTTTTTTGCATTACACTTCAATTTAGCTATTTTTTTAAATATGGCATTCCCTCGTTACCACTTTATTAAATATCGAATACACCCGCTACTATAATTGTGTTGGAAACCTCTGGTACCATGCATATGATGTGAGCAACGTATCCTTAAAATGTCGGTCTTTAAAATAAAATAAAAAATCATTCCTATATAATATTAAATTATACGGTCAGTTTATTGCTATCAAGGAGTCAATAAAAAATGCCGTTTTTCTGTAATAGAAAAATCTAGATAAGGTGAAATCTGGCAAAAAAATATTGCCATAAATTGTTTATGCGATCAATTGACGCGAAGAAAACTGCTGGCGGTGTATTGCGAGCGGTCAATTTTCTTATACTCATATTTTATAACCAAAGTTAAACTTGTGTATGCGATTTTGATGTGTATTAATATAACTTTGGTTTGTTTTTTATTTTTTAGGAATTCTGGTGGTGAATGTAAGCGTGCTCCTACTAAGTCTCGCTTCTCCAGATGAATCCAGCTTGGTAAAAACCTTATAAATATATTTAGTTACTATTAACACTCGTATCACGATACTTACACATTGGGTTATCAATTATGCTGAATTACCTACTTCTTCTTTGAGCGTTTTGAATTTATCTCAATCTATCGATTTTCTATCGCAATTTTAAGATTAGAGTTAGGGTGCATTTGATTTTGAGAGGAAAAGGGAAAATAAATCAATGAATTATTCGCTTTTTAGGTGTAACTAGCTGTAAGCCCGTTGCCCAGCAACGTGAGATTTTTGTTGCATTGTGTTTTGTTGCATTGTATTTTATTTTATTTTACTTTATTTTATTTTATTTTATTTTATTTTATGTTATGTTATGTTGTGTTGTGTTGTGTTATTTTATTTTATTTTATTTTATTTTATTTTATTTTATTTTATTTTATTTTATTTTATTTTATTTTATTTTATTTTATTTTATGTTATTTTATTTTATTTTATGTTATTTTATTTTATTTTAATTTATTTTATTTTTATAGTAAGCAGAAATTTCGTAAATTATTTAATATTTGGAATAAAGTTTAAGTTTGCTAACAACCATTTTTCGTAGTAGCATAAATTTCGTAAAATAATTAATTTTTGGGATAATTTTTAAGTTTGCTAACAACCATTTTTCGTAGTAGCATAAATTTCGTAAAATATTCAATTTTTGGAATAAAGTTTAATTTTGCTAACAACCATATTTCGTAGTAGCCGAAATTTCGTAAATTATTGACTTTTTGGAATAAAGTTTAAGTTTGCTAACAACCATTTTTCGTAGTAGCATAAATTTCGTAAAATATTCAATTTTTGGAATAAAGTTTAAGTTTGCTAACAACCATTTTTCGTAGTAGCATAAATTTCGTAAATTATTTAATATTTGGAATAATGTTTAAGTTTGCTAACAACCATTTTTCGTAGTAGCAGAAATTTCGTAAATTATTGAATTTTTGGAATAATGTTCAAGTTTGCTAACAACCATTTTTCGTAGGAGCAGAAATTTCGTAAATTATTTAATATTTTGAATAATGTTCAAGTTTGCTTACAACCATTTTTCGTAGGAGCAGAAATTTCGTAAATTATTTAATATTTGGAATAATGTTCAAGTTTTCTAACAACCATTTTTCGTAGTAGCAGAAATTTCGTAAAATATTTAATTTTTGGAATAATGTTTAAGTTTGCTAACAACCATTTTTCGTAGTAGCATAAATTTCGTAAAATATTCAATTTTTGGAATAAAGTTTAAGTTTGCTAACAACCATTTTTCGTAGTAGCATAAATTTCGTAAAAAATTCAACTTTTGGAATAAAGTTTAAGTTTGCTAACAACCATTTTTCGTAGTAGCATAAATTTCGTAACATATTCAATTTTTGGAATAAAGTTTGAGTTTGCTAACAACCATTTTTCGTAGTAGAATAAATTTCGTAAATTATTTAATATTTGGAATAATGTTTAAGTTTGCTAACAACCATTTTTCGTAGTAGCATAAATTTCGTAAATTATTGAACTTTTGTAATAAAGTTTAAGTTTGCTAACAACCATTTTTCGTAGTAGCATAAATTTCGTAAAATATTCAATTTTTGGAATAAAGTTTAAGTTTGCTAACAACCATTTTTCGTAGTAGCATAAATTTCGTAAAATATTCAATTTTTGGAATAATGTTTAAGTTTGCTAACAACCATTTTTCGTAGTAGCATAAATTTCGTAAAATATTCAATTTTTGGAATAAAGTTTAAGTTTGCTAACAACCATTTTTCGTAGTAGCAGAAATTTCGTAAATTATTGAATTTTTGGAATAATGTTCAAGTTTGCTTACAACCATTTTTCGTAGTAGCATAAATTTCGTAAATTATTTAATATTTGGAATAGTGTTTAAGTTTGCTAACAACCATTTTTCGTAGTAGCATAAATTTCGTAAATTATTGAACTTTTGGAATAAAGTTTAAGTTTGCTAACAACCATTTTTCGTAGAAGCAGAAATTTCGTAAATTATTGAATTTTTGGAATAATGTTTAAGTTTACTAACAACCATTTTTCGTAGTAGCATAAATTTCGTAAATTATTTAATATTTGGAATAATGTTTAAGTTTGCTAACAACCATTTTTCGTAGTAGCATAAATTTCGTAAATTATTGAACTTTTGGAATAAAGTTTAAGTTTGCTAACAACCATTTTTCGTAGTAGCAGAAATTTCGTAAAATATTTAATTTTTGGAATAATGTTTAAGTTTGCTAACAACCATTTTTCGTAGTAGCATAAATTTCGTAAATTATTTAATATTTGGAATAATGTTTAAGTTTGCTAACAACCATTTTTCGTAGTAGCATAAATTTCGTAAAATATTCAATTTTTGGAATAATGTTCAAGTTTGCTAACAACCATTTTTCGTAGAAGCAGAAATTTTGTAAATTATTGAATTTTTGGAATAATGTTTAAGTTTACTAACAACCATTTTTCGTAGTAGCATAAATTTCGTAAATTATTTAATATTTGGAATAATGTTTAAGTTTGCTAACAACCATTTTTCGTAGTAGCATAAATTTCGTAAAAAATTCAACTTTTGGAATAAAGTTTAAGTTTGCTAACAACCATTTTTCGTAGTAGCATAAATTTCGTAAAATATTCAATTTTTGGAATAAAGTTTGAGTTTGCTAACAACCATTTTTCGTAGTAGCATAAATTTCGTAAATTATTTAATATTTGGAATAATGTTTAAGTTTGCTAACAACCATTTTTCGTAGTAGCATAAATTTCGTAAATTATTGAACTTTTGGAATAAAGTTTAAGTTTGCTAACAACCATTTTTCGTAGTAGCAGAAATTTCGTAAATTATTGAATTTTTGGAATAAAGTTCAAGTTTGCTAACAACCATTTTTCGTAGTAGCATAAATTTCGTAAATTATTTAATATTTGGAATAATGTTTAAGTTTGCTAACAACCATTTTTCGTAGTAGCATAAACTTCGTAAAATATTCAATTTTTGGAATAAAGTTTAAGTTTGCTAACAACCATTTTTCGTAGAAGCAGAAATTTCGTAAATTATTGAATTTTTGGAATAATGTTCAAGTTTGCTAACAACCATTTTTCGTAGTAGCCGAAATTGCGTAAATTATTTAATATTTAGAATAATGTTCAAGTTTGCTAACAACCATTTTTCGTAGGAGCAGAAATTTCGTAAATTATTTAATATTTAGAATAATGTTCAAGTTTGCTAACAATCATTTTTCATAGTACCATAAATCGACCACGGCGCATATATCGACAGCCCTGCAGTTTTTAAATTGCAAATTATTGAATTATATTTTATTTCATTTCATTATCTATTAATTTGAAAATGTACGCAAACAAAATACATTTCGTAGAAGAAGAAGATGTCTCGAGGACATCATCAGTACGCACACATTTGTGAAAAGTGAAAAGCGAGTGATTATTTTATCGACTTTTAATATATAAATTTAGTATGAATAAAAAAGTGGAGAAATGGAAGGTGTGAAATGGACGTCCAAACATACTGACACTCAGACCTTATCGGCTATTAATATATAGATTAAAGAATTCTAACAGATTTTCAAGGTCAGACGTGAAAAGATTCATCATTTTGATTCAATTGATCAAATCCGCTCCAAAAAATATTAGTCTCACATCGACTCACACGATCAGACGATTCATTTCGATAGCCCTATAATCATAGTTTGCAATAGTCGAATTAAAGTCTTTGATTATTCGAATATTATGATGTATGGTGATACAATACTTTAGCTCTACACCAAGAAATATCAAATTTTCAAACGTGGCGATATCAGAACATTCACGCCCGGTTTAAAATAAGCCGCTCCCATTGGATAGAACAACATTTCAAAAATGTGCTGTTCAGAATAAATCGAAATCATTGGTCTGTACCTTACTGCGGACGTCCTTACAGACGGACCTTATCGGCTATTAATATATAGATTCCATATATTTTAAAATAAAGATCATGCCCGTTGTCCTCAACACAAGCATTATCAACTGGTTTATCTTTTCATCAGTCAATAATACTAGTGTGGATTTAGAAGGAAAAGTCGTTTTATTTTTCCATTTATTATATTATAATAGTAAATGAATGGGTAAATGTTGAAAAAATCTTTCTTATAAACGTTTTGGTAACATTGCCGATATACTAATTGCAGATTGAATTCGGATTTTCATCAAAACTTAGAAAACTTAAAAAAATAAAATATTATATATTATCTACTTAATAATAAAATCACCAGCTGAATGCAGAATGAGTTTGATTGACATTTATTCCAAAACACATTCTCTCGGCTATTTTTAAGGTATTTTATAATGCTTAAAAAGGTTTCATTAAGATTTTAATATTTCAATTGATTAGGCCACTACTTGAAATATTCTTTATAAATTGCCAAATTTCTAGATAAATAAAACACACCTTTTATTCAAAAATTCTATTTTTCAAATTAAAATATTTATTATGTACTAAAAAGATATTGAAACGTAAAGTATTTAAATGGTTCGCATGCACAATTTACCAGAATATAACTTACTTAACGTTCTGCATTCAGCTATATTATATTGACTTATATCGAGCGAATTGTTCCTTTCGCACTTAAGAATTTTTTGAAACATCTATTGCCTGTATCATTATATTAACTTATTTCAACCATGTCAGATCTCAATAGAAGCATATGGGAAAAGTTATTTTACAAATACTGGTAGTTGATTTAAAGGTATTTTTTGTAGCTAATAGCTCTAATAACGCCCATTTTTTTAAAACAGCTGAAATGGAGTGGATTGAGAACATCCTAGACATCTTTATTTTTTAACAGAAATCTTTAAATCGATTGACTAATTCATGAATTTTTATGTTTCGACATTCGAGAATATTGATTCGGCAACCGAATTTAATAAACAATTTCCGATATACAATCGCCTTTTAATTATTATTTACTTTGTCCAGAAATCACTATCGAAAATAACACTTACGATAGTTCATCTGGAAATGCTTTTTAAGAACACGTGTAACAATGTATTACACAACCAAGTGATCATTTGTAATTTTTTATTTTAAGAATCCGTAAAATTACCACCAATTCTATCGAAAAAAGATGAATAAATTAACCATATTTAGTTCGAAAATCCACAACGGTATATGAGAACGAGTTTCGTCATTTTTTCCTATCTAAAGTGAAATCTCTTCAATCATACACTCCAAAAGGATGACAGGTATTGACGTATCTATTAAGGCAGTAAATGTAACATCCTTCATCTCCTACAAGACATATCTTGTTTCGCTTGTTTATGATCAATCATTCCTTGCACATGAACTAACCATCGCAGTCTCTAAATATTGATTGATTAAACTATACCGGTACCCCTATACATTCTGAACAATCACCTCCAGTCAGAAAAACGAGTCTGAAAACATTTTCTCCTCTCGAAAAATAGTAGTCACTCATCGCATCAATCACGGTAAAACTGACACACTTGATATTTCTAACAAAATTTTCTTGCCATATCCACAAATGATTATTTTGTAAAATTCTTCTAAATAAATGTATAATGATTCTGTTACAATACAACACTTCACGTGTTTATTCTATTTTGCTGAGAGAAGTGTGTCTTAACCAGAATTTTACAGTTATTACAGCAGAGCGCTATTAATTTTAATTGAAAATTTTACTTGATATATGTACATCTGGTCTGATTGAGAATAACAGGACTGTGGAGTCGGAATCTTAGTCGTAAAAAACAGAAGACTTCGATTACTTATTTTTAAAATAAAACAAAATGCATTACGGGTTCTATGGTTCGGATTCTATGGTCGGGTCCTATGGCGCAGCGTCTGGCGTTGTGGGCTTCCGTGCCAGATCTCACAGGTCCGAGCACTAGTACGAACAGCATTTTTTGATAAATTTATTAATTTATGCTCGAAGCCATATATGTTTGTGATTTCTAAAAATTCCCTCCCACTCTTTCGATCCTTTAATAACTGGGTGTAGCGGAAGCAACTAGTTAACCACTAATCCTGTCCAAGACTTATATTTCTATTCCTATTACTACACTTTGAAAAATACAAGTTGAGCGACTGAGTAACAAACAGCTCTCGTAGAAAAAACTTATGTTAATATAATTCTATTAGGAGGCCATACGTTCCACATTGGGAGCTGACATGGATTTAAAAAATGCATTTCAGTAAATATTAAAAAATACGAAAAGAGAGAGAGAGTTAATATTAAATTATATAATCTTTTTTAAATTAGACTTGCAGTTGAAGTAGGACCATTGTAGACTGTATTTGGAGTTGGAGTCGCAGGTTTTTTTACGACTTCACAGCCTTGAATAATAACATTTTACCGTTTGTATACTGCAAGAAAACGTTAAGTCAAAAAACTGTTAGATATGTTGAGATAATCGACTTATTCGATTATAGTGAAGCGAAATGAAATGTAGCGTGGCCGTAGGCATTAAATTTGTACTTTAAAATATGCTTTTATATTCTGCCGAGTTATCAACGTGTATGGACTTTCCTTCTTCTTTGTTGTGCGGTCAATGACTCGAATCCCCAAATGGACACTTTCATTTTTTTTATTATTATTCATATATTTCTAATATTTTCATCCCACCCACTGAAAACGCAAGTTTGAATCGAGGCACAGAAAAAGCAATTACCATTTAGTGATTCTTTAGCCCTGTCCTACTATTCTTTCCCGTTTTTAAGAAGAAGAAAAAATATGCTGGCCTTTAACCAGTTTTTGTAAAGGGACTGGCTCCAGTTGAATTGTGAGACTCTACTTTGTGAGTCAACATTTTGGGATGACAAAAAACGTAAAACTAATTTTGCAATTGAATATTGATATCAATTTTGTAATTGAACGGTATATTGAATAAATAAAAAAAAACTTAAAATGATAGTTGTTAGGTTTGAGTTATTAAAAAGCATCTTTTATGACAAAAGACAGCAAGTAAAGACTGTCATTGCGTTCATAATGATTATAAAGAAAAGCATAATTTTCCTGTAAATTTCACTAGTAGTAGCACGAGTCCCTTGTTAAATTTTACATAGGCTGGCAAGCCCCTTGTTAATTTAAGAGAAGACGATATTCTTAGATCAAATTAGTATATATAACTGCAATTTCTTTCTTATATATTATCTAAGACAGTTTCAATATACACAGTAGTACGTTTTTGGCCATTTACATTGATAAGTTTAAGATAAATTGTATATTTTTACATATTATAAGTTCAAAACTACCTATTGATTTTTTAAGTATTGCATATAATTGCATAGGAGTGATAAAAAAATCACTCCTTCCCCAGAACATCGAGAATTATTTTGATATTAAGTGAGCTCTTTGCTAACGTATTGTCTACCCACCACTCCTAGTAGTATTAATCGCCAAACAGAAGTTAGACCAGTTATTTTTATTATGTTTTTTAACTGTGTGTGTTAAAATATTTGAAATAGCCGTATTCTATTTGAAATCAATGACATCAATTTAGAGCAATCTAAAATCGATTTGTTTCTAATACAGTAAAGTTTGTTTTGACCCCACATTCAATAATATTATTATTTACCTTGGCTTTATTTCGGCTGATTGGATCGCACACAAAAGTATACTCTTTTTAAAATAGCATAAGTTGTTTTATCGCGTGTCTTGGCTTATTTTAAAGGTAATATTGTACTATTGTATACGTGTTTTACAGTAATTTATTCAATACTATTTTCTCGTTTTCTAATATGGTTTCCCCGTGAAAATTCGAGTGAGGTCATTTGCCGAGAATGAAAAACTTAACAGTATGAAAGCTTTTATTAAATTAATGAACATGTTTTATGAATCAGCGCAATAAAATTGTTATTATCTACCTACACGAAAGGGGTAGTTTTAGAGCAAGATAATGCACGTGGCTAATTCTACTCTACGAAAGACAAACGAATCGATTCCCCATTCTTAATATTGGAAATCAGATGTGTTGATCGTTTATTTAACAGCAACAAATATGTAGTCGAAAATATAATCATTGTGTTTCTAAATAAGAAATTAAAAAACTGTATGATTATATTAAATATATCGGTATATTAATTTTATGCGGGTATTTAATGACGATTTCTTAGTTTTATAGAACCAGCGATGGGCTGCCAATAAGTTAACAAGGAGCTCGCCTAATCCCAAAGCAATTCTCGGTGTTCAAAGGAGTGAATTTTTTTTATCACTTCTATGTATTTATATGCCATACTTAAATAATCAATCGATTGTTACTTAGCACACTTATGTATAATATATAACAATATTAAATTTACCGTAAACTTATCAATCCAAATGGTCAAAAATGTACTACTGTGTATATATATTAAAGCTGTCGTAGATAATATATACATCATAAATTGCAGTTATATACTAATTTGATCTGAGAATATTTTTTCTCTTTAATTAACAAGAGGCTCGCCGGCCTTAGTATAATTTAACAAGGGGCTTGCGAGAGCCCTTTCGAGCCCATCCCTGCATAGAACAATAAGTCAAAAGTTTTGAGCAATATTACTCATTATATTCGAATACACTTCTATAGCTCAACTACTACAAAAGAACAACTAGAAAAAAAACACTAATTTTCTCTCGGTGGAAAAATGCTTGTAGCAAGCAAGAGGTCATCTCACCATAAGTTTCGGCTACTTTGTATCTATTTGAAAAAGTCCATTACATTTCTAAATGACTTGTTATATCATCTCAATGAATATATGTATCAAATTTGAGGAACAGCGTAATTATCGTATTTAAAATTTCATAGAATATGAAGTTTATATTTATATAAACAAAGTATTGAATATGTTTCCAATCTAGAGCATGATAATATAGAGTATGCAAAACTAATTTGTAAATACACGATATCAAATTCTATGCAGTATTAATTACATTTTCATAATTAAAATGGGTGGAAATGTTTGTAAAGCCGTTGAAAAAATGTAAGTAGACGAAATATTAGACCGAATTTGTAAGATTGCCAATGTAGAGAAGTTGAAACAGGCTTATTAAAATGCTAGACACCTCAACACATTTGACATTTCATTTTGACGAATAGTTTTTTTCTTAGTAAGTAAAATGACAGCGGCCTATTATGCGTATAGAATTTTTTATATTGTAATATATTTTGTTTGTAAATTAGTTACATTACTGCGTTTACGCAGAAATGTAATTTAACTATTTTATATATATTATTTTTAACGACACTCACTTATAGTGTTTGGTCTCCTTAGTCAAGTGGTATTGCTGTAACAATTTAAGTCAACTTAATTACGAGAATCGGAATTGCTAAATATACTTACACCTCCTCCAAGTCCTCGACTTACGCGTTTCGGACTTTTTCAAGAGTTTAGCAAATATCATAAAAGATGACGGTTATCTGCCACAACAAATTGTTAACGTAGACGAAACGGGATTATTTTGGAAAAAATGCCAGATCGTTCATATATATCCCAACTAGAAAAATCTATGCTAGGTTTTAAGATGTGTAAAGATAGACTTACACTTTTACTTGGTGGAAATTCAACGGGGGATTGTAAAATGAAGCCACTCTTAATTTACCACAGCGAAAACCCAAGGGCCTTGAAAAATATAATAATACCTTCATAGTACGGACAGTATTCCAAGATGATTCCGCTTTTTGTCATCGTGCAAAATCTATCACTTCATGATTATTATTTCTGGCCTTCAAACAATTTATTTTACTAATAAATGTGGTATTTATATTTCTATCTGTTATTTGGGCGACAAATCACCAAGAATTTTGGCACAAAGAGCTTTTTATGGCCAGGTAACAGCCTTGATCTCAACATCATTGAGAATTTCTTGACGATAATGGGCAACGAAATTGCAGATCTTAAGCCCAAAACAATAAATGAATTGAAAAAAGCTATTTAAAGTTTTAAGAATATCCAAAAAAAGGTAAATTATTTTTTAAAAAAGTTTAATTCCGAGTCATGGCGAATAACCACCAATTTTATATTTATTGGAATAAAAATCATTAAAAAACATGGATTTTTTAAAGAATGCATTTTAAGACTCCCTGGATGCTCAAATATATCAATAATTAACAATTGATAAAAAAAAAATATCGCATATTTAATGAATACAAAAATTTGTTAATTCTGCTACCTGGGCTATCATTGGTTCATTGTTGGCTGTTAAAAATTGTGTCAAAGGTAAAACTATTTCTATTTGAGATGTGGATACATGCTTAGACATATTTTTAATGATATTTATAAAGATATAATTCATTTGTGTTCTTTAAAGACATTTTAAAATACAAAACTGACGTCTTTTTTCGTACGGTACGCGAAACATTCTATTATGTTTTCAACTATCATTTAAAACTGATACATATCATTTAAAATTTCTCAAATTTAAGGTTTGTTCGACTTACGCGAAAACCTTCGGAACGAATTAATCGCGTAAGTCAAGGGCTTACTGTTTATATGCAAGAGCAAGGATTTTGTTGGTTTTTCATTCCACTTTTTAAATGGGGTATTCCACTAGAACATAATGTTTCTGCAATTAAAACTGTCATTAACAGCAATTGATCGCCGTTGTTGAATTACTTATTCATAATTTATAAATTATTTTCAATGTCAATTGTTTATTATACATTTTTATTTCAAACTGTTAAATTATATTTCTTATCAATTGATAATGCTCGTCATGAGCAAAACTGGCTCTGATCTTGGTAAATAAAAGTGGAAATAAATACCAAGGAATGCATTTTTAGTATGCTTGTTTTTTATGTCAATGATCGCCGAAAAATACAATTTATTTAACATTGTAGAAGGTTGACAAATTATAAATTTAAAACTTTTACAATGGAGAAAAAAAAATAGTATAATTTAATATTAAACGCAGTAAAAAAATAAGTGACAAGGAAGTCAACTGAGTAAGCTCCGACGAACTCTACTTTAATACATAAAAAATAGTATTCGTCGGAACTCACCCACGTCTACGTGGAATATGTCGACATCCGAAGCAATATTGTTGAACACCGTTAAAGCTCTCCCCAGTGGCATCCCCATTGGCAGGCTGGTTCTACACCTTGGGAGAACAAACAATTCATGTCCACGATTTCTCAAAAAATAATCAGGAACATTTAGATTCACATTCTCAAGAATGGTGGAATTCTCATTTTGGCCTCGTATAAGTCGATAACAATAACATTCATAATATAAGTTTCTTATTCTTCAATGGATATTTAACGTTGTTTTTGGCCTTACACTTTTTAAAATGGAGCATATGTGTTTTCCCTTACTTCTATCTTTACTTCTTTTATTCTTAATAGAGTTTGTACTGCTTAAATCTAGTATCCGTTAAAAATCTTCTGTATCATGCTCCGTAAGGAGTCCATATTATTACGGTCTACTCTGGGAACGAATACTGCTATAAATATATGAATTTATTATGATATATTTCATGAGAAATAAAGATATTTTTATGATAAATGGAAGGTTTACGATAAAATTATTTTACAACAATTATGTATAAAGTAATTTTTCACATGACCCGATTCCAAAGAAAGCAAACATATTTTTTTGAACCCATGTAACTTGTAAATTCTAAGCTGTGAACCAGTAAAAAATAAAACTTAATAATTTTGTTCCAATGTAATAGATATCAGCAAAATGTGTATTATGCCATACGAGTAATTCAATACGCAAATTTTGTAAATATCCATCCTGTAAAATTAAATCATTCCTCGAACTAAGGTTTGCTGTTTTAACCAAATTGGTTTAGTTATTCATTAATGTTGCAAATCTATGGGGGAATCTGCGCAAAAAATTACAAACTCTCAGAAAGCTTCCCCAATAAAATGTTTTAATTTAAAAGTCGGCCCTAAGAATGTTCGCAGAATCCCTTGTTTGTTTTATTTAAAGGAAAGATTCATCTCTATGCAGATGTTAAAAAGATTAATAAATTTCCACAGAACTGCAAAATTATTCACGAAATATTTTAATAAAAATCTTTTTATTATAGCGGGATTTTTTGACAAAATCTGCTATAATATTTACACGCAATTTCATATTAAACAACATGTTTATGTTAATATACTACATACATCTTTATTTGTTTTGAATATAAGCGAGTTGATAATTATAAGCTTTATTTAGTACTTTGAAGTCTTAGAAAACGAAAATTTAAATATATATTTTTAAAAGTAAAACAAAACACATTCAAGTTTTTTAATATTATCGTTTCGCCTGATCAATATATTATGTAACTACTGAAAATGATCCTTTACAATGAATGACTTACAATGAACACACCTATTATCTTCTATCATTAATTATACGAGCAAACATACGTAACACTATCTTCGTAAAACATAAAATATATATTATGTAGATAAGCAATTAAAGCAAACGGTTTTTAAATGGATATTTATGGGTTTTAAACATATCGTAGAAAATCTAATCAATCAACTAGAAGAACAGTGTCAATTTGTAATCATTTAAATTTAAATAATGACTACTTCTACACTAATGCAAGTTTTCTTACAATCGAAAGTATCACATGTTTCACACTTATTCTATTCTCAATGACTTTAAATAAATTGTGTTTTAGTATAAGTTTATCAAAAATTGTATCGTTACATGTGTACTATGACTATTTCAACCGTTTACCTTACTACGAAGAATATTCAAATAGCAGTATAATTTGGATAAGATGTTTATTTTTAGTTGAGAGTATTTATTATGTGTCTTTTTTTAATGATAACTGATTTAGTTTGGCTTATTTTGATCTAAAACTTATTACTAACCCGGATACCGTGTCTCAATTAAAACGGCAAGATCTTTGTTTCAACTCATTTTGCTAGAAGCCTTAAGGACGGCGTAATACTGAAAAATCAAGTCTAGCTCGCTTAATCTATTATTAAACAAAACATAACGCTATAATAAATTATAAACATCTTCTCTGAGACAGTAACTATGTATAATCAGTGGCGGATTAACCTTTAAGCGAAAGAGGTGCGCGATTAGGGCTTCCGAATCTTAGAAGCTTCAAAAATAGCTTTTGTTAATTTTTTAATATACCTATATTTATCATTTTACATGAAATTTTCTAATGTTTTTATTTTTTCCAAAAAAACAGGGCCTCCAAATTTTATTGCGCCTGTGGCCTCACATATGCTTAATCCGTCACTAACTTTAATCACTCCAATGCATCGATAAAAAAATGTAACAGTATTAAAGAGCTATTTTACATATCTATCTTTATCAGTAAAGCAAAATCGAATGGAATATTTCTGCTATTGAATTGGTTGAAGGGAAAAATTGGAAAATTCGATGTGAAGGCCGTCTCATCAGAAAATCACAACAAAATGAATAAAAGATAGAAGTGTTATGAATTATTTAACGCTTGCTCTCAAAGTAGAATCGTAAGCACATAATATGTAAGAGAAAACATATTTTATATGTCAAAAGGGTGTGACACAAATATTTAATTCACAAAATATGTACCTTCGCACATGTAAATATATGCTTGGTCCATCTGCCGTACTAACTAAAATAATAACAGTCAGTGCTCAATAAAAATTCAGCATTAAAAAATCAAAACATTTATGTACTGACATATATATTTTTTCTTAAATCCATGTCCGCTCCCAATGTGGAGCATATGGCCTCCTAATAGAGGCATTTAAACAGTATTTTTTATACGAGAACTTTTTGTTACTCAGTCGCTCAACCTCACTTTTTTAAAAGTGAGTAGTAGGGAAAGAAGGATAAAGCTAGAACAGGACTAGTGGTTGGCTAATCACTATTACTATACCCAATTATTAAAGGATCAGAAGGATGGGAGGAGAGGAAATTATGTGAATTGACATCACAAGCACCCAGTCTTCGATCACATCTTTGAATTGAATAACTCTCAAATTCACTGTGATCTGACCGGGAATCGAACCCAGACCTGCGTGATCGGTAGAGCAAGCTCTAACCAACTGGGCTACAGCAGGCGAAAAAAAATATAATTGATATTTTTTTATATAACCAAGTCCACTTCCGATGCGGAGCATATCTATTATCGACTCATAGTCGGCAAAATAGCTTATGCGACACAATTCGGTAAATTGCGTTTCAAGCCAATAATTGTTCAATATTGCCTAATGCGTCAGTGACAAAAAAAATAGAGCGTTACCTCATTCGTCTGATCTTTTTTAGGGGCTGTGCATTTTAGTGCTTTGACTTGTTATCATTTGTTACACGTAAACTTTGATTGAGAAACGCTGATCTAGAGAACTGAAAGCAGTCAGACAATTTTATTATAATATCAGGATAAGCATTGACCCTATTATCTAATCGCATTTACAAAATTACTTTTTTAAACTTAATTTTAAAAAAGCCTTCTACTGTAAAATTTATCAATTTTCAGTTACGATTTTATAACTATTACGGGTCGATATGGAATCCTACTTGAGTTTATCTCAGAAGAGTTTCTAAATAAACTGATTTTTACTCAGTTGCTCACCATCTCAAAGAGAGTAGTGATATAAGGATAGAGCTAGGACAGAGCTAGTGGTTAGCTAATCTCTCTCGATTGACTTTCTTTTAAGGATAAGATGTTTGGGAGGGGAAATTCAGATATCACATACATCTATGCCTTCAAATAGAAATCTATAAATCGATTGAAAAATCATTCAATAGATACTCTTCAAACTGGGATTCGAACCCGTGAACTTCGTATTCTAACCCAACAACGTTGACCACTTGACCACTCAGTCGGTATAATATATACGCAATAAAATGTCCTCGTTGAAGAATATTATTTCAATTGTTTATATGGAGTGTTTTAACAGTAGATTTTTTATAAAGCATTATGTTATTCTAGGAGTCTCTAATTTGAATCGAGAGGGGAATCTGAACATCATTGTTAGTTTTATCTGGCTTACTTACAAACCCTTGCTAGTTTTACATTCACTTATTTATTATTATTACCTTAATCACCAATTGCATGTACAGAAATTTGAACAGAGTATCTTTTGACTTTAAATGTATTTAATTAGATAGTTTTTTTTACGTATTTAAGAATTTTGACTTTATAAAATAGTCGTTTTCATCTATTGAACTGTATCATTTAGTATTCTGGTGCAAAAAAGTCAAAGAAAATGTTAAAACTTATATCTAAAAACAAATCAAGGTCGATTCTTTTTCATAAATATATTCTGTTTTTTTAGATTGACACTCCATCTATAATTTGATGTTAGATTAAATTAAATTCATATTTTTTCTAGAATGGACAAAACTGAGCATCTAGTATAAATTTATTTTATAGGAATTCATTAATATTTTTGTCCAATTCTAGTTATATCTCAGTCACTTAAAGGCACATAATAAATAAGTGTTAGGACTAATTTTTCATTAAGTTATTATTTTTATTTTATGTTTTATATTGCTTATATATCAGTTGACAATATCAAAAATATTTCAAAAGGATAGGGGCTTTCCATTTCTCAGTCACGACATTTTCCATCCCTGGCCCAAACTTATCTCTGTCAGAGGCAATGTAATTTTCGTAAGCTATTAAAACACAAAGGGGCGAATGTTAGATATAGTAGCTCCATATATATTCCATCTCAAAATAGTGCATATTTTATATAATTAATCTTCTTATGAAGAGCAGAATCATCATCGTGGCAAAACACAAATCTGTTAATCCTCGTTTCAAATTAATTGCAATTTCAAAATTCATAAAGTTACTGTTGATTTATATTAAATAAATTCAAAAATTCAGAGTTGACATAAGCTAACTAAATTGTGAGCGGTTTCATTATTTAATTATTACTTTATTGGTGAATTCGATAAGACCCGTCCCAAAGGCTTAAATAAAGTTCTGGGGATGTTAATTTACTTGCGAAATTTTCTCGGCTAATCGTCTGAAATGATAAAGTTGGTTTCACTATAAAGCCTCGGCCTGGTTTCTTTCAGTCGTGGCGGCTTAAGCTAAAATATAACGACAACATTTCCGTGTTATTTCCATCACAACCGTCGTGGAATAATAAAACGAAATTTATTGCACTTTATCCGGAATTTATTTATAAGAGCTTTGCTGAAAAAATAAGCGAATTTCTTTCTACGAGCGAATTTTGTACTTTATATGTAGCAATACTACCTCAAATATGAGATTCTTAGTATGTACTTAAAAACGAATAAAAGGCATCAGTGATATAAATTTGTTTTATTGCCACGGTAAAAAAACACATCATGAAGATTTGACTTTAAGACTAAGTAAGGACTTTTAAATACAATAAACTAGTTTGGAATGAAATAAAATACACTTTTTCATGAATGATACACACACCAAGACATCAACTAGGACCGGTTACGTTTACCTAATACTCAATCTGTATCGTTTATAACACTAGATGTAGTGAATATGTAATTTAAAGGTTTCTTAATACTATAGTATTTCTCATCATCTCGTTAGTTTTGAGACGTTGCATAAGACAAGCCTGAAATAAGTTGTCTGCCTCTATCTTTTTCTGTACTAAAAACTTTCAAAGACACGTATGTAATAATTTATGTAAATAGGAGTCCTTTGAGTGATATCATTCTTACCCATTGCGATTCAAACTAGGCCATGTTGGAAATTTTCACCTCTTCCTTTTCACCTTTCACCTTCAGCTCTTGTAGAATTGTGTCTCAAAATATTTACCCCTAACTATTTAACTACTCTCCTCATGAAAATGATGTTTTGATGTTTTCACAAATAAACGAAATATCTCGTATACAAAACGGTGAATGTATTTATTTTTAATATTTTTATTCAGCCTCCTAATAATCGATACAATTTTTTTTCAGAAATACGAAGTCGAATTTCTTCTTCAGCAACAATGGTTCGATCCTCGATTACGGTATTCGAATCAATCAAAGTACGAATTTCTGAATGCGATCCACCACCACGAAGATATCTGGCTTCCTGACACTTACTTCATCATGCACGGTGATTTTAAAGATCCGATCATACCGATGCATTTTGCTCTCAGGATCTACAGAAACGGCACCATCAACTACCTGATGAGAAGACATCTAATTCTATCATGTCAAGGAAGTCTAAATATATTTCCATTCGACGATCCTTTATGCGCCTTTGCACTTGAAAGTAGTGAGTATTTTATTTTTTTCTTAATATATCAGATAAACTTTTTTTCAATCACACGTTATCTCAATAAAATGAATATCACTTAAAGAACCAAATGAAAAAAAATGTTTTAATACTTACTTGATGGAAGGTAAAAACCCAGGAGGTACATTTAAAAAAAACATGTTTTTCACTTGGTTCCTAAGCCACAGCAACAAATCTAAAGTATTTTTAGCATCGTATGCTAAGTGATGTTATGAACTCTTAATGGAGCATCTGACAAAAGTTGTTTTACGAAAATGATTTTCATTTAGGCATGTTTGGGATAAAAACGAATACATGGAGTAAGCTATACTCTCTTCTAACGACCGATATTTTAGTTCGGTGAGTGAGATAGATGAGAAGATCATGAACATTTATATTTCTGAATCCAATTTGATTTATCATTTTACACTTAACGCCAATGCGATAAAATTGTTTGATATTGTGAATTTAAATCAAACCATTAGTAATATTTATCCATATCGCCAGTTTTAAATTTAATGATAAATAAATTTATTTAGTATAATTACACGATACAGTTATTTATCGAGTGTCACTTCAAGTTCATCCGTGCACTTGAACGCCTGAAATTGCCGAAAGGCAAAATCCGTGTCATTAGAGACAAAACGTGTGGTAGTGTTCAAAATTCAAATTTAAAAAACTATTCAAATTTTATTATTGAAATTTACCATGCACCCTAAGTCAAAATCTTAAATTATAAAAAACTTATATTTAGGCCAGATTTTGCGCCATTTTTCTCATTTTCTTCAACTAAGCAAGCGATATAAATCTCTGTGAAAATTGTAACTTTCCAATTAATATACGGATTATGGATACGTGATTCTGTTACGTTTCAACGATAAAAAAGATGGAGCTATAAGTGAGAATCATTCCAAATGTTGATAATTTTTACTCGATTGTTCAAATATATTGGGCTTTTGTCCTACTTGGTTCTGCGAGTTCAATGGTTAATTTTCAAGGGGAACGAAAACGTTTGTAATTTAATTTTTGAATTGATGTACCTACAGATTAGCCACAAGATTTTGATTTCTAGCTTGTTTTCAACCTTATCCATATCATATTCTGAATTGAGAAGTAGAGGCAGTAACGATGTAGAAACTTGTCTTTCCCAACCCATTCTCCCTCTTACACTCACGAAAACTAGCTTCGGGTACCTTCTCTGGAAAAAGTGTTTATGAGATATCTATTCAGCCAGTTTTCGTAATAACTAGGCGATGCGAGAGCAATTAGTAAACCACTAGTCCTGTCCTAGCTTTATCCTTCTATCCCTACTACATTTTAGCGACTGAGTAACAAACATTACTTTTAGAAAAAGTCCTGTTGAGATACCTCCATTAGGAGGTCATATGCTTCACATTGGGAGCGGACATGAATAAAAAAAAAACTGAAAATATGCTCTATTGGGTGTTTATATGCTTCATATTAAAAGTGAACATGACTTGAAAACATTCAAGTGCTTTATTTGTTGAAAATGTTAATAATCTTTAAAACATCAAAACTCCAACTCAAAACATTTTTTTTTTTTAGAATTATTTTTATTTTGTACACTTCCATTAAATTCTTGGTCGTGTTCAACCAAGAATTTAATGGAAGTGTACAAAATAAAAATAATTCTAAATTATTATTAAATTTCCATCAAGCACCTTCAGATGAAATTTTAAATTAAAATTGTTTTTATTTGAAATTGTCTTCAACTTACGCTGAGAAAAGTATTAAATTAAAGGCTTGCAATTATTTTTACCGAATTTTAAGGGGTTTCTTATCTTTTCAATCGCTAAAACTTGGACCTAATCTCCTATAACTCTTCCGGTCTTTTGAAATTATCACGAACAACTCTCTTGCCACCGTAAAATCTTTAATATCCTTAGGACATCCGTCTTCTTTCACAACACTTTTTCATTTTTAGTTGTTAAAAACAATTGTAGGCTTGACCTATCAAAAATCCAGTTGCTAATTAACTTACTTTTATAGTATTAATGTGATTTCAAATTATATTTCATTCCAAGTATAAACACAGAAAACATAAACAAAATTTACAATTTAAGTGAAGTTAGCCAACTAGTAAAATAGTTTTAAAAAAATCTTGGACTCCTAAGTACTTATAAATATCACGTCTTTACTTGGTACTTTGGTGAATTTCATATTTTTATTCTACGGATATAACACTATTTCAACGTGTATTAACTGAGCTTACTTCACTATCACTTGGCTCACTTCACCTCTAATGTACCCTTTTTTCTCCTTATTGTCTAACTCAGGATTAGGGTCACTGGTGTTCCGCGGAGCCAGAGTGGAAAAATGGAATAGTTTTATTGTTTTATACGCTGCAACACAGTTTTTAAGAAAATTAAAAATTCAGCTAAGTGTTCCGTTAAATTTTCCGGACTTGCAAAGTTTTATATTCCAGAAAATGTTTGGGAAACCCTGGTTTAACTCTTTGACAAAGTCTTTTAACTCAATGCTTGTTTTAATTACAGTTTCTTACGAACAACCTGCCATAACGTACGTTTGGAAGAACGACGAGGACACACTTCGAAAATCGCCATCACTAACAACTCTAAATGCGTATCTCATACAAAACCAAACGACCGTATGTCCTATAAAAGCCAGCTGGAGAGGTAAGCCACTAAAATATTAACATATTACAAACATAAATTCTTTTCAGGGTACTCCAAAATCACCGGGAATATTAAACTAACATTGCAGCATGCTAAAATCAAATACAAACTTTGTGTTGTTTTCGCTAGACATCAGATTCTAGAATTCCTCCTCGCTGTCAAACTTTTCCAACTGTTATCAAGAAACACAGGGTCGTAACTAGGGCATAGCAAAATATGCATTTACACGGAGCGCTATTTTATTATGGAAAATGGGTGAAGTTTTTTCCCGGAATCGCCCCATAGCGCATGTGTTTCTAAAACTAGCGAGTAAAAATAACAAAAGCAAATATAACTGCCTAGGCTCTAGGCAAATAATTTGTCTCTGCAAAGCTACCATCATCTTTACAATGAATTTTTCGACAATGTTGTAGAGATACAAAAAAAAAAATTTAGTCTAATATTGATAATAACTTTTGATTTAACAACAAAGCTGTTTTGTACAATGATATAATATTTACAAATTTCCATAAAAATTTATGCATTCAATTTTTTTTAAAATATCACGAAGCAATTTTACTCCACGTGATGCATTTATACAACTATTTTTAAACAGAGACATTCATGATAAACTTCGTGGGGTCTTCGTAAACGATAGAAAAAAATGTATTTAAAACTACACAAATAACTGGTAATTAGTAATGCAGTGACAAAATTTAGCACAAATTAAGTGAGTCGCATTCTGGGAACAAACATTTCACAACTATTTAATTAATTCAAATTTCTTATATTTTTTGTTTTTTTAGTTTACACCGACGCTGCTCAACTTGTCAATGAAGATGTGTTTTTTGGTAGATCCTTTTTTCCTTCAATCTGACGTACTTATAATTATGATAACACTCCTGCCTGTTAAGCAAATTACCCACCATCATCAATTGGTACTCCAAGAAATTAAATACAAACGATGTTATGGATTGCCTTGTAATAATGCCCAAGACACAAAGATGCCTTTTTAGGATAAAAAGTGATGACGATTGTAAAGGACTTCAGCCACATACAAATTTTCACATATTTCAGTAAAATTTTCAGTCACTGAAAAGCTTTTTTAAAATTTGTACTTGAAAGCAGGACAGGATTTGCGTTTTTTTCTGTGCTATTTTTTTATATAATACATCTTACCATTACCAATTATGCGTCTTAAATATAAGTTAAAAACACTCAGGCAAGCAAATTCGGTCCTGTTTTTTTTTAAATAAAAATTAATGCGAAACACGGATTCATAGCTTTTCATATTCGTTTATAATGTTCTTAGCATCAAAAATTTGTTATCTTTATTTTCAACATAATGATATAAGTTCTATACATATTAAAAAGCTGTCAGATATATTTAGTTCATTTAGTAAGATTGTGAAAATTGGCAGGTTTCGAATATTGGAAATTGTTGTGACAATAATTTTAGTTCGACTTCGTAGAGTCTAAAATCTTGGGAGCGAAATTGATAATTTATTTTAGGAATCATTATCGAATAATTATTTAATTATAAAATAATAGCAGTACGTCATATCTGTAATATCTGTAAAATCAAACACACATTCTATAGCCGATAAAAACATTGATCGGAGTTTTCGATTGCCCTTTTTCCTCTTACAATCCTGATCTACAAAAAACGTAGTTCAAATATTAAAAAAATGGTTGAGCAGCCATGGTAAACACGAACATTACAGGAGATTAAATCATTTTTTAATAATGTGATCTCGTTTTACATGTTATCTTATATGTAATAAGTATTTTAGAAAAATAGTCCATGATATATTTTTGTAAAAAAAAATAAGGGGAACTAGTTTCGACCCTGTATGTAGCTGTAGTTTTTCCCCTAAGGACTATGTGTCCCATATCCCAAGATTAAATGTTACAAGACTTGATGGCGTGGTATATCCCCTTGGTGATCGGGCACAATCTAATTCACGAATTTCCAAGCTAAAGTTTTATTTTTTAACACTTAGTAGGTAAACTTTTCTCGAAAAGGAAAATAAATCAACAGCATTGAAACGCATGAGTTGTCGAAGGATAAATAATTCACATATCTCTTTAAATTAATAAAAATAAGTCATTTTAATTAAGCCTGTAATTTTACACTACCTGATAATGACGTAACCCACAAGTTTTTGAAAAACTTATTTACAGCGATATGTGAATTTATTTTGAAACGCACAAATATTGTATCAGATAATACCACCACTATAATATTAAATTAGTCGTATAATTTAGTTAAATAACAACCAAAATTGCAGATTTTATAATTTATTAATATCAATGGCTTACAGATTTTTCTTTTCCAAACTAAATTTACAGACAAAAATAGTTTTATTTATCACAATTTATTTATTAAGTAGTTCATTAAAAATAGAAATCGATATATTCTATCAATTTTATTAAATAGTGAGGCTGTTTATTGAGGAGACTTTGGTATTCATACATGTTTTATTTGAATAAATTGTATATTTTTAATTCGCCACGTCAATTTTAACACTATTATGAAACAAATTTTCCCAATCAAAACTAACTAACAGGAAACTACAGCTGTTTGAAAGTGGACCTCATCTTCACGAGGGATAGAGCCTTTTACTTCACGACGGTGTTCATTCCTGGAATCATCCTGGTGACTTCGTCGTTTATCACTTTCTGGCTAGAGTGGAACGCAGTCCCGGCCAGGTCTATGATAGGTAACCCAACCCCAACAGCCCGCAAGCCACCATATTTGCCTGAATGCCTCCGAATTTTGCTTTCCATCTAATTAGACATAAGGGTAGATTATAATCATAGGTATTGGTCGCTGACGACACGCTGGAGACTGATATTTTCATTTTTTATGCTCATTTTTACTAACTACTGTATGTCATTCGATTAATACTCTTCGGCACCATTGTAATCTAATAATTAATTGTATGTTTCACCATCTACATCCAGGAAAAGTCACTTATAGTTAACATTGTATTAAAATTATAAGAGTAGCGTTATTTCAAATACCAACATTGCAATATATTATATATTTCATACAAAATTGTAAAATAATCAAAATAAGAGCTTAAAGTATTCTTTTGCTTTTAAAACTATTGAATAACAAACCGTATTTTGTTATATTACAGCCATTTGAAAAACAAACACGTCAATGAAAAATTAACAATATTTTTTATACATAAACAATTCGGTACATTTATTAGAATGGTTTTTGATTGGTGACTTTTCTCAGTGTTGATTTTTTTATTTATTTTTTTCGTCACACACTACACACAAAGAAACTAAGTTGTTACCTGCTAATATTATCAACATTATAGTGATAGAATTCAACAATTTAATTCATATTAAATAAAGAACCAAGTAGGATTAATCAAATGATATAGTATCATACTAAAAATAAAATATGATTGAATTTAATAATTATCGTCGCAAAAATCTAAAGAAAAGATTAATATTGACAACGATAAATAAATTTATAATGATTGCTTACAGATCATTTCAACCTGCTTATTCTGTGGAAACGTTAAAGAAGAAGACGACTCTGATTTTCAATTAAAACACCACTCTGATTCTGACTCCGACTCAGAAAAAATGTAAAAAAAAAATCCCGGCTGAAATAATCTTCAATTTTTTCAATCATTTTCCTTTCTTCACGAATATAGTCATTATTTTATTAATTGATACGATGAATAGGTTAATTTTTGAATATATTTAGCTTACTATATGTACTATATGTACTTACGGATTACGATTTTCTACATGAACAAGGAAGTAAATTCCTTATATCGATTTAATAAAGAACTGTTTGTCTGTAATGGGTTTTGACCTCTAATATTTTTCAAGTCAAGTGGCATTCAGCTTCTTTTGACTTTGTATACATAAAGGGTTAAAAAAAGAGTCGCAGTCGGTAGGTAGTTTCACAAAGCTCTGACAAATAATCAAAATTCATCGATGTGAATTTTAATAATTTTGTATCTTAATGTATTTTAAAAAAAAAATCGTCCCTTTTATTACAAGGAACTAATACAGTGAACAATATAAGTTTCTCACAATGCTAAATATTCAAATTCTTATAAACAAGCCTATTTTTGGTTGTTGTATAAGTATGATGTAAATTTTTTACTTCCCTTTTACGAAAAGATATTCTGATTATGAAATTTACGATAGCTAAATAGATGTGGGTAACAACTTTTTTTTTTCGTGTGTCGAAGATATGAGACGAATCTAATTTGTATGTATATATAAAACTATTTTGCTAATCAAACCTTTATAACAATTCTGTAGATACTATTATTCGTAGTTTTTTTGTTCTAATAAGGAATGTCTTAAAGGGGAAACATTTTAACATTATTGCCGCACAAGCATCCTGCCGTCACAGTTTCATTTTTTTTGTTCCATGCTCGCTTCTGTAGGAAATTATAGCTGTCTCAAAGTGGACTTGATCTTTACGAGGGACCGATCATTTTACTTCACAACCGTGTTTATTCCTGGAATCATCCTAGTTACATCGTCTTTCATCACATTTTGGTTGGAATGGAACGCAGTGCCTGCTAGGGTCATGATAGGTACGTGCTAACTCGCATGCGCACATATGTTTATATTTGCCGCAGTTGAGCACACCTGTAAAATGCTTTTTGTGTTTTTGTCTTCTTTTACTAAACATAATATTGTACATTTTATTTACTTAGAAATACCATCCTTGTACCAACCATTCAATTAATAATGACATTAAATAATGCCTTGTTAATCATGCCTCTATATTTTGAGTAAAAGCAATTACATTTTTAGTCACACCTGAATTATTTTTAATATCTTAACACGCGTCAAAATTCGTTTTCAACCGCATTAATTAAATATCTTTAAATGTATTATTTTTTATGATTAAGGGAGATATATTATTTACTGACTATTTTTCAGTCGAACATTAAGAACATATTCAAAATTATTGAACAGATAATTAACACATCTAAAATTGCCATATACAATTATTGTGCTTATCAAAACAGATAGATCAGCAATACACATATAATTTTTCAAACTAAATAACGATAATTTTTTAGTAATGTCAAATATCTTTTACCAATAATTTAAAATATTATCACTACAGCGTAAGATTGAGCTATTAATTAAACACTATGACAAAGTTTATCGGTAATATGGATTTTATAGTACCTTGGCAACACGCGAAAACAAATGTAAATTTATCTTAGTTTCATTTGTTTTTTAAGCCGCCGACGTTGACATAATACAGAAGATTCTGTTTATATTCCAACTTCTGTCTACTTTCATCGTTAATAATAAATTGTGTTTTCTGTTGTTTCTTAATTTCTACATTGATTACGAAGAATGACTCAAGAAATACTTAACATTTTACTGACGTTATATTTTAAATCGTGACCTTCATTATGAATATTCAATAATTTCAACAGAATTTGTTTTTATCTTTTTATATGCTGTGAAAAAATAATGATTTTTAATACGTGCAACTTTAATTGAAGCGTTCAACGATCGAAACAAACAAACACTGAAAGAATGAGTGATTTTTAAGATTAATTAAATGATAATTTCTGAAGGCTCTATGAACATTAGTGTACCAAATATTGATTGTCCCCTGAGGCGTACATAACGCGACATCTACTTAAGGGAAAATTTATCAAAATCAACAGATTACTGTCAACTCAAAAACATGTTAACGTTGACAGATTTTTCGTAGTGTACCTACTAGGGCATCCAATCGCAGACCCTCTCTGTAATCCCGGGATTTCGGCATTGATATTTTTTACAATCTCGGAATTCCGCAATTGAACAAATCGTGTAGAACTTCGGGATTCTTTTTCTCAGCGATTTTGAAATCCTGACAATTTACGGATTTCCTAAAATGAAAAAATATGAGACCCTTTTTTAGCATTCACCGGGATTTTAAAAAAAAAATCTTTTTTGATCTTCCCAGAATTTACAATTCAAAAAACCAATGAATTTACAAAATTCCCAAAATGAAACTACGCGAGACTTTCTTCTTAGTTCTTCCCAGAATTTCCAATTTAAAAACAAATTCGCACTTCTGGTCTTCAATACCGAAATTCGGCGATTAGTTCTATCCACAATCCAGGAATTCCGGGATAAAAAAAATTGGACGTTATCCCGGGATTGGGGCCTTAGTAACAACGTGAATCCGCTGCATCTACAAGAGACAATGTAACACAGCTTAATGTGTCAATTTTTCAAAAGGACGTAAAAAGTTCCCGTCAAAAAGATGTCGCTCTGTAAAGTATTGAAACACGAGAGACTTCTGTACTCATTCGCATCGGGGCATTTTTGCGAAATTTTGCAAAAAATTAGGTACTTTTGAAAAAATAGTATAACTTTAAAACTATTTGACATTCAAAAAAATAATTTGGACACCAGTTGTGCAACACTTTGTTGTATAATACTTTATATATTTTAGCCTGCTTTTATTAGCGATACTCATCTTTTGTATTTTTTAATATAGAAAATCGGGTATTTGACATAGAATTATATATTTCATCGAAAACGTAATAAATAACAAGTCAAATAAACATTTACTCCTGTTTATTTTATTTCAAAACAAAATTAGAAAACATAAAAGCCTATTTTTAGCCTACAATTGCTTATATTTTGGTGGCCTATTTTTTAAAGTTTTATTTTAACTGTCTGCTGATTTTTCATCGCCGAAATCACCGAATAAAAAAAATATTTGTGCATATATTTTAATATTTTATTTTTTAAATGATGCATCAATCATTTGTTACGCCATCTGCATAGAGAATCTAAAACATTTGTCGCATTGGATGTATATATTTCAACGCGTAAGTCAGACCGGCGAAAAGACTCGTATACGAGTCATCCGTAACCAATGTGTTAACTTCTAATTATATTTATATTAAATTCAATACAATTAAAATCTTTAAAATTACTTATATTGCTAACGTGGTCACTACAATCTTAATATTTTCAATTTCATATTGTCCGTGTCGAATGTCAAAAGTATCATTGTAAAAATTGTTAATACCAATATATGCAGTAAAACGCGTTACTTTTGTTTGTTTTTCGATGCCTACATAGTATATATGTATAATCAATCAGAAGAACGTCGGTGTAACGAACGGGCTAGTGTGAGTTAGGGATGTCCGTTAAACGCAAAAGTCAGCTGCATAAAAGTTTTCGATTACATGTTAAATAAATTGTTTTTTGTTTGTTGATATTTTTAAGATATTAATACGAAAATGTCTTTGGTTTAAATTTACAATTTATACATATTTAATGTAGTAAAAAATGCATCTGTTTATTTTAAGTAAATAAATTAAAGTGCTGTGCAGATGTTTGAATGAAGGGCTGGCGTTACATGCGTCAATGCTACGATCTACGATCAGGACGTGATAATCATCCGCATAACATTGTTTACATGCGTTGACACTCTGAATAAATCATGCATTAATAGGATATATACAAAAATGTTCACATTTGGCCAGATATTTTATCCGTTATATATATGTTCTAATGTAATAAAGTTTAAAATACAGACAATATTTTGAACCAATGCCATTTTTATACTCTGTTAAGGTGTAATTAAATTATCATACGTTGTTTCTTGAATTATGTTTACATAAAATATCGACCGTTCATGAATTATTTTTTTTTCATAATTGAAATAATCTAGCATATAATTAAATGTCGTTAGAAACAGTCTAATAACAGAAGGGCCAATTGCAGTTACGTCATCGTTTTTACTGCCCTGTTAAAATGCTTTAATGTTCTTGACGGCAATTTTACCTTTAATTCAAAAGTTTTATGTTGTTTCATGTTTCACGTGACTGTAATTTGCCTAACTATTGATTGTCCATTTGCTTATTTACTTAATAATTCGCATTCTGTATTGCGAGCACAGAAATAAAAAAACGCGTCGAATGCATTATAACAATATGTAAATTTATCACGAACTCAATAGTTAAATAGGCCAGGGACAAATGTTTTTCAATGACGTACTAACATTTCTTTTATTAAATTATTCTGTAATACGTGAAGCATTTCACCTCATCTGTTACGAGCATTTTAATTATACAAAACAAGTTATAGAATCGCATATGAATTTATTGAGCTGACTAATATATTAAGAACAGTCGATTCTTTTCTTATACAGTAAATACGTTTCACAGAATATTGCATTAAATACCGCATAAAATACACTTGACTTACGTAGAATAACCTGAGATGCGTTCCATAAATTTCAAATATCACATTACTCTAAAGCAGTAAATTAAAAAAAAATATAGCCAGAATCGTTAAGAAAGATTTTTTGAAAATTAGAAAAAAATATTTTTGTTTAAAAATTACATTTTTTCCAAAAAAATATCGTTATGATATTACAATACTTAATACCATTTGGTTTGAAATAACATACATCATTAGAGTTCTACAAAAGACAATGGGTTCGTCACAATTAGAATCGGCATTAACTTCACGTTCTGTATTGTTTATTTTTTTTTGTGATTGTAATGGCCATCAATTTTTTCGATGATTTTATTGATTTAATGACTAATTACTTCTTGAGATCACGTTAAAATTTGAAGGATCGTTCATAAATCGTATATGTATTTAATAATCAAATGTTTATTGATTGAATTGGCATTGATTTAGTAGAACTCCATTGTAATAAGGTAAAAAATATTTAAGTTTTTAGTTCTTTTATAGTTTTGTAGAACTAAATACTTTGCTATTTTTTACCGTATTAAACAAAATTTAAAAAAAAAAACAATTTACTGCGTAGTTGGGGGTTTGAAAAAATACGCAAATTGAAAACCTTTTACATTCAAGATTGCTTTAAAACAGAACCGTGTGACAAAAATTTGACAAACTGAAAATAGTGTTAAGCTTTTCAATATTTTGAAATGAATAAAAATACAAGGTTTTTTTACATGGCAACACTACAATAAAGTATCATTGTGAGCGGTGTTTTTTTTTTACAAAATAATAAATCTCCATTTGCATACGAACGGTAAATCATTGCATCAAAATTAATGACAGCGTTATTTTTTCATGCAATCAAAGTTAACACTATTTAGCTTTGATATTAATTACTATTTACCCGAAAATACGCATTATTTTAATTGTACACAGCTAGATTCCGACGTTGATATATGATTGTATCATTATTATTATTTAGGTAATTATGATTAATTGCCTAAATTAACCAATACAAAGTTAATTGTTTTGAAAAAATAAAATATTAACTAAAAAATAAAATATATTTAACGTTGAGTAAAAGAAATATTGAGCCTTCCTTTTTTATATTATAGATCACATACCTATACTATTAATAATTAAAATATACTAAATAAACATATACACAAACACTATATTAAATTGAACTGACAGAATTTGGTAAGTAGCAAGTTATTAGTTCGGAGTATTCAACAAATGAAAATTTTGAGCTTTTAACATAAATAAAAAAATGTAATATAGTCGCCCGCTGTGGTCTAGTTGGTTAGAGCTTGCTTTGCCGACCAGGTGGGTCTGGGTTCGATTTCCGGTAAGGTCAATGTCAAAATTGGATTTTTTTCAATTTTAATTTGAGATCTAAGACATGGGTGTTTGTGAAATCAATTCTCATTGAGTTTATCTCATGTGACTTTCAAAAATTCTCATCGAGTATATCTCGTATGATCTTTCAATTTAAAAATATTTGACGCATTGGCGTAAGCTGTTATGTCAAATATTTTTTTTAATTGAAAATTAAATTTAAAAAAAAAATAGAATTTGGTAAGTAGCAAATTATTAGTTCGGAGTATTCAACAAATGAAAATTTTGAGTTTTTAACATAAATAAAAAAAATTGTAATATTAAAATATAGTTTTATTTATGTCTATCCGACACAAAGAAAATTAGGAATACGCAAACATTAAAATTACCGATAAAAAAAAATGATTAGTAAAATATTTTTTTTATGCACTAAGTGATTTATTTCAGTCAAAGAAATGGTATACAATATACATGAACCTCGTTGTATGCTTACTTATATTTTGAAAATTTTCTAACGCATTTATATCTAACAGTACATAATCGATTTATTCGTTTTTTAATGAAGCGCTTTTCTTCTTATTGATTCCGTATTTCATTAGTTATACTTTTCAAAATTAGATTGAAGTAATATTAAAAAAAAAACAGAGCAGCTTAAGCATGTAAAGTAAATATTAAAAAAATATATTTAATAATGTCCTATATTCATAAGAAAAACGATTTTTTCTAAGTAAATTCATTCCATATAAACCAACTTACAGTGTCCTTTTTCATTTTAGGAGCTCGATACTAATACCCCGTTGTATATTATATTATACCTACATATAACGCTAAAACATTCTTGATATTTTAAAAACATTGAAAAATATATAATATGAATTCAATTTGTTGTACAGGAGTAACTACAATGCTCAATTTCTTCACAACATCGAATGGTTTCCGGTCGACGCTTCCTGTGGTGTCAAACCTGACGGCGATGAACGTGTGGGATGGTGTCTGCATGTGCTTCATCTATGCATCACTCCTCGAGTTCGTCTGCGTAAATTATGTCGGTAGGAAGAGACCACTGCACAATGTCGTCTATAGGCCAGGAGAAAATCCAGTCACTCAAGTAAGGATAATCTATATTCATATCATAGAACTTATATAAATCGAAAAAGTTACAAAGGATTTATAATATTAAAACAAAAGTGTTTGTAAACAACTATCTATAAACAAATCTTTAAACATATGTAAAATGCGATTGTTATATAACAGTGTTTCTTTAAACTATACGATCGTTTTGTGTTATTAATACTAATAATAATCGACGTCGATGTAATTTGAAATATTTTTTACTAATTGGTTTATAAAAATATTATTTAAAATTTTATCATTACGAATTTTTAGCACAGTATAGTGAACAAATTATTCGAACTAGATAAACGTTATGGATACGACATTTTCTGAAAAGGTAGCACAACGTTACATTACCGCAATGCGCAGATTTGTTAATTCTTTTAAGGGAAGGTTTTATCTCTAATAAAAACAATTTATAAAAAAATATATATGAATAACTAAAGGTACTTGACTATACTCCCGTATTATAAACATTTAACAGCTAAAAGATTTTGAAATCGGATTAGCATGAATATTGTAGCAGGCTACGGCTAATAACGATCTACGCATTGGCTTATGTATAAATATGATGCTTTTAAAATTAACAGAATTTTCAATTTTGTTGTAAAAGGTTACTAGTATAATTATTTAAGCATTTTAGATTAAACTGGTTCAGTTTTTGGTAAGCTGCCGTTTGGTTTTATGATAATAAGAAATTTATAAAATTGAGAGCATTAGATGAAAGCAGGTATTGTCAAAAAAAAGCGCACACATTTTTGTGCGTAGTAATTATATGCATCAATATTCTAGTCATAGTTTCGAATCTTTTACTTAACTGTTCTGGCTCATATAAAAAAAAGTAAAACACTATTTACCTAATATAATATTCTTAATGACAGTTTAGATTTTAGTAAAAAAAATACGTAACAAAAAAATATAAATGTAGAATTAAAAGTCTAACAAAATTTAAAAGTACTTATATTTTTTAAAAAAAATGGGATATTCATCACACGAGCCTTCACGTAAAATTGATATATGCCAGCTAATGTATTAAAATGGATTATAATGCAACGTAGCTTGAAGCTAAAGCTTATAACGTTCCACACACGTTTCCGGATAGGAAGTACTTTACTAACAGGAACGACTCGAAAGCACCAATCCGAGTGGCTAGGGGATCTGCATAATTTTATCAAAAGCGTAATGAGCGAATGCATATTCCTGCAAAAGGTAAAACGGCAAGTCGCTGAAAATTAACATTAGAAGGTTCATCGTTAATTTACAAATTACCAGTAATCTCATAACGATATTACTAAATAAGTATTCGGTCTTGTTGGCGAGTGGTCAACGGTTCGAAACTCATTACAAACACTTTCATAATAGTTGACTTTACAGTTCATTTATAAATTTGCGTTCAGCATTTTCCTATCTTCATCTTTATATCTTCAAGTACTCAAGCAAATGAATACATGGATGGTTTTAAATATGTTTTAGGTTAGGTTAGTGTCAACTTTTTCGTTGGATTCGACGGTAACTTTCTAAAAAAATATTTTTAATTAATGCCATATTTAATTTAATAACATAGTTATTTATAACATATTTTATACTTTTCTGATCGTTTCAAATTGATATTAATGGGGTATAACTTAATTGAGCTTCCGCCACTATATTTGTGTATTATCTTTAAAGTCACAATGGTTGAAAACAATGATAAGATTCATCAGTTATAAATCTTTTTTTTAAGTAATGAAAACGTTGGATGAGTGTTATTTTTTGCTTAGCTTAGTAATGAATCAGTATATTTAATATGTCAATAAAATGCCACTTGAATGAACTTTACATAAAAGGCTCTGCTATAAAAATAGTTCACCCTGCAAAAATAAAACATTTCTATGACACAATAAACGTTCCCTCTCATCAACCTTTTTCTTACAAATTTTCTACCCCTATCATGAACGTTCGAAAGGGAATATTTTTACCGAAGTGAATAAAAATTTAGTTGTCGGTGTGTTTAGAGCCGATGCGTATCACATAAGCCGATGGGTGTCCCTTGGGGACATGAGCACGCCGCGACGCTAAAATGTTGATGGTACATCAAATTACTATGAATACCGTGAAAGAGTGGCTCCCAACTTTTTTTTAAATCGTGACAGAAAAACTTTGTGTTACTGGCACCATTACATAATCTAATTATAAATATTTTTTTAAAAAATCACACTTCAACAAAAATGAAAAAAAAACACTTAAAACGAACGAATCAATTAACAACAACAATATCACTTGATTATGAGTGGTTGCGCTTGGAATCCAATCCCGCACCCTTTTTTTGATCCCGGAATTTCGGATGTCACAATTTTTTCGGGATTTCGGGATTGATCACTGGTTAAAAAAAGTGACGAATTGACAGATTCAAAAATTATTATCAACTCGAACATCTTTTTTTAGCTCGATCATTTAAAAAAAGTTACGTCTGTTGCCGGTGATGAGCTTTTTTTAGACCCATTTCTTCAAAAAGTTGCATCTGCCAGTGATGATCTTTTTTTGTTGGCTATATATATTTAAGAAAACTTTACTTTTTTACATGTTATGGTGCTGGTTGTTGGTACTGATACGAAAACGGAATCGAGCGTTTTTCAAATGGTGTAAATGCTTTTACGCCAAGTTTTATGTAATAATTTATGTGACAAATTTCAGAAGAACTCATTTTATAAATTTTCATTATAATATCGCCTATACTGAACGTAATATTGATGACATTTAATTTTCACAATACGATGTATTATTTTTATGTACGGGTTATTTATTAAAATGTTTAGATTTGAATGTTTTATTTAGCAATAATACAAGAGCGTGAGAAAAATATTTGTTGTTGACCGAAATACGGAATGTATAACTGGTAACATATTTGGCTGACTGATACAAAATTATAGATTTGTTTCCTGAATTTCTCGATATCTACTTGTCTTATATGGGATTGCTTCAACAAATATGTAAGTGGTTACGTACATATCAATGTGTTTGAATAGTTAACGTGCATTTATAAACTAACGTATTATTTCAAAAAAATTAAAACTATGTGAACAGAAAAAGTTTAAAATAAAATTTTATGCGCTTTGGAAAGAATTTAAAATTGAATATAAAGAATTATCGAAGAACACCAATGAAACTTTGATATTTTATAACATACACTATTTTCGTCAAAACAAAAATGCCCAAATTGTAATATGGTATTTATGATACAATAATATATTATTTCTGACTATATTTTTTAAAATAAGCTCTACGAAATTGACAGTTTTGAAGCCGCTGTCGTAAAATATAAGTGAAATACATTTTCAATTTTAATATTTCATGTATCCCGACGAGATATATTGAGAGCATTTGATAAATATATTATATACAGACATATAACGTATGTAATTTATAATTAAATGTCACGACTAGGATTTAGCCTTCGATTGCGAATGTTTCCTCGCCAAATTGATGATAAATTATCAAATACGTTCATAACTCTCACGGATTTTTTTACTAGTTAAATTCATTTAATAATTGTTTTGTTAAAAAACGTTTGATAATCAAGTTCAAATAATATTCCGTATTTAAGTTGTATTACGTAAATATACGTTACCAAAAATTAATGCTTTAACTATGTAAGATAAAATGCTACGACAAATAATGTTCAATGGCAAAATAATTTTCTCTTGAAGAATTATATCACTATTTTAAAATCTTGAGGGTTTTTTGTTGTACACGTAAAATATCACGCCACACCCTTTTTTCAGTTTTCTCAGTGAAGTTGAAATCCTTTTTTTTTTTAAATCGAAATTTATAAAAGTAGCAGTCGTAAGTTTTCCAGCTTCGGCTTATTGTGTAATCAAATTAATATCGATGATGTGATTCAATTAATATGTTTTATATTCCAGGGAATAACAACATGACTATTTTTATTGTATATTTGGTTGTATTACTTTTCGTTGTAGCAATCCAGGTTCTTAATACCCAACTCGGAATTTGTATATAAGTATTGATGTGCCGCTTATGAACCTTCGTCCAAAGCCAGTTTATTGCACAATTTTTCAATTATTCGTTATAATCCTTGCAGTCAGTTGCAGACCAAATAATTTACGCTGTCAATCTTCTATCTTAGCCTTTTCTAAGATTTAACAATCGAATCTTAATACTTTGTATCAAATAATAATATATTTTATTAGGATTAAATGCTCACATTGGTGTACTCAAAAAAATTATTATAAAGAAATTATAATATATTATTTATAAATTGCATATGAGTGTGGCAGGTGTTCGTGCTGAATTGATATTATAATAAATTCAAGCGCAAACCTTCTTTCTGCGTCGAATCGGTAAATAAAAATAATGCAAAATAAGTCAGTCACTCAATTTGCTTGCATGTTCGCGTTGTAGGATCGATATTCAAACAGAACTGCAGACAATGCATATATTACTTCTACACACTTCAAGAAGACTATTTTGCTTTCGTTATACTGTATATAAAGCAATATCAACACCAATATCATTGATCTTTTATTGGAGTCCTTTTTAGTGACTCCCAGTGGCGTAGCTAGAAATCTGGGGCTCTCATACAAACTTTATACTGAGTAATGAGTATGTATAAATTTGGGCCCCCTTTTCGCTGTGCCCACGTGAACTGCATGACTCTTCTACGAGATGAGTTTGCTACTGCTAAATCCTCAATTACGTATATAAATCAGATTCACTGCAAATATGTATCCAAAGATCGTATCGTACTGCTTATACCATAAGTATCTTTACAAAAACAAGTATATTGATGGGTAATATGACGAAATAATAGTGTCTAGTATAACACGATTGAATACCCACTGTAACCAAATTCTGTACATAATTGAGATGCTTGCACGTTGCATTGTTCATATTATGGTCTGTATTTTGGTACCATTAATGTGTATGTACTAATTAGTATTCACATGTCCAAGGTACCGATGAGTCAACTCTAAGTTTCTTTCCCGTTTATTATTTGTTTAATCCTAATAAGACAGTTATTTGAATTCAATTCCTTCTCTTTGAATCGAAAAACTGAAAAGTGATATCAGGAGAATAGTTACAAAAAAAACTTTTTGAAACACTTCATGAGAAGACCATATGAAAATTATTTTAAATCAAACTGATTTTAAACTGTTATAGAAAATTTAAATCAATAAACAAAACTCTAATAACCGTTTTTCATATTCGCTGAAAACGAGTAAAAATATTTGTTATAAAAAATTCTATCACATTTCGAAAAACATTGTACATTCATGAGCATTTTTAATTACCTAATCTATTTATAATGCTGAAGACGCACTAAATAGGAATGAAAACATATTGATTGGGTTTCGTAAATATTAATGTCAATTAATTGCTTAATACTTTAAAACACTCAAATGTTATATTTACAAAAGTGTTATTTTTATACTATATGTATTGAATACTAAAAATTTTGTCGGAGAGGCTCGATTATCCGATGCATGTAAATCTAAAAACATTTTTTTCGTCCATAATTAAGATTAAACTGTGTTTTTACATTATCCGCCATGACAGGTAAAGTAGTGTGACATCATTACTCCCGTGAAACTAGCGCCCTCTCTAAAGGGACAACTTATAATATACGTTCATATATTTACTTAAACTGCTAGTAGTTTTCTATTTATTTTATTGTAATATACATTAAAAAAATGTATTTCCTCCTTTTAACAAACGGCAAACTTTATAAAGAAACTTAATAAAATGTTAAATTGGTTTCCAGCTTCATAGTTTTTACTCACAATGACATTGTTACATTTTAATCAGCTGTACCTAAATGCTCGATCGCGATCATTTAACGAGTATTAAACTTGTGATTGTATTTCATTTGAATGAATACTATCTTTCTACCAATAATTCACAGTTTACAAAAATCAAGCGCTTATCGAAACTTCAGTACTAATTATAAGTTAATGATATATGTAAATCTCATCACTAATCCTGCGACGAAGAAAAATATCATTTTTTTTTATAAATATACTTTTTATATCAAACTTTCACATTAAGTTACATTTTGTTCATAGGTATTTATATAAACTATGCTATATATTTATTATCGGCTTTACGAAAAACACCCATGCAAACTAATAATATTCGTTGTCCATATCATGTCTTATAAACTATGTATCCTCGTGTCCTATTTTTAATATATTATACATAAACATTTCAACGAGCACATACTGCAAATACTGCAACCATTTTGTAGTGAACATAATAATATATACTTTCCAATAACGAAATTCCTCCATTTTGTCATAATCCATGGAACAACAACGTCCATTTTGTTTGTGTATAGAATAGTGACACCAATTTGTACCAGTTGTGAGTTTGCACGGTTTTAATAGTTTGTTTGTTAATAGTATTACAATTTATAGAGTTTAATAGAGTTGGGAAGAGACGAATATTCAGAAGACTGCAGAAAAAAAATCGAATAAAGGTTTCTATTACAATTATTTTAATGTTTGAATAGAATCTGTGGCGATAAATAAATATGATGAATGAAATTCAGATTATGTTTATGATTTGTTATGAAATATCTATATGAATTAATGAGCAATGAGTATTTAAAATTAAGACACTAGCGCGACTAAAGTTATATTGTTGACAATTTTTCATTGAATGAAACAATTTCTGAAAACAAATCGAATTTTTATATTACAGTGCGATAAACTTAACCCAAAAAACTGTAAAAACTGGCGTAAATAATATTTTTTAAGCACTAAAAGATTTCATTGTGTCGGGAAAGAGTGTTTGATAATATGAATTACCATTTATAATTTTTTACCTTATACATATAACTTTGTATTTCTTGAAACAATCGAATAGCACCATTAAACAATATTTAATGATACGGTATGCATGCAATGATAAATCAGTAGCATTATGTTTCAAATAACCGCACGCGAAAATTTTATGGATTAATTAATATCCAGCGTTTGAAACATCAATTTATTTTATGAAAGAATCATTGAAAATTAATTGTGGCCTTGTGCATGCATACAAATACCGAGGAATAATCGAGTTTCTACAGTAACATGTCGGTTTCTCGTGTCAAGGACAAAAAATATGCATTTAATAAGCCAATTTTAAAATAAGAGAAGTTTTTATTGGACAATCTGAGAACAATTATATTTTTTTAACAAATAATTATTACAAGCTTAACATACCAACACTGTACGGTGTACGACTTCAATATGTACTCTACGGCGTAGACCGGAGTGAATAAAACTATCTCGATAATATTAATAATATAAATATTGCAATTAGGGTAAAAGTTTAACCAGTATATTTAATTTATTCAAACTGTTTTAATGTATTATTGCATTCACTCATGGATTTCGCTATGTATTTAGTGCTGTCCGAAAGACTATTTCGATTGATTATTAAATTGTGTTGGTCTACGTTTGGTCTCTTTGATTTAGTGATCGATATGGGATAAACCATATTAGGTATAAAATATGACAAAGAGTTGGATATATATATATATACATAATTAATCTTCATTTTATAGAATTGTGATGTTATTTGGCAGATGTTTCGGTCAAAGAATTTTGTTGAATTCATCTATGCTATTGTCTGATGACATGGTATTGATAAGACCGCTAATTTCAGGATTCCGAGAAATTTGGTGATCCATAATCCCGTAACTGTCTACACACCAATACCAAAATTTCGGGATTTACTGTTAAGTGTAAAACAAATCGAATTCAAAATTTAAATACGTCCTACTTTTGTAATTTAATATTCAACAAAGTATCTTCTAGTGTATGTATTTATACCTCAGTTTGCTTCTGTTCGAACTTTTTCATATTACCTAGGTACATACTAAAAATATTATGAATTGTGGTCACCTTCCCGCTTATATTTTGTAACAGCAGTTGGAGCAGACAATTTTATCGTTTTTTTTTTTTGCATAATTTTGACAATTTTGTAATCAATTATTTGTTTAGATGAGATCAGCTACATCTCATCAGTGGAGACTTAAAAAAGGATTGTTTTTTTATATTTAGTTACTAAAACTATCACTAAAAAAGCTTCAATAACTAAAATAGACACCTTTGCTATTAAAGCTGTATTAACAGATATTTTTTATATAAAAAATTATGAGATAGTTAATTTGAAAAAATAAAAACAATAAATTAATGACAAACTTCGGGATAACGGACTTTATTTGTTATGAATCCCGGAATCAAAAAAAGATTGCAGGATTGAATACCTTAGTATTGATCTACAATTATAACTTGGCCGCCGTCAGAAGTTGGAAATGTATAGTCAATCTATGGCTTGTAACTGTCAAACAAACTAGCGAGGGTCAGGAAGTTTGTTTTTATTAGTAATATTGTGGAAAAAAGATAGTCAAGACTTTCTAAAATAGTTCCTGTAAATGTGCGAAAGTGTATTCTAAAAGTCCGACACTTCTGTAAAGACAGTAAGTCTCAAAAAAGAATTGATAGTTCCTATCAATAAAGCTGACGAGCTCGTGGCAGCCATAACAGGTAAAGTAGTACGACATCATTACTCCCGTGAAACTAGCGCCCTCTCTAAAGGGACAACTTGTAAGGCGTCGATATTTTTATAGCTATGTGTGTAGTTAGGTATTATGCTATTTCCCACAGAAAATGATGGTAAAAATGTGCCTAAAATGTTTTGTAAAAATGTAAACGGACGTCCGAGAACGTGGTGTGAAATGTATGTGATGTGATATTTGCAGCGTCTGCCTGCTGTGCTGAGCAGGATAGGCATAATACTGGCCAGCCCCTTGGTAAGCTACTTGGCGGCACTTACTCCTCAGTCTCACCATCACTCCCACTGCTTCAGCCATCATTCCTCCCCTGCAGCTATCATCTCTAAGTCTCTTACTCTGTATCTCTCAACACACAGCATCTCGCCCTTTTAGAGCTTCTATAGTTTATTTTCTTTTTGTATGATAGAATGCTATTGGTTTTGGTTAGTTTCGGGGCTTCGAAGCGGTATCTTTTCATCAAATATTCAATCCCACCATAATGTTCATCATCTCAAAGCCACTCGAACAAATAAATCATTTTCAAAATTCAATTTATATTTTTATAGAGTCTGCTTTTGCGGTCAATTTAATAAATAATCACCGAAAATTATAGCATTGAACAGTGAATTAAATATATAATTAAAAATAAAGCATAATTTTATTTACCCCATTTGTCATTTAAGTTGAAATAAATAAAAAAAACATGCTTCGTAATATGTAGGCAATAAAAATTCATCGTATTATTGATGTTATAAAACTTATAATTTTATTAAATATGTTTTAGGCGTTGATAAATGTAAGCTTTTGTCGTAATTATTGATTTTTAAAAAAATGCAGATACATAATATCTACCGTCAAAGTGATTTTTTTACACTTTCCCACATACGTAGTAGATATGCGTCAGAGAATGGAAACAATATTTTTCTCTTTAATTGTTATCCTCAAATATGTCTTTCGTTACATGTGGAAATCTTCTCACTACGGTAGAAAAATATTTTTCAACTAACTCTAAATTCTAAAAACGTTTTTAATCGTCATCATAACAACTACTAACATGAGTATTTAAATACTTTATCAGGAAATGCTCATAAAGATACGCTGCAAATCATTATACATACATTTGAAATATTTGATAGAAATTAACAAATTTCAAAAATTTGAGGTTTGGTTGAACTTACTAAACATAAATACTTTATTGGCAAGAAAAAGAAATTCAATATCGTAAAGAAATTAAACCAATATTTTAATTGCACCACTGAACAAGTGTTTGATAGTTTTCTTAATAAGATTAAAAATGTGAGCTTTTGTTACTTTTTGATAACACATGTATTTGCTGTAGATAGGTTAGGTTTTAATGTTAGAAAGTGCCTTTCGAAGCCCTGGCTTTTAAAATTGATGATTGTTAACAAAAGAGAGGGAAGAGAAATATATGGTAATTTCAGAGCTTTGCTTTTAAAGCGAATAGGGTCTAATTTCAATGAAACAAAGATCCCTTCACACCGTTACTTCATACAATAAAAAAACAAAATTTCATGGCTACATTTTCTTTTGGGGGTTCTTCAAAGATTCGCTGAGTTTTTTTTGAAATATGTTGTAGAAAATCGACACATATACTGTTTAAGTTTGTAGTGTTGGCTCTGGAAACGATGGATATTTCAAAAATACTCAGCAATTGTTCAGCTCTTTTTTCTAAATTACCCTCTCCCCTTATTAACAGTAAAATGTTTTAGATACATAACGGTGCTAATGATGATCATAGCGCAATGTTGGAAGATGTTGGTATGAACAAATATGTGCAGATGCCATAAAACACGCTCCGTTTGCGTTTTCGGCATGTCTTCAAAACTCATACCTGCACAAAATTGTACATCCGATTATTTTACTTAATGCTGTTAAATAAGAATTTCGAAAAGGGATATGAACGCTGTGAACTAGCAGGCTAATGATCATTGTAGTATGTATACAATATATATATATTTTCATTTTTTTTTTGTCTTTCTGTTTTTCATTCGTCTGCTGAATTTGATATCGTTTTTTTGTTTGTTTCACACAGGGAGACAAAAAGGGCGATTCCATCGGTCCGAACGAAATTGTGACTTGCACCAACTGCGCAGGGCTCAACTCACCTTGCACTCACTCTGCGAACAATGGCTGTGCTACAGAGGTTAACACTATGACAATAAACAGAGGGAAACCCCTCGAATAACATTTTTGATTCTTGACTAACTAAAAATATTAAAACACAACTTTAATTTAATATTTTCTGGAAAATGGTATTGCTATCAGTCTTTTAAAAAAAGTACATTTTTGACCTTTGTCACAACCATTCATATTAACTACAATAGATAATTAATATCAAAAAAATGTATAGATAGCTAAGTACTTACCATAAACAATTATATACTTTTGTATTTTTGATATATTTAAAAATTTAGAACTCCATTTAAATTAAGAAAAACTTATCTATAGAACTATGTTGAATAAACCAACTATCATTTAGAATTAGTGTATTTCATAGTAAATAGGTACATTTCACAGCGCACATAGTAGGAATATATTTTTTTTTTGTATCATAGGAAAAAATGTTGCTTTTCTCTGTACTACAACTTATCAACTGTAGTGATCCAGTTGATACAATTAAGTGTTTCTGCGCTGAGATTCAATAGCCTAGCTAAACATTAGAATATAATCGATTATTAAATGTTGAAAACCTTTTTTACCCTCTCCATTAACAAAAAATTTAGAAAATTTGTCTAAAAACTCATCATCATAACATTGTCCTACTATATATATGCCTTTAATTAAAATAAGTCACTTAACTAAGGGTGATATTTTCCATTGGTAAGTAGGTATTTTGCCCACTCGTGACCCGAGTACTACAAGGTTCTAAGTGTAGATTTTTAGCGAAACAGAAGTAACAATTGTTTTCCAAGTACCATTATTGGTATACAGTGTTATTTTTGTTTTGTCAAAATTTTTCACATAGAACCTTGTAGTACTCGGGTCGCGAGTGGGCAAAATACCTGACATGAGTTAAAAAATCCTACAATCCAACATTTATTTTATAGAACTCCATAATAATAGGATAAAAATAGCTAAGTATTATGCTTCACAAAAAAACTGTTTCACTGTTATTCTTTTATCCTTCCGACGATGGCGTGATACCAAAATAACAACACTACATTATAAAATAAAATACTAATATATTTTTTACCTCAAAAATATTATTTATTTTACTATCTTGAGGTATTTGTACTTCAGATTATTGTGAATAAGCTAAACGTGTTTATAAAAGTTTTATCTGTATTTCATTTGTATGGTTTTGATTCCTAAAATCACAGACATAATATGTTGTCGAGTCAGACCAGTGTCGACCGGAGCTAAAAGATTTTTATAAAAAAGCCAAATGTATTGTACCTATTCGACCGGTATCCAACCTTTTTGACTCCACTCCACACATAGAAGACCTCTTCACAAGACAATTTTAATAGGGTGTAAAATGTATATTAAAACAGACATCGTTATATTGGAGAAATCAAAAGTTATTGGATATTCTGTTATAAAACTTTTAAATGTATAAAAACATTTTCATAGTTTAATCACTGTCTATAGGCGAAATATTTTTTTCTCAACATTTTTATAAGTTCTCAAAGAAGAGACCTTTCATCTTTAATGCCATATAGAGCCTCTTTTTTCTGTTTAACCTCTTCCACATCTGCAAAACGTTTTTTCTTTTAGTTATCTTTCATATTTACGAGGACAGAAAACATAGAATGGAGCTTGATCACATGAACCTGGGAGTGTAGGGAACAACGATCGTGGTGTCAATTCCCGCACTCAACGCTGCGTGTGAGCTTCTCATACAGGAATAATCATCCATTTGCCATAATATAGGGTGCCTGGATTTCTGGAAACATTGTGTCTTGATATCTGCAATTTGATATTAGATTTGAGATCTAGAACATTGACGTTTCTCCATACTATCAATCCTTTTCCACATTTTTTACCATAAGTTAAAAATAACAATAAATGATTACCTAATCATTCGAAAATTCGCGAACTAACATTGAATAAAGAGTGAAATTTTCGTGTGTCTGGGTGAACATTATGCCATCATGAATTAGTAAATAAGAAAATACAGTGACTGAAAAACTACATACCATGAATAAAACATCTACAAGAAAAATATTTATAGTAATATTAAAATAATCTGTAAATAATAAAATAACCAGTTGGTGATTTTCTGCATCAAAATATTTGTGGAGTGTTGTATTATTTTTTAAAAAAACTAATAAGTTTCTTTAATTTATTTTCAGACATGCTTCGTGCAAGTTCGCAAGAAAGAGCCCCCGCATCCGATCAGAGTTGCCAAGACCATTGACGTAATCGCCCGCATCACTTTCCCCACAGCATATTTTATCTTCCTGATTTTTTTTTTTATCCACTATAAAGGATTCTCTTAATTACCCTTTATAGTGGATAAAAAACAAACTCGACCCGTAATTAATTACTGTTGTACACCTGTTCGACGCGAATAATTTAAGTTAATCATAATGAATAAGCGACTAAGATTTGAAAAAAGAACTTATTAAAATGTGGCCTCACAGTGAAGTGCATCGATCTCCAGTAGACGGGGTGAACAGAACAGTACGGGTAACGGAACGTTCTATGACTAGAAGTTATACTCGAACAGAACTAATGTAAAATATTTGTTAGAACACTGCGTGTGAAATAATAGTGTTACCCGTCCTCCGGTCGACCCGTGATGTGCCATTCTGTCATCGAATCCCAAAAATAAATACGAAGAATGCCTTTCAAACTGTCATAGTCTCGTTTAATCGCCTTTATCCGTCAAAAAAATATTATATACTTACACACTTATTACTACTTTAACTGTAGATCAAATATTTATTAAATATCTAATGTATATAAATAGTGCAAAGTGATACAAAATATTTTAAGCTCAGAGGAGTGAGTGAAAGGTTTCAGGTTGCCAGGTTACGTGAGTATTTAAAATAATACTTTACATTACCAGCGAGCACTATTTAGTGACATCTGCATTCAGATACAATAACACAATGCTTAAAACTTTATTTGCCCTTCTAGAACCTACCATCAGTTTGTCAAATATTTTTTTTTTTTTACATCTAAAAGAGACTGCAATAATCATAGCTTATTAGCGTCTATTGTATTAAATACATATGTAGCTATGATTCAAATGACAATCTAAAATTTGTATAAAAAATATGAGATGAAATTTTAAGAAATTTAAAATTGTTTACTATAATTACCAAAATCCCATTAGAAAGAATTGGGAATGTAATCATTTTATTTTGATTTACTATTCAAATAATGATGCAACACGCATCAAGTTGAGTAATTATTGTTATCAGATTGCAAAATATGCTGTTGATAATGATGAAGTACATATATAGTTTTTAGGGTTGACCCGAAATCATTTTGAAACCTGGCAGCCTGCCTGCACACACGTAACTCTTAACTCAATTGTTGTTTTTTTTTAATTATTGCATAAGCGGTTTAGCAAATATTCCCAAAAATTGTGATTTTTATAAGTTATTCAACAGAAATGAGCGATGGCTCATTTTGATAAACGTAGTTGCCTTTTGAATAGAACCCGATTGCTTTATACAAAATAATGGTGACTTTTAAACGATGAGCTATCGTTCACCTCTATGAATTCCACGGATACTTATTTAAGATGAAATATAATGAAGCTCTACCCCTAAATATGACATTCAACTACCTTTTCGATTGAAACTTTTACTAGACTTAAAATTTATGCTGTAAATGGTTTGTTTTTAAATGTGTTTATTATATTATATAAGCTATATTTGCATTAAAAAAACCACCTTGTACATATCCCTTAGAAGAAATTGAAAACGCTATTTGCTTTTAAAAGGGGAGTTTAGTGACGGATAAACATATTTCCAAGAATACAAGTAAGAAAGTTTTACAATAGTATGGTAGTTGTGTCACAGATCACAAACACACTTGTCCATCTTGAACACGAGCCTATCAATATGTTGAAAGATATAAATGACACTTGAAAATATTTTATTAAGGGGTGGAGCACTTTACCGAATAAGAGCAGGTTTTCCACTTGAATTTGAGTGCGTTTGCACTGTTTTTCCCATGTGTTGCCGTCTTGTTTGTTCAATATTTTTGATCAAACTATAAATAAAACCAATTACGAGAACATTTAATGCCACTTTTATAAATCTTATGTAATATAAAGGTGATTAGAATTAATCAATTTTCTATACATTTAAACTATGATGGTGAAAGTAAGGTCTGTTTTGAAATTGATATACAAAGAAATTCGTTCCGTGTGTTGATAAATGAATCAGACATAAAAGTATATTTTGAAATATCATAGGCAGTGATATAGATTATCTCAAATTTTTCCCGATTGCCGATTGACGCGAAGGCTTCTGTCAAATTTCTTTACACAGTAAAATTGTGATATAATGCACTTCAGATTAAACATGCAAAATTTTTAGAGGAATGTGAAAACTTTTATCCTGTTTTAGATGCTTAAATATAAGGATCATCGTTATTTAACAATGTTTTGAGTGTGATTAGCATACGATCACACAGCTGTTGTAGTTTTAGAATCTGTCAGCATACGATTTGACATCCCCCAATCTATGAAAACTTGGATATAAATGTTTTGTTTCAGTTATTTTCGCAAAATGAAAAAATATGTTTCAGGAAACCTACTATATTATATGGTACAAGTGACTTTCGGATAACAAATTCGCCCTCACCTTCATGAGTCCATTATATCGAGGTTTTACTGTACTGACAGAAAATGAATATGCCGTAGTTTGAACAACAATTTCATATCTGAAAAATATATTTATTTATGGAAATGTATATAATAGACGACTTTACTAGAGACTTTAATAGAGAATTTTACATCAATTCTGTCAATTTTTACGTAAGAGAAAGACTAATTTCTATACATGTAACGTATCTTCGGAGAAAAATCAGTTCATAAGGAAGAAAAATCTATAATTTTTATAAAGATTTCATCGATGAAAATCAGAAAAGATTTACCGATTAACATTTTCATCATAATCTATCATTACCGGCTATGAGAGATTTTTTTTGCGAGCTCTAATCAAACTGATAATGAAGGTATCAAAAATGCATTGTTTAATTAACGTATTACCTGTAATAATAAACAATTGTGTAAATATATATTTCTATTAGCACTATTTTGAATCACATCGCCTTTATTGCTTTTTAAAGCCTTGGACCAAAGATTTTTTTGAAGGTAGCAGATAAGACAAATACAAGTAATTTAAAAGTAAATGGAGTAATTTAAAAATTAACCTAAAATAAATGGAATCTCAAATCACGAAAATTCCTACCGGGGTGTTTCTTTTCAACAATGTTACCTGTCAATAAAAAATAAATGAATGTTAGTATAGAACGTTTATAACACCAGTGAATATTGTGTTTAAATACAAACATTATGTGTTACATTTAATTAAGAATTAAATTGATCACACGCAAGAGTATACACAAGTGACACGTGAAAAAATCAGTATCTATTAATACTTTTGCCTTGGTAATTTTTAAAAGTAAGAATTGATGAATTAATTATTGCTGATAATGAGTGTCAATCTTGTGTTTGATATTTGATTTTCTCCACTTTTTAGTCACTGATTTTATCATAAGATAAAAAGTATTCGACACTTAAGTAGAATCAAAAACATTGAAACGCCTCTTTAGAACTCTATCAGCGACTTTTTTCAATATCTCTTCTCACTTCGTGATTTTCAAAGGAAAGAAACGAGTGATTTCAAGCCATCAGAGACAATGCATATAACAAATTAATGACCGACTTTATCTGCTAAGAAACAAAATGAAGCAATAAAAATTTATATTGTATTTATTTTTCAACGATCATTCTATGGGTTAGTTAGGTACTTAAATTGGAACGCTGTCTGCTTAGATACATAAAAAGTAACATCCAAAAAAATGAGTTATAGTTGCATAGTGTAAATAAAGAAAAAAAATCACTTAAATAATATAAATTTTAACACTTTTTTATTCAGCTTCGTTCGAACTTGTTAAAAGCACTTTTACCATACGTCAACCATGTTCATGAAACACCAAAACGTCAACGCCAATAATCTTATTATGACAAAATTTGTTCTTAATCTATAAATACATAACGCGATCCAATTTTTTTTTCAAATATGTCTCATTTAATACTTTAAATTAAGTATGATGTACTACATAAATCAATCACCAAACTTTTGTCACTTGTAATATTGCTTTGCATCTGAAATTTAAATCAGCAAATGTGTCGTTTGTGAATCTATACTATGGCTCATTTTTCCATTCAGCTAACGGAGCAATGTTGAATTCAACGCTTCAATAAACTCATAATAGTTAAATTTTTAACAAGATCTCTCACATTATTTTGGATTCAAAATTAACTTAAAAACATATAGAATAATTTGCTTATGTAAACTTGTAAAAAAATCCCAACACATGCGATTCTGACAAAATGTAAAAATTCAATGATCCTGATCCATGTTCTAATAAAAAAGGATATAACTGTACATAAACCTCGCTATGTAAATTCACAAAATAATTAAATAATTTGTAGGCTGTTTTTTCTATAGCAAAATTTTAACAGCATAAAGTGAGAGCAATGATGAACCTTCATTATATTTTACTAAATGCTTACCCCATTAGAACATAAACTACAATGTATTGCAGTTAATAGAAAAAATGTGATTTTCAGAAGATTTTACTAATTTTGTGCCTATGTAGGACAAAATCAACAACTAGATAAAGGTTCGATTTGAAAAAATTTTCTAATGAAACAATACACTGACATTGTTCAATCTTAATTTGGTGAAACAATTGAGTGATGCCATAAATATTTTAGATTAGTCTTTACTTTGTGAATTGTCTATGATAGGTAAATTAACAATGAAATTTATTTTTTCTGCGAACGTAAAGTCAAACTATTGTAGATTTCATTAAAAATTGCTGATTGGAACTGTTTTTATAGCTTTCTTGGAATGCTTAAAGAAGATTTGCTATAAAAATGCAATCGTTGTCTGATGTATATAATTTTAAATATAGCAATGGCTCACTGTCTTGCAGATAAAGATTGAATGACTGAATTTGACCAGCGTGAATAACTTGCAAAGTCGGCTATCAGCTCAGTGTTAATAAACAGAATGTGAAAAGGAAACTTCAACATGCCCGGGGCAATATTTAGGCATAAGGCTTACTAATAGCGTTATAAATACGGAATCAATTTCTTTGAAATTGGACTGTTTCCAAAAATCTGCTCCTTAGGCATGGCACGCCTCTACTTCGATTCTGTCTCATGTTACTCATAATATATATTAACATATCATTTGCATTACGTTAGAATAACATGAATTTTTGATAAAAATGTAGGTAATACTTATATTACATACTGCCTCATACTATATGATTATTTACTTGTAAAATAATATTGAAAATAAAGGAAAGTATTTAGTATAAATATTTACACTATTCTTACTTTTAATAAAAAGCTTTTCTCCTTATTCATTTGTCACATTTACATAAATGTTGTATTACTCTGTGTCTTCATAAATAAAAACAAATATAAAAAATAAGGATTCAGAGAGCGGTAGGTTATAATAATAAGACAACCATGACATTGTGATAGAAAACGATCAATTTAAAATTACTAAAAGATGATTTTACTCAGAGATATCATACGATGACAATCCTTCGTGCCGCGACAGAGATAATTCACAATTTTCAATGTTTTTTTCAATTTCACACACACTCATGACATTGCGGCAACATATTTCTCTGCGCAAGTAAAACTTTGGTTGTTTAATAAATATTCTTTTCAGAAGTTTGCAAAACGTGGCAGTAAAATCGGCGACCAGTGAAAATTGTTACAAAATTATGACTATTTCAGATTTTTAAAAGATTCTAAATTTTCATCTGGGGCAGTTTGTAACGAATTGTACAGTATTTAAAGTAAACGGATGTTTTATAATTAATAAGCTCTTTTCATAATATTTAGGGATGCCCGATGAATTTTGTTAGAATTTATTGATTACATCGTTTAATAAATTGTGTAAAATCGAAAATATTATTCTAAATACTTTTATCTGAAAATGACTGAAATCTGGCACAGATATGTTTTTTAAATCATTAGAAAAACTGTCATAATTTGTTTATTTGAGTGTTGTTAAAAATAAGAATTATTAAAAATCTAATAACTCTCTCCATTCCTAGTTATTTGATTTGCTCAAGACAATTTTTGAGCCATAATAATTAGTGAAGTGTTGATTTTACATTAATAATTTAAGACATCGCTATATCTTGTTATCTTATAATAAATATAATTTTGATTAGGAAAATATTAAGTTATGTTACTGTTCGTTAGTTTATACAAATAAATCATCTACGCAATGCCTTTTAGTAAATTTTGTTAAGCTTACGTGTACTTCATTACGTATTTGTAAAAAATAATACTCGTTTAAATCTTTGGTTCGGTAAGCGGGTTTAAACTATAAATATTTAAAGCTGTATTGTGATGAATTTATAACACGTTTTCTGTGTTGGTGAACGCAACTGTCAACTAGATGCTAACATAATACATAGATGGGCCTCAGAGCGAAAAAGTTTAAATAAAGAGGACCATTTTAATAAAGGACTAGAAAATGCACTATATTCTATGAATTATGTATATGTATATAATTTTTTTAAGAGAATTATCAAGTCACAGTTATTTATTTGAAGTCCAGATTTTTATTGTATTCAAATAACCCTGTTGAAAAAAAATAAGACAAATTGAAAATAATAGAACTTTATTCCATGTTTTAGATACAAATGTTATTATTATTATTACAAAAAAAATGCAAGCATAATAATAATTTAACTTGCACTGTATATTTGATTAATATTAAGGTATAATTTATAGTCTGTAAATACACATTTTTCACTAAAACTAATTAATATTCTGTGAACCAGCAATAAAAGCAAATTTTTCAGTGAAATCAAAATGCAGCATACTTTTTCTGACGCTCCCTTCCACAACAAATACTTTGTTATATGCTTTAACAACAAACAAATGCTAAGTGAAACTTAAAATAGTCAGCTAAAAGCAAAAACCCCAACATTAAACAAATTTATAAAATTTCAAGAATTTTCTTTAGTATCGAATTCAAAGCATGTTGATTTGGGAAACAATCAAAACAACTACTTTTTTAAATTTCTACAAAGTCATACAAACTTCTATAATACATCAAGTAATGGATATAGTGTTACTGTTTGGGTATTTGCTTAAAGTAACCATATGATTTTCTTTTTTAAATACTGTTGTTATGGACAAATTAAATTTTGAAGTACTCGAAATTTTGTGATTTTTGAAAAATAAAACATTAATAAAAAGAAAATTAAAAACGATTATTTTTATTTTTTTCGACTACATCCACAAATTATGTTTGTGTATAATCCAAAATAAAATATTTAACTACATATGATATTATTACAGTGAATGCTTTTGAATAATACAATTATCCAATAAATTAACAGCATTATGTATTCATAATGCATTGCGAGTGCAAAGACTGCGGTGCACACAGGCGCACGTGCGGCCTACATAGGCGCCGCACTAAATTTTCAGCGCTATCCACTCATTTAGACCTAGTTTAAGAGGGACCTCGCACACAGGCGCAGAAATCTTCAAGTCAGCCCTGATTACGAGTATTTTAATTAAAATACAAAAAAAAATCTCATATTAGTAGGCGAGGTATTTCTAAATAAATCGTGTCAGCCACCGAGGACAACATATTAACAGTACGATAGATTCTTTAACACTGCAAGTTATCATAATATATAAGGTCCATATGAAGAAACTTTTGTGAAACTGTATGATTTATTAGAACTTTTTCAGAATCAACAGAAGGTTACAATATATTCAAGCCAGCATTTTATTTGTTTACTATAGTATATGTTACATGTATTAGAAATACGGCAAAGAGCAATAGAAAAGCCAACAATCAGTCCTCGATACATACATTTTCCTGCAATTCTAACATATACTGTCCAAAGTAGGGATTTGAATAATATAGCCAACAACCTATAGATTGCAGATAGATTTATCTTTCAAGCAAAGTCATAACTTAGAAATATTCTAGTGTATTTTGATTCTTCAATAATACATGTTGGAAGATACAACGTAACTAAAAACTATTTTCAGGTTTATAGAGTAATCTTAAAAAACAACATATTATTATTTATACTTTTGTGTATTCTAGACCAAAAAAAAATGACTATAACGAATTATTATATTTCAAAGAATATTTTCTTAGTCATTTTCATTCACGAACGATAGAAGGATAAAAATAAGGAAATTCAGACACACGGTTCGACATAATTCCCTGGGAAAAGACCTGTGATGCCATCCATGACACCTTCCCACCAGCCGTCATCATTTTTCTTCAGAACGTACACAACAGCGCTCTCCTGGAAGGAAAGCTCGTCCTCTTTGTCAGCGTAATAATCATAAATAGCCACAACTGAAAAAAAAAATACTTAACATAAATTGACATATGAAACAGAGGAAGGATTGAAAGAAGAGAAGTAGAGAATTTCATAATATGAAAGTATTGAAATAGATCAGGATGGCGGGCTACATGCGGCCTGAATTGTATATTTGTACTGCCCAATCGTCTCACTAAACTGTTGATTAATTACTACTAATCACTTAATAAATTTAATGATGAAATTCATTTTGTAAGATTATGAGCAATGCATATCTACAAACATTATTTGACTTGCAGCCCGCCATTCATTTTGAATTTCTGATGTGGCTCTTCAGTCAAATTTTTTGTCTAAGTCTGAAATAGATGGTTTTGAACAGAAGGAATCGGATAAAACCGAAAAAGAGAATACAGAGTTAAAGGATTATATCACATTTTTGATAGTTTAGGAATTATGAATATCGATTGGCCAATGACCACTGCTTTGGGCAGTGCCTTTTTATAAATTAATGTGAGTTTTATAATTCTGTAATTCTTCTGGGGCACATTGTATGCAGGATGTTACTAACTCGTTGTTTATTTTTCTCATAAAAGCGTTTTAGTAGGAAAGAGAAATATCAATGTCAGTAATATCACGAAACTCACCCTTTTCAATGTAATTCTTTGGCACCCAACCGGGTAGATCCTCTTCATCGGGAACAATCGTTGGCATCATGCCGGCTACGGAACCCTGTCCGGGCTGATAATGCTGAGAATGTGAAATCATTACACCTTGGCTTCCCTGGAAGAAATATCATAAGATGTGTTCAATGAATGTAATCTCAAACATAACAAATGGCTTATCAATAAACTATTCATTCAACTATACTACAAACAAAGTTCATTATCTATATATATAAAACAAAGTGGGGTTGGTTACACCACGTATATTTCGAGAATGGCAGCATGGATTGTAATGATCTTTGATTTATTAAATTCGTATCCGCCTAGAATAGCAGAATAAGCATTAAAACATCGAAAAAATATCACGGGAAAGAAATTATTAAGAAAATAAATGTCCTCATACAATTTATTTTTTTGAAAAATACAAATGGAACGTGGACATTGTATGACACGTTGTATGCTGTTTCCAGTAAATCCACCAGATGGCGTTGATTACATTATACTTTGACAGTTGACTGCTTGCTATGTATACATGCGCCGCGATTTTGAGTTTTCATCGATTTTTATTAGGTTTTAATTCCGAAAAATCATTCTTATGTGAAAATCTATTTATCCAAATATGGTCAAACACGGGATTCATGGCTCATAGCGGGAACAGTGTATTTTGATTAGTTTATAATGTGGCGCAACTTCTGTGAAATAGTATTTAAACGATATTGTATACGAAGCACACCGCTCATACAATGCATTGCAATTCCCGCTGATGTTTTGGCAAAGAGACGATGAATATCAATTCAATATCAAGATGATAAGCCTATTGGGTATCGAAATCATTATTTTCATTTCAACATGATAATAGTTTTATTTTATACAAGCTGTAGATAATCGATCTTTATTAATATAAATACTCTCTTGAATAGTAAATGGAAGTGCTGATAAAATTAAGATTGTTTAAATAAATAAATCATTTATTCTATAGATAGAATTGTTATTTTAAATATTTAATAGATGGAGATTACAAAAAAAAACATAAAACATGTCATTCGTGCTATAAAAATAAATCATATTCTTATAAGAGATTGAGTGGAGTCATTGGCAATAATTGTTTTGACTAAAAAAACATTTAATAAAACTTATTATGTCTGGCAGTTTGTTAGTCAAGTTAGGAATGCCAACGCCAGATCGTGGAATGAACGACGCTTTCAATCGAGAATTGGAACGTGAACGTGAATATGATCGAGATGCATTGAACCAATCAGTTCGAACGAATGTACCACTGTTGAACCCACAGCAGAAAGAAATGTACGATACGTTAATGAATGCATTTTATGATGGAAATGATGGCTTATTTTCCCTCGATGCACCCGGTGGAACTGGGAAGACATTCCTCATGTCATTGATTTTGGCCACTGTTCGTGCGAGATCCGAAATTGCTGTAGCAGTTCCTTCTTCTGAGATAGCGGCTACGTTGATAGAAGCATGCTGTACAGCTCATTCAGCGTTGAAATTGCCTTTAAACCTCCAAATGACTGAAAACCGACATGCAATATTGCGAAACACTCAGCAATGGCCGAAGTTTTGGTAGCGAGTAAAATCATCAACTGGGATAAATGCACAATGGCGCACAAACGCGCATTAAAAGCACTCAACTGCACTATAAGGATCTAAGCAGTGACTCAAGATCTTTTGGAGGCGTAATGATTCTACTATCTGGCGATTTCTGCCAAACACTACCAGTCATTCCAAGATTGACCGCTGCCGATGAAATAAAGGCTTGCCTCAAATCATCGACTCTGTGGCGTTATGTGAAGAAATTAGAAGAATGAAGAAATGTGAAGACCGACAAATATGCGAGTTGCATTGCTAAACGATCCATTTGCCGAAGATTTCTCGAAGAAATTGCTGACTATTGGTAACGGCCGTGTTGCTGTCGACGAATCGAACGGATTGATTCGTTTCCGCCAATTTTTTGCAATTTCGTCTCAACGAAAGACGACTTCATCAACAATATGTTCCCGAACATTTAATCACAAAAATCACAATTGGTTGATTGAACGAGCAATTCTTGCAGCAACAAACAAAGGTGTGGATCATTTAAAATTCACAATTATAAATCAAATCATTGGTCCACTGCATTCCTTCAAATCTATCGACCGTGTAGCAAACGAAGACGAAGCAACCAACTAACCAACTGAATTTTCAAACTCATTGGATCTGCCTGGCTTAACACTGCACAATTTACAACTAAAGGTTGGCTCGGTAGTCATCATGTTTCAAGTTATCAAGTTAACACAACACTTATTGATTCTGAGGCGGTACGAAGTTCATTGGGTCAGCTAGTTTAGAATATATTACTTCAGATTTGAAGCCACTAGTTCTTGAGGCCATATTTATACAAGAACAAAATAAATATATGATCATATCTTTTGACATGACATTCAGACTGGCCTTATAAAGTCTTTTCTTCAGAAATAGTGATTCAATAATTCTAACGCTGAATTGTGAAGCAAGTAAAATGGTGCAGAATCGCCATTGTGTTTGTGATTCATATGATTTTATATTTGTACTTTCATTGTTCAGTATTTATTCTCAGGCATTCTTCATAATGAGATCATAAAGAGAAGATATGACAGGAACTAACCTAACCTATATTTGTTTAAGGCTGAAGAAATTATTGGCTGTGGTCTTTCATTTTCAAGCAACTTAGTCTTTCATACACAACTAAAAAATAAAACAATTGTTAACTACGTGAATCAAATTCTAGAAATAATAGAAAAACAGATAAACAGTAAAAGTATAATTCAGCATCTTCAACTTGAGGCGGAAATAATTTTTCTATCCGGATTAATGAAACATAAGATTGATAAAGTAGAATAGGTACATTATCAATGCTTACCTGCAGCAAATGAGCTTGACGAGGACGGCCAAAGGCAGCATGTTCATCTTCGTCGGGAGGAGGAGGAGGTGGCAGTGGCGGAGACACTGAGCCCCCCCGGCCACTGGTTGCTGACAAACGCTATTCAAGCAAACGCATAAATTATTATATATGTAACGCTAAATATTTTTTTAAAAGAATTTTTTAAAATGTCCACAGCATTTAAATGAAAAAATCTATCACATTTTTTTTTCATCGAGAATACAGATTAAATTTGAATCATTCAAATTATGTACATTCACACAAGTTTTGTCACTAACTAATTATGAAAATGAATAATTTACAAAATAATAAGTTACACTCAGGGCTGCAGTTATATAAGTTTACAATGACGAACATTGGTGTTGATTATTTTATTGGATATTTTTTCAGTGTAATCTTTCAATAAGATGAAATATGTACACATTAAGGATATTAACATGAAACAATGGTGGAAATCAAAATGGGGGAAAAAAAAGCCAGCATATAAATCTTTAGCAATGCTTTTTTTAGAAATATGTAGTTCTAAAAGATAAGAACGCAGTATGAATATATTTTTGGTATTGTAAATAATATTTTTCAAAATATAAAACACTTACAGTTCCATGTCCTGAGTGTAGTGGATGCTGCCCGTGTTCCTGACCATCAGAACCAATTAATGGAGATGGAGGAGCTGGAAGAACAGCAGTAAAAGATTATTTTCCGTGACCCAATTTAGGTACTAAAAACAACACTAGCTGTTTGAATCATTACAAAGTACAGTACAAAATGAAAATTGTATAAGAAAAGTCAACAAAGTCTTAACTAACCATTCTGAGGTAAAGAATATGTCTCAAATAATATGTCAACACAAAAACGTGTTTGTGGTTGAGTGAACAAAGCCATTAGGGGTCTGCACACTGGGGCCCCGTCGTCCAGGATTAGGTGACGTATGTTCCTTACACCTAATGTGCATAAGGAACACACGTCACCAAAGCGTGGACAACTTCGCGCCAATGTAAAGTGCCCTATTGTCTTTGATTGCGGTGCTTACAGATTTTAATCCCAATACGAGCAGTTTAAAAAATTGATTTTTCTCCATTTATAGATTTTTGTTCGAAGGTTAAATGTTTATTTTTTATTTTTTTTTAAATCCATGTCTGCTCCCAAGGTGGAGCATTTGGCCTCCTAATGGAGGTATTTCAAGAGATTTTTTTCTACAAGAACTGTTTGTTACTCAGTCAATCAACCTCTCTTTTTCCGAAGAGAGTGGTAGTGATGGAAGGATAAGGCTAGGACAGGACTAGTGGTTAACTAATCGCTCTCGCTACACCTAGTTATTGAAGGATAGGAAAGGTGGGAGGGAAATTAAGACATCACTAACACCCATGCTTTCGAACAGAAATCGTACATCGATCGAAAAAAAAAATGTTCGTACTGGTACTCGAACCCATGAGAGCCGGTACAGAAATCAACAATGCTAGTCGCTGCGCCATGGGATTCGACAATTGAATGTTTTGTGATGTCTAAATTATCTCCTACCGATTGTAAATACAGGGCAACGCAAGTGATTGGCTAACCAGTAGTCGTGTCCTAACTCTATCCTAGAAAGGATGAGCAACTGAGTTCAAAGAACCAAGAAGTTCTTGTAGAAAAGCTCTTGTAGAGACAAACTGCATGAAGAGTCTGTATGCTGAATATTGGGGTAAAATATTTTAAATGATGGCAAGTTAATTTTAATTCTTACGTGGCATACTGGAATGTAGGTCTTGCTGATTGTATGATGATGATATAGAATGCTGCGTAGGATGCACAGTCCCAACCTTGAAAAGGGAACATCATTTTTTTATCATTATAAAAAATTAACAGCTTCCTCTTTAAGTGTCAATTGCTTAGTGTACATTGGTACTCAGATAACTAGGTCGAATACTATCAGCAATGAAATAAACATAGACAGGAAACAAGTGCTAATATAGTTTACTCTCTGCAGTTAAAAAAAATGTTACGGAAGCCTTGTGCCTTCTGATGTGTGCTTATACACGGGTCGGAATGTTGGACCTTTGTCATATCTATAGAAGATAAGTTCGAGCAGTATCGCTGCATGGTTGTGTCCAAGTGCCGTGTTTGTCATTATCATATTTTTTTTATTAAACATTACATATTTCTAATAACAATTTTAAATAGTCATAATATTTTCATTATTTGTAAGTGATCGAAAAATTATGTAATTTTTTAGAAACAAATCTGTTAGAAAATAAAAGGTAACAGCAAATTGACTGGAATTATCGTAGAAAGCGCATATAGCATAATAATATATTAATATCAAAAGACTTTGATATGTACGATACGTAGCCTGAATGAAGAGCCACCAACCACCAATAAATTTCCTTGTTATATTTAAAATATTCTTGGAGGAGACTTGGACCCGTCGGAGCTATCAAGCCAATAATGGTAATCCCAAAATGAGGGCCTATATAACGCATAACACAACACAGTGCACACAGGGAGCGTCAAGTATATTAAAAAACAAGTGGCAATACGATCTGGTTATAATATAATAGTCTAGAGCAGTGGTTTCCAACCACTATGTTACTAGACCTCCCTTTCAAGTAAAAAATATCTTCGCGCCTCCCCATCCTTTATTTCAGTGCTTCCCAAAAATTTCATACCACGGCCCCCTAAATCTGAAACAAATAATCCGCAGCCCCGCTTAACAGCTTACCGCCCGCGTGTTTTCTATTGAATTTGGAATAGGTGATTTTGCAAGAAATTCGCAAAAAACTGCCATTCTACTAAATTCACCATAATTTGTAAACCAATTGAGATATCTTCACAAAATTTGATTTGATAGCTTCCAGATACTTTGGCGCATAAATCAATGCCACTTGAGCAATGGTTCTATATCTGTGGGTTGCATACTTATGTGGTGTAGTCAAAAAAAACTTAAATCTACTGAAAGGTTTTCTTTGAAATATGTAAAATCTACTTTTTTATATTGTTTTCTGTTTTTATGTTCATATATATTAAAAACTTAATTGGATATACTATTTACAAGGTATCATCAAAAAATCGTAAAAAAGTACGTTTTATGGATAATAACATATTCAATACAAATATCTATTATTTAAGAATTGATAACCCCTGCCACTGAGTTTGAATAGGTCGCAATATTATCAACCATCCGATTTAAATTTCAAAAATTGTTTTCGACCGCCATAAAGACATTTGCTTCATAAAACTGCAGCATGGCCCGCCTCCCGCCCAAGCAATAAATCACAAGGCAATTTGATGTAAACAAATACTACGATACGTGTGTGCGTACCTCTAAGAGGCCCTACAAGAGCATCTGGGCATCATGTTACCCTGCTAATATTACGTCGCTAATCAGAGAAACAAACCAGAAATGATTTAAACATAAAATCTTTTACCAGAACGTAAAATAATACTATGAAAAATCACACCTGAAAAAAATAAATGTCTACCATCTTAGGGGTATTTTTACGAAATATTTTAGTATAATATTGATATTTTTTTTTGGTAAATATTGCGTCAATGTGTATGCTACCATCTCTCGTTAACATTTGAAATCAAACTCGATCCTAACCAAGTGATTTTTCAATAGAATAGAATGTATGACGTAGGACTCGTATATGCGTCCACGGCCAGCAACCGTTGGATTTCAAAGACTTAAATACGCGTCCACGGTCGTTAAACTGTTAATACAAAACATGTTCTGCTGCGGCCCCTGGAGAAAACCTGCGGACCCCAGGTTGGGAAGCACTGCTATATTTCATATAGTAATAAAGAAACGTTTAAAGGGTAAATAAATATTTTGGACTGTTCGCTCCTCCCTTTGCAATAGCCCACGCCTCCCATGTTGGAAATCGCTGGTCTAGAGTATTTCAAAAGTCAATCACATAAACATTAGTTCACTCATTCTAACCTGGGGATGAGCAATAGGCAACGTTGAATAGCCTGGACCGCGTCGAGCACTGGAATTGGTAGAAGTGTGATGAGGATGACCTAACGGGAAATTGGGTGCGTAGTGAGATGGCACCTGGGGTGGAGCAACAGCTGGTGGGGTACGATACTCCCTTGAACCACTCTTTCCTGGAAACAATCAATGCGATCCATTAAAATTCACGCATTAAACATAATTCTATTTGTTCACTGTGGATTTTTTTACTCTGAATCATTGAATGGCATTATCAGTATTTCCATGTTCAGTGTATTGATTATAAATTATGATGAGTAGGTATATTTTAGTCACAGATAATAACACTCTGAATAAAATATCGCAATACCAAAATTTGTTCAACTCAAAATATCACTTCACATCTGTATGATATCAACAAGTAAATTGATGCATCTGGTATAGTAAAAAATAGATTGTAAACGCAACTTTCTGGCAGAAGTTAAATTTAAAATCACCAATTCGTGACAAGAATTGGACATTCAATTTCACAGAATCTTGAGCAATACAGTGCTTAGTTAGTACACATGCAGGAAAGGGATATTACGTCTTATTTTGTACCCATCCTAAAAATAAAAATAGCCAGGAAACTAAGAACTTTACGTAGTTTCAGTAAGTAAATATAGGTGGGGGAAAAACAAATTTGTGATATCTAATTAATACCATAACATGAAATGTGACGAGTGATTTAAATGAAATGTCACAAACCTAGAGTACCAACAAGCATGCCACCCTTGGAGAGAGTACCAGCAGGAGTGGGGGCACGTGCAGTCTGCGGAGGAGTGGGGGGTTTAGTGGTTGGAGCAGGTAGCGTTGCCGTTGATTGAGAAGCGCCTCGCTGGCGCTGACGAGGAGTGCCTCCTCCACGCCCTGACCCATGACCGATGTCATCCAGGGCTAAAATGAACATATTACTGATAAACTAAATTAAACACCAAAACAATAATCCCTTCCTATAAGGTCTTCAACTTGACTTCGCAATGTGTGACTAAGAATCAGGGAAAGCAATGATTTCCGCGAAATATGAATTAAATATCAGTATGAAATGGTCACCAGAATATGTCAGATGGAACATCTTGAACAAAACATTTTTCGAGCACATTTTAAATACTTGTTTTGATATACTTGTTTTTTTGGTATTTTCCTATTTGCAATAAAACTTCCTAGAGAATTGTTTTTGGCAGCATTTATAACATTTTCAGCAAGAAACAGATAACTCTCTGCCTTTTCTAAGCTGAAGGATACTTCACAGCACTGCTTATGCTGCTAGGGCCAGTGTTGGTTCCAGAAACAACTATTTCACAGTCAGAACAGAGTTGTCTCACACTAGTGTGTTGCCATATTTTGTCAGGGGCAATGTCAATATGCAAGCCCATGGCTGCACTACAATGTTGCATTGACTCTATTGATACTAAACATATCATTAATTTTATTACCACATTCACTCCTCATTAAACTACACACATATTGATGCTGCGCTAAGAAATTCTGATATCTTATGGTACCGTCATACACCATTGTACACTGATACACACTAACGCACCTGAAAAAACCAAACTGTACTAATTTCATAGTAGTATTGACCCAGTGTGACATGCTAGTGTTTTTTTTTTGTGGATTTCTAACTTCGCTGCGCTTTTTTTGTTATAACTATTTTAAGATGTGTCCGTACAAAAAACATTAAGAGTGTCTCTACAGAAGGACTGTCTGTATCATGTACCGAATTAGAAGTCAATGTGTTTTAGCTTAGTAGTCAAAATTGTTTAAAATTAATGTATGGTTCAAGGTATCCGAACCTGACACTAGATCAATGATCACTCGGTTACGGGACCGGTTATATTCTACACTCATTTGATATTTGCAATATCTTAAGGTTTAGTTTAATTACTAAAATTCAACATAGATTATTTAAAAACACACTCACATGAATAATCAATGCTCTTGCGAACGTATTTGATGGGCTTTTCAGGATTGACCGGAGCGATGATTTTATACTGGCGATTCGTAACTTTGTTGGCAGTTAAAACTCCAATTTCTCTACGAGCCACCTTTTCCTTATGTATCATGACTGTCTGAGCTATGTGATTCATTTGACTTTCCATCTCCGCAAGCTGTATCGTCTGAGAATCCAATAGCTGCAGGAAATTATAGGCAAGGGTGTTTATTTGATAAGCAACACTGGCCAAAGATTGAGTCGTGTAATTTTTGGTACTTTCTAATGCTGCTCTTTTATTTTCAGACTGAAAATAGTTCGCTTCGCAGTACTCCGCCACTCTTTCGAGATTGGTGTGACTGTCTGTTAGATTATTTCTTCCTTCGGGTATCTCCACTTGGAGAAGAGCTGCAAGTTCAGCCATGGTGGAATCTGTATGTTCAAAGAAAAGAAATACGATGTTACAAATAATTTAAATCATGAAATTGACTGCAGAAATCACTTATATGATGATATACAACTGACGGTACTTACAATTAATTTCAAATAGATAGAATAATTAATAAATTATTCTGACAGGATAACAGCAACGCTAACTCACAGACCCTCCCATTACTACCATAGATAATATTACTACTCTAAGTATCTATGATTACTACATACGAAAACGTCATGAATTTGTTGCCATACTAAGAGCACAGTATTATTACCTAAATATTAGTAAAGTGGCGATTCTACGTACTGGGCTAGGTGGGTTTAGCCATTACCCTCTCCATCCAAAGCCGCGTATAAAATAGCATCACGCAATTTCCGTTGAGTCCCACTTCAGTCTGTCATCGAGTAACGATTTACATACAATTCGTATGGAAACCAAGTGACGGATTCTATGTGTCTCCGCATTAAAAGTTTGTTTTCGTTGAATTTAATGTATTCGAGTCGAAGATTTTTTAACAGTGTATTCTGTGACTACTTAGGCATCATTCTACAGTTAAAAGTTCTTCGAAAACCTCCCTACATTTACAAAATGTAATGATTAATATAGACGTATAATTTCTGTTCCAAAACTGCTATGGCAGCCATTTTTATTTTTGTATACTGTGATCGATCAATGCTCTAAAATTCTATTAAATCGTGATATATCGTACATTAAACTTGAATTTTAAACCATTCAAGGTTGCTCAGTGATTATTATTTTCCGCCAATATAAGGATTCATCCAAATACCCGTTAAAAGTAAGTAAATATCGATATTTCTGTTGAAAATTAACATAGTAACAACCACGCTTGTCAATGATTATCGAACATTATAAATTCACAATTTATTACCATTGATATTTATTAAGATTTTTCGCAAATAATGTTTAAAAAATGTATAAATGTAATGTATTATAGGCTAGGATCTGCCATTTGATGTACATATCATAAAATTTAAATGATATTTTTTGTGACTGACGACATGTTTTGATATTGTGAATGTGCTTTGTGAGCTTATTAATGATATAATTTACATTACTATGGGAATTATATTAAAATTTCACTGAAAGTAAGCAGACAAATAAAACTGGAAATACAACTGGCACTCCACACAATTTATGTATACAATTGAACTAATATGGAGAACAATATATATGAATCAGTTGGCATGGTTTACCCGTAATAAGAATTATTTATCGAGGATATAGTGACGAAATAGTAAAATTGTTGTCATTCAAGATATAGTTGTTTTATTAAGACTAATAAAAGCTTTTGTGTAGTTATTTATTCTTTAATCTTATGTAATTTTCTACTTAATGCTTTCAGATGCCTAGACGGTGCTGTGTCCCGGGATGCAATTCTAACTACGACTCATTTTTGCTTAATAACAGCGCAGTCTCAGCATTTACTTTTCCGAAAGATGATATAATGAGAAGGAAATGGATTTATGCGATTCCCCGTCAAAACTGGACTCCTACAGTCAATAGGGTAGTATGTATTAAACATTTTCATGAGAGTGAGGTAATCAAAACATCTAAACGTAAAACAACAGATGGAACTATTGTAGAGACTCCGTTGAAAAAACCAAATTTAAATAAAGTAGCCATCCCTTCAATATTTGACAACCTACCGGCATACTTGAGCAAGTTTATAATTAAGCGTAAAGATCCACAGGTGAGGAGAGATGCAATAACGGATACAAAAAATAGCCAGATAGAAGATTTTTTGAAAAGAGATTTAATTAATAGCTTTGACGACTTAGTTGTCAATCACAGTATCAAGTTCAAAAATTGTAGTTGGTCAACAAAAATAACGAAAAATCGCATGTATTTTTATTTATTAAATGTAGATTCCCCTGATTACAATAATTATATAGATTTTAAGTTAGAAATTGTCTCGACTATTTATGTAAATACGAACATGCATTTAAAAGTAGTTCATAAAAATATTGAAATACCTGCGCATGATTTATTATGGATATTGCCAACCGATTCTAAATTGAGTAGGTGGTCTCAACTAGAAAACTTACTAGATCGTTACAAACTGACAGTAGAATCCTTGGAAAACAATAAGTTAGCAAATTTTTATCTTAATAAATCTTTCCAATACTTTGAAGAGGCTCTTTCTTTGGCAGACAAACAAAACTCATCTGATTTGAGTAAATTAGAAATTATTAGTGACCAAATTTTGCAATTGAAGGAAAAAAAGACCTTGATACAGTAGTAATACTATAATAGAAAGTAACAGAAATAATATTCACTATTTGTCGCAAATGTGCAATAATTTAAATGAACGTGAAAAAATTGTTTGCAAAGTGATAGATGAAATCCACATTAAAAGTGGCTTACATTTCAAAGCCCAGTGTATCAGAGGACAAGCTAGCAATAATTTTAATGAACTAGCAAAAAGTATTCATAGCTTCATGATAACGTCTGCTTTTGGAAGCTTATAAGAAATAGTTAGATTAATTCCAACTAGTACCATAACAGGGGAGTATTTAAAACAAGCAACCGTGGAAGTTATTGATTTTATTCAAAATATAGGTTTTAAAATAGTTTGTATTATAACAGATAATAATAGGATTAATCAAAACTTATTCAAATTGCTCAGCGATAATAATACTTTTTTTTGTAATCCAAAATATTCAGATGAAAAGATTTTTTTGATGTACGATACAGTTCGTATTATAAAAAATATTCGCAACAATTGGTTAAATCTAAAGAATGAAGGTAAAACTTTTGTTTTCCCTAATTTTGAAATAAACCAGAGCATGCAAGCTAGTTTTTACCATTTGAGAGATCTGTACAACAATGAGAAGACATTGCTTGTGAAGCAGGCATACAAACTCAATGTTAAAAGTTTCAATCAATTTAATTTAATATTATTCAATCAATTTAATATTACGTGTGCTTAGAATTTAAAATTAAATGAGGCTTATGATAAAAATATTAAAGGTTTTACGTATCTGCCCGGTAATTTATGATAAAACCTAAATGGGAATGATTTTTCATAAAAATGTATGTTTGAATAGTTAACTAATATTTGTCCATCCATCATAACCTTCCTACCTATATTCCTTCCTTGGTAAAATATTATTGCTTCCGCCTCCGCGTGGCTTTTGCTGGACAGTTTTGTTGATTTGGTTTTCATAACATTGAGTAACTGAGCATTATTTTTATAAAATTGATCAACATTTCTGACAAAGAGAAGCATATTGGCATATTTTTTTTTTCATGTTTTATAATCATTGCATTTTTTTTTAACTAGGTGTATTAAAGAAACATCACGAGACAACAAACTGTTTTCAGTAATCTAGTCCAATGATATGCATAAGACCTCATCAAACGATAAGATGGAAGAAAACCTGGACCAAGAAGTAGGCGATGATAAAAAATCATTACATTGTCAGCTTGCTCAATACATTTAATCTTAAACCAATAAAAATCTCCCAGGGTTCATTACTATGAGCTTCTTTGTAAAATTGTGTTGATAAGCTATTGATATCAATGAATGCATTTATTTTTATATTGTGGTTATTTATGATTATATTGTGGTTATTATGGTTTAAATGTGGTAATTTTATAATAAAATTTAAAATTATCGAAAGAGCCTTATTTTCCCTTCCCACTTCTTAATTTTTAAATGGATACAGAAAGGTTTAATTAAACATTGTTTAAAAAATATCGACTGATTTTGACATGAACACAATCATGGATTTCTACATACATGGATACAGCAAATAAATCTTATGTCAACTGTCAAATAAGTGTTAGATGTATTGTCTATGGTAAAACCATAGATGATATAATATGAGCGGTCTTAATACATTGTTGCCAGATCGTGCAACATGGCTTGATAATATAGGGGGCTATGGCTTAGCTCGACCTGCATTTTCACCCACAATGTGTAGAAAAAAAACTTTAGATGGCTGAATAAAAATGAACAGCAATTCGGCCGCTGAACAAAATAAATACATTTCTAAACGTAACTAACCTTTTCCAAATTTATACAATATATTTGTTTTGATTTTCTTTTGTCAATATAAGACAATGTTATGTCTACCTACAATAATACTCTTGATTGTGTTGTGCATTACGATTTTAGACCGAGCCGGCATAAAAAAAAAGCAATGGCTCTATACGTACTTCATACAGAACAGGCAACGTGACGTCAGTCTAGCAATACCTGCGTGTTAATAATAATAGTAGAGGCTCGGACTATTTTTAAATTAGACCGAGCTAAAACAAATGCAATGCTTTTTTGCAACACTCTGCTTACACTGGGGCGCAATCAAGCACGATTAGAAAACGTATGTATTTTATAACCATTGTCCATACGGAAACGTCATCTTATCGTAAACAATTGCGCCTCGGCATTCAGCCTGCAGTCATTACGTCACACGAGCTAATTCAATCTAGCCCATACATACAAAATCACTCGTACCAACCTCTGTTCGTTAAAAAATAAACGTCAGAGTTCATTGTATTCAGAGACAAGTTGTGTTGTATGAAACAAAACACGATAGTTCATTTTGAAGGATACGAATTTGAGGTCCAGTTGTTATTTTTCTATTATTTCATACTTACATTTGCTTTGATTTTGTTATATAATAATTTATGCTTTGCAGTAGTGTCGTAATATTTGTAGATTTGTTTGTAGATTAATGTATAATGTGAAGTGGAAACATGCACAATTTCGTAAATACTATACTTACAATGCTAAAATTTTCTCTAGCCCACTCAAGATTTTGGGTCACGAACCGCCACTGATTAGTATACTCTTTCACAGGCATACGATACGGTTACCCAACGGATATGCCAAGTTAGCATATACACTAGAATCTACTAAAACACGTTTTAAAAGAAGCAGTAATTCATACAAAAAATTATAAACATATCCAGCTAAAATAATTGTCGACATGTTTCTATTATATTTGATATAAACTATAAATCAGTGTTTCCCAACCTTATTTGTGCCATGCCACATTTTGTGCGCTTCAAAAATCTCTATGCCCCCTCTCTCTATCAAAATTTTAAAGTTTCCAAACAAATTCTGAATAAAATAGCTTTTTTGTTTAAGACTTAATAAGGGGCTGGATAATATGTTCTCGTATCTTCATGTTCTTAAAAAAATAAAACTTGGGTACATTTAATATTCACCGCATGTATTTGTTTATAAAACAGTATACGGTTACTCTGTACTTTTGTAATGTTCCATGACTCACAGCCGTAAAGCAGCTTTGTCAAACTGCATGCATTAAACAAAAGGCACTTGGTTCTGATTTCTGACCAAGTACAAACGTGAGTCCCAGACTTTCCGGATTGAGTTAAAGGTTGGTTCAGCTATCCCTAATCATTTAACACTTATTGCCATTTCCCGTGATATATACCAATAAGTACATGAAGTCGTCGACTTTCTTGATGTTTTCCTTTGTGCTCGTCAAAAGGTAGTTTAGTTTTGAATAGGCACTATTGGGAAGAATATTAATTTTAATCGCATTGAATTTACGACCAATGCGATACAAATTGCTCTGCAGCCTATCCATTGTCTTCTGAATACCCTTGACCCTTAGCTTCCCCCCGCATACACAAATACACATTTTACAACTGGCAGCACTATAAATGAACCAATGTTTCAGAAAATGAATCGCATCGAAGGTCTGCTTTGGACAATTGCTTAGGCCACTCAAAATGTGAACGTTTCAGTTTAATGTTGATAGTTTTTTTAATTTGATTCTGAATTGTTATTTACAATATAACGGCTGTATCACCACCAAAATGGGTACATTTTTACCTTCGGAAATAGCAAGACTCGTACTTGGTAAGTTCGTTTGTTTATAATATTTGGCGTCGTTGATTGTCAGTTGGCGGGAAACATTTTCCTCGCCTTTTCCTAACTATGTTTTTGTTGTTGACAGCGCATGTTATTTAACGAAATCCTACCATTGTTTTGCTTCATTTGCCTGATTTTAGGTTATTTGGAAGATCAACAGTGTAGGGTGGCCTATAATGAATTCCTGAACCGATGCAGTCATTTGGCGGAATGTCGAGGGCGAGAATTTTTTACCACAATAATGGGCTTATCGTTAAACGATATTTTAGACGATTACTGTGCTATTCATTCTTACGGTGAGTTGCTGTAGTATACATTCATGTGATTTGATAAATTAAAATCAGTTGTGTAATTAAAGCAACACAGCTTTATGGATCTCTGTCAAGAGAGATAAAGGTCATTTTACATAATCTTCTGTCAGTAGCTGACCGTGCATATGCGATACTTTTTGTTTAGGCGGGATCTTTTATGTGCATTCATTGATATTTAACAACTAAATGATGCCTAAATACATACATATGTATAGGACCCATCAGTGAAATAATTTGTCATGTATAGCACAGGTTACCAACTTGAACATTCCAATGGTTTCTATAAACAGTAAAATAGTTCATAATAAAGATTTACAATACTGGGTATAATATTTGGTAAATTTTTCTTTAAGTAGGCCGCGATTATTTCCGCAAAACATTTCACAATGTAGCTTAAAGCAATGTCATGATTTAGAATCTATTTTTGCGGACTTGATGACAGCAATAATACACACATTATTATGAAGATCACTGATAAATGATGCGAAATAAGAAATACATTTCAGTACGAAAACATCGCCTTCGTATATGTTCCGAGCTTCGTTCCTTTATCCACATCTCCGGTATAGGTAGTTCCCAGGTGCAAGAAAAATTAGCAGAAGAATATTATTTTTTTCGTTAGATAATTTCTACTGAGGGAGAAAAAAAGACATGTGAACTTTGTACAATTCTGTGTATTTCAGAAATAAATATAATGTGCTCAAATGTGCATAGTCTCGAAAAAATAAAGATTGCATTGCTAGAAATTCTTAATACTGAACGAATATATCAAAACCGGTATTAAAAAAAACCCATGACTAAAACGGTGATCACAGTTTTTTGTAATATCGCTATAACAATCCATAAGCTTCGCCAGGTCGACCAACCAGATTGTCTAATGGATATCATGTCGCTCTCTATTCTGTTTTTTTTTGCTTTATACCACTACTTGTTATATTATTTACATTTCTTATTGTGAATTTTATTTCAGTTCGTAATATGAAGTGTGATGAAGACTTCAAAAAAAAAGTTGGACAATGTCAACGTTTATTAGAAAAAGTGAAACTGATCCTTGGAGATAAGCTATCAGTGAATAATGACCATGGAAAACAAACCAGTAGAAGGTATATAAATCTATATAATGTGAATCATTTTTTTTTACTATGTCTGCTCCCAATGTGCAGCATATGGCCTCCTGAAGGTATCTCAACAAAAGTTTCTCTACGAGAACTGATGGTTATTCAGTCGCTCATCCTCTCTTTCAACGAGAGAAGTAGGGATAGAAGGATAAAGGTTATATGGCTCAGCGGCTAGCGGCGTGGGCTTCCATGCCGTATCTCACGGGTTCAAGTCCCAAGCATTTTTCGATAGATTTATCAATTTCTATTCGATGGGTGTTTGTGATTTACACGTTTGAAATGTTTTTGAAATTACCAATAGTCACCACTTAAGCTGTATTGTTCTTTGATGATCTTTATAATTACATGTTAAAGGTGCTAAAATTTGTGTTAGTTCAGAGTCACTTATTCATGATTTTTCCTGTAATTTTTTAATTTTTTCAATGCCAATTTTAAATTTTTTTATTTCATGTTTTTTGTATAAATAACACTCTTAAATTCTATTACTTGTCAGTTGATAATGCTCATCATGTGCGTAACCAGTCCTGATCTTGGTAAATAAAAGTGGAACTAAGTACAAAGGAATATTGTGTTTTTCTTAATCAAAATGCACAATGATACAGTCGTCCACCTGAATTTCGACACCAAAATAATTAAAATTGACACCCCCGTTAAGAAACAACTATGGTTAAAAACTTAAGGAGATAAATAGTTGACAATTTTCATTTATATGCTTTAAATTTTTTAGTTTGGAGAACAATGAAAATTGTCACCGTAAAGTACACCGAAGAAATAATAGTTGCGACAGTGTTATTACTATCAAGACGGAGAAATCTTATGTTTGTCGTCAGCGTACCACTTCTAATGACAGGAATGAGAGATGTACCAATTTCTCTAAATTTGGCCACCCAAGTGGTGATGTTGACATTGATGGAGAATGTTCAGCTGCTGAAGCTACCAATCTTGAAGATCTACCAGGTATGACAATATTTTTTTATCATTTGCCTTAGTTACCTTTTATCTTTATTCCATCTGTAAATCTGTGTTCTATTTGATTATTCTTTTTCTATGTCGTGCATATGGCCACCATGTGGTGCCTCCATGGTTTTCTATCAACCATAAAAATCTTTACTTCCTTCTATGACATGCCAGCATCGTTTAAGTCTTCTAGGTAAACCCTATAAATTAGCGGTCTACAAAGTAGTGGTCCTCAGAAAAATGTAGAATTTTTTACATTTTTAATCCACAGCAAAACAAAAAAATGACTTACACGAATGAATGATGCAAGATGCATGAAATCATCTCTATTTTTTTTCCAAATATATTAAATGACTTAAAAAAATCTTGAAGGTGGTCCACGATGTCTTATGTTTGCTGACTGCTGCTATAAACCTGACGGACGTCCAATATGCCAAAATCCCACTGGTCAGAAGAAGAGGCGAGTAGGGTTGAGGTTATCTAGAGTCAACAACATGTACAGATATGTACATAATGCTACCATGTACATTTTCTTATTCCCAAGTTCCTCAAAAGTATAGCTTCTTGGTCTTACCACCAATAAATATCTGACTCCCAGTTGTGTTGGTCTTATAGCGAAAGGGTTGAGGGCGGAAACATACTACCGACTAGGGATTCTGTGTCGAGACATCCCGGGACTTTTGTGGTTTTTCGCTGTCTTAAGTCCCTGGACTTTGTTGTCTAATGTCCCGGGAATTAAGACTGTGATTTAAAATGTGCTAATAAATTGTACATTTTAATTTTGAAAAAACAATTCTGGTTAAGAAACCCTCAAAAGGACTGATGTGTATTAAATGAAAGCAGGTATAAGAGGGTAGCTCCAAGAAAAGCGGATGATTTTTATGATGGGTACAGACATGCAGATATAAAAAAAAACACTTAGGCACGTGTTCGCACAACTATTGTTATGGCATGAGATAACCGCACATAATTCTAAGAAATAATGGAACGCACAGCTATTTCTGGAAAATAGTGCCATATATCATAGCGATTGTAAATGTTTTTATTAACAACGGTTCAGCTGGGGCTAATAGATTCGTTGAAAAAATCGAAAGGAATACACGAAAGATCAGTTTGTTTCCTGACTGTGAGCAAGATCGTACTTATTTTTTGTATCCGGTCTCTGATGTGTGGCTAACAGAATGTACTTATCAACATTTCCAGTAAATTTCTCAAAGGCTGTTATTAATTTCATATATCTCGAATTAAATAAGTGGTATCGTTTTATTATATATTATTATTGTAGCCCATAATGGAAATAAATCAATCTGAAGTATGAAAACATTACAAAAAAACCACTAAAAAAGCACCCGTTGTCCAAAACAAATCACATGCGAATGGTCAAATACAACTCGATTATCGAAGCATCTTGAAAGAGTTCATCACATTATTGAATTAATTTTATATTTTCATAATTAATAAATAAATGTGTTCAAAAATGTATTTTTTAAAATTAACACATATTTTGGCGCCACGAAAAATTTTACAGGCTTAAAAAAAATAGTTTAATTGAAAGAAAACTTTTAAAAAAATTGGGAGAAAGATATCTTCATTTATATTATTAGAAATTTGTTTAGAACGATTAATAATCGAATAAAAATATAACTGTTGCAAAAAGAAATTACAAAATATTCAAATTAAATGTTCATACCTGATGTTGTTTTATTTACAAATGTTTTTCACTATTGCACAAAGTTACCAATGTCTCAATAAGACAAAAAAAGGTATAAAAGCTGTATTGTGTTTTGTGAAGTAACGGTCATAATTTTACCCAATTCATTGATATTTTTTCAATACATGTACCGTTATCATCCCTTTTTAGTACGTACATAAAAATATTTAATTTTAATTAATTTATAATTTTATTGAAGTGGAAATAAAAGTCCTAAGTCCCGGGAAGCCCGGGACTTTGACTTTATCACGTCTCGAGTCCCGGGACTTTGAAAAACCCGAGACTTCAGAATCCCTACTACCGACCCCGACGCCGCGTGTTGGATGAGATCATAGCTACATATTTGTCATTGTATTGTAGCTATGATCTCATCCAACACGCTTATGTGGCGTTTGATGTCGGCAGTATGTTTCCACCTTTACTCAAAGCTTTAGTACAAAGCCAATCTATCTATCAGTGTAAACTGTGATGTATCATATTAAAAAATTAAGGTTTTTGTTGAATATAATTGTTTTCTGAGGTTTAAAGTATTAAATATTCACATTTTCTGTTGCGTCATATAACTAAAGCTTTGGAACTTCTCGGGGTTCTGAGAGAATGTATTTATGGCTGGTCGTCATTTTTCATTTCAATAATTGATACTGTTTTTTTCGGCTTAGGCTACGGAGACGATGTTTCATATTGGAATGATGCCAGAATGATGAAGACACATAGAAGAATGCACTTGTTGAAAAAAAACAATCTGCCCACCAGCTTGACGCCGAATCCAAAGATATCCGACAGCGAACTGTTGATTGGCGCTCATTTGCAAAGTGAGACTTTAAACAAGTCCCTGGATCGTGCTTTGAATTTAAATAAATTGACTCATCATCAAACACTCGAATTTGACTTCAGGAAAGCACTCGGCTTGATCAAGCAGCCAGATGTGCAACACAACATTTCAGTGAAAACGCCACCTAAAAGAAAAAACGTCAAAACAAAAATATGTTCGTTACCAAGAAAGACTCCGCACACCGCTGACCTGTTTCCTAACGAATCATTAAATGTGATGGTAAGTACCGAGGAATGCTTATAAATTTATGTCAGCAAATGTATTGCACTAAAGCAGGGGTTACTAACACCGTGCCTAAATTTTTATGTTCGGAAATGGTTCTGTAGCCATATAATATGCAGCGTAAAGTTTCATTTCAACTCCCATTGTTGAATCAACGTCAGTAGAGAACCACACACCCTCAGATGAATGCAATAAAAATTTTGGCCCGAATTGGAAATAATAGCTTCTAGAATTAATTAAATTTCTTAATTCTATTAATTTATTTACTACTTGAAATAAAAAATATTATACCCTGATTGGTCAATTAGGGAATCGTAAAACTTTTTCTATATTTAAAATTGTCGCATGTGACAGTAAAAATAATCAAAATCTACAAAACAACCCAATTTATGAAAGTATATCTCACCACTTGAATGGATAAATATTGATCTAAATAGGTTGAGATGGCAACTATAAAAAGTAAATTTTCAAGTCACATAACAATGGCAATATGTAATCTATATATTAATAGCCGATAAGGTCCGTATGTATGTTTGAGTGGGTGAGTGTTTGTTTGAGTGAGCGTCCATTTCACACCTTCCAGTCTCCACTTTTTTATTCATACTAAATTTATATATTAAAAGTCGATAAAATAATCACTCGCTTTTCACAAATGTGTGCGTACTGATGATGTCCTCGAGACATCTTCTTCTTCTACGAAATGTATTTTGTTTGCGTACATTTTCAAATTAATAGATAATGAAATGAAATAAAATATAATAAAATAAAATAAAATAAATTAAAATAAAATAAAATAAAATAAAATAAAATAAAATAAATTAAAATAAAATAAAATAAACTGAAATAAATTAAAATAAAATAATATAAAATAAAATAAAATAAAATAAAATAAATTGAATTAAAATAAAATAAAATAAAATAAAATAAAATAAAATAAACTGAAATAAATTAAAATAAATTAAAATAAAATAAAATAAATTGAAATAAATTAAAATAAAATAAAATAAAATAAATTGAAATAAATTAAAATAAAATAAAATAAAATAAATTGAAATAAATTGAAATAAATTAAAATAAAATAAAATAAAATAAATTGAAATAAAATAAAATAAAATAAAATTAAATTAAATTAAACTAAATAAAATTAAACACAATGCAACAAAAATCTCCCGTTGCTGGGCAACGGGCTTACAGCTAGTAGTTACTTATAAGCCACGGAGTTAGTGGAAGATGATATATATAATGAGTATATTCTTTTTTTGTTTCAGACAATAACTAATGCCATGCTAGATTGTACAGAGTTGCATGAAATAATTGCTGACAATATTAACAAAATATACAATTTGTCTACTGCCAAACCTTCAGATAGTGTCATGGAAACGTCTCGAACGATTGAGGCCACCAATGAAATGCCTGCTCCGAAGACGGCGGAGGAAAGCTCTAATATGCAAGTTGTCACAATCGATGATTATATACCTGATTATGAAAATGTTATCAAGTCAATAGTGGAAAAAACGGAGAAAGAACCGTTATTCGATCAACTGTTAAATGATGTTCTAGGTCAGTGAATGTTTTTGTAGACTTAAAATATACATTAAATACTAATCGAATTTTGTCAATTATGATCTGTAGTGGATGATGCATATCATTTTTTTGTTTACTAGTTTTGACAGAAATCAACATTTTGATTGTTTGCTCTAGGTCTTATTTATAAATATGATTTATCACACCTACATAATTTTGTGCTTAATGAAAGTTATTGTTTTTTTTTGTTTTAGCTGCCTCTGTCGAAAGTACATCTGGAACTGAATCGGATGGGATGAGCAGACCTGATACTAGTACCCCAGAAAAGTCAGCACAATCATTATACTTTTTAACAATATTTATTGCATACATAAATTACCTAAAATGTTTGTCAATATTAACACATAACAACTTGACTTTCAATGATAACATAATCTAACTAATCTTCTTATGTATAATACTGAAATATTAATTAACTGTTTCAGAATGAATGAATCTTCTCCCGCATCTTCGTGTCGATCTCCAGACATCAATTCGACTAAAAAACTTCAAACAGATAAACGCTCAAGAGAGAGACCCCACACCATAAAAAATGTCAATAGTGGACTGCCTGATGTAGATCTTCAATCTACTTTAATATCACCAATTCTCCCGCCGACTCCCATCACGAAAATTCTCCACAGCGATGTTTCTGAAAAAGATACGAAAAAATATTACAGATATCCGAGAGGCGGGAAAAAAATGGATTTATTGAAGGAAAATTATAAAAATGTCATCGGAGGCGATAAACTTTTGTCTGTGCCGCCGACTACTCGTGTATCTCAGTCTGCCGTGAAGGTTGCACCCGATACATCTGATCCTAAAGTTATTATTCTCTCTAATGAAAGAGTGCACACCAATTTACTGTCTGATCAAGGACCCATAGTCATACAGAAGGCTCACGATCACATATCTGAACAAAATTTTAACGATAAGTTTAATGTTTCGACTGAAACTATTCAATCAAATAACGGCTCAAACAAAATGTGTGAAAGTGTAAAAGCATCCACTGTAGATGCACCCAGGCAGATGCTGCCAGACAACCAGTTCAATAATGTCTTGCTACCTTCGACCAGCAAATGTCAAGTTGATAAAATTGACACGATAAACTCTTCCATTAAGCGCTACCCGTCTAATCTTCAATATCAACCCGTCAGCCCTTTGAATCAAGATAGCATTTGTGAAAAGGCAGTAATGTTTTCAATGGCTGAAAATTCATCAATTCAACAAAATTTTACAAACTTTTACACCAGTTACCATCCTTTGGTTGATGTGCAAGGACATCAAAATACTTACTCTGTGGATAGTCGTATAATCAGTGAAAGTTGGCAGAAGAACCCTCTGCCCGCATACGGTCTGACAGTTATCGGAAAACCACCGGAGCTTATTATTAGTAATGGGAAAGTTACGACAGGTTTTGGAAGTCAGGTCACTAAAAAAACTGATACTATTTACAGTAAATCAGAAATAATGGATATGCCAACTGTTATTGAGATTCATCAGCCCGCTCCTTATTCGACAGGTAATTTTTTTATACTTGTGTACTACAGGGGCGTATATTCAGGGTGTGCAAGGTGTGCGCCGCACACCTGGAACAAAATCTAGAACATAAATTAATATATTTAAAGTATATTTTTTGCGCGGTAGTATACTGTATTTGAAAAGGCGAGCGTTGTCCCAAGCGCACGACCCGCCTTCCCATACGACTGCATACAATATATTTGTACGCAACTTTAAGTTCCGAAGTCGTCCTCTTTCTTGACAGCTCACATGTCATGTATGAGGTTTCTCGTGCTTTCTTTCGAAAATTTCACATCTTTACTTTTGTATTAGATTATTCTAACATGTCATTTTTCATTGATATTTTGGCGTGATATAATTTATTACTAATATTTATACTTCTTTATTTTATTTTACCCTTACAATTACAAATAGTTTTCAAAACATTTTGATATATATATTTTCAATCCATGTCCGCTCCCAGTGTGGAGTATATGTCATCCGAATGGAGGTATTTTGCTACCAGTTTTTCGACGAAAACTGATTGTGACTCAGTTAGTCAACCTTTTTTTCATACACCTAATTGTTTTGTTTAGTTTTTATTTTATTTTCATACACAGCACACCCAAAGCTAAAACTCACCATACGCCACTGGTGTACTACTTGGTTTTTTTTATACTAGTTCAACCTTTTTCACTGAATTCGTGAAATAGGCCAATAGTTGCCTTATTGGTTAAGATCATGCTATATGTTCCAATATTGAAACACGGCAAAAATGGGTTAAACATTAACATTTCAATCGATATTTTTGTCTCTAGTAAAATATTTCTTGTTCTCGCGGCGTTACTTTCATAAGATGTTTATTTTTTTAATCCAATCCTCATAGATTATAATGGTTTTAAAATGGGACTCGAAAAGTGTAGCTACATTTTATAAGCGTTATGTGGAATGCAATGATAATGTGCGTGGTCAACCTTTGAAAAATATCATTCTTTAGTACTCTTAATACTAAAGTGCAGGGATGGCGAACCTTTTGGGTGTGCGTGCCAACAATATTCAAATATTTGTTCTCGATTGTGTGGCGTGCCCAAGCACTACAAAAAAATAACAAAATGCTTAAACATCACTGTGATTTTTAAGCAATTGTAGTTTATCTTGGAAACAGTTGAAAATTAATAATTCATGGATTATTTAATCAAAATTTTAATTTTTGATACTTAAAAATATTTTTTTTTGAACTTGGCGTGCGCGCGCCTTCCAAATTCTCAAACGTGCCATAGGTTTGCCATCCCTGCTATAGTGCATATTGTTTTTAATCAGTAACAATTTTTTTTTTGACTTGATATACTATTTGATATTGATAGTACTAAGCTACTCAATGATGTGCATATGCATGTGCGTGTATATAAAACGAGTAAATGATATTGAGCAGACCATTTACATTATCATTTTTATGTTTAAGCCGTAGGAGTAATCCAATTGTAAGTTTATATCCGTATTTTTTTTAAATAACTTGGACATGTGCGGTTACCTAGGTTTCATTCTTCTTTATTTTAGGTTTGGTTAGGTATAGAGGCTGATGATTTATGGTGCAACAAGGTGTTTTATCTTTTGAGGCTGTGGTTAGACGATTAATCCTTCGAGTCAGTTTGACGTTTAGCATACCAAAAATTGCCCTGTCTTGATATCTATTTATAATAGTTCACCGTTTTCATTCACACATTTTTTTTGTTTCAGGTTATATAGAAATTCCGAAGGAAATACAGTTTCCGCCTAACTATTCCCAGAAATCAACTATCAGTAAGACTATTCAAAAGTTGGAAAAAAGGACTCAAAATGTTACAATTTATCCTAAAATTTATCCTAAAATCATCCTAAATGCCGTGAAAACGACAAAAAATGTTGATCATTCCGCCAAATGTGATTTGAATACTGACATTTCAAGTGTGCGGAGCAATGATTCATCTGAAGGCGGTAGATTTGTGATAGACGAAGATCAGAAAAGGAATAGTATAGAGCCGCAATTGGATAGTACAAATTGTCAAGAAATCCCCTATCCGATTACGACTGCATCTTCAGATGTTGTTGAAAGTGCTAAGGATAAAAGTAACGATTTTGAATTTCTGGACCCGAAGAGAAAGACGCCTGATGTTGTAATCACTAAAAAATTAAGTTTCTCTACTCCCCGAAGGAACTTTTCTCACGTTCGAAAGCTAAATTTTAATACTCCAATTACGACCAACCATGTGGCGCCCAGGAGAGCACTCACGTCGCCTAAACTTTCTACCCAAATGTCGTTTGACATGAATAAAACGCTGCAAACCCCGAGTACTTCCAATAAGAATACAAGTTTTCGATCGAAAATGAAGAACGTTAAGTCTTGTTTATTTCAGCATTCGGAAGAAGCTGAGGAACCCTGTGAAGATGATAAAAGTATTCAGAGCGATGCCGTATCTGTAGATTCTGTTAAGCCTGAATTGAGTATGGCGTGGGATCAAATTCAAGGCGTCAGTCAGATAATAAAACCTAGGCAGCCTGTTCAATTGCAAAAAAAATTCAAATGCACACAATTTGTTGAGAATTTATCAGAAATTACTGACATATCGAGAACGAATATAAAGAGACCCGGAATAGCTTGGGATCAACATTTGAGAAAAATGCTTAGCTTAGACGATTCAATTGATCCAAAAGAATCCAAAAAAAAAAATACCGTCAGAAAATCATGTAAAACTAATATTGCTAGAAATAGGAAATGCAAAACTAAATTGACTGCCAGTCTTAAAAAGGAAGCGAAATTGCTCGAAGATGCCTTGTTGAACAAAAGTTTTGAGGCGTCTCCGGGTCCTTCAAAGACATCAGCAAGTAATAAAATTGAGGGTAGCAAAATTAAAGAGGATTCTGCGATTGAAAACATGAGTGAAAATGCTACTAAAGAAATATTAGCTGTTGACTTGGAGATGAGCGTCAATACTACTACCGAAGAAGTCTCGTATTACGGTAATAATGAAATTGAGAGCAATGTTTTATCAGAGGGCAGTTTGAGTAATCCTAAGCTATTATCGGAAAATTCGCATCCTTCCAATGACAGTTCAAATAGCAGAGATCATTTGATCAATTTGAAGTTGAAGAGAGATGCCTACACCAAGACAAATTTATTAACGAAAGAAGCGGTAATTCCGACAAAGGTTTCTCCTCCATTGAAAGTGACGAAGGTCAAATCGAACCAATCTAAGAGTACATTCAAAGTCAAAATTACATCTAAAAGTCACACGGTTGATGATTCGCATATTAAGAAAGTTGACAAATCAGATCATAAATGCACCGAAAGTAAAACAAAAAGTATGTCGAGCAAAACAAATAAATCAAACTCAAAAAGTAAATCAAAGGTCAAGAGTAAAGTTGTTCCAGAAGTTGCAGCCGCAGTCGAAGCCGAGCCGCCTGTGCCTTCTGTTAAGATTACTCCTGATATGGCTAGGGCATTTAATTGCAACCCATCGAATGCCAAGTGTAATTTATCATCTTTATTAGAAACACCGTTGAAAACAATAATGATGGATCTCTCTATGGATACTCCCAGATTCCTCGATCAAAATTTCGGTGAAGCGGGTTCAGTGCTTAAAATTCTCGATATACCGACCCCAAATTTTGCGAACACCCCCTCGGCCAGCTCGTGGTTTAATGGAAAAGGTCACACACCGGGGTCATACTCGTCTAGGCCGACTGACTATTCTGGAGGAAGCTCATATTATAAACCGGATGAAGTTGAAGATGTAAATTTTAAAGTTGCTGCAATTTCATCAGCAAAACCAGCTGACCAACTGCCGATTATCAACGAAGAAGCTGTCGATACCGCTGTAGAAAATAATTTATCAACGAGGGTTCTGAGACCTAGACCTGCAAATTCTAATAGAAGTTCAATCAACACTCCTAAACCGGCAGCATCAACTTTGAATAATAATAGAAACAAGCCATTGGCTAATTTAGTGCAAAAACATACACTCGGTGACAGTGGCAATAGTAAAAAGCCGTCTGAAAACGTGGTGCGAAAACATGTACCTACTGATAGTGACAGTAAATCTAGCAACTTGGATAGTTCTGCCAACTATTCCTGTTATATTCCATCCAGTTCTTCAGACATTGATATCGAATCCCCGATCAAACAGGCTAAAATGAAATCTCCAAGAAAGAGCCATTTGGGGAGTAAAAAACATATCAGCTCCACACCGGTTTCTGACAATATCGGTATTCATGTTAACGAGAAACTGATGAATAAATGTAAGAATAAAGAGAACGATTTGGCTCACACCCTACATGATATGTTGGAGGAGAAACGTCTGAGGGTAAAAATTAAACTCACTTCAGATAGTAACATTCATGTTAACGAGAAACAGGTGATTACATGCAAGAATAAAGAGAACGATTTGGCTCATACCCAACATGAGCTGTTAGAGGAGAAACTTCTGAGGGTAAAAACTAAACTCGCTTTAGATAGCAACAAAGTTGACAAGACTAAAAATATCCCGAACAATCGTTCAGCTTCAAGATTAATTTCAAAAAATAAATCATTTTCGAATATACCTCCACATGCAAAACCTCCAGTTAAACCCAGACGTAAAAGTGATTTGATTAGATCCGTAAATAAGTCGCTGAGCCCAGTGAAAAGATCTCCTCACAAAGCGTCTCTTAAAACTCCTTTGAAAAAGAATTCAACGAAACGTTGCCTCCCTAGGAGAGCAAAATCAAAAACCACCAAAAAAACTGTAGTTCATAGTGATTTGTTAAATTCAAAGACTTTGGTAGAATGTCAGTTATCTGCTGAATTGAAGACGGAAAATATTTCAGTGCCTACCAAAGCTATATTTATACCTGTTAATAAATCGAGAAGAAAATCTTCTACTCCTCGAAAGTTGGAGAAGTTATTGTTCGATCCTGACGGTTTGGAGCGTCAAAAGCTTCTTCATGGAAAGTTTATAACGATAGCTGAGGCATCGACCAAGAAACCCGCTGCGAGAGTTAATAAAATGTGGGGGGAAACAGAAATTATTAATGATTTCTCAGAAAGTATAAAGAAGACAACATTTGAATCTAACAGCTTAGAGAGTCAAAAAATAGTCCATGCAAAGTTTTTACAAATCGCCAACAGCTCCGATAAACGGTCCGTCGTGAATCTCAACAAGATTGATGATAATGCAAAAGTGGTGGAAGATTGGTCAGAACACAATATTAAAAAAATAACGATTGAATCTGACAGAGTGGAGAGTCAAAAAATAGTCAGCGGCAAGTTTTTACAAATGTTTGATAACTTGGCCAAAATACCTATTATAAGTGTTAACAAAAAGTGTGGTGGAACAGAAATTGTCAATGATTTGTCTGAAAATAATATTACTTCTGATTTTGATATAGCTGATCGTGATACTCGTGTTTCAGTCAACAGTCGGTCTGCTGACGATGAAGATTATCCATCCTTACATTTAAGTTCAGATGAAACGGAATCGGAACCGACTCCTCAAAAAAATTTTTCTTCAAATTCCATCGACGATGGTAATGAAAATATTTTGCTAATTAATGAATATATAACTAATTCACAGCCCGAAAACCCCAAGACAGTTTTTCAAGCCAATTTAGAAAAAGAAGGGTTTGATTCCGAAAGCGCTAAGAAAATAGAGAAAGATTTGACAGATTCTTTTTTGGAAGATGATGAATCACTATTAGGATCGCCCATCGTCACCATAGAAAATTTTAATGAATCCAAAGGATTGACAAACAATGAGCATGCTGATCATTCTTTAAACCCTGACATAAAATACTGCAAAAAGGTCGAAGATAATGCCACCAAAGTTATCATATCCAACTCGAATCAATCAATTGCTTCTTCTGTTGAAAATCCTGTTCAACAAAAAATTGATAGTTTACAAAATAGTCATAAGATATTTAAAATTGATTCTAAAGACCCTGAAACGAAACTATCCCCTTCATTGCTTGCTGCTCCTGAAGAACTATATCCGTCGACTTTCAATTCACCATTCAACAATAGCATATCTGAACACATCCAACCTATTGCTGCTGTTGAAGGAGGTTCTATGCCTGACGATAGTGAAGAAATTTCCAGCACTGATATGAGTTCAAAATGTACTGAAGAAGCTTACGTTTGGGAAAATTACGAATGTGTGAACTCTGATTATATTTATTTACGATTTGATGAAACTCTGAAACAAAATATTCAAATAAATGTACCTGACCATGATATTGATAATTTCACTTTAAATGCAACCATTGATGAAGACGATGTGAAGGTTATTACTATCTCTAAATATGCTGACTTATTTGACATTACTCCGAATCCGACATGGAAAAAATCAAAATTATCAACTAAATCAAAAAAAATATTCGATAAAAAACAGCAAAGACTTCAAATTAATATTCTGCATTTCAATGAAGTGGACGACTCGTCTTGTGAATCATTTTCACCGATCAAAAAAGCATGCGACACAAAAAAATTGCATGATCGAACCGGTGTACCCACATCTCTTTTAACAGACAACACAGAGCAAGAACTTTCCGTGAAAATGTCCACCGTAGCCTGTACAAAATCAATCTGTAAAACTTCATCCGAATTTGACAAATCTATCGATTCATGTGAAAGTGGTGCAGTTGTAAATTCTGAAGAGAAGAACGATGGTGATTATGCTAATGTAACATTTGTGGAATCCTCACAAGACTCTTCGAACACCGGTCAAATAGATAAAACTTGCAGTAATTTACTAGAGAAAAGAAAAAGAACTGACGACGATGATGCCCTGGAAGAGACTTCTTCTAAAAAAGTTAAGTCCACCGATCTTCCTAAAACCATATTGAATAAAATAGGCATTGAAGTCTTTTTAAGTAAACTGCATGGTTCTTAATAAATTTATTGGCATGGCAATTATTATATATTACAGTTTCTAATAATTTCGATTGCATTGAGAAATGTGTTCTAATTTTGTAAGAAAGAAATTGTATTTTTTAAATTAAGGCAAATTGAAAATGATATGTATACAATAATAAAATTACCAATATTTATTAAACATGTTGACTGTTGGTACTAACATAGTGTTTCTTTAGAGACGCTCTCATCATATATGGTACAGAAATATTTTAGAATAGTTATAATTAAACAAAATAACCACAGCACAGCGCCTTTGCAAATCACATTATATCAGGTCAGTACTTCTACGAAATCCCTACGGTTAGTTGTTTCAGGTATGCTAGTGTGAATCGCTGTCTAACGGTTCAATAAGACATTGGAATTTCTTAGTGGTGCATCAATGTTGGCATATACCTATAATGAGCAGTGAACGTGTAAACAATGTTGTTGCTAGTGATCATCATATTATTATTAAGTTATTGCAAATATTATGTTACTTGGTCAATTCTTTATAAAAGGAAGTGTTAAATTTTTCTTGTTGTTTTGTTGTAATTATAAAAACAAGCATTTTACCAACATTATTTTAAATATAAGATATGTAAACTAAGACATTTTCATACTTTATCGCAGTGCCCTGCAACTGGTGTGCTGCGGCGCGCTGCATCCTAAGAAATAAGAATTGAGTATTTTTATATAAAAAATAATTTAAATCTATTTCACTTTTAAGGTGTTTACTGTCAATACTTGGTGGAAAGGCATTATAATAAAAATAATAAAAATAATAAAAGATTTTTAGTACTTTTTCCACATAAAATTTATTAGATCAGGACCGGTTTCGCTCATTGCGAGCATCATCAACTGATCAGTTGATGATGCTCGCAATGAGCGAAACCGGTCCTGATCTAATAAATTTTATGTGGAAAAAGTACTAAAAAATCTTTTATTATTTTTATTAAATCTATTTGGTTGCTTAGGTTTCTGTTGATATTATTCTCGCTAAAAATATATTTTGTTTTAAAACTTGCTGGTACATCACTCTAAAAATGAGACAAAATTTATCTTGCAACCTGACAGTGCTGCTTTATGGTTTCGAGTCATGGCACCTTATGAATGCACAGAGTAACCATAAACTGTACTTTGAAAACAGATGCCTACAGCGAATACTAGGGTTGTGGTAGTCTGATTTTGTCAGGAACACAGAAATAAGGAAGCGGACTAACCAACTCTTTTATTAGATACAAAATAAAAAAAAGCAATTTTCCTGACTTGGACAACTACTGTGGATGCCCCAAAATAGTCTAAACACGACCTGTCTCCTCCACTAATTGGATCGATCCTAACGAAGTACTCGGTGTAACTATGGGGCGCTGGAATGATCTAGGAGAAAGCAAAGAGGGTGACTGGACATAAAGAATCTTGAAGCATCCTTGTGGTGGCCATATGCTCCGAATAGGGAGCGGACATGGATAAAAAAATATTTTCACTGTCTTATAAAGTAGCATTTCTGAATCCAGAGTACTCGATTTTCACTAAGATTCTTTCTAATTAGACAATCGCGTCCCGTAAATTGATTCTCCATCTAAAACTTAAATATTCCAGTTGTACCAGTGGCGGCTGGTCAATGTGGCATTGGATCAATGCACCCCTTGTATATGCAGGGGTAGTTATATTTCATGAAATAATATTCAAACATAACATTTATACCATTCACTCATTTTAAATTCATCATGTATTTAATGCCACATTGACCGGCCACCACCGAGTTATACCAACAATGACAAACAATATTTTCACAGGATTTAGATCAAAATGAAAATCAAAGATAATTGGATGAGATTGTGAGGAAATTACTTATTTACCCTGAACTATTTACGTCCAGAAAAAAGCCCAGAATTGGAGAAACTCTTTAAACCTGCTCCTATTAATCCTATTCAATTGATGCTTGGTCCTAATGGAGGAAGGTTAAGTTTCGTTATCATGTGACAATCTACAAAATTTGAACAAATATAAAATGTAAGCTATGTCATATTCAATTTATAAAATTTATGCAGACTTACTGTTGATATAACTGAAATCAGCAATAGCCAACAAGCTCAAGCGATGAACATGAATTATATATTTTCTTTAACCTTTGTTAATTTTTTGTTTATAACATTTTTATTTCATTATTATCTGCAACTTTGAAATACAAATATTTGTGCTAATTTTTTGTAATAGTCTTGCGGTTTCAAGAATCAATTCATCAAGGTTAACAACCACTTGAGAGATGAGATGGTTTGATTAGTAATAATTAAAAAAAATATATTCTATTTTAAAACATGTATTAAAATAATAAATGTAAAAATGTTAATGGAATTTACGTATTTTTGCTTGTGGTGTATGGAGAAATTCTAAGAAGTGCTTAAGTGTGCTGCGGGTGAGAAAAGGTTGCGGAGCACTACTATATTGGATACTGCAGTTAAATCATAGTATTTTTTCAATTGTGTTTTTTGTCCAGTGCTGTGGAGTTGTGAAAAAAACGGCGACTCCGACTCGGATTTAAAGAATATGTAAAATTGTATATAAAAAAAATGAGTTTCTTTAGTGTATACTTGTTAATATTTACTAAAATGCATAACTTTTTGCATTTTAAATTAATTTAAAAAAGGAGCCAGAGTCGCTCGTTTTTTTACATCGCCTACTCCACATTCCTGGTTTTGTATATATGCATTTTTAATGAATCTATTTTTAGTATTGTGTCGTGTTATTCCTAAGATTTTTAGGGTGATATCATTAAGTATTATTGTATTTTTGTAAGAATCTGTAAATATTATTTAATGTATTTTTACTGCACATATTGTTTTATTATATAGGCCAAAGAAACATAAAAATATTGGTATGTTAATAGTTTTATAGATATTTATATTTTTCTAAAATAAAGGTTAAATATCTGTATGTACATGATTATTATTATTTCTACCCGATTCCCTGAAATATTACTAACTGATAATTAATAAAATATTTCTTTTTAAAATAACTCAAACCTAATGCAATTGGCAAATAGATTTTTTGAAATATGGTTAAAAATATCAACGTATTTAGTTCTACAATTTTTTATAAGAAGAGTTTATAGCTATTTTGGTGTGCGCCATCATCAAAACTATGTTTAAACTTGCATATACTCAGCTATATATACTGCCTTAGAAGAGATATACAATACATCTTGGTATTTGCTCTTAACATCCTAATTTATATTACAATTACTACATTTATTAACCTTTTGACCGCGGCTCTGATCCAAATCGGTTCAGATTGGGCTGCTATAGCAGTCAACCGCGGTCAAAGGGTTAAACATGACTAGTGTTTCTAAGATGATAACGTATGGGGTTATTCAAAATATAAATTAGTTGAATTATACGGGCATTTATTATTAGTTACATTAGGGGTGAAAAAATCCACCAGGAAATTAAGCATTTGGCTAATATGGCATTAAAAGTTAATATTAATTTAGGAACACATCTTATAAATAGTAAAAAGTAATAATTTATTTTGGAGATGTATCTTCAAATATATTTATGTTGTTACCACAGCACATTCAACCTGTATTTTATTAAATTAAAAACCAGGGCTGTGGAGTTGTAGTCGGAGTCGTGGAGTCGCGGTGTTTTGGCCAGAGTCGGAGTCGTAAAAAATGAACGACTCGAAAATTTGTGGAAAAATATATTTAATGATGTGTATTCAAACAAAATAATCCAAATTGTTGACTTTGCATGCTCGGCTGACTGAAAATGATCTGATGGAATACACATATATATCTCTAAATATATAAAAATCTCGTATCACGGTGTTTGTGGCCAAATTCCTCCAAAACGGCTTGACCGATTTTTATGATTTTTTTTATGTATATTTTTTAGATATGAGAATAGGTTGTAAAGTATATTTCATCCCTTTAGGTGAAAGGTGTCCCTATCTAGATTTTTTTTTAAATATTCCTGACATCCGTCATTCGAATTTAAAACAATTGAAATGGACGTCTTTTTATGTTCAAAATTCAAATTTCCTGGCTTAGAACTGAAGCATCGTAATAATATTGAGAGAATTTTATTTGAAAGTTTGCATCGCTACGACGTTTTTTAAATAATCAAATATATTGATTCGATTTTTTGAAGCTATAATTATAGGGCTGGGAGCTGATTTGACAGATTTTGTTCAGTGTCATTGATTCGATTATTGGAAGGTAAGGCTATATTTTGCATCCGGCCTTGAAAATCTTTTTAATTTCTTACATGCGGTATGGATATTTTATAGAATTATATTTCGACTTTAATTTTAACATCTCTACTATGAGAAATAGTTAGCAAACTTAAACATTATTTTTAAAATTAAATAGTTTACAATTTAAAGTTTTTTTGGAGCTGATTTGACAGATTTTGATCAGTGTCATTGATTCGATTATTGGAAGGTATGGTTATATTTTGCATCTGGCCTTGAATATCTTTTTAATTTCTTACATGCATTAGGAATATTTTAATGACGGTATGGATATTTTATAGAATTATATTTCGACTTTAATTTTAACATCTTCTACTATGAGAAATAGTTGTTAGCAAACTTAAACATTATTCCAAAAATTAAATAATTTACGAAATTTCTACTACTACGAAAAATGGCTGTTAGCATACTTAAACATGATTCCAAAAATTAAATAATTTACGAAATTTCTGCCAATACGAAAAATGGTTAGCAAACTTAAACATTATTCCAAAAATTCAATAATTTACGAAATTTCTGCTACTACGAAAAATGGTTAGCAAACCTAAGCATTATTTTAAAAATTCAATAATTTACAATTTAAAAACTGCAGGGCTGTTGATATATGCGCCGAGGTCGATTTATGCTACTATGAAATATATTTGTAGACTTTTTAATTAATCTAAAAATTATATTATTTACATTATTCCAAAAATTCAATAATTTACGAAATTTCTGCTACTACGAAAAATGGTTGATAGCAAACTTAAACATTATTCCAAAAGTTAAGTAATTTACGAAATTTCTGCTACTACGAAAAATGATTTATAGCAAATTTAAACATTATTCCAAAAATTAAATAATTTACAATTTAAATACTGCAGGGCAGTCGATATATGCCCCGAGGTCTATTTCTTTTACTACGAAATATATTTGTAGACTTTTTAATTAATCTAAAAATTATATTATTTAAAATTTGAATACTGCAAGGCTGTCGATATATGTCCCGAGATCTACTTCTTCTTCTACGAAATATATTTGTTAGCAAACTTAAAACATTTCAAATATTCTAAAAAATATATTATTTACAATTTAAATACTGAAAGACTGTCGATATATATCCCGAGATCTTTTTCTTTTTCTACAAAATATTTTGTTAGCAAACTTAAACATTTCAAGTATTCTAAAAAATATCTCTATCGCTATATAGGCTTAACTGATGTTTATGATTTTTTAAATGTATATTTTTTAGATAGTAGAATAGGTTTTTAAGTATTTTTCATCCCGCTAGGTGAAGGATGTCCCTATCCAGATTTTTTTTCAATATTTTTGACGTCCGTCGTTCGTATTTCAAACAGAACGAAAATTTTAATGTTGTTGAATGACAGATGGCGCTAAGTGCGCAGCAACTTAAGTCCAAAATAAGCAAGTTGCTTATGACTCCTTAGTTACGTTTGATACGTGCCATGGTTACGTCAAACAATCAAATGGTATTGTAGACAATTATCAAGTGAATTTTTAATAGTTGTAACAAAGCATTTCTTTCACTGTCAAACAATTATGCCACCTAAAAGACTAGCTATAAGTTGATATAGCACGAAATAAAACGGTATTACGAGCTTCAGAAACAGACGAGCAAGTTTGGAAACCATTCGAGCTCTCACTGCTCAAGCCAGATCGTCTGATACAATGATATGCAAACAACCCTTTTGACCGTGATTTGGAATGAGAAACACAATTTGATGTCGACAAATTGGATACATTCGTTCAAACAAATCTTCCAAAATTGGTCCCAGAACAATGCATAGCGTATGACAAAATTATACATGCAATCAATCACAAGCCAAAACGTTGGATCACGAAACAATATTGCATTGGCAATCGCTTCATCTGCAATTGCAGCAAATCTTTTGGATGGTGGTCAAACAGCGCATTCAGCAAAGAAATTGCCTTTGAACAAAAACATGCAATATCAAAAAAAAGTCATGATTTATGAAATACTTTAATCATATCAACTCATTAAATGGGACGAATTTACTATGGCGCACAAAAAGGCATTGAAAAATCTTCACTATATGTACACTAAAAATTTGAGAGGAAATGAACAGGTCTTTGGTGGCGCACCTTTTTTATTGTCTGGTGTTTTTCGACAAACTCTACCAGTTATACCATGTTCAACAGCTGCTGATGAATCAAGTGCATGTCTCAAATCATCAGTTTTATGGTGACATGTGCAGAAATTGACTTTTAAAGCTAATATGCGTGTAGAATTACAATATGATGCATCCGCTGAACGTTTCAAAAAACAATTGTCAGATATTGGTAATGAAAAATAGAAATCGATGAATCCACACATTACCACCAAGCTTCTGTAAAATTACAGGAAACTTAAGCGAATTGATGCACAAAGTTTTCCCAAATATCGCACAGAATTACAAAAATCATCAGTGGCTCAGTGAACGTTTAATATTAGCAGTCAAAAACAACGATGATAATGCCATCAACTTCAGGATTTAAAACGAAATACCAGGCAAAGAAACAACGTAGTCTATTGATACTATAAATTGATCAAGACGAAGTTGTCAATTAGCCAACTGAATTCTTAAACTCACTTGATTTGCCAGGCATGCTACCGCACGTTTTAACACTGGAAATTGGCGTACCTATCATTCTTTTCCGAAATATAAATCCACCACGACTTTGCAACGGTACCAGGCTTTCAGTGAAAAAGTTAATGAATAATATCATCTAAGCTACAATTTTAAATGGAAAATTTAAAGGATGCGATGTACTGTTTCCAAGCATCCCAATAATTCAGACAGATAGGTCATTAGAATTAAAATGTTTGCAGTTTCCGGTGCGAATCGCATTTGGACAATCGCTACAAGTGTGGACTAAATTTTTAAAATCCATGCTTCTCACATGGACAGCTGTATCTGGCCTGCTCACGCGTTGAAAAACCTTCAGATCTATTCATATACGCACCAGACAAAAAAACAATATATATCCAAAAGCACTTCAATAAACATAATTAAAACACTAACACTTTCTTTCTTTGAGTGGCATTGCAACGCCTGCCGGATCAGCTAGTATATATATATCGACTGTGGAAAGGACAAAGGATGTAAACAACACAAATCAAATTTTACAGGAGGCGCAAAAAACATGTTTTGATGATTTTGCGCCATATGCAAATTATGAATTATACACAACCTTGAAGTGCACGGGACTTCTTAACTGGTGTTAAGTTGACATAACGTATAAAATGTATAAAAGAATTTTTTGAAATATTTCCTCTGAGTCAGAGTCGGAGTCGTTTTTTTTTACACGACTCCACAGCTCTGTTAAAAAGATATATATTTATTTATTTACTGTTAAAAAGATAGATATTTAAGATAAGTTAGAATTTTTTTCTCAGAGCGGCATCTATCGACTAACCTGTCAAGACTGTCGAGCTTCTAATGTTGGGCAGACAAAGAATTAAAGAAAACGTAAGGTGTCTAAAAAGCAATAATGTATCAGAATCAATTGAGAGAAAATGATCTCAATTTTGACAAAAATAAAAATGTTGAATTGCCAGATAAGCATTATTGAATTTATTTCCATTGGGATTTATCGTACCTAATGTAAATAATTAGATAATGATGAGAACTCTCAATTTTTGTATCTTACAACCTGCGTCCAGTAGAAAAGAACAAATCCCGACTTTTATTTTGTAATTTACAACTTAAGAATAAGAATCGAATTTTAGTTTATTTGTAAGACTAATGATGCTTCTTAGATGCGAAACACGTGTCACATTTTATAGTACAATACGTGGAATAACAAAATTATCAAATTTAATTTTATATAAAAACGTATTTCATTATATTATTCTATTTAAATAATATTATGTATTTATTCTGAAGTCATTAGTGATAATGGTAAAATACAATGAAAAGATTAAGTATAATGAATGCGAGTATGTAAGAATCGAATAAAATTGTTTTGTTTTATTCATTTTCAGATCGGGACATTGTTACTCTCGTGGCAATTTATTAAATGCGATTTACTCCACACGTCGCCTACGCAGAAATACGCGCCTTATTTCCATTCTTTTGGCCAGGGTTGACAACATAATATAAAACTAAATTTGATTAGATTCTTTGTTGATCACTTTTAAGGTGTTTACTGTCAATACTTGGTGGAAAGGCATTATAATAAAAATAATAAAAGATTTTTAGTACTTTTTCCACATAAAATTTATTAGATCAGGACCGGTTTCGCTCATCGCGAGCATTATCAACTGATCAGTTGGTAATGCTAAATTTTATGTGGAAAAAGTACTAAAAATCTTTTATTATTTTTATTAGATTCTTTGTTATTCACTTGTGATAATACATACAATTTTTGACACACATTTCGTTTCTTAGAAAAGTACCAGACAGATTATCGCAACGTTTACGAATAAATTAAAATTTGATTCGAATCTTATTTTATAAATTATCTTATCTTATATATATGAAAATGATTTTTTGTATGTATGTTTTTGAATCTTTGGCGTCTATGGATTCGAAAGCCACAGGTCCGATTGCGATAAAACTTCAACAATAATTAAGCTTGCTTTTCCGGGAAGGTTATAGGCGTATTAAAATTAGCAAACAGTGTCGAAAAACTAAAATATTCGTAGATTTCAATGTTTTTTACCAGTCAAACTCCCGAGTATTCCAAAACAAAAATGGCCGCCGTTCGAATTTGAATTTCGTTTGAACGGCGGCCATTTTGTTTTGATATGACAATTCAAATTTGATGTTCGATTGTTTAGATTTCAGATCTGTCAAATCGTATGGTCTAAATTTTGACATTACATTTAAATATGTTTCGTGCATTAGGTGTGATTGTTTGTTTGTTGTTTATGCGATGTTCTTAAATTAGTTTTATTTGGAATTAGAAACTGTACTCTTTTCACTTCAATTAATATTATACTATTTATAGAACGTCAAAGAAATATTTCGTGATATTTGACAGCAAAAGTACATTGTGAATTATATTACATAACGTTAGTAAGCCATTATTTTATGGTTATTTTTAAATGCATGTGAATAAAGATATTATGCGTAAACTACTACGTACATAATTCCTGTCTCCACTGTCAATACGTGATGGAAAAGGATTCTATATTTATATTAAACGGTTTTTCTCTTATTAAATGTTCTTATATAATCTCGAATGCGAAATTATTAACAAAAAGAGTTTTAAGTGATTATTTTCATGATGTTCAACGAATATTGTACAATTTAAGATTTCGACTGAAGGTGCTTGGTGGAATTTCAATATTAAATTTAAATCGTTCAAATTATGTACATTCTCACAGATTTCGTCACTAACGACCCGGGTTTCGCCTTTCGGCGTCTTCAGGCGTTCAAGTGCACGGATGAACTTGAACTGACGCTTAGTAAACGAATGTTTCGTGTTTATATAATGTACAATTTCTTTTTTGTGTTTGTCAACTATTATATGTAAATGCTTAGAGCATTTTGATGGTTATGCATGCATTGATTATACGTTTTAGGTTTGAAAGTCTTTTTTAGCGAAGTTTTAATCTATTAGCTGTGTCAAGTCATATAAGAGTAGATGAAGAAATATATATCTTATATTCTGGAATTCATATTTTTAGGGTTACCAAATACTACAGATTATTAACAGTAAGAACACAATAACATTAATTTATGATTAATTTATGTTTTTTTTACTATTTATATTTGTTTTAGGCAGTTTTTTAGTGAGGTACATCTTTTTAGAACGGTAATCATAGAACAATAATTTCGAATACGAAAAAAGACTGAACGTATGAAATAAAAGTCACACAATCATGATCAGAGTGAAATGAATGTTTGTTTGTTCGTACTTTATGCGTTGCCACACCGCTCACCTGATTGCAATAAAACTGTTACAAACTTTTTGCCTGCACTTCCGGGAAGGTTATAAATCTTATGTATAAAAATCAATGTTTGCATGTCTGCCATACAGTTTATTTTGACAACGTATGCTTGCACTTGCGCGCGAAGGTTATAGTACAATTAAATTATAGTAAGTGGTGCGTGTGTTGTACCATAGACAATCAGCAGCAAACATCAAACAGACAGAAAAAGAAAGCATGCACTTCAATATACACAATTCAAACAAAAACACTTTCTTTCTTCGAGTGGCATTGCAACGCTTGCCGGGTTTCGGCTAGTTACAAAATAAAAGTCGGGGCTGTCCTTTTCTACTGGACGCAGGGAGGAGGTAAGATACAAACTTTGATAATTAAAAATAATTAATTCTATATACACCGAAGAACGGATATTGCTGTACAAATATTATTATAAATATTTTTAATTTATAATTAAATGTTGTATATTGAATCGCCTGCTTATGGGTAAGTGTCACGGTTCACAGAGACACCTATAATTAAGACAAATTATTAAAATGGTTATACACAAAAAATCGTTTAATTGATAGAATCAAGCTTAATAGAATTTTCAAATCATCCCAGCTGAGTTAAGTATTCCTTTTTATCATATAGTAATAAAGTTTATTTGTAAAAAAAATGAGCAGAGAACCAGTGGCGTGCTCAAGCAGAGACCTCCTATTTTTTCAATAAAAAATCACATCGTAACCAAAACGCACTATTTATTTTTGGTAAGAAAATATGAGTGTCCAATAAAAGCTGAAAAAAAAACATTTAGCTAACGTTGTTCTCATAATATTTATAAAGTTTATATCAAGCAATTGCATCCTGCACCGTTTTATGCACTTTTTTTTTAATCGATCAGTATCAGAATCTTGTACTTCTAAGTCATGCATTGCTCCATCTATCATATTAAAGTATAAGCATTCTTCCTATTCTTTAGTTACAAAATTCATAAAAATCGATATATGAAACAATAGGACATAACTAATTTATTTGACATTCTCATCTCCGCAGTGGCGGATTAAGCACTTTGGAGGCCCCAGGCGCAATAAATTTTGTAGGCCCTGTTTTCCGAATGAGATAAAAGTGCTTCAGAACTCGTCGTGAATAATAATGATTTTTGAAATTAAAATATAAGAGTGATACTATCTTTGAGGCTCCCAAGACTTAGAGGCCCCAAGCGCGCGCCTCTTGCGCTTATGGGGTAATCCGTCACTGCAACGCAGATGCATAAATTTAAAAATTAAAAGACATTTTGCTTATTATGTAACATGTATGCTAGTTTAAGCTTGTTTTCTGTTTCATTTAAACATTCTTTAAAGAATATTATGATTCGATTCAGTTATTGCACAGAAATGCTGAGAATGTAAATTTAAGAACAAAAGAACATCGATCATGTCATTAAAATGTGTTATATTCGATCGTACGCAATTAACTATGCGTATATTTGAGATTTTAAAATGGCTGACGAACAGCAAAGTCAAATTTTATTTTGTTTTTTTATATGATCTCATGGGCAGTAAAACCAAACAGCTGGTTAATTAAGCTAAGCATTAATCTTAATAAGTTATTTTTTATCGATAGTAATTTAGAAAGTTTAAGGAATTTATGTATGATATTATTTAGCCAACCATGTCATCACCGTGCTGAGTTTTCTGGTATACTGATACGTCCATAAGGCACAGTTAACACTGACATTAATCAACGGGGTTTAAAAAATCCACTCCAATTATCAAAACAAAAAAAAACTGTTTTGAAATAAATATAACAAGGCTTAAATAGAATTATTGAGCTGAAAGAAAAACATGGTAACTAAAAAATATTTTTCTTAATAAATATGTCTTGGAACTGTGTTTTTTGTCACAATAGTATAAGATATGATCATAAACTCGTGTTTTAACGAAATTTCGTATACGCCAATTATATAAATTGTGCAAAAAATAAATTGTTACTTAATGATACCGTATTTAGTATCGTGATTAATGGTAGTCGCTTAATATTTATATTGCAAGTGTCATTCTCAAAGATGTTCAGGTATATGAACCATAAATGTATCAAAACCAGTGGTCACTAATCCGGCACTTCAAAAATGTTCACCCCGCTTCCAATTCTATATGTAAATATTTTATAAATCCAAAATATAAATATTATAAAGCTCCATAAGATTTTAGTCATATTTCATAGGATTCCAACGAGAATATTTTTCATTCTAATTCGTTGTAATGTTCTTAAAAAAATCATCCGGACAATTTCTCGGAAAGTTTGGTGTCCCTTGATCTAAAACGATGCTCTCAGAATAAACATATCTTACACAAGTAACAGACCATAGGTATACCATCTCCGCTAGTGGCGTAGCTAAAAATTTGGGGCCCTCATACAAATGTCACGCAATTTGTATTTGAGTATGTAGAAACTCGGGCCTCCATTTTTGCTAGGCCCTCATGCGTTGCATGAATTAGCCGCTGATGTTTGCTCTCCAAATTGAAGCATATTGACTACTAATGGAGGGATCACATCATAATTTCTTTTACGAGAATTATTTAAAATAAATACTGGTGTAAAAAAACATAAGTGATAAATAATACGACGAAATAGCTTATATTATAAATATAAAAGGTTAATTTTCATAAATACATTAAAAATGGCTTATTAGTCTATGTTGATATATTTTTTCTTTATCCGAAGGTCGAGAAAATTACTTTGGCTGCAGAAGTGGCTCTCTTAACTTCAACGCTTGCTGGATGCACAATCGAAAACCCTTAATCCACATTCCGTTAATATCGGTATTGTAAGCCATAATTGCTAAATATTTTTTAATATCTCAAAAATGATATAAGTTCTAAATTATTTTATTAGACTTAGTAATTCTCAAAGAAACAAGCAAACATCTTTGTTATAGGAGCAACATTTTAAGCTAGCAATTCCTAGTGATTAAATTAAGTGAATTTGAAGTGGGGTACTTTTATTTGTCACTGTTTCGACGGTTGAGTCTCAGCGTGGCCTGACCGTTCGTGCTGCGTAGGGCGTGAGCTGGCGATCTTCGAGGATGATACGCCGGGGAGACGGACTCAATACTGGGAACCAGGCGAACCCTGATCGATTCCCGAGATTTATACAGGCCTCCGTGTCACTGCGAAAACATATTACGACGACCTGCAAGCTCCGAGAAATGCTAGAGAAATTTACCTTCACGAGAGCTTCGTGCAAGGATAGTTGGTTTGAAAGTCTTTGGGCCTTGTTTATTTGTTTTATACAGCGAAGCAGTATATTTAAATTAGACGAAACAAATTCACATCGGAAAAAAACAAATAAATCTACCTTTTTTGTGTACATGAATAATTTATACAATACCATATAAACATTTGATAACAAGTGACAAGACAAATTCAAACAGCGTTATTTATATTATATACAAAAAAGGTTATACGTATTGTAGACATATTAATTTATTCAGTGCTGCTCGCGACGAGAGAAACTCCTAGCCCTGCTACAATCATTCATTATATTATGCTTTATTAAAAAAATTAATATAAAGCCGTTCCAAAAAAATCGCAGTAAAAATAAAAAGCGATAAAAATCATTTTGTATTTGCATGTTTTTGAATAAAACTTCATCAGCATAAGACATTTAAATATTCAAAAATAATACCTCATGTAAGTAACATATGAATCTAAATGGTGTGCTAGAAAGCTCCTTAACGTGTTTTGAAAAAACGCTTTAACCGAAAGTCCAAAGCTTCAACAGACGCGGCAACGTTTGATTAACGAAATAATTAAGGTCGTTGGCTATTACTATATTTTAAAAAATACTGAACGGTGGCATGACACTGTTAAGACAACAAATAATAATATTTTTTTTTATTGAAAACATAAATCCATATTAACTGACAAGGCATTTATAGAATTGTTGATTTGATTGTCTACAGAAATTATATAAGAATCTTAGTTTTTGTCCACAAACGATATAAACTTTTGACAGTCGGAAAGAGGAAATTTCGGTAATGTTGATGTAATTATCTATTTATTGAGAAAAATAGATGTTATTATGACGCCAATGGACTGGTATAAATATAATAAATTAACATATATAAAAAAGAAAAAACATTGCATAACATATTACATCACAAAATAAGTCAATTACGAACGAATAAAAAAACTCCCTTACACACTTAAAATCCAAAAATAACGGAACGTAGAGAGAGCGATTAGTTAACCACTAGCAGTGGCGTATTATCCTATATGCGAATGAGGCGCGCGCTTGGGGCTTCCAAATTTTAAGGGCCTCAAAAATAGCTTTCTTTATATAATCCATATACTTTTTGTTCAAATTTCAATATATTTTTATTATTTTACATGACATTTTCTGACGTTTTAATGTTATCCTAAAAACAGGGCCTCCGAATTGTATTGCGCCTATGGCCTCGCGTGTGCTTAATCAGCCACTGACCACTAGTCCTATTCTAGCCCTATTATTTTTATCCATAACCTCTTAAAAAAATATAGCTTTAGCATTAAATTTGAATCGTTCAAACTATGTACATTCTCACAAATTTTGTCATTAACGACCCGGGTTTCGCCTTTCGGCATCTTCAGGCATTCAAGTGCACGGATGAACTTGAACTGACGCTTAGCAAATGAAAGTTTCGTTACGCTTAGAAACGAAAGTTGAGCATGTGCTCATTCTTTTCGCCAGCAGTGGCTTTGGACTCAGTGATGCATTTATATCTTATATATAACACGAAACTTTCATTTGCTAAGCGTCAGTTCAAGTTCATCCGTGCACTTGAATGCCTGAAGATGCCGAAAGGCGAAACCCGGGTCGTTAATGACAAAATTTGTGAGAATGTACATAGATTGAACGATTCAAATTTAATATTGAAATTCCACCAAGCACCTTCAGTCGAAATCTTAAATTATTAAAATAGCTTTAGCAACTGAGTAAAAATCAGTTCCCGTAGGAAAATTTTCTATTCGGTTAATTTCATTGGGAGGGCAAGGGCACATGCTTCGAATTGGAAAGGACATAGATTAAACTTTAGTCAATGCATATGTATATAAGAAGGAATGCTCTTACAACCGGCGTTTCATATGATTGCCGCAAATGTATCAGTCACGCTAATAAAATATATTAGGAGTATTTAAAATGACAATCTGTATTCCCCGGAAAAAGTTGAGACGCTTATGCTTATTGAAATGTTTATGGAAAATAGTGTAATTAATATATTTCAGCAAACTATAAAGTTGGCAACGTCTTGGTCTAAGTAAGTATTGTTAATAAACCATCTATTATACTTACAGTGTAAAAATGTTTTTACAGACATTTGATTTTTTCAAACCAACAAAAGCATTACATAATTTATACTCAAGTTATTGAATTGGTATGTGCACAGTAGAAATCTATAATAATAAGGTCAAAATAGCGCTGCATTTACTTTTTTTAGTTTATAGCTATTTCGGCTAAACACCCTCGTCAGAACAATGTTTAAATTTAAATTATAAATCTAACTTAAATAAAGTATAAATAGTTCTGACGACTATATTATACTGGCTTAAAAGATACACAATACATCTTTAAATCCCGAAAAAAGAGTATTAAATGTAATAAAATAATAAAAGCTTTTCAAGGAATACCACAAAATCAACACATATTTGTTGTGCAGGAGTTGTGTTGTTTTTCATTGAGTGACAGTCAAATCGAGTAAAGTTAAGTTAAAAAATAGTATTATTACATTTAGATAAGTTGAGAATTTGATACAATTCTAATGAGCTCACCTTAGCAAAAAAATGATATATATTGTCATCAATATAAAATATTTCGTTCAACAATTAACTAAGAGAAAAACAGTTGTTGAAATTTGAATTAAACTTATAACCGTAAGACATTATTTCGATAACAAATAACTATATTCTACTGAGAGTCATTTTTAATAAATACTTCATAAACCCGACATGTACCCGCTGGCATAACATAACTTTACTGCACGTAATTTTCGCTGAACTTATTATAAAACTACTCCCAGACGAACTCGGTGAAATGTCCACAGGCAGAAACATGTAATCTGAAAAAGCTTATAAAGTTAGAAGGACTTTTACCCATATTTTTTATACATAGTATGCAGTATCTACAGACTGGCGTCTCTCGCGTTACGGAATTTCCGTCTAAATTCTTCTATTTCGCAGCAAGCTCGCGTCGCTCCACACGAGCAATAAGATGACATGATGGTGCTCTTTCCTTGCATCTATTCCTCCTTCCTAGCTTGCATTACCCTCGAGGATATATTCGGCGACATTACGGCGCCTGACGTCTACGCCATAAAAAAAAGATGTTTATATTTTAATATTATTAATCACTGAACACGTTTCTTCTATGACACAGATACGCAAACTGTATTGTTTTTTTTTTGTTAATCGAGTGTAAACGAAGATTTGTTTTCCAACTACTAAAAAGTTTTAAGTTTGACTGATTACTCGTTTTTATTTAAGTTGTCTACTGTTGTATCACACAAAAAATCAATGCCCATTTATAATAAAACAGACAATATTGCGCGATTGAGAAATGGATGTGAATTTTTAAAGAGTTTAAATTTGTCACCCTGCTTGTTTGTAAAAAAATATAAATAAATTATATCCACTAGCACTTACAGATATAATATACACGTTTAATTTCATGGACAGCCAATTTATTATCTTTTCATTATAATCTTAAAAAGTATGTATATAATCATCATCAACTTATATTTTACAACAGGGCTTATTTTTTTCATAGGGATTTATAAAGTTTATTAAACATAGGATTCCATTGTTTCCAAATAATAATATGGTGATAATAAGATACAGGATATATGTCATATATATGAATGAGTTAATAAAAATAATTATTGATAAATTAAATGCTCGCTCGGTGAACTTAACTCACTAACAATATGTAAAATGATTACAAATCGTCAGAAGAAAATTATGACGACAGAAAAAACTACGAAGAAAATATTACATATTATTTCTAGGATTAATGAATAACTTCAAAATAGATTTTTTTCTTGATTATTCGTGTTCAATAGATACAGCTTAAGAGGACTTGGAACTTCGTAAAATATTTACTTACAATAGTAAGTAACTCTGACAGTGGATGTATACGATTCAAAATTTAAGTCACCACACAAATCATTGTTGATAAGAATCGAAAACGGTTGGTTATTGAATGTTCACATATGGTTTTTGTCAGGGTGTTTTATTGTTTTTTGTCGCTATCGAATCGTTCATTTGATAATATCTTTATTTACAAAATACCTGTAATAAATGTGACATAGTAATATAAAATCTGAGGAGATATCATCTTCGGTGCGATGCAGAAAGGAAAAAAAACAAGTTTATCGAATAAAAAAAATAAATATAAATCTCTGCTTGGTCTCATCTTAACAATATCCAGGACAAATCATAGTTTTAGTGTAAAAACAGTGAGTTATAATATAACGAAGTACGTCATTATGTTTTTTTAAATATAACAAAATTATTTGTTTATTTTTTATTAAGACAGAGTTTATTTTCGGAGACGCCCGTCTTATTGTTCAGTCATGTCGGCTTTGCATCGGCTGCCCGAGGCTCTAGCGCGTCCCGGCGCTCGTAACTTTTTACGGCCCACTCCCAAACGACGGCGCAGAACTTGGAGTTGACGTCGACTGCTCTAACTCCGACGCTGGCTGGAGACTAGTCTCGCTGCACCTGCTGTTTAATGAAACGTCCCTTCTCAGCCCCGACCCCGGCTCCAGAACCGCGCGGTGGCTAACTTAACTTATGATACCTGCAGAGGCGGCCAGGTGAAATTAGATTTGGGACGAATTGATTGCGACGCGTTAGGCGAACACACCTGCAATATATAAAAGCTTATTAACACATTACTTGTCGAAGATTAACGACGTTTTACCTTTGACGTTTGGAAGTAAGTGAATATGTCGTGCCCTAACTTATCAGTAGAAACTAATCGGAATTGTTTTTATTCCATAAGAATTCCATAAGATTTCACTGGGAGTCAACGTGGATGTTTTTATGATTAAATACTTGGGTTTTTATTTATTAATGAACGTTTAAATCACAAAGTATTTTAATTACATAAGAACATAGCATTGAATGATTTGTAATACACTATGATATTAGTGCCCGCTACAGTAAGACTTATTTATTTCTAATTTTTGATATTTTCTTAATTTCCTCTTCTTATTTGAAGTATTTAATCATACGTACTTTTAAGATTTTTTGTATTACGTCAATCTCTTTGCTTCCTCCCAAGTGATTTCAATAATCATAAGTGGCTTCATCAATTACACCTTATAGATCATGAGGACCAACCTTTTTTCTCTCATGACACAATTATTGATTATTTGCAATCAAGCAATGCGCCGAGGCACGTCTAGCAACACTCCATGACACACTGGTGTGCCATAACACAACGGTTGCGAAACACTGCAACAAATAGTCATCGATGGTCTTACATGATGAAAGAATTCATCCGATTGAAAGAAGAATGAGACAGGCTTTGATTCCACTGGGAAATTTGCAGCACCTGTCCAAGTCAGGTTTATCACAGCTTTTGAACATTTTAATGTCATACAAATAAATTACTATAAATTATAATTTGAATAAAATTACTAAAAACTACTTTAATTGGCTCTCTCAATTTAACTAAAAATAATTAAATAAATCGCATGAAGCATTGATTAATTTATAAACAAATTTGATTTTTCCTTTGCAATTTGTTGAGCAGATTAGATATTTAATCGGAGTGTAAAATTAGAAGGGTGCTGGACAGATCAGATGCAGGTGTTAAATGGCCAGTAAAATGTGCATCCGTGAACATCCGATTGATCTCCCAGATGAGCATGCAAATGTTGCAACGTATCTGGGATACGGCAACACAGTATTTACCACCGTGTGGAAATTTATTTTTTATTGAAAGCTGGATCCAATGACGGGACTTTTATATTTATAGTAAAAACATCGATAAAAAAAAAACTTTTAAAAATACAATATGTTAATATTAAATTGATTTCAAATTTGAATGCTACCAAAGGTACTGTTTTTTTAAGTTATATATATATTTAATAATATAAAAGTAAAAACATATAGGATTACAGCTAATCTGTTAAGCGTTGATGGTTTGATTTTTTAATATGCGTTTAAATCATTTATGTCATACAGTCAGAAAATCGTAACCGGTTTCTCAACGTGGAACAAACGATAAAAAGTCAAAACACTATAATGCACAAATCCTAAAAAATATAAAGGTAACGAGATAATGCTCTAAACTTTTTGTTACTGACGCCTTAGGCGATATTGAACAATTATTGGCTTAAAACGCAATTTACCGAATCGTGTCGCTTAAGTTTTTTTGCCGAAAATAGGTCGATATCTGGTGTGAAATAGAAAAAATCTTAATTGTATATGAACCTTGTCATAACTTGAGCCAGGAACCATTTGATCACAAGATTAAAGCTCTTACTGGCACACTACAGACACCTGAATTAATGTATCTTTAAACGTTTTAAAGTTTGTTAGAGTAAGTGTTTTTATTCATATCAGCCTCTAATGTAAATCAAATGGTTTTTAAAACGGTTATTAAATTGACAAATATTGCAATATGTATTGGTTATAAACCTGCTTATAATCCAGCATCAATTTTTAAAAATGAAACGGTTGGGTGAGGGGAATTCAAGACATTACATAAATCCATACATTCGAACAAAAAATCATGAATCGACTGAAAAATCGGTCTATAAAAACTGTCCGTCCTGGGTTTTGACCCCGTGACCCCCGTGCTCTAAGTCAACGACGTTGAAACTCGGCCACGCAGCTGAATTTAGCACATACTTGAAAAACTGTATGTACTTATACATAAATATAATGCAAAAATTAAAGCGTAAACTTTTCAATGGACAGAAGTGAATTGTGGTTTAAAGCTGATATGATCATTAATGATTAAATTAGAATGAAGGAGAAATGTTGACTTTGCTTTATATAATATATTTTATTTAAAAGTTGGTCGAATAATTTATATTTATTAATTAAAATAAAGCAGTTGTAATTTTTAAAAAAAATGATAAAAGCTTTATTTAATTCGTACATTTTCTCAATGACATAAAAGCTTATACGTTTGCCTGTTTCCATCCGCTTTAATAATGTACTGATTTGACAGTACTTATAATTATCATCACCTGAGTTAATTGATCAGTGTCCCACGTGACCTAACCAATTAACGCATTAGTATATGTGAATATTTACAAACAGATCAGTCAAATGAATTGAATAACGATATGGAAATTATGATGTGATAACTATAATTGCTTTGACTCAATGGGCTAGAAATTATGAAAAACGGTGTATTTGTTTCAGAAAATATGCAGGTGTGTGTTTAAGAAAAATGAAAATTTTCTATTTCAAATTAATTATGTTTCTTTATTCAAAATGTATCATATGCAATAATTTGTTGGTTTATTGATCGGTTTGGTATTTGTTTTATTAAGACATTATAATACGATAAATTGTATTGTGTAAAAATTATTAGAGTTACGATGTCAAATATTATTCAAAGTTATTTTGGCAACACACGCCGTAAGATTATTACTGACTATAAGATAAGCCGAACACAGTGTATTAATTTTTTACTGAAAGATTGCAGCCAATTAAAAAAAAATCGGTTCCTTACTTTGTGTTGTTTAATAAACGCTTCCGAGAGTTTTTCTCACTCGGTTGCGTGGTCAAAGATTCGAATCCTTGAAAGGATTTACGGACTGCCTGTAATTTGTTATCCCTTCATACATATTTGAAATTTGATACTGAAATAGAGACGTAAGAAAAGAAAAAAATACATATGTATAATAAAGTGATTTTCTACAATACTAATTCATCTTTATTTACCATTTATAAAAAAAATGGATAATCAAATATCTATGAGGTCCTTTATAAAGATACCTTATTGGATTAAAATATGATTACAAAAATGATTCAGTTTTTAAATACTTTGATTGCATTTAAAATATCATGAAGTATTGACGATTGGTTTGTATGATTTGTTACAAATTACTCGACCACAAAAAGAAGATTAATTATCGTTTTCTTTTTTAGGAAATCATCTTCTGAACTACTTTTAAAATTTTCTCGGAAAAACTTCTTTTTGAATTCCTTTTCAGTGGTAGAGTGCTCAGTGAAAAATCTGACAAACGAAATTATGCATTTGCAACCACATTAGCCACCTGCTACGGCACAAATGCACTGGTCGACTATTTCTGGTGTATTTCAAATGTATTCAAACCCAGTGGCAGGCAATTATATTTGTACAGAAGGATTTGTTGATCTCTATCTATACTACGATTCAATACAAAGTTAACAAATAAGTATATTGAAAATTCTAGTTGACGTTTCTTGCAAAGATATAACAGAAATTTAATGCTAGAATTTATTATTATGAAATATGTGTTAAATTCTTGAAAACTTTTCTAAGAAAAAAGAAAATAACATATTGTATAATATATAAACAAGCCTTGTGGTTAAGCTTACATTTTAAATGATGAAGAGTTTTGATTGAAATCACTCAATTCCGTGCCCAACACTACACCTCAGACGGTTTCTCACTATAAGATGCAGAAATGTTATTCAACAATGTGAAAAAAAATATATCTGATATCAGAGAAAAAAACCATATTAATATGCAAAATATGGAATAAGTTATAGGACAATTTTCGGACGCAGTAGACTCTTTAAAGTGGTTCTTGTGATTTGTCTTAGATGCAACAAAGTGAGTATGATCGAAGGGTCGACATATTTGACTTGAGAATTTTTCCCGTTCGTTGTCCATACACGAGCAAAGTTTGGATTCTTATACACATTAATGCATTAAGGCGAATGCCAATGAGCCAAATATTTTGAAAGTAAAAAATCATTTGAGATTTCGACTGAAGGTGCTTGGTGGAATTTCAATATTAAATTTGAATCGTTCAAATTATGTACATTGAAAAAGATTTTGTCACTAACGACCCGGGTTTTGCCTTTCGGCATCTTCAGGCATTCAAGTGCACGGATGAACTTGAGAAAAATCATACTTGATAAACTTGAGAAAAGGATAAATCACAAGCACCCATGTCTTAAATCTTAAACTTTATTATTTAACAACCTGATCGCTAGGGCTAAGCTCTCAACTCAAGATCACATGTCGAGCCCTAAGGCGCAGCGGTTAGCGTTGTGGGCTTCCGTGCCGGATCTCACGGATTTGAGTCCCAGTACGGACAGAATTTTTCGCTCGATTTATCGATTCCTGTTGGAAGGTATGGGTGTTTGTGATAATTAAAAATTTCCTCCCACCTTTCCGATTTTTTAATAACTGGGCGTAGCGAGAGAGATTAGTTAACCGCTAATCTTGTCCTAGCTTTAACCTTCTGTTCCTACTAATCTTTTTAAAAAAGAGAGATTGAGCGGCTGGTTAACAAACAGTTCTCGTATAAAAAACTTATGTTAAGATTCCCCCATAAGGAGGCCATATGGTCCACATTGGGTACAAAAAGACATGAATACAAAAAGACCACAGATCGTGACAAATTTAAGACAGATGATTATCTTTGCCACGTCATTGTTGTCCGAAATATATTCGAAAAATAGCTTAAATAATGTAAAGGATTATAGAGTTGGTAATGCTTTTAAAATACAGAACCATTTTCAGTTCAGGTAATACGAACAAACTCTGGCAAAGTGTTACCAAGAATCCGATGTATAATAAATAATGTTTGCGATTCACAATGCACGCCAAGTTTTGTAGTAATTATTTTATTCTCATTACGTCCTAATGCGCGGAGTATATATTTATTCTTCCAGCTACGCCACTAAATAAGGCAGACAGGTATGCGGGGCAGCCTGCGCCTTACTACTTAAGCCAAACTATGCAAGCAACACCTGGGAATTATCGCCACTCTTAAGGGGGTAAGCACGATGAATGAAACAACAATAATTAAACACTAGAGCACTCTTACGGAACTATTTGATTCATGTTTTTAATGTGTTTTGTTTAGTGTATTTAATTTTATTGAAAAATCAAAATAAACTATTTTTTCATCATCCCTTTATTTCAATAACTTTGAACAGACAAAAAAGACATTCTTCATTAGAAAAGACATTTTATTTTCAATAATTAATGATTCAAAAAAGTCTTATACATATAAAAAAAATATTTGACACTACAGCTAATGTCAATGCGCCAAATACTTTAAAGTTGAAAGATTATACGAGAAAAACTCGATGAGAATTTTAGTATTGTAAGTCACTCGAGATAAACTCGAGGTAAATCGACATCTCAAACACCCATGTCTTAAGTCTCAATTTTTAATTTGAAATATCAAATTTGACATTTACCTTACCGGGGATCGAGCCCCAGACCCACCTGATCGGTAGAACAAGCTCTAACCAACTAGACCACAGTGGGCGAATATTATAATATCGCTTTCTCAAGCACGCCCAAATCTCGACCTCTTTGAAGGTTTCGTGTGGCCCTATCAAGGTTTTCAAATTTCTATAAATTTGGAATTTTTTATTGGTATAATACATAAAACAAATTTATAACTAAATTTGTGACAATTTTTTTCCTGGGTGTCGCATTTCACCGCCAAACATTCATTTGTAAAAAAGTCAATTTATAAAGACCTCCAAAAACGGTAGAGTTGGACATCCCTGCTCTAATTAAACAGTTCCCAGTATAAACAGGCTCGAAACAATGTACGTATCTTTTATTTTTTTAAATCGATTGATAGATTTGTGCTCAGAAAGATCCTGTGATTACATCACAATTATCCAATCCTAGATACGGAGAGTAGCAGAAGCGATAAGCTATTCAGATTTAATTATTTTAAATTTTAGGATTGAAGCATTAAAAGTTTTGATATTTATTTAGCACCCATGTTGATCACGTGGTCGAGTGGTGAACGTCATTGGCTTAGAATGCGGAGGTCACGGGTTCGAGTCTCACTCGTAGTCATATTTTAACCAGACACCAAATTGATTTAAGAGCAGCATAACCAAACTCAAATTGAATTTAAACAGTCGGATGGGTGACACGTTGTGTGCGTTTAACGGAGCTGCTAGCATTAATTAATGAAATTTTTTATTTGTATAATTGCAACTTTCCTTCAAAACATTAAACAGTAGCACAGTGTTTATATTTTACTATTTTACTATTCCTTTCTGCATCACACCGAAGATGATATATCCTCAATGATACAGTTAAAAATACTACTCCTGTCCTTTTTCTATCTTCCTTTAGTTACTTTTCCTAAAAAGTGCTTGAATAACAAGCAGGTGTTGTAGAATAACTTCTGTTTAGGTGTCTCTGTTATGAGTCCATATTCTCCACATTCAGAGTCGGGTAAAAATATATGATTAAAAGGTAATATTAATGATCAAGATTATTTGTTATTGAACTTTCCCACATAAAAAAATAGTATAAATAAATGAAGGCAAAGCAACGTCGAAAACAAATTTGAAACATCTCACAAGGGCTTAACATGCGAAATGTACATTTATTGTATCTTGACATCACGGAAATTATGCAAATACTTTATGCAACTCCTGCAATTCATGTTTCACCGTGGCCATTTCGTCTCGCTGTAATCAATCATAAAACAGAGCTCTGTTTTACAGGGTTGCGATTCAGATATCATTATCAGCAGTGAAGGATCTTAATTTTTTTAATTGAGCCTTTCACATCTCTTCAAAACAGGGGTAAACATTTTTCTTTTATTTCACAGAAGTTACAAGTAAAATTGTTGCTATCGTCTTTGAGAATTATGAAAGATAATGTTTACGAAACTTCTACCTCTTTCTTTCTTGATTATTAAATTCGCCATTACTCGTTATAGAGCAAATAAAATACTTGAAACACTTGATTAATATATTGCTGATTTTTTTACTTTTCTCATGACAATTATTAATACTATCGACTGAGGGTGCTTGATTGAGCTTCATAAACATATTTGAACTGTCAAAGTTTTTGTTGTTAATCTTGTTCTTATCGAAATGATCGAATTTTTCTAGATGGTGCAAAATAAATCATAAAACTTAAGAGAACGTTTAAAATTTGAGAGATTCAAATTGGTATGAAAATTTATATCAATTCAACTATAATTTATTGAATAAGTAGCGAGGCAAAATCTTTTCATCTGAAGCCGAAATGACCAAACTCTCCTTAACTTCAGATTTTCTAAAAGATATAATGAAGAAGGGGTAGCACTTCTCGCTATGGCCAAATGACATTCCAAAATTAAGATACTGAATACCTATGGGTGTTTGTAATGTAAATATAAAATTACTGTAATATTTTATTTATAACTCTAGTAGCGGAAACATTGGCGGATCCAAGGGGGAGGCCATGGGGGGCCATACCCCCCCCCCCCTGAGGAGAATTTATTTTTCATTTTTCTAATTGATTAACACTTTAATGGCTCTTTATTGTTAAGTTTACAATGTTTCATAGAATACATACTTAATTATGTATCGACTATTTTTATACAGGTATATTATTTTTAAATCATCTATTTGTTATGTATTACTAGCCGATTTCCGGAAAGCGTTGCAATGCCACTGAAAGAAAGAAAGTGTTTGTGTTTTAATTGTGTTTATTGAACTCCATGTCTTCTTTTTCTGTCCGTTGGACGTTTGCTGCCGATTTTATATGGTACAACACACGTGCCACCTACTGTAATTTCATTGTATTACGCCTATAACCTTCGCCCAAGTGCGTGAACAGTATGGCAGACATACAAACATTGATTTTTATATATAAGACCTTCTGTAAGTTAATTTTAATATGCCTATAAACTTTGCGCAAGTGCAAGCAAAAAGTTTGTCAAAGTTGTATTGCAATCGAATCTGCGGTTTGGCATCCCATAGAGTACGAACAAACAAACATTCATTTATTATATATTAGTGTTTATTTTCGAATTGAATGGCCCCCTCCTGGGACAATTTCTGGATCCGCCACGGAGCGGAAATGGTAAAAGTCTAATTCTACGGCATACGAATGTCAAATGAATATCTAAAAATTGACTGTTATAAAAATTTATTATAAAATAATTACAATGTTACGTAATGAATTTATCTTACAGCGACGACTTAAAATAAATTTGTAATGCGACCCTGATCAGGTCACACAACTTCGCTGACATGAAATTGGCTTGAGTTACTGTCGTACTTCCACGCTAACATTCAGTTTGCTTATTCTAGTCTACATAAAAATACTCCTACCTCTAAAAATTAATAATAATAAATAGTAGCTAACATTAATTTGGTACCTTTTTATGATATTAGTTGAAAAGGTTAAAAAGCACCAATATTTGTAATCAATATAAAGGAAAATTTCTTTATCAACTGGTTACGTGTAGAAATTGGTATTTTTCATCTATTAAGCATGGCGTGTACTTATTACTCCTCTCATACATGTTTCTTAAAAATGATAATAGGTTATAACGGCTTTATACTGTGTGTGTCAGCTTGAAAATGAAGACATTTTTTTGGTTGACGAATTTGTCAACTTACAGAAAAAATACTAAAAGAAAGTTTTTTTTTATTCAAAAATACATTGATTTGCAAAAAAAAAATTCATTTTAGTATCTACAGTAGTTCCACCCGTCAAAATATTGGAAAAATTGTGAATTTAAGTTTACGTCCCAAAAATGGGTTGTATAAAAAAGAAGTGCAACTCTGGAGAGAATGATGGGATAAAGAGAGTATGTAAATAAAATAGTTAATCACACTCTATTCTATACGCTCCGTTTTCATAACAACGCATTTTTATTAACGAAACAAAGCAGTCATATTATGTTATTAAAAAAGCATTTAATGTAGTTATGTTGGAAGCGTAATTTCTTAACATCAAGCTTAAAGCTTGATCGAATTCGGTTATTTCTTCTGAATCGTTTTTTAGTCAAAAATAATCTTCGTATGCATTTTTTAGACGTTACACACTCCTAATTTAGTGATTATTTTATAAGAAAAAAATGCAACTTAAGAATCTCAAATAAAAATATTTTTATACTTATATTATAAAAGATTTTTTTTATTTTAGATTTATAAACGTTGATGGTGTAACCAAGTAGGTAAAAAGCCTAAGAGATAAACCATTTGGAAACTGGAACAAGCTTGTTATATATTTTTTTCACAATATCCGCTCTCTAGGCCACAGCATGGTTTCTCCAAGATTATCTGTCCCCTGCCAGTCTTCTTGCTTCTTCCCATGTCACCCCAGCGTCCCGTAGCTCCACCGAGTACATCCTATGGATAGTCATCAGTGGCCTTCTACGACGGCGGAATCCATCCAGTTGGTAAAAAAGGCAGGCAGTATTCAGGCACCCGCAGCACATGTCCAAGCCAGGCCCATCGTCGCTTCTTCACTTTGGTCATAATTAAGGGTTGTTTAGTCCGTTACTTCATCTCCGTATTTCTGACTAAGTCAAACCACTGCACTCCTAGTATTCGACGCAGGCATCTGTTTTTTTTTAAATCACAGTATACAGTTACCCTGTGATTTTTTCAATGTGTCATGACTCACAACATTAAATTACCATGCCATATAGTAGCATAAAATTAATCGGTTTTCATCATGTGTGTATTAAATGTTTTGTTAGAAGTTAAGTAAAAGTTTGACGATTTGATGGCCCAATATAAAAAAACGCCTAATAATTATTGTCGGTTCAAATCGTCGACTTTTAGCGAACGCAAAGACGTGTGAGCAGCCATTTGGAGGTGGTTATTAAAGTGTAATTTTTCAAACGCCATATAATAAACATGATATGGACACACCATGAATATTCATCGTCAATTATGCTGACGAGTGTAACAAAATTATATTTTTAATATTAACTTACGGTTTGCTTATCCCGACCAGATACGAATCTTTCCCGCTGAAATTTTTTCAATATGGCGTGTGGAAAAGATATTCAGATGTACGTTTCGATCACGGCCGAATCGCATGAAATGTTTTTTTATGAATATCAAATTGATCCATTAAACTTTTCTGAGATGTTTTTAAAATTTATATAACGCTAATATATCGTGATAATGAGGCATTTCTAACAGTGCTGTGCGGGTTATACGAGAAAATAAATTAAATAAGTCGCACTTTACTACCTACTAGGGCTTGTCGTTTTTCAAAAAACAGGTTTTTTGGCAAAATTTGTGACATTCGAAAACCGGTTTTTCAACATCGTAACCGGTTGTGCCGAATTTTCAATGAACGAGTCTATAAACAGAAGGACAGAAAATTTAGATCTTTTATTTGATGTCTAGAAGACCCAGCGAAAGGGTATTTTCGATATCAGGAAATTTTGTTACAAAACAATCAGTGGATGCTTTGTGATTTCTTAAATCATATAATTTCTGAAGAGTACCACCAAGTAATTTCCAGTTGTGTATTATTATATATATAAATAAAAAACATAAAAAATGAACCTTTTCTCGCTATTTTAATTGAATTATCTATTTTTTGTAAAATTTCGAAATCCGGATAAAACCGGTTTTCGAACAATATTGACATTCAAAAGCCGGTTTTTTCAAAAGTTGGTTTTTGTACAAGCACTACTACCTATTTTTAAATCAAATCTATGGAATAGTTTGAAAAAAATTCCAATCTCAATAATACATATGTTGCTGTAGCAACACCAATGTTTCTGTTTTGTAAGCTCATCTGAAATTCATAAAAATACTTTGAGTTACTTAATAAGGGAATAACTTTTCGGTAGGTTATATCGGAAAAACAGTAAACTAGCATTGAAAATTATGGAATTTGTGAATGAAAAATTACCAACGGATGAATTTTATAACAATATTTTATGTGAAATATAAATAAACTTTTCATATCGACGTAGTTAAAAATAAAGATTTATTGTGATGCAATAAAATGTATCATAATATATTTTTTTTTATAATATAATGAATTACGGGATTGAAATTAAATAAAATACATTTAGTTCTATAGATAGAGCCAGTTTTGGATATATCGTCGTTGCGCTTTCAAAATCCTTGATTGAGAAAAAAGTGATGTAGACTTAAAACATGTTAAAATACAGTACGAATTGGAATGTCTGTCCTCGACAGAATATACATACTTGTTAAGTAATTCTAGAACGCCTATTATCATAATCATTTTTTTTCATTGCGGGCGCGGTGAATTATTATATTTTTTTAAAGCAACAATGCGATTTCGTGAAAATATGCACGTAGCGGATTTTGAAAGCGCAACGCCAATATGTAATTCAAAATAGCTTTTGAAAGTATTTGCGACCTTGTTTGATCTAAGTTGTTTGCTATTTTACCCTATTATTAGATATCGTGGATGTTTATTGTGATGTCTTGAATAACCCGTCACAAAGTATCCTAAAAACGGAGTAAAACAAGAGCGATAATTTTGTTGTGATCCTATCCTTATATTCCTACTTTATTTGGAAAAAAGTGATGCGAATAAATGCTAAAATTAGAAATTTATACAAAAAAAAAAAAATAATTTGTAAATTGACAGTTTTCATAAATTGATTTTCAATTGATTTATGGTTTTATGTCCAAAGGTATGGATGAAGATGATGTCTTGTATTCCCTCGCAGCCCTTTCATACTCAAAACGGGCACAGCGAGAGTGATTAGCTAACCACTTGTTTTGTTCTAGTCATATCCTTCACCCCCTACTCTCTTTAATAAAAAGGTTGAGCAACTGAGTAACAAGAAGTTCTTGTAGGAACAGTTCCGTTGAGATTAACTCCATTATGAGTCCAAGCGCAAAAAATGTCTTTATTTAAAGAATATTATTGAAAATCTTATTTTTAACGGTTTAATAAAAATTAATGTTGTATTTATAAAAAAAAATATTTTGAATACAACATCAAAGTAAAGTATCATGATACTATATTTTTGCTAATATTATTAAAAAATACATTAAAGTGTTTTTGAAATCTGTTAAAATTGTATTAAATTAATAAAATTTATCTATTTAAGATGCAAGCAAACCGTTTGTGAAATGCACGACACTGGTTTAAATGAGTTTTGCATAAATATCTGCACTTCGTACGAACAATATAGAATATCTTATAAGGAAATTGAATCTAAAATCTTAATTGCTTTAATTGGTGTTGCCTGATGAAAATTCGACTTCCTTCGCGTGACATTTGGTAATCTTTTCGTCTATGGGAAGCCACCGCTTCAGACGGAAATAATCGCTAATGAGATGAAATCGTTAATAAATTTGCGTAAATTATGCATCGTCGTACATGTCGATAATTTAAAAACACTGTTTTATCAAAGAACCGACACTATCAAATCGTTAAATCTATAATTACTCCAAAAACGCTGGCATTTCTTAGTATGTAGCAGGTATACATTTTCACACAGTGCATAATAATTTTAACGGTAAACTTTTTCCTAAATACTTAGTTAGTCCTGAAATTCATTCATTATTCTATATTCTTACATACATTCAATTTTATATTAAACTTCTGTTTGAATTTGACTTTTATTGTATTTATTCACATCGTATAAATATTGGTGTAGCAAAAAAGAGTTTTAACAGTATAAATGTCAATCACTGATCATTTATTTATCTTTATTTTTTATTCCAAACAATGTCCGCTCCCATTGTAGAGCATATGGTCTCCTATGAATATATCTTAACGTAAGTTTTCAACGAAAACTGCTTGCTACGCAGTTGCTTAAACTTTCTCTTTTTCGAAGAGAGTAGAGATTGGGTTAGGACAGAACTAGTGTTTATCTTATCATTCTAGCTACGCCGAAATTTTACAATTGGAATGAAGAGGCAATTTTCAGACTTAACAAACAAACACCCATGCTTTTGAACAGTGATCGATATTTCGATTGAATAAATTCTGTACGTACTGGTATTTGAGCCCGTGAGGCCCGTAACGGAAGCTAACGACGTTGACCACTGCACCACGTACCCAAATTTACTCTAAAACTATAAGGAACATTATTATGAAATGTAGTAAAATTAAAATATATATTATTTGATTCGAGAATTCGAGATGTAGCAGACCATTTTTTTGAAAGATCGAAAATTTACACTGAACAAATTAATATTGACTTTTCTGAAACACGACCTACCTGAATGCTTAAGTAAATTATCTACCTTAAGACTATAGACGACAACTCAATTATTTTTGACAACTTTGTGTCATGTTATTTAAAGATTAACACATTGGTAAATAGCTATAATAAAAGAACATATTGGCTAATGACAATAATTGATATGCTAAAATATTTATATTTTTATATCTATATATAGCGGGGCAAAACACCCGTTAATATGCAAATCTGTAACAAACAGAATAAATTAAACTTATACTGTTAGTAGTACTGTTATGAAGAAAAAAAAAATGGTCCAAAAATTTCTTATTTTGCCAGTTTCTTTATTTTAATCTAATGATAAAAAAAATAATTATTTATTGGTATTCGAAAACGAAATTTTTCACGGCATAATTAGATTGAATGCTAAGAGCTTTAATTGTAACTCTAATTTCTTATATGACATGAGTGTTAGCGCTCAGATGGAAAGCTCTCAGAAACAATGCTAAATCCTGTAGAAATCAAAACAACTTGAGATTTAGTTGTCTAAAGCAGGGTTTCCCAAAATAATTGTGCAATGGAAAAACTTTTCCATTTTACCGGAGTAAAGCTTTTCTTTTAGGTCAAGTAATTCATAATTTTGAAAATATTAAAAAAATATAAATATGTTATTAAATCACTTATTATTTATTAATCAATTATTTTTAAAACATCTAAATCTCTTTCTGTATCTAGATATTTTGTGTTTTAAAAGAGACGGAGATTTACCATCACTCGATTTTTAATATGAAGTAGAAGATGTTTAAATGTGTTGCACACTATATTAACATTTCAAATTCTCACGGAACATTTATTAAGGTCCCACGTAACATAGTTTTGGAAGCCCGCGTCTGGAAAAAAGATCACGTCACTAATAAGTTGGTTTTTAGATGAGTTATAATACAAAAGATTGAAACGTGACATACATACACACGTGGAAAAGAAGAGATCAGTTGTACAAAGAAAGAGATTTTTTGGCGTCAAGTCATATGTGACTAAATGGCTTAATGTCCAAAGATCGTACACGACTGCCTCAGGAGCAGTGTTCCCTCTAAGCTGTGCGCGTGTGCGCGCGTACACAACTCGCCGACCGCGCGCACATGCATTAGAACTGAGCACACAAAGGTAACACCAGCTTTACCACCACCGTAATAAATAAATTGTCATTATATAGTGCTGTTAATCATCATTGTCATTATAAAAAAATAGCCATTTCGTTAAGTAGGTCTAAATACCGTTATGTGGCGCACAAAAAAAAATCCTTTCAAAGTTGCACAGCCAATGTATTTTGCGCACATTACCTTCGGAAAATTAGAGGGAACATTGCTCAGGAGTCAGAATAGACAGACAAATTTTGTCTTCAGAGTTCGATAAACGACAACACCAATTGAAAACTAATGATGCAGATGTATTCATCCTAGGATCCAGATGGTAAATTCTGCCAGATGAGTTACAAATATTAATAATATTTATCATCTATCACAATAATTTCACAAACAAAATCGTAATAAATAACCAGAAGAGGCTGCAATTTCATTGTTTTCAGAGTTTAATACAGTAGAAGCAAGTTGAATACATTTGAGAGTTAATTGTCTTGCGGTTATCATTGCGGGAATGATTGTTTATTGCAAAATTAATGCATAGCGATTCTCCTACAGGGTCAAATCCAGACATTATCTGTGACTTTAATATTGCATTATTTCTTACAGTGTTACATATCTCTTAACTGTAGTTCTTGGCAGAAAGAAAAAAATACTTACTTTATTCATATTCTAAATATTTGAGTATAAATTATGTTCTATACATTAAATATATCACACATAAAAAAGTATTCTTGTTATACGCCAAATCTTTTTTTGCTACACATTTTTTCATTCATGTACGCTCCCAATGTGGAGCATATGGTATCTAAACCGAAATTTTCTACAAAACTTGCTATTTACTCAGTTTCTTAACCTATCTTTTACGAAGAGAGTAGGGACTAGGAAAAGACTAGTGGTTAACTAGTTACTCTCGCTACTAAGAAAGGTGGGAGGGTGTTAAAGAATTTTTACACAATAACATTTATGCGATTTTCTTAATAATTGTACAATTCAATTGAATTATCAGAGTTTTCAACTGATATTTTTGAAAATAAGTGAAACTAGTCTGAATGAAGAAGTATGTAAATAAAAATGTGTTTTTTATATAAATAAAAAATTTCCACCAAAAACAGACAGTTACACGGAATAGATAAAAACGTTGAAATAATTAAATTGAAATAATAATCAATGAGATGGTCTTCAAATTCGTAGGGCTGGATCTGTAGAAAGCGCATGATAGGGTCAGGCGGAATGTTGCCCTTAGGCGCCCCTTACTATGAGGTGCCACATTGAGATCGTGAGAGACGTAGGTTATCTTTGAAGAAAGCCGTGAAATACATCAACTCCTCAATGACAGTGGAGTTTTTATAATGTTTGACCGTCGGAAAAAAAACTGCTGATATGATAATAAAAAAATAACGAAAAATTTAAACATACAATAAATGGTCTAAATAATTCTGATGCCTGGAAACTAATTGTTGAAATAAACCATTAATATAGTATGCAGAAATATCATTATTGCCAAATAAAATACGTTCAAAAGTTTTTATTTCATGTTCGTGTTCTCTCTCAATGGATTGGGTAATGTTAGGTCCAATTTTATTTACAGAAATGAAATTCATCCGTATAAGTTGCTTGTTATTGTATGAAAGCGATATTACGAAAGTAGCCAAAATATAGTGTACGATATCTTTGTTTTATTTAAAATTAAAAGAATAAGCTCTTAACGTAAATAATATTATAAAATTTCGGTTGAATAAAACAGTTTTGCAAATATTCAAGTATGATTCATTTCTGATTCAAACTCTGAATCTTCAGTATTGTCATTTGCAAAAATATATTGAATAAAAAAATGAGATTATATTACTTGGTTATAGATAGTCGAGTATGTATTATACAAGTCGACACACTACAGAGGTAATATTATGTGCTTTTATTATAATCAGTGGTGTAGTGGGGCCAGGTCAGCGACCTGGTACCTGAAAATGAGCCAGGGCACCGGCCTGCCACCGTTTTAACTTGTCAATTATTTTTTGAGTAATTTTAACGTTTTTTCTTATTGATTTATTTGTAAAGCTTGTGGTTTTATAACTTCGGACGAATATAAAAAAAAAATAGGGAAGAAATCAATGACCGACCTGGTACATATTTATTTACCACTGATTATAATGTATAATACATAAAAAAGCTCTAAATAATTCGAAAAGAAGATAAGTAGTAAAGAAGTAAGAGAGTGTTTTGATTAGTAAATAACAACTTTCATGAAATCTAAAAACAACTTTTGAAAAAAGTTTCTTAACGCAATTAAGCTATAAATATAAAGAAAAATACGAAGCACTTCACTGGTGTTTTGGTAATTTATGCAATTGCACTCACAGCTCCAATGAGCTTCTTGCTCTAATCACGCCATTTACAAAGGAGCTAAGTCACAAGACATAAGCCTTAATTGAAGAATTTACGTAAAACGCACGATGGAGTATGAACAAAACTAGAAGAATCACGTAATCAATTAAGTCCTTTGCATCGTGCGTGCTGATGAGCAACACTTGGTTCTATTATGCAACTGTAATGAGATATGGGATTTAGGTATGAGCCTATTTATATATTAATTATTTTGTGTATAAATTGTTGCATGTCTTGTCTTCTTTTATATTTACATTTTATAAAGTCTGATTGAAAAAATGATTGTGACAAAACGTCAGCTAACATTTTACTTATAAGAAAAAGTGATTCATATCACTGCTTGGGCACGGGTAACCAAACTTTTTGAGTTGTAAAACTATTTTATAAAAGTTAGGTAAGTCGTGACTACGAAATATTTGAAACAAGATATTTTAATAACACCCAACAAAAATTGATTTTTCAGTATATATATATAACTTTTCATTTGATTAAATTATTTTTATTTTTGACGCGCGGATAACTTTGAGCTAAGTAATATTAAATTGTATTCTTATATGTATATATACGATACAACTGTTTATCAGCGTCAGTCCAAGATCACCTATGCACTTGAAAGATGCCCGGGTCATCAGTGTTTTACGAAAATTTGAACGGTTAAAATTTAATAAACGGATAATTGCGGCGATTTTTAGAGAACCTTTAATTTCGTTTCCAAAGTTAATTTCGAACAAAATTTTTAGTAATTTATTTCTCCAAGAATTGTAGTCTAACAAAACTCACAAATTTATTGATATAAAGATTACACAAAAAAATATTCATGTTATGTCCGCTCACAATACATAGCATATAGACCAGGGTTTCTCAACGGGGGGCCACAGAGATTTACTTTTGTTTAGGGGAGCCAAAGCACAGTTTAAGGGTGCCACTGGCAAATTTTTCGAAATCCCTATATTTCTTTGATTTTGGATTTAAAATTCTTGGAAGAGCTAAAAAATGATCCCACGCTGGTAAATTTGGGAAATCTACAAAATTTCTGGGTTTTTGAAATTAGAACTTTCATGAGAAGACAAAATAATGATATGGAGATCACATAAAAATAAAGACACTCAAAACAGGCCACGGGTTCAAAAAAGGTTGAGAAATACTGAATAGAGTATCAATCTTTTGTACTATTTTATTTAAACAAAAGTTGTCATACAATAGTACAATAGTTGGTTGTTATAAAGCCGATTAATAACGTTTCCTAATAGGGGGAAAAAGATAAAATAATATAGATACAGGATGGGAGTACTATGCCTTGTCCACTCCCAATGTGGATCATAGAGTCATCTAATGGAGATATCTCAACAGAAGTTCTTTTCTACGACAACTGTCACTCAACCTCTTTTTTTCGAAACGAGCAGTAGGTAAAGACTACGATTTGAGTATCGAATTCGATCTCGTACTCGATACTCGTAATTTATAAATGAAGATTTATTCCCAAATTTTATTTACTTATTTAAAAAAAATATATAATTTTTAACCGGAGTCTTGCGCGTGAATTTTACTATCAGGTAATATATATTTTTAAATGGTTTTGCTCAGTTTTGCTGTTGACTATACTATGCGAGAATTCAAGACGTTTAATTCTCAATTTTTGAAATACATATTTTATAAATTGAAATAAATGTATAAATGGAATTAAATAAGCTTATTTTTGTATTTATCATCTATTTGTAAACACTTATTTGAATTAATATTAAATATTTTATTACATAGGTTCCCAAACTTTTTAGAGTAGCGACCCCTTTTTATAAAAGCCATGTGACCCGCGGCCCCGATGCAATTGGAAAAGGCATTTTTTTTCAATAAGGTAATTTTAGTTGACTATAGTTTTAGTTTTGTTGATCAAATCCAAAATCGAAAAAAGTTGGCGACCCTCAGAAAATCCGTCGCGACCCTCCTGGGGGTCACGGCTCATAGGTTGGGAACCCGTGTTTTAGTACATCTGAAATTATTCAAGTATACTTGAAATACTCAAGTATTATTAAATTTTACTACTCGATACTCGAGTAGTTGAGATGTCGAGTAATTGGAGTCTCTAGTAGTGGGGATAGAACGATATGGCAGGAGAGGACTTGTGACTAACTAATCACTCTTACTACACCCCGTTATTAAAAGGTTTGAAGGTGGGAGGGAAGTTGTAGAAATTACAAACATCTTCGAATAGAAATCGATTAGTTGTTCGTATTTGGACTCGAGGACCTGAGATCCTTCACGGAAATCAACATCGTTGACTGCTACGCCACAGTTCCAATCGATATTCCTGCGCAATGTTTTGAGGAAAGAATTACTGAGAGATAATTCTTATATTCAATAAAAAATGTTAAAACAAATTATCAAAATACGATAAAATTTGTCGATACAACTAATTACAGATCGATCGCAGTGGCTTTATTAAATAAGTATCGATTTTTTGTTTTTAATCTTATTTTTTTACGACGGTCACAGTACTCCGATTTAAATGATAGCGTTATGTTTTATTTAGATCATAAAATAAAATGCCGTGAAAGTGATACTGTAACTTTTATGCTCTGAATTGGAGCATTTCATATGCATGCATTTACTTACACAAACCTTGAATGTTCATACATTACATATGAATTCATCTAAGCGCATAAAACTTGGCACTGGTTTGATATTTACTCAAAACGTAGATTCTTCAACGTTAGATGCAAATGTTGACTTCTATTAAAACTTTTGTTCCTGGTTTTACCTGCAGCAATTATACTGCCTAGCGTGGAATTGAATTGACATCGACAAAAACTACTTATTGCACCGTTTTCTAGAATATCACGGAGATTTTTTTTCTAGAACCAAAGCTACAATATTTATTGAGATCAAAACCGGTTTCGCTTATTGCGTTCAACGTTAATTAACCCGATAATCAATTAAAAAAACACACACTGATTTTTTAAAGAAATATCATTTTTTATTAAATATTATAAATTTACAGATGAAGAGTGACAAAGAGTAGTAAGTATTTCTTCCCGAAAAAAGTATCTAATATATTATAATTCTAAATAATTTAAAAAAATACTCATTTGTATCAACTTCACTTTCATTTAAAATTATCAAATTACTGGGTTCGCTCATGACAAGTATTATCAACTGTATTGCTCGTCATGAGCGAAGCCGGTGCAGATCATTTAAAATAAAAATGGAATTAGTGCTAATTAGTATTTTATTTCCTTTCCACCAAATACTGAAAGTGAACACTTGCTATCAACCATTTAAAATAATTCTAGTGTAGTAAATGTTTTTTTTTATATTGAAATTTTACCAAATAAATACCAACCAAAAGATGATACGTGTCACACCTAACTACACAAGTAGATTGACAAATTTATCACATATAATTATGAAAATGAAGTTACTTAAATTATCCGCAGAAAATATTGAAAGTAGAAAACTGTTTTCTTTCAGAAACATTTACCAAATAATCGAGAGACACTTATTTACTCTCTCGCTTATGCTGTCACGTCCACAACTCACCGTACACTATCTTTTGTTACTATGTTTTGAGCTCATAACATATAATGCCGTTTTTTATCATAAAAATATTAATGTATTTTCTCATTAAAAAGTTAATTTCCGAGCAAAAGTTTGATTACATATGTATTTTTCTTCCTCCTTACAAAATTTGAGAACCTACTAAAGGGTAGTTATTGGCACATACAAACACAACGCGAGTATGCGCAGACATACGTACTTATACATGGGAAGGGGGGTGAAAGGTGACTCAGTATGTATTTAGGGTAAACTCCCCTTGCAAAGTTGGTAAATGGGTCACGGATGCAACCCCTGACCCATATTTCAAGGCTTTTTATTGTGCATCTCGACGTGTGGGGATGATGGGCAGCGTACTTGGCTGTGTTTTATATCTGGCACTTTGGTGAACGTATATCATACTTAACAATATTATGAATAGATCTTGAGAAAACTATAAAAAAATATGTGATGCTAAAAATGTAATTATATATATAGCGTGTTTTATAGAATATATTATTCAGAATTTTTAATTATTCATGAAAAAGACTAGTTTTAGATAAAGAATTGTCAATCTTTATAATAATAGTCTCCTAAATTTGGCCGCCTGTGTGGTCGAGTGGTCAACGTTGTTGGCTTCGGCTACGGAAGGCCCGGGTTCAAATCCCGGTACGGACAGTTTTATAAATTGATTTTTCAATCGATTTATGAATTTTTGTTCAAAGGCATGGATGCATGTGATGTCTTGAATTCCCTCTCCCACCCATCCTATCCTATGAACGGGGCGTGTCGAGAGCGATTAGCTTACCACTAATCCTGTCTTAGCCTTATCCTTCTATCCCTACTCTCTTTGGAAAAAGAGAGGTTGAGCAACTGAGTAACAAGCAGTTCTCGTAGAAACACTTCTGTTGAGATAAACTCCATTAGGAGTCCAAATGCTCCACATTGGGAGCGGACATGGTTAAAAAAAATATATATAAATTGCCATTGAGAGTTTTTAATAATTTTATTATTGTTTAAGATTTTATGTTTTGTCTGCTAAATACGATAAAATATAATATCTGTTTAATAATATAAACGTCTAAAGAATCTTTGTCTTTTCAGGGTATATACTTATGTTAATAAAAATAATAAAACATTTTTAGTACTTTATCCACATAAAATTTATTAGATCAGGACCGGTTTCGCTCATGATGAGCATTGTCAACTGATAAGAAAAACAATAAAACAGTGATATTTATACAAAAGTTAAGTGATAAAAACAAGGTATGACAAACAATTGGTATTACAACCTAGCAAAAGAATTGAAGCAAAATACAAGGAAAATAAACTATAAATAAAAAGTTGAAGACCACTTAGCAATGAAAACTATTACAACAAAAACCAATTAGGTATGAATTATCATTAACAAAGTAAAAACCAACAATTAGTGTATATAATAAATAAATCTTAATGTCTGTCAACCAAATTGAGTTTGGAAAATCCAGTAGAGTTCAATCCAACAAAATTGATTCCTGCGAAAAGAATAAAGGCAATATCAATTCTTACAAAATAAAAGCAAACTGAGAAAATTAAAATTCTAAAGAAATAAAACAGTACAAAAAAGGAAATATAATAGGCTAGAATTAGGTTAATGATACGGATAATTCCATTCCACCAAGTATTGACAGTGAACACCTTAAAAGTGATACTTATGTTAGGTTTTATAAACTCTACTAACTGTAATTAGAGGCCGTACTGTAATTAATTAACTAATTTGGCATATCCCGTAGCTAAGTCGCGTTAAGATGTTTCAAACGATTATTACTAAGAGTCTCTTAGAAATAGTAATTCAAGATTTAGTTGCTATACACTCAAGTCCTCTGAAATAAACTCGCTTTTTTTATTATTCCCATGCAGTGCCGGCGCGAGATTATTTGACGCCCTAGGCAACGGTTATTGGCGCGCCCCCTTTTTAACAAATCGTCCTATTTTTTCGAAATAAAAAAAAACAATTCGGGATCATTAGAAATAGTATTTTTTTATATTACCATGTCCGCTCCCAATGTGGAGCATATGACCTAATGCCTTAACAGAAGTTTTCATACATGAACTGTTTGTTACTCAGTTCCTCAACCTCTTTTTTTTAATCATATCGTCTTTTTCAGAAAATAAGATACCGTCTTACTTTTTTTACATACAAATAATTTTAATATTCCATTTGTGCGCCCCCTAATGGTTTGCGCCCTAGGCGGTTGCCTATTTTGCCTGTATGGTGGCGCCGGCCCTGTTCCCATGTTATATCAATTGTAGAATGTTAAAAATGATGATATTTTACAATTTCTAGTTTCTAACTGAATAGTTTTTTAATGAATGAATTTCATGTCGACTTACTGCTCGCTAAAAGTGGTCGTAAAATATTTTCCTTTTCTAGTTTTACAGATAATAATTAACTGTCTTTGTTTGACCATGTGAATACGTGCATCTTGGTAGTATAATCGTTTCAGGCCCAGTTATGCGACAGTGATTTTACTGGTTTGGTGCGCAGAGTTTAAATATTATTCAGTTGGTATGAACAATAATGCTGATTTTCTCTTAATATTCCGGGTTCGAGTTGATCCACATCGTCAAAGAAAAAAAAAACCGAAATAAAAATACAATCCATTAAATTGCATTTGAATATTGTTTTTTTAATCATGGAACGAATATTTGAATTTCGTGGAAACTTTTAAAAATATGGGCCCATTAGAGATGAATCCAGGTGGTATTTTAGTAAAAAAAAGTTAGATAGGTTGTAATATTCTACACTTCTCAAAGTATCGTAAAAGTAAAGTAACCTCAGTTTCTACACATGGCAATAGTGTTATCTCCGTAAAATAAAAATATGTAATCCACCAAAACACCAAGTAAAGTCGTGATTGCACTTAAAAGCCGTAGATTTTCTTTTACCATTTTACTAGTTGTTTCACTTCAACTCTTAAGGGCTCATATAAACATTAAGGGTTGTTAAATACATATCAACAATTATTAAGAAATTATAGCATTAAGTTATTAAGGTAGTTGGTCCAGTGTCAATGTCGTTGACTTAGAACACGGAGGTCACGGGTTCGAATCCAAGTACGGACATTTTATAAAGATTGTTTTTTCAATCGATTTATGGATTTCTGTCTGAAGGCTGGATGAATGTAATATCTTAAATTCCCTACCACTCATCCTATCCTAAAAACGGGCGCAGCGAGAGTGATTAGCTTATCACTAGTCCTTCCCTAGTCTTATCCTTCTATACCTACCCTCTTTAAAAAAGAAAGGTTGAGCAACTGAGTAAAAAATAGTTTTAGTAAAAAAATCTATTGAGCTCCATTAGGAAGCTATATGCTCCACATTGGGAGCGGACATGGATTAAAAATAATAAAACAATTCTGACAATAACGTAAAGCCAACATAGCTAATAACCAAATCCAATAGTTCTTGTACATATAACTAAATATTATACTTTAATATTATTTTTGTCTTATATAATTTGTGTTTTATTTTTACAATTATCATAACAACACAGTGTACATATTTTTATGATTTTTAATGAAAAATGTATTTAGTCATGATAAACTATAAATATTTTAGCCATTTCGGAAGACTTATGGTCGAATATTATATTTTTGTAAAATATGAAATTATTATTTTGTCCGGCGTGTTTGCTTAGCAACGCAAATATTTTCTTTCACTTATAGCTTAGAACACAAATTTCAGACAGTGACAGTACGTCCAATATATGCTTAACATCGTTCTAAATAAACTTGCACTTATATAGCTATGTAATGCTATACTGTATTTATGTTAGATATTTAACCTAATTCTTGAGAGTTGTAAAATAAATGATCTTCTTCATCTTCACTTTTTACGTCAAGTCCGGTAATAAAGTTAATTTTAATATCTTTTTTCTTCTTGGAGAAATATTATATCAAAGATTTATGAGCAATAAACAGTATCAGAAATTTCATAAATGGTGTATGACTGTTTTTAAAAAATATGAACGTGTTCGATTTGAGTACTCTTGTATGTTGGTCAGTCGAATGGAAAAAAGTATTGCTTCTTCATACGCATCCTGATGGATGATTTTATTTCCTTATTTTCTTAAGACTTATATCTAAATGAGAATAAATTATTTACTTTGGTTTGGGTTTTCGCTTATTAGGCCCTGTCTTCCAATACTTCGTAAAAGGACAATATAAAAAAACACAATACTTTTGGAGATATTTCAAAACTAGTCAGAAGTGATCAGAACTACTTGAAAATTTTCTTGATCATCGAAAACAGTCGTAAACATTTCATGAAATTATTGAATTACGAGAAAAATGTGATTAATGTATACATAACAGAAACAAAACATGTTACAATGACCAGTCGATTACAATTTTTATTGCCTAAAAAAATACATATTTTTAATAAATTATTTCGTCGAAAGAAAATGAATTTTTGAATGAAAGTTGAATCATGTATCCTAGGTTTCATATATAGGTTTCTGGAGTAGTGTTTTATTTTATTATTTGTGGTAAGGGTCTTCAAACTACGGTCAACGAGCACAATTAATCGATGCCTTTGTTATGTTTTTGTTTTAGAAAAGTCACATTGTGTCTGAAAGACTTTGTCGGTTTTGTGGAGCAGTCGATATGACTGACAAATAAACTCAAAACTTGTATTTAAATTAATACGTAACTAGCCGAACAAATTAAGATGCCAATTCATGTTAACATGAGTTGTATTTCTATCAGTGTAAGTATTTACGTATACATTAATTAAATAAACATACATATCATTCGGTATGCATTTGCTGATAGTAATCATTCCGCGTTTGAAAGCGCCCCAAAGGATTTTCTCATCAATTCGAAATTGGCGCTGTGCAAGGCGGGCAAGACGAGAAGCTCCAACAAAGATGGTCTCAACCTTTGACATCGCCATTAGAAGCGAGGTCGCCACCGCCTCCACCACCCCGTCCCACCGAGTGCACTTGCGCCACCTGTCCGCCCCCTCCAATTTCAGTCCACGCCACTAACACTATGAGATCACGAGTATTAATTATTTATAAGTGGGTATAATTCAGCTGGCATGTACCAAAACATACTCTGTAGGTTTTATGGACAAAAATATACTTCCATTTTTTTGATTGAATTTATCTTATACTAATTTCCGCTGTATATGGAGCAGGGTTTTCACAGTAAAAACTTAGTAAACCCTACAAAATGTTTTTTTTTAAATACTTTTTTTTATAGAAACAATAAATATCGACTAAAACAGGATTTACTATGTATTAATCCGTATTTTAAGTGCATAAAAACCAAATAGATGCGTAGCTGCTACTGATGCATACACTCTTGACAATGATTTGAAAGCGCCGCTGTGTTACGAGGTACGGTTAGTTGCGGACACAACAACATACTCGCTCTTAAAAGGCAAGCCTGACATGCCTCTTCTTCAGGTGCTCACGTGCACGGATGAACTTGAGTTTCAATATTAAATTTGAAAGATTCAAATTTTATATTGAAATTCCACCAAGCACCTTCAGTCGAAATCTTAAATTAAATTATAACTATACGGAGATATTTCAATATAGCCCTCAACGTTAATTTTGAAGGTAGATAATGTGTTAAGCTCGAAAACGTGGCTCGTCCCTTTCCCAGTGCACTTCTGCGGTTTTCTTTGTCCTGCTTCGAATTTCCTCGTGTGTGGGTGTGTGTTTGCGTAGGGACCCGCTCCTGTGGTTGTGTGCGATAATTGCATCTGTGTGTAGATGCGTTTTGTAACACGCATGCGCATTCGTTTTCCTTTCTTCTTGAGGAAGGTTGCACTGCCCCAAAAAAGTACTGAAAAACTTTTCCCTTTTCTTAAACAAACCTAATCGAGTTTTCGCGGATAGTTTCATACATCCGCTTTGTTTGAATGCGCGAGGAGACGTGAGCGCTTTACAGTTAGTGTCGTATCCGAATTATATGGCTTTTCATATTATAATACATGTATATTTAATATAAACCTGTAAAGTTTACTTTTAATCAGTGCTCACTTTTTCTCTCGACATTTTCAATGTTTCAAATCAATATTCTATATTATATTAAAAACTTGTACGTATTGATGTGTTACACTTTCCGAGAATCGTCAGAACTAAGTTTAGTCCTACAAGTTCTTACTTGTCATGTCAGCATGAACTTCTATATTACAAAACAGAAATTTGCTGCTGTAAGCGATCTGCGTTTTCGTGAAGTACTTCAGGAGACGAAAAGAGAGTTTGAGAAACTGAGTAACAATCAGTTCTCGTAAAAAAATACTTTTGAAATACATCCGTTATGAAACTATGTATATGCTTCACATAAGGATCTGATATGGATTAGAAAAAACTCTTGACAAGAAGTGAGTTCTGGCAACTTTTTATTTCAAAGAATCTTCCGACTACTTCCGACTTCTAAGAAACTTCCAAATTATTTTATTGGTTTTGTTTCAGAATAATTTATGCTATTTTAGCGATAACTGTGTTGAAAAAATCACATTTCAATGCATTTTTATAGAAATCATTGACTCGATTAAAGCATCGTAAGTCGGTCACAGCCAAGGCTGTGGAGTCGGAGTCGTGAAAAATGAGCGGCTCGATTTTTTTTTGAAAAATATATTTTATGATGTGTATTTAAACAAAATAGTTAAAAGTGTTAACATTTCATGCTTGGCTGACTAAAGATGATCTGATGGTATACATATTATTGAAAAAATTCTATGGAGTCGGAGTAGTTATGTATTTTAAAACTGGAGCTGGAGTCGGGGTCGGAGTCGTCAATTATTTTAAAGCTGGAGTCGGAGTCGTCTTTTTTTCACGCGACTCCACAGCCCGGGTCACAACACTGATATGCAATATTAAGCGTTCGGATTGCGTGGCTGTGTTGCAAAAGTTCGATTCTTCATATGGACACTTTTATGTATTGAGGTATTGACCAGTCGATGGATATATTAACAAAATCAGATGACTTAATCACAAGTGACTTGAAAGGGCCATGGGTGGGAAGAGCCCCTTGTAAATTAAGAGAAAAAACATCAAAACACTCAAGTCAAATCATTAACTAACTGCAATTTCTGAAAAAGCTACTATCTACGGCTCTTTAAGTATAACGTTTAAAACAGTACTTCCAAAACCGAGGGCCGCCGCAGAGCATGTTTTGTGTTCAGAAAGGTCGCGGATTGTGTTTTTCAGATTTAGGGGGCCGTTGTATGAAAAAGTTTGGGAAGCACTGGTTTAAAACATTTATTTTTAGCAACAAAAAAAAATAGTCGCGAGCCCCTTGTTAACGTATTGGTAGCACTCAGATGTATAAATGCAACCGATTGCTATCCCAATCAGTCAGCGATGAATAAAAACGTACCAACTCTAACTTTTCTTGGATTTGTATTCCAAGAAACGAAGCAATTTTTTTTCCATTCCTAAATAATAATTATCTATAATATACCTTTCCCTCCTCAAGAAGTGTGGTAAAACGTCTAAATTTTCTTTGTTGATTTGTGAGGTAAATCTTTAGCTATTAAAAGTAAAATGAATCTAATATTCAAAAGCATACTTTAAAACTATTTCAACTGTTGAAGTCTTCCTCTTTGTAAATATGGCAAATTAAAAAGTCATCATTCAATGTTAGGAACGTGTTATTGTAATTATAATATATAACATGTATTTATCAAACAGCTCGATGCCAGAGTATTTTTATGATTTAAGGTCAGTAAATAAACGGAAGTTGCTTGAAAATGTATTGAAGATCTTGAAAATGAAGACAGTATTTTTTAAGTAAGTTCTTTTGATCACTCAATACTTAATTTCACTTGCGTAACACATTTTGTTTTTTTACCTTAATTATCACTCACCTTTAACTATAATGGAACATTTTACTTATGTGGCTATTTTATTGGGTAGGAGAGGTTATCTGGTGTTCGTGTTTCATGTGATTGCCATTCAATACCTGGAATCAAAAGTAATTAGACAATATACTGTTAGCGTCCATCAAAGACTTATATGGATTTTTATATTACATAGACTTTTATAACAGTAAAAAAAAACTACTATTTTTTTTAACTTATGCAGTTTTATCCGGAAATTATTGTTTTATGTTAAATCAATATGATCTCATATTTATTCCTACAAAATTTAATTGTTTGATTGTCCCCAATGAAATAAAACTCTATTGATATATTTTTATTTAAATCAATGTTTGTAGATTAGATTTATGTTAATTAAATAAAGTTAGAATTTCTTATTCCCAACAACATTAGAATCAGAGTTAATTAGTTGTAGTTTTGAGGTGACAATATATGTACATATATTTACTCTATTTTTCATAAACTTAATGCGTTTAAAGTTTAAAGGATTCATTACTAAACTAGGCGGGACACGTCATGATGGTGAGTTAAGACGAACCACCGAAACGCCTTATATTGGACAACCAATAGCGACAACATGACGTCGGAGAACTAAAACTTCGCTGCTTTTATGCGGTCAGCAAGCACGTAAATAAAGTTTGAAATATACTTAACCTATGTATCAGGTAAGTGCTTCGCGTAACGATCATAAGGTATGGAGTGCTGATAAGATAGTTTTTTCAAATTCGATAATTTCGATATTTGTAATAATTTTGTTTAATTTTACCTTTTTGTTACATTAATTGAAGCAAATAATGTTAATTTATTTGATACAAAAGACATTTTCTATATCGCCAAATATTTGATTTTTTAACATAAAAAATAGTTTCCGTTTGAAGATGTTAATTACCAATTCTATATAAAAATAATATCTTTGATAGTTTTGGAGACAGCTTCGTCGGTAGAAAGCGTGCTGATGATCTTATCTGGATCAAGTCAAAGAAGTTGAGTTCGTATTCTATTCGTGCCATAAAAAAAGGCACCGGTTTTATCAAAAAGTAAACTTTTTCCTGCGGAAAGAAATCGTTCGGAATTATTTGATTCCTGAAAACAATATAAATATAAATGAAAAGGACAGCTATGTTTCGTAAACAATGCCTTAAAAATATGTCACGGATATTTCCTTTTTGCTAATGTCAACGTCTTAGGCTTCATTCACCTCTGTGCCATACTATGTTCATACTCCAAACTACGCAAATAGATGTATTATTCCAAAGAAAATGAGAGGTGACCGATAAATAAAAAAAAACATTTTAATGATTAAAAAAAGAGAGAAAATATTTTTTTTTTCAAATCAAGCTTATGTCTTGTGTTAATCATATTTTAATATGAGTAATAATTTTCACTTATCAATATTTGTTTTCATATTATTTTATTATTATACAATGTCGATATCTATAGAAGAGAGTTAAATTAATGATTCCGTTGAATCCCTAAATTAACATTTGTGTAATTTATTGTATTAAAAAGATTTTTTTTCCTTTTCTACAAACAGCTAGCCTTCACATGGTCCAACTAAATGTCTTCTTTCGATTCTTATCCTTTTTGAGATGGTAGTTTGAGTGATTGATTGATAAAACACATGTTAAAAAAACTCCAAAAGATGTTTATGTATGCAAAATTTCGAATAATGATACGTGGATTAAAAAAAATAGCTGATCATAGTGTTCTCGAGATTAATTATAGTTTAAATTCTTCGTTTTCCTTTCAGGACTCGATTTGCTTGTTGGATTTTGTTTTTGTCAAAGTTTCATTGAATAATTATTATGAAAAAGGTACATCCACTTACAGTGTGCTTTGATTAAAAAATCACTTTGCAAATAAATTAAACTTTGTATTATTTTTGTTCTGTTACTTTTATGTAAACTATTTTTTGACTGAACTCTAAATGTTGAGTTTTATCGTCTTTAATAGATCATATTGAGCGCGGAAATAATTAATTAAATAATATTCGCTTTCATGTAAGAATTTTGTATATTTGGGTTAACTCAACTTATACCAGTCGCCCAATATCTGTGTCTACGGAATAACATGGAGAGGGTGGTTTTTAAGGGAGGGTGGCGTTCGGAAGGATAAATGACTAGGGAGGGTACACCCTTTCGCGATGTTTCGGTAGTGTCCGTGAGGCAGCGTGCTATAGGACACTTCTCTTCCGAAGCTCGGTGTACAGTCGACCACCCCATGCGGGTATAGTATGTTAATTGGAAACATGCCACACTATTTAAATTAAAACATAAAATAATGTTCTTTACTTAAGATATATATTCATTTGACAAAAAAATTATTATTTTTTTAATTTATTAGGAAAAATAGAGTTTTATAATTGATTTTCAAATTAACGTTAAAGCGTACAAAATTTTGAATCTTGATTCTCTAAAAAAATCGCTACATTAATGAAATTTAGTTTGGTCGGAACATAATTTGTTCGATTTCATTCCATTTCAATATAATCTGATAAAAAACCTTCTCGCGCACTGTATTATTAAATAGAAAATAAATGATCGTAACATTTAATTAAAAATTAAAATGAAACGTAAGAGCAAGTAAGATATTTTATATTTTCCCAATATCCGACGTCTCCGTGAAGTTTACGACTATAGTGAGTCAAACGCTATAGCGAGCGCGCAATATGCCGATATATAATAATATATATATAAATTAATATAATATTGATTACTGCAAAGAAGACGCTGATTCCATTTTTTTAAATATATGGATAAAATCAATTTACACTCTACAACTCATTAACGGACATTTACAGAAAATGTTATCAGTATCATTTTTAGTATAAAATTAAATTTGTTTTTTCACTTTTTGTGTTAAAAATTGTGATACACGTTTCGCCTATCAAAGATAATTAAGAATAAGCTTAGTTTTTCTTTCAGAGTCACATTTTTTTAACACAAGAGGAGAAACAAAATTATGAATCTTTATTTTATATTACAAATAAACATCCACAAAGCTATCGCCGAATTCATCAAAAATGTAAAAATCACTCTCATTATTTACAAAATGTATGTCAACCGTTCCAGCTTTCTTTGTACTAATAGAAATAGAGTTTGAATTAATTTTAGTGTTGTCACAACAATTTTTTTCTATTCCTCTCGTGACATCCAGTACAAAATAAAGCTTGTCTATAATCGATGCTCTTCTTGTTGAAAAATAACTTCAATTAACTACCTAGTAAAATAATGAATTATATTCTAAAATAATAGTATCGCAGTTTCAGGGCCGGCTGAGTATATAAGAGCCCGTAAGCCCGAAATGCGATAGCGTGCGACTAAAATATGTCTACGAGTAGGTAGTCGAGAAGTGCATTCTGCGCCAGACAAGGATGGTAGTGGGGCAGTATCGTAGGTCCGGGACGATCGATACTCGCCGTCTGGGTGTCTTGCATTTCACTCACACCTCACTTGAACTTACCGCCGGCGAGGGGGACACGCGAAAAGTAAGAGCGAGAAAGTGACACATCGCACGGTGCGCCAGAGAAGGATGGCGGTAAATGAGTGTTTTGGTTTTTTTTGAAAATGGGAAATCAGTGCGTCGCACGATTTGATGTTTGATCGATATTCTGTAAGATTTGGGGAAAAGTTTGTTTCAGTTGTTTTGTTCCTTTCGAATGGTAACTTTTTTATTTTAGGATTTTAAGAAGTGTTTCGGTCTGAGATATTAAATTATAAGACCGCCGTTACACGTTACACTAAAAATATATAAGTAAATTGGTTTCGTTTGATAGACAACTTATTGCCGGTCATTAAAATCAAATGAGTTGTCAAAATAATAATAATAAGACGATGTTGGTTGCAAAAAATTCTAATGAAAATATTTAAAAAAAAAAAAGTTTATTTTATAGAAAAAACAGTAATCTACGTATAATCAAACCATGTATTAACAATTGGAAGCCAATACAAATAAATTTCTTTCTAACTTATAAGATTTATTATTTGAGTAAAATGTTTTTTAGATAAAAATATCAACAACATCGATTTGGTAGTCTTTTCAAAGCACAATTCTAAATTGACTTTATAGCGCGAAACATTCACATTTTTTTGTTACTAAAAAAATTACGACTGCTACATTTAAAATTACAAAAAAGTATTTTAACTGCGGCTTTTTAAAAATCAAAAGATGAATTGGTTTTCCTTAAGATTATTGGTGCCATATCCACTACTGAGCATTACCGATAATGCTAAAAATCCTTTTCCTGTTTGCTGCCGCGATGGGTTAGATTGATACGATCAAACCAGTCATCCTGGTTTTAAAACCAGGACGTTATTCTTTAGTTTATCAGAACTTTTCAAAATCTCAAACGCTTATATCCCTGCTGAAACTATTTACGCTGTCAGTTTTCTGAATATTTTATTGTCTATTTATATATCTTTATAGCTAAGTACTGTGTGCTGTCTTGTTATGATTCTTTCAGCTAAAAGTCTTGAATTGAGAAAATTTATAAAAAACCCTCATGAACAATTAACCTTATTGTGGACAAAGAATCTAAAGTTTATTTTTATATGAATTTGAAGATATCACATGTAAGATACATTAAAAGAACGTGTCGAACACCGTTCTCAAACCCCAGAGTAACGTGTCTTCTCTTAATGAAACAAAATTTTAGTTCCGGTTGGCAATCATATTAACAAAATATTGGCAACTTTCAAGGATTTTTTATTGAGCGCTATTATACGTTGATATACGTTCGTTAAATACTCAATTTAGAGCATAAGTTCCTAACCTTTTCCGGGTGGTGAACCCTTTTTATAAAAGCCACGTGACCCGCAACCACGATGCATTTGAAAAAGGCATTTTTAAAAAGGTAATTTTAATTGACTTAACTTTGTTTATTAGGTCTTTAACGGAGGCTATAATCAACAGGTCGTTATGTGTAGATCTAGAACTACTTCTAACAGACCAGCGGGTAACAACAAGTCCGAGAGAGAATTATGACATGTATATGTATATATTCTTGCTAAAAAATTCCGATTTAGCTGAACCGTAATATAAAATGTTTAGTTGATTCTGAATTCGTCGTGTTAAAACAATGATACTTTATGTTAAAAAAGTGTGATATAATATTAGAATTGGCAAGTGCAGCCCTGCATTTTTCCCGATTCATCTATATTTCCTTCACCTTCTACCGCCTAATTCACCTACCCCATCCCGTAAATTCAACCCCCTTCTCCCCAGTGATCCGTTCAACCAGAAGTCGTAAACGCTCGACTGGGAGGAAAGTAGGGTTATAGGACCGGGCGAATGTGGCGGTTTGGGGCGATCCAGGCAGATCGGGTTGATTCGGGCAGTTTGGGGGGCTTCAAAGGAGGTTGGTTAGTGTCGGTGTACGGGTTGAATGATGGGGGTTGGGTTTGTTTTGGTCTCTTTGCTTCGCGATACCCTGGGAAAGGTGGGACCAGGCTCGCAGTGGCGGCTCGATGACCATTTCGCGCTGAAGATGGGCTCGTGAATTTTTGATTAACCATCAACTCAGTCTTTATAGAAAAGGCTTACAAAGATGAGTCAGTATTAATGAGTCTGATATGTCTTAGCACCCAATGGAGGAAGGCTTATAAACTGCTTATGAAGTTTTTATCAAAATAATAAATTTTCATATAATTGTTTTCATTATTGAAACAATGTCGGCAGTCTACATTTTTTTTAAATGAGTTAGATATTGCATCGTGCAGATGTGGCATATCCGCATATAGTAATAAGTTATTTGTTCAAAAAAAGTGTAACATTAAAATTTTTGAAGAATCAATATCGATTTTGTAACAAAAGCGACAGATTATAATATAACCTGTATAATAAACACAGCAGTTACTAAACGATGTAAATTATATGGAAATTTCATGTATTTTTGAAAACTATATCCGCTCTCAATGTGGAGAACTTGACTCATTAGGAAGTTTAGCACAACAGAAGTTCTATGAGAGTTGCTTACTTGTTACTCAGTTATTCAACATTTCTTTTTTCAAAGAGAGTAGAGGTAGAATGGTAGGACTAGGGCGGGACTAGTAGTAAGCTAATTATAAGTACTTTTAAGAATATTTTTTTTACGTTTTGTCTATAAACGAAACAAAAACCACTTCAATTGCTTGGCCAACATTTGAGGATTATGAAAACTGCCACTTTGGATTCTCGAGCTCTTAGTTGTTTGTTTTCTCCTTTCTTTCGATGAGAGTAAAGAAGAAGAGTAGAGCTATAGCAGGACTTTATATAAACTTAAATTTATTATTTATTATCCAAAAAGTCAACACGACTAATACATTTAAACTCAATATATGACGTTTATAGTTCTCGGGTTTGAAGTGAGTACTTTTAAACATCGTAACTTACATTTTGTATATAAAATAAACATAGTTTACATAAAAACTTACGTTTGATATTTCAATAAATTTTGAATAATGAAACAAAATCAAGGGGAGCTGTGACGAAGACACCCATTCCTGGGATCAGCGGTGGGCTGCCAATAAGTTAACAAGGGGCTCGCTTAATTTCCAAGCACTCGTATGAAATTATATGCAATATTTGAATAAGCAATCGATTATTACTTATTACACTTATAATATGTAACAATATACAATTTACCGTAAACTAATCAATGTAAATGGCTAAAAGTGTACTACTGTGAATACTGAAACTGTCGTAGATAATATTTATATATATCAGAAATTGCAGCTATGTATTAATTTGTTCTGAGAATATTGTTTTCTCTTAAAATAACAAAGGGCTCACCGGCCTCAGTACAATTTAACAAGGGGCTCGCGCGAGCCCCTTCGAGCTCCCTCCAGCCCACCCCTGCCTGGGATCCCATTACATCGAATGTTTCTAATCATCAGGATCTTTCCGCCAAAGCCCACTAAAAAAAATGTAAATTATTAAATAATATATTTAAAATAATGATTTTTTGAAAACTCCTTACAAAAACAAATATATTATTATTATGTTATATTTATTGATTTATTTCTTTAAAAAATTTAAAATTCTTTTTAAAAAAATCACTGATAAAATAATATTTTTTTATCGTATTACTGTTCAAGAATCATTCGTTAAATTTCAATATTCTTTGAATATGTGAACAATAAGCTCCTTATTTATTTCATGTAATAAATACACTAGTGTTTAGTATAGAGTTACTCAAAGCAATATTTTAGACCATTTTTTTTGCCACAACCGCAACGATATTACTTTTTATTAAATATATATTTTTACTCAAAATATATTGTAGCTACAACGTGTGTAATATTATAAAACAGTAGATGGTTTTTTTTTGCGTGTCTTACAAAACGTAGATTATTCGGCGAGAATACCCAAAAACATACTTCTATGACAGTCTATGCCCAAACGAAGCAGACAGGTTAATGGGAAGGCGTTTGTAGAGGTATTGCAACGGGGTTGATAAAGTCTGACGTAGGGATTATTCATTTCTTTTGCAATTTAAAAATATTGTATGTAAAAAAATACAATACGACACTCAACAAGTCCACATAATATCCATGTTAATACGTATTAAAATAACCATTAATATCAATTTTTGTCACTATAAATTTGTATTTTATTTTTCTGAGCGAATAATTAATCTAAGAGTTTTGCCTAAGCAGTCAACAGGTCGTTGCCTTACTTTAAAAAGGTTTTTACTGTCATTTTGGTCGGAAAATGTTGTATTTGCCACAATCTAAAATATACATTAATTTCAGAGTCACACATTTTTAAATAAAGAAATTAGCAGAATTCAAGAGTTCTATCTACACACTTTCTTTCATACAGTAATTTTACAAGCTTCTAAGAAACAATAGGACTTTTTATAATCGTTTTATAAACAACATTCGTATGATCAGTCAAATATTCAAACAATTGTATCTCAAAACATGGTAAAGTGCAAATGGAACCTTTTCAAAGTAAGGTAACGAGGTATTAAAAAACAGTTAAATTCATGTATTAAACTGATAGATGCTTTACTTCTCGGGCGCATGTTACTATGTACTTAGTTACGACACTGAAACAACAAGGGAAACCCCCTTATGCCACATTAGGTCAAACAATCTTAAGTGACTTTAGTTTTATTATTATAATGTCACATTTTCATGAACAGTTTTAAGTTTGGAAAATTTCACGAGAAATATTATACAAAAAAGATGATATTTTTTTAGTGATGCAATACACCGTCGTTAACCGAGAGTTTAAATATTTGACGAAGATTTGATATTACAACACTGACTGTGTTTATAATCAAGAAATAATATCGAAATCGATCAGAAACATAGATTTTCCAGGAAACGGTTATTTATTAAACTCAACACCTTTCGGTAGTTATTGTGTTTCTTGAGGTCAAACACTTATTCGATATACATATATATTAATCGAAATACCGGTTGAACCGAGGGCCGAACCGGTTAATAAAGTGAAAGTCTACGGGGCTAATGACAATGTGTTTTGTATAATTTTACTGTTTTATTGGACGAAAAGATTAACATTCTTCCATTACCTGAAAGTATATTAATTATTTTACAACTTGTTTTATATTATTTATAAATTACTTCCATGACAATCAAGTGTATTTTGTTAGTTTTAATAGTAATTTATTATCAATCATTTGGAATGATTTGAAAACCCATAATGTAGATGCTTAGTAAAATAACATAAAAAAATATTTTGTGACTTTATTATAAACGGGTGTTTGCTTATTTTTTTTATTTGAATCAATAATATTTTATTTTTAAAATATTTATTTCATACTAATACCGTGGCTGTAGTGTGAAAGTAGTTTAGTAATTTTAGTTGATATTAAGCATTGATGAATGCATTTGAAAAATATGACACATTTCAAAGTGTTGTATCTCGACGATTTAAAAGTATGTATTGTTTTTCTTTTAATTTACAATATGTAGTTTTATAAAATATATTTTTTGTATAGTTTTTATATGCTGAAGCATAATTAAGTTATTTTAATACAAATTTAACATCATGAATTTAGGCTTAGGGTCATTTGTTTACCCACTTTAACACTTTTAATGGTTGTCAATGAAGTAGGCACATTTACCGACACAGAGTAAATTATATGCTATACAATTACGTTAATATTTTATTTTCAACAAAATATGACAAGAAATTTTGCATTATAGTCAAATCATTGATCAATAGGTTGAAACTATAAGTATTTTTTATTTGATTTTAAATCACAAAGATTCCTCGTTTATTGATTGTATATTAAATAGTATTTCAATATGAAAACTAGGTTGAGGCTCCTTCGTTAGTGGCCCCTGCGCCACCCTGCGCTCGAGTGTGGCGCGAGAGGTAGGCAAGTATGCCGGTCGAGGGGGGCCCATTTGTTTTGGTCTAGCAAAGCCAGCTCTTGATGGCTTAAATTCGTCTTGGGTACCAAAGTTTATGGCGAGGTGCACTCGTCGGCCGGCGCGAACGTGATGATTGAGGATGCAATCCGGGAAATTGGAATCGTCAATTGCATTCAATGTGTTTTAGCATTATAACTCAATGGGTAAGATGTAATCGAAACTTATAAGAAATGATAAATTTTACACTGCTTTATGTTTATTCCTGTTATATAACATGACTGCGAAATTTTAATAAATGATACTTAATATTAAACATTTTGATTTAAATGTAAAGAAGAAAACAAAGCAAATTTTTGTTACATTAAAGTCCTCAAACCATTTAACGAGTAAACTTCAAAGTCATGATATCTACATCAGCGTAATATGCTTTGGAAAATTATTTGTGAAATATTTTCAGATAGCTTGGTCCTGTTTATCTGGAGCTATGGACAGTTACGGACAGTTACGGAACTACAAGTTAAAATCACATAGGAATAAATCTAATTCGGCCATCTTTTATATAACATCAACCATCGATCGATTTAATTTGATTGAAAAATGCAATGTTAATACATATGGAATTCATAACTTTAAAACCATTTATTTCTACAGACGTTGGGAAATCGTTATATTTTAGTTATATTATGGTTTGAAGCTTAATTTTTAATAAATTCAGCCAAAAAATAGCGATGTTCACTTTAAAGGTCCAACATAATATAGAACAGGGATGGCGAACCTAAGGCACGCGTGCCCGAGGTGGCACGATTGAGAATTTGGATGGCACGCGAACGATTTCCAAGGACATTTTTTTTATTTTCAAGTTTAAAAAAATAAAATTTTGATTAAATAATCCGTGAATTATTAATTTTTATCGTTTAATTTATATTCAATTGTTTCACAAGATAAACGACAATCGTTTAAAAAATCGTTTTTTATTTTTTCTATTTGGTTCATTTTTATTTCACAATCGAGAAATAATATTTGAAGATTGTTGGCACGCGAACCACAAAAAGTTTCGCCATCCCTGATATAGAATCATTAAAAATCATTTGAAAAGAAATCTATTTAAAATAACTGGTTTTTATTAAATGACTCAGCTTTTCTTGCATTAGAGGGAAAGATAAGAAGGATAAAGTTAGAAAAGCGCTAAAAGTTCGTAAACCGTTTTTTTAGAATTAAATGAGAGTGGGGATGGGTTCGTTAAAGTCACAGAAATTCCTCATTTTAAATATAAATTAAAAAATCAACGCCAGAGTTTCCATTCTGGGATTCGATCTTGTGATCGCAAAAATGAGTAGATGAAAGTCCACCAACTTAGTATGACTTCAATTTTGTATATTGCTATTTTTTACTAATATGTACAATTGGTATTTTTAATTGTCAGGGGTAAACCGACATGGTTTAATGCTTTGTCAGATTCATTTCCTGTCTTTGCGTTTTCTTGTATACATACTGTACCTGAAAACGAAAAAGCAGGCAGAAATCCAGACTGCGGATTTTAATTAAGAAGGATTCGGTGTCCTTGCTTCCGGCCGTGCGGGTTGCAGTCGATTCTTTTGCTTCATTATTTTTTAATTGCTCTTAGATGTTGAGCTACCGGCTGAGACTATTGTTGCATGGCAGACTCGACAATATTATACATTTATTAATCTATTACAGTTATAATACTCTATATCGTCTATCTTTTGTATTATTATATAAAAGCTTAAGTACTAAATTCTATCTGACTTTCAGACATATAGTTAGTGCGTATATCAAAACACTTTAAGTCCATCGATGTTTCTTATAATTAGTACCGATTTTTTATAATGAAATTGAAATTTATAAAAAATAAAATACTATGCCAATAGGAAGCGCGTAAGATGACTGACATTTTTACTATAAAAATTAACTAAATATTATTCTACCTTCAATAGTAATCGAGTGCAAGCATATGTAGGAATATTTCAAACACAGTCAATTTGTCAGTTGATTCACATTATTGAATGTTAGGGTATCCAGTCTCGGACCCTTTTTGTGATCCCGGTGTATTGGAATTCAAAATCATTTGCCATAATATCATGCCATAATTGCTTGAGATCATTCCCGAAAAAAGTGGGCAATGTAGGGTTTTAAGAATTTTTGTCAACTCGAAGTGATAAATTGACATATTCTACAATTATTCAAAAGTTAGAGACCTTTTTTAAGCTGTGCTTAGGGGTTTTTATTTGATATACTGAATCCCGCAATCCCGGAACTATTACTAAAATTATGAGATCGCAAAATTGGTCGGAATCCCTGATCCTGGGATAGGAGAACCTAGTTAAAAATCGATACAGCGAAATATATTAATGTAAACGTAAAAGTTGAAAATCATTTACGTACAATCAACGTCACTTGTCCATGAATTGATCAATCACCTTACGTGACTCACTGACATGGTCATTTTTCAACTTCGATCGATATTATTTTCGCATAATTTCGCATAAGCGTTATCAAAAGCATACTTCATTGTGTACATCTTTTAAAAAATCACACAGCGATCGATTAATTAATAAGAATAACAATAAAAATGTATTTATTTAAACATACGTTGACAAATATTCTAAGCAGCGGAATCATTTCATGACAATGTACTTCGACAAAAACGCACACCCATTGAGCAAATCAATCTAAATAAATCTGTTAATGAGTTTATCATTTATATTAAACTAGACAATTAATAAAAAGAACATTTCACGTTTATCATTATTATTAAAATATTTTTTAGTCTACCCTTCCAATAGTACGCACAGCGCAGCACACATATTCGCACTGAGCACACAAACCTAATCGCATCAGACATACTCTGTCTACTGCGTATCGTGAAAATTAAGTGCAACGAGCGAACGTCTACAGGTGATACTTCCGACGAATACTTTTATGTTTGCAATCCTTTATCGATCTACAAAAACTGTACATATTATAAAACTTACCTCAACTTAACACCCATCGTATGCTGAAAACAGAAAAATAAAAAAGAGTTTAAAAAAATGTTTAAAATCACGTGTAAACATGTGTCAGCTTGTAGTTGTTTTGATTTATTCTTTGCCATAAACAGCTTTTATCAAAGTGATAATAAATGTTATTGATATACAAATACACGATAAAACCATTTACCAAGCGTCAGTTGAAGTTCATCCGAGAATTGGAATGTACATATATGACGCATAAGATGCTGAAAGGCGAAGTCCAAATCATTAGTGACAAACTGTGGGAGTGTACACAATTTTAAATATTCAAATTTAAGTAGTTTTACAAAGTAAAAACATTTTCAACGTCAATAATAAATCTAGGAATGACCGTTTCCAATTATTTGATGTACAAATCGCGACCCGAGTACTACAAGGTTCTATGTGAAAATTTTTCTTTCGAAACCGGAGTAACAATGCGGCAGTCTTCCAAGTAGCATTATTGGTATTCATTGTTATTTTTGTTTCGTCAAATTTTTTCACATAAACCTTGTAGTACTCAAGTCGCGAAATAGAGGAATCTGCGAAGAATGAAAACATGTCTGTGTTTTTCATTTTTGAAATCAGTCCAAAAGATGATAGCTTCTTAAATTTGTGAGGCATTTTGTATTCAAATTATTTATTTACGGCCCCGGCGATCTAACATGTTCTAAATTTAAAAATAAGCTTTTTTGGATGTTTTTTTTTATTACGTTACAGATAACTATAGTATGTCGATTTATAAGAAGATCTAGCCGGGATCAAAGAAAATTGCGGGGCCGTGGGCAATATTGCTTTTTCTTATGTTAACAAGGGGCTCGCCGTCCACAGCTAAAATTAACAAGGGGCTCGTGCGAGCCTCTCCGATTCCCCTCCAGCCCACCCCTGTACCTTACCCAAATTTAGCCTTATAAACATAGTGACAGTAATGCTTATTTATTCTCTATTAATAAATAGCAACTGACGATATATTAAGTAAGTAACTCACCGTTAATTCAATTTCTTTTTTTGAAACAGCATTTATTATTTCACTGTCCATGTTCATACTTGTCACGATTCTCTCTTTATGGGAATTTATTCGGAAATAATTATATGTAACTATTGAAGATTGTCGTAGAGCCGCAAAGGCACCACCTACTGTAGCATTTACGAGCGCGGTGTACACAGTTGTATTTTATTCGATCATTAATCTATTTTATGTGACAGTAAACGTCACTCCGTGAACACGTCCAAGTGCTCAGTTTATTCAAATGTCAATTTAACGACAGGGATTAAAGATTTTCTGAAGTTTTAACGATTTTCTAAGAGTTCTTGGAACTGTGTACGGAAGTATTTTTTTTGTAAACAATCAAATAACATTCCTTTAACAATCGAATGTTATTGGAAAGATGTTAGAATTTAAACCATTGATATATTATTAGTAATAAAACATATAATATAATTCGACTTGCATCATTTTATGAAACGTATTTATTTTTATTCAGGTATATTATAATTGTATTTTTATTAGTATGAAATAATAATTCAAAATCTTAATGATTATTTCGCTGAATGTTCATCTTGGCCACTTGGCATACTTTCCAATTTGTAAGCACGACAATATTATTATAGGAGTGTTGGGATTCTCACATATAAACACCAACTATATTATATGTAACGATTTTTTTGGTGTTTATATTATTTAATTAATTAATTAATTAATTTGAGCTTAATGCCTGTCATAACTAAAAGAAATACGCAACATGTTAGAGTAAAAGTCATAAGGTTTATATTTATACAAATATTTTTACCAAAGAAACTGTTTCACTCATTGCAATTATTTACAACTGATTTTTACTAGAAATTATAATTTACAGAATGTCAATTTGATTTTTTCCGTGAAAAATTAAAAAAAATATATACATACCAGCACTACTAGGGCATCCAATCACGGAATCCGGGATCTCGTTCAATTTTCTGACACGGCCGCGATCCCGGGATTTCCGTATTGAGAAATTTTGAGCAAATCCCGAAAATTGACACGAAATTGGGAAATTGAAGATTTCAAAATCCTCGGTGAGCTAAAAAAAAAACGAGGTTTGGACATAATCCGGGAAAAAGTATACCAAATTGAAGATTTCAAATTCCTCGGTGAGCTAAAAAAAAAAAACGAGGTTCTGTGACAATCTGAGGGAAAAGTATACCAAATCGAGAATTTCAAATTTCTCGGTGAGCTGATCCCAATCCCGGGATTGAAAAAAGACTCCGGGATTGGATCCCTAAGCACTACCTATCAGCAATTCTTAATATAATAAAATATGAGTCGATTTTTTTATGGTCCATTTTACACATTTTTTTATTATTAAGAGTAAGTCCAGTAGTTTATTGCTCAACACTTCGACTGGTGTTCGACTTCCCTAAAAGACACTTCCTAATTTGTGTTCAAAAGAATGAATGTATGTTAAGCTTATGTACCCTTGCGCTCCATCTTAAATCAAAACAAAGAGTGATTAAATTAACTTACAATTAATTATTTCTCCTCTCTTTCTCTCTTTAAAAAAGATATCTTTAGTAGCTGAATCACAACCAGTTCTCTTAAGAAAATTGCTGTTAGAATGCTCCATTACTAATTCATATGCTCTATATTTGAAAATATGTTTAAAGATAATTGAAAAGGTTGTTAATTGAATATGTTATAGAAAAAGTGTATTGAAACATGTATACAATAAATTATATCTATATTCAGACAAGATGGAATAAATAAAATATACACTTGTGGTCATTTGATTTGTTGATACTTTAAATTCACAAAGAATTTTGATTATCAAGCTCTACTCACATAATTTTCAGCCGGTAAGCAGGGCCGCAGCATGAAATACTCACTCGTAATCGCTGGGTGATAATAAACAGTAGGCGAGTAGTTTCGTTGGTAAGTTTGGTAGGGCGGGCCACGGTGCGCGGCCTGCATCGGGCGGCGTCTTAGGGCGGCGAGTGGGCCGTGGTCGAGGGGGATGGGGATGGGAATGCAACGCGGCGGACAGACAGAACATCAATAATTACTGGCCCAACCGGCGCTCAGAGGTACAGACTACCCCGAAACCCAGACGGAATGCTTTGGGGGGTGGGTATTCACCCCGTACTACGGCGTAGGCTCTAGGTGCACAGTAGTGGACAATCATTTTTTTCATAAAGCAGATGATGTTCATGCTTTAAAAATATTTGTTTTACAAGATTTACTGTTTCAACTCGGAGACATGGTTGATGAGTCATTTTTAATAAAAAAAAATATCAATTATCATTCAAAAACCAATGACAATGAACTACCCATCGGCTTAAAAAATATTATTCATCAAAAACAAAAACCAAAATAGGTATTTTAAGATTTGTTTTCGAGAATCAAGAAAGAAAATTAGATAAAATCCATGTTATCATATAATGTAACTTTATGAAAGTGTATTCATTAAAATACAAACCTTGATTTATTATTATGTTCATCTTTACCATACATATAGGAAGTAAATTTGAGTAATATTTGATTATTGATTCAGATACCTTTAGGTGTAAATTCACTTTTGTGGTGCTTCGTCCGAGATGAAAGAACTGATATTTTTCCATTACGAAATTGACGAAAATTAAAATTCATTTTGCTCCCGCGCGGGTGGTAGCTTCATTTTTTTTTAAAACTTATTTAATTCTTAAATAAACGCTTTCGTGATATTAGAGCGATGGGTTTTATTTCATTTCTACCTACATGTTTAACGTCGAGTTTATACCTGTATTGGTCTTAATGACTTTTATCAGTGGAGATTTATTCTTGGGGTTTAAAATCATGAACAATAGTAGAAATTTCTCCCAATACATGAAACTTGTTCTAAAATAAATTACGAGTAATGTCAGTATGCATTGTATTAAATTGCATTATATCAATTTATTTCCTTAGAAATTAGTTAGATGTGACATAATATGGCTCAATTAATATAAAATAAAGAACATTTTTTTTTTAAATGTCGACTCTTTAATGAATTATTCAATATTTTGCTTGACACTAAACTTGTCAAGAACACTGTTTCCCTTCGCAGAAATATAAACTTTTAGAAATTATTTTTTTGTATTAACCAGAAAGCAATCGATTGGCATGTGGCAGATAGTTCCGAAGTAATCGCATGATTGCCGTTTTCTCCAAAAAGATATGAACTAATAAGAATATTATTTGATTTGTATATGAGTTTTGCTTTATTGTATAATACATACACTTGATATACGCTTTTGTAGTATCTGGGTTTACGTGCCAATAGTAGTCTTCAACTGACAAGAGAGTGATTTCTGGGTGACTGTGTTCTTGCGTTTGTGTGTGTTAGACTCACTACTATTGTACGTGCTTTAAGTTATAGATGCAAGTATATGGACAAATGTGTGTATAACTATAAATTCGAGTAGATTTTGGCAATACAGTTCTTACTGAATGTCAGGTGAAAATATTGGTTTACATGTATTAATGAATACAATCACATTTGTTGCCAATTATTTTTATCGTGCGATCTATTTTTGAAATGTACTTTATACTGCAGTGTACCAAAACTATGATCGACGTGATAACTTTATGAAAGTGGCAATAAAAGTTAAGCAATATGTTTTATTCAGAAATAACTTTTGAGTGTGTAATAAATAGGTAGTTTCCGGAGGCGCAATCTTCTCGAACACCGTTTCTTTGTCTGAGCTTAACGATTGACCTCCTGTTTTGTTTAGGGTCTCATTTTAAATTATTTGATTTTTAGTACAGTATTTTATTGCTTATACGATAATAACGTGTCTTCAAAAAATCGTCTTTTCATTGTCAGCATAATTAGTTTAGAGGTAGGAGATTTTCTTTAGCGATCGAATGAGTTTGGAATAAAGTCCTGGCAAGCCAATTATCAAATTTAGATTATTGACTTGGGTGATGAAGTTTTTGCTTCAACTGATCACGAGTGTTTTATATATAAAAAAATGTGACTTCAAATTAAAAAACATTTTGCGTGCCACTATATTTTTTTTGGCAAATACACTCAAGTTTTTTACACTTTTATTGATTTTACATTTAAAAAATTCTAGTGATGAAAGCGATTTATGTGCAGTCCATCATAAAAGTCTCCGTATATAATCAATAAGCGATGAATAGTATTTTTTTTTCAATTCAAATACTTAATAATTAATAATATTTTGTGTAATTTACTTATTGGTTCTTTATTGTAACATTTTTTACACGATTTTCGTAGCCATAATATTGTTATGTATATGTACACAACATCAACCACTGTGCAATGTTGATTTCTCCTGACATAACATGTAACAATAAACTTTCCGACGGATAAAACAAATATTCATTTCTTGTCACATCAGTCCCAATCGAAAACCCAAACAGTCAGTTTATCATATCAATATTTCTTCGTGTTCTGATAGTATTTAGATTTGCTAAGATGAAGTGATTTAGAGTAAAGTTGTATATAAAATATATGTTATACAATAAAGTGAAACATCATTAAAATAAATAAAGTGTTTTAATAAAAAAATCTATAACAATATTGTTTTATTTGTGATAGTTTATTAACAAGTTAGTTAAATTCAGGGAAACAATCTTTTAATTTTTCTATGAATTCGATTACAGTTTTAGATAGTTTTTTCATACACGGCTTTTTTGTAGAACACCTATCTACCGTGTAAAAAAAGAGTTGGGTGTATATATTTTTCCTTTCTAATTCACTAAAGCCGTTTGACAACCTTGGTCAAGGTAAACGTGAAAAATCGCTGAAACTTCTCATTTGCTACTTTTATGTTTGGCGTATATTTTATTTAAAATAGTGCACACGATGAAGTTTTATTATTCAAACGCAATATGGTAATATTGTGCTAAAGAAGCAATTAAGCATCCCCTTCATTTAAAAAACAAACAAGCATCGATTACACTACTGAAAGAGCCTATCCCACATGTAATAAGCTCAATTAAATACGTTTATGCTAGATTATGATATACACAAAACAAACATGGACATATGTTGACAGTTTACACTTGGCTCTATGTTCAGTGGTGTATATAAATTGTTAAAATTACTGTTTTTTTTCTTTATTTTGTTCTGATTGGTTAGGAAAAAAACTACATACTTGACCAATTGTACTTTAAAGGCATACACATTATATCTTAACAATACTGTTTTAAAGATTTTTTTATTATTTTATTACAATATATATTTTTTTTTGGATATCAAATTTATAGAGCTTTAAGTACCAGAACACGTATGTGTCAAAGTTTTTCTAGTCTCCTTCATCGCTAATGTTTTGAAAAATTGTAATCCCTTACCATCGTTGCAGATGGAAGGGCGTGATCGCTACAGAGGTAAGAAATCCTTAGTGGAGGTAGTTTACGGGGACTTCACATGCATTAGTTTGAACATCGCATTATTTGTGCTTCATAACATATGGACCATCGAGAGGCGAAGTGAGGAAACTAGTACAATTTCAAAACTTTTTTTTTACTTTTAAGTACAATCACGTCTTTATTTGGTGTTTAGGTGGATTGCATATTTTTATTTTATAGAGATAAACTATAGAAATGGGTCTTTAACTGAGCTTACTTCACTTTTACGATACTTCAAGACGTGTAAAATATTACATGGCATCTATTTTTTTTTCTAAATTACCCCTTGGCTCACTTAAATATAAGTTAACACTATTTCATCACGGTTGTTTATAAATAACCACACTCAGAATTCGTTAGGGGGCTTTTTGTTGAAACTTGTGGAAGCTACGTCAACTAAAAAATAAAAAAATAAAAAATAGCCGCACAAATTTAATTCATCAATAATATTGTGAGGTGCGGTTGATGGAGGTCTGCAAAGATACATTTTTCAATTATACTATATTTTCAAACTAAAAAAACATGTCTAAAAAGTATATTCTTGCAGTTACGCCCTAATGTTATGAGCTTCGATATATGGCACGTGAATAATACACATTGTAACGCTTTTGCCGAAAGCGTAATGAATTTACTTCAATCATTCAACAGCTTGTTTCCAACTAATCTTCTTTATTTACGTAGTTTGTCAACATAGTTTACATTCTAGTGATTGAATTTTTTCCTTTGAATTTTTTTAAAATACTTTATTATATATTTATCATTGATTGATATTAAGAATACTCGATTTGAATAAAGAACTCAACTACTAACATGAATTATGTATACAACACGTGCTGTAAGCCCATTTCCCTCAACGGGAAGATTTTTTAGCACTATCAAAAATCAGAAAATTACTAGCGTGAACAATCAAATGCAAACTTACTAATTGAATAAACCAGAAAGTCTTAACTCAATTAATTTTCTAAATGGCTTATTTAAGAGTATATATGATTGTAATTAAAAAAAACAGATTTTTTAATAATATTGTATATTATAAATCTACCGATTCTTATTAATTTTCAGAAAAAAATAAAATAAAAATAGCTCACTTCTCATAGGGCAAAAATGTTACCCATAACCAAAGTGATCAAAGGAAAAAAATGCATAGTAACAATCGTTGTGACCGGGAATTAAGCCCGCGACTTCTGCAAACGTATAGCGAAATATCATATATCATTTGGAGCAAAAAAAATGCGTAAATATTCAAAATTTACGTTAAAACCTTATATAATAAAAAGCAACTCACTACCCAGTGTAAAAAAAATCGACCCTCAACCAAAAAAAAATTGTTATTTGTAGTAAAAGTATAAAAAGCCTAATTTAATAAAAACAAAACTCGAGAGTTATCAAATAAATTGTGATGATCTCATTTTCTATTAATTCTGTTCTGTTCCAAAAAAATATATATAATATAAAAAAGCAATGACCGACAGCACGATTTTAAATCTGCCGGTAATGTTACGTGAAATATCTAACAAACAAAAAACATACCTTATCCGCTATTTAAATAACAATTTTTGCTTCGTAAAAAAAATAATTACAATTAAATCCAAATAAATTGTCACTATTTCTTATATTGAATATGAGTGTTTCATTATTTTTCTTATACTTGCAGATGTCTACTAAATGATTTAATATTTAATTTGACTTATTGAAACGAAAAATTTCCCCGCACTGGTATGAACTGTCATGGTACTAGAAAATGAACGTCGACGAAAGCTATTTAAATATTCAACAACGTTTGAATTAAAATTATTGTGTTGTATGTTAACTGCTTGTCATTATCAAAACAGACATTTCTATGATTGATTTTACTTTGCTTCAGACTCAACTCTAGGCAAAAAATATTTTGAAGTAGTTTTAAGAAACAATTATTATTAGATTAAAATAAAGTAAATAAGTGAAAATAAAATATAGTAATGTTATAAAGGATAAATATATTATTTTAATACAATATCATGCTTCCAGAATCGGTTTCACTTGACTGGTAATGCTAAGCATTTTAAACTATAATATATTATATAAGAAAATATTTTATTTAAATATTATATATAAAACAAGACGTATTGCAATTTGCTTAATAGAACTGCGTGTATTTTATAATGCGTCATTAAAGTAGAAAATTCATTCCCATTTCCACGTAACACAAATAATCAAGTCAACCGAGATACGTACGTACTTTGGGTCAACATTTATCGGTAAAATCGGAATCGAAAAAAGGAGAAGAAGAATAAAAAATATCCACAATCAAAATAAAAGACAATGCCATAAAAAAATGAGCACTTATTACAACGATCAAAAGATAGTTATATTTTTTATATTAGTAATATTAGCATCGCATAGAAGAAGTTTTTTTATGCTGGGTTCTGTTAACATCGATATAAAGAAAATATCTTATAAAAACAATTGCTTAAAAACAAAATTTTCATAAAACAGAGAAAATGTTACATGCGAATGAAGGCAATAGTAAAAAAAAATAAACATTCGAAATTATTCTTTTGATTTCAAAAAGAATGCAAGTTAGCCGAGATTATTTATTATTATTCATTTCTTTGAATCGCAGTCAATTTTATTTATATGATTTCTTTTCGTATCCATAGTTGTTGAATTCCGCATATAAAAACCGTATCGGAAAATTTCAAATATTTCAATTACACGAAAGCTTCGAAAAAACTCGGCGGCGCGATGTAACGAACGAAAAAAGCAGAGAAAGCTCGCCTGGGACGGAACCTAAATAAAAAAAAACCCAATGAATAGATCCAAAGCAACGGCTTACACACACATTGCAACACCGACTAGCCAACACGCACGCGAGCGCAGTGTTCTGCTCTACGAAATCATTGAACTCCGGCTCTACGATGCGTAGACGACGGACCCCCTACGCCTCACACCAATGACACTCGTAGAGCCTCTACGCCAGGGGTGAAAAGTCATTTTTAGTTAGTTTATTCTGTATCATCGCTTACGATGAATGATTGGTTAATGTGATTAATTCATGAATTAAATTTTATATGCAAACGTATCTTACATATTCCATAACATGAAGTATTTGCGTCAGATAAAAAAATATATTCACTTATGAGTATCATAATCTCACGCAGTGCTCTGTTTTTTTATCCAAACATATAGCGTCATCATTTGATTATTTTTATATTTATTTTATACACACAAAAATAATTTATGTGTTAAATATCATTTGAGAAGAAATCTAAAAAAACCATTATAAATGTTCATTCAAATATATAATAGGTAGAAATAACCAGTTTACCATACTTAAAATTATTCAAAATTATCAATACACATTTTACCGAAACTTGACATGGTTTTTAACATGTAAAAAAACCTTTTTTTATTTATAGTTAATTCTGTTTTTTTTAAGTCTTTCCGGGAAAAAAATAAACAAGCACGTTATTTTTGCACTTACATGTACTCCACATGCAAAAGTGTTGCGTCCGAGATGGAGGTTGTGGCTACAGTATTTAGAACCCTGTGATTTCATTAAAAAAAACCCCTTTATAGAGACCGACGATATTTTACTGATGATTTCCTTAAAATCTAAATGGTTTTAATGGCTTAATTTATGTCATAGTGGATGATAAGAATGTTGAGTAAGTAAGACTCGCGGGCCATACATTTCCGCGGCTTTCCTCGGTAGACCCTCCCCCGGCGAATATTTGGTTAAACCCTTTGGCTGTCACGTTTTAGGGTGAACGTCCGGTCGTAGCCTGTCAAGCGGTGTGCACTTGTCGGTTATTTGCGTAGGTTAGCTTGGCGTGCGTGTCTACCGGAGGTTTACCACGGCTACCCCACGTAACCGAGTATTGCGAGAACCTTCTTCCAATACTATTTTTTCTACGTAAAAATCCATTATACGTAATACCTTTTTTTGATTTTCAAGACACTACAGAATCCAGAAAACTTTTCGTGGAGCGTCGTTACATACGACCAATAGTTTTGGCGATTCTAATTCCAATACTAATAATTTTATTATTTCTTTTAGTTTAGTTTGACAATAATTATACTTTTAAAATATCTGTATCTATAACGGCTTCATTATAAAAATATTAATTATAAAATAAATGAACTAAAGAACATGCATTTTCTTTAGATGTATATTGTTATTATTTGTTTGTAATTGAAACATAATTTCGTTACGTTTTCATTATTTTAAAAAATAAAAATACATATTTTTTAAAACTGCTACTGTATTCTATGCATAAATATATTCGTTTAAATATTTCTTCACACAAATTCCGATTGTACTACATCGCGAGAATATCTCGGGAATTGACATTTTCATGTCTCGTGTCCCAGGCCGAGGCCGAAAAACCCGAGTTTCAGAATCCCTAGATAAAATATACGAAAGTATGAGGAATAACAAACAAAGAATAATAATATACATCTAAAGAAAATGCATGTTCTATAGTACATTTATTTTATAATTAATATTTTTATAATGAAGCCGTTATAAATACAGATATTTTCTAAGTATATTTTTTCTTAAACTATATTTAATCCATTGCCATATGATTATATCGTTACCCGTTCTTGGTGAGAGAATTTTCGTAATAAACTCACTTTATTAACTCGTCAAAACAATTTATTTCAAGATACTCCGTAAGGAGACTAATATATCCACGTTGGAAGCAAAGAAGACATAAAAAATCCACATTTTTTTATGATTCTAACTTTTATGATGTTTGTTACTGATGATATATTAATGTAAATGATAGTTTAATGAAAATATGGACAGTATAAAAGTTATCATTGAGAACAAAATATTATTTTCAGTATCAAAACTCATTGAACGAAAAACAGGCGCTTGAAAAATGCAAAAACATGCCATTTGCTATTTATCAAAGAAAACTCACGCAGGTTGCACGATTTATAAATGCAATATAATGTTACCTGAGTTTATTAAACTTGCAAGGTTTTGAAACAGAGATATTAATTTTTTGAAACTTAAATCAATGGGCATAAAATGCAAAACTATTCAGAAGTTAATGTGACAAAATAAATGTGATTAATTAAACAACGGTTGACAAATATATTTCATACCTATTTTGACATTATGCTATTGTCAGAAAAAACATAGAAAGACGATAGCGAAACGCCTAAATAACTTTTTGGCAATATTTAAAAATTCTTATTTTTCTAGATCAATTAAGAGCTCACTAACACGAAGTAATTAAATAAATCTAGATATATACAATTAGAAAAATAATTTTACAGTTTTTTTTATTATTTCTTGCTATTATGGTTATAGGTATTAAACGCTCGTAAGAGTATCAAACGACCAGAAAATATTATTTGTTGTCATTTATGAATAAAAATATCTGACTTGTATTAATAACTGACACGAAAACTGAGTTGTTTAAAAATATTAGTATAGATAGATGAGTGTATAGGTAAATGACAACCATTAAATTGGGCAACTTGGTAAGATGATTAATTATTAAAAATACTGACCACTTTTTTAACTGACTTAATTCAAACTGGTCTAAGTTAAATGGATAGTATATATTATACAATATACATGTAGTATTCAGTTCAGTGTTTTATATAGGCTCTGATAAAAACTGCAAATGTCAACGAGTTTGCAGTCACGAGGCTGTCATCTTCAAATTTCAGTTTTTTTGTTATATTGAATTCGTCTGCCCAAAGTGGTGTCGACCCCCAACCACTCTACGAATTCTCGCCTACGATCAACCCCCGCCAGTCTGGCCTACGTTGCATCACGCTCCGCATCTACGTCGTTTGTTTTTGTTTCGTTCTGCGTAGCGAGGGAGGTTCGTAGAATAAGTGGTATGGCCTCACACCAGGCTCTGTTGAGGCAGGCCCGCGGGCGGGGGAGGCTCAAGGGGGTAGTTTATTGAGCCGAGCGCGTCTGGGGTGAACGGCCGCTTGGTGCGCTGCCTACCCACCTTGCTAGCCGAACTGCCTTTCCAATGCCTACCCTCAGGAGGGAAAATAACGTGGGAAAATTGGGGATTAAGGAAATGGCTGAATTAACGTGAAACTTTTAGTGCGATTGAAGACTCAATAGTTTCGAAACGGCATAACTTAACTTTTAAGCCTATGAAAAATTTCATTCTGTTGATGAATTATTTTTTTAAACAGTTTCATATTTAAAGTGAACTTTTATTAATCCTTCTGCTAAACACCAACTCAACTATTTATTGGATTAGTTTTATCATTTTTAATTAATTTAATAAAATTCGTATGCATAAAAACACATTCACTAAAAAAGAACGATGGAACATATTTTAAAAAGATAATTTTGAATTCAAAACCTTTGTTAACCCATTTAATACTTTTAGTAACAGTTAAAATGTATTCAAACACATTACATTGTTTGCTATCCTCTTGTTGTGGTATTTGATTTTTCCGAGAATTTTAATAAAATAAACATCTTTATAAGTCAAACCACTTTAAAAAATCTAAAATAATGTAAAATGTATGTCTGCATTGTTCATGTTTTAATTAAAAACCTTTTATCGGGAGTCGACGACAGCGAGAATGTATTTGAATCACGTCTCGAAGATAAGATATTACATGCATACTACCCTTCTAAGCAAAATCCTTGCAGTTTCCCCCAGTTTTCCGAAGTGTTTCCTTAACAGAACGCAGCGTGGGAAAGCCCTGCGAACAAAAGGACGCCCTCGTGCGTTGGCTGGAAGCGTCAAGATGATAGTACGTGCTCTTATTTTCAATTAACACTCTCAGATATTATTTTCAAACAGTGACGTGCAACATTAAAAAAAGTGGTTGAATGTCGATATAAATTTCAAGACTTATATTTTTTACTAAAATGTTTTTATCTTTTACTTAAAAGTAATTTCAATTGATATTTTATATACAACACACAAATACTATGTTTTAGTAAGTCAAGAAATTCAATTGTATTAACAATAATCATGATAAAATTAATAGATAAAATCTGACTCAAAATTAAGAACACAAGAAAATCTTTATTTGACTATAGGAACTTCTACCGAAGTTTATCTCAAAAGTTGTTTTTTCTAAGTGAACAACTTGATACTCACGATTTTCAACTATATCTATTCGATGATAGTAGGGATATAAGGATAGGGCTAAGACAGTTGTGAGCTAATCGCTCTGGATTTGCCCTATTTTAAGATTGAACCTGTAGTTGGGAGAAAATTGTACACTTAACAGACATTTATGCGTAAGAACAGGAATCCACAAGTCAATTGAAAAAACTGTCTGAACTGGGGATTTAAAGCCGCAAGCTCCACAACCGAAATCAACGACGTTGATAACTTGACTACGGACTCGGCCAGTACAGTCTTTGTGATTAATATTTGGTCTCAACTGAAACATAAATTAACGATATATTATATAACCCCCCCAATTGCGCGTCACTTAGTTTTGTATTTACGAATAAATATCTTCAACAACAGACTAACACATTGAAGAAGAAATGGATTTGTGAGCAAAAGTGATATCACTTCATTCATAAATTAAGTTACATAAAAAGCTTACGGAAATACATTCATGTAATAATAAAGTTAAATTTATTAATTGTTTTGGTTAGGAATCCAGCTTAAAAACAGTAAAGATAAAATTTATTAACTGATTTGGATAGGAATCCACATTAAAAACAGTAAAGATAAAATCAACAACCTTGACAGAAGCGGAATATATAAAATGTCCTGTGGATCATGTAATGCGATTTACATAGGACAGACAAGTAGAAGCCTATCAATACGTGCTAAAGAGTATATCAGATCTTTTAACAATACAAAATCAGACTCACAATTTGCAAACCATTTTTTGACCGAGTCTCATGACATGAGTTTAAGTTTAGCGCCAACCGTTTTGCATCTTTGTCATATGGGTCAAAAACTAAATTTATTAGAACAACTTGAAATTAATAGGCATAAACAAAACATCTTAAATGAACAAACCATTATTTATCCATCACCGTTGTTAAAACCCTTAATGTAGTTAATGTAATTAATAATAAATATTAGTATAATTTATCCTAATTTACATTGAAAAATCCCATATTGCTTATTGTTTTTCGAAACACTAAAGCCATATTTAATAAATTTTATGTAATGTAATTAATAATAAATATCAGTTTAATTTTATCCTAATTAATGTTTTAAGAAAAAAACTCAGATTGCTTATCGTTCTTTGAAACACTAGAATCACATTTAAAAAGTGTAGTATTGTAATTATAATTTGAAATAGGATGTTAGAGTGAATAACTTGATGCATTGTGTATCTCTTCAGCTGAGCAAAATATAAGTTTAAACATAGTTCTGACGATGGTGAAAGCCGAAATAGCTATCAACGCATAAAAAATATTAAAACTGTAGAACTAAAATACTTTGATATTTTTACCCTCTGAATATAGTTAAAATTTGAATTTTAAAAGTATGTTGGCTTTACGATTATAAAATACCGTATACATAATACGGTACAATACCATAAGTAAATTTATTTGGTGAAATTTATATTAAATATTGGAAAATGACTTAACGGAAAACATGCGAACCCACATATTAAAAATCAAAAGAAAGTGTCACAATCCTATTGAATTTTAAAAAATGCAATCAATCATGACATAAATTTTGGTAAAAAAAATATGTAAATAGGTGTTCACTAGCAATTATTGGTATAAAGGAGTTATATTATACTAATAAATAAAACACTGTTTATAATTATTCTATATTTATTTATTAGAATCATGACCGGTTTCGTAAATCACAAGCATTTCCAACTAAAGTGAAACCGAACATGAAATAAATAAATGTGGAATTAGTATAGAATAGTGTTTTATTTTTAAAAATATGTTATAGTAGTTGACGTACTGAAAATAACTGCTTTGATGTATTTAATTTTTAATACTTATATTAATATATAATATTTAAAATTAAACAAATTTTTAACTTAAAATTCAAATAATTTTATGTGATAATTAGTTTAATGGTTGCTTGGAGACGATACAGCTTGAAAAGAGAAGGTATTGACATTAATAACTTTAAAAACGACTTCAAGGAAAACAAAAATTTGATTACGCCAGAAAAGTTTGAAATAAAAGATGTGAAGAAAACAAAAGACGCCGAGTGTAACGTTTTGTATCAACAAAAATTCACAAAGTTTTTGGTTACTTCAAAGTAAGCATCGAGGTGTTTTGAAATTTTACCCTTTTTAAAAATATATAAACATTATACAACGCTTCAAGTTGAGTAAAGTTTTCATCAAATCATATTATGCTGTAAATTTTCTTTTTAATTTAATTTAATAATTATAAAGGGTTGAACGCGCTCATTGTATAACAATAAAGTTTAAATATGAAAACGAAGCCCATCAGATGTCTGTCTGCGTGAGCACGACATTCCGTATTTTTAAACTTCGGCAGTCTTTTGTTCTCTATCAAAAAGTAGCTTTAGTCCAATAATTTATATGTGAGTGCTTTAATATTATTAAAACATCGTAATAAGACTACACTTTGTATCGTTGATAAGGCCGATACAAAATAAAAGAAAATATGCATGATTTCTATTGATAAAAGTTTTCTTCGTTATTATGGAAATTAAAGTCTTGAAATAAAAAACGATTTCATTTTTCTTCATAAATTTATGCCTACCTCACTTTTTAAGTAAAGCATATCGTCGTTCTGCTGACAGAAGACAATAAATAAAAAAAATGTTTTAAGATAATCATATTTTTCGATAATTATTTAATTTTAATATCTCTATTTATGCACTATAAATAATACATATATTTAAAAAAAAAACATGAAATTCGATTAAAATATTCAAAGGCTATAAGTAATATATAACTATTTTTTGTCAAAAATTACTTGAATCGGAATTGACTTGGAGTATTTTATGTTCAATTATAATACATAAAAATACACGAAATGTGGCTGAAAATGTATTTATATGCATTAGTATCCCAAAAAGCCCGTTTTTGACTTATTGGCTTCTGCTAGTATACCGATGATGTGTATCGACCGTTTTCCGATACAACTGTATTTTTTTTGACCTCAACAAAAACCATGTATTTAAAAATTACGTTTTTATATGATACAACAAAGTATTACTCCCACTGTTGTGTTTCAACTGTTAGTCGAAGTGAAATCGTATGTGTATTGGTTTTTTTACCTAATGAGTTTATGACAGAAAAGGCATTGCTTAACATACATTTAAATATATATATAACTTCTCAAATACCATAACTGATATTGGATTGGAACACAATATTAAAATCTACTTTTATACTACGGAACGATGAGGCATGGAAAAGCTTAATATATCTGACATTTCACATGCTATTATTGAACCAGAAAACAACAAATGCACTTTCCTTGATATGATTACAGCAGGTTTGAATGATTATGAAAAATTTAATAAACAATTAAACATCGTTAAAATAACTATATTCTATACCATAGGCTCCTATGGGACCTTTTCGGGTGGCGACCAGTGTTCCCTCTAAAGCTGTGCGCGTGTGCGCGCGCACACAACTCGCCGAGTACGCGCACATGAATGAGAACAGAGCGCACAAAAGTTACACCAGCTATACCACCATCAGAATAAATTAATTGTCATTATATAGTGTTGTTAATTATTGTCATTATAAAAATTAACCATTTCGTTAAGTAGGTCTAAATACCGTTATGTGGCGCACAATTTTTTAAATTTCCTTTCAAAGTTGCACAGCCAATGTATTTTGCGCACATAACCTTCGGAAAATTACAGGGAACATTGGTGGCGACCCCTTTTTATAAAAGCCAAGTGACTAGGCGACCCCCCGAGGAATTTGAAATCCTCGATTTGCTATACTTTTTCGTTGTTTTGTTGTTCAAATCCAAAATCGAAAAAAGTTGGCGACCCCCCTGAAAACCCTCCGTGACCCCCAGGTTGGGAACCCGTGTTCTATACAGACAATAATTGAACGAAGGAGAACAACAATAAAAAAAGCAGTAGAATTTTCGATCTCTGAACCTACAATATTAAGCCAGTCATCCATCCGTCACTCCATAGCTGTTGGAAACGGTTAAAAAATACCATGTTTGCTATAAACTTGAGAAACATAATAAAAATTTAATTTTGATACTTAATGTTCTTGAGCGTTTTACACTTGGATTGCATTTGCAAGACATTTCGTATATTATCAGACGGTAATTAATACTCATATAGACAATTAATTGCCTGTTATTAGACAATACTTTTATTTACGCATTGTAGTTTTAATTTGTATCATAATTTTATAAATCGGCAAGTTAGCATGAAAAGGAAATATTTCATTCAATAAATAGATCAAAAAATATTTATGATCTAAATATTATTTTAAATATATATGCTGCGCTCATTTGTTTAGAATCGCGCCATAGACATAGAAAGTACGTATAGGCAGACAGCAGGCTTTGCGTTTCTTACCCCGGTAAACTGCACTCGGCAAGGGGGTTGAGGGCGGCCGGTGTGCAGTGTGGGGTTTACGGCCTCCCCCCTAGTCTGAAGGCCGTCTGGCGCATTTATACGCGCCTTCACAACGGCCGGGGATAATCACTTGGGAAATTAATGTTATTGATTGTCCTCGCTGGAGTGCCTGGCCTTAGTACAAGACACGTGTAATATTAATGGACAGTACGTGTGTACAATTTAGCGGTAAAAATAGAAAATAAAGCATTAGGCTCTGTGATCGATAATATTTTAAATTGAATCATGTTTTATGTCAACCTTACTTTGATGAAAAGAAATTTTTGCAAATACTCCACTCATTAAAAGAAAAACTGTTTTTCATAGTATATATGAGCCCGTGAGAGGTGAAATGAGCCAATTGGTATTTCAGAAATAATTGAGCTAGATGCGTTATAATATTCTACATGTCTTTAAGTATCGTACACGTGAAAGTACTTCAGTTAAAACACTCTGCAATAGTGTTTGTAACCTTCTTAAAATAACAATATGTAATTCACCAAAATACAAAGTGAAGATGTAATTTTACTTAAAAGTCCAATAGCTTTTACCATTTTACTACTTATTACTTCACCCCTGATGGCTTACATATTATGTATTGCATACCAGATCAACAATTTAATATTAAAAAATACTATTCGATTGTAAACAAATAAAGGGACGTATCTCTTACACCACAGAATTTATATGAGTTTCAAAAAACTTTTTTTAATGATTTTGGGCCAAAGTCAATATATTAAAGTAACATAACCGATTAGTAAACTGATGTTTTATTTACTCAATCTAATATTGATTTTGTAAGATGTCTAAGAAAAACCTTTGTGTAAGTTTCTTTAGTTAGAAGCAAATTTCACAGGCCATTTTTGTTCTAAATTTAAAGCATAATTTAGAAAGGTATTCGGCATTTATTTATTATAAACTTTTAAAAAAAAACGTATATTAAGTTATCTACGCTGATAATCTTAAAAAATAAGGGGTTACTTCTTTTTGCCTTTTTACAGTCGATATGTTATTTGTCACCAAAATTCAGTAAATTAGATGGATAGTATTTTTTTATGTGCGATATCCTTAATATTGAAATAAAAAGTAGCAATTGTATTTATGGATCAATGCAGGAAAAACGAAGTATGTATTATTATTAATATTTTAAAATTTCTTGAATAACTTTTTTTTATTATTATTGATTGTGTTTTATTGAATGAAACATAAAAATATGATATTTCATGAAAACAACAAAAAAAAATAGTTTTTTTACGAATAATGTATTTTAATGAAAGTGATTGCTCGAAACGATCAATCCTTATAACTTTTAGAGAGGTTATAGAAAAATATCAGAATTTGGCTGTAAGAAGTGTTTGTCATTTGATACAAAATAGTTGCATTTAATCAAGGTGAGAATAGTCTAGAATACGAAACAGTCTTTAATACGATGTAATTTCAATCATTATTCATGTCACCATAACTACTTGACACTCCAAAACATCTAAAGTAATAAATTATTTTTTATTTTACAAAACCGTTCGAGATTAACTTGAAAATAAATGACATTACCAAAACCCAATAACTCAAATGCTGATTTTTAAAAGAATCTTTGTCCGCTCCCAATGTGAAGCATACGGCTTCCTATTAAAGGTGTCTCAACAGAAGTTTTTTCTATGAGAACTGTTCGTTAATCAGTTGCACAACGATTTTTAAAAGAAAGTAGGGATATAAGGATAGAGTTAGTATAGGCATAGTGGTTAACTATTCGCTTTCGTAAAGCAACTAAGAGAGAAATGGTGATAGAGAACATCATTTTAGATATATTTTAGACATCAAAATCACCCATGCCTCCGAGCAGAAATCGATAAATTTATTGACAAAACTTGGACGTAAACTTGTGATATCTGTCTTGGAATTCACCGACGTTTACTACTACGCCACCGATCCGACAATCCTTTTTTAAAACAACATAAAATCCACGATAAAAAAATCTTTTTTGAAAAATTAGTTTATTATAACAATAGATTTAGATATAAAAATAACTTTGATTGCAGTTCAATCATATACTAATTTATGATACGATAGTACTTAGACGGACACTGCAATATGTCACTTGATCAATGGTTCATATTCTGTCTAAAAACAACGTCTACAGCTAGACCCATCGAATCCTTTGCGTGAGGAGGCATTCACACGCCTACTCCTTTCCAACTCTTGGCTGAGCAGCCGCCCTTACTCCACTTTCCGCCCACCGAGGGTCACACCAGGTCAACAGCTTTTTGCTCCGCGTCCGTTACACCCGCCCGGTACATTTCCACAATTAGGCAGACGACTTTGATGGAGCGGTAGAAAAATTTCGACTTGTTACTTGAAACTTTGGTATAGGGTATCTACGATGATTTATTATCGGTGCAATGTTGAATATCTGTGATGCTAATTTGCAATGCTTAAAAGCATTATTTTTTCTACAATCTTTTTCGATTGAATTCACGCTAGGAGAAATGGATATATAGAAAAACATGCACTTCTGTTTTTCATATAAAAATGCTCTTAGTTTATTGTGTTTTTAGTATAATAAATTATTAATTTTACTAACCTTTGCTACACAACACGGAGCACAAGCAAAACCTTTGGAAAATGTCGAAATTAATACAAAAAAAAGGATTATTTTTTAAAGATAATTATAGAAGTGTATATATTTTAGTTTGCTACCAAAATTTTATTATTTGTGACTAATTCAATGACGAATATTGATTAAAAAAATTAAATACTCATTTGTACTGATTCCACTCTTATTTAACAAGATCAGAAACGGTTCCGCTTATGACGAATATTATCAACTGATTGTCATGAGCGAAACATGATTTTATTAAAAAAAGCGGAATTAGTACAAATCAGTATTTTATGTCTTTAATATAATGCTTTTCCAACAAGGATTAACAGTGACTTAAATTGATATATATTTTTTACATTTTGAAAGCAAAGGTGTTTTAAAACTTATGATGGCCCTTTTACTATACATGATTATGTACTTATAGTGCAAAACAACAATCACCATTAATTAGTAAGCACAAGCCATCAAGCTTTTCGGTCAATAAACATCAGTTGAAATGCCGTATTTTTTGAAATGTATATAAAAAAAGATATTACAGTAGGTGTCCACGGCTGTCACACAATATAATACTATTTTATAGATGTAGAGCCTTAAATCTAACTTAACAACCTGTGTTGAGTCATCGAACCATCTTTGGAGAAGTTCATCACGTACCATATGTACATTAAACAGTTAAATGTTCTTGTATCATTATTACAACGATGTTTACTAGAATGACTTTATTGTGTATTTGATTATTGAATTTAGTTCGTATGTTTTATGTCTACGGTAATTCTATTAGTGTGTTTAAAACCTACGCAACAGTGAAGGGGTAAGATTTCTGATAAGTGAGTGATATTTCGAACATACATATACTTACCAAATTATTGTAGAAATAATAATAAACAAAAATTGTTTACATGGTGTAATTACGTAAACAACATCGGCTTAGTTGTGAATCTTAGAACATTAGGAATATCAATGGCTCTATCTAAAGTTTATTTTCACTAGATAATGTTTTTCTATATGTTATACAGTAATATTCAAAGTAAAAAAATGACTCAGGATGTCGCTAAAACTAAAAAATATATTCAGAGCGAAGAGCTTATGTGAAAGAGATATTTAAAAACCAAATGCTTGTGAAGAATTTTTTAAATTGATAAAATAAAGATATCGTTGGATAAGGTTAGGTTTATACTAGCCGAGTTCAAAATTTTATTTTATTTCAATATATTTTTTACAGCGATGAATTTAATCTTTTATAACACTGAAGCTTTGTTTTTGAAACTGACTTGTTCTAAAATATGTAGGCAAGAAGCTTTTGGTAACTAATCCCTATAATATACAACGTAAATTTTACATAATATATTAAAAAGATTAAGATACTAAATTAAGGAATTGATAAGTTTTTTTAAAGCCATGTATGCTTTTAATGTGGTGCATATAAACATTTAATACAGCATATCAAAAATAGTTTTGAAACGAGAACTAGTCAAATCAAACAAACTGAAAAGTAATTGCTTTTCAGTTTTCACTAAACCCGGTTGCGTGATCATGGGTACGAATTCATAAGTGGAAATAAAAGATATATTATTCAACCGATGTATGAACTTGTATGCAAAAGCATTGATTGTCACTCCGTCTGAAGACATAAAATTATATATTTTTCAAACTTCTAATTCTTCTTCTAATTTTGAGTTTTTGTAATGTTTTGTTTTTGTTTTATTACAGTGATTAAAATTAAGAAGGTATTTTCATTATCTTATGGCGTGATAACGATAAATCGTATGACGTTTGTAAAAGATATTTAATTGATATTTTTCTTCTTCTTCTTTGGCCATATTAGCTCACTATGTGAAACATATGGCCGCTATGTGGCACCTCCATGTTTTCCTGTCTCCCGCCTACGTCTCTCTATAACCACTAATGTGACGGGGCGCTGTCTTGTACGTTCCCTTATCTCCGAATTCCTCAAAAAATCAAACCACCTGACCCCCATTATTCGATGCAAGCATCTCTTCTTGAAGCTCAGTATACGATTTTCTGAGTCTTTGTCAGGTACCACGATTCGCTACTGTAATGTAATACTAGTAGAATGCAAGCGTTGAACAAATAGCATTTGGTTTTAACCGTGTATAGCCGTGTGTCCTAGACACTCCGTATTGAGTTGAATGTGGTTGCCACCGTTCCTAGACGAATGGGGAGCTGTTTTTTTGTTCTATTCCGGAAGATGTTTTTACCATAATATAATAAGTTTTAAGTTGATATCATTCTCCTTTGTATGATTGATATCAGAGTTGTATAGAAATAACAAGCCAGTGGAACAGAGCCCCCACGCATTTTATGCATTACTTACATATAATAAATTGCATGCGAATCCTTTCACGTTGTAAAGAAAACGATCATATAATTACATATTGTAGAAATGCTTCTATTCAATAATAAAATTCGAAGAAGTTCATCGCTATAAATCTTACACCGCAATAAATAATATTTGTTCTGCCATACGTTTGATTAACTTGTTTATTAAAAACAAGGATTCAATTTTGAGTTTGTGGTCTTGAGTTAAAATATCTACACTATCGGTGGGCCTATGTTCAATGCCATACAATGATTATTTCAATCTGAGATCTTGTACACAGGGACGTTCCGTGGGCATAGGCGAGTAGGCAGTTGCTTAGGGGCGGCAAGTCATAGAAAGCGGCAAATGATCACAGTTTTTTTTAAAAATGATTGAATATTATTGACATACGAATTTGGTTTAGATATGTTAGAATATGATAGCTCAGTGCCTTTGATAAAAAAATATTTTCAATGATAGTAATATTATGACCGATGGGTAAACAATAGTTAAATTTATCGCACAAATCTTCTTTAGGATAGACATAGGCGGCAGATAAGGTAATTTAAAAAAATAGTAAAAGCATTTTTTAAATTTCTGCCTAAGGGCAGCACATAGCCTAGGAACTTCACTGCTTGTACACTAGTGTTTGTGATGTATTTTCAACTCGAGTTGATCTCGAGTGATTTAAAAATAAATATAATTTGAGTTTATCTTACATACGTAATTAAATAGATTTTGGTTGTTAGATGTGATGTAAAATAATTTCTTAACTTTTTTCTGATGGTTAGATTAAATTTTTTAGTTACAAATTTATAGATAAGTAAGTATTTAATAGACGAAAGTGTTAAATTAAAAAAAATAATCAATTGATTGTTGTTGATACTTTGTCATAATTTTTATATACATATCTGGTTTGTTTGAAAAAATGGAGTGAACGAATCAGTTTTTTGGATACATTTGTATCGTTTTTTCTTAAATCTATGTTATGTCACTATATTTTGTATATTATGTGGTATATTTACGTATAACTATAAATATTCTGCAGCCCACGTAATGTAACAAAATCCAGCATGCAGTCCAGACGAAAAAAAGACGTTTAAACTAAATAAAGCTTTTGAATTGAGACATATTAGTTTTTTTTAATAGTAAATCTTAATTTTAACATTCTACGTGCGCTGTATTCACCATATTCAGAAAAAACCCGCTGTATAAAAGTTTGATTAAAAAATACTTTCATCAACTGAAAAGTTTCCCATTTAGAAATATTTGAGCAATACCTATCTCGAATATATATAAAAAATAGTAAGCAATATCTCTCATCAATAGATGTCACTGTTTTTTAATCTCAGCCAGATAATTCAACTAAGTTTATAATGATCACAAACTAACATACACCTAGAAAAATAAATGCCTTTCTCTAAGCAAACGCACGCTCTCAATAATGTTAATACATATTGCAATATGCAAATGTTCTCGTAAGCACATCATGGCAAGTTAAAAAGGTGTAATTTATAGATTTTAACAACACGCTAATTGCTTGTGGTTACGCAGTATGTAATTGGCTAATTAAATGCGTTTATGCAAAACTAAATAATCAGGACTACAATTTTTATGATAGATAATATCATCGTTTTGTTTGAATAAAAAATACTTCGCTATTAAAATAGCATTTTCAGATTTTCCAGAGGGGGTGATTATATTGTCGTAAAGGTTAAATGTTATTATTTACTGCATAATAACTTGAGCAGGATTATATTATTTATACGATGCTTGTAAGGTACGATAAAATTTACATCGTTAATGTTAATTTTTAAAATTTTAAGTAATACACCAGTACCATGGGTATACAACTTTGTACCTTCTACAATCTGCTTTGGCTTTGCAATATATCTAAGCAATTTATTGATTAGAAATAATAAAAAGATGGCCCATAAATAATAAACTGTGCCTAATGACACTGTAGAATTAATGGTGTTCTGAGATTCCCGATAGGGCCGACAGCTACAGCGGATGGTCGCATTTTCATTTTCATTTTTCCTATTCGTTGTTCATATCAGTGCGTATTTGAAAAATATATGATAATCATACTGATTGCACACATTGCCACACAATTTGACATTAACAATCGGTCAAACTGTTTTTCCAATTGTTTTTTTTGTAAAATGTCCAATTTAGTTTTTAAAATGTCCAATTTGGAGTGTACAAACTGTATTCGGCCAATCCGAAAAATATCGTGAGATGAATTTGATTAGTTATTAATTTGGCTGGATAAAAACCAAAAGTTCATTTCCATTCACTAAAAATATATAAAGTCAAACTAATATACGTAATAAATGCTATAATATAAAAAACAAAAATATTAGCCACTTTAGTAAACGTCGACACATATTATTTACTTTTTACAATAACATTAATATAAAAATGAACACCTAATATTAGTTTAAGAACTATTGCTTCAATATTTCCTTTTCTTAAAATTTGAAGGTATAAACAATTCTCCATCCAGCTGATCAAAAACATTAGTGATAACTCATAAGCCTTCTCTTTCGTATTTCTTGTGATGAAGTACCCAGAAGTTGTTGTTATTAATAATATCATATAAAAATTTATGTTTCAACGGTAAATCATATTGCCCGATCTCATAACGGTAAAGTAATGGAGTTACCACGTCAAAGCATGCATTCCCTACTTTAAACTGCGCCTTCTTGTACACCATATTATCTGTTATTATTTATAATATCTTGCAGTATAGAAATATTTTCATACGCGTCAAATCTCGAGAAGGTGCTTGCAATTAATGGCGGACGATACATGTGTAACAGTTTTATTTTTTCATATCAATTCATAACTAAAGCGTTCGCCAACAGATGGCTTGCAAAATTTTTCCCAATAATTTTATTATAATATCGAATTTTCATACAATACATATCATTTTTTTTATCCATGTCCGCTCCCAGTATGGAGAATATGACTTCCTAGTGGTAGTATTTCAACAGATTTCTACTATTATTATTTTGTACTCAGTTGGTCAACCTCTCTCTTTTCAAATAGATAAGAGATATAAGGATAGAGCTGGAACATGACTATAGCGTCAACCTAATCGCTCTCGCTACGGAAAAGTTGGATGAAAAACGTCAAGTTTTTAAGGTCTAATAATTTGCTTAATTAGTTAACATATCAGGGTATCCGATTGGTTTAATAGACGGTTGATCGAATTCTGCAGTTATTCATGAACTTCAAAAAAATACCTACATATCGCTAGAACAATGCAACTGTAGGTAATTTTTTGTTCTAAGCGTTTGAGATGATTATTAAAATTGTTGAAAATAATTTAAATAATAAGTATTTTTATGCAATACAATGCCTGTGTAAGTTAAACGTTGCTTATACCTAGATAACTAGGAGGTAAACAGCAATCAATACAAACAAAGAGCGTAAAGTCTCAGAAAACATATAAAGTTTTATTTGTTTTTGTTCCTTATCACATATCAATTATACAATGTTACGATGAAAGCTTCGTATAAAATCGATGTATGAATTATTTTAATAAATAAAGTTTGACAAGTAAGTTTTTATGATCACTTGGAATACACTTGTGCCAAGAAATTTAATATCGTCTTTTGAAAACTGCTTTCATCATTTTTAATTATTGATAGCACGAAATAAAAAAGTATTCATTTTTATTATGGGGATTTTAGAATACAAATGTAAAGAGGCGTTTTAAATTTGGTTGAGAGGAATGGCGAAATAGTTTTTTAATAATAAATATATTTTTTTTTGTCACATAATCGATTTTTTCAGATCTGCAGAGTCGGAGTCATCAAAAAACAGACGATTCAGATTCTTTTGATTTTTTTTAAAATAAATTTTAAAGAAATGCACTTAAATAGATATTAAAAATTGTTTCTAGTCCCTTGACACGCGAGGCATTTTTTAAATGTATAAAATTGTGCCTATTTATTTTTTAAATCGGGGTCGGATCATTTGTAATTATTTTTTCAAAAGAAATGCAAATAATTCTTAAATGGCTTACATTTTTACTAAGATGATCAGGAGCTTAGAATACAGCTTTACCCAGTATAAATAGCCCTGTAACGATTTATATTTTTATCGTTTGACTATGCTCATGGTGAGCCAAAACGGTCCTGATATTTAATAAGTAATGTGGAATTAGAACAAAAAGTGTTTTTTTGCAACCGAGAATTGATGGCTAACCCATCAAAAGTAATTATAATATGATTCCTAAACAACATTCCCTTGACTGATTTTTCGTTAACGCTAGGGTTTTTGAAAACCTGAGTTTTTATAACCCGTCGATTCCGGATCCAATATTTTTGAATTTTAAAGAGTAGAGTCTGGTTTATGTCTAAAACCATCCGAATTTAAAAAAAAAGAAGATGACAGTTGTTTAATTTTTCTAGCTCTAGCTTCGGATGCGTGGTCAAATGTCAACGTCGTTGACTTAGAACACGAAGATCACAGTTTTTAAAGATTGATTTTTTAATCTTGTCCGAAGACATGGATGTATGTGATCTCTTTTTATCACTACTCTCTTTAAAAAGGAGAGGTTGAAAAACTGGGAAATAAACCTCTCTCGTGGAAAAAATCTGTTGAGATACCTTTATAAGTAGGCCATATGCTCCACATTGAGATCGAAATGAATTTTTAAAAAGTATAATATTATTTCTATCGCAAACCCAAATAACGAGCATTACACGCGGGACACTCGTTATATTTCGAGTTATTTATTTTATGCATACTTTTTTTTTCGAAACATTTTTAGTTACAATAAAAATGTAAGAATGCATTTTGCTTTTACAAAAATTATTTAACATACAACTTAAATGTCTAGGACCCGAACCCGGGTCCGGATCTGGGTTTGAGGTCATTACCCGCCGGGTTCGGGTACGGGTCGAGTCGGGTTCAGAAACTCTAGTCTTAGTACTTGAATTGTTTTATATATATCAAACATGTTTAAAATGTTGTTTATTTTTTTTAATTTTTGTAAGTCTTCCACCGCCCATTAGTGCACGGTACGGACCAGGTTGACAACCATTGATTTAAACCAGCGCTGTGGAGTCGTGTTAAAAAAAGACGACTCCGACTTCGAGGAAATTTTTCAATTATTTCATTTTAACTTATGTATATATATTATTCCATTAGATCATCTTTATCCAATCATGCAATGTCAACACTTTTGACTATTTTGTTTGAATACACATCATTAAATATATTTTTCAAAAAAAATTCGAGCCGCACATTTTTCACGACTCCGACTCAGACTTCACAGCTCTGATTTAAACTGTTAGATTATGTTCAAAGATTCATCTTCGTGTATCAGGATCGGGCATGATATGAAAAATCCTTGTTACTTAAGTTAAAATATTTTTTATACGACTTATTATAAATACATATCGACTGTGGAAAAGAAAAAGGACGTAACCCACACATATCAAATTTTACAGGAGGAGCAAAAAACGTATTTTGGTGATTTTTGGCAATATGCAAATTATGAATTATACACAACCTTGAAGTGCACAAATACTTACAAACCAGTGTTTAATTGACATAACTTAATATTAATTTTAAAAAATTGACCAGGAAAAACCTTTATTTCAGTCTTTTTTCTTGGTTTTAATTTTTTATAAGGTCATCTTTTTCAAACATAAAAGTTAAATTTAGATACAAATTCGGGATTTGCAGCTTGCATTCTTTTGACATATCGTACATCAAGTTTGATACATTTTGATTATCGCAAAAAACCTGTTTTGAAAAAACTGTGGGTTACGTCCTTTTTCCTTTCCACAGTCGATATGCTACAGAAGTAATCGTCGTAAAAACACCTATCGTGCTCGCGTAAATGCATTTTAATGCGTAAACATTTTTACTAATGCATAATTAAAAGCAGATGTCGTAACCACCTTATCGTGATGCAATTATAAACAGGATACAGAGAAAAATTATGTATCGTGACAGATGATAATTAAAAATTAAAATTCTTTTTCATAAGAAAAAAACAAATTAAGTAATAAAAAATCATAGCCAGTTTATTTTAAACTGAATTTATGATTTTCAATAGGTAACTAAAAATTCAAATATTTTCGAAGAATTTGGCAGCACCTTTCTTTTATATTAAAAAATCAAAACATAAAAATAGATTTACATCTAAAAACGTAATTTGCTTCTTTGCTAGTCCTTTTGGTCAATTGTATTGGAAGTTGGTCTTATTGGGTAGTGGTTACACATGCTCGATTCACCGAAAGAGCATGTTTAGAAATATTGAATTTTTAATAGATTTATAGATTTGTGTTAAAAAATGGTTGTTTCAGCGACTGAATAATAATCACAGATGCAAAATTGGTGTATGCAAAACTGTACGGAGTTATTGTGTGAAGACAAAATTATATGACGTATACGAATTGGTATATAAGAAGTGGGGCAGAGGGACTATAAACATCGGATGCATTGACGGCTTTGAAAAAAAAAGTCAGTATTTTTCTAGCCGTATCCAGTGGCGCATTATTGTTAGAGCATGTTTTATTTTAAAAAAAAATGTTAATATTTCGCACGAAGAAAAATAATAATATCTAAATTTTAAACAAATCTCGCGAGAAACATCAAACAGTTACGCGAGACACACTTTGTGAACCGCCAATTTAGACGATAGATTGAGGATATTGGGGAAAAATTAATTCGGAATTATTTGACATTGTTCTTTTAAAAAATAAACGATCTAAGCGGGAAAATGAAGAATGTGAGAACGGTAGTTCAGTTGTTCAACCTTTCCCTTTAGATGGGATGAACAAAAGTAAAACACGGGTATGGTAGGAAAAGCAATTGGTTTCTCGCTGCCTTTACAGCCATAATAGAGATAAACCATACAGTAATATATTAAGTATCACAAATATTCTTATAGATACAGAGGTCGTTTTCTCATATTACGGTATCAAGTGCAGTTAATAATGGCCGTGCAATTTTGTCGGGACAGGTGCTGGCTTTGGGCCAAATGCAGGTGCGATGGCTAAATCGTTCAGATTTGACTCCATTAACTGATTGTTTCAGCAAAGTGAGCACGTTAGCTTAACACAATAACCAAATTATCATTTCTTTGAAACTCGCGCGAATATATAACTGTCAGAATTAAACACATTGATGTGATTGAATGGTGGCACTTAACGACGTATATTATTTCCCCAAATAATTATTCAATTATATGTTATACTTTGTAATGTAACTAAGTAACAGATTACATCAACATATTTATAAGATACATATATGCATACCAACTGTAGAAAGGTATAAGACAGACGTAACCCACACATAAAAAAAATTACAGGAGGCACAAAAAACATTTCTGAATGATTTTGGGCCAAAGTCAAAATTCAAAAAATAAAACTTAATAACTAGTTGATCAACTTATACTTATCATTAGTGAAACCGGTCTTGATGATTTGAAATAAAAGTGAAATTAGTACAAATGAGTGTTTTTTTTAAAAAAATATAATGCCTTTCCATCAAGTACTTGATGACAGTGAACACTTTAAAAGTGATCTACGTAAAAATATTAAACATACATACACAGCCTTAAAGTGCACGGAGATCGACAAACTGATGTTTTATTGACTAAATCTAATATTAAATACATACATTGTCTAAGAAATATCAATTTAAACACTAATTCAGAATTTACCATTTACGTTCTTTTGATATAACGTGTATTAATTTGTATACATTGTGATTATCGAAAAGGGGTAATTTGAGAACACTTTGAGCTATGTCCTTTTGCTTTTCTACAATCGATATTATAAATATAATATCTCTGACAAATATATATTTTTTAGATTTCATTAATTATTTGCACACAAACAAACCGTTATAAAATTGTGCACATTATCACTGTTCCCATATATCGTGAATTAAATTAACATGTGGTCAATATTCTAGTGAAGGGATGGCGAACAAGGGACCCACGGGTCACGCAGTGATCCGTTTAGAAATTATCTAACCCGCTTGAGCTTTTAGAAATGATTTTTATTTAAAGCCTTAATTACTCAATCTATGTGACCCGCGACATTTTTTTTTTATTTTAAATCAAATTTGACCCACATGCGAAAAAGGTTCACCGTCCGTGTTCTAGTGTAAAAATCAGGGCTGTGAAAAAATACGACTCAGACTCCAGCTTTAAAATAAAAAACAACTCCGACTCTGAATATTTTTTTCAATAATATCATTTTAACTTATGTGTATATATGATTCCATAAGATCATCTTTAGTCAGCCAAGCATGCAATGTCAACAATATGGACTATTGTGGTTTGAACACACATCATTAAATATTTTATAATGTCTCGGGGCGTTCGTTTTTCACGACTCTTACTCCGACTACACAGCCTTGGTAAAAAGGTTTTTCTACATCAATGTGAATTAAATAACATCATATTTTAATGGTTTGATCGGTAATTTTTGTTGATAATAAATTACTTTACTATTTTTTATTGATTATATGATGAACATTTTGTGAATACTTTGGCATTATTTCTGGATGTTTGCTAATTTTATTTTGGTTCATCTATTTCACGTCAGGAAAAGGAGGCAATGAAAAGAACTCCATTGTCACCTTATCAATACAACGAATTTTTGGCTTCAACATCTAGAGCGTTTCAAAGATTAGAGCCAGAAGCAAAATATTAACAATAAAATTATTTTATCAATTGATTTTCATGACAAATACCATAGAAAAAATATTGAATATAAGTCTATGCCAGGTGCCTCTTCGGTATGTGCATGATCTTGTGATCGTGTTATACCGTCTTTTAATTACTTTCTATAGAAATGGAAATATTACAGTTAACAAGAAAAATTCAAAGTAATGATATAATTAACATTTGTAAAGTCAATTAACGACGAATAAATTATCATAGAAATATTTTACGTAAATTAATATTAAGCGATCATGCTCACGTGTTGTTGGCACAATAAATTGATGGTTATATCGTCGTATAATTCCATATCAGACGCATTAATGGCCGTTGTGTGCGTGTTGATTGAATTCATAAATGTCAGATTACAATACACAAATGTGACACAAAATGTCTTTTCGTGCGTGTGTCGTGACACGTGGAAATAAAATAAGGTAATGGCGGATATAATGGTTGATAATTTCTGCTTTGGCGACACGTGAATCATGCTTAATTTATAAATTACGATCTGACAATCGAGCGTAATTAATTAAAAGTATATAGTAAGGTTCCAGACCAGCCGATTCGTAGCCTGCAATATGATTCAGAATGTAAATAACACCCTGATGTATGAAAAAGGAATGAAAATAAATTCTCATGATGAAAAGACCATTAGTAAGAACTGTTGAACTCGTCTGACATGCTGACATGGACTACGTTATTATTTATGGTGTATTACCTCTTGAATTTACAAAAAAAACATGCATTATACTTTTGTTATTATCAAAATTGTCGGGTCAGTAGATTAGTGGTCAAAGATGTATTATTTGATCACGTTCTCTCTATAGGCTTGCCCCCGCATGGACAACTTTATAAATTTATTTTAATTCTTTGATTTATCATTTGGAATTATTTCATGTTTTTGCATCATGCATTTCCTCTTGTCTCCCAAAAACAATTCGACAGTTTAGAATATTGAATTCACATATTTGTGCACTGATTTTACATAAAATTTGGACAAACAGGAAAGTACATATTAACAAAAAAAAGTGCAAATAAACGGAATTTAGAAAAAAAAATCAGCTACTACGTTTTAAAATTGCACATTCAATGTATTAAGGTAACATTTCAGCTTATCAATACTACACATTGACAGATTTTAAGTGAATACAATAAAATAACTTGCATATGTTATCAAAGTGGTTGATCTTTTACCTAACATTGGCACAATAAAATAAAATAAACTCGTTTCGGGTGCATTCGCGAACAGGTTTGAACATAATGATTCCATCTGGCAGGCGCGTGCCTAATTTAAATTATTAAACCATCTTCATTTTGCAAATCGGTTATTTTCGCTGACACCTTTGAAAAAAAAAACGGTCCATTATGAGTTTAAGTTATAATTGCGGAACAGGTGGTTGTTTAATCTCAGTAAGCGACTTATTGAGGGAAGATCTTATTTTTCTGATGACAATACTCATTATTATTGGTCATCGTGATGTTATTTTGTCACCTTCTGTGGTCAACTTGGTGAATGGTTTGCCTTTGCAATTAGGCTGGACTGGGTTCAAGTCACAGTATGGTCAATATATATATCGACTGTGGAAAGGAAAAAGGACGTAACCCACACATATCAAATTGTACAGGAGGCGTAAAAAACATTTTTTAATGATTTTGGGTCATATGCAAATTATGAATTATATACAACCTTGAAGTGCACGGAGACTTCTAAACCGGTGTTAAATTGACATAATCTAATATTAATCAAAGAAATTCTCCAGAGAAAACCTTTATTTCAGTATTTTTTCTTGGTTTAATTTTTTTACAGGGTCATCTTTTTCAAACTTAAAAGCTAAATTTAGATAGTAATTCGGAATTCTCAGATTGCATCCTTTTGATAGAACGTGTATCAAGTTTGATGCATTGTGATTATCGAAAAAAACTGTGGGTTACGTCCTTTTTCCTTTCTACAGTCGATATATATATATATATTTCTATTAAAATTTAATATTTTAGACACAATTAAGTCATGCATATTTCTATCGTATTTATCTCGAGTAACTCGTTGAGAAATAAAAAAAATATCATCAGTTTATCTCGTAAAATTGTCTAATATCGTAATATTTGGCGGGTTAGCATTAGCTTTCATCTGTTTTTTTTTTGCTTAGTAATTTGTGAATTATTATTTTTTGTAACGAAAAGTATTTTTAACTAAAGAATGATGACAACAATGAATGATAAAGTGTTTACGTGTCAGTAGATAACAATTATTTGATAATAAAACATGAATAAGAAACCTAGAAATTCTTTTATTTTTGAAAGCCACAAATGTTATTTAATGAATATTAAATTAACAAATTGCAGTTCCACCTGAAATCAATTCGATAACAGATAAAGACAATATGTATGTTTCTGTGTAGCACCGTGATATGCACATAATATGTTTGATATAAGAATGAAAATAAATATATATGTGTATAACAAATTAAATTATTTACCAGGTAACAGTGTTACCCACAAAATTGGCCTAATACGCACGTTTTTGGTTTATATGAAAAAAATCACACCATATTTGTTTGTCTTAAAACACTCCCCTGTACTATGATAAAAAATACTTTCTATATTATGCTGGCCCTTAAAGAGCCGAGTGAAAAAACATGTTTTAACACTTATCGCCCTTTGATGGACGGTAAAAACCCAGGATGTATATTTTAAAAAAACATGTTTTTCACTTGTTTTTTAAAGAGCCAGTAATACGGAAGTGTGAAACGTGACAGCGAAATACATATTTAGAAAATATTTTTTAAGAGTTTTAAAAATAATGTTCAAAGTAATTAAAAATTGAGGGATAATGTCTTTTTGAATTCGGTAGCGTGGTCAACTCAAGGACTTAAAATAAAATGTTCATGCAACGATTTATGTATTTGTATTTAAAATTATGGATCTTCGTATTTGACACGCCAATAGTGATAAGCTGACAATATTATTATCACCCCTTCATCCCCTCCGAAAATAATTTAAGCAACCGTTTTATAACCTTATATTAATATAATATTTTTATTTCGAATCAAAATACAAAAATGATGATAGTAGCTATATTTTTCAGCAGCAGTAACACCTTATAAAAAAGTGAGCTTTGAGATTGCAATACCGGTATTGCCGAAACTGGTATCTCGGTTTTCATTGTAGGTAGTCAAACTAAATATTTTAAAAATATTGTTCACGATGAATTCAAATATTTAAAATCTGTTAAGAGATGTATCAACATTGACAATTTCGCCTGGTATTACGATATAAATTGGCCGTATTTATTTTATTTTTTAATACCGATATTGATATACTGTGATTTTACTTATGTTATGATCAGAAATTTATCTATTTACCAATCATATAAGTCAAATAATTTGAAATTCGAATCAGACTTATTATAATAATTTGACAGTTCGCACGCGACTGCGCATCGTATGTGCGCAGACATTCGTTAAGTCCTGTATGTCCATTATTTCTTTGTGCGTTTATTGCGTGGATGATTCGCGGCGCACATTTGCATGTTCTTCTCTTGCGCAATTTCAAACTCACGGGGAAGAAGCAGGAATATCAAAATTTTCAATTATTTTTTTAGTATTTATTTCAGAAGTACATATTTTATTTTTGTGATTCCGGTAGGTACTACTTAGTAAAAATTAAGGGTTTGGTGTTCGCTTGGTAAATATTTTACGAATAAAAACATGTAGTTATGCATATTATTGCTGAAATATCTGCGCCTCCATGAAAGAATACTTTTGATGACATTTTTTATAACGTTCAATGTAATATAATGAAGTATATAATCGGGGCCGTGGAGTCAGATTTCAAGTCGTGGTGTTTTGTGAGTATTTTTCGGAGTTAAGAAAACATCGACACCGACATCTTTTTTTATAAATTAAAATATAAAACGATAAACAATTCAGTATATATTCAAATATATGTATATAAAAAGTTTTAAATAGTTTCTGTGTCGTAGTCTAAGTCAGCGTCGCAGTATTTTTTCACCACTCCTCAGCCCTAAATATAAGACTTAATTAATAAAAAAAATAATTTTAAGTATACATACTATAAGAACATATTTATAAGTCACCAAAGAAATATATTTCTTATTATGTAAATGAACAAAAAATAGTGTATAATAATTAAAAAAGTTGTCTATAGGAAAAAAAAATACTTAATTATAAATAATTTCTTTACAGTTTACCGTTATATACATACAACATACGGAAAAGTAGAGATTACATTAAAGATTAAAAATGAACGATGGATTGCATGTAAAACACTATATACATTTTAATTATTTACTAACGTAAAATAGAGATTTCAAAGTATTTCCGGGGCAATAGGTAGTTCTCTGACAATCAACAATTTATTAAAACGAACATGACTGTTATACAACTTCTAGAAAACATAAACAAATATTTACGACGATGCAGTTACCTAAAATCAGCATACCCCACAATTGATTTATTATATTGAACTGTATAGTTCCCTCGGTGCGCTATCAATGTATTTTGTAAAATTTTGGTCGCTTAGTTTTGCTAAACGGGAATCAAACTCTCGGCTACCGCCAAGTCTTTTTGAAAAATCCTCACTCAAAGTTTTGATGTTTTTTAAGGTGTCGTTAAGTATTAAAAACTAAACTTTTTTCACAGACACGGTTATAGCTAATGGACCTCACAAAAAATGTGTCGGGTTGAATTATGTCCTGCCCGCATTTGAAGAATCTATATCATGTGAATATTACACACCATTATGAAAAATATTTTGTATGTGACATATTCCACAAATTTTATACAGATAGGTAGAATTTTCAATGGGTTTCTGAAAATGCTTTCATTTAATAGTATAAATTTCACGTTGTTTGAAAATATCAAATTTAATATTACACATTTTTGCAATTACCAATTCTTCCCCTGCACCCTTCAATTGAGGGTCCAATTACACGCATATTTATGGTCCTCGCTGGCAGGCAGACGAGGCTTTGAAACGTCTTGAACGACCGTTTCAGCGAGGGGGTCTTCTACTCGCTTCTTATACCCATTACCCTGTACTTTTTGACTGTGTATCTTTTGACTCGATCTTGTTCCATGGACGAATGCGCACGACTTGATTTCAAATCACTTCTAAAAGGGTAAACAGAGAGCTGAATAGACTATGAAAATGCTCTGAGGTGCTTTGAATCAGCGGTGCTTTGTTTTTTTTAGGTTCTTAGCACTTGAAGTGCAAAGTCTTATGGCTAGGTGACTTTAAACAAATCAGTGTCAATCACTATAGTGAAGTTTTTTAGAACCAGTCCACTAGAAGTTCGATTTATTCGCGGCTATACTATTATATTCGTCCGCCACATTTAGCTATAAATAACGAATTTTAATAAATATTTTAAAGACACATATAAATCCCAAATTCACTATTTTTATGTTTACTTACATTTTAAGGTCTCGACAGTTTTGAGTTAAAGCAATCATAGCGTTGTTTGTCTCAATCGAATGTTAAAAATTGAAACGAGTAGAATAGAGTATCCTACAATAAATTTCAGTTTATTGACAAGTCAGATCTCTACTATTTATGTAAATATGCAATTTGAGTATTTTTTGAGTGATGGTGTTCAATGAACATTTTTATGAATACGTCAAAAGTTATAAAATATCACTGAATATAATTTGAATATGTTTTTTTTTTGAATTCTGAAAACTCTTTCTGTTTTTACGGAGTTGTAACCGACTATGTGTCATTTCAGATAATCCGTCCTTCAAAGGATACAAAGTGTATAATACGATTTGAATACATCAAGATATTAGCCAAGACTTTTTTTATTTCAAAAAATTGTTTCTATTCTTAAGCAACGTGGGCTCAATTAAATCAAAATATTTATTTGTATACTGAAATGTTAATGTTGTATTATTATATTTTAAAATATTTCTCCCCCATAAAACATTGTATATCAATTAACAAACAGTGGTCGACAATAAATAATTATCAGTACGTGAGAGTCAAATAACCATAGGTGGAGAAGACAGGTCAGCTTCAATGGATGTTTTTGCCTTGAAGTAACACAATTATTTCCATTAACGATCAATGGCGTAAATAAGATATTTTATTTACTTGCGTTATACACAAACAACATATAATTATCTAAGATTCATATCGTTCTTGTAAACTATAATGGATTATAAAGATATATAATCGTGATTATAATATATAAATATGATAATTTTCAATAGTACGGTGTTCATTGTGGAATCCACTTTCGAGCCTTTGTTGTGATTCCGGGATTGATAACGTAACATAATTCCTTTTTTTTTCTTATTATAACTATTAATTTTTAAATAAAAAATATCTGATATTACAGCCAACAGGCACCAAATATTTTTTTACATCATATGAATAAACGTAATCTTAAATATTTTTTTTCCGCCCGTTTCCGAAATCAGAAATAATAATTTTAAAAATCTAAATATGATGTTGACAAAAATTAAATATTAATTTCAATTTGTACACTTTGGTCGCTGCAATTAAAATGAATGTACGATTTGTTTTTCTGATTATTTTTTTTTAAATTTATTAAGAATTAGACAACCAATGGTCACAGTAAGGACTATTGTCTATTGATCACACTATTCATCCTTTTTCTACCTAAATATCGTTATTTTCATTTAATTTTGGTTAAAAAGTATACAGACTTCAGTTTGTCATCAGCCGCGGGGACGGAAACGAATACCAAAAGCATTTTTTGTATTTCCGTTTATTTTTAATGGACTTTTTGAAACTGCCAATTATTTTTTATCAAAACATTAAATTATTTACACTTCTTTAAACTAATATATTTGTGTTGAAATAATGTTGATCTAAAAAGGTCAAATCGTAAATGCCGCCTGTGTGGTCGAGTGGTCAACGTCGTTGGCTACCACTACGGAGGTCCCGGGTTCGAATCCCAGTACGGGCAGTTCTATAAATTGATTTTTCAATCGATTTATGAATTTCTGTTCAAAGGCATGGATGTATGTGATGTCTTGAATTCCCCCTCCCAACCATCCTATCCTACGAACGGGGCGTACCGAGAGCGATTAGCTAACCACTAGTCCTGTCCTAGCCCTTTCCTTCTATTTCTACTCTCTTTGGAAAAAGAGAGGTTGAGCAACTGAGTAACAAGCAGTTCTCGTAGAAACACTTCTGTTGAGATAAACTCCGTTAGGAGTCCATACGCTCCACATTGGGAGCGGTGATGGTAAAAAAAATATTTTTTGTGTGCCCATACGGTCACGCTCGTCTTTACTACTCTGGAGGGTTAACGAAAGAAGAAAAGAATATAAGATATGCACCAATATCTCACGAATGCATTCAGTACTGAGAAAAATGGCATTAAAGCAAATCTTCCAGGTTAGCCGATTGATTGAAAAGCTAAGTAATAAACGGGCAATAAAGTTATTATGAAATGATAGACGAATGAGACTTTATTGTCTTCCGTTTTTCTAATTTTAGTCGTTTATTTTGATGCTGAGATTCTAAACACTGCATATTTATATATACAAATTCATAGTTATGCTTAATCTTTAAGAGTTTTACATTATTTTTTTAATATGTAAATTGACTATGAGTCGGCTTCGTCCGAATTAAAAGGTTAGTAAAATTTAAGGATTTATTCACAAAGACAACGTTAAAATTCTTAAAAATCTGAACATGAAAAATCAGAAATGATAAAAAAACTTATCAAATTCATTAATCTATTACTTTCTCGTAAAGCTTAGTTTGCTCAGACATTTGAGCGACTAAGAAAAAAAGAACCACGAAATTAACAAAAAAATGCTAAGGTTTCTTTGAAACGATAGAAAGAGATTTAAAGATTTAAAAAAGAAATGCTTTTTTGATTGAATTAAACACCACTTTGGTCTCAAAAAATCTATATTTTTGTCTATCAATAATAAAAAAATAGCTACTAAGTGTAAAAAAAATATCTACTGGGGATATTTTTAACACAAATAATATATAAATTTAAAGTTTTTTACATAGAATTTTGTTTAAGCTATGAAAAAATCAGAGGGATAATTCATTCGTTCCTTGTAATAATTCTTACTAAATATACAGAAAGAGAATCTTTTTGTTAACTGATTGCTGACTCACTTCACTAAGCCAATCTTATTCATATAAAAATATTGATTGCAAATTCAATTAAAAAAATATTATGGTTACCACCCGATGTACATGAAACATGTTAAAATTTGTAAAAAAATGACGTATGCACTGTACTCATTACAATTTTTATTGAATATAAGTTGTTTTATTATTGAAGCTCAAGATTTAAATAATATCAATAAAAATATATTATGTGATTATTATGAAATAATATTTACATAATCATAACATGTTTAAGACAAAAAGGTAATTTTACATAGCAGCCAATTATTTATCCTATTATTGTATTTTAAGTGCGGTCGATTGCACGCTGTATCTAATGTTTAATGACAAATTATATATTATGTTCATAGTTGTGCTGCGTGAATTCAACTATATTATTATAAATAATTATAACTTTGTTTGTTTGTATATTATAACTTCATAATTTTAAACTTACATAATTTAAAAAAATGAGTAAGTAAAATATAAAATACATTTTTTTCTGATAAATAATATAAAACTAATTTTAGCTGTACTTTGTAAAGTAACAAACATTACATTTTTTATTCGGGTAATCCTTGTAAGCGAAGACAATCAAGACATACCGCATACGTAAATTATTCCAAGAAATTAATATTCATATATACTATACTAAAGGGTTAATTAAAGTATAGTGAATATTACAAAAAAAAATGTCAATACACACTATGCTTTGAGTGGGATGTTTAAATAAAATGATTTTTATCAACGGAAAATGCAATCATCACATATTTTATATAAATCGACACAAATCGTGTAAATAGTCAAATTATATAATTTTCCGTATGGGGATTTGAGCACGTAGACATCTTAATCGAAAAATTACCAATATTGTCATAATATAGTGATGCACAACTTCCAGCCTTTGGATTGCATGATGCCAACATAGTATCAAAAATATTTTGTTAAAACTGTCATACAATGTCGTAGTATTTGATGTATAGCTCTGTTGTTTTATAATAATTTTACATTTTTTTGATATTTTCATTTAAGATAACATAATTTCGTTCACTTATAATAGTATAATTAAGAAATTCTTTTTTTATTCTTTTTACCAATGGTATTAGTAAAAACAGAATATTCCTTTATAAAGTATCCCACTTTATTTAGCATGTCAGGGCCGGTTTCACTCATTGCGAGCATTGTCAACTGATAAGAAATATAATTGAACAATCCTATTTATACAAAAATAAATTTAAATGAAAAAGTGTAAACAACAATTTACATTGAAAAGAAATTACCAATTACATTATAAGTGATTCTAAAATAGCACAAAATTAAAATGTTTATCACATCTAACATATAATTTAAAAGTCATCCAAGATTAATAAATTTCAAGTGGTGAATGAAAGTAATTACAAACATAATTACAATATGGAAAATATTTGGCAAAGTGATAAAATGCTACATTAATAAAGTGAATAGGCTTAATGATAGTTTCCTGATTTTCCCCCACTTCCAAGTAGTTGGTGTGTATACTTAAACAAAATTGACAGCCAAGAAGATTCTGAAAAAAGATTTTTTCAAAGACCATATCAATTTTAATAAAAGAAATATTTTTTTTATAATAGCTAACATAGGTTAATGCAATGTACACAGTAAAGGGAAACTTGCAAAATGGTACCAATGGTATTTTACAACTTTTTATTAGTCATTGTATATAAGTCTTTGAATAGATTGATATTTTCACCAATAATATAAAATGTGATAAGTGAAACCAGCATTTATCTTCATTAAAAATTAGTTTTTTAACGAATTAGTACTAAAAAGTTTTGTATTCTTTTAATATTACATTAAATTAGCAGTGAAAAAAATTATTGAGGCCTGTATAATAAATAATATATTATTATTTGTCAATTTTACTGTAGTTTAAAAATTTAAAATAGGATAATTTGGCTTTCCTTTAGAATAGGTAGTAAACCACATGTTGTGATGTTGATAAAATGCAAAATTTTCTGTTTCGGAAAAGAATAGACGGAAGTCAATCCGTCTATTTTTGAAGACGCCTATATAATTTTTCAATTATACCCAGAACACCAATGAACTGTAATAAAATAAAATGGCGAGTGGCGATGCAAGATGTGAAATCAATTCCAAAGCCAATTCAATTGAATCAGAATTACTGGCGCAGAAGGCGGAATTTATAGTTTTTATCGCGTCATCTGACCATCTCACTGTCCATCCGTTTTGCCTTCAATAAAATCCATCGTGGCTCCGTCTACCACTAAATCGTCTCATCGCTGGAAGGCCGCTCCGCTCTCATTGCAGTCTTTCCGAGTAACAATATTTATAAGAGCACGTACTTAGTAATTCCAACCAAAGCTAATTTGTAACCGAGAAAAAAAACAAAATGTTCACGCCATTTGATTAGCTGCAATTTAAAAATGTCTGAAAGGTTCCGAATTGCTCGAATTGTAAATTCGAGTTTTTTTTTGTATAGTATATAAAATTTATTAAGATTTAAGTAATAGTTAGCGTCAAATTCGTCGAGTGTCTAACATCGCTAATGTTTTGATCATTTGTATTACCTTACCATCATTTCCAACGGAAGGGCGTGATCGCTACAGAGATGAGAAATCCCAAGTTCATACAAACGCATACTATATTTTCTCATTGACTGAATCATATATGTATATCGTCCAGTTGCTTTTTTTTACCATGTCCGCTCTCAATGTGGAGCATATGGATTGCAAATGGAGTTTATCTCAACATAAGTATTTATACGAGAACTGCTTGTTACTCAGTTGCTCAACCTCTCTCTTTACAAAGAGAGTAGGAATAGAAGGAAAAGGCTAGGACAGGACTAGTGGTTAGCTAATTGTTCTGAATACGCCCCGTTCATAAGATAGGATGGGTGGGATTGGGGAATTCAAGACATCACATACATCCATGCCTTCGGACAGAAATTTATAAATCGATTGAAAAATCAATTTATTAAACTTTCCGTACAGGGATTCGAACCCGTGACCTCCGTGGCTGAAGCCAATGACGTTGACTACTCGACCACACAGGCCGACACCAGTTGATTTGTCAACTTTAAAGAAACGAACAATAAAATATTTCTTTATGTCCTACTACTGAATCCGACCTAAATACCTAACCAGTAATTGTTGATAAAATGTAATAAATTCTCACACTTATTCACGAATTATGGTGACCATTTTAATATTGGTTTTTCCAATATACCAAAGAGATCATTTGGAGCTATCTGATTTAATAAAATTTGACGATCTGTATGGGATCATTATTATTAGCGACGTGCAGTTTAAAGATAGTAAAAAATATTGAAACATTAGTATGGTTACGTCATAGATGTTAGATAATCTTATTTTTAATCCAATCGTAACTATCGAGAAGTCAATTTTGTGCTTAGTAATTTTTAAAGTATTATTAGCACCAAAGCAGTACTTTAGCAATACTTTCCCGATCTACCAAAAATGTCGTTATAATTTTTTCGTTTGTTCGAATTTTCATTTTAATAGCAAATTTGTTTCATTAAATCTTATAATGACTTCCTATCAAGGATCAATTAGTACAATTTGTCTGGGTATTATAATTTTAATAATTTTGAAATATTCACCATACTATAGTTCAGCGATTGTGAACCTAGGACGCGCGTACCCTAGTCGGTGGCACGATATAAAATATTTTTGGCTCGTGAGCGAATCACAAATATAATGTTTTGGAAGAAAAAATACATTTTTTTAAGCAAGTAGTTTATGCAATCTATAAATAGATTTCTTGTTTTATTTTAAGATAAAACAACTTAAGATTTTAAAATTATATATTGTATATATTATTAAACGGTTGTTGATATGATAGACTAATTTGTTGTTTGGTACGTTGAATTTTTTTAAAGAATATATTTGGAATTTTCGGCATGCAAGATCTTAAAGTTCGTCACCACTACTGTAGCTGATTTTAAAAACTTGATTATAGTTGGTAGAACAGTTGTCAATATTAATATTAGTCGATTATTAGGAAAAACATAAAAATGGGATGCTTGTTTTTAATAGATGCTTAAACAAGTTGGTGTAAAAATTCACGTTAAATCTTTTTTAAATATAAAATAATATAATATATGGCTTAGTAGACATTCCAATACAAATTATTATTTTCAAACGTTTTTTAAGCAACGCAAAACATTTAAACGAAATGAAATAAATATACACAAACGTACAGAACAAAGCTGATTTTATTTTTTTCACCAAACTTCAATCATCATAGGTAAATATAATTTACAAAAAGTCCTATATAACTGATAACCATATAGCCAAATAATAATTGAAAATTGCACTTATAAGCTATTTATTGTATATTAAATTTAAAGTGGCCGGCAAGCTGCTATGCGCGTAAGTGGTCTCAAAATTTTCTCTTACTACGTCTTCTTTTGAACAAAATTAAAAAAACGGTTTTTTATGAAGATTGTAAAATATAATGCAAAAAGCTGAGGTGTGGGTTATCTCAAATTTGTCTTCACTCTTTTTCGCATCATAATTATTGTATTTTCTAAACAGTACATAATTTGTCAGTCAGTAAGTTAGGCCACGAGTTGAATTTGTTGAAAACTAAAAAAAAATGACAAAATTAGCGCGTCTTTTAAGTCAGAAGGATTAGCCAAAAAACCTTTAATTAGTGTTGTGCTAATTTTAAAAAATGTTTTAGTAAAATTGAATTTGCCTACTATTTTTAAAATTAAAATTACTTTGTTTTTACTTGATAAAGAATTTTTAATTTTAGCTTGATATATAAATATGATACAATGTTTGAAAAGTTTGCCAATCAATATTGTAATCAGTAGAAAGAATTCAAATACAAGTAAAAAGAACAACTATATTTCAATATAAAATATATTATATTATAATTATTGGAGAATATATAATTTACAGTGCAATTTTGTTTAAGCATATCGGTGATGTAACAGAGATCCAAGGCCGTTCTAATGGGGATTCCCCTGGCGACTAGTTTTGTACAATCTGTGCACCGTAATAATATTCAAGCTACGTACTTATCAAGATTTATTTATTTAATTGATTGCTGTGAGGCGCTCGTTTATTTTATTATTCTTTTTGCATAAACAAGAATTCCAAAAAAATGAAAATATTTATAATCATTGATTTTATGCCATTAGTGCAATGAAAGAATATTTTAATTTACATGATATCGCCTTCTTTACTTTTTTTACGTCAATAATTTAAATTTGAATTCATGGATGAAAAAGTGATTTCTTAAAATTCGTTTCCACTCTTCCAATTAATACATATGAGCTGCAGCGAGAGCCATTAACAAAACACTAGTCTTGTCCTATCTTTTCTTTACTCTCTTTGAAAAAGGAGAGGTTGAACAACTGAGTAACAAGCAACTCTCGTCGATAAATTCTGTTAAGATAAATTCATTAAGACACCACATGCTCCACATTGGAAAAGGACATGAAGTACAAAACATATGTAATATTATTCTCTTACTTTATTTCTGTCACATCGACATACTTAAATAATATTTTGATAATGTAATAATTGTCTTTGAAATGAAAAATATGAAAGCTAGAGGTTTTGTTATATATGTTTAAACTTTCATTGTATGTTTACTTAGAACTATCATATTGTACATTTCAACCAGGATGGTCTGATTTCCAAAATCACAGATCGGGACATTCAGTATTTTTATACATGTACTCATTTTCTGGAGTCGGGATTTTTAAAGGGACTTGCAATGCGAGACTCGAGATTTGTCTATTGAACTAGGAACATTCCCGCTCAAATAGGAACGCCTGGCACCCCTGATCTCAACCCAACTAGGGCATCCAATCCAGGACCCTTTTTTTGATTCCGGGATTCACAAATAGAGATTCCAAAATATTTTTCAACTTGAAGACTTTTTTTCTAACTCGATGACTTGAAAAAAATGGGAATTGACAGATCATTGAAAGATGTGAGACCTTTTTTTAGGCCCTTCCTCAGTAAAAGTTGCGGATTGAGAGATCGTACAATTGTTCAGATGCGTGAGAGGTATTTTTTTCGTTTCAAAAAGTGACGACTGCCAGTAACTCCAGCTCAAAAAAAATTGCGGATTAAACGGATTTTTACGTGTTATAGTGAGTCCCGAATTTCCAGGATTAGTACTAAGACATTACCGGGATTACAAGATCGCAAAATTGGTCGGGATCCCGGGATTGAAGGCTCTAATCCCAACCTCTGCCATCCACATATAATACACTCAAATATAGTGAAATTTTGTATAACTGTTATGGAATTAAAAAATATATAGTATGTGAAAAAAAAAAATATTTAAAGAATAACATCATTTCTATTTTTTTTATATTTCATGGTGTTTTCAAGAAATATTCTAAATGAAACAAGGAGCGATTCAAATATACTGCGTAATTTTATGCAGCATGACCAATATGAATACAAAAAGGATTCATACGTTTAAATGCATTATGTATTGAATTTGAAAATTTGAATTGTATTTTTCGCACGTAAGTATTTCACTATCAGTCATCTTCAATCTAGTCGGGGAGCCAATGGATTTAAAAAAATAAGTTTCTTACTATTGTGAATTTCGTATTTAATAAATAAGCGTAATTTATGATGCCTGAGGGAATCTTTTTGTATTTAGTATAAAAAAGGGTTTTATAAATGTGTGAATTGAATTTATTTTTGTAGTTTTCGTCATTTAAGCTTGTACTTCTTATTATTAAAAGCAATAATTCCATCCTCTCTTCAACATTATCCCTAGTAAAGCACATCTATAAAAATTTAAACATATTAATGATACAAAAGTATCGATTTTATTTTTAACGTTCTAGCGAATATAATGCTGCAAATATTGCAGTACCACCATCATATTATAATAGGTTAAGAGGTTTGTCATTGTGGTGGAAATGTTGTGACTGTTGCAACTTACAACGACATATGAGACAAGTAAGGCTAATTTTGTCCACGAAAGTCATAGCCAATTGTGATAAACTTTCTCTGTGATAAGTTTGTCTCTTCGATCAATTGTTCACACTTTACGCATTTCTACGACATAAAAGATGACATGGAAGGTCGTTTCTTGTGATTTGGGAAAAGGTCACAGATAGTGATAGCTGTAGTCGTTCAATTAGCAGGTTGTATATGGTAAAGCATTTTTAAGGCAATGGTGTATATACACTTTTTATCAGCAGCAGTAAGTAGGTTTATCTTATTAATACTCCCGTACAGTTAATATACTTTTTTAATATAAAAGTTTTAATTTTGTGAAAAAAATATTTGTTGGTAGTATATTTTGATTTATCAAGTAATATTAAATATTTTTATAAGACGTGTTGTAGAGAATATATGGCGTATACTCTGTATATCACCGGCCATATTATTTCTAGAATTCTCGGTAAAAAAAACGGACCGCCGAGAAAAGATTTTTTTAAATGCCTTTTCGTATAATATAACATTATTTTTGTTGCTGTAAGTAATAAAACATAAATCGATTTATGAGACAATTTGTAATAAAAACGTTTTCTGTTATATTATTGATTCGTATTGGAAAATATAAGCAAACCGGATAAGCTTACTTCCGAAAAAATCTAAAAAGGATGAAACAGTTGTGAAGTATTAAAATTGCAAATTATTTTACAGTGCCACAGAAAGAAAATATAATAAAATTATTGTTCATTGTTGCGATTGTAAAGGACAGTACATGGCATCACAACTGACGACAATTAGTCATGCACTTAACAAATATAATTAAGCTATTACAAATTATAAATATAAAAATATTTTGACTTATGTTATTAATTATTATTTTTTGAGAATGAATTATGATTCTCGGACAACCGGTTAAATTATACCATCATAAAGATATGAGTTAATAATTACAAATATTTCAAATTAGTAATTTATCTCACATACGTATACTATGTTGTTCAAAAGCATGCCGAATATGGAACAAGTACATTCTCCTTATATATTGTCTTTCAATATAAGTTTGTTTAATGAAACCTTTTTTTTAGTGAGATTTTAAAACCTCATCAATTAAAATCAAATTAGAAAAGAATTAAACTGATAAAATATCACAATATAAATGACTTTATTTATCAGTCTGTAGCACACAAAATAGCACTATGATTACGCACGATGCGCAGCAGAGAAAGATTGAATGTGTGTGTGAGTGAGAGCGTATGTGTTGACAATTGGCACTGCCACTAGAAGTATAATGTTAGTGTTCTCTTTAGTGCGATTTTTTAGAGTAGGTTAGAAACAATGGACTTATAAAAGACATTTTTATTTTAATATATAATATCGATCGATAAGCTCATTTGTCAGTAGGTCATCCATTCGGAGATTAAAGGTCAAAGTTTCATTATTGATAATTGTGGATTTAGTATTTATTTAAAAGCTTGCCGCCACAGCACGTCCAATGTTTGAAATGCTTTATCGATATCACTTCAGAAGTCTGAATGATTAAAGAGCTTCCGTCGAAATGTAAAAATAGAACCGCATCCAGTATAATGAACCCAACTTTATTGAATATGTCACATGGAATATGTTATTGTTGCATCTCATAAAAGTGGCTGCATAATATGTAACATTTTCGTAAGGAAAAAGATTACTATTTCATTTGAGTTTAAATATTTTGTCACGAATTGTTGAAATCACGTTCACTTGTGATTTGGAACTTTTATTACTAACGTAACATATCAACATTAGTTATTTAACGGAAACTGGTTGTCAGTCAATAACAAAAAAATCTTTTCAGTCAATTTATAAGAATATGTGTAAGAAAAAGGTTTCAGCTTAGTAATTGAACTTATACCCCATTTTCAGGATTGAAAATGTAACGTGATAAAATAGAATCATCCCAGTTCAGTTATTTGTACATTATTAATCCATTATTTTATTCATAACATATTTTAAACTGAGTAGCGTGTAAGTGAGTATAAAAAAATGTTCGAGCCTTACTACTCGTCTATGGCGATCAACTCTTATAATATGAAGCATGAGAACACCGATGAAGATTCCATGACAATTTTTTGTAGATGGGGATATTAAAACTACACGAGCTGTGGATAAGTTTACCATGTACACTGAAGCTCGATTAATTACAAAAAAATAGTCAGTAATTAAATTTGAAAGCTATTATTGACTGCACTTTAAAAGGTTTGATTTTCCACGCAGCGTGTTCACAAATACCCTTATTCTCATTACAGCATATGTATCAAGTATGAGTATAGTTCTTTGGCATTTCAAGGCATTGTTCACGGTGCAGACGCCAAGTACTTCCCGCTCGAGCCTATTGTGAAAGCACGCGTCGCGACGCTCTCGAGACGCGCTTTCCCACCCGCCTCCCTCGAGCTTTTGTCTTTCTTTACTCGCTGCATCTTGCGAGCCTCTTTCCTATGCGCTTTGCGTACAGCAATTTTTTATTTACACTTGTAAGCTTTTGCTTTTTAAATACTGAAAAATGTTGAATACATTTTTAAAATTGCATATTTTAATTACGTTTTCTTTTGTAGACACAGTTTGTAAGCTCATTTTGTAAATTGTATTACTTATTTTGATTTTTTTGAAACATGTACGATCGATTAAGATCTTTATATTCATATATAATATCATTGATTGGATAGTGAGCCGACGCTAGCTTACTTCGATGTTATTTACTGAATTAAGATCAGCGAAAATATTTTATTTACTGATTTTATATCACTGACGTAATTTTTTATGGGAGCCGGTAAATTGCTCGAATTACAAACTATTCGAATTGCTTGGTTATTTAAACGATTTTTCACGACTTTCTCTACGAATTTCATTTTTATCTTGTGCGACACTTGTTTAGAGAGTGAAATATAAAAATAATTTTCGTAAGTATTTATTTTAACCGTGTTCGCTCCAAATGCGTAACATATGATCTTTTAATGGAGTTTATCTCAACAGAAGTGTTTCTACGAGAACTGCTTATTAATTAGTTACTCAAACTGTTTCTATATATTTCCAGAAAACATAGAAGACTAGGACAGAACAAACGGAAACAAATTGATTATCTTGTTATTCGATCAATTTACTGGGAACCATTTTTTATGTATTACATATTATGTATATGTGTACTACAGCTTGTCGGTTTTTAATGAAATTCGAAAGTCGTTTTTGAACATGATAAATTGACTTAAAATATTAGAATTATCATTTAATTATCTTAAATATTGAATTAAGAAACGTTAATATTTTGCATTGAAACCCTATTGGTTGCAAAAACAAACGAAACGAAATGAAATAAATATTAGTATGCGTCAAAAATATTGTATGAGGGTTTATTTAAAAAAACATATATTTTTATCGCAAATTTTGACTAGAAGACAGTTCACCGTCAAATAAGATCATCGAATGAATTTTGATAGATACTTTCTTTAGTGAAATCATTAATCATCGTGTTCTTTTTGCTCGATTATGTTTTCTTTTTTTTTGGCTGGTTTTGTGTGAAACTTAATACGATAATCGATAGCTTTTAAATATAAAAATATAAGTAGTAAATATATATACCAAAGTATTAATGTTAGACATTATTCTCGGTACTCGGCGGGTCTAAATTACTGCAGTCAGTTTGAATAACGGACGTCATTTTGTCTGTGAACCTATGTATCTGGTAAAGTTGGCTCCATGTAAAGTAAGCTAGTCTTGTCGCTTTGTAAGTTTTTCAAATGAGTTTTATTGGCTAAATAGTAGTTCTTTCCTTATCTTAAATATATTTTCCTACCATTTACAACAAGTGAAGTTAAGTGTTTGTTCAATATTGAATAATCACATTAAGATAACTTTAAAAAAAGCATTGCAAATGTTGGGCTTTATCGTCCGTACCAATTTTTCAATTCGAGGGTCACTTTTTTGGGTCCTGAGAGGTTTGAAATATACCCTTATGGTGAAGAAAATTTTCAAATAAACTTCTCTATTTGAGGTTATGTGGCTTTATTTTATGATTTTTTTAAATATCTAATAGCTTAAACGCCCGAAGAGAAATGTACCTGGTCATATATTGTTTTTGGCGTATACTACCCCAAAATGAGAAGTCCGCCATTTTGTGAAGAATCGTGGACATGAATTGTAAATTATTCCAAGGTGTAGGAACAGTTTGACACGGGGATGCCGTTGGTGAGAAAAATATTGTGCGGATAGATACAGTATTGAAATACTCAAAAATAACGATACATTAAGTTTTAAGATCATTCTTAAATAAGTGAAAATGAAATAGCTTAAAGAAAATAATCAGCCTTTTTTACATTTCATGTATTTTTTTAAACGATTTTTGTTAAATAACTCGTACATTGTCGTATAATGCTGTTTTTAATGCTAGCTACCAATATTTAACTAAAATTTCATCACTTTCTTTGAGTACCTGGAACCGTTCACTGTTCATTTTTAAGCTTATAAATAGTAAGGTAAGAAAGGAAACGGGTGGACTTTTACGTGCCTACTTTTCACCCAGCCGGCGTTCACTTTGAACGTATAATGTACGTGTTTCATTTTTCACTTCTTTTATTTAAACTGCACCACTGCATTGCGTGCGGAAAAAACTTTTGGCTCTTAAACTAAAGTGTACTTACATTTAAATAAAAAAAATATTGGCAACTTATTATTTGGTAGGTAAATAAATGCATAAAGATGCAGTAACCAAATGAAGAAGTAGTGAATTTTTATCAAAGCGGTCTGTAAGAAGTAGTAAGTAATAGAATAATATATGACTGATTATAGTGAAACACCGATTCTACATTTTTCAAGAGACCGTTATAAAAAAACAAAAAATGCGGGAAACCAATAATGCGGGAATATTCAAATAATACAAATAATGTTTAAAAAACTTATTTATTGACTTATATCATTTTTTTTTATTGTGGAATATGTTTATTTTTTAAAAGTTAATAATACTTTATTGTCTATTTACAGTTTCGCACTTAAATTTTAACGAAAACCTTTCAAACCCACTTACTTTAATAAGTTGACTCATTTTTCTCTTTGATTTTTTAGCTTCTTGGATTATTTTCATTTTCTTAATGGAAATGTGCAAAACGAGATTCGAGGCAAGACTATTTATGAGCGAAATGAGAAATATTCGACAAAAACGGTCAATCGAGACAATATTTGTGACAAAACCATAATATTTAGTCGATAGATAAATATAAATCAAGGAACTATTAATGCGGGTCTATTTTACATTTTTCTTATGAGTGTTTGGCCAGGACTATGAAAAATAAACGATTCATTCGAGAAAACAAAGAATGCGAAAACGGTAGGTAAGAGTTCCACTGAAATTGTATTTTGATATGAAAATGCATCGGCTGAAAACCATTTATTGGTCTTCCTAATTGAACTTATCTTAACTGAAGCTCTACGAAAATGTCGTGATCCTTAGTTTTGTTTGCGAAAGGGTTTTAATTTAAGGATTGAATAAATACAGGTCTTGTTGCTAACTAATCGTTCTGATTAAGTTTTTTTTTCCACTCTATTTTTTCAAGGATCGAACTGGTCGGAAAATAATTTGAAAAACACATACATCCATGCCCTTAATATCTCCTATGAATCGATTGAAAAGTAATTTAATGTTTTTTTACGAGGATTACAGCTCGTTGACAACATCGTCGGTGTCAACAAAAGCCCAAGATCGTTGGCTATTTATTTTTAAGAGTAAATTTTGTATTTTATATGTGATATTTGAGGTACATAGCTCCCATTCAAAAGTTATTTATTCATTATGAATTTTACAAACAAACAGAAATTTACTTTAAATAATTTGTTTTCTAGCTTCGTTTCTATATATTCTATCAAATAAAATAAAAAAAACATCACCAAAACAGTAACCTATTTATTCTTTTCGGTTTAAATAATAAAAAGATTTATTTATGAAATAAAATGTTTAAAATATTCCAACAAACATTCACTTAATAAAAGATTTATAGAATGTTTACCAATATATTCAAATATTTGCCATAAAAAAATCGTTTGCACTCCACTGCAATATCAATCTAAAATAATCACATTTTTGGTAAATTTTCCCGTGAGTTCTATGCATCCTCTAAGCATAGAATGACATTTCATGTTTATCGATTAAATTTTAAGAAATGATAGCATACATTACTCAAACGTTTATTAATACAAAGTAAGACATCTTTATTATTACAAAGTTATAATGCCTTTTTAATTGCAGGTTTCATAATATATTTAGTATTAAGCTATGGTATTAAAAACACGCCATGGTAACATTTCACAAAGAATAATATTTTAATGATAATAACATTATTTTGATATTGTTTTTGGGGTAAACCTCGTAAGACTAAAAACATATGGCTAATTGGACAGTATAAAGACATTTTTCTTGTCTTGTGAACGTTAGTTGTTTGTGCGGGTAAGAAAATTTACAAACATGTCTATGTATTAAACCATTTCTGAACTAGTGATCTAAAAAAATAGCTCTTTTAGAATATATATTTATATGAATTTTGAGTTATGTTATCGATTGTGTCCTAATATATAAATTTATATTCAAATTTAATTTATGCATTTTGTGTTTCCACATCTTTCCACCAACGCATGATTCATATCTAGAATCGCTCGCAAAAAACACAAAAAGCTAACGAAAAGCTATTAAGTCTTAGTTTTACCATTTTTTAATTAGAACTTTTCAGCGACGTAATTCAAGAATTTTGATTGAAAATTTTCTGATGAATGCTTTGCTGTAGTTTATAAACTCTATATTGAAAGGGAAAAGTTGATCAGACCAAAGAGAAAGTTTTATCTTCCACTGTAGTCTAATCGGTTAAAGCTTGCTCCACCAATCAGGCGGTTCTGAGTTCGATTCCCGGTAGTGTCAATGTCAAATTCAGATTAAAAAAAAAAATTGAGACTTAAGATGTAGGTGTTTGTGATTTCAATTATCCTCGAGTTGATCTCGAGTGACTTACAACAAATTCTCATCGAGTTCGTATGATATTTTAACTTAAAAATATTTGGAGCATTAGCATTAACTGTAATGATAAATATTTTTTTTTAATTTAAAAGAAAAGTCACTTGAAAATGATTTTTAAAAACACGCTTGTTGGGAATACAGTCTGAAACATACTGTTAAGTATGCTATTGACAAAAATCAAAAATACCGGAATTCTGTCTATTAATATTGATCAATCAGTAAATTTTTCGTGTTTTTATAATATACGACAACTAAGCTTCTTTAATGAGATGTGTCTAATATCGACTCGCAAAAAGTGAAATTAATCATTTATTATGTAATACTAGCAGGTTCCCGGTAAGCGTTGTAATGCCACTCAAAGAAAGAAAGTGTTTTTATTGTGTTTATTGAAGTGCATGTTTTCTTTTTATGTCCGATTATCTATGGTACGACACATGCACCACTTATTTTATGTTAATTGTACTATAACCTTTACGGAAGTGCAAGCATACGTTGTCAAAATGAAATGTATGGCAAACAAACAAACATTGAATTTTATATATAAGACCTACTGCAAGTTAGTTTTACTAAGCCTATAATCTTCCCGGAAGTGTAAGCAAAAAGTTTGTCAAAGTTCTATTGCAGTCGGATGAGTGGTGTGGCAGCGCATAAAGTACGAAAAAACAAACATTCATATTTATATATTAGATAATATTCGATTTTACGACTCAAACGAATCGTTTTTGTCAGCTTAAAACTCTAGTCACATGCTAACATTCACCTTCTTGAAGGGTTAATGCATTTACTAAGACCACCTTCTTGCAAGGCGCATTCACGGCGCATGGCGTGCCCGCTCTAGAAATATTGTTACATGGGGGTATATAATAGGGTGGTAGGGTGGATCGCGTTTTGGGCTTGTACCCCGCAGCGACTGCCTGAACTAATTTATGGGGCACCGCCGACGTCGCTGCAGCCTTACGACGGCGACGCCTGCGTGCCCAAATTCAAAGCAAAAATACTTTTTTATAAAGTTTTATCGACAATAATAATTTATTTAGTGAAACCGGTCATGATATTGACATGTAATAGCTTTATATAATATATGAAGCTGCAGTTGGTAAATAATGGATCTACTGTATATGCCCATTAATTCTTCAAGTAGAAGTGAAAATCAAAAATATTTCATCTTACATTCAAATTTATATGCAAGCTCTCATCTTTCTGTGTATTTTATTACTATGGTGGACTTGGATGATATATTTACGTTATTTCCTTGTATTTTTTTTTATCAAAATACTCTATTGTTGATAAAAGTGTTTAATTGGCCAAAAAATATTAAAACCCATCTTTTTATCAGATAGACTTAACTGAAAAATAAATTGTAATAAGACAGTAAATTTACTATTTTTCCATATATTCAAAGAGGTTCAGTTTACATGTATAACATATAATTGATTAACATGAATTACATGTTGTGGAATTTTAGAAAAAAAATCGGTTTCATGTTGAAATATCTCATATGATCATATTAAACAGTATGTTAGTCATTACTAAAAGAGAAAATGCTGATTGCTATGAAATTAATTGCGGTTTGATAAGATCATTATTCATCCGGAAAATAAACAGAGTATTCCTTTTTACCTTCAGTTTATTATAACTTAATGGTTTTGCATGACTTTTTCCTTTTTTAAGGACTTAACTAAGTTTGTTGAAACACCCTGAGTAAATTCATAATCGCTTTTTTTTCTTATCAAATGCTGTTATTCTTTATTATTATTCCTTTGTACTTCATTCCCCTTTATTAATTAGGTCATGACCGGTTTCGCTCATTGCGAGCATTGACAATGCTCGCAATGAGTGAAACCGATCCTGACCTAATTTATAAAATGGAATGAAGTACAATGGAATATTGTGTTTTTATTAATAAAATGATGTTAAATATTTAAAGATTTTTATACAATTTAAAATTACTGTATTAAGCAAAAGAAATAAAACATTCGATTTGATAGAATACATATTATATAAACATAAAAGCCGTAGACATTTAAAATTTTACGAAAAAAATATAATGCTAAGTTTAACAATGTGTAGAAAGGTTTATTCAAGCTGATTTTGATAGATTAGAACAATAAAATATATGTATGTTTAATTTAGCTATTCAGACTTTGTTTAAATTGCAAAATGATTCTAGAAATCCTAAGATATACTTAAGGTTTTTCACGTCGAGTGTATTATTCAGCCCCCGGAGGTAAGGTGAAATGGAAAAATGAAAGGCGACGACCTGATGAAGGCGGGGTATGAGCGGTTGTTACTCCCTCACTATTCAACGACATCCATGAAGGTTATCAACGTAATATGTAGTATGAAAGAAAGTAACTTAGTACAGATTTTTAATTGTAAGAAAATAATGGTTACTTTCGACAAAAAATAAATCTGTCATCTTCAGCACATATTTACTTAATATTATCGATTATAATAGAACACAAGAAGCTGGTATTTATATACTTTATTAGGCTATATGAAAATGAAAAGGTCATTGAATATTTAAACCAATATATAAATGAACTATTTCCTTGAATCCATTTATACTCCTGATGTAAAACATACGGATAATAAGTTTTGTGTCTCACGGGGTGAAAATTAATTGCTTCCGTGCTTATTTATTATATAAAATTAAAGTTTGTTTACTTTTAGCTATACGTATTTTTGAGTAAGAACCATTCTTAACATCGCACTATTGTATTAACAATTTTCAAAATAAAAAAGACCAGTATTTTTCAACTTAGTAAACATTCGAATACGTCGTTAAATAATTCTTAAATAAAAATATGAAAACTGAAACTGTTTATTATACGGAGCCAGCTTCTTTTCAAAACTTTAAGCTCTATTAAAAAAAAAACATTTCGATGGTAAAATTAATAATTTAAAAAAATCAATAGCCATTTTAAATAGAATAGTTAAAATGAGTTAAGCAATGTTTTTGCAATATTTTTTTTCTCCTCCCAATGTGGAGCAAGAATCCTAACGAAATTTCTTTCAACAGATATTTTACACTTTTTACTCAGTTGTGAAACTTCTATTTTTCAAAGATTATGGGAAGAAAGATACGGCTAGGACAGGACTAGTTGTTAGTCAATCTCTATCGCTTCGCCTCGGAAGGAGAGAATTTTAGGCATCACAGACATCCATACCTTATAACCGAAATGCATAAATTGATAGAAACATCTGTACGCAATGCATTTCGAACGTCTAAGTTCCGCAGCCGGAGTCAAAGACGTTGACCACTCGACCACGGACTTGGAACGAAACCTGGCATTTGTGAGCTTAGAGATCCGAAAACAATTTAACGGAATGAGTTAAGAATGAACTTTGAGAAATGCGTTCGTTGCTCTCGGTGTAAAACTCCAAGGATTCCAGGATGTCAAACCTAAGGCACGCGTGCCTGAGTTGACACGAAAGCGTTTTACAAATTTAATATTTTTAAGAAAAGGTTATTTGTAAAAATTCTATTCAAAAGTATACATTACACGGTGTGGCTTATGTAACATATTATTAAACTTTTGTTTAGATGTGAACGTACGTTTTGCTAGGCACGTTGAAAAGTTATAAATATTATTTGTGATTTTCGACACGATCACATAAAAAAGTTCACGACTACTGATCTATATCACATATGATGTACCTAAAACAATATGACATCATGCGGTGTTAGGTTAATGGCAAGTTTCTAAGTAATTATATCAGCGATTAGGTTAAAAAGATTTTTTAGAAATATAAGCTGTAACTCCACACTGTTGTGTTTTAGTATTTTCTTGTTTTGCTGAAATGACAAGATGTTTTAGTACTTACTGACTCATAAGGCTCCCATAGCATTCATTTGTTCCAATATTATATTATCAAGCCAGCATTCTCATATTTAAAAATATGTATTCTAAGCGAGGAATATAATTAAAATTTTAAACAATATTTGGCATTACAGAAAATGTTGAAATTGTCGTATGTTGAAAAATCATACGAGAAAAACTCGAATTTACTGTAAGTAACTCGAGCTAAATTGACATCACAGACACCCACGTCTTAGGTCTCAAATTTAAATTGAAAAATCTAAATATGACATTGACCTTACTCAGACCCGCCTGGTCGGTAAGCAAGCTCTAACCCAGTGCTCCGCAACCTTTTATCTTCAAGGCACACCAACGTGTTCTTAAAAATTTCGCGGCACACCACAAGTAAAATTGTGCATAATATACATAAATTACATTAGTTTGTGTTTATATATGATACAAACCACAAAAAAATCTATATGGATATTTTATAACCACGTCCACTACCAATGTAGAGCACATGTACTCCTAATGGAGATTATCTTAAAATAAGAGTTTCAGATTAATCAGATTTATTTACAAAAAAAAGAATCAGTCAAAAGGCTGCATCAAAGTAGAGAAAACTCCGTAAGTTTTCCACTTTAGTTGAATTTTCAGCATCGGTTATTAAAATGTTTCTAACATTTAGTGGTTAAAGTTTATACTAACAAATAAACATTTTATCGATTTGGGTATATGTACTATGTTTGTAAGTCTGCGCAAGAATGTTTCGTGGACCTTGTGAAAATACAGTTTTGTATTTGAAAATGTCTTTAAAGAACACAAATGAATTATATCTTTATAAATATCATTTCAAATATGTCAAAGCATGTATCCATATCTTAAATATAAGTGTTTTGACCGTTTTCAAAATTAGGAGCAGCTAATAACGAGCTTATGATAGCCAGGGTAGTAGAATTAACAATTCGTTGTATTCATTAAATGTTTTTAAATTTAAATTTGCAATTATTTTTTCACTAATTATTAATCATTGATAACTTTTAACATCCAGGAATCATTAAAATGCATTAAAAAATGTTTTTTTTAGTGTTTTATATCAATTAATATCTAATTTCCCACTTTTAGCTTTTATGGGGGTAGTTATTTTAAAAAATAGTTTTTTTTTAGATTCCAAAGTGAGAAGACAGATATTTAATATATTTAAGATGAGAGTACATGCTTTGACATATTGAAATGATATATATATAAAGATATAATTCATTTGTGTTCTTTAAAGACATTTTCAAATACAAAAATGTATTTTCGCAAGGTGCACGAAACATTCTTGCGCAGCTTACATACATAGTATACCCGAATCTATAAAATGTTTATTTGTTAGCTTAGACAAATTTGTAATGATATGTAAAAAGAAATAATTCATCTGTACTCTTAAACGACATTTTAAAATACAAAACTGAATTTTCGCAAGTTGCGCAAAACATTCTTGCGCAGACTGTACATATAACATACTTCTACAAATATTTCTGCTCTCTATGATAGTGTCTTAAAAAATATTTTGTAGTATCGACCAAACTATTTGTTTTTTTTCGTTTATTTGAGATTCGCGCCGCGGCACACCCAGCATCGCCTCGCGGCACACTGGTTGCAGAGCACTGCTCTAACCAACTAGACTAGACTACAGTGTATTGTAAAAATAAACAAACAACTTTGTAATACACTCAATCCTTTTTTTACGCGATTCATTTTTGCGCGATTTTATTTTACGCGATTTTTTTGGACGGCACCGTTACGTTTTTTCCTACATTTTTGCGAGGATTTGGAACCAATTTATCAAATTATATGAAAATGAGGTTTTTTTACGCGCCACTTTTTGGAACCAATGTATCGCGTAAAAAAGTATTAAGTGTAATGTTTAATTTGTAAGTAAATAGTACAACTGTTACAAAAGTACCATCAACAAATTACTGTAATGAAAGTATAATATATTATTCTTTTGCTATCAAAAACTTGACAATACAAGTTTTTACAGTGCCAAATTTCAAAGGAAGACAATTATTACTAATTATTAAAAAATCATAAATTGTTTGCGAATTAGAAAAACGTCAGTCCAACATTAAAATTGATCAATCTTAATTAGCAAAGTGCGTGCAAAATAACATAATAATTATTTGAATTCTACACCTGCGTCATTTAAAAAGCAGATGGTCGAATGCGTTAGTGAATTTTTGAGAAAAGGGTAACTAAACATTTGTGGGGTTAATCAATCATTCAGGTTGTGAGATAAGACAAAAGTATTAATATGGCAACCATGGCGTCATTTTAATCATTACATTTTCTTCAGTAGTTAACTAGTTGACCCGTAAATAATGGCATGATTTTCTCTCTAAAATATTAACATATGAAATCTCTATATAATTATAGACAATCTTAAACTTTATTGAAAAATATAACGCTTTTTTGTACTAATTTCACATGTTTTTATAAAGTAAAAATATTTTTACAAATATTATCGAGTTTAACCAAGTAAATGCCAAATTAATCGATCCAAACTTATAAATAAATAGCAGAAGCGTTCCCGTTCATCGTGTGCATTATCATACTGATGAAAATATATATTTAAGCAAGAATATTTATAAAAATCTGATGACAATAAGCCTTAAAAAACAATTCGTAAAAAAATATGAAAACAAAACTTTAGACTTTTAAACTTTTAATGTGTCACTTGGTGAAAAAGCATTATATTATATTAAAAGAATAAAACACTTTTATAAAATATGATCAGGACCAGATTTGCTCATAATGACCATTATCAATGCATACATAGCATTGTAATATTTCATTTCCTATCGATTGATTATTCACGTCATGAGAAAAACCAGTTCTTGTCATAGTAAATAAATGTAAAATCTGTAGAAATAATTATTTTATTCTTTGAATAGTATACTTTTGTAAAGATTTTACGCCGTCCGAATGGCATGGCTTCTAAATTTTATTGCGCCTTATGCCTTCCTTTGTGTGTGATCCGTCACTGATGAAGCCTATAATAAAAGGGAGGTTTTATTTTGAAATGAACTATCAACTTAGTATTATTTATAGTTCAATAACAATTGGCACAATGTGATATTGCGAGAAGATTCCGGAGAAGTAGTCTGAGAGTCATTAATTTGATTCCGCTGTTACTAACTACTTGCAGGACGTGTAATTCGATAATGTCGGCGCACATTGCATTGTGGAGTAAGTCGCTGGGGATAATTGGCACTCGTTTTGGTAAGTTGTCCGCTGGTAAACTGTACACAATTTTGTGAATTTAATTCGCTTCTATCTGCCCGGCACTGCTCCGTCCCCTGATACAACTGTTAATATTTTGTTGCTAATCACAATCAAACTGGATACTGTTGCATAAATAACCGGATTTGAAGATCACTGTATGATAACTGGACGTAGATTAATATGTAGGGAATGCCATCGCTGAATCATTTGTATTATCTATAGGCGTATCCACACATCAAAACTTTGATTATCTTCCACGGTTTACCATCCGCGTATCCCAATATTCCAATGTGATCAACTACGTAAATCTTTTCGACGACTTTCATATGTGTTTCGTGATCTAAATAACAAAAACAAAAAAATAGATTACATTGTTGAAACGACATCAGTGGATTCCTTGTTTTTTCTGGACACCAATTCTCCGCAGATGAAAACTTTGTACACCGATTTTTCCGAAGAAAAATGTATACACATCCAAAATGCACGCAGTGAATAATGGTCAATCGGACGTGCCTCGAAAATTTTAGAAAAAACACTGAAAAATGTCTGACTCTCCAATTAACGCGTTGCTAAGGGCGACCACCATAAATATAATGCTTTTTTTTTGGAGGAACGATTCATAGAGAAGTTTAAAGGTTACTGGAAGGAATCTGAGCATAAAATTTGTCGAATTTTCGAGTAGTGACTAAATATTTTGTTAAATTGAAGATTTTGAAACCATAAGCTGTAATAAAATTGAATTTGATTTCTCTTGTGTACAATCAACATTTTTTTTTGCCTGCCCAGTCATCAGTAATGTTTCATATGAACACAGTAAGTATGAACAAATAGTATTTAAACCTGGGCTTTGAAAATGAAAAAAAAACGTGGTTTCAACTCTACCATTTATAAAATAGTGCTACTCCGACTCCGATTTAAAAAAAGATGTACAAAATTACATGCATATAAAAAGAGTCTTTCTTTAGTCTGAGATTTTATGTTTTAAAATCCATATATTTTTGTAATATAATTTAAGCAACCAAAAAATTCTTTACCGACAAAAGAATTTTTACTATAACTAACTACTCTTATCAATAAAATTATACCTTACGTCGTAAATAGTCCCAACGCCTGCTGGAAGAAGCTTTAAATATAACAACACAATATCTAATTTTTTTAATTTTCATATATTTAATTTTTAAAAATTCACTATTCTTTATTTTTTCTGGTTGCCAAGGCCATCGCATAGGTTGGCTAATTTTCCCGATAAAGTCGATGCAACATTTTATATATTTATTTTTAATTTGAGTTTGAGATCTTGAGATGGAAGTCCGTCATATTTTTTCTTCTCGAGTTCATTTTGAGTGAATTGAAATTTCAAAATATTAAGCGCGTTGCAAATGGTTAATAGTTTTTTATTTGTCTATTTTTACTTTTCATAATGGATTTTCAATCGTTGTTACATACGGAGAATGTATTTCTTCTTCATCATTTATTTGTCTAGGGACTTTCAGCACACTAAAATGCAAGCCATGAGTAATCCTGAGACAAAATTAGCACTGAAAACTGAAATACTCATAACGTTATTACTCCACGGGAAACTTTTGCAAGTATGTAACCAAAAGTATGGCTTTATGACCAGATGACTGTTTTAATATCTTTCTTATGATTTTTTTGAACATTGTAGATGTCATTTATTTATCATGTTTTAATGCATTTGTATTCTAGAAAAATATCATTATATTTAAAAGAAATGTTATAAAATGTGGACAATATAAAAAATATTTTTGAACTAGTGAAGTTACTTAGAAAAAAGATTCCTCTAATATGAGTTGATATAAAATGAACAAGAATTTTCAAATAAGTACGTGAAAATTACTTGGCCAAAACCAAGAGCCTTTGACCCTAAAGAATACAATTAATTATATTAAGTATAATCTGCATCAAAGAAAGTACAATTTTGTAGCCCAATACTAAGAGGTTGTATATGCCAAGCTGATTCAAGCCATGTCGCACAGATATCCCAAGGGTAGTGCGGGTATGCTGGCGTCGACTATTGGTACATGTTCTCTCAGAAAAACAAAGCATTAGTTAGTTATCAACGACAAGCGCCTTTTAAATTTATAAAGACTTCAATTTTAATAACTCCAAAGGAAATGGGAGAATTATTTGTCCAATATTTTAAAAGTTGAAAGATTTGTTGCTTATACCTATACAATATTTATTAACAATTTTTAATTAGAAGGAATTTTATTATTTGTTAACGGAAGCCAATGTCTGTGTCTCTGTTGTCAGTAGATTAAAAACACCGGAGAAAATTAAATGGCTATCAAAGAATTATTTTTATTATTTCTTCACAATATTATCTTTATTTATAAAATGGAAAAAAATATACTTAAACATACAAAAAAAAATAAGAAATGGTATCGTCAAGTTTACACAGAAATCGACTATTAATTTAGCTCGCTATGTTCTTATTTTCACAAGTTTACAATATAAAATTAAAATCTTCATTCTGGGTTAAGCAAAGTTAAGAATGTAAATTATAATTTGGTAAATGTATACATACCAAAATACGTTGTAAAATATATGATCAGCAATTATCGTCATAAAAAAGAGTTCTTTCGACTTTTTATGCCAATATTAATATGTCGATCACTAACGATTTTGATACTATTATTAATCAGTTAAGTTCTACATGAGTAGAGAAAAAGAATTATTAAGAGCTTGATAAAATATTTGACAGGAGTAAACAAATTTTCATTTTCAAATAATAAAAAAAATGAAAAATAATATATCGAGTAAGATTAGATAATCGTCACCAGGAACGTTTGATTGTGCAAATCGGATTAAATTTATCGTTAGTGTCCACTTCAACGTGCAAACTTTATGCGGAATACCAATAGATACTTCGAATATACATGCATAACCCATTCTTACTTCACCAAAATCCACGCCAATCGCTTAGTGATAGGAAAACTTTTGTGATTTGTATCCCAGAGATGATTACGATGCTCTTTTTAAAAAACAGCAAAACGCGTAATGACAATTTAAATACATATATGAACAGTCTTTAAAAGTATTTATAATAATATTAAAAACTCTTCCTCTGATATATAAGAAAATGATAACGTAATAGAACTTTCGTACAAATCGGTTGCGCAGTAAAGCATTTCATTTCCCGAACATTAACAAATGTGATATTTTATCTTGTACGCGTTCTTCTCTTTAAGTGTGTTATCCATGATCTGAAATCCAAAAACGAACATGTTCATAAATTGTTTTTTCAATCATAAGACTTTGTATTTCAAAGTATGTCTGTGATGTCTTAATCACCACTCGGCTACAGGTTCGACTAACGGCTGACGCATATGGAAAGGTATTTCAGAACAATTTATTGTCATGTAATGCAGTATACTAATTTTCCAGATCTACTTATTATGGGGCAAATATCATATGGAATGGAAAACTATTTTAATCGGTAACTTATTTGTCAATCACTCAAAATCTAAAAATAAGCTCCTTCGAGCATTTGTAAAATATTTCTCAATCTATTGTAAGGTTTTAGCATTTCCTGATATAAGGGAGTCAAATAATTTTACACAGAAGAACACAAGGTGAAGATGAATGTTTTCTATTTTGGTACTTTTAAAACCTGCAAAAGATCTACTTAACCGAGAGAACCCAAAAATGTGACTAGAGACGAAATTTTATATATATAACAATAGCTCAAATTTCATTTGATCATGTGCTCAACCCACTCTATTGCACCACTGTTCTAAAAGTAATGTCGCTCGATTGGAGACCACCTAACCCATTCCCTGACACGGCTGGAGTAGAATCCGAGGCCTCAGAATTGCAGCCGTCTACTGGGAACGTCTACCGAAGCCAACCGACGTATAGCTGTCTTCCTCCACTTACCACTTTATGCACCAACTTAACCCATTTACTTCAGTTCCAGGGGCGGTGTAGTAAGATTTTGAGTTTTCCTTGGGGACTGATAAAATTGAGTTATTGCCATGTATGGTAATATGCCAAATAGTTTGTTAATACATGCAGTAATAAAAAAAAATACACCACTATAATGTAACTTCATAATTATTTTTGAATTATGTTAATTGTACCTGAAAGCTTGTTAGATTTTGTTTGCGTTTTTTTTTAAATTTATGTCCGCTCTCAATGTGTAGCATATGGATTTTTAATGGAGGTATCTCAGTTTTTTATATGAGAACTGCTTGTTACTCAGTTGTTTAACCTCTGATTGTAGTGAGAGTGAATAGTTAACCAATAGCTATTGTAGAAAACGTCTGTAAAGACACCATTATAAGACCGTATGCTTCACATTGACAGCGGGCTTGGATTTTTAAAAATCCAACGGTATGGTTGTCTATATTGATTTTAAATCTTTTTATCCATTTATTTCAACACGTAGAAAAAAATGGATTGAATTAATAATGATATTTTTTAACCATTTGCTTTTTTTCTCTACAAATTCCTATATAAGAAAAATATACTGACAAAATATCAAATTTATTATTAAGATTCTCAATAAGTTCATATGCACTACATTCAAAGATAACACGATTAAATAATAATTATAATCGGTGAGATTAATGAAAATTTGATAACTTATAGTTTTTATGATTCACAAGTTGTTTCAAGATACGTAGATACGATAAGAGTATACAAGATTAAATCATTTTTAAGATACGCATACCGCCTCTGGTATCTTTACAAATACCCTGCTAATAAATTCCTTCTGGCCAATCACTAACTGCTTCCATACGTACCCTAAATAAGTTCGCATCCACGACCGGGTATAACTAGCGGATTAGACCCGATCAAGGAGTTAGCTGTGCGAGTTGTGATCCTGGCTAGTTGTAGCTAGACAGGGAATGTTCTTGCAGCTGCTGCGGGTTCGCAACACCCAACTATTTAACTATTCCATGAGATCTAATGCACTTTATAAGCGATTGCCCTGCAGGTCCGCTCAAATATATAATAGTTTCGGGACAAAGGAGACGGCGATGGAGTCAATTAGCGAACATTAATTAGGCAATTTAGTATCGGATATATTATCGTCCAACTTTTGTGATGGTAATTAATTCATATAAAATAATTCTGAACTCATAAGAAGCGTTTCTAACTTTGTAACTGTATAATATATTAAAAACGATTCTGTTTTCTCTGCATTTCGCTGTTGACTAAGATATTTAATTTTTACGTAATATTTAATAGAAGGAATAGAGATGTGCTTTCATAAAATTACACAAAAGATCGATATTTAATTATTTTAAATATGGCGTTAAATTATTACCTGATTTAAAATAAAATTTAATTGTATAGTTGTCCTGTCTTTATAAACTTATTTTGTTTTGTTTTTAAATCATTCAAGATTGACAAACTTAACAAGGTGAGACACCGTAAGCCTCTCGTTCTCAATTTTTTGATCGTTGATCTTGCAATTTTTTAAATCAGAAATCTTCTTCTTGAAGAAGCGTTTAAATTGTAATGTTACATAAGCAAATATGCCTTGAGTCACCATTGAATGATTTAGTGTAATAGATAATGTCAATGTGCCAAATTAGAAAATCATAATAGATAAATTCGATGAGAAGGAACCTGACGTTGAAAAAATCACAAAAACACAAATGTGTAGAATCACAACTTTAAAATGAAGAAATTAAAATTTGATATTGACTTTAATTTAAGGTCCAAGTCCACCTGATCACTAGGGAAAAGCTCTTACCAACTAGACCACCGATATTCAACCTGCAGATCATTCAGACTTTATGTGAGGTTCAAAAAAATAAGTCACCAGATGTTTTTATGTTTCCAAAAAAATACATAATCGAATAAGAATTTTGGGTACATTTGTATTTTTGTGTACTTTATGTATAGTATGTGGTATATTTACGTATAACTATTATTTTGCTGCGGCTTACGTAATGTAGCAAAAACCAGCATGCGGCCCAGGCGAAAAAAATGTTGAGTATCGATGAACTAGACCGTAGAAAGCGATGATATATATCTAGGTTAAATATATTGTATTTTAAATGATAAATGCGGTAAATAAGAAAAAAGTATCATAATACCATACCGGAATATTGATCACAACACCGGATGAAAACACCATACGAATATTACAAAAAAATATATAGCTAATTGAAATCATTATGCATACGAATTAATAGTTGATACATATGCAAGGAACAACGCTTGACTGAACTCAAGGAATAAAAAAACATTGTTTCTGTTTGATAATTGGCCTGATTCAGTATACTCTCTTTCAAAGAAAATATCAGAAGTAACGGTCAGGTTAATCGTTAGGTAACGTGTTCAAGTTTAGTAAAAAAAATGTATTCACATATCTGTTATTAAATTTTCAAAACTGAAATTCCAGTATTGCAATAATACCGATACGATGGAAGTAGCTTGTATCAATCTGTGACATGGAATCTGTATACGTTTAGTCAAAGCGAGCATGTTATCCCAAACAGAACAAATGCCTACATCCGTTTGTATAATACCTTGTACACTATTGTCGGTAGACCAATATTCATGCATCGAGATAAGATTAATTTTAATAACAGTTTTATACTATTCCTCTAATCACGAGATAACGACTTTGCATCAACTGCGTCAACAGTGTTGCCAGGTATAAGTTTGAAAAATTCTTATAAACATTCAAGTTATAATACATATGCTGGGTATTTGGATTAGTGTTGGTTTTGATAAGGGATTGTCGTGTGACGGCACTTTATTGAGCCCTTAAGAGGTGAAGTGAGCTAAGTGGTATTTCAGAAAAAAAAAATGAGTTGGAAACGTTATAATATACCACATGTCTTAAAGTATCATAAAAGTGGATTGAGCTCAGTAGACACTGCGATAGTGTAATCTCTCTATAGCAAAAATATACTGTTGACCAAAACACTAAGTAAAAACGTGATCGTACTTAAAAGTAAAAAAAAAACAAAAGTTTTACCATTACTTTACATTACTTGGCACACTTCACCTCTTGAGGGCTGATGAAATAAAAAAAAACGTATGATTATTTACTCGCCCGGTATCGCGATTGTAATTAGATATTGTATTTTTGTTTTTTTTATAATATAATATTTTCAATACCGATATATAATATAAAATACTTAAAAGAATGAACAATCGTCAATTAATGCGTGAATGTCCAAGGCATAGATGTCTGTGATGTTTACATTAATTCTCTCCCACCTTCGCGATTTTAAAAATATTACACAGAGAGAGCTATTAGCTAACTGCTCGTTCTGTTCTAGCTCATATTTATATTTTCACTTTAAGAAAAGACAAGTTGAGCGTATGAATAACAGTCAGTTCTGGGAGAATAACTTCTGTGCTTTAATAGGAGTCCAAATGTTCCTTTTTGCGGTCGAAAATTGTTCCTGAATCTTAAGGTTGTTAAGCCGCATTTTTATTATAGCACAAAAGTGGTCAAGTTCGATAATGTTTCACATTAATAATATAATTAGAATTCATACTAATTTAATATTTAAACGGGTTTTATTTTATCAAAATAAATATGTATTTTAATTTGTCTGTCTATTTGTAACTCAGCACACACGCTCTCTCTGTCAGCGCATGCGAAGATTTAGTGCGTTTGTGGGCGTAAGGATTGAGAGATTTTTTAACGCACAGCATGCACAGTCCCTCTAGCGCAGCCATACTCAACCTGCGGCCCAGTAAGCTCTTACCAAATCGAGAATTTCAAATTCGTCGGTGAGCTAAAGAAAAAAAAGGAGTTTTGGAGATATCTGGGGAAAAAGTATACCAAATCGAGGATTTCAAATTCCTCGGTGAGCTAAAAAAAAAAGTAGTATAATGCAGCCCGGAGGAAAAAAAGGTTGAGTATGGCTGCTCTAGCGGTTCACACATTGTCCGCATCAAACGTATTGAGTGAATTCTGATAAGTGACACTGCAATAAAAAAATTAATCCATGTGCGCTCCCAATGTGGAGGATATGGTCTCCTAATAGAAGTATCTCAACAGAAGTTTTTTTCTACGAGAACTATTTGTTACTTAACTTCTATTTTTCAAAGAGATTAGTAGGGCTAGAGAGATAAGGCTAGGACAGGACTAGTGGTTAACTAGTTATAAACAGCCATTGATAAATTGATAAATTGATTGAAAAAATGCTGTTCTTATTGGGACTCGAACCTGTGAGATCCGGCACGGAAGCCTACAACGCTAACCGCTGCGCCATATGACCCAGTAAATAGGGGATATAGCTCAGTGGTGGAACATTCGACTGCCGTGATAGTTTACAATCATAAAACAATATTTGTCTAATTGTTAAAATAAAAAATGGCAACATTATCTTCTAGCATGTACCATCTAGGCGGAATGCATTGTCTGGGTGTAGAGCGCATCACGATTGTGCATACAAATTATTTATTCGATTGCAATCGCCTTTTCGTTTCGATTGATAATCTTACTCCTTGGGCTATATCCCGTACGCGCGTACGTCATTATTAATTGCTTGTATAACGTAACCTTTTAATATGCTTAGTAAGTAACTTGAACATTTTGTTTCATTTTGAAATATTACATGTCAAATAGCACAATACAAATGGAAACAAAGTAAACTTGCCGAATGCGTGGTCGAGTGTCAACGTCGTTGACTTCGAACTCGTAGGTCACGGGATCGAATCCTAGTAAGGACAGTTTTTATATATTGATTTTTCAATCGATTTACGTCATGGATATATGTGATGCTTAGAATTTCCTTCCACTCATCATATCTTTAAAAAATGGGCGTATTGAGAGCGATTAGCTAACCTCTAGTCTTATCATTCTATATCTACTATTTTTCAAAATTAAGTTTGCGTAGGGCGTAGAGGGACGTAGCCCCGCTATTTAAGAATTGGAATGGTGGGAGGGAATTTTTAGACATAACAAACATTCTTGCTTTCGGACAGATGTCGATAAATCGATGGAAAAAAAACTGTCCGTACTGAGATTCGAATCTGCGAGATCCTTCACGAAAGCCAACGACACTGACCGCTGCGCTACGGACCCAAAGATAAGTGGTGTAATAATTATTATCTAGATAAAAAAAAATGTTGAGTTGCTGAAATTGTTTCTACGGGGATTTGACTCCCTTTGACTTTGATTGAACTATAGGACCTGTTTAAAGTACAATAAAAACATTTAACAACCTTTTAAATACTAACATACATTAGTTGGCTAAGAGTGTTTGAACGCCGATACTTGGGAATGCATTATTACAATTATATGACTTGAAAACAAGTAAATGGTAATGCTGTAAACTGAAATATCGTGATTAGCTTTATTACTAGTTAATGTTATATCATCGCCGGATACTAAAAGACAGCATCATAACTTTGATTAATAGAAGTAGAAAATTAAATAATAAAACTATAATTTATACATTAATAAATACAGTGTGAATAAAAATATTTCTTGGTTGAAACTGAAAGGTATTATAAAATAAAAAATAGACATATTTGATGGAAAACATCATCGTTTCCTCTTACGTAGTTATATTTTTTTAAATTCAGAGACGAATAAAGAAAATGAATTGTTCAAAATTTCAAATGATTTATATGTAATTTAAAAATTGTTTTCATGTATAAAGGAAAATAGGAAGCTGTTGGTAGTTCGAGAAAAATGATAACATTAGTATGTATAACTTGAAAAAACCTATTCTAAACATTCATACTTAGTATATTAATTAGTTGAGTATTTCAACTAAATTGAATGATAACACTCTTTAGCAAAATTCCAACTATTGAAATGAAAAAACATCAATATTTAATATTTAGTTTGGCTAGAATTGAATACACTCACTCGACAAAGCTTTCACTACTGGTAAGAATCTCACCATTTGTAGTAATATTATAAGTTTATGAATACTTTTGGTTTTAACTCGGTAGCTTTTTGCCGTAGATGTAAAAAATATCGTTAGCGGGTAATTTCTAATGTGTTCTTTTTAAGATCAAAAAAATCATGAAAATAGATAAATAAAAAAATGTATTATGAGCGTGTTAATATTTTTTAAATAATGTGGAAAAATGTTTTCATTCAAATGGTAAGATTTAAATACATTTACAGTTGTAATGAAAATTTACTTCCATAAAATGAACAATCAAATTAAAACAATTGCAAAAGATTCAATTCAATTGCATTGATAGATTTTGTAACACACAATACTTTTCCGATTTTCTCTGAACATTTTGGCATACTTCTAATGGAGAAGTGGCTTTTAAAATATACATAAAACTAAAGTAAAGCTTCCGAAAGAAACACTTTCCGCTTTAAGTTTATATCTCAGGCTCAAGGAAGGTTGGAGCTGGCTTTGCATAGTAATATTATTTGCAAGATTAAGTTAGCGATTGATATCTATGCAACGTTTTGCGATATGCAATTGTTTTCTCAGTATTCAAAATTCAGTTTATAAGGTTTATTTAAAGTATAAATAAATGCACGAATTAAGAGTGAGCGGAAAACATTTTTTATAAAACTTAGTTTAATGTCTTTCATATTGCCTGAAATTATTTCGAACTTTTTCTAAGATAAATTAATTATCTAACCACTTCTAGACAATAAATTATATTACAATATAGATTCAATTTAAGATTTTTTTTATTCCAACCAGTTGTATTGACAGCCTGAAGATACTTCTTAATCAAATAATCTTATTCGAAATCAATGTCAATAAATTATCATTGTAGTGTTTATCAATTCACTATTTATGTTGTAGTAATCAATTTCTAATCATTATCAATATTTTCCATTGTTTTTTTCATATATTTTCTAAGAATCATAAGTATAGATATAAGTATATCTGACAGCAAGATACACTATCATATATGGCAATATGTCTTATTTATCATTATTAATTAATTTTAAATATATGTATTTTAAATGTAATGTTTTGTTCCATTTTATATTCGTCTGACCAAAAAAGAAATTGAGTTATTTTTCACCTACCAAATTGTATTTTTATTATTAATGATTAGTTTTGTTTGATTTTTACCCGTTGGTTGTTGAGTAGATTTGATTTTACTAGATAATATTGAATAAGTGATTTGTTACATTGCACACTGATATTTTACATAAAATCATTATCGTCTAATTACTGAGAATTTACATCAACATAAATTAAATGTGTCTGAATAAAGTCACTAATATTCTCAATTTACGCATGTTGATAATGTAGTCTGTAGTAATTTTTTCGAGTAGTATTCTTTAGTGTCATAAATTTAGGCTTAACTTACTAAAATTACAATAAATTTGTTTATTATTATATGTTTAATATACTATACAACCATTATATTGAAAAGATGACCTCTTTCAACGCTTAAAAACAAAATAGGAGCACCCACAACACAATTTTCTGCAACCCGTCGACCACGACCGTTGTTCTGTTTTATTTTTATTTTCTTTAGACAAGCTCATGCTCTATCCATTGACCCTACTTAAGTTAATGCTCCTTAAGTTTGCACGCGTGGATTGCATCCTTTTTTAAAACTTTTATGTGCATTGTAGGTTTGAAAGATTTCGGAAACGGAAACTTTTTTTTTACATATGTTATCAATAACTATTATAAAAGATGTCGAAAATTATGGGGAGTAAGAACAAAGCGTTGCAATTTACAAGAATTATATAATATTGTTCACCTTAAAATATCACAATTCCATCCGTAATTAAGTTATTTATTTTTAATAGTGGACTATCATATGATATAATATGATAATATTGCATGCTGAATAACATGTACTTATAGAATTTACATTTTCATAATTATGAGGTACCGCAGAATTTCTGAAATTTTTATATTTGGAAAGAAGGAAGGAGAATTTTTTCCCTTCTTTTGCACATTTCTAAATGATCTATGAGAAAATCTCAATACGCCTGTGTTATTAAGCATGCGATATACATATTATATATCATTGTTGTTTAATCAAGCCTGAGTGCATTCGTTATGAAATAGATTTTCTAAATGTTGTCAAATAAAATAAAAACTAAACGTTATATTTGTAGTTTCTTGGTAGAATTGAAAATAGTTTGTGCTGAAACACAATACTTGTCTTGCGCTTCTTTCAATTAATAATTTCTAGATTACCATTATGCTAACACGATCATACTTAGTGGTTGTTTTTATTGGTTGGCTAGGAAAATTATAAAGGGTTTAAAATCAATTATTTTACCATTATATCAAATATGAATATATTCATTTCGATAATTATTATGTCAGGATGATTAGATGAGTTTTGTTAAGGGCTATAAGACAAAGAGAATGTGTAATGTGGTAAGTCAGTATTCGTTATCAGTTCGTTCTGCAAAATTAATATTTAGTTTGTCATATTAGTTAAAAATATTTAGCATTACATAAAAGTGTCGTGTGTTATTATGGAAATAATCGAGATCTACTCGAGGAATAATGACATTACGGATACCCATACCATATATTTAATTTAAATATAACGTTATATGGAAAAAAAACTTTTTTATAATAAACTTTTTTTGAACCATTAACCGTCTGATCACCAGGGGTTTCGTAACGTTGAACTACGGAGGACGGCAATATAACCGCTATAAAGTATGGAATGTTAATGAGACACAAAAAATTATAACCAGATTCGCAAAGCTGACAGGTTACCAGTGCTTCAATTACGAAAAAAAATTAGTCCTGATCTTTGACACCTGGCAATTACGATTTTAATATTATTAATTTTAATTTATATTATATTAAACTACGATATTTTTTGTCACAAAAAATAAGCAGTAAACGATGTTGATTCAATTTACTTCACAAAATAAAAATATATCGGGTTCGTAGTTGCTTTCGATTACGGAAGTCGCGGGGTCGAATTCCGCAACGGGCAGATTTATTTTTCAATGTATAAAATTCCTGACCATCTGATACCTATGTATAAACGAAGCACATCGAGATAGATTTGTATACCATGTTCTATTCCTGTTGAGACGCCCTCGTCCCAGATCGTTAGACGAGAGACAGAGTTATCCATCTCTCCCCATAACAACCTGGTTTGGTATAATTCGGACTCTTGGTTTAGGTACAATTACATGGAAAAGGTATCAAAGCAATATTAATGAAACACGCGGTACAATCAAAGGAAGGGTGGGGTTCCACCGATTTATTTTATAAACACATATTTAAATTAACAACAATAAATTTGGAAGAGCCTAGCTAGCATACAGTTAGATTACAAGAAAAGAAGATAACAATCATAGAAAAATAGATTGCTCTTATTACAACGAAGATTGACCATGCGACCCTATACGAGATAGGGCCGCACGGACGAATGCCCATGTGACCCGGTTTCGGCGATCCTCGTAGAGAGGTGATAAGGGATTGATAATAATGAATTAGTAAAACAAAAGAAACAAAACAAAAAAACAAACAAATCGATTTACTTAGTGCCCTGCGAATTATTGCGCAAAAAAAAAATAGGAAGAGAAAAACAAAAGAAGTTAAATTATTGAGTTACAATACAGTTGCCATTCGGTCGAGACGCGACGGGCTAATCTTGATTTCTAAATCATAAATTTGGAATTGATAACATACATTTAGTTAGCAGAAAAATTATTTATAAACAAATCTTTAATGTCGGCCCGGGGCTTCTGCTTGCGTCCGGGCCGCCTTCAGAAATATAAAACACATATTAGTTATCCTTGACTGAGTATAGGGGTCGGCTGAAAATCTGGAAAGCAACTACATCCAACACACATTTATAGGGAGTATGATTGTGCAAAAATAAGAATACTTATGGTTTGGTGGAGTTCGCCGCTTTCCTTATGTTCAGCCTCATTCCGATACATTCGGAGACGCTTACTTCTGTTTTGTTAAGTGTAATTTAAGAATAAAAAAAAATACACAAAAAAAAATAATTGCAAAGTTCAGTAGAGTGACTTTTAATTCTGTTCTTACTGTGTAGTGTTACCTTTTTGTATGGGCAAACGAGACTAGTATTATCAAGATACCAAAAGACAAAAAAAAAAACAACAAAACAGGAACCAGTAATAATTACGATAGTGGTTTAATGACTATGTTTCTTAACCTAGATTCTTATGACTACCTACACCTAAGTTTTGGGAAGGCATGTTCGTAAAGATTAGTACCAGTTTCTCTAAACTGGTTTCGTGGCGTTACTATGAAGAAAAATAGTGCTCGGTTTCGAAACGCGAGTGATATGAGAATATCTGCGGCCACACTCGTTGAATTGAGTTCCCTTCTCCTCCACTTAAGCGTATCTTATCGTTAGGAAGCTATGGCAGGCGACGTCGGTGCGACGTCCGCTTATTAGGCACCTACGCAGCGGCTTTTACAGGCCTACCTGTGGTACCGCGTCCGCGGGTACCGGCCGCGGCGTCGCGGGCCGTCCGGCCCGACAGACGGATCGTCAGGCACATACTCTCGTATTGGGGTCAGGGTTCGAACCTGGCCTCCTTCCTTGCGGAACACCGCGATCGTCGACCTGCTGAAAAGGCTACTGAAACGTGCTCTATGTCACCTAGACGAACGGGTGGCCGGGGTGAAAAGCGGCCCTCTGCCGGAGGGCCGTTTCCGATATGGCAGCCTACCTCAGAAGTGAATGATATGTCGATATCATTATCCATTTGGCCGATGGATTTGGTTATTGAATTAATTATGGCGGTCGTCTATTGACCTGTGATAATCTCACTGGCAGGATGACGTCTGCAAGTGAGAGGCGTCGTAACGCAGAGGAATTTACGCGTCTGTCATATCTCAGCCTCCGACCGCGCATGCAGCCGCGAGGCATTATGCCACCCGCTTGTCTTTGGTGGAGAGCACCTAACCGTCGACGTCATGACTACACTAGGATGGAGACACCAGACCTTGAGCAGTCACGTTCGACTCTCTACGCCACTGTCTGACCGGCGATTATATTTCTAATCTGATGCCTTCACCTCGCAAGCCCACCCGCGAGAGATGACAGTTTTTAGTGCGGCGAGGTGGATCATACCTTCGTCCGCCAGCCCTGGCTTGTACATATTTTTATTCAGACCAAAGATCCCTTCTCCGCCCTGTAGGCAGTTCGGAGAATATTTACTAGATTTCCCTTTCTTTCAAACAGACATATTCGTGGTTACGATTATCTTACTGAAGTTATTTTTCTCTCACGGATGTCTCGCCCTTAACTTAACAATGAAATATTAGCCCCAGCACTAGGAATACGATTCTTAATATAATCGACTTATTTAATATACTAAATACAAGGCTGGCCCCTTTGGCCAGGCTGAATGCTTAATTATGCGAATGTTTCGTGTCTAACCGTAATACCGGCAATCTGTTGGCAATCCGAGTTATTGGCGCTTATTACTGCGCGCGAGATCCAAAAAAAAAATTGATTATGTTAATTTCTTGCGAGGCGATTCCCTTCATGTGATGCTACGTTGTTTAAAGATATTCAGGTGGGTGATAAAAGACAAAAAAAAAATATCTGTTATAGTTATTTATCAACTTCGTTTGAACGAGAGACAAAACAAGCAGCACGAAAAAGCAACCGCGCATGCGGCATGAAAAGTAGACTAATTTAGTTATTGCGAATATAAAAAAATATTCAGCCACTCTCGAATAAGCGGGCTGGATGGAGAATCAGTTATTAGAATTATTGTGAAGCTGAAAATCATCGGCCGTTCGTGAACAAGCGGGCCGAAAAGAAAATAATTTAGTATAATTATTGCGAATAAAAAGAAAATAATAATCCTCGGCCGAAATAGAAAATACTTTAGTAAGATTATTTGCGAATAAAGAATAATATTCCTCGGCCGAATAGAAAATAAGTTAGTATGATTATTGCGAAGGAAAAAAAAATCATAATCATCGGCCGAAATAAAAACAATTTAGTATGATTATTTGTGAATAACGAATAATATTCATCGTCCGAATAGAACATAATTTAGTATGATTATTGCGAAGAAAAAAAATAATACTCATCGGCCGAAATAAAATTAATTTAGTATGATTATTTGTGAATAATGAATAATATTCATCGGCCGAATAGAACATATTTTAGTATGATTATTGCGAAGAAAAAAATAATAATCATCGGCCGAATAGAAAATAATTTAGTATGAGTATTGCGAGGAAAAGAATAATAATCCTCGGCCGAAACAGAAAATGAATTATTATAAGTATTGGGAATGTTTACGATGATTATGGCTTTAAATATTGGCGCTTTCCAGTATTTAAGTTGATTAGTTAGGTTTCAGCACGTTATACCTAGGAGAGAATCACCTCACGCGGCGTCGGCGTACCGAGCGCAAACAAACGATTAATTTTAAGTAAGAAGCTATTGATTGATTACGAAGAGAGTTTTTTTCACGGTTCGATTGCACAGTACGTAGATTTAGACACTTCACTTACATTGGGCTTTTTCTTGGGTGGGCGAGACTTCCGTCTGCCCGTGCAATCCCATAGCCGACATACAGATGGTTACAAGATAAAACAATTAACAGTGGATAGCAAGAAGAAACAAAGCACATGAAAAATTATATAAGTAACAATAGCGCTGGTTAGTCCTCCCGCACCCGCGCCGCAGATCTGCCTCTCCGACCGCTGAAACGAACTATTGATTTGAAAAAAAAAATGATTTGAAATTCTTTAATAATCTGCTTGGAGAAGCATTACATTTATGCATGATTTTATTGCAAAAAGGCCGCAAAGATACGGCCTTCTGCGTAAATGATGTGATAACACGAAATATCGCGGCTCTAATAGGCGGCTACACACATAGCTCGCTTTCAAGCATCTAGACCTGGTTCCTCCCTAATATCTAAGAACACTGGTTCAGAGATAAGGGAGAAACATATTTAAATCAACGTATTAGTTTTTCACAAACCTTGGAGATGATCTCGGAGTACTGGGTGGCGGCGCGGCTCTCGATGCAAAGAAGTGAAAATTTAATTGAGTCTACGGAAATCCTGGCTTTCGAAAGTTACTATTATTTTCAGTAATTTCGTGACCCGGATTTCCAGCAAGTTTAAAATTGATGCAAAAGTAAAGTACTATGGCGATTTCGGAGAGAGCGAGCAGTGGCACGGGTGCGTCTGGGCAGCGTAACGTCGGATGAAAGTGTGAGACTGTGTGAACGTTTGCTGCATCTCTTTATACTCTGGCCGCCCGAGATGGTCCCGTTATCTCCGCAGCTTTCACAAAATGGCGTCAACTGAAATTTTGCGTTCGCGCTGATTTTTGCGGAGCGAATTATTGCTCGCATTAATTAGCTATGGCATGGAAAAAATCAGAAAAATGTTTTTCTTGTGCGGATAATGCGTCCGCACATTTTCTCTCATACCCGCTATGCTGTATCTTGCAGGTATCGCGAGATACAGGCGAAATTGTCGAAAAATTGCATCTGATGCTAAAACTCAAATTTCAGGTTTGGCGCGAATGCTCTTCTTTCCGCGGAATTAATACAGGTGGATAGATTAAATTATTCATAAGAGCTACAGAGGCGATTCTAGTTAGAATGCCCTCTGCAGGGCGCATCTATGAACGGATGCGCCTGAAATTTATGCAGGAGCGTCGGGGCTGGCCGTCCGCTTATCTGATGCTAATTTTTATTTCAGAAAACCAACGGCAAATGTGATTAATTTACATTTATCAATCTTCAACTCGCGGTAAGAGACGCATGCGTGCGGCAGAGTGGGAAGGCACCTCGCGACGCCCGCGTCGTGAGTCCGCGCCAGAGCGGGAAGGCTCCTGGCGGCGTGCCATGGGTGCGAGTGAACCACGGCTACCCGCGGAGATATACTCTCCCAGTACTGGAGTTGAAACTTCATTTTTGTATGGAATGCTTAGAGAGATGGTCGCGTGAGAGATAATTAATTATTACTTCACCCGATTCTCATGAAATTAACATAGATGCTTACACCTATGGCCCTCAGGGACTTGGCAAAATTACGGCGTCCATTTTTATCTGGGGCGCCGGTAATTCATGATTCTAATTTTTCCATCGGCGCGGCTTCCTAAGCGGAACCGTGGGCATGATTTTATTTCTAATTAGGCAGGTGTCTTTCGCTAATATTAATAGCGTCGCGATTTTATTTGCACGAAGTTACGTCGGCGTTCTGTCGATGAGACTCTAGTGTTCATATCGCGATCCACATACGAAAGTTATATCCAGCAGTTTGGGCTGTATTTTAGTAAGGTACCTGTAAATGTTTTAGTTCATCATATCCCGGTCAAATCATTATTCGATTTGGCGTCGGTTATGGAACGCAAAATAGCAAAACTAGATTCTAAAATTAATTTGCGTATGTATTGTTTTTATTTGGATTCTGAATTCTTCTTGCTTCCTTAGCAAAGCCGCGATAACCGGCCATTCTAGATTATTACTTAATTATTGATTACATTGGCAAATCTGTCGATTAAACTGGTTTGGTTTCGAAGCTACTTTACATATCTCACCTCTCTCTTTCTTACTTTGTACTGCGACCTTTCTAGCGAAATGACCTTGGAATGCTAAGGGAAGTCATGGCCAAAATACCTGATCATGACACTATGTGAAACTAATGGACTCCTAATGGAGTATGTTTTAAAATATGTTTTTTTCTACGAAGACTGTCTGCTACTCAGTTGCTTAGCCACTATTTGGAAGAAAACTTAAGTACATTTTTTTCCAACATGGTTGAAATAATAAATTGACATCTTTCATTTTACATAATTATCTGTATACATTTTCAAATTCCATTTTTAAAAATTGTTTGTATACGACTATGTCTACCATTGACAAGATATTCATATTCAATAATTTATTTGATGTAATATTGATGACCAATGTGATGTGTAACCAAACCTGCCATGACTCTGATAGGACCCTTACTAGCGCGGGACAGATCATCGAGAGGGTTGACAGCTTCAGATACCTCGGCGTACATATCCCCGAAGACGGTAGTACAAAAAACGAGCTCGCCATTCGTTTAGGAATGGCTGGAGCCACATTCAACTCAATGCGGACTGTCTGGGACACACAGCTGTACTCGATTAAAACCAAATGCCACTTGTTCAACGCTTGCATTCTGCCGGTAATGCTTTACGGTTGCGAATCATGGCACCTGACGAAGACTCAGAAAAACCGTATACTGAGCTTCGAGAACAGATGCTTGCGTCGGATAATGGGGGTGAGGTGGTTTGATTTTGTGAGGAATTCAGAGATAAGGGAGCGTGCAAGACAGCGTCCCGTCACGTCAGTGGTTATGGAGAGACGTTGGAACTGGCTGGGTCACGTGCTGCGGATGCCTCCGGAAAGCCTCAATCCTGCCTGCCTCTTCTTTCGACCGGTGGGATTCCGGCGTCCTGGACGTCCGTCGGGTACTATCCATAGGATGTACTCGGCGGAACTGAGGGATGCTGGCATGTCATGGGAGGAAGCAAAGCTATTGGCGGGAGACAGGGAAACATGGAGGTGCCGCGTGGCGGCCATATGCTCCACATAGGGAGCGAACATGGCCAAAGAAGAAAGAAGAAGAATATTGATTTGGTAGTTGCTTGTTTGAGTAAATGATTTTAACACGTTGAAGAACAAAACGGTCAATTATTAGTGAAAAGGTTTTATATTTAGTAACATAAACATTTTTTTAGTAGTAATGTCAACTGATAGAAATTAATTAAAATATATATATTTATAAATTCTCAATATGAGTGAAGCCGGTCTGATCAGTAAATAAATTGCGGCATTAGTACAAAAAAAATGTGCAGTGTATATATAACTGCGATAATAAAATGAAAGCAAAAGATGAAGAATTTTTCAAAATATAGAAAAGTAATTTCTCGTTTTAATATTGTACACCTAAGGTTCAACTCTCCTTCTATAATATGGCTGGGGTATAAAGTTGAACATAGCCTTAGAGGCATTTAAACTTTTTACAGTGTCCGTGTACCATAAACTCGCCTAGAGAAAACTGCGATGGATTATCAAACCTACGCACCGATATTCTATCTACAGGGCATAAAGGGTTTTCAAACTGTTACCAATAATTTATTTTGATATAATAAAAATATTTCTGACATTAAAAATGTTCAATATTATACCAAAATAAACTTTCCTAACATGTAACAAGTAAAACTGCAGTTACATACATACTAATTTAATCCGATAATATTGTTTTCTCTTCAATTAACAAGAGGCTCGCCGACATTAGTAAAATTTAACAAGGGGGTCGCGTGATCCCCTCCAAGCTCTCTCCAGCCTACCCCCGTATGTATACCAACTGTAGGAAGACATTATAGAGACGTAACCCAGAGGTAACAAATTTTACAGAAGGCCATAAACAACCTTTCTTGATGATTTTGGGCCAATGTCAAAATTAAAAAAAATAAAACACTCATTTGTACTAATTTCATTTTAATTTTAAATAACCAGGATCGGCTTTGCTTATGACGAAAATTATCAACTGATACTTGTCATGACCAGTGTTCCCTCTAAGCTGTGCGCGTGTGCGCGCGCACACAGCTTGCTGAGTGCGCGCACATACATTACAACAGAGCGCACAAAAATTACATCAGCTATATACTCACCAGAATAGATTAATTGACATTAAATAGTGTTGTTAATTATTATCATTATTAAAAATCAATCTTTTCGCTTAGTAGGTCTAAATACCGTTATGTGGCGCACAAATCTTTTTATTTCTTGTCAAAGTTGCACAGCCAATAATTTTTGTGCACATAACCTTCCGAAAATTAGAGGGAACATTGGTCATGACCGAAACCGGTTCTTATCATTGAAAATAAAAGTGGAATTACTATAAATGGTATTTTATTTTTTGAATATAATGCCTTTCCACCAAATTAGTATTGGTTGTGAACAAACATCTCAATAGTGAAAAATAGTTATACTTTATTAAATTTGAATCGTTCAAAATTTGTAGATTTACCCTTTGTCACTTAAAGCAAGTGATTCGCGTTTCGACATTTACGAGCATTCAATTGCGCGGATAAACTTGAACTGACGGTAATTAATGTAGTAGTAGCTTTTTATCATATATATTTACCAATAATTACGAGAAAATATTAATACTGATATTTAAATATATTGATGACGACTTGAATTATTTAACTATTGATTTGATAATTATGACATTCAATCCTAATTAATGGCATGAACCATTACAAGCTCTATTGGTCTTTACACTTGATCATTATAGTCAACCATTATTAAAAAAACAGAAGTCATAATACTCTTCAAAATGTCTACTGATTTTAAAAAGGTGGATCAGATCTTCAGTTGAAATTCTAAAATAAACGGAAATATGTATTTTCAAGACTATTTTGTTGGACGATGTTGGCAGATAGGTGCAGTCGCTTTTAATAAATATCACATAGATATTTTTAATAACATTAGACGACTAGAAAACCGATAGGAGAAAATCAAAAGTAAAAAAATACTAAATATTTTTTGTTGAAGTAATAAGTGACGAATGGTAAATACAGATGGTAAGAACAGAGGTATGAATATATTTATGTGCTGATTTGATATTTCTGGAAAATATAAGATGTGTTACGTACTTGAGATCAATGCTTTGAGAACAACGCTAGCATTTGACGATTGTTCGGGATTGAGAGGCTTCGAAGGAAGATAAGGCTACGCGTGGGACGTTGCAAGGAAAGAGCATTGTTCTCGGTACATCCTGCGATGCAACAAACAATGGAAGCACGACGCGTGCGCACAACGCAGCACGCGTATAAAAACATTTACGTCTATGACAAGAGTTATTAAATTTGATACGACGCTTTGCAAAAACTGCAATATTTATTATATTCACTAAATTTTGAGTTTTTTTAAAACAGTTTGTTAAACAAGATGACATACTGTTAATATTAATAAAATGATACTGTTGATAAATATTATAAAATAAAATAATTATAATTAAATAAAATAATATAATTATAATTAGATAAAATAATATAATTATAATTAGATAAATATTATAATTAATTTATATTTTATTTTAGAGTTATATTTTAAATTTATGTTTTTTACCAGTATTAGTTTATGTTTTTTACCAGTAGTCGTTTGTTCAAAAAAAAAAACAAAATTAGCATAAAAAAGAATATAAACTACTTAATAATTTGTTTTAATTGAATGCCCAAACTTAGAAAAAACAGAAAGTTATCACAAATACTGCTGTAACGTAATATAAAACAGTTTCTTCTGAGGTATAATGAAATTGGTTGGACCCTTCTTGCAGAATAAGTATTTTGTTTTTACCCTTTAATACAATGCAATTCTATCAATCAACTTCACGAAGGTAATATTTTGTGTTGCTGTATTTTTATGTAATAATATTTTTTTTTCAATTTTATTTTAACAAACTCCAATGAGCCAAATGTATCGGAAAATCACACGAGTGATGCGAATATTATAAATCACTTAAGATCGACTCAAAGATTAAAATTCTAAAACACCCATGTCCATAATACCAAATCAAAATTTACATTGACTTTACTGGGGCTTGATGTTAGAGCAAAACTCTTATATATATTTATAATTACATACTTTGTTTTTTAAAATACCCTTTGAAAATGTGTAGCAAAAAGTGTTGTTATTATAGCTAAGCTGAAAAGTCATTAAAAACAATAATTTTTATTCAACAATAATTTTATTTCAAGCTTTTTATGGACACGATTTTTATTCTGTAATAAAATCAGCTCAATAAGTCAATTGATACAAATGGTTTGATTCAAGTACACAGTGTGTTTTTACAAATGCCACTTAGTTAAAATAAAGAAGGAGGTACAGTGATTATGATGTTAATAAAAATTCGTTGTTTATTATTTGCTGATCCTTTTTTTTAAACTGGTTAGTGATAATTGATTAACTGCTCTCTCTACTCTAGGAGCTAAAAATAAATTGAATACTCATAGAAACTTATGCCTTCGTATTCCAATTTAAAAGTCGATTGAATGTTCAGTTCACGAATGTATTTCGGGGACTCAAACCATTGATAGTAAATCAGAGTTAAATAAAAACATAAATTTTGTTACCAGACTATCATATTACTAGACGTATAGCGTATTTGTTACACGTACCATTCAGATTTTGTTTCTATCCATCCGGATTTTTCTTTTCAGTATCTTCAAGCATTTAAGTGCACGGATTAACTTAAACTGACGATTGGTTAACACAATTATTTACGTGTTCATCAGTGCACTTGAATACCTGAAAATAACGAAATGAAAAATTCGAGTCGTTAGTGTCAGAACTTGTGGAAGTGTACACAATTTGGGATTTAAATTAAATATTGAAATTTAACCTAGCATATTCAGTTAAAAAATTTAATTTAACAAGAACGGCATAATTACTACAATAGAAATAATTGTTGCTTAGTAATCGTTTTTAATCATCGTGTTCAAGGAGTAAATACAATTTTAATACATTCTAAGGCTTCAATTTCCGTTTAGATCCTTTAGTTTAAGCAGCACCTTGTAACTTCTCGTTAGTTTATTTCACATAGTTTCACAGACGAATTTAATATGCAGCCAATTTCCTCAATCTCCTATCGTCTCATCCATCCGGCCTTCCACCAGGTCCTCTCATAAATATTGTTCGGCGCGCCCATCCGTTTAAAGTGGCTTGCATAGATGGTTATTCGTGCCCTTAGGCCAAGGGCGTACGTGCGATTTTATCACAGTAGGGAAATAAGATACTAAAATTAAAGACGTAATTAATTATTGTGAAAATATATGAATGTAACAAATAAACCGCGTACATTTGCAAAATGAAATAGGGAGCATTTTGACTCACAGCAGAGAATGTAAACATACATTGTTTTTATGCAAGTGATTATTAATCAACCTATCCGACTCTTTTTCGAAGAAATCAAGAATATAAAGAAATAGGAATAGTAGTTAGCTAATCGCTCCTTCTCTTCTTGAGGCTCTTATAGGATTGTGTGGAAGAGAAGGTATGTAAGAATCACAGAAAACAAAGATGTATTCTAGTAGTGTTTTATGTATTACTTACAACTTAGAATTTTAATGTTAATGAAGGAGAGATGATTTATTTTATAATTTTAATTGCGACGAGAATAGTTAACATTGCAATATAATTAAAGGTACCTACTAAAGATAAAAGTAAAGTTTTTAAGACCTTATTAAAAGGAAGCAAAATAAAATCAAAATTATTTCGCGTCTCGTAAATGACTTCACTAATGATTATTCAGCTTACATTTATGGTTAACCAAAATTGTGCTGGAACGTTCAATTTAAAAAATAAAACGAACTTTGTACTTATTCAACATAATTTATTAAGGTCAGGACCGGTATAGTATCTTGGTTAATTTTGTAATAACATAACTAAATATAGATATATTTTATTAATTCCCAATGCTTGCTGTGAGCGAAACCAGTTCTGATCTCAATACGTAATGTTGAATTAGAACAGAAAGTGTTTTATTTTCGCCTTATCATTAGGAATTGATATTGAACACTTTAAAAGGTTAGACATTTATATGCTTTTTTTAAATACAGATAGTATCGCAGGATTGTACATTACAAAAAATGCGTAAAATATTTTTTTAAAGGAAAGCTAGCCAGTAGAAATCTGAAAAATCATCATAGCAATAAATTCAAATTGATTTTGATTTTGCGGTGAGTGATTTTTTTTAAATATATAAAAAAAAATCTACAGATTTTCGCTAAGCTCATTCTTTTAGACCAGTTGACCTTTGGATATACGCTACTGCCCGTCGTGCCCTTAGACGTGCACATCGGGCAAAACAAATAGCCCGACGAGGCTTTTTCGTGCGTGAGTCGTGACTGCTAGTCTCCCACGACGACGCGCTTAAGCCTTTAGAACCCTCCCCACCCCCTGCCAACCGCACGCCACTCGGTCTAATGTCGGGGTATTCCTATTATTCAGGGGTCGACAATTTCATTTAAAGTATACGTGGTTATTATCAATTGAGAGTTAAGTGTCTTTTTCTCCTTTCGAGACTTTTATGCTATAGGTGGGATTTAAATACGAACGCTTGACTTTTAAATTGAAATTCAGTTTGTAATTCTTGTACATGATTTTTTTTATTTTAGCGAATTTTCTATGGTTTTGGAGCTTAGAGATAAGATAGTTGATTAAGGGAAAACCAAAACAAAATGTTTATACGAAATAATGGCATAGTTCAAATTGAAGTGTTATTGTCGTCTGCTGTGGCCCAGTTGGTTAGAGCTTGCTCTACCAATCACGCAGGTCTGGGTTCGATTCCTGGTAAGATCACAGTGAATTTGAGAACTATTCAATTCAAAGTTGGGATCGAAGACTGAGCGTTTGTGATGTCAATTGACATCATTTCTTCTCTCCCCATCTTGCTGGTCCTTTAATAACTGGCTGTAGAAATAGCGATTAGTCAACCACTAGTCCTGTTATAGCCTTATTCTTCTTTCCCTACTTTGAAAAAAAGTGAGGTTGAGCAACTGAGTAACAAACAGTTCTCGTAGAAAAATATTCTGTTGAGATACCTTCATTAGAAGGCCATATACTTCAAATTGGGATCGGACGTTGATAAAAAAAGTGATAAGGCTAGATAAAAAATATAGGATGGCATTAGAGATTTTAAAATGATCTAATTGTCATATATAAAAAGATTATTTGGATTCTGTGTAGATTTGCTTGGTAAATCTACATTATTACAAGGACTTTTTTGAAAACAAACTCTTGTATATAATGGAAATTGACAATATATTAAATATAGACATCAAATTTATATAAGCCCATTTAAAATCAAAATAAAATGCCATTTTTTACGAAAAGACAAAACTGTGATTTAAAAATCTATGTGGACTAGACGGTAGCTTTGTGGAAGTTCGACACTGGGTGAATAAAGGGTTTCTTAAACAAAGCTTACAGGTAAAAAATACTTCATTGTGATATTAGTAATATAAAAAAATAGTTATCAAAAAATTTGTCGGTGTTGTTTTTTCCGTTTTTTTCCGGATTGAAATATCAATATTCTAATTGATGTAATATTTTTTTAACGTCTTTAATATAAAATTATTTAAATTTAAATCTTTCCAATAAAATCAAATATAATGTTCTATATATGTACGTGCTCCAAACGTTGCTAATGTATGTTGCACAAGTAAAGTTAAGACTAGCAACAAATAATCGAACTAGATACGCTGGCTTAAAACAAGCGACGTGACTGTTCGTGTACCTGGCTGCTAGTACGCTGTTTCACCCCGAAGAATTAAAGTGCAACTATGTTGAAAGGCAGCATTATTAAAATCATCGCCGATTCAGGATGATTCTCGAGGGAACTTTAGTTGTACATCAGCATAACGGCGTATTTTCTAATCAAATATTCATATTTGATACTCGAGGAGATATGCGGCTTTACAAATAATCATATATTAGACAAAAAATGATAAAAGAATTCCATACACATCGCTACATCAATGTAACAGTAAGACAATCTGCTAATCTTAATTTTGGGATAATGGAAGTTTGGTGTTTCGCATAATCATTATAATATATGTAGGTACACGGTTGATAGTTGGTGGTACGTGAAAAAAACCAGTTATATCGGAATGTTTGATGCAGTAAGGTTTGATTTATAAATATAAAGAAAAATATATAATTAATAAACATTGAACTTTATATGAAACTTATATAATTGAACTGGTTGAGAAAACTTTCTCCTCATATATTTTTATAAAACAACAATAAAGAAATATATTGAATGTAGCTCCATACATAAGGGTATACATGTAGACATGTTCCTGGAAACAAACAAGGATTTCATTTAATTTATTATGTTATTATTAAGAAATGAAAATATATAATAAGTAATTTGTGTTTTTTTTTTAATTTTTTTATTAAAACCATTTATCAGTCATATAAATATAACGAAATAGTAGATAAATTTATAAATTTTTGAGCATATTACGATTGTGTCTCCGAAAAATAACTTTTTCCACAAAATGGATCCATTGCATCTACCATGTCTTCACATTTCTTGCCATACAAATTCTATATAATTACACTTGAAATAACAAATTTCATGAAATACAATAATTTTTATATGGTGGTGCAATTAAGCGTAATGGACTACCAAGTGGTACGCGAGTCAAAAAGGATGAGAAACCCTGATCTAATACATTTTTTTTTGCATACAGTTATAGAAGAGTATTGTTAATTTCTATCTGGCATATTCGTATATATGTTGTACTACACGGAGACAAAGAAACGATATTGTATCAATCAAATTGAAAACAATACACTTGTGTATAAATATTAATGTTTTCCTTACTATTGAATAAATATGGGTATCATCGAAGGCAGTCATACTCAACCTGCAGCCCATTTAGGTTGTGGCCCATATAGTTTACAAATTTTAGAATGGATTTATTACTGTACTGAATTATCAAATAATTAGAAATTTTCAAAAACTGTAATGATTAAATCTTTTGAAACAATCTACCCTCCTTCGTGTAGTTCCATATTCATCACAAAAATAAATTGTTTATAACTAACAGACAAGGAAACAAAGCATATCTAAACTCTTCAAAGTGTGAAAGCAAAGAAATTCGTGTTTATAATTAAAATCATTTTTCATACAATAAACAATAAGTATTGAAATTAATATTAAGTGTATTTTGATTAGTGATTGAATCCGTTTACCATCTAATTTTATTTATGTTGGAATGATTATCAAAAAGATTGATAACTGTTCTAAGTGTTATAATTTCAAGCGTGATTGATAATACTTTTTTTAAATCCATGTCCGCTCCCAATATAGAGCATATGGTCTCCTAATAGAGGTATCTCAACAGAAGTTTTTCTACGAGAACTGTTAACTACTAAGTCACTCAACCTTTCTTTTCCAAAAAGAGTAGTAAGGATAGAAGGATAAGGTTAGGACAGGACTAGTCGTTAACTAATCGCTCTCGCTTTGCCTAGTTATTGACGAATTGGAAAGGGTGGGAGGGAGTTTTTAGACATCACAAACACCCATACCTTCGAACAGAAATAGATGAATCTATCGAAAAATGATGTTCGTACTGGGACTCGAACCCGTGAGATCCGACACGGAACACTAACCGTTTTACCATAGGACCCGATATTGACATAATATTGATTGAATATTTATTACAATGACGTAGTCGTCACTCGGATTTGAAATACTTAAAAAACTTTTATATATCTGTCGGCTTAAATATGCTTTAGAGACAATTGAGTACCCACAAGGTTCGGTTTTGAATCACTGTTGTAGAGCAAGATTTCTCAACGGTTGAGAAATCTTGCTCTACAACAACAGAGTATTCCAAGGGGACCAAAGAGAATTATTTTTGTTTAGGGGAGCCACAGCACAGCTTAGAGAGCCACAGGAAAATTTTCCGAAATTTCTGTGATTTTGGATTTGAAATAGCTAAAAAAGAAGGTCCCACGCTATTTATTTGGGCAAATCTGTAAATTCCTGAAATTCCGGATTTGAAAACTTTTGGAAGAGCTAAAAACAAGGTCATACGCCGGTAAACTTGGGAAATCCGCAAATTCCTGGGTTTTTGAAATTCGAATTTTTATAGGAAGACAAAACATAAAAATAAAAACACTCAAAAGGGGCCACGGTCCCAAAAAGATTGAGAAACTCAAAATCTCGAATTTTGAAATACATTATCAGAAAAATATTTTTCAAATATCGATAACTGAAAAAAGTATGAAAATAACGGCGACTACAAGAATCCCTTGTGTTATTTGTATACATTGTTGGTTAGAATAACTATTGAGTGATACGTTCAAAGGGAATAAGTGCTAGTTAGTAGACATATTCACACATCGTTTATTAGCGCGCTGAGGTAATCCCCTTATCTGAACACTGCATCATGCAAGTTGCTTGTTACCGTAGCTAATGTACTAACTGGCTAATACGTGTGTATGTTACCTTCTCTGCGGTTTCCTTTAAACAATCGACTAAGTTGCTTTTCACCTCGAATATATATGATCGAAATCACAGGGTTAAGAAACCGAAGCTAATTAATTAGATCTTGGATACACAGTCAGCGATGGGCTGCCAATACGTTAACAAGGGGCTCGCTTAATCTAAAATTAATTCTCGGTACTCTGGGGGAGGCTTGATTTATTTTATCACTTCTTTGCAATTATATGCAATAATTAAATAAGCAATCAATTGTAACTCAATACACTTATAATATGTAAAAATGTGCAATTTACCTTATACTATGTACGTATTTACTACTGTTTATATTGAAGCTTTATTAGATAATATTGTTAGTTAAAAATTGCAGTTATATACTCAATAGATCTGAGAATATTGTTTTCACGTAAATTAACAAAGGGCTCGCATACCTTAGTAAAATTTAACAAGGGGCTCGCGCGAGACCTTCCGAGCCCCCTCCAGCCCACCCCTGTATACACTCTGTAAACATCCATTGTCAGTTTTAGTTGATGGTTTTTATTATATTATAGTGATAAAAAGATTTTATATTTATAGTACAGATAGATGACTGAGGAGATCTTAACCAATATATCAGTGATATTTATTAGTAACGGCGCGAATCATTATTTTCATTAGAAGCAATACGAAAAAAAAAAATTGCAGCGAGGTTTGCCGTGCTGTCTTCAATCACTTTCAAGAAGTGTGAAACGATCATGGCCGAATCGAAATGGTTATAACGAGCGAAAAATAGTCTGATACACTAATTTGTAAAATCAGCACCAACAATTTGTTTTTTTTTTTTTTTTCAAAAATAGCCTTTTTTATCCATTTCTGCTCTCAATGTAAAGTATATGCAGTGGTTTAGTGGTAAATAAATAGGTACCTGGTCGGTCATAGAATTTTTTTAAATATCCGTCCAAAACCACAAATTTTAACAATGAAATCAATAAAAAAACGCTTTTTTTAAACTACTCACATTTATTTATTTTTGTTCTTGTAAAATCCGTCGGGTAGATTTATTTTGATATAATGCTTTTAAAATTAATTAACAGTTTTTTGAATATATGTATGTACTTGAAAATCAACAGTTAAACAAAACAATTAAAGTTAAAAGTCAAGAAGGTGGCAGGGATTTTTTTATACGTCACAAACACCCATGCCTACAAACATAAATCGTTCGAAAAAATGCTGTTTGTACTGCTGAAAAATGCTGTTTAAAAAGGAAAAACAGGTGTCACAAGGTGTAGCACATCAAGTTATAAAATTTATTTCTATATTAGTAAAACCTCAGTCATAATTAATAGTGGAAATTTGTATAGTATAAAGTTGTCAGTTTTGTGTATTTTTTTACTATTCTATCTGTGATACTGGTAATCAGTAGCGTAGCAAGGTGGGTGCGGTAGGGGCTGACCGCCCCAGGTGGCACATTTTTGGGGGCGGCATTTTCAAAAATAAATAAATATTTTGCGAGAAATTATATTTATACATACAAAATTTAAGCTACCTGTTTTAAAAAATCTACATTCATAGTTTATAAATAGTTTAAGTGATTTGAAAACAAAATTAGAGGACGTACTGGAGGCGGCAAATTCAAGAATCGCCCCGGGCGGCAGGACCCCTTCCTACTCCACTGCTGGTAAGCAATGTTAAAAAAGTAATTAAATACTAATGTTAATTCAAGAACATCGGATTGGAGTCTCTCCCACTGTCCCACGTCGTTGCCCATGTTAAAAGATGCAAGCGAAACGAGGGTCGAGTGCGGATAAATAGGTAAGTAAATAAAGCTCGGAAGGTATTCCGAATCGGCACGCAGTCCACAAATCGTGCAGGACTATTCGTGCGCTAAAAATGTGCGCAAAAAGCGACTACCAAAAGACACACGTGAGTGCATGACCGTTTTCAAAACGAACCCATTTCCATCTTCATACATTTTTCATTAATTTAATTATTATACTGTTTCATGTTTCTAGATATACATACAAACGAAAACTTTTGCAATATCAGTAAAAAATGCATTAAGAGATTCAAACCATCTCGGAAAACTACTCGGTCTCGGAAATAACTTTGCAAATAATAATTTCATACATTTTGAATATTGAGGACCAAACTTCCAAAAAGTAATTTGTCACACAAATACAGAGCTTGGGAAATAATGATATGAGTGTGAGAGAAATCAAGGTTTGCTTGAATGTGTCAAATTTATGATTAAATTTGTATATGAAAAAACCTTATTGTGATTTCCATTCATATATTTCATTATGGACTATCAGAACTAATACAAAACGGTAATTTTAAAAATTTGTGAGAAATCACTTTTGAACGTTTGCTCCTAATAAATTATGCAACCTAAAATGTTGTTCTGAAAAAAAACGAATACTAATTCATAATATAAAAAACCTTCACCATTTTGTCTATTGTCTTTCAGCTGCTTATTATATGAAGCATTAACAACGTAATTATTACGAAGGTTTAAAATCGAACAACGTTATCTAGAAAAAAAATATGTTTTTTGTTTTATTTTTAATATGTTGAATTTCCGTGCTTATGGAATTATGAACATAATGTATATAATATTTTCTTTGATGGATGAACATTGCAACAGGAGCATCCGTTGTTCATTCGTTATTCATAAAATGGACAACAGTATTTTTTAAACTAAGCTACATACGGACTTCAGTGTTTCATTTGTTTGTTTAATAAAATAAAATAAATATTACTATATATTAACTACATGCAGCAAAAGCGGACTTCCTTGGCTTATCTTCAGTACAAATATAAATATAATATTTAAAAGTTTAACATAGCTTTTGCTGCAGTTCTTTCGTATATGGGCGCATCGGCCAACATAGGGTTATTGGATATTACTGTAACATCCTATAGTGATAAGGGTATCCTTAATTCTTTTTTAAGCTCGCCTTCCCAAAATATGATTCTCAGGATAATTCATATCACCTAAGAAGCTGAGAAAGATCAACACGGTGCAGCTCTACAATGAGTCATGTTGTGAGGGGAATATTTATAACGTTTCGGATGGCGGCTGTGACATCATTAACTGCGTAAATTTAAGTGGAAGTTGGAATAAATAAGTATTTTAAATAATCTTTTATTATAGACTTATTTAAGAATTTAATAGGAACAATTATAACATAACCTATTATTAATGAGTTGATTTGTTTTTAAGCCTTTGAATTGATATTTAATGATAGCAAGTGCTTGAATTATTAATAAAATGACAAATATTTAAAAGGGGTACAACAATGGAGAATTTGGTAGATAATATTGCTCGTTTAAAATTGTATAAAACCCTAGATTTATTTTAAATATTCCTATGTTATTATCTGGTCATTAATATTTTCGAAAATCCCCATAATTATAACAAACCCACTTAATCCATTGAAAATTGTATACATTCAATTTTCGCTAATTTACATTTTAATAACCTTTTAACTTAGTGATCTACTTATATTTTTGTTTATAAACGATACAAACTGTTTACTACGCGTCAGTTCAGGTACATCCGTGCACTTGGAATGCCTGAAGATGCCGAAAGGCGAAACCCGGGTCGTTAGCGAAAAAACTCATGGAAAAGTACAAAATTCAAACAATTCAAAAAACAATACCGTTTCTTGTGTCAATATATTTTTTTAAAGTTCCATAACTTTTCAATATTAAATTTTTACTAGCTGTAAGCCCGTTGCCCAGCAACGTGAGATTTTTGTTGCATAGTATTTAATTTAATGTTATTTTATTTTATGGTATTTAATTTAATTTAATTTAATTTAATTTAATTTAATTTTATTATATTTAATTTAATTTAATTTAATTTAATTTTATTTTATTTTATTTTATTTTATTTTATTTTATTTTATTTTATTTTATTTTATTTTATTTTATTTTATTTTATTTTATTTTATTTTATTTTATTTTATTCTATGTTATTTTATTTTATTTTATTTTATTTTATTTTATTTTATTTTATTTTATTTTATTTTATTTTATTTTATTTTAATTTATTTTATTTTTATAGTTAGCAGAAATTTCGTAAATTATTTAATATTTGGAATAATGTTTAAGTTTGCTAACAACAATTTTTCGTAGTAGCAGAAACTTCGGAAATTACTTAATTTTTAGAATAATGTTCAAGTTTGCTGACAACTATTTTTCGTAGTAGCAGAAATTTCGTAAATTATTGATTTTTTGGAATAAAGTTTAAGTTTGCTAACAACCATTTTTCGTAGTAGCAGAAATTTCGTAAATTATTGAATTTTTGGAATAATGTTCAAGTTTGCTAACAACCATTTTTCGTAGGAGCAGAAATTTCGTAAATTATGTAATATTTGGAATAATGTTCAAGTTTGCTAACAACCATTTTTCGTAGTAGCATAAATTTCGTAAAATATTTAATTTTTCGAATAATTTTCAAGTTTGCTAACAACCATATTTCGTAGGAGCAGAAACTTCGTGAATTATTGAATTTTTGGAATAAAAAAAAAGTTTGCTAACAACCATTTTTCGTAGTAGCCGAAATTTCGTAAATTATTGATTTTTTGGAATAAAGTTTAAGTTTGATAACAACCATTTTTCGTAGTAGCAGAAATTTCGTAAATTATTGAATTTTTGGAATAATGTTCAAGTTTGCTAACAACCATTTTTCGTAGGAGCAGAAATTTCGTAAATTATGTAATATTTGGAATAATGTTCAAGTTTGCTAACAACCATTTTTCGTAGTAGCATAAATTTCGTAAAATATTCAATTTTTGGAATAAAGTTTAAGTTTGCTAACAACCATTTTTCGTAGTAGCAGAAATTTCGTAAATTATTGAATTTTTGGAATAATGTTCAAGTTTGCTAACAACCATTTTTCGTAGGAGTAGAAATTTCATAAATTATTTAATATTTGGAATAATGTTCAAGTTTGCTAACAACCATTTTTCATAGGAGCAGAAATTTCGTAAATTATTGAATTTTTGGAATAATGTTCAAGTTTGCTAACAACCATTTTTCGTAGTAGCATAAATTTCGTAAATTATTTAATATGTGGAATAATGTTTAAGTTTGCTAACAACCATTTTTCGTAGTAGCCGAAATTTCGTAAATTATTGAATTTTTGGAATAAAGTTTAAGTTTGCTAACAACCATTTTTCGTAGTAGCAGAAATTTCGTAAATTATTGAATTTTTGGAATAATGTTCAAGTTTGCTAACAACCATTTTTCGTAGTAGCAGGAATTTCGTAAATTATTGAATTTTTGGAATAATGTTCAAGTTTGCTAACAACCATTTTTCGTAGGAGCAGAAATTTCATAAAATATTTAATTTTTGGAATAATTTTTAAGTTTGCTAACAACCATTTTTCGTAGTAGCATAAATTTCGTAAAATATTCAATTTTTGGAATAAAGTTTAAGTTTACTAACAACCATTTTTCATAGTAGCCGAAATTTCGTAAATTATTGAATTTTTGGAATAAAGTTTAAGTTTGCTAACAACCATTTTTCGTAGGAGCAGAAATTTCGTAAATTATTGAATTTTTGGAATAATGTTCAAGTTTGCTAACAACCATTTTTCGTAGTAGCATAAATTTCGTAAATTATTTAATATGTGGAATAATGTTTAAGTTTGCTAACAACCATTTTTCGTAGTAGCATAAATTTCGTAAAATATTCAATTTTTGGAATAAAGTTTAAGTTTGCTAACAACCATTTTTCGTAGTAGCAGAAATTTCGTAAATTATTGAATTTTTGGAATAATGTTCAAGTTTGCTAACAACCATTTTTCGTAGGAGCAGAAATTTCGTAAATTATTGAATTTTTGGAATAATGTCCAAGTTTGCTAACAACCATTTTTCGTAGGAGCAGAAATTTCGTAAATTATTGAATTTTTGGAATAATGTCCAAGTTTGCTAACAACCATTTTTCGTAGGAGCAGAAATTTCGTAAATTATTGAATTTTTGGAATAATGTCCAAGTTTGCTAACAACCATTTTTCGTAGTAGCAGAAATTTCGTAAATTATTTAATTTTTGGAATAATGTTGAAGTTTGCTAACAACCATTTTTCGTAGTAGCAGAAATTTCGTAAATTATTGAATTATTGGAATAATGTTCAAGTTTGCTAACAACCATTTTTCGGATTTTAAATTATTTAACAATTATTTCCAATAAAAATCAAAAGATCAAATCCAATTTTTCAATAAAAAATCAGTTGCACATTTTGTCCAAGTGTATGAAAAAAGCAAAATATTATTCTATGATATATCCATATCATAATTTGAATATTCTTAATGTATTAAAGAATTCTAACAGATTTTCAAGGTCAGACGTGAAAAGATTCATCATTATGATTCAATTGATCAAATCCGCTCCAAAAAATATTAGTCTCACATCGACTCACACGATCAAACGATTCATTTCGATAGCCCTATAATCATAGTTTGCAATAGTCGAATTAAAGTCTTTGATTATTCGAATATTATGATGTATGGTGATACAATACTTTAGCTCTACACCAAGAAATATCAAATTTTCAAACGTGGCGATATCAGAACATTCACGCCCGGTTTAAAATAAGCCGCTCCCATTGGATAGAACAACATTTCAAAAATGTGCTGTTCAGAATAAATCGAAATCATTGGTCTGTACCTTACTGCGGACGTCCTTACAGACGGACCTTATCGGCTATTAATGTTAAGATTAGTTTGCGGTACGAATCTCCAAGAAATTTATTATTCTGGTTGGCTCCTCGCCCTCTGATAATTTCTCAGGATTCGGCCGACTACTTGAGATTGGACAGCTTGACATAAATTATAGCTGGTTAAACATTATTAAAAAATATATTCTTATATTTCAAATGATAATTTTTAAAATATTGGTGTACTAAATTGATACTATATATAATCAAATAAAAATCATATGCTATAGCCGTTTTATTCTTTATGGAATTAATTATACATATTTTCTATAGTTACTTATTATACATAAAAACTATTACAATAAAAAAAATGCAAATGGGATGGATGTATCTATTGGAATAAATTTTATTTTAATAAAAAATATAAAATAACAAAGATTATTCCACGTATTGTGCTACAAACTGTGAAACGTGTTTCGCCTCTTTCAGAGGCATCCTCAGACAATCTTACTTTCACAAATGCTTGTTAAAGTACGAATGATTTTAATTTTACTATTCTGATTTATTATAAAAATAAAAAACGGGAGGCAAGGAGGGGATGATAGAAAAACAAATGTATATGTAAATTTTATTTAAATAGTTTATCAAATGTATAGTAATTAAGAATACAAGCTTATACCAATGAGCCAAATATTTCTAAAAAAAGAGATCATACGAGATCAACTCCAGGATAATTGACGACACACCAATTATTTCTATCTTAAATTGAAGTTGAAAGAAAATGACATTGATCTTACCGGGATTCGAAAATAGACACGCCTTATCGGTAGGGCCAAACTTTTACCTTACAGACCACTAATTTTACTATATTTATCTACATAGAAAATAAACAAACTACGAGTTGTTACTATGTCAAGTTTATAACCACTAACGTTGAATCGCTTCAAAAATTTTCTCCAACAATACCTTTGGTTTTAAATCACTGCAAATAGCCGCCTATATCATAGCCGGTACGGAGCGTGAATATTATTTGCTCTGCGAGCAATTTATTTAGTGCTATGATCACTTAGAGGTCCGCACAATAGAAGCAGCAGTTTGATTACAAAGCTATACATGCCACAATATTGAAAAGGATCAAGAATTTTGCACCACAATGATAAAGCCTTGAGTTCTAGAGTGAGTTATCGGCAAAAAACTCTTTATCTTCTTAAACTGTGTGACACTAACTTTTATTTAAAAGAAAAAACAAGATCACCATAGCGTTGAATGATTAGCTATCGTAAAATCAGTTGATAAGATCATATGAGCATATATGTTATATTTTTTGCATTGATCTCGTAGTTGAAATAATATTTTTATTTTACGTCAAAATTATCAAATAATAGGTGAAAGTAACGAGTTATTTAGATTCACAATGCCATGGTCAGAACCAGAAGAACTATATTACTATAGTTTTGACGAAAACCTTGAGTCGAAAAAGCTATGAACTAACTAATACAATTCTTACGGAATGGAGAAGGAATATATAAAATATTTTGTTCACAGTTGAATTTGTACGCAATTATTTCGAGTGTACATTTTGTGAATATATTGCTGGTCATGCTATAACCGATTTTTTTACGATTTGATTGCGGTGGTTCCAACTTTTAATGATAGAATGAGTACTTTATTACATTAATTTCTCAATCAATTTATGTATATATTTGGGTTTCAAGGCATGAACTTATGTAATGTTTATGTCCATTACTACCAGAAGCGGATTAAGCATATGGGAGGCCCCAGGCGCAATTAAATTTGTAGGCCCCGTTTTTCGGATAACATAAGAACGTCAGAAAATTTCATAAAAAATAATAAAAAAAATAAAAATAAGAACATGGGTTATATAATATAAGCCATATTTGAAGCTCCTAAGATTCCGAGGCCCCAAGCACACGCCTTATTCTCTTATATGGTAATCCGCCACTGACTACTAACCATTCAATCCTAATGACGGTGCGCAGAGAAAGCGATTAGTTAACTGCTAGTATTTTCCTACCCCAATCCTTCATAATTATTGAAGTGTTAAGTACTCCATTTTATAAGCATTTGGAGCAGGTATGGTTAAATGAAAAAGAGAATAATAAAAAAAACATTGATTGCAACTTTTTGATAATAGTATATATCTACTGAAAGATGAATAAAAAAAATTGTCCATTTTCATAGGTTTATGGCTTCCTAGAAGAAGTTTGATTAAGCGTCTGAACATTGCAGTCACGAGCACCAAAGTGAGGCGATCATCAGGGTGGAGTGGCAAGGCACGCTAACATAAAGACATTTGTTTCATTTTGTCTCACCACACCCTTATTGGTGACACAAGTTAAAAAAAGAAAAAAAAAACATTTGATTCATATTGAAGAGAAAATGTCCTTTTGAAACGTAGAGCAAACAGACTCTATATAAAGAACTTCGATCAGAAGATATTTTTATAAATTAATACCTTTAATGATCTTTCTTCCATAAAATATATAATTAAATTTGATTACTTGATAATTCCACAGATTGAAGTATGAAGTCGCTATCGTAAGACTTACTATCAATAAGTTATTTATTATTTAAGTAAACATTAATTCTGACTCTTAAGTTAATTAATTTGATAAAATTGGTTGTGTAACAAAGTATAACATGTATTTTGCTTAGTAACATGTCCAGTAGAATAACTAAGTCATACATCTTATTTTATATTGATAATAAATTTCCTCTAAGAAAACACTGAACCATTAAAACATCTTAACGTTAATTTTATTTCAATAATTAGTGTATTTTATAGTACCCACCTATATTCAACCAGGCTACAAAGAATAATGTGAAAATTTTATGACAATATTAATTTAAATTTCATCATGTTTTGTGTATAATTTGTTTGTTTCTATTAATTCCTTAAAAATGGTAGACTGTGGGCTCCATCTTAATTTCCAATACTAGTTGTACTGAACAATAAGAAGAAGAGAGTTATCGTAGTAAATATATATTTAGTTGTTTGTGGTATATCATAGATATTGAACTCCGTCCTAGGGTTTGTTCACTGCTCGCCTGGGCTTCAAACCTGGTTCAAAACATAATTGATAGCTTCGCATTAAACATTAAAGCCACGATCCGATTAGATCAATGCGCAACAAACAACGGCGCATCCAAAACATTATCTTCGAACGATTTTTGTATGTCGTGAAAGTGGAGTTGCTCCTTATAAGTAGGCTTTACGTAACGCAATTAGTAAATTGTTAAGGAAACATGAATCAACGATTGTCAGAGCTACCCTTACTCATATATATACACATTTATTGTTTTTGATTTGAACCCTTTGTTGATTTTACAGGTCAGAATAGCATTAATCGAGAAATTAATATATGTAAACCACATTTTCAATGCGTATTTAAGAATAACAATTTTCGGAATGCGAGGTAACACAGAAATTTTATCACAATGCTGGCATAAAATAATACACTAATTGTGTTTTACGTCTGGAAAAGTAAGCGAAGAGACGATTGGATTTATTTTTAATTAAATTTTTACGTCGTAACTTTACAGAGTCAACAGTAATTTTAACGAGACCTATTTACAAACTATCATTATATTATTAAAAATCACTGAGAAATTAAAAGATGATATGGGTTGAAAACGGTATATCTAAATAGTGACTTTGTTTTTCATATTAAAGTTATAATGGAACTTTTATCTTTCATGTCACCAGTTATAATGTTAATAAAAACAATAATCCTTTGTACTTCATTCCACTTTATTTAATGTGTCAGGACCGGTTTCGCTCATTGCGAGCATTGTCAACTGTTGTTGCGAGAAGTGTCAATTCAGTTGACAATGCTCGCAATGAGCGAAACCGGTCCTGACATATTAAATAAAGTGGAATGAAGTACAAAGGATTATTGTTTTTATTAATATAATGCCTTTCCACCAAGTATTGACAGTGAACACCCTAAAAGTTATAATGTCGTAAAAAAGCTATACTGAAACATTTTTCGACTGGTTCACGTTCTGGTTTTGATACGCTACGTGGGCCGCAATATATTTATGGTAATGCCTTGATATACCACATACTATACAAACATGATATTATGATTTTAAAATTAAATTAAAAAATGATTTCCTGTTTTGCATATATATTTGTAATGTATATCAATTAACATACACAGCTATTAAGTTATAAACGAAAGCGCTGCAAACGAACGAAAACAACAAAATAAGAACAGAAAAATACAAATATAATTTTAAAAGTCATACGTGAAGCTTTAAAAACAATATAAGAAGTTTGAAAAGGCATTAGGTAACTTTGACTTTTTGGGCCGCGCATAAAAGCTGCAGGTTGATTGGGTATGGTCGAAAATGCTATGAACCGAACAAATGATGGATAATATCCATAAAAATATACACGATTTTGTGTACAAACAAAACGATTTTATCTAATGATCGACACCAGTTTCCAAGTTGAAAATGATCGCAATAATTAAAACCATTCCTGATCATAATCATTGAATTTTGTTCATAATTTGTTTTTTTTTTAATATTGTACAATACATAATGCCTTTAAAAAAAAGTCACTTAATGATTTAGCCAAGATAAAGTGAATATACAAAGCAGAAAGCTTCATACTACAGTGCTATTTTTCGATATAAGGATAATAATAACTTTGACCGGTAGTGCAAGAAAAAAGACAGCAATAGAGGCTTACAAAGAAAGAAATTTTATACGATAAAAAAAATGTATTTGTGACACAATACTTTAAGTCATAGGAAGCCAACGGCGTTGACCACTTGACCACACAGGCGGCAATAAACAGTACATATTGGAAAAAAATATTTTCTAAATAAATATAAATTGTGAAACATGACATGAGCTAAATATATGTATTTCGATTTGTTTGGAAATGTATAAATATTTGAATATTTCTATGCGTTTAAATAACATTTGATAATATTGGAATCGCAATCTAATGCTTTGCCGCGAAGTATAATTGGTTTCATGGTAAAGAATAAACGTTTTCTCATCATAGTTCACCCGTTTGCAATAATTTGACGTCCAGAATTACTCATAGCCATCAGTAATCGCACGGCCTATGAAATCCATAACGGCTCTGCATTTCTAATGCAGCTATTAACAACCTTTAGATGGGATAGCAAATAAATAAATATAAACAATGATATTATTTCGTCCATTTTTTATTTTCGATTCCGATCGATCGAATTCTGGCGACCCAATGATCGACGTCTCAATCGCATTGAATGCTTTAAGAAACACAATCGAATATATTTCGTTGAGGATTTGTGGTCGATTTAATCAGATAATTGAATTGATCGCTCAGAGAATTTATGTTGATTTCCGTATTCAAGGGCTATTCAGAAGGTAAGCTTCTGTAATAGATAATTGCCCGGTGATTATCTATTTGTTCGTTCGGTGATGTTGCACTTAAACAACATTGATTGTAATAATATGATAAACGTTCATCTTTATGCAATAAACTATGTAGTGTCGACGTGTTTATGTAACTTAACAATGTAAACGATTTGATCAGTTGAAAATCCTTGTGATTAGCAAATAAATTTGGAATTAATAAAAAACAATTTACTTTTTTAATATTAAAAATTTTCTTTTATAATATGTATGTATGTATATTGAATTAGGTTACATAATTTAACTAAGCGCTTTGAACTGTGAATAATAAACATAATGTTTGTGTGAAGTCATATAATTATATTATAAAAAAGATGGTCCACATCTGTTTTACGACAAATGATGGATAGGCGGCCTGCGTTTAAGTGGGCGGGCTGGCAGGGCGGCGGGTGCAAGTCACGCGGGCGGGGGCTGCTCCGTTGCTTAAGTTCGGAGCTTAAAGCTCTCTTGCTTCTAGGAAATTGTCCAGTCGTGGTGCACGGCGCGCTTTATGAGTCTCCTTCGCTTCGCTATAACCATATCGCACCGAGAGCAGATGTACGTAATAGCTGAATAAAAGCATCGAGGTATTTCGCTGTATCACCTCGAGGGATATGAAGTGTGATGGTACAGTAATATTCTTGAGGAGTATTTGATACGCATTTTATCAAGCTTCAACTGTAGTAATGATTTTTGTTGAGCTAATATAACACATATAATTGTATTTACTGTTCATAAATATTTTTTTAACTCAATAATTGATAAACAGTGAAACTTTGGTTTTACGTTTTTGAAAGGACGGAGAAACAAAATAAAATAGAGGAAAATGGTTAATTTCATATTTCTGTGTTGCTCATAAAAAAAACTCTTTCTATTCAATAAATGTATTTGAATGTTTGATCGTGTCATAGAAGTTAGTGGAAAAGCTTTAACGAACTTCAATTATAATTATAATTTTCATTTTAATTTAGGAATATTCCAGAAACAAATTACACTAAATAATAAGTAAAGGCTAGTATTCAATTTACTTACATAATATGAACCGTAAATGCTAACAAATGCACTCAGCCTCCTCCCGCACCTCACTTGCTCGTTATATGGAAGTTTACTGCAATATGTATGAGCAGTACAATATCTGTTCGCTTAAATTAAAATTAATTGGAAGAGACCGCTATGGTCCACCCTGGAATATGGCGTCAGAAAATAAGTCGTATTTATGTGTCCTGGCAATGTGTAGATTGGCATTTGTTATTTTTCCGTTACTCTTGCTTGCAATTTGTTTACTTTGCAAGATATGAAATCTAACAAATATCTGGAACACAAGAAACGTTTCAATGTTCACATTTGTGTGTGCGGCGACAATTTGTCTGAGGGGTGGCGGTGCAGGCTACATAGAGGGTGGTAATCGGATTACGGAAACCCTACCGCCGCCCTTAGTACTCTCCTGCTTCGTCACTCGTTGCAGCTTTCACGGAAATTCTTCTACATCTACTTCTTATTTGACCACAAAAGCGCAACGTATGCGTTCTTTCAGCAATTATTCACACTAAGGCGTTGGCAAACGTCATAAACATAATATAATGATTTCATAATTAAATATGTAAGAAAACCATATAGATAAATGCATATTTTACTACTATGAAAATTAAGATGTTACAATAAACTGGGTATCTGTAACACTGCGCTTTCAAAACTTTTGTTGTTATAGAAGATTTATGATTCTTCCTTATAAATCACCAATATTTACCTTTTGTTGTCGTATATTATTATAATATCGGTTTGGTAGTTCATTATTTAGATAACTTCAAATAAACTGTTTTGAGATAATGTGAAAAGCAATGTTTAAATGGTATCTATAAATTAAGTATTATTGATATTTTCGGGTGTTCACTGTCAATACTTGGTTGAAAGGCATTATATTAAGTAAATACACAACATTCCTTTGTACTTTATTTCCACTTTATATTGTGTCTATTCTTAATATTATTCATCTGTTACCCGAGATTTATACATTTTATCAACATGCGTTGGAACAAGTGAAACTTTAATTTTCTCGTACATTTGCAGTACAGCCTTAATCTGGGTCAGATAATAATTTAAGATTTTTTTAAAACACTATGTAACTATCATATTTTTATGAAACGTTTATATAACAGTACCTTTATTTAATACATCCAAAACAGCATAACAAATCGGTACATTACGAATGTATTTCATATAGCAAAACAACACATCAATCTACATGCAAAAACAAAACAATCCATTGACCTTTGAATAAAATTTTCTAGTAGCCTGTTTGGTAATGGATTGCATGAAATTTCAAAACAACGTGCGGCATCCTTCCCACAGTCTTTTCGTTGTATAATTATTGAATTGTATGTAAGCAAATTTGTTTAACATTTATTTTAAAAAAAATATCAACCGACTTAAAAAAGTAATTAAAATGTCACTTTTTATTCAGCAATTATTATTATCGTCTGTGTTTAATGACTGTATTAATTTATTTTTCGTCGTCAAGTAAGCAACAAGATAATTTTGATATTTCATAACAAAATACAGCATTTTTTTTTTGCTTAAAGAATAAAACTCTTTTTTTTATTTATTACAAAAATTCAATCATTAAAAATGTAATGAGTTATATTAAAACCTGTTGTCTATTGAAAAAGAATGTCAATAATGTTCCCAATGCGTTCAGGAAGTAACACAAAGCCTTCTCCCAAAATGTGGGTAATGACTCATTACAGACATTTTGGAAGACGGCTTTATAAAAAGTAGGCATCTGCCTATTCTCTTTTTACTATAAGACCTAGAATAGATGTACCCAGTTGTGTAGTGGTAAATAAATAGGTACCAGGTCGGTCATTGATTTCTTCCCAATTGTTTTGTTATTTATTTTTATATCCGACCGAAGTTAAAAAAACACATTTTTTAACAATTAAATAATTTAAAAAAACGCGCAATTAATTTAAAAAAAAAACTGTACTGACTTCTTGCACAATGCATTTGTTGAATAAATACATTTTTTATTCGGGTAGATCAATTTTGATATAATGCTTTTAAATTGTATGTATTTTGAATATATGTATGTACTTGAAAATTATGTGACAATTCAAAAAGATGGCAGGGCGACGCCCTGGCTCATTTTCAGGTGCCAAGTCGCCGATCTGGCCCCACTACACCACTGGATGTACCCCATACTCAATATTTTACCTAACTTCCCATGTGTCAGAGATTGACCATAGAAAAAAGCCATATACCATAGACAAAAGTTTTATCTTAAAAATAATTTATTTTACATTTGTTTGTTATTTCAGCATATGTTCGCATAAATTTCTAATTTAAGGGATCCATTTTGCATTTATGACAACATGCACAAAGTACCTGTCTCTTGTGATGAGTCACATGCTTGCGTCGCACGTGTTTGTGTTGCAGTGTACGAAGGTCTATGCTTTTTCATGTAATACAAAATCTGTACTGCTCTGCGCTGCGTCGCATTCTTCTCAGCCTTATAAGCGAATATTTTTCACAAGGCATGGAATCTGAAAGTATAAATAAGCTGAAAAGTTTGTCCCCGGTATAAATATAATGACAAATATTTACCACAAAGTAGCACAAAAACAAAGATTGCCAGAAATAATAATCTAGGACTCAATTTCATTTTGCAAGTCGTTACATTAAGTTTTGTCTGTTTGCGTCTCTTTCCTGTAAACATCCACGACACATTGATAAATTTAACATTTCATGAATGTGTTACAAAGTCTGAGCTATGACGGGCTATTTTATCGTATGTATTTTATCACATTAATTTAAATCACATTCGAGAGGCTTATAATTCATATGGCGCGGATTACTTTACTGAAATATTGTTAACAATTTTTACATCCCTGAACTAAATTTTGCGACCAAAAATTCGCTCAAGCCCCGATACTATTTTCGGGAATGGGAAAAATCATGTAAGTTGATCAGTTAGTCTTTACACTTTTCTCTTATTCTCTGTCATTAATATGTTTCATAAAATTGTTACCTGGTATTAATTTCATCACTCTGCTTAACGCTCACGTTTGTAGATTTATCTTGAATATAATTCTGAATTGCAGGTAAGTGGGATATACCGATAAATCATGTGCATGCATAAGTAAAATTGGCACTCGCGCATTGAAACCAGTAGTAACTTTCTTCCATTAATATTTCAATGTCAATGCGTCAATAGGCAAAGCTGGTGCAACGTACCTTCTACTCTAAAATGACGTCACGTCAATTGCATTTCCTTCATTGTGGAAACATATATGCACCGAGGAGTGACGTTGGGACACAGCTAATCCGATCGATACATATTTCATCGTTTCTTGCCAGCGATAGGCTGTTTTGACGATAGTTGTGTATTGAAGTATGGCACGAGTAAAATACTTTGATATGTATGGAATTAATTTGATGTCTACAAAAAATCTATGATAGATTTATAAATGCGACTATCTATTATACATATAATTACGGGAATCAGATTCTGGAACTTTACTATTCGAATATGTACTCTAGACTTTATTTTTACACGGTGAATATGTTCTACACAATACCGTGTAAAAAGAGTTAAAAAGCATACTAAAGTGGAATATAATGGTGGATAGGTTTCTCTGAATAAAAATCATTTAAAGATTTAAAATAGTAAATTGTTGTTCATTAAATCATTATATCATTATTGTTTATTATTAAAAAATATATATATTACATCGCCCTCTGTGGTCTAGCTAGAAAGAAGCTGCTTTACCAATCAGACGGATCTGAGATTGATTCCTGATAAGGTCAATGTCAAATTTAGTTTTTTTTTTTTATTTAAATTTGGATGTGGGTGTTTGTGATGTGAATTCTATTCGAGTTCTTACAAAAATTATCATCGAGTTTTACTTGCATGGCATTTGGCGCATTGGAGTTAGCTATAATCCCAGAAAAAAGATTAAATTAAAAAATATATATAAAAAAACACAAAGTCGTAACAAACATTATTCACTATCACTATCAAACAATAGACGAATCCGAATTTTCCTGTAAATCCGAAATTTATAAATTTTCAGGTTTACAGGAAAAATCTCTACGCACAGTACTGATGCAAGGAATGTAGTACTGTGTTATATGTTATATCAAAGCCGTGTATAGAGATCGATTATCAACGATAATTATCCAATTGGTGCTGTTTCTGAGTGGTTACTTCGTTTGGTGGTGACAAGTTTCTGTCCCGAAACGAATGCTTTCTTCAGTTTTTATTTATTTTTTAATAAATTTGTTGATTTTTGTTTGCAGGCATAATTGTCTGTAATGTTTACACTGCTTTACATTTAAAATCGGATCGTATACTGAGAAATTAATTGACATAGTAGTGTTTGAAAGTACCTACAATTGTAATACTCTTTGAGTCTACATACATATATGCTCCGTTGACATAGTAAAACAAATATCATATTTTCGGTATTATTATAAACTAAATCGACTATGAAAAGACGTAACCACAGTTTTTTCAAAACAATTTTTCTTTCAATAATCGCAGCCTATACAGCTTGATACACGTTATGTCAAAATAATGTAAACTGGAAATGCCAAATTAGTATTTATATTTAACTTTTAAGTTTGAAAAAAAGTAGAACCCTTGAAAATTACGGCCGGGAAAAAAAGACAAAAAAGGTTTTCTTAAACTATTTATTGAATTGATATGAGATTAAGTAAATTAAAAACAAGTTTTTCTGTCACTGTATACTATAAGGTTGTGTATATTTCATAATTTTTCTTTAACCCAAAATCATCACCAATCGTTGTTTGTGTCTCCTGTAAAAAAAAATATGTGTGAGTATCGTTCTTTTCCATTTCTACAGTCAATACTCGATATAATATTTTTTGACCGAAAAATTGGCTAATCCACCCGAGAAAATAATCAATCCCCCTCCCTCCCTTTTAAAATACTGAGTTTAATTATTTATTCAATAACTATTCATAAGCGTTGATTGACTACTGTTGCACTTTTTATGTCAATCATTTTTAATATGACATACTGGAAATTGGTAGCAGACAAACTGTATTTAAATAATACAATCAAAGCCTTCGTTAACATTTCAAATTGATATTCCTGCAATGCCTGTCAGCAATGGTGGACATAATATTTATAAATTGTCAACATAGTGGCATCGGCCTGACAGGTGAATTCCACCCCCACACCTGCCAGACCCACTGCGAGACTTTTTCATTTCCGGTCGGTAAATAATTCCTAAGCTTTTATGTGATGCGTCATAGGAAAAGTCCATTTATTAACATACGTAAAGTGAGTGATGTTTACAGGTATGATATATTCGACTATGTATGCTTAAAAGGCAGTCAAAGATCAAATATATTGTGGAAAAGACAACTGGAATCTTTGTTTTCACACTTTTAGTCCCATACCATTGCTTCGGATCACTCAACAGCTAGCTGTTTTTGTTAAGCTTTTCTTTTTCACGCCACCCGTGATTATTTATAAAGCGCAATATATTAGCAATACTTTAGCTTAATTACAACATTTTGGTTGATATAGTCAGATATATTTAAGAACTATTGATTTCGTCGGGTCCGTGGTTAAGTGGTCAACGTCGTTGGCTTCTGTGACGGATCTCACAGGTTCAAGTCCCAGTTCGAACAGTATTTATCGATTTCAATTCGGAGACAATGTGTTTTTACGATCTTTAAATATTCTCTCTCAATCTTCAAATCCTAAAATAATAGAGCGTAGTAAAAGCGGCTAGCTAACCACAAGTCCTATCGCAGCCTTTTCCTTTATATATCTACTGTCTTCGAAAAAATAATCGAGATAGAATGACTGAGAAATAGGCCAAATGCTTCACTTCGGGATTGGATATAAATAAAAAAGTGACAACTAAATACCAATAATGAAAAAAAAAGTATTGCACCTAGACTGAATCATCAAGCGACTTAATAAATAAATTTTGCAAAACACATATTTTAAACATTTTTAATTTTTAATTAAAAAAAATAATTGACATTACAGCTTACGCCAATGTGTCAAATATTTTGAAGTTGAAAGATTATACGAGATATACTCGATGAAAATTTTTGTAAGTCACATGAGATTAACTCAAGGAAAATCAACGTCACAACACCCATGTCTTAGATCTCAAATTAAAATTGAAAAAATCAAATTTGACATTGACCTTACCGGGAATCGAACTCAGACCCACCTGATTTTTATCGTCGTATTCAATGAAAATATATATCAATATTAGTAACAAAAAGCATTGCATTTATAAGAAATTCGCAGGAACATATCAAATTGGTTCGACCAAAAATACTTACATCTAATGATAAGGCTATAATTTTTCAATAAATAAGCAAAACTTGTACTTGACGAAAATATAAGTGGAAATTGAAAAGCCATCAATAGATCGGTTACGAAGACATTAAGCACATAGTTTTACATAAAGTATAAGCAGACATACTCCGATACTAGTGAAGCTTTTATCTAAAATAAAGATTTATTTTTAAAATTTTATAATATTATGTTTGAATTAAATTCTTGCAATAAATTAACACTTTTAATATGCATTGATTTCCCACTAAAAGATGTAAGTTAATAGAGTAAGTTAACTAAAAAAATATTATTACACATGGTACAATATATGATTTAGAAGCTAAGACTACTCTCCGCATGACTAAGATATTTAAAAAAAGATCTACTATCTTAAACGAATAAAATATACTGCATCATATCATCTTACTTGTTTTAAAAATACCTAGCTAATAAGTCAACACGTGTGGGCTGATGTAGTTGTTAGACCCCACGTGGTTTCACGCTGGTATACAATTAAATAATGCACTTGTACCAACAGCAGAAGTTGGTAGAAACGAGGGGTAAATACAAGTGCTTATGGCTAAACGCCATATAATGTGTGCCGCCAAACAGACAGGGTCTCTATCAAGATTCGTAGATAACATGATTTGTGTTTTAATTTTAAAAGTCGCTTTAATAGTAATGGAGCATTTAAACAGAATGCCTTTATCAAGAACTAGCTGAGCATTCGCTCCACCTCACTTTTTCGGAGAAAGTAAGGATAAACAAATTTGATTAAAATCTGAAATATGTCATTACATGTATCACTTCTAAGATTTTAACTGAATATTATTTATGGAAACTAAAGTTTTTAATCTCCGGATAATCAAAACCGTTATAATTGCCAGGAAAAAACAAATACGTGAGCATACATATTATGTTTCTTATTGTATGGATCTTCTTTGTGGATGGTCTTTTTATTGTCACATATGAAAAAAATCCAACTATCTGCTGTCTAGTAGCAACAGTAGCTTATATTAATTCTCTTTTAGAAGCTGGTAACGGTTCCCGTCTATTTTACTATTTTATTCTGCTAGCAATAATCGTTGAAGCATCTATTTCCAATATAAACGTTTCAATGTTTCGTTTACATCTCTATCTACTTGGTTGTACTACAAACATCATATTTAATTTAGGGGATGAAATTGCGCTTAAAATTTATAATATTTGTGCTAATATTGAACAATCAGCATTATCCGGAATCAAGATTCTATTGTTTTTTTTACTCACGATACCTTTACATCTTTATTGATGTGTGTAAAGATTTTGATCAGTTTTATTATTTAATTTTATATAATTTATATAATAAAGACGAATAAAAATAAAATCGGATGGAATTGTGCCAACCCTCAGCCTTTAAATACATAGCTCTCTCTTCCCCAGTGACATGCTAGATTCAAGTCGGGTACAGTAGGGCTCCGCGCGCCGCACTTTGAGTGAAACATCAAATATGTATATCGCACCGTGACCTACTTTTCTCCCTCTTCTCTAAGGGTGCAATCGCCACACTGGGGTAGGTTAGGGTCGCTTTTTGTAAGGGGGTGTCGGCTATAGGTAGATAAATATGCTTGGTGTAAGTAAGATTTATTAGTATCTAGGGCAACCCTTGTCTAAGGAGGCGTGTATTTGAGAAATAGTATATTTCCTTCCCTTGTGTATCTTGTAAGTATTTAGTACTGTTACCGTAAATTAAATGTATATAAATAATACTTAACTGAGAAGCATCGATGCCATGCAGTTATTGTAAACTTTATGGAATGTAATATTTTCTTTTCAAATTGTGAGTGAGATTCTTATGAAATACTCTCAAGCGTATTTCATTGACAAAAAGACGGAACAAGATATCCAATGATGTCTACAAATCCATAAATAGATACAATTATTTGAAAAATGTCTATTATAAAATTTTCATTTGACCGCAAACTATGGAATGGCCCTTTTGATTGCAAAATGCTACCTTTTAGAAAAAAATCAATTGGATATTTTTAAATGTATACCTGTATCATTTTTTTAATGAGTGAAAACAATGAAACGAAACATTTTAATTCGGTACAAGAGCCACACGTTTAGACCTAGAAGGTTGCAGGTTCCCCACTTTAGTCTTAAACGTTATCGGTCTGCTACGATAATGAGCAATTCATTATTAATAATACAGGATAAATCCAATTCGTTTGTCTACTTAGATGTAATTTTAATAAAAAAATATACAAATATAATTTTCTTCTATTAGATAAACCCCGAAGACGGTAGTACAAAAAACGAGCTCGCCATTCGCTTAGGAATGGCTGGAGCCACATTCAACTCAATGCGGACTGTCTGGGACACACAGCTGTACTCGATTAAAACCAAATGCCACTTGTTCAACGCTTGCATTCTGCCGGTAATGCTTTACGGTTGCAAATCATGGCACCTGACGAAGACTCAGAAAAACGTATACTGAGCTCCGAGAACAGATGCTTGCGTCGGATAATGGGGTGAGGTGGTTTGATTTTGTGAGGAACTCAGAGATAAGGGAGCGTACAAGACAGCGTCTCGTCACGTCAGTGGTTATGGAGAGACGTTGGAACTGGCTGGGTCACGTGCTGCGGATGCCTCCGGAAAGCCTCAATCCTGCCTTCCTCTTCTTTCGACCGGTGGGATTCCGGCGTCCTGGACGTCCGTCGGGTACTATCCATAGGATGTACTCGGCGGAACTGAGGGATGCTGGCATGTCATGGGAGGAAGCAAAGCTATTGGCGGGAGACAGGGAAACATGGAGGTGCCGCGTGGCGGCCATATGCTCCACATAGGGAGCGAACATGGCCAAAGAAGAAGAAGATAAACTTTTAGTGTTATTTTTAAATAAACATTAAGTTCTTGAAATATTATCTTCCCGTAGTTGTATTGTTTGTTTTAGACATATTTTTGAGAAACTACCTAAAGCCTTGTGCTAGGGTGGTGCCAGCAGACAAAATAGCATCGATCGCTCTAATACTGGAAAGGGGTTTTTTTCTCGCCTACTCCATTGAAGGTAAACATTGTCTTTAAGTATGTAAGATAATTAAATAAATAATTGAATACTATTTTTTTTTATTTGTGTTCAGTGTATATGTGAAAAAACTGGGGTCAAAATGAGACTAACTTATCATCATTGGTGCATATAATAATATAAATTGTAATTTTAATCACAAATTTAGATAATTTTGGTTAGTTTTAAATTACGTATTATCAACATAATTATACAATAATTGATGATATTAATTAAAAAATACTAATGGCATAGACTCATAGAGTTATTACTAAAATGGTAAACTCGATTCAGCTGAATAGCTGAAAGTATTATTATATACGCCGATTTAGTTTATTTTTATCACTTTTGTTTTGGTATATGAACATTTTTCTATGATTCTTAAAACTTTTCAATCGCTGTTTTGTACATACATAATAGCCAATGTCAGTATATTATTAAATTTTGGGAATCACTGGTTTACATTTCTGGCTATTGGGGTCAAGCCTGAAACGTCTAGGGACGCAGGTTGCATCTCTCGCTCCACTTCCGTAGCGCCGAAGCCTACTCACGCTGTATTTTGTTGAGTAGACGTGGAAACGTACAGGGCGATTGTAAAATATCATTGATGCATATATGTATACACATATATATATGTTTAAATATAACAAATAAACGAGCGGTGAATTTCCGAAGTGGGCTTATTTCACTACATGTCAAAAATGAGTTATTAATGACAACAATTTGACCAAGTATTTTTAGCAATCCAGTCAAAAGATCAACTTCAAAATATTTACATTTTTTTTCCAAAACGGCCATTAAAATGGCCTCAAGGCACTCGATAAATTTTCATTATAAAATGAGAAGCAAGATATTCTTGATTCCTCTTTAAATAAACGCAGGGTAGATTAAACTCTTCCGCCACGGTGGATTTTTAGTATACGGATACACAAGACATTTAATAGAACTCAATACTTTATATTTTTTTGAACAATAGTGTATGGATTTGTCCCGTGCAGCTCTGTATCGGGCAAACAATATGAGGACTAAATTACTTTCTTTTCTTGGTCGTTTTCGCGTTACGGAAGGCGACTGCATATACATAACCAATATAATACATGTTTTTTTATAGAACGTGAATTAAGTTGTATACATTGTGGTTATCGAAAAAACCTGTTTTGAAATAACTGTTCGTTACGTCCTTTTACCTTAGTAAATTCGATATTACAATATAACAATAGGATCGTTATATTTATGTTTTAAAAATATTATGGCCTTATGGATGTTTTGAAAACAACTTTTTTTCAACAGTGAAAAAAAAATCTAATGATAAAAAAAACGTTTTACCTTCCGACGAAAGCTTTTTATTCACATTGTAGGTAGTTAAAAGCACGCGATGTTGATAAATTATTGGATGAGACGCGGCGATTTTTCTTGCGATGCACAAAAGCTCCATTGTTGTTCAAGTGCATTGAAAAAAAGCTACAATCGTGAAGATTCAGAGCTTTTCACTTTGGTTTTTATATTTCTTTGCAATTTTGACAGAGTTTTGAATTATAACAAGTGACGGCAAAAGAAATAAATAATAGTTTGTATAATTTATTGTGCCACTTAAATTAAGCCACTTCAAAAAGTGTCGAAAAACTTAAATACTGGGGGTCTACGAGATCTTTAAATGGTAACTATCAATCATATATAGACCATTAAATGCATTTCAAGAAAGTGACTTAGTCATAAATAAGAAAACACTTAATGTTACATTCAATATAAGAAAGAATATAATGAAAAACGAAAAATTATGTTCCTAAAAAAACATGGGTGTTTGTGTCCGAAAATTCCCTCCCTCCCTTCTTATTCTAAAATAACAATGCATAGCGAGAGTGATTATTTAAACACTACACCTGCCTTAGCCCTATCTTTCACTCTATAATCTTTTCGAAAAAGGATGGCTGATTAAACTGAGTAACAGTCTTTAAAGATAAAACTTTTGATGATATACTACCATTAGGAGGACATATGCTTTACATCAGGAGCAGACGCGCGTTGAAAAAAATAAAAAATAAAATCCACTCTATGGATAAACATCCAATGTTAGAAAATTTTAAAAAAATATATATTATGCCTCTAACTTCGGCTCCTGAGTGCAGTGGTCAACGTCGTTGGATTCTGTGTCGGGCTCACGTCCCAGTATAAAAATCACATTTCCAATCAGATATCTGTAAGGCAATGTGTTTTTATGACGTCTGAAACATCCCTTCTACCCTTCCAATTCTTAAATAATGGTATTGCGATCCCAATTATCATTTATTTTTTATTTTTCTTGTAAAACCGAACTTGATATTATATTCGTCTCGTATTGTAATTCCTAGTCAAAATTTCCTTACCACGGATTGTCGAAGACGGTGACAAAATCATTATTATATGAAAACATTTGTTATGTTGCAATCAGTGCATCTATTATATTTTATTTGTAGATTTTCCATTTCACTAGATAAAAATAATACATTCGTCTTTATATGCATAGAAAATATTTGATATCAAGCATTCAATTTAAAATTAATACGTATATGAATCAGGGTAGACTTTCGTACACATTTCCCGTGTATAGGATGCGTCATTTTCCGGGTTTATATCGAGTGAACGCTGGCAAGCTTGGTCATTAGGTTTTATAAGCGTCATTATCATAAGACTCTATTGTCGCCATGCTGTAGGGCGGACGCGCTCATGCAATATCATCCCATGCACAAAACACCCAAAGAGACCAATGACGTCATTAAAATATTCACTTCCCTTAATGCTTAAAGTTTTCTTTCTGAGTGCAAGAAAGCTTGCGTAGTGGAATTGTCATAGATGCGCTTTGGCTCTTAAAGGGAGTCTCGAATGTGGAACACAAGATAAGCTTCATCGTTAAAGCGTTTCAAATTATTATTAAGTTTGTTGATCATTTTTTGTTGATAACAATTAATTTGCGAGAGCACTGAGAAGAATATAATGAAATCAGATCGAACTGAAAATAGATTTAAAAAACCGATATCATGAATTGAATTAGAAACGTATTTTTTTACATAAATAAGAATTCGTAATTTGACTATGACACAGTTCTGATTCCAATCGTTAAGTAAAGGTCTTGGAACAACAGTCGTTACAGAAATCTGACAAAGCAATAAATACAACACTTAGTTTTTAGTTTGACAATATTTTCATTATTTGCCATCCACCTTATAATCGGTACTTGTAGAAAGTGAAATTTACAAAATACTAATTTAATGCTTCCATCCTTTTCTGCTTATCATATTGGTAAAGAAACGTGAAGCGACTGAAACATAACTTGTATTTACAAGTTTACTTCTATATTATGAGAGAATAATAAACTGTTCATAACAATAGGACGAATCTTATTTTTTTAACAAAATATTATGCTATGCATTATAATATCACTATTCCAAAAACTTATTTTCACTAAACATAGTGACTAAATATCTTTCATTAAAAAGGTTGTTTATTTTGCAAACTTATTCCTAGATTATTTAAAATATTTTTTAAAAAGCACAGGTTAATACCACAGCCACGATAAAACAGTAGGAATATAATTTTAACTAAATACCTTTAGCCCTTATCCGAGAACGGATTAAAACTAAGGCTTACAGTGTTGGGTATTGAGATTTATCTTCAGTAATCTCCTCATTTCCTCGAAGCGAGGAAGTAATGGACCGGCAGGGTGAAGGGTGGAGAGAGGTGATACTGAGATCTGGCGTCGTTGACACTGATGGATGCTTCCTCACTGAAAATCTCTCCCGCACCCTCTCCCTCTCAATTTTCCTTTACCCCCTCCTCCAGTGCACTTTTATCCAACGTCATTTCTCCAAATGCATTGTGCAACGTCTTCCAGCTAGAGATGTTTTCGTGAGTAAAATGCATCGATACAAACGAAACGTTACTCATCAGAAGTTTGTATTGTAACGCACAATAATCATTCTCAAATAAATTGATTAAAATTTATAACTTTATAGCTCTATTGGCCGTGATAATAACCACAATTATAAAGGAATTACCGCCGAAACCACCTAAAAACTTATTTTATATTAAAACTGAACTTCCAAAAAGTTACCGCCGAATCCATCAAAAATATGAAATAATTAATGTATATTTTTTCAAATAGTTTTATTGGAATAATACAATTTATCGAGTGATGATAGTTTCTTTAAAAATAAAATAATTTGTAATAGAATATTAGTTATTGCTACCAGGGACTAGGTGAAATGTCAGGAAATCTACCACTAATTTGTACTAAGTGTTGTGTTAATTAATTAAGATAATTAAGTAATAATTTGCGCCAATTATCAGTAGACGAGATTAAAAAATATTTATACAATACATAAACTCATGTCAAAATCATAGGGTAAAAGTATGCGTAAATAATATATCGGTTAAAATGTCCGTATTTAAAAATGGCCAGCAGTCGATTCGAACCCTGCACGCTGTGGTGCATTCACGATAAAACTTTTTGCTGGTAACAGATACAGTATTTATTCTGTATTTTTGCGTATAATCCCTAATGTGAATCCTAGCGCCTGAAGAACTAGATTTTCAAGATAATTCAAAATAACAAAGAGATAAGTTTTCGTATTTTTCTTTCTCGTGTCTGAAGAACGTTCTTCCTCCATCATTTCTTTTGTGCGAGGCCACTGCAAAAATGTTTTCCGTTTCGTGAAAATATATTATTTATCATCGTTGTTAAGTTTAGTTTATTTCAAGATAATGGGAATTTTCATTTTAAATTAGTTAAACAGTTGTGTTTATCGGTTATCATTGGAATTAAATATGTATATTTTGAAAGCATGGGCATAATCGGTTTTATATTTGACCAAAAAATAGTATAATTTTATTTACTATAAGTCATATATATTTTCCGGTTGCGCAGTTAAGTGGTCAACGACGTTGGCTTAGAACATGGAGGTCACAAGCTCGAATCCCAATTTATGGATTTCTGTTCGAAGACATGGATGTATGTAATGTCTTGAATCTCCTCCACACATCTCTTTATTAAAAAAGAGCGTAGATAGAGCGATAAGTAAACTAATATACCTGTACTAGCCCTATTATTATGTATCTACTCTCTTTAAAAAAAAAAGAGAGTCAATCTCTCTTAACTGAGTAACAATCAGTTCTCGTAGAAACTTTTCAGTTCAGATAAACTTTATCATGAGTCCATACGCTCCAGATTGAAAGCAGACATGTTTAAAAAAAATATTCCACATTAATTTAACACGTCCAACATTAAAAAATAATATATTTTAAAATTTAGTATTGTAAACCGGAACTACCCGATTATTTGACGTAGCTCTTATTACCGATAGTCGAGAGTAAACGAGTTATAAAATAGTTTCAAATTTCAGCTTTGTAAAATTAGCTTCTTACTTTATTCGAAAACTGTCTTTTCATATTGAATTTATTTTGTTTCGTACCATTTGAAGTTTCTTGTTGTGTCTTCTAAAATATTTAGCTTACACAGTATTACAAGCGTATCGTTCTGTCTCAAATAATTGCAGTATAAATACAGTTGTAGATTATTGAATATTGAAAAATTTAGAAAATAATTTCCAGTTGAAAGTTACTAGAAAAAAGATGTTAAAGTTTATTAATCCGTTGTGGCAAAATAATTATTTCCGTTGAAAATTTGGTAGATATAGTTAACCGTAGATGTCTGACGCTCCGATGGACATCAGAGAAGATCGTGTACAAAAATCCTCCTCACACTCTTCCGGCAGCGTGCACAATTTCCCTCAGGAGGTGAAATCAATACACCCCTTTACTTTGTTCGGGCGTCGCGCACAAAAGCGGCGATGCACCTCCACAGAACGGTCACGTTTCGGCGGCCCGACCGCCCTACGGCACTCTGCCCACACTCGCCCGCTGCCTACTCCCACCCTGGAGGTTGTTAGTTCGGTATTACTCGCAGCGCCAGGCCTTACGCCGGTTCTGCTTGAGTGTTATGTATCGTCGTGTAAACTCGAAAGACCAATTACCAAAGTCTGATGCCATCGAAAATTCGCAAGTTTTCTCATTGGAGATATAAATATGAATTTCTAATTGAATAAATTTGCTAATGTATTGTTTTTCAATTTATAAAAAAATATTTAAAATGCAACGAGAAAACAAGTTTTATAATCCGGTATCCGTAAAATATGAAAATATATTCAATTAAATGAATACAGTATAACGATTTCTGTAATTATTCTGTACAGCAAAACAGCAAATGCAAGGTACTAAAAATGTTTAACGACTTTTTAAATTTCGCAAGAGCACAATTCTTGAAAGTTTCTGATAACAAAGTTTTCTTTGTCAAGTAAATATAGATTAGGCAAGTGTATTTTTGTATTTTGATTATTTCATCTTCAATATATTAAAACACAAATTAACAACGATATTATGGTTAACTGGTAAAATTAAGAGAGAACTAGTTTTTCTTCGACCGCAGCTTAGACTCCACTACTATTTAATACTCTCCCGAAATCACAACATACACAGAAGATTATTATGACAATGTAAGTGTCTGCAAGTTAATTTTTCGCACCACCGGAAGTTCACAATGACTCATATATTCAGACGCTGCTGATTAATGGTCCGCAAAGACTGAAATGGTCACATTTTAACTCGAAAATAGACAACGCCAAATACGATTCTTTTTAAATTATCATATGTACCGTAAAAATTCTTCTCAGACATTTATGTTACTGTGATAAATGTTACTCTCACGGCTAGGCTACTTATGCCTTGTATATTAATCAACCTTGCAGTTAAAAAAATATTATATGTAATTTCTTCTAAAATCGAACATCATTTTTGGAGGGAACTTTCAGTATTAGATTTCGTGCGAAGATGATAATGGTGTTTAATAAAAAACGCATTTTTTAAGTATCACTAATAAATTTATATATGTTATCAGTTACTTAAAAGTAAATAAGAGACAACATAGAGATTGATAAGCTGTGAATTTAGTTCGTGGTACATATTGATTGACGTGAAGATGACAGTCCAAAAATTCAAGCAACATATTAAATGTAAACGAAAAGTAAGAGCATAAACTTACTATTATTTGGTTTTACTGTATTAATACAACCGCTAGATCTATTTAACACGGAAGACTATGAGGGTATAAAGCTTTGGATGTCGCCATATATCAATGTTTGTCTAAGCATATTCACGTTAAAAGACATACAATTTTTAGAATACTATAAAAGGTTACATAGGATCAAATTAAATATACTAAGTACGAATATATGCTCTTCAAAATACTATTATTTTCTAATATAATATTTTATTGCAGCTGATATGTTTTACATCCTGATGTTAACGGTATTGCGTATTCAAGTAGTTCCCTCACCTTTAGAAACAGAGTTTGCTTAATTAGAGTATATGCCACGACCTGATCAAGTAGCTAATCCCTTTTGCTTATAGCAGGGCCGAAAGTCGGTGCTGTTTCCTAGGTGGGTAGAGAGGCTCAACCGCCCACCCACCCTCTGCACAAAACGATAAGTGCATCTGCCGCCCACGCCAGCGGCCGGGAAGAGTGGGCGGGAATTACCCGGCGGGTGAAAATGGAACGGGGTTTTCCCGACATTGATCGATGTGCGTCTTCTTTCAGCCTGGTGTGCTATCACAACGTGTAAATAGTGCATCCAGCAGGGCGACGGAAATGAGCGGCGGAGCAGGCGCCAAAAATACACTTTTGTTACGTATTCGAAATTGGATTTTTCAATTCCTTTTGTGAATTCAACCCTTTATCTATTGTAAAGTCGCACTTGTACGACCAGTAGGCATATCTCTTTTTCAGTTATATTTCATTTATAACAGTGAACATAGCCGTCATGGTAAACACAAAATCAAAAAATCATATTGAATATTACAGAACCCTCACAAATAAATGTCTAGGTCTTACTAAATTTGAGAATAACCCCTCAGGTGTATCAATACAAAATTTTAATGATGTGTTAAAAGTATGTCACTGTCTTTTTTTGATCTATTTCGTATCATATCATAATTCAGGGAATTACGTTTATGAATTCGTTAAACGTATCTTAAAGTAGAGATTTATTTGATTCGTTTTCGTCTAGTCTAGATTCTCGAGTCTTGTCTGGATGTTTAATGCCTCGGTCCATCCGATAACTTGACATGCAATGGAAGCTCGCTGCAAACTTTCAAAGCGGAATCCTTCACAGATGACTATCACAATTTCAAGAATCTTTGTTCAAACGCGTTGCATTATATAAATCCTTGGATATAGACGATGTTTTATTACATGTTCTTGTTTAATCTAGAATTGAAGATCATTTCATTAAAATATGAAAGTTTGAATAATACACGTCTTATAATTGACTATCCGATCTGTGATGTATATTGTATATGCATATACCCTACTTGTACGTTAACATATTTTGAATCACTTTTATAGTGCCGTTTGCTGTAATCTAGTTGGTTATAGCTTGCTCTACCAAATAGGCTATATATTTGGGTTCGATTCCGGGTAAGGTCTATGTCTAATTTAGATTTTTCAATTTAAATTTGAGACCTAAGACGTGGGTGTTTGTAATGACAATTTACCACGAGTTGATTTCGAATGACTTGCAATAAATTATCATCGAGCTTTTCTCGTGGCCTCTGTAATGACATCTTTTTTTAAAAATAGTGTCAGTTATTTGTGGAAATGCATTATATGTATATAAAAAAATTACCACCGCAATCAATTGAATGGCATCAATTGACCGAATAAAAATTTAAAACATACAAACGATTTCAGTACTATTCTCTCATAGAATTCCAAAAGTATTCTATTCATAGGTTTTAGGCAGAAACTAAAAAAAAAACCTAACGATTTGACTGAACACATCTCACTGCTTCTAGACGATAATTTTTTTTAGCGATGATTATTTTTTTATTCGACTAATTGTTGCGGTGTTAAGCTACTAGCGATTAATTGCTGGCAGTGAATTCTAGGCGGTTAATTTTCCGGAGCGATTAGCGTTGCGGCAGCGTTATTGGGTTCCGTGCCGGATCTCACGGGCTCGAGTCCCAGTACGAACAGCATTTTTCCGATCGATTTTCGATTACTGTTCAAAGGCATCAGTGTTTGTGATGTCTCAATTATCGACAACTGGGCGTAGCAACAGCAATTTGTTAACCACTTGTTCTTTCTTAGCCTTATCATTTTACCCCAACTACTTACTCTCATTGAAAAAAGAGAAGTTGAGCGACTGAGTAACCAACAAAAAAAACTTCTTCGTGAGCACATTTAACTTATACTTGACATTTACCGAAACGCTCGATTTAAAATACAGTATACTAAAAGAAGTTTTTGAGAATTTGTTTTTCAGGCTTTTTAATATAGAAAAGATTAAATTCACTACTTGTGTGGATCACAACGTTACCACGTGGCGTCAAACGAATTCTCTGTTATTAGTCATTTGCATTGTTTCTCACCAGGTAACACCAGTTAAATTAAATTCCACTGAATATTTCTCATCAAAACTATTACATGCTATTTCAGGTTGGCTTTTTAACAGCTGAGAAAATCAGATGAGACATGTAGAGTAAATATCCCAGCCAGTTTACAAAAAGAGAATTTAACGCAGAAAATCGATATTAAACATATTAATTTAACAGTTTTTCTGTTGAACATTTTATATTTTAAATTAGTCTTCAATATTTAAAATATATTTAGAAAATATATTTCCAATACTCACTCACGTCTAACATTTAAAATATTAAATTATGTTTTCATTATCATTATTGATCTTTTCGGAACATGATCCCGGGATCATCTGTTTTTCTTGAATGAAGCTCACACTACTAGAACAAAGAAGTCTACGAAATATGATAGAAAAAAAGTTAAATTAAAATGTTGTAACTTGTAACTAGTATTCTAAGTATTCTAAGATTTAATAAAAAAGGGTAAACACAGATCATAGTTCCATTGTCATGTTTCAACAGATTATTTAGATTTACCATACAATAAATTTAATTCTAGCCAATAAAGTTACGTAACGTGTATTTCGGGCTTTGCTTGATTGCAATAATTTGGCCTGCAGGAACAATTCAGATTAAACTAAGAAGTTTTTGAACAGAGGTTTTCAAACAATATAAAAAATAGTGTATATTAAAAAAAAATCATTCGCTTGTTTGTATAAGAAAAATAATCTCATGGATTTCAATAAAATGTGTTTTTGTTTGTAAACGTCTTCGGACGATTGCGAAATAGAAGGTCAAGAATACACATAATCCATTAAGTCTTAACGTGTTCAAATAACGGAGGTACCAATTACATTTTTAAGCCCATATCTGTTCTTACTGTGAAGCATATGGCCTTCCAAATCAATGTATCTCAAAGAGTTTTCTACGAGAACTTATTGTAACTCAGTTCCTCAACCTCTATTTTTCGAAGAGAGTATGGGTATAAAGATAGACTAAAGACATGACTAGTGGTTAGCTAATCACTCTCGCCACGCCCCTTTATTTTAGAATATGAATAGTGGGTGAGAGTTTTCCTATGCTTTCGAACAGATATCGATGAATCGATTGAAAAAATGCCTTTCATACTGGAATTAAAACTCGTGAGATCTGTCATGGAAGCCAACGACGTTAACCATTGCACTACTAGTCTAAAATATATTTTTATTCGGTATTTTTTTTATTTTGACAATCTTACATTTCAGATTTATTGTTATATTTATTTAAAGTTAAAAAAATGACTGGAAACTATTTAGTATAAGTTAGTTTGATTAAATTGAGCATTCATCTTTGCTATTTTTTATTATTTATATACGATCGTACACCACTTTGCCTTACATTGTAATGATTAACAAATGGATATTTTATTGAAATCTTATGGTGGAAATTAAAAATATTCTTAAAATTTCCTAATTATTTTGATCGATCAAGGATCAGCAAAGAATGATATAAATTAAAATAAAAATAACAAACGTAAACAATGCTGGATCAAATATTAAAATATGCAGTTGGAGTACCCTGGCGCAGACTAGTACCACCGTCCGCTGATACTGCATCAAGTCCTCGAGTCTGCCCGCATTAATCTTATCGGTTTTATGAGAACGAGCCGAACAGCTGTTCCAACGTTTATTATTAGAAAATAAATTTACTACTGCTGGCGGTATAAAGGTCATCATACACTCATCGATATATTTTGCACATCCGAATTTTGTCGAAAAATATTTTTGTTAATTTTAATTTGAATCGTCGTAGTTTAAGTGTTAAAATTGATTTTTGATTAGAGTTTTATAAAACAATAATTTTGCGTATGTAAAAAAAAGTACAGCCCGGTTTATGTGGTCTTATTGTAATAATAACTGTACCCTTACCATTTTTAGATAGATTAAGCTTATTTATGGTGCCCTTTTAAAATACAAGCTGATTAACTATGAATATATAAAAATAATAAGATAAATTTTCCCCTCAAAACGATTTAGTCATTATAAAAGCTAATTAATAAATGTCTGTATTGAAAATGACCTGTAATTTATGTGGAAATAGATTTTTTATATCTTGTCCAGCGTTATAAGTATATAATTAAAAATTATTTCACATAATTAAATAACGTTAATTTGTTTAACTCTCTGACCTCTATATGTTTTAATTTTATTTGTCAGGATACGTGACATCACAAATAATGCCAGTGGGTCATGAATTCTACAAATATGTAGAAAATTAACTGTCGATTTTACGTGAAAAAGCATTATATAATATAAAAATAAAACAACTTTTCGTATTATTTTTATAATTGAGTAAATGGAGTTTTAATTTCAATAGTATTTCCAACTCTATTTAATACATTGGTTAGCTAGACAGCCTTTGTAGCTGGCGTCTGATATGACCAACGCAAAAAAAAACAAGTATCAAGAATACATAATTTAGTGACTTGGAGTTTGGGCATGTAATATTGAATCGAGAGCACAGTAGCTTAATTAATGATTTTTTTAGAGTTTTAATCTGTTGTTTTTAAAATCAGGGAATGAGAAAAATGTGTTATCTATAAAGGTCATCGTGTTTCTAAAAAGTAAAACGGTATCATTCATTAAAAAATTAAGGTTAAAAATAAATCAAAAACTTTAAGATTTACCAGTAAACGTTGTTAGATAATAAATCAAAATTTACAAATATTCACAAAATCAATTTCTTATTGAAAACTAGAGATTTTAAAACGTTTAAAATGTATTTCTTTCATCCGGCGTAAAGTGGCGTAGGTTACACAGGTCCTTATTACAGCCTTACATGCATGCATATTTCAAAATCTCGATAAGTACTAGCCTGCAGCAGCCGGTCTAATTCCTACGTATTCCGTGGCGTAGAAGGCAGCGTCCGTAGAATATTGCCTGGCGTGAGACGAGAGCGTGGCATCGTTAAGGGCGTCGCGGCGCTCCTTCTACGTGACATGCAGCCTGCAACCGGCCACGTTAAGAGTACAAATGTTAAAAAGTTCAATATAAAAAAAGTTTTTTTTACCAAAATAATCTCGATATTAATATGTCTCGTCAAAAGGGTCACCATATCATGAGTATTGTCAAATTGGTTCGATGATTGTTTGTCGTTATTCAAAGTAAAATAAATTGCACTGCAAAAAATATTTATAGGAATAGAAAATCAAAAATAATATTCAATTACTATCTTTTTTTTGTTTGTGTATTCTGTACGAAAATGTTTTTGAAATAATAGTGAATACATTGTTGGCTTATAAATATATATTGAATAACATATCTCGATTGTTTTGTGAAGAGCTATTTGTGAACTTCTAATGGAATTTATTTTAACCATTTTTTTTCATAGAAAACTGCTTGTTCTTAATTGTTCAACTTCTCAAAATAAGACAGATAGCAGGATAAAGCTAGGGCAGGAGTAGAAAGAGCGATTAGGAAATCGCAATCAAATGGGTAGGAGAAATTTTAAAAGATCACAAACTGTCCAAATCCAAAAACTTTTACCACTAGTCCACCGACCTCTCTTCAGTAAACACAATATAAATAACTTTCATTTAAAAGATATTTCCACACTAAGTGATTAGAAAAAAGTGTTGAAATAAAATAAAATAATACACCTTCTTGTCAGTAAGTGGTGTTTATATTTTTATTGAATTTATAAAAATGTCGCTTGCAAACTTCAATATTGACAAAAATGTGACTGCTATAGCAAAATAATGATGTTGATTATGGTACGAGTGGACAAAAACCAATGAAAAAGCTTTCAAAAGGAGAAGTCGTAGAGCTTTTGCGTATCTCTGTTCTCGAGTATATCAAAGATATTTCTCAGCGTCAGGCGGGAGCGCAGTGTCGTTAGGAGGCGTCGCGACGCTTCTTCTATGCGACTTGCAGCGCGCATTACGAAAGCAAAAGCCTTAGAGAAAACTGCCATAAAGTGTACCGCTTAAACTATCCTGCATTACTGTCACACAGAATTTCGTCCTCGAAATAAAATGATAACAGAAATGTATTATGGTACATATACATAATAGTACCTTTAATTATTTAATTACGAATTTTAAATCAATATTGAAAGTGTTTTAATACAATAAAAGCAATAGAATTTATAAAAATAGCATTTTGCGTAGGACAAGTTTTGTGTAATTTGGTTACATATGGTTTTATATGTGTGTATGTATAATATAAACATATAGAATGTAAACATATTGTAAGAATAATGTTTAGTCAATCGCCAAAGAAACAAAGATTTATAATATAAGTTTAACAATACTTCAAGCACTTGAGATGATTGGCATTGAGACAATAATTAGGGTCAAATAAGGTGATACAGACCAGTTTAGAGTCGATATAGTTACAAAAGGATCATCTCCAGCGAATAACATATACAGACAATATGAAAATGTAAAAACAGTGCAAAAATGCATTTCTTTTTCAAAAATCAGGTATATAACTGGAGTTTCTATTTATTGTTCGCTGTCGATAATTGGTGGAAATCAATTCTTAAACATAATTCAATTTTATTTACTAATATTAGAACTCGTTTTCCTTATCGGATTTATTTTTAACTAATAAACATATATATTGATGTAGGGTTAATTATAAAAATAAGAAGGCCTACTAAGAAGCTGTAATAAACAATTGGTAAGGAAATCTGAAAATAACTTGAATTGCAATAAAAATTGAATGTCACTGACACCTAGTAATGAATCAAATTATTTTTTAAATGTTTTGTTCTAGGATTACATTCCTTAACCGCGTGTTCATGTACTTCAAAAAATTACAACGTTACTGAGAGACTAGACAACAAATTATACTTGAGTCTGCTATTCTTTAAAATACGAATTTTGATGTTTCTTCTGATAACAACGTAATGAGGCTTAAATACATATTCTACGTTCTCCTTAAGTATAAATTTAGTTTTCCAATAGAAAAAATATTATGTTCAATTAAAAATGCTTTAGATGTTGAAAATTCTGACATGGATGTAAAGAAGTTACAGAATATTAACTGCATTGAATATTCTTTGTATTGCCTTGTACAGAAACGTATTTTTTCAAATTCGACTTATTTTAATCTGATTTGTGATGACTATTTATTTTCCAGTTAATTAATTTTTTTATAACCCGAAAATAAAACCAATGTAAGCAACGCTGAGATAATTTTCAGAGTTTACGAGTATAGAGATGAAAACGAACAAAATTTGTCTTCAAAAGTAATATCTTCTCACCGTAAAGAGGGTGTAATGGGAGTTTCTAGAAGCGGATCTGTGTTCGAAGCTAACTAACGTATATACGGATAAACAGGAAAATGTTTAAAAACTTACTTTTCAAGTAATTTTGTTTTTATAGAAAAGCCTTTATGCTGTATCTTTCTCAAAATCTGATAAAAAAATAATATATTTTTTGCTATTTGATGAATCAAGTGATATATAAATGATTGACTGGGATTAAATAAAATAAAATATCTTATGTTGAAGTATATCATTAAAAATCCAAATGTTAAAACGAATTTCTGATCTTAGGATGGATGTACATAAATCATTTTAACTAATACCGTTTTTATTGGGATTTATCAACACAGGATCGCTTGTTCGTTAACTTTGCGATGTTATGTATAATGATGCTTCTTAAAGAGGTCATATTTTGTAACACAACAAATGGAAGAACAAAGTTTAAAATTTAATCTCACATTATCAATTTATACGTATTTTTTGTTTTTGTTTTTTGGGGTCCATAACTTTCCTGTCATTCCTAAGATAAAATTTTCCAACAGTAATCCAGTTTCATATTCCAGTCGTTTTGATGTTATCAACATATTTTTTCAGCTAGATGATATATATTTTTTTTAATTATAAAAGTTTACATTTATATTATTGCATGTTCATTTTATAAGTCAACGTATCTGATGTTGTATTTAATTCATTCCGTATGTATCGCTTTTGGGTTACCTATCGTACCGATTACAAACTAATTTTACGCAAAATTAAAGCACTTGTGACACACTACACAAACAGTGTACTGACTTATGGTAAGGACGACTTTTTGACAAAAACATTAATGTCTGAGAGTTATCTTAGTTATTTTGTTGATAGTTTGTAATAAAATAAAATATGACACACCAATCACTCAGTTAGAATACGATACTTTTGATTAGTGAGTATTCTGAATCAACATGTTAACAATCAACGGTAAGAAATATTTATGCAAACATCAGTGATAACAGAAATTGTATTATATATTGAATTTTAAAAAATAACGAAATCAAATGCTTTGTCACAAAAAAATGGCTAAGCTTCTAAAATAAACAAAAAATATGAATCAATTATCCTTTCCACATAAGTTTAAGATTGAAAATTAAAAATAAACTGTTCATCCAAAATACTATAACATATTTTGAGAGTGTCTGTAAATTTATTAAATTTACACCTGCCACAAAGTAACTGAACAAGGAGTACGTTGCGCTAGGTGTCTCGGCAATAATAGCCTACCTGGCAAAATACTCTCAGCCGGACCAGCCTGCGTGGGATGGTACTATATTTTAAAGTTTTCATTTATTATAAGACTTGACCTAGATCAACCTATTTTGTTAAGATGGCAATTTCAACATCACGTACAAATAAAGTTTTCATATATATATATTTTATGAATTTTATTCTCGATTTTTTCTTGCTTATTGATTTTTCTTAAGTAGGGATCGAAATACTGGTATTACCAAAACCAGGACCGATCCTGTTAATAATGGTGTATTTTCAAAAAAAAAACTGGTAATTAAAATGAGTCAAAATTTAATTTAAACCATTACATACTTTACTTACAATAAAACTGTTTGCAATAATCAAAATAATATAAATTTCTTTATAGTTGTATCAATATTAACAGGTTCCAGAAATGAAGAATCTTTCAATGTTGCATTATTATTTGAAGTTATTTACAGAAATCAACTGTTTATGACTATCATATTTTATGACCATCAGTATTTTACATAAAATATCAAAACACCAACTTTGATTCCCTATCCCGTCAATGCAATCTTAATTGGCCTTATTTTTTCTTTTATAATATATATTGTATATATGTATAAATTAAATACATTTTCAATACTAGTTTTTCAAATATGAAGTATCGAAAAACCGATAATGATATATTCGCCTGGCATAGCAATTCTTAATTACAAGTGATTTGAAGTTTAAAAAAAATCTTAAGTAGGTTTTATTATAAAATACAATATATTTATTAATATTCTTCAATTCTATTTGTAAGACACTTTAGATAAGTTATTTAAAACAGTAACAAAAACTAAGATTTGCACATATCCATTATAAGCAACTCTTAATAGTAGTATACTAATTTGGTTATGAATTAATAATAATAATGTAATTAAAATTGAACTTTGGTAGTTTTTATTTGATTTTTCGATTGCTTTGATTTTTTTACGTTCCACATTCACTATCTATGTGACACGATTTTATAAATATGCAAAAGCATATTTCAGTATTTAATTTAATTATTATACAAAAATGACATCACGTTATATCAACAAAATTATAAAAGATGCACTTTTTCTAAAAACACTCGAACTTTGGCACCCCCATAACCCCGAGCGCCTAGGGGTGTTTCAAAAGGCGTGGGTGCAAACCTAGTTGGGCGGGGGCCCGCCGTGGGGCGAGTGTGGGGGCCTAATGCTGCCGCCCGCATTGAGTTTGATTAATTAATCATAGGTTTTTGCAGGCTGGCATTACTTGCGCGCCTGCATGCTGCCGGGCCATGCGTCTACTGTACTTGTGCTAGGGTAACAATAAGTTAAGAAAACTGTGGCACAAATTTTCATGTTAAAATCATACAGCCTGAATCCAGCAAAAACCATACAAAACATAATTGTGTAAAGAAAAAGTTTATGTCGAATTTTTGTAGAATCGGTTTAAATAAATATTTAATATATTTAAATCCAACATTTTTTAAGAGCCAATTCTATTCAAAAGATAACTATAAAAATACACGAATCTTTCCTGCTTTTACAAATTCATTTCTTTACAGTGGATAAGCAAAAGAAATGTTTTTAACAAAAAAATATTACATGCAATATTGTACATAACACAGATTGGAAAATTCATTTTTAAGGATGGCTGCTTTGTTAATAAAAATGTTAACAAAAGCAAAACACATTTATTTACCCTTGGTAAAATTAAATAAAAAACACAAATTGCGTTACAACTTTATCGTGTAATTTGGGAGCCGTTAAATTGCTCGAATTAAAAATTATTCGAATTGCTTGGTTATTTAAACGAGTTTTCACGACTTTTTCTACGAATTTCATTTTTATCTTGTTCGACACTTGTTTAGAGAGTGAAATATAAAAATAATTGTGTTTAGTATTTATTTTAACCGTGTTCGCTCCAAATGCGGAACATGTGATCTTTTAATGGAGTTTATCTTAACAAAAGTGTTTCTACGAGAACTGCTTATTAATTAGTTACTCAAACTGTTTCTATATATTTCCATAAAACATAGAAAACTAGGGCTAAGACAGAACAAACGGACAGAACAAACGGAAACAAATTGATTATCTTGTTATTCGAGCAATTTACCGGGAACCGTGTAATTTAACGACGGAAATAAAATGAGAAATGTGCCAATACAATAATTGAGTAAGATCTTCCCCAAGTAAAATATTATTTTATACTCATCCTACGGTCGTGGGATCGCCTCCGGTGATATCTATCTATATCCTATGGGCAAGTGAGCATGCCCTTCGTCTATACTTTTTATTCACTTTGTTTATGTGATATTTTTGAAGCAAAGCTCCCCTGCTACACAAAGCAACTCTTTTTGCTTATTTTTTTAAAGTCTAGTATGATATTATTCATAGCTCGGTGTCGATCTGCCGGAGATGACGCTGGGGCATGAATGTGTTGGGAAATTTATCAAAGGAAGAGTAATTTGCTAATGTCAGACCCTGTTCATGGTAGATAAATTAACATCGCTGGAAAGCTCATTATAAATTTATAGAAAATACAACGAAGACCTAAAATTTGCGTTTTATTTATTTAGATTTAAAACAAGGGATGGATTAGCTGATATTAGTTTTAATTATCGGGATTCAAATTATATTTGATCATTTTTTACCTATAAATATCAAAGAGGCTTTTTAACTGAGAAATAAACAATTTTCCCATGAAAAACGCATGTCTTGAATGATATAAGCTCCACTGGCAGTCCATATGAAAATATAAGCCATTCTATTCATCATTATGATATATTTTTATGTTATGAAATAAAGTTATTTATGTATAAAGCTCTACAGGGATAGTTGAGAACTTAATTTTTATTGGTACCACTCCGTTGGGTCATGAAATGTCAAGAGCCGCCAGTCGAAGCGAAAATGGATTATCTAATTTAAAAAATATATATTTTGCTAGACTCAGTCTTTAAATAACTTAATATTTCATGCTATTTGGTGCCGATAGAACAAAGTAATTATTCATTAGAGATATTTTAGCTGTGTCGTTAGAGTTTTACACGTTTCATAAGTCTTGAGTTATAAAAGATCCCTGTGTAAACATATGAACACCACGCAGCGCCTTCAGGATTCTCTGTCACTCACAAACCGCTTTGCTTTCTCCCACGACATGGTAGCCAGCTCAATCGAATAGGTACAACATAAAGATAGTACTTGGTAATCGTTACTGATTAAACAATGCCTGCTTTATCAATTATCGTTGTATTTTTTTAGCATTAATGAAATGATTTAAATGTAGATATAAATATGCTGTAAGAATTCCAAAAAATATATTTTTTACATGTAAAGTAACTCAACAATCGATAACAAAGTGGTGTACTTTTTTTGTAAATTAACTTATTCTCATACGAGCCATAAGCTTAATTACAGAATATCATAAACAAACATTTCCATAGCTATTGAAAAAATAGCTCGAAAACCTTTTTCTCACTTAACTGTAGGTAAAGCTTAAATAAAAATCTGTTTTTGAACTTCAAAAATTTCTAAAACTCGGCTTAACCCGGTTTTTGAACTTTAAGTTAAAATAATAGTTCAATAAAAACGCTGAAAATGTTTAATTTAAAAAAAAATTGTGTATTAACTATTATTATATAAAAATTAAAAACAGAACACTTCCACTGATACTTAGCAACAAAATTGGGCTATCTTTGCTGGGTAATGAAGTAGGTTTTATAAGACATCCAAGACAAGATCAAATTTTTTTGTTCTTTTGATTGTAGACTTGTATATTTAAAATTCAGTTTTCAGTGTCTTTGAGTTCGATGTACTCGCGAACTGTATCCGAGTAAAAATTCACAACAAAAATATTCCCCAAAATATTGTAAAATATTCGCATTCATTGATGTATGTATACTGATTATTAAATGACACATTATTTCATCTTTTTTTTTCTATGGTAGATTTAAATTAAATTAAATCAAGATACATGGTGAAACTTCTTTTCTTCTTATTTCAATTTTAAGATCGAACTAGAAACTATCTTTTGTACGTAAAATAACGCGGATTAAAAGTATTCAAATGAAAAGCTATCGTTTTTTTCTCGTTTAAGTAATATTTGCACTCTGAAATCATAAGACGTCGTCAAATTTATTATGCCTTGTCTGAATACATAATACACAAAAAGACTCCAGTTCGTTTTATACGTAGTAAGTAAATAATTTTTAAGATGAAGAAGTGAAAGAATTGCCAGACTACACAAAATTACAACTGTTTGAATCATGTGGATAAAAATCTTGATTTCAGTTCTTTTTATCAAAATTTACAGAACTAAGCTAAATATATACCAAACTAGAAAAGTGAGCTTACACGAGGAAATAAACGCCCACTTTCGCTTACGCCGTAGAGCTAACCTTTATCAAAGAAAAAGTGATTGAAACGAATGACAAAAATTATTCGTAGTTTTTGAATTACATTAAAATAGATGTGTGTTTTTCTCAGATGAATCATTTCTAAAGATAAAGAAGAGTTACTCTTTATTTAACAACAAATACATGTGAGTAAAATGGCATTTTTAAAGATAAAGCAAAATATTGACTTGTTAGATTAACTTATGTATTTATTTTTTAAAAAAATCCGGCCGTGCCTTAGCGCCCGTTGACTTTAAAATAAGTGTTGTTGCAATCGATAAAGATTTTTTTTTAGAGACTCAAATTGAAAGCGATACATTTTTTTGTAGAAAACTTCTAAACAATTATCGTTACTACTGTTTTTGATCAACTGAGACAAACATATTCCACATAAAAATATTCAAATTAATGTTATATTTTTTTTTATCGACTTAGCAAATCACGAAGTAGCCTAATGATTAAAAAAATGTATTAGACCTTTCGTCTTGCCTGTACTGGTATATTTATTATTTTTGTGTAGTATTTGACACTAATATTTTAAAACATCTAAGCATACAAATCGCATATTTGGTGATTTGGCGATTTTAGCGACTATGTCAAGCTTTGCTAATAAAAAAATACTTAGCTTTATTTAAGTATTATAAGAACATTTGATTGCAAATTTATTCTGAAGTTAAATATCCCTTGATACAAACCATGCCAGTTTTTATATGGAAATATAATTGTCAATACAGTCAGTTACTCACTTATCAAAGGTGCTCACAGTTTGTACCCTAAACCGCGTCAATCGAAGCGTGATGGTTGTTCCCCGTCACATTTTTCACGCGATATGATAGACCTGAGCCAGTGGCGTCCTTTGTGAGCTCTTGCGTTACGGATGGTGAGATAACACTTTACTAGCCCACCTCTGTTCTAACAAAGCGAAAATTAACAAAACGTTCGTCACCGTATATTATCCATTTTTTTTAAATTTATGTCTGCTCACAATGTGAAGCATATGGCTTTCTAATAGAGTATATCAACAGAAAATTTATTACAAAAACTGTTACCGAATTTCACTTTTTTCGAAGAGAGTAGGCATATAAAGGATACAGCTTGGAAAAGACATGGTAACATAGTCGCTCAGGCTACACCCCGTTATGTAATAATCGAAAAAGCGAGACGAAATTTTTAGACAACACAAACAGATGCTCATGCTTTTGAACAAAAATTGATTTAAAAAATGCAATTTGTATTGAAACTTGAACCTGTAAAATCCTGCAAGGAAACCAACGACATTGACAACTGCGCCATGGACCTAATAATTTATTTAAAGTTAAAGATAAACAAAACTTATCCTATATGTGAACGTTGTTACACCATAACTAAGTATAAAAAATATTTTATTAACAAAAGAAGATATTAAATGGTAAAAATTGTCGATAAATAATATTTTTCATTGAAAAAATGTCAGCACAAAGAAGGATTGCTGTACTTAACGATTTCCACAAATTTAAGCCGATTTCATATAAACTCTTTTCTCAGTGGCTTAAGATTGATGATACTTAATAAAACTTTAAAATTAATGTCACATCATATTGAATATACATTGAAAAGCAAAGGGATCAATGATTATCTTAAATTGAAAATTAAATTTCACTAAGTTAAGCCGAATTCAATAACATACAATAAATACTAAATAATAATATACAATAAATGTTTAATAATATAGTGTTCCACAAATTATTATTTTTAGTTATTAAAACTAAATATAAATAATGTAAAATCTTTAAGAGAACTGTTATGATGTGGAGTGTTATTGAATACCCCCACCCTTAGATACCGCCCTGTCTTTGTTAGTCCAGCGGTCCTGATCTTGTATATGCACCTACTGCACGATAGTACCCCATTGCTCGATCACCATCGCATCGTACAGCTCCTCTCGTGTTGCATAGAGAATTCTCTGAAGTGCACGGCACTGCATATATACCATTTACTATTCAGCGGAAATATGGTTATATATTTTATATAAACACCTTTTTTATCAGAGAAAAACAAAAACAATTAATGTAAGCTTTTATATTATAGTATAGTACAGTGCAACTGCTGAGGGACTGGAAGTATATAATAAAGAAATCATTTTATGAGGCGTCTAAAAGCAAAGACCGATATATCTATATTTTAACAATATCTAACAAAAAAGTAAAACATATATGTACCATTAGTAGGGTTTGTCGGTTTTCAAAAACAGGTTTTTAGGTAAAATTTGTGACATTCGAAAATTGGTTTTTCAACTCCGTAACCGGTTGTGCCGAATTTTCCATAAACGAGTTTATAAGCAAAAGGACAGAAAATTTGGATCTTTTATTTGATGGCTTAAAGGCCACATGCCCCACATCATTACCCAAATAAAGGTTATTTTCGATATCAGGATAATTTTGTACAGTGGATGCTTTGTGTTTTCTTAAATCATATTTTATGAATATTAACACCAAATAATTTCTTGCTGTGTATTATAATGTACATATATAAATAAACAGCATAAAAAATTGAACTTTTTCTCGATATTTTAATTGAATTATCATTTTTTTAAACTTCGAAAACCGGATATCAAACAATATTGACATAAGAAAACCGGTTTTTTCAAAAGTCGGTTTTTGTATAAGCCCTAACCATTAGACAATGCAGAGAATGTTCTTTCAAGGGATATATTAAAAACTCGGCTAAAACAATGAATGGAAAAAAATGTTTAAATTTCTTCGTATATCACGGAAATCATCAACGTCGTAGTCGGAGCCGTCTTAAAAATTCAAAATTCAAAAAGAAAAGTCAAATTTATTGTACATTTATTTTATATGCACATAATTTTTAACTCCCTTTAAAAGGTTTACTTTGGTAAGTGACATTAAATATAATTCAATCTTTAATATCGTCAAGTAATCATAGATAACGGTATGTAAAAATACACGAATTATAATCATAAACAATATATGTATATAATATAACACGTAGACAATGCATTGTATGCCAATAAACACCGCATTCGTTTAGATACACATTTAAGTCGTATAAATCAAGCGAGTCTCACACATATATTACCCAGTAGATTCTCGCTGCTAAATGAGTCGGGAAATGTCTAAAACAAATTGAAGCTGTATATTTTGCCCCAAAAAGTATTAAAAGCAATAGGTAGCGCCTTCCACCCGCCGCGCAGCATGCAATCTATCTCTCCCATATAAACCTAATCCGTTTCCGCCCATAGTGACTGCAGCCTTCGCACAGTCCGCCTCTGATTCCACCCGTCAGGGACTCAGATGTGCATTTATTTAATCGATATTATTCAAAACTGTTTTTCCCGTTCCTATTCACAAAAGTTCTACGAAGGTGTGCTTTCTTTCAAGCGCAGCTACTGCTCCTTCATTTGATTTAAGTACGAGAAATTGATAGAAGATGTTTTGTTTATTTTACGAGTAGTTTTGATCGTTTTTAATTCAGAATAACATTTTAACTATATTTTATATTTTTGCCCCATTCCATATATCATTGTGAATAGTTTTAATATCTGGGTTTGCTTTTTATTGATACACTTTGAATGCCATCTTCTTTTTATACACTACTAAAATTTACAAAAAATACATATTTTTACACGAATGAAAAATTATAATATGAAATTTGAATTCCTTAAAAAAAGCATACAAAAGAATGTATTTTTTTTAAATAAGTATTAATTTCACAAATATACCAAAGTTTATTCTTCATATAATGGAAATATATTTTTTTTTAATTTTTGAATCTATCAATAAATTTTTATCTCGATTTTTTTTGTTTATTATTTCTTAGCAAAACTTGGCATTTTTCCGGTGGTCGCAAAATGGCGTTAACACTTGCCATACGGTGCTAAAAATACATCTGATATATTGCTGGCCCTTAAAGAACCATGTAAAAAAACATGTTTTAAGACGTATTGCCCTTGATGGACGGTAAAAACCCAGGAAGTATATTTAAAAAAAAAATCTTTTTCACTTGGTTCCTGAATCACCAGTAACATATCGGAAGTATTTTTTAGCAGCGTAGGGGCAGTGCTAATAATGTTAAGTATAAGTTAATGTAAACTTCGAATAAATTCGATTTAAAATAATGTATGGATAAGTTACAATACCCAACCCTATTCTTCACTCATTCCGTTGTAAGAGGCGTCTTTGAAAGCACCGCAGCCGGAAACGGGGATTAGGGTAACAGGAAATGCAACGGGGCCGTTGGGAGGGGCTTTCTTGAAAGGAGGTTATTGAGGCTAGAGAAAACAAAGAACGAAAACGAATATTATACAGAGATTTAAGAAAGGTCGCTTGTTTTCACACTGTTTTATTTAAAAGTATTTGAACACCAGTATAAGTTACAAATAATGATACAAACTATGTATAATTGAATACATTCTTTTACATATTTTTTATTTGAATGCAATAGCTTTTATCATACGACAAAGAAATTACTAATTAAAAGTATCACGTTTACTCAATAAGTTTTACACAAATGATGCACACACAGAGAAAGAAAGCGAAAGAGAGTATGTGTATTGTAAGATGAAAATCCAAATACCACTTACGCTTGCAAAAACTATCTGAGACAGAAAAATAATGCGAGAGAGCGTGTGTTCTTTGTTGCAGATAGTCAGATCAGTTGGTCATTTAAATTTAAGCGTAAAAAAATTATTATCTTCGATTACCACTTGTTAATTAATAGTATTAATATGTACTACAGCTAACAAATGTTTTTCAATATAGACAGTTCAATATCGACCGTTGTTGTTACACGTTGTTGTTACACAAGATACAAGCAATGATTAAATTAATTACTTACATTGAGTACGGCAAGACCCAATGGAAATAAAATGAAATCCTTCCTGCGTCCAATAGAAAAATACAAAACTAACATTTATTTTTCAATTTATAGCTTAAGAATTAAATATAATCAATTTTTAGTTTATTCGTTAACCTTGCTATGTGTTATGTCTGATGATGATTCAAAATTAAGCAAAACACGTGTCACATTTTATCAAACAAGGTTTCAAATTTAATTTTAAATTACCAACGAACTTTCACAAAGTTACCGCTGAATCTATCGAAAATATTTAAAGAGTTTATTTCACGATGAGCATAACTGCTATAGAACGAAAAAAATGTATGTTATTTTTCTAAATATAATGTTTTTCCACCCAGAATTGTCTGTTAAGACATCAATACTGATTTTATTTTATAATATAAACAATTATATTTTATATATTCTTATAAGCAGTAAATGTGTTACTGTTCGGGGCATTTCCCAAAGAACGAAACAAATGAATGTTTGATGGCGTCAGGACAGGGATATACGAAGTATGCGATAGCTCATTCCATCCAAGCTGCTTCATAATCAAATCTGTATCCGGCCTGTATCAAAGTGAAATACAACACCTTTACGATTCACCAATTCTGAATGACAGTATAAATTAATTTATCCCGTCTACAAGCAGTTCGAATAAACAGCTTGTTTCAAGCATCTCAAAATACACGATTCCTTTGAAATTCTCATAACCTTCCTTGTTGTCCATCTACTTTTGAAATGGTTTGTGCAAGTTCATCACACATAAAGAGCATATAAAGTTTGTATTGAAAAAAAACAGGGCTGTGGAGTTGGAGTTGTAGTCGTGAAGTCAGATTTTTTAAACTGGAATCGAGTTCGAAAAAACTAATATCTTCGAATTATTACAAAAAAATGTGTATTCAAACTGTTGGGGTCGAGAGTAGTGCCTCTGCATGCTACTAAGCGTAAAACATATTTCAATTCGTATTTTAATCTAAGGTTGGAGTCTTCTTATTTCTTAACAACTTAACAGGTCTGCTAAAAACTAAAAATAATTTTGTACGCAAAACTGGTATTATTATAGCCTTCGAACCTTTTTATTCCATAAAAAATCTTTAGTCATGTCTGTATTTAAAATTGTTTTAATAATCATTTTACTAATACATCCCTGTGGCTCACAAGATAGTAGCGATAAGGTGTGTTCAATTACTTCGATACATTGCTAATTTGTTGCCCATTGTTTTCGCATAGTCACACACAACAGAAGAGCCGGATTAGGAATACCATCGTATAATATATTGAGCTGGTTTTTTTTTAATAACCAACACAAATTTTTGATTTAAAATAAATTCACGGCTGAGACTTAAGAAACAATGTAATTAGTGAAAAAAATAGACTGAATTTCATTCCATAATGAAATATTCATTAAAGTTTTTGAGTTGACAATACTTATTTTAAAAAATATATGTATTTCAACTGGCAGAATATTTTACCATTTTTTATTATATCTACTGTGGAAAAGAAAAAGGACGTAACCCACACATAGCAAATTTTACAGAAGACACAATAAACGTGTTTTGATAATTTTGGGCCATATGCAAATTATGAAATATACTCAACCTTGAAGTGCACGGAGACTTCTAAAATGGTATTTGATTGACATAATCTAATATCAATTAAAGAAATTGTCTAGGAGAAACCTTTTTTTCAGTCTTATTTCTTGATTTCAATTTTCACAAGCTCATCTTTCTTCAAACTTAAAAGCTAAATTTATATACTAATTCAGCATTTGCAGCTTACATTCTTTTGATAGAACGCGTATTAACCCTCCAATTGTCACACTAAACACCGTTGTCTATTGATCCCACTATTCATCACTTTTCTACCTGATTATCGTTGCTTTCGCTCATATTTGGTTAAGAAGGGTACAGACTACAGTTAGTCATCAGCTGTGGGGACAGAAACGGCCTACAAAAGCACATGTGATTTTTTGAATTTCCATTTTTTTTAAATTTACTTTTTGAAACTGTTAGTTATTTTTTTTTATAAAAACATCAAATTATTTACAGTTATTTTGCTAATATATTTGTATTGAAATTATGTTGATCTAAATAGGTCAAATTGTAAATATTTTAAAAAAAATCACGTTTAGCTATATTTCAACCCCGAATGTTTGCGAGCCCATACGGTCACTTTTATCCTTACTACTGTCCGTACTCAATATTACACGGTAATGAAAGGATGATCATGACCATATATGCGTCATGCGGGGTTTCTATACAAAGGCTTTGCGTTTTTTTTTTTTAATTTTGGATAGGAATAAAAGTTATCCATGACTTCAATATGGCTTAGAAAATATTTTTTTTATCGGAAAAAAGCTCTCGTTTCTGTAGGGTTAAGTTTCACACATTATGATTATCGAAAAAAAGCTGTTTTGAAAATTGTGGGTTAAGTCCTTTTTCCTTTCACAGTCTATGATATGGTTATAAATTTACGATTATAAGAATTTTATGAAATAGCTTTATTTAGCTCTATAAATTTTGGAATATTTTTTTAAATAAACGCTTTTCTATCGTTAATACAAACTGTATAACCAAGGCGGATTATTCCGTAAGCACAAAATGCGCGCGCATGTGGCCTTTGAATCATAGAGCCTTCAAAAATAGCGTATATTACACAAGGCTCTTACATTTATTTTTTTATTCAGTTTTCAATAATAATTTTCATTTGGCATATACTTTGAAACACTAGTTAAACAAATGTTATTCGAATAAGAAGGCCCACAAAATTTATTGCACATGTGGCTTTCCAAGGGTGTAATCCTGTGTATTATAAAATATAATATTTCCACCACTAGAATCATAATAAAATAATTCGAATGCTAAAAATCCACAGTTAAATAATTTATAGTGAAACCCCATTTTCGTACCCGGAATTCAAAGTTCCGTAATTTCTGCAATCCCGCTTCATTAAAGGACTTTTATTTTCCAATTTAACGTTTTTATTTACCGCAATTCATGCGTGAAGTACACCTTATCCTTTTTTACGCGATACATTGGTTCCAGAAAATGGCGCGTAAAAAAACCCTCATTTTCATATAATTTGATAAATCGGTTCCAAATCCGCATAAAAAAGTATTAGGAATGTAGGAAAAAACGTAACGGTGCCGTCCAAACAAAACATGTTATATATACATAATATAAACAACGCATACATATGAAATTAACTGATTTGCGTAATTTTATGATATATCTACAAAAATCAACGCCCTCAATCAACATTTTCCGTTTGAGGTTTTTATGAGTTCCTTAAAAAATGTATCGTAGAGGTTTCTATTGTCCAAGATAATATTGGTATTAAGAAACTCATACTGAAAAAACAGAATGCTATTTCTCTTCTAACGAAAAATGTCACTTTGAGTTACGGGAATATTTAAGTCGCTATCATCAAATGCATTGAAGTAGTTTATGATTATTAATTTCTCTTCTTTGCATACCGTTAATTTTGGCCCATTCCGTCCTAGCATCGTTGTTTCCATAATAATAATTCCCCTGCAGTATTTTCCTGACACACCTTTGCGTGGCAAGAAATCAATCACAATCATGACTGCGTGAACGATCAATAATAGATTCTTATCTAATGTTGTGGTAAAAAACACACTATTTTTCCATTAGGTATATCGATATAGACAAAAATTGTTAGATAGAGTAGTAATTAACGAGCGATTCATATCTGCGTACTAAAAACAACCCTTTTAAAAAATCAATATTTTATTGTATCTAATATTTTTATAAATACAGTTTTATTTCACCCATCCTATTCCAGAAAGCGTCGGCAGTGACAGCGATTAGCTAATCACTTGTCTATTTCAAGCGATATCATTATATTCTTACTCTCTGAAAATGATAGGTTGAGTGACGGAACAGTGTAAGAAACAGTTCTCGTAGAACAAATGCTGTTGAGATAATTTTCATTAGGCGTCCAAAGCTCTTTTTATCATGGTCATTTTTGCGGAGTTTCCTGAAAACATTTTGATAAATGAACAAATCAATAAAATATTCAAAAGATTTATTGAATAACAAGATATAGTTTTAGCGGTTTTAATTATTCATATATATTTTTTTATGCCACCAAAAGTCTAGCAAATGCTTCTGCTTTGGTGGTATCATAATCTATTTTTTTAAGAAGGCCGGGAGATTAGCCCTGTGCTTCCAAAGCATGAATCACAAGGAATCTACAGGTTGGCTCAACCCAGTTTTTCTATCAGGGATTTCCTTTCTTAAGCCAGGAAACCGGTTTAAATGTGCTGGAAACTCGCCTTTTGCAATTTTCTGTTAGCTACAGCCGAAACTGCATTGCCCGATGGTCACCTCGGGGACGCCAGCAGATGGACTTGCAGGGTTCGACATTTCTCATAATTTATTGTGCGCACATCTACCGACATCAAATAAGGATTCTAGTTATTAGTATTCTCAGGGAAAATCATGCTGAGTTCCCTCCTACCTAGATGATCCTGTCCAAATACACAACCTAAGATGCCTTATTCAGCAAAGTAACGAATTCAACAGCTCTCTGGCATTTTGCTTTGTAGATTACGAGAAGGCCTTTGATAGTCCGCACCGGTCTTCCCTATGGGAAATATTGCAAGTTTACGGAATCCCAACCAAGATCATTGCCATTATTAAATGCCTTAACGAGGGTAGTGAGTGCTGCATACGAGTCGGCGATATTACAACCGAATGTTTTGTGGTCTCAACCGGAGTCAGACAGGGCAGCGTCATAGCTCCATTTCTCTTCATCCTAATCTTTGACTTCCGAGTAAGCTCCGACAAACTCTACTTTAATACATAAAAAAACAGATCAAGACATAATTGTATAGTATCATAATATCCGCGTTTACAAATTCGTATGTTTCCAATATCCACTTGCAAATTGTGTATTCTGATATTTTTCTTCTCTTTTGATCAACATTTTTGAGAATACATATGCGATCTTTGTTGTTAAATATAATGCTATCCAATGTTTTCACCCGTTAAGAGATTTTCCTGTTGCCACATGTTTCGCTTATGCAACAGTTGCTGGAAACTTTCCAGGGTAATTGATAAATAAAGAAACATGTTCCTTTTGTAGGAATGAATTTGAGATTCAAAAAATGTTTGCAGTATTCATTCTTTCTGTAAAAAAAATGGCTTCGAAAAATAAAATACTCTAATGTAAGAAACTATATGATTTATTGTTTTAATATTATAAAAACAAAAGGTTTTGTTCAGTTCTTATTCTAAATTTTTAATATAAAATCGATTCAAAGGCTTCGCTTATTGATTTAAAAAGTTGAACATTTCAAAGTAATGGCAATGTAAAATTCAATTTTCGCCTTATTATATTTTCCATTATATATTACTTTAATGAGTAGCCAAGGTATGTATATATTTTACTTTGTTGTTAACAAAGTAATTGTTTAGAACTCGATTTTTATTTCTGTATAATTTTCCAAAAAAATCATATATTTTAAAATCATAAATGATTGTAAAATATATAAAATCTTGTCCACATTGTATGTTTAGTTCAATTAAAAATGATCAATTGTTGAAGTAATCCAACTCTATACATATTACAAGTTTTGTTTAAATAAAATATAACAAATAGTATGTATTAATGCAGCAATATGTTCTACAGGATAAAATAAATGTAAGAGTGACAATATTTACTCAGAATATTACATTATATTATTTAATCAGCTTTTGAATATATAATTAAACACGAATGTGACTAAACAAGTGAATATTTGAAAAAAATACATTAAATGTATATATGTATGTTAGGTTTTTAAATTGAAAAATCTCTGATCACACTATAATAATATAGTAAACATTTACCTCTGCCAATGAGATATCGTGTCGGTATGAGTTGGTTCCAATGGGTTATATATATTCTTGTTGAGCGATCTTAAGAGGATAATTTTAATGAGTATCAAAATGTGGTACGTTTTCCTGAATTGTATATTTTATTAAATTAAATTTTATAATGGATAGAACTTTTCATTTCGAAGATAAAATTGAATATAAAGCATTTTTATTTCTGAATTGACAAGTAGTAACAAAAATAAATGTGTACAGTATTTTTTTCAATACTGTCTATCTTGCTAAATAAATAATTAATTTGAGTGTCTGTAACATGGTGTGGTTAGAAAGTAACAGTATTTCTATAGGTTAATGAAAATTAAAAAAATAGATGTTTTTCCTACAAATATTTCTGTGACACCTGACATCAAGCTTAGAAGATTTTTTTTGAAAATTTCAGTTGTTAATCAAGGCATTTCTTAATAAACTGAATTGAAAGAATAATATTTTTTTTATTTCACATGGTCATATTTTATCACAAAGAATGTTGAAAGAATGAAAATTTTCGCGAAAAACCTGTGGACCACCGGGGGTCCACTGAACCCAGGCTGGGAAACACATATCTAGAGAACTGAAAGTAATCAGACAATTTTATTATAATGTCAGGATAAGCATTGACCATATATTACTATTTACTAACCGCTTACTGACACACTGACTTAAGAAATTCCTTTTTCGAACTTAATTTAAAAAAAACCTTCTCCTGTAATATTTATAAATTGTCGGTTACGATTTTCTGTCGATAAATATGGCCATGTAGTATGATGATAACGTTAATTTAAAGAGATACTAATTAAAATCAAACACAGTTTCTGAACCATTGGTCCAGATGTACAATGCATGCGTGACGTCATTCATAAATAATAGTGCGCTTGCTTAGATCTCGGGATGACGTCACCAGTCTCTTTCATCATCATCATCAATTCATCGCCATGAAACGGAACTATTCCTCTCGGGGTTCCCCTGTTTCGCTGACTGAATGGAACTCGTCTGCGATAAGCATCAGCGAGATGATTGCAATGGATGACACGCGTGCAGAACAGTCTGAAGGAGGAGTCTTGTAAATGACAGGTACATGTTTTGCAGTAGCGTACGTAATGTTGGATTTAATAAATCTGGAAAAGTAGACATATATCATTTTTCAATCTTTTATCGAATGCGAATTTTAAAAATATATTTTTTACCATAAATTATTGAAGATTATTTGTATTATTAGGTAAAAATAATTTACAAGTTTAAAAAAAAGTCCATCTTTGCAGGGTACGTTTTATTCATCACCACCCGAAATGGATTAATTGAGGGTATAACTTGCAAGCTCGGCTCATTACAAAGTTGTTGAAACATGAACCATGAATCTAATTTAGTAGATAAAAATATTTTTTGACAGTATTTTTAGAAATCAGTCTCAAAAATGGCTTGACAACACCCACAATTTCATTCCAAAGTAATGTAAGACTAAAAATATTTACTTTTAAAATGTACATTCTTTTTAAAAATGAAATTTTCATTTTCAATTGAATTTTCATTAAAAAGTTTCATTTTTTAACCATTTTAGAATAAGCCGTGTTTGCAAGTGATACCCTTAATTCCTCTTTAAACGGGTTGTATCACATACAACGGTAATGTAAAAGTAATTAAAAGACATTAATATTATACATTATATTTCAAACATTTCCTTGTTATCAGTTTGTAGACTTTTAATTTTGTGTAAGCCGCCAATTATAACTAGTGTGAAATCAAAACATTTATAAAAAAATAAGCTTTTTTTCCGATTCAACAGTATGTATGTTATTATGTTAATTAACTTGGTAGAACTTCATTGTAAAGAGGTGAAAAAATGATAATGTATTGCAGTTTTACAATAATATTTTTTTTAAATAATTAGTAATTATTACGGCGTATACCTTTGTCAGAACTATGGTTTTAATTATTGTTAAATTATATATATACAATAGTTAAATTAATTAGAAATAAAATACTTAGTTATTTTTTTACCTTATTAGTATGTATTCTCAAATATATTTTTAAACATCAAAATTTCTCATGGTTATTTAAAGTTAAATTGGTTTATTGGAAATGTTAAAGATTTTTTTTAAAAAATACGATCTAACTCTAAATTCACAGTATATTTGAAACATGATTTATTTTCAATGACTATCCAAAATTATGTAATTTAGGAATTACTTTTAAATATTTAATTGATACTACCATTACTGCTTTATTTTTACTTATAGCAGTTTGAAAATTGTCATTCTTCCACCAGAAACGAACGCTGTATGTTTGTATTATTATTTTTTCACTAATTCAGTTGAACCAGCATATTTAATATTAAATGATATTCACGCCACTGATTATATCTCATGGCGTCGTCAGTATGTAAGTACTTCTTGTTTTGAGTTTTTCCCACCAACGCGTTTGCGGTTTAATGCATTATTATAGTAGACCTATTTTACCGCTGATCTTCGAATGCAAATAATAATATGTAAATATAAAAACACTATTAAATAAAATAGTATCCACGCACTCTTGGAAGGTTAATAATTATTTATTAATACAGATTACTTCATAATATCACAACACGGATATTGAATAAGGTTAATTAAAATTATAATCGATTTCAAGGAATTATTACAATATTTATTAATGTCAAAAGACAAGATTTTATCCATATGATGGGTATTACCCCATTTATGATTATGCATTTAATGCGTAATTACAATTTATCTATAAAATATACGAAGGGAAACATTTCTATTTTTTTCTAAAGAAAGTTAATCCTTAGAAACTATTCTAATAGTCGTTACGTATTTATTGCCATCTTAAGTATAGACTAGTGCCTCTTTTAGACCATCCAATAATGTGGTCGAGTGTGACCGAGCAGTAATATTGACCGATTAAGCAACTGCACAGTTTTTGAGCAAGTTTGTTCATTTTTACAAGCGTTTCGTTCAATTTAAGATTGTTTCAACATCAATGTCAATTAAATTATTTCTACGATGATAAAGCTAACGGAAGATGCGCTGAAAACCATAAAGAAGTGTATCTAAACAAAATAATTTGATATTTTGAAGAGACTTTTATATTTAAAAAAAAAGAAATAAACGTAATCTCATTGCTGTCAGTGAATTCTCCGCTTGACACTCGTCAAGCGCCTGTTCGTACTATATTCAGAGCACGTGAGCAAAGACGTGATGCAGGTTGTGAGAGTATTCTTTTGACCGAGGAAAAATAAGCCTTTTCTATTCACTCGCTAGCTCATTTCACTAGTCGGATCACTAGGTCGAATACTGAGCGTTGCATTTAGGTTATTTTGTATTCGGCTTCGTACAAAAACTTTACTAGAAGTACATATGTATGCTTCATATAAAGATCGAAAATGTTTAAAAAATAATGATTGAAAACTATTGTTGATATATGTGTAAAAAATATTCATTTTATATTGTGGTTTTGTCAAGCGAATTTTAAATGATAAATGGAAAACCCGCGATGTTCTTTTTCTTCATGTTTGGCCTTTTGACTTAATCCATATTTTTTTGTATTTGATTGTTTCCATTCAATTATAGAATAATTAAAGTTTCTTGAATGTAATGTCGGACGGATTTTGTGATTGAATGTGCGTCACTAAGTAATATTTAAAAATCTAAATAGACATATAAGTATTTCCAATATAAAGAATATGATTCATTTACCAGTTTTCATCTACGATAATGGCTTAAGATTTATCAGCATCAAATACAAAAATAGCACAATTACGATTGTTTATAATGTCGTGACCAAATCACGATTTATAGAATTTTCTCAACCAAACTGTATCTGGATTACGTATTGCATTACAACGGTATTTCCGTAACCGGGATTCCAGTATTTCAGTTTTTTCCACCACTAAAATAACAATTATGAAGATACATACTATTGGTATTTCAGTATCATAATACATTTTTTCAACCCATGCCCGCTACTAGCGTGGAGCATATATCTTCATATCAGATATTGGAGGAATCTTAAAAGAAGTAACCTTGAAGAAGAGTTTTTTAATCATTTACTTAACTCTTCTTTTTAGAATGAAGAATTAATTGAAGAATAGAGCTAGATTTAGGAAAGAACTAGTGGTTAACTAATCACTCTCGCTAAGCTCCGTTATTTTAGGAAAGAAATAGTAAGGAAGGAATTTTTAGATATTCCAAACACCCATGTCTTCGAACAGAAATTGATCAAATTTAAGATTTTGACTGAATGTGCTTAGTAGGATTTCAATATTAAATTTAAATCGTTCAAATTTTGTGCATTCATACAAGTTTTGTCAGTAGCGTCAGTTAGACTAATACTAAACTGTCAGCTTAAGTTCATCCGTGCAATTGAACGCCTGAAACCCGGGTCGTTAGTAACAAACTTGTGTGAATGTAAAAAAAAAAAAATTTAATTTTAGACATCGATAAATTGTTTGAAAAACTGCTGTTCCCATTGGGACTCAAACTCGTGAGATCGGTCACGGAAGCCAACGAACTTTGCGCCACGTATTCGACAATTATTAGCAGGGCTGTGGAGTCGTGTAAAAAAAAGACGACTCCGACTCCAGCTTTAATATAAAAAAAACGACGAGATTTTTTTTTTCAATAATGTCATTTTTACTTATATATATGTATTCCATCAGATCATCTTTAATCAGCCAAGCATGCAATGTCAACACTTTGGACTATTTTGTTTTAATACACATCATAAAATATATATTTTCAAAACAATTTTAAGCCGCTCATGTTTCACGACTCCGACTCCACAGCTCTGATTATTAGACGTAACATTTTTAAAATAAAATAATCAATACATTTCATATGAAATTATGAATCTGATATAAATAAATTGGTGGTATTATTTTTTATGTAGTTTACCGGTACTGATTCACGAAACCGGCAATTAAATTTTCCTCCGGTATTATTACAATACTTAATTGCAATGACGCTAGGTGCAGTTGGAATAATGCCATTCTCTTCTGAGCGACGGCAGCGATTAACTATGGACCAGCCATTGGCATTGCTGTAAATTATCAAGGGCGCTTGAGTGTGTGAATTCCCAACACGTGTTGTGAATGGGAGTTTCGTCTAATTGTTAAATTGAGTTGTTTTTTTATTAACGCCACTGCGTCTTTCTGTACATGATATTTCATATCATAGACATAGGTAATATAAAACAAAGATCATGATGATTCATGACCGTGATTTTATTGTTGATAGTGTTTATTCAAAAGTCTTTTTTATTACAATACGGATCCTATGCAGTGGTTCACGTTGTGGGCGACTTCGCGGGTTCGAGCCCCAGTAGGAACAGCATTATTTCAATCGACTTATCGATTTGTGTTCGAAGGCATGGGTCTAAAAATTACCTAACAGCCCTTTCGTTTCTTTAATAATTGGGTGTAGCGAGAGCGGTTAGCTAACCACTAGTCCTTTTCTAGTCGTATCCTTCTATCCCTACTACTCTCTTTAAATAAGAGAGTTTGAGCAACTGAATAACAAACAGTTCTCGTAGAAAAATGTTCTGTTGAGATACCTCCATTAGGAGGCCATATACTCCACATTGGGAGCGGACATGAATTTTAAAAATGTACAAATATACACGCTCAAAGTAATGTTTTTAAGATGTTTGAGTTTATGAGATTTTCTGTTCACACTGTATATACGTTCCGTAGACCAATGCTAATGAAATTGGGGGGCGCGGGTTTTCTCCAGGGGCCGCAGTAGAACATGTTTTGTATTGAGGGGGGCCGCGGATTTTTTTTTCATATTTAGGGGGCCTCGGTATGATTTTTTTTGGAAGCACTGCTCTATAATATGTAAGTGCTTAATGTTTTGGTAATGTCTTTAATTTTGCTTTACACATTTGGCTTAATTTACATATATTTTTTAAATATCTTACAAATAAAATGACATGCAGATAACTATAAAAATATTGAACAAGAACGATCGTTTTCATCTGCGGGACAAATATTTACACAATTCAGGATAAGTGTTAATGATGAAAGAATTAATTTCTTTTATAAAATCATATTTTAATTCCTAAATTTGCTTTGTTTTTTTTATAAAATTTATATTAATTTTTTTTATCGCTTTTTATTTTACTGGTAAATTACCGGTAAACTGGTAATGGGAGAAATGATTTGCAGTTTACTGGTATATTGAATTTTGACGGTAAATTGCAAGCCCCTCTAATATATGTATATTTAATACAGCAGTACAGGAGAGTATTCGGTCATAGCGGTGGGAATTTGCTTTTCTACTTACGTATTAGCTTTGTGTATTTTGTTTTAAGATTTTTCATTAACGTAAGAATTTCAATCTTGTATCGTTCCATGATTATATGTACTTAATATATGATTTTATTTTTAATTACTCTTATAGTAAAGTTTCCATGAAATAAACTGGGTTTTCCACAAAACCATGCAAGTGTTTGCGTAGCTCGCTTTCCCGACGTAGCGGATCGTAGAAGCGTAGCAGGCTATCGCAAGGTGGTACAAGTACCGTGGCACTTAGCGTCGTCATGTAGACGTCTTTATTGAGGAGCTAATCCCAGCTCGGGCGAGAACATGGCTTCGGTGTGTGGTGATAGAACGTACCTTTTCAGTAGCGTAGTAAAAGGTTTATGTTGATTTGATTTTAAATGATATGACATCGTATTAATATGAATATTTTAAGACTTAAGAGATGTTTCACGTAAAATTTGTAAATGTAACTCACAATGATTCTATTTATTTCAGTTTTTTTTAATAAGAATGAGTTTTATTTAATTATATTTTTTAAGCTGGTTATAAAGAAACAATCAGAGTCATCTCTCGAGTCAAGGTGATGGAAAGACGTAGCTATTTAAGAACAACATAAATCGTGTAGTACTGTGATTTTAAAGGGACAGTAAAAAAAATATATTTAATTATTCAATTTAAAACCGTGTAATTATATGTTAATAAGTCAGTTTCAAAGATTAACTGATTAATTAATTTGTGAATGGAAGATTATGAAAAAAGGCTTTGCTGGGAAAATATAGACAACAAACAAGTGTGAGTTTGAGAACAACTATGGAATTAATATTTATAACTTAATTTTTCCTTAGGTTATGTAAGAAATTGTGATAATTAATTGTGATATTTATAACTTAATTATTCACCTCTTCATACAAAATAGTCCTAAGTGTTATTAACAACTATCGAGGTTGGAGTTATTTACTTTCTGTTGGACGCAAGGTGTGGCAGGTGTGACAATAGTATTAATCACTTAACTTAATGAAATTAAATTCTACAATTTTGAGCCATACGTTTCATTTAAAATGTAACTTGATAATGATTTTATCAATTTCTTTTTAATTTTATATTAAAAATTACATCAACCAAAGTTACCGCCGACTACATCAAAATATTTGCAATAGATTTTTTTTGTTTGCTTAGCCAACGTGAATCTTGAAATTCAAAACATTTACCAATAAGCCGTTTTTGCAACACTAGATTATTATTTTACACAGTAAAATATACGATATGGACACTTAATTTTAACACTATTAAATTTTGTTATTGTTTTGTGTTTAAGTATCAAGAAAATGGTTTTAATAAATTAAATTTTTAAATAAGGTTTTTAAATATTCTAACACGCAAGGTAATACATTTATTTTAAGTGAGCTTATATTTTTGAACAACGAGCGCAATAGCACTTCACTGACACCTATCTTACTTAATTCTGTAAGGCCTTTGTGAATATTCAATTCCGCTTCGTCGATTTTCTTTGAGACCGACCCTTTACCATTTGATTGAATAGTGTATAGTCATTTATAGAGTCGTTAAGTGAAAGAAATATTTGAAAAAGCCACTCTAAAAACATCTATAAACATAATATCGCATCACGTCAAAGTGAAGAATAATTTAATATTCATGATAAAAGCGGAACACGATACACATAGTAATTTCGTACGAATATACTGCTGTCATAAGTAAATATACAGGTTACGGCACATACTTAAAGCAATGATATCTAAAACAATGCTTCCAAAACTTTTCATGCAATTGCCCCCTAAATCCGAAAAAAAATCCGCGAAAGAATACATATAATAGACACTTTTTTTATTATAACGAAAGTTAAAATAAATAAAATGGTAACAATTTTTACGTCCTGAGTAAAATATAATTATAGTTCAAAATAAAACAAGTAATGACAATCACCCACCGTGCAATCAAGCCAATTGCGGCCGTAATCACAATTTAGTTCTGATTTGTACATCATGAGAAGTGCATTCAACAAATGTTCCGTGTAAAAAATATATCATTTTAAATAAGGTCTTAACATGAAATCGTGTATAAATTGAGAAAACTTTTGGTGTCATGGAATTTTGCAACTATTCAACTATTCAAGAACCCAGAATAACTCGTTTTTTAGGTCTTCCAAGAATTTAAAATCTCAGAACCCAGGAATTTGCCGATTTGCCTAAAACTTATTATTATTCTTATTTTTATTATAAGGCCAAGTCTCTATAATAATGAACGTCACTAAGGAGATGCGAGTCACGTGCTTACCGGTACTATTATTATATGCCGCAGCGTAACAACATTGCCATATCGTTAATAAATAAAATTGTCAAAAAAATATTATTAATTGATGTCATAAAATAAAACACTTTATATTCACATAATTCAACGACCTGGCAACTTTTTTAATTTTAGTATAAACCCCCCTCGTCACCGAAATTCGATTATTCTTCATCCAGACTGTTAACAGGTAGGTTGGTGTATTTGTTTTCCGGTGATTTACCTTTTTGATGAAGCAACAAAGAATTGATTGGCTTTTTAATTAATTCCTCGGCCGAAAGTTTTTAAGTGAAAGAGGACAAGCTGACATTCCATTGCATGTTTGCTGTTTTTACAAAGGTAAAGAAATACAGTTTCATAAAATTTGAGGATATTGACGGAGCAACGACGACTTGCTGTTAGTTTTCCCAAGTCCAAGACATCTTATTACGAGGTTAGTTATCCCACTGAAGGCTTTTCTAAGATATAAGAGGACTTTTTTGACAAACCTACGACGACTTCTTGTTAGTGTATTCCTCAATTTTCACCAAATAACTGTTTGTTTTTTATATCGTATAACTTTCTTGACAAAATACAATGATTTTGACAGAGTAACGAGAACTTGTTGTAAGTCAATCCCTCTGAAATCTTTCATGAGACAAAAGTATGCAAGGATTTGGTACAGTTGTTTAATTTTTTTGTTTAAGATTTATAGATGACCACCTATCAGTCAATCTCATAGTTGGCTTTTTTAGAGAATGCAAGATGTCATTATTTGGTTTATATCACTTTTATGGTATAGTAAAAAGTCTTTCGCAGAGCAACGAGGACTTGTTGTTAGTCTATCCCTCTCAGACTTTTCTAAGATCTACTACAAATGAGAAGTTGTTGAGTACAATTGTTTAAAATTGTTGAATAAAAAAATGATTTAAAGAGGACTACCAGTCAGTCATTCACATGGTTGACTTTTTAGGAGTAAGCAAGATATAACAATTGATAAATATTACAGATTATTACTTGTTCGACCTCATAAAAATATTATGACGGAGCAACGAGGACTTATTGTTAGTCTATCTCATGGTTGACTTTTTAAGTTTTAAGTTACTGTTTGTTTTTTATATTGTATAACTTTATTGACAAAATACAATGATTTTGACAGAGTAACGAGAACTTGTTGTAAATCAATCCCTCTGAAATCTTTTATAAGACAAAAGTATGCAAGGATTTGGTACAGTTGTTTATTTTTTTAGAGGAGAAAAGATTTATAGAGGATTACTTGTCAGTTAATCTCATAGTTGGCTTTTTTAGAGTACGCAAGATGTCATTATTTGGTTTATATATCTTATCACTTTTTTGGTATAGTAAAAAGACTTTCACAGAGCAACGAGGACTTGTTGTTAGTCTATCCCTCTCAGAATTTTCTAAGATATACTATAAATGAGAAGTTGTCGAGTACAACTGTTTAAAATTGTTGAATAAAAAAAAATGATTAAAAGAGGTCTACCAGTCAGTCAATCACATGGTTGGCTTTATTTGGTTAATATAATATCTTATCACTTGTTCAACCTTATAAATAGATTTTGACGGAGCAACGACTACTCGTTGATAGCCGATTCTAGTGAAGGCTTTTCTAAGATTATACTATTCAAGGAGTTGTTTAGTAGAATTTTTTACAATAGTTGAATGTAAAAACATTGTCAGCTTTTTAGCAATATGCAAGAAAGACTTATTTGGTATATATATTTTATCAGTTGTTAGACATTGTAAACAAATTTAGACGGATCAGCGAGGACTTGTTGTTAGTTTTTCTCTCTAAGGGTCTTACTAAAGAGTGAAAGATACCGAAAGTCGCAGAATGTTTCACTATGGACTGGTATTACTTTATGTTTTTTCTCCGAGAACTATTTGTAGTCCAGTTGCCTAACGTCTCATTTTCGAAGAGAGTAGGCATATAAGGAAAGAGCTAGAATAAGAATAATGGTTCACAAAGCATAGATTTACTGAATTTAGTTTGTAAATATTTCTCATATGTATTTAATTAAAAAAATAATTAATTACAAACATTGTAGATTTAATAAGATTTATAAACATTTAGTGAATGTCCGCTCACAATATGGAGCATATGGCCGTGTGATTTTTTAATAAATGCATTAGGCGCCTTTTAAGAATAGAACTAAATGAGTTGATAGTGCTAAAATCTAAGTACGTCGACTGTGCGCTTGTGTGCGCCGCACACTTCGCGCACGCTACGAGCCGGCTATGCACACAAGTCTTTTTCCGTCTTTCCTGGTAGTACTGATGTTCCGCATAATATAGCTTGGGGAGCCATCTGTATACTTATTCTCACCACCAGATATTCAATATACAGCGAATCAATCCGTTTGAAGTGATATCAAACCACGGCAAAAATAAAAAAAATATATATTTGCAAAAAATGATCAAGCAAGCGTGAGGCCAATAAGTCGCCATAAGAGTTTATATTTGTTAACCACCAGTCGTGTCCTAGTCTTATTATTCTATCCTAACTTTTTTTGACAAAAAAGAGTTGAGCAAGTGAGTAGGAAACAGTTCTCTAGAAAACGGATATGAATACAAAATCACCATTCAAGGCATTAAAACCAAATTTATTAATTCACTTGGGGGTCCATGGTCCGGTTTTTGTTTTTAAAGAGGTCCATGAGCATAATATCTTTGGAAACCACTGGTGTAAAAGTTTATTTTGCATTTTAATAAAGTGCTATTTTTCACATTCGAAAAATTTAATATTCATAACTTTTTTTTATAAATATGAAAAATTGTGCTTCTGTGATTTTTTTAATCTCAGTTTTTGGAGAAAGTGAATTATGATACAAGCCTCCCCATTTAAGAGACATTAAGTAAATAAGTTACTCTTGCACAATACTATTTATTTCTGACACCAACTCTTTGCGTTGCAGTTATACGATTTTGATTTATATAACACGGCGTGTTCTCGAGACAAAACACCTCGTATTGTGTAATAGTATACCCACGTCGAGACGCTGGGTAAATAAATGTAATGAATTTAATTGAGCGTGTGAAATGTCACATTGCAACAAATAGCTCGACGATGAGATCACAACCTCTCCAATTACGATTCCTTGAATACGTAAAATATTTTCTGTCAAAAAAGACGCTCGGCACTATGTAAAATGTGTTTTTATTTCGTACTTTTTGAGTGCATACATTACGCCAAGTGCACGTTTCGGTGCGGTCAACGACTACTGACATTTCTCGTTGCGTATGTGAATGCAATTTATAATTGGATTGTTACTATTTTTTTTATATTAACCTCTTGAGCCACTAAGTTCGTTTTCTTAATGATACTTTTATAGATGGCACTGCGGCTTTACAGGACGAAATCCCAACGTATTACCATCAAAATGCGGTGTATTAATGTATAAAGTGGAGTTTTAAAAATCGTGGCCCGCTTCTGTATCTAAATGTTAGTAAAAATCATTTGTTTTATACAAAACTGTAGCACCAGCCTGCCTTTGGAGATTTCACTTGAAAGGGCTTCAACATTTTTTGTTGGACAATTAGGTGGAATTAAAAATCATCTCTGTTAAACTTATTTTTAGATAATCGATGTTTTTGAACATCATGAATCGAACTTAAATGTAGCGTGGCCCTAGACAATAAACAAATGAGTAAGCTTCATTTAAAAAAAACATAATGTTTCTATGTACTTACATACTTCTACTTTTATTTACCAAGATCATCACGAATGTGTTAACAGCTTAAAAGCATTTAGTCGCCAAACATTTTTGAGTAGATGTAAAAATAAAAAAAAATGGGTGCGTGTACTTATGTACGCGCGTCAGAAGTTATACTTCTTTGGCATCATTAAAAAAACAGTTTTTAATTGCATTTGTTTTACCCATCTTGAAAACTGGAATAGAAATTGAATAGTACTATTGATAGTCATCAAATCTAAACTAAAATAATCTTAGATCGATGATTAAGATTTATTGTAGAGAATTTTCTATTTAAAATTAAAAGTATATTTTTCGTTGGTTTTGTTCATTTCTTTTCAAATGTCAGATACAAAGTATATCTACGCCATGTTTGATATTCCGTTCACTTTTCAAATAATATTCTGTTTGCGAAATCTATCGATTGTATATAACAGTACGATACAGCCTAAAAAAGTATAACTTCAAAAAAATTTAATGCTAGAAAGCGTTTAGTTATTTACATTTTTCTGTCAGTAACAACTCCCGAGAACCACAAGAATCGAAGTGCTAAATTCTGGCGAAATAGTAAGTAAAATTTAACACCATTAATGGGACTAATTGGGCCAACGAAATTAACTTAGTTCGTATAACTTCTTTAAATATAAAAATAAATATTTTTTAAATAAGTGAGTTTGTTTTTTCAAAAGATAAAGCGTGTTTTACTCGTTTATCGTTCTGCATTCGTAATTAAAAATCCAATTGTTGACGGTTTCTGGCAGTATACCGAAGATAGTCAAATACAAACCGTATAAAAACAAAGTTGTATTGAAAAAATGATTAACGTGTAAAAAAATAATTCAATTTGTCATACGATTGTTATCATATGCATTAAAACCAAAAAAATATTTTTTAAACTATTCTTTGTTATAATACTTGTGTTAATATAAGATCATAAATTTCTACAGTGAAAAATTATTAGATTATAAGTTTCTTTTGTGTTGGGTCCTATGACGTAGCGGTTAGCGTTGTTAACATCCCGGTCTAAGATATTCCTCACACCCTTCCGATCCTTCAATATCTGGGCGTTGCGAGAGCTATTAGTTAACCACTGGTCCTGTCTTAGCCTTATCCTCCTCTCATTACTACTCTCGTTGAAAAAGAGAGGTTGAGCGACCGAGTAACAAACAGTTCTCGTAGAAAAACTTCTGTTAAGATACCTCCATTAGGAGGTCGTATGCTCCACATTGGGAGCGGACATGGATATGAAAAATTACTTTTGATGGTGCGCAATGTGTTTTATAAAAAAAATACATTTATCATTCGGTGAACTCAGTAGCATTTGATCAGATGCAGATTCCAGAATTGCTTCCTTAGTGCCCACACGCGTTATTAACTCGAAGTGCGTGCGCGGCTTGTGAAATTAGCATTGCGAGCGGCGTCCGGCAAAAGCATTGCTTGCAACTCCCAAACACTAGCAAAAAACTGATCACCGCTGTGTGAAGGTAAAAAAGTCATCGTTTGATTGCAAATTACTAGGGGAGGAATTTCGATACGAGTGACTTCGTGCGAACCTACGGCTGTGCGTGACCATTGCCGACACTAGCACCTTGCAATAAAATTTATTCTATTGTAGATACTGCATTTTTTCTAATAATAAAGATAGGTTATAGATAGATTGTTTATATAACAAAAAAATACAACCAAGTGACAATAACACTTTTCAACATTCGTTGTGCGTGTGTGTGTGATTAGGGTATCCAATCCCGAAGCCTTTTTCCAATCCCGGGATTTCGGGATTGAGATTTTCTCACCGAGGAATTTGAAATCCTCAATTTGCTATACTTTTTCCCGGAATCTCACGGAAACTCGTTTTTTTTTTTTAGCTCACCGAGGAATTTGAAATCTCTGATTTGGTATACTTTTTCCCAGAATCTCACAGAAACTCATTTTTTTTATTTAGCTCACCGAGGAATTTGAAATCTCCGATTTGGTATACTTTTTCCCGGAATCTCACGGAAACTCGTTTTTTTTTTTTTAGCTCACCGAGGAATTTGAAATCTCCGATTTGGTATAATTTTTCCCAGAATCTCACAGAAACTCGTTTTTTTTTTTAGCTCACCGAGGAATTTTAAATCTTCAATTTGCCATTTCGTATAAATTTCGAGAATTTGCTCAAAATTTCTCAATCCCGAAATCCCGGGATCGCAGCCGTCTCAATCCCGGAATTTCGGGATCAGAAAATTGAAAGGGATCCCGAGATTGGATGCCCTATGTGTGATGTGCGCTTAACCACTTGAATACCAAGCGGACACGGGTGTCCGGAACATATGCGAGCGAACACGGATGTCCAAGACATCAAATACTTGGTATTCTAATAGAATATAAGCAATATTTTGATGAATATGTGTAGTGCCATCTATAATAAGTCAATATATGTTTTTAAAATATTGAATTCGGGTTTATATTAGGCAAAAATATTTTTCTCAAAACACGCAGTATCTCTGGGACATATTGATGATTTATTTTCGCGGTATTCAAGTGGTTAATATCTCTACTCTCTTCGAAAAAAGAGAGGTTGAGCAACTGAGTAACAACAGCTCTCGTAGAAAACCTTCTGTTAAGTAACCTCTATTAGGAGAATATATGCTTCACATTGGGAGCGGAAATGGATTAAAAAATATATATTATATGTGCATGTTTGTAATTATTGATGTCTGAACCGGTTTCGCTCATCGCAATCATTTTCAACTGCTGGAAAAAAGTATTAATAGTAGTTTATTTTTTGTAACCGTATCACTCTCCCACTGTGCAGCATATATTTTTATTATACAGAAACTTTACAAAATTTGTTAAACGATGACTATAAGTCAGACGCTCAATCTTGTTCTTGGAAGAGGATAAGAAAAAAATGGTGACAAAATTGAGAATATCCTAATCGTGAATAGGATACTTCTTTCAAAATTATTGATCGGAAACATAAGTTTTTTAAGGTTATTCGATAGTTTTATGATGATAATTGAATATATATCAATAATAAGTTAAGTTTTTTTTGTACACACTGTCATTATATTATAGTAGTGTTGATAAGCCTCTGAAACAGCCGTCTCTCTCATTAACCATATTGAATATTCATTGAACAAGCTGATTGAATTTAGAAATTGTACAACACAATAAACTAGATACGTTGCTATTTTTACCCTATTTCCAGAAAATATGTTTTCAGTATCTTAGTTAGATAAGGTTTGGTTCGTTTCGGTTATGACCGTGCTTTGTTGATTGGCCACCGCTTTTTAGGAAGATAACGATTACGTATAAATACAGTAAAAGATAGTTATAAAACACATCATGTAAGGAACATAAGAAGTGGTTATATTCGAGGCTTATGATCACGTTAACCATTTTACGGCGGTCAAGGATCAAGCTATGTGAGAGATTTGTGAAAAAAATAATTTTGATTATTTTATCGCTGAAAGTTTTAGTCATGTCAGCAACGCTTTTTTAGGAAGTTCTTGTCTCGTACAATATCAAGTGGTCATCGTTGTTGGCTTCGGTTGAGGTTGTCACGGGTTCAAATCCTGGTTATGAGAGTTGAATTAGTTGATTTATGAACTTCTGTTCGACGGCTTGGATGTCTGAAATTTTATTCCACCATTCCGATCCTTAAAATGGGACCCGAAATCTTTTGATTTGCTATATCCTAGCGCTGCCATTGTATTCTTACTCTCTTCGAAAAAAATAGGTTGGTCAGCACTCTTTGTTAATATAACTTGCCTGAAAGCAACAGTGAGATGAATTGAAAAATGACTTTTTTTAGATAACTATACCAATCGATTGATGAAACTCAACCTACATAATAAAAAACATTAACAATAACAATAAGTATTAAAAAATATATTCATACCAAATATATATATACCAAATCAAAAACAAAATTTTACTGTTACGTTGACTGAAATTGCCCTGTAACTTCAATGTATCTGTGGTATTAGTGTTACTAGATACCTCAAAAGTAAATTATTTAAAAAAGTATTATTTTCGTTTTATATACCTTAGAAATTACAATACCGGTATTACCGAAACCCGAGTTCCGGTATTCATAGTGTATTTTTAATACCAAAATACCGGTTGTGAAAATGCAAATATACTGGTATTTCAGTATTGGAAATTAACCAAAACCGAGATTTGAATGTAAAGAAATATTTTAATAAATTTTTCTTAAATTAAAAAAAAAAAGAGTTGTATCCAGGATTTTCCCCATGGAATCCGTTTGAACGGCGTTCCAACGTTTTTTCTCTGCATTTTTAAAGTTTCAAATCAATATTCGACAAAAAAATATGTTCCTTGAAAACTTTTGAATTTTTTCTAGGAAATCATTGGCTGTTTGTCTCACGTTGAGAAATCTATTTTATTGGATCTTACATTGAACCTTCAATCTTCATATTGCATATCAAAAACTTAATACACAAGCTTAAAAGTTTTTAAAGAGATACAATCGAAATCGTGGACATGAATTCTTTGTTCTCCCAAGGTGTAGAACCAACCTGCCAATGGGGATGCCACTGGGGAGAGCTTTAACGATGTTTAAAAATATTGCTTCGGATGTTGACATATTCCATGCAGACGTGGGTGGGTTCCGACGAATACTATTTTTTTTATGTATTAGAGTAGAATTCGTCGGAGCTTACTCAGTTGACTTCCTTGCTATTTTTTTTCTACTGCTTTTAATATTAAATTGTACTATTTTTTTTTCTTCGTTGTTAAAGTTTTAAATTTATAATTTGTCAACCTTATGCAATGTTAATTAAACAAATAAATAAATAAAAAAAAACTTAATTTTAAAACATTTTACAAATATGCTATTTTTCATTGTTTATACTTGTTTGTAATGCCGGTATTGCAATCCTTAATTTCACGAGTGCTTTCATGTAACTTATTAACCTTGCAGCGAACATGGTAAAAGACGGCTTTAAGTTTTTACAGATTTTAATGTCGTTAAATACCAGTTAAATTTAATAAAATATGAAAGTTTAACGAGTTTACTGCTTCTAGTAAACGTTGCACTAATATTCTAGAATCTAGAATATTGGCGAAATAAAAATGTCATTCTTTGAACACGCGCGAGGGGCATTAATTATGTTTAATCGCTGCTGTCGCATGTCCCGACTGTTTGGTACTGTGCTGTTACCTGACTTTTGACACTTCGTGTGTCCCACAATATCAGCTATACTTAACCTTTTCTGTATGCTTTCAACATTGAAGAACGGCTACTTCTAGGATTTGCAATACCAGACGAATATACAATACTGCGATAAAAAAAAAAGATTGAATAAAGCAACAAGAAAAAAACACCCAATCGGAATAGCAGTAGTAGCAAGTAATTAAAAATCGGTATTTCATTATTTTAAATAAAATAACGTCACCGAAAAAATGTCATACGTCATGTCATACAAAATCATAAAATGTCATACAAAATCGATTTAAGTCGAGTTTTAGAATAAATTTAAATTATAACCGATTTTTTCAAAAGTTGGTTATGTATGCCCTACTTGTATCTATCTGGTCTAAGAAACTAGGCGTAGTAAAGTAAACTTTTGAAGATCGTTTGATTAATTTCGGCAAAATGTTGAGTTTCACTACACTCGAAATTTGACATTCATTGAATTTTATCCAAAAATGAAGAATGTAATTATATTTCAGTCTTAATTGGACGAACACAAAGCAACTCGGTGCGGCACGAAAATATCAAATGCTGTCCGCCGCTATAGTGTCTTACATGACAAAACGCATGTCAGTTTATTTGATATTTTGATTCGCTTTAAACCGCGTTCCAATCGTGTTTGCAGTGAATTCACCTACGTACGATATAGCGTGAATCTTCAATTCAAAGATAATTTTTAAATGTGGATATAGTACTTAAATAAATATATAAAAAATAAAAACATGTTTTATAAAAATAAAATGGATAACTTTGTTATTTAAATGGTTTAGTTACTAAGAATGGCACGTGTTTCACCTCGTTGTTATTCTGAAGATGCTTCACAAAGATTTTAAACACGTGTCCACAACAAGTAACATAATCGGTGCATTAACAAAAAAATAAATTATAATTTTTAAAATGAATATGAAATTCCATAATTTTACCATCGAATTCATTTTAGCTGATAGCTTTGTATAATTTTAAGTTAAAAATATTGAATGGTACTTCTTAACGTATAGTTAGAACTGCACTTTTTTGAAGAAGTGCTATTTAATAGCCGACAGATTAATGTTTTGCAGTGATAGCTCGGTTACCTGGTTTTCACATATCTTAAAACATGAACAACGTGTCTGAGGTAGATGAAATCATCTCGAGGCAAAGAAAAATATATATTTCATCAATCGATTTAAATGCTGACAAAAACATCGCAGAATGGCACTGTGATAAAAAAAATATGCTTCGGATTACAGTTTGGCACAAGAACTTGAAGATAAAAGACATCATGATTTAGATTCTGAAGAGTGGGTAGAGCTGATGATTTTTTTTATTCGAATCAATCATGAGAATTGTCTTTTTTAAATTAATATTAAGTGAATTTGAATCGTTCAAACTATGTACATTCTCACAGATTTTGTCACTAACGACCCGGGTTTCGCCTTTCGGCATCTTCAGGCATTCAAGTGCACGGATGAACTTTTCGTCAGTTCAAGTTCATCCGTGCACTTGAATGCCTGAAGATGCCGAAAGGCGAAACCCGGGTCGTTAGTGACAAAATCTGTGAGAATGTACATAGTTTGAACGATTCAAATTTAATATTGAAATTCCACCAAGCACCTTCAGTCGAAATCTTAAATTATAATATTAAGTGATTTAAAATTCATAAACATCTAACTCACTGCGGAAGCTCATCTTTTGAAGACCTTCTTGTAAATCAAGATTTCAAATTCTGATGTAAACTGATGATTGTATTAGCATCAAAATTGCCGGATCGAAATATTTGCAAACCAGTTTTAGCACTGGCGTTCTGTCAATACATCTTCTCCATACCCATCAGATGATTTTTTTTCTTGCTTGAACAGTATGTTTACCTTTTCGATATTAAATAAGTAAAATATGCCGAAAATGCTGCTTTTCACTTTCCATATCGACTGTGGAAAGGAAAAAGGACGTAACCCACAGTTTTTTCAAAATAGGTTTTTATTAATAATGTATCTAACTTGATACTCGTTCTATCAAAAGGATGCAAGCTGCAAATGCCGAATTAGTATCTAAGTAGCTTCTAAGTTTGAAAAAGATGAGCTTGTAAAATATTAAAACCACGAAAAAAGAAGTTTTTTCTAGACGATTTCTCTAATTAATATTAGATTATGTCAATTTAACACCAGTTTAGAAATCTCCGTGCATTTCAAGGTTGTGTATAATTCATAATTTGATTATGGCCCAAAATCATTAAAACACGTTTTATGCGCTTCTTGTAAAATTTGATATGTGTGGGTTACGTCCTTCTTCCTTTCCACAGTCGATATTTAAAGGGTACCAACAGAATCTACTGCGTAGAATCAATCGAACTTTTTCACAAGCAAGCCTTGCTATATCAGCTGTCAAAATATATAATGATTATGCGGCTGTGAAAAAATACAATTAAGTCCTCTGTTGGAAAAAAACGAAACTACTTTCCGAAAAGCCTTTAATAATATTTACTTTAAAACTGTTGTTTGACCATTCGTGGTTTTTGAAAAAAATACAAATTTACATTTCCCAGTTGAATGAAATGTAGACATAGTAAACAGTAAACACATTTAATGTTATAGTTCAAGTCATTCATATTATAAATACAAATGGGGCTTTATTATTCATGCCTGCTCCTAACGTGGAGCAGTTGGCTTCCCATTGAAAGTATCAAGTTTTTTTAACGTAAGTTTTTCTACGAGAACTGTTTGTTACTCATTTGCTCAACCTCACTTTCTTCAAACAGTATATGGATACAAAGAATATGGCGAAGACAAGACTAGTAGTTGGGTTATTACTCTCGCCTCACCCTGTTATTTTAGGATCGGTATATGGACGCGATGCCATATCTTCAAATGAAGCTGTCTTGTCACAAGTTTTTTTTTACAAGAACTAGTTGTAACTCTGTTGTTTAACCTGTTTTTTCGCAGGGGCGGGCTTGAGGGGGCTTGGAGGGGCTCGCGCGAACCCCTTGTAAAATTGTACTTAGGCTGGCGAGCCCCTTGTTAATAGAAGCGAAAACAATATTCTCAGACCAAATTAGTAAATAACTGCAATTTCTGATTCATTAGTATCTTCGACATCTTAAGTATACATTGTAGTAGATGTTTGGCCACATTGTTGTACATTGATACGTTCAATTGCATATTTTTAACAATTGGTTGCTTGCTTAAATATTGCATAACATTAATTGTTTAAGATTAAGCGAGCCCTTTATTAAAGTATTGGCAGCCCACCGCTGGATATAATTATATAGGAAAAGGAAAAGACTAGTAATAAGTAGCTCTCAATATTCCCTGTTATTTTTAGGATTATAATGGCGGGAGTGATTATACATCATAAACATCAAACAGAAATCGATAAATCGTTTGAAAAAATTCTGTTCGTAATGGGATTCGAATCTCTCAAAGCCAACTACGTTGATCACTGCGCCACGAACCTGACGATCAGTAGTACAATGTACTCAAACAATCATTAATATCTTTCGATGCCGTTACTTCATTAAATATACGTATATTTCTAGATAAAAAGACATCGAAATAATATCTTGCATGTGAAATTATTGCATAATAAATCGGTATATCTCAAGCAAAACTGCAAAGTACTTGACAGTATCGGTGGGTTGTTAAACGATATATATATTTTTAACTGTTGTCGCATGTGATGCATTCCCCCCATAAAATCTAAACCAAGCAAGCCATAACATAATAAAACAAGATTATTCGGGCAATCACTGCGCATAGCTGCGCTATTCAGCAATCCGAGATATGGGACCCTAAAAGGGTAAAAAACTCAGATACCGGGGGTAACGTTTGGTCTTAGTTAACCCTAGGGGCGATGCCCTACCGATTCATGAACCCGTGTACCAGTAGTGACTATGCGGTACTGACCTGACTCAACCCGACACGAATTGGGTACTCTAAGAAACTGGCGATTTTTGATAAGCACTCTTTTTTTTCGATAAGACTACATGCGATAAGGTTTGAAATAAGAATGACAGATTTATACTTATCAAGTGTGGGGTAACAAAATTAAAAATGCATTTACATGACTTTAAAAAAACTGGTCTTTTACCTAAAATAAACATTTGAACCTTTATCTGCGATTAATATCATGAAGAAATATTTGTGTTAATTTCCAAACTTATTTACTAGTTCATATTTTCAGTCGGTGTCTTAAAATTTATTAGATAAAATAAACCTACATATTGGAGTTGTAAATTCTTATTAATGAGTGTTGATTAATCATTTGGAACATTTCTTTTTGGATAAAAACATTTCTTTTACCAACATTAATTATACCATAAGTATGTGGCTTCTTTAAGTATATTTTTAATGTCAATTGGATAAATTAAAAAAAGAATTCACTCTATCATAGTAAGTCGTTACTGTCACAAAAAATGCTTGAATCACATACAGTTTAAGATTATTGGAATTCAAATGACAATATTTTTACAGTCGACAGAAACAAACTATTATTGTCCAAATTCGCTCCATATTCAAAGCATGCGGTCACAACATGGTCCTTCCTAGATTCTCTGTCCTCGCCAGTCTTTTTGCTTTCTCCCATGTCATCCTAGCGTTATGTAGCTCCGCTGAATAATCATCAGTAGCCTTCCACGACGTCGGGATCCACCTGGTTAGTAAAAGAGACAGGCAGGGTTCAAGCTCTCTTGGGGCACCCGCAGCACATCTAAGCCAGATTTTATTTTGGACGTTTATTTTGAACAAACTATTAGTAACGAATTTATTTTCTAACATCTCTTTAAGCAAAGATCTCAAACTTACCACTTATTTAGAAAAGTATAATCATTCTTTCAATATACACTGATAATAAACTACTGCATATAAAGTTAATATTGAATAATTCAAATCAATACTTATACAATAAATTTAACGTATTCCAATATTCAGTAAACAAAAATAATTTAAATGGACACTTATAATACAGATTTAATATTTTAAAAAAATACTGTAGCAGTTAAAACTTGAAGAGAAGTCGTTCATCATTAAATACAGTTATTAAATAACTCTACTACTACAGATATCAACATGGCTTATGTTGGAATAGGTTAGGTTTTCCATGTCCCATACTAAATTTCAAAGATAAAAATTGTTATCAGTTTCTTAAAATTATCAAGTGTAGCTATTTGCTTGGTTAAGGTCAAGATTTATGGCTCTTGTTATATATTTTACGAATGTGTTTGTCTAATTTGTCACTTATCTATAAATTTTGTCAGCATTTAAAAATATTTCATCGATTTCAGTTGTTTTCAATAAAATCAGATTTCATTTTAGGATAAAACACATTTCACTGTATGTAACTTTATTATCTTATAAAACAATGCTTTAGGTACTCGGTAAATGAAGAAACTCTGTGTTTAAATATTTCATGTAATTCCCTTAGAATAAGTAGTAAAAAAATAACATTATCTTTATTAAAAAAGGAAACTTTGACTTAACTCTCATAAAAGCTCGCGCATTGTGAAGATTAGAATATCTAAGTGCATGGCGATATAATTTACTCCATCCAACAATCCAACCTAAATGCAGTTCTTTGACGGTTGAAACTTCCGGACGGTCTTAATAGGGTTCATTCATGTATGTGTTGTATAAATAAATAATATGAGTACAGCCAACTCTTTCGACAAAATGTTATGATTTAAATCTTTATAATTTATATGCACTATTTTCCTATTCAATAATTTAGTATGAGGTTGTTCTCTATAATCATCTTATTAAAACATATTCTGCGGATCGAACAGACACCAACCGTCAACTTTAACGCCTTTTGGTTTTTCTTTATCGAAATTGTTTTTTTGTACATTTATTCCACAATTTAAATTTAAATTAACAACAATTAATTACGGATTAGCGTTGTGGGCTTCCATGCCAAATCTCACGGGTTCGAGTCCCAGTACGAAAAGCATTTTTTGGATCGATTTCTGTTCGAAGGCATGGGTGTTAAATTTCAAATATTTTAATTGTATAGAATTAATTAAAAAATATTTGACACTGCTATGTCAATGCGACAAATATTTTGAAGTTAAAATATCATACGAGATATACCTTACCGGGAATCGAACCCAGACCTACCTGATCGGTAGAGCAAGCTCTAACCAACTAAACCACATCAGGCGTTTTTGATGTTCTTCCTACCGTTTCCGATCCTTTAATGACTGGGCGTATCGGAAACGATTAATTTACCACTTGCCTTGTAGTAGCCTTATACTTCTATCCCCACTACTCTCTTTAAAAACAAGACAGGTTGAGCAACTGAGTAACAAATAGTTCTGGTAGGAAAACTTCTTTTCAGATGTTTTCGAACTTTTTTATAACTATAGAATTTTATAAATTTACAACAGTCATTGCAGCATCAAAACCCGGGATCGCACGTCTGAATGTATGAAAATACATCATTCAACTCTCGGTTTCAAAACAGACTTGTATCACTAATAAAATCATTAATCCTTTGTCGAAAAAAAAATGCAGCTACTCTTCTTACCTTTATTATTATGTATAATTTTTTTACCCACCTCATTCCTTACATAATGTACTTGATAAGTTGTTAACACGAAGGAATTGTGTCTTTTAGACGTAGGTGTTTACGATTTGGTCACTGTGGAAAAAGAAAATTGGCAAACTCTTGCTCTGTCGTAGTTGATAATGTCCACAATAAATGAAATCGGTCATGAACATTAAAGAGTGGTGTTTTTGTAGTAATCTTATTATCCTTACCACGCCACGTTTAAATGAGTAGAAGGAACTATAAATATCACATGGTGAAAAAATAAAAAAAATAAAAAAGGTGAATAAGTGAAGATAAATAGGTGAAGAAAAGAGAATCATAACATCAATATGAATACTTCATTATGTTTTCAATACAAAATGCACAATATAAAAAAAACATATTTGAAAATATGAATTTATCTTGTGTAATAATATCATTAACTTATGGGAAAAGTCAAAGGGACAGTGACGCAGATCGTAGCAACGTAGAGGCGTAGACCTTACATCACGCGTCACCAGGTCAGGCGAAAGAGCATTGTGCGGGTGAGGACAACGACCAGACTGAGGCACCGATCAATGTAAAGAAAAATCACTAAAGAAGATTTTTTTTATACAGTTTTTTGTGAATTGGTTTCATTCTATTTTTTAAAAGCACTATTTTATTAATGTTTAATTACAAACTACCTGAATGCACATTTTTTTTATTTCGTGTTTTGTTCTACAAAGTTTTTCAATTAAGTTGATTTTAATTATGAAAATGAGTTAAAACTGATGTACTTGTTATATAATTTGATATTGAATAGAATTTTTACGATTGCATCAATTTTTTTTAAATTACTTCAGTTTAATTCAATGAAAACCTTAAGAACGTCCGTCTAGATAATATATATATATATATACACATATGTACATACATACATATAAATAAATCAACTATATATCTACTATAAAGAGAAAGAAAGTTGAACAATTTTCTTCAATTAGCAAGCTTTTGATACAGAAAGCTCTTCAATTTTGAGTCACCACATAAAAAAAGTTGCATAGTAAATTACGCCAGAAAGATATTTGAAAGAATATTTACTCCCAATTGATACTTTACATATTTTGATAGATTTTTTTTGTGAAAGCGTTTTTTTTAAATAATCATTTAACCATCAGATGTTTAATTAGAAGAGAAAGGATATCACAAGCTGAGTTCGAGCGCGTTGTCAAAATTTTATATTTATTTGATCGCTTATTAATTGATCGATACAATATTCTCATAACCAATATGTAAGCTAAAATCTGACATCACTACGTAGTAGGAATTCTAACGCAGATATTCGAATATTCAATATCCGAATATATTCGGTCCTTTTTTAACTATTCGATATTCCCCAAATGTCCGAATAGTAATCATTTTTAATGAAATATTTTGCAAAATCTACGAAAGATCAAATCACAATTTCTCCACATTTAAAGAATAATTATGAATTATGTAGTGGTTTTTTCCTTCAACCAACTCGGGTGCTATCAATATCTTATCATAATACTTGAGTAATATCGGTTTGGACTCGGGGCTAAAAAAAACTTTTAATGCTGTAATTTTATTAATTAAAGAAATAACGTTGGAGTTATCTGATGCAGCTGCAAATTTTAGATATATTATATTACAGTGGAACGGTATTGAAATGTGTATTTATATGTATTGTCTCTATGTAAGATTAAACAGAAGTGGGAAAATATTTAGTCTTAAATTATAAAAAAAAAAACGTCAACCGCTACTGAACGAGTATTTTCAACGGCATTAACAATTAAAACTAAGTTAAAAACAAATTTGAAATATGAAACATTTAATGCCCTGTTATTTTTAAAATATTTTTTTTTGAAATTTGAATAAATGACTTTTATTTAAAACTAGCGAGTACCCGGCATGCGTTGCAATGCCACTCAAAGAAAGAACGTGTTTTTGTTTTAATTCTGTTTATTGAAGTGGTTTTGGATATCTTTTGTTTTTCCGTCTGGTGCGTATACGAATAGATCTGAAGGTTTTCTAACGGTTGAACAGGCCACATGCAGCTGTCCATGTGAGAAATATAGATTTTCTAAATTTAGTCCACACCCTTGTAGCGATTGTCCCTGCGCTTTGTTGACGGTCATTGCAAGTGCGAGTCACACTGGAAACTGCAAACATTTAAATTCAAATGGCATATCTGTTGGAATCATTGAGATGCTTGGCAACAGTACATTGTCCCCTTTAAATTTTCTTGTTAATTCGTTTAGCTTCAATATTGTGCATTATCTTTTTCACTGAATGTCTGGTACCGTTGCAAAGTGGTGGATTTATATTTCGGAGAAGAATGATAGGTACGCCAATTTTTAATGTTAAAACGTGTGACGGCATGGCTGGCAAATCAAGTGAATTTAAGAATTCAGAAGAATTTATTGCGATATTTTTGGGAAAACTTTGTGAATCAATTCTCTTATTGTTTTTGTAATTTTTCAGAAATTTGTTGGCAATGTAATACATTGTGTGGATTCATCTATTTCCGATTTTCTATTCCCAATATCCAACAATTATTTTGCGAAACGTTCAGCGGATGTGTCATATTGTAGTTCTACACGCATGCTGGCCTTGAAAGCCAATTTCTGCACGTGTCGCCATAAAACTGATGATTTGAGACATGAATTTAACCCTCCAGAGACGAGAGCTTTTTTCCGATAAAAAAATTATTTTCTAAGCCATATTAAAGTCACGGATAACTTTTATTCCTATCCAAATTAAAAAAAAAAAAAACGCAAAGTCGTTGTATAGAAACCCCGCATGACTATATGGTCATGCTCATATTTGTATTACCGTGTATTATTGAGTACGGACAGTAGTAAGGACAAAAGTGACCGTATGGGCTCGCGAACATTCGGGGTTGAAATATAGCTAAACGTGATTTTTTTTTAAATATTTACAATTTGACATCTTTAAATCAACATAATTTCAATACAAATATATTAGCAAAATAACTATAAATAATTTGATGTTTTTATAAAAAAATAACTAACAGTTTCAAAAAGTAAATTAAAAAAAACGGAAATTCAAAAAATCACATGTGCTTTTGGAGGCCGTTCCTGTCCCCACGGCTGATTACTAACTGTAGTCTGTACCCTTCTTAACCAAATATGAGCGATAGCAACGATATTCAGGTAGAAAAAGTATGAATAGTGGGATCAATAGACAACGGTGTTTTGTGTGACCATATGGTGACGCTCGTCCTTGGAGGGTTAATTCATCAACAGCTGTTGAACGTGCTATAACTGATAAGGTTTGTCAAAAATCACCAGACAATAATATAAGTGCGCTACCAAAGACCACTATTCATTTGCTCTCAAATCTTTTAGTGCATAGTGTAGTGCTTACAATGCCTTTTTGTGCGCCATAGTACATTCGTCTCATATTATGAGTTGGCATGATTGAAGTACTACACCCATTCCGATTTTTTTTGATATTGCATGTTAGTGTCTCAGTGATTTGCATTAAAATGCAATTTCAGTGCTGAATGCGCTGTTCGACAACCATTCAAAAATGTTCACACCAAAGACACGCGAACTGACGCTAAACTATATCAAATACACACATTTGCTAAATTGGGAAAAGTCACCAGAAAAGGCGATAATTCTTAGAAAATGCGTCACAGAGAATCCTAAAAATAGCCAATCAACGGGTCCAAATTTCACTTTTCGCGACCGATGATTTTCCATGAAACTGACAGCCGTGGCATACAGATCGCTTTATTCGGCGAAATTTTTCATTGTAAAATGGCTGCACTCTGGGGTGGGCTAGAGGAATCTCAGAGGGGTTCGCGCAAGCCCTTTGTGAAATTTTGCTAAGGTCAGCCAGCCCCTTGTTAATTTAAGAGAAAACAATATTCTCAAATCAAATGAGTACATAACTGCAATTTCTGACTTACATACATTATCTATGACAGTATCAGTATACACAGTATTACAATTTCGGCCATTCAAATTGATGAGTTCACAGTAAATTGCATATTGGTAAATATTGTAAATGTATTAAGTAAAAATCGATTGCTTATTTAAGTAGTCCATCAGAGTGATAAAAAACTTACTGCTTCTTAGAATACCAAGAATTGCTTTGATATAAAGCGAGCCCTTTGTAAACGCATTGGCAGCCTACCGTTAGCTGTACTAATTTAGAAAACTTTGAGGGCGTCCGCACAACAAATCATCAAAGTTTTATTGCAATCGGATGAACGGCAAAGAAACAAGAACACATAAAGGAAAAACTACCAAATTACCGTATTGGCAGCCTATCGCTGTGTGTTTTGATTCAAAAACCTTTGCTGGTGTCCGCAAAACAACTCACCAAAGCTTTATCGCAATCAGATGAACAGTATAGGAACGAATACGGAACAAACAAAGAAATTAACGTATTGGAAGCTTGCCGCTGGCTGTAATTATTCAGATACCGTTGCGGGTGTTTGCACAACAACTCACCAAAGTTTTATCGCAATCGGATGAACGGTATAGGAACAGGAACGCATAAGGGACAAACTAACAAATTAAAGTATTGGCAGCCCACCGCTGATTCGTATACATTCGCGAGCGTCGGCACAACGGCTCGCCAAAATTTTATTGCAGTCCGATGAATGTTATAGGAACGCATACCAGACTAACAAACAAATTAACGCATTGGGAGCCCACCGCTGATTCATAAACCTATTCTGGCGTCCGCATAACATTTCCCTCAAAAAAATATCGCAATCGGATGAGCGGTATAGGAGCGCAAAGGTAACAAACATTCATTTTTATATATATAGATGAGCTCGTTTCAACTCATAATGTATATACTAATATTATCCGGATATCGGAATATATCCGGATAGTTTCAGTTTTACTATTCGAAATAACAATCGTTGATAATGACGAATATTTGGAATCCCTACTACATAGGCTTACATACGAACGATCTAAAATTCAAGAGACATCGGTTACCTCAAACATAAGAAGCCTTAGGTGATACTGTGATTTTTAGTTAACAGATTTTTTTAAATAATTACCTATCATTTTCTAGTTATTCCTACGCATAATATAAAAAAGCTCTGAAGCAGGAAATTTAATCTTGTGACTGATGTCGCGCAATGGTGGAGTATTAAAATTCTTTCCTTTTTACTGCTGTCATTTCCAATACATGTTCTTGTTAGAATACATACAATATATGTGTGACAAAAACTTACGTTTGACTCTATATAATTGATATTCTGTTATGTTAGACGGTTTTATAAATTATAAAACTTTTTCCATTAAATAAAATATATTTTAGTCGATGGCTATCTTAATCAGAAAATCTGATCATAAGCATTAATAAATACAAAGTAAAGATATTTATAGCTAAGAATAATAGTTAAATTTACACAAAACGATGGAAATGATTATAGCAAAATAATAAATTTATAGGATATTATTATTCCAGTTAAATATTTTTAAAACGACGTAGGCTTATCTTATTGAGAAATCATCGGGATTTCATGCAAGATCCAAGAACGATAATTTATTAAAATGTTTGAGTGTCTTTTTTTTAGTGTCTGTCTTCAGCATAGATTTTAACGGATAAAATGGATTAAGTATGTTTAGTAAAATCACAAATGCTTAACCCTTTTCTTCAGTAGCAAAACATCGGTCGTATAAAACTGATCGCATGTAACGGCATAAGCCAGGTAAGAGAAACCCGAGATCCTTGAAGGCTTTGAAGTGTGGCCTTTTGACTGAAAAAAAACTTTTATTTGTTTTATGTTTTATTCATTCTTTGAAGCAGTCCGTCCAAATTCAGGCCATGCTGACTCAATCTCATGAGAGAGTGGAATTTTCTTGATTCCTTTATTGATTCAAATGATGCCAAGAATTATAGATAAAGCTCTATCTATCTCCACGGTGGATTCGCTGCACAGTCACAGTCTGCTGTGGTCTAATTGGAGCTGCCGATCGGATGAGTCTAGGTTTGATTCCCGGTTAAATCGATGCCTAATTTACATATTTTTCAATTCAAATTTGAGATCTAAGACGTGGGTGTTTGTAATATCAATTCTCCTTATATTGATCTCGAATGACTTAAATTTAGTAGCTCTGCAAATTGCATTTTCTTAAATGGTAAAAGAGTTTTGTATAGGAACAAAAATATGAATAATAAAATTTGTTATTTTTTTTAAGTAACTTATAAGTAAGTTATAGAAAGCAGATACGAAAGAGCAGCTGCATACACGTATCCTTTGGTGGTAGGTTAATAAATTTTTATTCATATCTTATTGAATTTTCTTGTCTGTGGCCTCATACATCTCTTAAAAATAAATAAAAACATCCTTTCAAAATTACAACATTTTTCACTCCTAGCTTAAGCTGTCACTTTTCTTAAATGAGTCGTCTGGTATCAAAAGCAGAACTGTTCCATACATTGTGTATAGAAAAGTTCTGCTTTTGATACCAGTCGACCTAAATGTACACTAAAACCATATTGATATTTTCTTTTAAATATATATCATTACAAAAAATAGACTCTTAATTTGGAGTATTGTATTTATTAAAAATACTCAGTTGTAAGTAAACTTCTTAGCATGTATGCTAAGAATAGGTAAACAACGAAAAATGCAGTTAGAAAATAATTTGTAGTTAGTAAATTGCTCACTCACCCTGTTGTCTGTGATTGCATAAAGGTGGATAAGAAAGGATAAAAACATTAGTGTCATTTATTATGTTTTAAATAAAAAAAAACCTTTACATCAGTAAAAAAAATATGTATGCAAGTGTCCATTCAGTTTTTTTTTCAAGTACGTGGAAAGCCTCTGTCTATGAAAGACAAACATATTATATAACATACACGGTGCCACTCTAAGCAACGTGCCTGAAATTCACATTTTCTCACTATTTGAGAGCATTATCTGAAGTCCTGTTTCATTAAGGTATTTTTCGATGGATAATGAGATCAATCACATAAGTTAACTTTTTTATTTTACATGTATGAAGAAATGCAGTTATTTACATTGTTCTAAAGCAGACAAAAATTTTCTACTAAAACATGAAGGAATATACACATAAGTAAGACACGTGTGATCGGGTACCCAAAATATGTTTGTTTCTAGCAATATTCTGTGATATAGAAAATGTTAAATATTAAGTAAAAAGTAAAGTACATCGGATAAAAAAATGTCTCGTCAAAACTTAGCTGTATTGACGAATGTGATTGTCCACTCCGGCTCTTCATTTATTAACCGCTTTTACGTAATATTTCCTGCAGTTTCCCGCGCCTTAAATATTTAAAACTCAATTAAAATTACAACAATTTTAGGGAAAATTAAAGGCCTTTAAAGCTATTTTACTAGCTCTTATGACGTACGCGATCAAACATTTAAACCAATTTATTAACTCGACAGAGTTATATATAAAAATACAATTTAATGCAAACAATCTACGTTTTTTCCTCTTTTTATATTTGTTTCGTTCAAATCGGGGTTTCCATGTACAATGAGTATTATAAATTATTATTTGCACGTTCTTTTGTTCAGACATCAATATACAAATAATAAAACTCAAGGTTCATTAAACGCACCCACAACTTCTTTTGGCATAAGGTCAAGATGACTCGGTGCGTGTTTTACGCACAAAAATTCGTGATTCAAATCCGATCAGGTCACGAAATCAACCCGATGTTCAAGAATCACGACTCTCAACTACAGTGCTTTTGTAAAGCACAGTACAAATCTTGAAAGCTAAGTCGACTCGACTGGTCGTTTACTGCAGTCTACTAATATTACTCAGTAACCCTATATTTATTTACCCAGTCAGAATAAATACAGGTTACATAGTAAGCAATAAAAAAATTGCAAAATGGTTACTTGAGCGGTAGCAATATTTACATTAAGTTGTCTTAAAAATACAAAACAATAAATAGATTTGTATTAAGAAAAAACACAAAATTCCTACTTAATTTCCAATTTAATTTATCAAGATCAGGACTGGTTTCGCGAGCATTGGCAACTGGTAAGAAATATAATTTTAGCAGTGCTATTTATACTAAACAAATTGAAAATAATAGGTGTAATAAACAATTGGCATTGAAAAGAATTTACAAATTACAGTATAAATTATCAATAAGTGACTCTAAAATCACAAAAATGTAATTAAAACACCTCTAACATGTAATTAAAAAAATCATCAAAGTGTAATAAAGTTAAAGTGGTGAGAATGGTAATTACAAAACACAATTCACTCTGTGTCATAATTTTGTATAAGAATCTAATCTCTTATTTATTATCATATAATTTATATAATAAATTCCGCTAAGCCCAAATAATAATGAATAATGTAATAAATCCTACCAGAGTTTTCAATGTTTTATGTTATTTAGAAATTAAATCATCTTCAACAATCATATTAATTCTTACTCCAGAGAAATACCCTATGTGTAAAAAAAGTGCCAACCAGAAAAAAATAGATACATTACTATCTTTTGCGTATAAATTGAAGACTACTAAAAACAAATAACGCAAGGCTTGCATAATAAACAACACAAAACGTTTAATCAAAGAATTGAGCCGGAGGTTAAGTTATTATCTTTTAATAAATATTCGATATGATGCGATTATTGCATTTAATATATCTGCCCAGGGGTTCTCAAAGATAACTGTTCGTCTTTGTCTGATGACTCACGCACGCCTTTCATGCCACACTGCCCATTTCAAATAATTATAACTCCTATCACTTTCCCCATACCGACTTACTCTATGTCAAGATAAATAATCCGATAGCATGTACCACAGAGCTTCTGAAGCATTTTGGAATACAGGGCTGTACGTATAGAAAACAATTTGGCCGACCCATTATAATATATTTGTACATATCTTATTATAAATTAATTAAAAGACTTATCAATCGATCATCGTGAACGAAACCGGTATTGATCTTATTAAAGAAAAGTGAAAAATACTACAAATGAGTATTTTATTTTTTGAAGATAATACCTTTCCACCAAGTATTGATAATGAGCACCCAAAAGTGATATATTGATTGAATTGACTTTCACTTGATAGAACGCCATTTTAATATCGTCAAAATAACACAAACTTCTTTTCTACTATTTTTATTAAATTGATAGTTATTTCTGATTCCTTATCAGAACTATGTATAAGTTTCATTAAGCTTAGCTTTATATACTGGCTTAGGAGAAATAAAAATTACATCTTCAAATCTATTTTATCATCTTAACTTTTATACTAATTTTATCTATTTCTAGTTTTTACATTGCATTTAGCAAAAGAATTTTATTGCAACGATGTAAACATAATGTGAGCCAGGTGTTGTTAGCCTATTGCGGTGACGGGCGCACTTGAGATTTTGGATAAAAGTGGCGGGCGCAGGTCGGATTTTAAAAAAACCAGATTTACATACATAGTATTAAAAAGTAGTATATATTTATGTATATTAATGTTATTATTGTGTCATTAGCTGCTTTAAAATAACATGGATATGGTTGTATTTTTGCGAATTCAATAAATCTATTAAAAATAATTTTATTAAAAAATATAATGGCTTTTTAAAGTTGTATCTGATACTTTGCCGGGCGCACAAAAAAGGCTCCTTTGCGCCCGCGGGCACGGGGTTAAGAACCTCTGATGTAGGCTATAGACATATAGTATTTGACAGTCAAAAAATACAAAATTAATTTATTACGTTTAATACTTTATTTTTAGAATAATTTAAGATTTTGGAATAGATAATAAGATGTATTTTGTACATGTCCTAAACTCCTAAGTTAGTAAATATGTTAAACATAGCTACCTAAATTAATTTAAAAACATATTTCAGGACGTAAAGTCGAAAAAGTCATCAAATTAATAAAAAAATGTAGAATTCAAATACAGTGTTTTATTTTATTTTAGTGTGAAATTTAAGCCAATTCTGTAGCCGACATGTCAACGCTTTTGTACATTCTTCCTTTTAGGTTTGGTTTTGAACCTCCAAACTGTAAGTACAAATGTATATCCTAAATTGAAGTATGGGATGTTTTCATTTCTTTCGGCTTACCTTCTTTCTATCCGATATAAGATACGAAGCTTATATGGAGCTGTTTGCTCGTTATAAGTATATTTAAAACCCTATTATATCATTATCTTCACCAAGAACAATTGTTTACTGGTGCTATTAAAGTCAGCTCTCATGCGTTATTATTTATAATATAGATTTTCAAAACTCGCTCGATACCAAATTAAAGAAATCAAAAGCAAAATAATCGCGATTTAATTATTTGGCTTTTACATCCCTTGCATCGGCTTCGAAAGCTGTGCACTAGGTAATATAGAATTTACTGTAAAAATAATTAAATTTCGTTTAATAGCATCATATGTAGTTTTATAATGTATCAGTAAATTAATTACGAATCCCTGGGGCATGCGCTTACAACACGAGGATGTTAAGGATTTGCGTGCTTTGTCGAGCCTTATCTTTTTGTTTTATTGGACGTAAAAGTCTCAAGTTAAACTGTGTATTCGAATTGATTTAATGAGGTTTTAAAAGGCAGCAGCATTACTTAAAGATCCGTTAATTCGCAACCTAAATTACAACATTGTCATTTTAACAAAAGGAATTATGTGAATTTGTACCATTTTTACAGCAAATAGAATAAAACTGATTCAGATCAGAAAAATGTATGATGTTAAACTCTTTCCAGCTTTATTTAGTTATCGTTATTTTGCTACATCTCACTTAATTTTTGTTTAGTAAGAACATTAAAACTAACGCTTTTACTCATAGTAGTCTGAAAAAAAAAATAAAGATATGTAATCTTCAACGTTCCGGATAAAAATATAAGATGAACCCCCCTTCGAACATATTCCAAAATAACGGTATTCTTCGATATATTCGGCGGTAACTTTGTGGAATTTCATTTTTAATATAAAATAAAATTTTATGACTTTGTTATTTATTTGTTATGTGGAATAACAAAATTACATATTTTATTATAGTATTTATTTCAAACAGGTTATTTGATCAACTTAAAAATATTTTTTGATTCAATATACATATGAGGACCTCAATTTCAAAACCTACCAAAAGATCATTTTTGATTTCTTTCAAATTTCGATGTCAACTTGTTCTTTATTTCAATATCTACACAATCAGAAAGTTTCCGATTTCAAAACCTCTCTAAATACAGAGGGAACGCATTTACAAAAAAGTGTTTAGTCTCAAAACGTACTCAAATCCAAAAAGCCCACAGCAGTTTCTTGCACTTTGTCAACAATTTTGTTTTTTGGAGTTAAGTTGGTTTTGAATCTAAGACGCTCTATAACAAACCGTTTTTAATATTATGTATGTATCTTCTCTTAATTTTTTTCAATTATATGTTTAGGGGAACCAATCTTAGCCATAACTCTCACATTCGGTGAGGACCTTAGCGTATTATGGTTCGTAGACATTTTTTTTTAAACCATGTCCGCTACCAATGTGGAGCAAATGGAGTTGTAATGGAGTTTATCTCAACAGAAGTGCTTCTACGAAAACTGCTTGTTACTCAGTTGCTCAACATCTCTTTTTCCAAAGAGAGTAGGGATAGAAAGATAGGACTAGGCCAGGACTAGTGGTAAGCTAATCGCTCTCGGTACGCCCCGTTCATAGGATAGCATGGGTGGGAGGGGGATATCTAGACATCACATACATCCATGCCTTCGAACAGAAATTTATAAATCAATTGAAAAATCAATTTATAAAACTGTCCGTACCGGGATTTGAATCCGTGCTCTCTGTAACCGAAGCCAACAACGTTGATCCAAGACCACACAGGCGGCGACATTTTTAACCAGGATAGAATTATAATTAAAAATATAAAAACGTTTATATAAAATTCAAAAAAAAATAAAATTTACATTTGCACTAAATATGTCATTCTCACTTAAATTTAATAAAACCAGTACCGGTTTTGCTCATGACGAGCATTATAAACCGACAAGGGAATACATAATAAATTAATAGGTGTAGTAAACAATTGTTATTGAAAAGTATTTACAATTAAAATTCCAAGTGACGAATTTTCTTAATTTGGAAACTACCTGTTTTTAAATATAATTCATGCAAATGAAAAATAAAATATTCTATATTTAAATAACAAGTTTTTAAGATTAGATAAACAATAAATTTTGAAATCAATACATATGAATTCTTTGCTCGATTCTGATCTATTGAATGAACAAATTATCTTTGCGACTTCTTCTTTACTTTATTCGTTACAATTAATTACCAACGTTAACTATTCTTTGTTTTTATATTTTGAACTTTACTTTTTTGTTTGTAATATAATGTCTTTCCACCAAGTATTGACAGTGAACACGCTAAAATATTTATATAAAATATAAGAGCACGTGTGAAAAACGTAGAAAAGGCTTTATAATTGTTGTCCAAAAAAAAAGTTGCACGCATGACGGTTCGAGGGCGATTCTAACACACTGGCGTTTCCATACAATCATACATATTAATTTGCTTGGTAAGATTTCAATACCCGCCTTTAATTCATTCCGAGGAGGTTCCCAAGTAAGCACGACACTCACGATTCACAAAGAATTATTACACCCTTGCAACAATGAGAAGGCCATATAAATCGAGAGTTTTATGCCGGTTTTAGGCGTACAGATTTACGTTTCTGGTTGCCAAGATCTCAATATGATTGCAGTAAAAAGATATAGTGAAATGAGTTGCCAGTGCGAGCCAAAGGAAGTGTCAATTAAGGCAGGTCATGGTTTGGGGAGCACATTTGTATTGTGTTTGTAAATCAGGTTTTTGTTATCAACTATTGGAGCGCGAACTACGATTAATATATTTTTTATTATAATGTATAGTTTCAGATTGCAACATATTTTGCTATATATTAAACAAGACCAAAAATTAATGTGTTGCTCGATATTCGAATATAATATTTTTTAAATCTGAATAATATCTAAGTATTCCATACCTGTTGTTTAAAAAAACATTGTAGATTTTTTTAAATGGATGCTTTATACCCCTTTTAACATTTTTAAAAAGGTAGAAATGTTTTTAAGTGTAAAATGAATTGATGAATTAATTATTCCATGTTATAAGCTATTTAGTTTTTAAAGAAAACTTTGGAATGAATTTCAAATTGATAATAAAAATGTGTACAGTCATAGGTACCGCGCAATGCATCTAAAATATTAGATTTTAAATCTCTCAAAGATATTTTTTTTATCAACGTATTTAGTTCTGCAGTTTTATATTGCTATTTTTAATCTATAGAGTTCTACCAAGTAAATGTCAAGTCAATCAATAATTTTTTTTTATCCTTTTTATTGACCTTTGAGATTCACGACCTTGGTGTGATAGATTGTGTTTATATAATATGTCAACAATGTTTTACATGGTATAAACATATATTTTTAATATTGAATAAAATGCCGGATACGTGGTGCAGTGCATAGTGTTATTTTTTCAATCGATTTATCGAAGCCTGTTCGAAGACATTGGTGTCTGTTAAGTCTAAATATTTCCTCTCACATATCAAATCATAAAATAAAGGATCGTCACGAGAGTGATTAACTAAATTCTAGTCATGTGTCCTTGCCCTGCCCTTTCTATCTCTATAGACTTGTCTTTCTATTTCTATCTTTAGACAGACGTCTTTCGCGATTCCTCCAACAGGAGATCATATCGATGATTTAAAGTTAAAATATTGTATTTCTACAAATCATAATATTGAGAAAACTGCATTTGAAAGAGTGCAAATCTTATTTGAATCGCTATATAAATTTACTTTTCTATAGCACAGTGGCAGAGAAAACATTGTATCTGTTGTAAAGGCAATAAGTTCGCATTGACTTTCGTTTAGGATTAAGATGTATTATGATATATAATATTATCGCTCATAAAAAAAAACTGAAGGATTGACAATATATTGGAATATATCTATAATCTTTGATATAGTAGGTGTGGAAATGCAATATTTTAACACATACAAACAAATATAACCTTTTTTAGCCATTTCAGTACTTAACTCATTTCCGACCAAACTTGGAGATACAAGTAACAAAGGAATAGGAGATATATTTCTTTACTAATTTTACCAATACTAAGCCATCGATATGCTTCACATCAAAATAAAATGATTAAGATTTCAAATTGATTTCATAAAGATATAATACATCCATTACAAAATTTATATTGAATTGTTTTTAAAAACACTGATTTCACAAAATGTTTGATACTACTGAAAATACACACATTTGTGTGAATAATTGGCTTTTTAAAAATTCAAATGTGTAAATCAATTTTACAGTGTTATACCCGGATTAACCCAATTTTAAACGTATTTAACGCAATATGTTTCTTCCATTGATACGAATTGTGACAAGGAAACTTTATTTGGTGCAATTAATACTACTTAACACATTTTATTTAATTTTAAACAAAAACATTAATCACTTTTAAGGTGTTCACTGTCAATACTTGGTGGAATGGCATTATAATAAAAATAATAAAACATTTTTAGTACTTTTTCCACATAAAATTTATTAGATCAGGACCGGTTTCGCTCATCGCGAGCATTATCAACTGATCAGTTGATAATGCTCGCGATGAGCGAAACCGGTCCTGATCTAATAAATTTTATGTGGAAAAAGTACTAAAAATGTTTTATTATTTTTATTAAAAACATTAATAATGACTCAAAATCATATATATAACTTAAATGGAATCATTTGCGGGCAATCTAATTGCTTAGTTTTTTTTAATTTTCTCGTTTAAACGCGTATTTGGGATATCCGTTTTTACAGTAAAATTGAAAAAAAAAATCAAAAATTTGACCCTACACGCAAATATTTACTATTCTAAACATTTTAAGCAAATAATGAAAAGACCAAAGACAAACAGACGTCTCATATTTTTTATCGCATCTTCAGGAATGTTGAAAGGATAATTTGATAAAGCGCAAAACGATGACGCAACTTTCGTCTGCAGTGATAAAATTCTTTCAAAATAAAAGTAAGCTTCCATCGAAATAGTAATATACTCTTTTATGTAATCCAGAGATAGATTTAGAGATATTTTACCACAAATAGTTTTGTAATCATTCCATAACACATTATAAAAACTTTGTGTACATGCTTTTGCTTGAAATGTTATATTATCTGAAGAAGAGGTGCAACGTTCAAATTTCTAAGATAAAGATAATGAGTTTTTGAAAAATACTTTAATATTTTTATTTTCCTACAATTCAGCATACTATAATTTTACCAACGTTAAACTTAATTATTGTTGATATCACTAACGGTACTAAATAGCGAATGGATTGGCAATATGAGGATTATGTTGGATATATAAATAATATGTAATATTCCAGATACTTAAAGGATGAATGTTTATATTAAATACATGAATTGTCGAGTACCATTGACAGTCGTGCATGTTTTATTACAAAACAGCCAAGCCTTCAATAATTTCTCCTTAAACACTCAATGATATTTAATTAAATAGTTTAATTATCACACCAATGTGCTTCGGAAAACACTCACCATACAGGCTTTACATTCGTTGCAGGTACTTAAGAATATAATTTAAAAAAACACTTTTATCATCTATAAATTAAAATAAAAATCAAAAGCAGAAATCACTTTACTTAATTGATGAATCAATGACAATGAATTAATGACATCTGAATAATTTAAGGGTGTAACGACGTTTCGAGAAATGGAAGTATTTTTTAAGACAGAAGGTGTTTGCCAAATTTTATTATCAGTCGTGAAGATACAGACTGCAGTGTTGCATATTGCAATGCAAGTGTATTTTACGTAATATCAGCAATATAAAATATTGGATACCAAGAGTGTCACCACTGATTTCAAAAACAAGATATTCCCTCTGTGGTGGTATTATGTCAACAATTTTACATTCTGAACAAAGATTCTGAAGTCTCGACTTTTATCATGTCCTGGGTCACGAGACATAACATTTTCATTTACTGGGAAATTCTCGCGACCATAGACCGTAGTACTGTGGTATTTTATATTATATATACAAAAAATAACGAATATTTTTATGCATGATATACAGTAGCATCCTTTAAATACGGAATTTTTTTTAAAACAAAATAATAAAAACTTTTGATATTATATGTTTCAGTTAGTATAATAATATATAAATCTAAAATAAATACGTTCGATATATCTGTTTACCGAAAGTAATTAATTATTTTCTATGCTTTGAGTTGAATTTTAATCAATATAACACTAAAAAGTAGGCATTATAAATAAGTAACGTAGAAAAATATATATAAGAAGTTTACTTTAGATATATAGTACATTTAATATCCTTTGGATATTTTTATTCTGAGGCCGTTGGTTCAAATTATGCAGTTCATATCAAATTCAATGCACCATTCTAAACAATAATTACTCATTGAGTAATTTAACACTCCCAGTGTAAAGCATGTGGCCTCCAAATGGAGGTATCCCAACAGAAGTTTTTCTACGAGCTGATTGTTACTCAGATGGTCAACCTCTTTTATTTTCAAAAGAAAGTAAGAATAGATGGATAAGGCGAGGACAGGACTAGTGATTTACTAGTCGCACGTACTACGCCCTGGTTTTTAGGATAAGATGAATGGGAAAGAAATTCAAGATATCACACACATCCATACATTCGAACACAAATTCATAAATCAACTTATATTTTTTTTTTACTGGGGTTCGAACTCGTGACCTCCATAATCGAAGCTAATGTAATGAACACTCGACCCCGCAGGTGACACCAATAAAGGTATATATATCAGTAGACGGTTTTCTACGAGAACTGATAATTATTAGGTTGCTCATCTTTTCTTTTTATGAAGAGAGTAGGAATAGAAAGATTGGGTTAGGATAAAGACTAATGTTTAGAAAATCGCTTTCGCTACGCCGTATTTTTTTTTAAAGAAACATTTTACTTTAAAAAATATCATTTGGATTTATTTACATATGTGTGAGGCTAATCAAAACAATTTTTTATTGAGTCCATAACATTAGGGCCTCTGTTTTCTAGTGGTACAAACTTTATCCATTAATTTTACTATTTATAATTCGAGTTATCGGGTATGGGTGACATTAAAAAATATTATCGAATTATTTCATCCAATTATTATTTTAAGATATCTGGCGCTTTGGCTAATATAATATTTAGTTTAGATATATATATTTAAAGTTCTCACTTTAAAACCAAAGGATACGAATTCAACCGATGAATAAACAGCCATTCCAGGTTTTAAAACGAGTTAATTCCTTAATTAGCTTTCTATCGTTTCCACATTTAGTTGACCCGTAAATGGGCAAGTTAGTTAATTATAACAGCACGGTGACCCGTTGACACGATGTTCGGGTATCGACCGACTCACCTGGCTGCCTCCAAAATAGCCTGCAGGCTTCTGTCTCGACTAACGTCATTAGTCTGGGAGGGTTGAAACCACCCCCTGAATCTGATAGGCCTACAGACCGAAAGTGCAGCACTTTGGATTTGTATTTATAACTCTCGACTTCGCCAGACAATGTGTTTGATATTCACCGTGTGCGGTTGATCGGTAATGTATACTCGCTAAGCCGAAACTGTGTTAGCTATTTTTGATTCAGTTTATAATTGGAAGTAAAAATTAACAAGAGAAATATAAATTTCATCTATTTGTCTAGACATAATTTTGATTGTAATAATTATGTAAAGTTTGCGATTTCGGTTAAGGAACTTTTCGCCGTCATGGTAACTTGTTATCGTTTGGAAAAAAACAGCACAGCATTAGAATATTTGTAGCGTTTTGAATCAAAACTTAAATTTTGCATTTTTTGGTTAAGTATGCCAAATGAATCTAATTACATCATGCAATACATGTATACAAAAATAGTTGTGTTCTAAAAAACACTTTGAACAATGTTAAAACGACTGCCAAAGATCACCATTGGTGTCGAGCTCACATTTTAAAATGAAAAAAACGAGACGTTTAAATGATCCAATCGGTGATCTGTTTTTTTCATAGTTTTATTAATAGTATATTTTTTATTTTAAAAAGTCTTACTTTTCGTTAATAAAAAATAACTAACTGTAAGCCCGTTGCCCTCAACGGAGGGGATTTTTTTGCATTTTTAAATAGTCAGAAAATTTACTGGCGTGAAAAATCAATTGCAACCTTATTTATTGAATAAGCCAGAAAATCTAAGCGTTATTGAATCTCAAAATGGATTTTTTTAGGGATACACCCAATTCTTTAAAAGAAATAAAATACACCGAGATTGCAAAACAAAATACGCAAATAGCGGGAAATTCCGGGCACGTGAAAACAGGATTTCATTGAACTGTGAATAATCAAAATTTACGTTCAAACCAAATTTAATAACAGAAAAATTTCTGCTCAAAAGGTTAAAAAAAAGAATTCGATCCATAGTAAAAAAATAATATTTTATTTGTAGTTTTAGTATAAATAAAAAAATATTGTGACAATAAACTTTTGAGGTAGCAGGGGTGTCGAGTCCCGAAATGTTGGGAAACCATGTCGCGAAAGTAACATAAACCATATAGACAATAGGGGAGTCAACTCTTAAAATGTTGAAAAACCGTGTAACATATGATGTCAAAAATCATCAAGACAGTGAGAGTTGTCTACTCTTAAAATTTTGAGAATCCGTCTCACATATAGGATGAAAAAAAGTTAGAAAAAGGCGAAATCGCGGACCTACAAACACTCAGCCAACAAACCTTATCGGCTATTAATATATAGATATTTTATGTAATCGAGTTTGATATTTTTGTGTGGGAATTAATCAAACGTTTATTGAAATATACAAATATTTGAAGCTTTTTTTATGTCGTTATGTATTTTAAGTAAAGCTCAATGAAAAAAAGTTTAATTTTGGAATCTCTCTATTTACAGGTAACACTCTCAGACATAATAGACGACGTGACACACTTATAACATTGCATGCAGCAACCAGGCGCAGTCTAAATGCATCACCAAATTAAAACGGACAGGTAAAGTCGATTAGAATAATACACTACTATATACAAACCATCAATGAATAGCACACGTTTGCACATTTTCAATCGGTGCCAATAAAATTTAACTTAGCGATACTAAAAATGATAAATGTTGAATATTGAAAAAAATATTTCTGCTAACTCGATTGTTTTTTTGATATTATAAATATACAATAAGTAAAAAGCAGGGCTGTGGGGTTGGATTCGGAGTCGTGAAAAATGAGCTGCTCGAAATTTAAAAATACACATATTTAATGATGTGTATTCAAACTCCAATAGTCCATAGTGTTGACATTGCATACTTGGATGACTAAAGATGAAATACATATATATAATAATAAAATACATTATTCCTTTGTACTTTATTTCCCCTTTATGTATAAAGGTCAGGACCGGTTTCGCTTATGGCGAGCATTGACAACTGATAAGAAATGTAATTTAACAGTGCTATTTATACAACAATAAATCAAGGATTTTTTTTTTTTTTTAATATAATGCCTTTCCACCATGTATTGACAGTGAACACCATAAAAGTGACATATATATAAGTTAAAATTAAATTATTGAAAAAGTTCTTCGTAGTCGGAGTCGTCTTTTTTTTTACACGACTCCACAGCCTTTGTAAAAAGCCTCCTAAGAGATATATCATTTTACATTCTCTATTATTAAAATGATTACTACCTAATTGTTTAAAGATACATTAAGTATAGTCATTAGTAGATAATTAATACTCGTTACGCGAAACCGCTTCTGTTCTGTTATTTTTATTTGGTTATTTGAAACAATCATTCAATACTATACGGATTCGAAAACAAACAGGATTAAATACTATAATTCACGGATTCTTGTGGTGATTTTTCTCCTCGAGTTGGTTTGCGTTGGTCATGATAACGATTTGAATTTGTCAAATATATTCGCATTCAAATATAAAAACATTATTTTTAAGAAGATTTTTTTATTCAGACTACATTTTGAAAAATGGTAAAAGGAGAATATATATTTATATGTATATATATTTAACATGTCCGCTCCCAATTTGGAGCATAGCAGCTTATCTCAACAGAAGTGTTTCTACGAGAACTGCTTGTTACTCAGTTGCTCAGCCTTTCTTTTTACAGAGAGTAGTAATAGAAGGAAAGGGCTAGGACAGGACTAGTGGTTAGCTAATCGCTCTCGATACGCCCCATTTATAGAATAGAATGGGTGGGAGGGGGTATTCAAGACATCACATACATCCATGCCTTGAACATTAATTCATAAATCGATTGAAAAATCAATTTATAAAACTACCCGTAATGGGATTCGAACCCATGACCTCCGTAGCGGTAGTCAACGACGTTGACCACTCGACCACATAGGTTTAATTTCAAATTCAAATTTAACAAATATAAATATAATGAGTGATTAAGGAATATATTTTTTTTAAAATGACTCTGAAATTAAATTTATATTATAATTAAAGTGTACATAAAACTATCACTGTATTAAAAAATGGTTAAATTTGAGAGTCTGATTTTTTATACTATATTACATAATACATTAGTTATATCATACTTCTATGTTGATGCATCGTACACATCAAGCAAATTGATACAATTTTGACGGATGATAAAAATGTCACATGTTGTCATTGATCGCTAGGCCAACAGCAATATGTCAACATACTGATAAAATAGTTTCATATATTCTTTTCGATTGGTAAATTTTCTGATGTTCCCCACTGTTTGATCCCCAGGAAACGGAGAATACGATCAAAATTAGAGCATGTACATATGTTCATAGTTTTGACAAACGTCAGAATTATTAACTCGGGCCCAAAGAATAAGATCAAATGCCCGAAAACGATTTTCGTGTTTCAAATGAATTAAACGATAGCATTCCGAAAATAATTTAAATGGGTTATATTTTATAAAAGAATTAGCGAAAGAAAAATATATTTGTTTATATATTCGCTCCAATTGAAACTTGTATGAATTTTCATATGGGTTCAAAATAATAGATCCATATTCAGGCGTACTTAAAATCAAACAAACGTATAGAGTGCAAAAAACAGCTGGGTTTTCCAACGGCTTACTTTGTCTTACTATAAACAGTAACCCAACAAGTTTCCCGGCACATAGAACAATATACAAAGTTATATGCGAATGAAATGTGAAAGAGAAGTCAAACGTTATACCAAAATAAACATCTTCAGACCAACGCGGTCAAGTATCATTCGATATCTCATAAATGTATATTTGATAAGAAATTTTGAATGAGAGAGAGAATTGCAAAAAGCATTTCAAAATGTTGAAGTCGAGTTTTTATTTAAAGACTAATTTAAACAAATATATATATTATGTTACAGAATAGTACAATCTTGACTCTTTACTGATATTTGAATACAGTTTTAAATCATTACCACATACAAAATACTTTTCTTAATATCATTCATAAAAATAATAAAAAAAATCGATCAAAATTCGATCTATGGGTTAGCCCAGGCATATGCAACCTTTCCTAGGTATGGGGCCAAATTATCATTCAGACTCCGAGTCGAGGGCCGAACCAAATTATTAAACATAATAAAGTAATATTAAATTAAATAAAACACGTTGCTAATTGTTATATATTTTTTTAATTTATATAATGAACGTGTCATCTCCATTATTTTATCCCTCCTTGGAACAATTAATTTCTTTCTCTATTACTTCGCCGAAATGAATCAGGGCCGAACAAAATAGCTCGGCGGGCCGGTGGTTGCCCATATACGGGTTAGCCCAACATATAATATTGTGTTGGAAAATACATAATACGCACCCAACGTATTCAATACATTGGCGTCGATATTATAAATATGTAAAACGTTGATTAAATTTCTTGCAGCACTCAATTTATTTATCAGAATATCACGAACAAATTAAGTTCTAAAAGAGTCTCATTAACAGTTTGATTGCTATTTAGGCTTCACGCTATCGTCATAACTATTGTTCACTTTAAGGCAGCGATTTCCAAACTGGGAGGCGCGCCTCCCTGGGGAGGCGTGAGCTATTGCAAAGGGAGGCGCGAAAAGTCCAAAATATTTATTTCCCCTTTAAAAAGTGTCTTTATTACTATATGAAATATAGGATGGTGAGGCGCGATAATCTTTTTTTCTTCAAAGGGAGGCGCAGTAACATATAGGTTGGAAGCCACTGCTTTAAGGTGCTAACTATCAATTCTGTGGGGAAAGGTACATCTTCAGGCATTCGAGTGCTCGGATAAAGGACGGTGAATCCTACGTCTATATAGACAAATGTAAGTGTACAAAAAAATATTGAAATTTTATAAACCGCCTTCAATCGCAATTTCAAATACTTAGTTAGTAAATGATGTTATCTACAAAACCAACCAAATGTGTCGATATAAAAATAAAAGACGATTTTTCCAAAGTTAATATGTTTCCAAATAATCGAAATTAATCTACAGGCACGCCACAGAACTACCTGCAATTATGCGGCAATTGCATTGGACGCATAACGTCACCTCAAAATTAACCTATTGCACAATACCTTATCAGAACACGTCGTGTATAAACAGGGTGAGAAACAAATTTGATAAATTAATTTGATTATTTATATAATCAAAATTAGAACTTAACTGACCTTTTTACAATCAGCGTTGTTCTCTTATACGCCAGTTAATGTGGTTTTGCAACATGCAGTAAATTTTAGAATAAAAATAAGTAACAATTGTGTTGGACTTTTTTAATGGTAAAAATCAGATTTTAAATTTTCCTTATGATAGTCACAGTATGTAGGGTTTTTAACAAATTTACAACCCTGTTTTTTTCATTCAAATTAAACGCGAATTAGTACATTTTAATTTTTATACATTTAAATATCTACAAGCTTGTTTTTTTTGGCACTGTCAAATAAACATATATATTTGTGAATACAAATTATTCTGCAGAAGCAATTATTAATCTTTTTAGTTTATAAAGTACCTAATATTGCTTTTGTTCGAGTCCATTTTTTATATTATTGAATAATTACCACAACATGTTTTCTTGCAAGCGTTAAAGTTATAATGAAATTTCAATACGCTTTGATCATATCGACTGTGGAAAGGAAAATGGACGTAACCCGCACATGTCAAATTTTACATCAGGCGCAAAAAACGTTTTTCATGATTTTGGGCCATATGCAAATTATGAATTATACACAGCCTTGAAGTGCACGGAATCTTCTAAACTGGTGTTAAATTGACATAATCTAATATTAATTAACTAAGAAAAACCTTTATTTCAGTCTTTTTTCTTGGTTTTAATTTTTTACAAGGTCATCTTTTTCAAACATAAAAGCTAAATTTAGATACTAAATCAGCATTTGCAGCTTGCATCCTTTTGATAGAACGTTTATCAAGTTTGATACATTGTGATTATCGAAAGCTGTTTTGAAAAAACTGTGGGTTACGTCCTTTTTCTTTTCCACAGTCGATATAATTATGCATAAAGCGATATTGACATAAATGAAATTATCATATCCACTTTTTAGCTAAAACTCAGTTTATGATCACGAAAGCTTTGTTGACTATAGCCCAGAGCTACATTTGCGTAATTGTTATACATGGCAATTTAATAGAAACTAGCAATGCTCATAATAAAACGTTAATTGATGATTAAATAATGAGGATACTGAGATCGCAATCTCTCACATATAGCATTATTATTGCTTGGCGAATATTATAATTATATTTAAATGTCAGAGCGGAGCTTTTTGTATCGCGGCCCTAACGAGAGCGAGCGAGAGGGTGGGCGCAAATCGGCGGTCGGCCGCAAAATAAATATGAAGTCACAGTTGGTGAGCTTTGCGTGTCGCACGCATGCGTCCTGCGGCGCACGCATCACTCGCAATAATTCGCTTTCTTTGCTTGATATTACGTTTGCGTCTTCGTTTTACGTCTCCCAAAAGCATTCGGTGTACTTTAATCGGCGTCAGGGTTGCCACTCAAAACGAATAAAAATTTAATTAGGTTGACTTTTCCGATAGATTCGACTCGAAAATATATATTTATTAAGCAAACGTGATTGTAAAATACGCATCGATTAATTTCGTATTGTGCTCTCAGCAACAGTAGTGTAGTGGGGCCAGGTCGAGCCAGGTCAGCGACCTGGAACCTGAAAATGAGCCAGGGCGCTGCCCTGCCACCTTTTTGACTTGAAACTTCATTTTCAAACACATTCATATGTTTTTTCAAAATACTGTTAATAAAATTCATTAATTCAGTTGATGAATGTACACATGTAACGTGAAGAAATGCGGCCCCTCTTTTTTTTATTGATTCAATTGTTAAAACATGTGTTTTTGTAACTGCGGACGGATATAAAAAAAAATAGGGAAGAAATCAATGACCGACCTGGTACCTGTTTATTTTCCACTACACCACTGGTCATCACATTTATTGGCTTTCATGGTATATCTCCAAGGTTCAAGACACAGTAAAAACAGAATTTTTCCACTCGATTTCTGTTTGGAAACATGAGTTTTTGTGGTGTCTATACAGTTATTTTCTTACCACCCTTCCAATCCTAAAATAACGGGCCATACCAAGAGCATAGTTGACCACTTTTCCTGTCCAAGCTCTATCTTTCTATCCCACACCCTCTCCAAAAAGAAGGGTTGAGCAACTGAGTAACAGTTCTTCTAGAACAAAGTTTGTTGAGATACATTCATTAAGAAGCCACATCGTACCCAAAAAAAAGAGCATTAATACAAAATTGACTTTGAAATGTGTGATGGTCTAATACAGGGGTGGGGAACCTTTTCTTCTCTAAAGGCCGCATTCATTTTTCTGATTCGACATAAGGCCGCAGTAAACATTGACTAGGGAATCTTTGGCCGGAAACTGGAATTTACGGTCAGAATATGTCAGGAATTAACGAATTTACATAAATTAACAGAATTACAGAATTGGCCAGAAGGCCGCACCAGAGTAGCCAAAAGGCCGCAAGTTCCCCAAGCCTGGTCTAGGATTATGTTTGGTAGCCATGTACTAGAACCCTTTCACAATATAATATTTATTTTTTATTTGCTCAAAAGACTTGTTTACAAATATATGGATGTATGCAATATAATATGGGACGAAGAGAGCGATTGACCCATGACTAAGCCTCTCCTCGCGTCTATCTTTTCTTTCACTAGAGTAATTCACTCATGAACTGTGTTATTTTTTACGGAACGCTCGTCGCTAGTCCAATTTTTTATAAATGACTTAAAAGTGCAGTGCTACTGTAGAGTATACAAAAACAGTAAAAGATTTAAATGAAGGTGCTTAGACAAATCTATAAACAGGGCTGGCGCCACCATACCGGCGAAATAGGCAATCACCTAGGGCGCAAATCATTAGGGGGCGCATAAATTGAGTAATCAAATTATTTTTATAATCTAATAACAAATAATAGAATTTTTTATGCTTGTATCTGTTCATTATAATTGCGTATCGTATTCTGTATACTTCGAAAAAGAGAGGTTGAGCAACTGAGTAACAAAAAGTTCTCGTAAAACTTATGTTGAGATACCTCCATTAGGAGGCCATATGATCCATATCATAAGCGGACATGCGTATGACAAAATATTCCACAGTTTGTTAAAAAGATAGCGCGCCAATAACCGTTGCATAGGGCGCCAAATAACCTCGCGCCGGTACTGTCTATATCGTTTGATTTTTTGTATTTTAAAGTGATTTAAAAATATAATCGTTTTTCACTGATTTTATGGAACAAAACAAGTGCTGGTCTGAAGTTATTTTCGACCTCCATAATATCTAGAACATTGTGTAACAAAAGTAATGTATGCAGCTTCTTGATTTCATAACTGTTGTAAAAAAACTTAAAATTTAATTTTGATGAAGCTTTAAAACTATTATATTTAATCAAGATATTTAGTAAAAAAAAAGTTGATACGCCCATGCAACATTACATCTTGCACTCTAATCGATAAATCATTATAAGCCAACCCGATTTCATGCGCCACGCATTAAGTGTTCTTGTTTTAAGCGATACTAGCGCGTTAACATCATCAATAATATATGTACATATGTATGTACATCACGTATCTTTAAACTTCCACTCGTAAGTCCATAACAATGTAATATATCAAACAATATACGACACCTGTAGCATTTGCAAATAACCATTACCGCGGCAAACGTTGTACATGCGATATTTTTTATTATTTGTAAGTCAAACGCTTTTTTTTTCCTTCCAGAGAGAATGAGGATATAAAATTGGAACTAAGAAAAGAGTTATACTCAGTGGTGTAGTGGGGCCAGGTCGGCGACCTGTCACCTGTTAGTGAAAAAGGCGCCCTGCCACCTTTTTGACTTTTAACTTAATTTTCAAGTACATACATATATTCAAAATCGTTTTTTTTATTGATTTAATTTTTAAAACTTGTGGCTTTTTATACTCCCAACAGATATTAAAAAAAAAACAAAACAAAAAATAGGGAAGAAATCAATGACCGACCCGGTACCTATTTATTTACCACTTCACCACTGGTTATACTATACACTTTGTTTGTAGAATCGGATTAGCCCACCTCACTGGGTGGTATAAAAATTTCGCGAAAATTCATTTTATTGTTTACAATTACGTTAATTTATTTTAAAAATCTATTGAATATCTAGAAGCCCAATAAGCTTGACTTAATGGTATTAGAATTGAATTAAATATATATGTTTTTGTACATTTGTAAAATTATTATTTTGAACGCGTCAACACTCGAAGAGAAATATACCTGTCCAAATTTTTCTTTTGGCTTACACAAAGCCGAATGAGAATTACGCATATTATTGCAAGTGTGTACTTTTTGATCATGATCGTTTTCTGAGGAATTGAAGACATAATGTTGATTTTACCTAGTTTAGAACCAGCCTGTTAATGGTGATGCCACTAAGAACAACTTTAATATTTTTCAGCGGTATTGATTTAGATTTCAACATAGCTCAGACGAATGCTGTTTTAAAGAAGTTTTGGTAGAAACTCACTCGTTTGCCTTCTTTGCCAATTTGTATCATTCGTGACATAGCAAAAGCAATGGATTGTAATTATTATGTTGTGTATATTATTAAAAAATCGTCAAAAGGTTCGCACGCATTTGTACGTGTATTTTTGAGAATACGCATGGAAATAAAAAAACAACAAGTTGAAAACAAACATACTTAATATGTTAATGGCCAGGTTAAATTGTAATCATTTAATACAAGCAATTACAAAAGCAATTATAACAATTATTGCGGTCAGTTGTTGTTAAGCCTGAGGGATGGTTAATGTTAACTGAATAATGAATAGTAATAAGGTTTACTTGTTTACTGATAAAGGGAACAGAACAATTTTAAGTAGCACGATCGAACTAATGGAATTTTAAAATTTTACTACATTGATACTAGGGTATCCAATCCCGGGATCCCGTTCAATTCTGTGATCCCGAAATCCCGGGATTTCGGGATTGAGAAAATGAAATATGGTGTCAAAAAAAAGTTGTCGCGCTGTTACTATTGGAAAATCCGCAAAGTGAAAAATATCAAAGTATTTTAGATCTACATATATTATTTTATATGTTATATGGTTAATGGCTACTTTCTCTTACGCTCTCATCAGAACTATGCTTAAGTTTAGGTTAACTAAGCTATGTATACTAGTTTTGAAGAGATATCAAATACATCTTCTCATATTCTGAATATTCGAAAAAAGAGTATTTAGTGTAATAAATTGACTTTAGTGATTACCGGAACGATAATGCATCAAAACGATCCTTATCTTTAACTTTTTTTTGTTGTCATTAACATAATACTTTTAATAATCAAAGACTGCCTTTTAAATGCGAATTCAAGCAATTGAAAGTATTTTTTAAACTCGTTACGGTATCTTTAAAGTTTGATCATTTTCTCACCTGCAGCCAACCACGTGTGAAAGGCGAATTTAATATTTTTTCGTTACTGAAATTCATTATTTTTCAAACCCTACTTACTCGATCAGTGAAAAGTGTATCGAAAGATATTTTTTTAAGTGTATGCAAAGTGAAATATCAACGGTTAAATAAATTAATTGACGTCCTTGGCAAAAAAAACAGCAAATTACACAAATGTCATTTTTTTCAGAAGTCGTTAAAAACCAAAGATTTTGGTTTTTTTAGGCATTTTTATTTTTCCGATAATAAGAAATAGTCAAGCATATGTTATATTTTTGAATCCATGCCCGCTCCCAATGTGAAGTATGTGGTCACCTAATGGAGTTAACTACGTAGATTTTTTTTCTACAACTGTCTAACTTAAATCTAACTACAACTGTTTGTTTCACAGTTGCTTAACCTCTCTTTTTTTAAGAGTAAAGATTAAAAGATAGGAGTCGGACAGGACTAGTGGTGGTCACTTCCGTTTACGCCCCTTTTGGAAGGCTGAATTTTCAACATCACCCATGCCTTCGAACCATAATCGATACATCGATTTAAAAAATGCTAAACTAACTAGGATTTGAACCCGTAAGAACATGGTAGCCATTAAAGTTAACAACTGCGCTGCGGACCTGTTATTGACATTATTATATTTATTATACCAGTTGAAGAGATATTTAAAAATTATGTGAGAAAATAACGTAAAAAATCGGGTTTTGATTGAAAACATAGCAAATACTGAACACATGAAAGATACTTTGACATCTCAGACTAACAAGGGTGGAATGTACTATTGGAATGGACATTTGATTTTTTTAAAAAGGGTACATTTTTTATTGGTAATTAGAGGGCTTAATTCTTTTTTTCCTGTGCACAGTTGTATAAAATCATTAAAATGGAAAATAGTTGTTTTTATGCCTAGGTCTTCCATTACAATAAATTATTTCTTATGAAGAGGGGTATTTGTTTTTAAAACATCAATGACTTCATATGTTTAATATAGTAACAAACGTCGTTCGATCATAGGTAAATAAAGATATTGCAAATATTACTGATTTTAACCCTGTTTAAAACTTTCACGTAGATCTCATTAGGCACAGTATTTTTTAAAGATATTCCACACAACACTAATGACTCAATTGTTTCTTTTTATTTGATTCCAGTGACTATTTGAAAGAATGAAGACTTCAAATCGCAATCAACGACATCAGAAACAACTGACAAATCATTTTTTAATTCAAGAACGCTGTTTTTTTAAACGGCCTCTTCTGTCACATGCACCTACGTACGTCGCTAAATTACAATGTGAATTATTTTTATTGCAAGCGTCATGCGAGAATATCATCAAGTTGTCTCTCTAAGGATGTACACTGATAATTAGTACGATACACTTAAGTTCACCTACTTTTAAAACTCAAATGATTGCTTCACCGACAGTTAGATATGTATGCAATTATGTTCTACGTAATATGATCCTCGATAACTGAGAAACCATTATCTAAGTATCTACGGGAGCAAAGTTGAACATAAAATTAAAGAAACACTAAAAAGCATTGATACACCGTCCCGTAATAGGCAGAAAATTGTTACCAACAATTCATAAAATTTGCAAAAGATTTTTTTTTAAATTGAGTTCGAAAAATGAATTCCTTAATTAAGTCCGGTTAGTAAACATTAGTTTATGATAAATGCCTATCTTGATTTTTTAATAAAATTGTCTGACTACTTTCAGTTCTCTAAATTGGCGAATATTAAAATGCACAGGTTTTTAAAAAAATCAGCCGAGTGAGATAACGCTTTAAAAAAATTGTCACTAACGCCTTCGGCCAGTGGTTTCTAACCTTTGTGCTACTGCCCCTCCCTTTAAAGAAAAAATATCTTCGCGCTTCCCCATTCTTTTTTTCATATTAATAAAAACACGTTTCAAAGAGTAAATAAATATTTTGGACCCTTCGCGCCTCCCTTTGCAGTCCAGGCCTCCCAGGTTGGAAATCGCTGCCTTAGGCGGTGGTATTGAATAATTATTAAAAGGGAAATGTCATTTTAGATATCGCTTTCAGTAGATTCGTTTATTGAAGTATTTTCTTGGTAAAAAAGTTAGTTCACAGTTTAAAAAAATGATTTATATACTAAATTCGTGGCTCAATATATTTTTTTTCATATTTTTAAGATTAATACTGCGTATACTACTAATAAACTGAGTGTGAAATTATTCATTTAAGTTTATTTAAATTCTTGTTCATTATTGTTCTGCTCATTTGATGAAAGCGAACCACCTTTTCTCTAAAAAATCATATATTACAAAACGGTTATCATATAGCTCTCCATTAATGCAACTTTTTTATACAACATGATGACAAACTGCCGTTCTTCAAAAGCATGCTTGTCGTAAAAAATGTTGATGGATGGATTGTAAAAAAATGTAATAAATGGATAGTAGGGAATACTATTCACTGTCTCTATCAGACAGTAGATGACCCCGTTTTATCACTTGAATTTTCGGAGCCTGTGCATTTTTTTTTCTCCAAATTATCGGGCTTACATAAATAAATCTATCTACAAATAGTACAGAGAAGTATGTACATATGAGATATACAGCGCCGTGTTATTTCTAAGCAGTGTAAAAAAAGAGTCCAGCAGCAGTGGGCTGCCAGTATGTTAACAAGGGGCTAGCTTAATCTCAAAGCAATTCTCGGTATTCTAGAGAAGGAGTGATTTTTTTATCACTCCTATGCAATTATATGCAATACTTAAATACGCAATCGATTGCTACTTAATACACTTATAATATGTAGCAATATGCAATTTACTGAACTTATCAATGTAAATGGCTAAAAATTTACTACTGTGTATACTGAAGATGTCGTGCGCGGCCGCGCAGCAGTTGGGAACCCCCCGCGCACTCATTCCGGGTTGGCGCGCACTACAAGACAGTTGTTCAAATAATATTTGATCGGTCCGCGCAGCCTCCACGCAGTCTCCGCGCAGCCTTTGAAATTTCCGCGCAGCTAACCCTTCGGCTTAGAGAGAACGTTGGTCGTAGGTAATATATAAGTCAGAAATGTACTAATTTGATCTGAGGATATTATCTTCTCTTAAAATAACAAGGGGCTCGCCGGCCTTAGTATAATGAAAAAAGGGCCTCGTGCAAGTCTTTCTGAGCCCCTTCTAGCCCACCCCTGGAGTCCAGTGTATATTTTTATAGCTTTATCTTAGTGTATAATATCTTAGATTGTTCTGGGTTTTAATAATAATACGAATAGAGTAGCTCGTATTGTAAATTTGAAAATTTACTGCAATCATTATATTATTCCAAAATAAACAATAAAAAAAAATTGTTGGTCGGTAGTGCAGAATAAAATTCGCACGATGTGCAATTTAAATAACGCATATTAAACACTTAGCACCCTGTTTTAATTGATATTGCTGTGATGATTTATGACGATGTATGAAATTTTAAATTATCTCACGCAAACAATTTCAAGAGTTTTAATACACATGATAGCAGATTCATATCTGATTTTTTTTTACTAAGTACGCGATTGACTTATATTTTTTACTATAAACATTGCTGTCCAACTGGTTGAGTTTCCATGAATAATGATAACGGACATAGTAAGGAACGCCATTTTTTTAAAATCTATCCTACTCGCCATGTAATTCTATTAAAGGATGTTTATCTGTGTGCGAAAGGAATCCTGTAATTCACATTCAATTCTTGATGAAAAAGCTTTACATTAAAAAATTAAAATACGTTGTGTTAAATAAAAAACAAATTTGTGTATAATGGTCATGCCTTGTTTCGCTCACCACAAACATCATCATTTTGTTATAGGCGAAGCCAATCCTGTCCTCTATATAAATTGTGGAATATGCATCTCTGTAGTTAAGCCCTCCCTTATTCTTAGCCCCTGGACTGTGTTTAAAATGCAATATGCAATTAAATTTTACAAAATATAAACATTTTTTATGTAACCGTTAAGTACTACTAAACTCATTACGAATGAGGTCTTTAGATAGTGCATTGCAGACATGGTAGGGTGTTTCGTGTTTAAAGCCACTTTGTCCTTGTATCACGCACATTTTATTGAAGGCAATTTTGTAAAAAAAATAACACTTACAATAGTAGCGATTGTTTCATACGCTTGGTAATATTTATTCGAGATTCATTTACGTCAGATCATTAATTCACGTATTATTATAGTAATTAACTATTATATCAGTTTGATATTTATTTATTTAACTATCAATGTGTATATTTAAATACTGTTTTAGTAGCATGGAAAACGTTTTAACCGAAGGCGAATTTATATTATGTCATGAGCATCAATAGTAAACGGCGGAAAGAATGTTTTTATTTTATAATAAACATATGTTATTTGATGCATTGTTTCTTAAATTTATGTGGTCAGAAAATCATTAACATCGTGGAACTCATGCCTATATTAGAGAACGATTTTTGAAATACAGTAGAATTTAGATTTATCGTATTCGAAGGAACAATGTGAGCTAGGGGTTCCGATCCCGGGATCCCGTTCAATTTGGCGATCCCGAAAAAAAGAGAAATTTAGTTTTTTTTTATTTTGAAGATAGCCACGTTTGATTATATTTCTGGATTCGACCAGTTTCGAAATAACATCTGTTGAAAATGAGCATTTTTGATAATAACTGAAATATTCATATCTAGGTAAATCAAAAACAGGGCTTCACAAACATTTCTTCATTGAATATCTTATAGCTAAAATAAATAAAATAATGCTTTTTAATATTTTATTCACGTTCTATATGTTTCTGTTTATGTAACTGTCAGTGGTTCATTGAAAGACATTAAGATATTTATTTCAAAACAATTCAATTCTGTTAATACTAATAGTAAATATTTTTTTCTAGTAGAATAAGACAATAAAACCATGTTTGAAATAAATATTATGATAGAAAACAACATGAGCAGTCATACCAACCAAAATCTCAAAAAGTCAGTGACTGGAGTCACAAACGTGGCCATTGTTTTGTTACGCCACATTAATAAACTCTAACTAAAACATAGTTAAATAGTAAAGTATTAAATATAAATATATAGTTCAAAATTTCAATGCAAATACAAATTTTAAAAAAATATTACCAGGCTCAAAGCAGCATTATGTTTTATTATTTAAGACACGCCAGTAAAAATCCATACAAATGTAACTTATACATTAAAATATGTATTTTAATCATAAGTCCTATTTGGTTTTTACAGTATAAATAATAATTAAAATGTATTTCAAACATAAAATCAACACTGCCGTAGACTGAATCTACATAATTTTCGCCTAAATAGTAAGTTGTTTAGTCTATTCTTGTCTTGGATTTTTCTTTATTAATCCATTATCTTATTTAAATTAATTAAGCAAACTCTGTGGTGCGAATAATCTTAATTTATTTTCAAACGGTGATATTCTCATTATTATTGCAGAATTTATCCCAACTCTAAATCAGTGACTGAAAAATAAAGGTAATTCTGTGGTCTATAGCAGTGCTTCCAAACCTTTTTCATGTCACAATAATTTGCAGAATTTTTTGTATTGCACATGTTTATATTGTATCACAAAGAATGTTGAAAGAATGAAAATTTTCGCGAAAAACCTTCGGAACCCAGGTTGGGAAGCACTGGTTTATAGCAATGTTTCTTAACCGGTGGTCCGCAAAGTTTTTTGGTTGGGCCCCAAAAAAAACTGCAATTCAAAAGTAGTTAGTAGGGCAAAACATACAGTTATTGACCACTTAAGGATTATTTCATCTTTGTTCATGTCTTGTGGACACGTTTATTAAAAAGGTGAAATTGTCTATTTTTTAATAATAATCAATATTAATGACATTAAAAAAATATTTTTTACATTACTTAAAAAATAATCAAAAAACGGCAAAAACTACAATTATTGGCCACTTTTTAAAAATTATTGGCCACCTCAAAAAATACATTAAAATATTAATTCAAAATAGAATAGTAACCAATTATGTAATGTTATGATCACGCATTAGTATTTATGTGTAAAGTATAATGCTTACTGTAATTTTATTGTTATTTTAGTAGACATAGATGACAATTTAACGACACACATAGGATACACTAGGTTACATCGAGAGAAGCATAATATTTAATTAAATGAAGCTGGAGGAAAATTGATTGAAAATCAAAAATATTTGCTTAAGTATTGAAAATAATATGTTGTTGAGGTTTTATGCTCCAAGTTCATCATCATCATCATCATCAATACTTTTTGATTTAATTAATACATCTAATGATGAATCTTAATAATTAATGTCATCGAATTCATCCTTACCCTTTTCAGTCATTCCCAAAGAACGTGTCCTGTATTTTTTAAAGATTATTTTTGGACATAAGCAATATGTTTTATTGAATTACACCAGTGTTTCTCAACCTTTTTACATCAAAGGGCCGGTAAAAAATGGAAAAATATTTCGCGGACCAGCGTCAACCAGATACTCATGTTTAAACACAGCCAGTTCTCAACTTACGACTATTTGCAATAACAATGGAGTATACATAAATAAATACAAAATATTTTTTCTCCAGTTTCTTTCAAATATTTTATTAAATAATATTTAGCCGTTTAGGTTTTAAATATTATTTTTTTGTATGAAATTCTACTTACGACCGTTTCGACATACGTCCAAGGTGGCGTAACGGAACCTGTTGTAAGTCGAGAATCGACTGTACAGCTGTACATGTTTGTTTAGGATAATAAATTCAAAAAGTAACAGTTGAAACGCCAAGTAAAAGTTACATAGAATTTTATTCGTGGAAACTAATAAAACTACTTTTTTTGTTAAAAAAATTGTTTCTGATCTTTTTTGTATTCATTATTTTTTTAAATTTTTAGTACAAAAGAGTTATTCGTGTCAAAAAAAAGTCGAAACATAAAAGATGTCGCCGGTAATAAAGTCTTAGCGGACCGGTGCCGGTACGTGGACCATAGGTTGAAGAACACTGCATTACAAGACGCTGCAATAATATTTGTTTTCTCGATAATTTCGTTCGTTAATAATCGTTTTTTCTATTTGGCCGAAAATATAACATAAAACATTACACCAAAAGCATAATATCAATAATTTTACCAATGATCTTTTCGTGGCAGATAAATGAACATTATGTAATGTTACAGTAATGTCAGAAAGGTAAATCATTGTATATGGTGTATTGGCATATCCCTAACCCCTCGCAGGCTTATTGTGTGTGGGTAATGATTTGACGTGTGATAAGACGGGACCGTAATTGCGTCGCATCGGCCAAACTAGATGCATATCTCCAGTTGATGGGAAAAATAATGTTTTACTTCCAAACGCGTGCTTGCATTTTTCAAATGACACACTAGGTGCATCACGCAGTGACATTTTGTTTTATGTGCCATTTTGTTATGATTTCTAGGAAATTATTGTAAACATTCGTTATACAGCACTCATAACATAGCAACTAACACATATTAAGTGTAAATTAAATAGGGCTATGTCGGTGTCGTGGCGTAGTAGTCAACGTAATTGGTTTCCGTGACGGATCTCACGACTTCAAGAACCAAACGAACAACATTTTTTCAGTAGATTTATCGGTTTTTGTTTGAAGGCACAGGCAGTGACGAATTGAGCACACTAGAAGTCCTAGGTAGGGCATCCGATCTCGGGATCCCGTTCAATTTTCTGACCCCGAAATCCCGGTATTGACATGGTCGCGATCCCGGGATTGAGAGTTTGGAGACAATCCGGGGAAAAAGTATAGCGAATTGAGGATTTAAAATTCCTCGGTGAGCTAAACCCAATCCCAGGAACCCGGGATTGAAAAAAGCTCTGGAATTGGATACCCTAGTCTTAGGCGCAGTAAAATTTAGAGGCCATGTTTTTGGATAACACATGAACGCCAAAAAATGTTCATGTTAAGTAATAAAAATATACAAAAATCGGAACAAAAGGTAATATGATTTTAGTATTAGCCATTTTTGAAGCCCTTAAGATTTGGAGGCCCCAAGTGCGCCTCAAAACTAGCGTTTCTCAAACCGCGAAACCATTTTGTATTCTGTACGAGTTCTGTGGAACACTGCTGTAAAAAGTAGTGTTCCACAGAACTGTGAGTAATATTAAAAGTTTCTTAGGTCAATATATTATTACTGCAGATAGCACTTTATTACAGATTTTATGAAATTGTTACTAAACATAATATTACATCTAAAAGTCACAATGTCGTTGATGCAATTGCAGCGATCGGACATCTTGCTGATTTATAAGTTATTTCTCCACTGTTGTATTGTATTTGATAGTAAATTGTATATTGACCCTTCAACTGTAAATAGAAATACCAATTTACTATTACTTTTTTATTCATGAGGAAAAGTTGTTGTTGATGTTGCCATAAATGAAAAAAAATTTTCACCTCTGCTTTCTTCATCGACAAATTTAGTCACAAAATATTTGAATACTGTCTTAATGACAACTTATTATAACCCATATTTTAAGGAGGTATCCTTTAACGAGCTTTATTTATAAAAAATAATAAAATGATCGATTTTATTTGCAAAAAGAACATTATTTCATTATTATGACATTACATTTTTTACCACCTTCCTCTTCCTCTTTCGACAAAAAACGTCACTATTTATGTGAAAGGAGCTTGACATCATATATGGATGGTACTTAATACAGTATGTTACATTGTGTCACTGGCAATTAGCTGTGCTGTGCTGTGATGTTTTTTTTCCTTTTCCAATATATATATAGCATAAACAATTTACTCATTTTTACACGGTAGATACATTCCACAAAAAACCGTGTATAAAAAACAGTATAAAAAGTAATAGAATTCATAGAAAACTTCTTATTTTTTTACTAATTTCAATTTTTTTAATATAGCCAAAACCAGTTTTGTTGAACTTTTTAACTGATTATTATTATGCAGATTATGCTGGAAATGACCAAATATTTACTTGATGTTTATCAAAAAGTGTGGAATTGGTGCAAAAAACGTGTTTTATTATTATTTACAAATTTCAATGTCTTTCGTCCGAAATTTGGCAGCATTAAATTGAATCTTTGAAATTGATTTACAGCTGAATCTGCTAGTCTTAAAAATTCTATCGGGTCTTCACTGAAATTGAATACTCCATTTAATATGATTTTATTATAATGTATGTATAAAAAAATATTCTTATCATTTATTAAAAAATAATTAATTTACTCGCGTTATCTTAATAAGGGTTTCTCAACAGGGGGTCACAGAGATTTATGTTTGTTTAGGGGAGCCACAGCACAGTTTAGAGGGGCTGCGGGCAAATTTTCCGAAATTCCTGAATTTCTGTAATTTTGGAATCTAAATTCTCGAAAAAGCTAAAAAAAGATACCACGCTGCTCATTTGGGCTAATCTGTAAATTTCAGGAATTTAGAATTATAAAATTCTTAGAATGGCTAAAGAAAAAGCTCCCACGCAGGTAAATTTGGGAAATCCGCAATTTTTTTAAATTCAAATTTTTATGGGAAGACAAAACAATATTATGAAAAATAAAGAAAAAAGGCCACGGGCCTATTGACGTCACACTGCTTAACTAGTGTAATGGTGACCACTAAAAATAAAATAAAGTCAAATTATCTGGTTCAAACATGCCACGATTTCAAGTTATTCAACACATTTACATTTATTAGAGTGTATAGTGGGGTCAATCTATCTTTTAAAGTATTTTCACATAAAAGTATGTAATATAAACATGCCAAGTGAAGGGTGAAAGATCCATAAGATAGCAAGCGGCACAGTTCCGCGTAGGAGGTCTTTCTCGCTAAGGGCCTTTCGCAATCGAAAACAAAATGCACTAAAATCTAGTTACCTGCGCACACCTTCCGAGTCCGTCTTCCTCCATTTGTGACTCATCCATTCGTACTAAAGACTCATAAAGGCAAGACGAACGATATTCATTATTTTTAATAAATACATTGAAACAACTTAAGTCTCTTATCCACAGTTTAAAAAAATAATAGTACGGCAATGAGAAATGGTGTTAGGCTATGTCAACGTTTCAAAGACATGGAAATGGACAAAAAATTTATTGCCACTATAACTATATGTAAATCTAATTTTATTTTTGCATAGTTTTCAGCTCAGTGTAAAGTTGCGAAGCAAATATGTTTGAAGTAAAAACGCAAAAAAAAATCAAATACATATTTGTTTAACTGATTTTCATCGGCACCAAAATTCACGCATTTTTTTAGTTTCTATAAGTTACTAATAACAAAATATAATTTTACATAAAAGGCAATGAATGTCGAATGTAGATTTTAAACAAAAATTTCTTTGAAAATTACATTTTATTTGCATGGTTTCTTATTTCACAGTGCTAAATTAAAAGTTTCAACAATGCAAAGAAAGAGTCAAGCTTATTTTTATATCACTTTTAAGGTTTCCACTGTCAATGGTGGAATGGCATTATAATAAAAATAGTACAACATTTTTAGTACTTTTATATATTAAAATATTTTTTACTTCTAGCTTAAATGTTGTAAAGGTCAGACCACGGCCATGTTAAGTAATAATTTCTAAGAGATTTTCGAAGACTTAATTTTGGTTTTTTATATCGTTACTTTGACCATGGCTGTTCCCAATTACACTCACTTAAACAGTATTCATTTTATTGAGAAGTATTGTGATGTAAGTCGTGAAACCTGCATTAAAGGGTGAAAATGTACTTATAGTTTGCTTAATGCTCCGCCTACTCTTATTTTAAGACTTTATAGCAGTAAAGATATACTTTTGGCTACAAAGTCTTTCCATATCGGCACTACTGTAGCCCTGCAACCTGTGCTCCATCTAAGGCAAGATGTAAGTTGCGCGGAAAATTCAAATGCTACACTAGCCAATTCAAGAAATGGGCGGCATAATTTGTCATATTTGGTAAAAGGAAATGGGTTTTTTTTGTACATTGATTTGCATAATAAATAATATCATCATTTGATAATTAAAAATTTTGTTTTACTAATAAATAAAATCAAACAGTGTTGATCACATCGCTTCATTAATAATATGTTTTTAGCATTTGCATATAATGAATTTCGAAAAGTAAAATAAAATGTTCGTCCATCTTCTACTGTAAATAAGTTTACATTTTAGTTGCGCAATTTAAAATATAAACTAGTGAGCGTTGTCAATTTATGAATGCGCCAAACATGCGTATGAAAATAAAATAAATGTCATATTGTTATATTTATTCTTTGTCAGACCCTGGAGGCTTTTTAAAAATAAATTTCAGTAATACAATGATAGTGTTACATATAACAAGAAAACAGTTGACTTGCTAAGCGTGTCTTCACAAGGAATTCCAATAGTTACAATATCTTCTTATAATCACGAGAGCTAATGTTGACATTTTGTATCGGTGGGGTGTCAAGTTTCAACTAGAAATAACTAGTTTCAACAAGCCACTCAGTTCATGGACCATTATTTTTGACAGTGAATCTTTCTATCCACATATAAACATGTCATCTCCATTATATTATATTATTACACCTGGTGTATTAATTACTCTTAGAATTCACTTGTTTCTTCAATACGTGCAACATGTTCACAAATCATGGGCAATCCGGAGTCATTAGGGATTGAAAAACCGGACGTAGGTATAAAACAATAATGGTATTTCATATTTAATACCTGAGATGTATGATAGATATCAATCTCAGTATTACAAAAAAATGTGGTCAGAAAACAGGACGAGAAAACCAAACCGTTATATAAAATATTATCATAAATAACTTACTTTTTTAAAAAAATAATAATACATCAATGAAAGGCTCATAAATTCTAGAAACCAGCTGTCAATATTGATAAAACTTTTAGCAGCTAGTACAATCTTTCATTATATTACAGTTTCTAAAAATATGTGATAGTTTTTGTACATTATGAATTCGATTTTGGACTATTTTTAAAACCTAAATACCGGTATTTTCATATTGAAAAACACCACTGGATTATAGATTCGACGATATTGTAATCAATGGGAGCTGTCGTAGAGTGGTTTTTATTGACCAGATGTGGGCAAATGTGGATCTTTGTTGGGTTAAGTGCGGTTCCTAATATTTCATGATAAAAAAATTGTTCTAATCTATATAGCAATTAAGATTTGCGTAGAAATGTATTTAATACTATGATAACTTGACTATGGTGTGGTTCTTTATATAATATATGAAAATTCAGAGTATGGCTTTCTCTGACTTCATGTATGTATGTCCATCCTAGGTATAGACTAAAGAACTATTTTATTTTTTTTCACTTAAAAAATATTAATAACCACTTTTACACCATTCTACTAGTTTTACAAGTTGTTACGCTTAACGAAGCGCTCTAGTAAGAATTCGTGAAGCCAAAATGATTATATTGAGGGTAAAGAAAAAATTGCCGACGAACACTTTCAGAACTTCACTCAGAACTTTTTCAAGAGCTTTATAATAAAAAAAAAATACAAATTAAAAAAAACGATTTTTTTTTCGCAGTATAAATTATTATCCATTATATGTTTTCAAGTTGAATTAATTATATGGTTCCCATAGCTAAGGTTTTTATTCGTAGAACTACCTGCTGGGATAGATAAAATCTTACGTTGTTTAACCTTATTCTAACTATTCGGCATAATATTATAATTTTAAATTATGCATTTCAATTTCCTGTCGGTAAATTTTCGAGTTTGCAAATGTCGAATTGCTAAATTGTTAACGAACTTTTAAAATTAATTACAACCATTGCTTTTCATAATGTTACACGATAATAATGATTTGATATTTATTAATATTACTGTCATATATATATATATATATCAACTGTGGAAAGGAAAAAGGACTTAACCCACAATTGTACAGGAGGCACAAAAAACGTATTTTGATGATTTTGGGCCATATGCAAATTATGAATTATACACAACCTTTAAGTGCACGGAGACTTCTAACGTGGTGTTTAATTGACATAATCTAATATTAAACTAAGAAATTGTTTAGGAAAAACCTTTATTTCAGTCTTTTTTCTTAGTTTTAATATTTTACAAGGTCATCTTTTTCAAACTTAAAAGCGAAATTTAGATACTAATTTGGCATTTGCAGATTGCATCCTTTTGACAGAACGTGTATCAAGTTTGATACATTGTGATTATCGAAAAAAACCTGTTTTGAAAAAACTGTGGGTTACGTCCTTTTTCTTTTCCACAGTCGATATATATATATATATTATGCATCGTCATTTTAATAATATAACTAGGTAGCTCTAATTTGATCATCAAGAAACTGTAGAACTAATAAAAATAAAGTGTTTTGTCAAAAGTATTAAAGTATTAAAGACTTAAAATTAGGCCTGGTCTGTTTTAAAATAGGACTTCAAATATCTCAAAATCAATTGCTGTTGTGTGAAAATCGTTACAATTACACTTTATTCTAATACCCAAATACCAGTCGTTAAATATTTAAAAACAGTCGAAATATCAAAAACGTTGTTTCGGTAATACACAAATAACCAAGGAATAAATAATTACGGACATGGAAGGCTATTTTTTTATGATACACTTCCTAAGACGGCATTTATCTAAGAAGGCATGACAGTGTAACATAATATTTCTTGAAAAATCAAGTTTATATTTATGAGTTAAGATTTTTTTTTCTTAAATAGTTAATAAAATATTTCTAGTGAGTGATTTATTACGTCAGTTGTAAAATGTTGCCATCAAGTTTCGCTGTCAATTCAACACTTGAAAACGTCGATTGTAAATTATTCTGCATAAAATATTTCTATGCACAAAGATATTTGCAAAAGATAAATAGGCATTGTAGAGTGTGTTTAAAATTATTATAATGCTACTTGTTTTATAAAGTCGTTTCATATTTTACAACGGATAAGTATATACCATTTCTAATACCCTCAAAGACTTTTACTATCTTATTAAATCGATCGAAGTGTGTATTTTATGAGCAGAAAACACTCAGATACTTTGTATTTGCGATACGATACGATATGTTGTTTTATTTAAAACTTATTTCCAATTTATAATTGCATAATGGAGATGATTATTTGAGAAGTGAAGTAAAAAAACACACAAAAAAATATTTGAATAAAATTTATTAATAAAAATGAATATTTTATTTATAAAACTTCTTAAATATGTTGCATCAATTTTATGCAGTATGTTTTAATTTTTTTAGATTTAAAAGATATAAATCAGAAAAAAGATATCGTCAAGGAAGGCTATCGAGCAAATTTCTTAAATCTTAAAGAATATGTGAATGAGTGAACTAATATAATTATACTGGACATAAGACATATAAAGTAACAAAATACACTTTTCTTTATCTCTTAAAAAAATAATCTGAGATTTTTCCTGAAATCCGACTTGTTCTAATATATTTGAGTCGGATACTTTTGGACCTTAGTTCGTGCTTAAATTTGAATGATGCTTAATTTAAATTCTTGAAATATGTACAATGCTCCCAATGTGAAGCATATGGCCTCCTAATGAAGACTTCTCAATAGATTTTTTTAACGAGAACTGCTTGTTAAGAAGTTTTGAAAAAATTAGGATAGAAAATACAACTAAAACAGGACAAGTGGTTAACTAATCGCTCACGCCACGGACCCGTAAATTTTGGATTGGAATTGTGGATAGAGAATTTTTAGAAATCGCAAACATACATGCTTTCGAACTAAAATCGATAAATTGACTGAAAAAATGTTGTTCGTGTTTGGATTCGAGCCATTGAGATCCGCCACGGAAGCCAGCGCAACTTTGAAGACTACGCCACGGACATGACATTAGTACTTCAAATAGTGTTTAATTTATATTCATGTAAATAGAATGATTTTTGTTAAAAAACAAACAACAGAACGTGTTGTTTACCATCATACAAATCATCTGCAACTTAATCGTAGACGGTTTGACTTATTGCAGTTGAAAATGCAATTTTAGACATAAATTTATCAAGCTCATTTATCTCAAAAGAAAGCACGACTTTAGATCGTAAATCATGTTTTGATTTAAAATAGACAATAAATTTTTAAGATATAAATCAAATCAAAAATCGCCGGTCTGCGTTTCCAATATAATGAATGTTGCCATGTACTCGGATGTGACTATGAACAACTTGATGCTATTGGTAACGCTATGCGGATCAGGGCTGGAGCTGAAATTTTTACACAATATTAAATGGCATCGTAAGCTTTCCTATTATGTAATGAGTTACCTTGGGTTTGCTAATGATGCTGTTATATTCGACAAGTCTGTTAAAAGCATTCAGGAAATTATCAACCGGTTAGGAGCTAACTTAAGCTGCGATGGTCTTAAAATAATTTCTAGTAAGACCAATGTTAGGTATATACAACCAAATCGGTCATGAGTCTGATAGGACCCTGGCCAGCGCGAGACAGATCATTGGGAAGTTCTACATATCCGATAAGACGGTACCACAAATAAAGGGCTTGCTGTTTGCATAGGAATAGCTGGAGCCACGTTTAATATTGGAATATTGATCGCATCCCAAATAAGTGTCGAGAAAGATTTAATGACTGTCGAAAAAAATATTTCATTCCAAGATTGTGCCGCAAAAAATATTTTTTCACTTGAAAAAAAAATTAAAGAGAAAATTGATCGGATCCCAAATTGAAATATTGATCGCATCCCAAATAAGTGTCGAAAAAATCTGACAGCTGTCGAAAAAAATATTGCATTCCATGTTTGTATCGCAAAAAATATTTTGTCACTTGAAAATAAAATTGTCTTAATATCTATCCTATCCCAATCCTTTCCTGTCATTTGAAAAGAGAGTTTGTGCGACTGACAAACAAACAGTTCTCGCAGAAAAACATCTGTTAAGATACCTCCATTAGGAGGCCTCACATTGGAAGCAGCCATGGAAAAAAATACAATTCAAGTCAGTCAACAGTCAGGATTTTGCTATGAAAGGGGTCCACGAGCATAATAAGTTTGGGAATCACTGGTTTAAGCCCTACAAATTAAGCGTTAATATATAACCTAAAAATTTCCTAATGAAATAATGTCTCATTTTTCTTATTATAAAATAAATTGCTGTTTTGACTGCAAAAACAGAGCCATCGGTCATATTAATAATAAAATATTAAACTTGCAAATATTTTTAATATATACGTGCAATGCATCATATTATTTTATTCATTAAATATTCATAACACTGTACCAACAATGTTTATTTACATGTTATGGAAAAAAACAAAAAAATATATGTAATAAATTATTGCGTTTTTCAATTTGAATAAATCATATTTCTTATGGTCTCGTGATTTGCTCAAAATGCGTAGCAAAACCAAAAAAAACCCGGAATTTTACTAAATTAATTTACATCCGCGTTAGAATAGTATCGCTATTTTTACATATGCGTAACAAACGGCGCTACATTTAATGTAATAAAAAAAACTTGTTTTATTTTTAAAAAAATATGAACGTTTATTTCTGAATATTAGAATAATTTCGTTTGGGAATATTTTTTTTGTGAAATTGTTAATGGTCTCGAGTTTTTTTTTAATGAAAATGAATTCAGCTTAGATTTTTCAACACTTTCGAAAGCAACTAAATACAAAACACATAAAAAAATATACTCACATTAAATCTTTAGAGTGAAGAATATTATTCTTCTTCACGCTTTTTAAATTGCAGTAATTTATTTTTTACACAAAGCAGTAGATACAATTATAATAAGAATTGGATAATAAGTGTTCATTTAAGAACTATTTTATAATTTGTAATGTAGTGCAAGTTAAAGCTTATAAATGCCAAGGTATAAAATAATTTATAATTTTGAAATCACAATCAAAATTTTAAAGTCACTCCAGCTCATAAAGCCATGGTTCGGCTAATCACTAAAACAGAGATGGCAACTAGGATCAAAATAGAACAATAAATTATTTTATAATAGTTAATTTTTTTTGTGTCGTATTTAAATATGTCGGATTTGTGGCACAGTGGTCAACGGCGTTGACTTACATACCGGACCTCACGGGCTTGAAACCCAGTACGAACAGCATTTTTAAAATCGAATTGACGATTGCTGTTGCATGGCATGGATGTTTTACTATTTCAATCCTAAAATAATAGGGTGTAGTGGGAGTGATTATCTAACAAGTATTCCTGTCCTAACCCTATTTTTTTATCCGTGATTTCTTCGAAAAAAAATATATATTAAGTAACTTAATAACAAGCAGTTCTCGTAGAAAAACTTCTGTTGGGATACCTCCATTAGGATGCCACATGCTTCACTTTTTTAACGCCATGGATTTTTTTAAAATGTAAATTTAAAAAATATGCCTATTCCTAATATTTTAGAAAGACAAATAATTAAATTTCCGTAAAATATTTATTTATGGTGATAATGTACAATTTTTTTTATTTTTAATTCAATATTTAATCCAATCACTGAGCCTTTTTCGAGCACGCCACATTAAATATGAGAGTTAAATAATAATAGAAAAAACTGTCTAATCGTGATCACTAAGTGTGACGATTATAATAGCGTGCTATACAATTCAAAGGTGTTTTATATATTCTGAGGTCAGTATTTTTCGTTAGTTACAGACATCTAGGAACGGTACTTTGAAATTATTTGACAAATTACTAGTCTGCCTTCTCATGAATAATTTAACATCTTAATTGTATACTTATAACACAGTAAATAATGTTAATTGTCTTGGTGTCAAATTAATACTTCTTGTTAATTTATTTAAATCAGGTCGAATAATTTAATTATGTTTTAATTCAAAAATGCATCAGAAAAATAATACACTCATTTCAGAGAAAATATGTACACTTTGTTCAATTCAGAACACTTTCATATACAGATCATTCCATTTCAGCATACTCAATTTGATATTTTTGTTATTCCATTGTGTTTCTATTATTGATATTGGTTTTATTTGATTTTAGATTCATCGAAAATACTAGTTGATCTGATTCAGAAAACTACTTTTATAGAAGGCGATACTTATGTACAAATCTTTCTAATCACTCCCTTTCAACCTCGCCCAATCATTAAGACACGATAAACGGCAACGTTGCACTAGTTCGAATCTATATGCTTCACATTAGGAGTGGGCACGGCTCATAAATTTAATGATATTTATATTTAATATTGCCATAAATTCCACTAATTTGATTTAAGTCAACTGAAAAACGTTCTACTGATTTTATTTTACTTCCATAATGCCATTTTCAATAACCACTAAGACGATTCGAATATTTTTTATAAAAACACTAATGCCCTAAGCCAGAGGCCGACAACCTGTTTACTGAACGGTATAGGTCTGCCCTGATAAGCACAATTCAGATTCGTGCTCGGGCCGGGCCCGGGTAAGGAAACTATTGCTTCAGAAAAATATTTCAGACTATGTTCGTGTCATAAGTCAGTTATGATGATTTTAACTATTACCAGTTCTATAGATAATCGTAAATTGTCGTAAATTTGTAAAGATCAGGTTTTTTCGGGCTCAGGAGTATAAATCTGGGCTTCGGGTCGGGTTCGGGTAACAATGTGGTATTAGAATCGGGCCTGGGCTGGATAGGGCCTAAGTTTTTCGGGTTATAATTTTTTAAATCAAAATGGTTTGCTTATGACCATGGGCATCTATATATTAATAGCCGATAATGTCCGTCTGAGTGTAAGATGTCCTCGATTTCCCCTCCCCCTGCCCCTCCCCCTCCTCCTCCTGCCAAGCCGCGCTGTCACTTTTTATTCATACTTAAGACATATTTTTCCAATATACACTGTTACTTATGATTTTCCTCGATTTCCTCTCCTCCTCCCCCTCCCCCTCACCAGCCTCGATGTCGCCATTTTTTATTCCTACCTTTTCGATGACGTCATTATATACTATTATTTGATGGAACATATCAAATCGCTGAAAAATTGAATTCTCATACAAAAAAACCGCCTTGGTCTGGATTCGAAACACGGTCCTTGAATTATGAGTTGAGAGCTTTACCACTCGGGTAAACAAACAACGATACGATACGATAAAATAACATTATATATATTGAATTACGTTCGAATTTTGAAACTTTTGTTTTTTATTTGAAGCAAAATATATATGTTCTAATTTTCGCACGTAGATTTAATTCCGCTCTACCCAAAAGGCAGAGCGCCAGATTCGTAAGTATATTAAATAATTTACGAAATTTCGGCTACTACGAAAAATGGTTGTTAGCAAACTGAAACATTATTCCAAATATTAAATAATTTACGAAATTTCTGCTACTACGAAAAATGGTTGTTAGCAAACTCAAACATTATTTCAAATATTAAATAATTCACGAAATTTCTGCTCCTACGAAAAATGGTTGTTAGCAAACTCAAACATTATTTCAAATATTAAATAATTTACGAAATTTCGGCTACTACGAAAAATGGTTGTTAGCAAACTTAAACATTATTCCAAATATTAAATAATTTACGAAATTTCGGCTACTACGAAAAATGGTTGTTAGCAAACTTGAACATTATTCCAAATATTGAATAATTTACGCAATTTCTGCTCCTACGAAAAATGGTTGTTAGCAAACTTGAACATTATTCTAAATATTAAATAATTTACGAAATTTCTGCTCCTACGAAAAATGGTTGTTAGCAAACTTGAACATTATTCCAAAAATTAAATAATTTACGAAATTTCGGCTACTACGAAAAATGGTTGTTAGCAAACTTGAACATTATTCCAAATATTAAATAATTTACGAAATTTCTGCTACTACGAAAAATGGTTGTTAGCAAACTCAAACATTATTTCAAATATTAAATAATTTACGAAATTTCTGCTTCTACGAAAAATGGTTGTAAGCAAACTTAAACATAATTCCAAAACTTAAATAATTTACGAAATTTCTGCTACTACGAAAAATGATTGATAGCAAACTTTAAAATTATTCCAAATATTAAATAATTTACGAAATTTCGGCTCCTATGAAAAATGGTTGTTAGCAAACTTGAACATTATTCCAAAAATTAAATAATTTACGAAATTTCGGCTACTACGAAAAATGGTTGTTAGCAAACTTAAACATTATTCCAAATATTAAATAATTTACGAAATTTCTGCTTCTACGAAAAATGGTTGTTAGCAAACTTGAACATTATTCCAAATATTAAATAATTTACTAAATTTCTGCTCCTACGAAAAATGGTTGTTAGCAAACTTGAACTTTATTCCAAAAATTCAATAATTTACAATATTTCGGCTACTACGACAAATGGTTGTTAGCAAACTTAAACTTTATTCCAAAAATTTAATAATTTACGATATTTCGGCTACTACGAAAAATGGTTGTTAGCAAACTTGAACATTATTCCAAATATTAAATAATTTACGAAATTTCTGCTCCTACGAAAAATGGTTGTTAGCAAACTTGAACATTATTCCAAAAATTCAATAATTTACGAAATTTCTGATCCTACGAAAAATGGTTGTTAGCAAACTTGAACATTATTCCAAATATTAAATAATTTACTAAATTTCTGCTCCTACGAAAAATGGTTGTTAGCAAACTTGAACATTATTCTAAAAATTGAATATTTTACGAAATTTCTGCTTCTACGAAAAATGGTTGTTAGCAAACTTAAACTTTATTCCAAAAATTCAATAATTCACGAAATTTCTGCTACTACGAAAAATGGTTGTTAGCAAACTTAAACATTATTCCAAAAATTGAATATTTTACGAAATTTATGCTTCTACGAAAAATGGTTGTTAGCAAACTTAAACATTACTCCAAAAATTAAATATTTTACGAAATTTCTGCTACTACGAAAAATGGTTGTTAGCAAACATAAATATTATTCCAAAAATTAAATAATTTACGAAATTTCTGCTAACTATAAAAATAAAATAAAATAAATAAAAATTTAATGAAATAAAATAAAATACCATAAAATAAAATAACATAAAATAAAATTAAAATTAATACTATGCAACAAAAATCTCACGTTGCTGGGCAACGGGCTTACAGCTAGTTATATTAAATCTTGCTAGATGGGTGTGTTGTAAGTTGTAAGCATAAAGTGAATTAACAGTAGCTTTTTCTTCTTTACTAGTGGCTTTATCAAAACACTAGACCAAGAGTGGGGAACCTTTTCTTTTCTAAAAGCCACATTCATTTATCTGGTTCAACATAAAGTCGCAGTAAAGAAAACATGACACTGGGGAATTTTAGCCGGCGATTTTGAAATCGTAGGATTTTTGAAACAATTTCATAAAAATTTCTAACGCCCAGAAATTTGCGAATTTTTCAAAATTACTAGCGTCGGACCTTTTTCTTCGTACTAACATTTTTTTTAGCTAAAACCCCGATATACCGTTCTCGCATTATTCGTTTCTCCGCATTGATCGTTTATTATTTATAGTCCAGGCCAAACATTCATAAGATCAACGTCAATAATGTTTTGTATTCAATACCATATTTTCTATAGAATGTATATTATTAATGAGATATATTAAAACAGAATTTATGTACCGTTTAGTCGGGAATGTCGCAATTCTTCAGTAACGATAACATCTCACTTGATTTTTGAATGTAAATATTGCAACGTAATTTGCATTGACGGGTTTTTTTAAATGTTTATTTAAAAAAAAAAAATCTGTAGTTCATTAACAATCAGGCATCAATGCATCCATCGTTTTGTACAAAAAATACATAATTAATATTTAATCCATCTTGAAAGCCTTCAAAATGTGAGTGCGATATGAATCGCAGAACAATGTTTGCAATTATCCAAACGATGTAACGAAGGTTTTATGGCAGAGTCAGAGCTAGGATTAATGTTAATGCATTTTGATTCTTTTTAACGTTACAAATATTGTAAAACACATATTTATATGAGATTGGTCAATTGGAAGTCTCTTGTTGAAATAAATATCTTTTTTTAATATGGAGTTTTTCTTGTACAACGAAAATAAGGTTTCAGTATCTTATGTAATTAATTATGTAGATTTGAATCGTTAAAATTAAGAACATTCACACAAGCTTTGTCATTAACGACCCAGGATTCACCTTTCAGCATCTTCAGGCGTTAAAGTGCACGGATGAACTTGAACTGAGTGAACATGTGTGAATGTACATAATTTGAAAGATTCAAATTTAATATTGAAATTCCACTAAGTACCTTCAGTCGATTGCTTAGATTTATTAATGAGATGCTTGGTTTTAAAAGCTTTAAAATACTAGAAGATAACTCAACCTTACTTAATATATAATTACTTTAAACCTAAATTCATTTTTTCAATCTGAAAATTGCTACTCAAAGTAAAATATAACAAAACAAATTCTTTTATTAGTGTATATCTATGCTTGGTTGAAAGGCAATCTTTTGAAAAAATGAAACCTTTTGTACTAATTTTTGATTTATTTATTAGGATCTAGAAATATTTTGCTTATAACGAGCATTTTCAACTGAAATATTATTAACAGAAAGTTATTTTAACTAAAAATAGTAGGGCTTGTTAAGTGTGTAATAAAACATTGGTACAAACAACAATTCGGAATCCGTATGACCGTTGGATTGTAAAAGGTATTCTTCTTCACTTTACCCAAGAGCAATTTAGAATCGTTGGGTTATTTTTTTTGATATTATAAATTATATTGTAAAAGTACCCATTTGAGAATTTTACATATAACTTTGAATTTATTGTTTATGTTTATATTTTTTATCATCATCCTTTATCGTACTCTACATAATGTTATTATATTACTTAAATTAAATCAGGATATCGGACTTCTACTAAAACATAAAATGTGTACTTTAATTTATTATTTATAAACAAAATAATTATTGAAAAATATCTTACGCGTGCTAACATAACGCGCGAGCGACCGTTGGGCGATCACTGCCGCAAACGAACACAACGGGGTCGACCACTCGGCTAAATTTTCGAGGTTTATTTATACTGTGTTGAAAATGCAGGCAGATATCGACATGATGTAAATGCAAACTGAGTTGATAATTATTGTCATGTTTTTTTTTGTGAATGCGGTCCTGTCTGACTACAGTGAAAATTGAATAGACCCGAAAGGCAGAGCCTAGCTGCGCTGCTGATAAATCAATGCTTCAAAATGAAATTTGAGTGCGGTTTTTTTTTCTCTCTGCCACAGACTGCGTTGTCTATGCGCCATCAAAAACGCCATCCAGTCAGTTAACCTTGACGGATTGATGCAGACACGAAAAAAAATCGACGAGTACTTCAATGACTTGGCCAGTGTTATGAAAATTACGGCCCTCGACCCTGAAACGGCCGATATTTCTTTTCAAGTCAAAACTTATGTTGTTTATCACAATACTGAATACGGCATTACTAAATCTGTATTCGTGCCAAATATTTTTTATACATCAAAAATGCAAATTCAGGGATGGGCTGGAGGGGGCTCGGAAGGGCTTGCGCGAGCCCCTTGTTTATTTAAGAGAAACAATATTCTCATATCAAATTAGTACATAACTGCAATTTCTGACTCATATATTATCTACGATAGCTTCAGTATACAAAGTATTTAAATTAGTAAGTTTTCGGTAAATTGCATTAAGTAACAATCGATTGCTTGTTTGAGTATTGCATATAAGTACGTAAGTCAAGTTATTAAGTTTTTCGTTTTACTATTGATTAATTTTGTAAGCTTGATTCAACACATTGATGTTTTAGCACAAACATACTTGCAAATTTTGCTTTGTAAATCTTCTATTACGAATAAAAATATGAATAATTACATAAATAATTTATTTGTTAAAAAAACACAAACGTATCACTTATGTGATTATGCTAATATTCAAATCTTTAATATTTATATTTAGTAAGTGTATTTCAAATTGGAAAGTAAAGCTTTCTTTAAAACTAAACCATATTTACAAAAAAAAACCCCGGTCAAAGAATTGAGTTAGGAATTAAGACTGGAATAATCTTAATAAATGTGTATTTAAGTTGACACAATTAAGTAAATTTCCCTTCACCTTATGTTATGCTATTTCAATGTCAGTTTATTAAAGTGCCATTTATATAATGATGCTATTAACTTATTTTTGACGGTAATTTTATGACCAAACATTGTAACACCTAACGATACCATAATATTTCAGGAATGAAACCTGCACTAGGACAGTCCTTTACTTACCACCGAGATACATACCTGAACTTTGGTCCGAAGTCGAATTTACCGTAAATCAAATTGGTCGTATATCGAATTTCATACAAAATATCTTCGGTAATTTTCCACAACATGGTTCTCAAAAAGTAAAAGTTTTCTGGAGACACAAAAATGTAATTTATTCCACCAGTCTACCACTTTATTGAAATGTCCCCTTCCTATAACCAAAATTATTTTAGCAAGAATTTTTTTTTCTCATTTAGACAGATACTTTAGAAGAATTTCATTGCAATACAAGTGTACATTTTTTTAATTTGATGAATAATTCAATGTTGTGTGATAATGCCAGAAGAAAGTCAGTGGAACAATATTTCACAAATTAGCTTCTGTCTGTCATATAATAATATATCAACACGATACACTCATATGTACATACATATGTAATGATATATGTACACATAGGTAAATAAAAGCAGACCTATGCAATGATGGAGCCTTCCTAAATTACCGTCAAGCCATCCTTGAAAGATGGACTGATTATTTCAATTATTTTTTTTGAACTAAAAAAATACGCTGGGCTAGACATAAATCACGCATGGATTAATGTAATCCTACAAAATATCTCACATTTGCTACCCCTGAGGGAAGACAAAGCATTGAAAAACCGCGAATTCGCTGAATGGATAGAGTGTCACAGAGCCGGAAAAGAAAGGAGGCTGGAGGATTAAGTGGAGTAGAGGAGAAAATGGTATTTTTCTGTCGAAAGTCGAGCCGTCGTGAGTCAAGGACTACCTGTACACTCTGTTTCAAATAAAGGACAGTAATTACATTCCGTGTAGGTACCTAATCATTTCTCTAATATTCTATAGTGTGTTCCTGTCGAGATTTTGGTATCACAACCACGCAACTCATATGACACAATAGAACATTATCATGTATTTTATATTAAGTTTTTGTTATGATAAATTTATTATTATTTTGGAGAAGTTTTCAAACCCCTGAAAAAGGATATCAAATATAGTAAACAAAATATAATTTAAAATAGATTTTTATTAATTTTGTCTAGGATATATTGAATAACCCTGAATTAAACTATTGCCAAAATCCTCAGAGGCGTTCTGCGTGCACTGATGCAAACCAATTCGTGGGGGGAGTGGGCAAGGTACAGGTCGGTGACCGTACACCGCAATCAAACGCGCTTTAAGGGTCCCCTGCTGCTTCACCCCTTGTGACCATCAAAGCGTTCCTCTATTATTGTCTAGGATATTTTTTTTCTATCACGAGTTGCATCTAGAAAACATCCGAGTCTTGCTCCATACAAGGAGCGTACGTGAGTGAACTTTTTGACGAAACATGAAGCATCTATCATGCATTCATTAATTAAAAATGTGATTTTTTATTGCATCGCCAAAAAAACTATACAAACATACTCGGCGTGGAAACTTGTCTTATACGTTCATCCGTTTCATATACTTTTATTTATATTTAAATGCTCAAGATTTTCACTATGACAGTTAAATTCACTTGAAAAAAAATGATTCCATTTAAATAATTTACTGAAAAAGTATTACCTGAACATTTTTTTGTAGAAGTTCCATAGTTTCACTCGCTTCAAGTTCAAATATCACTTTCAATTTAAAATCATATTGTCTTTTTCTATAGCAGTGCTTCTCAACCTAGGGTCTGCAAACCCCTAGGGGTCCGCGAAAATTTTCATTCTTTCAACTTTCTTTGTGATAAAGTATGATTTTTTTTCGGGGGTACGCAGATCATTGTTTTCAGATTTAGGGCTCCGTGGCATGAAAAAGGTTGGGAAGCACTGTTATATAGGACCAACTTTACAATCCTGATATTCTACTGTATAACATACATGCTACCGTTCTTTAGCTACGAGGTCGAAACTATTTTTTCTTCTTCTAAAACTTGTCCTTTTCGACTTTCATATTCATATAGGATTGTCCAGCTCAACAATTATTGCCTAGACAGGTTTCAGCCCTTGATCAAAAGTGCAAAAGTGACGAAAATCACTTTTATTTACTTAATATTTACTAACAAAATTATAATTATTTTTCACTAATTAAGATGTAATATATTTTATTAAAATATTTTTACCGTTTTAACTTCCGCATCATAAAAAATCTGAATTTAGCTTAGAAAATGTATTAATATGCTAATTAGTAAATAGTACAAAGGTACGGCCATATGGGCAGAGATAAAAATAAAGACGACAATGATTTATTTAACATTAAATATCAAATAGTCACATATTATCACTTGAGCATGGATCTTCAAACTTCGACTTACGAGCGGTTGGAGAATTATTTTTGAATTAAACTATCATCACCAATGTATAGAACGAGAACCATTTAAGAAAAACGTTTCGCGCAAAATAATTTATATTTACAATTTAAACATTGATTCATATATATATATATATAATACATAAATTTCATTAAATTGAGTAAAAAGTTAATAGATGTCTCAAAAACATCATAATTATTGTAGAACTAAAATATTTTATTTGGTTTTTTAACACGTTTGTTAGTCTTAAACAAACTGTGCTTGTAGCTGACACTTCGTTAACAGTAAAGGGTTATGTAAGTACATAAACCACTTCTTAATATAAAACTTAATTTGAAAACTTAGTTATTCCACTTGTAGTGCTATAACATGAGACACGTGTTTCGCCTCGTTGGTAAGCATCATCAGACAATCGCAACGTTTACGAATAAACTAAAAAATAATTCAAATTCATGCTATAAATTACAAAATTATAGTCGGGGCTTGTCTTTTTCTACTGGACGCAGGTAGGGTTAACACGTGTAATAAGTTATAACACTACAAGTGGAATAACAAAGTTATTGGAAAAAATACTGTTTCCTGTTTAATAATTATTATGTTGCCATTGTTATATTCATAAACTGTAGCAAAATTGTTGAACTTATTTTTTTTGTGATAGTAAATTAGGTCTTCTGAAAAATGATATTGTTCATTTTAACTTCTAAATGTTTTACTTCATTAAGAAGCATTGCCCATGCCTGGCCTACGGATTAAGTGTTTTTGATATTCTCCCAACAAATTTAATTTATTTAACTCGCATGCAATAAAATAAATCAAACCGCGAAAAGCATTCTCGCGTATTTTCCGCGCACACAGACAATGAAAAAGGATCATACGTTCGTAGATACACTTAATTTAACATTTACGCTAAAACGCATTTAAAGTATTACGAAAACCCATTAAGCCTGCCTTAATCGTAATTATCTTTTTGAGCAATTATTTATTGCCATTTATAAAGTTCCTATTCGCCTATGAAACTTCGTGGTTCAGTACGTACCGCATAATGAAAGATGTAATGCAGTGGTTTTTCAAGTGTAGGTCGCGGCATTTTAAAAGTTATTGATACAAGTACAATGAATATCCAACAGATTGTTTTTAAGCGGACTATTCAAAATGCGTTTGAAATAACACGGTGAAATATAACGAAATGATTATCTTTTGTTTCAAAAAGTTCGGCAGTAACATTTTAGGTGCGAATTAGGTGCTTACTTGAAGATGAAGATTTTTATAATCAAATGACATTTCAAAAAAAACTCACGATTTACCTGAAACAAACATTATAAACACCCAAACCCAAAGTCTCAAATATTTAAATCCATGTCCGTTCCCCATGTGCAGCATATGATCTCTTAATGGAGGTATCTCAACAGTTTCTTTTTCTTCGAGAACTGATTGTTAATCAGTTTTTCAAATAGAGTAGAGATAGAAGTATAGGACTAGGGCAGGACTAGTGGTTGGCTAATCGCTCTCGAACTAATGAATTAACCCTTTGAGTAATTTTTTTCTAAATTGGTTTTTTTTCTTATATTTTGATTATTTGCAGTATTACCACACACAAAAATATAAAAACCTTTTATTTGGATACGGACCAATCTGGGATTAGTTATTATTTCAAGATAAGTTAAATTTTTTTCTAAATTATAAAACTCATAGTTAAAAATGTAAAGTAAATTAGTTCTTTATTACTTTTGAATATGTTTCTAGAAGCTATTACTTCGCTTTTGCGTCAAGATCTCTTTTACTCTCATCTGTCTATATGTGCCGCTATACATATGTCGATATACCAGAAAGAAATCGATCCTAAATAGAACTTTACGCTCAATATTATATGGCTACCGATTTGTTTACAAATGTTGCCCCTTTTAAAAAACATTTTCTTCATTTGCTTTACAAAATAAAAAAAAATGTGGTGGCCAAAAGTCACTGATGGATGTGTCTAGTATCCATATCTGAAGAAAAAACAAAAATTCAATAAAAAATGTGAGAATGGCAATACATAATAGATGACAAGCTACTCGAACGTACAGGTACGTTAATACTCATCAAAGGGTAAAAAAACTAGCTTAGTAAATTCATTTAAATACTTAGTAAAAAGTCTTTTTTGTTCCAAACTGAGAAGGAATATTGCTTAAAAATTGCCGCAAAAACAGATTTTCTTATTTGGTGATTTGTATTGTATTGCACTGCCACACTTGTTTAAAATATTGCTGAATTGTTAAATCAGCAGGATTACAATAAAAATGTTTCTAAATATTTTTCAGCGAAATATTTTTACATAGATAACTAAAACCTCGATTTTATTTTATCATAAAATGACAAAATTACGCCACTGAACCGTTTCATTGTAAATTTAAAACGAGGTATGATTAAAACACAATATTTATGGACCAAAAATAATATTAAGCAAAGTATCATCAATGTAAAATTATGAGTCAAACATCTGATAAAGTTCTGCTAAAGGAAAAACCAAATCAATAATTTTTAATATTTAGCAAAGCTTCATTAAGGTAAAATTATGAGTCAAACTTCTGATAAAGGTCTGATAAAGATAAAAAAACGTAATTAAATAATGTTTACAATTAATATTGAAAGCGCCTTCTTCCTAGATGACCGTCCGTCGTTTTATTGCATCGGCACGAAGACATTTTCTGCATATCGAGTGAAATAAAAAAATTAAAGCGCAATGGCGGGGAACGAACTCGCCGAAAAAAGAATCTTTTCTCCCCCTTTGCCTCACCCCTCTGAAAAGAGCCTTTGTGCCATTCGAACTGATAATAATTATTACTTTGATGAAAAAAAGGCGCCTGCTGCGTTGGCCGACCAGCGACTTCGTTGTCTAGCAATAAAAAATGCAATGCAGAAATGACGTTGCTTATCGAAAAACCTTCTAAAATGGATTCAACAAATTCAGAAAAAAAAAAATCATTTAAAAGATTGATATTTTATAAAAGCGTATTATAAAAACTCAACTCAAATTCTCATAATTAATCATTTGTAAAATAAAAATTGTAGATCGTTTGATACTTCAATATATTTGGTAATAAAATTTATTGTATCCACACTGTGCTAATGTCTAATACTGGGAATAAAAATATATAAAATTAAATACATTGATATTTAAATCTTACAATAATAGAGTTTAACAAAATAAACGCCAACTAAACCAATTAATTGATATTCAATACATAGATTTTTATCCTCTGGTTTATGTAACAAAAAGCACAATCGTGTGTACATACATAATATTATTGTCTAAAAGTATAGCGAATTGAGGATTTCAAATTCCTCGGTGAGCAAATCCCAATCCCGGGATTGAAAATTAATCAATCCCAAAATCCCGGGATTGGATACCCTACTGTCAATACTTGGTGGAAAGGCAATATTGTTCAAAACATTAAATACTAATTTGTACTAATTCCTAATTTTATTTAACTACGCTTTGATGAGTTATTATTACATTTTAGAGGTATAAAGCATTTTAATTTTAGTCAATTTAGAGCTACTTGTTCATATTTTTTAAATTCCTTTCAATATCAATAGTTTATCAAACCTTATTAAATTCATTTTGATTTGCGTAAATAACACTGTAACATTGTATTATGTTATCAGTTGACAATGCTCATGATAAGCAAAACCTGTCCTGATACTGTTGAATAAAAATGGAAACGAGTACAAATGATTCTTTGTTAGAATTGTACATTTTACCGTTAATTCACTTTTGCTAGCAGAATAATTGTTATGTTTAAAAAAGTTTTGCAGGTAAGCCCTAAAAAGACTTCAGTAAAATCTATCGCGCAATGACTTAGGAACATAAAAAAAACTGGCATACTGGTTTGAGGATTAGCTTGCACGCATGCATAAGTCAGCTAGTTAGTTGAATTTGCGTATTAAAAAAACTTTAGGCGGGTAGATGTGCTTATTTGCATTCAAGCATCCGCGTGGATACAAACCTGTCTTCCTTCAACACAAATTAATAACAGCAACAAAAAATCGATAATGTCTGCTTAATATATTTCAAAAATATCTCTATAATTGGGGCTATTAGTTCCGAAAACTACTTATTTCACTCACGCATTATTTATTATAATTTATATAATATTTAGATTACAATCGCTTAATTTATAAAATCATCTGTAGGAGAACTTCATAATTAATAGCATGTAAGTGAGTGGTAGGGAAAGAAGTATCAGGCTATGACCGGACTAGTGGTTAGCTTATCACTTTCGATACGGCCAGTTGTTGAAGGATTGGAAATGGTGGAAGGGACATCACAAACACTCATGCCTTCGAACATAAATCGATAAATCGATCGAAGTATATTTATATACTAAAAAAATCAATACAAGACTCAATAAATTAAGAATGACTAAGGAAGGAGAAATGCTCAAAAAAACAGTCCGGGTAAAAATAATATGAGTACATTTATAGTTATGAAGGTGTTAACATTGGCGGATTAAGGCGCAATCAAATTTGGAGACCATATTTATCTAAAAACATAAAAAATAATTAAAATATAAAAAAAATCTGAACAAAAAGTATATCTGTTATATACTATATGTAAGCTATTGTTGAGACCCCTAAGACTCGGGGGCCTCAACCCGCCACTGGGTGTTAGTTATCTCATCCGTGACTCAAGCCCAGTGCCCCAATATTCTAACGAGTGTAGTCAATAAATCCATCTCACTAAAGAAGTTACCGGACCATTTGATTCATAGAATCGCGTTTTTAAGAAACCGCCTTGAACTTATTATAGTTTTGTGGGAACTGATCACAGATATTCGAATATTTAACATTATTTCAGTTACGCGTAATGAAATTGAGTTGCCAAGTCATGGGCCGGCCCACTAGCAAGAAACTTTAAAAAATGAGACATTACAATACTTGACCTTATCATATAAGTTTGCTTACAATTGTGTGTGAAAATTAGTGATATAAGCATCACTACAAATTAATCATAACAATCAATTGAAAAATGTGGATTAAGCTTAAATAATTACACTTGAGATTTCAAAAGTCGAAGGGTCTCTACCCCTTTTCGAAGCTTTTACCATTTTTTTTATTTATTATTATTGCACATATTAAATATCTAAGAGGAACCTAATTATACCTCATTTATTTTTTATTTTCTAGCAATAATTTAATGTTTTATTGTCAAATGGCAAGAAATAACATTTGTTAATAATTCAGTTTTAATATTTTTCCACGTCAAGAAACGTTATATTTTAAAACATTGATTGAAGAAACTTGAAAAATTATAAAAACTGCATTTTCTAAACTTTGCAGTACAGTAATCACAGTAACGAATAGTTTTAAATATCTCCTGTCTAGTGAATATCTTTTGATCGAACTAGATGATTGAGTTAATAGTTGTCTCTGGGAATATTCTTTTTTAAATAAATTTGTTGTCACTTTGGCACGTTTCTAGCGAAATTTCCAGGTAATGCAAGGTACGGTCTACTGATCAGGATAGTTTATCGATTAGAGCGTTTAGCCGACCAATAGGGTAACCAAAGTACAAGCTTGGCGAATAATAATAAAAAATCTAAAATAACTAAAAAAAAATAGTAACGCTTTACTGTGCAAAAATCTAAGTTGAAAGTGCTCTGTAGAAGAGAAATATTTTCTCTCTTTTGCAGACGACATTAATTCATACTAGTTTGTTAAGCACCATAGCTTTCAGTACATTTAAGGCAAATGTGAGAAATTAGCTCTAACATGTTTGGTAACACTTTCGGCCCTGGCCCAAATCAGGTAAAACTATCCCGTGTGCCCGGCTTGTTTTTAAAGAATTACATTTTTTCTTAATTACTTATTAAAGTGCCACAAAACTGTAAAACCACAAAGTCAAATCAAATGAAACTTTTTGTGGTTGTTTGAAAGACTATAATTATTTACTTATATATGGCATTATTGCCAGAATTTTCTGCTATGGAAAGCTATATTACAACGTTTGCACATGTACCGAGTCTTACTCGTTTTTTTGATTGGTGCACACCTTGCAGATTCAATTGGTCTTATTTATTTTATGCTGTCGCTATTAGTAACGAAATTGTATTAGAAATGCTTTTTGACATTCAATATCTTAATTTACAATTCAAAATGAACTCGGAGACTGCACCATCAGTGTGATCTTCAGAAATACAAATGGACGCATCAAATTCGTTATGATATCTTTAAATTTTGGTTGGTAAAATCAGTTAGTATTTTTAATAAAAGTTATAATTAAAAGACTGGTTTAGAATGATTCGAGTATCTGGTGTAATGGTTATACTGAGTCTTTTATGAAAAAAAATGCTAAATACTTATAATTATGGCTCTATTTGAAAGCATAGCGCATCACGTGAAAACACGGTTCCGGGACTCAACGCTTGGCTAGCTTATCACGTGAAAACACGGCTCCGGGATCCAACGTGTACTTAGCTAGTTTCTGACTGCTTATAATATTGGTGACATTTTAGCTTATTAAAAACCAACATACAAAGAACAAAATATTTCGTCAGTAAACATGAATCGATAAACATGTCCACAAATTTAAGAAATAAATATTTAAGACTTGTTACTCAGAAAAGAGAAGCAAACAGGACGTCTTTTAGACACGAAGTAAAAGAAAAATGAACTCATGGGTGACGGAGTGTTGAAAAAAAATATTTTTACAACATCTATGTAGTCTCTGGCCATCCCTTTTATTTATTTATTAACTATATCGATTTATATGAAATGTTGATATTTCAAAGTTACATAAACATCGATAGTTATTATATAAATATCACATTCAAGTGTTGACTGAATATTAATATGGTGAAAAGGCAAAAAAAATCTTGTATTAATTCCATAATTATATGAAATTTTAAAACATTGTTTCACTCATTGTAAATGTGTATAATTGAAAATCATCAACAGATTCTGATCTTTTCGTAAAACTGTTGAATACAAATAGTGTTTTATTTAAATAAACATCAATTAGTGTAATACATATGTATGTACGTGTATAGTCATAAATTTATTAATTATTTGTTTTATAATTTTCTCAATCTCCTCCCATGTTCTTTTTTTTAACTAGTCAGCCCATCTCAGTTAGAGCATGTTGTACTTTTTATTACTAATATTATTGGCACTTTAAATTGACATTATTCCGTTTATTTGTTTCGATTATAAAGTAGTATGACGTGAAATAAATATATTGAAATGAGTCAAAGTCTAAAACAGTACAATTTAATCACAGATTCAATCATTTAGAACAGAAAAAGTATTTTTATATTATGTAAAAAATTTTGATTGTTAAAATTTCATTCACCTCGAAGATAAGTCTGGATTTTTACAGGGAATGAAAAGTGTATATCTTGCAGTAGATTGGAAAATTTAGTTTATTATAAATATGAGATTATGGTCACCGTAACTGATTTGTTGAAAAAATGGTTACATTGTACGGTTAGTAATATTGTGCAGTCTTGAAGCTTGAAACTCGGCAGATATTATTACGAGCTTGTACTGATGTCGATCTGTATAGCAACCGTAGCTAACGTTAGGCTCGTTTTACCCACCTGCAGCTAGTTTTTGACGATGTCGACTCATAAATTTGATTTGAAGTAATTAATCTCTTTCGAAATTTGAAGAAAATACGATTTTTTGCTCAGTGGTTTTTTGTTACAAAACAAAACTCAACGAAAAAATTTAAAAGTTTTTAGGATTCAATTATTCTTACGTTTTACTCTCTGAGAGTTGCTGATTTTGTTAATTGGTTTTTTTGAAGTGGTCAAGTTAAATGCATTTCACTAGTGCAGGGGTTTTGTAACATTTTAATAAAATAACCACACCGACTGAGTATTGCAGGAAGTAACATTTCGAGACCAAAATTCTTCCATAAAAAGGCAAAAACTCAAGATGCACCAAAACTAAAACACATTTTTATAATTGCGGTATTTATTTAAATTTCTATCACTATGAGAAATCGGGTCCTATGGCGCAGCGGTTAACGCTGAAGGCTTCCGTGTCGGATCTCACTGGTTCGAGTCCTGGTACGAAGAGTATTTTTTCAATCGATTTATCGATTTCTGTTCGAAGACATGGGTGTCTGTGATGTACCTTCCGCCATTTCCGATCCTTCAATAATTGGGTGTAACAAGAGCGATTAGAAAACCACTAGCATTATCTTTCCATCCGTACAATTTTCGTTGGAAAAGAAAGTTTGAGCGACCGAGTGACAAAAAGGTCTCGTAGAAAAAGTTTTCTTGATATAATTCCATTAGTAGACCATATGCTCCACATTGGGAGTGGACACGGATGATTTAATAAAAGTTGGCACACGAGTCTTGAAGGCCCCTGCGCTAGTGCATACAACATTATTACCTTTATACTGAAATTGGGTAAGTAATTAATCTTTTATTGGATACGCTTTACTTTCTTGAATTTGGCATTTAAGAAATGAAAGTAAAATCTTTAGTTTTTCAGCTCACTAGCATTCTGAGTATTTGCTTTAGTTATTAAAATAAATTTTGACTGATATACCTCTGCATGCTGTGTTTGTTGCATCTATATATATACATATAAACTTTAAGTAAAACAAAACAACGGAAAAACAATATAACATATTTTTTTCACAAAACGTAAAAAAAACAGTGTTCATCGGTTAGCTATAATCTTTTCCCATTAATTACTTCATGGTGTTATTTTAATTTACAGTTGTGTGTATCACAAACCCATCGTTTAATTTTTCGTGAATAATGAGACTGTATTCATTATACACAATTGTTTTATATAAATATTGCTCCAACATATAGTAATAAGCAAAAATAAAAAAAATATTTATTGATTAAATATCATTATATGTACATCGTGAGTGTGCATAAATGTATATGCGTCATATACAGTGAACATATACACATACATTTGTTTTTTTTAAATGCTATACGCGTAGGCCGTACAAAATAATCAGAGAGGGAGTTTCGAGATAAGTCGTAGCACCGCCAAAGCTTCGATTCCGGGCGCGTAGAACAGAGGGTGCGCTCTGGTTAACACCCCCTTGTAACGAAGGGCTGCGCTCGACCAATCGCGAGACTTCCCCGATCGGTCGACGGGGTGGAGCCTGACGCGCAGCCTTGCAGGGTTAGTGGGACTCGCCGCAGTAGTGGAGCAGGGTAGTAGGTATGCTCTTCCTTCGCGGATATCTGACCGACTTCCGGCGCTGCGGAAGTACCTCGTAGTTCAAAAATAAGCGGTAAATGGACTTAGAAAGGTATTTTATACCTATAGTACTTCTTTTCTTAAAAAACCGCATGTTTTCTAGCATAATTATTTAAACTAGAAAATGATTTTTATTAACGTAATAGATTGTATTCTGTAATAACCTAAACTCTTTATTGCAAACAGAAACATCTTGTTAACACTTTGCACTCTCACTAGATTTACTCAATACCAATAGTCTACTCTGGGTCCAGATTTTACTCGTATTACCAGCAAATTGAGTACGGTTTTAAACAAAAAGTCAAACGTATTTTTGAGACAATCTGTGTAGCTCCAATGGTGACCATAATAACGCGTATCATATTTGGTATAATTTTCTTCGAAAACGTAATTAAATTCCACTAATTTGAGCTAAAATATTCACTAAGCTATCACGGATTGTAAAATAAACCATTCTTGTATTATTTAAGGCGATATTTTGAAAAAAATGGGGTTTTATTATCGATTTACTTTAGAAATATTTTAGCATGAACGTTTTTACGACCACCGTATTGTGTGAGGGTCCAAGAACAGACATCGCCCGTCTTTGGGGTAATTAATTTTACAACGTACCGACATTCCTACCCAATCGCATTATGCTAGCAGTCCTTCTTAAAAAATATAGTACCTACAGTTTGCTATTATTGGTTAAAATTTTGTTTTATATTGATTACTTCCTCGAAGTCAATGTTGGAAACAATGTAAGATCATCCCAAAAGGCTGGAATAGATAACAATATTGATGTTTAGAAATACTCGGTGTTTCTGAAAGTTTTTCATATAAATAACGTTGCCATAAGTTTTACAAAAATACAATGTCCCTTTTCATTGTATTTTATTCGAACACACTCATGCTAATCGCTCTCACTCCGTTTTGTATGATGTGATAGGTGATAGGTAAGAATTCAAAACATCATATACGTTTATGTCTCCAAACAGAAATCCATAAATCGATTGTATAAAATTAATTATTGTCCCAGTGCTGACAGCTTATAAATTTTATTAGCTGTCAGTACTGGGATTCGAACCAGTGACCTCCGTAACCAAACCCGAACATTGACCACTTGCCACGCAGCCGGCTCTTTTTACAATATTATCGTTATTTGTTTACATGGTAACAATTCGTTTTTCATTTCAAGCAAGAAGCATTTGATTATTTTTAGACATGAAATAGTTTCTCCCGTCTTCAATTAAAGCTTTTTTCTCAAAGTGGAATTCAGCTCCCGGAGTTGGATTAGATAAATTATTAAATAAATTGAAAACAATTCATGATGTAATCATGAATCAGGTCAGAACGTATACAAATATGTATCGTTAAGGAAGCGAAATGTGAAAAAAGCGAATTAATATACCCATAGTCTGACTTTGCTCAAATATGTATTTTTATTATTAAAATATATATGATGTCAAAATTATCAAATAAAAAATAAATCATCATTATAACTGTGATTTTGGAAGCTTTCTAAAGTATCATAACAGAAATTTAAAAATGACCAACATTTTTATTTACTATGTCACCATATAGTGCACTTATATCAACTGAACGCATCGTTATCACTATATTCTGTAAAAATTTGTTCAAGTGATTCATGGTAGTCAAAAATATATTTCGTTGAAATTGCTTTTTCCTTCACTTAATAAAATGATGGTCACAACACTTCATACAACTCTAACGCCCACAAGATGTGGATACAGCCTTTCCAGATAAAACAACTAACTTATTTATACAAAGCAGGTAAAGACTTCAAATATTATTAAAATCAACATATAAGGCAGCTCTCTACTGTAATTTTCATATTTAAAAAAATTATTGCATTTTTTAATCCCTTAAGTGCACTATTGTAAAATTATGCCCCGGAAATATTTCGGGAAATACCAAAAATAAAGCTTCAAAGAGACCGACTACAAAAGACATTATCCTGGAGATTGGACCGTGCTATTAGTTGTCCAGATGGTATTATCCTGGCTAATGGAGCGCAAGACGTTAAAAATATGTTTTTTTTACTGCTCAAATAGAACACTATTGGAACCATCGTGTATAATGTCCCAACTGTTCTGGCAAAAACATTTTTTTTAATGATAGTTCTAGCTCAGCGATACTATACCTTTTTCTGGCCCGCATGCTGGTTCTTGCTACATTATGCGGGCTGGCAATATTAATAGTAATAATACGTAAATATACCATATAATCAGTTGTGTGCTGCTAAAATTTGATTAATCGACTCGCACCTTGGTCGGCGATTTTGGGATTTTCAAACAATTTCATGTAAATTTCAAAATCCCAACAATTTGCCGATTTGTCTAACGAATTTTTTTTTAAGCTTAGAAATGGTGACCCTGCGCTTAAAGAAGTGATTAATGTGAAGAATGTTGCTCTAAAACTTGTTTAAATACAATTCATTTATTAAATTCATTGAATAGCACGTTTCCCGGTCATAAATTTTACCATCGACAGTTATTCTGTCAAATAAATACACTCCAGATGTATAAATATTTTAAATACAAACCGAAGATGGAAATATTATTTTTTTATTAAAAAAAAATATATGGTGATGTTTAAGGCACGTACCAATTAAACACCTGCATTTAAAAATAAAATATTTTACACTGAGTTTCAACTGTCCGTTTGATCAATAAAACAAATCCAATGTAATAATAATTGACTCAGATAAAGAATCTAGGAAAAACAGTATTTCATCAAATGAGTCAGTACAAAATTCAGATTCAAGCAAAATTCAATACATTAGTTCAAAAAATTGTGAATGATTACATTTCGTAACCGACAGCGACAGCCGCGAATATCTCCTATAAGTGGTTACAATTATGCATGTATACACAATATGTATCTGTTTCTCACTGCATTTTTATAATCAATAGATAAGTTAAATACTTTCGATGGATTCGGCGGTAACTTTGTGGATTTTTTATGTAAAAAAATAAATTGCGCGAATATGAAGAACAATTTTCGTTTTTTGTACATTTTTGATACCTTTTTACGCGATTTTTTAATTTTTTAAACCGATTTATCAAATTATATGAAAGTGAGGTTTTCTTTATGCGCCAATTTCTAGAATCGATATATCGCGTAAAAAAGGATTGGGAGTATTAACACACCACTCAATAAGTTTGTAGTATAACATATAGATGGCGACACTCTTGACAAATCGATTGATGATTTTTAGAAATACCAACCTTCAAATGATACGTGTCAAAATTTCATAACAATCTGACGCTTAGTTCGCATGTTACAGTGGTTTTAGTGACGCTATTTTTTTTAATTTTCATAAGAATGGAAAATATCTGATATTCCCTGATATTTAGATTGAAATTTATCGTTATTCTGCAAATCGATCAATTGTAGTTGCAATTACAAATCGGCATCTTTGATGGACGCTGAGAAGGGGTTTGAAAATGTTTTAAGCAACAAACAAAGCGTGTTTTGAAAACAATAATCTGAAAACAGACTTAGCATGCACCACAGAGAGTAATCGTTGTGAAAAGATGAATTACGGGCGCAAATGTATACCCTTCAAAATATAATCATATTAAATAATTTAGAATAGTAATAAATTTTCTATCAGTGATGATTCAAATTATAAACCTTTGCTACTGCATAACTTTTTCACATATCAAACACAGATTTTGATTATATTCAATGAAAAATTTGGTGATGAAGTACTTGTTATTTTGGGCCGTAACAAATGCCATTTCGGGCCGCGGTTTGTGCACCACTGGTCTATCATCTGCTGTCACTGACATCTGAAACATGATTTAAGGAATGGTAAATTATTTTAGTATTTTAGGAACCGGCTTGGCAGAGGTAGTGCGAACCCATAGCAGCACACCACTGCATATACTATACATAATATTGTGACATAAATGTAAGTACGCAAATACAAATATATCCAAAATACTCGTTCGTTTACGTAAATGTTTACATACAATACAAGATGATTGTTTTGGGCCTCAAATAAAATCTAAATGGGCCACGTGCAGGCCGTGGGCCGCAGTTTAATTATCGCTGCGCATGTTTTAAAATAAAAAAATAAGAAAAAATCTAAAATATTTTTGATATAAATGTACATCGCAATTATATTTAAACAGTCTTATGTTTATTTAGACTTGATAACACGAAAAACGTTAACAAATCGTGTTTATTCAGACAACACCTTTCGCTTAGACCAGTGGTTTCCAACCTTTTTGTTACTGCGCCTCCTTTTGAAACAAATTTTTTTTCGCGCCTCCACATCCGTTTTTTATGTAGTAATAAAGTCAGGTTAGGGTAAATAACTATTTTGGACTGTTCGCGCCTCCCTTTGCAATAGTCCACGCCTCCCAGGTTCGAAATCGCTGGCTTAGACCAAAACAATAATAATTATATTAGAATGTCAATACAATATTTTAAGTCCTAATCGATGTTAAGTTAATAATATTTACTTTTTAAAAAGGTATTTTTTTTATTTAGAATAAAAATACATTTTAATAATAAATTTAATATGGATAACTCATAAATAATACACAGATTCATATCTTTATGTGATAAATCATATTAAATGCAACCGGAAATTAGCCTAACTCTAGATTCGTTATAATTATACTCTACGTAATAAAATATGTACGTTATTTTATATTGCAGACATATCACATTACGGTAAAAAGCAATTGTGCAAAAAGTTAATCTCGGTCAGGGATTGCGATACCGGTATTACTGAGACCGAAATCCCGCCATCGTTGCATATTTTTAATACCGAAATACCGATTTTGAAAATGGAAAAATACCGGTGTGTCGAATTTAAATCCATATAAACCGTGAATATTCTAAACATGTTAAGAGTTTTTTCAATACGGACAGGTTCCAGAAGAGTCTTTCAATGGTGTATCATTGTTTTTAAAAAATATTAAATATTTACGAAAATCCCTGGCTATCCCATATTGGCGATGTATTTTATGAAAATCGAAATATCGATTTTGATTTCCTCGCCGGTATTGCTATTCCAATTGGTCATATTATTTTGCTTTTTCTTGAATACCGGTATTGATAATTGATATATTCATCCGGTATTGCAATCCTTAATCTCGGGTATCTATATGTACAAGTTAATGCAATATTCACATTAATTTTTAAATGAGAATTGAAATTTTTATTTTATACGATTAATTTGACTCAATAAAATAATGATTGATATATCAGGGGTTGTCACAGCTCTTTTTTTCTTTTTTTTTGTTCAATAAACTTTTTTTTCTTTTCTGCATCACACCGAAGATGATATCTCCTCAATGGTACAGTTAAGATACATTTTTAGAACAATTTGATAGGCAACAATAAATAATAATTTAAAATATATAGCTCTATTATAATATCTTGTATGTGCTGATGTTTTACATACAGTGGCGGATTAAATACACGGGAAGCCACAAGCGAATTTTGGGAGCCCTGTTTTTTGGGTAAAATAAAATCATCAGGAAATTCCATTTTAAATATATAAAAATCTAAACAAATGTATATTTAAGCCTTTTTGAGGGCCTTTAAAGTCCGAGCCCCAAAGCACCTCATTGGCTTATAGCTGCCCCTGTTTAAATATGAAATATTTTATGTTAAGTATTTTATTTCTATAAATTTTCATTGGCTTAAAAGGCTTATATGTATTATCTTAGACGGTGTTAGTATAAAATTTGAATAAAAGTACCTTGTAACTTTTTATTCTTGCAACCTAAGTTTATTAAGTACATTTTTCATTTTTTGATATTAATTATTCTACTGGAACATTTTTTCAAATCGATATCAGTTCGCAGCGTTGCAACGTCACTTAGATTAAATGTTGTAGGTCATTTGGTGAAACAATTTATTCCCTAATGAATCCAATGTTTAACAAACATTTTGGACAAAAATCCAAAATTTTATTTAGAAAAAAGATGAAAGTATGCGTGCGGAGATTTATAACCGTGAACGCCCGGCCCGTCACTTGACTACAAGAAGAACAAAAATGTTTTTTTAATTTTCCAAATAGTTTTACCTAGATGAAGTTTATTCAAGCGGTCAGTATCTAATTACAGTTAAAGAAAAAGAAACAATATTGACTTTTAATTTATTTATTATTTGGTCGTTAATTACTTTTAATTTAACATAAAACAAATTGACAAATATCGATCTTAGAAAAGCAAAAGGATGTAACCTACAGTTTTTTACACATTACAATGTTAAAAATTTAATAAACGTTCGATTAAAGGATGTATACTGCAAATTTTCAATTAGTATATAAATGTAGTTTTAAAGTTTGTAAAAATAAAGGCCTTGAAAATTGCTACTAGGAAAAAAGTATTTACAAAAAGGACATTAGGCCACCCCAGGCAAGATTGTATTCTCCACCCTAGTTATCAAATTCCATAAGTCATTTGGCTGTTTTTCCAGCATTGCCGCTACATGCGGTCGCTTGCATCTAGCACCAGTACTGATGAGAGGGAATATTTAGACATCACAAACACACATGCCTTCAAACATAAATCTACAAATCGATTGAAAAAGTGTTGCTCGTACTAATTACGAAGTCAACGACGTTGACCGCTGCGCCACGGATCTGGCTGTTTTGCAAATATATTAAGCATGCTTTAGTAAGGATACTTGGGATACTGTTATTATATGTATAATATAGTATTATATTGAGATGATAAAACAAGATAAAAATATTTAATTTATTTTAATTTATTCGTCTTGCTAAGCGGTATGTGGTTTCAATTTTAACGTATTCGAGCACCTAATGCAGTTTACTACCTAACCCAGTGGAGGGGGACCTACGGCCTTTTGGCTACTCTGATGCGGCCTTATGAATTGATCAAAATAATCACTTCGATCAAAAATTATACGCAAACATTTCGTTATATATTCAACAGTCTAAAATACGGGGGGGTGTCAACGTTTTTTTTTTCTGCGGCCTTATGTTGAATCAGATAAATGAATGTGACATTCAGAAATGAAAAGGTTCCCCATCCCTGTTATAACCTACATTATATATTCATATTAAAAACAGATATTCAAAACGAATGCCGGTGACAACGGTAATTTTTTCTTCTTATATTTTCCGCACCTGTATTCGTTTACGAAAACAATATGTGCATTAAGTTTATTGGTAAATTTATTACTGAGTGAATTCAGATTTTAATCAAGCATTAATTATAAATCTCCATTATTATGCTAGGTATATATAGGTACTGTAATATTTTTTTAGATTTCCGAGACTTTTGAATGGAAACAAGAAAAGTATTCTCACTGTTATTTAAAGCTTGACGAGTTTATTTAATTGTAAACTTATTGCAAATTGGTTAAAGCAAACAAAAAAAAGTGTTTAAAATTAACAGTGATTTTGTACAGGCCAATAATGCACAATCTATTTAACGGGAGAGCTAATTTATCTTTTTTACAATTGTTCGCAGGCTGTAGAGGTAAAACTTTTGCGCGTTATGAATAGTGTGATGCGAGACGAGAAACCCCCAGGTTTTTTACCGGTAAAATTGGGTGCGAATCAACTCTTCAGGAAAATCGGGAAAATCGAAAAATATTATGTCAATATCAAACTGATAATTAATTGTATATCATTTTTAGCATTCGGTAACACTTACTTAGAAAGCGTGACATGTATTACTGATTCTATCCATATATAAGAGTTTAAATTGTGACTGTTATGATGCTATGAAAAGCTGTTAGCTTTTATTAGTGACTATGACAATGTCCTGGTCTATGAGTTTGACAAGTCACATCCAATGTTCCCTCTAAGGCAAGAGGTTAGCTGCGCGGAAATTTCAAAAGCTGCGCGGACCGATCAAATATTAATTGACCAACCGTCATGTAGTGCGCGCCAACCTGGAATGATTGCGCGGGGGATTCCCAACTGCTGCGCGGCCGCGCACGCGCGCAGCTTAGAGGGAACGTTTCACATCTAGGAATACTTGAATCCGAAACAAAATATTTGGAAACAGTCCTTTTTTATGATACTCGGTAAAACGCACATATTTGTGTGTGTACAGGAACTTCAGTATGTATATTGAAAAAAACGTCGACAAATTTCATTTTAGCCAAATTATACCTTATATTCGGTGTTTATCCCGAATTTCCGTGTTTCTTTCCTGTTTTATCCGCCATTTAAAAATTCCTAGGTTTTTTGCATATTTAATTATGAAACGTAAATTTAATTAATAAAAAACCATTTCTTCTGAAATAAGTCAGTCTCTCAAAAAAAATTTTTTTTTAGGAGTAACTTTTTAGTTATGTAGTAGTGTGAGTAGATTTTATGAAAATATCAATCTGAATGTTGTCTACGCTTGCACTGCAGGCAGTGTGACAATATATGATTCAAAAAGATGGACTGGATTCGATATCAAAATAAATAGTATTAAACTTTGCTCTGCCAAAAAAAACGTTTTGGTAAACTATTTAAAGTCTGTGGGTGGGTTTCAACGGTGGACTGTGTATTACTAATGTAGATAAATAGGAGTATTATTATACAAAAATAAATTTGTAACTCCAGTTGTGGTGTTACAAATTGTGACAAGTTTGACACTGATAATGGTTCTTAAAGAGGCGACACACGTGTCACAGTTTTTAACACTAAGACTGTAATAACAAAGTTATAAATTGTAATTTAAATATAAAATATAAACTTCCATAAAGTTACTACCAAATTCATCAAACATATAAAAGTATTTTATTCACTGAAACATCTTCAGTTTCATTTCATGTCGCGCCTCACCTGGGAAGGCGTGGACTATCGTAAAGAGAGGCGCGAAAGTTAAAAATATTGTTTTTTCTATTTAAAACGTGTCTATGTTATCATATTTAAAAAAGCAAGAAGGGCGTTGTAACATAAAGTTTGGAAACCACTGTATTACACAGTAAAACACATTTGACCGAATACAATATATATATATATAATACTAGGTAAAGCGAACGAGATTCTTCTGTTCGAAAAAAAATCTGGTTTCAAAAACTTAAAATATCAATTTACACTATTCCTCATTGTGCTGAAATCGTTTCATTCTTTATTCAATCAAACAGCGTTGTACAGATAAAGAAAGCGTTATGTCACGACTGCAAGTCAGTCTTATAGAAGTTTATTCACATTTAGAAAATAAATCTAGTTTGTCATCGATTATCTTTATTCTATTATTTTTCCACCAAAATCTAGTATGCGGGGAAAACCCACGAGAAATCACTGATCGTAGTTCGTCACGGATCATCGAGCAATCAGCACAATTGATAGCTTGATTTTAACGGTCAATTCGACACCAATAATTTGCTAGGTTTTCGGTCTTTTCGGACACCATTTTTGTGTCTTAAAATTGGGAAAGTTCGCGCACTGCATTATCGTATGCTCTATAAAATTCTCAAGAGATTTTTTCACACAGCAATGCAATTTCATAGTGCGGATAGCAGAAAATCTAAAAACTAAACACGCTGTGGTTGTTTTATAAAGCGCTCTGTATCGAGACATAATGCCTTCAAGTAAAAAATAAATTTTATTCAATGTAACAGCTTATCCATTTTTATTTTATTTCAAAATGTTAGCCTTATATAAAAAAGAAATTAAAATAGTTCATTTTATTTATCATAAATATATTTTATAACTATTATTAAAGTTTATTCGCAATCGGTTGAATTTTAGAAAAAAAATGTTAATTTTACGAAAGTTTACCACAAAAATACTCACTTTCATTAGAATAAAAAAAATAGCTTACAGTGATCATATTAATAAAGATCAATAATAAATTTCCTGAATGCTATTGGATAAACCTGTTTTATACGATCTGTGGTCAAATTAATGAACTTCAGTGACCCACTATATTTAATATGTATAATATTTTATAATTGTATGAATTGAAAGGTACAACAAAGCTATTGACTGTACTACAAGTAGAATATGTATATCAATACCGGTATTATATAACAAATACATCAAAATCAATGTGGCCAACTGGCATCGCAATACCAGGCGATTAAATCAAAATCGGCATTTTGACAATTTTATTAAATTATTCTGATATTGAAATATCAATATGTACTGGTACAAAGAAAGGAGTTTTGATAAAGGAAAAAAATGGGACCGCAATACTGGGCGAGTGAATCAAAATCGGTATTTCAGCATTTCATAAAAAAAATATCATAAAAAGACGGTCTTTTTGACCGAGTCTCATGACAAGAGCTTAAGTTTAGAGCCAACCGTTTTGCATCTTTGTCATAAGGGTCAAAAGTTAAATTTATTAGAACAACTTGAGATTAATAGGCATAAACAAAACATCTTAAACGAACAAACGATTATTAATCCATCACCGTTGTTAAACCCCCTAGTGTAATTAATAATGAATATTAGTATAATTTATCCTAATTTACTTTGAAAAATCCCATATTGCTTATTGTTTTTCTTAACAATAAAGCCATAGTTAATAAATTTGATGTAATGTAATTAATATTTAATATCAATTTAATTTTATCCTAATTAATGTTTTAAGAAATAAACCCAGATTGTTAATCGTGCTTTGAAACACTATAATCACATTTGATAAGTGTAATATTGTAATTATAATTAGGATGTTAGAGTGAATAACTTGATGCATTGTGTATCTCTTCAGAGCCAGTATATATACCTGAGCAAAACATAAGTTTAAACATAGTTCTGACGATGGCGCAAGCCGAAATAGCTATCAACGCATAAATTATTAAAACTGTAGAACTAAAATACTTTGATATTTTAAATCTGTTAAAATATTTTAAGGTTTTAAGACATTCTAAATTTTATTTTGATTAATTTTCAATGACGTTATTTTTTATTTTGTAAAATGATATTTCCGTATTGAAAATACACCATTAATACCGAAATTGTAGTTTTGATAATACTGGTATTGCAATCCCAATTTCCAACCACAGTCACATAATAAACAGTATGGCTAAAAACATCCAAAGCGCTTGTATTCGAGAACACTTTCGTTTTCCGTATAATGTTATACGCAATAATAGCTACAACAGGTAAAATATATAATACTGTTTCTCTCATACGAGAGCTTGAAGTTCTTTACAAGTTGACTGTGGAAAGCATGAATGAACTAGTGTGGCAGTGACGTGTAAAGAGAATGGATTCTGATAAAGTTATTTTTGACAACAAAATAACTATGAATAACTTAAAGCTTGAAGGGAAGTTTTTAAAACGATTAATAATGGTTAAAGTGCATAGATACAGAATTTTTATGGTTACCGAAAATTTCGATTATCTTGACTTATCGCCTTCTGAACCTTAATGACGAATATATCGACCCGCAGAAAATCGTAACCGACAATTTATAAATTGTCCAGAAAAATGTTTTTTTTTACTACTCTCGTACTTAGTTCGATCAAGGAATTCCTTAAACGCGGTTAGTTAATAGTAATATATGGTCAATGTCTATCCCGATATCATTATACTGAATACTTTGAGTTATCTAGATCAGCGTTTTTCAACCGGAGTTCACGTTGAACAAACGATATCAAGTCAAAACACTAAAATGCACATAACGCTCTAAAATTTTTGTTACTGACATTGACTTATTATTGAATTGAAAATGTAATTTACCGAATTGTGTCGCTTAAGTTTTTTTGCCGATTATGGGTCAATACTTGTCGGTGGAATTTTTAATAAATAAATACATTACATATATTTTCTGCTTAATTTTTAGCTGGTTATCTCATGTCTCTATTAATTTTATTGTTCGGTGTAGCATTTAAAGTTGATTTTATCACAGTGTGAGAAACATTGTAATGCAATTTTAAAATATATTTTTTCGTGTCAGTATGGACTTCACTGGTTGCCGAGACACATTTTACTATATCCAGTTGCTTTTATAAAATACAACAATTCTGAGTGTCGCTTTTCCAACAATTTTCTCTCAAACATGCTTATGGCCTAGTTTAAAAAAATAGTATATCCTTTCAATTGTTACAAATACACGATACAAAATTACGTATAATAACTATTATTTTGGAACTGAGGGGCCACCAATATATCATATGACAAGGGTGAAGAGGATGAGGATGTATAAACTATATTATATGTTACAGCTAAGAGAGAGGAGAAAAAAAAATATACTCGACCCTCTCTTACCCTGTTTTAAGGAGAAATTTCAAAATTCTTAAAGTATAAAATCTGGAGAAAATTTGCAAACCATTTTTATTTAAAAACAAAAAGCAGTCTTAGTATATTCCCTGACTTAAGCCCTTCAGTGTTGTAGTACAAAATATTTAACGATATAACTTCGTCACTCATAATTTTTATTAAAATTTATTTCCACTCTTATATTTTACTAAAACAATTGTAAAAAATATTTGGTTTTATGGCTAATGAGCCATATACTTTCATTATATTTTAAATCAAATAAGAAAAATTCATTTTTTAAATTTCATTCAAATTCAACTCGAGGAGAAATGATATGATTAACACCCTTGCTCTAAATATCACTTGTTAATTTAACAAAAAACCATTTTACATCTACTGTAGTCACAAGACATACTATCCGATTGATAAGGGAGATTTTTTTTACCACTTTACCGTTCAGCTACATTTGTCAAAGAAATACGAATTTAATAAATAAATACAATTGTTTTTAATGTGGAAAAAATCCTAAGTAACGATAGTATCACTGATCCAATGTATTACATAAGTTCTACAGACATATATATAATTTTTACCCATTCCGTTACGCGGACGTGTCAGTTTTTAGTACATAAGGGTTGCAACCCTCGCCATAAATGGACCCTCCAATCCGAGCTTCTTTTGTATCTACAACAGCCTGCGATTGCATACGTTTGACACATGCGATATACATACATATACATATTTATTACATATATTTGCAAATATGAGTATTTTTAAAATGCAAATTATGAAATTATGGAAAAATATGTTTCTGTTTTTTAACCCTTAGTCAGGGATTTCCAAACTGGGAGGCATAGACTATTACAAAGGGAGGCGAGAACAAATTGACATATTTAACTACCCTTTAAAACTTGTCTTAATTATTATATGAAATGAAGGATGAGGAGCGAAGTTTATTTTATTTCAAATGGAGACGTTTTATCGTAAAGTTTGGAAACCACTGTTTAATATAGTTAATAATTTTCTTCTTCACCAAACATCCTCTTTAAATGGCAGCCGTTTGCATCGTTCATTATTTGAATCAGGTGCTTTTTTACAGGAGCACTATAATCTAATTTAACCAGTAGATGTATCTTTTTTATAATTGGTATGTCGTTGTTTCATGAAAAAAGGTGCACAGAAACAATCATTATAGTTATATGATGTATGTATGTAAAAACAGCGATCATGCTAAATCAGGTTTGGTATAACAGTTGCATATACATGTGTACAAACAATAAAATAATACATAGTGATTACGCTTTTACTGAAAAATTTCACAGCAATATAAATATTTTTATTTGAAATTAAAAAAATAATTTGATAACTTTGTTATTCCACAGGTTGTGTAAAAAATATGATACGTGTTTTGCCTTTTTGAAAAGCATATTCCAAAAAACTATCGTAGGGTTATATTAAAACAACATGTGGAATAACAAAGTTATTAAATTTAAATTTCATAATAAAAATGAGCTTCCACAAAATTACCGCCAAATCCATCGAAAATATCATTGTTGCTATTTGTCAAATTGATCATCAATCAAATGCACTGACTATGCATTCTCTTAATATACAATTTGTACTAAACTTGAATCCTTTAAATAATAATATACGTTCACACAAGTTTTGTCACTAACGACCCGGGTTTCGCCTTTTGGCATCTTCATGCGTTCAATTGCACGGATGAACTTGAACTGACAATTTATATTAGTTTTTTATGACTGAAGACCATCGAAAACAGCATTGTACTTTAATTATCACGTATAGATTTTAAAAAATTTAAACTTTATTTGGCATAGTAGGAAATGTAACAATTTGACGATTTTTTTATTAATTTAAGAGACTTCGTATATTCAAATTATGATTAAATGCAACTTTTCAATATAGATTTGTTGCATAGCGACATTACAATATTCACCTTGAAATAAAAAAGAAATTATCAAAAATATTATTTTTATATTTATGGACTGTCAAGTGACTTTTGGTTTTATCAAACAACCGTTTTGTTATATACCCATATATTGTTTCCCAATTAATTATTTTTGTCTGCATCGCTACAATGTTTCTTGCTTTACAGTATTCATAAAAATCAGAATGTAAAATACAATTTATAAAAGTCTTGTTATTTTACTTGGATTTCTACCTCTTGGATTTACTTGATATTGCGTCAGCTTAATTCTAGCATCACGTAAGTGTTCTTTTTAGAGTTTCATGTTTTGGTAATATTGGTTAAATAGCATATCAACGCATCTATTTCATTCGTTTAATATCTAAATTTGCAAGTGGAAGGGGCCAAAAAGCAAACAACACAATATATGTAACGTATCTCTTCTTATATTTATCTATTCTAATGTCATGTTAATCCTCTACATTAAGTAAATATAAAAATTAACGAATATCTAATAATAAGTATAATTAGGAATAGTAAAATATTTTACAAGAAAAAAATATATAAGAAGCTGTTTCTGTAAGTTGAGATATTCAGTTTTAACTGTCTTTTAACACTTAGTGTAAACTAGGGCTTCCAATTAACCGAACTATCCAACTAACCGGTTTTCGGTTTTTTTCTGGCAATAAAACCGGTTAACCGGTTTAAACCGAAATACAACGTTTTTTGATGAGGTAGGTATGCAAAAAAAAATGTTTTTGTGGAAATTTTTAAATATTATATTTGTCATAAATGTTCCAATTTTAATGGAAAATCGACATTTAACTTATAGATGGAACACAGACGGCATTATACATATATATATACAACAATGACAATCAAATGTGGAAAAATATTGTATGATAAAATATGTCAAATAAAAAAATAGAGCTTGATAATAAAACTCATCAAAAGAAAGATCTTTAAATAAATGCATTTATTTTTTAAGCATATCGACTAGGCAGGACATCCAATGCTTAGACAAAAATATAGTATAATACAATAATATTAACTTATATTATGTCTCCACTCCCACTTTGAATCATATAGACTCAAACAATTATTTTTTAACGAGAATTGCTTGTTACTCACTAGTTGTTGTTGAGAATTGTTTCCGCTTCTACGCAGTAAATTCATTGTAAAAGATTATTTTTTTTTGAAAAAAAAAATGAAAAATAAGAAAACGAGTATTTTTGATAAAACGCGGTTAACCGAGTGAAATAAACCGGTTTTCGGTTTTTTTTAAAACATGCAATAAGCCGGTTTGGAAGTCCTAGTGTAAACTGACTTACTCTGTGTTAGAATTAAGCCGACGATTGTATTCATTTCTCTCCATCCCACCTTACTTTGTGTTAATAACGGACGTTGGTAAAAATAACTTGCCAACTATAAGTATTATTCTTTTATCAGTTATCCAACTGGCTTACCAAAGTTTTCGTATCATATATAACCACATTACTACTGGACAAAGGTTAAAAAAATCAATTTTTACATTTAAAAACAGCAAGGCGCAATAAAAAAAAATCAATTATCATTTTGAATTTCAAGTATTATTCATATTGAAAATGTATTTTGAAAAAGAAAGGAAGAAAATAAAACATAGTATGTTGGGCATTGTAAGCATACATGAAATGAGAAGTAATCGTTTATGTTATGAATATGGGCTAATATTTTTTCAACAATTGGTGACGAGATTGACATGGCAAATGATTGATTACTGATCGAAATGATTAAACGCAATATTCAAAAAAATATATTACAAAATAAAAAAAAAAGTATATATCTACCGTACATAACTTATAAAATTTTAATTATATGAAACGATAGTATAATGCTATTTTTGTTGCATCAGTTATCGTAAAAAAACGCGATAATAAATAAAAATAAAATCACATGAATATACAGTAAAAAAATACATTTGATATCCAAAATTATGATAAATAATCATTTAAGTAATTACAATTATTGTTATTTTAATTAAATGTCATGCGATAATTTTGATATGTAATTAGTATTCACGTAAAATTTACAAAATTTTAATCAAAATGATTCGAGGGTTAAGAGGATATAGTACCTTTACGCCTGAAAACAGAGTAAATCGATCGTTTGCCATCGACGAAATCTCGTGAACCGTTCACTTAAAAAATTTTTTTTTTCAAATATTACATTTTCCAAACGCTTTTTTACACTATTACATTTTTTTTTTCATGAAAATAGTCATATTTTCAAGAATAAAAGGCAAAAAGTTCACAAAATATTTTTTAACTGCTTTCGTTTTGATCATTTTTAGAATTTATTGTAAGATACCGAAGTTTAATGTCTTAGAAAGAAATGCAGATAAAGGTTTGTTTAAGAAAGTGATTTGAGCAGAATTTCCAATTTATGTAATATAATGATTGTACATCTATTTGAAATGTACCATTTTTCCCACTTTTTCTGACTGATTTTTAAAGCATAATTGGATCGTAAATACTTCTAAAAAAAATTGGAATAATAAAACATTTTATTGTTTACATTTAAAAGCAAAAAAAAAATTAAAAAATTGTCATACCAATAAATAATAACTATTTTTCGGGGATGTGTTTTTCTTGCCGTAAATTTCGCAGACCCAGTCAGTGTGAGAAAGACGTTTGTACTGAGTGCACGTGTCACATATTACTCTGCATTAACTTAAAACACTGGTCATACAAATGAATCGAAGAAATGTATTTTTTATTTTGCGATAAAAAAGTTGTTGCGCAAAATAGCGGTTAGGGTTAGGGTTGCTCAATGCGCTTACAAATAATATTATTATTTATAATACAATAATGTCTTTTCCAATAGCGATTATTTTAAAGACCAGTATTTAGCTTAATGGATAAGCATTTTGAAATATTTATTTGGCAATGCTTTTAAAAAGAGATTCTATTCAATATAATAGTAGCAGTAGTTGAATAAAAAGATTTTTCACATTAGTAGTTTTGAATCATTTCTATATTTCAAAAGATTTTTGCTAAAAAAACAAAGTTCGTCATCTAAATCGAAAAAAAACTTGAAAATTATTAGATAAGGTAAGATATTAACAGTTAATATTTTTTAAGAATCATTATACAGATGGTAAACCATGTTTTTTTGCAACGTAGAGTTTTTATCAGGAATTTTTTCAATAATTTCATTTTAACTTATATATATGTGTACCATCAGATCATCTTTAGTCAGCCAAGTATGAAATGTTAATTCTTTTGACTATTTTGTTTACATACACATCATTAAATATATTTTTCAAAAAAAAATCGAGCCGCTCATTTTTCACGACTCCGGCCAAAATACCGCGACTCCGACTCCACAGCCCTGGTTTTTTTAATTGAATACATTTTTCTACCGTCAAACTTGTTTTTTTTAAGTTATAATTGAATAAAACAGAATGCTAGAAAATATTCGAAATTGATAGATGACAAATATATATACATATGTATGGATACATAATAAACTTGTGAAATATATTAATTCATACATTTAAGTCATTTTTTGTACCACCCAACAAAGTTAGTCCGATGCAGCCGATATAACTTAACGACTTTAATTTATCTATTATATTAAATGATTGAAAACCATATTTTTTCGATAACTTACCAAATTATGTAACAATATTATACCTACAATACATTAATATTCAAATCAATCACATGGTTTGAATTACTTTTAATATTATTAGTATTATGTTTTTTTGTCACAGCCCTGAATGTCGAACTTGTATATTGGCGAGAGAAAAAAAGTTCCCAAACATTATACAAAAATACGAATATATTTATGCAATTGATATAAATTATACAAATAACTTTTTTTGATCAGGCATACTATTCATTTAGTTTCTTCCTTATTGAATTAGTGTTAGGCTATATAAAAACTTGAAGTAAAAATAAACACATCATAACATTTGGTTATGACTTTAAAGACATGCATGGATTATGAATATTTTCGATAGTTTCGGCATTCACTAAAGACAAAATCATTTTATAACAAATTAACAAATAAACTTTGTCATTCCACTAATTGTTTACAAATTGTAACACGTTTTGGGCTTTTTCGAGAAGCGTCTTCATACCAACTATCTTAAAGCTATTATTAGTTAATGAAATTTACCTTTATTCTAAGTAATCAGTGGAATAACTAAGTTTTCTGATAGCAAACATGTTTTTATTCCGTGAATTCAGTATTTTTTTTTTTTTTGAAAATGATTACAAATATCCTCCAAGATAGCTTAGATGTCCAACAAGAAATATAAGACATAGTTAATATAATTTTCGGAAAATCCACTGTCAGAACTATGGCGTGAACCAGAAATAACTATCAACTGAAATTTATATTTATTTTAGAACTCAATACTTTTTCCATTTTAATCTTATTATGTCAATATTTTTTATTCAACAGAATGTTTTTAACTGTATTCATATTAAAATCAATATCATAACAAATAGGTTATACAAAATTAAAAATAAAAACAAATTCTTTCAATATATTAGAGAAAGTTTGAGAAATTTGTATTGTATGGTTTATCTTGTTTATTTCTTTTATTATTTCGTTTGACAAAACACCGTCTCTGATTTACATTTATTAAATACGATGGCTTACTGTTGCTATCAATAACTCATATGTAGCATTATAAGTCATTTTCACGGTATATATAATTAACGCATTGTTTCAGTTACATATAATTTTTGCAACAGATATTTGGGGAAGTAAATTAGATTGTCAGTCTTTGCTACGAAGATAAAAAAGTACTTACTGATTTTCGTCAATAACAAATTGTTTTATATGAAAAACCCTTATTACTGTCTAAATATCCATCCGTGTGTTAGGTGGTATTGCTATTTTTGTAATGAAATATACAAATGTTTTGCTTGTTTTGATACTGTAAAAATACGTATTGTGGTGGTTACTTATTTAAGTCAGTGCAATATTTATGCTGTAGGTCAAATTTAAGTTTTGCAATCCTACTGAGTCGCCTTAATTACGTTATCTATATTCAATTTTAATTTCTTTATGAAAACGATTTCGCAAAATAAACAATAATAGCAGTAAAATAAGTTTTTTATAAGCGATGTTAGTAATACAGAAATATATTTCGGGAATAAATGTCATTCAAATTCCGGCGAAAAATATCAATTTGGAAAATTTTGTATTAATAAAATTTTTCGATTTTTATATGCTATATAAAACACACACAGTTTTTGTTTATAACGAACATACAACTATTGTACGTTTGAAAAATAATATGAACTTTTGAAACTTATAGTAGAATTACTTTCATTAATCTAATTAACAATTATTTTTAAAATATCTGAATAGGACATTCTACAAGCGCCAACTTACGTTTTTACATCGCCAACTTACGTCGAAGGTTGTTTTTTAATCTCCTCTCGCAATAAGTTCGTAAAAAGAAACTTTGATTTACCTAATATTACTAACTGCATTTAAGGAACTATTTTTGTAAACTTTTTACGAGATGAAGTTAATAAAACATTTTGTTATCATTAAAACTTGACCACACCTGTACATTTTATGAATTGTCGCTTACGTTGTTTTACCGATTACGGGTCGACATTCGCATCACACATTGTATATCTTTTTCTAAATTATTGAGACACGTGTTAATTCTAGTATTCTATTTGACACCGCGTGCCTAGATTGATAACAATATTATTTGAATTATAAAAGATATAATGCGATGTCAGATGACACGTTGTGTTCAGTACTCAGCAAATGCATGTAATAATATTTTGAACGAATAATGTTAAATTAATATCCAAATATCTGACTATTGAAAAAAAGAGACGATATATTCTAAAATCGAATATTCGACTGATTTGTCACCTACGGTTATAACAAAAATATTTACTGAATACCAATCAGCCTGAATGCGCGTGGGGCGCTGAAGCGCGAAAACTTATTAAATCCTTGGTATTGCTTAGTTATTTTTTGTTAAATTGTTATGGGTTTCTCGTGACACTCTATGTAAAAGACGGCAAGTAAGATAACCGGTGAAATTCTTACACCAAACGATGAACAAAATAATTAATGTCATATCATTCCTAAATCTTGTATGCTACATAATTATGATAAAGAGATAATAATTTTGACCAATAAAAAAGCTACTTCATTTGTATATTAATTAAACACAGTCTTCATTCGATGTATAAACATAATTGCTACGAGCATAATTGAAAATAAATTACAACATTGGTTTGTCCTTCCATCAATAACTTAGCACGGTCAAAAAAAAAATTACTATTGAAGTAAAAAAATGCAAAAAGTTTTAAACCTATGTACATCTCATAATTATTAAAAATATAGATATGATAACAACAGAAAATAAGATAGCGTACAAATTCGATATAAATTCATAAAAAAACATTAGTAAATCGGCACACACTTTTGTTATAAAAACGCATAATAATAAAGGAATTAATTTTTATTATAATTATGCCACTTAAAATGGGAGATAAGTGTTTTTCGTATCATCTCGAGCCGGCACATAAAGTTCGAGAAAAAAATATTTTAAATTATTTTGTTGTTCATCACAACATAATATTTAGTATGATAACTGAAATATAATAATAATATTATAATGTTTTATATTTACCAGTTTTTATCATAATTTATTATATTCTTTCGAAGGAAATCATTGTAATTATTACTTTTAATCAGGTATAATTTAATATTATTTGAAAACAGGTAAATAAATATAATTTCCAAGAGACCTTCTTATTTGAGCTGATAGAAATTTGTAAGACTAGGTAAATAAAAGTCGTTTTTGCTTTCAAATTACTCCCCGTGTGAATCTATCCATCGACTTAGAGCGAGTTCCGTTTTCTATAATCAAGACTAGAAGTAAATATCTGGAATAGTTTTTTAAAATGCTGTTGAATAATACATTTGAAAATGTTTACAATTTTTATTAGTTTTGAAAAAGTCAGAAAACAAAGGAAACAAAACTAAGGCAAGATCATTACTAGGTAATCGCCTAACCACTCCACTGACCAATAAATAAGCAAATTGTTATTAATGTTATGTTGATATTTTTCATTTATTAAATGTTTGATGTAATACTTTTCGATTGTTCTATGCTTTTTCATATTGTACTACATCGCACTTTATAGCTGTCTAAAGTAACTGCTGTTGTATGCTTTTACGTTGGCTATTGGAATCCGAGTTTTAGATCTGTTATGCCATTCAAGCGCATCAGACTTTTTCATCGGTTCTACCGTTTTATTAATTTCCTTTTCATTTTTTCACATAGAACTTAACCTCTTAATTATTTACTCTATCTTACTCTTCCGTTATATATATAGGGCAAAACATACAATTATTGGCCACTTAAGGATTTTTTCAACTTTGTTCTTGATTTGTGGACATGCATCATTAGAAAAGTGAAATAAAAAAATATGATATGATAAATTGCCTATTAATTTATGATAATCAATTATCGAAACACGTAAAAAATATATTTTGCACTTGAAAAAAAATAAACAAAAAAAAGGCAGAAATCTACAATTATTGGCCACTTTTTTCAATTATCGGCCACCAAAAGATACAATTATTGGCCATACCGAAAATTGCAGTAAAATAATAATAAAAAATAAAATAATAATTAATGATGTAATGTTATGCTCCCACATCAATATAAAGTGTAAAATTAAGTGATTAATGCAACTTTAATATCATTTTCATGTAAGAATAATATTTTCTCATTTAATCGAGCTGAATAGACATAAATTTCAAAATCGGAAATATCTATAACGATTAAAAAAAAAATCATGTCCGCTCCCATTGTGGGGCATATGGACGCCTACCGGAGTTTATCTCAACAGAAGTATTTCTAGAAGTATATTACTCAGTTGCTCAACCTCTGAGTCCTTAGGGAGTAGGAATAGAAGGATACGGCTAGACAGGACTAGTGGTTAGTTAATCACTCTCAATACGCCCCGTTCAAAGGATAGGATAGGAGGGAGGGGGGAATTCAAGACATCACATACATCCATGGCTTCGGACAGAAATTCATAAATCGATTGAAAAATCAATTTATACTGTCCGTACTGGGATTCGAACCCGCGACCTCTGTAGCCGAAACCAACGACGTTGACCACTCGACCACACAATCTATGTTGTCAAAAATTAATAATCCAAGTTCGTTATTATCTTTGACGTGTTTGATCAATTCATTTAATGCTGAGTCTGAATAACTGATGTCAAAGGGTTCAGAAACTTTATAATCAATGTTCTCTCGATCATTCAAAAAAATTGTTTCGTCATTACTAATATTTTTTTTCTGTATTTAATGATAATTTTTTTTTGATGATGTTTACTCTATTGCGTGAAAAAAGTTTTAATTATTGGCCATCAAAACCACAATTATGGGCCAGGTGGCCAACATTTATATAGGATTGTCGGAAAAATCTGATAAATACATGGGTGATTATTAATATTTTTAAAATACTATTTTCGAAATAAAATTGACTATTTAACTTATAAGTCACATATTGTAGGCCAGCCAGGCCAATAATAGAAATTTTTAAAAAAATTGGAATTAGTTATTGGCCACTACCATTATAACTTTTTAGAAAAATATATACAATTCAATCAGTGAATGATTTATTAATACACTAAATACAAACTACTCAAATCAATTTTCAATTCATTCAATGAACATATAAATGTGTAACGTACCTCTACACGGAAGTCAAACCCTTGTGATTTTTACAACAAATCTCACTTGTTTCACGGCAACGCTCCAACAGTAAGTTTAAAATCAGATTTTAGGTTATTTGACACTGATTTAAATGACAGTTATCTGGTATACCAACGGAGGAATACTTAATGAACTCGATTATTTAGTCAATGAGTGGTAATGTTTGTTTAATATCTTATAAAACTAGATTTTATCTGCAAGTGGCCAATAATTGAAGATGGCCAAAAATAGTAGGTTTTACCCTATACAAATAATAAAAATGCGCAATGATCTTCCATCGTCCAAGGCATGGTTTCTCAACTGGGGGCCACAGCATAATCCAAGGAGGCCACAGAGTAAAAAAAAATGGAAAACAACAGTACAGTTTTGGAGGGCCACGGGTAAATATCCATAAACTGGCAGGTTTTTAAAATCGGGTAGCGAGAAAATATTTTAATTTTGCTAATCCGTAAATTGTTGTTTCACAAATTAGAATGTCTGAGAATTACCTATAAAAAAAGCTCTCACATCATTTCGTTTTGGGTAATCCAAAAATTTCTGATAAAACTTATAGGTACTTAAATATGACAAAACAGGTATGGGAGCCACAGAAAAATATGACACTATAAAAAGGCCACGAGCCCAAAAAGGCTGAGAAACTATGTTCCAAGCCGTGCGGGGTTTTCTGCAACCGATCTCAGCACCAATGACAATTTCGTCACCCCTGCATTATAGCTAGAAGTAAAGGTATGCGCAGGGTTATCGAATGCTTCTGTTAGTATTGGTTTACGCGTATCAAAAGCAGCACTACTAAGTTGCGAAATAATTTTGTCTCACGCCCAATGCTATTGTTTTGGGCGCATATCTTCAATTGAGGTTATCAAAAGTCACGTCTTTAAAATAGTATCATCGTGGGCTTAAGCTGATATTACTTAACAACAAAAACACACCGTATAGCCAGTTTTAAAACGGAATAAAACTGTCCGTTATGCGTCACTCCACAGCACAGTTTATAACTAAAAAACCGTATTTTATCCTTTTGTTAAAATTTTCAATCACGCAATGTCTACGTATTGAACTCTCTATCTTGGTTTTCCTTCACTCAAGATTAAATGTTCTGCAATCTGTTCTCTTCTGAGACTATAATATGGTGATTTACTTTATGTTTTAAAATACGAACAATTAAAAAAAATATATATAAATTTGTTCTAATTTCCACTTTTATTTATTAAGATCACCACCAATTTCACTCATGACGAGCATTATTATAACACTATTATTTACACAAATCAAAATGAAATAAAAAAGGAGTAATAAATAATTAATATTGAAAAGAACTTACAAATAAAAGTAAAAATATGAATAAGTGACACTTATTTATAAATTCTTTTCAATACCAATTACTTTATACACTTTTTTGTATAAATAAATAACACTGTAAATTTGTATTATCTTATTGGTTGGTAATGCTCGCCACGAGCGAAATTGGTGCGGATCTTAATACATAAATGTGGAAATTATGTATTAACGTTGGTCCTGATTTCAATAAATAAAAGTGGGAATTAGTACAAATGTATATTTGCTTTTTTAAATACAATGCCTTTTATTGACAATGAACACCCCAAAAGTGACATAAAATTAGAACGTGAGACCAATTAAATACTCGCCAATATTTTCCCTTCAATTGTTGTCACAGTCTGTATTATCTACAAGTTATCATTTGTTTTCGCAGACAAATTATTTTTATAACTGCTGTAATTATATCGTTTCGCACATCGTCAATCAATCAATAAATACGATGACGATGACATAATGTGGAGGATTTTTGGGCTTAACAACCAGTCGCTGTAAATAAAAACAACTGTATCCATTTCACAAATGCCAAATTTTGGGCAGTCATTGACTCGTGAAACTTCTTCTAATTTTCGTTGTTATTTCAATGTTTGTAGATTAATTAATACTACTACTATTTTTTATTAATTGAAATTCGAAGGGAAGAATAAAAAGTGTAAAAAATTCATACATATTATTTTATAAGATGTAAAAAAATTGTTTTATATTTAAAATGCTTTGGCTTATTTGAAATGTCAACGTGTTTTTTTAATATGTAGTTTTTTTTATAATAAACTTAACAAGTCATCCCAAAACAACTATTGGCCCCAAAAACTATTCTAACGCTTTGACGAAAATTTACAAAAAGCCTTGAACTCTATTATCTAAATTTATTTCAGGGTAATAAATTTACAACTTTCGAAACGAGGTTTGTGGAAGTTATAGTTTTATTTTTAATACAAAACGGCCTTGACTTCAATCACCAAAAATTTATTAACAACGATTTTTTAAAATTTAAATCGTTCGAACTATGTACATTCTCACAGATTTTGTCACTAACAGTTCATCCGTGCACTTGAACGCCTGAAGATGCCGAAAGGCGAATCCCGGGTCGTTAGTGACAAAATCTGTGAGAATGTACATAGTTTGAACGATTCAAATTTAATATTGAAATTCCACCAAACACCTTCAGTCGAAATCTTTAAAAAAAAAAACGTATTTTTTGTTTTACGCATTTCGAAAAAACAGTTGAAATCGAAATGCATAATTTTTAAGCATACCTAACCTAGAATCATCACAACAAAATTTAAAAAGTATGTGGAATAAATAAATAATCCTTTCTGCAGAAGTCTTTTGATGTTAATATTCTGTAATTGTAAGCTGTTCCATTATATTATTTTTTGGGACATTTGTTCCCGTTCTGGCTTCATTTACATATGTATATTGATATGGGTGAGGTTATAGGATTAAGCTCCCAATACCCTTTTTGTGATGACAACTGGCAGACATTTAAAAGTTTAGTTTAATAAATTTTAGTTTAATAGGGAAGTAACCGATAAATCATGGTAAGCTAATCGGTAATTGAAAAAATGCTGTTCGTACTGCGATTCGAGCTCGTGAAGTCCAGCATGGAAACCAACGATGTTGACTACTTTGCCTTGGAACCGACATCTACATATGTTATAGTATATTATTTGCGATGAGATTGTGAAAAATTTTAACATGAATTTATTAAAACCCGAAACAGTATTTCGGACGTAACGTGCCATAATCACAACAATACGAGGGGGTTTATTATACATATTTGATTGAACACACTTTTTGAATTTGCCATTTATTATTGCACATACGATGTCAATATGAACAAAATTGTTGGCAAACCACGCTCACTTGTATAAAATTGGTTGCTATCAGTTGTCTGCGTTCAAAGTGTTTTTTAAATGCCAAAAATCTAATACACTTAAATATTATTTGCATATCCCGTGTACGCAGTTCCTGTTATGAAACAAGTTCGCTAGCATCAAAACATGCCCGCATAAATGTTTGTATATTAGCAAACCCTTTGAATGCCAGAGCTCCCAAATACGTGAACTATGAATTACCACGCTGAAAAAAAATGAATAAACTATGCATATTTTTTTTTCGATTTATAGTAAAAACAGCACTCAGATTTTATACTGGTGTACAGATTTTTTACACATCCGTTTTTCGAAGACTATAAAATTTTTTTTTTTTCTACAACTCATTTTGCAATATGTTGGCATTTTTGAATATCAATACAGAGGAAAATAATTAATAATACAGAATCACAACTCATTGTGAACTGTATATGATATTTGATTGCTATTTATTCATTGTTATACGCAGTGCTTTCTTCCCATTGAACGCAGTGAAACGGCGTTCCAGTACCTTTTTTTATTGACATGTTAAATGTTTCAAATCAATATTCTCAAAATTTAATTTTTATGCCTAAATATTAAAACTTTTGAAAATATTTTTTTAAATCTTGATCTCCCGAAAAAGTAATGACAAATAATGCATATTATATTTTATACCGGTAATCTTATATTCTAAAATCCCGGTGGATAATTTTGGTTAAGCCTTTGAATTTTATTTTTGGTGACCTTTTCTTAAATTTTTTTTTTAATATGATTGAAAATTAATTGATTTATTTGAAAAGCGGTCTAAACACTTAGTCAATTATTCATATTTTATTTTATTGCCTACAAATTCTATAATATTTCAATTTTTTTCTTGTTTTGTATAAAATCTCTGTATTTAATATACATTCATTCATAAATTGAAAATTATCGTAATGAACAAAACGATTCTTTAATAAATAAGTTTGTGTTTAATTATATTTTTAAATATAATGATTTTCCTTAAAATGGATCTTATATAACGCCACAATACTAGGGCATCCAATCCCGGGATCCGGGATCCGGGATCCCGTTCAATTTTCTGATCCCGAATTTACACGAAATTGGCAAATCGGGGATTTCAAATTCTTCGATGAGCTAAAAAAAAAAAAACGAGTTTCTGTGAGATTCTGGGAAAAGGTATACCAAATCGGGGATTTCAAATTCCTCGGTGAGCTAAAAAAAAAAAAAAACAAGTTTCTGTGAGATTCTGGAAAAAAGTATAGCAAATTGAGGATTTCAAATTCCTCGGTGAGAAAATTTCAATCCCGGGATCCCGGGATCCCGGGATTCAAAATAATTCAATCCCGAAATCCCGGGATTGGAAAAAGGCTTCGGGATTGGATACCCTACACAATACCCACCTTGGAAGAATTTCCTATCACTCCTAACTGGCCCTGAAATAAGGGCGTGAAATAAGCTTAACAATAGTCCATCATTAAAAAGAGTGATCGAAAAAAAGACTTTCAACACGTGATCATTAAAATACATGTAATGGAACTTTTTATCTGAACATTACGTCCGATATAATAATAATATTATTCTCCGCATTGATAGTGGGCATGAATTAATTAAGAAAATAAGTCTTTAAGTTTTTTTTCAGCTCAAAGTATGAATTCCTTTAATCACTGAAATTAAAAAATCCCTGGTATCAGATTGGAGCTCTTAGATGATAATTATCACATTATTATGCATTTGTATTAAAAAGCAAATAAAATTTTGATTGCCTGCCCCTTGTACACATTCCCACAGCAAGATACTAAGCTCGGTATCGACAACATATAACAACTTAGCGAAGAGGTCGGATGTTTCGGTTGGCGGGGCCGATGTAGATCTTGCATCGAGATACAATTTTTTTTTTGCTTTGCTGCCATATCTGCATTTCTGAATGTTTTCAGTGGAAATATTATTTCCGTTCGATACTTTAAAAATAAAATGACATAACACATATCAGCGCAATTCTTGTTAAATCGATCTGTTTGCTCCGTTAGAAATTGAAAAATTAAACCATATCAAAGATCTGTATCAAAAAATCACAGTGTTCTTTGGTGGTCGTATAGATCTGAACGCATAGAAGAACTACCATGAAACATATTTCTTCACAATTGACTGTTTGTAATCAAGTCTCGAGGATTTTCCCTTGCAAATTCCTAGTATAGAGTTGAAGCAGGGTTAGCTTTATAATACACATAACAATGGTGTTGGGTCGTTTTGGGTGGATTTTGGCACAATATTTTATAGTGTGTGTAATGTATGGTGTTTCTCAACAGGGGTCCACAGCATGTTCCAAGGGGGTCACAGAGAAAATATTAGGAGGTCACGGCCAGTCTTAATATATTATAATTTACAAAAATTGCTTATCGCGAAAATCTTCATCGCTCGCAGACGTAAGTTTTGAAAGTGAAGGAGCTAAAAAAGTCTTATATTTGCGCATGATTGTACAAATTGTCAATTCGCAACCTTTTCCGAAGATGGAGCTAAAACAAAAAAAAAAGTGCTCGAGTCGAGAGTCGAACAAATTGATACTTTTCGCTAGTGGTCAATCCCGGGATTTCAAAAGAACAGATCCCGAAAAAATATTTAAAAAAAAGTGTGCGGGACTGGAACAAAGTTTTGAAGAATTTCACGTTTAGGCACATCTCTGGCAAAAGTTTGAAGCCGTAGCGAGTTATGGTTTTTCTTAGATTTTTTTTATTTTATTCATCCCAAGTCTCGACAAACTTATTAGTAGGAGTAAGGGGACTACAGAAAAATATGAGACGCAAAAGGTGAGAAACTATAATGTAGTATGTGTATTGGTTTTCTACCATATTGAAACCATCACCTGCTTAACTGCACAAAAATTACTCAAGTTACATTATACAAATAAAGGGCAATGGTTTTAATGCAGAAGAATTCATATACCACAGACAAATATGACTTATTACAATATTCAATATCATACATCATGTCCCCGACTAATTCTCCCCATTTCTATTTATTTTTTACACTCAAAAATATTTTTTTTTGGGTTTGTATAATAAATATCTAGCTTATAACTGTTTCAAAACGGTGAATGAATTGCACAGCTGCACTCGTGAGATAAGTGCTTGCGATTTAAATCAACCTTACTCAACCTGCAGCCCACAGCGTGCGACCCATACAGATTATATGTGTGGCTCAAAACAATTATAGTCACCAAATGCGCTTCAAACATCGGGTATAGTTTTCAAAATTTTACGTAAGGAAATGAATATTTGGCGGCCATAATATGCTCCACATCGGGAGGCAATATGGTCAAAGAAGATCTTTCAAACATTTATATAATTCAATCTTTCAATACTATATTTTGTCAGGTATTGTGGGTACTTAACACTTCTTAAGCGGGCCACGACCAAAGTCGTTTTTAGCGGACTGTACGTAGAATGCGGATCACGACAAAAGTCGTTTTTAGCGTATTGTCGGTAGAATGCGGATCACGGCATAATATGTTTTTTTTATATCGTCGCTTGTTTGCGGGACACATAATATCACGGGTTTGTTTGTCGGCGTTAAATAAAATGCCGCAACTAATTAACATTAGTCCTAATTCTTTGCTAGATTATAAGGGTGGAAGTTTGAGCTAAGAAACAAAAAATCAACTGTGTTATAGATTTATTTTGCGATCTCCATCGCTAGTTTAGATCGAGTCGTTTAACGAGTTAAACACTGCTTTTTAGACGTATTTTTATTGTTTTTATAGTTTGTTTACGCAATTGTTATTGTATTTATATATAAGCATACACCATGATAAATTTAAATGATACATGCACATATTAGTATATGATTATCAACCAATACACATGTTGCGTAGATTGGTTCATAAGTTTAATTCTTCAAAAAAACTGCGGCAACCGCAAGTGATCCTTTTTTGACAAGAAGCAATAAAACTAATAAGTTATTATGCATTGAATGTTCGTATTTATTATTTACAAAAAGGGTGACACATGTGTCTCGAATATTTACGCTGTAGTTTTTACGGCATTAGATTTTACACTTCCAGTGGTAGTCAAGTTGTAGGAATGGCGATTATATATTATAATTATTTATATAATTATACAATATTGATAAATATGCTATTTTGTTATATAGAATGTTTTGAATATTTAATATTTATAACATGCGGAGTGCTATCTACTAAATTGATAACAGGTTTTATATTCAGCTTTGAAACATAGTGAAATTATGATGATATCGAAATGTTCTAAATTTAATTTTAATGATTAGATGTCACGTATGATTTGTTTTTAAATTTCAATCGAAAATATCGTTTGGTTTAGAAGTTGTGTTGATTTTAAGAATGTAATATATTTGTGCGCTAATCACTAAAAAACGCCCGCTACAGGCTTGAGTCTATTTTTTGAAGCGCCCGACTAAGAAGTGTTAAGTACTAGTGGACAGCATCAAGTAATTTATTTGAAATCCACAAATCTATAATCGAAAGAAGTAAAAACATTTTTTTAGATAACGCAAAAAAATAAAATGACGCTTGATTACTATTTACAACGCTTGGAGTCAAGAATAATATCAATTTAGAAAACCGCTTCTATATTGCATGCCCAAATAGTAATGGTGCAACTTTTTTTATAGCCCACATTAAAAAATTCTCACCACCACAGACACGGCATGCACGTACACATCGCATCGCACGCACATTGCTGCAATATTCTGTGAACCGCTAAAGATTTGTACAGGTAAAAAATAAACTAGCCAATACATTCAAACTTTAAGTGTGATACAGTCAAACAAGCGTAGAATGTTTACACTTAAAATAAGTGCATGCATGTTGGTAAGTGTGTAATACACTTACATAATAGCATTTTAAAGTTTTTTTGCTGCAAAGTTTTGCTACACCGCGTAGAAACTGTCTACGCCAACGTTTCTTTGACTTTTTCAATGCGGGCGGCAATAAATATATATATATATTATTTTCTTAAATAAAAATGATACATGTTTTTTGTCTGAAGCCAAGTTTTCAACATTTTCTTCTCTACTGCGGTGTCCACGGGGTCGAATCCTGCTACAGATACTTAAATAAAATGAATTTTCAATAAATTTATGGATTTGTGTTCAAAGGCATACAAGATGGTACGAGTCTATCAACAAATAATGAACAACTTCTACTACTGTCATAATTCTACCATTTTATTCTTTTCATCAGGACTGTGGAGTCGTTGAAAAATAAAATGACTCCGACTACGACTTCTAATAAAAACACGACTACGATTTTTTTACGTGACTTAAAAATATATAAATGAAAAATGTTTTTTCCTCCATTGAAATATAATTCAATTTTTTCAATCATTTCCCATTCTTCTAGTGCACACAGTTATTATTTCAACAATTTATAGAATATATAGGTTAGGTTAGGTTATTTTTTTAATATATAAGGCTTCGTCATACTGTATTACTTACGCACTACAATTTCCTAGGTGAACGGGGGGGTGTGAATTCCACATATTAGTATTTTAAGTCAATATCTCGATAAAGAACTGAGAATTTTTTCCTAGATTCTTTGTAACATTACAAAATGCTATGTATTTATGCCAGACTTTCATTTTTTTTAGTGGGTTCAAACCCATTTATGGAAGATTGATGTCCAAAATAAAAATGTATAAAATAGGTAACAGGTAAAAAGGTTTTTATTTTGTTTAGACTTAGAAGGAGGATTGGTTCATAAAACAAACCAAAATTATAGACTAATGATGAATATTTAGTAAAATGTATAACTAATGAAAAAATTTAAGGTTGTAGGTAATATATGTATGGCATTATATAATATTTATTTTGATAACGCGTTAAAACGAAAATAAAATTTGTTTATAAGTAAGGCATTTTTTATATGTATTTTGTAATGTAAAAATATTTAATATATTAATTTATTTTATAATTTAGCTAAAAAAATACTAGACGTCTAAATACGATTTGAATATATTTTACAAAAAAATGGTTGAAAAAAATACCGGTTTCTCGAGCCACACATTCAGAGTCTGTGTTATTATATTGCCGCTCAAGGTCGCAACGCGTTGCTTGTTCCGGATAGGATAATATTCAGTTCCAAGCCGCTTAAATTAATTTTATTCGGATTTAATTGTTCCAAATCTGAATTTAGTTACTCACACATGTAAATTTAAAATGTATGCATGCATTTAAAAATTTGGAACTCGTACTGTCAAATTATAATAGAATAGATCAATGTCTATCATTATTTTATTATTGTAATGTGATTATAAAAGGCTATTGAATCATTTTATAAACTCGTTGTATATAAAACTTCGAATAAAAAGCAATGGTAATTAACAATATATAGATTCAAGCCCATCTAGTAAAATGTTAACTGTCACAAAACTTAGCTCTAAACGTGTTTCATTTGGTAATTAATCATACAAGGAGCTTAGTATCAAACGTCATAATATCCATTTTTGATAATTTTTTAATAGGTATGTAAAAAAAATTATAAACGAAAACATTTATATAAAAAATAATTGAGTAATAAAATTTACTTTAAACACTATTAAAACCACTGCCAAAGATTACTATCGGTGTCTTAGCTCACATTTTAAATGAAAACTATAATATTTTAGAACTTGGAAATAGCCAACGGCAATCAATATTTTTCATGGTGTAATAGTACATTTTGCACCTTTAGAAAATGCTACTCTTCATTTGCGATAAACACTCATGATAATTTACACGAAAAATTGTGCTACCATGGATTTTTTCGATATCCTCAAAACTTGATTTTCGGAAAATGTGAATTATGATTCTAAGCTTCTCATATATATGTAAAAGTGTCCAAACATGAATGTTACTGAAGCTTAAATAATATATGTTTTATATACTACTTAATTAATAAAAACTTTAACTTTTCATTACTTGAAAAACTGTGCTTTAAAATTGAAAGGTTTCAACTAAAAAAACGGACAGAATAAAAACTAAAAATCTTCTGAGATAAGGAACGATAATTAGCCAATTGCTACTACCAGTTGTGTAGGAAGGGGTCTTACCGCCCGGGGCGGTCCCTATATTTGCTGCCCCCAATATTTCCTCTAATTATGTTTTTAAATTACTTCTACCGTTTTTTTTATCTATGAATTAAAAGTTTTTAGTCCAGGAGGCTTAATTGTTTTTATGTATAAATATATTTTCTCGAAAAATATTGTATTAGTTATTGAAAATGTCGTCCTCAAAAATGTGCCGCTCGCGGTGGTCCGCCCTTGCCGAACCCCCCCCCCCCCCCCCCTTGCTGCGCCACTGGTTATTACTTTGTTTCACATGTGATATTAGTAAAAACATTATGGTGAGAAATGATGTATAAAAACTAGCTGTTGGTCATTCCTCAAAGTTCATCCACTTCAATAGAAAACAACGCAACTAGGTAAATGTTGTTCATTCAGTTTATTAATCAGACAACTCCGAAAGAATGTTGAAGAAGTTGTAGTTAATGGCAATTATGTGGAAAAATGAATAATATAATACTTAATTTAGTGTGACCATTTGAATATTGCTTTTCTCTCTTATCGCAAAACAGGATATTTGGAGCTTTCCAACTAATGAACTGGAAAGTCGACAACTACACTACATTTTTTTTACGAGAACTGGTTGTTAGCCAGTTAATCAACCTCTCCTTTTTAAAGAGAGTAAGTATAAAAAGAAAAGTCTGCTACAGTATTAGTGGTAAACTAATCGCTCTCGCTTTGTCCTGTTAATTTTAGGATTTAAGAGAGGGAGGGATAGATATCACAAATACCAACACCTTCGAACAGAAATCGATCTTGTAGATCGAATCTTACTAATAGTAATTATTTTTTTACTGTTATTAATTTTTCGGGAGATCATGATTTAAAAAAATATTTTTCAAAGTTTTCAATTGAAAATAAAAATAAATTTTTGCAAACATTGATTTGAAACATTGAAAATGTCGCGAAAAAAAGGTGCCGGAACGCCGTTCCACCGCTTTACGTGTAAAAAAGCACTGTGTTTAAATATATTATTGTTTTATCACAATTTTAAGCTGTTCCCATGTTCAATTTGATAAACCAGCTATTAGTAATTGAAGCCCGGCTGGGCTGAAATTAAATTGTTCTGACATAGAGGTATACCTGTCAAATACAATCATAAAACCATTCTTCTTCCACTGTTAGCATTCTTGCTCTGACACTAGAAAAACGCAGCGAGACAGAAAAAAAACAGCTCGCACATTTATTTCGATCGTGATTGTGTAATCGTATGTAAAAGGTGTAGACAACTCTGGGAAATAAACGAAACTTGTTTCTAGTTTAAAACTATTTTCCCTACAAGAGTTGTAGTGTAAGAGTCAAGGCTTGTGACATCCATTTTATTTATTTATATTTAATTAAAATATTATTGTTAATGTGGTTGTGGGATATGAAGTTTTAAAAAGAGGAATGAAACGGCTGCGCAAGTATTTGATAACAAAATTCTTCGTACATAGCCTGCCTAACAAAGGCATACGTATGCTAAGTTCTTGAACCAATGTTAGAACAAAATTGTTGAATGTAAGAAGATTGGGCATATCATTTGTTGCTAGATGAAAGGAATCTAGCGACTGTTGGGGGGCTTGCTCCCCAAGGTGATAAATACATGGAAGGCGATAAGAAAAAGGCCAAAAGAATACAGTAATACCCCGCTTTACGCGAAGGATACGTTCCGAAAAAAATCGCGTTAACTGAAATTCGCGTATATCGAGGTTTATGATTAAACATAGTCAAAATTTAATACAAAAAAATACAAATCATTTTAATCAATCACTTTAATTCTAAGAACACTTTATGCAATACATACTCTTATTTTTTACGGAAAAATACATCTATTGTCTTTTGGGTAGCGTTTTGTTTACGTTCTTGTAAAATACGTTCATAACACCCAACACTGTTTTTAATTGTTTGACACACGGTCAAGACACGGTCATCATTATTGTCTATACTCTGCAATATGTCCAAACCTGAATAAATTTTTGAATGTGCATTTTGTATTTCCCCTGAAGATAAAACTTTCTCTTCTACCTGTTCTTCCTCATCGTAGATAGGATTATTCTGTAAATCGATCAAATCTTCATTGCTGATAGGATCGTCGTGCGTTACTACAAGTTCTACGAGATCTTCTACCGTGACATCTTCAAGTTCAGACCCCTCAATCATTGCAGCAATGTCTTCAAGCACTTGTCTCTGCATCTGGACAATTCTTCTAGGTGCTTCCACTACATCTGGTCAAAGATTACGCCACACGCTATTCATACAACTCATTTAAACTTCCTTCCAAGCCTCTTCTATGTTGTGAATAGACTTCATAATGTTGCATGACTTCCACCACTCTCGCATAGACTGTCTTCCTTCCCCGTCAGTTTCATGAATTAGTTGGCTAAAAGTGCGGCGATGGTAATAAGCTTTGAAGTTTGCTATTGCTCCCTGGTCCATAGGTTGTAATATTGACGTAGTGTTTGGTGGAAGGAACTTTACGTACACTTTTAAGTCTCTGGGCGTAAGTCTGCGAGGCATTTGAGCGCGAAATTTGAAATTCGCGTTATAGTGAAACCGCGCTTAACGGGGTCGCGCTAAGCGGGGTATTACTGTACTATTATACATATTGAAAGATAGATAGAAATATTGAAAGAGAGATGCCTGAAATTATTCACTGAATTTGTCCAGTCAGAATGGATCGTAGTGCTAGCAAAAAAAAACATTTTTTTGTTAGGAGTTATGAGTAGGTGTGATCAAATGTAAAATAGTAATGTCAGTAATTTTTTTAACACTTGAATACCGAAGCCTTGAAAATAGGATCGAGGAGCGACAGGGTAAAAAGACTTGTAATAATTACATTGCATTAATTGAGGTATCATTGAAGATTGCAATAAGAATCAGCCAGATACTATTGGTATTTAGCGAATGGTTGAAATAAGACCAATTTTGCAATGTGAGTACCTGTAAGAACTCAAAGGCTAAACATCTAAATTTATGAATATCTATCTAGTAACCACCAGGGCTGTGGAGTCGGACTGTTTTAACTGGAGTTGTGATCGAAAAAAACTAAGAACTTTGAGTACTTTTAGAAAATATAGTGTTCAAATTACTAGAGTCAAAACTGGCACCACTGCATGCAACTAAACATTAAAAAATAATGAAATTCGTGTTTTAAACTCGAGTCGGAGTCGTTTTATTTCGTAACGACTCCACAGCCCTGGTCACTACCATTAATTGAACATTTTAGTTGTCCGTTAAAGCGCAAGTGTTAAGGCGGAAACGTACTACCGACACCCGACACCACGTGAGCGTGTTGGGTGAGATCATAGCTACATATTTGCCATTGTATTGTATGGAACAGAAACGCACTGCCAACATCCAACGCGACGCTACGGCAGTGCGTTCCTGTTCCATACAATACAATGGCAAATATGTAGCTATGATCTCATCCAACACGCTTACGTGGCGTTGGGTGTCGGCAGTATGTTTCCACCTTTATGCGCGAAATAATGTCATACTAATTTTTCTGTCATGTCCGATACGCGATCGACAGCGTTATTGTCTGGAACTTTTTGTCTTTACAGAACTGTCAGACTTTTAAAATAGCCTCCAGCACATTCACACTGATAGTTTCCAAAAACTCTATCATTGAACATTTTACTTATTCTAATACCTAATCAAACAAAGTAATGGCATATCAATCTCCCCATATGGTTGACGATCACTTACGTCCGCGTTAACATTTTTTTGCAGTATTATTGTGCAGTGATAGATTCTCAAAGAGCATTACTATTTTGTTGCTATTTTTGTATGCGAGCAGAAACGATCCGAGCAAGAAATTGCAATCTGCAAATTGCGTGCCTGACAATTTAACAATAAGCCCGAAATTCCCATACAAAAAATATGTATACATATAAACATCGAAAAACTCACACAGTATGCAACATGCTTAAGTTGTTTTATTTCGTTTCTTTTCAATATGTAGTGTTGTTTTAAATTCGTGCTTGAAACTTACAAACGTTACTTTTGCATAACAACCGAAAATAAACTTACGCGCTAATGTGTCGTGACAAAATGGTCGACTGTTGCGTGAAATGAATCCTTTCTCAAGGCCAAGTTTTTTAGATGACGTCATTTGACTTGATTATCGTAAAAAATCTTTGGGATTTCACAGAAATTCGCCAATTTCGAACGGTCTTAGCTGTTCGCCATTTTAATTTCTTATTATATCGTTATTTTATCGCGTCATAAACTAATTTTCTAAGATAAAAAAAAAATGTATACTAAGCACGTGTATGGAATTCGACATGGAAAATTCAAAACAAGAATGGTACACATAAATAAAAACATTTGTCTATTTCTGTCAGCCATGTTATTTTCTTTTTACTTTACTTATTTTTGCAATTCAAAATTGCTACTTTTCACTTGTGATGACACTTTCATGGTATTTTTTTTTTACGTAAAAAATATTTTCTTACTAGTACCATTTTTATTTGTATCTTAGTTATTTGTGACTAAACGGTAGACACGTGTTTTGCAACTTCAGAATCAATGTACCAACTACCAACCCGTCAGATGGATTTTTATAATATATAACATTATACCTGTGTATAAATAATAAAAGAATAGTCTTTAAGCCGAGCGCATCGAAAGCTATTTATAAACCAGTAGTCCTGTTCTATTTATATCCTTATATTCTTACTCTTCACGAAATGTTGAAAAGCATCGAGAGATTACATATTATTTCTCGTATGATAACTTCTTTGAACATATGCTTCATTATGAGTCCATGTTATCTACATTGGGAGAGGGTATAGTTAAAATAAAATTTAAAAAAATGTAATCCAAATGAAAAGCGTTTGCCTTCATTATTTCATTATAAATATCCGTTCTCAATAACGTATAACAAATCATATCCTATTCAATAAGTGTAATTATAAATAGAATTCCCACGCATTTCTAATACACGCAAAGATTAAAACTGCATCTCCGTTATGTCTTTATAAAAAGTTCAGAAAAAAAAATGGGCGTCGCTTGAAAAAAACGTGCCGCTTAAATTGTTAGTTTATTTATGGCTTTTGCGAGTTTGGCAACATTTTTTCCTATATTATCAATGCAGTTGACCAGAGTGGCATTATGTATAAATTAATAATGCAAAAAATATGATTCGAATAATATTTTCAAAATAGAACAGTATTAAAAATTAGAAGAAACTGCCAAAATTAAAATATTTCAATCTGGCAACTATAAAACAACCGCTTTGAGCGAAGTTTTCCAAACTTTTTCTGATCAAAGACCTCTTCGAGCTCACTAAAAAATTTCAACTTTTCCTTATATATTTTTTACGTGGAAGGAGGATATGAAAAAAATATACCCGTTCTATTGTATACATCAATACTGTTCTGATAGAAGATTTTTTAAGCCCGAAAGCATGCGATATTTTCACAAGGTTTTCCCTCTGCTTCACTAATTTTATATGAGATATCGTCAAGTAAACTAAATGATAATGATACTGCATCTACATTATAAAGAAAGGTAATAATATAATGATTGACTAATTAACGTGCTATACCCCTACACCACCCAGCTTTTCCATTGACTTTTTTTATCCGGAAAAAACTTAAACCTAAACGACGAGCCAATTCGTAGTTGGACACGAAACTTAGTTTATGATTGGATAGGCCAAGATGTCTATGTGACGCCTTATACTAAAACAAAGAAAATCTTGTTGTGGTGTTATTAAGTTTTCAAATGGATAAGTTAATTAAGCTACGTCGGCTCGCTATTTAATGGAGCAAACTATAAAGCTTTTATAAAATAATGCGAAGAGCGAATAGATCTTAGCTCAAATTAATTTAACATTTAATCGGAGGAATGGATTTTTTAAGGTTTTTCGTTACAATCTTGCAAAATTGTTGGCATTTGATCCTGAGACACTGCCATTGTCAATAATTAACTAAAATAATCTAATAGTCCTTCTCAACTCACCGCTGATTGGTTTTCTACAATGGTTTAAGTGGCGTTATCATATACCAGTGTTCCCGAAGTGTGGTACGCGTACCCCCTAGGGTACACGAAGAATTCGGTGGGGGTACGCGGGAGTAAGCTGCATGTTGCTTAGCGTTGCATAGGCTTACTTTTTTCGATTACAAACATAGATTTTTTTTCGGTAGGTGTTACACAAATTATAATAGGGGAGCACAGATGTTGAAAGTTTGGGAAACACTGGTATAGACGATGCGTATCCACAGCTTTTACATAGTTTACAAGAACACATCAATAGAATTCACAATATACTCTATCTGCTCCATCCGTTAAGTTGCCTGATATGTGAATGTTAGTATATTTGAAAGAATATACAAACAATTAGATATTTTGGATTCGACACTGTTCACTGCAATTTTTATATTATTAAAATAATAATAATGCTTTATTATTGCAGCACTAGACGTTAGACGGCCGTCATTGTCGTCGTTGCGAAACTATTTGTCGGTCTTCTAGCATGGAGATTAATCCAAAACGCGTTGGCTGTGGGAAGCGAAGACTTTGGGTAGGTGGAGACTCGCCATTTCATCTGTAAATGCACCTCACCAGGGCTTGGAGATGATAAATATACATAGCGCAAAAATATCAAAGTATAACAAAAAAAATACATGAATTAATTGATAGCTATTTTGATTTCACGTCATCATCAGATATACCGTTAATAATTTAGGTTGAATCATATCAAATTGTAGAGATAAAAATAAACGATGATATTGCTTATATTGTGCTGACTGCTTAGCTTTTTATGTAAGTACGACTAACCTGACTGATGGTAGAAATCTATATGTTAGAATTAAAAAACATGTAAGAAGTCTCAATAATAATAATTTGTCAGAGTTTTCTAATCAATAAACAAAACATGATCACAACTTTCATAAAAATGAAAATCTAGAAATACTCCATTGACTAATTAGAAGAAGTATTAGTAAGTATTAGTTAATATTTTTTTTAAATAGGACAGGTGGCTCATCATTGTAAAAAATGTTTTCTATATAGATTACCTTCCTATAGTCTGTACTATTATTGTTTGTATCTAACCCCTTCTTGCGTCCAGTAGAATAAAAAAATCTATTTTGTAATTTATATGTTAAGAATTATAATCAGTGGTTCGTTTATAAATAAATAGCCTTAAGTAAAAATAAAAATTATTACCAAAGATATGAAAGATGTGTCACTTACTAATCAGTGGAAAAACAAAGTTATCGAATTTAATTTCATATTGGAAATAAAATTTCGCATGTTACCACCAAACCTAACGTAAATATTTTTTATCAGTTACCATATATTGTGAAGTACATACTAAAAGAATGAAAAACAAAAAATCATTGGCTAAAATATATCATATAACCAGTAGTTTTTAGCAAAATCATAACTACTGTTGCCATTAGAGTCAATACAAAAACTGACTTTGAAAAACCGTTTTCAAAGCTTTAAAAAAAGTATAATTCAAATAAAATAGCAAAATATTGTTTCAATTCGATCAGACTTCGTGTATTAAGGAAACATAAACACTTTCTTCAATTTAATGCAATTTTATTCGTTACTCTACACCGAGAAATTTAGAAAACACAAAACAAAATGCACAACAAAAATTATTTCGAATAAACCTAAACATAATGTTTTGAAGCCATTCATTGAATTATACTTACTATTAAACCACATATTTCATCTTGTTATATTTTTAATCACGGAGGCTATTATAATATAAAGGATAATAATTTTATATTAAAAAAAAATATATATAAATATATTAATATATGTAACCGGGTTACAAAATTGAAAAAAAAACGGTTTTCGAATGTTGAAAATTTAACTGAAAATGCAGATTTTTAAAATCGGTTTTTGAAAACCGACAAGCCCTAATTACCACTTACAAATACAGATTTAATTTGGTGTTGCTTATGAAAGCAAACATAATAAATGTATAATTTTATATGGCAACCCTACTCACATAGCTAGGCCATCTTAACACTTTGCACTCTCACTAGATTTACTCAATACCAATAGTCTACTCTGGGTCCAGATTTTACTCGTATTACCAGCAAATTGAGTACGGTTTTAAACAAAAAGTCAAACGTATTTTTGAGACAATCTGTGTAGCTCCAATGGTGACCATAATAACGCGTATCATATTTGGTATAATTTTCTTCGAAAACGTAATTAAATTCCACTAATTTGAGCTAAAATATTCACTAAGCTATCACGGATTGTAAAATAAACCATTCTTGTATTATTTAAGGCGATATTTTGAAAAAAATGGGGTTTTATTATCGATTTACTTTAGAAATATTTTAGCATGAACGTTTTTATGACCACCGTATTGTGTGAGGGTCCAAGAACAGACATCGCCCGTCTTTGGGGTAATTAATTTTACAACGTACCGACATTCCTACCCAATCGCATTATGCTAGCAGTCCTTCTTAAAAAATATAGTACCTACAGTTTGCTATTATTGGTTAAAATTTTGTTTTATATTGATTACTTCCTCGAAGTCAATGGTGGAAACAATGTAAGATCATCCCAAAAGGCTGGAATAGATAACAATATTGATGTTTAGAAATACTCGGTGTTTCTGAAAGTTTTTCATATAAATAACGTTGCCATAAGTTTTACAAAAATACAATGTCCCTTTTCATTGTATTTTATTCGAACACACTCACGCTAATCGCTCTCACTCCGTTTTGTATGATGTGATAGGTGATAGGTAAGAATTCAAAACATCATATACGTTTATGTCTCCAAACAGAAATCCATAAATCGATTGTATAAAATTAATTATTGTCCCAGTGCTGACAGCTTATAAATTTTATTAGCTGTCAGTACTGGGATTCGAACAGTGACCTCCGTAACCAAACCCGAACATTGACCACTTACCACGCAGCCGGCTCTTTTTACAATATTATCGTTATTTGTTTACATGGTAACAATTCGTTTTTCATTTCAAGCAAGAAGCATTTGATTATTTTTTAGACATGAAATAGTTTCTCCCGTCTTCAATTAAAGCTTTTTTCTCAAAGTGGAATTCAGCTCCCGGAGTTGGATTAGATAAATTATTAAATAAATTGAAAACAATTCATGATGTAATCATGAATCAGGTCAGAACGTATACAAATATGTATCGTTAAGGAAGCGAAATGTGAAAAAAGCGAATTAATATACCCATAGTCTGACTTTGCTCAAATATGTATTTTTATTATTAAAATATATATGATGTCAAAATTATCAAATAAAAAATAAATCATCATTATAACTGTGATTTTGGAAGCTTTCTAAAGTATCATAACAGAAATTTAAAAATGACCAACATTTTTATTTACTATGTCACCATATAGTGCACTTATATCAACTGAACGCATCATTATCACTATATTCTGTAAAAATTTGTTCAAGTGATTCATGGTAGTCAAAAATATATTTCGTTGAAATTGCTTTTTCCTTCACATAATAAAATGATGGTCACAACACTTCATACAACTCTAACGCCCACAAGATGTGGATACAGCCTTTCCAGATAAAACAACTAACTTATTTATACAAAGCAGGTAAAGACTTCAAATATTATTAAAATCAACATATAAGGCAGCTCTCTACTGTAATTTTCATATTTAAAAAAAATATTGCATTTTTTAATCCCTTAAGTGCACTATTGTAAAATTATGCCCCGGAAATATTTCGGGAAATACCAAAAATAAAGCTTCAAAGAGACCGACTACAAAAGACATTATCCTGGAGATTGGACCGTGCTATTAGTTGTCCAGATGGTATTATCCTGGCTAATGGAGCGCAAGACGTTAATAGACGATACCTTTAAAGGCTCACTGCATAATGTCGTAAATATTGCGAAATATTTATTTATTTAATGCATACATATTTACGAGGGTACCTAATGCAATTTATAAATGCGTGGGCTGTATTTTTAGGAAATATAAATAGTTTATATTTTTATAAGTTTCCTAGTTATAAATAATAATATGCAATTTTTGCCATGAAGATTTGTGCGTATTATTTTAATGTTGCATTGAATCACATTTTTAAAAACAAATATTCATAACTAAGTTATATGATGTTTCACCCATATGAAAAACATAAGAGTACACGCTATCTGAGTCTCTGCAATTCTGATGTTTAAATTATTTAATTTTAAAAAAAAACATGTGCAATAATGTAGTTATCAACTATCACTTTAAATTTAATACGTAATCCGCTCATAGCGTTCTTATTCCCATCGCTTTCAGTGCCCTTCTCATTTCACAAATTAGTTTCTCTCTATTTATTTATTGAATTGTTCTGATCAGCGTAATTAAATTAATTTATTTAAAAAAGTGGGTACTAGTTACTCCTGTACTTAATTTATTCTGAAATCATATTCCTCTCATATCAATAACGTATGTCAGCGGACACCAAACTATAGCCCGCGGGCCCTCCAAAGATTTCAATCAAAGCCCTGAATACAATCGGTAAATTTCTAAGAAAATAGATTCAATATTATTGAAATTTTCAAACAACATTGCTTCTAGAAGCAACGAAACACCTTTTATAATTTGTAACACAGTAAGTAGAAGTGCCTTATTATCCCATATGCGCACAAGGCGCGAACGTGGAGCTTCAATATAAGGAGTCTCAAAATAACATATATAAGTATAATAAAACCCATATACCTAATAGTATTTTTAGATTCAGCTTTAATTATTCGAAAAACAGGGTATCCAAATTTGCTTCCTTCTAAATACTTAATCCGTCACTGCAAGTAGAGAAATCAAATTTAATGTTATATTAATATATTGCTTACTATTTATATTTCCATAGCTTTCCAATATTTTTTAACCTATCCTCAATCATTGTTACTTTCGCATAAGTTTAATGCAGTTTTATAATTAACAGATCCATAAGCGCATTTATCACGATTCTTTTTCTGTAAATAATTTATCTGGGTTTCTAATGCACATTAATCATTATTTAGGGATTGCATAACTACTTAAATCTAATCTAAAAATAATTTATTGCGAATGCAGTGAATGCGCGTAGATTATCGCGGGCGAATAAAAATATACCATACGCGAATTTTATTACAACACTACTGGGTGACTTCACCGAAATACGACTATGTACTGTTTTTTTTTTATTAATTTTAAATATCTTTTTATTTAACATTTATTCAAAATTCGTTCAGGGCACGGTTGAAGAGTAGTTTTTAAAATGAATACAAGTTAAATATTATTAGATTGAGCTAGATACGTGAATTTAAAATACACGTATAAATAACAATGAAATATTAAACGAACACATCTGTAATAAACATCGTAAAATTATGGTTTCAGTTCAATGAATACTGTGGCAAAAAAGTGGGGGGGGGGGGTCTGAAACTCCAGAACGATCAAAAACACCCATACCTACGAACAGAAATCAATAAATCGATTGAAAAAATGCTGTTCGAACTGGGACGCGAACCCGTGAGATCCAGCACGGAAGCCTACAACTCTAACCGCTGCGCCATAGGACCCGACCTATAATTTACAACAAATATTTTTTATAAAACATTATGTATTATACTTTTTGAAACACGCTGTTTAATCCGAATAGGCTTTGAGTGCATTATGCAAGTCGCAGAATGATTTGGAGAGTGTTTAAGATTTTAAATAATAATAATATATGTCGGCAACATTATAATCTAAAAAAATGAATAGTAACATTTTACGAAACCATACATCTATAAGTCTTCTATAGGTTAGCACGAATACTATTTGGTCAAGGCAAGCAATCGTTTTTGACAGTCATATTCAATTTCAAGACAATTAATATTTTATTATTCGTTCATATTATATATCCTTACAAATTTTAAGTTTATGAAAACAGGCATTATTTGGAAGTTGCATTGCTGACGTTACACTGAATGTACTTGTAAAATATTAGTTCATATTAACTTTGTATACAATAATAATACAATTTAAAAATTACTGAAAATTAGACAGAATTCTTGAGGCAATAAGAGGCATACATAACGTTTTCTGGTATAATATAATGATTTATAATAAGCAGGAAACAAGTCTTCTTAAATAATACTTCACTCGATACGAGTAGTCTGTTACTTATCCATACCCGGTCTACGGTAAAACATTCACTACACTTATTAAATTTAACTAAGACCGGCAAGCTCCTTGTTAAAACAAAAGCATATATTTTTAGATCATCAGAAACAGTCATTGCTGTAGGTGGTTTATATGTATTATGAAACCATAGATTTTGAGGCATTTGAAAATAAGGGCGTCAGTGACAACAATTTTAGAACGTTATCTCATTCATCTGATATTTTTTTAGATACTGAGCATTTTATACCGTTTTGACTTGTTATCTTTTGTTCCACGTGAACCCCGGTTGAGAAACGCTAATCTAGAGAACTGAAAGTATTAAGTGTACAGTATAAAGTATTGAGTATCATGATAGGCATTGACTATATATTACTATTTACTAACCGCATTTAAAACAATTATTTATAAAACATACATTCTGTACAATTTTATAAATTGTCATACTTTCGACGGATTCGGCGATAACTTTGTGGAAGTTCATTTTAATATATTTTTTTTATATTTGTAAATTATCGTTTACGGTATTCTGCCTATTATGGGTCGATATTATGTTATACTTAATACATTCTAATTTCTTACTGCTTAATCACAATATTTTCTAAATTCTATAAAATACGCCAAAGCTAATTTGATTATTAAAGCGTCAAGTATGTTTTCAAAAAAACATTAAATTAATATTTTATTTCGAAGATTATAATATTCATTATTAATATTCAAATAATAATAGTGACAAAATGCATTAAGTTATTTACATATATAAATCGCAACACGAGATAACGCATTGCAGACTAATAAAATCCACGCGGCACTTCAGAAAGATGACCTCACACAGTTTCGCAGTATTGGTTCGATGTAATTCTTCAATACAGTTATAAACCAAATCTACGACTCATGCATTTTTCGCTCTGCCTATTCCCAACGCCATCGGAGGCTGTGCAGTTTAGTGTAAAAGCATCGTACTTGAAATAATGGCGTCTTCAATTTTCATACTCACTATTTCGAACACTTACAAAAATATTTTTTATCGCTAATTCAATAACTTGTAGTATCATTTTTATTCAAGAGGTTTCCCTAGACTTTAGTTTTAACAATAATTAAAAAAGCATTTTTTCCTATGCGAAATCTTACGTAACGGCTGAGATACATATCGACTGTGGAAATGAAAAAGGACGTAACCCACAGTTTTTTCAAAACAGGTTTTTTCGATAATCGCAATGTATCAAACTTGATACACGTTCTATCAAAAGGATGCAAGCTGCAAATGCCGAATTAGTATCAAAATTTAGCTTTTAAGTTTGAAAAAGATGACCTTGTAAAAAACTAAAACCAAGAAAAAAGACTGAAATAAAGATTTTTCCTAAACAATTTCTTTAATTAATATTATATTATGTCAATTTAACATCAGTTTACAAGTCTCCGTGCACTTAAAGGTTGTGTATAATTCATAATTTGCATATGGCCCAAAATCATCAAAACACGTTTTTCGCTCCTCCTGTAAAATTTGATTTGTGTGTTACGTCCTTTTTCCTTTCCACAGTCGATATATTATATTACGTATTAATTGGTCCATTAAAGCTGAAGTGAGCCAAGTGGTATTTTAGAAAAAAATATGTTAGGTGCGTTGGTAATATTCTACACGTCTTAAAGTATCGTAACAGTGAAGTAACCTCACATTCCGAAAGTGTTATCTCACTTTTTTCTTGGAAAAGTCCAATTTTTTTCGAGTTTTCTTCCAATCCAAGAAAAATGTTTTACCATTTTACTAGTTGGCTCACTTCACCACTAGATGGTTCAATTGTAAGCACATTGTAGGCAACGTTCCCTCTAATTTTTCTATTGTGTGTGCGGACCATCAACTTCCGTGAGTAGTAAATTTTCAGCAAAATAAAAAATGTGCGCAAATATAAAAATTTGGTGAAACAAACTTTTTTTTACAATATTTCTATGTGCAGCCTTGTGCGGCGATGGAAAAAATGTGTGCGGGCACATTTTGGGAGGTGTGTGCGCGCACACGCGCACACCTTAGCGGGAACATTGATTATAGGCCGTCAAGCAGACGTTTTTCTTTGGATCAGATTTATTAAGTACACTTAATAAAACAAAGGATAATTTATAATAGATACTATGAACCGTATTGAATCTATGAAATTTTGTCTAAAAACAGTTCTTTTCATCTGCGATTTATCACTGCATTGCCGAATTTACCAAATCCGAAATTATGGTATTCACGTTTTTTTTTGAAATGCTGAAGTACATTATAACCCTCATTTACGCGAAAGTTGGGACCGCGTGATTGGGAGTCGCGTAATTGGGGTAGTGAATCTCATACAAAAAATAGGGGTTACGGTTTTTTTCACGAAAAATGCAAAACTGCCAACACTAAGAATATGTAAATGAAAAAAATATTTGGACGAAATATTAAGTTAAAAGATGGTAAAATGCATAGCGCTCGCCAACGTTTGACTGTATGCACCACACATACAGCCGCCCGGCTGTGTGCTTCATTTCGGCGCGTAATTCAAGGTAGCGTAATTGGGGGTTTTAAAATCCATTAATACTGGTATTTCGATTTTTTAAATTTATAGAAACCATCATATATTTTAATAAAAAATTTACCGATTAATTGAACAATTATAAATCTGCTTAGAGGTATATTAATATTGACAAGTTACGTTGAATATTGACAATTGACGAATTGGCGAGCCTTTTAATGATGTCTTATAATTGTATGAAACCATGATTTATTTATGAAAATCCCCCATATATTATGAGTACATATAATATATTTTTCGTGAATAGTCCAATAGATTGACTAAATAAAACAAACATAAATAAACATAGACTTTAACAAGTATCGTTATTAGGCCAAATTGACAAATTTCTACACTTTCGTTAGCGGTTATGATATTATTTGAGTTGTATGCGTTTGTCAGTCGGGTTTTTCCGGCAAGCCAATAACGACCTGTCAAAAATTAAAATGGCCGCATGCAACTTGCTCGGATGCTTTTTGCCGAGGCCGAAATGCTATCCACTAGCGATTTTTTTGTTTTTACTGTACGTTTGCTCCTTCTATATTGCTTCAACTGTAAAAATGCACGATTACAAAGCAAAATACTTTGAAGGTATTTAAAGAATCTTAGATATGATACCAGACATCACAATATCATATATTTTGTATCAGTGTCACAGTTGAATCGTGAAACCTCGTCAATGTATACATATCTAGCAGTTTTAGTTGAAGCTTAAATCGTTAAATTTCATATTTATTTTAACTGACTCATTGTATAAATTGACTAGTAAGTGTATAAACTCACTGACGAGCGCTTATCAAAATAAAAATGACATTATGACTTACGTTAGGCTTAGTAAGGTTAGATATGTTCAATGAAAAGAGAACAAAATTACAACTAGACTGGGATTTTAGATGACAGTAAAATATGATATTTTAAGCTCCTCCCAACAATCCGATCTAAAATAATAAGATGTAATTAATTCTCCAGTACCATCCTTCTTTCTCTACTATTAAAAAAATGAATTGTTATGCGACTTAATAGCAAGCAATTATCGTAAGTCTACTTTAGTAGAGATAAACTCTATAAGAAGTCTTTAAATCAAAGTCAAATTTCAATCTAGTTAACTGCAGTCTTAATAAAATACGGGTGTAAATAGAGTTTCACAGTGGTGAAATATTGCAGTTTTACGGAAATGTACAACTGCAATATCCCATAACTGTGATAATATAGTTGCGCCCGTTTGTTATAAAGCATGCGAAATTCTGAGAGAGAGAAAAGCCGATTTTGTTTTATTTTTAGTTTTTTTTTATTAAAAAAAAGGAAGAATTTTGCAGAGATAAAATCTTATTGAATATTTAACAGTGTTGGTAATGCAATCATTGATTTCATAGAATCTTTACAAACACACTACTAGCCAACGGTCTGAGACGCAAAAATGTAAGCATTGTATTTAATCGTTCCGATACTTTTTACCAAACATTTTTTTTTCTATCTCGTCTTATTTTCTGTATTCAATTCTTTTTGAGTGCACTATGTGAGTCATTGGCGGGCGGTTTGTGACCAAAATTTTGGGTGGGCTAGAAAAAAGTTTACCATGTTTAGCATTAAATTTAAATTTGAAATGCAGTGTACAAAAAGGAAGAAACCAATAGATGGGCTTTTTATTTCATCCCGCCCTGCAAGGCGTCAATTTTAGTACAAGAGTTTTGGTTATTCTTTTGTGCGAAGCGAGCAAATAGAATTAAGTTGAGATTAAGTAAGAATTATTAATTGATTTGGCATTTACTTGGTAGAACTCCATTTGTAACAGATTAAAATAACAAAGTATTTTAGCTCTACAGTTTTTAATAATTTTATTCGTTGATAGCTATTTCGGCTTGCGCCATCGTCAGAACTATGTTTAAACTAATCTTTTGCTCAGCTATATATACTGGCTCTGAAGAGATACACAATACATCAAGTTATTCACTCTAACATCCTAATTATAATTACAATATTATACTTATCAAATGTGATTCTAGTTTTTCAAAGAACGATTAACAATCTGGGTTTATTTCTTAAAACATTAATTAGGATAAAATTAAAATGATATTTATTTATGTGTATCTCTTCAGAGCCAGTATATATAGCTGAGCAAAAGATTAGTTTAAACATAGTTCTGACGATGGCGCAAGCCGAAATAGCTATCAACGAATAAAATTATTAAAAACTGTAGAGCTAAAATACTTTGTTATTTTAATCTGTTATTAAGTAAGAACGTTATGAGAAATTTAAACAAATACTAGTATTGCGTAAAAACATTTGACTTACTAGAGATAAATTTCAAACTAGCCCAGCTTTACTTCTTATTCTTAAAATTCATGTACAAGAGAATTTGAGAATAACAGAAGTGGCGTTATAGCAGAGAATCAGATCAAAGTATTTTATGGATTTGTGCTAGGTTAGTTAAGTTGTGCGTAAAAAATGTAATTTTATTTTTTTCGTTCATACAGTGGCCGAATTGCTGTTTTTATTAAGATTATTTTTTTACACATTTTGGCTGAAAATTTCATGGTGAGCTAAGCCCACCTAGCCCAGTACATAGAACCGCCACTGAATTGCGAGTCATCGTTTATTTGTCAAGTAATTTGATCATTATAATCACGTATATTTAATGAAGTTTAATGAAGTGGTCAACGTCGTTGGCTACCGCTACAGAGGGCACAGGTTCGAATACCAGTACAGCTTTATAAATTAATTTTTCAATCGATTTATGAATTTCTGTTCAATGGCATGGATGTATGTGATGTCTTGAATTCCCCCCTCCCACCCATCCTATCCCATGAACGAGGCGTATCGAGAGCGATTAGCTAACCACTAGTCCTGTCTTAGCCCTTTACTTCTATTCCTACTCTCTTTGGAAAAAGAGAGGTTGAGCAACTGAGTAACAAGCAGTTCTCGTAGAAACACTTCTATTGAGATAAACTCCATTAGGAGTCCATATGCTCTATATTGGGAGCGGACATGGTAAAAAAAAAATGATTTAAAATGATTAGTACTATTACTGCAGTATTTCAAGTTGACAGCTCAGATTGATGCCCGCCTAAGGATATTTTTCATTGAAATGCATCTCTTTTTGCAATAAATTGAAATATAATAGATAAAGAAAATTGAAACGTTTTTTGCATTGATTTTTTTACCTCATCACGACTATATTAAAATCTTATAATTATCATATCTATCAAACTTCGTTAAGCATTTCCAGTCTGTAGCCAAGTTGGTAACACTATTAGGTGCAAGGTCGTGGGCTAGAACCACTAAGCGGAAATTTTCAAACATTGTTTTTTCAGTCAATTTATAAAATCGTCTCCAAGGTATGGATTTCTGTAATGTTCAGTTTTCTTCCCGCTCTCCTCTTAATTACTAGTCTATCGCGAGTCATTCCTTAATCTATCCGAAAAGAACGGTTGAGTGATTGAATGAAAACCAGTTCTCGTTAAATAGCTGGTTCAATTAGAGGTCATTAGGACCAAGATTTAAAAAAACAACAAAAAAATATCCGAAGTCCTGCATTTTATCGTATCGCATTTGAAAATTGTTTATTTATTGAGCTTAATTCAAATATCCGTTTATTAGGCATATTATAGTATTTTTTATGAATTATGAGGAAAGAGAATGTTCGCCTTAAGAAAAGCCGATTCAATTAACTTTAGCAATATTTGAAAGATTTAAAACTCATATTATATGATTAAGTTAAATGCCAATAAACTTCCGAGATTTATTTCCTGTGTGTCAGTCAATTATTTTCTTTCGCATTTTTATTTATTTTAAAACTGTAAAAATAAACATTATTCAATGTCTTGTAAATTTTAAAATATTTAAATAAACTAAATAAAATTAACTCTGTAAAGACTTCAAAGTCATTGATGCTCCACCCTCAGTGCAAGATCTAAAAAATAAGCATCTTAAAATATTCCGTCCCAACATTATATTTAGATTTTGTTATCAAACGTTTGAGTATCTTTTTTGCACCTGGGACCAGCCTCTACGCGGTTATTAAAAATACTTTGAAATTTTGATAAAATAAATAAATGGTGGGTCAAAGATCAAATAATTGAGTTTTATTAATTGATACGAATTACTCATAAGGAATTAATGATAAGAGAAATACGCGAAATCAGCTGTTTTTTTATTTATAATGTATTTATGCTGTTCCATCGGTGACCTTTAGCGATAAAACTGGTTCACGAATTCTCGCGATGCAGTATAAAATTCTTTAAATTCTGCAAAATATTATTTTTTTATCTTGAGATAGCTTCTGCATTACTACAAAGTTTATCGTGATCAATTTTTAATAATAGTGATAGTTAATGATTCAGGGGGGAAATTTAATATATAAGAAGGGGGAAATGTTTGATTGCTGATTTCGTTAAATTAACGAAATACAGTCTAATGTCCTAAAACGCATTATTCATATAGCGTAGTTCCAATCTCTACACTATATGGCAGCGATCGGCAAACTTTTTGGGCTCACGGACCACCAAATTCACATTTTTAGTCCAGCGGACCACCAACTGGACTTTTGTGTTAAATATTACATATTGAAATATAAGTGATCAAATGTGTCTAAAAATGCACTAAGTTCATAAAATAGCGTCAGATTTCGCGGACCACCAAAATTTTCTACCATACTTTGCCGACCGCTATTATAGATGGTTCGACTGTATGTTCTAATTAAGCAGGGCATCCAATCTCGGCTTTTTTGTGATCCTACAATTCAGTATAATTTCATTTTTTAATATTTTTATATTTTATCTACCTATTTGAATATGACAAAATATGAAATAAGCTGACAATATTTTTTTTGTTACAAAAAAAAACCACTTCAATGTTTCAAATTAAAAACGAAAAAAATCTAAACTTGATTTTGAGCTTGTTGGGACGTGAACCTAACTCCACCTGATTAATATTTGATAATAAAAATAATCATCATTTTAATGACAGACAGCGGGATGCCGTTGATTATATTTTTTTGCAAAAAAATCATCAAAATCTTCTGCTTCTGTTTATGGCTGCAACAAAATAAAGGCAGTTAAACCACAAATCATATATTAATTATGTAGCTACTAGATAAGTAAACTTAAGCTTCATTAGAGGAAACTTTTTCTAGAATAATGTTATTACGTATAATAATTAAAATAAATAAATATGATAATTAATAAAAAAATAAAGTATTTTATTTAGTAGTGGCAATACCACAGATTGAGTTTACCAATCTTCTTATAACTAAAATATTGACGAATCTAAATTTTTATGCCATTATCTCTATTATTAGTTATGTCCGAAAACTCCTTGCACATCTACAGAGATAGGCATTAAGACAAACTATTTGATGTATTGTTTTTTGCTGCGATTCTAGGAAATTGTGCACGCGGCGTGAAGCAAAAATTTACAGTTTGTAATATGATTTACAATATTGTTTCTGCCCATTTTAACATCGTGGATATTAGAAAATGTTACATTTTTCAAATAACGATTCCAAAATTAGAAAAAGTTGAAATATTTTCCAATTAAGTTTCTTAATAATAATTATTTCAGGCTTTAAGGCATAATTGTTTCGATTTGATCAGATTTGGTATTTTTAAGTCAGCTAAAGAGAATAAAATCATCATTGACCAATCCCCAAGATATCCATTTTCCTTATGTTGTCACAGTTATCTTATTAAGAATGTTGGCCTGATGATAATTTATCAGAAAACAAAAAAATATATATTGTGTCACAGTCTATTATATATAGCGATAGTTAACAACTATCGCTATATATATAGACTAGATAATAGGATCGGTGGTGTAGTGGGGCCGGGGCACGTCAGTGCACCGCCCCTTTTTACTTCCTTCCTATAATTATTCGGTCGTATTTGAAAGAATAATATATTTTTTTATCTCGATAAAATTCAATACCAGTGATGGATTATTCTATAAGCAAATAAGAAGCGCGCTTGTGGCCTCCGAATTTAGGGCCCTCAAAAATAGCTTATATAAATACCCATATACTTTTGGTTCAGATTTTTATATATATTTACTATTTTAGTTTCTTAAACATTCTTAAGTTTTAATGTTATCTGTAAATAACCTCTGGGGCCTCCCGTGTTTTTAATTCGCCAATGTGCAATACATTTAAAATGCAGTCAAGCAGTTCAGTACTTTATTAAAATGCCTTGGATGAAATGCAAATCTGGGAATATCGATTATCGACCATATTGGAATGTTAAGAGTCTTTTTGCTTAAAATCACTAGTATTCCTAAAGAATAGAGTTCAATAACGGCATCGTCAAATGGGTATCATAGAACTGCTCAAATAAAACATGTACGAATAAAATGGAAAATATTCAAAATCAGAGAACAGAAAACAGCGAATACTATTAAAAGGTTTTATGCAAATTTTTAATTTCTATTGTTTTGGAAAAAAAAATATATACCTGTGAAGGGAGGTCAAAGACAATTAAAGAGGCAGCGCCTCGGGACAGGCACTACATCACTGACCAGGACTCATATTATTTTCAATAATATAATATGTTGGCCTCTGTGGCAATATAGTAAGAGCTTTGCATTAAGAGCGTAAGTAATATGGTGTGAAAAAATATGTAAGATAAATTAAAATAGCTTGTTACAAACTGTCGTTAGGTTGAATTGATCCCACTGCGACTGCAGTAATATAAATTCGATTTTGTATCTGATGGGAAATGAAATTAATAAAATACGAATACACAAAACAAAATGTTTTGCAATTAAGCTTGCTTGTTATTTATGTCGGTTATAGATTTCATAATTTATTATAAGTTGTTATTATATTGATACAACATTATGCGCCATTTTAATATCCTGTAATGGAGTCCGGCATTTTTTTCGATGCATCTATGACGCAATCTTTGCAACATCTCATCCCACAGATCTGTCTCGACTCTTCATGTATTTCGTTGTTTTTTTTGCATGACACGATCAGCAGAAATACGTGTGAGTTGATTTTTTATGCAACAATCTTAAAATGCTTGATGCGTCGTCTAAGAACTGCACACTTATATTTTTATCTACGTTCAGCGTGCAAGCAGAAACACATCGCATAACTACAAAAGAGCCGAATTGGGTATCGAAAATTAATAATTGAACCTTAATACTAAACATTATTTATATGTAATATGGTATATATTCGACAGATTTTACTCAATTATTCTTAAGACAATCCGCTCTAAAAATTAAAGATGCATCGCCTGCCTATACGTGGTTCAAGTTTCAATTATATTTTTATCCACGTCCGCTTCCAATGCGGAGCATATGGCCTCCTAATTGAGGTATTTTCCTCTTCATTTCAATATATTTTTTAAACATGCTTCCAATGTGAAGCATATGAACAAATTATGAAGTTGATCTCAACTAGGGCTTGTAGGTTTTCAAAGACCGTTTTTTTGGCTAAATTTGGCACACTCTAAAACCGGTTTTTTAACATCGTTACCGGTTGTGCCAAATTTTCCATAAACGAGACTATAAACATAAGGATACAAAATTTGGATCTTTTATTCGATGGCTTAAAGACCATATACCCTACATCATCACATGGAGAGCGAACATGAAAAAATTCAGGTCATAAATATTATTGTGCTAAATTATATCAACATATCGACTGTGGAAAGGAAAAAAGAACGTAACCCACAGTTTTTTCAAAAACAGCTTTTTTTCGATAATCACAATGTATCAAACTTGATACACGTTCTATTAAAAGGATTCAAGCTGCAAATGCCGAATTAGTATCTTAATTTAGCTTTTATGTTTGAAAAAGATGACCTTGTAAAAAATTAAAACCAAGAAAAAAGACTGAAATAAAAGTTTTTCCTAGACAATTTCTTTAATAAATATTAGATTATGTCAATTAAACACCACTTTAGAAGTCTCCGTGCACTTCAAGGTTGTGTATAATTCATAATTTGCATATGGCCCAAATTCATCAAAACACGTTTTTCGCGCCTCCTGTAAAATTTGATATGTGTGGGTTACGTCCTTTTTCCTTTCCATAGTTGATATGTTAATAAACATGTAATCGTCCTTTTGGACTGTCAAATGTAGTGGAGCTTATCTTTCATTGATTTCTCTCATTTCATTGAGTATTTTTACGCGGATTTTCTATGTAAAAAGGGATGTGGTGGCACAGTCGATATAATATCGATACCTGTTTTGAATAGTTTAATTCAGTTTTAGAAAAGTTACGATTATTGACTGCCGAAATAAATATCTGGTTATGGACACTTCCCTTCTCAAACTATAAAATGTGATATTTATTCATCTACGAAGAACACCAATCCGCCACTGTCTAACAGTTGCAAACAAGTTTGGCGCGCTCTTTTATATCCCCATAGGCGCGAATTTTTTTAGCCGCCATAACCTATAATGGAATAATTTTAAATATCCGTTAGCCGAAAAGGCGGGAACGCTGATGACTTCCTGCAACGTGCAACACTCGTGATAATAATAATAAGATGTGTATTAGAAATACTTTTTTTTGTCAATTCCAAAACAGGTTTCTGTTTTTTCGCATTCATATTTCGGAGCCACAAACTATTTATTGCATATTAAGTTTTTACAAGCTTCCTTGTCAACTTTTTTTGATTTGAAAACGAGTGCAAGTCTCATGTATGCAAGATTAATATAATTATTATTATTGATTATGTAGAGCAGTGTCTGCCAAACGTTTTTTACTTTGCGGCACACTGGTGAATGGGATTTGTTCCGCGGCACACCAAATAAAAATGCTTTAAAAAACGGAAATGTGGAAAATGTGTTTAGTCGATCACTAAACATATATGTATGTATATGCGAACGTGACAAATATTTACTTGAATACGTAGATGTTGAATTAATTTAAAATAGAAAATAAATGAATAGGCGTTATTTAAAATGAAAATTTTTGAGGCGTCTTCCTTCGCGGCACACCTGAGACTTCTTGCGGCACACACTTTGGCAGACACTGATGTAGAGTGTAAAAGAGAAAACATCACAATATGCTTACGTTTATTAGTTTCAGCGCCCAAAGAAAAATATACCCGACCATTTATATATTATTTTTTTCGTCTGATTAGATGCCAAAATGTGAATTTTCCCATTCTTGAAAATGTCAAACATAATGTTCCTGATAGTTTCCTGGGTAGTTTTGGAAATGAATTGTCTTGTTCTATTACACCAGCCTGCCGATGGTGATGCCGCTGGGACGATCTTGAACTATTTTCAACTGAGCATAGATTCGATCATACATTGCGCTGAGGATCGGTTATTGATCAGTACTAACTCGGCAGCCATCTTCATATATTTTTGAACTAAGCTTTCCATGGTATGTTGTGAATTGAGGTTAATCACTCCTGATACACTCCTGGCAAATACTTATATATATATTTTTATTTTTTAACCATGTCCGCTACCAATGTAGAGTATATGGATTCCTATTGGAGTTTATCTCAACAAAAATGTTTCTACGAGAACTGCTTGTTACTCAGTTGCTCAACCTCTCTTTTTTTCCAAAGAGAGTAGTGATATAAGGATAGAGCTGGAGGGGGGAATTCAAGACATCACATACATCCGTGCCTTCGAACAGAAATTCATAGGACTGTCCGTACCGGGATTTGAACCCGTGCCCTCCGTAACCGAAGCCAGCAACGTTGACCACTCGGCCACACAGGCGGCTGAAATATTTTAATACCAGGAATTAATTCCGTTGTGGTTGGTGACCAAAAAAGTGTAATAGCAAGTTAATTTCTGACAGGAATTTTTGTCCATTGGACCGATCAGAGACACTGGTAGGGGATAAACACATTACCAGACTCTTAATATATAAAAAGAGTAGACACCAACTAGTAAGAGCTTACAAGAATTGATATTCAGCATTGACCTGTTGCTCCTGAGACACTCCCAGTTAATCAAAAAAGCTGTTGTTACGCTATAATAAAAATCCAGTATAACATGAATGCATATGAAAACAGAAGAGAGTAACGGAATGTTAGCAAATCAGAAAATTAATTAATATACATATTTCAACAGTTTTTTTTTAGTAAAATTTTTCGAAATGTGGATTTTGTGATGGTTTTCTAGTAACATGGAGCAGCGTTGGAACTGTTCTTACTATAACTTAAAAAAATAATACCTACTCTTTATTATTGCAATATTTATTACTGCAGATATTTTTTTATGATTCAGTTCGCAATCCTAATAAAACAATAAAATAGTAAATCCATTTTCTTTTATGTTAAGATCCATCAGTGGATCAGTAATGCTGACGACATATACACCCATAATAGGCAGATAATCGTAACCGACAATAAATAAATTTTACATGAAGTTTCTTTTAAATTATGTTCGAATTGGAATTCCTTATGTGCGGCTATAATAATTATCTTATTATATAATAATTATGTCCTTCTACTTCCTATATCCATAAGTTATACACTGTAGAATTAAAAGCTCTGGTTTGAAAAGTTCTATTTTGTGTCATGGAAATATGTTAAACTAAAACTCATTTTGAAAATCGACAAATCTTTTTACGTCAACCATTAAAAAAAGTGCAAAATTGGGACAGTTCAGACATGCTTTCAACTTCCAATAGGTAGAGTGAGATTTCTTGTTTGAATTGGGGCAAATCTGCAATACAAGCTCTCAAATCGCGGCATCCATATAATTAAAAGATAATTACTATCGATATTTTTTTCCATCACGATTTCTTCAGTTACAACTGTATATAAATTTTAATTATATGTTAGTTTGAGCTTTATTTTAATTTAAAACTGATTATTAGTATTAATGCACTTCTTATGACATGTAGTAATTTGATTTTTTTCTTTGTTCAAACAACATTTCAACCATTATTATATCGCCCACACTTCATTTTTTACAAACATTGTTTTTCAATTTTAATTTAAATAAATTAAAAATAAAAAGTTTGTTGCATCAAATTTCAAATTTTAATTATTCTTTAGTTAAAACTTAAAATAACTGTTTGAAATATGTGTTTTTTTTGATTCATTTATAAATCAATGTAAATTATTTTTTAAACATCTCAGCAAAGTTTCAATGCAAAGTGCAGAGTAATTAGATTACGCATACATGTTTGCGAACTTCCATCGTGAAAAGGTTCCCCCTCCTCCCTATTTCAGGCGAACGGGATCTTCAACATTACCAAAATTTTTGTATAATGTTTGACAAAACTTTTAAATGAAAATATGTACTATCTGAACATTTCGATAAGTCAAGTTACATAATTCATTCATTTTATTATTATTTTTTATAATAAAATTTTGTTCGAATTTTCACATTAGAAATGCAGGAAAAGTTTTACTTATACACCCAATTTGATTTTAAGCGATTTTTTTTTATCAAATTTATGGAGCTTCAAGCACCAGGACGCGCTAACGTCAAGGTTCTTCTAGTCTCCTTCATCGATAAAATTTTTGAAGAATTGTAAATTGCATCCCCTTACCATCGTTTGCAGACAGAAGGGCGCGATCGCTACAGAGATAAGAAGTTCACGGGAACTCCATATGCACTATTTTGCAAATCACATTCTATATGCTTCCCCATACTGCATCCGCACATGCACACACACATACGCATACATACATACACACATACAGTGCACAAAGAAAGTCAAACAAAGAGAGTCATTTTCGTGATGCTAATTTCGTTCTAAAAGTGCCAATTTTAGACGACATAAGATCTATGGAGGGTCGTCGAGCAGAATTGCACATTGGTTCCAAAAACTGACACTGCTGAAAAACGAGCACGTCTTATTAGTTGTCATAAATTAATATCCTAATAACAATAATTTTATGAATGCGTATAATTATTCAACTCCAACTCCAATTCCTTTTTTTTAAAAGATCATATTATTCATAGATACATATTTCTTTTTGCTGCATAAGAAAATGTTTTTAAAAACAATTTCGACAGTAAAATCTCTGGTACTTGCGAAAAATATTGAAAGTGGTTTTGTTAGCTAAATCTCTTTCTAATAGTAAAATAATGCTATTAAAGACATGCCATTTATAATAATAAATACTTCAATCACTGTATATATTGAATGCAATCAAATTCTATTGAAAAGTACTATCAATATATTTGTATACTGCACCACATAGTTACGCAATTCTATTGAATGCAATGAAATTAGCAAAAACTTTTTATATTCAATGGGCCAAAATTTGTGATGCATTTAGCTTAGAATTTCATTTCGCAATAGGTTATATATAATAGATCGTAAATTTTTCTGTTATAATGCATCAATCATCGCTACCCAACAGTTTTTATGCAATTTGTCATTACGTAAGATGAAAAAATGTTATGACAACGAAATAAATTTTCAATCGTAGGAAGTAGTTATACCAGTGAATATGCATTTTTACAATATTCACAGTTTATGTATAACTTATGGGCTATTAATCAGAATCTCAAATGAGAAAAAAAAATATTCAATCCTACTTGACTGATTATAATTAATAACATAACTTCTTGCGAAGAGTGCCAAAAGGGACATTTACAATGTTATATAATCATATTTTGATTTAACTACGGGGTTAAGTATATCTGAGGCGTCCGTTTCCAAAATATACCTTTTTTGAATAACTAATAATTTTAAATTTAACTAATTACTATTTTTTTTTGGAACCAAAATACATCATGTTTTCAACAAAATCTTATATGCAGGACAGAAGAATCGACACCTAAATTTTTTTCGTTTGTAAAACCTAATAATATAAAATAATATTATCTATTTTCCTATTTGAAAACGTTAACAGTTTTTAAATCTGATTGTAATGGTATCAAATTATGATGTTATGGTTATTTGATTGTCATTTCCAAAAACCGTTTTTATTTGATACAAGAGTTGTGATGTGAGAAACTGTTTCAGATCCAAAATCCGCCATATTACGACTTGCGATTTCTAATTCAATATTTTTGCTGGTAATTTGGTAATAAAATTTATTTTATTGAAATCAAAAGTATTTTTTTATATTGCTTCCAAATTTTTTTTAACATTACAGTTCTAAGAGTCTTTTTATTGCTGAAACTGTTACAAAACTCATTTACCAATTGATTTTTAAAAGTAATTTATTGCCTTAAGTATCTGGAAAAGTTAATTTCGTTATTATTCCAATAGATTTTATAATGTTTTATATAATAAAGTCTATAACAATTCAGTGATAAATAACTCTTAATATGGTTTTTTGTGTTTTTCTCAAAAACAGCGAAAGGCGATAAGGCAGATTTTGAAACTGGACCTTTCATTTCTAAGAATATAGAAGAAGGAATAAAACTTATACCACCCACTACAGCACTGCTCACAACGTTAGATAAAAACACTCAAATAAATTTTTATTTGGGTAATAATTCATTTTTACTCAGCAAAGGAATTCAAAATATCTTCCTTTTATTAACTCTTCTGTTTGTGCATGTTTTTGCACGACAGTAAGTAATAGCTCTTTTTTGATTTGGAGTAATTTAAATACATAAGAAATGTGTGTGGCTACGAGTCTACAAAGAACCAAAAACAATGCGTAGCATTTGAGTATATGAAACCAAAAAAGTTTCAAACGTAATTCATTATCAAATGAAAAAATAAATAATGTAATACTACCATAACTTTATTGCTGATCAGATTGGTTGCTTAGGTTATTAAGAATTTGTTAATATTTTACTATTTTCTTTGGAGAAAATTTAATCGTAGAACAATAAGGGTTTAACGCAAGGCCCACTTTTTCGTGTAAAAAATATATTAAAATTCGAGACAGGAATATTTATATTTCAATATCTGTACTGCTCATTCACTTCACTGTCCATTTTGCAAAATAATGTTATCTGAAAATGCTTTATAAAATGTATGTAATTTATAAAAAATAAAAACTTTTTATATTTGAATTTCGATATTTATAAAATTAATACTGCTACATTTAGGTTTTTAATTCTCAGTTTTAATATTAACTTAACAAAATATAGTCCAAAGTTTTTTACACGAATCACATATTATACGATGTCTACTAGAACAAATCACCAATTTTCTCACGGTAGGCACATGTTTGATTACGAATATAAATAAATTTAAAAAAAATTCTCTCAGTTTCATCTAAATACAACTCGAAGTATTGTTTTAAGGTTTTGGTAATGTTGAAATGAATTTGAATTTAATTGAGATAAATAACTAAATGATTCATTAAAAAGATGAAACAAATAATAATGATCACTTTTTTACAATTCAAATTAGATGTGTCAAAACTTTGGTCAATCATATCTCAAAACTACTAATTTCTTTTTGTAGCATTATGAAACAATGCCATCGATTTATTATACAAACAGCAAAAAAATCTATACGAATCACTTTTTCGGCATAAAACAAATATTTTTATACAATATACCACCAAAAAATTGAAATACGGCTTATTAAAAATAAATAATCTTAAATAAACAAACGGAGGTTTGAGAGCCACCTGTGTTACTAAATGCAAAATGTGTGGCCTTCCTCAAAAATTTGGCCACGTTTTTGCAAACAATGAATGCGTCTGTGTTAAATTCACGAGTCGCTCATTATGCAAACACTTTTCATTATTTCAAGTTCACTTTATTTAAATGCATTTAGTCACCGCGTTACCGTTTTAGAAAAATTAAAAATAGTGGTAAAGAAATGTTTTTCATAAAACAAACATGAAATTATGTTGATAAACAATTGGAATAAGTAGAAATAACTGTATTAAGTTTTTATAAACATAATAAATATCTTTACACCAATAATAATTGACATAAAATACTATATTTTCAAAACGCTTTCCTTGACTGTGAAGAATTTATAACGTATCAACAATGTAAGTATCTTCTGATTTTGTGGTTGTATGCTAATTTTCCAATTTTCTCAAATATAGTTTTAGACAGTGCATGTTTTGAAAAAATAAGATGCCAGAATTCGCTTCTTGTCAAACATTTTACTATTTTTTTTTCTAATTCATGTCCGTTCCTAATGTGGAGCATATGTGTTCCTAATGGAGGTATCTCAACAAAAGTTTTTTTTACTAGAACTTTTTGTTACTCAGTTGCTCGACCTCTCCTTTTTTGAAAAGAGTAAAAATATAAAGGCAAGACTAGCGGTTAACTAATCGTTCTCGTTTGCCAAATATGTGACCCATTTCAATTCCATTTAGTTCTTTGAAATTTATTTTAATTTTTAACAGATAAAAAGATTGATTTAAAATTGTTAATTTATACGCAGTTTGAATTTTTTGCTGTTATTACTTTTTCGCGAGATATCGATTTGAAAAAAATATTTCCCTTCGTCTTTTTATCGACTTAAAAAATCAAATATTATGTTTTGTGAATAGTGATTTGAAAATTTTAAAATGCTGAGAAAAGGATGCCGGAACGCGGTTCTATCGCGTTAGATTTGAAAAAAGCACTGGTTTTAGGATATAATAAATAAGGGCCCTGGAAACAAACAAGACAGTCTTCATGTTTTGTTGAAAATTAGTTAAATAATATGTAATTGTGTAGAGCTGACAGCTTAGGAAAAAAATAAGACTAAGATTAAAAGTATAATTTGAAAAATATAAACTAAATTTGTTGCTCTGTATTGCAAACACGGCAGATATTAAATGGATTTCACAAAAAAAAATGAAAATCATAAAAAACAAGATAATCCTTTCAGTCTTATATATATATTTATTAAAAATTGTTTTTTTGCAATTTATTTTCATTTATGTTCACTATATCGATCTCTTGATGGCGCAACCGACTAGAGTGATAACCCAAGGACATTGAGTACATGACAACGGGACGTAAAAATCAGTAGCTGCATATTAAATAAAATTCAACGTCAGGTCAACAAACTTTTTTTGATCATCAAAGTATAACGAAATATAGTTATGAGTTAATTAATATAATATGAAATAAAAATAATAATATCATCTGATGATATACGATGAACAAATTATCTGCTTTTCAGGCGGCATCAAGAAAATCATTACAAAAGAATAATTCGCATTTTTATGTCCTGCGGCCAAAGGCATCGACTTTTTGTGTAACGCAGTCATAATAGGTATTTAACGCTGGTTGCTTAAAACTGAAATGCATAGATTTTTTCTATTCTCACAACTGCCGAACGTTTCGGTACGAACAAATCTAAAAATTCGTACAAAATTACCTCGTATGTAATTTCGCATTATAATGTGTCTGTAATTATTCAAAAAATATCATGTCAGGCATAACGGAAGACAGAGTGTGCAGGCCGAACACAAAGATGCGAAAAAAATGTCTAACGCAAATAAATGCATGGGTTAAATATTTTAAGAAAGAAGGATACGGTTTGGCCGATTATAAGTCTCGTATATTATTGTTTTTTTTCATATTTTAGTTGTTTTAAGTAACAATCGATTGTTTATTTAAGTATTGCATATAATTGCATAGGAGTGATAAAAAAATTCACTCCTTCCTCAGAACACCGAGAATTGTTTTAGCGAGCCCTTTGTTAAGGTATTGGCAACCGCCCACTGGTTATAAATTAAGACGTACAGTAGAAATATTTACCAAATGATGAACCAAATATGATGCTTAAAACATAAAATATCTGTAACAGAATATCAAAACAAATGATCAGTTAGGTTTTAAACATAAACTTAGCATTACGAGAAAAACAAAATCACTATGAAATTTGGAAAATTCACGACCTTATAAATAAAGTTAATTTAGAAAATCCATGAATTGGGCGGCTATTATGCGTTTTTGACATTATAAAATGATTATACTTTAAATGAGAAACGCATTATCAAACGTGTATAAAAGATACAAACTGTCAAATTTGAATTGTTTGAATTTTGTACTTTTCCATGAGTTTTGTCACTAACGACCCGGGTTTCGCCTTTCGGCATCTTCAGGCATTCCAAGTGCACGGGTGTACTTGAACTGAACTTCCGTGCACTTAAAATGCATGAAGATGCCGAAAGGCGAAACCCGGGTCGTTAGCGACAAAACTCATGGAAAAATACAAAATTCAAACAATTCAAATTTGATATTGAAATTCCATCAAGCACCCTCAGTCGAAATACTTAATTATACAAACTGTCAAAATTAAGAAATCGCCTTTTCACAATATTCCAAGAATATGAAAAATAGAGTCGATAAAATTTAGATGCCATAAATATATTTCACCACACTTTTTCAATATCGAATATTTTTCTGACGTTTTATTGAATTTTATTCATTTTCAGTATTTTCAATTGGTCAGCCATAAAACTAATACCGTTTTAATAAACAAAAAATCAATTAGAAAAGTACTTTTAATTTTGAATGAGCCCATATACATACCATTGAACAATGTTTATTGACTAGTACTTTTTTATAATTTAAAATTTCGACTGAAGGTGCTTGATAAAAATTGAATGTTAATTTAGAATTATTTTCATTTTGTACACTTCGAAACGAGCTGACTCGAACATTCGCGCACTGTTTAGTACCGAAAGATGCCGAGAGGCGAAACCCGGGTCGTATTAGACCAAGAATTTTATGGAAGTGTACAAAATGAAAATAATTCTAAATAAAAAAAGTACTTTTTTAGTTACATGCACAAATAAATTTTTATTTTCAACCATATCCACTCCGTAGTCGGAGCATATGGCCACCACATGGTCTTGCGCAAACCTTCTTGTTCTTCCCATGTCATCTCAGCGTCCCGTAGCTCAGCCGAGTACATCACGTGGATGATCATCAGTGGCCTTCTACGACGGTGGGATCCAGGCAGAATTCAGGCTTTCTTGAGACATTCGCAGCACATGCCAGGTTCAACGCTGTTTCTTCATTTTAGGTGTGATAAACGGTTGACATTAGAACAGAAAAATATTCTGAACTACTAGATGTTTTTCATAAAATTTTCCAATTTTTTAAAACAAAAAATATTTATTATTACACGACTGTTAGTCGCGTAGTACCGTATCCTTTCGCTGCAGTATCTGTATGGACAGCTAATATAAAGCTTTGGCCGTTGCAACCAAAAAAAGGCTGCATAGAAAAAAACTCTTCAATACACTTCAGTTAATAGATGCTCTTTTTTTGAAAATATTTCAAATACGTCTTGCATTTTTTTTATATATATTTAAACAAATCACCAGTGACGCCTGGTCGTTGTCTACAATGAGTCTTTACGAGACTTCACAACAGTATATAGTTTTTTTTTTTAATTTAAAATTATGACTATTTTTGTAATTATAATGCATTGGCGTAGGTATATGTTAATGATTAAGTGCAAATTAGCAACAGAGTTTTCGTTTTTTTTTCTTAAAAAATGATGATTACTGTGATGCCGAAAATTACATCACAACCATATAATGAAATTAATTATAATGCAGTAGATTATTTTTTATTGTAATTAAACTCTTTTTTTTAAATAAAACATGAATAAGGCTGAAGACTCAGATTTATTGCACATCGTGTTGATTGAATATTTATTTTTTGTACACAATTTATCTTTTTTCAAGCGAAATATTTCTTTAACTGATGAGTTAACAGATTTGTTAAATTCAGTTATACATACGAAAACAGTACAATTCATAAATTTATATCGATTTCTCATACTATATAATGCATTTAATGTAGAAGTGGTGTAAAAAATTCCTTACAATATTAAAATTTCAGGATTCAGAGGAGAAAAAACCAAGGCTGTGGAGTCGCGTCAAAAAAAGACGACTGCGACTCCAGCTTTAAAATAATTAACGACTCCGACTCCGAGGAAATTTTTCAATAATTTAATTTTAACTTATATATATGTATACTATCAGATCATCTTTAGTCAGCCAAACATGCAATGTCAACACTTTTGACTATTTTGTTTAAATACACATCATTAACTATATTTAACTACATTAACACGACTCCGACTCCCGCCAAAATACCGCGACTCCGAGACTTCGACTCCACAGCTCTGGAATAAACGCCAAAATAAAATGCCTCTTTTACATCAACCGAGTACGCGGCCGAACAACAATATTGTCGAGTGAGCGTCTACGCGCATACAAGTTTTTTAGTGAGTCGATTCATTTCCGCGTGCGATTCTTTCAATTCAACAAACACCGTCCCAACATAAAGAGTCGTCATTAAATAAAAAGCTTTGTAAGGAATATGTCAATTGAATTATTGCTACGATGATAAAATTATTCCTACGAAGGGACTCATTCGAGACTCGTCTTACACCTGTTCATACACACACTAGCGATCGAAAACGTGCCACAGGTAGTGGGAATACCCTCTCGGCCGGGGGAATAAAAATAGTAGTGGATTATCTTAAGTATAAATGAATGAGGCGCACGCATGGGGCCTCCGAATCTTAGGGAGCTCAAAAATAGCTAATATAATACTAACCCACATACTTTTTGTTCAGACTTATTTGTTTGTATATCTTAATTATTTTTCATAATTTTTTAAACGTTTTTATGTTATTCGAAAAACAGGGTTTCCATATTTTATTGCGCCTGGGGCTTCTCGTGTGCTTAATAGAAACAGACTATTTTCCCTCATTGGATTGCCAATCCGGGATACTGTGCGGCGCGTTGAGATTGTTCTGTACTCGACCGAATTCATTCTCTCGTTTGAGTACTCGGTTGGTCTAAAAGAGGCATAGGTGAGACCGCAGGCTTTACATTTCTGATTGACAATGATGTTCCACTTATGATTCAAACTTTTGATAGACAGTAAAGTTAAAGATATTGAAAAAATATATAGCTAAAGTAAATGAAATGTCAATTTTTTTTACGCTATTAATAAGCTGGATCCGTAGCCAATTGGTCGACGTTCTTGGACACAATATGCCATATGCGATGATCATAGTAAAGTATTGTTCCTTTCCCAGTCCTACATTTTACCTTTAAAAAATGAAATCATGCCTTTAAAAAAATGAAATTCACATACATATCGTTCTTTCATTTTATTAGTCAATCGACTCTAAAAGAATTAAATTGAAGTATGTACAATTGTACACCTTATCGGGGTGAGTAATCAGATAATTAAAAAAATGTCTTTAATTTATATTGACCATATTTTTTTCTGTATCTCAAAACAGGTTATTTGGAGCTGTATGAATAATGAACTAGACGAATTACATATGTAGTTAACTTTACGAATTTTATCCACTTTTTTTCTAATACATATTTGCATCGAAAATTTTAAAAAAATAGTTGTGTATCTACGTAAGCAACCATCAGAAAATAATATTTTATTATCCACGATTGACTACCGTCTAGAAGAGAGCATGTTTCTAAGAACAATAAATCGATTGTTTCCGTCGTTACACGTGAAGTAATAAAACTGACAACAATGTAAGAAAATGCATTTCATGCAAACTGTTAGATTTTATAACAAAAACTTTAGATAAAATTATCCCTCTATGAATAGACTTTTGAATAAGGCGTCAGCAATACATATCTGTAATTGCAAAAAAAATCCAAGATATCTTTTTTTTTTTTGCAACTGCATAAATATGCACTGCTTGTGTGGTCGGATTGTCAACGTTATTGGCTTCGGTTACGGAGGTCACTGGTTTGAATCCCAGTACGGACAGTTTTAAGAATTGATTTTTCTATTGATTTACGAATTTCTGTTCGAATGCATGGATGTATGTGATGTCTTGAATTCCCACCTCCCACCCATCCTATCCTATGAACGGAGCGTATCGAAAGCGATTAGCTAATCAATAGTCCTGTCCTAGCCCTATCCTTCTATTCTTACTCTCTTTGGAAAAATGAGAGGTTGATCAATTGAGTAACAAGCGGTTCTAATGGAAATACTTCTGTTGAGATAAACTCCATAAACTAAATATGCTCCACATTGGGAGCGGATATGGTAATATATACATATATATATATAATAAAAATAATAAAACATTTTTAGTACTTTTTCCACATAAAATTTATTAGATCAGGACCGGTTTCGCTCATCGCGAGCATTATCAACTGATAAGAAAAATACATAAACAGTGATATTTATACAAAATTAAATTGAAATAAAAAGGTGTAAGCAACTATTAACAATTTAAAGGATTAGCAAATTACATTATAATTACACAAAATTAAAATGCTTAACACCCATAACAATTAAAAAATAATCATCATCAAAGAATAATAAATCTAAGTGGCAAACGATATCAATTATAAACACAATTAAAATTTGGGAAATTTTTACACAAAGTGAAACACTACATTACTAAAGTAAATATCCTAATGATGATTTGGTGTTTTTCCCGTTTTCAAGCAATGATGTACTTCGACAAAATCAGCAGTAATGAAGATTCTGAAAAAGACATTTTCAAAAACCATATCAATTCTTACAAAAGGAATAAATTTTGAAAAACATATAAATAATATAGAAGAGCAGTTAACATAGGCTAGAATTATGTTAATGAAACGGATATAACAAGGGTGATGATGCAAATACAAGCTGTTCATTTAATAAATTAGAGTCCGGCAAGAATTTATGTCTATTTATTTCTAAGATCTCTTGTTTATCAAGTTTTAAAGATTTATTGTTTACATGCAGGATTTTAAAGTTTTTAGAGATATCAAATGTATGCTTATTTAGGAACAAATGGTTCCCAAATGAAGATAATTCATTCCCTTTACGTGAGCAGGCTAGATGTTCTTTAAATCTGATATTAAAAGCTCTTCCCGTTTGACCAATATACCTGGCTCCACAAGAATCACAATCAATTAAATATATGCCACTTTGGTTAAGAATGTTGAGTTTATCTTTAGAATTTACTAAAATGCGTTGTAAGTTAAAAGAATTATAAAAAGTGACATTAAAAAGGTTTTTGTTGAATTTCCTTGAAATCTTTTCTGAAACACTACCCAAGTAGCTCAATTTCACCCATTGTTTCTCAACAGCTGGTGCATTAATCAACAAACTAGAGCTTACATTTAGCAAAGCTAGTTTTTTGTGTTTTTTAAATAAAAGACGATCTATTAAATCCGAATCATAACCATTATTCAACGCAATTTGTTTTATCGTATTTAACTCAAGATCATAACTAGCTTTAGTCATCGGAATCAACAAGAGACGATGAATAAAGCAATGAAAGGTTGCTAATTTATGCGAGATATGATGTCTGGAAGAATTGTTAATGATGTTATCGCTGTATGAATCTTTTCTAAATATACTGAAACAATGCCGATTATTAATAATCTCGATCGTTAAATCCAAAAAGTTTATTTTATTCAACCCCAACTCCATTGTAAATTGAATATGCGGGTTAACGTTATTTATAAGTTTTAAGAATTGATTAAGTTGTCTCTCTGTACCTCCCCAAAGTACTAAGATGTCATCTACGTATCTATACCAGTAAATGACATTTCTAAAGAGATCAAAATTACTGATTTTAGATTCTAAAAAATCCATGAAAAAATCAGCTAAAATAGGAGACAAAGGGCTACCCATTGCCAACCCATTCAACTGTTGGTAAATTTTATCATTGAATTTAAAGAAGTTTTGGTCAATACAACAATTGACAATAGATTTAATATCATTAACTAACAAGGGATTAAGATTTTTACTATCTATAAAGTCTAAAAAAGCTAACTTTAACTCAGGTATAGGGACACTCGTAAATAAACTTACTACATCAAAAGAAACAAGCTTAGAATTTAAAGGCACTGAGATATCTTTAATTTTATTTACTAACTCAATCGAATTTTTAATACTAAATTTAGGACTGAAATTTAATTTATATTTAAAAAGTAGGTTCGCATTTTTAGCTAGTTTATAGGAAGGTGCTGAATTGAATGAAACTACTGGCCTTAAGGGAGTATTAATTTTGTGAATTTTAGGCAAACCATAAAGTCTAGGACACTGGGGGTTCATAAGTTTGTACATTTTTTTCATTCGTTCTGTCGGGAAACACGCATTGGCCTCATCGATAACAGTTTTAACCTTCTCAGCACTTGATGCAGTGGGATCACGTTTTAAGATAACGAAAGAAGGGCCTGACAAAACATCATTCATCTTTGTTACATAATCACTTCTGTTCATAATAACAGTCGTGTTACCTTTATCAGCTTTAGAAATTACTAAATTATTAATTCTTGATTTCGATTGAATTGATTTAAGTGCACGCATTTCAACTAAGTTATTGTTTAAGTTAGAACAATTATCACTGTATGTATTTTTCTTATCAGTTGATAATGCTCGCGATGAGCGAAACCGGTCCTGATCTAATAAATTTTATGTGGAAAAAGTACTAAAAATGTTTTATTATTTTTATTATAATGCCATTCCACCAAGTATTGACAGTGAACACCTTAAAAGTGATATATATATATATATATATGTGAAACAGCATTTTTGTCATAATGTTTACTTAAAAATAGCACAAGTCATCCCTTTCCACAGGGACCTTGGAAGATTCCTTGAATCATTTCTGACGATGAACTATATATTGATTTGTTATGAAAAACATTACGACTAAAATGTATTTTTTTTCGGGCGTCCGTGGATTATTTTTTGCAGATTTAGAGCCGTGGCATGAAAATGTTTGAGAAGCACTGGTGTACACGACGCCATTTGATTTGGGTAACGACTTACGGAAACGATTCGATTTACCGTAATCACAATTCAAGGACATTCTGATGAATCAATTGCATCTCTATAAAGAGCCATTTTTTTTATTTCTAGTTCGCTGAACGGATCCATGTTTAGCTAGACAAGATTTAACTAAAGAAAAATGAACTTTTTTGTATAAATCGGATTTTGTAAAAACTGAGCGTACTTGGGCGATAGAATTTTTATTTTTGTATTGCTTTGTAAAAAATAATCAAAATTATTTTCCCTTCTATAATTATAAATTTTAAAAATCATTTATGACAGTTAGGGACTCCGACGAATACATTCAGCACTTTTTATGTATATTGGAGTATTTCTTAAACTTCCTTTTTTAACTACTAATGGAGTTTATCTCAACATAAGTGTTTCTACAAGAACTGCTTGTTAATCAGTTGCTCAACCTCTCTTTTCCAAAGAAAGTAGGAATAGAAGGAAAGGGCTAAGACAGGACTTGTGGTTAGCTAATCGCTCTCGATACGCCACGTTCATAGGATAGGATGGGTGGGAGGGGGGAATTCAAGACATCACATAAATCCATGCCTTTGAACAGAAATTCATAAATCGATTGAAAAGTAAATTTATAAAACTGCTCGTACTACTTTAACTAGTCAAATATTATTTGTTCCTGCGTTTTATCTTGATAAATGTATTTTGTTTGTTTAACACCAAATCGTCACTCAAGACACGTGCTAGGAACTAGTATATATTTGTTATCGTATAATATGTCTCGATATAAATGTAAATATGTATACATTTTTAAATTCATAAACATATACATAATTATTATACAATGTTTCAAAGACAATTGATATTCGAATATTTGTTTGCGGATAATATTTTTTTTGACTAAGTATTCATTTTTTATGATCATATAGAGGGAGAATTAGTTATTTTTTTTTGGTATCATTACAAGCTAGGGTTGCCAATAGGTCATCCAATCCCGTTCAATTTTCTGATCCCGAAATCCCGGGATTGACACGGCTGCGATCCCGGGATTGAGAAATTTTGAGCAAATCCCGAAAATTGACACGAAATTGGCAAATCGAGAATTTTAAATTCCTCGGTGAGTTAAAAAAAAAAACGAGGTTCTGTGACAATCTGAGGGAAAAGTATACCAAATCGAGGATTTCAAATTTCTCGGTGAGCAAATCCCAATCCCGGGTTCCCGGGTTGAAAATGAATCAATCTTGAAATCCCAGGATTGGAAAAAAGCTCCGGGATTGGATACCCTAGTTGCCAACACAGTCGTTTTGACTGGGAGAATCCGGGCTTGGCGATCGATTTCCAGGCTCAAATTGGCAATTCGGATTAATTTTCATATGGATTGCAAAAAATTTTATTCATATAAAAAAAAACCTCCGGGTCGGCATCGTTACAAAGTTGGCAACCCTACATAGAGTCGGTTTTTTTTCTATCGGTATTTGACCGATGTTGATAGAGAAATAGTGCAGTAGTCTATCATTTCGCTACTGCGGCTGACAACAAAATATACTTATCTGAACTTAATTTGTCTCGAAGTGTACGTGCAAGTTGTCAAAAAAATTGACGAAATATTTCGACGACGCTTTGTAAATAGTCAAATCTGCTGCATTACCTGCAGTATTTTTTGTCATTTTTTTTATGAAATAGAATTTCTAGACAAAAATCCGGTGAGCTTTTTTTTTGTCGTTCTTTATAATAGTGCGCAGAGCACTGGTCCGTAAAATTACTATCAAAGAACCAGGTACCGAATTATGTGCACCAATCGTGAGTTCAGCAGAATGACAAAGATATAAAATGCCAAATTTTTCAATAATCAAGAAGTAAAATCTCGATAACAAGTTTTACCTATTTTAACGTTTAATTTTGACAACTGCATTTATCAGCATGAATATTACATCGGACGTAATATGAAATATAGCTCTTAACTTTTATGATCTAGAAAATTAAATCGTAATTTTGCGTTTCTACGTGTTTATTACGCTTTGTGTTTTTTGTTAAATATCAGTCCTTGTTTTTTTACCAGTCAAAACATGTCTACATCAGTGGCTTAAATACTTATTTAACTAGCATCAATGGCGTACTAGACTCTTTTGTTGATTTTTTTCACTGAAAAGATTTTAATAAAAAATGTTAATAGTAACTCTCACCATAAAACGTTTAATTAATATTCGGGGACAGCACTTTATACTTCTCGCTTTACGTATTATTAAATCTCTTTCAGATTTTTTGTTTGACCCCTGAAAAATCTTATTTTGAATGAATACTAATTTTATATACATGGAATATGTTGCAATAACTCGGTAAATATAATATTTGAATAAATTATCAAAATCTATTTTAATAAATGGATGGAAACGTCTAAAAAAAGTATACGAAGATAAATTTATCAGAATCTTAGGTAAAAAATAATTAAGTGGATGAATATTTGATTTCAAGATTTTGTAAAGTTTTTTAATGACCACACCGTTTTTACCATTTATATAGAATATGTCTCAAAGGGTACATTATAAATTTCAATGCATTTCGAGTAATGTTAATAATAATACCTCTTTTCTTTAAAAGGCGTTAATATTAATTAATCTTTAATAATTTTCTGTTGATTGAAAATAAAAAATTGTCATGCCACTGAAGTTGTTGCAGTGTGCCGATCTAAATATGCAGTCATAAAAATATTTTTTTACAATCGTTCTCCAAAGCAGTATATAAATATATGGAAGTAAATTAATTGAACCGTTAAAACTTAATTAATAGAATGTATTTAGATGTTAAAAAAACTAATCTAACTAACTTCAGAGTTTCTCAATTTTTTTTTAATAATAAATGATTATTTATTTTTAATAATAACAGTAGAGAATGATGTCTTAAGAATCAAACAAATATTTTCACACTGAAAATTTTAACAAAATGTTAATGAATATCCATTTTTTTCAAAAGAAGCACAACTTTGAGTGCTTTAAGATTATTTTTTTTAAATAATTAGCCATTTAAAATTTTATTTTGTGTGTAAAATACCGTTCACAGTTAATCCTTTCTTTTCGCTATACATTAGTTCCAGAAAGTGGCGCGTAAAAAGACTCATTTTCATATAATTTGAGTGATTGATTCCAAATTCGCGTAAAAAGTAACAAAAATGTATGAAAACACGTAACGGTGCTGTCCAAAAAAATCACGTTAATTCAAAATCACACAAAAATAAATCGCGTAAAAAAGGATTGGGTGTATTTATAATATTTATTTGGACCAAAAAATCTTGTAGGGATCTGTAATAATTAATCTTCCGTATTTTATCAAAAGATTTCATTTATTGGCTACAGATACTGAAACTGATTTTTCATTAAATTCAAGGAAGTTTAATTAAATGTACATACATATATTTTTTGCGTGGTAATTTTAAAACTATTTAACTATGAAGTAAAAAAAAAAGAAATGTCAACGACATTTCAAACATCACATTTAAATTAAACGGTTTTTTTCTGATATTTTAGCGCATTTTTCCCACCTGTTTTCACAAATCAATACAATTGAATACGAATAACTGAAGTATGGAGTATGTAATATATATAATATGGAGTAGTTAGCAGAATTAATAAATTATGGTGTGCAATATGAGAGTAAGTGATTTTAACGTTTGCCTAGTCCCCTATGCGCAGCGCGGGAAAGGTCGTATGCGCATCATTTATTAGGAACCGATAGACTAAAGTCATTATTATATAACGTTTGCAATTTGAATTTCAAATCATTTTTTGTTCCTACTCATTTTTCTTTCTTCTTTGTTGGCTGCGTCTTTTTGTTTCATACAAATCGCCATTTCGGTCGGGCGGTTTTTTTTTCAACGTCTCTAATGCCTTTTTTGCTGCACGCTTGCGAAAATACCATTATTTTTCTCACTGCATTTTATTTCGGAGGTTTTTTTCGAGCGGACTTTTGTTTCGCTGAACGTAGGATACATAGTTTGTCAGTCTAAATTCTCGTCCGAGGCCTTTGTTGCGTGCTAGACAAATTATAATAGGCTGGCAGTGCAAATTGACATTACACTTTTTTTTGCTTTGCAGCGGGAGGTCAAAATACTCGTATGACGCGACCGACTAATGCGTTTTCTTCAGGCACGCTAAACCGCGTGGGTAAAATTAAAAAAAAACTTGTGGGTGATCGATAATTCAATCATATATTTAAGATATAAGAAACTTTGTCATTTAATACTTAAACTAGCTGTAACCCCGTTTCCCTCATCGGGGAGATTTTTTTTACATTTAAAAAAAACAAAAAATTACTGGAATGAAAAATTAAATGCAAACTTATTGAATAAATAAACCAAAAGATCTAAACTTAATTAATTCTCTAAATGGATTTTTAAGAATACACCTAGTTGTCTTTTTACACGTTTTTTGGACAGCACCGTTTACTATGACGGAAATTTTCGGAATCGATGCAAACTTTCAAATTAAGTTTTCTCAATATTACGATTTATAGATATACATTATTTAAGCTCTAAGGCAGGAAAAAATGCATTTTCTAACGACAGATATATCACAAGAATAAGGCTATTCATATTATGATTAAGTGTTGTATACTGCATGTTTGGTCCGGTTTCTCTACTCGTAGTTGTATATATACTAAACCTTACCGTTGATAAGAAAGTGGAAAATGGAAATTTAAATTATTATTTAAAGTTTAAACTATAGTTCATGATTAAAAAAATATCAGAATATTTTTATTTAACCAGAGAGTATACGCTATTTTAACGAAAATACTTCAGGTGTGACAAAATATTCTTTCAAATACAATCAGGAATAATAATAATCTATCTATTATATAAAAATGAATATTTGTTTGATCGTACTTTATGCGTTGCCACACCGCTCATCCGATTGCAATAATACTTTTACAGACTTTTTGCTTGCGCTTCCGGGAAGGTTATAGGTATAGTAAAATTAGCTTACAGTTAGTCTTATATATAAAAATCAATGTTTGTATGTCTGCCATACAAATCATTTTGACAACGTATGTACCATAGACAATCAGCAGCAAACGTCAAGCAAACACAATTAAAACACAAACACTTTCTTTCTTTGGGTGGCATTGCAACGCTTGCCGGGAACCGGCTAGTGTCTAATAAGGATATATTATTATCAAAAAATAATCTTATTATTATCAAAAACAGTCTTTTTCGATACATGAATTTAAATAATGTACGCACATTGATTATTAAATCGGTTAAATACATACAGATACAAAAATATAAGACAATAGAAGCAATAAAAGAATGTATGCAATTATCGTAATAAAATTCAAGGCACGTGCAATAAATAACTCAATATTTTATCATATTTTCATATGGCGCGGACCCTATATTATTTACTGGTACATACACTCATACTTCGATTTCCGCGGTAGATGATTTCCGAAAAAAATCGTGCAAAGTGAATTCGTGTAAATCAATCCACAGAATACATACAAAAATATTTGATAGGTTCCAAAAACTGAAATATTGCGTTAATCATGAGGCGTATAACTCGTACAAAATTGGAAGATATTTTACAAAACAATTACATTTTTACACTTCATAAAATAATGTACATTATACATATTATATACATTCTCTTTTGTGTAATCAATATATAATAAAGAAAAATGGTATTGTGGGTTATTTATCATAACTTTACAGTAGCAATTAATATGTTTTTTTTTATAATAATAGGTAACACACTATGTATATAACTTAAAACAAGAGACATTGTAATATAATCTATAATTGTATTTTGTGCATTATTTAATAATTATTGATAAAAAAAACGTTAAACGAGTCTCGCATAAATCAAGGGATTAGTGCAGGCGTGGGGAACCTGCGGCCGTTTGGTTACTCTAGTGCGGCCTTCTGGTCAATTCTGTAATACTGTAAATCTTTGTAAATTCGTGAGATTCGTTTTGAGATTTTGAATTTGAAAATTCCTGGAAGACCTAAAAAAAGGTCCGACGCTGGTAATTTTAGGAAATCCGCAAATTTCTGAGCTTTAGAAATTGGCATTGTTTCCATAAAGATTCCCTAGTCAATGTTTACTGCGGCCTTATGTCGAATCAGAAAAATTAATAAGGTCTTTAGAGAAGAAACGGTTCCCCACTCCTGTATTAGTGTATGTAATATTTTTTTGGACTTATTCATTTTATTTTTGTGTATTTATAATCATTTGATGTTGATTGTAATGAGAAGTTGCAACATCGATTTTTCTGTAACTGTGATCTCGATATTTCAACTGTTTTTCAATACCGAAATATTGGTAAAAAAATGCTTAATACCGTGATTTCGGAATAAAAAAATTAAGTGAAATCGGAATGTTATTATGATTGGTTTATCGAGTTTCAGCGCTGCCACATTTCATAGTTAACATATTCTTCATACAAACCAAATATAATAATATTATATCGACTGTGGAAAGGAAAAAGGACGTAACCCACACATATCAAATTTTACAGGAGGCGCTAAAAACGTGTTTTGATGATTATGTGACATATGCAAATTATGAATTATACACAACCTAGAAGTGCTCAGAGACTTCTAAACGGGTGTTTAACTGACATAACCTAATATTAATTAAAGAAATTGTCTCGGAAAAACCTTTATTTCAGTGTTTTTTCTTGGTTTTAATTTTTTACAAGGTCATCCTTTTCAAACTTAAAAGCTAAATTTAGATACTTATTCGGCATTTTCAACTTCCATCCTTTTGATAGAATGTGTGTCAAGTACATTGTGATTATCAAAAAAAAACTGTTGTGGAAAATTGATCGATAGATATTGAGTCGATATGTATGTACATAGAAAATGCCATGGCACAGGAATTAAACGGCTACAATAAAAGTTCGAAAGTTGATTTGATTGATTGTAACTTATATCGATAGTTATTTCAGGATTTCTTTTAATTTATGAGATATTGCAGGTCTCTGCATTTTTTGTGATACATATCTTTGCATAGACTTATGGCGAATACTAATTTTTGTTTTAAAATTCTATTGAGTATTCAAAAGGCACGTATTGCACGCGCATACAATAATTGCAACGCTAAAAAATACTGTAAACGTTGATTTTTAAGCGTATTAATGACGCAACCCTTAAATCACCGGCAGAAACTTCGACACGTCATATTGGTATCAAATCAATATACTGAATTGAACACCTTAACAAATTTACATATGTGTATCAAATCAGTGAATACAACAATTTTAAAATTTCCTAGTAATTGAGCACAAAACCTTTTGCTCGCTACTTCAAGCTTTTGCCACTACGATACAGTATGTAGTCGACGTGGGGTTTCTGTTTTAAAAACATATTTTACACAACATATACTTTGGAGATAATATTAATATGCAATATATTATTAGTTTTCGTTTCTCTAACCTACTTACTCTTGACATTATATCTAAGACATAATTATGGCTATTGTTTTGATCAGTTATAGCAGGGATGGCGAACCTATGGCTCGCGTGCCCGAGGTGGCACGTTTGAGAATTTGGATGGCACGCGAACGATTTCCAAGTTCAAATTTTTTTTTTTATGTTTAAAAAATTAAAATTTTGATTAAACAATCCATGAATTATTATTTTATTACGTTTTATTAATTTTCAAATGTTTCCCAAGATAAACGACAATCGTTTAAAAAATCATTTTTTATTTTTTTCTACTTTGCTAAAAAAAACATACTGCTTGGGCACGCCACAAAATCGAGAAATAATATATGAGGATTTTTGGCACGTGGTCCCAAAAAGGTTCGCCATCTCTGAGTTATAGGATCAAATGAGCTGTTTTTTTTAATTCATGGCACGTGCCATTTCTACATTAGCTAGCCATAATGTCATATTAATCATTTACATCAATAACGCAACGCAAAATGATCGCATTGATCGCTTTAGACTTATCTTAAATTTGGCACACTGGTGGCCTATACCAGGGTCTCCCAAACTATGTTACGCGAAACACTGGTATTCTACGGAACCTGAATAGGTGTTCCGCGAACACCTACATAACATGAAAACACCCTTTTGCAATATTTTCCAATAACTAGTAAGGATGATTCCATGGTTCAGAATCCATTTTCTGTGACCGCTAAAGCGCTGATTGAAAAATCTAATTGATTTAATCAGTGACTCTAATTTGAAACAAAAAAAACAAAGAGTATTCATAAAATAATTTCTAGTTGAGTTTGTCAGAAGAGTCCTCCGAAGTGTTTATATAAGATATTTGTTTGTATTTTAACTTTTTTTTTTATTCGATAAACTTGTTTTTTTTTTCTTTTCTGCATCTCGCATCTCTGCACTTAGCTTAAAAAAGCTAAGTGTTCCGTTAAAATTTCCAGTGTTCCATTGCAAAAAAAGATTTGGAAACGCTGGCCTATACTATTATCGACTCTCCAGTGATATAAACAAAACATAAACATAATTTCTCATTGATTTTATATTTTTCACCGCTATAAATGTTTTTTATGATTAAAACATATAAGAAATATATTTTTTTGGTTATGTTGGCAATTTTTTTTACGCTTTCAATAAATACGTGCGCTACGTAGTTACCCTCGCTGTCATAAACGCTATAAACAAACTTAAGAAGATTTTTTTAGATTAAAAATATCAATGCAATAAAGAAGGCACGCTCTGCACTTGAAATCAAAAGAATAGTAGAATAAGTCCAATTTCGCGGCATCATTTAAAATAATGTATCTAAACTTCAATACAATATATTTTTCAACCATGCTTACAATGTGAAGCATATGAACATATTAAGGTTTTTTATCCCATTTTTTTTTCTACGAAAACTGCTTGTTACTCATTTTTTCATCTCCATTTTTTTCGAATTAGCTGAGTAAATGAGTACTTAAGTATTTTAGAATAAGGATTGAACGATAAAGCTGTAATAGAACTATAAATTACAAAAAATAAAAACCCATTACCAGTGATTTAAGAAAAATTGCTTCAATTGGTATAAAACTTTTCACGTACGACTTGAGCGGAAGCAAAATATTGAGAATCATAGAATAAAACCATAAATTGGTTAATACTATCAAAGCATGCACATTTTTGCAAGAAGAAGAATTAAAAATTATATGTGGGGTGCAATTTCGAAGAACCATGCCCGTACAAGGTTAAATACACTTTTCAAGAAATAATAAATTATTAAATATTTTCAAGATTCCCTATTTTGCGAGTAGTCGAGACGGAGTCATATTCTGTCTCCTGATCTTGTGTCATTTGGTGATAGATGTGGGTTGCAAATGGACGCATGGGTGACAATTTAAATTTTTGTGTAAGCAGCGTTTTTACGTGTTTTTTAACTAGATGATTGCGTGCAAAATGTAAGTAGATATACGATTACTCATTTCATAAGATATGTTATTCTATTCCTTGTATAACCTCGTATGTAAAACATGGCTTCTACCACCGGAAACATAGATGTTTAATAAATATTTACTCTAATAACAATACATCTTAGTTTGAAATTGCGGTTGTCAATAACTGTTTTTTAGGCACAGAAGTCGCCGAAGATTAGCCGAATATTACTAATTTTAATAACCTATGATACATATAATAGAGAATATACCAATATATATATATACGGCGGTCAAGATGGCGACCGCGTAGCCAGCCCAACTCACCCACCTGATACCTCGAAACAATAATTGACGGTGTCTTTAATTATTTACTCATTTTGTTTTCCTTTCATACACATTATATTGTGATTTGAATAACTTCACTTTTCATGATAACTTAGCACATATTATGGTATATATCATATACACAGTAGACCGCTACGACCGATCTCAGTATGTTAAGTTAGGGGAAATAAATCAAATATTCCTTAAATTCGTGTAACGTCATATATTTAGTTATGTTCGAATCCTTATGATAATTTATTTTGTCTCTGAAAAAATTTAAAATATATAAAATTGAAGTCAGATTCCCCTAACCTAAAATATTTTTATGTCCAGTTTTGATATTTTTTTACACATGACGTATTATTATCATATTTTAATTAAATTTAATTAAAATCAGATATCGTGTATGTGAAAAATAATATGTATATAGTTTATGCAATATTTAATGATTTTATTATATGAAACATTTGCATGTATTGTTTGATTGCGTATGTAGTTCTACTGATAACAGCATGTTATATTTGTACAATGCACCATATATACCTACGGTAACCATGATCTCTTTTCAGAAAAGACAGTAGGGAATGCTTAGTAATTTAAAAAAGGGTTATTAAAAGGCGTGTTATTTTTTTAAAGAATGTTCACTACCAATGTGAAGCACATGGATTCTAAATGAAGTTTATCTCAACATAATTTTTCTATGAGAACTATGTGTTAATTAGATCAGTGCTTCCCAACCTTTTTCGTTCCACGGCCCCCTTAATCTAAAAAAATAATCCGCGGCCCTCCTCAATTGTCTCCGTAACTCGTTTTTTTTTTAGCTCACCGACGAATTCGAAATCCTCGATTTGCTATACTTTTTCCCCAGAATCCAATTTCTATCCAATCCAATTCGGCGGCCCCCAATATGGGAAACACCGATTTGATGGACTTAAATATATAGATTTTTGTACTTTCTACTGAATTTCGCGGCCCCTCAGGACTCAGTTCTCGCTACGCTCTGTTGTAGAATAGTAAGGGCGAGAGGCAATTTTTAAACATCACATACATCCATGCCTTCGAACAGAAATCCATAAACCAATCGTCAAATATATCGAAAAATCTATTTTATTTAATTATAATTTTAACAATCAGAATCAACAAAACTTGTAATTACTGTGATAAGATGATACGTGGCATAAAAACACACACTTACTCTTTCTGTTTAAATGAATATTGACAGGTGATACTGTCAAATGGTGTGTAATATTACCAGAAGCTCTTTAAAATTTTAAACCAATAACAAGCGTATCATTTCAAATACTTATCGCGTTCTCTGTCAAAAGGCATTGTATTAAATAACCCAACTTTTTTGTATAGACACTATCGTACTTTGATTCTCAACATTTATTTGTTACCTAGGTAAGTAAGCCATAATCTTGTTTCTGTTACAGCATTATTTTTTGATAAATAATATGTATAACTTCTATATAAATAATATAATGATAGAGTCAACGGCACCGGCGCCGCGTCGCTTACGAGTGAAAGCGCTGAATACTGCGGGCTAATTATAAATGTAGTACATATTTCACATGACAAAATGAATGAAAATTTTAAGAATAAATACATCGTGTCATCTTTTTGTGTTTACTTTCCTGTTTGTCAGCCGTGAGAAAAACGATATTGAAACTATGTTCGATTACATTATAAGCTGTGGAATTTTTGAAACCTTGTCGTGTAAAAAAAATATAAATAGAAGGTATGGTCCCCCGTTGCCATATGCCACATGCGATTCAACGGCATTGAGGAAGGCGTCTTCCTGAATTTGTATTTAAAGTAGAAAAAAGATAGTTTTGACCTTGAGCGATAACAGGGAGTGATAAAACCAAGGTGAGATTATGGAAAAATCGTTAAATATAAATACCTCGTTAGACACTGGTCTACAATCAACGCTGTAGTCCTCGTACAGTGTGACGCCGTACGTGACCGACGGAATGCTGACTATTAAAATTAGCAAGTGGGGTCTCTAAGGATTCTGAAGTCTCGGGGTCTTCAAAGTCCCGGGACTCGAGGCGTAGTAAAGTCGAAGTCCCGGAACTTCCCGGGACTCAAGACTTTTATTTCCCCTTAAATAAAATTATAAATTTATTAAAATTTAATATTTGTATGTATGTATTAAATACACTCGGCGCCCTTTGAATGTACGCACTAGAAAACATCGCGTTTTTTTAATACAATGTTTAATAATTATTATTTTTCTTATGTAATGGATATATGAAATGCTTATGGTTGATTTTTACTAAGAAGGGATGATAAAGGCACATGTATTGAAAAAATAACAATGAATTCGGCCGCAGTCAGAAGTAAATTTATGACCATAACTTTAGAAAACAGCTTTTAGACCTTTTTGTCCTATTGAGACATTGGTACCTTTTTATAATAGTGAAAAAAAAATTGTAAATAAAACAACATCGGGTATGAACATTTAATTTTAATATTTTGAGGGTCCTTTTGAGGGTTTCTTTACCACAAGAATTGTTTTTTTTTAAATTAAAATGTACAATTTACTAGCACATTTTAAAATACAGTCTCGATTCTCGGTATATTTTACAACAAGACAGCAAAAACCCTGCAAGTCCCGTGACGTCTCGACACAGAATCCCTAGTGGTCTCGATATCCCACCTGACGTGGCGCAGGAACGCTGCATGTGGCGTCTAGATGCCAAACACCGCGTCTCTAGTTATTTTGTTAGCATTGTAACGTCTTGACGTCGCAATGTCTTGCCGGAAATGGAAAAATTTAACAAATAAAATGATGACTTATGAGTTCAATCAGTTAAACAAACAAAGATTTATTTGATTCAAAATAAATAAAGTAAATAATTAAAAAATACATATATTTTCAAATGATAGTTTTATTAGTTCGTCTTCAAGTAAGGCTCAAATACTCTTCAAACTTCATATTGCAACAAAAAAAAATCGACTTATTTAAAACAACCAAAAATCTGTTACAGTCTTAAGTATTGATGCGACACATTTAAGAATGACCATAAAACACCGCGACGGCAGCTGCAGGTAAGAGATGGCGTAAATTGTAGACCAGGCCTTAGTATATTGTCAGCATTAAATAAATTGCCACGCTCAATAGGAAATTGGTAATTGTTTTCAATTTTTGTTTTAAAATTAATACTACTTATTAACACGATTCATTGATTACTTTAGTTTATTTCATTATGTGTTGTATGTATGCGTATGGGAAGGTGTATATAATATAATTCGGATATCAATGCATATGGTGTGCACGTGAACAGCCTTCTTTCTAAATTGCTCACCTCTGAAACGCTCAAGCTCTTTCATCGGCAACGATGGAAAATTGCAAATAACCAAAACATCAGCGTTAAAGAAGACTCGAAGAAGTTTGACGCTAACAGGACACAAAGCTCCATTAATTTTATATAAAAATAAAAAAATCTTAACAAATATTGCTTTTAAGTCACTATTCCTTTCTTCTTTTCGGAGAGAGCAAGGAGAGAAGGATGGTGCTAAGATAAGACTAGTAACTACCTGATAACTCTCGCTTCACTCTTTTTTTTAGAATCGGGGGAGTGGAAAGTAATTTTAGACACCAATATAAATCTATGCATTCATATATGAATCCATCAATAAATTGAAAAATCAATATTTTATTGTGTTTAAAAATTTATTGAAAAAATGAGGTCACTCCCTAAGCGCCTTCACTGCCTCCTTTTTCATTTTATACAGTAAACTGTTAGTGGAATATAATTATAATTAATGCTTTGACAAACGAAGATATTTTTAAAATCCTTTTTAGCTATATTTAAACAATTACAAGAATATTTATAAATAAGTCGCTCAACATTTTTTATTATTATAAATGTCGCTGTAGACCGTTTCACTCAAGCTTCATAATATAGTATTCAATGATTTTAGCATTATTTTATATTGATAACCATTGTAAGCATTTTTCGTTTTCCGTAATTGTTGGTAAGTTTTAAAATTCAAAAATTGTCTTTCAAAAGTGTTTGTAGAGCCTAAAAATACTTCATACAGTTAAGCGATTGCTTCCGTGTTATTCTTCGTATGTCACACTGTACATGCATATAATAAGAATTATCGCACTGTTTTTGCGTTTCTCTGCTATTCAATTAGTAAAAGTGCATCGTGATCCAGATTGTATGCAGCCAAAAAATCGAAATGTCAGGGCTGCCAACCCGCGCATAAGCTTGAATTTAATTATGCAGGAAACGCAGCTTACTTATTCAGTAGGCAGCCAACACTAAACCTGTCACACGAATAACGTTCGCTGGCCTGTGGGAACCGAGCAAATAACGCCATTACCGAGAAACCAAACTATTTAGGCATTCGTACCCATTTCCATATAGACGTTGAAATTTTTAAATAATGCAGAATATAAATTTTGAAAAAATAGACTTTGACAGTTAGTGTTACGTATTCAAACATTTTCTTCTGTACCACGAACACAAAATATTTTAAAGTTAATTATATTATAATAAGTAATCATTATGTGATGTCTTGAATTCTCCCCTCCCACCCATCCTATCCTGTGAAGAGAATTAGCGATTAGCTAACCACTAGTCTTGTCCTAGCCCTATACTTATATTCCTACTCTCTTTGGAATAAGAGAGGTTGAGCAACTGAGTAACAAGCAGTTCTCTTAGAAACACTTCTGTTGAGATAAACTCCATTAAGAGTCCATATGCTCCACATTGGGAGCTGACATGGTAAAAAAAAAGTAATCATTTAAAATATTATAATTTACTTTGACAAAATTTTCAAAAAACATACATTTTATCGCTCTTGACTAATCGCAACCTACAAGGTTCTATCTGAAAAAAAATGACGAAACAAAAATAGCAATGTATACCAATAATGGTACTTGGAAGACTGACGCATTGTTACTTCTGTTTCGTCAAAATTTTTCACAGAACCTAGTAGTACTCGGGTCGCGTAATGTTAACGGTACATCATTTCTTAACACTTGAGTACCGAAACGTCAAAACATAGGATCGAGGTGTGACGGGGAATAGTGACCCCAGAAAAATTTTAATTGAATTTGTCGAGGTATCATTTAAGAAAACACTAAATATCAGCTAGCTATTATGAATAAAGCGAATATTTCAACCACCGCAAGAATAATTTTGCAATGTGAGTGCACCCCGCTAGGAACTCAAATGTTAATAAATAAATGAACGTTACAAAAAAATAAATTGTCTTAGAATTAACTTCAAATGGCCAGGTGGTTTTAAAATTTTCATTCACTTAGTGAAACAGGTCCATATAATATCATTCAAAAGAAGTACTACACATATTTTTGTTTATTTTTCCCAACATAATAAAATGTTACTAATGTTTATATTGTTAAGATTACCATTCGTTTTATAATAATAAAAATTGAATGTGATAACGGTGCAATTCATCCCAAATATTTTTTTATATTTATTTAATAACATGTTCATAGTTTGAGAAACTTGGTTAACAAATAACCTTGCAAATGGAGGAAAGGACATTTTGACTCATGATGAGCGTCGTGAGGTACTTGCGGTCCATTTTTATCGCTTTGCTACTGGAATTAAATAAATTATGCACATATTATTTATCTTTAGGCGCCGGCTACGATCAATATCGTTTTAACAAATTTGTGGCAGCCCTGCTATTTTACAATGATAGAAAAATATTTAATTTTGATATTTGAAACAATGGGCTAAATTCGTTTAATTAAATATTCCGGTTTCACACATCTCGAAAATTATCAACTAATATGTGATAATAATGTGGAATTAGTACAAAAAAAGTGTCAGTAAGTGGTGTTATCCATATTAATTTATTGGTGTTCAAGACGTTTTGCTTCTTGACGCCCAAAGTCAATCGTTGAATTAAAAAATAGCATAATGAGATGCGTACACTAGTAAATACTTGATTTTTTTCAACTCCAATTCTTTACAGAAAAAAAGTATTTAATTTTCCGTCACGTTGTCAGTGATGACGCAACGGACCCGCAGATTGTTATGCGTAGTTAATTCTTGCAAATGCAATAATAATGGAGAACTAAGCCCATAAATTCATTGTGTGTGCTCGCTAGCTTCCCCGTTTACGTGCAATTATTGTAAATAAAATAATATTATAACTATTGTTAAAAGTATGTACATACAAGTTATAGTATCTTTATTTTATAACTCAACGTAAAAATGACACCCATATTTTATAACGGCCTGCGCCTCTCAAAACGTGAATCTGCGAACAAAGTGTTATAATTATTATTGGTGTTGTGTTAAAGTATTGGAATGTGTGAATGTAGATATTACAGTAGCGCACTCAAATAATAAAAAAAATATTTAATTTATTAAAGGACATTATTTCAAAAAATTATACCGTTTATATATACCGATTGATTTCTTACATAATCGTAGTATAATAAAAATGATATTTGAAGGATTTTGGTCAAAATTTTCCATGATAAGAAAGTTTGTATTTGATTATTTATTAGCAAAGTTTTGTATTTGATACATATATCATTATTTGCATCAATTTGTTCAGATATTTTTTTACACCGTATTATGTAGCTTGAAAATAATACAAATCGATTAGTATTTTTGTAATTTGATTAACTAACTAATATTTAAAATGACTCAAACTATGCATATTTCTCATAACGTTTTATAGTGTACATGTTGCAGATTTTCAATAAAAAAATGATTTTCGTATAAATTCAAATCAAATGTTTTTTAAAATCTTTACGTCTCTTCTACTAGTAATGCTTTCTTATTTATTTAAAAAAAAACAATTAGGATAGGAAGGCATTGAGTGACTGACTTATTATATTGCTTTTATGCAAACATTTTTCAGCTTTGTAAAGTCAATTACTCTAAACGTTTAAATTATTCTTATTAACAATTTTGAATATTAACGTTGTACCTAGTACAAAAAAATGAACTCATTTATTTGTAACCTTTAAAAACATAACATATAATTTTATGTTTATCTTCTATTGAACTTTTTTATTCAAATTTTGTGTGGTACACCCTGTGTCAGTGATAATGTAATGACAAACGTCATCCAGTGATAAGCGGTGACTAAGCGCTTATTGAACAAAAACGTCGCTCTGTGCTTTCAAGGCAGTATATGCAATAATCACTTACCTAATGTTTCACAAGTAGTTAAGGTGCGACTCATCGATTATTTCGTTTCGGCCACGGAAAATTCTACGTTGCATTTCCTGCCGAGCGTGAAAAACTGCATCGGCCGTACGCGCGTGCGCCCGGAAAACCGAGAAAGCCGTCTGGAAGAGGTCCGGGGGAGGGGGTGCGATTGCACCGGCGGGGAGCGGGAGGGGGAAATTCGCGAGCAGGGTGGGGGCCGCCGAGGGGAGAGGGGGTCTAGCGAGCCGACGGCCAGACAGTAGGACGGCACCGTCGCAACTCGTCGGTCCGTCGCGTAGCCGTCGTGTCTTCCGCACTAGCTGCCAGCCAAATACATTCTTATGTGTATTGAGGTAAATACAAAAAAAAAATCGTGCGCATAATGTGCATTCGGCGGTTACGTAACAACATTTAAAGTGCGTCGGAACTTACGTCATTTAAAAAATCATTTTGCCAAATTTAGAAAAAAAACTTTTTTGTTGTGCGAATTTTACCGAAAAGTTTTTTTTAGTTTTAAATTATTTGTGTTTTTTTTATGATTTCCAAAAAATATTTTCGTTTACTAGAGTGACAGTTTATTTATAGTTAATTTACAGATGTATAGAGATATCTTGTAGGTCTTCAGTGGTATTTTTGTGTGAGGGCGTCTCGTTTGAGTTTTCTTTATACGTCTCGTAAACGTACTGATGCAGTTTTCACAAAGGCGCCGTTTGCATCTGCCGTCGGTTGCGTCGGCTTGCCGCGGAAGTTGCATTGCATTCTTTTAGTTTTCTTTTTTAATCCGTATTATTTCACTGTTTATTAACAGAGTTAATTATAAAACAATGAATTGGACAAAAAACAAAAAGTGACCAAACATTATTAATTCAAATATAAAAATAAATCATAGTTTAAAAACATTTAAATGATTGAAGTAATACTACAAAATGTCATTTCTGAAAATCACTAGACAGCAATATAATAATATATCACAAAGTAGCTACAACTTTTCACTTTTTATTTAATATTTTTAAGAAAGTTTTATTTGCTTCGTGGTGGTTGAAATGTTGCACTCAAACTTTTTAATATTGTTTTATTGATAATCAAACCACTCTGAAGGATCGTTTTATTTTATTTAAACGTATGCATTTCTATTTTACGACAAATAGAAAACATAAATAAAATATTATTCGCTGTTTAATTTTTAATATATTTATAAAAATATTTTAAAAAACAGTGCTTCAAATTGATTAAATCATTCAAAATAATGAATTAATCACTCGGATACTAAACCGGAAATTGATAGATCTTTTGCTACATTACATTTGAACGGATTGCTAAAATTTTATTAACTATAAAAAATCTTTAATTTGTAAAATTTACCTTATTTAATTCAACAATAAACAAAATAATTGCTTAAAAGTTATCAAACCTTTTATAACATAGTATTGCTTTCTTTATTTGTAAAGTTAACTCGCTACCTATTTTCGATGGATTCGTCAGCAACATTGTGGAAATAATGTCTTTAATAAAAGTGCATTGAATCTGATATTAGTTATTATTTTTTCAGGAAATGACACGATAATAATAATCTGATAAAAAAGCAGTGGTTGTAAATTATATACGTCTCAAATAAATCTTGACCAGAATTGTTATCATTGAAAGAGAAAATACAAAAGTTACTTTGCAAGTTCTGTGGTGTTAAATGCAGTTGTCCGTCTGTTACAGTTGCAGTTGGTAATATATGTTTTTTTTATTTATAATATTCTCACTTTTTTCATTCATGGGTGAAAAAATTACTAACGTATTTTATGTTCGCTATCGATATATAAGTTCTATCAGATAGTATGTGCATTTTTCAGGAGTCTTTATAGAATCGTTTGCATAAAAAACATATGTTCTATTGATATAACTTATTTTGACTATGGATAATAACATTTTTTTCATATATACTGTGTTTTAGGAATTGAAGAGTAAAAAACCGTAAAATGGCACGAATAAAATAATTATTTTGTTTGTGATTACAGTTTATAACCATGACTTATTTATCCCGTTACAAATACAGTATGATAAGAATATGCAATTAGTTGTATTAACCCACCTCTTTGCTAGGTTATAACAATTGATAAGACCGTTGATTTTTTATAAAAGATATTGTATACATGTTTTTGATTTCAATGAATATTTTTTACATTCCTTAGTTTAATATTTAAATAAAATTACTGCAATGCATTTTGACATTTAATTTTCGGTTTCCATACATGTAGGTATATATTTTTATTAATATAGAAATTGATTTTATTTTCAAATAACAGGTATACAGTAATATATTCCAAATTCAAATGTTATATCAATAACCAATATGAAAGTTGAATCATGGCGCCATACCAATTTAAATTTAAATAATCGAATGGAATAAAAGACGTTACATTTCCACCACTTTGATTTAAATACTACGTCAAAGGTGGGCTTCTGTCGGACGATTTGAATTTCGAATTAAGAACATTTTCGGCTGGTAAATATTTGAATAATGCAATTATTATTTGGGGCGGTCGGTAACACAGATCGCGCGCCGGCTTCGTGACAGATTTGAATGCCCGTGTAGTAACATAGTTGATTCGTACATACGTGTGTTTAGGGTTGTCAATGTTGTCATGCATATGATAATTACGCGAACAATTACGCATGTATTTTCGCATGTGGACATTTATTTTATTCACTTCCTTGTCACCAAATTTTAATAAACATTTTTTTTTCAATTTTTTGTGACAGTTTTCCACTATTATTTAAATATTAACAATCTTAATCACAACATAGAGATAATAAATTCAAGCGATTATTAGCAATTCATGTGAATAGCTAATCATTTTATTTTCCGTCATAAATATTGAATCTTTAAACAATATTTTTCCTTTTGTAATTGAGATAAAAAAAGTTTTTTACATACTTTTTTATATCAAGCATTGTGGTAATTTTAATTTAAATACAATAATCACTTATGACAACCAACTTAAATGACTAGAACAGCTATTGTCTAATATGTCAGTGGGGAATCTGTGACATTTTATGTCCTCAAGGGTATTTAATGTATCTAACGTTTTCAAACATTTACAAAGTATTAAGTAGTATACATTAACTTTAAGTTTATTTAATTCAAGTGCCTTAAATGCACACGTGAGAAGATTCCCTACCCATTAATTACTAAAGAAACATATATACGACAAGTTTTTTTTAAATAATATAATATGTTGTATGTTCATTTATAAGCTTTATATACAACTTTATTTGCCACCAGGAGTAGTGCAAACACATTTTGTACCTACAAACAGTATATAGATGTATTTCTTGGGCTCTTAATAGTACATTGATATTTTTTTTAATATATGTACTTTGATTTTTTGAGTTATGTTTATCCTTGTTATTACGATATAACGACACTTATTGTAAAAGCACAACGCATACAACATGATTGAATAAGTAAATTTCTTATATCTGGATAAGTTTTACTAGGCGAATAAAATACTAAAAATAGTTATTTGTTAAGTTAAACTAGCTGTGACTATCTTTAATTGAGTATATTATTTAAATCTTTTTTTCTTTGTAAGTTTAAGTTTTATGTTATTATTCAAGCTTATTAATAATCCGTAGTTTTGAATAAGGGATAAAATCCGCTGTTTGAGACTAAAACAATGCGTAGATTAAATATCAATTGAGACGTATATTGTAAAAATTATATTATATCATTTGTTTAGTTATATAACTAAACGTAGGTTGACAACGCGTTTAAAATCTGTGCTAAATCTCATTTTCTGAGTAATGCATTATTATTTAGAATGATTTCAATTCGAAATGAGAGTCTATAATTTTATTTTTTTAATTCATCTATAAAAATGTCACTTTTCCCACCGTTGGTCTAAAATGACGTTTTTCGACAACCTTTAACAGTGTTTCGTTATTTTTGCTGTTTTGTTTCAGTGATAACTACATTTTGATCTAGCTAGATATTTAAATAGTTTGAATAAATAAATTGGCAACCCTACATGTTGTGTATTACGTGTCCTTGTGCTCGTTTAGTGCGGATGCGATAGATATAAAATGACTTGGTGTTAGTTGCGTTTTAATTCAAATGTGGCGAATAAAGATAAGCGAATAGTTTCAATTGATATCCTCGCCATTTTAAAAATCAGAATGCCATTTTAGAACCCGACGGCAATGGCCGAAAATGAGCGGGAAACTGTCACTTTTTTAGAACACTATTCTTTGCTCTCTTATCACGTCGACAATCAAAAGCAAATGATATTTAAGTATCCGTTAAATATATAACAACGGGAAAAATCTTTATTTGCGAACTTTAAGTTAGTATTTGAAGGTTGAAAATGTTTTTTTTCATAGTTATATTTGAAACTGATCACAGCTGTTGCAATTTTGCCAAAAAATACATTTTCAATCACAAAAAAATATTTTTTAATGCATCGAAACCACTAAATTGCATATTTCTGCAATTGCAATTTCTGAATGTAATACTAAAACATTGGGTTGAATAAATATTCAAAAAAGTATTACTAAAGATAAAAAAGATTTTTACTCGTAAGAATTGTTTTTAAAAAATTGCAATAACAATCAAATGCACAAATGCGGTACATATTTTGAAACTGAAAGATCAGATCGAGATCGACACATTAAATTAAAATGAGGTTTTAAACAAGTTTTTTTATTATCAATACAAATTATTGTCGACCACTGGGATGAGATAATAATATATTGCACATTTGCACACCATGGTTCGATAATTATCGAACCAATAGTATATAATATAATTATTTTTTACATTATTAAGATAAAGATTCCTTCAGTTTATATTGTATTGTAATTACATTCTATTATATTACGTCCACTTAACTGATATATCGTTTTACAATTAATTGATTTATACTATGAATTATTAAGAAAACAGTAAAAAAGCTTTTTTCTATTGCATTAAGTTATATTACGAAATGTTTTACAGTTAATAGTATCAATAAAATATGATTCAATCTTCTTGTTTAAAATTCATTTAACCGCAAAAAACAGCATATTTTAACATATTTCTGATGGATTCGGCGGTGTCTTTTTAAGAGTCATTTTGAATATAAAATTCAAGTTAATTATTTATGATTCCACTGGTTGTGTCTTACTTATTAATACAACCAATCGAATATAAAAATATCATTTTTATTAGTAATATATGTTTCCCTTTGCTGGAACTGACAATTTTCAAAATCAATGGTCGAACGCCTGAATATTAAAAAAAATACATTGATTATTTAAAAATGTATACAGCACAATGTGAAAGAATATCTTTTCATCTTTCATCCGTTTTTGCCCTGTTTATTATACCTTCATCGTTAATTTAGTTGTTTTAATGGATGATATTTTTAGCACATAATATCGTTTCGAAAGTCAATAAAAAACAAAATATATCAAAACAATGTTGGCATTTGTATTTGGAATTCTTGGCAATATTTTATTATCATTTATATTTGATAATGCATTATGTAAAGCAGTGGTCGGCAAACTCATTAGTCAACTGAGCCAAATATCAACTATACTTACAACAATTTAAATTTATTTTGAGAGCCAAAATTTTTGAACATAAACTATATAAGTATGTAAATTGTTATTAACTTGATTATAGTACTCATAAGCTGAATTTTGCTTAAAAAGGTTTTCAATCTGATTGAGGTACGTTTACTGAGATCGCCCCTTCCAACTAAAAAAAATTAAAACTTCTGCGCGTGGCAAACAAAGTTTCAATCGCACTGTATGTGGTATTTTGTGAAAGAGACACACTCAATGAACCAAAAAACCGCAGTTTGCCGACCACTTATGTAAGGCATTGTAACAGTAGTAAAAATATTCTAAAAAATATTTTCATTCAAGGAACAGTAACGCTTATCATCCTTTAATTATTCGAATCAAACGTGATTACTATCCAAACGAAATTGTCCTGCCGTAGGGATATCAATGTACACTATTTGTTTTAGTAAAAAAAATACTATATCGCCACATCAAAGATTAACTAGAAATGTATTTTATAATTTTACCCTAATAATATATTTTTTTATCAGACGGCGCTTCCACGAATTAGTTTGTCTTTTTATTTATTTGTGTTTCCCTTTGCTGGAACTGACAATTTTTTTTATTTTCTACTCGATTGCTTGATCAATGGTAGAACGCCTGAATATTAAAAAATGTACCTACATTGATTATTAAATAATGTATGCAGCACAATGTGAAAGAATGAATATCTTTTCATCTTTCATCCGTTTTTGCCCTGTTTATTATAACTTCATTGTTAATTTGGTTATATCTTTTTATTTATTTGTAATATGCACGTTTTTAAGATTATTTATTTTTTTAAGTTTATGCTTTACAACTGGACAAAAAGTTTTTTTTCCACGGAAGTGTTTTACTGCTTATGAGAAATGAATTCGTAATATTAATCAATTTTGCAATATTTCAATTCAGTGACATAACATGGAGATGTACCAAGCCACCATTTTTTTAAACTGTTTTGTACAAAGGAAGTCAATTGTGTGATAAAATGCACCGGCACTAATTGGTATTGAATGGAGACCTATTGCTCGACGCTGAACAGGTGAGTTTGATTTACTTACTTTTCATTTTGTACGATGATTTCGTAGATTTTTCTTCACAGGATGCGCAGAGGTTTTGCAGAAATAAATCACCTGTACAGCGCACTTCAATTACATAAGAACCGCCAACAATACCCAGAAGCAATTGAAACATTATTATAGCAGAGCTTTTCTTCAACGTAACGCGGTGGAACGGCGATCCGGCACTTTTTTCTTGACATTTTTAATGTTTTAAATCAATATTCGTAAAAAACATATTATTTTTCTGTGAAACCAATGGCTGTTTATCCCTATCTTAAATCCATTTTGAATGTAATGTACCAGGTATCGTAACACTCATAAATATAATGTCACCATACAAAACAATATCAGGTCCATACAGTTACTCTGTGACTAGAACTAGGTGTCGAATGTTTGATTTAGTTCGCTTTTTGAATTACTCGAATTCCATCCGTTACAGTTTTGTCAGTTTTTTTTCATTAAACTCGTCAGAGCACCTTTAACACTTTTCTATCTTTTAAAATAAGTTGATTGGTGGTCAATCAGAGTAAGAAAAGGCATCTTTGAAGGATCTCAAAGATTCGAGTCCCAGTACGAACAGCATTTTATTCAATCGATTTATCTATTTATGTTTAAGGGCATGGATGTGTGTGATATCTAAAAAATCCACCCATCCTATCGATCCTAAAATTGGGGAGTGATTTTTTTAACCACTAGTCCTGTCCTTTCCTAGCCTAATCCTTACTCTCTTCAAACAAAAAGAGATTGAGCAATTGAGTAACAAGCAGTTCTCGTAAAAAAACTTATGTTAAGATACCTCAATTAGAAAATCACATGCTCCACATTAAGAACGTGTAAGTATAGATAAGAAAAAAAACTAGAGTTAAAGTTCCCGGGAAACTTTTTTTTAAAAAAAGCTCCGCATACTAAACATTATGTAATTCAACACCGACATCATATCAGCCGAAAGCATAAACAATTTTATTACATCTAAATATATAATATTATTAGATTAAAGTTAAAAGAATGAATTGACACAGTTATTATGATATTTCACTTGATGTATTCGTCCTTTTGTACCATAGATTTTTTTTTATTAATAATACATTTTAAAAATGTCGTGATATTTTATATACAGAGGCGATTAATTTAATCTGAGGTTGTACATTTTTACATATTCAATAAAATTTAAAGTTCATGTGATAAACAATTTATTAAAAATTTGATTTTGCATCTAACAATATTAAATGTGTTGTGGAATAATACAATATTGACCATTTTCGGGAAAATCAGTAATAAAAAAAATGTTCTGAGTTTGATTTCCGGTAAGGTCAATATCAAATTTAGATATTTTAATTTAAATTTGAGACCTAAGACGTTGCTGTTTGTGTTGTCAATTTACCTTGAGTTGATCTTAAGTGACTTACTGAAGAACTGTTTGTTACTCAGTCGCTCAACCTCACTTTTTTCAAAGTGAGTTGTAGGGAAAGAAGGATAAGGCCAGAACAGGACTAGTGGTTAACTAATCGCTATTGTAACACCCAGTTATTAAAGGATCAGAAGGATGGAAAGAGAGGAAATAATGTGAATTGACATCACAAACCCCCAGTCTTCAATCACAACTTTGAATTAAATAATTCTCAAATTCACTGTGATCTTACCAGGAATGGAACCCAGACCAGCGTGATCGGTAGAGCAAGCTTTAACCAACTGGGGCACAGCAGGCGACATATATATATATTCATTTAAAATATATTAAATGTATATTCATTCACGAAAAATATACATTCATTCAAAAAATATTATAGCTAGAATAAATTTATATCCAATTTTAAATTATATATTTTTGTTTTACTGATGAAACAAGTTGCAACACTCATGTCAATCATCAATTAATGAAAAGCAATTTAATATTTTATATAAAGATTATTTTTCATGTAAATAATTTCTAAGCTTTTAATAGAGGTGTTCGTTTTGATAATGTCTATATATTCGTTTACTTAAATAAGCCATTGAGTGGTTACGGAAACCACTATAGCCTAGTGCAGAGGGGGAGGGGCAAACTTTTCTGATGAAGGGCCAAACTCAGGAATTCAAAATGGGCGGCGGGCCGCAAGGAAAATACCATTTTTCTATGTACATTATTTATTATCATAAAAAAACAACCTAATGAGAGAAATGGAACTGTTTTACGTCTTTTAACATTTTAAAAAAATCTGGTGTTAATTTTGTAGTCGAGATTTAAGAAACTGTTTGCAAATGTTCATTCGGGATGTTTGATCGTAAAAAGGTTTATTGAGGTTCATGACTAAAAATGTTTGTTAACATTAGAGGTCTGCACGGGCCGAAATTTCACAGAATTACCCGGTCCGAGCCCGAAAGACTCAGGCCCGACCCGGCCCGCGCTCGAGTCTAATACCACTCTTGTTACCCGCACCCGAACCGAAGCCCAAATTTACACTCCTCAGCCCGAAAACAACCCATATTACAAATTTACAACAATTTACGACTCTATAGAACTGGTAATAATTAAAATTATCATGGCTGACTTATGACACGAACATAGTCTGAAATATTTTTCTGAACAAAAAAAATCCTTACCCGGGCCCGGCCCGAGCCCGAATCTCATTTGCGCTTACCCGCCCGAACCCGACCCGCGGGCCGGGCCGGGTAAGAGCCCGAGGGCCAGGCTAGGGCCCTTGCAGAACTCTAGTTCACATATATACATAGGTTGATCCAAAAATTACGATTATTGTATTTATTTTTAATCTTTTTTAAAAAAGACGTTAAAAGCGAAAAACATGAATCTTTTTCAAACAAATAATATTGCTCGCGGGCCGCAGAAAAATACGCATGCGGTCCGCGCGCCACGGTTTCCCCGTGCCTGGCCTAGTGATATGACTCATTAATTTATTTTAAAATATCTTTCTTATAAGAAGTTTACTGAACGCCATAATTTTTACATTTGCTTAATACACATTAGGGTGAATTTTTTTAAACAATATTTTTTATGAAAAATAATAATTGCAGAAATAAATACTTCTACTAGTTCTTACCAAGAAAATACTAATTCAATCAATAAAATTATTTTTAATTTTTGAATATTATTATCTGACGAACTTCTTTTGGTATAAATTCTTTTAAATCAATAATATGAAATCAAGGGCACTTTTCTTAAATCAAGTGTCTTGAAATTTCTTAAAAAGTATTTTTCTTTTCTTACTGGAATTTATTATCAAGTGTTTTGCTGCACGTTTACATTAAAATCATTGAAATTTCCTTTTATATATATTTCTTTTCGAATTCTTCTGCTCACCGTGACAAGCTGTAAACTTTACTTGCTATAGCAGTAAATATTTTATTAATCGTATTTTTATAAAAAATACGATTGTTTCCATTAAAATATGATCGGTTTTTTTATTTTGGAAATTCAAACTCGTTACTCAGTGCTGAGAAACTTCTTTTGTTTTGTACCGATGGATAGTTTGATTCGAGTCGTTCGCTACTTTACCTCCTTTAATACTGCAATATTTTTTGTACTTAAATATTAATAAAAAAAGCTTGACTGTAATTTTTTTTTTAATTATTTTATGCTTTTCTTCGAAAAAATCCATGAAAAATATAATATTTTGTCATCTTAATTCTAACATCACGTATGTCGTTTTTTTATTATAGAATTACATGTTGTTCTCATTTTGGTTAAAAGCATATCAACGCATCTATGTTATTCGTTTAATATCCAAATTTGCAAGTAGAAGGGGTCAAATAGCAAATAACACAACATAACGTATCTCTTCTTATATGCATCTAATCTAATATCACGTAAGTCCTCTACATTAAGTATATATAAAAATGAATGAATATTTTTTCAAGTTTTATTATGTATTGTAAAATAATGTACCACAAAAAACAAAAGTATAAGAATTTGTTTCTGTAAGTTGAAATATTAAGTATTAACTGTCTCCTGAAAAACTTACTTACGCCATATTAGAATTAAGCCGACGATTTGTTACATTTAAAAGCTAATTTGTGTCAAAATAAATTTGCGAATCCGCATTAATTTTATTTCTTAAATTTTTATCGGTATATTTCGCAATTTTAATTGCTATACAAGTAAAAATCAGTCTTATAAAGACATGTATAACACATAATATGACTACTTACATAATAAGAAAAGGCATTTACGTGATAACAATGTCAGGTTCATTGTTAAAGAATTTTACTATACAAAACAAGATTGGTTTGAATTCAAACTCCGGCAATTTAAATATCAAATTTAGATATTTATTATTTGAGATCTTGGATATATGTGTTGATTGTGAAAAAAAATATTTTTTATCATTTTTTAATTTACTGTTCTTTTTAATTGCGAACAAATATTTTAAACAAAAATCGTAAAATACGTGCGTTCATTTTATACCGTCTATCAGTAGTTCAATAGGCTCTCGTGATTAATCACGCCTTTCAATTATCTACGTTAGAAACGTTTATTTTTTTGATCAAATAATATTATAGCTATTAGTAGTGCAGTATTAGATTTTTTCCATGGCTCGAAATTGGAGGCTTAAATTATGTATTGAAAAATACCGATTAGTATGAAATTTTTAAGAAAAAAAAAAATTTTGTAGCCAAATATTTATAAAATTTTAATGTTTTAATGTTTGTTTTGTTTCTCAAAAAAAATTGTCTTAAGCCATTATGATACTAAAAATAATAAAGAGCGATTAATTTCGTGGAATCATTCATTGATTTAGTATTAGGTACCAGTGGCGGCCGGTCAATGTGGAATTGGATCAATGCACTCCTTGTATATGCAGGGGCGGTTATATTTCATGAAATAATATTCAAACATAACATTTAGACTATTCACTCAATTTAAATTCTTCATGTTTTTATTGTCTAAAATAAAATAAAATAAATTGTTCTAAAATATTTAGCATGGCTAAAATGAATGGTCAAACATAGTGATTGCGCTGTATATACAACAAGATTTCCAGCCAACAATCTTTATAGTACGATAGAAAATTAATATAACTAAACGTCTCACGCCCTTTGTCTAAACCATAGATTCCCAACCTTTTCCGGGTGGCGACCCTTTTTTATAAAAGCCATTTTCCCCGAATTGTCTCCGAAACTCCTTTTTTTTTAGCTCACCGAGGAATTTGAAATCCTCGATTTGCTATTCTTTTTCCCCAGATTGTCACCGAAACTCCTTTTGTTGTTCAAATCCAAAATCGAAAAAAGTTGGCGACCCCCCAGAAAACCCTTTGCGACCCCCAGGTTGGGAACCCGTGGTCTAAACTCTAAATTATTGTCTGCCAAACTGTGTGCCGCAAGAAGTCTCAGGTGTGCCGCGGAGGAAGACGCCTCAAAAATTTTCATTTTAAATAATGCCTATTCACTTAAATTTTAAATTGATTCAACATCTACTTATTCAAATGAATATTTGTCACGTTCGCATATATTGTACATACATATATAGTGGTCAACTCGACACATTTTCCACATTACCGTTTTTAAAGCATTTTTATTTGGTGTGCCGCGGAACAAATCCCATTCACCAAGTGTGCCGCGATGTAAAAAAGTTTGAGAACACTGATCTAAATCAATGGTTAATATGCTTAACCTAATCAAACCATGTATTTGAACCACAGTTTCTAGACCGGGGGCCACAGCATGTTCCGAGGAAGCCACAGAGAAAAAATAATTTTAGGGGGGCCACAGCACAGTTTTGGAAGGCCAAATTTTTGAAAATCAGACAGCGACAATAAATTGTTTGAACTCTGTGAGAGAGGTAAAAAATAGGTTTTTGGCATTTCCGCGTTTTCGAAACTGGAATTTCAGGAAGAGCTTAAAAGTAGAGGTCTCGCATCTTTTCACTTTGGGAAATCCATAATTTTTTAATCTTTCTATTTCTCAGTTTTTTCCCAGTCATCAATCCCGAAATCATTGTGTCCCCAATTTTTGAAAAACGGGTATAGGGGCCACGGGCCTAAGAAGTTTGAGAAACTACGCTTTAGAGCATATTATTATTGTTTGTAAACTAAGCCATGATCTCAAGACAGTTCAAACATTTAAAAAAAGTATCGCATTGTAAAATTTAAGTGGCACGGATAATCGGTTAGAGAAAGTATCTATATATTAATAGTCGATAATGTCCGTCCGTTTGTCCGTCTGTATGATTGTCCTCGATTTCCCCTTAAATTATATATTTTTTAATATTACAGCTTCATAGAAAAGCAATTATCATAACAGTATTGCTATATCGATAACAGATTATAATGAGTATGAAGAAAGTGTTTTTTGCCAATAAAGCAAAACCGTAGAATGTAATATACGAATGTGAAGTCCGGAAAATTTACCGCTCGCAATTCACTGCTAGACATTAATCGTAAGCAGTTAACCGTCGCATTAATTAATCTTTAGCCTACAAACGATATGTGTTTGATCACATCTTAAAAATTTGTATTTTATCTACGGTTCTGCCTAAAACTATACTTAGCATATTTTTTGAATTCTATGAACCATGAGAAAAGGTACGAAATTCATTTGTTGGCTATAAATTGTTTATTCGATCAATCATTGCGGCGGTGAACTGCCAGCGATTAATTGCAGGCGGTTAATTTTCATTGACTCGTAAAATTTTCGTACGCCACTAAAGAAGTTGTCAATATCGTTTCGCTTGATTTGTAATTCCACCTCTCAAATGATACAAGGGATTTCCCTAAAAAAAACGCTAAACTACTTTTTGTAACAAAAAACGTTAAAGTTTCTTGCCCAAATTGGTGTGTCCAAGTCTGCTTTACCGAATTATTAACGTTTCTAGTTCCCGTTTTCATTGTATTATACAATCTTACCAATTTTTTAAAACGTTAATTGCCATTCTATGCCTGATTTTGTGATGTTGTACTAGACCGTGCGATTATACGAATACAGTTAAAAAGAATGATTCTAAATTCAAGTGTGTTGGTGAATACATCGTGCAGTTGTGATAATGCGACACATAATATTGTTGTGGAAATCTTCTTATCGCAAATCGTGACACCTTTAGAGCGAAATATGACACATTGCGCGCTTTTGTAAAATGTGTGTTTTTTTTTAATTCAAGCCGTTGGTTGACACACTAGTGTTAAATTTTACCAACATCCTTTGCATCTGTTAGAATAAATCCTACGACTTCTTGCTGCGTTACAGTAAAATTCTGAAAATATTTTTAAATGATAAAAGAATAGTTTTATAAATATACAGTTTAAGCAGATTTTTTATAGCTACCTGTTAAACCGAATTCGCTTCCCCATTTTCCCATTATGAAAATCGATTGAAACGGTTCATAAAGTTGTGTTTATATCAGGGCTGTGGATTTAATGTTGTATTTGTTGTATCTCCTACTTCTTATTTAAGATTAAATTAAAATACAAACATTTATGCAATATTAAAATACGCGAATACTTTGAATCTTTTTTAAACCGCTGTCGGACCATTTTTAAATACTGGAGTCGGAGTCACAATTTTTTTTTTACAAGGCTGTGGAGTCGCGTGAAAAAAAGACGACCCGACTCCAGCTTTAAAATATTTAACGACTCCGACTCCGAGGAAACTTTTCAATAATTTCATTTTAACTTATATATATATGTATACCATCAGATCATCTTTAGTCAGCCAAGCATGAAATGTTAACACTTTTGCCTATTTTGTTTAAATACACATCATTAAATACTCTGACTTCGGCGACTCCGACACCACAGCCCTAACTAGACAGACTAAACAAGCATCGATATCTGTAATGTGTTCATGCTCTATCGCCCATTCAATCCTTAAAACGAAAGGTAGTGAAAGCGATAGTTAACTACTGACCGTTTGCTAGCCCCATTCTTTTATTTAATTACCTTCTCAAAAAAGGACGATTAACAATCTTATATTTTAAAAAATTCCGTTCCGGTGCTCCATTAGGAGTTTTTTTTTAATTAAAATTGAATGTGAATTTGATGAAACAAAGTTTTTCATTTTTTATTCGTGTCCGCTTACAATGTGGAGAATATGGCCTCCTAATGGAGGTATCTCAAAAGTTTTTCCACGAGAACTGTTTGTTACTCAGTCGCTCAACCTCTCTTTTTTAAAGAGAGTAGTAGGAATAAAATGATAAGGCTAGGCCAGGACTAGTGGTTAACTAATCGCTCTCGCTACGCCCAGTTGTTAAAGGAACTGAAAAAGTGGGAGGGAACTTTGAGACATCATAAAAACCCATGCCATCGATCAAAATATTATCACCATTCTTACCTACGTATTTCGCCTAATAGGAATATGTTGTCGACAACATTGTTGAATTGACAGCAGCGTTCAAGTCATTTTTAATTGTGTATATATAATTTTTCTCATCACCAAATAAATATGTGACTATAGGTTTCTTCAATAGATTCTTAACACATTATAGGAGGGAAACGTAAAAATACGTTTATCGCGTTTCGCGTCGCGATAAATATGATAGTTCGTTCATGAAATATTAATAATCAATAAACGTGTTGGTATATTGACTCATAGATTTAATGGTTTCTTCAGAATAATTGCCGCGACAAGTGACCCTTTTTGTCAATAAGCAATAAACCTCATAATTTATTATGCCCTGAATGTTCACACATAGTATTTTTTTTAAGAAGGCGACACATCGCGAGCTGAGTACTACAAGGTTTTAAGTGTCGACTTTTGGCCAAACTAAAGTAATAATAAGGCAGTCTTAAGCGTAGCATTATCTACATGCCCAATAAATATAAAGTCGAATTTTCGCTTAAATTTCCAATAAGCCGTAGTTTTATGTGCGCGTCGCAAGATATCTGTGGTTTCAACTTGATCGCCTGAAGATGCCGAAAGGCGAAACCCGGGTCTTTAGTGACAAAACTTGTGTGAATGTAAGATTTAATAATATCTTTTTTATTTTGATAATTTAATTCCTGTATTTTTTTCAACTATTTGATTTTGATAAATTATTTTTATTCTTCAGCACAATGGTGTTATTTTTTACCATTATGATGCTTTGTATTCTTGCAATGTGGCATTATTACATTTTACATTAAAAACTTAGTACTTAATGATATCAAACACAAATAACGAAAAAAAAGACTCCTTCCATATTTGTCCTCCATTTTTTAAAAAATATATTTTCAACTAAACATGTGGAGTGCTATATACTAAATTAATAACAGGTTTTTATATTCAACTTAGAAAAGTAGTGAAATTATGATGTATGTGTTTTCCAAAATGTTTTCATTTTATTTTTAATGATCAAATGTCACATATTATTTCTTTGAAAATTTTAGCCGAAAATATTGTTTGGCTTAGAAGTTATGTTGATTTTAAGAATGTAATATATTTTTGCGCCAATCACTAAAAAATCGCCCGCTTACATAGTGTACTCGTATACGAGTCATCCGTAACCAATGTGTTAACACATTGGTTACGGATGACTCGTATACGAGTCTTTTCGCCGGTCTGACTTACGCGTCGAAATATATACATCCAATGGGACAAATGTTTTAGATTCTCTATGCAGATGGCGTAACAAATGATTGATGCATCATTTAAAAAATAAAATATTAAAATATATGCACAAATATTTTTTTTATTCGGTGATTTCGGCGATGAAAAATCAGCAGACAGTTAAAATAAAACTTTAAAAAATAGGCCACCAAAATATAAGCAATTGTAGGCAAAAAATGGGCTTTTATGTTTTCTAATTTTGTTTTGAAATAAAATAAGCAGGAGTAAATGTTTATTTGACTTGTTATTTATTACGTTTTCGATGAAATATATAATTCTATGTCAAATACCCGATTTTCTATATTAAAAAATACAAAAGATGAGTATCGCTAATAAAAGCAGGCTAAAATATATAAAGTATTATGCAACAAAGTGTTGCACAACTGGTGTCCAAATTATTTTTTTGAATGTCAAATAGTTTATAAAGTTATACTATTTTTTCAAAAGTACCTAATTTTTTGCAAAATTTCGCAAAAATGCCCCGATGCGAATGAGGTACATTTTTAACTCAACTAAGAAGACCTTACCAACATTTGAGCATAAAAAGAACAAAATAAAATGTACTTATTATTTTTAACTGTAAGTGTTCCACTGGTTACGTGATGGTCGCACAGGTTCAAGTACCAGTACGAACAACATTTTTTCAATCAATACAATATAATATTAAGAATTTTCTACGACACTTAGCGCCATGTTTAAAAGTATGTACACTTAAAACCCATATAACAAAAACCAAATCTCAAAAGCAAAAAATACCTTTTTTGATGAATTACCATATTATATTATTCATATTACGAAATCGCGCGCTCAAGGTTAGCCGTGCATTTTGAAGTTCGATATTATTATGCAAGCATAATAATTGTAATTTTCATACAGTGCAGGCTTGTTGAACGCTTCGTTATATTTTGTTTTATTTTCTTATGAAAAAAAAAATATTATATATTATTATAACAATTGTTTTGAATATAAAATATAATTATATATTTTTGACTAGCTCTAACTCTCTGGCGCTACGTCAAATTGTGTTTATTATTAATGGATGCAATTTTCCAGATGTCGGAAACCTTAAGCTGAGTGCCACAAAAATTATCTGATGGCCTCCAAGACCATTTAAAAATATATCATAATCATAAACGAGACGATTTACATAGATAATTAACAGTCACTTAAAAAAATAATCCGTCAATATTGATTCTAAGGCATTGTCAAATATAAAATATTTTTCAACAATTTTATTAAAATATGTAATAGGTTTTTTATATACTCAAAATTCGATTTTCGTTAAGTTTCAATATCCAAATACTGGTACATATTGTTGCAGTTTCTTAGCCAGTGGTTCTTTACCGGTGCACCGTGAGCTTGTTGCAAGTGCACCGCGGAAAAAATGGTACAAAGTAAAAAATCCTCGAAACGGTGAAAACCGAAAAAATGCTTCGCAAAATTAGGAGAGTTGACTAATCGACCGCACGTGTTGCCTCGCGTCGAATATCGTTTATAATTAATGGGTTATATATTTGTTATATAATCTGTTGAATTAGTAAAAAAGTTTATGTCCGCATATTTTTCATTGTTTTCTACCCGTCTGGTTTTGGTGCACCGCCATTTTTCTGTTGACTAAATTGCACCGTGACTTCGAAAAGGTTAAGAACCACTGTTCTAAGCCAATGTATCGGTATTGAAAAAAAAACATGAATACCGGGAACCCAGTTTTGGTAAAACCGGTATTGAAATCCCTAATTAGAAGTCCATGCGTCCTGAATTGGGAGAGGACATGCTTGACTTTTTGTTGAATATGAAAGAATATACAACTAATATGATTGTGCACCTAATTATTGATGGTAGCTCAATATAAGAATTTACATCCAATGTCGTGGATTTATGTACACCAAGAATGCCCTGCTATCATCTCTCCCTCTGACGACTTAGCTAGCAGATTGCCAGTTTAGACTTACGAAAAACTTTTACTTTGGCTTGACATATTATGACCACATTGCAACTTTATAATATATGCCACAACATTCGAATGCTTGCTGCAATTTCAACCGTTACATAAATGTGCTTCGGTTCAGGTATCTAAAAAATGATCTGATTGGAAATAAAAGCAGTCATATCATTGGATAACAATCACTGACAGATGATTCCATAATGCACTTCAAATAAAACAAAGAGAATTTCATAATATACCTTTGAGTGCTTCTACGAATTCATTTTTTTGGCAAGTATAGCGTGTCGCTATAAAAAAAGCACGCTGGTATTATCACTATATTGAAATCATTAATTCGATTGTTAACATTTAAATAATCATTTATAAATAATGTATAATTTGTAATTAATTAATTAAATATGTAATTCCTTTCGCCAATAATCGACAGTGAACATCATAAAAGTTAATAGTAACCAACACTGCCAACGGTCGTTATATTATGATGTGTCGACTCAGCGGTGGGCTGCCAATACGTTAACAAGGGGCTCGCTTAATCTCAATGGAATTCTCAGATTTTTGGAGGAGTGAATTTTTTGCTATTTACCATAAATTTATCAATATAAATAGCTACAAATGTACTATTGTGTATACTGAAGCTGCCGTAGATAATATATGTCAGAAATTTCAGTTATATACTAATTTGATCTAAGAATATTGCTTTGTCTTAAATTAACAAGGGACTCAGTAAAATGTAACAAAGGGCTCGCGCGAACCCCTCCAGCCCACCCCTGGCCGTTCGAGCAGGTATTGGAATAAAAAATGTATCAGATAATTTTACTAGTAAATATTTTGTCGGTAAAAACCATTTGTCCCATAAATATTTGGTCTGTAAACATTTAGAACATTTGTCGTGGATCTGTATATATATCATGCATTACGTAAAATTTGTCTTGTCACGCGTCTTTTTATTGTATTTCTCACAGAGTTTGAGTCTTTTTTTTCAATCCCGGTCTTAGATTATAAGTTTCATCGTATTTTGAGTCGTGAATCGTGACACAGAGTAGTTTGATACAGTTATGGTGGAGAATATTATTGATTCAAATAAAACGTTTTTTTTGTACTAATTCAACATTTTTTTATAAATTAAATGTCAATCAACTGATCTTTAATAATAAAAAAAATGTGAAATAATGCCTTTATACTGAGGATTTACAATTAACACCTAAAAAGTGCGGTTGATATAGTAAAAAATAAAAAATAAATCAACAAGGCCAACAACAATTACGAGTATATTCGAGTCTCGAGAGAAATTAGCGACATATTGAATGCTCGTCTAAATTCACTTCGTATTTATTTAGTATTCTAAACGATCTATTTTTATTTTATTTATGTATGTAGGTTTGATGAAGAGTGAAGCTGATCTACTTATACAATTATTATCGCACAATAAAGATGAAGTAAATTTCTATGAAACGTTGTTTTTGGTTTCAATAAAAGAAACTTTAAAATTCACCGAAATTATTTTTAAGATATCATTAATAAGTTTCAGCCTATACCTGTTTACATTCTACAAAAAAAACTTCAGAATTCAAAACTCATATTTAAAATAACAACTTCTTTCTTCATTTTTGAAAGAGTTGTTACGTTTTTTTTAATATTGTGTAGATCTTTATCTTTGATACATCATATGCCTATAGCAAACGCTCCACTGGCGTTTCAAAAAATATTTTTATTCGTCTCCAACTATGTGGACTGTAAGCCAAAATTTATTTCGTAACATTGACGTTTTAAATTCTCTTAGAGATTGATATCAAACTTTTTATTCTTTTAGTTTCGAAATGTTAATTTTGCTATCTGATGTAACTTAAGAAGATTTTTTCATATTTATATTCATTGTTTTTTAAGGATCGTACGATATGTAGGGACCAAACAAAATACACAATTGTGAGGATATAATAATTAAAATTTATTTTAATTTCTCATAAGAACAAGGTTTTATCCAATGTACGACATTGAAGTATATATAATATAAAACATGGAGCTTTAAAGTTAATAAAGAAAAGGATAAAAATAATGATTTTGAGACATATTAATTAATGAAGGTGAAGCAAACGATTGTATGAAATTATAATATATATATAGATAATGTTTGATTTTGTGAGGAATTCAGAGATAAGGGAGCGTACAAGACAGCGTCCCGTCACGTCAGTGGTTATGGAGAGACGTTGGAACTGGCTGGGTCAAGTGCTGCGGATACCTACGGAAAGCCTCAATCCTGCCTGCCTCTTCTTTCGACCGGTGGGATTCCGGCGTCCCGGACGTCCGTCGGGTACTATCCATAGGATGTAATCGGCGGAACTGAGGGATGCTGGCATGTCATGGGAGAAAGCAAAGCTATATGCTCCACATAGGGAGCGAACATGGCCAAAGAAGAAGAAGATAATGTGTTGAGCAAATGTTGAAACGTGACACTTTCCCCTTTCGCCATATTCAGGTGTTCAAGTGCACTAATTAACTTGAACTGACAAATTTGATATTGAAGATTCATCAAGTACACTCTATATTATGAAAGAAATACAGTGTATCTATAATAAATAAATAATAAAAAAATTGTAACTTGTGAAATCGTCACTAATGGTTTTTCATTGTAATTATAATATTTTCAACTGATAATGTTGGAAAATTAGATATTTTTAAAAATAATTTATTTATAGTTGGAAACAAGTAATTGTGTATATATTCAGAAAAGAGAATACCTAACTATACATTTTGTATTAAATATTTCAATGCTAATATGCTCTGCCGCAAAACGAGTTGCCGAAATAAGGCACTAGAATAATATCGTTGTGATATAAGGTGTTAAAAGAATCACTGTTTTATAGCCACTGGTACAGACGCAACACTTAAAAAGTATTTTCAGTGCTCACGCAGTTCCGGGTATGTAATTGGGGAGAAGTCGAGCGAGGCTTTTAATTCTCTAATAAAAAGTGTTCTACGAATACTTCACGTCTTTGCAGTCAATCATTAGAGCCTCCAAATTCACTAACGAAGAGTAGACGAATATTTTGCAATATATTTCAGACACCTCACGTACGTGTACGATAAATTTATTCTTTAATATTACTACATAGTTCGATTTTTAATACACCACAGTGTTTTCCTCTATCTGCAGTAACCTTCTACCGTTCTACAGCTTGTCGGCTTTCGACAACCCTGCTTGAAACCCCGGCTTTTAGCTAAATTTGTAACATTCGATAACCGTTTTCAATTGCTGGTATTAATATTCATTTTTTAATTATTTTCTTAATAACTGCTTTGGTTCAAAATAAGACGACACGAAATAATATACGTAGTTTGATTGTCAGTATAAATCAGTGAGTTTGTTAAAAAAAAATTATGGGTTAATTTTGAATTTATTTTTTGGTATTTTGATAAAATTTGAATTTGATAACCAGTTATTTCAAATTCATATTACCTACTCATGACATTGAATGGTAAAAATTATAAAAAACCACCAGGAAATTCTGATTTTAGGTATTCAGTAAAAAGAGCTTAATTCTTATCAGGAATTATTCGAAAATTGATGTTTTATTTTTAAGAGTTTTCAGGTATATTAGAAATGAGATGAGATGGATGGAGAAAACGTTTTTAAGGTAAGAGAAATCGGCTATAATAACAAATTTAATAGGTATGATAATTATGTATGTATTATATTTTAACTAAAATTTCTTTATTTCATCGTGACATTTTAATAAAACGCTTAATAATTTTGGAAAAATATCTCAGCTAATTAAAAAAAATGCATTTTTTTCTATCAATATTTGAGATTTTTTATAAAATATTGCTTACGTGGTCTTGCTTCTTAGTATTTAAAAATTCTCAGTGGCAAATCGACTTTAAAATATATACGCGCTTTCGATCTAAAAATACTCGCAACGTTACGAGATTTTTTTTGTAACCTATTCACGAATTAGTTGTACCCGATCAAGTCACTTCAAAACTTCAGCTAACCCACAAGAGCTAAGTGATGATTCCGTAAAAAAAACATTAAGTATTTAAATTATTTACTTATGTATATTATTAAATTATTGATATCATTGTTTCGTGATATCAATAAGTCGTTATTTTTTGTGTCGTATTAAAAAATGAAGTTTTTTGTGCAAACGCATAACATGAGTGTATTTAATTATTATTTAAGATAGGCATTATTATAAGGATGGATAAAACGACATGCAAAAATGTCACGGTTTTATATACAATTAATTGTATGCATAATATTTAAAATCACGCAAAACACTGCACGAATGCGCTTTAAAGTGCAGCTTACGATTAATTTGACCTCATTTTAACAATATTTCAAATATAAATTTCGTTTATAGAAATAAGTTGAAATTGTTATCATGAATAATTTTAAGAAAATAAATATTTTATCACTTTTAAGATGTTCACTGTCAATACTTGGTGGAATGGCATTATAATAAAAATAATAAAACATTTTTAGTACTTTTCCCACATAAAATTTATTGGATCAGGACCGTTTTCGCTCATGGTGAGCATTGTCAACTGGTCTGTTGACAATGCTCACCATGAGTGAAACCGGTCCTGATCCAATATATTTTATGTGGAAAAAGTACTAAAAATATTTCATGTTAAGTTTATTGAAACTGTCCGTATGGGGCTCGAGACCGTGAGCGCTGTAACTGAATCCAATGACTGATCAGTTGACCACGGGCTGTTGTATTTTAATCAATTTATGCATATGTGTTCGAAAGAATGGATATCTGTGATCACACCTATCTGATTATTAAACCCAGGCGTAACGAGGATAATTAACTAATTACTAATATTGTTTCTTCCAACAACAAAGTGTGAGCAACTGATTATGTAACAAGAAGATATCGTAAAACAGGCTTATATTAAGGCTAATTCCATAGGAAGATTACATGTTCTATATTGATCGAACGTGGCTTTAAAGGTGTATACTGAGGATATGTCCCATTCATAATTCGAAAGGATAGGCGATATCATAAATGTATTAAAAAACATGAATACATGACTTATTCGGAGAAATCTCTTTTGGGATAAACTAATAGATTTATTGGAAATACACTAGATATATTATGTTCAAACATTGATTTATCCTTGTCAAAAAAATAAGCTTAACGTCATCTGTCTATAGATAACAGTAGGAAAATTGTATGTTTAATCATTGAGATGCCTGTGAGTTCTTGTGAATTTAAGAATACAATTACAATAAATTAATTATTGATTTTTTTATTTATGCTATATAAAAAACGTGTACACGAAAAATGTACTTTTTGATTATAATAGTTTAATTTAAAAAAAAATCATTTGGTTTTTTAATGAATGAAATCAAAACGGTACTAATCGCTTCGTATGTAGGTAATATATAGATGAGACTTTTCCAGTCATTGCTGGTATTCCTCACGGCCACCGTGTTGTATATTATTTCAGCGATCGACAACCGGTGATTTCAGAGAAAATATCGGTGGATGGTGCAGTTGTTGCAGTTGGATTGGAACTAAGAATTTATAATCATATTTCAAACAGACAGCGAGAAATATCACTAATTATTTTTGTATAATAAACATTTTGATTCAAATATATGTTACTTCACCTATTGTACTATCACCATTTTGTATATTTTTATACATTTAAAAGAATATGTTAGCTAAATTAGGATATATTTTTATTCTACTTAGTGTTACCTGGGGTCAAAAAGTTGGGCGACTACTGCACTATAATATTTATTGATCGTTTTTATGGCTATAAATACAATGCGAGTACAAAGCTTGCTAATCGCTATCGATAATCGCCATACATTTTTAATACGCACTTCCGTAACGCGATTCTAATTAATCACCTCTCCGCTAATTGTCAGTGTTCTCGAAAAATACTAGACACTGTTAGAATTGGTTAATCGACTACACGTTTCGATCGAATTAATAAGATAATTTTTCTTGGTCTATTGCCGAGTGATCAACGTCGTTGGCTTCGCCCACGGTGTCCCAACTTTAAACTTCAATATCTACCGAAAGTTAAAGAATATATGAACTTATTTGTGTCCTGACTAGGGAATCCAATCCCGAGCCAAAATGTTGATCCCGGGATTTCGGGATTAGAATTTTTCGATCCCGGGATCCCGGGACCAGTCCCATTTTACATCATTTTACATTGTACTTTCAGTACATTTTTTAAGAAATAAAAATTGATAATATTATATAACCAGCTGTAAGCTGCCAATGCGTTACCTAAAAGCTCTCCTCATCTCAGCTATTCGTGATGTAGAGGTGAATGAGTGGATTTTTTAATTACTCGGTAAAAATATGCGAAATAATTATTAAACTAACTTAATATGCATACATTATGTAAAAATACGAAATATAACTTAAAATGGTTAATGTCGATAGCTGAAAAAAGCAATTACCTACGCCATACTGCAAGAATGAAGATTTCTTAAATTGTCGTCTACATACATGCATTCTTAATAATTTTATTGGAGTAATTTAAATATTAAAATATTTCCACAGTACCAGAGCATCGATTGTTTCGCCATTTAGTCAAAGGTTTGGATTACGGTACTAAACTAAAGTTTATGAACAATAAATTACGAAAAAAACACTGCCGTTGATATCTGGTAACATTCATTGATGTAGAGAACAAAGCGAAAAATAAATTTAAAAAATATTGAAATTTGAAGCTTAATAATAACAAACAATGAATATTGTCGATAAATGCATTCAAATACACTACACGTGCGTATAATGTGTTGAAGAAAATTAAATATGATTGGCTTCAAGTTACCTTTTCGGCTGCGACTCTTTCTTATCGCAAAGATAATGTCTTAAAAATAAAATTGGGTATCGTTTATTGCATATGCGTGAACTGCCGACTTGAAAACCAACACATTTCTGTTTTAAAACAATCCCGAATGTTTCGGGATCATTTCTTCTAATCCCTGGATTGAAATTTATCGAAAACTGTACAGGATCCAGGGACTAGATTCCCTAGTCCTGACATGGTTTCTATTATGTCTAAATATTTTCGGTTCAATAGCCGAGTGGTCAAAATTTTTCAGGTGTAAGATTTTCAGTGCCAGTAATTTCAAAAATTGATTTAGTGATTTGTGTCCAAAACCATAAATATCTGTAACATCTACTTCCCTTCCACTCATTCGATCTTTGAAACGGGGCGCAGTGAAAATGATTAGCTTACAAAAAGTCCTTTCTTGGCCGAACTCTTCTATCTTACCCTCTCCGTAGAAAAAAGTTAAAGAGCTAATATGAAATATTTTATGAGATAAGCTTATTAAGTAATGAACGTGTTTCACATTGCGACGGGATATGATACGAATATTCATCTTGATTTTTTTTTCAATGCAATCAAAATATAATATGAATATAATGAAGTAAATATTTTAGTGAATACCGATAAAAGTATGAATTTAATTATCAAAAACTTATCTTCTCAACTGCTTTGCACAACGTGTTCATAATAGAATTTATGAAATCTGAAAGAATTATAAAACAATAAACATATCATTATACAGATATATTACGTTAGAAAATACATAAACTGAAAAATCTTGCATTTATGAATAGTTTTCAACCAATAAATTAGTAGTCAATAGATCTAGTTTCACAAAAACTAAACTTGTTTTCAACATAGGTATTTGTGTATCAACACTATTATCATATATGTACACATTTAAATCTTCAATTTTATAATATATTTTAATAAAATGCAACCGATAATATAAATATTGTAATTAAATCTTTTGTTAGTTTGTGTTGCTTTTAAATTAAATAGTTTGTATTTACTATTTTAGTACCGGAGAAGCGACATAAGGCTTCCACTGACGTTTCGCAATCAATAGATCCTACAAAGAGGATTCCTTTCTGAATTTTCATCACTTCCTGCCAAGCAGCTGTTTGAAAACCACCCCCTTTAATTAATTTATTAATCAGTCAAACTAAAGATTATTTTATTATTAAAAAAATAATAAGAATCTTTCTCTTCCAAGAGAGTTTCTACATTTAATTCACAGGCCCTGTTAGAAGTGAAATATTGAATTCTTTCAATATTCGACGTATTGGGAAAATATATGGTTAAATTTGCACGAAACTTATATTAACATATAAATATTAAGCCATGTCCGCACATCATTAGCATGCTTTACACTGGGGCGCAGTTATGCGCGATAAGGTGGCGTATGTTCCTTACGCCCACTGTGGAACCTATCTTCTAATCGCGCATGACTGCGCCCCGATGTACAGCCTGCTATTAACTGTATATTTTCCGTAATTTTTACTTCATTAATTGAAGATTTTTAGAGAAGACTGATTGCATGCCAGTCCTTTTTTTCAGAAACGATAATACTTTATAGACGGTTGGGGTAGAGAGAGGATTTGTTATCCAACCGCTCTCTATCCACCTCGTTATAATTAGAAGGAGGAAAGAAAGCGATAAAGGTGTTTATGCCTTTTTCTTAATTGGTAGATGCAACATAATTTTCAAGTATTCTTAATAACCAGTTTTCAAGTATTCTTAATAACAATTCTCAATAACCATATTAACTTAATTAAATACAAAAATGTGTCTTGGAACATCGGCGGTCAAAAAATTAAAATAAAAATTATCGAGTGGAGTTGCAGGGCTTCGAACCGTTATTTTTTTCAGGGCTTTTAAGTCGGGTAAAAAAACGACTCCGATAACGAATTATTGTTTTCAATCATTTCTGTTTACCTTACCATATATCATCAGATCATTCTAGATCATAGTTTGTTAACCTTTTTGGGACCGTGGCCCCTTTTAAGTGTCATATTTTTTCGAAATATTGAAGTGTAAGTTTTATAAGTATTTCCCAAAACGAAAAGACGCGAGACTTTAGGCTTAGATCGTAGGTTTTTTAAGTCTTCCCAGAATTTCCAATTTGTAAAATCCAGGAATTTTTATCTCTTCCGAGGATTTCAAATCCAAAATCATAGGAATTTACGTATTTTCCAAAATGAAAGCCTATTAGTTATTTAAAACCGAGTTTTTTTTTCAGTTCGATTCCGGTTTTTCCGGCATTCGGTTCAGTTATGGTTCGAAGCCCTTTTGAATTGAGTTATTTGAAAATGCTTAACTTCCTAAACGAAGCCTGTTTCGATTCCTTATTAAATATTTACTTTTATAAAAAAACTTTTAATTATAATAAAAATAAACTTCAATTTATAATACGAGTGGGTGCACTTCTTGAGAAGTCAATATTTTAAAAGTGAGCGCTGATTAAAATATGCACAATTTATTTTTCGAATCATTGCTAGCAAACTTTAATCAATTCACATAGAGTATTGCGATCATTGTTACTAATTGCTGTGTTTGTATAAACTAGTACTGTACTGCGATCAGATCACTTTAATTATTATGCCAACTTCCCGTGTGTCCTTGGCCGTTGTGTGTACACAATAATATTATGGCATAGTTTTATAAAAATCTAGAAACTCTATTGGGTGCGGTTATGTGTATTGGTGAGCCTTGTGCATGAATGTATTGCTATTATAGTTTTATTGGCGACAGATGATGTACGTAATATTATTTTATTCTGTGACATCTTACATTTCTGTATTTTTTTCAGCGGTCTGCGTTTTTAATTTGGAAATTTTTATATCATCTCAGAGCATCTCAACAGCTTTTTTTAAACGACAACCTATTGTTATAATGTCGTTTTTTTGACCCATAAAAGGATTGAGTTAAATCTAGAATAATTGTTGAAAAATAATCGTTCTCGACTTGTCCTGTTATTCGTACAATATGATGGCTGTCTGGGAAGATTTTTTTATGAAAGACATGCTTTTCAACAACGTTGATCACTCAGTTACAGAGCCGGTATAAAAAATATGAATGTAGAATATTCACTTTCACAGAGGTCACGTAAACAGCGTCCATTATGCATAGATTGAAAAAAAAATCACCTTATTAAGATTTTAAATTACCATATTCGGTCATGCTTAAATCGATATACTCGAATACTCATTGTTTTAAATATCAAAATACTCTGGAATATGTGCATATTATATTTAATCATCTGACCTGATTCGCCATTCTTTCCCTTTTCAAATTACCTGCAGAAAAAAAAATTCACTTCAAGTCACACGAAGTCAAGTTGAAAAAAAAAACAATAATGACTTAGGTCAAAAATCCTCCAAAGCTTAAGTCCAATGTTTTAATCCAAACAAAAATAGAGCTGTCGACAATCTAGTACGCAGTATCAACAAACCGTTATTATTCTAAAGCAAAGCAAAACGAATTTGTTGCACCATGCATTTTATTAATAATTATTATTACAATGGGAAATTCTTTTCTATATAGAGACAGTGATTTCTGTTTTCTAGTAAATGCAAATATTTTAGTTGTATTTTGTATTTTTCAATTAATTAAATCAGCGTGTCTAGCTGGATGCAAGGCATGTCCGGTCCGATGCCGCGGGTTGTATTTATGTTGTTCACAGTATGATTTTGTCTTGTGAGCCGTAGCTTGGTGACTTGCTGGCTTAATCTCATATACGATATTGATAAAAGCGTTGATCGATAACATACTTGAGAGTATTTATAATTTTGGAATTACATGTGGTTTTAAGGCTTCCAAAGTTTGCAATATGTTTTCTTTGAAGAAATTCAGTCCTACAAAATTACAATCAAACCCATAACCAAAACCATTTTGGGATTAAAAACATAGATAAGAACTACCAGTCATATTTTTTATGAAAAAAAAACATTAAAGCATAAAAAATACAAATTATTACTATGAGGTGAAAAAATATGAAATTATTTTAGTTTTACAATAATTTAAAACTATTATACCTAAATATTTGTTCACCTTATTTCAATGGAATTCTACCTACCAAGTAAATGCCAATTCAATCAATAAAGTATCTCTTTTTTAAATTATGTGTTTGAGACTTAATATAATAATACAACTAACGAAAGAGAGCTCTCTATCAAAAACATATTATTATTATATAACGTCACACACCTCTTCCGCAAAATTGACCTATACTAAGTGCGTAATATGACGATTTGTCAATGTGTTAGTAAATTTAATTTGTATGAATGTATTCCCATTGTGTTATGCTGCGTTAATCTATGAATGTTTGAGCGCACTTTAACGACGTCGGAAATTATGTAAGCAGTAATAATTTTTGGCATAGCGAATTTTCAAGCGAATAAAAAAAAATGCAGGATCCGTGCGGCGACGCATGTGTGAGGTTAGTTTCTATTTATGGTTAAAATAATTATCACCATACCAAATGCACCTACTAGAAGATATTGTATGTATTTTTGTTATTGTAGTTTATTGATTAACTTTTGTTTCGTAGACGCAAAATGGAAATGGAAAATACGTTAATCCGGGATTTTATTTGCGGGGTTAATCTACTGTTGAATTAAAAATAAGAAAAGGATATTTTATAGTTTTATTAATATTAACAATATGAAAAAAAAAATCATTTGTAGCAATAAATAAATAAATTGTTTTTGTAGTTTCGAAATGCTTTTAACAAGTTACATCAAGACTTATTCTCTTTTGTATGTATCAAATAAACTAAATAAAAAATGCATTTTCTGCAAACAGAATGAAAAATGACGTGTGTGTCGACTCTTATTTCTCCACTACTAATTTTATATCAGCCACTTTATATCATGACCGGCAATTGAACGTCTCACAAAGGAAATTAGATAAAAAATATTTTAGATACCCGTTGACTATGACTAAAGTCAGTGGTGCTTTACGGGTTAGTTTTTATATGTATTGCATTGAAGACACGCTACTGCAATTCGAATGAGGGAGGCTTTATCATAACATATTGGGATGATGTAGGTTTTTTTTTGCTCGGAGATTTTGAAATCCTGGGGATTTTGGAATCCTTCAAACAATTTCATGTTGATTTGAAAAACCCATAAATTTACCAAATTCCCAAAAAATACCTAATTTATTTTATAGACCTCGCTCAACTTTCTCAATCACGGGATTAGTACTGTCACAATCTCGGGATTTTGAGATCACTGAATTGGAAGGGATCCCGAGATTTCGGAATCCGGGATCCCAGGATTATAGACCCTAGTGTAACGTCAACTTTATTCTGAATTTTCACTTAAAAAACGGTATTTTCATTGAAATGTATTGTTTACTGCTCGTGCACGCCCACGCCTGCATCTACTGGTTTGATTTTGCGTGCTTTTTTTCATTGTTACTGTGAGTTTTCTTTTCTTCGAAAACGGGACATTTAGGCGTCCCGAAGCTGTGTTCGGGGACACCGGTATACGCCGCCTGAAAACGGGACTGTCCCGGTTAAAACGGTACGCCATGTACGTAAATGTATTATATAAGGAAAACATAAAAAAACGATTTATGAATTTTACTGTAATTCTTTTTTTTAATACGTAACTAACATATAATCTGTCAGTTTCATACAAACATAAAAAGGTGCTTAATTTCAGTACAGTTCTTTTTTATGCTGGGAGAGTTGTAAAGCGTGTGTATTGCATAATTTCAAGCATTATAACACAATTTCAAATTAAGTTATAGCCCGTTGTTAGCTGCATTGCCAGCTTTGATCGTCGCCATTATCGAGTGTTCTTGGTGCTGAGTGCCTTATAGCTATTTTATTAGTCAGTATACAAGTGCAAATTGGCATGCTCGTGACTTGTCTATTCTTTGTATGCAATATAATGTGTGCGCTTTACGTTGGTGATCTGAGATAGTATTGGTTTTCGGATGAGAGCATCGTATTGTATACACGACAGCATCAGAAACAGAGTTTGCAAAATCTAGACGATATTATATTGTGTGCTTTGGTTTTTGATTCTGTTAAACTTGTTTTATTTGTGTGCAATGTTTTAGGTCATGCGTGTGATTTGATTCGAGTGGATGTTGTAGGCTTATACATGATGTCCGTAAACTCATGGTCAAGCAAAAAAAATGTTCCCAATCTAATTAAGCTGTGTCTTTTTATAAGAATCTTTTTCTGAGCATTCCGCAACGGTAAGATTTAAATTCATGTTTTTTTAGCCATACCTTTGGAGCTACTACTGTCACACTAAATGTTACGTTCTTAATTTTCATTCCGCCGTGTTTGCTTGCTTATCTTTTAGTTATACCAGGGTGGGGAACCTTTGCTTTTCTAAAGGCCGCATTCCAATTTCTGATTCGACATAAGGCCGCAGTAAACATTGACTACGGAATCTTTGTCCGGAAATAAGAATTTACGGTTATAATATGTCAGGAATATACATAAATTTACAGAATTACAGAATTGGCCAGAAGGCCGCACCAGAGTGACCAAAAGGCCGCAGGTTCCCCACGCCTGGCTTAGACCCATTAAATTCACTTCACACGACATAAGAAGAAAGGACAGTCAAGCATGGTAGTGAGATCATCGTGGAATCGGAGTATTGGGCATGACTGTAGAGTCGGGTAAAAAACATATGACCCCGACTCCGGCTTTAAATAAAAAAATCAACTCAGAATTGATTTTTTTTAAATATTTCCGTTTAACTAACATATCTATATACCATACGATCATTCTAGTTATTCTAGTTACTAGAATAATTCTAGTAGGATTTCACCAATCTAAATGATGAATAGACTTTTTCAGCATCTTCACAGCCCCGGTGTTTTTAACCCCCCCCCCCCATTTTCTTCTAAAAATGTTTTTAAATTTACAAAAGTGGTGAATTATTTGGATATATTTTGTAACCGTAAACTATTATGAACTAAAAGATTGTGCCGCACTTAAATATACATAGTTTGCTTAAAATATATATTTTTATATTTACAAACGCCAAATTTTGTGATTGATCTTGAAGAGTCAGGCTGCAGCGTTAAAAACTCGTCAAAACATCATTTGTCAATCATATATTTTAACACTTATAGTTTTAGCCAGAAACTGTCCCTGGTCCTTGGGCCACCAAAAATATTCGTTCACGCAAGTAAAAAAATCAGATTCCGTTAGTATTAAAACAAGTCAACGTATGTAGTTGAACATGGCTAATGACTAGGGAATCCAATCCCGTACAGTTTTCGATACATTTCAATCCCGGGATTAGAAGACATAATACCGAAACTTCGGGATTGATTTTAAAACAGAAACGTGTTGGTTTTCACGTCGGCAATTCAAGCATATGAAATAAACGATAACCAATTTTATTACTAAGACTTTATCTTTGCGATTTAGATTAAGACTTACGATAAGAGCGTGTGGCAGTCGAAAAGTTAACTTGATGCCAATTATTAAATGTACGCACGTGTACTGTATTTGAATGCATTTGTCGACAATATTTATTGTTTGTTATTCTAAAGCTTCATATTTCGACATTGTTTAAATTTATTTTTCGCTTTGTTCTCTACATCAATGAATGTTACCAGATATCTATAGTGTTTGTTTTTCGGAATTTACTATTCATAAACATTCATTTTGTACCGTAAACCGAAACCTTTGATTAAATGGCGAAACAATCGATGCTTTGGTACTCTGGGAATATTAAAATATTTAAATGACGTCTATTTACATCAATAAAATTATTAAGAATGTAGTAATGATTTCGCTTACTTTTTACAAGTAATTAAAAAATCCACTCATTCACCTCTAAATCGCGAATAACTGAGATTAAGAGAGCTTTTGGTAACATATTGGCAGCTTACAGCTGGTAATATAATAAAGAATAATTTTTTAAATTTATTTTTCACCAATATTATCATTTTTTTTTTTTTTTTTTTAAATGTGAAAATCCCGGGATCGAAAAATTCTAATCCCAAAATCCCGGGATCAACATTTTGGCTCGGGATTGGATTTCCTACTAATGACAGAGTAAATATATAAAAACGACAATCTGTACTGTATTTCTGACAGCAGTTGAAGTATTTATATATTTAATAAGATTAAGGCTTTTTTAATTCAATACGTACGTATGTACGCTACAGTTAAAACTTTAACTAGTATAATGATTGGAAGTCTTCAAACTATAATAATACTATATAAATACTTTAAAAAATAGCTTAACATTATCCTAAATTGGATTTATTCACGTATAAAGGTTGGACAACTGATAATAAATAACCGGCTTTTTAAAAAAAAATATATCAAAAGCTTTACTGAGTAATTTACCGATCATTCTTCGTGGTTTGATGTATAGTTCAGTGCGTTTGATAATCTAAACTTTAGCCGTTGGGAACAAAGATTACAATCTCATTATAATTTCCATATATTTTTTGTTAATATTGATTCTTACATCTATAAATAAATAATTGTATATGTGTGTGTGGTTACATCTGACAGTCGGCCTGTAAAAAAACCAAATCCGGCTAATGGCATTTAAAAAAAAAATGTTTTTTTCGATTGTGCGTTTTCGGTAGAGCCAAGATGACAGCGCGTTTTTGGCGGAAAAAAAACGGCAAATCTTTTAGCACTCTGTTGCTGAAATATTCGGACATACACGTTCGTATAGTCATCTTGAGGCCTACGGAATATTAAATTCTTGTAGCGTAGTCCGACCTAATTGAACTTCTACCAATTATAATGTAGAAGGAATTTGAATAGTTTTATTACGTAATTAACTTTATAACGTAATTAAGGACTTTGGGATTCGATGATTATATGCGGGTCTTAAGCCGAATGGTTTCGGATACGGTGCTTACGGGCTCGAATCCATGAACGGAAATTTTCATCAGTTTTTTTTACAATCGACTGGCCTTGTGTTCGAAGATGTTTGTAAATTATAAAATTCTTTCCTACTTGTTAGATTTGTTATCCAAAAGTGCTGTGGCTATCTTAGGGCCTCATTTAGCCCAACCAAGTATGTATTCGGCTTAACAACAATAATGACCGAGTAAACGTCTAAGCTAATATAATTGTTTTGGCGATTCGTTTAATTTTTACGTGTGTTTCGTTCCATTCAACAGCACTTGTCAAACACCTGTTTTGACACGATAAAACAGGCGTGGGGAACCTGCGGCCTTTCGGCTCCTGTGGTGCGGCCTTCTGGCCAATTCTGTCTTTCTGTAAATGTTTGTAAATTCGTTAATTCCTGAGATTTTGGATTTCAAAATTCTTGGAAGACCTAAAAAGAAGGTCCCACATTGGTAATATTGGGAAATCCGCAGATTTCTGGGCTTTAGAAATTGTTTCCGACCAAAGATTCCCTAGTCAATGTTTACTGCGGCCTTACGTCGAATCAGAAAAAATAATGCGGCCTTTAAATAAGAGAAGGTTCCCCACCCCTGCGCTAAAAACTTGAACGAGGGCGTGCTACAGATGGTGGGGGTATCCTCTCGGCCGAGGAAATAGAATCGGCTTATATTTACTCGCTCATTCGAATCACTCATCAGTAGCTCGAGCAAGGCATGTATGTGCATTGTTTCAGATTGTTTTATATCCGGCCTAGTTCACTTTCTCAGCCGCGCACTCGGTTGGTCTAAATCACGGGCTCCCAACCTGGGGTTCGCCAACTTTTTTCGATTTTGAAATCGAGGATTTCAAATTACCCGGTGAGCTAAAAAAAAAGGAGTTTCGGAGACAATCAGGGGAAAAGTATAGCAAATCGAGGATTTCAAATTCCTCGGGGGGGGTCACCTAGTCACATGGCTTTTATAAAAAGGGTTCGCCATCCAAAAAGGTTGGGAATGTATGGTCTAAATGAAACCTTACAAAGGTTGATCAACGGAGTTAAAAGCATTTCTCGTCGTAACTTATAGAATGATTCGTTTCGTAAGAATTCCATAATATATTATACATATCACGTATGGTATATTATTTTTAACCATATCCGTTATCAATATGGAAGATTACGAACTCTGAACCCTACGAGGAGTGAGTTAATTTTTATTACATTTTGATTATTTGTAGAAATGCCACACACGAGAATAAAAAAAAATGGATGCGGATCACAAATATTTTTCGATCGAAGTACAGGTACGGCGATACTCATCAACGGGTTAATGGAGTTTATCTTAACAGAAATGTTTCTACGAGAACTGCTTGTTACTCAGTTACTCAACTTTAAAAAACAAGAAAGTAGGATTTGAAGAAAGAAGGCTTTGACTTTCACTCTCGCTTCGCTTGTTTTTGGGGATTGGAAAAGTGGAAGCCAATTAAATACATCGATAGATACCTCCAAAAAGAAATCTATAAATCGATTGAAAATCAATTTATTTAAACTGTCTGCACTGGAATCCGAACCCGTGACCTCCGAAGCCGAAGTTGACCAATTTGACCACTCGACTACGAAAACGGCAATGTTATTACTGACAATTACTTGCATTTACTGACAAAAAGTCATTTGATAATTAACAAAATAAATAGTGTTGGGACATTTATAACGATTACTTTTTTCCCGTTGATAACTTTTATTTAATTCGTCATTGTATGAAAATCTATTGTTATAAGAATAAATATAACAAATTGATGTTTGACTAATATTAATGTGTTTACAAGTGATGCTTATCAAATAGAAGATATATTATTGTACAAAAAATATGTTCTTATGTCAACGCCTGAGGATTTATTTTATGTTAATTCTCTCATATTTCAATTATCAAATAATTTACATTCCGTAATAATCACTTGTATTTTTTCTTTATCAAAGATTACCTATGCGTATTTTTTTTTATTCAATCTTAAACATCGAATACAGCAAAAAGTTAGAATTCTTTCACGACAATTTTATTTTTTATTTCTGTAATGAAGAGATATTTTTTCCGTAGGTTGTATGCGGCAATAACAAATTTTGATTGTCCATTTTTTTGCAACATCAAGTTATATTGCATTTAATAAAAAATACTTAACGTTATACTGGAAGCGAGTGTCGTCATAAGAGTTTCTAATTATGTAAAGTAAACCCTCCTATTTATAATATGTAGCACCCTGCTATAGTGCGGTTTTCTATAGCGCGCGCGATATTCCATCGTATAAAACGCTAAACTTTCAAAGTCAATATGAAATATTTTAGTAAATAATATTCAAATATAACATTTATACCATTCACTCATTTTAAATTCTTCATTTATTTATTGTCTATAATAAATATTTTAGAAATTGAAGCGTGTTAATTAGTTATCGACAATAAATGGTATAAATGTTATGTTTGAATATTAATTCATGAAATATAACTGACCCTGCATATACAAGGGGTGGATTGATTCAATCCCACATTGACTGACCGCCACTGTCTATGACGTAATATCTTATTGAGCATGCCCGCTAGTACAATCCGACATTAAAACCAATTTTCCAAGCGCAAAGGGTTGTGCATTGAACTTGTGTTTATGTTGTTCTTAATCGTCAAAAAATGATAACGTTTGAAGGTGGTTAACAGGTTTGAAGGTGGCGTAACATAACAGGTATGTATTATATATCCCAAGGAAGTAATAATGTTTTAAATGCAATTTGTGTCAAATAAAACTTGATTCACACCAAAAACTGTTCTTAGATTTCCGGTTAAAAATTATTATTGTTATTACTTAAGCAGGGATGGCAAATATTATACATTTGTGCATAATACTTAATTTAATGACTATTTAAACATAAAAAAATTAAACATATATTTTAAAAATATCTCATTTAATAAATGATTACAGTGTCTTTGAATACACAACAAACATTAATATGCCATGCTATGAAATATTTCAAACCATCTTTATGAAAATCACTTGCCATCGCGTAGCCGAGTGGGCGATGCTGTTGATTTTTTGTCTAATTATTTGGACGGCCATGGGCTCAAATTTCAGTGAAAATTCTCATACATTGAAAAAAATCGATTTATGATTTTGTATACAAAGGTTATTGTTATGTGTGGCTCCATTCATTCCTCCGCACACACCCCCTTCTCACCCTGATAAAAATCGGCGCGTTGAAGTAGAATTATCTAACAATTGTCTTACACCGTACTTTTTCAATTACAGAAATGTAAGGGGAGAACTATGTTTTATCAAAAAATGTGATAGTCAAATAAAATCGAGAGTGTTCTGTTTTTCTTACCTTAAGCCGTCGACTACTGACATCGTTATCGTTTGACAGATAGACGATTATAACAATGAGCAAAGCTGCAATTATATTAAATTTGAATCGTTCAAATTATGTACATTCACACAGATTTTGTCACTAACGACCCGGGTTTCGCCTTTCGACATCTTCAGGCGTTAAAGTGCACGGATGATCCGAAATTAAGTGATTAGCAAAAGTAGACGTGTCTTTTTTCAATCTAAAGATTGCCATGTGTTCTGAGACTCTGGTCTTCAATGTCCTTTCGGTTTTCCCGATATTTTGCTAGAACTGCATATAATTCTACCAGCCGTAAAAAGCCTGTCGGCGTTGATGATTAGAGTCCAGCTCTTTAAGTGTCCGAAAACTAGTAAATCTCCTTGTTGATGCTCAATATTGCAAATAAATGTGATTTCAATAATATAAATTTTCATATTGAAGTGTTTTTTCCTGGGGACTTTCGTTGTCATTTGTGCCACCTATGTACCATCACTGTACTGAAGTATGGCGATATATCCGTATGCTTTACTCGGCGCAATGTTTCCACAGGTGGATCATCAGATTCGCGCTACGCTAAGCAGAATTATTTGAGGATCTTCGCGCATACGCACAATGCTTATATTAAAAAAAAAAACCCGTGAGTAAGTCAACATTCGCAAGTGTCTGGCAATTTTCCAAGCAAAACGTATGGGTATGTGAAAATTTTGAAGCGTGCGGTAAATATATAATATTATGGGAATTGGCAGAGAATATCGTCAGCCAAGAGTGCAGCTTCCGAAAATGAAATTAAAACTGCACAGAAAGTTAAAGAGACTAGGTTAAAAATTTCTTCTATTTAAAAATGATTTTGAATTTTCCTTCTTCGATAACTCCAAAATTACTGAAAAAATGCAACGGTCGTTGTTGCACCACCATGTCCAGAAACTGGACGGACTTCAAAACATAAAAATAGCATTAACAAAATGGCCTTTTGTATGTGTTATCCTGGTCTGTTGAGTCGGAGTTGGAGTCGGGTGTCATGGAGTTGAGGGTTTTGCCTGGAGTCAGAGTCGGAAAAATCTTACTAATTTTTTTAAACAAATATTTAATGATGTGTTTTCAAACCAAAATAGTCCATAGTTTTGCCACAGCATGCTAGGCTGACTAAAGATGATCTGATGGTTTACATATGTTTATTTTTTTATGCACGTCCACCCCCAATGTGGAGCATATGGCTTCCTAATGGAGGTATCTCAACAGAAGTTTTTCTACATGAACTGTTTGTTACTCAGTCGCTCAACCTTTCTTATTCAAAGAGAGTAGTAGGGATAGAAGGATAAGGCTAGGACAGGGCTAGTGGTTAGTTAATCGCTCTCGCTACACCCAATTATTAAAGGAACGGAAAGGGTGGGAGGGAATTTTCTGACATCACAAACACCTATCTATGCCTTCGAACAGAAATCGATAAATCTATCGAAAAATGCTGTTCGTACGGGAACGCGAACGTGTGAAGCCCACAACGTTAAACCCTGCGCCATAGGACCCGACATAGGTACAAATATATAAGTTAAAATGAAAAGATTAAAAAATTCCCTTGGAGTCAGAGTCGGAGATGTCTTTGTTTTAGACGACTCCACAACCCTGGTGTTCTCGAACATTGCCTTCATGGCGCTAGTTGCGCGATAATTATAGCAACGTGAATGTTCAAGTACCAAACTTACTTTCTCGACTCGTGCCTATACTGAAAGTGTTCAAACTGTGCGATATACTTTTTCTGAAAATAGTGGGCCGCAGCCTTCCCCAATAAGGTGTACATTGAAATGAAAAGGCCACCGCAAAGCTTCCGGTAATGTCTAATGTCGAATAACCGTCAAAAATATCGATTATCACATTGTTGTCGTGCGACAGGTCGCGACCACTGACAACTAGTGTTGCCAACTTACAAAAATAACATTTTTTTAACTGTTTTCAAAACTACACAGTACACCGATTTTTACCAGACCAATTTGGACCAGGGAACGTCGACAATATTTTTTCCGGCGAAATATTTTCAGTGGTAAATTATCTTTTTGCACGATCTTACCAAAGCCGGCCAGTATTTGAAAAGTGTTTTTCAATTTTTATTATATTATAAGACACAATTTACATATCGACTGTGGAAAGGAAAAAGGACGTAACTTACACATAACAAATTTTACAGGAGACACAAAAAACGTTATATAATGATTTTCGGCTAAAGTCAAATTATGAAATATACATAACCTTGAAGTGCACGGAGACTTATTAACTGGTTTTTACTTGACATAATCTATATAGATCATAATATAAAACTTAAAGAAGGAATACTTTTGTAAGTTACTGCGGCCCTATCCTTCTATCTTCACTATTTCCAAAAAAAAGGGTTGTGCGAGTAAAAATAAAAACTGGTTTGCATAAAACCACTGGAATTGTCATTGGCAGTCAAAATTCATTGGAAACAGACATAGATTACTGGCGTTTTGCTTGGAAAAACAAATTCGACAAATCAAAGCCTATACATAAAATTCGACACGATTAGGTTGTCAAAAATATGTTTTGGCAACACTCATTCTGTCGTGAAATTAGCGTCGCCGTGGTTACGCGATTTTTGGGCTGTCTCGATTAATTCGAGGTGCGTGTGAAATACATGCGTGATTGCGTGCGTGTCGTAGACGTGCGTGCTACATACGATTCTGCGTGCGTCTACGCCAGACACGCACCGACACTTTTGTCTGTGTAACAAACTAACTATTGAGTATATTTTTGGTAATTTTTACGGCATTATTAGAACATTTAGATACGCAACTCGCCTTTTGGGCTTGTTGAAATTTTTATTAGCTTTCGTAATGTTCGCATACTAATTTAGATATTAAAATTCCTTCTTATGTTAGTAAAATAATTGAAATAAAGATTTTTATCATTTTTTTTTTCATACCATCATAGTATATAAACGTTGACCTACACGCTTTAAGGTGTTCGTACTATGTATTTGATTAAACAATTAGTACTTACATAAAGAATGTGGGATAAACTATTTACCAGTCTTTGTATTATATAATGATTTCTACTCTTCAGTCCCAGGTTTCGAACTGGTGCGTCGCCAACTACTATATATTGTTGTGAATTAAATATACATAAAATATTTATGCAATACGTAAAAAACACGTAAAAGAAGATATTTTTAAAATCAATACGTTAAAATCAATACGTTTGTGTAGTTAAAAACAAGTCAAAAAAAGAATATGATGGAGGTTACTATAACTTACTTACGACAAAAGGTGTTCGCGAGTCAAAAAGATTGAAAATCTGTGTTGTCTTAACTATTCAATAAAAAATACTTGTATCTCTTCATCACTTCGTCACTCAAAGTCGTAATTACATATACACAGTTTATTATAATTGAAAAATCCGGATGAGTATGACTATTTTCAGTGTTATTACGTTATTCTATAGTTACGAGTAAAATATCGTTTGTTCTGAATGCAATAAAGATATGATAATTTCGTTTACTAGGAATGATTTTCAACTGTCTATTTTTCAAAGGGCTTACACAAATAGATGTTGATTTCCATTCAAATAATTTACTATCAATGCAAAGAAAAATATTGCATCTTACGTGACCACGCCGGATGCGTCGTGGAAAACGCGAATCACACCTCCGTGCTCCGTTATGTAGGCAAAACTTCGTCAAACTTGAGCGATATTATTTAAAAATCTATATTTGAATGTGTTTTAAATATGAATTAACAACTTGATTATAGTATTCGCTACCATATAGCAACAGTGGGATAAAGTGAAAAAAGATAAATATCGATTTAACGATAATTATGCCAATTGATTGCTGAAAGGTAAACCTTAAATATTTAAATTTAAAAAAAAATCCGTGTTTAAAGGAAAAATCTTACATTTACGATTATTGATACTACCATGTAACTTCAAACATCAGCCAGATTAGCAAAATAATTATATACAGATACTATATACAAAATAAATTACTCATACCTTTTATCATAAACCGTAAAAAACTAATTAATATCATAATTCATTTTTTTTTAAATACAACACGAAACTTAAAGTTCTGTTCACTGTTGCTTTAGGGTAGCGAATATCAACCAAATTTTCGTTGAGTGTAGACCCAGTAAAACCTCAATCTTAGGCTTTATCCGTTATAACCAAAAGTCCGTTATAATTTTAGAAGTAGGTTCTTGAAGAATAGTCCCGTATATAGACGAGGAGTGTTATTTCATATTTATATATGGAAAGAGAATTTTGAGAATAAGAATAGAACATCTAATCCCTAACCCTTTTTGTAATTCTGAGATTTCGGGGTCACCATTTTTCAATTCCGGGATTGATCATAAAGCATGATGTCATGCTTATTTTGTTATATATGCTATAATTGTAGTACAAACAATGTCTTGCATTATAGCCAAGGCACCATATATTTAAAACCACATGAGATTAAATGAAGTTCTCAACATCAATTCGAGAATAATATGCATTACACACCCATATTCAACATTTAAAATTAAGATTTTGAGCCTGTCGGAACATAACATAACATAGCGCAAAAAAACCAAGAAACTCTGGTGGAATCTTGAAAGTAAATTGGGAAGCATAACATTTTAATATTTATTTATATGTAACGTGAATCTTACCAGGTATTGGTATTTAGACAATCCCGGGATTAAAGTCTCGAAAAATTGAGCGCAATACCGATATTGGAAGCTCTAATTAAGATTCAGCTTTAAAAAACGTTTAATCATCGACTAGCACCCGCTAAAACAGTCGGCGCCGTCTGATTACGTGCGAATCATTAACAGAAAATTATTTAAGATCATAATTACTTATAATAAGATCACAAAAAGTTTGTTGTATCGAGGTTTTGTAGCACAATATTTCATGGTTTCCATCATACAAACCAGCTGAACTCTTTCCGTAAGCATTAATCACTCAGCTATATTGAATCACGGTGCATTTGCAGTAGTCTGTGGAACTAACGTTGTACAGCCAAGGACCTTCTGGCGATAATATTAATAGGCTTACACATTATTCCGTGCATAACTTTTTGTTCACTGGTTATGTTGGTTGGATTGTATATGCTTAGTGACAGCAGCACGTGTACGAAGATGTGTGCGTGCCAATTTATGCATGTGTGTGTTATTGGCATGTGTGCTGGTGTATATGCGTTAGCCGCTTATCAACGCGCTCTATCATGGATGATTTCGCGACATCCACTGTCAAACTTTTATCAATAAATTATCTAGTCTATTTTTGTATATTTTTTCGTCTAGAGCAGACATGGGGAACCTGCGGGCTTTTGGCTACTCTGGTGCGGCCTTCTGGCCAATTCTGTAACTTTGTAAATGTATGTAAATTCGTAAATTCCTGACATATTCTGACCATAAATTCTTGTTTCCGGACAAAGATTCCCTAGTCATGTTTTCTGCGGCCTTATGTCGAATCAGAAAAATGAATACGGCCTCTAGAGAAGAAAATGTTCCCCACCCTGGTCTAGAAATATGCTTACCGAAATCCCGGCATATAGCCTGTTTTTATAACAATATGTCGGTGTTGAATTAAATATAGTAACATCGAAAATATAATGTTATTCTTTTATTTTTACATAATACAAAGTTTGGGATAATCTTTTATAAAGATTGCACTTATTACTAAATTTGTAATAACAGTTGTAAATTGCTATAATTAAATCGGGTTTAAGTTTCTCATCTTATATTAAACATTGAAAAATAAAACACTTAATTGTGCTTATTTCACCTTTAAAAAAGGTCGAAACTTGATTTTATCACTGACTATTCTTGAGAATACATTTCTTTACTCTTCATTATCAAAACTGCTCTACAAATGTGCACTGCTTATATTTAAATTAAATATTGTACATTAATTCTTTACAAGACTATAGACTTTTTCGTACGTTACAGAATGATGTGTGATTATCCACCACCCAAAACGTATTCCAACCTCATGTGAATGAGCTAACAATCAATCTCTATTGATTCTGCTTGACGTCTCTGAAAACAAAAATGTGTATTAAATGATCAATGATTCGGTCTCGTCTATCATTTGTTTTAGAAAAAAAATATATTATTATTGTATTTATAAAACAACGGTTGACCAAAGCTGTCTGGCAAATGACATCCTACTGGCAAACTGTCATTTATATTTAATGTGAATTAGCAACAGTGTTTGACATAATAATCACTACAAAGTAACGTGTTGTTGGTTGAAAACAAGTTCTTTCTTCAGTTGAATGATTGGTTATGTTCTCCTACATTAGGTCGACTAGCAAAGACCTTGGGAAGTCGAAAATGTGGTCACCTTTATCTGTTAAATGAATTATGTGGACTGTTTTCATGTCGGACCTGCAGCTTGGAGGTAAAAGTTGTTGTGATTTCTTCATACTCGGTTGTGCGGTCAATGGTTCTAAATAGGTCATCCAATCCGAGCCCTTTCTTTGATTCCGGGATTTCGGGATTCACAATTATTTTGGCATATGGCCCTTCGGAATCCCGTTAAGTTACGTTTGCCAGTGAGTCCAGTGCTGTTAAGCTTTTTTTTTGCTCTACTTAGGATTTTTTCGTGAGAAATCCCGGTATTACTACTAAAACGATTGCGGATATCTAGATTTCGTGATTGGAGGCCCTTGGAGGACTTATTTTTTCATTTATGTTTGTGATATAATCAGGGCCGGCGCCACCATACGGGCGAAATAGGTAACCGCCTAGGGCGCAAACCATTGGGGGGTGCAAAAATGGAGTATTAAAACTATACATGTACTTCTTATAATAATACATTTTAGTACGCTATATTTTATATTGATGTTTGTATTTGTTTGTTGTAATGAATTATGTATCGTATTCTATACGAGTCGGAAAAGATAGGTTAAGGACTAAGTAACAAACAGTTCACGTAGAAAATCTTTTAATGAGATATCTTGGTGATTAGATGACATCGATATACTTATATAACAAATCTAATGATTCCGATTTTTTTTTAAATTAAATATTTCAAAAAAAGTGGGACGATTTGTTAAAAAAGAGGCGCGTGTCAATAACCGTTGCCTAAGGTGCGAAATAGCCTTACACCAGCATTGGATATGATCCTGAAAATAAGACGTAGAGCGTTGGGTAAAATACACTTATCCCTCGATTTATGCGATATATACGTTCCGTGAGAAAACGCGTAAATCGAAGAAGGTCCAGAAAATAAACATCCGCGTTAATCGATAATTAAAAGAGGTTTCATTATGCAATCTCCTGAAGCATTGTCACAAAACATTAACGTTACTCTATCTTTAGCAGCTTTAAAACCACTGGCCGTTTTCTCAGATTTTGCAATAAATGTTCTACTGGGCATTTTTTTCCAGTTAAGTCCTGTTTCATCAGCATTGAAAACTTGATGCGGGAAATTTCGTTAACTATCTTTAGAAACTGTGGTAAAAATATCTTAGCTGCATTTTCGTCGGCGGAAGCAGCCTCACCCTTTATCTTGAGATTGTGTAACAAGTATCTTTTTTTTAATTTTTCTTACCATCCCTTGCTTAAAATCTTGTTTTTTTTCGTCAGATGATATAGACTAATTTTCTGATAGAAACTTATAAATTCTTTTAGATTTTTCTTTAATTGCGTTAGTATCAATTGGTATTCTTTTTTGTGTGTGATCTTCTATCCATATCATTAAGGCTTTTTCCATTTTCTCCATTATGGGATCTCTAACGTATGAGGTACATTTAGAACTAATAAGGGATACAGAGGCGACACTTCTTCTGACAGTTGTTTCGTTTTTTTTAATTGTACGGACAGTAGATTCATTAATTCCATAAGTTTGTGCAAGAGATGCAAAACTGTCGCCTTTCTGGAGGGAGTTCAGAATTTGAATCTTTATATCCAAAGACATTGTGTTTCTTTTCTTCTTTAAAACACGAGTAGACATTCCTGGGGGTAAAAATACATAATTATTTACGACATAAAGAAAATAAAATTCGTAGTAAATTGATTGAATGGTTTTCAAATGTGATTTTTTCCTGACCGCGTAAAAGTGAAACCGCGTAAAAAGGGGACCGCGTAAATCGATGGATGAGTGTACTGTCATCTTTTATCTTCTTCTTATCACACCATTTGAAAGAAAGAAAAGGTCGAGTGAGCCACATTGTGAAATATTGAATGTGAGTACGTACGTATATTATGAACATTTAAAAGTGTCGATTCTACCTGGGTACTTTATGATAATATTATCACAATACTTTCATCAGTGCCTGATTAGAATTTTCACATGACAGTTATATCACTTATTCGTTCAGCTTTATCAGATTCTTATCTTTATTATCAATAAGTGCAAAAATAGCAACAAAGGAATTGGTAATCTGCCCAATTATTTTTTCGCGATATACCTTAAAATTCACACGTAAAAAATAATTAATTCTATATACATAATTTGATAAAATGGTTCTAAAAATAATAATAAAAAATCGCATCTAAGGAAAGTAGAAAAAACTAAAACTGGATCATTAATTTCATTATAAGTATTTTTAAATTCCAATATAGGCCTTTAATTTCCTTATAAAAATACAAATAAGCATTGTATTAACTTTCATATGAGTCACCTGCTTATTTTTGGGAGGAACGAGTAGAATTTTGTTCTAAATCATTTGATGAAATATCGGATTATATGTAGGATCACCATTTATTGTAATGAAAATTTTGGTAAGAAATCGCGTAAAAAGAAACTGTGCCATCTAAAAAATTCGCATAAAAGTGGACCGCGTGTTTTTTCTCGTATTGTTTCTTAATTCTTAAATAGTTCTCTAGGTGTAGAACAGCGATACTCAACCTGCGGCTCATTCAAATTTTATATGAGGTCCAAAACACTCATAGTCACCTGATGATTTTTCAGAAAACGGGTATTTTTTGCAAAGAATTACGTTAACGAATGAGTATTTTGGATAATTTGTATTTTTGTATACTTACATTTATGTTGGGTCACTATATTATGTGTAGTATGTAGAATATCTATGTATTATTATAAAAATGCTGAGACCCACTTAATGTAACAAAAACCGGCATGCGACCCAGACGAAAGAAGTTTGAGTATCGCTGGTCATGGGTGTAGATTTTTAAATTATGCAGCTATGAAAAAGCTATTTCACTTGAGAGTTCGTGGTAAGGTTTTTGCTATAATAAGGGCTCCATGGGTATATAAAGTTTGGGAACAACTTGTCTAGATATATATATTTTTTTTTATTTGATTAGCGTATTCCGGTATAAAGCCTTACCGGTTATATTTTGCAGTAAATATATGAAAGCCTTTAAATTCTCCACAGTATAAACTTTGTTATGGCAGATTTAAGCTAACAATTTTCACCTAAAATATTTGAATACATGTAGTAATTTGAATAATAGATAGACTATTACTATTTTTCGGCCCGGTGTGCTGAGGAGTCGTGAAAAAAACCGCAACACCGACTCCGGCATTTACAAATCGTTGGTATACTGCGGAAAGAAATTATGTAATTTAACTATTTTGACTTAGTGTTAAGGTAATATTGTTTAGTAATCGATCTGTAGTTTACTAAAACACACACAGCCATAATTTCAAAATAGTATACACATAACACAAGGAAGATTGCTCATTTTGAGTTAGAGAAATGAGATCACAAATAAACAAACACAACCGGTATAATCGCTCAGATTCAGTTCGAAAAAAAAATAATAGAATTCTTTTGCATGTTGACGAAAATCCTACATGAAATTGTGTGTATATTTAAATTTGTTGGCTAACTACATTTGGATTACCGGAAGCAATGTGGGATTCAGGAGACACATGAGTTCGATCGGGACTTGTGGTAGCCCTTATTAACATAGGTAAAATAACACGTGTTGATTGCATTTTCTGCGTGCGGGATTCAAATGAAACATTGCAAAAAGATAAGATAAGAGTAACTTAACGATTTTAGAAAATTGTAAGAAATATTACTTCATTAGCAAGAACCTAATTATATTTCAATGCAACTAATGCTACAATGCGTATAAAATTACTCACATACACTACTTGCTAGATTTCATCTTTGTATCAAGGAATAAGCAATAATATCATCTGACTGACTGTAGGTACAAGGTAAGTTTATTCGAAGATTTATTCCGAGAATAAATCTTACGTGTATTACGACATCTCAATGATGAGAATATTTTTCAATATGATTTATTTACGTCTCGTTGATTTTATTTGCTGGACGTGAGTACATAGTAGTCATGTCTTCGGTAGTAATTATTTCATCTCTAAAGCACGCACAACATGTGAAAAAAATATACAATTCGCATCGCCTACATAACTTAATTATATTATACATACAACATTTTAGTACGTGCCCAGAACGATACGAGAGGACATAATATGCATTTATTACGGATATCAAATAAAATATTACGTAAACATACATGTCGCCTGAGTGGTCGAGTGGTCAACGTTGTTGGCTTCGGCTACGGAGGGCCCGGGTTCAAATCCCGGTACGGACAGTTTTATAAATTTATTTTTCAATCGATTTATGAATTTCTGTTCGAAGGCATGGATGTATGTGATGTCTTGAATTCCCCCCTCTCAGCCATTCTATCCTATGAACGGGGCGTATCGAGAGCGATTAGCTTGCCACTAATCCTGTCCTAGCCCTATCCTTCTATTCCTACTCTCCTTGGAAAAAGAGAGGTTGAGCAACTGAGTAACAAGCAGTTCTCGTAGAAACACTTCTGTTGAGATAAACTCCATTAGGAGTCCATATGCTCCACATTGGGAGCGGACATGGTTTAAAAAAAAAAAAAAAAAACATACAGTAATAATAAACTGAATAGTGGTATGTATATGTTTGTAGAAAATTTTAAATCTTGAAAACAACATCATAACTTACTGCTGTGATTCAGAAGTAAAATGTAAGAGTGTTACCAGAGTAGAGAATGACTTCATTGATTGATATTGGTCTAATAATTAAGTGCTATTAAAGTAGGGATTTGGAAGGAATTGTTAAAAAATAAAAAGTCTCTGACTTTAAATCAAAACATGACTCCGATTCTGAATTTTGTTAAAAAAAATATCTATTTATATTGATAATTTTTTTCAATTTATCTTTCTTTTAGTACATTGGTGGCCAAACTGTGGCGCACTAGATAATTACAAGTGACGCATTGCATCCTTGCGCCTTCTTATTATTTTGAATTTGACGTTATAACTTAATGTTTTCAGCACCTGAATGCTCTCAGTTAAATTCAAACAGTTTTCCTACTCACTGTTTTGTATTTTTTGTGAAAGTACTTTTTGAGTATATATTTGATATTATTAATTAAGATATTTTGAGACTTAAATGCGAGGTTTTCATGTAAAACAATATAAGCGACAGAAATTGATAATTATTCTGTTATCTTCATCAAGTATATTGTCTAAAAAAATAATTTATTTTTCAAAATATTTATTGTGATAATACTTACGTTTCTCATTTTAATTAGAAAGTTTTAAACAATGAGGCTGATACAAAGGGCCGCTTTGAAATATGAGCCAGGTCGCTAAGTAATATAACAATTGAAGTTGATGATCATCAAGACTTGTCCACTCTGAACTTAAAATTGTTCAGTATAAATGAAAACAATTCTATTTTTTTAATCATGGGTTTTTTTGTCACAATGGAAAGAATCTTAAACATGATTTCACCGCCTCAAACGATAAGCTGAAATCTATGTGAGGAATATTGTTTGGATGTAGTACATAATATATCAGTCACGACGTTTATCAGATTTTTTCATGACGTAAACGGCGATTTGAATTTGTGGAATGTGAGCGATATCAGATAACCAATTCTCGTATGCATACATTGTAGACATATTAAAATGTGTAGTGTTATTTTAAATAAAATATAAATGTTTATTTCTAGAAGATTGTGATAGTAACTTAATTACTTACTGACATTTTATAATCGTGTAACGCCCATAAAACAGTTAAGCTATTTCAGTTGTGAAGGGATTTGAGTAATTGATCATAATAATATGATAACGAACTACTTATAATTCATCCGCAGAATAATTAATCCACGTTTTCTACGTAAATATGAGAGACACAGCTTAAATTGTATTGCAACGTGACCATACCATTCCAGTCTTAATATTTGTTTGCTCGGCTTAAATGCGATACAAGAAAAACAGTTTTAGTGAATATTAAATTCTTTGGTATTCCTCAATATTTTATTGTTTTCGACAAGCTGTAGAATTTTATACTAAAAAAATGTAAAGTGAAGAACAAAACCTGCAAATAGTTTACAATGAGCTTGAACAATGTTAAACGATATTTCTTATAATATGAATTTGGTAATAAATACACTTGTCTACTTGTAAAACTTCCTCAGCTTATTAATAACACTCTTTTCCCAACTGTTATTGTCATGTTAGGAGGTACAATCAGTGGCGGATAACCCTATAAGTAAATAAGGCGCGCGCTTAGGGCCTCCGAATCTAAGGGACCACAAAAATAGCTTATATAGTATAACCCCGGGGTGGGGAACCTTTTAATATCTAAAGGCAACATTCATTTATCTGATTCAAAATAAGGCCGCAGTAAAGAAAGCATTAACACACCCCCCCCTTTTTTCAACTGTCGAACTTATAATGGGTTGATTATGCTCTTTTTCCAAACGCATGCGTATAATTTTTTGAACAAAGTGAATATTTTGATTAAGTCAAAAGGCGGAATCAGAGTAGCCAAGAGGCCGCAGGTTCCCCTCCACTAGTATAATCCATAAACTTTTTGTTCAGATTTTTATATATGTTTACCGTTTTACTTGAAATTTTCTGACCTTTTTATGTTTTTCGTAAAACAGGGCCTCAAAATTGCATTGCGCCTGGGGCTTTCCATCTGCTTAAACCTCCAACGGGTACAATGACAATGAATTGATTGCATGTGATTCGTTTGTTTTTTAATATAAAATTGAACAAAAGGAGATTAAATATATCATGCGTGAAACATGATCATAATCGTACTTTCTCTGGAACAATGTATCACTATCCAATCAGGATCCTATTAGTACAATAAATAATAGTTTACTATATAGCTACGTTCGCTACAGCAAAATTACATTAATTGACAGTCATAACAACTAACGCCTGCATTTTGTTTCCATTAAGTATCAGAACAAAAAGTAAACTTGTGCTAGAAGAAGACTAAATCATCCAATCCATCACTTAGGTTTTCGCATGTTTTAATAATAGTTACATGTAGGACAACTAACTCTCTTTCCACGGATTTGATTATAAAATGTTTTAAGGGATAGGCTATGCGAGAGTCTTATATCAGGACGTATTATGCTTTCGCATTGAGATTCGTTCCGACGATCGTGGGTGCATCAAATTCTAGTGCTAGATAACAGTGATAGTGAACATCTGTCAGCAGTCATTTCACTTATGTCATCATCGTTGTATAATTAATATATTATTTAGGATTTAATATTATATTGCAAGCGTACGTGTATTCTACACTGTACCAACTTCATGATATTTGTGTAAGATCAAAGATATGATATTCACGTATGTATATAGTTGATTAACATTAAATTAAAGTATTATATGAAAAAAAGAATACATAGTTTTTCATTAATTTATTAATATATGTACATATGTATCGACTGTGGAAAGAAAAAGGGACGTAACCCACACATCAAATTTTACAGGAGGCGCAAAAAACGTGTTTTGATGATTTTGGGCCATATGCAAATTATAAATTATACACAACCTTGAAGTACACAGAGACTTCTAAACTGGTGTTTAATTGACATACTCTAATATTAATTAAATAAATTGTCTAGGAAAAACCTTTATTTCAGTCTTTTTTCTTGGTTTTAATTTTTACAAAGTCATTTTTTCAAACTTAAAAGTTAAATTTAGATACTAATTCGGCATTTGCATTATGTAACTGTGGGTTACGTCCTTTTTCCTTTCCACAGTCGATATATATAAATACATATTTATTTTCTCCGCTCCCAATGTAAAGCATATGGACGCCTAATGGAGTGTGTATTAAAGTGTTTCTACGAGAACTGTTTGCTACTCAGTTGCCCAAACTCTCTAAAAAGAATAAGAATATAAGGATAAGGCTAGGACAGTACTATTCGCTCTCACTACGCCTTGTTTTTGGGATAGGATGGATGGTAGGGGAAATTCAAGACATCACATACATCCATGCCTTCTAACAGAAATTCATAAATCGATTGATAATTTGATAGAGAATTTTAACCTTCGCTTAAGTCAATCTCCATAAACTAAAGAAAAAAAGACGTCTTAAACACCCATGTCTAAGATTATAAAAAAATATTGGCATTACCAATATTTGAATATGTGTCTTTCCGTTTTCTTAGTGAAGATCTTGTACAGTGTGGGTACGGAAACTGGAAATCGCGTCTTAACAAGCTGCAAGCAAGTTTTAAAAAACACACTTTAATCATTATCATGAATTAATTAAGCTTAGTCAACTGACAGTATGATACTTTGATAATTCCGATACATGACAAAACTAAAATTTAAGAGAAAATTTATTTTCATTTCTTGGTTTTATTGGTTTGATTTACGGTATATTTAAAAAATTGCCAAATATAAAAATGTGACTCGCACGATACGCACGTTTTGGTTAAGCACCACTGCCTCAGTACATCGGACGCACGTTTTATCCCGGCCAGGCGGTTATTGCAAATTATAATTCATCCGATGCATAATAGTACTGGGTCCAGGGCCGGTGTCAGACTCTGTGCTATACCGCTCACGTAGCGATGCGCCGTATCGTGGGCGGCTGCACCAGGTGGGCGGTAAATGCTAAATTGTGATAGATCAGTGCTTATCAATAAATTCTCTGAATATATTTAAATTTTAGTATCGCGACAGTAAATGCGACACTATTTGTATTCACATTATCAAATTAGATACATCGATGTTTTACAATTTTCACGTAATCATAAATTTTATTTTATTGTGCTTATGTGCATTAACATATTTTACCTTTGCCAGCTTAATCTAGGAATGCTTGAAAATAAATTCATTAAATTAAAACTATTCGACGATATTCTAAATATTTAGTTATTAATTTACATTATTGAAGTGGTTATTGACATACTTATTTTGATTAATTATTTTTAAATTTTCAACTGATCTATATCTCAGTACTTACTGTATTTTTTTTTTCAAATTATCGCATGATTGACAGTCAATTAATCATCCTAAAACATAAATAATATAATGGAAAACAGTTTAACAAAAAATGAAATATTTTCTTTTAAAATCAAGACTTTTCTGTTTTGTGAAAATGAAAAAAATCATCACGTATTTTTTTAATCAACAAATAATTCTCTCTGAGAACATTTTCAAAAAATATATTAACCTAAACCAGGGGTGGGGAACCTTTACATTTCAAAAGGCCACATTCGTTTACCTGATTAATCATAAAGCCGCAGTAAAGAAAACGTTGACACCGCCATTTTTTCGACTGTCGAACATATAATGGGCTGATTACGCTCTTTTTCCAAGTGCTTGCGTATAATTTTTTGATCAAGTTAAAAAGCCGCAAGTTCCCCTCCACTGACCTAAACTATACCTTATCATACCTTTAACCGTTGTGAGAAAACATTTTTTTCGTCTGGACCACACTCAGATTTTCTCTATTTACGTGGGCCGGAACATTGCAATAGTAATACGTAAATATTACACATGCTAAACATACATAATAATTATAGTGATATCAAAATTACAAAAACACCAACACCATACACAGTTCTTTTGGCGTTTGTCAACATTTTTTTAAAGTGGAATATGTTTACTTTGAAAACACAGTCCTCATTTGTAAAACGTATACCTAGTATGTACATTATAGCAGAACCACCGCATTAACCCATCACCCGTCATCGCTGGTCTGGTTGTAAGCTGCAATATAAGCCACACTTTGGAAACATCTTTAATCGTTTATCACGTCATATTTTATCGGATCGTAAACTTTGAATAACGATTTGATTAGATATGCAATAAAAATAGTTGGCATTTTATACAATCGCAATAAGTTTACGATGATAAACGTATTTAAATTATATCTATGTGAAAGTAATTTGGATACATTCGATGGCCAGTTGCAGTTACTTATTGGAAATTTAAATTGTAGTACTACGTAGATATTCTAATAACTAATTCTATGAGGATCTTGAGTTTACCAGATTTGATTCCATATGGAGTGTTTTCGAATGATACCGACTGAGTATACTCGATGGATATTTAGTAGCAAATTTTAATCGTTAATATTTAATATATCGACTGTGGAAAGGAAAAAGGACGTAACCCACACATGGCAAATTTTACAGGAGGCGCAAATAACGTGTTTTGAAGATTTTGGGCCATATGCAAATTATGAATTATACACAACCTTGCAAGTGCACGAAATCTTCTAAACTGGTGTTTAATTGACATAATCTAATAGTAATTAAATAAATTGTCGAGGAAAAACCTTTATTTTAGTCTTTTTTCTTGGTTTTAATTTTTTACAAGGTCATCTTTGTCAAACTTAAAAGCTTAATTTAGATACCAATTCGGCATTTGCAGCTTGCATCCTTTTGACAGAACGTGTATCAAGTTTGACACATTGTGATTATCGAAAAAAGCTGTTTTGAAAAAAACTGTGGGTTACGTCCTTTTTCCTTTCCACAGTCGATATGTACATACTCAGTATGGTTACTAATTTCGAACGAAAAAATCTGAATGCGAATGGAAAAAGTTGTCTTAAATCATTACTTTCAGGAGAGCCAAATTCGGCAAAGCTGATTTGACTGGATCTCTTACACTTTTACGGGTATGTTTATTGTAGTTATTATGGCTAATTCAACTCGTTTTATTTTTTTAATACTTAACGCTCTTTTGCTTTCGTACGTACAATTAATTTCCTTACTCTTAGATGAGATTTGATAACAATAGACTATGAAAAATCTTAAAACAATTAAATATATAAAAAAAGTCGTGTTCGTGGTCGAGTACTGGACGTCGTTAGCTTAGGTTGCAGTACTCACGGGTTCAAATATTAGTACTTACTGAAAGCTTTATTGATATACATACATATTTTCGAAACCAATTCATTTACACTTATCCGTTCCAAAAACGGGGCGTTGACGAGTGATGGCCTAATCATTATTTCCTAGTCTCTATCTTAATATACCTACTTTCTTCGTATAAAGAGACTTTGAGAATCTGATAAAAAAGCCTTTTTGCTTATTACACCTTATTAATTTAATTTTGTGTTGTATAAATAACACTGTAAAATTGTATTCTCTTATCAGTTGATAATGCTTGTCGTGAGCGAAATCGGTCCTGATTTTATTAAATAAAAGTGGAAATTAGTACAAATGAGTATTTTATTTTTTGAATCAATAACTAATAGGTACAATCGCATCATCACGTTGCCTATGCTACGCACTTCTTGGTAGAAGATAACATATTATAATGATTTTCATAATACCGACCGTGAAAACTGATAACGATAAAACTTGTTGCACCGATAAGAGGCCTGTTATTATCAGTTATCTCTTATCAGTAAAACATTCGAATCGCATAGTTTGAATTTGCGTGTTCGATGTGTCATTTGACAATTACTTGTATCAAGTAACTGTCCCTTATAATCAGAGCTGTGGAGTCGGAGTTGGAGCGGCTCAATTTTGTGATGTGTATTCAAACAAAATAATCCAAAGTGTTGACATTTCATGCTTGGCTGACTAAAGATGATCTGATGGTATACATATATATAAGTAAAAAATAAATTATTGGAAAATTTCCTCGAAAAAAGTTGGAGTCGTTAATTATTTTTAAGTTGGAGTTGGAGTCGTTTTTTTTACACGACTCCACAGCCCTGCTTATAACTGATGGTTTAATAAGCCAATCATAAAACTATCATGTACATAGAGCCATTAGCTTAATGCAATACCTTTCCTAGAATAATCCTTATATTATTAACCTGTCTTGAAAAAGACGTTTAACGAGGACGAAAAAGTAATTAAAAAGAAAACACACAATTAAGATACATTGACAATGATTGTTTTCACTTTTAGGGTGTTCACTGTCAATACTTGGTGGAAAGGCATTATATTAATAAAAACAATAATCCTTTGTACTTCATTCCACTTTATTTAATATGTCAGGACCTTTCATTTATCACTTTGTCAAAAATTTCCCAAATTTTAATTATGTTTGTAATTACTTTCAATCGCATTCTGAATTTATGAATCTGGGATGACTTTTTAATTATATGTTAGATGTGTTGAACATTTTAATTTTGTGTTATTTTAGAATCACTTTAATGTAATTGGCAATTTCTTTTCAATGCCAACTGTTGTGTATAACTTTTCAATTTTGTATAAATAGCACTGTTAAATTATATTTCTTATCAGTTGACAATGCTCGCAATGAGCGAAACCGGTCCTGACATATTAAATAAAGTGGAATGAAGTACAAAGGATTATTGTTTTTATTAAATGATTGTTTTAATGTATACAGATAATTAGCTTTCAAAATAATGTTTTGTTTCAGATTTGAATTGCTTGAAGTTTGTATTAATCATTCTAATTTTTGTCATAAACGATAAAACTACACAACTTTTGCCTTTCATCACTTTCTTTCTTTTAGGCATTCAAAAATATGGATAAATTGAACTGATTTCAGTAAACACCAATAAACTTTTTCTTTATATTGGTAATGTCAGTCAGTCACCTATGTTAATACTTTGGTTGCAGTGTTCATATGTGTCCCAGTATCACAGTTTCATAGATAGATTTTTGGTTGATTTATGGATTTCTGTTCGTGTTTGAAGACATGGATATCTGTAAGTCCTCACAACCATCCAATACTCAAAACGGGGCACTCTAAAGCGATGAGATGTCCAACTTTTTGTACTAGGAATAGCCCCACTGTTTTTGAGTGTGAGCGACTAATTGATAACAATATTTATGGTGATCGACTGATATAGCTTGTAATTATATCATTATATAACAATAAAAACCCATTATTTAAGGTACACGTGAGAGAGATGGGTACACGTGAGCAGAGATAGAAACTAAATTTTAAGAGCTGGAACGTCGAGTAATTTTAAATCGTATGACCTATAAGTCCGCGATTGACTTACTGGCCATTCTTGTTCAATTTATACTAACTCTGAATAAAAAAGACAGATCTAACGATTGACTTACGATCAGTTCTCATTTAACCACTTTGTTTAAGATACAGTGAAACCTTGATCATCCGGATTATTCATCATTAGCTCAAATTTTAAGAATTTGCTGCTATGCACGTGTTTAAAGTAAAATTTCTTCCGCAAAATGACACGTGTAAATACAAAAATTAGCGCTTATTTTGGAAACCGATGCTTCAAAGATGATTGCTAGCAGACGAAAGTATTGAAAAACTGTTGTTAACTTCCAAAAGAAAATTTACATAAAATACTATTGCAACATGGCAGCAGAGAGTTGGAATTATTTAAATGTTTCAACGATAAGACCATCCACAAAGAAGATCCAGTAACGCTGTAGAAAGTCATATAAAAAATAATTTGCATACCAAATGTAATTGTTATTTTTCCCTGACAATTATAATAGTTTTGACTATCCGGATTTTTTTTATCTGTACTACCTTCAACTGCAATTAATTCGGGTAATCGAGGCTCTACTGTAATTCACAATTAATAGTAACAAATAAAACACGAGTTAGAACAATTATGGCATTAACGCTTGATCCAGCTAACGGCTATAGTATAAACCTCATATTGCGAAAACCGCGTGAGCTTGACCTTGTCGCATACACAAGAAGTAAATATAAACATGCACGTTTTATGAACATAAATATATTTTTTTAACGAACGGTACATGACAACAGCTGCTCGCTGCCATTATCATTTGCGAGACGAGATAGCCATATTTGATAACAATGATAACGCAACATAATTTACCTATCGTAGCAATTTCCTAGTGAAAATATTGTGCAATATTTTTGTTTAATTAGAGTATACTTATACAAAATAAAACACTCAAATATTTTTTTGTTTGTGTTTTAATTAGAAGCGGGCTAATCTGGATGACAATAATAAGTTCTAGTAATATCCGTTGAAATACTGTATATCTTGTTTATTATTTTATAGCAGGCATGGGCAACCTTTTCTAGTTCTGGGGCCAAATTATCATTCTGTCCCCGAGTCAAGGGCCGAACCAAATTATTAAGCATAATAAAGTAATATTAAATTAAATAAAACACGTTGCTATTTCTTATATGGTGGTGATCATGAACTAGTAGAGTGGAGACACTGCAAGCGCCCGTGTCATCTCCATTATTTAATCCCTCCCTGAAACTATTAATTTCTTTCTCTAATACTTCGCCGAGATCAATCAGGGCCGGGCAAAATAGCTCGGCGGGCCGGTGGTTGCCCATATATTTTTATAGCGTAGAAACAACCTTCCAATGGTGATGCGTTTGAGAGGAGTTGTCAGTTGATTTAAATGATAATTTTTTTCTGAAGTGAGACTAGCATCAAGTATTTGAAATTCCCTTTCTTATTTATTTTTCGCTGTATTCGACGGTTACTTTGTGTTAATATAACATTTTATTTGATCACGTTATTCCACCACTTCTATCCGTTCCCCAATATAATTGTTCTCTCTCTCTGTGTGTTGTCATATTTTCCAGCATTAAAATTATAGTTTGAATTTAAATCTAAGATATATTGTATACACTTTTTCAGCATAAATTAAGACTCAAGTTGTTATTTAAAGAATCAAAAAATGTGCATTGTCATCTAATTCAAATTAAAACAAAAAAATATTTAAACAAATGACAGCAGGTATTCATTCTTTCATTTGATGAATTCTTCGACGGGAAATAAAGTTTTCAACTTTATTTACAATGATTTTTTTAAATATTTTTTCTGGCCGTTCATTTGTGATATGAATATCCTTTAAAAAAATCAACGGGAATATCAAAGTCAAAGAAATTGAAAAAACATGTAACATTTGGCTTAGCCCTTTCCCAAACCTAGGTAAACGTTGTATTTAGCTACAATTTCTTGTTAACGTGTCAATACAGATACTCATAACTGTAAGGAAATCAATTATTTATATACTGGTACTGACAATTTAATAGTTGAATATTTTATATACATATTTATAGTACGGTAAAATGAGGATTGAATATTTTTTTTATGATATAATCTTTACATTAAACTTGCAACCATTGGTAAAGTAATTACTTCATGATTTACGCCTATTTATTACAGCGTAAAATAAGTCCCATAAAACAAAATATCAAGGCTGATGTGTGAACAATATTGTTTTATGCAATATATTTCATATAAAAAGGTCCAATTCGCAAGAGGCATTGTCTTTAGCTCTGCGTCAGACATTTTAGTGTCTGAATGACATTACTTATTTGTTCTCTTGTTCTTACACGGGGAAATTATTTTAATTACATAGCAATACCAACAATACCCTTTTTTAAAAATGCGTGTTTTAACACGCATTTAAAAAAAGGGAAGAGGGAGGGGAAATCGGGGACAAACAAACAGACGGACGGACGGACGGACGGAAGGACATTATCGACTATTTATATATAGATAGATGACACAAATCTTATTTAAATTACTTCATACGTGTTTTTTTGACCATTTATGAATGCATACGCGTGCATAATGGAAACCCATTTCATTAAAAACATAATATAGTAAATTAGATTCCAACAATTTCTGGCTAGCTGTCATGAAATTTTGTGTAAGATTATGAAAAAAAATACCTTTCCTCAATTGTCATTATCCTTATTGATTCTGGTTGTAATAAATAAAATATAATCATCATTTTTTTTGTAATTGAATGATCGAAATCTATTTACTACGCTAATTACTTGAATCGTTGCCGAGTTCTGTTTTATGAAGTCTCTCGTCACACTTGACGTTTCATACGACGCGTAAAGTGCATCGAGAAGATTTGTAAGTACAATTTCTTTTAAATTTAATCATACAGTACGCAAACATATACAAGTGCTGCGTCGGGCTAAATAAAACCTGCGTTATGTATAGGCCATATCCGGGTTATCTTAGGTTATTCATAAATTTTACTATGAGCAGCATGTCATTGATTAACACTTTGCACTCTCACTAGATTTACTCAATACCAATAGTCTACTCTGGGTCCAGATTTTACTCGTATTACCAGCAAATTGAGTACGGTTTTAAACAAAAAGTCAAACGTATTTTTGAGACAATCTGTGTAGCTCCAATGGTGACCATAATAACGCGTATCATATTTGGTATAATTTTCTTCGAAAACGTAATTAAATTCCACTAATTTGAGCTAAAATATTCACTAAGCTATCACGGATTGTAAAATAAACCATTCTTGTATTATTTAAGGCGATATTTTGAAAAAAATGGGGTTTTATTATCGATTTACTTTAGAAATATTTTAGCATGAACGTTTTTACGACCACCGTATTGTGTGAGGGTCCAAGAACAGACATCGCCCGTCTTTGGGGTAATTAATTTTACAACGTACCGACATTCCTACCCAATCGCATTATGCTAGCAGTCCTTCTTAAAAAATATAGTACCTACAGTTTGCTATTATTGGTTAAAATTTTGTTTTATATTGATTACTTCCTCGAAGTCAATGTTGGAAACAATGTAAGATCATCCCAAAAGGCTGGAATAGATAACAATATTGATGTTTAGAAATACTCGGTGTTTCTGAAAGTTTTTCATATAAATAACGTTGCCATAAGTTTTACAAAAATACAATGTCCCTTTTCATTGTATTTTATTCGAACACACTCACGCTAATCGCTCTCACTCCGTTTTGTATGATGTGATAGGTGATAGGTAAGAATTCAAAACATCATATACGTTTATGTCTCCAAACAGAAATCCATAAATCGATTGTATAAAATTAATTATTGTCCCAGTGCTGACAGCTTATAAATTTTATTAGCTGTCAGTACTGGGATTCGAACAGTGACCTCCGTAACCAAACCCGAACATTGACCACTTACCACGCAGCCGGCTCTTTTTACAATATTATCGTTATTTGTTTACATGGTAACAATTCGTTTTTCATTTCAAGCAAGAAGCATTTGATTATTTTTTAGACATGAAATAGTTTCTCCCGTCTTCAATTAAAGCTTTTTTCTCAAAGTGGAATTCAGCTCCCGGAGTTGGATTAGATAAATTATTAAATAAATTGAAAACAATTCATGATGTAATCATGAATCAGGTCAGAACGTATACAAATATGTATCGTTAAGGAAGCGAAATGTGAAAAAAGCGAATTAATATACCCATAGTCTGACTTTGCTCAAATATGTATTTTTATTATTAAAATATATATGATGTCAAAATTATCAAACAAAAAATAAATCATCATTATAACTGTGATTTTGGAAGCTTTCTAAAGTATCATAACAGAAATTTAAAAATGACCAACATTTTTATTTACTATGTCACCATATAGTGCACTTATATCAACTGAACGCATCATTATCACTATATTCTGTAAAAATTTGTTCAAGTGATTCATGGTAGTCAAAAATATATTTCGTTGAAATTGCTTTTTCCTTCACATAATAAAATGATGGTCACAACACTTCATACAACTCTAACGCCCACAAGATGTGGATACAGCCTTTCCAGATAAAACAACTAACTTATTTATACAAAGCAGGTAAAGACTTCAAATATTATTAAAATCAACATATAAGGCAGCTCTCTACTGTAATTTTCATATTTAAAAAAAATATTGCATTTTTTAATCCCTTAAGTGCACTATTGTAAAATTATGCCCCGGAAATATTTCGGGAAATACCAAAAATAAAGCTTCAAAGAGACCGACTACAAAATACATTATCCTGGAGATTGGACCGTGCTATTAGTTGTCCAGATGGTATTATCCTGGCTAATGGAGCGCAAGACGTTAAAATATAAGTCAACCATCAACCTCCATGTAACTGAATTGAGAGACTAAAAGAAAGTTGTGTTGTGTTCACTGTCAATTCTTGGTGAAAAGACATTATATTTAAAAATAAATACATTATTGTTCTACATTAATTTATACAGATCAGGACCGGTTTGGCTCAATTGTTTATTACATTTTTATTATTCTTACATTGATTGGTATATATAACCCATTTTTATAAGTTGAAAGAGCTCGTGATGAGAAAATGAAGATTATGACTCGTTATTTAATGTCTTAATTTACGTTATTTTTCCGGATAATGTAAAGATGTAAAAAAATACATATATTAACTTAATTCATTAATGTAAATTTTCATTCCAATTATTATATTTGTATTATTGGAATATATATAAATAAAAAAAATCATATGGCATGCTTAGTAGCATATGGACATATCCAGATTTTCGCAGTTCAACTGAAATGTACATACATCTTTGGGACAAATACATTGTTGAAAATAAAGTAACTTAATTTTTAAGTTTTACATTCGATCAAAACTGCGAAAATCTACATACGCCCAAATGTTATTCAATATTCCATATGGTTATTTTTTACATACAAATTTAGCTCTAAAAGATGTATGGCCATTATTAACACGAGTAATTTTTAATCCGACGAAATAAAAAAAAATATTCCTTTGAAATGATTTTTGATGAAATATTACATTAGCTGTCTTCAATTAATCTTCCGAAAAAAACATCCACGTAACATGAGCTACATATCAGTTAGCAAAAAAATCTGAGATGATACCTTTATCCAATTTACAGAACGAGATTAATCTTTTGGCAAATCACTTATTATAGATCTATTAACATCACTCAAAATATTCGTGGGTACTAGTTCTTTGTGAAAAGGAACTCAACACTTTTGATTGCCATGAAATACAAATTGAAGTTTACGATTTTTTACGCGTATCTCAGAGGCGGATCTAGTGTCTAAAGCCCCGAGATCTTGGAATGTCGACTAGAATTCGAAAAAATACGTTTTTGTATAATATTCTCTCTTCATAGAATAGTTTTTGCTTACTTTAAATCTTCGAGTATCCAAATTGCCAAAGAAATGTCTTGCACATTCCCAAATGTAGAAATACTTTGAATGTTTTTTAACAATTCTCTTATCTTATGCGTCAGGTGAAAGATTGTTTTCTGTTTTAAAGCGTGCAAAAAAATATATTTGAGAAGTACTATGGGAGAAGAAACATTAAATAGTATGGCCATTTTTTATATAGAGAATTTTTTTTAACCGAATTGACACCGCCAAAATAATTGACAAATAAGCAAAACATAAAGCAAGACGGAAATTCATTTTTTTAAATTTTATTTATATTTAACGTTGGTAAATTAATGAGAGTTTCTATTTATAAAACTTTTTTTCTAACTTCAATTTAAGGGCCCAAATTTTTTTACCGCTCCTCCTCCTCCACTTGACTTGATCCGCTACTGCGTATGCTTTAAGATTATAAAATAAATTACCCGCTTACAGATAAATCAACGAGATAAAAGTGATGAGTGATGACTGTCGAGAAAAAGAGATTATTTTGAAAATCTTCGTCATATTATCTTACTTTTAGTCTTTTTACGATACTTCACGATGTTCACCTACTTCAGTGTTTCTCAAATTTTTTACATATGTGTACCCTTTCTATAATTTTCGTAACACCGAGTACCCCTCGTCAAAAAATGTATTTACTTTAATAACAATCAAAATATATAAACTGCTTGTTGCACCAGGCACAGCCAAAACCCGGTGCATCGCGTACCCCCATAAAACTATTCACGTACATCTGGGGGTACGCGTACCACAATTTGGTAAACAATGACATACTTAATTGAAGTAAGTTACTGGCTCTCAACCTACTTGTGGTGAGTGGTCACGAACGCATTTCAGATTGGTGAAAATAGTGGGTGGCGAAATTTAGGTTTTTCGTAAAAACACAAATTATATGTTTTATTACGTATGTCAGATTTATTAAATTATTATAAGTCAAGAAATGATAATTTTATTTATTATATTCATACGCCTCTGAGAGCATCTACAGGAAATATTTTTTGGATTCAATAATAATTGTGTTTTTGCATAATTTAATTGTAGTCGGCAAACGCATATAGCTCCACGGGCGCTTAATTGAGAAACCTTGGTGTGAGCTGTCAATTCTTGATTAAAAGATTATATATTTTCGAACATAAAACACTAATTGAAGTACTTTTTTTCCAAAATTGTAAAGTTAGGTTGCATAGCATTTAAAAAAAATTAACTTTTAAAAACATTTAAAATTCTATAAAAAATATTTAACGCTGAACGAAACCGAACCTGATAAAACAAAAACAAAAATTGTGGCAGAAAATTGTGTTCAGCTTTCATAAACATAATGTTTTTCCATCTCGTTGATTCAGAGAAGTTTATACTATTTTGTAAGTAAATTAAAAAAAAAACGATTTAATTAACATACTGTACCCTCCTCTGATTTAAGAGGTGATATTAGATCAACATTTTTCTTAGTCGTTAATTATAACATTCTCGGGAATGTATTCGTTTATTTATTTCTCATTGCTATAGTGCACTTAATCGTGATTGTTATTGCAAAAATTGACCCGGATAAAATGCGTGACAAATGAGTAACAAAACTCCCGAAGAAAATTTGTTATTTTTAAGAAGCACTGTCTACCTTACGCTCCTTCTCTTAACAATGATTGGGTATATTCTTCCCGTAATTCATGACGCATTCGTTTCACGTTAGTTCATCTGTATCTAGCCTCAAATGTGATTCGCATCTGCAGTATTCGTGATTATTACATAATTTAATTGAAGTGAACGTAGGTGATGCTGCTCTCCGTGCGTCCGTCATTCTAGCCTCTGTATGTGTAGGTGTACGTCACGCTCAGGAGTATTCAATGCGGAACACTATTTTTAATTTTCAAATTCCGATTGGTTATTTAAATAATAAACCATCACCGATACAGTCATATGCGTTATTACAATTTAAATATCGACATAATATATATTTTTTGTTATTAGAACATAAAATAATTTAAAGAGGAAGGCAATGCTAACATCAAAGGCATAAAAGATATAAACATATAACGTTTTTTTGGTAAAGTTCTCAGAATAAAAACGCTTAAAAAGTTAAGAAAAATATTTTTTAAATATATGTATACATATGTTAATAAACATGTAATCCTCCTTTTGCACTGTCCAATGTAATGGAGCTCATCTCTCATTTCACTGAGTATTTTTTACACGGATTTTCTGTGTAAAAAGAGGATTTGGTGTATATACAATATTTAAATCAACTTAGTAATTTTCAAAACAAAGGTAGTTTATGATTTTTCATATGCCTTAAGTTTTAAAAACTATTTTTTTTTTGGTCATACATATACATATGTCACAGTTACATCGCTACTTTCATCGATTCTAAAAATGGTATTAACGTTGCTATATATATCGTCCATCATATGTATAAAATAATTTAAAAATTGCAATATACTATAAAGTTGTCTTATAGTGTCTCTTTTGTATTATTTCGGAAAATATGATATTTCTGTCGCAGTGTCTAGCTTGGCTGATTGCCTACTTATTTCGGGAACTGTCATTATTTACACTTACAAAACAATTTTCGTTTTTAGTTGTAAAACAACCTGCAGCAATTGAACCCGATTCTTTTTTAGTTAACGATCCTCAGAAGAGTACGATACAAATTCGTATTACAATAACTCACCAACTATTAAACCTTTTCTAGTAGTTAATCTCATTTGTCAATAACAGTGAAACCACGATTTATCGTACTCGAAATTAACGTTTTCTCGTTATATTAGTTCGATTTCTGCAGTCTCGTTTTATTTACAGTGGAACCCCGATCTACCTTTCTCGCATTGTTCGTTTTCCCGCATGGATCGTTTATTTTTTCATAGTCCCGGCCAAACACCCATAAGAACAATGTAAAATAATCCCGCATTAATCGTTCCCCGCTTTACCGTTTTCCTCGATCGATCGTCTAAATATTTTGGTCTCGTCATAAATATTATCCCGATTGACCGTTTTCGTTGAATATTTCTCATAAATAGTCCCGCCTCGAATTTCGTTTTGCGTTTTTTTTTCAGTGTATCCCCGATCTACCGTTCTCGCTATTGATTGACCGTTTTTGTAGAATATTTTTTTGCACTCATAAATAGTCTTACATCGCAACTCAAAAGTCAAAACTGAAATACCTAAATGAAGAAAACTAGAACTCTAACTGAGAAACTGAAAACAATTCAAGACATTGAAAAAAAATCTGTAGAAAAACGAGTCGACATAGCAAAAAAGAGTTTACTTAGAAAATGTACGCGATTTTGAAGGGTGTTTGTTAAAATTTAAGTACCAAACTGCAAATTGACTATTTATTTTGTATTAAACAATTTTAAAATATATTTATTCATTCTTTAATAAAAATAGTGAAATAAATAAATAGGTTTTTTGAAAATTAAACATTGTTTTGGTATTATTTGAAGATTTCCCGCATTATTTGTTCATTTATTACGGTCCCTTGTAAAACGTAGAATCGAGGTTCCACTGTATTTCTCGGGCTAACATTTAAATTTTCTGTAATTTTCGTTTTAAATAATGCAATTCAATTTTAATGACATATATATTAAGATCAAATGAAAGCCTTTAAAGATATTTTACTAACTTTGATGACGTACACGAACAAGCACTTAACTTAATTTATTGAATCGAAACTGTTTATTATGAACAATACAGAGAAGTAAACTAAACAAATTTTCGTGATTTTAAATTAAATTTGAGAGATAAAAGAAAATACTTTTAAAAAATCTATTAACGGTTTCTCTTTATTTGAATTTTTTCGTTATTCACTTCAAAATCGTAAAATGGGGGTTAAGCTGTAGAATGGGAATTACTCTTATTTTATATGGATAAATTGTCTTTTATGGTGACAGTAAATTGATAACTATTTTAATTTTTTTTTTAAATCGATCCAAACGTTTGCCGTTTATTACTTAATACCTCGATTGAGTTTCTCTGGATATGTACCATTCGTAATTTCCCGTGCGCGGAGAGGAGCTGACGCAAATGGCACGCCTCAATAGAGACATCACTCACGCTTTATTTTTTCAATTCAGCGGCCACCAGCTTCCGATTAACAGTCACATTTTAAATCAGTCATTATTGAGAGCTACACTACAATGTAGCGATAACTTAAAATTACAGTTATGTGGAATTTTTTAAACGGTTTTGAAATATCACGAAAAATTCCTTACACCGATTGATTTGTTTCAACACGGTGATAAAAATATCATTCACATATTATATTCACAATTTTATATTCATAGTATTCATAGTCATAAAACGAAACGTAGTATAATGTATTTTATAAAGTAAAACTGAAATCAAAAATATTGTTTTTTTATATATAATATTAAAGATGATGACTAAAAAACGTTTATTTTTAATTTGCATACGCGTAAACTGTACCAATACACGTGTACTATACACACAGAGGTCAGTTATCAATGTCCATCGATACACTGTCATAACAATGTTTGATTATCGCGGTCCATTTAACATAAGTTACTTGATAGCAATTGACATTGTCTAATTTTCATAGAGTTATGCGAGGTGCGGAATGCATACTTTAAAACAGACAAGTACCTAATTTACTTTAATTCAATATCGAAACATTACATGAAATACTTTTACTATCGCTCATTAGCAATTAATTACATGGAGTGTTATTTTCCAATAGTAAGTCTTACATTTTATGTATAGGGTTAATATTTATGATCATATTACAAGGTTATCTTTTAAATTAAACGTTTACCATACATATTATTAAGTGTTTGTATTTGAATGGTTTATGTGTATTATTACGGATCACACCACACACCTCATTTCAAAGCTATTTATCCTCGATTTCACTGTACCTTCTCTTCTTGTATAAGTAGACAATATTCAGGACTTTTTTCATGTGTTGTGGTGAATGGATTTCAATTATGAAACCTGTTTTGTCTTATTGGTCTTTGTTAAGCGCACGCGAGAATTTGCCGAAAGTATTGCATCAATCCAATGTTTGCCAATCTAATCTTACGCTACGAACGGTAATAATTACTGTAAAGTTTTTATATATGTTTTGATAATTGTACAGAATGCCTCTGCATATGCTTAAAAAACATTTTAAAAATAGAAAATTTTGCCACAAATTCCTTTGATGAAATTTACGCCGTTCAAGAAAGATTTCTACGTAAAAAAAATATTGTTTTTATTCCACTATTTCAGATAATTAATTGTAAGTCCATAAGGTCAGTTTAACAAGTTAATTGTACAGAAAGAAAACATTTTGATTAAGCATTCGGCTTAGTGGTAATTGTACTATTTCAGTAGTACACAACATTTGTCAACTGATGCATTATTACTTAAATATTTTCTTTTTACACAAACGACTCAAAAAAAATCTCTCGAACGAATCAATGTACATTTCAACATTTGTTTGCAAAAATTGCAGAGTGTACAGTATACCCGAGCAGACCGTTCAGATTTTATTTAATTAGTAGAGATGCATTTATTTCAAATCTTGTTCGAGTTTGGCATTTTTCTTCGGCAAGATAATTGTCATTTTTTTACAAGCAAATTGCGTGTTAAAAAAATATACCCAAATAAATAGCAAGACAATCTTCTTGCAATGACATACGATATTTTAAATACACGTCTTAAATTTTGACGATATTTAGTACCTTCTTCAGTAGGAAGTGGTGAATTTGTATGCGTAAAATATTTAACAATAACAACATTTTCACCACTTTTAAAATACAGTAAATCATGACTCCGACTCAACCACCCTGATTGAAACATGTATCACAAGAGTTATTCATGTGTTATTGTTTTTTTATTCTCACGTGAAACAATGCGTGACTACCAACTAGTGACAGACCATCTGTAAACAAAATGTATATAAAAAACAATCTCTACTTGTTAATTTACATAAATCATTTTTTGCTATGGCGTTATAAATACTTTATTAAAGTGACTTCACGTAAAAAATTCTCTTTTTTCAACAATATAAAATACTAGTTACTCGTTTAATTCACGCTTAAATTAAACTTATTTTTTATCACATCACTCCGATGTCATGTGTTACGTACGTATGATTTTATTAGTCGGTTTTTTGCAATATCCGCGTCTCGAAAAAATGGCGCCATAAGTTTTTTGAGAATAAGCTACATAAATAATATTGATAGTTAACAAAAAAGTCACACGTATAATTCATTATATTTAATTATGTCGACAGTGTTTTTATTTGTTATATTTTTATCTCACATGCAGAGCTGTATTTTAGTTCACGAACCGTATTATAATATATTAACACATTTCAATGGATATACACATTTTTAAATAATGATATGTGACTTTCTAATTAAGAGAGTTTTCAATGTTTATTAAAAACATAAAATCAACTGAATTATCAGGTGCACATATCATATCGTGAAACAAATTTACTTAAGAAATAAGAAAATCGTTACGAAGAACTGTTCAATGTACACTAGAGCAGCGTTCGGAAAACTTTTTGGGCTCACGGACCACTTAATTCACAATTTTAATCCAGCGGACCACTAACTGAAAATACAACATGTTAAAATAAAAGTGATCAAATGCGTCTTAAAATTGGTACAAGTTCATAAAATAATGTCAGATTTCTCTACGGACCACCAAATTTTTCTCGTGGACCAAACTTTGCCAACCGCTGCACTAGGGCATAGTTTCTCAACCCTTTTGGGCCCGTGGCCCCTTTTGAGTCTCATATTTTTTCGCTTTTTATATAAGCATATAAGTTTTTTGAGACTCGGGGACACAATTATTTCAGGATTGATAACGGGGAGAAAAGTGGGGAACTTTAAGATTTTAAAATAATTATCAATATTTCAAAAATTAACCCAGGAGTTTACGGAATTCCCAAAATGAAACAACGCGATATTTTTTTTTAAAACTCTTCCAGGAATTTAAAAAAAATGTCACTGGCCAATTTCAAAAAACTAGAAGATTATGGATTTGCCAGTAGCCCCGCACCCCTAAACCTATGCTGTGGCTCCTCTAAAGCTATTTTTTTTTCTGTGGCTGGTTGCCTGTTTTCAAAAACTTTTAGAGAATTTTTCACTTATTATCCTTAATCCCGGGATAAGTACTATCACAATCCCGGGATTTCAGTATCCGGGATCTCGGTATTGGAGGCCCCAATGTACGCCAAGTATATCGATCATCCAGTTCATAGAAGTAGTACATCAAGAAATATTCGTGTAATATACCAGGCAATACTAACATTTTGATGAATTCCTTAAAACTCTAACAGCAATTAGCATTTTTAATTATTTAGTTTCTGAGCTCGATATAGCGCAATAATTAACACACAACTGCACAACTAGACGATTGATATTCACAGTTTTTCTTAACATTACATAAGTCATCGCCCGCTTCACAAGTAAAATCATTTTTCTATCCCCCAAAAACGATGTTTCGAAATTACATAGTTGACTGTTTTTAATGCAGAAACACTCGGATACACTGCGCGAAGAAATAAACTTGCCGTTTCGCGGTAACTGACTAATATTACTGATTTAACCATAATTGTACCATGGATTGCACTGGCCCACTCGGATCTCAGCAGCATTTTCTTAATGCTGCCATATAAAAACGTCAACAGATTTTCAAATCGCCCATAGAGGGATGTTTGCACCTCTTTTAGGAAACAATGTAATTCAATTTTTTATTTTTCTTCCAGTTGTCATAAAAACAACATGGCTTTTTTAACCTTATGTCAAGGGTGTACTGACAGACTAGTAAAATTTAAATACTACTTCTGTAAGATTTTCCGCTGGATATAGGCGAGATTTTTTATCATTTCTGTCAGATGATAACATTTATAATTAAATATAGTATCATCAATGATTTTCACGACAACAATAGTTATTGTACGCACGAGTCTATTGTTTTTCGAGGACGTGTAGTTAGTGATTGTCTGTAAGCACACTGGCTCCCAATGTTTTTCGAGTTGCGAATGTCGAAACATTTTTAATAGAAACATATTTACTGTAGCTCTTCTCAGAATAGTTTTATTGAATTCGCAGCATCTTTTATTTTGGGGAAAATCCTCTAGATTTGAGAAAAATTGCAACCCTACATAAGTCGCAAAATATTTATATACACACTTTGTTCATTGGTTTGGTTTTGTTATGAAGAAACGTTAAACAATGCAATTTAGTTGATACTGGTAGTTGCACGCTTGTGACTTTATTACTAGTGATCAATGCATATTATGAGATATTATACTAGACCAGGGATGGCGAACGAGTGACCCGCGTGAGAAATTATCTAACCCACTTGAACTTTTAGAAGTGATTGTTTTTATTTAAAGCTTTCATTTATTAAAAAAATGAAAAGACGCAATCTTGGATAAGTCTATCCTCGTGTGGCATTGTAATTTAATTATTCAATCTATGTGACCCGCGACATGCTTTTTTTTTAAAATCAAATTTGACCCACTTGCAAAAAAGGTTCGCCATTCCTGTACTAGACTATGAACCATACATATTTTTACAGACACAAGGCGATATAGTAGAACCTCAATATAACAGACTAATGCCGGTAAGGGGGTGTCCGTTAAGGCCGAAAGTCCGTTTTATAAGAAAGAAAACGATACAATACATAGTTATGTGGTTTTAAACAATTGTAAAATAGGTATGAAAATTTCAATTCATAAAAAAGTTTTCTAATAACAAAATTTAAATAAATAAAAAAATTGTGTTTTGAAAATGTATAAAAAAACAAACATTGACCAGATATTGTGTTTATGATCAATTTTCTACTGCAGTGCCTACATTCAAGGAAGCAGATACTTGGTTTCACAAAAATGCAGCTTCTTATATCTACTATAAAATCAGGATATTTATTTTTCAAATGTTTCGTAAACACGGTTCACTTTTACTCTCTCTCGCTGTAGTTTGTAGAGCAAACAATTTAAAATATCGATAAAACTTTGAAAACTAAATTTCGTTTCAATTTAGATATGTTCTTCAGTTTACATACTATGTTGCCGACATCCCATAAAATACTACGCGACCCACCTATGTGAATTCCAAATATAATTATAGTATAGAGTCATTCTCATTAAATTATTTCCATTTGCACTTGCTTACTAACGATCAATCTACTGTGGAGGATTTTTTGCGCACTCGATTGTTATCACGGTGTACCTGGTTTTCCTAGCTGTTGATATCGAAGGGCGACAAAGAAAAGTACGATTTATTTTGTATCTTTAAAAAAAATGACAAGTTAGTGGTTTCGGGGGTTAAAAAATGGTGATCGTGAGATTTAAAACCTTGGCGGACTCTATCTTAGGGTAGTCACTATAGTATCCGCTGTTATGGATTAACAGTCCTTTATATTATGACGATTCTACACTTTAAACAGTAATTAATAAATTGTGTTTCGCCAGTACCGAGAACCCTGTTCTCATCTAAAACTATTGATCAGTGCCGTATTAAGTGATTTGAGTGAAGTGTAATAAAAACCATAACATTATTTTTAGTACATTTTAACTTATGTATTGTTTCCTTTTTTTCAGGTAAGTTTCAACATCTCCCATGAATAAAACTTCGGTTAGACGAAAAAACGCGGATGTGGTGAAACGTGATATCATTTCAACCAAAGCGGAAATAAGGTATTTGTTTGAAGGAGAGTCTATAGGCGATATTAATTATTTAATGTTTGAAATAATATTGCAGTTGAATACTTAAGACGGATTCGGCGGTTATTTTGCCGAAATTCATTTTCAATATAAAATTAAAATCAGTGACATCTTTTGTTACACTTGTTGACACTCTTGATGTGAATTGTTAATTCACAGTGGAAATGTACTATACTGAAAAGATAGAAAATAATAATAATAAAATTAATATAAAAAAAAGAAAGGTGCAAATTAAGGAAAGCATTTTTACTATGAAACCCAAAGTATAATTATTTTGATTATAGAAACCGAAAAAATATATCAACGTAGCCTCTCCCGCCTCAACAATATTGCACTTCAGTGCTGATCGTTTCTTGTAATAAGTAATAAAAAAAATGTACCGTATCTGTTTCAAATTTAAAACTTACAACCGGTTGTCTTCGTATAGTATACAACTATCGAATTACCAATCATTCTATCTTCTGAAGAATGAAATATCGACCTCGTTCTGGCATAAAGCGTCATGTCAAGATAATTAATGTCTACAAAAAAAAAATATTTTCAAACTCGGTAGTCTGACAAAATACACTGAATATTTTATATAATATCCACTTAAGCTCGAATAAAAACTAGTGCAGTTATTTCTGTTACAATATTTTTTGTAATTATTAAAAAAGATTAAATCAATACTTTAATTATTACATCTTAAAAACTGCATCTTCAGACTTGTCACTAGAGGTCTGCACGGGCCGAAATTTTACAAAATTACCCGGTCCTAGCCCAAAAAACTCAAGCCCGACCCGGCCCGGGCCCGATTCTAATACCACACTTGTTAACCGAACCCGACCCGAAGCCCGAATTTATACTCCTCAGCCCGAAAAAAACCCGTTGTTTAAAAATTTACAACAATTTACGATTCACTATAGAACTGGTTATAATTTAAATTATCATGGCTGACTTTTAAGACGAACGTAATCCGAAATATTTTTCTGAAGAAATAAATTCCTTACCCGGGCCTGGCCCGAGCCCGAATCTCAATTGCGCTTACCCGCCCGAACCCGGCCCGCGGGCCGGGCCGGGTAGGAGTCCGAGAGCCAGGCCCGGGCCCGTGCAGACCTCTACTAACAGCAGAATACTAACAGCAGAATATAAAATTCTTAGAGCTGAAATCATCATATTGTTGGTGATTCACACAAATATTCTACATCGGTTTATAAAAAAAAAAAAATGTTCAAAAATTAACACGATAATTCCCAATAATTAGTGCCGAAATCAGAGTAGTCAAACTCGATTTTTGTCGCGGACTATATGAGATAATTTACATCAGATATGGTATTGCATGTTTTCAATATTCGATTAATAACTTCTGAACGATGACAATGTTTCAAATCATTATATTTATAGAAAAAATACACTATTAAATACCCAAACTCCACCCAAAAATATCATGTATGCATGGGAAAATGCGGCTTCCAATATCTCTTGATAAAAATGTTTTTTATACTTTACATATAGGTACAGCAAATAGGTACAGTCAAAAGGCCGCATCAGAGTAGCCTAGAGGCCGCACGTTCCCCACTACTGGTGTAGCTTTTCATGTATTTGAAAATCTTGATTGTTGCTCTCGTTGACCTCATGTTTTCCCATCCCTGATATATACTTTTGCACGTTGCTAATTACACGATTGCATTACTGCCACATTGCGAATTACCTACTAAATCGTGCGTAAATAAAATTTAATGTGGTACGATCAAAATAGCTTAAAATGTCAAATTCTTGGCGGACCATCAATTAATTGACGGAGGGAAACGTACTTGACATGCATGGTTTTTAATCAATAGAAATTCCTTATTTCACCACTTTCTTATGAACACATGTTTGTCGATCACGACGCTAATCATGTTCTGCCGAGATGAATGCCGAACAAGCAGAGCTGTTTGCTGCGGTCCATCCTCATACAGAACCAATGGGCAAATTTATCGAATTCCTCAACCAAAGCCAAATTTGTGGCATTCGATAAATTTCCAACACGAGGGGCACCTCCAAATTTGGGGCACGGTATATTCTTGGTTCCTCTTTATATTCAACGAGTAGATTAAACTCTTCTGCCACGATGGATTATCAGTATACGGATAAATAGAGTAGGTACCTACGGAAACTTTCACTAAAATATAAGTTACTTAAAATGTTGTTGCATAAAATATAAGTTGCATTTTTAAAAAAAATCGTTCTAATGAAACTGTTTCGAGTCAAGAACATTCGGAGTACAATCGTTTCTTTTCTTGATTGCGATTGCGTTATGGAAGGCGGCTGTGAAATAGCGGCTGAAAACACATGGGGTGGGACAGCCTATTTGAACACAGGTATCGTAATGTACCTTTAATCTGGACATTTTTTGCTTACCAAGCATTAAAAAGTTATTTTTCCCTTTATCTGGGGTAAGTTTCCATAAACTGGCAACCCTGATCAATAGTCGCAAACGCAGCCTATTATTAAATTGAAAACCGCAATGTCCGTGACATTAAATTCTAGATAGCTAGTTCATGAACGCCAATCTCCGCGGACCGGGTTGTTGCGTCATCTCGTCTGGCCCCCCACCAACTTTTTACTTGCTTGCATTATCACTGGCGTAGGAAGTTAGATAATAAAAAAAAAACTTATTATTTTACTAATTTTTTTAAGCAGTATATCCTTCCTAATGTGGCTCACTGTTAAGATTATTTAATATAAAGATTATATACTTTATATCTGTTGATTGTAAATGTTTAAGAAATTAAAACGCATGTATTTGTGTATTAATTCCACAATTTTATATATTTATCAGAACCGTTCCACAACTAATTCAGCCGTAAATATTAGCAATGCGTAAAGCCGGTCCTGATAATGATGGTATTACTACAAAGAATGTGCTTTATTATTATATATCAATTTAGCTGTAAAATCTCGTCTCTAGCGACCTAATGGTTCCAAGTTTATACCCTGGCAAGAACGATATTAAATTATACTTTCTTCATTTTGAAATTTGAAGTCTTCGGATCTTATTTATTTTCAATAATACTCACATGTTCAATTAACTGTAATAATAACAATTCATTGTTTGACTTATATTTGGCTCTACTTGGTTGCCAATTACTTTTCAATTGCTTTTGATAAGATATTCTTAAAATAAAAAATAAATATTTATAAACCTGCTATTATTTTGATTCTAGTCCATACCATTTTTTCAAGTCGTAAATTTCATAACACAGACAGGTATTGAAATCTTGTGGAAAGATATAACTTTCTGTATAAAACCAGTGGATTGCAATTAGTCCAAACATTTCATAAACCTTGAATTTGGGGTTCTCCACGATCCACTAGACTATCATTTTCTTTTCGATAGTACATAATCGCAGAATTCTAGGCCTACCATTCGACAAGAATTCAATATTGTATTATATAAAATTGAATATTCAACCAAATTGATTAAAAATAACTGCCATTCTAAGAAACACCGTTGCAGTCCGTAATCATGTCAATATGCGTGGATACATGCCGTGTGTGGACGAGGTGTGAACATCTAGCAATTAATGAAAAACCTTATCAGCCTAGTTTGCAGTACGTATCGCAAAACCTGGCAAAGGCAGTCGTCGTTCAGTCTACAGAGGTGTTGATTAAATTCTATAAGACAATTCGGACAGGATTAGCTTGTATTTATTTGGTTAGTATTTATGTCGAATTTTAGTACTCAATATTAGATATTCAGTATATAGGAGTGTCTAAAATGTGAAATGCCGCCTTCTGACATGGAAGTGTTCTTCGTCATTGGTCTCACAGTATCAACAATGTATTTCAAATTTACAGTGCATACTTTGCAATCAAATATGTTGAATGGTTAGCTAAGTCACAAATTTATTAATGCTAAAATAATATATCATACCTAATTTGACCATTTTTTAAGCCAGAATGTATATTATTATACATTATTATAGCTAAATATATTTTTAAGCTGATTTGAGTAAATACTTTAAACCCTCTTTTAGAAAAAGGTTGAATATAATAATGAAATTTAACAGATTTTGTAACAGATTAGGAAATATAATTCTATTATTAAAAAATACAAATATTTTTTATTTATTTATTTTTATGTTTAACTTGTCCGTTATAATTATATATTTATTATAACATTATTGCAAGTCATTCGGAATTTTTTAATCAATATTGGTATGATGTAACTAACTTGTGTGCTTGTAATTACCGACGGCAGGGAGTTTTTTTTTCAACATAATACTATTATAAAACACTTTTAAATCGTTAAATTAAAATTCTTCATGCCAAACAATTTTATTACCGAACGACAGAAATGCGTGCCTAATTTACGCGGCGTTTAATCGCGAGCCCATTGTTTTGCAGCATGATAGCATTCATTGCGTTGTGCGAAACGCGGATACAGGTAAATGATTTTTTCCTATTGTATTTGAATCTTTTTGCGTTACCCAGCGCGAAAAAAACTTGGCTACGCGCCTGAACGCTCTCGCAAAAAAAAAACTTTGGCCCGGCGTCATTCGCATGGATATGTTGCAAAATAAAATGTCTTGCAAGACGCGGTGTTCGAAAATCAAATTCGCGGGCGCCGAATGGGCAAGGTTACGTGAACTCTTGCATCCCAAACTTTTTGCTTCTACGCGTAATATATTTTTTCAATACATCGTTACCGAAAAATAGTTCATCCTTTTTTTACTGTTTAAAAATGGAATTTAACAAGTAGATCTATCCGAGTGCTATACATATTAGATTTTTATAACCCTACTTATCTTTAAATAGTGTTAAACATCTCTATGCTCACCCAGAGATTAGCACGCTTTCAATGTAAGTATTCAATCAGAAAATATAACTTTAAAGATGATTCGATGTAAGTAAATAGTGGATACAAAATATTTTCGCTAGTATGTATAATATAGCGTTTTTAAACGCCTTATATCGACTGTGGAAAGGAAAAAGGACGTAACCCACAGTTTTCTCAAAACAGGTTTTTTTCGATAATCACAATGTATCAAACCCACGTTCATACACGTTCTATATAAAGGATCCAAGCTGCAAATGCCGATTTAGCCGAAATTTAGCTTTAAGTTTGAAATAGATGACCTTGTAAAAAGTTAAAACAAAGAAAAAAGACCGAAATAAAGGTTTTTCCAAGACAATTTCTTAAATTATTTTTAGATTATATCAATTTAACACCACTTTAGAAGTCTCCGTGCACTTCAAGTTTGTGTATAATTCATAATTTGCATATGGCCCAAAGTCATCAAAAAACTTTTTTTGCGCATCTTGTAAAATTTGATATGTGGGGGTTACGTCCTTTTTCCTTTCCACAGTCGATATATATATCATGTCTTGCATAAAAGATGCTCCATTCCATCTACAATGAGAATAAGTATCATTATAAGATATTTTTAAATTGATAAAAAAACTACCGATTCTTTAAGACACAACAAATAAATGTACTGCGATTAAAATTTGTTTTGGGAGAATGGTAACTACATTTCAATAAGTTAAAAAAATAACATAAAATTTAGCTATAAGTTGCTGTTAACTATGTAACATATTTTTTTCTTTCATTTATTTTTTTTCCTTAATTATTTCATATAAAAGAGGGATAGAAAGACGTATGTTATACATAATTATTTGAAGCGTAATGAAAATCAACGCTGTTGACATACCAGTATGAGAGCGGCTAATTTTTTGATTAACCGATTGAGCTAAAATAGATGTGACCTTGTGAGCCTACCATAATAAGCGATTGAGAAGCTGTGAACTTAGCTAAACGCATGGCCTGTTTCAAAGTCAATGCCGAACAAATTTTCGATTGCACAATGGAAAGGCTGATATAGATGGTGCGGTTGGTAGTTTAGCCATACCTACTCAGAAGCGTGCAGTAAATACAGCTCCCGCAAAGTCATGTCCCATGCATATTAATATTATTAGGATAAAGCGTGTTCTTCCGCGCACCCTGGCTGTTTATGGGCAATGAGTGAACCTCGCCAAGTAAACGTTGATTTCTTTCGCAGTTGTTTGTTTGAATTTGTATTTCACTACATGTACTGGCTTAGTACCAAACGATTTGAAACGGATTTGAATCGGCACTTGCTCGAAAGTTATTCTAATCAACGGAAATACAATAAAAAAAATGTCCTAGTTTTGCCTTGATTAAAAAATATATGAAATTTAGTTTTTATTTCTTCCAGTGAGTTTTAGGGAATGGACTGACGGTTTAATTAAAGGTTTTAAAAAATGCCTTAGATTATGTTTTAAGCGTTGTAAATTGTTATACAATATTTCTTTATGTTCATAAAAAATATATATAAATCTTTTTTATTTTTATCCGCGATAATTTTGTTGTAAAATTTAAATAATATACAAATAAATTGAAAAAACTACTCCCCAATTTATAGTATCGATTGATTGATATGTCTTCATTGCACAAACTTTAATAAACAAGTCTTATAACAAGTATATTGTTTTTAGCAAATTTAAAGTTTTGCTCAGAATATATATTTTTTAATTAATCAGCCTGGTACACGATATTGAAATTGGTATTTCATAAAATATTGAAAGTCTGTAAGAATATAATTTTTATTTGTCTAAATTGAAAATGCAGATTTTCATCACTGACATCATTAATACTGTTTGTTTTTTTTAACGTACTAAAGCATGCCTCTTAAAAAATGTTTTTTTTTATATACCTAATGCAGCAAACAAAATTTCACCAGACAGAAAAAAAAATATCGTGTTCCAGCAGCAGATTTATCTCGGTTTAAATCTAAAATTAGGCAAAATGGATGTGTAGGTGAAAATCACAATTACAATTTATGCAGTATACACACAAAACAATATATTTTTAAGCAGTATGTATATTTTAAAATACTCTCGGTTTCAATTTTAATGCAGCGTACACGGAAGCGTCTAACATTATAAAATTTGCATTTTTAACATTTTTTGATAGAACGGAAATTGAATTTTTCTCTTATCGTAAATTGCATCTACCAATGGTTGTCACGGCATTTAGAAATATTAATAATACGTTCATGTGATTATTATATTTACTAAAAGACAGCAACGTAAAGATATATTTTTTCATGTTAATTTTTACATTTTGAAATTAATTTTAGCCTAAGACAATAATATTGTTAGAACAGTGTTGAGTAGATTATTTCCATACTAAGACAATGTGTTTATTCGTAGTTGAAATGATTTGGTTACGATTTTAAGACCTACATATTTATCTGAAATCTTTTCCTAGAAATGAAAGTTACCTGAATTATTTTAATAGGCTTAATGATTAGGCTCCTTGATGTCTAATTTGTTTCACAACATATTGAATGTGAATACAATTTAGAGCTACTAAAATAAGAGCTTGATTCTTAACTAAATATGAAAGAATGTGAAACATTGTTTATATTAATTAAAATCAGTTGATAATGCTTCCTCACATTTCAAATACAGTCTGCGTGCCTATAGAACATTTTGACAAAAATGTATCGACTGTTCAACTAAACTACGTTACCAACCATGTTATTTTTTGTTTATTTTAAAAATATAATTGAAATTCCATACTGAACTAGGTACGTTCAGAATGCATTTTGGTCTGAGCAAACACTAGACATATCGAAATACAAAACTTCGAACATCAGTCGGAAGATTCTCTGAATTTTCTTCAATTACTTACTACACAGTATGCAATACATTATATTTCGTAATGTTGAATGCGCCAAGCATAGTTCCGAGAATCCCGCAATACAATATAATGATGAATAGCGTATTGAATCGAAAATAAAATTATAGTTTATTATTATTAAAGCAAATAAAATGTAAACGAATAGGTATTTATTTTTATAGCTTTCGAGTGGTACTGTATAATGTCCCGGAAGCGAATATTTCGCAACAATGTTGCAACGAACGTCTGTTAGTTTTAAAATTAAGCGGGATAAAAGATAAAAAAAAATAGATGGTCGAACGCGGCAAGTTGTAGAGGAGATCTTCTAAAACTTTTCCGTTCGTGAAACGATACAACACTTATCGTGATTCACATATTCAACAAAACAAATATCCTCAGTTAGTCCGATTTGTAACAATTTTGTGTTCGTATTATATTATTATTATAATTATTCCAAAAATTATATTATATGCAATTTAAATACTGCAGGGCAGGGCTGTCGATATATGCCCCGAGATATATTTCATTTACTATCAGAATTTCTGGCTTATTCAATAAATAGGTTTGTAATTTATTTTTCACGCCAGTAAATTTTCTGACTACTTAAAAATGCAACAAAAATCCCCCCCGTTGAGGTCAACGGGCTTACAGCTAGTATTATTATTATCAAACATAATGAATATACATAACATTAGTAAATAGTAAAACAGGAATTTCGTAATCATAACAATGATTTAATTCGTTAAGAAAAACGCGAATTAATTAGAATTTATTAAGAGTCATTTTGCCTGCAATATTTGATAAAAGATGCGAGCCAAAACGTCCTACAATTTTTAAAAAAATGCAAAATACAGCCAAAGTAATGTATCTTTAATATACCATCTTCATTCACTAAGCAAAAAAAAAATAGCACATCGATACAATTTATTATGTCTATTCAAATTATATGTCTAACTGTGTCACTAGAATTCAACAAATACAAACTCCTTAATATTCATCACAAGAGGACCTCAAATAGTTAATTTTAATTATCATTAAGTCGAGATTTTTCAAAGAGCGCTCATTCGTTTCAAAGTTCAAAATTACTCTTTCAATTTTCATGGCTTTTGCTCTTTGAACCTATGTATGAACTCTCAATCTAACTTTTGATCTGAACACTTAGTTGAACTCTAATAATAATCACAAAATAGGTTTTTCTACGAGAACTCTATTTTTTTAAGGATGTAAGGATAGAGCTATGACAAGATTAGTGTTAGTTTATTGCTCTCGCTACGCCCCTTTTTAGAATCATATGTGTGGGAAGAAAAAAAGCACAATACCTAGTGAATAATTAATGTATAAAAAAGAGATGAAATTCAAATTAGGTAGTAGAAAATAATTGACTAAATTTTCATTTTAATTGTTTTTTTTAAAATTTAGTATGTAAAATAATAAAAATATTCTAAGTTAGATCATGTGAGTCTTTTAAAGGTATCACATATCTATTATTATTTATTTTTTTATCGACTGATATATTTTAGAGACTTTTTCACACCGGTCCGTTATTTTTCTAATTGAGAATCTTTGGTGTTTTGCTTAAATTTGCCGTCAATTTTGGCGCGTCTTTGCCAATTTTCTATCAAACAATAGAGACGGCTGCATTTTCTCACTCTATCAATATAACGCATTGATTCATCTCTGCAAGATATAGAAAACCGCCGAAGTAGGCCAATGCACAGTGATTGGTGAATGAGATTTATTTTTGTATGCAAAAATTGCCATTATAATAATATATCAAAATATATGTTACGCTCTTTTATTCTTGTATGGAAAAGAAAACAAATAATAATACAAATATGTATGTTCAATTTAATAAGAAAGTGAGTGTATGATTACAACTCACTAATGTTTACAAAATTATAAAGCACTGCTATTAAAAGAAAAAAGTGATTTTCTCAGTCCCCTTTTTACAAAAAATTAAGTAAATTGAAATAAAAACAACGATCACTTTAAACATGGTGAATGTCAATTTTTGTTGGAAAGGCATTATATTAAAAATAAATACAACACTTTGGAGTGCCACCAATCCGGACCTAGTACAGAACATATTTTTCATCAACAAATTTGATAAAAAATATTTTTTGAATACCTAAGACAAAAACCATTAGGCATACTTATTAAAAAAACCAAAAACCAAATACCAAATTAACCAATTTTGAAACATGACCACACAAGTAAAAATTGTCTTTCCTACGTATGGTTCAAGTTTTATTGGATAACTTGGATATTATTGGATAGTTGGATAACGGCAAAACGAGCATGTCAATTTTTTTTTTCAAAGACAGCATCAAACATCTATTTCGTCAGATTTGTTACGCAAAAGATTTTAGCTATGGTTGTCAAAAAAAATGTTAACGTTTAATATAAGTGAATATGGTATATCCAAGACAAAATACTCGATTGAAAAATGTTTCGTGAACTTCTGCGGTACGCGTTATTAATTTTCTCGAATAAAATAATCGATTAAGAATTTTTTATTCTCTCAAAATCGAGCAGGACTGAAAAAAAGAGCGTGGCAAATTTTTTGATTGTTTTCGTGACACCGAACAACGTTATCGAAGAAATAAAAAAATCGAGTTGCAAGAGAATGATTCTTCACGAACCTTATCGGCTAAAATTTATAAGACGTGCGATTTCATGGCTCGATCTCCAAACAATTTAAACTATGCCTAATTGAAAGTGAATACATTTTTTTTGCACAACCTTGAAACATCTGCATTAAAGTTGGATGTTAGTGTTAGAACAGATTCATAGAGATCCATGTGCCCACCTATTTTTTTCTCAGCGGATATAAATATCATTAAAACAGTGGCGGTCCGTGACATAAAGTTTTTGTGGGCTAATCAAAATTTAGCATTGTATACAATCTAATTAAAATGTGAATGCTTTCACTTCAAAATTGGTCGTGGTTCTTTTGAAATTGGTGATCCCTGATTTTTTTTACAAGCAAACACAAAAATGGCTAGTCAATTTAAATTTGAAATGAAATGTATAAAGAGGAAACCATAGAGAATTCATATCATCATATCATATCAGTTTAAGTAGTTATGCATTTTTAACCTATGTTGTTGTTTTCATGTATAGAGGTGAATATTTTTTAATTCGGTTGAAATTTTAAGAAATTTAAACAAAAACTTATTAACACATTTTAAAGGTTGAGTTTTTGAGAGTGAAGACTTAAATATTATGTAAAAACATGTATTTTGCTCAGCCTTACTTCTTATTCATAATATGCGTGTACAAGATAATTCGATAATTAGATAATCTGCCTTATAGTGAATCAGAGATTGTATGAATTCGAGATAGGTTAGTTACGTTCTACGTAAACATTTATTTTTTTCGTTCATACGGAGGCTGAATTGCTGTTTGCTACTATTAAGTTACTTTTTTGTTTACACATTATGGCTGAAAAATTCCGGTAGAGCTGCCACTGCATTTGTAGCGGAAAAATGTCTTAAAATAAATTTATTTTAAGGCGTAACACATAAAGTATCATTTCCATCCGTAAAAAAAACGTTGTAATGATTAAGCATAAAAAGCCAATAGGCTAGTGTTGATCATTTTAGATATCGAATGTGCCGTCCACTATTTTAAAATATGCTGAAAAAATATTTCTAAATAAGGACAAGTATTCCTAAGCATCTGCCAATCACTCAGTCCCTAACATTATACATACTGCAAAGAATTTCAAAGGAATTGATTACCTTTTTACGGCTGTCGGCCATTATTATCTGTCTTCCAGGAAGATAAAATATTTTTTAGTCATACAACCATACACGAACAAAATTGTAGAACATTCCTTCTTGGAGGTCCCAAAAAAAGGAAAACTCAATACATCGCAATAAATAGTTATAAAAAAAATATAAGATGTATAAATACACTAGTATTAGAAAAAAGGTTTATCTAAAGCAAAAAAATATGACCAATACTAGGTGAGTAAATCAAAATCAACATTTCATATAAAATACCGTCTTAAAAACACTTTACAATATTTTTATTCATGGCGAACAGTTCATTCAATTTTCGGTTTTAGTTCATTTTCAATTCCGAAAAATTAAAAACCGGTATTTCGGTCTTGAAAATACACTATGAATACCGGGATCCCGGTTTTAGTAATACCGGTATTTAGCCTTTACCAAGTGGTAGGAATAAATTAGCTTACCTTGTATTCAGATCAAATGCCTTACAAAACGGCATCAGTTCGCTAATCACCGCCAATCTTTCGATAGTGATATGCCTACAAATCGCTGATAATATTTTATTCATGATGCTGAAATCGATTCCTAGGCAATGAAGATGGCCTCGTTTTATCTGTAACGACTCAGTTATCGAATTTCCTAATATTTAAATGTCAAATTATAATAAAATTATCACGTTTTGCAAAAATATTATGTTCATATCAATATACGGTCTGTTATGTGTAGATATTATGCAACCGCGTCTGAAAGAAAAATTCCTGAATAACAGCCATGAACTACGCCATGAAAAGAGAACTGTGACTTGTCGTATTTAAAACACCTCTTTTAGACCAAATGAGTACGCGTACGATAGTCCTCGGTCGATCATTCCGTGAAACAACAGTATTGACCGAGTAACCGTTTACACGCATATAACTACGTTTTTTAAGCGAGTCCGTTTATTTTTACGTGTGTATCTTTCAATTCAACATCGCTCCGCCATGAATAGTCAACATAAAATAATAATAATTGTTCAAAGAATATATTTATCGAATTATCAATACGATGATAGAGATACTGCAAGATTTGTTAAAAGCCCGAAAGAATTGGATGCTACGAAGAAAACTTATATTCTAAAACAATAAATATTGCGTTATCACAGTATTGACAATTAATTCTACACTCGTCCAACGCCTGTTCAGACACGATAATATGAGAGCGAAGGAGTGCTACATGTGGCAGGAGTATTCTCTCGGCCGAGGAAATAAAAACGGTTTCTATTCGCTTATTCCATCAGATTGCTTGGTCGAATAATATGCTTTGCGCTCAAATTGTTTTGTATTTAGCCGAACTTTCTCTCTTTTGGCCACGTACTTGGTTGATACTAAAAAAAGCAATAATGTTATATTTTAATATATGTATTTTTCCTTATAATGTATTTAATTATTAGCTTAGTAAATAGATATTAAATTTGTATAGTGAACCTAAATTTTTTTAATAACCATATTTGAAATACTACTTTTTAAACATCAGAAAAAACTTCATACACAACATTACTACATTTATCAATCGGTGTTTATTTCGATATAATACTATAATTGCATAATGTTTATATATAATTCACATACTCTAAAATTATAACGATCGTTTCAACAAGCTTATCTTAGCATGTATGCATATCGCGTTCGTAAGACAACACCGCCACAAACCGAAAACCTTCTGTTTGAGCTGTGAATGCTATAAAAACTGAGTGGTCAGTATTTATGATAATGTACGGATGCCTATTTATGATAATACCTCTACCAGGCACTTTTTTGTCAGATATATGAATATTGCTGTATTGTAAACTCAAATATTTTAAAAATATCTAGAACAACTTAGACATTATGACTCATGAATTATATTTTTAAAAATCCTTATAGTATGCATACAATATCCAGATAGCTTGGTTCAGTGATGTTTATGTTGAGACAAAAAAATGAAAAATATTGAAAACTCCAAATGCGATTTACTCAAAACATAATATTTGGCATTGCACCCATGTTTTTAAAGGAGTTCGATTTATTAAGGCTTGGTTCTGTTACATTCGTTGAAACAATACAAATATACTAACATAATTTAATTAAATAGGTTATCGCTCATCTTTTGAGAAGTGTTCACAAAAAGCACACATTCTCAAATGTCCTTAACCGTGATCTTAGTTATAGCGCCAAGGCCGCACAGTTTCATTTTATTATTTCATACTTACATACATACCGCATTCGTTCATTCATACATTATGAAACAGTTTGGCTGTATAAATAAAATATAATGTAAATAACCTACGCACATTCCAACCAGCTGTGAGGAGCTATATTTACAATCGCTGGTTTGAATTTATTTCCATGCTGCTGACAACGGTGCAGCTCTACGTTCTTTGCAACTAATTTTCAACAATATTTCAATATAATATAATATTGTATTAAAAATATTATAATTGCAGAAAAACCAACCATATTTTCAAACAATCATTAGTTGTGTATTATATGTATTGAATCAGTTGTATAATGTAAGCTTTATAATTTACCAATATGATTTTTTAAATATTAACTAAAAAAATTCAAATTATTGGACCCGGCATGTATTTAAAAATAACTAAATGTCTGTTGCAGAGTATGCAATTTCGTCAATCAGGTTTTAAATTCTTCATGATGTGAATCAAATTCTGGAATTTATGATACTGATGTTGCTACCTCCTCATTTCTTTTTGACTCATCTAGTATCATATTCGTTGATATAAACAGTATAAGCTCAAAACGAGAATTTTAAGCCTTGATCTAGCGATAAAAATGTTCCAGGCGCTAGCTGAAATAAAAAACCGGTTATTTTTTTAAAACGAAAAATTTACATAATCCAACTGGGTCTATTTCGGATAATTCTAACATCAAAACTGCAATGTGGAATAAGATCTGGAAACTTATAGCATTATAGTGATATTATGTACGGCAGATGTCGGCTACCATGGGCCATTTTTTTAAATCTCCCCACCACAACACAGAGGTTTATTAGCCACAGTATGCTTTAGTCTTTTTGTAATACTTTGGACCCGCGTAACGTATATTCTGCCCTGGAAAATAAAAACACACTTATTACAAGGTTATTATGTTATCAGAATCAGGCATTGAGAAAAGTAAGTAATATGATTGTAAACAGATTTTTCATTAAGTTGAATAAACCTGTGCTTGTTTAGTAAACTACACTATGTCAATAACGGCAGATTTTTTCCTGTGGCCTTTGAAAGCTTCTTAATAAAGTTTATGTTAGAAAATCAGTGGTTTCTTCGACTATTTGTTAAGTTTCTTGTACATTGATTTGACCATACATAAGGTGTTTTTTTCAGTCACTGGAAAGACCGTCGTTGCGTAAATATCTAATTTTGGCCAAAGTGTGTTTTACCTTCTACTTACAAAAAATATTATTACATATTGTAAAAAAAAAGTTGTTTGTTGTCTATAATAATGTTTATAAATACAGTAGGTATATCCTCTACTAACGCGATTATTACTAGACCTATTCTTTAATTCCTACTGTCTTCGGAACATAGATATTTAGCAATTTAGTAACATGCAGTTCTCGTAGAAAACTTCTGATGAGAGGAGTTCATATTGCGAGCGGACATGGTACAAAAAACATTATTTATAAATTCTTTTATATTTTTTTTACCAATTGCTTGGCACATAATTTTATTAGTCTAACTCATTTTTTTAAAAAATTCTCTGTATATTTATATATTTACCAGGGCCGTGGAGTCGGAGTCGTGGAGTCGCGGTGTTTTAGCCGGAGTCGTAGCCGTGAAAAATGAACGGCACGAAACATTTAAAAACAATATTTAATGATGTGTATTCAAACCACAATAGTCCATAGTGTTGACATTGCATGCTTGGCTGACTAAAGATGATCTGATGAAATACATATAATATCGTATATGTATATTAGTCAAAATGATTTTTTTGAAAAAAAATCTTCGAAGTCAGAGTCATTTTTTATTTTGAAGCTGGAGTTCGAGTCGTAGTCGTCTTTTATTTTGAAGCTGGAGACGGAGTCGTCTTTTTTTACACGACTCCACAGTAGGGATTCCAACTCGGATATTCGGATATATCCGGCCCTTTTTAACTATTCGATATCCGGATATTTGGGGAAATATCCAATACTATCCGGATATAATTTTTAATGAAATATTTTACAAAATCGACGAAAGATGATATTAATACTGGGGTATTTACTACCAGGGAAAAACCATTACTTAGGAGTAATGTTTTTTATTACCTTCCCCAAACTCGGGTATTATGAATATCTTATCTTGTTATCTTAATACTTAAAAGTTCGACGAATCGGCTCGGACTCGAGGCAAAAAAAAACCTTTAATGCCGAAATTTCACTCATTGAAGAATAATTAAGTATACAATTTTAGCCATGTCAAGACGCTCGGATGTATGGACTCATTTTATGAGAAAAGATAATTAATGCAACTTGCAATATGAAATGCGTAATTCTATTTTATCTCTCGTGGAAACTGACGTAAATACAAATGACAATACAAATAATCTGAAAAAAGATTTTAAATACTTAGATCAATTTTAAAAAGGGACGGAAAAGTTGGACGTGTTGTTTAAAACACTTCTAACAATAAAACCAACATAAACAGCATCGAAACGAGTATTTTCAACAGCAGGACAAATTAAAACTAAATTGAGATCAAATTTAAAATATGATACATTTAATGCTCTCTTATTTTTAAAATATGAATTGTTAAAATCTGAATAAATGACTCATATTAAAAATGAACTCATTTTTAATTTATTATTTCAGTACATAAATTTATAAATGTAGAAATGTTTTGTTATTTTCATACTTACTGAAACTATCCGGATATCCGGATAGTTTCAGTTTTACTATTCGATATCCGGATAGTTGAAAATGACGAATAGTTGGAATCTCTACTCCACAGCCCTGATATTTACATCAGTTGATAATGTTCGATACGAGCTAAGCCTGTTATGATCTATATAATGTGGAATTTGTTATTTTTTAATTATATTTTTATTTTGTTGTCGAGCTTCTAAGCCTTCAATGCCGTTACAGCCTTTGATTTGTTTTATTTCAGTGATAAATTATGCTTTCCTGCTTAAAACGATTCGTTGGGAAATCGATGGTTATTTTATTCCAAGATTTCATTTCACTACTGTATTACCACTGGCACAAAGGCGAAGACTTCAAGTCAGAACTTTTTGCCAATAATTTAAATTATATTGTAGCTGTGATATTACATAGGTAAATTGGCTTGTCTTTACAAGCGCCTGTGCCAAATCCACGCACAGTGTGGGACCTTGATCTTGGGAAATGTATTCCTTCGTGCCAAGTGAACTATACGCGTTTTGCTTCACTATATATTTATACCTTTACTACAATATCTCTGTGTAACGTTTGTGATATTATATGAGAAATATTTAATATGGAATATGAGAAACTATGAAAACTATGAAATTTAAAATTAGAAACTAATTACCAAAGACCCGTATTTTAAGCATTTGGTGATAGATGCTGAAATTCTTCATAGATACTTTTTTTTACAACAATCGTAAAATTTCCGAATAGATGCTAAAATTATACTAGTTCTACATTTTTTAAAAATTAACGTAGTCCCGATTTATATTTGAAAATGTGGAACTAGTATAGAAAAATGTTTGATTTTTTAATGTTTTAGTATTTTTTTTAAATCAAAAATTATATAAAATAAATATGTTATAAAAGAAGTGCTAAAATTAAAGATTATAAAATTGAGCATTAAAAAAATGCTTGTTTTTCGGTACATATCAAAAATATTATATGAAAACCCTTAGGTGTCTTTTATGATATATGTATTATGAAATGATAGAGCAACAATGATAGTGTGAAGGGTCGTCCGGGTGGTCGATGCATTTTCTAAAATGGTGGACATAGACAGTGATGAGCTTTGAGTATTGTTTATTTTTTCAATAGACCAAAGTATTGTTTCATGAACAGCTGGAACTATCTGTAATGTAATACTGTTTTTTTTAAATAAATATCTAAAAAGTATCAACAATTTTCATCAAATTTTAACGTTCTTAATTTTAGAATAGCATATGAAAATAATCACGATGTAATATTAATAATCAACAGGTATTATCAGCTTACTCTAAATAATGTTCGTGTATTGGTCCCGTCTACAAACTGCAAGTGTATTTATTTGATTGTATTGAATGCGTCTCAAATTATTGAAGTCCCTAATGCAAAAATAATACTGAGAATTTTCCGAAATGACCACCAACGAATAATATTTATGGCCATCTGCGTATTTAAAAGTGACTAATTGACGGGAAATTTATTATGAAACGTAATCGTAATGAAGTTTTTTTTATATCGTTGACAATACCTATGACAGTTATGCAATTTTCTTAAGGTACTTATATTCCGAGCAGTTTTCTAGGTGAAAATTGTAATGGCCTACCACCCATATTGAATATCATTTAAAATAATAAAACCCTTTTTTGTTTAAACATAACTGGTTTTCTTAAAATTAAAAACAAGTTTTATTATTTTTTTATAATCACTTTGTTTTACCATAATTCAAACTGAAATTGTTTGTTTTTTAAAGATCCGTTATAATGACTTAAATGCGCTTACACTAATAATTAAACCATATAAGTGAAATCAAATTAGCCAATTTAAAACTATGACATAATTAGTAGGTGTTTCTGAATTTGTGATAACAGCTGTTACCGGGCGATCAGAGAGGGCTAAGTGATAGTTCCGGGAAAGTCTATTATATTATTTAAGATCACACCCATGCACAAGTAAAGGTGTTTAGGATCTCACTCGTCCTTGAGTTCTTAAAGAGTGGTGACTTAAACATAAACCACATTAAATTAATGACACGTGATTTAAAAAAAATACACTTTTTTTGACACTTTGGAGAAATATTTATTTTTGAATAAATATAAATACTTATCTCTTAATTTACACACTATAATAAACAAGTGAATCCTTTCCCACTTATATTTTATCGTATAAAAATAAGACGCTTTTTTTATATACTTTAATTAACTAATAATATTTATGATTTCGACTGAAGGTGCTCGGTGTAATTTTAATACTAAATTTGAATCGTTCAAATTATTTAAATTCACACAAGTTTTGTAACGAACATCCCGGGTTTCGCCTTTCGGCATCTTCAGGCGTTCAAGTACATGGATGAATGAAAGGCGTAACTCGGGTCGTTAGTGACAAAGCTTGTGTGAATGTACATAATTTAAACGATTCATTTATTTGACATACAATCATATGTAATATATATATTTAGTGTATGTGGCAGAAATCAATATATCACATTGTGACATTACCCACATATTGAAATTCCACTTACGTCATTCTCTATTATCCGTGAAAGACTTCATTTCGATAAATCAACAGGTGTGGTGGACATTGATGGAAAACATTTGGTATAAAAATAAATCAACAGATACCGATTATGATATGATTAATATTTCCAGCAATTACTTACTTAACATAGTTGGCTGCGGTGTCAAATCCTTTTTGATCATAATTCCGTGTAGAATCCCGTTTTCCTGTTTTACCTATCTTTCTTGTTATCTTGTAATCTTTGGAAAAGATGCAATGCACTTTTGTCTTCTTTTATTGAAATTTATTACATTGCCTTTTTATCGAGTATGGTAAAAATATGAGATTACAGAAAATATTTATATTCTAAATATGAATAAATTATTATATATTTCTATAATTTATTCGATATAAATATTATCTTCAATTAAAGCATTATTTTACTATTGAAATATAAAATAATCGATTGTGCACTTGTTTTAGCATCACTGTGAAAAATTCTACACTCATGTTTGGATTTTTAGTGATTCGCGATGCATTCAATTGCTGTAGGTACTAAAAGTTTGCGGATGAATTTGTTGGCTGGCAATTTTTTCCAGCCTAGTAAATTAATATTTGCAGATCAATATACATACCTACATGTTGTGAGTTGCAGTGGTGTTGATTCTATGCAATGAAAACTTTATACCGTGTCTGTGAATGTGCTTTTTGCTTTATTTTTTAAAGCGAAGCTAAATCACATTAAATAACAGTTAGACGACAACGATGTATGGATATACACGATGTTTTTTGGCGTCAAACTAACTATAATAGATTTTGTTCGGTTTTCAAATCTTAACCCACGTAATACTCTAAGCCAGTAGTTCTTAGCGAGGGCGTTTTTGATTTTTCTGAATTTAGGGGCGATTGAGGATTTCAAATTCGTGAGCTAAAAAAGAAAACGAGTTTCGGAGATATTTTGGGTAAAAAGTAAAGGGAATTGAGGATTTCAAATTCGTCGTTGAAGGGAGACGTTAGATAATTTTGGATAATTTATTTCTACAAAAGGTGGCGATTCTTTCAATACGGCTAAGAAGCACTGCTCTAAGCGCTTCCTTAGTAAGTGTTGTTAAAACGTAACAGTTGGTGGCGGGTACAACGTTAGTTGCTCTCGGAAGATAACAATTCGGTTGTCAAGTAAAGTTTTCATAAAAAAAAGAGTTTTAAAAGGGTGCTGGGTGTATTTATTTTATTGCTGGAATTTGGCCACGTTGTGAAATTTCTTAATGTTCCATTAAACTAAGCTGCCAAGTTGGTTGTCCCACCAATAAGCGTTATGTGTATACAGGCGCTGTTTACACGCGATAATTATCAAAAAATGACGTATTCACTCCTCATGTTCATGGCCCGGTATAAAGTGGCCGGTGCCGATATTTTAACCATCGATTATGGTGTTAAAAAAAGTAATTAATATTTAATTTTATAAATTTGCCCGCGGGCGCACAGTTGAAAATACTCGATTCGACCATTACAATTTTGCATTTAAATGCCGTTTGCTTAGGCCTAGTGTTTGATAAATAATGACCGCCAGATCGGCTATCTATAGCCAGACGTTTTTGATTACCCTATTATTTTATTTATATATTATTTTGCTATTTCCATTGTATTTTTCCTCGTTATTACTGTCTGCTTTGAATAAAACATTCGAAACATTATGAAATGTTATATTATATTTAAACTAAAAATCACAATGAATGTATGTTAATAATTACGATAATCGTAGAGTTAAAAAACATACCAACTAAGCTTGCACAAAAGGTGTGTTTTTGAATTTTCTTTAAATCACAATAATTGTATATTTACTTGACTCGATTTTTTTGGGCTCAATTTAGTTATAGATTGTGTTTATGTTAATGAGATAAAAAATTTAAGGATTTTTAAGCAATGAGTGTTCAGTTTGTGGAAAAGCGATCACAAAAACTTCCAAATGTCAAATTTAAATTGAAAAATTATAAATATGATATTGACCGTTGCGGGATTCTAAAATCATTTGGGACCAAATCTAGGATAAAACTTTTGGATATCATTATACAGCAGGGGACGACACTCCTATAAATTTGTCTTGGAGGTGTTGAATTTCGGTTTCAGAGGTTTCGCACCCATAACGCCAATTATCGTATTCTGTACCAGCCAATGCTACCACTGTAGTGCGGACAGTCACCAACTCGTGCCATGGCTAACGACAGATGATTGATTTGATTTACCACTTAACTTCGTTTTTAATAAGCCTTAAAATCGACGTCTATAAAACTTTCACTGAAATATTAGAGCCAACCATTTTCAACGAACCAATCAATCAACAACAATATATTTTCAACGAATGACAGAATTGATTTCTACGTTTAATTGTGTGATATTTATTGACAGTAAACATTTATGACTTCAATTCATTGGCACATTAATAATATTTTTTTACGATAACAGTTGTGATGGACCAATACCGAATACTACAATTATGTGCGTGTGTCGCAAATTCTCTATTCTTCCTTACTGTAAAAAATATAACAGTAGAACCTCGATTATCCGGAAAAATGGGGGAGGGTGAAAGTATCCTGGATAATGGAGATAATCGAAACAAATCACAACTGTTTAATTTCATCGATCTGGCTTAACCTACATATGTTTGGATTGGTGGGAGGGCGCTGGTTATAACTATGTTTTCTCCATTGAATCGATATAGTTTTAATTTTGTTTAACTTCTGCAATGAACTGTTTCTCATAACATTGCCTAAAAATATCACCATTAATTTGGGATTTTTTCTGGCTGTCATATTCACCGAAAAACGACATATATTTTTAAAAGCGTCTGAGATTCTTTGATTTCCCGAACGATGACGAAAAGTGGAAATCTGTGTCTGATGTATTGCCATACACCATTATAGTGACACGTTCTTTACTAGTAGTAGTATTAATCGTAGTTTTGTACCCATTGTAAATTTCAAAGTGGACGCCATTCGCTTCGTGCGAAGCAACAAATTTGTAAAATTTGTGTTTATTTTTAGCAATCCGAATAATCCAAATTTTATTGTATTTATATATTATACACAATAATTTTTTGTAAAGCCGTATATTACTCTAATTATGGATTGCAATACAGGTATTAAGATTGAATTTTTAGTCCCGAAATATCAGTTTTGAAAATTTGATGTATCTGTTTTATATATTGAAATTGTCAACCATGACTACAGATTTTAATTGTCGACCATGAATTAGTATAATATGTCCGCAATATTGAAATTTCTTTAAATCTATCTGATCCTTATGAACACGGGGCGTAGCAAAACCCTACTATTCTCGACTTATGACATCCCTTTTCCTTACCCTTTCCGGAAAAAATAGGTTGAGTGACTGAGTAACAACAAGTTCTTTACAAATAACTTCAGTTATTTTTACGAGGAAATTTTGTTTAAATATTAAAACACAACTTTAATAATAATTATCACTAACCTCTTTAAATTCAAGAATAAGTAGGGGGAAATAAAATTAAAATAATTCAAATCAGTTCAATTAATTTCTCGTCCAATGTCTTCATTTACCTTTTCCGACTTTTCATAAGCTGATGGACAGTAGAGGGATGAAATTCTCTTGCCTTTGGATCTTAATAATGCCTCGAGTACTTTGTAATGCTTGATTAGGTTAAATGTAAAAGCCATCATCAAGATGGATAATTTAGTCTACGCCGTAGGCCGTAGCACTTAAATGTTATTGTTTGTCTTAAAGTAATCGATACAGTAAAAACTTGTTACTAAATATTTTACTATTTATATCATTTAAAAAAATAGCTGGTATACAAATCCGTTTTTTTATTAGAATCATAATAGTTTAACTTCTCTCAAAATGTATGCGGTAGTTTAATTTAAATAAATTACCGATTCGCGATAGAAAAATTCTTACGGTCAAAAGCTTATAAAAAAAAAATGCATAAAATTATACTTAGTGCGCTTGGCATAAATTAGTATGAAAGATAATATAAACTCTGCCACGATTAAAAAAAACGATTTCGTGTTCGTTATTGCCAAAATTGATATTTTTATGTAAGAACTGAATCAGCACTTAATTGACTTTGTTATTTATCGTAATGCATTTTTTTATTTAAAATTGTTTTTATTTGAATACTATAAAATATATAAATGGTCTAGATATGAAAAATACGGTCGTTTAGTTGTTTGTCATTTATATTATATATAACGTCATACGTGAGTTTCTGAATGCTGGAGCCTCGAGACATTGGCGTATTCAGGAAAATGGTCATGACGCCCATGGTCACCTCCTGAGAAGAATTGAAACAGAACCGTCTTGGGCCTCGCACTTTCCTAAATATTTGTATTTCAAATAATTTCATAAGCGTGTCATAAAAAAAACTATGAGCTGAAATGCTTAAATGAAATCTTTACGTGATAAATTATATGTTTATCATTTTATCATGTAAGATCTATATTTTCAAATTGAATGTTTATCCCCTGGCATATTTTTTGGATCTGCCAATGCCTTGAGAATATTTTCTCGCCTATTGGGTAACATGATAGACGACATCAACATGTCAACGGACCGCACTTATCAGCACAGGGATCATCCAATATGAAAGAAAACTCAAGTTATGTTTTGGGTTTGTAGGGGAAGACCTTCAGTGTCACTGAATAGTGAAAATTTAAAAACCGCTTTCAACGAATATAATTGATACATACAAGACAATTATTTCCTCCTTTTTTTCGGAATGTTTATGACGATTATTATCTCTGTTCTATTTTATTTAGCATTGGTTTAAAATGCTTGCGATTAGCGAGACCAGTTATGATCATATCTCACTGTAGAGTTTCAGTTGAGAATTGACAGATAACACATTTATGAGTAGTAATTAAAACCAAATCGCATGAACTTAGGTACACCCAGATATAATACGAATTCAATTTTCTATTGTTAGATGCAAGTGTTAGTATTTCATTAAGTTGATACCGACATTTACACTTGTTATCTTTCTAATATAATTATTACGTAAATATTTGCAAAAAAATCTGAAGAGACAAACAACTTGTTTGTTTTTTATTAGTATATGTACATAATTACCATAACTAGAAATTTACTAATTCAAATATTTCAAACAATTAATAGGTTTGTTTATGATAACAATTTCTAAGAAAATATTTCTTTTTTTTTATTTGGAAAAGATTGCAACAATATGATTGTACGTTCAATTTATTTAGTTCAAAATAAAAATACATACAAATGTCTTTTAACATTGATGTATGTGCGATTCTGTGAATTAGTATGGAAGCGATTAAGTTGCATAAAATTACTTAGTAAGGATTCCTGGAAATATTTCTATCGAGCCTTAAGCTCGGTGTGCAATGTATTTCTAATCGTTTACGTTAAATATTATTAACGTAGAGAAGAAAATTTAAAAATTCAGGCAATAGTAATTTTGTTTTTATTTATTCTGTGACCTTCAAGAATTATTAATAATTCTGGAAAACAATGATTTAGATAATACGCACCGCTCTTACCCTTCAAAAAAATCTATGGTATTACAATATTTTTAAAATTATTATATTTTATTCATCCGACAATATTAATTGTCATATTTCACTAAAAGGTGTCTAAGAAAAATAAAATAAAAAATGGACTGTCATTCATGTTTTCCTGTTTTTCAGGTTATGTTGCTTTCAAATTCTTACCTAGGAATAACTAATGTGTCGTACAGTGGCAGTCTGTAAGAATTTGTAGCTAGCTGTTGGACTGCTGTAGTAAATTAATAAGTTAATATAGTTAAACTAGGGCCTCCAATCCCGGGATTCCGACCAATTTTGCGATCGTGTTAGTACTGATCTCGGGATTTTAGGATTAACTATAACACGTGAATGTCCGTAAGTAGAGCTAAAAAAAGCTCATTCGCGCTGGACTGACTGGCAGTCGTCACTCTTTGAAAGGACGGAGCTTAAAAAAGGTCTCATGCTTCTGAATCAGTGGCGGCCGGCCAATGTGACATTCGATCAATGCACCCCTTGTTTATAAGTAAGGGAGGTTATAGTTCATGAAATAATATTCAAACATAACATTTATACCATTCACTCATTTAAATTCTTCATGTATTTATTGTCTATAATAAATATTTTAGAAAAAAATATTTTATTTTACTTAAAATTTTATTTTATTTTATTGAATTTAAAATGAGGGAATGGTATAAATGTTATTTTTTAATATTATTTCATGAAATATAGCCGCCTCTGCAAATACAAGGGGCGCATTGATCAAATGCCACATTGACCGGCCACTACTGTTTTGAATAATTGTACAATCTCTCAATTCGCAAGTTTTTCTTAGGAAAGACCTAAAAAAAAGGTCTCTAATTTTTTAATATCTGTGAAAACTGTCGATTTGATACTTTTTTTAAAAGAGCGAGCTTAAAAAAAGCTCTCATATTTTTCAACAATTGTAGTCTATAGTAGTAAGTATTTTAAAGTCATCGAGCTAAAAAAAAGGTCTTTGATATCTCTCAATTTCTCACTTTTTGTAAATATATTTTTTTAAATTTATGAAGTAATTGTGAATCCCGAAATCCTGGGATCAAAAAAAAGGTCTCGAGATTGGATGGTGTTGAGTAGGACCCAACAACAAAAAAAGTGTATTTTATTTCTACATCCGTGTAAGTCGCGCATATCATTAAAAAAAAAAACGTATATAGTAAGTAATATGGGCATAATCAATTCATACCGAAGGCGGTGCAACATGCACCCATCCTAAAACTACCCTCATGGACGAATCACCACTCATTAAACACAGCAAATTGTTTCTTTAAAAGCCATTTCTTTTTCAAATCATCAAGAGAAATGAATCTCAACAAGCTGATTTTGCTGACTACGATATTGACACTTTTAAGAGAATATAAAAACAATCTAACTATTAAGAATTCGATGCAGCAGTTTTGTATATTGCATAAATGCATGATAATGTCGTACTACTTCATTATGCATTAATTCGCGATTGCATTTTGTTATTCAATTGTAATACGATTATAAGACACACTAAATCCGGTTATTTTAGCATTCACGTACGTATTGGCTTGTTGGCCTTGATCTTGAAGCTACAAGAGATTCTCAGTCAAGACTTCAAGTTTACAATACTAAATAAGAATGCATTTATTAATAGACGTGAATGTTTTGGACAAAACCAGCTGACTTTTCAGAGAATAAAAAAAATACTTGTTTTCTATTTTTTTATGGCTTCATAGCAAAACGGACGTTTTCACACGTGGCATTAATTACTTGCGATGTTTCTTAAAAGATTTATAATTATTTAAACCATATTTTCAGTTATTTAATCCACTTCTAACGTGGATCATATTATATAGAATTTCATGAAGTTCTTCTCAATAGCAGTTGTTTTACGGTAAATGAGAGAGAGAGTAAAGATATATCTAGATGGTTTGTTAGGACAGACTTTGTTATACAAAGTCTCTCTCGCTGAATCATTTTTCATGTGTGTGAGAAAACTTAGACACACATTTATTATAGTTTAAGCTTTATATTTAAAATCATCAGGTAGATATAATTTGATATCCAGCAAAACTCTATACGTACAGAAAGTAGTTTACCGTGTTATCATTAGTACCCCAAATATAAGCCTGTCGATTGTCGTTTGTTTCATGCCGTAGGTGTGGTGTTAAAAAGAATCGACCAACACTATACGATGGAAGCCTATCAAAAGTTATTCTCTGATAAAAGAAAATTTTAGTGAAATCTTTTTTGAATGATGCTATAATTTCTCTAAACGTTAAATAAACATCGGGTAACTTGACTGAAAATTTCCAAAATATAAATATTTATAAACCTTTGAAAACTATTGATTCTGATTATTTCATATTTTAACCGATGAACTTTTTCGTCTTTCGAAAAAATAACGTATATTATGTTATACTACTTTATGTTACAATAAAGTCTTCATTGCGTGATTCCGAAAACGATCGGATGTAATGTAATTTGACTAAATCTGACTTGGGCTTATTTCAGAAAAGTGAATCTCGAATACTTCTCCAAATACATTTCGTGACAGTGACGCGTTTTGGACACGTAATACAATAATGCAACGACGCAATATTGTGCATCGAACTCGCAACAAACACCCGTGTTTGAATCAATGCCAATACGTCTTTTCAATGACCGCGAAAATCGATAACTCCCAATTAGCGTAACTCCTTGAAAAGTTGTTTAATCCACTTTCTGTATATCTCTGCAACTTTCTATATCGACAATGCGCCACTACCACTACACCGTACCTTCACAGACCCTTATACGTCTCTATTTCTTCCCAAATCGTCCCTTTGCTGGATGGAGCCTAATTATAACTAACAAAATCATATTAAACAACTGAATCGTGCTAATGTTAAAATATGTGATCAATTTTTATAAATTCATTTAAATTATTTATTATTCTCATTGCTGAACTCCTCAACCTAAGATTGAATTAAATTTCTTCTTTAAACTATGTATACCGTACCGACAATAAACCATTTAATACATTGATATCCGGTTATGCGGTAATAGGCGGGCCAAAAATTCGCTGACTAGACGGATGTGTCGCTGTCTTTTTCTTACATGTAACTAACTAGGTAGTAACCGGATAATACCCAATCTGGTTATCGACAGATTGAGGGAGTTGGTTAGCAAGACTGCGACGATAATGACTATGATTATAGTCAAACAAGGTGACTTTATTTATTTGTTGGTAAAGAATCGGCCTGATGTTTAGAAGTTCCATGATTTTAATCATCCTAACAAAATCAAATTTAATTCAGGTGACCGATTTTTTCACCTGTCTGCTATGATCGGAGTCGTAAATATCCGAGAGATTACGACTCCTTTTTTATGCCCCGTGTTCTTAATTACTTAGCTTAGACCAGTGGAGGGGTCCTTGCGGCCTTTTGGCTACTCTGATGCGACCTTTTGACTTGATCGGCCAATTCTGTTATTTTTTTGTAAATTCTTGAGATTTTGGGTTCGAAAATTTTTGGAAGAGCTAAAAAACGGTCCCACGCTGGTAATTTTGGGAAATCCGCAAATTTCTGGGCTTTAGAAATTGTTTCAAAATCGCCGACCAAAGATTCCCCAGTGTCAATTTTTACTGCGGCCTTATGTTGAATCAGATAAATGAATGTGGCCTTTAGAATATAAAAGGTTCCCACTCCTGGGATAGACTTTACACAAATAATGTATATGTACACTGTAAAATAATAATTGTGTAGGTTTCCTGTTCGGTTTAGATTTGAGAGACATAGTGTATGTTTAATTTTAATTAATACTTATCAATACATATCAATATATTAGTATATTCAACATCTATAGTGTTAAATCCAATAATTATAGAAAATTGATTAGAAATATTTCAATTTGACATTTTGAAAATGGTAGTAGGAGTGCATTACCGAAAATATACAAAAGTCAGTAGTAAAATATACAAAATTTACAATTCACACGGAAGAAAGTTACAAATGAAATGGTTGACAATATTATCTATAATTCAACCTATAAAATCTGTGAAAGTCTAAAAAACTTATTTTCCTGTTAAATTATTGGTAGACTATAAACCAATAGTGGCGGTAAAATATTGTAATTAGGTATTATATTAAGGAAAGAGTATTGCCAACCCTGTGTCTAGAGTGAAATTATTTGGATAAGATCCAGGCCATACTTGGGTCAGTTTTTATAGTAACTCGTTCAGGTGCTTTTAGTTCACGACCAAAATAATTACATACGCATTGGTTGTTTTAATCTTATATTCATAATGTTACACATTTGAACAGATAAAATAGATCTATGAATCAATAATTATGTCTTCGATTATGATAAATCGATTAATGTTAATGCTTCCATACGGTTATAGAATGATATTGATTTATTAAGAAGCAAACGTGATTGATTAATCGCCATAGCAGGACAATTATAATATATTCACCTTTTATAGCCCATACCAATTATTGATTAGATTTAACTATGGGCGATTTAGTTATTTTTTAGAAAAGTTTTTCGTATATATGTTTTTTAACTTTGTTTATATTATATTACACATTAGAATTGATTATGCTAAAACCAGGGCTGTTAAGTCGTGTAAAAAAATACGAACCCAACTTAAATATGTATACCATTTTCATCAGCACTGGTTTAAAAAATCTAGCACAGGGGTGGGGTAACGTGTAACGAATTGAACAATACGGCATGAATCGTGTATTTTTTTTCATTCGGCCTCCACAGATTTTCAAAACTTCTATGAGCCAACATTTAGTCTTTGGCAAAGATTTAAGTGTTTATTTATGTAAGAAATTTCCTGTATAATAAACACATACTTTATAATAACGAAACTTTACCATATAACAATAATATTTAATTATGTATTATTCAAATAATTAATATGGTAATTCTAGAGCAGCGGTCGGCAAAGTGTGGTCCGCGAGAAAATTTTGATGGTCCGCAGAGAAATCTGACATTATTTAATGAATTTGGTGCATTTTAAGACGCATTTGATCACGTTTATTTCAATATGTAATATCTAACACAAAAGTCCAGTTAGTGGTCCGCTGGTTTAAAATTGTGAATTTAGTGGCCCGTGAGCCCAAAAAGTTTGCCAACCGCTGCTCTAGAGATAGTGTTTTTAGTTTGTTTAAGACGCATTTGATCACGTTGATTTCAATATGTAATACCTAACACAAAGGTCCTGTTAGTGGTCCGCTGGATTAAAATTGTAAATTTAGTGGCCCGTGAGCCCAAAAATTTTGCCGACCGCTGCTCTAGAGATAGTGTTTTTAGTTTGCAGTTGACCGTTTATTTATTTATATATTATAATATATATATATATTATCGTTACGTAGAAAAAAAAAGTGAAATAACGAGCTTATTGATTTAATACTGAAAAAAAACAACTCACATTAATTTATACGTAAGAAGAAAAAAGCTTTAAATATGCCTAGATACATGTTAAGTCATTTATTAAAAACACTGTGTGTGTATTGGCCGATTGCTATTTCTGTTTTTTTTTTTTAATTTTTTTATCTCATCCAATCAAAAATTGTTTTAGCTACTGTGCATTCAAATAATGTATGCGAATTAAATTAAAGGATGTTAGGTATAGCCAGATTAAAAAGAACTACGCATTAAAATCGATGAATCATAATTTTCGTTCGTAACAGAAAAAATATTACGTGGCCATTCATTTTGATTTTTATTTTTCATAAATTTCTGTTTTCAGTGTTTGGCAAACAGTAATATTTTCGATGGATTCGACAGTAGAATTGGTTGGAGTTCATTTTTAATATAAAACTACATTTGATAACTTTGTTATTCCACTTGTTGCGTTTCAAACTGTGAGACGTGTTTTGCCGCATTAAAAAGCATCATCAGAATAAATTGAACCTAATTCTAAGTATTTTCTTTTTCTACTAAAGAGGCGAAACACGTTTCACAGTTTGTAATACAATAAAAGTAACAAAGTTTTCAAATTTTATTTTATATTAGTTAAAAATATTTTCGTTCAACCAAGTAAACCACTGTTTTACCATTATTAGTATACTTATAATTTTATAAAAAACTGAATACTTTGCTATCTTTGAATTAAATAATATAAAATTTATATTTTTCAAAACGAATGATAACTCATCCTATTAAATTGTACGAACGTATTTCCGGAACCGCTGCTCAGACACATTTTTGTAACCTCTTATTTACCTCGAATCCTTTAGTGAATAATCATTTTTTTCTGTTTATTCCGTTAGAAAAACTTCAAAATATTATAATGAAAACATATTTAAACAACACAACTATTTAACGAAGTAATAAATGGTATGCTTAAATTATTGCATATTTGTTTTTAAGGGCTGTAAAAATACCACTATGTATACGAGTGGTCAATTTGATGGATGGCATTATATTCAACGGTGCTTAAGAGAGTGATTAGCTAACTACTTGTCTTTTCATACTCCCTTATTTCTCCTTAAAAGAGAGATTGGACGATTAATTACGAGGTGTTGTAAAACATCTTTTTAGCTAGGGCCCATATGTTCTACATTGAGAGCGGACATAGAGTGACTGTTCCTATATTCAGTCGTAAGCTTAAACAAAAATAATAGTGTTGACACCAAAAAAAAAACAGAATTGTTTAAATATGTGTCGTTAGTTAAACACTTGAAAATGTATATTTTTGTACTAAACTGACTTCTAAAAGTTAGTGCCTATAAAAGGCTAACTACTGATTTTTGATGGCTGAGTACTGGATTTTTTTGCCATTTTTTGGAAAACTGTTCTTATTTTATGTGTGGAACGATATTATCCGTTTTTATTTTCACTTGATTGCATTATATGGTACCTGTTTTATAAAATACCAGTGAAAAAACTTATATTCATAATTCATTAATTCAATATATCTTTCGAAAAAACACCCGTCCCTTAACTTGCTGACTACTGGTAAAATCGCCCTATGAAGTAGAAAAAAGGAAAACTTCTGCGCCGTATAATAGGGAAGATTTCTATTTATAAAATCTATTTAAACTAATACATCTAAATAATCGGAATAAAGAAAAATCTTTCTATCATAACATTTGTTTGAACATCTTTGGATTTTTTCCCATTATTATTACGCGTTTTTTGCAACGATCCAAAGATTAGTTCGTTACCTGTTGCATCAAATAGTAATGCAGAATTCTCGGTATCTGATTACGGTTTTGATTCGCAATTCGGCAAGGTCGCATACCTGGGAAGGTGGTACCGAAGTTTCGTCTTGTTTGACATTCAAAATGATAATTATATCACACTTGTATGTGAGTGTGCGTTCGTCATACTGATGAGTGAAGACACAACTACACGGCGAACGAGAAAAATGCATTACAAAATTAAACAATAATAACACTTTAGATAAGCCGGTAAATCAATGCCACCGTTTTTAAGCCAGTATATATACATACATATATACCCTTTCTATTTGTTATTTTTCATTAATTTACAAACTCAACGTATGTTTGTGAATTAATTAAATTAAAGAAAAACACTAAGGTATACGCTAGGACAGTGGTGGGGAACCCGCGGCCTATATGCTACTCTTGATCGGCCAATTTCGTTATTTTTTGTAAATTCGTAAACTCTTGTGATTTTGGATTTCGAAATTCTTAGGTGAGCTAAAAAATGGTCCTACGCTGGTAATTTCGGGAAATCCGCAAATTTCTGGGCATTAGAAATTAGCATGAAATTGTTTCGGCCAAAGATTTCCCTATGTCAATGTTTATTGCGGCCTTATGTTGAATCAGATAAATGAATGTGGCCTTTAGAAAAGAAAAGGTTCCCCACCCTGAGCTAGTACAAACAATTTCGCAATATATTGATTAGTATACATACCTAAATCTACACTTACAAGATGTTCTGGACCTATTGAAAAACGTACATTTCTAAGCGAAATAGGCGAAATACGTGTCACATTTTGTAACACAATACGTGGAATAATCTAAGTCATTTTGTTTTATATTATAAAATACTTGATTTATGTATCAAATTACTGTTTTCTTTGATCCACACTGTGCGCACATTTACTAGAACAAATAAATTTACATAATAATTGATAATATATACTTACTAAAGTGGTATTCAGAATCAAACACCGAGAAGTACCTATGGGTATATATAAAAATTTGATGATCTCGATTGTTCCATTCCAGTAATGGTAATCGAACCACTAGTCCTTAATTTGAGTAATCTTTTTAAGCGAATGGAATATTTAAATAATTAATTGGGAGAATAATTTTATTTATCGAGCCACTTTTTTTCAATTTTAATGGCTGCGTTTTATGAGAGACAAAACTTGTTGGTGCGTATTATTATTCGTTCGTGTATTAGTAATTTCATCATAGAGCTTTAAATCGCTCGAGATAATTTCGAATAATAATATAATAATTTTTAATAATACATTTTACATATAGACACCCCATAATAATAAAGCAGAAACACACTTTAGCTAATTTTGCAAGAAAGCGAAACGAAATAGATTTAACTAGATACAAAACAAAAACTTTAGCTAATACAAGGCTCTTATTGATTTCGATGAATCCTAAGATATTCAACATCAATAAATTTATTTCCAATTGATAATTTTTAAGCTTGCAAAAAAAACCAAAAGTGAGTTAGGTACTCCTTAGGTTGATATCTGTAAAACGTGGGTCTATCTTGGTCCAGTTTACTTAGCATTGCTTTTCGCTATTAAGTTTCTACGTATGAATCAAAACATTGTCTACATTACATATGTATACTAGGATCGTCGAGTTCATTAGTCGAACAGCTCCAAATAACTTATTTTAGATCGTAGAAAAAAAAATCAAATGACTATTATTAATGAAGTATTATTTATCTGTACCCGAGATTTAAATGTTTTAACAACAGGTGTTGACAAATAACATATTTATGTCGGATTCAGAAGTCAGAAATTAAGAAATAATCGTGTAATGACCTAGAAAATGCCAACATTTTGTTTGATTTTTTAGAAGTTTGTCGGCATTAACATTTTTTTGCTGTAATGCTATCTGATTTCTGGATACAATTTAGAATAATTATATTACAATTAGAATTCTTTTAGAATAAGTAAATTTTTTATAATATATAAAAATTCTTGTATTTTTTTTATTTTAAAAAACATTTTGCTATGCCAATGTGCCAAATATTTTTGAGTTGAAAAATCATACGAGAAAAACTCGATGAGAGATTAGATCAACTCGAGTTAAATTGACATCACAAATACCCACGTCTTAGGTCTCAAATTGAAAATTTTGACATTTGACATTGTCCAGATTGACACAACCCAGACCCACCTGGTCGGTAGAGCAAGCTCTAACCAACTAGACCGCAGCGGGCGACTTTGAAAGCAAATGCTGATGATGGGTTTTTTTTTTATTTTAGCGGCGGGAGCTAGCTCAGACATGGGAAGTGAGCACTACTGCCTGAGGTGGAACAATCATCAGAGCAACCTGCTGGGGGTGTTCAGCCAACTTCTGCAGGACGAAAGCTTGGTCGACGTGACGCTCGCCTGTTCTGAGGGAGCCTCCATCAGGGCGCATAAGGTGATTCCAGTAAACATGTCTTCGAAAAATCAGAAAACGATTACTTATGTCGTAGCAACTGCAAATTCTTTATTAGGATTTTGCACCAAAATGTATCCACAATTTAAATGTTTGGATATGCTTTTGAGACATCTGTATTCTTTTTAATTTTACATTACTTATTTGATAAATGCTACTTAATTGATTGTAACTATATTTGAATGCAAAATGGAAAGTAAAAATCTTTTAATATGATTTATTAATTTGTGTTGAGGATATTTGTAAAAATCACATTTAGATTAAGCCTGTGTCTACGAATCAATTAAAATCATTTTTTAATTTGGTATTTAATGATTTTTTTGAAATTATATTTTATGATGTTAAAAGTCTGTGATAGTTGAAAGCCGTAATATTGGTCATTGAGATTGTACTGCATATATTAATTGAGACTTTTGTTTTAGGTGGTCCTGTCCGCGTGCTCCTCTTACTTCCAGTCGCTGTTCGTGGACCACCCATCCCGCCATCCCATCGTGATCCTGAAGGACGTCCACTTCTCAGAGCTGCGCACGCTCGTCGAGTTCATGTACAAGGGGGAGGTCAACGTCGAGTATTGTCAGCTTTCGGCTCTACTCAAAACGGCCGAGAGCCTCAAAGTCAAAGGTCTGGCCGAGATGACAAACCTGAATTCCTCCGCGGCGGCTGCGACGGGAGTACCAGACGTCGAAAGCGGAGAAGGCAGCGCAGGAATCGCTCCACCGTCCTCCCAACCTCAAGATTTAGCAATGTCCAGAGCTAACGCCCAACCGCAAGACCAAAGCTCGCGCGACGAACAAAGCCCACCGAGGGGATCGCCTTTATTACACGTCAGAAGACAGCGTATGGATTCAAGGCATGAACAGAGGCATGAAGCCAGGCTCGAGGCCAGGCATGAGTCGAGGCTGGACTCGAGGCATGAGTCGAGGCATGAGCCCAGGCACGAACCTAGGCACGAACCGCACAGAGAACCAATGAGCAGAGATCCAGGAGGGAAAGAGGAACCGCCTGACGAAATAATGAGGACGAGCTCGCCCGAAGATGAGCTGTCGTCGTTACATTCGAACTGCGGACATAGTGATAACATAGGTACCTTTGTTTGCTCTCGTGTAACTTAAAAAATATATTTTTTTTTATACTGAGATAGCCGACACTAAAAATTCAAACTCCAAGAGGATCAAATAACAAATATTTTTTTTAAAAAGTCTACTCAAATGAAGATCAATAAAAATATCCAAAAGATTTTACTATCGATGTTTTCAATTAGCCCTCAGTGATTTACATAAATTAGTAAGGTCATTTCTTCGCGTAATAATATTTTGTATGAAACTGTATAATTATTAAGACGATGCACAATGTTTTATTGTAATACTCCAGGTAAATGAACAACTGTTCAATTTTAAATCTACTATTACACGATTTGTTTACGAATTATTTGTATCTTATGTGCAGAGAAGGTTAAATCACTTCACCGTGATGAGCCGTTTGGCGTTTAGATGGTTAATTATCATCATTCATATTAAAAGAAACTTAATGACATGATATAAAAGTGTTTATTTTATAATTATTTCAGGATTAAATATGAGTATAAGCACGAATAACAATAGTTCAACATTAATGTCATGTAACCCGGTGGAAATGCGTCTCGGAGGACCACTATCAGGACTGACCACTGTGGGAGGAGAACCCATCGCAGGACCGTCAGGGCTGCCTCCTGTACAACAAGTGCCGCTGGTAATTATATTTTTAAATACCCTAACATTATAGTAAAGGACTTCCGTCCTACATCGTTTCGCAATCACGGCCTGAAATCGAACTAAATCCTTTTCCCAAACGGCTTACCCGATTGGTTAATAGTATAACCGAAAATACCTTTTCTAAAAGTCTCTCCAAGATTATCAATATGTCCATGGTCCCAATTGAAGATACAACATCTTCTACATCTCCGGCTCATCCGTGGTGCCAATTTTCTGCAAACTTTCTCTTTGCTGCTGCGATTGTAGCTCTTTTAACTCATCCGCTGTCAGTTCCTCAAAGTGCTTCCTGGTGAGCTCGTTATTTTACATATTTTCCATCCATCTCCAAGCCCATGCACCTGTCGTATGAAGCTTACTCGAAATTCGAACTTTGAACGACTCATATCTCGAAAAACTTGTACGTTAGGGTTATTTTACGTCAAGGTATCACTGAACTGTCTAACCTCACCCACGCGGGTAGTTTTCTGTGTTACCTTAAATTTTCAATTTACTCATACTGTTAGTGTTGACTTTGTCGATAAATTTGCATTTGTATTTAATTTGTTTCAGTCTCTAAAGAAAGAAGTGGATTGGGATAGATTGCCTGACGACAAAAGCGGCGGCGAAAGCTCATCTGATTATCGACACCCGTTACACGAATCTGTAAGTATACACATGTAGTATCGTGATGATGACGTAATATGTATGTTTTATTTACGCATTCGTTAGTTATCTTCAAATTATTTTATATACTTGTTAAGCCAATAGTAAAATGAACGGAAAAGCATATACATATTTCAAATAATCCTTTCTCGCTTTACTTTTTTAGACTGTAAAATTAAATTCAGTTCCAAAGTTTAAGCACATGCATGACTCCTAAGATGATTGTTAAAATCAATAAAATTGAACGCAATTATTGCTCGTTTTATAAGTGGCTACAAAATACGTTTCAAATCAGTGTAATAATTAATTTACAACGATTTTACACGATAGATTGTTTTACAGTATATTTTTTTTTTTTATCGTATTTTGCATGCGTTTATTTATTTAATATAGTTTATTATCAACCATTTGTGTTCATTGGGATCTTTTGATCGAATTAAATGATTGAAAAAACGTTTGTTGGTAAATCAATTAATGTTTTAATGTCAAGAAGTTATGATGCATTTTAAACAACATTGCTAAGAAAGCTTTGAACGAAATATATAAGGGATTAATTAATCTTAGAAAATTTTCACGGGAATATAAAATATTAAAAGACACATTAACTATCGCAGATAATATACAATCAGCTTAACAAGTATTATAATTCGTTAGCATGCTTAAAATATGTGATTATTTATGTTTTTTTGTTGCTTGTATTTTGTAGTGCTATTTTTGCATGCTTTGTGTGATTACTTCATTATTTTGTGTAATAAATTAATTGATTGTGTATTTAAATTAATGGTTCCATAAAGAACAATCATTTTATTACATTATTGATAAAGTGTTTTATTGGAAATGACAAACAGTTCTTTTTTGTAAAGCAGATTAAAAGTACGGTATTTTTATGTAATATTGAAAAAAAATATTTATTTATGAAAAGGCTCGTGTGCACATTTATGCGTAAGTGTTGGTGTTGAATTATGTTCTTTTATATTATTGCATGCTGAATCAATGTGCTATGCTACTTAACATACGTTCCCTTTCTATGCCTTGCTGTCAAGAAGTTGACCTTCGTTTTTTTGGCCATGGTTTTTTTTATTCATATATATTTTACGTATAATATATATATCATTTTTGTTATTTTTCCGATCGCAAAACGAAACGGCGTCTAGGCGCGTATCGGGCCCCGGTCCCGCCGCGTCGGGGCCGATTTCCATCCGGGGCCCGATCTCGTACGGATCCGGGTCCGAGCTATCTTCTCTGTAGCACGCGCCGCACACCTCCTGCACTCTCTGCCAAACAAAAATGAGCGTCAACTTCTCGAAATGTTTTCTCAGTAACTTTTAACGATCGAAAGAAATATCATCAGAGGAATATGAATTAGTTCAATCGCATTTCGGCATCCGAGTTCTCTTTTCGGAAACAGTACATTAATTACTTTAGTCGTAGTTGAGTAGAAATTCGCACCGCTGTGACGCCCTACGCGAGGCGTACGGAAAAGAAGTTGATGTTCTTTTTTGTGGTTGCAGGAGTCTTTTGACGGGGGCAGTGGGGGAGGGGGAGGCGGTCCGGGTTCTATCGGGGCCCGAGACGGGGAAGGCCGGTTGTACCCCTGCATGTACTGCGGAGCGGGATTCCCGCATCAGAGCAAATTAACCAGGCACATCTTGTCTCATTCGCTGGAGACGCTCAAGTACCGGGAGGCGGTGTTGGGTAGGGCGTTGCCTCTGCCTCCCCTGGGGCCACTCTTGGACGCGTCTTACGCTCCTCCGCCTCCTCCCGAAGATCACCCTCTGGATATGGAGCTGGGATCGGTAGAGCCGGGAAACGTAGTGTTGTGCAAGTTCTGCGGGAAGAGTTTTCCAGACGTCTCGTCGTTGATAGCTCACCTGCCGGTCCATACGGGGGACCGACCCTTCAAGTGTGAATTTTGCGGAAAAGCTTTTAAGCTGCGGCACCACATGAAAGACCACTGTCGCGTTCACACGGGTAAGTTTTTTTCTCTACTTCCATCTTGTAAGAAGTAATTTAAACGCAAATGAATATTAACTCTTTTATGATTACAAAAAAATAATGCTATTTACTATTATTGTTGCTATGTAGTTCGTTTTAGAAATGATTTTTTCGACATCAATAAACAACAACAAAAAATAATGAGATTATTTCAAAATCCACAAGAAATATTTGGATATATCAATAAACGTTATCTTAATATTTTCATTTCTGAGGATGGTACGTCTTAATATTTAGATTGCGGGATTCACAATTGATCATTCACCATAATATCATGTCACAGTTGCTTGAGAACCACGGAAATTTTCGGAACTCACAATTATGTCCTTTTTAAGATTTTTTTTTAAGTCCTTACTCAAAAAAACTTGCGAACTGAGAAATTGTACAAATATTCAGAAGCGTAAGAGTTTTTTTTTTACTTCATCCTTCTGACTACAGCGCAAAATGATTTTTTTAACGAAACAAACGGATTTTCACGTGTCCGAAATCCCGGAATTAGTATTCATACAATTCCGGGCTACGGAATCGCAAAATTGGTCGGTATACCATGATTGGAGGCCCTATTAGCAACGATTTCATTAATGTTCAATTGAATTGTGTACAAATAAATATAAAATCATAGATATATAGATTTTGATATTTCAACAATATTGAAAATCAAGTTACCTAGGTGTAGTATAAAGTCGGCTTCATATTTTCAGTAAGACAAACTCGTATTTATGTTAAAATAAAAAAAAAATGTACATATATCTTTTCACAGAAATATTAAAAAGTTATTATTTTTTTATGCAAAATTGCATTATTTACAATGCGTATCTGTGATATTATCTCAGGATTAAAGTGTACCTATGACACAAAATACATCGAGACTAAGCACTCGATGATTAATTACTTTGAACTTCGTGATCAATAATGTAAATAGAGTCATAATACGTCTAAATAAAATGTAAAACACTAATCAAAATACTATTTATAAATATATTAATATTAAATACTCATCTCTTGAAGAAAATATTATATTTTATTCATTAAATTATGGATTAATTTAAGAAACATAATAGTCAATTTAATATCGTTATATGAAAATTTATCCACAACCTAAATTAGTCTACTATCGTTTCAATGATGGTATTGTAATTCAAATTTTGTTTTATCTTGTGGCACATTAAACTGTTTTTAATGCATCACTATCCGCTATCTTTCGTTTAAAAGTTTCCAAAATATTTTATTCGAGGGCTATACTAACTGTTGCATAATGGCGCGCGGGACAAGTGCTATCTTGTGCCTAAATCAAGTACTAGTTAAATAAAATACTTTATAAAACAAAACTATAATATTCTTAAAACGATCATTTACAGCTACATCAATTTTATTTATTATTTTTGTTATACGAAATTTCATTATATATCCAACTAATGGTTTACTTAAATCATACATGTTTTGTATTAAAACAAATAAAGTCATCGTGCCGGATTCACGAAGTTTACGGGCGATGTTTAATGATTTTCGATTAATTACAAAGAGATCGCTATTTTTAATTGTAAAAACGTCACTAAGTATTTCAACGATAACACACAGTACTCTTTGTATCTTTGTACTTGGTTTAGTCTCTAATATAAGTTAAAGTTATGTTTTAAATACGTATTTTCATGTTCATAAACATATTCAATTTCAGGTGAGAGGCCGTTTAGGTGTGCTCTATGCGGAAAAACGTTTTCCCGGTCGACAATACTAAAAGCGCACGAAAAGACACACTATCCAAAATATGTGAGAAAATTTCTTTCGCCGAGCCCCGTCGACACAGAAGAGGAGAGCCCTCACTAGGGGCGGATCCCGCAGGCCTTCGCCCCCCGTGCTACGCTCCGCGTCATACGACTGTGAAACTTCTGTGAAATTTCACAAAAAAAGAGATCTCTCGAGGACATTGCTTAGGATTGTGTTATATTGGGGGTGATTTTCGGCTGAGGGAAATCGACCCAGAATGTGATTTTATTAAAAAAAAAACCCGCAACTGTGATCTGAAACGATAAGATAAATAATTGATTTAAGACATTATTAAGGATATGAAATAACTGTTAAATTTTCCAGCAATTTGGTTAAATAATCCGTAAGACGTTGAGAGGTTTATTATAAGTGCCAGTTTATTGGTGGGTTTGCGTCTTGTCTGAGGCATGTGTTCTAAAGTAAATATTGTTTTGAAGAAAATGCAGTGTTCCAAGAACAGTCTGCATTGTTAGTTTTTTATTTCACCTCAATTGTGATATTTAAAGAATAATAGTATGAGCTTCGGAGTCACATCACTAAGTAAAGCAAATTTCTTGTCATTTAAATCTAGTATATTTTTTGTAGAAATGCTCATTATATATTTTTGCTTGCGAGCTAGTAGTGTTTTATTTCTATTTCGATTTTTGTAGTAGCTTTTCGGACACATTATTTATTAGAAGTGTTATGGAAAAAAATAGTTGACAGTAATTAATAACCTACAGTAGAATTGACTCATTTTATTCTAAAATATAATAAAAGTTTACTTTCTCATGTTGCATAAAATCACCAAACTTTCTTTTCTTAATTCTATCAATAAAATAATTAAAATCATTATTTGTTTTGAAAATATTAATTTATTAAATATACATATATTAATATAATATCAGAAGTACTAAACACGATTTTAATCATCTTTTTGACTTAGTATCGGGTAAACAAACGAAGAAATTAATTGAGATCAAAAACAGTTTACTATGACGAACTATGCTTTTGTGATTAGTACAAGAAAGTTTGTAAAGCATTTTCGCTTTCATATTAATATTTTATATGCTATTTAACATGAAGCTGTTATAAACTAGAACATAAAATCGTTTGACTTCTTTTTGTCATTCATTACAAAATTTATACTTCATTTCGAATGAATATGCATACATTGTTAAAATAATTATTTAAACAAGAATTTTGATGTGAAAGACTCGTATATAAAATAGTTTTCAATTTGAATGTAGATATATTTATTTGAAAGGACATTTAATTTATTTGATGATAAAAAAGCTGCAAAATATTACAATTTTTAAGTGTTCGCAAAGTGTTGCTTAAAATTATTTATTTTATATCCCGCTACGAATCGGTTATATTTGAAGTTATTGTATTATGTTTTAATTTATGACAGTTTTTTTTTATTAGAGTCCATGGTCGCTATCAGTATTATTGATCCTTGATATTGTTCGCTTAAATTTTGCCAGTAAATAAAAAGGATTGGATTTGTTCTTTTATCACTGATTATCATGCAATCACATATCTGGAAGTATTTCTTTCTTGATTTGAAACATGGTGCTTTGAATGTGGTAAAGAAAGGGTTTTTTTATTTTTCAAAACCCTGAAGTGTGATAATATTATATTAATACATAAGTATGTCGAAAGATCTCATATTTATAATGAGACAGTTGAAGAGCGGAGATCGGTCTCTAGTCTTGGAGGCAACTGTTCGATTATAGCTTGTTTTAACTTCTATTTTTTTCTTTTATAGTTCTTGTTAAAAATAATAATATAAACCTTCATTAAAAATAAATATTTTTGCATTTCATATTATTTTTAGATGCGTGCGACTCACGAGCCGCCAGTGCTTTTTATAGATAATATAATAAATCCAAAATGCACATCTTTTCATTTATGAGTTGTTCGTGGTAATTAAAAATTACTAAATCATCCTATGACTTAACTTATGCGAGTTAGTTTGTTCCTCATTTTTTTGTACATACAATATTTTTATTAATTATAAAACATAGAGTTATTGTTTTTAAAACACACTTATTTTATTAAATTTGACAAATAACGCGTATTACTAGTTTAATGTATAAAAATGTATTCACAATGCCGACCGATTGTAATGTGTTTATGTTTTGTTTTTTTTTTTTTCAATTTTGTTGCTTCGTTTTGTCTGTCCTCTGGGAACAAACCTGGATACCGACTTTGGCTAGTGGATTATTTAAACACGACCAGTATTTTAGTTACGTAGAGATTTTAGTAGAGTTTACTTTAACAATATCTTTTATTTATTATTGTGAAACATTGCAAATATGTTTGGTGAATTATTATGTTAAGAACAATAGGTTGATTTATTAATTCAGATGCTTAACCTTATAAAATTTTCTACAAAAAACTATGAGAGATTAATAAAGAAACTCTAGCGAAGACAGTATCGACTTACGCCAAATTTTCCCTGATTTAGTTTGGTAAAAATGGCTAAAATCTTGACGGACAATTTGCCACTGTTGAGTCAAAATTAACAGATTGGTGGTTGTCACCACCACCAGTTATGGAACTAAAAGGAGTTCTCTGGAAGCCCGTTGAACAATTTTTACGCTGTATTTCACCTAACGAATTGTTATCCTTCTAAAAGCTTCTACTCTAGCCTCACTGGTCGTGTTTAAAGCACTGCATAAATAATATCAGGGCTATGTTATTAGTTGTAAATATCAACACTGTTTATACTGAGAGTAGCAAAATTTCTTATCAATACTTATCTAACTATACAAATGTAGGTAAAGAAGAGAAAAATAATTAATTAGAGTTGATTGTCTTCAAGAAATTCTTTGCCGCAGGGCAGGACAATGGAAACTGAAATAAATAGGATAGAATTGATAATTATTATTATTATTAAAAAATGTATAAATTTTGATCGTCAAGTGTTATTTTAATATATCGTTTGGTTATAAAGAAGTGCGTTAGCAATCATATATAGATACTTAGGGGACGTTCGTGATTATGTAAGAAAAGTGTTTACTTTGTTGCCATATCCGTTTCTTAAAAAGAATAATCGAAAAAATAAACTCTAGATATTATATTATATTTACTGTTCTTCTTTTACAATAATTTTAGTAATACTTTGCCACTTAATTAACGTGGAAGGTTATTTTCGTTTCGTATTATTTTTAGTGAGGGAATCACTGTTTTTTGTATTTGGACATGAATTGTTAAAAAATATCGTTTTGGGGATTTTGGAAATGAAATTTTTCTAAGCCGCTGTGCTGGCTTTATTCTTTGTGTGTATGCCATATAATGGTAACCCTGGTAAAGATACAGATAGTCGTCGAATTATGAACGTCTGTGCTAATTAATTATAAAACAAGTTGCCTCATATTACAAAAAAAAAACAATAAACTTTCCTTGATTCGTGATTTTCATCTCTCCGCCAGACATGTGAATTTTTACATAACGCACACGCAGTTTGCTTGGATTCTCAGTTATTGTGATATGTTTTCTACAATTCAATTAAAATACTACCAATTAATATTTAAATATTTTTTGAATTTAGTTTTTGTAAATCATTACATTGATTACAGATTTTCTTCAATATCGAGATTATTGGCTGTAAATTTTCCATCGATGTGTGTTTTGAAAATGTGGCTTTAATATATGAGAAATATTTACGATTTTTTTTTATGAAATCAGTTTCTTTCATAATTTTTGATACTTTTCCCGAATACACAATAGATTTAGCTATGATGTTTGTATACCGTTAATTATCTGTATCGTTATATTGAAGCATGTCACGAGTAATACGTAAATAGCAAATGTTAAGGTATTTGGACAATTCTTTTGACTATGTCCTTTAAGGCTGTGATATTTTGATAAGGCAACAACATCTGGGAGAATACAATTGTATTAAAATTAGATCTCAAATTGTGATGTAACAATGGATTTTTGGTGATGAGCGACTAAAAAAAACGTTAATTTTATTTTGAGAATGACCAACATTCCAAAACGTTTAAATTATTAACGAAGTGAATATGTTATTCTTTTCGTTTACAAACAAAGATATTGCAACAAAGTAAACACATCGTTTGTTATAAAGGTTTTTTATTTTTAAAAATGTTGAATCTAGATGAATGATGTAAATTGAACAATTATCATTAGTGGAGACCGAATATTTTTTTAGTAAATTTAAAACAAAATCCAATCAAAACCTTTTTTGTTCATAACCACATAGATAAAAAATCTATATTTAAAAGAACAGCCCTTACATATATTGATGACTTAATGTTTAAAATTATTTACTTTATAATTTATACTGAATCCATTAAACACGATTTACTGTTTTTGAAATCTTTTCTTTTTGAATTTTTACAAATAAGAATTGTTTAAGCTTTCGAATATCAATTTGAAACGACGATTTTTACGACTTAAACACGATAGTTATTTTTATGAAATGTTGAAAAATACAGTAAAACATTCGGTCTCGACAATATGATTGACTTTTGATAGTGTACATATAAAAAAATATCAGTCAGTCGAAGTATTGGCGGCAGGTTCTTCCATAAGATTAGTCTGATGGAGCCATTTCTTCTTCACGCTGTTGATGAACCACATTGTTTTGTTTTAACATTCCAAAATGCAAGCTCCACGTTGAAACATTCATAGAAAATATATTTAAATCATTTAACAGCATGTGAATTTATCTGTATTGATTTCTTTATAAAAGAAGTCGACGAAAATATTCAATGCAAAATTATTATCGCTTTTTTGCTTATAAAATTTGAAAAAAAAATGTTTTATCGAGATATAGCAATAGAAATTGTCAATTAAATAATATAAGATTCTTTGAAAAGAGTTTTTGTTAAAACATTTGACTGTAAATGAAACATAAATGATATTTTATATGGATATTTCAGCGTGTAACACTCTTATCCCATTAATTAACTTGACGTCAGTTAATTGTCATTAGTTGAATGCTTGTACGATTTATTAAAAAATCTGGTGGAGGTGTTGAATTGAATAATTTAATTCTAAAATCATTTTTCAACTCGTCATGTCATCTTGTAGAAAAATAAAAAGAGAATAACTGAAATAGTGTGAAAAATTCACCGTGAACGTATGCCGAGAAAAGCTTAAAAGAAATGTTTTATAAAAAAAACTGGCAAACATTGTGTTACACACACTTCACCAGAATTCGTCATAAATCGTCATTTGTATTATTTTCCACTTCCGTAACTATAATATCAAAAAAATGCTTTTCATTGACAGTTATTAAACATAACATAATTATTGTGAAATGATAATAAAGTTTTTCTCTAAGATGAAAACAGAAGGATCACTCATATGTAATAAGGTTACAATTTTTTATCCAATTAAACAATAGTAAGAAAAAAATCAGCCCCCCTTGGTAGATATTAAACATTGTAAACTGTTTGTATACAGTATGCACTGCTATGAGTATGTAGAAAAATATGTAAAACTATAAAATGCACTCACGAAAATATTTTATTTACACTCTTTTTAAAATGTGACAATTGCATACAGATTCGGTGGCGTACTGAGGAGTTACAAGGTTTTATGTTTACTTTATGTTTTTCTCTTCTAAATTTTAACTACACTAAATCACTAGACAAACTTTAACGATGAAAAAAAATCTTTATACAATAATGATATGCAAACATTCTAACTCCACATTTAAACTCTATGATTTTTGAGTCAAAATTGTTTGTCGCTTTTTATTTTTAGAGCAAGAATATTATTAGCTTTATGATACATGTTTTTGAAACTCACAAATGTTTCTCAGGATTAATACAACAAATAATCTACATTTATTTCTTATGATTCAACATTGCGAGTTCAGTATAAGTATGAGGTATTTTTTGTCACTTCTTAGTACGTCGCTATACATAATTGAAACCGACACCTACAGACTCACTGGTAAAAAAACAATGTTGCTATTTGAAGGGCTGCACTCTCCGTTTTGTTTTGATTTGTATAGTAACGTGTTACCAAACTGTAGAGCAATATTGGCACCTTTATTGATGTTCCTCTCCTTATTTTAAGAAAGATATAAATATTTACAAGAAAACATAGCAATAACTAAATGAATAAAAATACATTAATATAAATAATAATGACGAATTATCAAGATTTGTACGAGTTTTTTATTACTGATAGTTTTATAAAATAGATACACACGTTTAAATAAAAAATACTATTTTGTTTCCTAACTTCCAGAGATACTATTTATGATTAGTATATTATAAAATAGATATATTTATATGTATTGTAACTTGTATATAGATAGCATAGTCTATTGATAGGAATTCTCTTAATGCGTATTGGTTTCGATACAGTGAACGCTATCATCCCCAAGTGCAGTTATTCAAATTTTAACAATTGTCCGTTATTTGGCACAACACAATATAGTGCTATGTATCACTCTTACACCAGCCTAGATTTATCTGCTACGGTAATGCATCATACACTGTAAAAATTACATAGATCTTTTATATTGTAACCAAAACAAAAATAATAATAATATATCACAGGATGAATGTAGTGAAACAACCATGAGTGTAAAACATATTACAACATATTTAAACAGCCCTTAAAATAAGCCAATCATTTTTAACAGTTTTATGCGACACATATAAAAATCTAGTATTGTACATCTTGTCGCTTCAAAAATACTGAAAATGACTCCAGGAAACCTACCTTTTCTACATACATGTTCTATAAAAGAATTTAATTTAAATAAAATATTTTTTCATCCTAAACCGTAAAAATGTAAACTCCACTGTTAATTTTCAATGTCAAGCAACAATTTACAATTAATACTAACATGAAAACGATTAAAACTGTTATTTATCAAGCAAAAAACAACGGTGTATTTTTTAAATATAAAATTTTAAATTAAAAAAAATGTATTTTGCACTTTCCCGTAAATTTGTAAGCTTTTGATTTCAGGTTACGAGTACTAATAAATACGACTCGTATTTACTGAAATTTTATTCATTGACAGTGGTTTCATTTAGAGCTTTAAAGCTCGTTCAAATAATATTTTATTGCCAGCACCTGTTTCATATTTAGTCAGTTTCTGAAATATTCAAATAATTTTCAAGCCTACTATCTCTTATGGCATGATTTAACGCATTGTAAATTGTTTAATAATTGACTGATTTTTAAATAAATTAATATATTTTACATTCATGGTAGTATTTTTTTTTTGTAATACTTATTGTTGCGACCACATTTTATAAATTAGAGTGCCTCTTGCCTGAATAAGACTTAATGGAAGGCTGCGAATCACGATTAAGAATTAAGTAGCAAAATTTAATCACCAATTGATATAAAAAAATATGACATACTACTCGAGTTGAAAAATTGTAAAGTTATGAGATATGATATGGCATTTGGCAAAAATACTTCAAATCAATTTTATCGAGTTCTCCTCATGTTTCCTTATGTTTTTATTTAGTACTGCAAAAACAATTTCAAACCAAGATATTAATTAAATATCTTCAGAAAATTTCAATGATACCGCACATATTTTCTTCTTTTTAATATAATATAATTTCTGGTTTTTTTTTTGATTCAAGTACGCGTTCAACTTTAACTCAAAAACTAAACGTTATTTTTAAATATGATTCATTCTGGATACCTAGCGGTTTTGTCCGTATATAAGAGTGTATTGCAAAGGTTCCCTTTAGGCAGATCGAGTTTTCTAAATAAATTCAGGTTAACAAATATCATAATTTTTAATCGAAAGAGAACCATATTTGTTTTCCATTGGATACATTTTTTTTTCAATTTGAAACTATTATAATTATATATACACATATTTTTTCTATAGGAAAATACTATAGTTAAAAAACCGAATAAGCAATAATCATCAGTACCTTTTGATGAATGTCACTTCTTATAAAACTATGACTGTAAAATATTTTTTAGATAAAATAGTGTTTGCTGTTTAGGATCATTTGTTAAAATGTTGGATTTGTCTTATTCTTCGTTGTATGATTTTTCGGACGGAAAAAACAAACAAATATCAGTGTTTTATTTATGTTGTAATATCAAATTCATTTATCGCAAGTAAGGAAAGAAATAATTTGTTTGTTTTCGCAGTCATTTTGAGATTTATTCTTTTAATAATTTAGATATTACATTATTTATACTTATCCACTTATTTTTTGAATGCATATTTTTGAAAATGATTTTTTTTGACTAAAAATTGTCAAGGGAGTGAGATTGTATACTATTAGTTTAAATATGACAATATCAATACTCGTTTATTTTTTAATTTGAATTAAAAAGTCAAACGATAAAAAATATTTTTTAAAAATAAAAAAAAATTAAACCATTCTTCTGTGAAAAATATAAAACATTTTTTATCTACAATTTAACAGCGCTGCATTAAATAAACTTAGTTTTGCCACTTCTAGGAAACACGTATTTAAGTTTTGTAAATAATTCCACAAACTATAATATTAACTAATATAGTACTGACAAGTGCTGATTTATTTAGAAAGTTTGAATATGTTCCTCTAGTTACAAATAATATTTAATTTTATAATATAGTTTTCTCTAAGAAAGGTGCACAATTTGTTAATGAAATTAAAACAATCTCTTGACAATTTCAGGCAGGATGTTTTGTTCAATGTTTTTCATATCAAATGAATGTTACGAAAAAAATATTTAAATCTTTTTATTATGAGTGATTGTGGTTAAAGAAATTTTATTGTTACCTACTGTTGTATGTTTTGTTAAAAATGTATTGTCCTAACATATTGTGACAATGTCGAAACTCAAAAAGTTAACATCTTCTTTGTGATTCCAAAAAAATACATAATCATAACAAATGTAAATTTTATTTCATTCACCAATTATCGTCATTAAATAGTATAGTATATTTCAATTTTATTGTACAACATTCATTGATTTTCATACCATTTATAAATATGGTTACACAAATTTTCTGTTGTCTTTATTTAGTTATTTCGTTAATAATAAAACAAATTGTTGACTTTTTCCATTACTTTCATTTTAATTTAATATTTAACTTGTTGCAGAAGAAATAATACCTTTTTAATTTCATATTATTTTATTAAATACACACATTTGAAACAAAAACATGCATATCATAGCTGTAAAAATACAATTTTGAAAAATAAATGCTATACAAACCACAAATTTGATTTTGTTTCTATTTATTTTTGTTTAGCCCCTAACAGAAGACAAATAAGGTAAGGAGTACCGTCAGATTATAGTAGAAAGTTGCTAGTTAAAAACACTTGTAATTATTTTTTTATTGATTTCATACTATTTAACTATTACTTGATGAAACTTGTTATTAAATAATATATCAAATTTATTTTTATTAATTCACTTAAAATGTATTCTTTATTACGTATTAACAAAGCTTGGAAAATAAACATGATTATGTCGAATAAGACTATTTCAGGACAACATTCTTTGGATGTCTAGTGGCGATGCAACATTTGAAAACAAATATTTTAAATTTTCTTTTTTTATTACTCTCTATATTGTTTTCTTCAATATCGTTCAATTTTGTTATTCGCTGTTTAAGCTTGGTAAAAATATGTTTTTTTTTCAATAATTTATATTAATTCAATCAAATTTCATTACAGCTCGCCATCGATAGCTCGCCGGGTTCCAGTCGAAGTGGGACACCTCTCGGTGGATGGCCGGCCGCACTTCTTGCTCTGCTTCAGCGCCGAGCCCTGCAAGACTTACTGCCACCACGCTCCTTGCACCATCTTCCGCCTCCATCTTTAGCTCCCAGACACTGTCACTCTTATCCTTACCTCGAAGATCCGACCCCTCGAGATCACAGATGCCCGGCTTGCTTTGCGGCGTTTCCCTCCGCCTGGCTGCTGGAGCGCCATGCCGCCCTTCAGCACCCCCCTGGCCCGGACGAAAAGCCTTTCGTCTGTGAGCAATGTGGACAGAGCTACCGCTACCGCTCGGCCTACGTTAAGCACCGCGAGCAAAACCATCGCGCTCGTCTTCCGGCGGACAAACTTTTCACTTGCGACGTTTGTGGTATGCAATTCCGCTATTTGAAATCGTTTAAAAAACATAGGCTAAATCACGCTCTAGAGCGCCTCCATGGCAAAGGAGGAGAACAGCGCTCTCATGATTCGAGCGACCACGTCTCCAGCACCAACGAAGGCCTTCTCGGTAGATCCGGCGAGATGGACCTCACCGTAGCGAGCTTTCGACGAGCGCCCTCTGTTACTGATCCCGACGACTCAGAAACCGACTCGCGCAAGACTGTCAGAGAATCGAGGATCGATGACGTGGACCAAGACGATACCGTCGATTCGCTCGTTCCTCGTACGACGCCCGAAAAAATGTCAACCGATGCTGGTGATTCAGCCAAAAGTGAAGAAGAGGCGGTTACCATAAAACAATCTCCTTCGCCGGTACCAGAGACAATTATCAAAAAGCCGGAGACGTCTTTCGCCAACATCAGTTCTATGGCAGATAGCTCCATCTGTGAAACCGTAGCCGGTAGTAGTGGATCACGGGCTGATAGCAACGAGCGGCATTCGACCAGGGAAACATCCCACGAGACAGCCTTACTGGGTGCAGCTCGCGAGGCTGCCCTGCTAGGTGTTGCTCCTTCAGAGGCGTCTTTGTTGAGTTACCTGCGAGCAGATTCGGCCGACAGGCAGCGCGAACGCCGCTTTGCGTGTCCGTTCTGCGGAAAATGCGTGCGGTCAAAGGAAAATTTAAAGCTACACGTGCGCAAACACACCGGCGAGAGACCGTTCGTCTGCTTGTTTTGCGGACGAGCATTTGGTGGCAAGAGTGACCTCACCCGCCACCTGCGAATTCACACGGGGGAGAGGCCTTACCATTGCGAGGCGTGCGGGAAGTGCTTTGCCAGAGCCGACTATCTCTCGAAACATTTGACCACTCATATCCACAACGCGCCCCGTTGAAGGTAAACCTACCGTCGAGATTATTATCGTTCCGTGCGAACGCTCGAAGACTGTAGTGCTGAAAAGTCAATTGTAACTGTCATCGATCTCCGATGGTATTTTATATAAAATCTGTAGCAAATTTTTAACGTTGTTTCATATATGATCAAATATTTTTTACAGTACCTTTATAATAGAGCCATAGTAATGTGTCAAACGAGGGATTTGTTCGATATACACTGACATAAGTACATAAATCGATTTTAAGTTGCCTTATCTTCTCACCGTCGGTTGTTTCAATAGTAATATAAACAAATAAATAAACAGACTTTTATATCAAATTAGGAATGTTTTGTTCGGATTTGAATTGCAGTAGATAAGTCATAATGTTCAGTGCGTTATATTTTAAATTAAAATAGTCAACCATTTTGTTCACTGCGACATGAAAACGAAGCATTGATATTCCCGCGATTGACAATTTTGTCACGCCAAGATGCCGTCTGGCTAGATATCTAAATTGTATGTTTTTTAATCGTTAAGGGAACCAAAGTATCAATGGGGCGAATCGATTGCCATCAATTGCAATATTAATTATGAATTAGTGACGCAAATGCAATATTCACGGGTGATAAAACATGAAACTTAGCTAAAACAATTTAATAAAACGAGTTGGGTAAGCACATTTAGTAGAATTAGTTGGAAAATTGCCTATATCTAGAATAAATTCGGTGTCTGTTAACATAATTAATTACTATTCTTATCGGTGTTTCAAAATTTCTTCTCGCTAGTTTAGGTGCTTATCAAAAAATAAAATTAAAAATATTCGAAACTTTGGCATATTCGAAAATCAGTAAATTTAATCTTTTTTATTACCGAAATTAACGATATTAGACTGTAATTAAATGTTGGTGTTTTTACCTAAGTGTTTTCTTGTAACTTTTGATCTTATATATATTTACACATACGTATATACCTCTTATTTGTAAATCGAAAGAAATTGGCGCAAAGAGCGTTTTCCAAGTGCTGTGATTTTTATAGACGAGACATAATGAAAATTGAAACCATAATGAATGACGATTTTAAACATCGAAATACTAAATAGGTAAAAATAAAAATGTTTTATTATTTATATACCTACAAATACGTTTAAACATATTTTAGAATAAGAAAAATCTCTCTGTGCCAAATTGATGTACCTCATTACGTATATTGATGTAATAAGTTTATTTAGCTATAGTAAGTGTGATTTTGAACTAAATGTTATCTTGTTAATTAATTCAAAGTTAAATGTTACAAACCATGATCGGTAATATTGTGTGCACATTAAATATGACATTTTAATTTTTATAACTGTTTATAAATTTGTGACGACGCAACGTTATTTAAACAGGCCGATAAAATATGGTGATCCAAGAGCGAGAGCTTTTGAACAAAATAATTGATGAGTATATTTGTTTTGTGGTGGATGGCGAAAACGTTATATTTCAAATGATATGATTATTTGTTTCGACAATCATGCTGCCGATATTGTGATAATATATTTACTTCTCCCTCAAACTGACATTACATTATATAAAACCGACCATTTTTATATAGTATTTATTTGCTATCCACTACAAAAAAAAATACTGATTAATTTATCGACATTTCTTTAAAATCATTTATTTTGAGTTGTAATAGTTGTGGTTATTTTATATAACTACATAATTTTCCAAATATCAAGACAACTAGCGTCACAATCTATGATTTGCAATTACAGTAAAACCCCCATTTACGCGAATGTTGGGACCGCGTAATTGGGGGAGTGAATCTTATACAAAATTAGGGGTTACGTTTTTTTCGCGAAAATTAATTAATTCACGTAATTCGGGATAGCGTAATTGGGGGTTCCACTGTACATATATATATACATTATACTGTCACGTAAAGCATAATTGGGTGTTTTTATAACCAATTTAGGCACTCAGAGTTTTTGGTGAACCTATATCTAACCTTGGAAAACTAAGCATTGTCTCCTATACTTTTGTATTCATTTATATCTTTTTCTTCTTTGGCCATGTATGTTTCTTATTTGGAGCAAATGACCGGCCAGGGGTCTTGGCGAGTCATGCAAGTGTTCCTTTAGCTCTTTCGAGTAAATCCTACGGATGGTCACCAACAGCCTTCCAGTTTGATGGATTCCACCTTATTGGAAAAAAGCGAAATTGATCCTAATTTTGTGCATTAGCAACATGTACACAACCCAGTCACCGCATTTTAGATTTGAACCGCTTCATTAATTACTGTATCTATAATTTACGCAAGTGTGCGAAATATGTGAATATTTTATTTCAACTATTTATTGGTTTTTCTCATTAGTGATCTTAATAATTCTTATGAATTAACCACACATACGACTTTGTTTCTTTACGACAAATTCAAGATTTCAAAATTTACTGATACCTTCCATAATTACGTTTTGCATGACAATATAATAATTTTCCTTTTTTTATATTTATGATTTAATTCTGTAGTTTATCAAGTATAAATTGAATATAAGTATAACTCTCGCTCTCAAGTCACCCGCACAAGCGAATCCTTCCTGATTAATTGGAATATTGTATTTTTTCTCAAAACATTATAATATTATATTCGTGTAAGTATAACCATAATGACTGATGTTGTATTTTTGGATAAATTAGCCTTAAACCGAAATAAATTCACATACACAATAAGAGATTAATTTCATTCGATCGAAGTTAGAGAGTGGTGATTAAAAAAAAAAGTATTTCCACTGTTCCTATCTAGAGTATAGATAAAAACAAGAATGTAATTAGATAGATCGATTTATTAAAAATAAAAATAAAACTTTTTAAGAAGAAATGTGCTAGTTTGTGGAAAAGGAGTGATTTAAAATATAAATTCCTGTAATCTGTAAAGATTTGATTTATTTACAAAGAAAAAACAATGAAATAGAAGTTACATTATAACTTGGTCTTTTTTATATAGAACAAAAAAAACATTCGTATATTTTGATGTGCATCATATTTTTAATGGTGCATTATTATTAAACACATAAGTAACCGTAATAATTATAAATAAAATATAAATTAATTAATAATTATTGTGTGTGCTGCAAATATTATTTTCGTCAGTGGTTTAGTCAATTATTGAATATTTAATTCGTTTGCGTCCGTACACTATGATTCTAATAAAAGTGATTTATATTTTTCGAAATATTAAATACATGATCGAGGCCTACTTATGAAACAAAATATTCATTAAATTGTTGTAGAACTATGCTTGTTTGTTTTAAATCTCTCAAGTATGATCATTTTTACAATTTTATATTGCAATATTTTTTTTCAAAATAACAAATTAAATCGATTATTTAAACCATATATTTTTTAATTAAAACCATTATTGTTAACATACATAAGTCTGTATTGCTTTTTGGTTAAGTAGGTTTTGATCATAAATATTGTATATTATTCTTTTAAAAATTGTATTCAATTCAGTAAACATACTTTAATTGACGAATTAAAAAAATATTATTTTTTATACTGTATCAAGCGCGAATGGAAGAATAAAATATGAATTAATAAAATGTAATTTTGACGTAAAAATTAAGTAAAGTAATTTTGTTTAGGATTATTCGTAAATGTGCATAAAAAGACAATTTTTTAATCAATCGAATCATGTCACTCAAAAAAATATTTTTAAATTTTCATGCGATCGATCAATGGTCTTAAAAATTTTGACACCTAAAAATTAGATTTTAAAGCGATCACCAAAATTCCAATTATTATAAGTGTTGCATTCACTATCCTAAAAAAATCTATACAAATTTATACACTTTTGTCTAAGTAAGCAGGCGCACGAACCACGGAATGTTTTCGAAATGTTTTTTTTAATCATTTGAAATATAAAAAACCATCTAAATAATTTTGAAAAATTTATTTATATCATTCATTTATTTTTATCGAGCGCAGTATTTATTATTCATTAAAATTCTTAAAAACAAACTCTAACTGAACATTTGTTTATTTGGAATATAATTTAAACATTATAATCATCAAGACTATTAAATATTTATTTTTTTGTAGTATGTTTATTTCCATGACAAAATATTAATTAACATTTTGATTTACTTTACTGACATCTATGAATGAAATATGTAACTAATGTATTCCCGTTTATTCTATAGTTGTAAAAAAAACAGTAGTGGCGCTGTCTCAGATTTTTTTTGCGTAGCACTTCAAGGAAAGAGTGCCTACTTTGTATAGAAAAATATTTGTGTGGTTCGTGTGAGCTTAGCCTAGGTGTGAATATATTTTAATATCGAAACACTTTGTGATAGCTTGAAGCACCTAGATTAGCTACACAGAAAATTGATCATCGAATTTTAACGAAAAACTATTTCACTCGATAATTGCGGTATATTTAATTGATGTTGATTGTTGATAATATATGTAGTTGTTATTTGATGTTGTGGTGTAAACTAGTATAAAACATGATGTATATTAAGGTGAGATGCTGCGTTCATAGTTTTGAAAATGTTATTTTTCTTTTTTTATCAATCCATTAAACACAAAAGACTCAATTTTCTTTATCAATCGGTAAAAGTGACCAATACTATAATTTAAAAAATATTTCAATTCAATATGTTTACAACCACAGAAGCTTTTGTGACATAAAAACATTTTTGGTAAATATTTTAATAGATGAAACCCATTGCAATTTAATTATTGTATTACTTTGAAAGGCAATCTCGTGCAAAAAAGTTTTGAGAAAGATACTTGAATATTTAACTGCCAAGAGAAGTCACCGAAAGTTTGGATGCTCAAATTATAAACAAATATTTTTTTCAAGTAAGCTGATGTTAACAAAAACACAATATTCCTTTGTATTTATTTCCACTTTCATTTACCAAGATCAGTACCGGTTTCGCTAATGGCAGATGGATGTTGGATGGATAGGATGAACTTCAGTTGATAATGCTCGCCATGAACAAAATCGGTCCTGATCTTGGTAAATAAAAGTGGAAATAAGTACAAATGTATAATGCCTTTCCATCAAGTATTGACAGTGAACACTCTAAAAGTAAGCTGATGTACTCAAATCCAAAAAATGCCATAAAACTTTCACAGTATCTGTTGTAAACAATATTTTATTTTTTCAGAATGGCTTAAATATTTTTTCATTGGTTTTTTACTGACATTAAAATACTGTATTTTTTAAATGAATTACACAAAAACAAAATAGTTTAGGGCACTAAATTGAATTTCAATAATCAATGCGATTTATGAACCTCTGTTTGAATTAATTTTGATGATTGATTATTTTAGTTTTAAAAGTAAATATAAAACTTATAGTTTAATTTTGAAAATTTATGAATATGATATTCTGTTTAATAAGAAATAAGTTATTTTTGTTATGTTTATATTTTGTTATTATCGGAGAGATTGTGTTTTATAAATAATATTATTTATTTACTGTAGTTAATTATTTAAGTAATAAATTTGATGCAGTTTCTATTTCTATGAATAATATTTATAAATTCTGGGTGTCTATTCTTTATCCATAATATAATATTATGAATGTATATAGCCATTAATATTTAGTAATAGTTAGGAAAATATCTTTTTTAGTATATATATTGTGTATAATAAATTGTAATATGATGTTTGTCGATCAAACATGTATATACTATGACAGAGTATATAAATTTATTTTAAGTGAAAGCAGCATCTCATTATAATAACTTTTATTGGAATAATTAATATTATAAGTAAATTATATATATTATTATTCTATTGGTAAACTGTGTCTTCTTTATAATTCAATATTGTAAGGTTTACCATTATCAATTGAGATTGAAATTGAAATCATTTTTGAAACTGATTTAAGTGATTGAAACAGATTGTGATATAAAACAATGGGTTTTGCAATACAGAAATATAATGCAAATAGTTTCGTAATAAACTAAAACTAAATTATTTAATGAACGTTTATTTCATCATCTTTTTCTTGTAGCGAGCATAACTCTTTTAGTAAATATTTTACGGAGTAAAACTTTCTTGATACATAGCAATATTATTTTAGCTTGCTTTTTAAGTAGCACAGGATTAAAAAATAACACTCTTTTCATTTAGTGGTATAAAAACTATTGGTTTCGTACACATTATTTAAAATTAATTTTACATGAATGTGCAATTTTTTCGCAAAAAGTCTGGCCCTTAATTAATTTTACAAGAATGAATGCAAACCCATTGTAAGGAGTTAGACTGAATTTATTTTAAGGTTAAGAGAAAGAACTGTAAGCGTAGATAATATGAATATATTTCAATAAAAAAATGCAGTTTCCCTCAAACAGAAGGGTTTTCTAAGCATATATAAAAAAATGTGTTTGAGAATGCTAGAATGACAATTTTATTTTACATCTACTTTTTATATGTGTTTTTACAACATTATTACAATAAATATATTTATATATATATTGTGTATGGAATCGGATCGGATATTGGTGCTAACTAATGAAATGAAATGTGATACAGCAGAATTTAGGATTAAAGGTGTGATTTTAAATAGCCCATATAATATAATACATTTTAGGTATTTTTCTCATTTTCATTACATTTACAATATCCATACTCCATTGGAACGAATGAATAGCTACAGAATTGTGCAAGTTATTTGCAATAACTGTTATTTGTAACAAAATATCACTTTAAAAAGAAATGATTTTTCTTAGTCATATTTATTTGCAACTCTTAACATACATATTGAAAATTATAGCTTAATCACAAATTTTGAGTTGTAAAAATATGAAATTGGGAAAAATTGTATTAGATCTCAGAGTTGTCATAAAATCTCTTTATTAAAAACGATACATGAAAGATTTTAACTGTACAAAATATTATTCAACAAATTAATATATTGTTTCTTTACTATTTTGGGACGGGCCCACCATTCACTTCATTTTGTTTTGTTAAGCACATGTAATGACTTGCTATTTGATTAAAAAATATTTGTATCTTGTATATTCCTTAAAATATTCATCCTTATTATTTTTTTGAATTTTTGTTATAATTCAAAGTCAAATTTGTCGGTATTGTAACTCTGTCAAACATTTATAATAAAGATTCATCTAACTTTAACAATTCTGTACAATTTAAATTCAATATACATCATACTTTACTAGCAATATTATGATTTCATGTCTAGCACCGAGAACTTGGAGATTTATATCTGAAAAAAAGTGATATTGAAACCATGACAAAACAATTGTTGTGCAGGAATCAGTGATAAACATCTGTCAGTGATGAAAACCAGCTCATTTTCATTCCAAAGTAAATTAATTTATTACATTAACATATTTTAATGATATAGTTTTTCGTTGCCTTATTATATGATAAGCGATCTCTGATATATTACGATAAAACATATTTAGTTACTCATTTATGATAGAATGGTGTTAGAGAGATAATTTTAGTGAGGATCTCATGAGTGCATAACTTTCAGTGTCCATCTAATATTAATTGTTTCCAATATTTTAATGTTTAGTGTCATTGAAAAGTTGGATAAAGGTAAAAATAAATAGAACATGTTGTGAAACCGAGCGATATTGAATATTTACTTCCTTTTATAATAATTATTATTCAGGCAAAAGTTTTGAATGTTCTATATCTCCTATCTACATATTATATATAAACTTCTAAATGTGCAATAAATGTGTGTTGTAGTATAAATTCACTTATATAAAAAATGCCAGAAATATGCAAACCTCCGTAATGTAATGAAAAGTTACGTAACAAAATCCAAATTTATAATTGAAATTAGATAATAAATATTGATGTAATTAATACTTTAAATTGGCCAAAGTTATCAGATGAAAAAGATTGTGACATGTTTCTGGCATTTTGGTATTTATTTTGTTTGAAATAGGACAAATGATTTATATTTCTCAAAAAAAACGTTAAAAATGTATATTTGTTGGGATTTAATTTCATATTGAAATATATTTGTTTCATGAAATAGTTGTTTTGTAATCATTTATCCCACAAACTCCCGTCATCAAATTTTCTTCAAAAAATACAACTGAAGGATTGTTTTTATATAAATCAAAAATAAGAAAATCACAAGAGAGTTGCAACTGTTGGAGAGTGAGTGAAAGAGCTTAAATTTAGATACAGTGACATTTATTAACACATATAGGTCCGCAGATTTGCATACTAAAAAATGCGCGGGAGCCGGCCGAATTTTGGGGAAATGGAACTTTTTTTGCGCTCACGTTTAAATTGCGATAACTATTTAACCGATTGATGTATATTTTTTTTTCTTTCAGAAAAGCGTTTGTATGGTTTTATACATATAAAAATATGATAAAATCAGTGTTTCTCAACCGAGGGTTTCATATAAAGAGTCTTAACAACTTAAAAATAAAGTTATTTAGTAATAAATGGCTATAAAGAGTTGTAATAATATACACTAATTTAAAATAAAGTTACTGGTTACTAACCCCCCCCCCCCCATCTCCTTCTTCTCAGCAACGACAACTATTTTAGTTTTTTGGAGATATTGTAAAACCGAAAATAAACATCTGTTCTATATCGTAAGGTTTTATTCGCAACTCTCAGATATTTTTAAATAATTCTTGTTATATTTCAATTATTTAAATATTTTAAATCTTTGAGAATCGTTTGTTTTTGTTAGAATGGTGCAGGTATATGCTATTAATGAATGGTGGCCATTCATATATGTAATAATTATGAAGCATTAGGGTCACATTTTTTTCACAGCGGAGCCATAAACTTTACAGAAAAAATAGCTCCTTGTCAACAGCGTCTCGAAAAGGGCATTAAGAATTACATAATTTATTGCTATTGGCAAGCCAAACATATATTGAGTAAAAGCGGTGCTTTGTTCGAAGTAAAATAATGATTTCATTTCTTTGAATTTAGGGTTGACTTTCCAACAAGAATTAGTTGCAAAATGTCTACAAAAGAAAAAAACGATACTGATGTAAAATGAATCTGAGACAATGGATCTGTGTTATATAATTATTGTCATGACTAATTTCACTTTCGTAAAAGTTCCATAGAACAAACACTTATTTTTTTGTAAAGAATTGTGAAGCAGCCAAAGAAGCAATAAATAAACTTATCCGAAAATTTAACCCATATTTATATACGTAAACGAAGCAAAAGATCTAACAAAAAAAGATGCATTTTTCTATGAAAATAATATTACACCAAACGTTAAACGTTATACAAAAAATATTATTTACTAGGTGATACTGTGGAATTACTTCTATATTTACGATTAAAAAAAATAATATTTTTAATATATTTGTTTGACATTATCAATTTCAATATCACTGGCAACCTTGATGTTAAATGTGAAGAAAAAAAATCATCACACAAAGTACCTTTTTTTTGTGTAAACTTACACTCGGCAAAACGAACAGATATGTTCGCGCGGACTCCTGCGCACTGAAAGTGAGATGCACACATATGTTCGCCCGGACTCCTAAGTGTTAATAAGACCATCTAATATAATATATTTTTTGTGCAAACACAAATGTAAAAAAATGAAATTTGTATTATTATAAATTTAAAAAGATCTCAATTAAAAAATGCATTCCTTGTCATAGTATTCCACTGGGTTTTAACTGTATATGGTGAATAGGCCATCAGTAAATTAAATAACCATGGCAAGGACGACGCCTTATTAAAATTTAAATAATATTTATTGATTATTGACAGATAGAAATAGATTAAAGTTGCTGAATATGTACACATATACATATAAATTTCTAGGACTTGTCTCGGTGAGTGTATTTAGTCAGTAGTAGACCGTCCTTCAGAAAGCCATATTGGTAATGATCAAGAATCAAGTTTACGTACTGTATAGGTCTATCATTGCACATAAGAAAAAAAAATGTACCCTATGTTAAGATTTGTAATTCCCAAGTAGTTTTCACATTGAAGCAAAACGCCTTTACTGTGATAATACATATAATAATGCATATTGGCTAATAGCAGAACTATTATTTTTCATACTTCTTTAGTTATATTTAGCGCCTGCTAAATACTAGTGAATATAACGCTGACATAATTCATATATTGATTTTAATGCAATCTATGAACACATACAGAAATAAACTGTTTAAAGCTACGGCGTAAACTCATAAGTCTTACCAAGTTTACAATGAAACATGTAGAGTGTAACGTCAGGGTACAGGCTCTCGATTTTTTTATACTATCAATGGGTATAGACAAGGTGATGCACTAGTCCATTTCTCTGATTTGACATAAGGCTGCAGTAAGCATTGATGGAATCTTTGGCTGGAAACAGAAATTTACGATGAGAATATGTCGGGAATTTACGAATTTACAGATTATTAATTTATTTGGCATTTACTTGGTAGAACTCCATTATAACAGATTAAAAATATCAAAGTATTTTAGTTCTACAGTTTTTAATAATTTTTATGCGTTGATAGCTATTTCAGCTTTCGCCATCGTCAGAACTAGTTAGTTCTGACGATGGCGAAAGCCAAAATAGCTATCAACGCATAAAAATTATTAAAAACTGTAGAACTAAAATACTTTGATATTTTTAATCTGTTACATTTACAGAATTACAGAATTGGCCAGACAGCCGCACCAGAGTAGTCAAAAGGCCGCAGGTTCCCCACGCCTGCACTAGTCACTAGTGTGCTTATTGTTCAACATCACACATAAAAACTTTATAAGAGAATCAAAACCTAATCTATCAGAGTCTCACTTCATAAACTCAGTGTAGATTCCAGCGTATGCAGATCACATTGATATAACAGGCCGTTTCAAGACTGCAACAAGCAGCAAATGACATTGGATTGAAAGTCAACATGAAAAAAAGTTAATATATGCCTGACTAATTAAATATACAGTAAAACCCCCATTTACACTATAGTTGGGACCGTGTAATTGGGAGTGTGAATCTCATACAAAATTAGGGATTTGGTTTTTTTCCACGGAAAAAGCAAAACTAAGATTTCCGTTAGTTTTGCAAAAAAAAAATATGGACGAAATATTGAGTTTTTGTAGTAGTAGATATCCCGCACACAGACAGACGCCCAGCTATGCGTGTATAGCCTGGCACTTGTTGAATACACAGACTCTAGCCAACATTTGACTGTATGCACAGAACAGACAACCGTGGAATGAGACAGTGCAATTGGGGGATTTGCGGAGAATATTTCAAGCCAGCGCGTAATTCGGGGTAGTGTAATTGGGGGTTCCACAGTATATAACAGTCCTGAGCTTGAAAGACGGAGGACCGAGCTGTATTGAGAAGCTTAATTGAGCCAGCTAAGGTTCACCCTGGACTTTGGCATCAGAAAATATATATTTACATCCTGAATCTTTCAGAAAAAAAATGAAGCTTATTTTTTTTACCATGTCTGCTCGTAATGTGGAGCATGTAGACTCCTAATTGAGTTTATCTTACCAAAAGTTCTTTCTGCGAGAACTGATTGTTACTCAGTTGCTTCACTTCTCTTTTTCGAAGAGAGTAGGGATCAGAAGATTATTTTTGGAGCGGATGGTAGGAAAGCATAAGGAAGATTATGAACAATGGGAAAGTAAACATCATGATTGATTTATAAAAAACGGAAACATCAAAAACATATTCAACAAATAAAAGCTTACTGTGCTTTAATATTAGAAAATTTTCATAAAGATTAGAGTGAATTAAGCTACAAGTGATAAATTCCGCTAATTTATTTAGGGTTGTCCGATATCAACACAACGAAACCAAGATATTTTTGTTAGTTGCTCTCACAGTTGCTCTCCCTGGCACTAATTTCGGTGGTTGGAAAGAGCCGGCATGCACAAGCTCTGATATATACCATCCAAAATTGAATTTGGCAATTCGTTTGCAGACATTTTTTTTTACTTTAAACTATTTAAACTTCACAAATGATCAACAGAGAACAATAATATTCAGGCAGCTTTTAAACTGACTAATATGAAGTCAATGCCAGCTGTCCCTTCTTCTACATCCCCCTCCCCCCTCAAGCCCTGCTCTGTATTGGCCTGTTTATAACACTGATAAATACATTTTGTGTACCTACCATATTTATTATAATAGAAACCATATCAAAATTGAGTTTTATAATAAAAACTCACATACACACAATGAATGTTTACTGCCCTCTAGTTATTTTTTAACGAACATAATGTGGAAACGGTTTAATGGTTAGGGTCTTTGTCAAGGTTTGCAATATTACTTAATTAATAGAACAGATGGCAATGTTTTATTTATCATTGTTTAAGCTTTTGAATTATCCAGAAATCTATAATAAAACATATGACTAGTTTAAGGTACAAACAGGGAGTTATTTTTTTAAGAAAAATATCAATTAATATTGCAATTTTAAACGACTGTACTTTACTGCCTATTTATATTTACAAGCACTTTTGAGTATGTCATTGAAGGCAACGATTTTACTGCAGATGTCAGTGCACGTCGCAAATTTCTTGAAACATTAAAAAAAAAAAATCAGCATTATTGGAAGATGTGAACTAGATACTAGGAACAAAACTATAACGCAAGTAAATATGTTCATATTAAAAAAATGTAAATTTGAGTATAATAACTTCCACAAACCGATGCAACGACCCGATTAGTGATCAATACAATTATCTATTTGTACTGGCTTTCTATGCTCCCCTAATTTAAATTAACAGCTTGCTGTCTGCACGGGGCGGGCCAGGGCTAGCAATATTGCAGTAAGTAATGAATACATTGCATGAAGAGAATGAAAGTATACCTAATCGAAATCTGAATGACGAACTTGAACCTATGTATTAGAGGTCTGCACGGGCCCAGGTCTGCCCCTTGGGCCCTTACTAAGTCAACCATGGTGATTAATTATTACCAGTTCTATAGAGAATCTTAAATTGTTGTAAATTTGTAAAGAACTGGTTTTTTTTGGGCTGAGGAGTATAAATCTGGGCTTCGGGTAACAAGTGTGGTATTAGAATCGGGTTTGAGTCTTTCGGGCTATTAGTACCGAGTAATTTTGTAAAACCCGTGCAGACCTCTATGTATGTATAAGTTCTGCTACAAATACATCGCGTAGTATGATGGGCTTTGAAGTTGAGCGTTATTATGATAAAAATAAGTTATTCGCCATATCAGCAAAATGTTCATGTGCTTCTAAAATATGGTGAATGACGTATAATTGAATCGATTGGTATTCAAAAAAATTTCTATAATATGTATCTCCCAATGAAAATTTACAATTTGGTAAAAATTATCAATCTATTTAGCATACATGGCCAAGTCCATGAAGTGTCAAGGTAGACATTTTCCATCATTTGCTAAAATTTTCAGTTTATGGTTAAAAAATATAATGGTTTATTTATGATAAATGGGATGGTATTTAAATTTGATTGGATAAGAGTGTAAGCTTATGTAAGCGGTGAGCACATCAAATAGCCTTCCTAAGTGCTGGCGATCCCCAGTTTGCCAACCTCTTTCTTTATCTTACTGGTTATATAGAGTCCAGGGAATCAGCTGCTTGTTATTGTCGACACTGGCAGCTAAATGTTTGCTTGTATATTTTTGCCCTTGAGGTTGATTTTCGAAGCCAAGCTAAGCACAGAAGTGCTGCGGTCGTGCATGACAGGGGAAAAGTTTTACAGCGGATGACAACGAAAAATTAATAAATCTTGCTGTCACATCCTCTTATATGATTGTATTCTTAAAAATTTCAAAGATGGAATAATTAAGCATAAATTGCTTTTATTGCATAATTAGCATAATATAGGATCCTTCCACTAATCTACTTTTATGTAGAGGCTGTACAGAGAAACTCAGATTCTACGTTAAGAGACCTTAATAAAAAAAACGAAAAATGTGGTAAAGCTTCAAATAATTCCCAAAAATGTTTTTTTAAAAAAAATATTGATTTATTTAACCTATTTTTATTATGGAATATCTATATTTTTATGTACTCAATAATAAGTTGCCTATTTGTAGTTACTTCAATTTTAACAAAGAGCTCGCATACTTTTCTATGACAACTCTTTTTTCTGTATTAACCAATTTTTCAATTTATAAAAAATAAGTGATTTACCAACATATATTTTTCCAATATTTTTACCATTAGGAATTACCAAACCTAAAAAATAAGCTGTGTTCCAGTAACATTTCCAGACATGCTATGTGTTTCATTGCACAATAAGTTTGGAAAACCCTGCTCTATAGAATGCAATAACTGACTTTCGAGCCATTGTATTGTTTGCAGATTTCGAAATTTATACCACAGACAGCGCTGCGCCACAGGTACTTACAGCAGGCGCCTGCTTCAGTCGTGGTGATCGAAAGGCCACCTTTAGACAAAAATTGAAATGTTGTATTGCAGGAAAGGGACATATAAATAAAAATTCAGTTTCTCTTTGTCCATAAGTAACTTTATGTATTACTATACATATTGAGTAAAATATTCATGCTGAATACTATATAATAATGTCTATAGTATTTATATAATCTTAATATATTCTAAACTTGTTTTGAAAAATAATAATGTTAACTCTCATAATCAGTATTGTATACGGAGTTATATAACATTTATTAATTCTATAAAATTAAATTAAGTCATTGCTTCAATAATTTGGTAAAATTATTTTTATTTTTGGCAACAATCAATGGCGTATCATATAAATGTCTTTTTCATTAAAAACTAAATTCTTGTAGTGAAAAAATAATACAATATTAAAATTAACATCGATGGCAAGGTATTGCATGAGAAATGTAAATAATAATTTGACACTTTAATGGAGAAACAATAAAATAAACTAAAAATTAAAGCAAATTTTCAATAGCAGAGATGTTAAATGTACAGGTGCCGTTTGAATCATTGCTGAATTAATATCTTATGTATTCTTTGGTGATCTAGCCAATGCTTCAGTTTTATAAACTATTTATAATTGTATAAATGACTAACTTAAAATAAAATAAAAAATAATGACTTAAATGACAAAATATGGTATATAGAATGTAAATGAATTTACAAAATGAGGATTTCAATATTCAATTTTTTCTGTGCCAGATTGCAAGTGGTAAATTTTAATATAACATGTAAAAATTTCTTTATCAATGTACACATACTTAGCTTCTAAAACACACAACAAGAAGGGAAACTTCTTAATTTTTGATCTATATTATTTCGTTGTATAGGAAACCTTTCAAAAGATATATTCAATAGAAATTAAAGGTTAGGTTATTTTTATAATATTTAAGTTTGTATAGTATTCATAAAATTTAATCTTGATCAAGAAATACTTTCCATATTTATACTGCTTGGGAAATTGGGGAAAAGAAAATTTTATCACGTTAAGTATAAAATATACTGTATATTTAAAAATTGTGAAGGGTATGTAGAATTATTTAAAATAGAAATACTGCCGTGAAAGTAATATTTGAATAAAATATTTAGCAAATATAAAATAATAAAAATTAAATATACATAAAAAGTACCTTGCCAAAATTATTTACGGGTAACTAAAATTTTCATAACAAAATTATAAATACTGGTTAAAAAAATCCAAAGGCGTAATATTAGCCTGATGAAACTGATATAAAACTTTAGTCTAGATTAATTTCTCTTGAGGTTCATATTCTTAACTGTACCTAAATATTCGTTATATTTGTGGCTGCATTAGGACTTAGAACTTTTTTCATTTATTGTCAGATATATTTTCCCTTTAATTTAATTACAATATGTATATAAATAGAATAATTTTTAAAGATATATAATAAACTATCCATTTTACGAATCATATTATAAGTGTTTTTTTTAATGACTAATATAAATATACTTTCGAAACATAACTTCAATATTCATTTCATCCTCAGAGCATACATTAGTTGGAATGGACACGAGTATCATGAATAATAATTATTTTATCAAAGAGTACAACGCCTTTAAAATGTTTATTCAGATTCAAAGTAATGATTGACTAAATATGATTTTGGTGTCTGTTAAAACTGGTAAAATAAAAGACGATTTTTTAAAAGTTAAGTCAGAGCCCAAAGCTGAAATATCTGTGTGTCTTATATCAATTTGTCATATTTTTACATTAACAGGATTCACAATAAAAATGAATTTCATTTGATTGATAATGATGCCAAAAAAGGACTGAAAACATACTATCAATTTGAGCAATGTGAAAACAAAGATAACAATTATTACCAAATAATATATTTTTTTAATTATATTGGTTTTCAAAATGATTAACAAAAATCGGTATTATTTTTAATATTAATTGGCCTTTTATGAATGCATTACATGCCCGATAAACAGATTGACTGTATTTTTATTTTAAATATTTATTAAGAACAGGTAAACACTTGTTTACCGCGCCCCACGACGAGTGTGAATTTGTTATATCGCAATCTTTTTTATAATGAAAGGTACTACACCGAAAAAGCATAGAATGAAGTATATGAATGTCATTTGGAAAAGGTTTTTCAGAGAGATCATAGAAGATAAAATATAATACATAGACATTCTATGCAAGTAAAATTAGATTATTTTTTGAAACTGGTAAAAAGATGAATATGTATGACATTTATTTTTTTGACGAAGAGTTTTTTAAATCCCCCGTTGGTTGTAAAATTTCACTCATCGTGACACTGTCTGTAACGGTAACGTATTTCCTGCATAATTGCTAACCTGTTACCTGCTAAGTGAAGTGTAAGATATGACAGATTGATAACATTCAAATATATTTATAGTGGGTTATATTATTTATATCAAATTACAGACTGGAATTGTTTGAGAGAGTTTAGTTAAAATAATGTATATATTTAATGAATGTATAAAATAGTTATAATAACCTATTGTAGCATTTTTTTTGCATATATTGTCATTTTGTAAGAACACCACATACAACAGGCTATGGCACCTTACTTATTTTGGCACATCGATTCACGGTACTGCAATAAATAAATAATTTCTTAATCTAATACTTTGATTAATACAAACCGCAATCTTTTATTACATATTTGGCCGATTATTAATTAGTATATGTTCAGGAATCATCATACTACTCTAACAATTCAGTTTAAATGATTAAATATATGGCAATAAATTGTATTACAGGCGAAACTGTTACAAGATGGCATCCAAACACGTATTGAATACACAAAGTGAATAATTGCACTATCCTTAGTTATTAATTTGGCGAGTTAAAGGTTATTTACATTATAATATCATGAGTTATTAACAAATTAAGTTATAAAATTTGTGATGTAGATGCGTATCCATTAGTCTATCTTTAATCATCTCTCTACATTATATATACATAAAGCTGTAAGTAAACAGTTAAATTCATATTGATGTCAAAATCACAGCTAAAAAACTGAATTATGAAGAGTGGACCGAAACCATAACGAATTAAAAATATTTTTGTCTCCTCAAGAAAAAAATAATATTTAGGAATATTCTCTTCGAATGTATTTTATAAAAAAAATATTTCATAGAGAAAAAATTACATACTCCCAAAGCATGAATGAGTATTTTATGTATACATATTACAGGTACTGTTTCATGTAAATATTAACTAGAACGTAACCGAATATAGTTTTTAATACAATAATCTCAATACAACTATTATATTTTTATTCGATTGATTTAAATGAATTCACATTTTCGGAAAATATAAATTAATCTCTTTCAAACACAGTATGAACGAATCCATTAATATTTAAATGGATAATCAATTAGTTTTCTGGGAGTATTATAGTCACTTTACTAATCTATATTATTTAAATTTCACGTTTCAAAGCGGAGTCTGAAATATAGAAGACTTTTCAGACGCCGTATATAATAATAATTACATTAGGTTTATAATGGAAGAGAGAAATTTAGCTACTAGTAATATTTTTTGTGAAGTAATTTTTGAAAGCGTTGGCTTAGGTATTTTAAAATGGATATACCACTTTGACAATATACAGTATTTATTGAACATAAAAGAAAACAATAAATGATTAATACTATGAATTCTAGATGAAAATTATTTATATACAATCTATAATAAAATGTAATTTTTTAATCTATCGACTAACGCTGCTGCTCATTGAAACAGTGTATAATTTGGCGACAATTTTAATTTGAGGAACAGTAAAATTAAAATAAAATATATAAATGACTCGATATTTATGGCACAGAATGAATTTCTAAATAGTGAACATATTTATTTATGTGTTAGATATTTTAAATATCAACAGTGTCATGACAATGCGTAATGTGAAACATGGCAAACAGAATTTTGAATACCGTATTTTTTTCTGTGTATAGCTAGCTATATGGGAAACATTAAAATTAAACAGAAACGTTAATAGCTGAACAGTATTTTGATGATTAATTTAAGCTGTAAATGCCGGATTCCAGTTCATCAAAGATCTACTCTCTGTAAGGCTTGCAGTATGAATAGCGGTGGTTCATGTGTTGGCTGTAGGAACCCGAATGGGAGAATTTCTTCAGACACTTGCAGCACTGAAACGGCTTTTCTCCTGTGTGCAATCTTTTGTGTTCTGTGAGGTGATGTTTGTGCTTAAATGCCTTGGGACACTCGATGCATTTGTAAGGCCTCTGACCTGAAAAATTGACAGAAACTATTATAAAAACATAAAATATTACACAATACTATACGTTACAAAGAATTCAGATTTAATCTGGAGTAGGTAAAACTGTTTACCGTATTTCGTCCTGAACAAGAATTTTAACAATGATGCGATTTAGTCACTTTTATTGGTGAAGTAAATATTAAAAATGCATATTTGTAATAAAAATTTCATACGCTTACTTGTTGTAAAGCAATACGCCAACTATACGATGATGTTCTGATCAATTTTTTAGAATTCAAGACAAGACTTGAATATTTATTTATATGTAAAAGAACCATGAAATATGAAGATAAATATCAACTCACCAGAGTGTTCATATTTGTGTCTTGCGAGGGAACTCTGCTTCACAAATGCCTTGTCACATTGGTCACAGACGAACTGTCCTTCTGGTTCCTTAGGATCACCCAAGCTCTTGGCTCGGTTCTTCTTCATGGTAGAATCATCACCGTCGATATCCTGCGAAATCCGAGACTCTTCGGTCCACGACCGTCTCTCAGAAACCGGACTCGAACTGGAAGCTCTGCCGATATCCGAATGCAGGTGATTGTTAGACAGCGGAGAGTGCGAGGACAGTTCAGGACTGTAGGCGACAATTTTGTCCATCGGCACTACGTTAGAACTCGGATGCATTTTATAATGAGTATATGAAAGTTTTCGGGCACTATTTGCAAAAGCTTCACTCGGCGATGGCGAATGTCTGAAGTCAGCTAAAGATGAAGACGAACAGTTGGAATGCTGGTAGTGTGGTTGAAATGTCTGGCGGAAAGGCGTCGGACTCCGGGAGGACTTTTGGCTTAAGTTGACGGCTTCCTCGCCCAAATCCGAATGTACCATCGAAGCGTTGCAGGGCGGAGACATAGACGGACTGGACGTGGTGGAAGGCGTACTCTTCTTGGTGGACAAGTCGAGAGGTTGCTCGGAAAAGGAGAGACTCTGGTTCATTCTCCGCACGCGAGCGCGGTTATTTTGAAACCAAACTTGCACAACACGGTTGTCTAAGCCCAACCTTTGGGCGATTCTTTTGAATTCGTCTCGGTTTGGCCGCTGATTACGAGCATAATGTTCTTTCAAAAAGGCTTGTTGCTCATCACTAATAGCTGTTCTGACACGCACTTTACGTTCTGTTTCATTTGTAGATTTACTATCAATATCTTTGGAATAATCTTCATCTTCACTTCCGCTCATGCCACTGTTAATTGACGCATGGATCTCGGCTTCGATACGATTGAGTGCGAGAGTTTCAGCAACCTGCGCAGCGAGACCTTCATGCTTTCTAAATAACTGTCCACACAAAACTTGCTCATGCTGCAATAGTTCCGCTTTGTGATTGAAAGTCTTCTGACAACCGGGGCACTCTAAGACTTCATCCGGATCAGGTTTGATCACAGTTGGAGGTATCGACGGCGATGCTATGCTTGGACATGTGCTGCCAGATTGGGGAGACAGTTTATGCATGTTGGCTTGAAGTACATGCTTTGTAACTGACGCGTTTACCGATTCTAAAATCATGTTTAATCCTCCTAATCCACTGTTATTACTGGTTCTTTCAGGAGAAATTACATGATCAGCATAAGGTGTGGGAGCACTTTCAGTGCGCATAAATTCTTCACAATGCTGTTTTTCCTGCTTAATTCTCGTCGGTTCATCGTCTTCAATATCCATCACGAGTTCTCTTTCATCTCCGATCGAAGATCTCTTATCTTCATCTTCGGTAACTTCTTCAATCATATCTTCAGGATCAGAATGACAGCTGCCGGAATCTTTGGTATTAAACTCAGTCTCCATTTTTCTCGGTAGATATTGAGAGCTCGCAATCTGTTCGAGAAGATGACTCAAAGGTGTCGGCAATCCGTAAGGTGCCATAGATCCGGGATGATGATGGAGAGGCATTCCAGGCGGAAGGTAAAGAGGGTGCATCCCTGGGGCACCGAGTGGTCCGGGAGACGGAGGGAATCCGGTGTCTCGCGGAGTTAAAGAGGCAAGGAAGGCAGCTGCGGCCTCATTGTACTTTGGCATGATTGGTAAAAATGAATTATTATTATTTGGCGTCGTGTTATTGTTCATTTGAGAAACGGAAGCGCAGTTACGTTTCCTCGAAGGGCTTCTCTCAGGATTGAGAGCTGGATTGTTAGGCCGTATGCGACCCATCTTGAGGTTCATGACGAGGCATTTCTTAGAGGTCATATGACTTGAATAAGAACCCGAGTGCGAGAATTTTTTGCCACAGTTCCCACACTCAAATGGCTTTTCGCCACTGTGAATGCGAAGATGCTCCTTCAGGTGATGTTTGAACTTGAAGGCTTTATCGCAATCATTGCATTTAAACTTTCTCAAAAGTGCACTTTCATCGTGGCTGATCATGTGGCGTTGCAGGCGATATACATTGGCGAAGCTCTTGTTGCATATTTTGCATGACTGTGAACAAAGAGAAAAAAGAAATAAAATAACTTCAATATTGGCTTGCAATTTATTACGAATACTTATATAAACGCCACTGCTCCGATTTCAGACGCGAAAAGTGTACACAGATTACATATAAAAATATTAATGAATTATAAATTATTATTATTTATTTCATTGTGTGTGAATATAATTCCTGGCAAACTCTTCAATTGATTAGTTTGACAAACATTAATAGTAGAAGAGAAGAAAACCAATTGAAGCCTATATTGTATATTACAAAGCATCAAGAGAAGTGGTCGGCAAACTTTAGAACCTCAGGGACCGCTAAATTCATCATTCATTCAAAGATTTTTTAAAGATTAAATATATTTGAAAATAAACGTTACATAGCTTTTCACCGTTCATTCGCGCAAAAAAATATTTTTGGTAGTTTATTGTAGAGTGAAAAATGTAAAAAAAATCCTTACTTCTCTGCAGACCAACAAAATTCTCTGTTAGAACCATAAGTTCGCATGACTACCATTTTTCCGGCCGCTGATATAGAGTTCTCGTCTCTCTCTTATTTAGTTTCAACGAATGAAAGGAAGATAAGGTGTTTACTAGACATGCAATTGCGGATAAATCTTATACGAGCACTCTATACTCCATTGATTGGACTGATACAATATAAATGCATATATTATTATTCAACAATAATAATTTAAAAAATGTTTACCAACGAAGCATCAATTAACTTATACTGCATTGTAATCGTCAAGGTTCGAATCAATCAAACTGTCGCATAAAGAATAGCTTCGATAAGAATATTTTGTTGTATTGACAAAACAATAAAGTTATAGTAATTACTTCATTGAGAAGTTTAAAAGGTTCAGAACGTTATCTACGTATCAAGAAATAACTAAAATTATTTATATGTACGACAAATTAAATATTAAAAAATAAAAAATCGAAGAAGTAAGTATCTTGCCTATTCTTATTATAGGTAATGTCTACTAATGACGATGTATTCTCACAAGAACGGAATAGCGATTTATAAAACAATATTATTGAGAGCATTTGCGTCAAATGATTTGATGCTAAAAAAACAATAATTATATATTAATTAATAACAATTGCCAATGATAAAAGAATCAAGGAAAACAGGTCACCGTGCGACGATACAATCAACAATTTTCTGGCAGTTTCGTTCTGATATTTCAGTAAATACAGAATTTTAAAAATGGTGAAAAAAATACATTACATTACACAGCGCATTACATTATAAATTTATATTACGTTATTTGAAAACGTATACATGTCGAACTGTAATTGTGTGACACAAGTTTGATGTATTGATTTCGGCGGACCGAAACTTTTATAAAATTCGTTCAACCGGAATATACATCCAAATTATAAAAACAAAATTTAAAAAAAAAAAAACTACATGTTACCGGAAATATAATATTATTTTTTGTGTTTCAATAACAGTGAGACCTTCACAAGAGTAGGTAGGTATACGTGAAGATAAAAAATGTGCTACGCATTTTTCGTTGTTGTAAACAAGGAGTAGAGAATTACATAGTTTTTTGATATATATAAAATTGCTTAAAATTGAAAAAATAGCCCTCTTATACAATGCGTCGGTGCGCCATTGATGATAATGACTTTTGTATGCCGCAATGATTGTTACAGATGCGATATTAATTAAAATCACGGGTTCAACGACTGTAAAACTAATTTGGTAAGGTTTTTTTACGTATGTGGGCAATCAATTAAAATAATCAAAAATATTCCGTTAGGAGAGGTTTTATATTACGTCCATAATTATAAAGTGGCAGTGATCCCAGAGCCCTTTACCTTATCTTGTATTTAAGGTCAAAATGTTTCACTTTTAATGTAAAGCAATAAAAATAGTATTATCAGCGATTATTATAGCTACCTACTAAAGTATATAATATATAAAAGTCACAAGTTTTTTCATATTCTTAAGCACCCTAAGACATTTTATGATATGAAAATCAATAAAATGTTTTTATTGTTGGGAAAATTAAAAAAAAAATCAGTACATGCTTATAATATCACCGGAAAACGACTTTATCTATGAGCAGACTTTCCGGGGTATTGTTAATGTATTTATTATGTATAATATACACACATACAACAAAAAAAATATTTAATACGTAGTTCATATGATCTTCTGGAGCTTATCTAAGCATACGTTTTTTAAAGACCGGCTTGTTCCTCATTTTCCCTACCTCTCTTTTTAGTTGATATAAATATAGAGCTAGGACAAGACTGGCGGACTAGCGGACAGCTACGCCTCATTGTAATGATTGACAGAATGGGATGGAATTTTCGACATCCACAGAAATACATAAATCGACCAACTGGTATTCGAAGCACCGTAACCGAATCAGCGTTGATAACTCGTCCAGGGACCGTTCTCTTATAACTGTAATAGATTATTTAGAAAGCATGACCGTTGTTCGTAGACGATTTCAATATAAAAGTAATTTACCAATATTATTTACGAAGGGTTAAATAAATAATTGCTCGATTCGCATCGCCTCCTCAAGATCTAAAGATCAAACCATTCAAAACGTAATTAGTTCTAAAATAAATTCCAAAACGATATCGAAATGCAGATCGTAATGGCATTTCACAACAACTGCAAACATTTACAAATAGTAAACAATAATAATCAACACTTTTAATTTAGCACACGTGATATGACGTATACGATTTGGCCTATGACCTCTTCTTCGCCGTTATCATTTTGCAAGGTTTGGTGTGATAGCACGGTTGTAGCGTGAGGTCCCAAAAATGCATCGGTAAGTCTTTGATATGAATTTGTATACACTTATACAGCAATGCAATAGTAAAGATCATGGGTGGGGAACTTTTTCTTCTATAAAGGCCGCATTCATTCTTCTGATTCGACATGAAGGCCGCAGTAAACATTGACTAAGGAATTTTTGGCCGGAAACAATTTCATGCCATTTTCTAAGGCCCAGAAATTTTCGGATTTCCCAAAATTACCAGCGTGGGACCGTTAGAGTTTACGAAATTACAAAAAAATACAGAACCAGAGAATTGGCCACAAGGCCGCACTAAAGTAGCTAAAAGGCCGCAGGTTCCCCACGCCTCGTGTATATACAAGGTTATTTATACGAAATTTTCTTGTTTCGGCTTAAATTTTCATCAGTTTCATTGCACCTGATTATTATTGTAATAAATAAGGATGTATTATGTACAAAAAGCGCGCTTTATTATTTAATATAATGCCGTTTTCACTTTTTTTAAAACGTCAAAAGTGAGTTAGATTACCTTCGTTTACTATTACGCAAACCGAAAAATGTTCTATTTTACAAATGTAATAAATGAAATATGCCTTCAATTGCGAGAATAAATAATTTTGACTCCTTGAAAGGATTTTATATTTCCTATAATCATGTCCTGATCATTCATGGGTGGGCTGGAGGGGGCTCGGAAGGGACCGCGCGAGCCCCTTGTTAAATTGTACTATGGCCGGCGAGTCCCTTGTTAATTCAAGATAAAACAATTAGTATATAGCTACATTTTATGATTTACGTATATATTATCTACGACAGCTTCAGTATACACAATAGTGCATTTACGTAAATTGCTCGTTTTCGGTAAATTACATATTGTTAGATATAATTAAGTAACAACCAATTGCTTATTATTGCATAAGAGTGATAAACAAAATCACTCCTTCCCCAGAACACTGAAAATTGCTTTGATATTAAGCGAGTCCTTTGTTAACGTATTAGCAGCCCACCGTTGTTACGATCATTACTCCCAAACATGGAAGAATATCTTAATTTTTAGATTTCAACAACTTAACAGTGAATTCTTTACATTTCAAACACGTCCAATCTAGAGGAATATATACATCAGCGACGGTATTTGAAATATTGTATCGAAAATATTGAATTGAAAATTAGATTTTTTTTGAATTCATACAATGACAGGAGTTTGATATAGTTGGCTAAATGATAGTTGGCAATCAAACGATGATTTAATTAATATAACATCTGAGTGACCAGGAAACTCGAGCGTAGATGATAAAAACTAATCTATAAAACATTCAAACGGTGAGTAATTTAACAATTCCGCGAATTCCAGATAAATGATGCAGGCGCTGTTAGTGAGGTACGCAGTTATTAAAAAAACGGTCATAATATTATTCGTGACACACCTAAGGGAAAAACGGTAATGTACATACATATCGACTGTGGAAAGCAAAAAGGACGTAACCCACACAGCAAATTTTACAGGAAGCACAACAAATGTGTTTTGATGATTTTGTTCCATATGCAAATTATGAAATATACACAACCTTGAAGTGCACGGAGATTTCTAAGCGGGTGTTTAATTGACATAGTCTAATATTAATAAAACAAATTGTCTAGGAAAAACCTTTTTTTCAGTTTTTTTTCTTGGTTTCAATTTTTATAAGCTCATGTTTTTTCAAACTTAAAAGCTAAATTTAGATACTAATTCGACATTTGCAGCTTACATGCTTTTGATAAAACGTGTATCAAGTTTGATAAATTGTGATTATCGAAAAAAAGCTGTTTTGAAAAAACTGTGGGTTACGTTCTTTTTCCTTTCCACAGTCGATGTACATTATAAAACGTTCAGGCCAGAATACAATATTATGCGATGGATTGATTAATTAAATTAAAAGTTCATGTAAAATGATGAACTTCATTTGAAAACACGATTAGTTAATTAGAAGGGAAGTTAGCGAGTGAGGCAATATCACAGTAAATAATTTTAAATTTTACCGTCCGTTATCGATCATAAGAAAATATTATAAGAAGTAAGGTAGATACAAAAAATACTTAAAAGTAATTTACCATCGATATTTTAAATAATCCTGTTCATAAATTATAGAAGCTCTGTTTTTCTGCGTACTTCTGACGTTTTGCAAACCGTTTTCGAATTAGAATCCAAAAGCATCGAACTAGATTATAATTCGAAAACAGTTTGCAAACCGTCAGCAAACCATCAGAAGTATGCAGAAGAACAGAGCTAGAGATTTTTGATTTTTTGTTTCTGTCGATACCTATTAATTTCTAACATAGTTTTTCAGTGATAATTTTACAGCTTTTCTCCCAAAATATATTAAGTATAAAACGAGCGAGCGTGGAAACTGGTTTGAAGTATTAACGCGATGTACAATAGTAAAGGTATAAACTATTGTCTTTCTTATTAGTGTCATAAAATGTAACGTTGGCTTTGTAAACGTCATTTGATGAAGCAGTTTAAAATAATAAATTATTGTTGTTGTCTAATTGTTGACGTACAATGTCCCTCCTCACCTGCGTGCTAGGCGAGTGCAGCACCTCGTGCTTGTCCAGGAGCTCCCTGCTGGGGTACGCGCCCCCACACTGCCCGCAAGAGTAGGGTCCGCCGGGACCGAGCGGGAGAGGCGGGGATCTTCTGCCTCTGCTCGGGACTCCCGTCAGACCGCTCTCGCCGACTTCGCTGAGGTCTTCCGATGCGCCCGTGCTGGACTTTTCATCCGAGGCAGCTAGCGGTGGAACTGCAAAAAACGGAGAGGAAAACGTTAGCAAGTGAAGTGAGAGAAATATTCAGAGGTAATTGTTTATTTGCTTTGATAAACCGGTGCTTATCATCACAAATTTTCGTAGATGGAGATCAATTTCAAGAATGGTTATATCGAAAAAACATCTCATTCAAATGAGCAGTAAAAAGTACACATTTACTTAAAATATAATACCTTAAAAAATAAGCTTTTGCGCAAAGCTGTACAATATTGTTACTGTAATCGAAGGTAGATTTTTGACACATTAGATAAAGCCGTGATAGAAAATACTTTTACATTAGATAATTAATAATAAATTATCACTTCAGTATAGTGTTTAAATCACTCTGTAGAATATTAGTGCGACTTCATTCAGATGTATTAGACCGATTTAAAATCACTAAAACTACCGGGAATTCTTTTATAATTGACACAGCAGCAGCACCGCGACGCCAGAGCTTTGACGCTGCCGGGAAAAGCTTGCGTCACCGCTTCCGGTGGCCATTAGCGCCTAATTGCCAGCGCCAGGTGCGTCGGTCTTCCGCGATAATGCGGCGCAAACAGTAGGAGACGGCCGAAGGCGTCAATCAAACGTGACACGCGCCATCGCCGAAGATGACAGAACACGACGATTCTAACAATCGCTAATTTCTGGCTGGGCCCACGCATTATTTGGAAATTTACCTTTGCACGCGAATTTGACGAGGAACAAGCAAGCGACTGAATAATGTTAAATTGAAAAATTCGCTTTACCAACAGAACCATATATTATATTAGTTAACATCTTTCTTTCTGCAGTCAGATTCTATGCATCAAATAAGAGTACTTCTTTATTGAGCAAATGCGCAGTTTTTAACGTTATTATTTTCACACGAACAGTAAAAGTTTTCTCTTGAAGATTTTAGATTTGTTGGCTCACAATAAACAGAATTTAATAATTACTGACAGTCACATACCAAAAGACAAAAACCAAGTATTATGTAATGAAATAATGTAAAGTATTTCACCATTAATTTGTGTATGCTTTATTTTCTAAATAAATATCCTAGCAGTTTTTTCAACATTTTTTTATTTGCATGTGAAGAGATAGATTATATACTTGTAAAGGTGATGTTTCCGGCCTAACAGATTCCACTGTTACTGCCAACAAGCTAGTTTAATTTTTAAAGCTATTTACATTTAATTTTCAACACGTACGTAAAATCATTTTCCTGTTTTCAATATATTTTTAGTCAGAAACTTCAAAAGTCAACAACAATCGAGTGATTATTCAAATTAAAAATTCAGTTGTCAAACAGGGCGATTAAGAACTTTGTTAGTAAATATATCAGAAATAATTTAAATATTAACGTTTTAAAATAACGAATTTGTTTCATATAATAGTGTAGATATATATTTAAATACTAATGTTGTTAAAATATAATATATAAAAATCAAAATAATAAAACGATAGACCGCACATTACTAGTTACTTTTAAATCAATTATTAATCTTATCATAATTCACTCTAAAAAAATGTCATTTGTATGAATATCTATTACGTGTATCTTAATTTATAATAAATATTCAATCGGCCATGTTATTAATTTTGTGTAATGTTTCATCACCGTAAGCTAGGTAATATATTTCGTGAATGGCAATCATAAGTCTATTTTATTTTATCTTCTAAACCTAGACTAGAGCCTAGGCAATAAATAGGAGGCGTTACCCAGTAGTAATACGTGTTGATTATTGAATTATATCTAATGGTAAATATATTTATATATGATTTATTCAAACGGCAAACACAATATAAGTGATGAAAGTGCAAGTTACATTGGACGTTATGAAGTTAGTAAATATTTACTAAATTTAATTGAATGTATTTAGAAGATAACTAGTAGAATACCTACAAACATAAACTCGCATTTGACGTTTCGTAATACTTAACTAAATACTTTACCGTATTTATATCTCCCCTTTTTCGAACATATCTTCACACCCATCCGACATTAAAAGCGTGGCGTATAGAGAAAGATTCTCTCCTTAGCTTTATCCTAACATCCCAACTTATGATAAGCAGATGAACAACAAGCAGTTTTCGTATAAAAACCTATATTGAGATAATCCCGATTAGGATTACACAAGCTTCATACTAGGAGTGGACAGTATTATTAAAATCCAAGAAAGAAATGATTACGGGTGTTTAGTAAATCTGTAAGTACGAACAACGAAAGCATATTTTATTATTATTGTACAAAATACAACTGCATAGTATTCGTATCGCATATAATAATTGGTTACCTATATAATAAATTATTGTATTGTTATAAACATTATCACAAATTCTGGCAATTAAAATTTATCACTGCAGAAGTAAACAATTATTTAGAAACTACTGACCACCTATGTTTTACATTATTAACATCTGATTAAAAATAGCAATTAATTGTGAATAAATGTAAATTTACATTTATGTGTGATAGCTCTGACAAATAATTTATCATAAATATTATATTGTTATTAAGAAATTTACCGACGGCCGAGAAGAACTCAATATATTTGTTTTTATTATATAGACAAAAATGTTCGCCGTTTTTTCAATATAACCAAGTACGTAGAATGAAAAAACGCCTCACAAATGTTACAGGGGACGAAAAAAACTCTAATAAAATATTATTTCAAAAATTCTCTATCGAATTTCAGTATTAAGCCAAGATCTTTTTAATACAATAATCATATTTCCGCTTTTAATGTAGGATAAGAGATATTACATCTATACAAGTAACAATAAAGACAATGAAACCGAAAAAAAACCATTTTGTAAAATATTTTTTGTGATACGAGAATTTGCTAGATCGTGTGTTTTTCAATACGAAGCAGAATATATAAAAATAACTGTGTTTGTAGGGTATTATATGTACAATTGATATAGTTTAATGAAATGCAAATAAGTAAAACAAGCCAACTACAGTAGTTTGTTAAAAAAATGCATGATTTATAGTATTCATTAAAAGAACGAAAATTATGCATATAACTTTTGTCAAAAACATATTTTCTTTATTCCTGCAGTTTCTGGGTCTCTATTAAAACGTATGAACGCAAATGTATTTATTGTTTTAAAGTTTTAAGCGCGGTTGAATGCACTCGTGAACACAGATAATTACATGCTCTCGGACGCGTCATCTGTTTTTATTTTTAATGTACAAAGAAGGTAATTTTTTTAAGCAACCATTTAAAAGTGGCTAGGTATAATAAATTTCCCGTGATCAATGCAAAAAGTTCAATTTATCAGACAGGGGTCAAAATAAAATGACTTATCTCCCAAAGGTTGTGACAGAGACGTGTTAAGAAACAATAACAAAGATTTTTTTAGAATTAATTACCTAGTCAAGCAATGATCAATAATTGAATTGATTGATTTTGCTGTTAGAATGTAGGATGCGAATAAAATGACAGCATTGAATAATATTTAAAATAAGTAAATATATCAAAATTCAGTTAAGGTAATAAATGCATAGGTACATATTTTGGTAAGGTAAGGTAAGCTTTGGCGTTTAGTGTTGCGCTCGCGTGAGAGGGAAAAATAAATATTAGTGAGTCTACTCGCCGAGAGATGGCAGTGTACTTACAAATAATTTTTAAATGGAATCCCAAGAATTGAAGATATATATTGAAAAATACATGATTTAAATAAGATTACATCGGAAGACAAAATAAGATTTTTTTGTTTACGTAACAATATGAAAATTAAAAAAAAAATAACAAATATTTTCAAAGCATGTTTGAAAAATATATAATTAAAAAAAAGCTTTCGTATGACACAGATGAAATCAATATTTTTATGGAAATAAGAAAAGCACATGGTTATATTAATATTGTATTTCTAAAATATGAAAAAAAAAACTTACGTAGGTAGGTGAGATATACTCTGTATCGGTGATATAAAAAAAATAATATAAGAAACTACCCTTACTGTAAAACACAACTAAATTTGCAATTAATAATAACTAAAAAATATATATTATTAAGTTATACAAGAAAAATAATAGTGGTAAAGTATTAATTTAAGTTGAATTTGAATATATTTGACCTGATTTACAGATGTATTTGAGCTGAATTTGAAATAAGTTAAAAGTTGGTAAAACGTTGTATTTTCCATCTAAAATGCAGGTATTTTTACGTCCTTTGAAATCTCTAGGGGTATTTCCTGTATCTTAGTTATGGGTGTCGAAAATAAAACAATATTAAAGCTTCTGGCGGCGATCGTAAAACAAATCGGTTGATATTTTAAAATGGTCGCATTCCTTATTTCCCGCTCGGTAAACATTCTTCAAAAAGATCTCAGGACGAACACAAAGACACAAATGGCTGGCTCGCACCTGCCACTTCAGTCTCGCGTCCCATTAAATAAACGTAAACTAATAATAATCTAAAAGGTAACACTACAAAACAGTCACGTCTGCTACAAGGATTGATTGATACATATGCTAGATCATTCACATTCAAGATATATTACCAGTATCTGCCACGGGAGGTAAGATTAAAAGGTGCGCTGATTATGGGCGGAAACCTGTCAAATCTTTTGTATAATATATGAAGGGGCTTAGAATTAAGCAGGTTACTAAAAAAAACTCAGGTATGTATTTCTCAAGAGGGGTTCTATTCATATATGTTTTTGTTGTACCTGTTGTAATGTTGATATAATATTTACGGCAAAGGTAAAGCGATTATCTTTTACTTTAGAATGGGCGTTTTGTATGCGGCTTGGAGAAGCAAACAGGTGTCAAAATGAATTATTACAGGTACTTCAAAGATAGTTTAGAGTGAGGTCTGTAAACAGGTAATTATGATATTGACAGTTAAATAAAAACAGTGACACCTTTACTGATGGTATTGTTATTTTTTATATGTATACTGGTAATGTAATAAGAGGATTTTTACATAACTTACTGGACATAAATTTTATAGCAATTTTAGATGTTTTTTGTTATATTAACTAAGATAAAATTATAAAAATTTCTAATAATAAATGTAACATATATACTGTAAATAATATATATTATAGTATTTCGAAATATTTTTTTTAAGTAAGTATAAACAAAAATAAATAATAATAAATCATAAACAAAAAAAAGCTTACGGTAAGAGGCGTATTTGGCGGCTGTGGAAATCGGCAATTTCTTACTTCTCATTTTCACCTTATATAGCACAGTTACATTTCAAGATGAAAACAAAGTTCACAACGATATTTTTTAACAACGAACACTGCGAAAGGTAAATTCCGTCCGCCACCGCCGAAGGTCCGGTGCGAAATGAAAGCAGGAAAGGATGTCACCGACTGTTCGAAATTCGAAAAGCTTGTGCAAACGAAATTCGTACGGCGTACTCTTCGATAATAATTATTAGTTTGTTTTGTAAAATTAAATGATTGCGTGGCATTATTTCGCTAGAAGAGAGATATATTATTAGGTGAGTTTTCACTGGGTGATTGCTCTTCGCAAATTCCCATGACTCACTGCGCGAAAATTACACAGAATAATCAGTCACTTGAATATTTGAGTAATTGACCCAGAGATGGCTTCCGCAGGTAGTTTGGCCTATATTCTGCAGATAAATGATCTTTAAATTTCAGAGACGAGATCTGGGCAATGAATTAAAAGATTCGCATCATATTTCGTGCGCTAAATATTTACGTGAATACAACTTCAATTTGAACTATTAAATGAACATATTTAAAATCGGACAGATTTATATGGAACTGACACAAATTACTTTGAAGTGTCTTTTTATGTATACTTTAAATTCTGGATTGAAAAAAAGCGAAATGGAAAAGTGTTTTTTAAGTCATAATTAGGAAAAATTTAATTCAAATTTACGTAAATATAATTATGAACTGGGTTTTGTAGTTGTATCATTGCCGAATTGATTGTTATTTTTTTTAAAGCGCAAATACGTAAACAGAAAAGTAAGCAATAAAAATAACTATAGGATAGCTGTTATTGATAGTGAAAAATTAAGCCTTCATATTGGATGTGCCATTTTTGAGTTATCGGAAAAGTTTGACAACTTCGATTATCCTTCAACAGGCGAAAAAGTTTGGAAAATAAATGAAGCGTTAAAAAAACAGACGAGCGTCGCAGTTCGGTGGCTGTTTTTTGTATTGTCTACTCACATTGACAGGTGTTCCAAACATTGGCCAAGGTCCACAGACGGTATGAATAACTGTCACTATAGCATCCGAACATGCTTTCGCTTCTTGCCACCATGGCATAGGACGCAGCGTGCGTCCGTCGGGGCCACGGGGAAGATAATGCCGCGCGAGTCGCGTATCACTACAATATAACGGTATAAACTCGGCAGAGATCCGCCGAATGACTGAACCGAGTGAGAGGAACAATAATTCTGGAGAGCGTCCGACTCGCGCATCCCCACCGTAAAAAATGAGCGAGATGGAGTCTCACCGCCGTACAGAGTGAGGAGAGCGGGAACAGGGAGCCTGTACGGTGGCGCTAATGGTTACGACGCGAACTACCGACGCCCGCCCCATGTACCTCCTATCACTAACACTTTAACAAAACGTCACACCAACATGTTTCGTAGGATCATGTTCGTAAATTGAAAATAATAATATTATTCACCTTTGAGATTCCCGGAGAATCCCAATGCAATATTATTCGAGTGGGTAGGTAGGTAGCCATTTACACATTATTTTCAAATTTGGAATAAAATTTGAAAATTTGAGGTGGAAACACACATTTAATGCACACATACGAGAATACTAATTATTAAGAAGCACCTCAAAATGTTTTCCAATGATTTAAGTTAAAATAAAATCCTACCTATCGAGTGCTTACTAGGGCTGTGGATTTGGACTGTTTTAACTGGAGTCGTGCTCAAAAATAACTAATAACTTCGAGTCTTTCTAAAAAAGTTGTATTTAAATTGATAGGGTCAAAAGTGGCACCATTGCATGTTATTAAGCTTGAAAAAAATAAATAAAGTCGTTTTATAGTAGTGTTATTTTCAGCTATTGTCGGAGTCGGAGTCGTCTTATTTCTTTACGACTCCACAGCCACTGGTGCTTACAATTTCGGCTGTTTTTTCAAAAAGCTTGCCTCGAGTGGTGCAGTTTTAATTATATTTAATTCATATTTTTACTTACGATTTTTCAATGTTGAAAAATATTTATCTAGGTATATAAGTGATGAAAGTATTGTCAAACGTCATTGCATTTTAATTACACCCCTGCAAAAATTGCGTTAATAAAAAGATGGCTTTCTATTTCTACATTATGTTTCAATATATAAAGTTTTTTTTCGATCTCTGTGACGGTGTATTGTAATAAAGAAATTTCAAAATTTCAATGTTTCATCTCTTAGAATTTGGCTGATAAAAACATAATATCAAAATAAGACGCCATTCAAAATTTACAGTGTTATGGTACATACAGATGGTTAGTAAAATATTGTATTATCATTTGCATCTGTCAAATAATGCATCAAAACAAAATATCCGTTGAAATATGGAACAATATTTATTTCGAAAATTTCTGAACAGAGAATTTTGCAACCAAATGCGAATAAAAATGTAGAACGTGACAGATTAGCTATTATTACAATGGAGAAGGTACCCAATAAGAGATAGTATAATCAGTGGTAAACAAATTTACCTAGATTGGGATATTCCGAAATACCGATATAAATGTGTCAAATTAGCACAGATGCTATGGTTATTTTGATAATATTTAATAGTAAAATAAATAGCTAAAAATGTATCTTCGAAAACCATATTTATGACTTCAATTCAATGATTTGTAGTAAAAAGTATTCGCTGTTTACAAATAACCAATTAACCAGCTATATCATGTTTAATATTTCGCATATCGCGTAAGAGTCGAGCTGTAAAAACTAATTCAGGCAAACAAAAGTTTTTTACACCTAAATGAGACACGGCTAAATTAATATTTGGACATAATATTAAAACACTTTAACATTTATGTTACTTTCATCCATTTTTACACGTTTTTTTTGTAAAATGATGATCCATAATAAATCACTATACAAATGCGTAATTTATGAATAATATATTTAAGGATAAAAAGGAATATTTCATGAAAAAACTCTAAACATTCTATATTTATTTATTTTTATACCATGTCCGCTCCCAATGTGGAGCATATGGACTCCTAATGGAGTTTATCTCAACAGAAGTATTTCTACGAGAACTGCTTGTTACTCAGTTGCTCAACCTCTCTTTTTCCAAAGAGAGTAGGAATAGAAGGATAGGGATAGACAGGACTAGTGGTTAGCTAATCGCTCTCGATACGCCGCGTTCATAGGATAGGATAGGCGGGAGGGGGGAATTCAAGACATCACATACATCCATGCCTTCGGACAGAAATTCATAAATCGATTGAAAAATCAATTTATAAAACTGTCCGTACTGCGATTCGAGCCCGTGACCTCCGTAGCCGAAGCCAACGACGTTGACCACTCGACCACACAGGCGACAACAGACTATATTTAGTTGTGAGTAAAATTGTGTACCAAAGTATAGTGTGCCTGTAGTAACCTATCCTGATATTTAAAAAATGTTTATAATGTAACGTAGTGTCGGTTATACTATTTAACTGTATAAACAAGTAAAAAAATGGTTTTAGTATGTGAATTAAACAATTCGAACAAACGAAATTCGCAAAAGTAGCAGTGCGGTTATAAATTAATCACATTTTCTCCAGACTTATCAATGCGGTTTAATTGAAATTGGTATAACGCTATAATCTAAAGTTGATTTTTTTATTAGTTCAGTAATTCATCATCAGTTAAATTTGCTTATTGACTGACATATACAAAATATCGCTTATTGATTTTTATCGTGTTGTTAACTTTAGTAATAAATAGTAGAAACTTGTTTTATATTTAAAAAAAAGTTCTTGTTGAATATCTGCTGCCGAGTCCATAGTCCAAATATGATTTGAGGCTCGATGTTTTGATGGTGTCCACCAGAGTGACTGGAAACTGAAACGAACGACCGCCCACGTTGGTAAGAGGTTTCGGTGATAGCGAAATTCAAGATCACTTGCATTTAATATAAAGTGTTCAAATCTTAGCTACGCCACTTTATATTATATATCATCGTTGATCTAACAAAAATTGTAGCAATTTAATTTTTCATTAATTTATTTTGAATATTTTGTGTCAATTATATGTATAGAATTATATTGACGATTGATAAATAATCAAAAAAAAAGTGAATATTCAACATAATATTCAATTGATTTGTTCACGGGCTTAAATCCAGGGGTGGGCTGAAGGGGGCACGGAAGGGCTCGTGCGAGCCTCTTATTAATTTATTTAATAGAAAACAATATTCTCAGATCAAATTTACGATAGCTTCAGTATACAGAGTATATTATAGGTGTATTATGTAACAATCGATTGTTTATTTAAGTTTTACATATCGACTGTGAAAAGGAAAAAGGACGTAACACACACATCAAATTTTACAGTAGGCGCTAAAAACGTGTTTTGATGATTTTGCGACGTATGCAAATAATGAATTATAAACAACCTTGAAGTGCACGGAGACTTCTAAACTGGTGTTAAATTGATATAATCTAATATTAATTAAAGAAGTTGTCTGGGAAAAACCTTTATTTCAGTATTTTTTCTTGGTTTTAATTTTTTACAAGGTCATCTTTTTCAAACTTAAAAGCTAAATTTTGATACTAATTTGGCATTTTCAGCTTGCATCCTTTTAATAGAACGTGTATCAAAGTTGATACATTGTGATTATCGAAAAAAACCTGTTTTGAAAAAACTGTGGGTTACGTTTTTTTTCCTTTCCACAGTCGATGTAGAAGTGATAAAAAAATTCTCCTTCCCCAGAACACCGAGAATTGATTTGAGATTAAACGAGCTCTTTGTTAACGTACTGGCAGCCCACCGCTGCTTAGATCACAGTACGGACACTTTAATAAATTAGATTTTTATCAATTTATCGATCTGCGATAGGCTCGATTTGCCTTCACCGATAGGCTCTAAAAACGAAGCTTAGCGATAGTGATACGCTAACTACTAGTTGTATTCCAGTTCAAGCTATTTACTCTTTTCAAGAAAGTATTCTCCAACAATAATTCCGTAAAGATGGTTACGTAACGAGTTCATTCGATCTACCTACATTGTAAGCAGATATGGACAGCGGTGGGCTGGCAATCCGTTAACAAGCGGCTCGGTTAATCTCAAAGCAATTCTCGGTATTCTGAGGAAGGAGTGGATTTTTGTAATACTCTTTAATTATATACAATACTTAAATATGCAATCTATTGTTACTTAATACACTTATAATATGCAATTTACCGTAAACTTATCAATCTACATGGCTAAAAATGTACTTCTGTGTATACTGAAGCTGTCGTAGATAATGTCGACTGTGGAAAGGAAAAAAAACGTATCCCACACATATCAAATTTTACAGGAAGCGCTAAAAACGTGTTTTGATGATTTTGTGACATATTCAAACTATGAATTATACACAACCTTGAAGTACACGGATACTTCTAAGCTGATGTTTAATTGACATAACCTAATATTAATTAAAGAAATTGTCTCGGAAAAACCTTTATTTCAGTGTTTTTTCTTGGTTTTAATTTTTTATAAGGTCATCTTTTTCAAACATAAAAGCTAAATTTAGATACTTATTCCGCATTTTCAGCTTCCATCCTTTTGATAGAATGTGTGTCAAGATGTATACATTGTGATTATCGAAAAAAAAGCTGTTTTGGAAAATTGAGGGTTACGTCCTTTTTCCTTTCCACAGTCGATATATAAGTCAAAAATTGCAGTAATATACTAATTTGATCTGATAATATTGTTTTCTCTTTAATTAAAAAGGGGCTCACCAGCCTAGGTAAATTTACGAGCCCCATCCAGACCACCCCTGGATATGGATGAAACATAAAAATATATTATTTTTTCGTCATTTATTAAGTAAGCGTTCTATTTTTTCAAAACTTTAAATTGATTATATAAGTTTTTTTGATGCACAATTACGATGAATCGAATACTTGAGTAAACTTGTGTGAGTAAGCAAGCCATACCTTTCTTTTTGAACACGTGGTGACCATGTGTATTACTATTTCAAAACCTGCGTTTTTCAACGCACCTTTGCTTTAACTGTATTCCAGACTCCGTTACACGCTATTGATGATAATATTTTGGGGTATATTTAGATAAAGTAAGCAGCTGTAAACATTTGGTATTAGTGCCTATTATGTCATACTATATGATTTTATTTGTTTTTTTTATTGTATAATTTCAAAGGGCTTAGTATATTATATAATATCCAATGGGTATGCGACCTATATATATACGTTGAAAAAGTTAGTAATTTTTGAAAAGAAGCACGATTCGTGATATTATAATATTTCGCATATATTATTATAGTTTAATTAGTTTTGATGGCACACTGTTAGTAAAATATTTAACTTCGTTAATCAGTTTTTTTTTTATTAAAATTAAAATTGTTTCAAAATACATAGTTGGGAGCAATTATCCCTCTAAGACTAGAGGTTAGCTGCTCGGACCGATCAAATGTTAATTGAACAACTGTCTTGTAGTGAGCGCTAACCCAGAATGAGTGCGCGGGGGCTTAGAGGGAACGTTGTTTGTGAGTAAGTTTTAGTAAAAATGGTGACCTACCCTAAACTTGATAAATTTAAGTTGATCACTGTCAATACTCGGTGGAAAGGCATCATATTAAAAACAAAACACTCTTTTTTACGAATTTCGCATTTATTTACAGCTTAACGACCGTGGACGCGTATTTGAGTCTTTGAAAAACAAAGGTTGCTGGCCGGCGGACGCATATATGCGTATAGGCGAAGTATCTGGAAGCTAAGAAAATTGAATTTTCTAAAGATTTATTATTTGTAATTTGCTTACAAATAATAGTGAATTTAGTAAAATTATAATTTTTCGCAAAATTTTATTTTGCCAGGTGAAATTTTATAAAAAAACGTTCGGTCGTTAAGCTGTTAAGATCAGAACCGGTTTCGCTAACCACGAACATCATCAGTTGAAAATACTAGTAATACATAAATGTGGAATTATTAAAAAGTGTTTAATTTTTTATGTAAGCTATAACTATGTCTATTGATTGAACTACTTAGATGCCAAGATCCCCGAAAAGAATAATATTTTATTTAAAAAGTTAGAGGGTATATAACGAATAAGTTTTTTGAAATAAGTTTTATATAATCTTCAGGCTATATTTTTATTTGCCTCATTTTTTTTTAATCCATGTCCCGTCCCAATGTGGAGCATATGGCCTTCTAATGGAGGTATCTTAACAGAAGTTTTTTCTACGAGAACTGTTTGTTACTCAGTCGCTCAGCCTTACTTTTTTCAAAGTGAGATGTAGGGAAAGAAGGATAAGGCTAGAACAGGACTAGTGGTCGGCTAATCGCTATTGCTACACCCAATTATTAGAGGATCAGAAAGATGGGAGGAGGGGAAATAATGTGAATTGACATCACAAACACCCAGTCTTCGATCACAACTTTAAATTAAATAACTCTTAAACTCACTGTGATCTGACCGGGAATCGAACCCGTGATGCGAATGCGTGATCGGTAGAGTAAGCTCCGCAGCAGGCGACAAGGCATTTGCCTCATTACCTAATAAAAATAAGATATAACGACTAAGGTGCAGTCAGTGCTATTACAATAATCAGTGAGTTATTAATATATTCTAATAAGCTACATACTAATTAATATTGACTTCATGCTTTTTTGTTTGTGAAACTGTCATAAAAGGTTCATCCTACAATGATTTTTATCATCGTCAATTACCTAGTGCTTTGGATATACGTCCGTAGGTGAGGACTAAATATTCTTTCCGTGCTGTTATGTCACACGTGTATAAGAAGAGATTAACCAGTAAATTATTGTATACAAGATTCTTTTAATTTTATGACTATTTTTCTTACCTTCTTACTTCTAAAAGCTTTGTTGCACATGTTGGGACAAAATAAACTTCCCCGTTGCCTTGCAGATGTGTCACATTTTGAGCGTTTGTCGACTCAGGTATTTTTTATTTATAACTTTACCGAAATGAACATTGAAATTACTCAAACTTGAAAAACTATATTATTATACTATATTTTTAAATAATTATTTCCATTATGCATTGAAACAGAAAAAATAAAAAAAAACATTTTTTAACAGAAGCATTGAATGTTTAAGATCACATATCACCAGGGCTGTGGAGTCGGAGTCGGAGTCGTGAAAAACGAGCGGCTCAATTTTTTTTTGAAAAATATATTTGATGTGTATTTAAGAAAAATAATCAAAAGTGTTAACATTTCATGCTCACTAAAGATGATCTGATGATATTCATATTTAAAAGTTGAAATTATTGAAAAATTTCCGCGGAGTCGGAGTCGTTAATTATTTTAAAGCTGGAGTCGGAGTCGTCTTTTTTTTACGTGACTCCACAGCCCGTTTACAGAGACAGTTACTTCATAGCTCAGTTTGATCCTACATCCGCGTGGTCCACTCGGCTGGATGGTCAAGTGCTCGAATCCTCAAATGGACGCTTTAATACGTTGAGTAATATATATATATATATATCGACTGTGGCAAGGAAAAAGGAAGAAACCCATAGTTTTTTTCAAAACATTTCGATAATCACAATGTATCGAACTTGATACACGTTTTATCAAAAGGATGTAAGCTGCAAATGCCAAATTAGTATAAAAATTTCGCTTTTAAGTTTTAAAAAAGATGAACTTGTAAAAACTGAAACCAAGAAAAAATGCTGAAAAAAGGTTTTTCCTAGACAATTTCTTTAATAAATATTAGATTATGTTAATCAAACACCAGTTCAGAAGTCTCCGTGCACGTCAAGGTTGTGTATAATTCATAATTTGAATATGGCCAAAAATTATCAAAACACGTTTTTTGTGCCTCATGTGTGGGTTACGTCCTTTTTCTTTTCCACAGTCGATATATATACATATTTATATTGTAAGTTGTTTTATATTAAAGAATATAATACTTTTGTTCTAATTACACATTATTTATTTTAGATCATGAGCGGTTTCTGTTTGAAATGAGTTGAGTTTTAATATACATTAAATTATACGAAAATAGTACTATAATTGTTTTATTTTTTAATACAATATTAAAAATGCCTTTCCGCTAAGAATTGACAGATATTATTCATTTTCAATTAAAACTCATTTTTATTGATTAAACTTCTTCCTTAAAACTACGATCAGAACTCTATATAACGTATGTTTGATTATTGAATTAGAGATGCTATTTAGAAGTTAGTGACAAGTAGGATCGAGAAATTGTATGAAAACTATGTAGATACTTTTATTCAAAGTTCTACAATAATAGCTGATAATTAAAAAGAACATATAAATACATTTTGATAATCTGTAAAATTAAATAGTCTTTTTTTTGGGGGAATAAATGCAAGGCGTTGAATGAAAGGGGCTTAAAGAAAACTTCTTTACACGAACAGATAGGTGGAGAACACTAGAATACTGCAAACGTCATCTGGCAAGAAGATGGAACAATACAAAGTAATAGAGGCGTAATATTCTTTTGTACTTAGGAATATCTGAATTTTAATATAATATGAAATTTAAGGCTGTACAAAATTATTCATTGTAGAATTACAATGTTTTAGAGTTGATTTTACAGCTGCTTTATCCCAAGATAATGAAGTAATTATCATTCTTTTGAGTACTTGCTCTTATCCTGTCTTAAAAGTGAAGCATGGTTATATTTTTTTATACGATTAATTATGTCACATATTGAAGTGAGAATTCCAATTTCATTCGGCTGAAATTTAAAAATGTTTGTGTTTAATAATACGGGTGTATATAAATAAATGCTTAAAAAATAAGACGTGAACGAAAAGAAACTTCGAATAAAGCATTTACAATCACTGCTATAATTTCAACTGTCAATTATTGAGCATATATTTACATTACATTTTTTTTTTTTTTTACTTATTTCACAATTTTATTACGCGATAATTACCGGTACAACGACGAATTGGTAATTTAATGAAATTATTAAAAAAGTATAAAGATTTTTTTATATAATCATTATAAATGTTTATTAAGTCGATAATAGGCACCAGGGATATACAAAAATGCACTGAATTGACTTGTTAAAACTGCGGAGAATGATTTAAATATTATTATATCTAAAACCAATGAAAAATTAAAACTGATAAAAAAGATAGAGAAAGAGTAGCAAAAGAATTGTATTCAAATTCCTACTACTGTCAAGATAATCGTAAGTTATATTGGTATTAAAACAAAATATTTCTTAGGTTTGGTTTTAGGTATTGGATAAAATTTGAGTTTATTCAATAATGTCTGGAATACCACTGTAATAATAATAGATATTATTGTAACGAAACAGGGCCTGTAAGACAATCGTAACTCACGGAAAAGGCTCAAGGGATAATTTAATTAATTCAAATTAAAAAGTTTTCCATGCTTCTGTCTGCAGTAAAAGTTGAACCAACCGTTGCCGAGTCATTGAATAACGGTAGTAGATACGTCCTATGCAAGGACACGGAAGTGTTTTCAAATAATATATATTATATTAAATTCCTTTAAATAACATAACTATATTCGTTATTATTCATTGCTCAATAAGTATTTTTATGATGCTTATTGTGCATAAATTGATTTTCAGAAACTATTTGACAAAAACAATAGCTATTTTTTCCAAGAAAGACAGGAGGCGCTAAAACGTGTTTTGATGATTTTGGGACATATACAAATTATGTATTTATTTATTGTTAAAAATTAAAAGTACAGTACATGAATAACAGGTGACGCCAATTCTCCATGTACTTGACAAATATAATCAAACAAAATATAAAATAAAACTACATAATACATCAAAATCAACATACAAATAATTATGAATTATACACAACCTTGAAGTGCACGGAGACTTCTAAACTGGTGTTTAATTGATATAATCTAATATTAATTAAAGAAGTTGTCTAGGAAAAACCTTTATTTCAGTCTTTTTTCTTGGTTAAAATTTTCATCTTTTTCAAACTTAAAAGCTAAATTTAGATACTAAGCTTGCAGCTTGCATCCTTTTGATAGAACGTGTATCAAGTTTGACACATTGTGACTATCGAAAAACACCTGTTTTGAAAAAACTGTAGGTTACATCATTTTTTATTTCCAGAGTCGATATATATATAAATAAAGAATAATCATTTACATGAGTCACTGTTTTAATAAAATATTACAAGCTAGCCGAATTCACCTTTTATACGAGTTATTTTGACTTCGAAAGGAACACAATTTGATAACAAAAATTAAATCTACCGGCTATTTGACAATCGTAATATACTCATAACTTTGCAACGACCGAACATAATCATTATCAATATATTGATGTGCATTTGTTTTTAGTTTTTTTACTGTTATTATAGTGTCCAATTAGGCAGCGTGGTATTTCAGCGACAATTTCTATGGTTAGGTTTAAAAAAAAAAAAAACGATTTTTACTTTGATTTTTTTATTGAATCAGAATTTTCAGATTCCATGCGAGATTTGTATGTGGTATTTAGAACAGTATCATTCAACCCAGCCCATAAAATTAGCCACTTGTTATTTACAGCCAGCCAAAAATCATTAGCAGTTTACCGTCAGAATATTTTTGGACGAATAATAAAAATAATATACATTGTTTATTTGATCAATTGATGCGGTGGAAAGCTGCTTGCGATTAATTGTTGACGGTAAATTACTGGCGGTGAATTGCGGTCGTTAAATTTTCCTAGACTCTAAAAATATAATTTCATTTTACTAAGAAGTGACACAAGGGCTGACTGATAAATAATGTGTTTGGTAGTTTATTTCTTGAATATGTGGGACTCATAAAATTCATAATTGTACGAATAGAAAACAAAATGATTTAGTAGCTTTAAAGGCATTTAAAATTGCTGCTAATTAAAATGTTGTTTTGACTTCGACTTAAAAAGTATATGAAGAGAGAGGGACATTTTAATTATATCGTTCAGAGAACGAAAGCTTTTTCATTGTTTTTCGTGAAAGTAAATACATATTTTACTTCAGAAATTGGAGCGAATGAAGTTAATTACTGAAAAGTTTAGTAAAATTTTCCTATAAAATAGGTGGAATAAATCGCCTTTGAAATATTTATTTGAAGAGCTTATAATTTACGCGCATAAATTTATGGTTTTCAAGAAGATTAAGTTATTTATCTGGTGCTCTAAGACCGTTGTTAAATTAGTGAAATGATTCCCAAAGAACAGTGAGTGTATTATGTGAATATTTATTTTAATACAGAACCGCAATATATACTAGTTTCTTTAGACTAGTATATATTGCGATTGACGTCTAATAATACCAACATTCCTATCCAGTCCCTAAACGCATCGTAGGGATGAGGAAAATATTGGTACATACTTTCTAAGCCTCGTTATTCTATTATTATTATCCCCAAATAAGATAAACTGAACAGCCAGGTCAACTTAAAAAAACTACTGTTCAGATGCTCCATATACTGTTCGATCGCAACGAAAAAGACAAGACAATTATTATTGAGAAAAGCTGTATCTGACAGTTATATATAGAACAATGATAAAATTCAGCTCATTATACTTAATATTTGTTGATTTAGGTATTATGTATTTACAATATTATATCTCTAATCATCTGCTGACTAGGATAAATAAAGGCGTTAGTAATATAATTAAAACTATTATATAAAATTGTCTTTTTTCCATAGTTTTAGATCAGTTTTTCTTAATCGAAGTTCTGTGGACTGATACCGGTGCATCATTTTTTTTGCTTATATACATTTGAAATATAATTTTTACTGTTATTTTTTTTACCGGGACGCAAGTATAAAAAAAAACGAAACAACGTTGTAAAATGTAGAATGTAGATCAGCGGTCACCAAACTACGGCCCGCAGGCTGGATCCGGCCCAACGAAGGTTTTCATCCGGCTCGCGAAAAATTCTGGATTTTTGCATAGAATTTATCCATATAAGAAATATAAATTTTCATGATTTAGTTGTGGATTAACGACAACTATTTATTTCAAATCATCAATTGTCATACAACTATCTGGTAGGGGACTCTAAGTGAAAGAAGTTGGATAGAAATTGGAAGCGAGACGACCAGATGTTCGTTTACTAAAAAAATTCTCGAATATTCTCATTTATTGAATTTATAAGGAGAGCAAACATTTTTTTACATTCTAATTATTATGTAATCACATAAAATGAAATAATATCCTGATTGGGTTCCAATAAGAATTAAGTTGTCATCCGCCTCCCTTAGTTTTAAGAGGTTCAATCCGGCCCCCTTCTCAAAAAGTTTGGTGACGCCTGATGTAAATGATAATTACAAATACTCAATAGTAAAACTTATTTTTCCTTAATTTTCCAGTTGGAGTATTTTGCGAAGAATTATTTCCAATATGACGTTAGAAAATTATTCCTTCGACATAAATAATTAAATAATGCTATAATAGTTATAGTTTTATGGTGACTTATATATTTGGGTATGAATCAAATTTGAACTGCTTGGTGGTATATGACTATATGCAGTGGTGTAGCGGGGCCAGGTCGGCGACCTGGCACCTAAAAATAAGCCAGGGCGCCAGCGCCGCCTTCCCATCTTTTTGACTTTTAATTTTTTTTTTAAGTACATAAAAATATTCTAAAAGCTGTTTTAAGAGCATTAGATCAAAATTAATCTACCCGACGTATTTTACAAAAATAATAAAAAAATGTACACATGTAACGTGAAGAAATGCAATCTTCTTTCTAGGATCTAAGCGTTGATCAGTTTTTTTTAATGATTGCGCGTTTTCTTTTATTGATTTAGTTGTTAAAACTTGTAGTTATTTTAACTTCAGACGGATATAAAAAAAGGGAACAAATTAATAACCGACCTGGTACATATTTAATTACCAGTACACCACTGACTATATGCCATACAGTTCAAATTTGCTTAAAACATTGAATCTTGAAATATGGAAATGCAGCACATTAATATTATTATAATCAGACTAAACCAATTGAATTTTTTTTTGGCACCATGAGTTGAATCAAATGCATCCCTTCTCATATGACTTAATGTTTACAGGTATACTTAATACTAAATAAAGTAAAGTGTATAATGATAACTATATAGGAAAAATTTAAGTGAGTACCCGTTAATTCATTTACAAATACAAATAAATACGTTGAAAAAATCGTATTGTAATTCAAAAAATAGCCTCAGTAAAAGTAAGATAATGGACGATACCTAATGACGTTTTGTTTATAATTACGAGGCGTCGGCGTCGTCGCGACTCTTGGCGTCGTCAACACTTCCGGCGCGGGCGGCCAAGGTACACGGCACTTTTTAACTGCGCTTTATTGCGATGCACACTGTACACAGCCCATTTAACCTATTCGCCGACGAATTAATTGGACACTCGTTGTGGTGATAATTGAAAAAATAATCAAAACTTAAATGAACTTTATCTATAAGGGCTGTTAATTCATATTAAAAAAAAACACAAACCATTAAAGAAAGTGTTAAATAAATATAACTATGTTATTAGTTTCTAACTAGAATCGAATTATTTTACTTAATATTAATAATATAATAACTACGGCTTGAAAAAATAATTTTCCTGATGGTTCTTTTCTGCAACATAATATAATTATAAGTAGATTATAATACAGTTCTTTATTATCTAATGGTATATATATGTCGGGTCCAACGTTCCCTCTAAGCCGAAGGGTTAGCTGCGCGGAAATTTCAAAGGCTGCGCGGAACGATCAAATATTAATTGAGCAACTGTATTGTAGTGCGCGCCAACCCGGAATGAGTGCGCGGGGACTTCTCAACTGCTGCGCGGCCGCGCACGCGCGTAGTTTAGAGGGAACGTTGGTCGGGTCTATGACACAGCGGTCAACGTTATGGATGTTTGTAATGCCTAAAAATTCCCTCCCCGCCATTCCAATCCTAAAATAATGACAAGAGTGATAAGCCAATTCCTATTTCTGTCCTACCCTTATCCTTTATATCACTACTATCCCTACTTTATAAAAAGAGAGATTGAGAAACTGAGTAGCAATAAGTTCTCGTGGAAAAACTCTCTTGAGATACCTTCATAAGAAGGTCATAAACTCCACATTGGGAGCGGACATGGATTTTAAAAATGTATATAAATTGATGTTAATAAATAAATGTCTATAGCCGGGTCCGTGTCGTAATGGTCGGAACTGATCTAACGGGTTCGAATTCCAGTACAAACAGTATTTTTTTCAATTATTTATCGATTTCCGTTCGAAAACATAAATGTTTTTGATGTATAAAAATTCCCTTCTCACTCACTCTTCCAATCTTAAAATTAACGACGAGGGGTAACGAGAGCGATTGGTTAACCACTTGTCTTGTCTTAGTTCTATCCTTGTATCTCATATTCTGATTCTCTTCAAAAGGATAAGTCGAGCAACTGTGTGACAAGTAGTTTTCGAAGAAAATCTTGTATTGAGATAACATTACTAGAGAGCCACATGCTAGTATAAGTGATCGTTTGTTATCAGTCAATATCTTAAAAAAGGGCTCAGTAAATGTTATCTATTTATTTATTCATGTCCGCTCCCAATGTCAAGTCTATTTTTCTACGAGAACTGCTTGTTACTTAGTCGCTCAACCTCTCTTTTCCAAAGAGAGTAGTAGGGATAGAATTATAAGGACAATACAGGACTAGTGATTAACTAATAGTAGCGCCCAGTTGAATTGAAGAATCGGAAGAATGGGAGGCAATCTTAAAACACCACAAACACCCATGTCTTCGAACAGAAAATAGATAAATCAATCGAAAAACGCTGTTTCGTACTGGGACTCGAAAATGTGAGGTCCGACACAGAAGCCTACAACGCTGAATGAAAAAATGAAGGGACAACTAATTTAACCTTCTACAGAAATTGCAGTTATGTGATGATTTGATCTAAGACAAATGATGTTCTTATCATAACAAGGGGCCGCGCTGATATTTAACAAGAAGCTCGCGCGAACACCCCCCCCCCGAGCCCCCTCCAGCCCATCCCTGTTTGTAATGGGAAAAAAATAGTATAAATTTAATATTGATGATATAATAAAATTCTTCTGTAAGGAACAATAGATCATAATATTGTATGCATATTTCTTAAAAATATTATGAAATCTTATGGGGTTTCCCACAAAAAATATTTGGCGGTAACTGATTCATTATCAATCGATCAACCAGTTCTGACAGCCAACCGTTCTAACTTTTGCGTGTAGGTAGATAAACAAAACCTTAATTATAAATGATTTTATTTTTGCATTTTTTTCCAATATCTAAAATAATATACGAAATTTGAGTCCAATGTCGTTAGGTCCATAACTCGATACTTTGCAAACTGCGCAATACATTTTGAAGCTTCTAAGCCGCGGGTCGTCATATAAAAATTCCAGCCCATTTAACTTCTAGTTTTAATTACTATTCCCTTTCAATATTATGACGCAACAACCCTGCGCGGTTTCGCGACAGACGCATTACACCCACTTGCCACCCAATAGTTACCCTCCACCAACCCTTAACGATGCACTTATGCAAATCAGATGGCCTTTTTACTTCTTTTCCGAGCACCGAGAAAAGAGGAGAGTGGTGGTGATGCTCTCAAACTTTATACACGCCCGCAGGAAGCAACTTCCCGGTACCTTGACAATTTCTTATTCGCATACAATAAACAATTGACTTGATCTTTATCTGTGAGAATCAGTCAGCATCAATGGCGGATTATCCTATTAGCGAACGAGGCGTGCGTTTGGGGCCTCCGAATTTGGGCCCCTCAAAAATAGCTTATATTATTAATTCCATATCCTTTTTGTTGAGGTCTTAAATATTTTTCATGAATTTTTCTAACGTTTTTAAAGAAACAGGACCTCAAAATTTTATTGCGCCTGGGGCCTCCCATGCGCTTAATCCGCCACTTGTCAGCATTGTTAAAACAAATATCATTATGATTAATTTAAATACGGAATTTAGGGACATGGGTCTACCTTTGATTATTTTTTTATAGTGAGAAAATTTCAATTGCTACCTTATTTAGAAAAAAAGACAGGTTAAGCAACTGAGTAACAAGCAGTCCTCGTAGAAACAACTTCTATTGAGATGAGAATCGGACATAGATTAAAAACGAAAATGTTATGCATTGATTAAGGAAAGTAGATGGCCTTTTTAAAATACAAAGATTCTTCAATTTTAGTTTAGTATTTTGAAGATATTTAATTAAATAATGAAATAAACCGTAAAACTAAAATTCGTAAAACTATGGGTAAATTTTCCATAAATATTTAAAGCACTTCTTAATTATATTGGTTCACAAAATATAACAACAAAATTCCTCATAAAAAATATTATCATTAAAATACTCTGTCCAATCCAATTATGAACAGTGATTGGTTTTACCCATAAAGCTTTTCAACCAGTAACATAGTAAGTCTTTGAGTTAACAACATTTATACTAAGAGAATTTTGTTATTAGATTATAAACAAAGAGGTTGTATTACTATACGATAGTTATATTAGATATTTATAAATTAATAGTAACAATATTAATAATTATATAAATAGGAAAAAGAGAAGCAATGTAGGTACATAATTCTTTTATTTTATTATATAATGGAAGAACAACTTCACCACGACATTCGAATATTAATTTGATAACATCACTTATCAAAAGCGATGGGCGATATGCACCGTAAATACTTAATTATTTATCTAACTAATTGAAAAAAAAGTTTAATAATAAAAAAAACTATAGTCAAGTTTATTGTTGGTGTGTAAACGTGTATTTAAGAGCTTTTATACCATGTAAACTATCTCGATTATGTGCATGTGAAAACTTTAATTAACGTGCATTTCATGAAAGCTTACTACCGCTGCACGTGGTAATGCAGCGTTTACCTTGCTGTTTTGATAATGTTTTTTGATTATATGCACCACAATTGAAGTATATTTTTTATTCTCATACTGCGAAAGAAATAGTAGCCGTTGTATAATAATCAAAAACAAATCTTTATATTGAAATTGTGCAAAATATAATAATATGATAATTAAAAATAGCATTTATATTTGATTTTGAAGACACATTGAACATTTATAATTAACTCAAAAATACAAATGATTTATTAATGGAGTATCAAATAATTTGAAAATTATCTTATCCTATTTTTCGGTATTTACGTCAGCGTTTGTAAACCTTTTAAATTATCTAAAGGCCGCATTCATTTTTCTGATTCGACATAAGGCCGCAGTACACATTGACTAGGGAATCTTAGGCCGGAAACAGGACTTAACGGTCAGAATATGTCAGCAATTTACGAATTTACATACATTTACAGAATTACAGAATTCGCCAGAAGGCCGCACCAGAGTAGCCAAAAGGCCGCAGGTTCCCCACGCCTGTTTTAGACCTTTGACAAATTTTAAATCTAGCAGACCACTGTCATAGATTTACCTTAGAAAATCTATGACAGTGTCTATCAACAACTGTCGTAGTTTTTTCCTTAAAAAAACAAAATAAATTAGTCATAAAAGTTACATTCTTTATAATGAAGTGATATTAAAATTCGATGAATAATAACAAATCGATAAGAGTGATTAGCTACTGTGTTTGAAAAAAGTTTATGAATTCATCTCTCCCATTACAATACCAACACATACAAATAGAGTCTTGGATAAACATTACGGTAGCTAGTATAGTATACATACATTTGTATATCCATTCAAGAAAGATATTTAATAAAATAAGTAGCGTGTGAAAATATAATAAATAAAATACGTATGACCAACTATAACAGTGCTTCACAACCTTTTTAATACCACGGACCACTAAATCTGAAAAAATAATCTTCAGACACCCGATTTTTTTTTGTTCATACGTTATCACAAAGAATGTTGAAAGAATGAAAATTTTCGCGGACCCCAGGCTGGGAAGCACTGCACTATAACGTTATTTTAAAATTCAGTTTTGTTCGTCTCGAAAAAAAATCAATTGATTGCCGCATTTTACATTATTATATTACAATATATTAATTTAATATAAAAATAAGAAGATAAATAAAGATTTCGACTAAAGGTGCTTAGTGAAATTTCAATATTAAATTTGAATCGTTCAAATATATTAATTACTTATATTACTATTTAATTTGCTACCTAATCCAACCTCACACCTTAACTAGGAAGGATAAGTAGTATAAATACCTAGTTATTCACACCTTTAGCTACATATAGTATACGTTTTATTGAAAATACTGAAATATGTACAAACAAACATACTTTGAGTCAACAAAAAATAATATTGAATTTACCTACGACGCCTTAAGATAGCAGGCTTGCCGTTTGTATGGATATAATAAAACTGCTTCGACTCGATCAATTTGGGATTGCAACACCTTGACGATGAGCCCTGTCGTTGATTGCTTCTTTTTATTTTCTATTACATCGCCATTCATATGCCCCCGGGATGGTACAAATACGCGGGTGTTGTGTTCCACCCTCTTAAGATATGCGATGTTTTTTCGCGCGCGCTATTCTTCTTACGGCGCATAGTCACAAATTGTATTGCTTGACGTGAAATCAGAGAAATCCTCTTTGACGGTCGTATACGAGAGCTCTACGACAATATATCGGTAAACATGTCACTTTAAAACATAATTAATTATTGCGATGGTGGGTATAAGTTTGAAATAAGTTAATAAGCCCACATATCGTTACCATTAGGGTATCCAATCCCGAAGCCTTTTTCCAATCCCGGGATTTCGGGATTGATTTATTTTGAATCCCGGGATTCCGGGATCCCGGGATTGAGATTTTCTCACCGAGGAATTTGAAATCCTCAATTTGCTATACTTTTTCCCGGAATCTCACGGAAACTCGTTTTTTTTTTAGCTCACCGAGGAATTTGAAATCTTCAATTTGCCAATTTCGTGTAAATTTCGAGAATTTGCTAAAAATTTCACAATCCCGAAATCCCGGGATCGCGGCCATCTCAATCCCGGAATTTCGGGATCAGAAAATTGAACGGGATCCCGGGATTGGATGCCCTAGTTACCATTAAGTAAAAGTAAGGTAAAATCAAAAAGTCGATTTTAAGATAAGTATGCCAATCGCTTGCTGAAAAGTAAACATTCATAACGTAACACTAAAATTATTGATATTGCCCTGAAACTTCAAAGCATCAGCGACATTGGTAGAATAACTATAATATATAAAAATAGTAGTATACAAAAAATCTACAATTATCTTTTATCATACACCGCAAAAGAAACTAAATTAAACCATAACATACCTTAATATTCAATTGCCTCGTTCCGCATAGTTTAATAAACAAAATTAATGTTCAAACATAAGAAAAATACTAAAGTAAAGTTCTCGTCGATGACGTGTTTGTCACAACGAATACGCCAGTTTTCATCAAGCAGTGGTACTTTCTCGCATGAAGACTGGCAAAATTGATGCAATGCAAATTAGCTTCTGGCAAAGGTGGATGAGGGAATAGAGTCGGCTACAGTAGATCCATGCTTTACCGACACTTTTTTTTTACAGCATTTTTCTTTGTTTGTTGAACGCTGCATCAGTTTATTTTAATATAATAAAAATCTCCCTTTTCTGCAAATCGCTTAGTGACTTTGTGATTTTAAAATTAGTTGAATATTCACAATTTTGTGGTGATAAGAACTTAGATAAAAACGCATTAAACAATCATTAGATATATATCAAAATATGTAATAGAATACTCAGTAAACCGTCATTTAAAAAATGACTTGTTTTTATCTAGTCAGTATTTTAAGTCTTGGGCAGTATCTAGTAGTGATATTTAATGTTCAGTATGTGTTTATAAAGAATATACAGTGTTTATGTTTTTTTTTATCTGTATTTGAACCACAAGACAAACCTAACCTAACCTAACCTAACCGCATTTTCATAATCAGAGCTTTAGACAAAATGTAAAAGTGATCTTTCTATGTTAAACTGATGAAACGTTATATATATACCAACCAAATATCAAATATAAACTGAACATTACATTAAAATAATATAATACTGCCGATCAAATAAATGCATCGAAAATTCATTTAAAAATAGAGAAAATTGGTAACAAAAAGCTTGTCGACAGTTTCTTGAAAGAATATGTAAAATTTGGCTTAAAATTCTTTCGGCTAATGTAAGGCATAAATGAGAATTATACAGCATTCAAAATTAACAACTTTATTATGTTATGATGATTTAAAAAATAGTGAAGATAATGTTTTTTTCTCCTGATGTGTAAAACCAGCTTTTCATGCTTAAAAGTAAATTAAGAAAATATTTAAAATTATTTGAGGCCTATGTTTCGATTATTGACATAGTCCAAATCTCCAAATGAACAAGAATGTGTTCAGACTGATTCTGTTTTTATTAATTTTTGTAATGGATGATTTTGAGCTCGATAATTAAACTTATTTAATACTTTATTTTATTTTCTAATGCAATATGCGGATATTAAATGATATGAGTTGCGTGTATATGAACTATGAAGTAACACTTTTCTGTATTAAAATAAAAAAAATACGTAACAAATACCAAGAAAATCATTTCCTATATTTATACAAATATATTAGTATGTGCATATAAAGAATAAACTTATGTAGTAAACAAAAATATAATGACATGATTTGAATAATATTTTTAAATATGGTGGATTTTGTACGTATGCAGGTCAAGGAGAAATTAATAATTATGCGTGTCCTTATCGCCGAAAATAAAAAATCGTAAAGTGCAAGAGTGAAAAGTAATCTTCCTAAAGAATATTCCCGGTGAACTAATAAAAGGTACACATTGTTTTCGGTTTTATATTCGTATTCGAAAGGTAAAAGCGTTAAACTTTAAATAAACTGAATAATTAAATGAATATACCATTTTAACTACAATACAAATTTTCGAATTGTAACTGGGGTTGGCTGCCAATGCGTTAGATACGGCTAGATTTATCTAAAAGCTATTCGCGGTGTTTTGAGGATGGAGTGAATTGTTTTATCACTCTTATGCAATTAATTACATGCAATACTTAAATATGCAATCAACTGTTACTTAATACACTAATATGCCATTTATCGTAAACTAATAAGCTTAAATAGCTGAAAAATAACTACTGTGTATACTTAAACGGTCGTTGATAATATATAGGTAAGAAATTGCAGCTATGTACTAATTTTAACTGATAATACTGTTTTCTCTTAAATTATCAAGGAACTCACCGGTCTTAGTAAAATTTAATAAGTGGCTCTCGCGAATCACTCCGAGTCCCCTCCAGCCACCCTTGAATGGGAGGTATGATGACCAATCAAATCAGCGTTGCTGAACTAGTTAATTTCCCGTTGAAACATCACATTTTAAATCTAAGTGAAAGTCTTTTTTGTCTCTCAAGAAAAGTATCGATTTAAGACATAATGCTTTTTTATTTGCACACATACATATATATTTTACAATTAGTTTTCTCACTTATAGAATTTAAATTTGTCATCTTATAACCAACCATAATGGTTTTAATTCAATAATTTTAACTTATGTTCTTTTTTTCGTAAAAGTGCTTTTACAAATCTACTGTGGAAAGGAAAAAGGACGAAATCCAAAGTTTTCCAAAATAGATTTTTTCGATAATCACAATGATACACTTCTAAAAAAATGATTTAAACTGAAAATGACGAATTACTATCTAAACTTAGCTTTTAAGTTTGAAACAAGAAGAGTCTGTGAAAATTGAGATCAGGAAAAATAAAAATATTTTTTCTCAAACAATTTACTAAATTAAGTCAATTAGAAGCCAGTTTATCAGTCTCAGTACAATTCATGATTGTTTATATTTCATAATTTGTGTTAGGCCCAAAATCATCAAAAAAGGTTTTTAGTGTCTCCTGTACAATTTGTTACAATGTGTGGGTAACGTAATTTTTCCTTTCCACAGTCGATGTGTGAATTATAATCTTGTGACTATAATCCGTAATTCGTATCAATGCTTGATGTATATTAATTTAAGGCAAATAAATGTACATATTTGTGATTCGTCAGTCACGAATCGCGTGGACCGATTTGGACATAGACTATCGCCTGAGTAGTATTTATTATAGAAGCGAATGGTAAGTGATTCAGGTTGATAATAATCTAAACTAATAACAATTAAATATGGCATTTGGAAGTTAAATGAGTAAGTTGAAATATACTTGTCATTCAATCGGTCAACAATTTTGACCTTAATTGACACTTGGTATCTATACTCATTTTTACGATAAACTATGTGTGAATGAATATTTTGATGAGTACGCACTTTTGTTACGCATCGGAATTTCTAATCAATGATTAAACATACTGAAAAAAACGAATAGTAAATGTCTATCCTTAAAGTAGAAATCATCTTTGCGTTTATACAGTATAGTCTAAAATCCAGATAGTTCTGGATAGCCCCGAATACCAAATAATTAGTTTCATTGGATTTGTGAAAATGTTAAAAATATGGGTTTTAATAAGCTTCCAGTAGATATTTATTAACTACAAAAATAAGCTATGTGTGTTTCTTCAACACGTTTGTTCACAAACAATTTGCACTAACACCAGGTTGAAAGTGATATCTAACATTGTCGACGAGCAACGTTTCCTCTAAGCTGCGTGGCGGTTTGAAAACCCCCGTGCGCTCATTCCGGGTTGGCGCGCACTTCAATAACTATTCAAATAATATTTTTTTAAATTTGAATAACCCAATTTGACCGAAGTAAATAAGAAATTGGACATTTAGATAATTATACTAGAATTAAATTCACATATTTTTTAAGAAAATGATCTCAATGGAATATATAATATAGGGATTAGTTGTAAGGAACGCCGTAAAAAGCTAAAATTTTTGTAGATAAATGAAAAAAATATATTAGCAAATTTATTAGCCATTGATTGTTTGTTTCATTTTATTAATTTGTGCTTGATTTTAATGACTACAATTTTTTTAATGAGTTATGTTATTTCTTATTTTTTATTTAATACACTTATTAATAAAAATGTATTTATAAGTTATCATAAAATGATAATATTATATATTATGCAAATCAAAACACAAAAAATACTGTTTTTATATCAAATATGACAAATTATGCCACGCGTTTGTTGGATTGGTACGCGAAGCCTTTGAATTTTCCGCGCAACTAACCTATTGTCTTAGAAGCATTGTCGACTAGTATGTCAATTTGTTTTTAACTTAACATTACTACTTCTCAGTATTGTGTGCGATAGCTAAAATCCAATTATTTTATTGAGTCAAAAGCAAACGGTAAAACAAAACAGGAAATACCGTGCCATGTGCCCTGATAAGTTTGCTCTGTTTTATCTAAAAAGCTGATTTGTGTAACCAATAATTTATCATGCAAACAGTCGTTATTATTACTCATACATTAAATGGTATACTTGGATTTAAAAAGTGTCAGAATATATAATAAAGATATTTAAATTATTATTTTTGCACAAATATAAAGTACAGTGGATCTAAATCTGACCTCAAATACGGGGAAACGATTAACTGATAAAAATGTTTAATGTTGTACGTAAATTGTCTTTATCAGCAGGAAGATATTCCGACATGACCCAAATAGCCTTCACTTGAGAAAATAAATGTTAGGTAAGCTTTGATATCATATTTTTTAAAACTTCTCAACGCAGACAATTTTTTTTTTTAGTTATTGCCAGAATCGGACCGGCGCAGACCGAAATTTTGAAGGAAGTCGTCTCTTATAGTCAAAAAATTGAATGTAACATTTCAGATCGTCAATTATTAAAAACAGTACTAAATTGATAATTTTAATATTCTGATTTTTTGGGCTATTTAAATTTTATCATTTGAAAGGACCCTTTTTACAAATATTGTATTATTATGTAGCCCAGAATATACTTAATGCCGCGGTATCTTTGTGGAAGTTCATTTTTAATATAAAATTAAAATTGGTAACTTGGTTGTTTCACAAGTTGTGTAAAAAATTATGACACGTGTTTGGCCTCATTAAGCATAACCTAAACCTCCATTTTGTAATTTTATATTTTAAAAACTAGAATGAAGTTTTAGTCCAGGGTGGGGAACCTTCTCTCCTCTAAATGCCGCATTAATTTTGCTGATTCGACATAAGGCCGTAATAAGCATTGAGTAGGGAATCTTTGATCGGAAACAGGAATTTACGGGCACAATATGCCAGGAATTAACGAATTTACATAAATTTACAGAATTACAGAACTGGCCAGAAAGCCGCACTACAGTAGCCAAAAGGCCGCAGGTTCCCCACGCCTGTTTTAGTCAATTCGCAAATAGTCTTACGACATTGTGTATGAAAATACTTCTTAAGGGGGCGAAACGCTACGTAAGAAAACTTAGATTGTATGTTATTGAAAATTAAAAAGTTCTTGAATTTTTAATGATCGATTTAAATAATATTTATCTTGTAAAATATGCATTCTACAGAGAATACGTCTATTACAATAATTATTAAATCTGAATGGATAACCCAATGAATCTCTCCATCTGCCCAGAGCAGGTGTTTAAAACAAGTGTGCTCCTGAGATATTTCAATTGGTTAGGACACTTGGCGAATTTGCCCCTTCGCAGGGGTAGTGACCGCAAGGGCCGCGAAGGGCGCGTCGCAGGTGCTGCGGTCCCTGCTCCACAGTTTTACACCCCGACTCTTGAAACTTGAAGTAAAATTCAGAGCATAGCAACACGTTTCTCGCGATCAAAATAGATATTTGAATTATGTTGTCGATAATTATATGGCGAATTGAAAAATTAAATATTTTTAATTTTAAAGTGTGCTGCATATGTTCAAAAAATTTAACACCTTTTTTTTTGCTAATTCCTCATTTACTTAATGTTATCAGGACCTGTTAAGCACATCTTGAGCTTTATCAATTGATGCTGAACTCAGTTGGTAGTGATCGTGATGAGCGAAATCAGTTATGTTTATATATAATAAATGTGGAATTAGTACAACAGAGGGTTTTATTTTTTTAATATGATGCCTTTCCACCAAGTATTAACAGTGAACATATTAAACGTAATGTCTGCTGCACGTTTATGTCCAAGTGCATATGTGCTTTAATCACAAAAATCAAAATGATATAATAGTTAAAATAACCCTACCAATTTTTCACGCATGTATACGTTGAAACCACGATTTTGTGGAACCAGAATTCGCGTTTTATCGTTATTCCAGTGGTCGTTTTTAATGTTTGTACTTTTAAGACTCACTTGAGTACTACCCGCAATTTACGTCTAAAATATTCAAAACTACATTTAAAAACACATCGATGAAAATAATTAACGCTAGAGTGGACAATTATTATATCCAAGAATACTTGTCTAATGAAAACCTATCCGGCAAGAATATCGTAACTTAATCCATCTGATTTTAACAAATGATGAAATAATTTAAAGAAAGCATTTTTACTAGAACTGTTGACGTGTATGACGACCTTTTAAAATTAACTAAAAACACCAAAAATTAATTTGCGTAATTTTGTTTGAATTTTCAATTTCATCAATCTGTGTTTTTCACCTAAAAATGCTAAGCGGGATTTATTTATATTTCCTGGTATACTATTTTAATTCTATCTGTGTGGTGTACTCACGTTATCAGTCCGTAAAAATATTATTTTTGTTATTTAAAAATAAAACACCTTATTTATGAGGCCATATGATATTGAGAATAATGTCCGTTTAATTTTAGACGTAGATGTATTTTTTTAGCGACGTATATTATCTGTTTGCTCCAATTATTTTGCTGATAATTCTTTGACACTACGCACCTTTTGGTTGTAAGTGTGTTTACAATGTAAATGGGGAAATAAAGGTGGTTGAACAAGTAAAAAATATTCGTATATATTAGTTATATGTTTATAACTGTTTTAAAAAGTTACTTAAATGCTCATAACGTTATATTGATAACTTTGTCATTCTTCTAGGTACATACATACGTGTTTCGTTAATTTCACTAGTATTTTTGGGCTAACTACCTAAAGGTTGATAATTTATTGTTATTGCAAATTCAAATAGCAAGATTTTTTCGTTTACATGACGCGTTGAGGAGAAAGATACAAAATATCTTTATTATGTAGAGATTTAGTTATAAAAATAATTAGCTTAGATTTATAAGAAATATTTAGCCCTACTAAAACAACTTGTTGAATTACACAGTATGTAATCAATTTTGAAAAAAATACTGCAGTATACAGAAAAAAACATAAAATGAATTTTGTTTTGTCTTATGCATTAAAACAATAGTTTATTTCGTAACTAAATTAATATAATATTATTGTTTACTCAATAATCAATAATGACTCAATAATGTGTTTGTCTTTAATGTAGTCATACAAATATATTATGAAGTGTGAGCAAACATATTTTTTCCGTTTCTCAATCACGTTCGACAACTTAAACCAGCACGGCAGTATTGAAAACTAACTGAAAATAACATATATTTGAAAACTTAGATGACGTTATTTACCAAGCTAAAATTTATAATCAAAAATATTGTCAACATAAAGTTGATAGCCACTGCTGAACTGGGTCCTTGGAGGCGCGATGGCCACGAAGAGGTGCCACAAGTTTGAAACTTGCAGAATGACGTCATACAAATCACTTATTATATGAAGTTGAGACCAGGTCCATAATTGAATCTTATAATACAAGGTTTTGAAAGCTCCGAGCCACCTTTGGACTTTGGTAGTTAGTGTTGACATGTTGATAAAAAATATTAATCAATTGACGAATGAATTATCAGTTATTAATTAATGTTGACGTCTTAATTTAACCACTATAAAGTAATGTATATATCTACGTTGGGCGTATGCATATTACGATCCCAAGCGATGTAACCGTTTATCTAATATAATACACTCAACGCAAGTGTAAAATATTGTTTTTTTTAAATATATCACACCAAAATTAAGGTTATTTTGGCAGCAATTATTCAATTAAATTTTATTTTTCTTAACATCTTAAGAACTAGCGCAGCGTTCTGGATTAATGAATATTTTTTTAATAATAATGAACGCTTAAAAAACTAAATACTACAACAATGTCAGTAATTATTTAGTTATAGTAAACTAACTTGTAATTAATTATGCAAAGAGTAGGGTAAAAGTGAACTTACTAGCCATGAATTAATAACATATAATTAAATTTGATTATTTTAGTCTAACGTCCGTCTTGTAATTTATCAGTTAAAAATTAGAATCGATGTTTACATTGTTAAAGAGACAAAACACGTGCCACAGTCATCATTTGGATAAGAAAGTTATCATTTTTTTTAAAGGTATTGAATATCTTACAAATTTTAAGAAAAAATAAAAGAGATTAGCAATATAATCAGGGCCGGCGCCACCATACTGGCAAAATAGGCAACCACCTAGGGGCCCAACCATTAGGGGGCGCATAAATGGAGTATGAAAACTTTTTTTATATACTCTAAAAATAAAAATATAGCAATCCATTTTTATTTTATTTTGATGTTTGTATTTTTCGTTGTAGTTATGTATCGTATTCTATATGATTCGAAAAAGAGAGGTTGAGCGACTAAGTAACTAACAGTTCACGTTGAAAAATTTGTTAAGATAACGCCATTAGGAGGCCATATGCTCCACATTGGAAACGGATATGGATATATTAAAAAAATCTAATGATCTTGAATGAAATGATTTTTTAAAAAGGGGCGCGCCAATAACCGTTGCCTAGGGCGCTAAATAGCCTCGCGCCGGCACTGAATATCGATATGATATCAACACATTAAAATGTGCAAAGGCGGATGCTTTTTTTAATGTTACATATTAAATGAGAATAAAAATACAAACATCTTGAATTGAAAAAGGTTCTAGATAAAAATATAAAAGGAAAACACAGCGCAAAATTATTTCAATACAGTTTTAAAGAAAAGTGTTTTATTTTTTTGTGAATTTCCATGTATTTTCTGTAACCTGTTTCAGTAGGTAACAAAATAAGGCATAAAACAATTGAAAATAAAACATTGTTAATTAATGCAAAACGATTCCAAGCCTTAGGGCCAATTAATCACAGGGCACCCTTGTTTTTTCATTCGTACAAATTATGGTGGTACAGTTATAAAGGTGCCACAGGGTGTTTGCAAAGAAGCTATTTTTCGACAAATCTTTGCGCATTAAAATTTAATTCCGAAATTCTTACTTACTTTTATTTAGGTACCTTTACTTAATTTATATGGTTAACAATTCAGTCTTTTCCAGAGAATTGAATCGATGACAATTAAAATCAATATTTACGAAGAACAACAACATGTCACTCCCTATAACCTGGAATCACACGTAGCTGACGTTATTGTTTTTCGAGATTATTTTTGTGATTCCAGGTTATAGGGAGTGACATGTTGTTGTTCTTCGTAAATATTGCTTATTTCGGCAATTTAAATCTTCTTAACGAATAGTCTTCAATGGTTAACACTTTCATATCAGACTAAAAACAGAATAAAAAAATGCCACACTTGAGAAGCCAGAAGACCACATGTGATCCATTTCTCCAAGTTACATTGCTTTATATTCGAAAAGAAGTCAATGCTATTGCAAATATAAACTGAATTAAAAGTTTAAATAAAATCAATTGGAGTGAGCGTAGAAAATAAAATGTGAAAATTATTATTTTTTAACTATTTTTTTTTGTGTTACAAATTGTGACATGTGTTTTTCCTTATTAAGCAGCACCACCATATATCATAAATTAAAGTTTACGAATGCAATGTTTGGTAATAACTAGTGGAGTAATAAAGTAATCTAGTTTAATTTTAATTAACAAGGTTTCCACTGAATCCATTGAAAATACTAAAAATACACTTTGGACAGCAAGATTTACTAATTTAAAAATAGCTTAAAGTGAGAAGTGGTAAGAATAAAAAAACCAGAGGCACTAAAATTTATTTAAATAATCATTGTCAAGCTTAAAACAAAGTCCTAATTTATTTGACGATAGTGATATACATATGAGTTCAAAGTTATTATAAAATACATCAAGGGCACCCTGTCAGTTTATTTAGGTGAGGTCCAGTCACTATTTAAATAAGTGTGGGTCCAGATGACCTCAGAAGGCCCGACTGACCCCACTCGGTGAGTTGTTATCTTCGGTGGTGACCCTAACAGAGGTCACGTGACCGGCGGACTGGGTGGGGGTTGACCAATCGTATCGCAGGTAGTGCGATTTCCATACAGCTTTTGATTTACTTGGACAATTTGCCCTAATCGGCGAGATAAATTGGATTTATCGAGCAATTCTGTATTATGTTCATAGTATAAATATTCTATATATATATATTAATTTTAATGTATGTATATAAAAATTATGCAAAAAAATCTAATTAAATAGGGTCGTTTCCGTCTTCATTATAACTAAAATATATATTCATTTCATCACTGTACAAATACAACTTACGTTATCTAGCCTTCAAATACAATAGTAATATGATTCAGGGTATTATTTTAAAAATGAAGCCTTATTCCGTAAAAAACAATATACGATTATTAGCTTATAAGCATTTGATATATCTTCAACGTACAAGCAGAAGTTGTACACACATAAGAACACATGAAGATTCTTGGATATCAATTATTTTTCTGAAAAACATAACTCAGTTTGTGTACTTCTTGTGCTAGTTGCGTAAACACAGCATTTTTTAATCGATAATAATTACTAAAGACACGTAATTGTCCCTGCCAATTCCTAACAGCATTTGTGTCAAATCAGCATCAATGCATCGTAATTTTGTTATTATAATTATTTCAGAAACACACACAATTGAGGCCAGGGGTTTTATACTTAAAGCTCAAATTTTCAATTTTAAATTTAATGTTTACTCAGAACTATCAATTTATTATTTATTGAACTCTGCCAGTACAATATTTTCTTATATTGACTTTTACTAGAAAACATGGGTTTCCTGAGCGTAGTTTGTATTACTTTTAAGGTGTTCACTGTCAATACTTGGTGGAATGGCATTATAATAAAAATAATAAAACATTTTTAGTACTTTTTCCACATAAAATTTATTAGATCAGGACCGGTTTCGCTCATCGCGAGCATTATCAACTGAACTGAATTCAGTTGATAATGCTCGCGATGAGCGAAACCGGTCCTGATCTAATAAATTTTATGTGGAAAAAGTACTAAAAATGTTTTATTATTTTTATTGTAGTTTGTATTGTTTGTACTAAAGCTACAGCAATATTTTTCTCGAAATAATACTGGGATCTCGATTTGATGACATCATGATGGCTTATTCTTTCACCTGTAAGCTTACCGCCACAAAAGCAGGGCTGTGGAGTCAGATGTTTTTCGGAGGTGGAGTCTAAGTCAGAAAAATCGAAGAAAAATAATTTAAAGATATGTGAAAATTATTAGTCTATTCAGCATAATTGCTTGGTGAAATATATTGGAATCTATTCTAGCAATAAGAGTGATCTGATGGTATACAGTAATGTTAGTTAAACAAAAATAATTGAAACATATTTATTTTATTTATTAATATTTACGGAGTCGGTTTTTTAATTACCTTGGTAGCAACACTGCGTCAATAGTTTTCGGTAGGTTGAATTTAAAGGTTTTTTTAAGATATCACGTAATTATACATTGTATTTAGGCACAATCAATTGACGTCAAGTTTTTTGGTTGTCGTACTACCGTATTATTTACATATATTATTATTGTTGTTTTTCACGATTTGTACATATTTGCGATGATTTATAATCTTTTGTAGGTAAAATTACAAAACAATATTAAAACTATGGATAAACAAAAAAATATTAAAATATGAAAAAATACATACCAATATAAGATATACTTTATACCTATCACCTAAAGTGTGTTCAATTTAATATTTAAATATACAATAGCGCCTTCCCCAGGTCAGATGAACCCTTAGAAATTGCAGGGGTGCCTGGCAAACAGGAGAAGGGTGGTCATCGGTCAATTTATTTCTTGTTCTCTGTTTCTGACCGCCGTTATCATGATTGAATTAAGTAAGTCCCGAAAGGGTGGGAGATTTCAAGGGTCGGTTGCAGGGTTGAAATAAAGCATCCGGTGCATACTTTTATTGGGATTCATATTTTGTGACGAAATTATAACCTTCGTAGCACAGCTAAAAACAAAAAACTTATCCATAAATCATGCACTTTATCAAACCAAATTCTTTATAGGGCTTCAAAGATTATATTTTATTCTCTTATTTCAAAATTTATCTTTGTTTATAATACTTAAATTATTATAATCTATCAATTATTTATTTTGAGACAAAACAGGGAGATTATAACATTAAATAAAATCGTTCGTAATTTGATGGGTCGAAAAGAAGCCAACAATTGGTACATAAAAAAATAATCAAAAAAATATGTTTGGCGAAAATGTAAAAATGATACATAACCGATATAAAATACAGTCAAAAAGTTCTCATAGATGTTATTTTGAAACCTTATACGATTTACATTTTTTATTTGCCAGAACCAGCACTTAGAAATCAACGAGTGTTTTTAATTAATGAATAGTTTTAAAGAGCTTTTCCATAACGAAATAATACGATTGGGTTCAAGTCCCGGTCACCTATTATATTTGGCGCATCTAAATTAGCAATAATGTCAAACATATTCTTAAAAATCGATGTAAAAACATACAAAAAAAATCAAACTAAAACTTATTTTATTTTATACATATATGTATATGAACGCATGAGTAGTTTTTATAATTAAATGCCAAAGCGCTACATAGGAATAACAAACAAAGAAACACATAAAAGTACAAAAAAATACAAATGTATCCAAAATATCCAGGGCTGTGGAGTCGGGTGTTTTTTTTTCCATTGGCGGAGTTGGAGTTGGGGAAAAATAGTTAAAAGATATTTAAAAAATATTAGTCCATTCATAATATTGATTGGTGGAATGTACTAGAATGGGCAGATGGTATACAGATATATAAGTTATGCTAAAATGATTTAAAAAAAACTAATTCAGAGTCGGATTCGGGAACTTATTTTTTTACCTGACTTCACAACATTGAAAGTACATATATATCCGTTCATTTGAAAAATCATCGGGTGACTATAATTTTTGTATCATCAAAGATAAATGAATCGCAGGTTGAGATAACCGATTGGTATTGATAACTTAATACATCTGTAGTGTTCAAAGAATTCGAATGGAAACTTCAAAGCTTTAATCCTTTAAGGATTAAATAATTACATTTATATAATAATTACGTTGGAAATATAATCAAAGCTAAGATAGTCATTGTCATAAAACTAAGATAGAAACAGTAAATAAGTTTTTTTTCTGTCTAAAGTAATCTCTTTTAAAATTATATGCAAATTTCGCAAAAAATGTGGTGCCCTTGTTTTCCAAAGGGTGGTAACTCACAAACCTCTTGTTGCCGTGATTTACGGAAGGGACAAACAGGTATGTAGCCCGGAGGACAACAATCTATAACTACTTCTAATTTCCATTATTAATTATTTCCCACAAAACTATCTTGGTTATTCATATATGGAAATTAATGGTCAAGAATAAATATTTGTCGTTTATTAACAGAGGTAGTTTACATACGCGTATAATCAAAATGCTAAGATTAAAGCTTTGTAAATTTGGGTTTGTAATAAATTTCGATTTTGGATAGATTTTATTAAAATAATAGCCTACCATATCTTTCGTTGAAAACCTTTCTCTGGTAGAGACACAAACACAAGTTTTTATCAAAGTGAAATATGATAAACTAAAAAAATTAATGAAAAATAATGGAAACTATGAGACAAGAAAATACTATTTTTTTTTTAAATATATATATATATGGGCATATTTCAAGACCATAACAATTGAGTGCTAAAATGCGGGAAAACGTCAAATCAAAGAGCGATGGAACGAAACACCATTGCAACATTATTTATTGACATCATTGAATTTTAATTCGCTCATATTCTCTTCCCAGAGCGTACACAAATAAGCCATTCAGCGCAAATAATATTGTATAATAAAATTTACTGATGCCTTAGGTATTATATTTTTGTGTGTAAAATATTTTTTTTCTACGATAAAAATGGATACGATACTTTATTTAAAATATATTTTCTACGATACTTTATTTAAAATATATGGATAAGTACTGTTTTGTAAATACTAGAGCGATAATGCAACATACAAGTAAATTGTCATTTTTCGTTTCACATTTTCTAGAAGAAAAATAATTTATGTTAAGAAAATATAAAACAAAATATGAAGAAGGAAAGTTTTTCTACAAAATATGGTTTTATAAACAATGAATCTCATCCGTTTTCGGAAAATATTGACTATGGACACGACCCTTCTAAATGCCGTTTTGGGTCGGTCAGTATAGCTCCCCAAATAGTAGAATCACACAATCCGCGAGTACGAACATTCGATAGTGAATTGTCGATTGATCTATTTAGTGATAAGCTGGCGACCGGCAATCTGTCCCACGTGTACGATAAAACACGTGGTTTGTATGACGTAACAGCCCCTATTTTCGTACTGGCATATTATCTACACTGATTCGGCTTCCTAAAATGGGGGATGACGCAGATTGATTGGTTTTGGATGGTATCCTACTTCAGTATCTATGAAACGTATTTTCTTATCCTACTGGGTAACAATTTTCACATTATTAACGAAGTAGGGTTTTTTTACTATGTATTTTTAACAATTTATCAGTGAGATTTTTCAATGTCAATTTTTACTTATATACGTAAAAACTGTTCATGCTTAATTGAATAGCACTGTGAGTATATAAGTAAATTAAAAAAAATACCTGCTTACGGAAGAGTACGTGGAGAGTTATTATTTGATTTGAAAAAATTATTGATAAAAAAGTTATGCTGCTATTAATATTGTTACGATTATCCCAAATGTAGTTTGAAAGAAAACGATATGATCTGTAAGGTGCTTTGGAAACTGTAAAAAAGTCCATAACAAACTAATCTGGCGTTCCATATTCCAGCGAAATACCTTCCACACACACACACGAGCGCATACATGAAGGTTGTATTGTTCTTGAAGCGCCATAACACCGCTTTGATTGCTCGTCGACAAGATCGCAGGAGAATCGGCGTCGCCATAAACCGCGCCGGAAAATAAAGCCTTCCCAGCGAAGGAGACTGGGCGCAAGACACTATTCAGTAACGTATCAACTTAAAATCACTACGATTTTTTCATAAATAGTTGATGTTTTTAACCATGACATTGCAAAGCTAATCAATCACGCCATTACGTCATCACGCCAAACACTTAATGGTTTAATTAATATATATTTGTATATATCGGTTTTCTTTGGGATAAACCTGATAACTTATTGAAAAGCTGTTGCATACATACCTTCAAATATAAATTGTATAGTAATCTTAGTAAATCTTTGCGCAATTCCTTTAAGCTGGATCATAAAAATTGAGATAATCAAAATGTGATAATGATATTTTTGTTTTTATTTAATTATTAGTATTTGTTCGTAAAAGTAGTTCCTGTACATTCAATATTTAACAGTTATCAAGTTATGATCAAACAACACCGATATATATTTTACCGCATTTATTTCATTCCAACCTCAATATAAAAATGATCATCAAAACGTTATGAAGGTAGATTAATTCACCAAAAACAATCTTGATTTTCTTAAATTAAAATGTATTGATATATTGATGGAATATAACAGAAACGATCATAAAATAAAATAAAAAAAAGTTAAAGCCACTGTTGGCTTACTTACTGAAAACTACGATTCCGAGTCTTCCATTTTACAGCCGTAAGCACGCCACTGCTAAACATATGAAAGCACTTCCTTCTTATCTCGAGGAGTACCTCTATCTCACCTTATCTTTAAGACTCATTCCCGAATTCTGAACGAGCGCGATCTAACGACGAAGATGCTTTGTGGGCAAAAGTAACAAGGCATTCTGCCACACAGTCCCTTGTGGGAGCAATAAACGTACGAGGATCTTCGAGCTGGCTACTGCTGGATCTTGTACAACTCACTGATCCGGTTTTCTTTGTTCACATCCCGAGACCGGCGAATATAGGCCACTTAAAGTGGTAGATAGTTTGGCTAGCTTTGCGGTGTGTGCTAGTTTTATGTTGCATATCCTACCGTTGTACAAAGGTAAGCATGGGCACTGGATTTGTGTCGGACGGGTATAAAGGGTTATCCTCAAAAGAAATTTAAAAATTTCGACTGATTTAAAATGACAATTTCAGCTTTTTTTTAGGATTTATATAATAATTTATAAATATTTTTTTTTATTTAGAAGCGTATATTTTTTTTTTGTTTCTAATGCATTCAGTAATTTTTCGTAAGAGTTTATTTTAAAAATAATAATTAAAATTAGTAACTTTCGAAAGTTTCGGAGGTCAAACTACACATACTTATAATGAAAAGCATTATTTTAGTAGTCAAACATGCCTTAAAGTTGCTATATGTGACATCTGTAATTTCATCATAGCAACAAAATCTATTTCGACGTTGCTGAGCAACCAAAAATGTTTTTATATATCACAAATAATAACATAGATAATATGATAAATTTATTGATTTCGCTACCATTTATTAATTAAATTTATGTTCCTTGACTCAAAATATATATTTAAAAATAATCAATTTATTCTCCAAAATCTCACGGAGAAAATAATACAAAAAAGATGTTACATAATATATATATATATCTCGAAGTGCCTGTTATGATGTTAATACACTATAAGTAGATAGAAGCCCATAAACAGTTATTCAATATCGTACTATTATGGAGATTGTTTCCAACGGAAGACCCTCTTGTCAGGTATGAGTATGCAACGTCTAAATATATATTGTCCCCTTCTTCAAATCCCTTCCACTTGCGTCTTAATTGGTAGTTCACTTTTATTACATACAGAGAATCTTTTTTATCTCCTTAATTTATCTCGCGCTGTCAATACTAAAAATCTTAAGACCCCTATACACATCCGAACGACGACTACTTATATATAGAAAGATTCGCAAAAGTTGAAATGAATGGATGTATGTAATAAATCAACACGTCATTATAACAACCATGTACCTAAATTGTCGTGAAAACACTTTATTTTAACAATTATTTAAATTAGTACATGCAGTGTAATACGCCAGGTCGTCAAAAAGTTAACATGTACTATTTTTCGTGATTGATCGATAAGTTGACAACGCTTTATTTATTTATACATTATAATTTGTGTGATCAGCATTATGAGAAACTTCTAGCCAATATATTTTCACTATTTAACAAAAATTTACTAATTTTCACTTAATGTTGACTGTTAATTCTTAGTAGAAGAGCAATCTTTTTATAAAAATCAAACACAGGATTGGTTTCATTGATAAAAAAAACATTGCAGGACTATACTAAACTAATGACAGTTTTACAAAGAAATATGACAAGAATTTACTGTCAGTAAAAAAAATATTAGCTCATTTTCACACATAAAAAGTGCTGCTAAGAATTATTGCCAATAATACTTTTTTATCTTTAATTTATTATTTACATAAGTGGCTCTCAATTTGATTAGAAAAAAATCCTTTTCGCCAATAATGTTAAAGGCATTATTATTAAGCTCATTAAACTTTTTTCACTTAATTAATTTTAATAATTTTTGATAATTATGAACACAATCATATTAATGTGTAAGAGGTATTTATATTTGAATTGTAAACAATATAATTTCATGTGTTTTATTTTTATAAATAAAAATAATGTAGACTTGTTTTGTATCGGTATAAAATGTTAAAATGCTCGAAAAAAGCATGTTTTGTTTTCAATTGATATAAATTTGTCGAAAATTAAAAATTATTCATAATTTAATTGCATTTCAAATTCACAGTAAATAAAACAGGTATTTTATAAGAAAGCGCAAATGACGGGTTATCAAAAATGATATATAAACAAAAATAAAACCAATAAATGTAATTTTCGTATTCTATGTTTAGAATACATAAAGCATGAGGCTATGTACTCATATGAAACAATCAAAAAATGCACCCTTGCTCCAATGGATTGATTTCGATATCTGATAGCTTACACGACACAATGTAGTAGTACATTTGGCAAAGCAGTGTCGCGGTACTGCTGTGATCCCAAGAGTGCAGTATTGCAGCGGTTTCCATCACACCGGAGGAGAACCGTTGCGGTCAAGACAATAAAATTGCATTGGTTTATCGGGTTTCTGATGTATTCGCAGCCTTCAACAGCTAAAGTTACTTACCCTACAAAATTTGGGGTGTTTCATGTAGCGATATCTAGTGGGACTATTCTCATAAGACTAAATGGTTAAAGATAATATTGATTGGTTGAACAATTTCAAATAAAGATTATGGTAGAAATATTATGGGCATTTCCTAAAGGTTATTTAGATTGAAGTATATAATAATCTACGTATGAGAGTGATTCTGTGTAAAAGGTGAGGAAACATATTTGGTTTTTTTTTAAACTAAGTAAGCACAATTATGAAAAATGGTCTTGTTAATCTACCTAATCGTTACTTCTATATACATATTAAAATTTACTTTTAAAATAAATGTTTACACATCGAAATAATTTACTGTTATAATTTATTCTGTTAGGTAGCATCTAGTAAAAGTCGATATTGAAGTTTACATTTATTTCACCTGGGAAATTATTTTTTTTTTGAAATATGTAAAATTTGCATAAAATATTTGGGAGAATATTAATAATTAATATTTTCAATATTGTGCATTATGGTGATGGTTATTTTAAAACAATGCTTTATTTGAAAAACCGATAATATATATTTTTTAAAAAACTCCATTTATTATACACAACAATGGTCAAATGTTTTGCTGTTCTGCCTAAAATCAAGATCTATATGTTGATTTTTTTAAAATATAAAATATGCTTTTTCAACACCACGTCCGCCAAGATTTTAGAAGAACTAATACTTTTTCGATAGGTAAATAAATATATGAAGGGGAGAGAAAACAAATTAGAATATATATACCTATTCACTTATAAAATACAATATTTCAGTTCAATTTAAAAAGCATAGAGATCAAATTGCTATGACAGAAAGCGTACCTTTTACAGCGTCGGTATTGTTTATTCCTAGGTAATGAAAAACACGTAAATTATCCTTTTTTATAACTCATTGCGCGATGTTTTAGTGTTTTCCTCCCTATAACAACGCGCTCTAAGAATGTAGAAGCAGGAAGATAGCAATCTTCCAATCCACATGTAACTGTCACGAAGTCATATAACTGAATCCAGTGTTTTGCAAAGCATGAAAACTCACCCTAAGTAATTTTATATTGATGCCGTGCATACACAATGTCACGTCACTATTGCCGAAAACAATGTTAAAGAGATAATAAGTTTTCTCATTTTTTAATTGAATATATGCAAACTCAATAAGTTTTTATTCTTTTATAATATTTATTTTAACTGTAATGATTACGTACAATCAAGTTTTCTTCTATAATGGCTTATGACTTCTGAATCACTCTCAAAAATCTGTTCAATCATTGTTTCATCCAATACGTGATGCCATAGTGGCTATTGGTTTGAAAATCGACAGACATTGTAATTTTGATTTTATATTTTTAAAAAGCATTATTTTAAAACTTACGAAAAAAAATAATTTAATAAATAATATATGGTCTAAAAATCATGACGACTTTATTTATTCACTATTTCCTACGCCAGCGGCGAAAGCTTAAAAAGCTCTGTCTACGAAATCTTTCGTTACAATTCAAATACAAAAGACACGAATAGAGTAATACAATAAGAAAATCGACGCAATAAGCGAACGAGTTATTGCATTTAAAGTGCTTTATTTTCCGACCACCTGCTGTAAGCTCAAACCAGTGGCGTCACCGATAACCCAATATTTTAGCTATAGCTTTATATTGATGTTAACAATAGTTTTTGGTGTGATTTGTATGGATTTATTGGAATGCGATATTTTTAAATAGCATGGCGCTGAGACATGCAGTCTACAAATTAGTTACTCAAATTCCTTGCACATTTATTGCCTGAATATCAAAAAAAATCTATCTATAAGTATTTGTAGGGAAAGCAAATAATACTTGTAAAAATTGCCTCTGAACGCTCAATAATTAAGAAAAAATTTATTGGGCATTTACATAAATGTTTTCAGGATTTGATTCCGTTTTTGGCTAATCTAATGTACATACAGATCTACACCATTTTGGACGCTTTGAAATATTATTGTATAAGCATTTGAAGGTTGTATAAAACAAGTGTATTACCTGCGACGATGTTCATTGTTGTTTTCATAGAGTAATTAATATATTATTGATTGCTTTGGTCGATGTATCGAACGCATTCGATCTCATGGTTTTTGACCTTTGTTAAAAAAAACATAATTGTGTTTATTTATTTAAAATGTTAACTATCAAATAAGTGAAAGACCATTTTCCTAATATCTTACGAGCTTAACAGATTGTCGATAGGATCCAAAGAAACTCCTATCTTAACAACAGCGAAACGTTTTACAAATAAAAATTGTTTTACCAATACAATATGTTGTGTAATTAAGACAGTCAGTCCACAATAAGTGTCTAGATTTTTATTTTGTTTAAAAGGAAAACCGTTAGTTTTAAAATCCCTACTGATTGAGAATAACTCAAAGGTAAAAGAATATCAAAGAAATTCGTCCAAAAAGTTACACACATGAGCTTTAAAGATATTTCTTTTATCTATCACTATCTTAGTATGTCTTATAATGAAAACAAATAGAAAAGTAAGATAAAACATTTTTTCACTACGCCACTGCCTACGTATATTCATATCAAGTGAAAAACGGTCGATTTATTTATTCATGCGTCGGAGAAGTCACGACACCTCCGAGTCAATGGTTTGAGAAAAATGTAATTTTATTACCTTGTACATGAAGATTGCCAAACATGTATCATTTTTATTTTAAAAATATCAACCGCCGAGAAAAATGCTTTACCACCAATGTGTGCTGAAAGATCAATGAGATAGTCTTTGAATATTTTAATTTCGAATCAGCCACCATTGATCAGCCAGGAGAATAATGATTTTGCGTGGTATGGTTCAAATGAAAATTTTCATACATACATACGTATATATTATATTTGTCAGTTTTAACAAAACAAATTTGAATGGCAGGAAATAAGCGATGTTTCAAATATTAGAAGCTTATCATTCAATATTTTTATGTCGCTTCTTTAAATAAATAAACGAAAACGGATTGAAGAAATACTACATAATTAACGTTTTAAAATATAAATAACTAAGACATTTTTTTTGAATAATTGGTATTCACATGGTAAAACTTCTTTATAATAATTACTTTATATATAAAAGATCAAGCCATCATCATAATTATGTTTAAACAGAATTGGTTTATATAACTTTGCTATAGGCACTCCATCATAATGGAGTTATGTAAGTAAATGCCTATTACATCAATTAAATTTGATCTTAGATAAGAAGTAATTTCTGCCTTACAATATTCAGTGACTTTCAAAATTAGTCAATAAATTGGTATAAATTAGTTATTATCAAATAATTTTGGAACTGTTTTAGTGGGTTTTGCTTTTTTTATATGGACTTTGATATTGTTGCCTTGTCATACTAGAGCTCTAATAAGAACGTATTTATTCCATAAATATAATAAAGTTTTACATACTTGATAAAAATACTAACGATTTATTGATACTATACAATATTCTATGACTTGCACGGGGAAAGAGAAAAAATTCTAATAACTGAAAATTTTCACATTCTTGTAATATTGTGTAATATTAATATTAAATTAATTACTCCAAATTTATGATAATACTTATTACAGGCATTAGAATGAATAGTCATCTGAAGTATTCTTAACAATTTATGTTTTTATAATTAGCCTTCTTCTATTTGTCTACTGCTGAAATCCTAAAAAATCCGCTCCTCGATAAAGAATATTCTATCTATAGTAAGCCAACTTTAATCACGTGAGTGTGTTTTACGACAGTTTCATTGCAATTTAAAGACACCGACATAAACGAAAGGTACAATGGATCGGTCATGAGAGTATATAATAATATAATTCAGAATAACAACCAGGAGATATGCCACAAAAGCTTTAATTTACAAAGAAATATTTAGTAAATGTGTAATAAACAATGAAAAAAATACATTTAAACTAATGAAAATGCGCTATATATGTTGAGCATTGAAGTCTTACGAGATACACTCTACGAGAAGAGACACCACAAAAACGCATGACGCAATGCCGGTCTTACGCTTTAGCTGAAGTATCAATGCTCGTATGCAGACCTCGGCAAGATAAAGTCCGAGGCATATTTTTATGCGGCCCATTCACCTTATTAAATTGATGTAGAAAAACTATATACATTATAACAAATCATGTACATCTAGAAATATTATCACCGTTCATTTTTGATTTCTATTGTGAGTTTTCACCCATAAAGTTTACACAGGTCTGCTCTTGGGCCTTCGTCTTACACGGTTTCGTGGTAAACTTGTAAACATTTTTTTTTCAATCAATGTATGAATCTGTACACAAATCCATGGACAAAAGTGATGTTTTTTTTTACCTACTTAAAAGCAATTAGCATATTACAATTATTTACTTAACCTTATCCTTATTGACCTTGTTACCGTACCCACTCCAAAGAGAAAAAATAAACAACTGGTTAGTGATGAAATTTTTTGGAATTCATGCTTTTGTGCATACATATATAAGTGTCCAGAGAGATTTAGACGCCTGTATGCGTGATCTAGTTGGTTTGAGCTTGCTCTACCAACCAGTTGGGTCTGGTTTTGATCCTTGGTAAGGTCAATGTCAAATTAAGATTTTTCTATTTAAATTTGAGATCTAAGACATGGGTGTTTTTGATGTCAATTTACTTCGAGTTTATCTCGAGTAACTTACAATCCCCAAATTCTCATCGAGTTTTTTTCATATGATCATTCAACTTAAACATATTTGGCGCATTGGCACAAGCTGTAATTCCAAATTTTTGTTTTAAAAAATACACGTTTATTGAAAAAATGATTTCAACTTTGAAGATTAAATAATGTTTGAATATAATTTTCCCAACAATGACTAAATCAAGGTTACCAGTCGTGCTATTGGGGTGGCGATATCCTATATATGAATATTAAATTTATATAACGAGTCATAGCGAGAACAATAAGCTTAGAAAAAGTCATGGTCTAGTACTATTTGATCTTTTCTCTTTCCGAAAGTAAAAATCAGTTACACAATACGACTGTCTGCACCACGTGAAGACCGAGTAAGGCTAAAACATTTTTTACTCGTATTCCACATGATTATGTAATATTTTTTTAACTACAACTTTTAAATGAAAAAGAAGCTTAGATTCTAAAAGTTGTGTTGGCGACAAGGCTTACTTCTTTAGTAGCGAACAGTATTCGTCGGTTGCAAGAGTTGGTTAAGAAAACACCGCGACGCGTCCCTGCGGAGTAATCCACTTTGCTGTAAAGTAAGTCACTTCCATAGTTCGTCTTTAGATCGATCGAATTTTTACAGTAGGGAACAATATGGCCACGAGCGCGCTATCTCCGTCAACTTTATAGTGTGTAATTTCACATATAACGTGAAACCCGTATAGGGTAACCATGTTGACGTCCAAGTATGTCTGAACGGTCTAAAGCAGCTGGAGTAGTTATGATGAAAAATATTCTGGAATCAACTTTAAGTCGATCTAACACAGTAGTGTTCTATTGAATGCTGTATATATTTCGTGGCCTTATTCAACGTATTAGATATGGGCATGCTTTGATGTAAAATTTGACATGTATATTGTTTTCCATTTCAGATTGTTTTTTACCGTTCTTATCAAATCAAGTCTGTAGCAGAGTAACTGACGTCGTTTTATTCAGTTGTGGTGTCCTCGGGTTCGAATCCAATATCTGAAATTATCATAAAGTCATTTTTTATTTTTAGTTTTGTATTTTAATGCATGAATATATGCGATGTCTAAATTTCTTCCCACTCAGCGGATGCTTTGAACAGGACAAGTGAAGGTTATACGTTTACTATTTAACGTGTCCTATACGAACGTTATGTTCTTACTCCCTGACAAAATAATTGTTATGCGACTTTTTTGAGATTCTCCATTAGAGGTCCAAATGCTTCACATTAAGAATGTTTAATAGTAAGGATTTTTTCCGATGATCCTACATGCCTGGGTTAAGATAGTTTTTAAAGTATCGATTTAAAATAATAATTATACGTGTATATGAGTACAATTATACCGTACCTATAAAAAGCCGTTATTATTTTATGTATAAATGATAATAAAGAACGATCTTTACGTCAAAATATAATAAAAAATATCCATTAACTTTCAGAAAAACACAGGAAATTCAATACATAGATTATTATTAATTATACTATTACACCATTATTAAAAATAATAAATATTAAAAAAACGCAATTCTTATCGTTAACCGATAGCCAAAAGATCTCAAAAATATATTTATTTATATTTCATCGAACACAAACGAATGTAATAATCTCACAAACGTACACAAACAACATGCTAAAAACATTCTTTATTTAGAAAAATAATACGTTTTAAGACGGTTAAATGGAGAAATGCACCTCAAAATATGAATTTTATCGACATCGTTTTCTATCAAGTGCATATCATAACTTTTAAATTTTATTATTTTTTTGAAAAAGTATTCAGTTCAAAAAATAAAAGATAGACATTCACTTCTTTTCGTGTGAAGAAATTTTCATTTCATTACATTTTTAAATATTGAAAAACATATCAAGACAACCTCGAGCGCAGTAATATTTTTTGTGTAGTTTACAGTAAGTCTAGTGGTCACCCTGAGTCTCATCTCCGTTTATTTTCACCTCAAGCCTTGGGGCATGCCGCGCATCACCTACAGCAGCCATTTTTCCATCGCCAGTGTGTTTTTGTTCGCGCTCGTGAGATTGGATTCACAGATTGCTGACGACTTCACATTGTATATTGTCTTTTCGGTTACCGCCTCCGAAGGTCGATCATCTTTTAATACGTTCGCCCTGGGGATGTCATTTGGAAATGGCTGCTCGTAGGTACGCAGTAAAAGTCACCGCTATTGTGACGTGCCTTCCTCGAGGATTAAACGTAAGACCCTTAAAATCAAGGTAACATATCATTCACTATCTCTCCATTACAGAATAAAAACCTTCTGTAATAACCAAATGATATTATCATTTAAGTAGAGTATATACAGTAAAGTAATATGAGTTATTAATATAAATAAATCAATAGCTTTGTAGGATTATCTTTTTAACAATTGAAAATGCCCACTCGTAAGTCAAACATAACATAATGATGATATTGCAAATTTGTCAACGTATTTCCATTAATAATCTTGATGACATTGATTTCCAGTATCACTCTGCAGTATTCCAGTATTTGTGTTGATGTGATTTCGTATGCATGATTATATCTATTTTTGAGTCCAGTTTATATCATTTATTTTCGTATACAATTTAACCCTCTTTACTTCAATATCTACAAAAGTGGCTTAATGTAAAAGGTATAATATATAATACGAATGTTTTGAGAGTGCAAGACGTATAAGATATAAGTATTTGATTACTAAAGAAAACAGCAGTTAAACAAGAAGAACAAACTAGTCGTAATTCAATGAAACTGTATAAGTGCATGGCTTACTTATGAACATCTCTAAAATGTATTTACTTTTCTATCTAAACGACATTAAAACCAGGTTACGTTGTTAGTTTATAAGTTAGTTAATAAGTTAAGTATGTGTCTGAAAAAAGAAAAAACACAAAAAAATAACTATCGACCAAACACTTTTTTTGCGAGAACAGGAAGATTTAAAAAAATTCAACTTAGTAAGATCTCATTATTGACTCACGGTAATATTATCCATATATGCGTCGAGAATTTTTTTAAATTATTGTATTGCAAGTGTAAAATTAAATATCGTACAATGAATAAGTTTTCGATGAAAACGGATAAGATTAATTTCGAACAGATATAATATTTCAAAGAGTATTTGCTACCCTTGTATACAAAACTGCATTAATTAAACAAAACCCGTTTGACAATTTTCATAATAATGACAACACGTTTGTCTTTGCTAATTAAATTGCAAGGGATGCAATGCGATTTTTTCCACGTTCACGTTCTTTGTGTGCCAGACGTAAAAAACTCTCCAAGGAGCGTGCAAAACAGTGTCTGTTTGTAAACAAATACATCCACTAAGTACAAAAAAAAACTTATACTTTAGTTATACTAACTTATTTCTACAGGAGAATGAATCTCAATCGTGGATGTTGTGTATACTTAGTTTCTATGAATGCCAGTGGCGTAGATTATTTAAGGTTTTTTTTTTTTAATACATGTCCGCTCCCAATGTGGAGCATATGGCCTCCTAATAGAGGTATCTCAACAGAAGTTTTTTCTACGAGAACTGTTTGTTACTCAGTCGCTTAACCTCACTTTTTTTCAAAGTGAGTAAGTAGTAAGGAAAGAAGGATAAGGCTAGAACAGGATTAGTGGATGACTAATCGCTATTGCTACACCCTATTGCTATTTTTTAATAACTATTAAAGGATCAGAAGGATGGGAGGAAAGGGAATGATGTAAATTTACATCACAAACACCCATTATTCGATCACAACTTTGAGTTGAATAATTCTCAAATTCACTGTGATCTGACCGGGAATCGAACCCAAACCTGCGTGATCGGTAAAGCAAGCTCTAACCAACTGGGCCACAGCAGGCGACAAGGGTACTTTTTTTATTATTTTTATATGTAATAAGGTGAAAGCTATTATAGCTAGTACGCAATGCCTTCATAGAAAACTATATTTAAACTTACATAAACTAAACATAAAATTATATTTGATAACTCTGTTATTCCACTTGTTGTGTCACAGAATGTGACACGTGTTTTACTTCTTTGAGAAGTATCATATGAAGCGTAAACGAAGCGATAGTTATTGGAATAACAAAGTTATCACATTTAATTTTATATTAAAAATGGACTTTTACAAAGTTTCCGACGAATCTATCGAAGATATTACATAAACTTATCTGACTTACTGACTAAGAAGATATACACAATACTCAGATATACACACAATCTCGATCAATTAATTTGTGTATTTTATATTTTCAGCTTAAATGTTAGTGATATTTATAGTATACGTGAATAGATAGCTTTACAGCTGCAGTAGTTATCTAACAGCCAGAGCTTTACCCTTTTTTGATTCGCCACCAATGCCTTTAGAGCTGAAGTCTGAAGGAAAAAGTTGATAAAAATTCAGCGGTCGGGACGGTGATTAACGCTTCAAGAACTCCGCAACTTAATTCCGATGTCGCTTTTGCTTTGACAGAAGTCTGCTTGAAAAGAGAAATACTAAAAAAATACTCTTGTACCTTATACTAATACTAACCAAAGTACATGGTGTGGTTAAGGATTCCGATACCGGTATTGCCGAAACTGTGAGTATGTTATTTCAAATGTTTTTTCATAACTAAAATAGCGATATTGAAAATGAAAAATAGTGAATACGATTGATTATTGACATGTTAATATAATTATGAATGATAATTATTTATGAGCCGCCGGACAGATACTTCTTGCTATAGGCGTATTGAGGTCAAAATTCCGTATTGTCCCTTTAAGGACTTGCGACAATATGAAACTTTGTTGAGTTTTAGTATGTCTTTATAATACCGGTATTATGATTTTCAATACCCGGTATTGATGTGTCGGAATTATAATTCTTAGACATGGTATTCATTAAAGAACGCGAGCTATATCCTATCGATAAAAAAATATAAAACTATTCGAATGAATATATTAATGTCTTACACTTGATGTTAAAACAATGTAAGCAGTTCGTGGCTTTTAGCCAATTGCTCAAATCTGATAAATCAAGATGAAGGTATATGAATTTTATGTAGACATGTATATTTTGATAACCATTCATTACACGAATATGTTTTTATACGAACGTGTAGTGAAAAATAATAAATATATAAGTGGTTTGAATATTGTACAAATTAATGTAAATCATTTAGAATATGTACGAATTTAGATGGATTGATTAAAAAAAAGTGCGTAAATTGTACATACATTTTTAAAGGAAAATGGAGCAGTTATCTATTGTTTAAAATAATTGTTTTGTCAATTGTTTTTTTTTACCTTCATAATACTCTAATTTAAATCTGCGTGACAACACCATGATGCTATTTTCTACAATAAAAATGTAACACACAAGTTGCAAGTGTGTTGCGCTGATCAATATTTTGCCGATGTATGATAAATTTTCAGTGATAAGCTTCGTTTTTTTTATAAATATTATGTATTAATTGTGTACGTAACTAAGATTTTGTTATTTTTGCTGCTTTTAAAAATGCTTAGTTGACGTCAGCGGTAGTCTAATGTATTGTACTTCTTCTAATAAATAACTAAGGGGCTTATTGCATTGTTGCTGTAATGAATACGGTTCACTAGGTCGCTCAATCCATCGAATTATGGAATTATTTTCAAAGTCACACATAATACTGCGATATTCACACACACTCCTATCCATCTGATCGAGGATGGAGACACGAGGCTTAGATAAAACGGTTTGTTATCAGCTAGTCCTTATACAGATAGTTTATATATAACATAACCAGTTCATAAGCTCCACATTGGGAACGGACACATTTGAAAAAAATGTATTAAACTTAGAGAAAAAGCTAATGATAGAGATAGTATTTGTAGAAACGCATTAAAATTGTTTTGTAGTACTGCCAAGTAACATGTAAATTCTCACCTAACCTAATAAAATATGAATTATTACGATAATTATATACGCCTTTTTCACATTATACTTTTTATTGAAAAAAAAACTTCTAAATCACATGATGTTATAGTGGATTCACCTGTTTCAAATTTCACTTCGGACGGAGGTAGATAGTTAAAAAGCAGTTAGGACAAAAATAAAGCATAATTATTTCAATATTTTATAGGTGTCAAATTAATGGGATCACTATAAAAAAGGTCGTTAGGATTGTTTATTATATTTAGTTTAATGTGGCGAAAGATTTATATTTAGACTTGATTAACATTCTTGTTTGGCATCCATTATGCAAATAACAATGATTTAGACGTTCTTAAAACAGAATTTATTGGTATTATAAAACAAAACACGGTAAATTTAATTGAATGAAACTATTAACTGCTTTTCAAGCATTGTTTCCGTTTGTCATTTTTTAAATATATTTAAATAAGTATTGTGTTCTTCTATCGAAGAGTCAATATTTTTATATCTTAAAATATATCTTATATCACGAAAGAAGTTTTTGAGATTGGCATAATGAAATATTTATTTATTGTAAAAAATTAAAATTACAGTACATGACATAAAAGCTGACGCCAATTCGCCATGCACTTGAAAAAAATATTGAACGTTGCTCTTTATAGTTTTACTAATATATTTGAATATTGGAAAAAACGTAGGCAAAATATATTATGCAAAAACAACAAGTGTTTTTTAAATAAGTTTTTGGTCTACTTAAAGTAATTGCAGGTCTTTTAGAATTTAACTAAATTATCTAAGGGAGCCATTTTTATAATATTCACGAGTATTAACTGAAAAAAGCAGTACGAAACTAATTTCTAGATAATTTAGAAGGGAAAAATGTTCTTAATAAGAAAAAGAAGGATTGCGTTAGTTCTCTAACTTCGGGACGTTTTGAAAAATAAATTTACCAGAACTTGAAATGTTTCAAGAGGTTGGAATTGGTGCAAAAGACTTTCTTGCCTATTCCCCGAAGTTATAAGGTACTATAAGCTAATGTCGCTTAGGATCTTTTTGCTAATAAAATTACTGGAGGCATTGCTAATGGTCGTGAAGCGAAGAGGTAAGAACTACTAGTTGTAGAGGAAACTTTTGGTAACTGAGACATATGCGAAAATAATTTTAGGAAAAAATGTAAAAGGTATTTTTTTACCGATTCTTCGATACTTAAAGTAAATAAAATAGTTTTCTATAATTCAATAGAGTAATAATATAGTTTCATCAAGATATTTTTCTGATTGCCATTTGTTATTCGATAGTGTCTTAAAATATGTAAACTATAAATACTTTGTTTCAAAAAAAATAAAAAATACGCTTGATTGACTATTTTACGAATTATTATAAGGTTGAATTAATATTCAAAACTCCTTTTTACAGCGGTTAACAGTCATATAATTTCTTAAAAGTAATGTGTTATTCAGCAAATAGTGTTTTAATATTTTATCATTTTTTATTAAATTAATTATGAGTAGTCAATAAATAAGTTGATATGCTGACATGCCAACATATGCTTTCAATAATTTAAATGTTACATTTTCATTTAAGGTTAAAGTTTAAAGATTAAAGTTAGCTAATGTAACTTAAAAGGATTTTTGATGAATGGGTAATTTTTTATTAAAATAAATATTTTAAAATATTCAATAAATTTATATAAAGCAATAAAAAATAAGATGTTAATTATAAATGGTACGTCACTAAATTAATTAATACTATAAATCACAGTTTGTAAATAGTTTGTTCATCAAAAATGGTTTAGCACAATGAAATCAAATCGATTCAGTCTCATGCTCACAAGCTGAGAAATACCGTTTTTCAAGCAAGATCAAAGTTAAAGTTCATTTTTAAATATATTTTTTTTATACAAAATATACCAACGCCAATTGTATTAATTTTTTGCGAATTTGTGCAACACAAATGTTTCATTTTAGTGATACGAAAAGCTCGTATAAACTCTTTATTTGACTTGGATAATTATAATTATAATATGTCAAATAAATAAAATGGTGTGTATTATTCAGTATTTGGATCGTCCATCACATTCTTTACCTCCTCTATTTGGTAAGTCACCTTAACTTGCGCTCTTAAAAATACGCGGCAGTGCTATGAGAAGAAAAAAGAGAAGTAAGCCAAAGTAGCCCGCTCCTCGAAGCGGTGGGAGGTGAATTAATTAGTTCCATAATTAAACTTTGAACTTGGCAGAGGACTCTCGCATAAGAAATCCACTACAAAGTTTGTTATTAACGGCATAACTCGATTCTTAATGGCCTGCGATGTCTTTGTTTTATGTGACGGTATTGCTTGGAAATTTACTCAAATTAAAGCGCTACGACTACGCGTTGTCAACGTTATTCTATTTGCAAATCAAATTCTGCGTACAAGCAATTCTCACATTATATTCATTGAAAAATTTGCTGTAAAATACCAAGTAAACTCATTGTAACGACTTTAAAACACCTTTATTGAATGAAAAAAAAAAACTTTTCCACTTATAGAACATCATTTATATAAAACGGTACAGTGTTATTTATACATTTGTAATCTTAATGTTGTGTATAATAAATAATGAACTTATAAAATAGCAAAAAGTGTATTATTTTTAATATGACTTCAAATATAATCATATTTTTTTCGTTAATAACACTTATAATCAGTGGTGTAGTGGTAAATAAATAAGTACCAAGTTGGTCATTGATTTCTTCCCTATTTTTTTATATTTGTCCGAAGATTAAAAAAACCAAGTTTTTACAATCAAATCAATAAAAAAATCGCGCAATTATTTTTTTAAAAAACTTTACTCACTTGTTTTACGATGCATTTGATGATAAAAATACAAAAAATTCAATCCACTCATATAATAATATCAATTTTGATAAAATACTTTTAAATTTACGAACAATATTTTGAATATATGTACTTGAAAATTAATTTACAAGTCAAAAAGGTGGCACCACTGCTTTTATGTACTTCCTTTTTTGGTGGTGTATTTTTTTTATTAAATTTGAAGACGCTTTTTTGTAATGCATAATAAAATAAATTAATATAAAATCTAAGTAGACGATTATATCAAAGCAAAATGTGATAACTGATAATGCAGTCACTTATCTCCATCCACCCTTGAAAACAGGCATGTTATTTTGTTTGCGTTAGTGCATCTGAATAAGAATGCATTCTTTTTTACAAATCTAACCTTTTTCGATAAAAAAAGAGCTGCTTGAGTGGCGGTGAAATTTGGATTTGGTGTAAGAAGAACCACAAACGCCTATGCAAAGTGTTGCTATCTACGGACATCTTATTTAAAGGGACTAATTATTTACGAATGCACGACACCAAGTATTGGGTAGTTGCTTCTGTGACACTCCCGTTTGAGAAAAAAAACTGTTGATACTCGACCAGTAGCGGAAAGCAATTGTGCACGTTGGAGGGCAAGTATGTCAGACACTTTAATTTTCACATCATCTGCCTTTAAAAAAGTCTTTATTTGTTGAATTAAGAAATCAACTATTCCAGCTTTTTGTTCAAATAATATTCCGCAAATTACAAAAAAAAACAAATACATATAAATTTATGTAATGCTGAGGACGTGGTCTATATTTAATCATAATATAGAGATATTTAACTATCCACCTTTACTGTAGTATAGCTGAATACTATATTCGAACGCACTGCCAAACCACATGTGTGGATATTACGGCCAAAACCGGATCCGATGAGCGGGTTAATTAAATTAGATTTGATTCAGCGTGCTTTCGCGAACGGGCTCCGGTTTTGGCGGGAACGCCTCCGCCGGCTGGCTGAGCTGTCGACGCTGAGGATGCTTTACTTCGGTCACGTGACCTTGCCGAGGCACCGCCATTTTGTCATTCGCGGCAAAAGGTGGAAGCCGAATGGGCGGGAACGGTGTTTCCATATTCAAATAATTATTAATTGCGCATATCCACCGTGCAGAGATTCTATTCAGCCTGATAATTGTTTTTGAACCGTAAACGTACAATGCCTTTTGAAATTGGTACTAGATGTTTTTCAGGCTCTGAGATATTCCAATGTTCACTTAGTTGCTTTATGGCAACATACGAAGCGATGTGTATTTTTAAATAATATCTGAAGTCAAAATCAACTACTCACGGAATCTTGATAAAAATCTTTAAATACATTAAATTGCTACAATAACATTATATTTAATCAAAATATCAAAATTTTAAGATGACTCTTTGTAAGACAGTTGTTAAATAATCGTTTTTAGATTCTGATTTTAGAATTGATTTTACTGGGAAAAACACCACAAATCATAAATAAAAATCATAAATAAAAAAATAAAAAAAAAGTTTTTTATACTTTCCATATTGGTAAATATTACGGCACGTTTTACGTAGGCAAAGTCACAGCATTAGAACACGGCTTAAAGCAAATCAAAACGTCATATAAACTAATCGCGGTGTGATTTTTGTCACAGGACACTTTATAGCGGCGGAGACCATTTGACATTTTCGTGCCGCACCCAGTCGCTTTCCATTCGCTTTGATTTCGTCCACGTAAGACATACAGCTAGCAATTAGACCGTTGCGATAATTATTAAAAAAAACAACAAACAACCTACGTTGCTCTACAAGTTATTCAGAATATAAGCTGTTATACTTTATCTAGTAAAATACACCACCAGTCATTACCAAAACAAGGAAATTAGAGGATAATTTATTTGAGCGTTTCCATCAAAAGCAGGGCCTGATTAAGACTTTTAGAGGTCATAAGTACGTAAAGAATTTCGTGCTGCTTAAGTTAATATTCATTTTTTTTTTAAATGTTTATTTATTCTATAAAAAAATAATCGATGAGTAGTTAACTTATAATGTAGATCGCTGTATGAAATATGTCACTAATTTATTATAAACTAAAGCCTATTCCATAGAATATTCGGAAAATATCACCTCTTATTTGTACAGGGGAGGGGGACCACAAAAACGACATCATATCAATAATTATTTTGTAATGATCTTTTTGTCGAATTACATTTATTTAATTATTAATGTCCCATAAGCTTAGCTGACTTTTACACAAAAAAACTCGTGGAAAAGAGCTTCTTATTTTTTTACTGTGTGTGTGATTTATTGCAGTACCAGGTAAGTTCATAAGTCCACTCACAGATGTTTTGAACATTTTTTTTTACATATTTGGCTGAAATGTTCGCAGTTAATATATATATATATAGATCATTGTAGTTGTGCAAATGAAATAGTTCATCCCTTTCATTGGTATCTTAAGCACGTGCTTAAAGACTAATCCTAACAGTGTAAATGAATATCCATAACGACGTAACTTGTCATTTTTTTTGGCAACGATAGACTGAAATAATTATACGCTAGTCATAATAACAAAGAAAGTGTTGTACACTTATCAAATAAAGTAAAAAATAACTCTTCCAGTAATTTATAAAGAAGTTGGCTGAGTATTTCATAACAAACGCCCAATTCAGTTCCCACTAACGACAATACCATCATGGCTTACATTATCTACGCGGCAAATAATAAAATAAAAAAATAAATGAATCTCCCTGAAGTTAAAAAAAAATGGGGTGGAGGACACTAAGAAAAACGCAAAGGGTGAACGAATGAATCACAGTTGCGGTTCAAGAAACGCTAGGTAAAAGTGAAGTGGATCCCTGAAGAAGAGCCAAAATGAAGAAAGAGAAGTGGCAGCGAGGAGAGTTTCCATTAATTACTTCTAATTAAATTCTCCCGCCTTAATTACTTTATATCCGGGCCGGCGCGGGAACACCGTGGTTGAGAATAATTTTCTTCTTTTGGCCGCAGAATCCAATAAAATTTGCATTGCGATGAGCGGGGCTGAAGTAGGAAAAAAAGTAAGCTCGCTATAGTCAAATTAAAGTAAGTTACGAAAAAAAATATTCGAGGGAAATTATAAATTATATGTGAAATAATACAACACATAAATTATCACAATGAATTTCTACTACGATAATGCCAATTTATTATTATTATGTAAGTCAACGTTAGAGGATCATTAAACGAATTTGGTTCACTGTCAAAATCTTCAGATAACTTCATGAATGAAACTGAAATAAAATAATTTGTATTCATTCAATAACATTAAATAAAGATCAGCGCCGGTTTTTCTAAAGTCGGGAGAATTTTTGTTGAGTGATAATATTTATGTTTTATTAATTGCTTATGAAAATGGTCACAATGTTCATTTCGTAACAATATGAATTCTTAATGGCATAAATAATTTTGTATCGTCTTGTAGTTTCGAAGCTAGGATTACACAGGAATAATAAGGACTGAAATGAAATAATAATAATAAGAAAGATATTTACTTTTTGTGCCGTGATGCCATTTGGCACAAGTTTTCTATAACACTGCTGATGTTTCCGATCCAGAGTTCTGCAACGCTTGTGGTAACTTATTTAATTAATTCATATTCATAATCATTATGCATTGTTAGTATTTTTTGTTTAAAAAAAATAATATGACGATATACATCAAACTGTATTCGGAGATGTTAAAAAAAAACACTATTAATAGAATAATCATAGAAACAAAATGAATTTGAGATTGTTTGTTAATTTTATTTAACTTAAATCCCAAAACATTTTTTGGCGGATAAAAAAATGACATTACATTATAGCGTATTTAAAACAAAATTCATGTTCTTTAATTAATTTTGTTATTGATTTAACATATATACTATTTTTAGTACACGAAGGTACTTCGAGGGGTAATTAATGATTGTTCCCGTTCATTCATTATTTGATAAATTTGTGTGTAGCATTTACCTATTTAAACATTAAGATAACCTGAATCATCAAATGTTTTTTGTAAAACAATACGCAATTTTGAAATAAATAAATAGTACACCATTTTTACAAAAAAAGCGGAACAAAAATTACTTTTATTCAATATCATAAATAAATTTAATTTGTTAATCATATGTTGTATTAAGCAGAGATGTGGAGTCGGAGTCGTGGATTCGAATTATTTAACCTGGAGTCATGCTTGAAAAAACAAACAACTTCGAGTACTTTAAAAAATGTGTATTTAAATCGCTAGAGTCAAAAGTGGTTCCACTGCATTCTACTAGGTCTAAAAAAATAGTTCATCTCGTGTTGTAAAATGTCAGATCAGAGACGGAGTCCGGGTTGTTTTATGTTTTAATGACTCTACACTCCTGGTACATTTATTATGAAAAACAGTCTTCATTAGAGTATATACAATACTAATATGAATGCTTAGTTTGACTATATTTTATTTTGCCATTCGAAGGTACAAATAATGTTACTGTTTCTCAATTTAAGGTACGAGAGACAAGGAAAAAGTTTGTCGGTTATTTTTTCTAAATTAATTACTTTGGAATTATTCTCAACATTTAAATTAAAAAAAGGATACTATTTTTAATTCCAACCGCTTCTGTCGTATTTTTTTGAAAACTAAAAACAAAATTTCACAGATTTTCAAGCAAATCAGAATACTCTAATTTGTCAAATTGATTATTGTAATTTAAAATTTAACAAATTAAAATATTTTAATATACTTCTTTTTTAAACTGTTTTTGGTATTACAGTGTCAAGATGTAAAATAAAATAAGCAATTTGCTTGTATTGCAACCGTTGCAATATCTGTTATAAAAAAAGCAAAAAACGTTTGCTTTGTGGATCTGCAGCGCTGAAGGTGTGTTGCAAGATATAGCAAAGGGTGGCTCCCAAAGGGTTATTAGATAAAGGGGCGAAGAAGCAGAAAAAACAAGTGGGGTTGCAAGAGGAGCTACTTAAATATTGCCAAATGATTTTATATCCATCTTCTTAAAAAAGGAAGATAAAAAAATATTTATCCAAAGAACAATGGTAGACACCACAAATACCGCAAAAATACTAATGATTATATTTTGCCTCTAATTTAATTTACTAAATTTTATAAGAAAAAAAATTGAAAATATAAAAAAGCAAACGGCCATGTAACAAAATGATTTGTAAATATACCGTGATTATGCGTGGTTGTTTGTAATCAGAAAATATCAGTTATTTAAAATATGATGTGATAAAATATCAAATCGAACCGGAACCGTTTGTTGATGTGGCGAATTTTGGTTACTACGATAAACACTTATAATATTTTAATTCAATGGATATTTTAGATAAGCAACTAATTTATTGTTTTTGTTTATAAATTATAGTTTAAAAAAAAGATTGGGTGACTTGTAAATAATAAACCAAATGTTTTGTAACACGCCAATGGTTCAATAAACTGTACAGTTTTGGAATACTACACATAGGATTGACACTTGATTTCCTATGATGTGATTTTAATGTTGTAAGATAATATAAAAATCAGTTAGAGATAATTCCAAAAATACACAGCAATCTAAATAATCAAATTACTTCCGCTAGTGCTTTAAAAGTCGGACGGTGTTCCAAAATCAAAAGTAATTTACACACAGATTTAGGAAAATCTTTTTCAGCGCAGCGGAAGGGAGAAGCGGTTGATTAGGAACCGGATGTAGATGCTAAATTAGGCAAAAGGGAAATTAAGAGAACGAGAAGTCGGCGACCAGAAGCCCTCTTAAAGCGAGAGGGGAAAGTGGGCGATGGAAACCGACCCACCCCAATTTAAGGTGAAAAGAAAAGGATTTAATGACAGTTTTATCATTTCCAAAATTGGCAAGGACTTAAGGGAGAAAGAGGAAATCTCTCCTTGAGATTGACGGAGGGAAGTATAGGATGAGACCGAGTAGCGCCTGAAAAGGAGAAAGGGGTGTTTTTAATTAATTTATTTTATTATTTTTGCACTCCGTTCGGTCTTTATTTCGTGCCAGCCGCCGTGTTGGTTTTATTGAGGAAATTTTCAAGTAATTAGTCTTTTATTATTATATTATTTTTCTCCGTGAGACGCCCGGGGCCCCGAGCTTGCTTCCTTCGCGATACGGGGGCGGTGAAATAACGAAGGCTTCAGGGAAGTCAGTTGACAGCCTGGTGTAATTTAAACTTAAGGTTTTTATGGTCAGTTAAAAATTAATATTACGTTTATGTTGTGTTTTACGACAGTATAATTTTCACGGTGGGACTGCTATAAGTACTAAAAGTTAGCGTTTCACGGGTCAAAGTTTTTAATTGACTTTGTATTCAGTTGAAATTATTGAGTAATGTCACATAAATAACTTTTTGTTATTTTATTGCTTGAGGTTTATATTGTATTCTTATTTATGGGGAATCGATAATATTTACTTACCCAATAGGTTATTAGTCTTAAACATTATGGTACTAATTTGTATACTTTGATTGATATAATTTCATTCCCATATTTCATTAATTTTTAATGTCGTTAGTTTTATAACAGTTTGTATTAATCTTATGATTTTTATTGATTTGATGTTTAGTTATATAATACTAGTTCACTGAATACATGTTATTTGGAATATAAAATTTGTATACAATTCAAAGTATAAAGTACTTAAGAAAATTAGCAATGGGAAATATATTTTGTCATTTTGTCATTTAAAGAAAAAAAACAAAGTCGTTTTGGAGCCTTAGATACCCATTTTTTGATATATCGAATCAATGGTTTCATATAAAAAGGCCGATGCCTCCAGATCGCTTAGCAGATTTTAAATACACCATTCCACATACTTGAAAAACAGACAGTTCAATTTATTTTATAAAATATGTATTTTATATTATGATTATAAGTAAAACCAACTGATGTAAGTGAACAAAAAAAAAATGATTATAAATGTATTTTAGTTAAAAAATAGTTATAAAAGCTAATTAGCTTTGAAGATGACTCAATGATTTTATATTTGTGACAATTCCTAAAAAAACTAAACAAAATGAATGTATTTCTTTAAATATAAAATAGGATATTAGAATAGTCGAGAAAATGTATTGTAAATCTCTTAGACAGACGTTAGTTAAAACATAGTTCTGACGAGGGCGTAAAACTGAAACAACTATCAACCATAAATTATATCAAAATAAAACAATGTTTTCTTCATTTATTTCACTTTTTTTTAGTATGAGTCGAACTGGTTTCACTGATTACGAGAAATAATTATTATAGATGTAGAATTAGTAAAAAAATATTTTATTTTTCAAATACGGTATTTTATTTATACCAATTACTGTAAACAAATATTGAGAGTAAACAACTCAAAAGTGATTAATTGTAGAACTGAAATACATTTATATTTTTTTATCTTACTTATGAATGTTTTATAAGTTTGCTTATTAAAGGTGTCCTTATTGCTGAAATCCCTGTTTAAGTGTATTTGTTCATTTATGCCGTGACACGTGTCCCTGTGTACAACCTATAGCCAGGGATAGCTTTTGATTACGGAGCGTTTTTCATTCGCAGCGCACCGCAGGCGATACAATTCATAAACCTTTCACGCTGTGGAAAACTTTCAACGAGAAAACTTGGCGAGAAACTTTTTGACGGGCGCAAAAAGTGGGCGCAAAAAAAACACCTTTTCAAAACGGGGCAGAGAGGAACAATGTGTTATTATCACGGCAGTGGCGGCGGGTGGGATAACGCCCGTGGGGGTGCCGGGAGACGCGGGACACACTGACGCACCAACCGAAGATAAGGGAGATTTACACTTTATAAAATAATTGTTTCATATTGATTGCGTATTTCAAATATATAAAAGACATCGTGTAAAGCAGTAAATTTGAAGGCTAACCTTATCATTACAAATCATAATATATTTATATCTTTGTGTCTGTAACGCACAGCATAACACGGCGCTTATACACGATACCCCTATATGTCAGATATATAGTGTGTATGTGTGTGAGCAGGAATGTTGATAGATAGGAGAGATGAAACATTATATTATTATTGGTAATAAATTATGTTTATTTTAATCTGGTTGTCTGTATTTATTGCACAGCACGACACTACAGTTACACAAGATGCAGAAAGAAAGATAGGGTGTCTGTTGTTGCAGAGTAAAATTTTACAGATATGACTACTACTAGAATTATTATATTTTTATTTTTCACAATTCATAACATTGAACGGCAAAGACGCTGCAAGCTGAAATTCGTCACCTCATTTAGGATAGCCGGGAAAATTAAGCTCATTTCGTGTTCTCGTAGTTAACCGTTTGAAAGTGGTTGTGTTATCGACAGATACTTACGTGATCATATGTTCTTTCTGTTAATAAAAAAAATAGTAAAGCCATGGTTATTTTTCAAATGGTTTGGTATATTATTTTACCCTTTAACACCATTTTGAGAAAAAAAAATGTTGTTTCCTACGTGAGACTTGAATTCTACTTTTAATATCATGAAAAGATCATATTTCTCGTAAACTATGCTGCTAGTAAAGTTAAATGCTAATCTTACTCAAACAAGTTCTTTGATTATGGTCTTAAGATGATTTTCTTATGGTGTTCGTATAAAAAAAACTTTCGTGCGGGTGCCCTATCGTATTTTTTATGATTAGAAAAAGCGTTAGGATTGATATAATTCTCATCAATCTACATTGAGGGTTTCAAGATTCAACTGGAAACCCACCTTAATCCTCCCTATCATTGGGCCCCCATTACCTCCCGCGCGGACAGGACTAGAGACTGATATTAATGAGGCAAACTTGCGGGCTGACAGAGGGCGCACCTTCGAGCAAAAGGAGGCAATACCTCCATAGCCCACTCCCCGGAGCCGCCTCTAAACAATTTACAATCAATAACTCTTCTGTTCAGACATGTGTGTATGGGCTGCGAAATTTACGTATGGATAAGAAGAGATTTTAAAATAGACAGCGGTGGCTGGATTATTGGTGATATTGGGATATATTTTAATTTAGATTTAAGTAATATAAAGAAAATATATTCGGAGTGCTTAAAAGCTCAACATCAAACATGTACTATAAAAATCACAAATTCTTTTTTTAGTTTCACTGCATGCTAATATCAATATAATAATTTTAAATTAAGTTATACTTGGTGAAAATACTAATTTAGTATTTTTAGCAGATACTTAATTTTTCGAAGATGTTAAAAAATGATTTATTGAAATATATCCAGGGCTGTGGAGTCATGTAAAAAAAAGACGACTCGTACTCCAAAGTAATTTTACAACCATTTTTTTTGTTGTAAATATATGTATTTACATATATGCACACAATTAGCATATATGTAGTGGCAACACTGTGGACTATTGTGGTGTAAATACACAACATTCAATATATATTTTTCAAATGGGTCTGAGTCGAAACAAAACAGACTCCACAATGCACAGCCCTGCTTACTTACTTTTGTATAGGTACATTCAGTCCTCAGATAGAATCCATTTGATAAGGTGTTGTGGATGTATCATGATAGTTTAGAGTTTGGATCTATTGGTCCATTTTTCTATCTAATGATTTCAACTGTTTCCATTAGTGACATTCGGCTGAGTAATGAAATGCCTAGTATAAATTTTGTGTACATAAATAAGTAAATAAATAATATACTCTTGGAAAAATATTGTAAAAGATGAATGTAGAATATGGAATTAATCACAAGATATTTTTTTTTGCAAAAGTGGCAAAAAAATAAATCAAATCTTGGAAGCGTTAAATGAGTTTATTAATAAAACATATTCACACATAGTGCTGTAAAAATAAATAAAAAGGACGCACCAACATATCAGATTTTTGGGCTAGTATTTATTTGTTTTACATAAAATCGTATTCGTGGTGATGGTGATGAAATTTAAATAATCAAAGGAAAATTGAATTGATTGACGAGCCGCCTTTCGATATCTGTATTTCGCGTTCTCAGATCCAATCTCAGCGTTACATAACTGTGGTTCGAATCTCTTCGGTCGTTCACAATTAGGTGGATACACCTACACACCCCTACACATACGAACACATGGCCAATTACATACACGCACTACACCTATGATAACAGAGATTGCAAACGTTTTTATTTTTATTCAGTTAGAAAACTTACATTTAAGTTAGTAAGGATCGAAAGAGTACTTACTATATAAGATTAAATTAAAATATCGATTACTAATTACGAAAAATTTATATATCGTTGTTGAGAAAATGAAATTTAAAATTGATTTCATCATTATACATCTAAGCTATAATCATTTTTATAAATAATGAAAAATGGTGTTTTGTATAATTGGATCAATTAAATATTGTTCAATTGGATTCTGTAAAAGGAAATGTGTGATCACATTTAAAAGCTATCTCAAAATCATCAAAAATCAAAAAACTATAGTAGTGGTATTGAGGTGGTAAAATAAAAAAATATAAGCATAGATTAAATATTGCTTTAAGGCTTCATCTTCAATAGCTAGCTTTAACAACCCCTAGATCCTTGTGTAAACTTTATTTTTTTCCATTTCAAATACGATTTCAGATTTTTTTGTGTACTGTGTATTGTGTATTTTCCTCCTCTTTATCTCGAATAAATTTATTCAATTTTCTTAACTATACCTATGTCAAAATGTAAAAAATAAAAACTCATTAGGCGCAATGGAAAACTGAACAATCATCCATCATTACACCTGTAAATTTTACAAAGATTTAAAATAAATAATTTGAAAGAGAAATTTTCACCAGACTTGAGGCTTGAATCGTAAAACATGTTCTTAACTGCTAAATTCGGATTATAAAAAATAAATCTGCTTGACATATATTCATTTTTGATAAGTCGAAGACTAGGCAGAATTTAAATCATATTTGTATATCCATAAAAAAATGAATCTTACTTGGAAAAATATAATTATTCAACTTCTCTTAGTAACGAAAAAAATGTATGGATAAAATTGAGAAGAATTATGATTTACTAGACAATTTCTACTTTGTTTTAGTTATTGAACTAAGGCTAGTAGAATGAATTAAAGTCATTCCATTTAGTTATAATTTATATATTAATTACACGCTGAACTCACATCAATTTGATTTGCACATTTTTGGTCTGGTGAAAATATACAAAAAATCAGTCATTTAATCATGTGCTTTTATACTTTTACTAAGAACTTTTAAAATTGTATAATGTTCAAAAATGTTACATATTTGTACAATTTCAGTTACTGATTTTGAACAAGAAAAAATGTAAAACATAAAGAAAAATAGTAATGGTACGCGAACTAATGGTTGGCGTAGATACACGTAGCACACGCGCACACACGCACGCACACATTTACATACTCGCGTCACACATAAATCCTTTTATTATACGCGTTCGGCAAGTATGGAAAATTTACAGGCGCGAGCGAAGCACTCCATTAGCGAAATGATTGATTGAATATATTTTCGAAGACGACGTGAAACTCGTTTTTAATTTATGAGCCGATATTCTACGGTTTGAAAAACGCTGTCTGACCTAATTTGCGCAAAATTTCAGCGCGAATGTTTTTATAAGTTTGCATTCTGCTGTGCGGTGAAATATTACATTAACAATAAATCACGAAGTATTTTTTTTGTTTGAATAAAAATGTATAAGTCTAGACAAACTATTAGCGAAAATATTGATCTTATTTAAAAAAAAAAAACTCAAATTAGCCGCATTCACTTCCTAAAGCATAATTATGGGTGGATCACTTTGATAGGTTATACGCAGTGGCGGTTCTACGTACTGGGCTAGGTGGGAATAGCCCGACCTTAGTACACACCTCTGTTCGTTAAAAAATAAACGCCATAGTTCGTTGTATTTAGAGACAAGTTGTATTGTATAAAATAAAACACGGTAGTTCACTTTGTAGGAGACAAATTTGAGATCCAGTTTTTACTTCTATTATTTCATGCTTTGGTTTTATTATAAAATAATTTATGCTTTGCAGTAGTGTCGTAGTATTTGTTAATTTGCTTGTAGATTAATATATAATGTGAAGTGTAAACATGGACAATTTCGTAAATAGTATACAAAGCTAAACTTTTCTCTAGCCAACCCAAGATTTTAGGTCACGAACCGCCACTGGTTATACGAGCATTGACCAAATCAATCAAAATAATTTTAAAAAATGTGAAAAAGGCATCTGAGACGAAGTGGTATAATATGCATACTGTTTTTTCAAAGATAGGATGTGATATAAGAATAACGTATAAATCAATTGCATACTTTATCATAATGGATGAAACTTGTTATTTTGTAAAATTAGTCCAATGAATTTTTAAATTGGCAAATCATATTTAAATACAGCCCGTTATGTTAAAAAGCTTGTAGCTTATATACTTGTTAAGACTAACAGTTTTTATTTATTTGTTAAAATATTGAAATTCGGTTTCGATTTTTTCCGGAACGGCATGATAATTTAAAATGAATTTATGATATTTTAAAGATGTCAATATTGTCTTGTTTGGCTTTGTCGTTACAAGTCCGGTGAGTCTATAAGTTTTGTTATAGGTACTACCGTCCACCCAATGCAATAGAACTATAACTGTTTTTTTTAGTTTCGAGACAGTTGTGTTTGAAGTTATGCATCTCCCATACTTCTTTGATCAAATATTTAAAAAAAAATATATATATTTTTCTTGGAATAACAAACAATTGTGTTGTTTTTGCATTACAATTAAATGAATACTTTTGCATTTAAAATAAAAAATCACGATTTTAGCACTGTTGGTTATTTTGCATTGGGTGAACGATTTCACAACGCCAACGAAAAACACGGTAAACCTATCTCTTACTAACTAGTCTTAAATTTAGAGCTAATCAGTAGCGTAGTAAAGGTAGTGCGGAAGTGCCGTACCGCCCCAGGTGGCACATTTTTGGGGGCGGCATTTTCAAAAATACATACAATATTTTTCGAGAAATTATATTCATACATTAAAAAATGAAGCCATCTGTTTATTGATTTGGCATTTACATGGTAGAACTACCATTATAATAGTATAAAAATATCAACGTGTTTTAGTTCTACAGTTTTTAACAATTTTTATGCGTTGATAGCTATTTCGGCTCTCGCCATCCTCAGAAATATTTCTGACGATGGCGAAAGCCAAAATAGCTATAAACGCATAAAAATTGTTAAAAACTGTAGAACTAAAATACGTTAATATTTTTACACTATTAAGCCATCTGTAATGAAAACTCTTAGTTCATAGATAAAAAATAGCAGAAGTGATTTAAAAAGAAAATTAGAGGAGATATTCGGGGCGGAAAATTAAAGGACCGCACCGGACGGCAGGACCGCGTTCTACACCACCAAAGCTAATATATGTTTGTACTTCTCATGGCAAAGAAGAGTTACTACAATAGAAAAAAAAACCATACGAAACTTTATACTGCCTATGGTGTTGTCCTATATTTATATCCATATTACCGTAGCAATTTAAAAGTACCTGAACTTAAATTAATGCCACCAGCGTTCAAAGGTTCGCTTTGAAAAACGTCCTTGTACGCGTAGAGCCCCAAGACAAACGATCCCTTGGGCGGCGGACTCGCGCCTGGGCGCCGCCCTAACGGTGTTAGGCGCCCACTCGGCCGTGGGGCCCGCCCACAGACGGTGAGGTCCCTGCCGTCTCACTTCGCTAGAGCTTGCTCACCTTCGTCCTTCATTTGCCGAAACCCCAGGTGCGAGACGATGAGAGATATATGGACACTGTATTACGAGGATTAATTATTGTGTGTGTGCTGCAGACTAGTATTGATATATAATTATTGATTCACGGTTGAAGATTCTCACATCTTGTCATTGAGGTATTTTATTTGAGAATTATTAAATGTACAATAACATACTGTTATAAGCCTATGTTTTTGTTGATACCGAAATAATGTTTTGAAAATGCAATAATACTAGTATGTATTGAACATTAACCAATATAGAATTTATAATGTATTGAATCCATCACGTATTGACGGATGCCAGAATAAATTGATGAACCATTTAATTATTTTTTATCATTTAAAGTGGCCGTAAGTTATTTATGAAAATCAACCGCTTATAATTATGATATAATTTGTTTAAAATATTGAAATACTGATTTTGATTAACGGGTCCGGTATAATTACAATTCCAATTTGTCATATTTTTTATTTATTTTTTATTTTTTTGTAATACCTACCGGTATGTTATATGTATTACTAAAATATCAGTATTGGTATATTCGTTCGGTATTGTATTTTTTAGTACAAAAAATGATGATGGTAAGTTTCATCAATTGATTTCTAATCGGGATAGTTTATTAATATCCAAAAGGATGGGTATTTGTGATGTTTTTATTTTTTTACTCTCTTCTATCAAGCTTAAGAGAGAGAGAGCAAATTGTTTAACTATTTATTTTCTAACTTTCTCGTTAGATACGTTAAGCAACTGACTTAAATATTATAATTTCCATTAATTAATTTCTGATGAAATATTCCACGTACTTCACTGGCCGCAGATATGAGAACTGTGTCACGAGCAGCATGTTCGATTAAGAATAAAGAAATTTATATTGCAATATATTTTGGTATTTATTCAGAATCGAAATCCCCCAACAGATTCTCTCGAAATAGCTTTAGGTGCAACTGGTCCATGGCTGAAATTCTTCAAGGAAAGCCATAAAAATATGATGAATTAGGTATCCCGAAATATGTTTTTCAGTGATAATATTGTGATTTATACTAATAGTCGTAAATTGGTGACTGTACTATGGACTGCTTATGAAATGTATGTATTCACACTTTCATTTAGAGAAACTGAAGCATTACCCTTTCCATGCAAAGAACTAAACAAGCATGCTCAAATAGTTTTTTTCCCTTGAATTTTTTATATTTTAAAAAAGTCTGGAATTACAGTTAATTACATTCAAGCAACCAGATATTTTGAAATCTTACGATGAAAGTCACTCGAGATAAACCCGAAGAGAAATTACATCAAAACACCAATACCAAAAACCGAAAACCTAAACATACATTAAGCAATCCAAATTTTATATTATTTACATGTCGGAATTTAAAACTGTATTATTACTAGACTGAAGCATTTTCAAAAATCACCTAATTTAAGCTGACAATAAAAATTAGCACTTAAAAGAAGAAAAAATGTTTATTAAACTGAAATATTTACCTGTTTTAATGTTCAAAAATTAAATTACTCACCTGTAATAATTTCAATTTTATTAAATATGATCAGGACCGGTATGGACCGGTATCGCTCATGACGAGTATTATCAACTGACGCTATTTTTTTTAATTTCAACAAGTATTGAGAGTGAAAACTTTTTTAAGGTGTTAATTGACTTGATGGAAAGGCATTTTATAAATAAAAGTAAAACACATTTTTTAAAAAAATATTATTTATTACGTAATTATCAAGACCAGTTTCACTCATCACGAAAATTTTTAATGATCTGAAGTGGACTGATGCGAAAAATGGCTGTTATATATTATTTTATTGAAGTAAACTAATGTTACGGTGAGATCGTTATAACGTGAATAAGATAAAAACTCACCGCTCGGCGTTAGATTATCTTTTGGTATTTTTTGGCTCTTCCCGGAGACGGAGATGTGTTTTTTTTCGTTCTTTTGTTTCTTGCCTAGTAAGGTGGCGTTAGGTACTATTGGATAAGTTGTAGCTGGGGTATTTTCCGTGTTGCGCTGAAACAGGCGGATGTAGGTTGCGGCTAATTGATTTATAACGCGTTTGGAATGACGGATATCACCCACTGTTGCCAGAGGACTGAAAGCTCTACGCCCAAAGAAAATGTATATGTATAAATAATAGCAAATTATATACAATTATAAAACATTATCTGACGATTTAAGGATAATGTATTCATATCGTTTAAAAGATTTTATTGCTTCTTAATGACTAATGTTTTTTTTTATGTCGAAGTTATAAAGATATTAAAAACAGTTTTGTGATTATGAATGCTTAAGTACCGGTCAAAATAAACACTAAAAGTTATTTTAATATAAAGTGTAGTCATCATCATAAGACAAGACATTCAATATGGTTGAATACGGAAACTGTAAAAATTTAAGATATTTTTAAGAAATACTTTGCGTAAATAAGGGGAAACAGTCCCATTCATAATTTTGCAAAACAAAGCAACAACATGAACCATTAAATTTAATAAAATAAAGATATGTTGGTAGAAAATTAAAGTTTAATACAAGACTCAACTATTGATAATAGTTTTACAATAGTAAAATACCAAGGAATGTAGTTAGAGTGAACGAAACCGTAATTACTAGCCATTTGTTTTCTGCCACAAGATCTGTCTACATCCATATGTCAATTTCTTTGATGCACGGTTTTCTAGAGTATTTTATTTCCCTCATTCCGAAGTGGATTGAAAACAAAGTAGGCTACCCAAACAAACAGCTATTAATAGTTTAAGCCATCCAGAATATTGTTGGAATAATATAAATAATATATAAACGTTAAACGATAAAATAGAACTGGGATTATCGTACAGCATCAGTAAATTTAGGTTATCTTTACATCTATAGAAACAATTTATTTGTTGAATTACACACATATTGTTTTAGTTGTTGAAATATCCAAGAAGTATGTACAATTATCATTGAAAATAGATGCTTGCTCATATTTGGAATTTCATAGAGTAAGTATCAAACCAATAAGCTTCCTATTACGTTATTGGTTATTGAGAAACATTGGGATTGCCTGTGACACGTTTTGTGGGTGCCTCCTGAAAGCCTTAACCTACCTCTTCTTCCAACCGTTGGAATGACGGCATCTTGTACGAACATAGGGGACTATCCGTTGTATGTCATGACAGGAATCAAAATGATTCTGGCTGATTATGACATTTTTGCTGATGGTAGTGAGCAATGGAGATGCCAGTTGGTGGTTAATTGCTCTATATCGAAATATTATATAGCTAACGAATATTGATTCTATAAAATGATAATAATTGATGGCTATATTTTTAATGTTTGGATATAATTGAAGAATTTATATGAATCAGCTGTATTTGATCTCACTATTACTAGAAAACAAAATGGTGTTTTTCTTGGTCCGGAATAGCTTGGAAAGCCCTATCAGCGGTGAAGCCGGAGTTACGGGGACCTGCAAAAAAGCCTTACACGGCTTGCTGCCAACCTGTCACGGCAGAAGGGGACAATGCGCGCCGCAACACTTTGAGATGGGACGGAGTGCGGAGAGTTGTGGGGCTGGGGGTGGGCGAGGTGTCGACGCCTGAATTACAATTCCATTAGCAGGCGTCGCAAAAAAACTGTTGCTCACAGTATGATGGACGCCGCACGTACAAAGACCTGCGTAAACTGGTCTATGTCACCCAACAATTCAAGAGTTAGAATTAAAAATACTTAAGTCCAAATGGAGTTCAGAATTTCCTCTTGACTTGTGGTTAACGAATATAAAGGATTTTTTCTATGCGAAATCTATTCAAGAAAATTGTATAAAGTACATTACGAGGACTGGTTATGAACCAATTAATTTATCACTCTATATTTAATAAAGATGATGAGTGATTTTGAACGAATATCATATTGCTGAAAAACAACAAATGTATATTTGGAAGATCGAACCGAAATCATAGAACAACATACTAGAGCAGCGATGGTGAAGATTTTTTGTATGTAGGCTATGATTTAATAAAAACAAAAAAAATATGTGTTGATTGTTTGTTCTTTCTTTTTGACTTAAACCTTTATTTTGAAACTATATTTGAATGATATATTTTGTCAACTTGTTTATTAACGATGTGTATGGGATTAGTAATTTCACAGTAAGTTTTTATTAATAACCAAAAGAAACTCAATATAATAATTAACATATTGATCAAAACACCTTTTTGGTTGAAATGTTTATTTTGAATATCTGAGTGGTAAAGTTATCTCAGTAACTATTTTTTCCCTATGAACAAAATATGTTGCTATATTTTTTAAGTGGTGTATTTTGTTGTTGGCAAGTATTTTAATGTAAGTGAATACGAGGAAAATGGCAGTATTATTACTATTATTATTAATTATTATTAATTAATTAGTAAGCTATAAAATATATTTATAAGCCACTGTCACCGCAGACCTTAAAATAAGTAAGAAAAGTAACGAGCAAAATATTCAAGTCTTAGCTGGATGAGGTGTGGGCGTTTACCTATCGCAGTGCACCGTCAAGTATCTCATGCTGAAGAGGAAACACCTTTTTCGTGTCTGCCACTTGGCGAGTGGGTGACGAGGGTATCCGACAGCGACGCTATGCAAAACTGAACGATCTTAGAGAAACACGAGAGCACTGGCGTACTCAATCAACTAGTGAGTAACTGATAACTGGGTTAATATACAATTAAAAAGTATTAAATATTTTTTGCGGTATCCTCGATTTCAAACCTTAGTGCGAATACTTTTATAAATTGATTTTTCAATCGATTTATGGATTTGTGTAGAGAGCCATGGATGCACTGATGTCTTGAATTCCCTCAGATACGAGATTTATTGTAAGCTAACTACTAGTGCTGTTTTAGTCTCACAATTTTATTTTAACATAAGTCTGTCTGAAAAAAAGTCAAATGACTGAAAAACAAGAAAGTTTCCAAGAACAACTTCTGTAAGATAAGCTTCATTTAATACATATTTGAAACGAGCGTGCTATAAAAATATAATCGAATATTTTTATTAGATTGGAATGTAATAATTTTTCAAAAGAATTATTACAACAAAATTTTAAATGTTCAGTTTATTTAGTTACTCAAGTATGGTATAAAACATCTCTTACACAAACACATGTATCGTCTTTTAGACGAGCTGTGATATAATTTAGTTTTGACGCCGCAGGTAAAGATGCTATGATAAAAATTATAGATTAAATGATGTGAATGTGTGTCCAAAAAGTGCATAAACCAAAGCTTCCAGGGCCATCTTTACCCGCCGTAAATTATAATTAGTAATGAGACATTTTTACCGGTCGTTATGGGTCAATCTATTGAGGATATTAGTTATTATCACAAGTAATATATATTTTTTTTCAATTTAACACGCGTAGTTAAAAGTATAAATAAACCAATTCATTACTACTTTTAAATAATTTTCTTAGAGCTATTACTTTCAATTTGGGTATAGATATTTATTGCGTTTGTTTGTATTTTGTCGACATGTAAATTTTAACGTTGATTTCAGGATAGGAATCGAGCTGAAATATAATTTTACGCTCAACTTTATATTGGTCGCTACAAATTTGTTTACAATTATTATATTCATTAGAAAAAACAATGTATCCATACCTGAACAAAACAAATGTAATTCAATTAACAATATGAAAATGGCAATACTTCTCCGTACATTTACGGCATTACTTATCAAACTGTTGACATTTTAATTGTTAATATAATTTGAATTATACTATTGTTGTCAGATTTAAAACTTGTGATGTGAATTGATAATTTATCGAATACATGTAGTAGTTGGTGACGATATGAAATCGGTGGCCATGTGTACACTTGTACGAGCATCGCTGACGTAATTATCAAAACACTCTCCCGCCTTCCAAGTGTTGTTTATTTATTCTGATAATTGCATAACATCATTATGCCAATGTATGTCACTTTACAGGAACAATTCTGATCGTGTTGAAAACAAAAAAAGTCCTTTATTGACGTGACGGATGCAATGTATTTAAATATATATAAAAAAAATTACGTTGTTAATGATAACTGAACTTTTTTTATTTTACTTGATTTTTTTTATAATAGTAAACTGCTGTTTAAATCGACTTATTTTTGACATTAAACTTTACTAAAATTTAATTTCTTTATTAAAATATTACAAGTAATATATGTAAATCAAAATAATATTTTTTCTGATAATGTGATTGATGTGCTAATTTGGGATGAGATTGGTAGTGGTTTCGTAATGCGCGATTAAAAAAATCAACGTATGAAAGTCACCGTTTTGGGATTTGAGCCCTTGTTTAAGCAATCGTGTAGTAGAAAGCTCTAAGGCAAGGGTATAGAACCTGCGGCCTTTTTGATTCTCAAGTGTGGTTTTTTTGGTTGAATTGATTAATTTTTTGCTTTGATTTTAAAATAATATATGTACACCCACATTTTAGGTAAGTATAATGAAAGTTTTTTTGAAAATTAAGGTATACATTGATTGCAGATGGTGACGGGACTGATTGAATTTATAACCAGATGCAAACAAAATAATAAAATAATAATTATTTAACATATATAAACTAACTCAAAACTGTGTAATCTTTTCAAAATCATGGATTTGTGTAATATTGGTTTAATCTAATATTCGGTCGTCATCGCAAACAGTGTTGGGATTAACCTTCCTAGTGTTTACTCGACAGGTGTACCAATCTGACCGATGTACACCGATTCCTTTGTTCAAGGAGCAAAAGGTGAGTGTATTGAGTGTAGACATTATAATATCGTAGAGGCTACGGCGTAGACCCTTTTGGTTGAGTTATAAAGTAAACGCTAATATCCGGCCGGATGTGGGGAGTGAGCGGAAATTAGAAGTAATAAAGGTAAATTTTGATTAATTTCAAAGGTGAAGAGTTGTTGCCTTTGCCATATAAGACATAGACAAATATAATAAATAATTTTGTGTTTTTGATATAAAATATTAAGTCCTTTAATCATTTAATTTGTTAAAAAAAACATTTTAGTGGACATTAGGATTTTTTTTTAAATATGAAAATTACAATATCTGTAGTAACAAAATATAAAGATTTTTTAAAAATATTAAAAATATTAATTTCAATGAGTTCGACATATTGAACGCTATGGAAATATAAAAAAACGTAAATAGTGGTGTATTCAAATTACAGTGTAAGAAATTGTGTTGTATAATAAATACCGTAATTAAAAAAAAATTAAAGCTTCTTACGATTTCTATTGGGTACAACCAGGGCTGTGAAGTCAGAGTCGGAGTCGTGAAAAACGAACGACTCAGACCCATTTTTAAAACAAAAAAATAATGATGTGTATTCAAACCACAATATTCCATAGTGTTGACATTGCATGCTTGGCTGACTAAAGATGATCTCATGGAAAACATATATAGGTTAAAATTAAATGATTGAAACAATTCTTCGGAGTCGGAGTCGTCATTTTTAACACGACTTAACAGCCCTAGGGAAAACTTGAAGAAATATTTTATGTCAAGCAAAATACTTACATATCTTTTAATATATTAATTAAAATAAGTTGAAAAATGCTTTGTTTAAGTGTAAGTTTATACTAATTTTTGAGATATTTTTATGTTATATACAATATAACAATATTCCAAATCGTTTTATTTGACTGTCTGTTATGCTAAAACGATACTTCAAAAATATTCACTCTCATATTAATAACGAAGATGAATATTGACATAATATAGCATGTAAATATTTTGTTACCTCAGCAAGTAACTTTCGATTATCTAGGAAAGGCAAAGTTAAAAATGCTGAGCTATGCAATTTATAAACAATTAAAATTAACATGCACATACATACATTAATAATTTTATTATTCTACTGATACCTTTTTTCGCTGCAACGCGTGTTGTGTCTATTTGAGATGCATCGAAAGATATTAAATTATAGTTAGGTCATTAATTCTTATAATTATAATATATTTTCAAGAACTGGATGTTCAAATTTTTATGATTATTTAGAATTTGAAATAATAGTGATTTCTAATCGAAGGCGATCTAAACAAAATAATGTAAAGTAGAAATACAGTGATTAGCTCACTACTATTACTGCCCTAGTTTTATATTTCTATACCTACTTTCTTTGATAAACAGAGGTTGAGAAACTGAGTTACAAGCTATTCTCATTCTTCTCCTAAGGGCGGAAAGAAAGTAAAGTGCAATCAATAAAGTATCTATTTAAGATATTAATTGATTGTGTTTAGAGGAGGAAATTTTATCCGAAATAAATTTTGAAGCGGAGAAATTAATATATAATTTAATAATAACTGATTTATATAACAGTTAATTTTCAATATTTCATTACAATGTTTTTAACCATATCTGTTAATCATCTTAAGCATATGGAATCTTAATATAGCTTCTCAGCCTTGCCGTTTTCAGACTGGGTGTAAATTGAAAAATGTGGCTTAGAAAGGAGTAGTATATGTTCAACAACTTTAAATGCATCCTTTTATTAGGGTAAGATGATTAGGATACGTAGCAAAGTGGTCGAGAATAAGAATAAACATCACAGCCATTTACATATAAACAGAAATAAATGAGTTGATTAATAAAATGGTAAACTTATCATGAAAGTGTCCGAGTAAGGAACCTTCGTTATGGTAGTACCAAATGTGCAGTCGTTGCAGATGGAGGTAGAAAATGCAATGATATTGCAATGGTGCGTACATGCTAGCGCAAAATTGACAGCAGGACTACTTAAAACGCGATATTTAACTTGACCAAATTATGTTTTTAACGTTTTTCCAGCCGACTTTGCGTAAGAGCAGGGTTAAGGATTCGAATTACAGACTTTCAAGAGAACCGGTAACGAATTGAAATATGATTTAACTAATTGAATGGGTATTTATTTAGTAGAACTTCATTGTAATAAGGGAACACAATATAAAAGTATTTTAGTTATAATTAAACTATTATTTTATATATGATTGATAGCTATTTTGGCTTATGTCTAATTATAGTTTTGATGAAAGCATAAACCAAAATATCTATCAATCATATATAAACAAATATTTGTAGAGCTAAAATTCTAAATAAAAAAATGATAATGATAGTTTTTGGTCTGAATTAATATTTAAATAAAAATTCGATATTGTTAAGATATGACGAACATTATTTGTAGGTTTTGAAGTTTTTTTTTTACTAGATCACTTATTGTGGTTTATTGTATACAAGCTAGTGATTGGGTAGGTGGGGAATCACAAGAGCAGGGCTTAATGTAAATTTGGTAAAGTGGCTTCCATGATGCACGAAATGTAAGTAAACAATTCATCTGATGTGCCAAATTGATACAGACGACTACAAGTCTACTGAAATATATGCTACAACAGCACGGGGAATTAATTGGTTGTATGTGTTATATTTTGATTCCAGGAATAATGTGTTTAAACAAAATAGATGCTTTGTGATGAATTTTTTTTACACAAATATCCATAGTAACATACATTAGAAGATGGGAAGAATTGTAAGAAAAAGTCTAAAAATGCAAAGTTAATGCAAGAAAAACATATTTAGGAAAAAGAAAATGTAAAAGCAAACAAAATCATAAATGTATGAGCTATACTTCTGCAAAGGAAAGGTTAACACAATATGATTTATTATAAAAGGCATAAATTTACAATCAACACAGCTCTGCTGATGAGTTAGAAGTATTGACTTCCTAAGATTGTATAAATTTAAATATACGGATTCTAAAGTAGAAGATTTTTACGGACAAGAAAACTCCGTACACAGAAATTTTCATACGTAGAAAACAATGAAGACTTAGAGATATGAAACGAATTGACAGATAAAAGATACAATCTATGAATAAGTAACAATAAATTGACTATAATTAAAATGTTTGATACCTCTTACAAATAAGTAAATCAACAAATAAGTGATGCTGATATGCAGTGGCGGCCGGTCAATGTGGCATTGGACTAATGCACCTTTGTATATGCATTATTTCATGAAATAATTTAAAAATATAAATGTTATGTTTGAATGTTATTTCATGAAATATAACCACCCCTGTAATATACGAGGGGTGCATTGATCCAATTCCACATTGCCCGGCCGCCACTGCTGATATGCAATCGCGTCAAAGATCAATTGAGTTAGACTTGTCACTAACAATAAATTCTAAGATATTTCTAAGACTGGTAATTTTTACAATATAATTTATAATATTATATTAAAATCACAATAATAAAAATAGCAATAAACGACGATTAAACTTCTTCCGGATAAAGCAGGGAAATATTCTTATCCAAATCCAACAGCAAGGGTCTTACAAGAAAAAGAATAAAAAAAAATGTATAAACGCAAGACAATGAAACGGCGGTGAAAAAAAATAATTTGATTTAATTTAGTGTCACTTATTCATATTTTGTATCTTTATCTGACGTTCAGTTTAAATAGGCCAGTATTAATGTTTGTTCTTATAAGTTGCTATTGCTCCTTATAAGCAAAACTAGTCTTGGTCATATTAAATAAATGTGTAAATAGTACAAAAGAGTGTTTTATTTTTTTAATATATTGGTTTTGACGACAGTGAACTCATTAAAAGTAAGATTTTATTATTTGGATTCAAAACATAGATTTATTATTTTGTATAAATGACTATCCCTAAAAGTTTATCCTTAATTACTTTATTAATGTGGAAAAGAGATAAATAGTTATTTGTTTAACAATTTTTCTTAAGATATTGCAAACTAAAACTACGAGTAAATTTCATAAGTCAAACGACAAAAAAATTTTGAAAAACATCTATTTTTGTAAAGATTTTATTCGAAAATAGCGATAAAAGATTTCTCCAAACAACGGCGGTTTTTCTTTGAATCCAATTGAATATATTTGCATATATTTTTAGCGTTAAAAAATAAATTTCAGCGAGGCATTATGATATGAGGTGGAACTGTTCCCAATCTTGACGATTACTCAAATCTCAAATATATGCAATATTGATTTCTCATATAAGCATGGGGTACCGCGGAAACTACCCAAAACCAGTGTTGTACGCATTATTTATTTATTGGGATGTGAGAATCGGTATTTTTGCGGTAGTAAACAGCATGCAAACTGTCAATAAATAAAGTTTTTTTTAAATGTACCTAACCATTTAAAGCAGGGCTGTGAAGTCGTGTAAAATAAAGACGACTCCGACTCCAAGGAAATTTTTCAATAATTTAATTTTAACTTATAAATATGTATACCATCAGATCATCTTTAGTCAACCAAGCATGACATGTCAACACTTTGGACTATTTTGTTTGAATGCACATCATTAAATATATTTTTCAAAAAAAATCCGGCCGTTTATGTTTCACAACTCCGACTCCACAGCCCTGATTTAAAGTCTAAAAATAATTTCATCAATTTGAATATGTAACGGAAAAATTAAAATTTGATTACTTGCTTCGTCAATATGCTCACTATGCATTATGATTACCACTTTAAAGGTGTGTACTGATTATTTATTAAGTTCAGGACCGGTTTCCGGTACCAGAATCAGTCCAAAATTACTCGCGGTGAGTGAAACCAGTCATGATCTAAATAAATAATGAAGAATTGGAACACCGACTGTTTTTTTTTAAATATTAGATTAAAAAAATACAAAACACTCTTTTATAGTAATTCCTCGTTAATTTAATATTATCATGACCGGTTTCACACAACACAAACATTTTAAACTGACATGAATATCCATACATTGATACAGTGCTATCTTTTAGATGTACTTGGATTAGAATAAATAGCACTGTAATAATGTATATTTTAATCAATTGAAAATATTTGTGTTACGCAAAGCAGGTTCTGATCATATTAAACAAAAAAGATTTTTTCTTCTATTCTCTCGAACACTTTCGTTATCATTGAGTACTTTATTTGTCTATAATATCTCCTTAATATGAACGCTACTGTTATTTCCGCTGGTAGTAAAACCGTTTGTCTCCTTTTAGATCTAGAGAGCAATAAGTTTTCTTCGACAATATAAAATTTGCATAATAAAGCATTTAGATTTCATCGCAAGAATTTTTACTTTTACGGAGCATTTCGAAAGTCATAAATCGGAAAACATAATAGTAATGAAAGGCTTTGTTTGCTCTCCTTTGCTTGAACATGACTCCATATAAAAATTCTCAAGTTGCTAATGTTTGTTTGTTTCGATCATCTCGACAGAGTGAATTTTAATAGCAGGATATATTTAGCAAGAAATACTAATAACTTTTTTCATTGATAAAGTTATTATATAAATAATTTAAATATTTGTTTTTGAAAGGAAAATATAAGCTTTTAAATAATTTACTATTAAGTCAAGGGTATGTAGTTTATGTTAATTTAAATATACTATGATGCGTTATTTTTTACAAGATTAATACAGAATAATAAACATTTATCTTCATATTGTAGAATTTTTAAGGATATAAAAGTGATGGGGTAAATGTTGAATTAATTAATGAATGTATGAAATTACATAATATAAGTTGATGATCCGAACATAGTCCAACAGTATTGAAAGACCGTCAACCCTGAAATACGGGAATTCATACAGATCATATTTTGATAAATTATAAAGATTTTGAGGATAAGTGATGATCTCGAGTGTCTTCAAAAATTATTATCAAGTTTATTTAAAGATTATTTAAGATTATAAATTTCGGATGCATGAGTCATTGCTGCCTGTAATATAATTTGTATGCTCACCAAAAATACCCATAAATCCTCTGTATGTGTAGTCATTTATATTGTTATTTAGGGTTTGATAATATAAAATTAAGTTTGATAACTTTGTAAGATATCTTCTTTAATTTTATAATTACAAAGTTACCGTCAAACCCATCGAATACAGTACATACGCTTTGTTCATTAAATATTGCAAATTTCTCTAAAAAATCTCAGTCTGATAAAATAATAAAAAAAATCCGCTCACAAAAGCATTTTTTTTAATGTGACAATCATTATTTTTTTAAAAATTGAATGATTCTTAATTAAGTTTGTATCAATAGAAATATGGAACGACTATTCTTCTGTTGGAGGCGTTGAAATCTTATTTGAGTACATTTTGTTCATGTTGCTCAAAGCATTTAAAAATTCGTGTTTAACAAGAAAATTTTTGACACATCCATTTTTTGAATCAATCAATTTTCTTTCAGAGAAGACATAATTTTCATGGGGGAAAAATCTGTTTTACAAATAATATATGAATAGAATGAAAAACTCAAGTACTGGAAATAATTCACTGAGTTGATAAATAGGTGATTATGAAATGAAACTTTAAAAGTTTGCAAATATAAATTTGCACAAAATAACAATTCTTAATATTTTGTTGAAGAAATATTATTGTAGGCTGTAATTAAATAAATGTAAGTATGCTTATTGTGCTACAAATAATAATGCCTGCCTAGGGAAACGCTTTCTAAAACACCGCCATCGTAATGAATACACGAGGCAAAGCTATAAACTTTTAACATTTACAATTTAAACAGATAAAGGCCAAAATCAACGGAAAAGATTTCAGCAAAGAGAAAATCGCAATAATTTATTCAATCTTTCCTGCGGAACCTTTAATCTTAATCTCGTAAAAGGTAAATATTCCCGGGAAATGGGATAAAACCACGGAAAAATGTGGAATGGGGAAACGGAGGAATGGTCACGAATCGTATTCGAGAGGGACCAAGGTACAGGTTTAAGTGGAGAAGGCGTAAATAAACTTTGCTCTTCTGTTGCAAGAGACGTTCAGTGTCACAGGCAAATATAATTACGAAGTATTGACGATTGTCAAACTGAAACAAAAACAAAATGAATTATAGAAAACCAAAACAAAATTTGAATTGTGAAGTAAATAATATTGAGGAATTTTATGGACAATTTATACTATGTTTAGGTAGATTATACTTTACTATACTAGACTTATAGAAAACTCATGCGATTAAGTTTAAAAGTTATTGTTTTTTTTTTTTACCATATTAAAAATAAAATGTAAATGAACATAATACATTATACAGTATGAAGATACGTTTAATAAAATATGATTTCTAATAATGACCAATTTTTTTTTGTGTAACCCAAAATAAAAAATATTTAATAACTTTAATATTTATGGCGAAATTTTTGCCCCTTTTTCTTCGTAAATTGATATTCGATTCAACACTATCCTTGTAGTGCACGTTGAATTTAGTACCCAAAAATGACTTATTTATTGGATGCTATAAAATAGTATAAGCAATAACTTGAACAAAGAAATCTCGTTTGCAAACACCCAGTAATTTTTGTCCAAGAGTATTATTTGAATGATTTGTAATGTGATAATAGTTTCACATTGAATTCTGTTCTAGTTGAAAATTTGATGTATCTTTTAATCTAAATTACTCAAGGTTGAAGTTTTTAGTTGCGAAATAATCTTTTTTTGCTCAAATATGTTTTGAACCACCACTGATTTCGGAATAGGTACTCAAAAGTAAAAGATTAAAACAATGCAAAGTAGGAGGCACGCCAGCCTACACCGACACTCCAGTGCCGTGGGGTGGGCAAAGTTAAGAGCAGAGATAAATAAATAAACATAAACCGCGGTGAAAATAGCGGAGTAAAAAGTTGAAACGTGGTCTGTGCGACCTGACTGCGCACATGTGGAGGCGAAATACAATTAATTAATCGCTAACGGATTGGTGGATGAAACATTGGGTGACAGGCGGGACGTTGTCTGGTTGTGAAATTTGGAAAGGTAATACGTGAAACGCGTGCATAATTACGGAATTTTCATAATAGATTTACCCGTGAATAATTAATTAACGTTATGGAGAATATTTCGACTATTTACATTTTTATATGTCTGGCCTGTATCCCAGCGGTCAAGTCTCCTTCTTCGTGAAGAAGTTTTGGTGATAACTGTCTCGAAACAATTCCATATGAATTTCTTTAGGCCAAGAGTACTCTAGAACTTCCATCGATCTATAATTTAATATCCAAAAAATGAGTATTGTATCGAATTGTAATCGTTAATCCCCATATGTTAATTGTAAATATTTATTAATTTAAAGTTAAAAATTTGATTCATATTATCCTTTTTCTTATTCATTTATAATTGCTTTTTATAGCAGCTTCTTGAAGCCGAGTATTACTAAACGTGACTTAATAAAGGGCTTTAAGGCTTAAATTATCTTTGAATTAAATTTGTCAATTCAAGATTATGAACTCGTTTGTACTTTAAATCATTCCTAATTGAGTATTTAAATTTTGTCCGATACCAAGCCATTTTTATTATTTTGTTTAAAATTATACCACGATTCAATTTAAACTGTTTAAAAACACTTACTATAAATATGAATTATTTATAAAAAAATGCAAAAAGATGTTCTTTATTAGTCAAAAACAAGGAGTGAAAACCCTTTTTTGTCGGTTTGCCGGGTTAATTTATTTGTAATCTAGTAATACTGTATTTCAGAAACTTCAATGAGGATACTTTTTGGGAGCTTACTTTCTTTTTTTTTATAAAGGTAAAATCCCCATAAACTTGAACATAATAGAAAATATAATATTTCTTATCTGGGAGCCTCGTGTCACGTCTTGATTGGTAAGATTTGAAAATGTTTATTAAAAGTTGCATAAAAATATGTAAAAAGCTTTATTTGTTTGAAATTTAGTTAATACTTTCGATGGTTTCGGCGGTAACTTTGTGGAAGTTCATTTTAATAGAAAATTTAAATTAACTTTGATTATTCCACGTATTGTGTAACTAACTGTGACACGTGTTTCGCCTCTTTCAGAGGCATCTTCAGACTTACTATCGCAAAGTTTGCTTAAGTAATGAAGCAAGATTGATTCTAACATTTTAAAATTATAAAATTACAAAATGGATTGGGTTTTTTTTCCTTTTAAGAGGAGCAAGGAGGGGGGTGTAGAATCGAAATAAAGCAAACAGATAATGATACTAATTTTACTAATGAGTTGTAAACAATCAGAATGGGATTTTTCCTTTTTAATGGAAGCGAAGAGGGGATTATAAAATGCAAACAAATTTAATCATACTACTAATGACGTTAAACATTACAAACTATTAAAACTAATGAGCTACAATCAATCATCTAGGTTTGTGATTACTCTATTAATTGGAAACAATTTTAGTAACGGGGAACTGCCTGTGCTATTAAGAATATTATTTAATAATATTTCTTTTTTGTTAAGAGTTTTATTAATTTCTAAAAATTCTAAGCTATTCATCTTTAAACCCTTTTTATTTACTCGGTGGAGTATTTCTAAATTACAAATCTGATTAAAATTATGATTATTTTCTATTAAATGATTGGCAAACTCAGAGAAATTGTTACTTTTTAGACATCTTATATGTTCTTTAATTCTAATATTAAAGTTTCTACCTGTCTGTCCAACATAAGACGCTTGACAGTCTCCACAAGAGAGTCGATAGATACCACTCTGTGACGATGAATCTACGCGATCTTTACTGTTCAATAAAATTTTACCTAAATTATTTACTGTATAAAACGCGGGTTCTATATTGTCTGGCAAAAATTTAACTATCTTTGACGAGATGTCTCCTAAATAAATAATTCTACGCCAGTTTTTAATATTATCGTTTGCTTTCTTCTCTCCTGAAAAAATATTATTTACTATGAGTTGTTTAACTTGCTTACGTTTAAGTAAGTTAACTACTACGTCTGTGTTGTAACCATTATTTACAGCTATCTGTTTAATAATATTTAACTCTAATTCAAAGTTGACTTAAGTGAGAGGGATGTTAACTAATCTATTAATCATTGCATGGAATGATGAGAGTTTTTGCGACCACGGGTGAATTGATTGATGGTGAATGACGACATCTGTATAAGTAGGCTTTCTGTAAATGGCAAATTCTAATCTGTTGCTATTATTTTTCTTTATTGTTATGTCAAGAAAATTTAAGGTTTTTTGTTGCTCGATTTCTAGTGTGAATTTAATATTTGTATGCAATGAATTTAAATGACGTAAAAAGGTATCTAACTGTCTATCTGTTCCTGTCCAAATGCAAAAGATATCGTCTACATAACGATACCAAGTTTTTACATTTTTAAGTAACGTGTGATTTGACTTAAAGAGATTATTCTCAAAATAATCCATAAAAATATCCGCGAGCAAAGGTGAAATAGGACCACCCATAGGTAATCCTACCGATTGTTTGTAAAAAATTTTATTAAACAAAAAATAGTTTTGTTCAATACAAATATTAAAAAGTCTAAGCATTTCTTTAACGACGTTGCTATTAATATCCGAAAAAGTTAAAATTTCGCTGACTATATTTTTGCACTCTTCCGTTGGTACGTTAGTAAATAAATTTGTTACGTCGAATGATACTAATTTACAATTACTAGTTAATTGTATGTCTTTGATTTTTTCTGTGAAGTCTATGCTATTCTTAACTGTATACTTCGGTTTAAACACGTTGTAAGAATTAAAAACGTCATTTAATTCACGGGCGATTTTGTAAGATGGAGAACTACAAAAAGATACCACGGGACGAATCGGTATCAAGGGTTTGTGTAATTTGGGTAAGCCAAATAATCTCGGAGCTTGTGGGTTTAAATTAATAACTTTATTTTTATTTAAGTAGAAAATGATAGGGCAGTTTTTGACACACGTTTTTACCTCATCTTGAAATTTGGATGTAGGATCCTTGTTAAGTAATTGGAAATGATCTCCTTTCGACAAGAAGTCTTCCACTTTCGATGTATAATCTAATGAGTTTAAAATTACTATGGAATTGCCTTTATCTGCTTTCGTCAGAGTAAGGTTTTCTCGACGTAAAATATCTTTGATATTTTTCGCCGTCCGCATATCGGAATTCGATGATTTCAATGAGTTTAAGTCTAATTCTTTTATTTGTTGGGCACAAATATGTTTAAAAGCAACTGGTTGTTTGAATAGAGCAACATTTAAATCTACTGCTAGATTTTCAACACATTTGTCTAACATACTGTTGGAGATGTTAAATTTAAGGCCTTTTGACAAAAGGTTCATTTCTGAGACACTGAATGTATGTGATGACAGGTTCTTAACACGATCAAAGAATTTATGAGAGCTAAAATGTCCTGACGTCTGTGTAACCGAAAACGTTTGGATTTTATGGGATTCGATCAAAACATCTAGTTTTTTATTTAATGTCAGTCTCTTTGCATGTGACAATTTGCTAGCTAGTGTTCTCACACTATCATCAAATATATCCCATTCAATTGGATGTAAAACATGTACTAACTCGGAGTGTAAAAATTTCAAATTGAGCTTAATATTATCTCTCACTACAAACAATGATTTCACTTCACCCTTCAACCACTTCACTTTTGCGAATTCCAATGCACTGTTTGCCGCAAAACTCTTGCACTTTGAATTTAAATTTAAATTGATGTATTTAGGAATGACTTTATTTTTCAGACAATTCTGATTAAAAAAGATTTTTTGACAAATTATGGAGTATTTAATAAACAATTTACGATATAAAAGCGCCTTTTTTGCGCCTTTTTTGCGCCCTCTTCGCTTCCATTAAAAAGGAAAAATCCCATTCTGATTGTTTACAACTCATTAGTAAAATTAGTATCATTATCTGTTTGCTTTATTTCGATTCTACACCCCCCTCCTTGCTCCTCTTAAAAGGAAAAAAAACCCAATCCATTTTGTAATTTTATAATTTTAAAATGTTAGAATCAATCTTGCTTCATTACTTAAGCAAACTTTGCGATAGTAAGTCTGAAGATGCCTCTGAAAGAGGCGAAACACGTGTCACAGTTAGTTACACAATACGTGGAATAATCAAAGTTAATTTAAATTTTCTATTGAAATTTAGTTAGCTTAAGAAAAATATTTGGCTTGACATAATTTATATACACATTTAAAACGTCTGATTTGCAGTTCAAATAGGTAATGGAATGATTTGAATTTATCTAGTTATCATCAGCAAAAAAATTGACGCAAGTAATACGTCTACAAGCATTTATTTTGTATTTAGGACTGTAGGTGGGAAACGCGAAATCCAAGAGATGAGGGGATGAAATGGGGGCAATAAATCTGAGGTTAGTGTATCGAAGCAGTTGCAAGAAGGCTCCATGTCTCCAAAAACGATTACTTAAGGCTGTATTTATTATACAAATGAATATGTTATTCTACGAAAGCAAGCACTTTAAAATTAAATTGAATATATAGGTTGGCATATTGACTACAAACTATCATGTGTACAATGAATTGAGAATAAATTTGACATTGGACGTTATCACTAGATATCACATTTTATATGCAATGAACGGCTTAATATTTTTTAATATAATGTCAATATATAATTATACTATAACTAATAAATGAGTTATTGTCTTTAGTTAAGTCTTTTGATGTTACTTGCAAATGTTTTACTATTTTACTTGAAAGGTTTTTAAATAGATTGATTATTATACCACAGTAAAGTTTCGTTGACAACAAAAATATATTTAAATATATATTTTCACCATCTTGAGTATGAAGGTTATATAGATAGAGTTTAGGTTATTTGTGAGGCAAAAACTATATTCGTGAATTGTTTGACAGATATACACTAAATTTTTTTATTAATTTGTTGGCAAGGGAATCGCTCCTATTGACTGGTATAGCAACAACGATTTTTCTTTTTGCATTTAAGTAAAGGCTTAGTCATTTTCAAACACTTTTCAAATTAGATGTTCCGATTTTCAAGTATTGTATACAGAAAGATCAAGCTACCTACAGAAAAATATCTCATTACTAATAACATGTTAACAAATGAATAAATAGCACACGTGGTGGAAAAATCATTTTAAAATGTAAAGGTAACACAAATATATTAAAAACTGACGTTGGAGGATACTATTAATTACACTGGATCGTTGCTCAGGCCTGTATTTTTTTACGAATTAAAAAATAATTTGAACTTGAATTCGGCATGTAATCTAAAATTGTTTTAATTATTCTATTATGTTACGTGCCCACATTATTTTATAATTTAATACAAAGAATTATCAATTATTCTACCATTAATAATAAATACGGTTGTATTATGTTACCGTGAAAGGCCACTGATGTCCATCTATTATATGATGTACTCGGCGGAGCTACGGAGAACTAGGATGATCTAAGAGGAAGCAAAGAAACTGGGGGATATATAATTTATTTGGGGATATATTTAGGTATCGTATGGTAGCTATATGTTCCATGTAGCGAGGAAATATTGTTAAAAAAATAAATGATAATAAATATAAAGTAAATTTACTTATTTCAGTAGAGCATTATGTAAATGTTCAGTCAAATAGCTTTTGTAAAGAATGAATGAGGTTATCCTATTTTTTCGCCATTAAAAATTTAATGAATACGATTAAATGAACATTTTGATTCTAATGTTATCGATAAGAAAATGTGATTACTTGTAGATAAATTACAAGGCTCGAACCGGAGTAATTAAAACAAAACTTTTTCCATAATAATTAAATGTTCGAGCAACAAATAATAGCGAGTAAAAACCAATTACAAAGGACCGGGTAATCGTAGAGGTACAAAAGAAAATCTTAAAACCAAAAGCGCCGCAAAGTTTAAAACTTCAAAGAGGCCAAAAACGAAAGTCGTTCGGAAAATTGATAAATATTTCGCAGTCGGCCCTTCACTCAGGCAATTAATTCACTTGCCTTTATAATAATGGAAAACTTATTACCCATTCGCGGACTAAAAGCCATCCGACCAAGTCCAGGGTAATTCAAGGAGATATCCAGTCGACTAGAATAATTGCCCAAAGGATTGACAGCGTAATGAGAATGAAACGTATATCCCGTTCTAGCATGTAGATTTTACTATTTGTTGGACAATGATAGAGTGAGATGAAAAGGCTGTCTTGTAGAAACGGTATTAGATACCTATGTAGGTGAAAAATAGTGGTGGGCTAAAACGGCAAGCATACAACTTTCATGAAAATTTAAATAATGCTTACTTATCTCTAGACTTAACATTAAATTTCATAATTCACTCACACCAAAAGTCAGCGCAGTAAACATATGTGTATTTAAATCTAGCGTTAAAAATTGTGTATGGAATAATAGATTCACGTCAAGATTTGAAAGCAAAAAAAAAATACAAAGATCTCCACTTAGAACACTTAAGTCTCTTTGATTGAAATCGTTGCAAACGAATCAATTGAATTAAAGATATTTTATGTTCATTAGTTAAGTTGGGGTAATTTGTAATTCCAGATACTGTTTGCTTGTGTTACACGTTTTTTGTTTCCTTAAGAAGTATTTTCAGACCAACCTTATAATATAAAACTAATTTGATTATGTTATCAATAAATGTTAGTTCAATGTTAATAGTTAAAATGTCATCCAATTATTGAAAAGATTTAGTCTACCAAAATTACACTTTTCAATGTCATGCAAGAAGTGGTAAGATAATTAATTGATGAGCAATGTCGGATTAGAAGAAGACGTTCATTATTAGGATTCGCATTTTAAGAATTTTGTTATAGATACAATTTTTTTGAAACTAGTAAAATATGCAAATAAGTATTAAATTCAGCAATTAATGTAAACTTATTTTAACTTTTTAAATCTTTTTGACTGTACTTTAGGCAAGTTACTATTATACTAATATAGGACAAAAAATCAGTCTATGGTTATTTTTGGCTGTGCCGATCTTAAATCAATTAAGTGTTCGCTTAGTATTGTAAATGTTGAAAATTTAATCAGTAAATATAACTGAGTTGTGACAAATGGATTAACTAACATCAATGTTTTTCCTTATAAAACTGGATGCTTTCAACTATTTAAAAATTTTGATGGTATAAATTTTATAACATGAAACGAAAATATTAAAAAATAAAATTCTAAAATTAATAATAATTTTGACTGTTAAAAAAACGATACTTTGAGCTATAATATTTCAATGGAACATCTCTAGTGGAAACTTATATTTGCGTATAGAGGTCGTGGTGCCAACTTTTAATTGATTAAAACTTGCGGTCACGATATAAGTGAAGTTCGGGCTTCTGAAACAGCCCATACATTCAAAACATTTCCAAGTGGATGGTCTCAGCCAAGAAGTCGTCAGGATTTTGTTAAGTCCGACGTTTAAGTTTTCTTACTACTTAATAATCTCACATTAATTCATCCATGGTTTTTTAAAAAGTTTGTGTTGATTTTTAAAATTAATAAAAAAACACATTTCACATGAGTGGTGATAATCGTAATTTCTTATTAAAAAAATATTAGGTTACAAAAACAAATATTTTACATAAATAGTAATTATTTCATAACTTGACCGAATGATCAGAGCCGGCTTAAGCAACCCCGGTCCTTCTGATATTCTAAAATTATGAAAAAATACTACAAAATTTGTTTTATTTTTTAAATTATTACAAATTTATAAATCTGATTTAGGTAAAAACATAAAAATTAAATGCTAAAGAGGGATAAAAAAAAGTATGTACGTGTTTGTGTTTTGTTTCAGATGTATATGTCTCAAGATATTAAATGTGTAAAACAAAAAAAATACATATATATATTGAAATGCTGTTACTTCCAGTTTGATATTTGCAAGACCACTATAATTTCAGGTAGTTTAAAGCAAGTAGTCAGTAGTTTAACGTGTGCAGTAGAAATAAAGTTACAAGTATACTCAGAGCTTCCGTATTATTGGAAGATACAGAAGTTCACTAAGAGGCTGCACTTGGAAGACGGTACAAAGAGCAACTTATTCTAAGCTTTGCATACGAAAGCTTAACGAACAACAAATACTTCAACTCGAGAAGAAGAATACGGAAGGTTGCTGTTGTTGCCGACAGGCTAACGTCTTAGCTTTTGACCTATCGTAGCTGTCTGGTATACTTAATGGATACAATAAAATGTAAAAAAATATAGACAAGCATGATACGCAAAATTATGAAACACTTAAAAATAAATATTTCAGATGGATTTATAATTGTTAAAATCACAATTCGGATACAGTAAATAACAAATTTAAAGCGATTTATTAATCCTCCTGCTCCTTTTCCTGTTGGAAAAGGGAAGCTTCGGATGGAGAAATTTCGAAAACAGTTTTTATAATTTGTCATTTAATGTTACAAATCAAAAGCTTTATGAGATATTTTAAAACCATAAGAAAGTCATTTTACATGGAAGAAGTTATTACTTTTGTTCATTTGAACGACAATTGAGGGCTTTTAAAGATTTTTCATTATATTTGATGACATACACGACCAAAAATTATTGTTAACCAAAGGAGTTTTTTTTTATAAATATAAACAGAACTTTTTAAAAGCTTTTTCTATTATTATTTTTTATTTAATGTATATACGAAAAAAAACTTGGAAAGGAAGACCCACTGTATTTTCAATATGGTAACAAGAAAGGCAGCGGTGGGCTGGTAAGGGGCTCGGTAAATCTCAGCCATAATGTCTTCATACCATGGATGATGCATATGACGTGGTTCGCTGGCTTTATTGAGGCTTAGCAACAAAGTCTTGTGTTTTGTATTACAATTTAAAAGAAATTGCAGTTAAGTGCTGATTTGATCTTCAACGAATGATTTTCTTAACTTAACAAGGGGCTCGGGCGAGCCCCCCGAGCCCCCCTCCCAGCCCACCCCTGAAGAAAGGTATGTGTAACGTAAAGTATGATTTATCCATTTTACCACTCATTCCACCGAGATAGTGATAGTTGACCACTAGTTCTTTCCCTATAAACAGTTTTAAATAATGCTCCAATATTAATAAACTTATTACACTTAATTCATATTTTAAGTTTTAAATATAGTTTTTAAATGTATGCTAAAGCGTGATACATTATTATTTCAATGTTTTCATAAAAGTAACACGTGCATTATTGCAAAGGTTAGTTTGAACACAATGTTGGTTGTATTTACGGCGAATTTGCATACGTAATGAGTTGGTAAAACATTAGCGAAGTCAACTCAGACAGTGATTACGGATGCGGCGCTTATTACGTCAGTTATTTCAAAAGTTTACCGAAACAAGGATGCACTTTCGTTTATGTTAGCATCTATGAAAGGATTTTTGCTTTGTGTAACTAGTGAAAGTTCCGCGATTTCGACACCGCGGCTAAATAATAAATACTGTGAAATTTAATGAATAATTTTCTCTGTTCTCGTTGTTTATAAATTATAAGTTATTTATTATAATCGCGCTACCGTTTGATACTTTGGTATGAGTGAAGAATGATGCAAATTTTAGCTAAAAAAGCTTCCAAAATAAAATGAAACGTTAGGCTGAAGAACGAATTATTTTTTATTACAGTTGACGTTAATGTAGCAAAACGTGTATAACATGAAGACACTTCACCTTTAGCGGTTTGAAGAATTACTTCCTATTCGAAAATAGCTCACACTGATAACTTTAATGTTATCCGGCTAAAAAACCTTCGTAGCAAGAATATAGCATCATTTAATGCGAAACTTTTTCCTGATACGACCGTATAATAATACTTTTAGCAACACAAACACGAGTTAAAATATGTTTCTGGCAGTATATCAACTTTAAAAAGCAAGAGTGAGTTTCATATAAAACACAATTATTATGAAAAGCTTTTATGATATTGATTAAATAAATATATTAACTTAGTAATGCTACATTATATAAGGGTAAAATAAGAAATATTATTAAGTTGATGGCTATAACGGAATCACGCCATATTTCAAATTTACCTTTTTGTGTATGGGCTCTCGAGAGGTGAAGCGAGCCAATTAGTAAAATCGTAAAACTCTTACGTACAATCACGTCTTTATTTGGTGTTTTGGTGGATTGCATATTTTTATTGTACGGAGATAACACTATTGCAATGTGTATTAACTGAGATTATTTCACTTTTAAGTAGTGTAGAATATTATAACGCATCTTACTTTTTTCTAAAATACCTAGGAATGAAATAAAACGAAGGGAATTTTTTTACAGTTATATGTATTCATTTATTTTTGATTCACCTCGATTCGTTATTTATTTGTAACACAAATTCACTTTCAGTAAAACATGAACAAAGACACTTTACAGTTTCAGCCTGATGAAGAAAATCAAAAGAATATTAATTAATAAATTGTATACATACTATTTTGAATAATAAAAGAGAAATGGTAGAAGAATGAATAAACATATTGTACACAAGCTGTTGACTTCTTATAGATGTTGCTTTCACGCAATATTGCACTCGAGTAGGTGGTCAATATGGGCATTTTATTTTCACTTGACGGACTGCTCTTAGTTTTGTAAAGACCAGATGACTCGGCAAATCAGAAAGTTTGACCCTCTTTCGTTTCAATCGTTTTTCTTTGATCTATGAATCTTCCAAAGTCAACCAAGTGAAATTAGGTCAAATCCGAAGTTGAAATTTATGAAAGAGCCGAGATTTTTTAGCCAAACTGTACACTATAAAACAATATAGGTACCTAATCGTGAATGTAGATTTTTCGTTTAAGAAAAAAGGCAATATTTAAGTGGAATACAACTGAAGTTAGTACAGATCAAACGTGTATAGTTAATGATTTTTATTCTTCTCTTCGTAAAGAATACTTGTTTCAAAGGCACTTGTTACAAACTTCATTACAAAATTGAATGATCCAATGATAAGATTTTCAAAATTAAAATTTTTAAACGATTCAAATTTGACAGTTTTAGTTTAACTGTGCACGTGAATGCCAAAACAGTCGTATATACAAATTTTTTAACTGGATGGCTGCCACAGACTCGATAGAGACGAGTTATCTCATCAACAAATAATTAAATTAATAGTTGAAAATTATAGCTGCCGTGCTAGGTACAGACTTTCTTTTTTTGTATGGCAGCAAAAAAGTTAAAAAAAGTACGTAAGAGTAAGTAAAAGAAGAATTATTGTGGAACAACTCAAAATATATGTAAAATCAATGCTGATCTTGCACCCAAAACTCGGAATATTTTTCACAATTTGTCTAAAAATTGTGTTATTGTCGTATTGCGAATTACACAGAACTAGTAAAGATGTTACAAAATAATCTTTTTTTTTTTGGAAATATAATCACATGTCCGTGCAGAGCTCTAAAGCAAAGAGTTGTGCACCGGCAACAATACGCTAAATTTAATGCATAGAATGAAACATTAAAAAATAAGATAATAAACAAGCGCATCGCAAACCGGTTGCACTCCGGACGAGTTCCGGATGCGGTCGACAAGTGGCGGTGGGCGGGCAGCTCTTCTCAGTCGCCGGTAAGTGAAACAAATTCGGTTTGCCGCGATTTATTGCATGTAAAATGTAATTTATTGCGTGGCAGAGGCGGACCGTGCGGACCGCTGGAAATGGCCACGCGCCGGGATCATTACTCGAGTGCATTAAGAGCCCAGGCGCCGTGTGCATTGTTTCGTTTTTGTGACGCCGCAAATTCTACCCTATATATGAATATAGTTTAAATTTAATTTAATAACATTAGTAAACATTCAAGTTAAATATTTATTCTTTTCCGGATTATTTCAATATGAAAATGGACAGTAATTATAATAATAAAACACATATTTTTTGTACTACTTACACAATTTTATGAAATGTAACATAAACGGTTTCAATAGAAAGCGCTGGTCCTGATCATTTAATAAAATTGTGGAATAAGTACGAAATATGGTTTATTGTTAAATTATAATGAATGTTTTTCCAGCAAGAATTTATAGCATACATTTTATGCATAGTTGACCAATGATATTTGATTGAAATTGTTTTTAAATATAATGAAATAAAACAATAATGCTTCATATATGATTCACAATTTTAATTCAACTGGACGTGAATCGTAATACAATATAAAACGTGTGTACATATATAAGCCCGTGGAAGGAGAATAATAAAATACAAAAGTCCAATCTCGGTTTCTCTCTGGGTCATGGCATTATCTACGAAAATTTAATAATGAAAAATATTAAAATTGTTAAATTGAATGAATTTTTCATTTAAAATTATATACATAACGTTTAAACTAAATATTTAATCAAATGCATTTATTAGAATAATTTAATAACGTTTAATTGGTGGGTGAGTTCTTCTCAAATAAATTCTATTCATCACATTCCTTGCCCACGCAGAGTTGCACAAAACTGATTTTGAGCTGTTTATGCACTAGCATGAATTAAAAAATGACTTTTAAAATAAATTGTAATTAGGTGTCCTGTACATAGTCATTGCAGAGTGGTAATCCTAAAATAAATTAAACGTAAGCCATGCCGCCACCAAGAAAAAGAAGAAAGAAATTCCCTTAACGACCAATCTTCAAGTAGAACAATCGCTCTATCATTACATTATCTGGAAATGGTGTTTGATTGAACAACGTTCAAGTTGTTTTTGCAAAGTATATCTTTGGTAGTTGCAACATTTATAACCAAATGATATGCTTAAAAAAATACTTTAAATTAAAAAAATAAAGCTTGATTCAACTAAATTAACTCAAAATAATATAAGAGGGAACTTATTTTAATGTCATTCCAGTTGAATACAAATGATGGGCCGTTGCATGGTGAATGTTGATTCGATATTTCGTGTTTTTTTCTAAGACAAAACAAAGTAATTAAAAGCAAAAAAATTCTACCACTAATCATATAGAAAATACCTTATTTTTTTCTTCTGTAAATAAATAACTACTTCTAGAATAAAGAAAACATAAATTTATTTAAACAAACTTATTTATGCGTAGAAGCTTGTGACTTTTTTATTCAACAAATAACTACGTATTTACTTAAACCAAATATTGTGATAATATCTAACAACCAAATATAATTTGATGGGCAGAGTACGAGAAGAAAATTATTCAAAAACTCTTCGGGTATTATACAGTTTTATTTTGTATAAAAAATGCAGAATTTTGATTGCTTTATTATTTATGTATGACAAAATATAAGCTAATAGCTACGCAACGTTTTTTTCGATAAAAAAAGCATTCGATGAAAAGAGTTGATAAAGGCACCCAAGTGCGGTCTGTCCAAATAAATATTACATTTAATAGAATACACAGAGAGGCTCTTCTTTTTCGTACATATGTTTTAAGTTAATTAAATCTTACCTACTAAAAGAAACAGAGCACGAGTGAAGTATCCGTATAAAGAATAAAAGAGGCAATTTAATCCGAAAAAACCAGACAAATAAAAATGGCGCAAATAGTTTTCTCATGGCTCACGCCGACTAACTGAGGGGAAAAACTAAATCCCACAAGAGTTTAAGTAGGAGAAATACGACAAAACATATCGGCGATATGGAAGCACGAAAAAAACAAAAATATCGCCCCCTACGATACACATGTGTCCAGTGGCGTCTGCACGGGGTGAGACTCACCCCAACCTGAGTCAACTGTGAAAGAAGACGGTTTTTATTGTGAGAACAGTGATTCAATGAAAAAACATGACTAAGAATCTGATTTCAGGTAAATTCTCCGGAGAATCTCAACACTCACTAAAATATACGATATGGTTGATATTACCTAAATATAAGAATATTTAAATATATGTTATATGAAAAATCTATAAACGATTGCACATTAAGAGCTTCAGATTTTTTTACTAATATGTTTTTGGTAGATAAAAAAAATGACTTGGAAATTGTCTCCAAGCGTTTCATACGATTGACATATTTTTAGCTATATGACGGTATCATTTTGTTTTACTTGAAAAAATAAATTGAAAGAATTAAATATTTAAATATTGATTGTTGATTAACCAATACGGAATTCAATTCCACTTTTATCACTTGAAGGTAAAGATATTGGTATGAACACTTTACGTCAAAAATGATTGAAAGTTTTTATACTACCCAAGAAATAATGTAAAATGATGTTTTTTAGTATGTTTATTTATTAAGGATATTAAATATTTTTTAAATTGAAGTTTAAATAATCTCGAGGATGATTGAATTATCAAAAGATGACAATGCAATTTGATTGAAAAATAATTACTAATTATGTAAACCTTACCCGGAAAATTTACTTTTGGTCAAATAGCGGAGTTCTTACCGTTAGGCTATATAATATAAACATAATGTTTAAAATATGTTTTTAACATTTAAGTAATGTTCTGTATTATACGCATAGACAATTGTTTTCCGAAATTCCTATATAAATGAATTCTTTGCACGCCTTTGTCCTCGTACCGATACACTGAGCATTTTCAGTTCCGCCTATTAACCCAAATAGTCAGTTCGTTTTACTCCAGAAGATTTTTTTTCTAATCAGCCAATTTGTATGCTCGGGAGCAGAATGTTCTAGACTCCAGTGCGCCTTTCTCACCCTCCAAGAACGAGCCCTACGGAGGAATTTCGCCACCTTTGAGATCCTATTCTTTGGATCCGCTCCCCCAGACTCACTTTTTCCACTTGGCTCTAATAATAATTATGATAGTTTCCTTCGCAAGATACGTGTACCGACTCCCGCGTTAAAGAAATGTAAATTTTTCACAGGAAACGGAGAAGTTATATCATTTTCCTTCTACCGGCTCCAACTTCGCTACAAGTTCTAGCAAGATGAATAAAATTGGTGACACGTAATTAATTGTATGGTAATCATAATATTTTTTTAGTAAGAGAGTTTTAAAATACATTCATATTTTAACTTCGCAGCGTGTCTTTCGAGGATAGATTTATATAAGTATTTTATCAATAAATCTTACGAATAGCAAGGAAATTATAAAAAAATTAAAACATATTAATTTGGCGACAGTTTTTTTGTGTGATTTATTTTTATATCTCTTACGAAATATGCGATAAATCAGGCGTGAAAAATAGACATTGTGTAAGGAATTTAAATCATATTTGAATTATTGATATAATATTTCTATACGATGGTTATTAGTCATAAACATGAACATATTCCGACATTTATAATGGCCTGCTCGTTTAAATTACGGATAAAGAATCGTGTCTAGCATATGTACGTTTATTTTATTTAAAATATATATGAAACTTAAAATCTCTCATTATTGTTTTATAAGCTTATTTATAATTGATAATATATAAGGTGCTTGATGGAAATTTAATGTTAGATTTGAATTATTTTCATTCTGTACACTTCCATAAAATTGTTGCATTAGTACACTAGATAGTACCAGAAGATGCCGAAAGGCGAAACCCGGGTCGTTATCGACAAACAGTTTTATGGAAGTGTACAGAATAAAAATAATTCAAATCTGATACTTTTTAAGCACTTAATAAATATTTAGTTAATACACTTATTAGCTAATTCATACATTGATAAATCAATGTGAATTCTAATTCTAATGATGAATGTTTTAAGTAAACCTGGTAGTTAGTGTATACATCAACAAGTTAATTTATACGTTAAATTAGTGCATACTATATATTTTTATTGCAACTCAATGGTAAATACATATGTATAAAATTTATATTATGTTTTTTAAATGTTACAAAGCATCTTAAAAATACCATACATTTAACCATAAATAATTACGTCAGACGAAAGAATTTATATTTTATCATAATGAAAAAATAAATCCAGAGATGAAATATGAATTCACAAATGACTTAAGATTAATCTTTAATTCATTGACACCAATCAAACTGTTTTACGTTTTTCATTCATAATATAATTTAATATGAAAATATGACCTTAATTGAGGAGCAAACATTCAAAAAGTGTTTTGTCACACAAAAACAAAGCTTGGAAAATGATGATTTAAGTGTTGCAAAGGTGACGGTTTGTATGAATGTGTCAACTTTATGATTTCATTTTAATATGAAAAAAAACCTTTTTGAACACTAATTTTGATTTCCATTCATAGGTTTTATTATGGGCTATCAGAATTGATATAAAACGCCATTTTTCAAAATTTGTGACAAAACACTTTTTGAATGTTTGCTCCTCAAATATCACTAAATATCCACCAACTATGTATATAATTAATATAAAGTTAAAAATGTAGGATCGGTGAAGTAACAGCGTTGCACAATATATAAGTAGCAAACAGGATGATGACTAGACCATTTTATATACATGTATTGGAGTAAAACATGCCTACCTAAATATTATGCCATTATAAAATTACAAAATAATTGATTTCTCATCAGATTATAATTATATTATATCCAAATAATAAACAGCAATTCTTTAATAACAGTGAGTCGACTGATTTATAAGTAGCTAAATTTAAATTCGATCCCACTAAACCACTATGGTTAACATTAAAACACATTCTTAGTAGGTAAGCATAACTTTTAAATAAATATATTTTTAAAATATGGATAACTATAAATAATTAATACGGCTTAGCAGTCCAATATTCAGTTTGTAAATTGTAGAAACCATTGAATCATGTATCGAATGGTTTGTATCAGGAATGTAAAGTTTTCCTAATGGCCACTTACATAATGCTGTCAGGCATTGAAAACAATAAAAGAATCTACAGAACTGCGTCCTTCCGCTTCCCAGAGACGCCGACGCCTCATTATGCGAACGTCTTTCTAAATCACATCTCCTTTATCGTTCTGTTTATATTGTAACAATATTATTGCGTCCATTTGGAAGTCGCATGTCACTTCGTGAGACGAGCGTCCATACAAGTTGCCTGCTTACTCGTCGGAGATTTTTTGAGATTGTAACATACAGTTTTTTTAGAGTAGTATTAACATTAGAATTCAATGGAAATATGTAGTATGTTGGCTAAACTTTTCGAAAGTTCTCAGAAAACTAAAAGTCGTACTGCTCAGACTGTAAAATGATTGTGGAGAGTATTATTGCTCTTGTCAATATCCTAATTTTAGGATAAATCATCGCAAGAAAACTAATTAAACCCATTAATAAACTCTTAGTAATTTTATCAGCCTTGAGAGTGTAAAACATTATTTTCTTAGTGATTAACTGATAAGTCATAGGCAAGGCATGGTTTATTTTTTCTTCCAAAGAGCAGAGCAAGTGTGTTATAGTGGTGATTTCACTAGAAGTACCTTCAACACTGTAAAAGGATTCTGTTTACAAGTGAACGACTTAGTGAGAGCTTAGAATACTGTTTAAAAGCAGATTTGAGAGAACTTATTAGAAAGAGTTATTTATCAATTTGCCAAATGGTCACTTTGAAAAAGCAATAATAAATAATAAAACATATTTTAATGTCGTTCGTTCATAGTATTTTTAATATTTTTGGATTAATACAAACTGTTACAGAGCAGTTTATTTAGACATTAAAGCCGTTTAAGATTTACATTATTTATTTACTCTGATGGTATTTCGGTAGAATTTTCTCCACTTACAAAAAGAGTGGACACCATTGTCCGGCCCGAACGACCACGTCCGAAGCGTCCAATACAATTGAGATTTTATCTTCAATGTTAAACAGCAAATAAAGCTGCAAAATAATATTCCAATGGTACATAACAAAGCTGGACTGCTTACGTATTAGATGTTTAGCCATTTTTATGTGTGATATTTTGTAATTGAATTTTAGACCTGCTTGTTATTGGGTAGTTACACTGTCGTAAAGTTTTCAGATACAAGAAAACAAAATATAAAATAATAATAAATTCTATACTCATTTTCTAAGAAATTCAGAATAGTAAGTTGAAAAAGCTGTTTGCTTAAAAAAATTTTTTGATATGAATACTGTTTTTGTCAGTATGTAATATTAGAATACTTTTTCAGTATATGAGATTTTGTATATGAGACAAGATATACTACGTTCTCAATGTCATCTCACTACTTAAATATTTAAAAGGTCAAGTAGTTTTACGAAGTAAATTTGTGACGTAAATATCGACAACTGAAAACAGAACTGCATCTGCAGTTGCATTTTTACTGACTTCAAAAGACGGGTCTTGAAACACACGAGAGTTTAGCGAATAAAAATGATTTTTAAAAATGTTATAGAAAAAATGAAGGGTAATATATGGTGGAAAAGCGGACGGTGTAAATCTATTAAAAAGGTTGTTGATTGGATTGGCTTTAACTTGGTTGAACTCCATTGTAATAAGGTAAAAAAACCTATTTTTTATAAAACTAGTTTATAACTATTTCGGCGTACGTCATCGTCAGAACTATGACGATGGCGCACACCGAAATAGTTATAAACTAATTTTATAAAAAAAATATAGAACTAAATACTTTGATATTTTCCCTTATTACTATTCAAAGAAATTCATTCATCGCTTGTGTCAGAAAATTATCAGAATTCATGTTGACTATAGTGAAATGTTCTGTTTCGTTTACAATCTGGCATTTTGATCAAGCGGTCCAGCTGAAGATTTGCATCTCCTATATGATCATAATAAAAATGTTGTAACTACATATTTAACTTTAAATTTAAGTTTGTAGTTATATTCAGATAATAAATGACAAGTCGAGGAAGGCGTATGGTTGAAATGTTAAACAAAGACAAACTATGAAGCGTATTTTGAATCTTTTAAAAACAATCACTAGCCTGTTTAGATTATCTGATGGTATACATATATATAAGCTAAAATATAATTGTTGAAAATTTTCTTTGGAGTCAAAGTCGTCTTTTTTATACGTCTTCACAGCCCTGGTTTTAAGTCTTAACTGAAAAATTACGTTTCTGACAAATGGGAGGTATTTTTGCGTTGACGACGATTTGTACTCCTAATGGATGTATCTCTACAGAAGTTTTTTACATTAACTATTCTTTAGTCAGTAGCTTAAACATTATTTTGTGAGAATAAGAAAATGAGAATATAAGGATACGGGCTAGAACATGGTTAACTTATCACTCTCGTTACGCTCTATAGTTATTGAGTTAAAAGATTGAGAATTCATTTTCCATCATCACAAACAATCTTCTTTTCGAACAAGAATCGATAAATCGATTAAAAAATGCTGTTTGTACTGACATTCGAACTCGTGAGATACGTCATGGAAGCATATAACGCTGACCACTGCTCCACAGATTCGACATTAAATTCAAGGTAAAGATTACGTAAAATTTTTGCTGCACTATCAATCATCTTAGGATTTTGAAGTTGATGTCATAGGTTTTCAATCAATGTATAACATAAAATAAAAATAATAAAACATTTTTAGTACTTTTTCCGCATAAAATTTATTAGATCAGGACCGGTTTCGCTCATGATGAGCATTTTCAACTGATAAGAAAAACAATAAAACAGTGATATTTATACAAAAGTTAAGTGATAAAAACAAGGTATGACAAACAACATACCTTAACAACATAACATTTATGGAAAAAGTACTAAAAATGTTTTATTATTTTTATTATAATGCCATTCCACCAAGTATTGACAGTGAACACCTTAAAAGTGGTCAATGTATAACATATTTGAATTATACAGAATCGAAACAGAACTCGACTTTTTATTAAAAGTACAGGTGTATAGCAAAACTTAAAATAAAACTTTTGGTATAAAGACAAAAGTGATTTTAATTAAGTTGAAGAAATTAAGGAGATATTGTATACTTATTAAAAAAGTTTATTTAACAATAAAACAATAATATCAAGTTTTTATTTGAATATAAACTGAGCGACTCAAATATTCCATTGCCTTATTATTGCAAGAAATTAACGTAAAAATAACCTAGGCTCTTGAATTTTAATAGCCAAAATATTCAAATCTTTCATAACATTAATATTCATTACCTCATTTGCATACATAAATCGAATAACGATGGCAATTTTAAGGAACAAAAAACCTAAAAGTTTACCTAATGAATAAAATTTGTATTCGATTAAACAGTTTTCACCGGGTAAAATACACGTAGAATTAATATCTATATCCAATACGAACATCCGAATCCCGCCACAACTTCGAAATCGGATCTTTGGAAGTGTTTCCGCTTGTATTAACATCCGGTTTCAGGGAATGTATTTTTCCCGCTAGTGTTACACCGCAAAACTTACTGGAAAGGCAAGGTAATAAAATAATGTGGACTATGTGCCGAATCTAAAATAATGTACACAGCGTGAAAGACGTAAGGTTTTCTTCAATCGAACGGTCATAAAAGATAGAAAGCAATAAACCTCTTTTTACGATGCATTTTCTGTACATATGTCGTATACCTATGGTAAATTCAGTGAAATACAGTGGAAGCTGAATATCCTAGATGGAACCCCGACGATAGCGCGAGGGGCATTAGCGCATCGACGTTTGCACTTTGACACTAGCGCGCAATATATAATTATCAAAAACCTGGAAATTTGCGGATTTCCTATTATGAAAAGTGTGACACCTTTTTTTAGCTGCATCCTTTCAAAACGTTACGACTGCCAGTGACCAGCGCAAAAATATTTTTTTACGGGTCGAATTTTTCACTTGTTATCCTCAATCCCAAAATTGGACGAGATACCTAGATTGGAGTCTAAAAAGTGACAAATAATTATCGACATATCATTTTCTCAACGGAAATGTACATTCTATAAGTGTTAATGATAATGTTGGTTTTTTTTATTAAAATATCAATCTGACCAAAATTTGAGAGAAATTTTTGGTTTTTACGTACCCTACGCCTACACAATATGCTTATCGTTCAAGTACATACTACGCTCATGGTATTATGTGAATCTTGGTTCTTTCCAACATTTGCTTGAAAGAATGCCTGTGACGGTGACGTCCTTGCAATTTTCAATGTCCAATGTTGAAAGAGATGCTGACAGATCTATGGAGGACAGATATGAAGTTTTCCATGAATTTAAGTAAACTATAGTGCTAGCCAAACAATCTGAAAATATGAATACTACTTTAATGAGTCATAACCATTTGAAAACCCAACTGTGTTTCGGACGCTTTATGTTTCTTTGGTCTTAAGTAAGCTTGAATATGGATCCATCATTTGGAGCCCATATGAAAGTTCATACAAGCTGAAATTGGAGAGAATACATAAGAAATTTCTAAGATATTATTATTTCAAAAAATTTAAATTCTTTCCCTTTGATAATTCCTTAAAGGAATACTACCCCACCTAATTTCTTTTAGGAATGTTATCATTTCACTCACTTGAAGCTCGAAGATCGTTTTCAAGCTTAAAGCACTTTTCTCTTCTTCTTCGGGGCCGAGTTAATAATCCTGAAATTCTCATAACTATTAATTTACATGCTCCCAATTTATTCTTACGTGGGCGAAACAATGAGCAAAAACTTTTATTTCTAAAAACTTATACCTCGCTTAGGAGGTATGAGTCACCAGTTCCAAGGGCCGTTCGACTAATCAACGCATTGCCTAGAGAAGTGGACATTTTTGGTGATTGTATTTGTGAACTGTTTGATAAATTTTTCTTTTGTATTTCTTGATTTTTTATGTTGAATTTGATGTACTGTGTATTTTTATTTTATATTTTTTCTTATTATATTTTTCAAGTGCATGGCGAATTGGCGTCAGCTGTTATGTCATGTACTGTAATTTTAATTTTTAACAATAAATAAATAATAATTGACATTATATATATGAAATAACATTGTAATGTTTAAATATTAATGAGAATAACACAACTAGTCACGTAAACTGTTACCGATATTTTAGCATTACGCAATTTGCGTTTATAGATGTTCCAATTATTCGTATTGCACAAAAAGAAGTCCATTATGAGAGAGGTGGCACTTTTGCCGATTACGCCATGCACAAAAAAAGTAAATAAATAAGTCGATATATCCGCACTTTATTGTCTCAATGTTCTGCCTAATCCCCTTTTCTTATTCTTTAACCGTCAACCGTTGCGATAAAAAAACATTTGAACATAGGAGACTTAGGTTGATATGAACCGAAGGCTTACATTGAATAAATAAAGTTAAATAAATATACTATAAACAGATATAATTCAATAAAATGGTTTGACTATGGTTACTTAATTCAAAGTATTGTACAAAGAAACCTAGTCTGAACATACTAAGATTTATTTATTTATTATATGCACTCATTTTTGGCTTTTACTTTGTTAATGATAATTCATACTTAATTGATTTTTGATGTAATAGTTTGCTTTGCTAAGAGGTCTTCAACTTTTTATTTATACCACTTTTAAGGTGTTCACTGTCAATACTTGGTGGAATGGCATTATAATAAAAATAATAAAACATTTTTAGTACTTTTTCCACATAAAATTTATTAGATCAGGACCGGTTTCGCTCATCGCGAGCATTATCAACTGATAAGAAAAATACATAAACAGTGATATTTATACAAATTTAAATTGAAATAAAAAGGTGTAAGCAACTATTAACAATTTAAAGGATTAGCAAATTACATTATAATTACACAAAATTAAAATGCTTAACACCCATAACAATTAAAAAATCATCATCAAAGAATAATAAATCTAAGTGGCAAACGATATCAATTATAAACACAATTAAAATTTGGGAAATTTTTACACAAAGTGAAACACTACATTACTAAAGTAAATATCCTAATGATGATTTGGTGTTTTTCCCGTTTTCCATTGTAAATTGAATATGCGGGTTAACGTTATTTATAAGTTTTAAGAATTGATTAAGTTGTCTCTCTGTACCTCCCCAAAGTACTAAGATGTCATCTACGTATCTATACCAGTAAATGACATTTCTAAAGAGATCAAAATTACTGATTTTAGATTCTAAAAAATCCATGAAAAAATCAGCTAAAATAGGAGACAAAGGGCTACCCATTGCCAACCCATTCAACTGTTGGTAAATTTTATCATTGAATTTAAAGAAGTTTTGGTCAATACAACAATTAACAATAGATTTAATATCATTAACTAACAAGGGATTAAGATTTTTACTATCTATAAAGTCTAAAAAAGCTAACTTTAACTCAGGTATAGGGACACTCGTAAATAAACTTACTACATCAAAAGAAACAAGCTTAGAATTTAAAGGCACTGAGATATCTTTAATTTTATTTACTAACTCAATCGAATTTTTAATACTAAATTTAGGACTGAAATTTAATTTATATTTAAAAAGTAGGTTCGCATTTTTATGAACAGCTTGTATTTGCATCATCACCCTTGTTATATCCGTTTCATTAACATAATTCTAGCCTATGTTAACTGCTCTTCTATATTATTTATATGTTTTTCAAAATTTATTCCTTTTGTAAGAATTGATATGGTTTTTAAAAATGTCTTTTTCAGAATCTTCATTACTGCTGATTTTGTTGAAGTACATCATTGCTTGAAAACGGGAAAAACACCAAATCATCATTAGGATATTTACTTTAGTAATGTAGTGTTTCACTTTGTGTAAAAATTTCCCAAATTTTAATTGTGTTTATAATTGATATCGTTTGCCACTTAGATTTATTATTCTTTGATGATGATTTTTTAATTGTTATGGGTGTTAAGCATTTTAATTTTGTGTAATTATAATGTAATTTGCTAATCCTTTAAATTGTTAATAGTTGCTTACACCTTTTTATTTCAATTTAAATTTGTATAAATATCACTGTTTATGTATTTTTCTTATCAGTTGATAATGCTCGCGATGAGCGAAACCGGTCCTGATCTAATAAATTTTATGTGGAAAAAGTACTAAAAATGTTTTATTATTTTTATTTTTATTTATAGTTTATTTTTCTTGGATTGTGCTTCAATTAATTTGCTTAGTTGTAATACCAATTGTTTTTTTTACTTAACTATTGTATAAATATCACTGTTTAATTGTATTTATTATCAGTTGACAATGCTCACCATGAGCGAAACCGGTCCCGATCCAATAAATTTTATGTGGAAAAAGTACTAAAAATATATATATTTTTTTTATTTTTGTAGAATTTTATTGTTTACACATCATTTTTTGTAAATGATAAATTAAAGATTGCGCGTAGCTTCAAAAATTTTGCTTACGATGGTGTAATTAACTTTTGTTTACCTTTTAAATAAATATAACTAAGATTAATTGATATAAATGTCAAAAAGATTTCTATAAATTTTATATAAACGAAATATTAAATTATTTTCATTAGAAAAGTTTGCAGTCAATCGCGGTGGTGTGATAACCCTTTTGTAAAGTCCACTAAAAAAACTGATGTAAACGCCGATAAGTTTTTTAATGAATCTTTAAGTTAGTAAATGTCCAAAAAGACCATTATTTTTATGCGTCCAACTGACTTTTTCAGATTAAGAAATCAGAGTTCCTGAAAATTAGGCATATTTTGTATGGACTCTCACGACAAGTGAAATAATTAGGTATTCTGGTCGGCGTTGAACAGTGGCGCCACTGTAGCGGTTGTTAAACAGGCGTACCCCTCCTTAAATCTACGCCACCCGCGAATAAGATTGCCCCCATCCGCTCCCTACGTCACTACTTATCGGCGACCTGTTATGTTTACAAATTTTCTCAGTGGCTAAGTGATTTTCGCCCATTGAACAATCGGGCGAATGAAAACGACACCATGTTGGATTTCGTGCTAAAAGCGCGGGAAATGCATGAGTTGAATTAAGTATTTGTTTACCATTTAATTTGATATTTTTTCTTATTTTACCAAACTCATCTGTTGGAAAGAAAAGTACTGTGGCCAAAAGACAACGCTTATTGTTTTCTGTCTTAACTTAATTTCAAGGTCAATGGTTCAAATTGACGCTTTCAAATAATGATTTTTGTTAAATTTATATACTTATATTTTTCTAAAAGGTGTACCGGTCGGCGGTCAGTGATTTTTTCATCTCTCAAAACTAAGTCTTATATAAACACCTGTTTTCGAATTCTAATATTTCTTAAAACTCATTCAAGTTTCACAGAAAAGCATGATCCAATGAAAATAGCGAAAACAAAACACCATTTTTAACTCTCAAAATTTCAAAATTTGATTCAGTTTTCCTATTTGACGGTGAACTCGTTATATCTGTTCGTATTCTAAAATTGTATGGAAGTCAAAAAGTATTTTAAAAATAAACTTAAATATTATAATATGTATACAAGCTATTAAACTATACTTTTCATCTCGTTTTATTTGCATCCAATACAAACAAAATCTTATATGTGAAACCGGTAACCAAGTTGAAAAAGCAAGCTTTCGAATGTCGCAAATATTTCTTAAAAACACCAGACTTACTTACTGCCCACTAGTGGTATTGAATCCTGAAACACGGCAAAAATCAATATTATCAAGCAACATAAATTATCTGGCTATCCGTAAATTGCTAATCATGTCTGAAAGATAAGTAGAATGATACACATTGTTGAAATACTAATATGAGTAGTATGGCAAGTTTCTCTTAATGACAGCACCAATATTCAATTCCCTTGGCAATTCTATGTATATTAAAGAAATTGAAAATAAATAAATGTTTATGCAATAAAATTATTGTTCTCTTTGAAACTAAATTAAACTAATAGATGTTTCAATTATATATATCGTTTATATATATATATATATTTCATTCATTTATATATAATTTTCTTTATTGGTGGGTCCTTCCACTCTTCCCAATTAAGTTTATTTCTTTTTGGTTCTAGAATTTTCATTATTTTTATGCAAATTGTAGTTTTTGCGTCTAAAAGAATCTTTGTATGTCTCCGAGAAGGTAAAATATGGACTCATGTATATAATTTTACGCGAGATAATAGTGAACATTTTTTACGAAGTGATAATAGTTGCACGCTGCAAGAGTTCTAAATTTGTTTGAAATATTATATGTATGTATATATTACTTACATTGCTAAGAACAAGAGAAGTTGGGTTTGAAAAAAGAATGCTTTTCAAACTAGAGTTTAAAAATGAAAAATATGTTGTAAAACTTTTGTTCAATTTAAATTTGATATTCCATTAAGAACCTTCAGTTGAAATCCTAAATCATACGTTACTGATAATTTATAAGCCAAAAAACAGTGGGTGAGATAAAGCTATATTGCTATATACATTCAAGTTAGTTATTATGTAAATTTAGAAACATAGACCTAAAACAGTGTGTAGTCACGAAAAATATTCATATATTTGGCTTAAAAAATAATAAACTTTCTTAACGGCAGCTAAGAAACAAAGTAAATTGTTGTGTTTTGTTGTAGATATTGTATTGTTGGGACGTCTTTCATAGGTCCTTGAGAAGCAAAAACCAGTGTGGCGGTGGGAAACTGGGGAACGCGTCGCATTTTCTTCTGCTGGAAAATGTTTTCTGTATGTAATTTTGTATATTGTCAATCTCTTAAGGACGCTCTCTTATGCTAGTCCACGCGTAAACCAAATCCCTTCTCTAATCTTGCCCAGTCGTCTTGCAACTGTGGCGCGCGTATTTTATGTTATAAATATTTATTTCGGCATGATCGTTCTCCATCTGGTGCACATATCGATAAAGTGTCGTAACCATCATACAACGAAACCTATGTGACGCATAAAAGTTTTTGAAGTCATTATATCATTCAAATGTATTTCATGTTGCTATTAATGTACATAATGCTGAGGCTTTTTGAGTAACCGAAGCACATTTTAATTGATCTGTGAAGTTCTTGTTTATAAATGATTTCTTTAGTGGTCTCACTAGTGAGACGCTTTATTGAAATATAAAACGATATTATCTCACGAAATAAAATGTTTCACAGAAATAAATCATTTATATCTATTGTTTTATCATGTTTTATAATATAAGACTTCCACCTTACTCCTTTTTGTCAAAAATTACATTTTATTTTCTTCGTTTTATGTATAATATTGAAGTACGTGAGATCTTTAAGATATTAATAAGCAATTAATATTAGAAAAATACTACACTTTATTTATTCTGATTAAACATTATGTAAATTTTAATTACAGTGCGACAAAATAATAAAGTAATATCATTATTGCAATTTATTATCAAAATCTCTATTTATTAAACATTTTTGCATTGGACGTTTTTTTAAGTTTTTAATTAGCTTGCGGTTAACGAGCGCTTAAGTAATCTCAGACTGTTCTGCGTGCGACGTAAACTTTGACAAGCGTTATTTTATCCCTTTAGCCGCGCTACATATTTTCTTCCCTTTTAACTTTATATAATAAAACATCGGGGCCAAAACTTAACACGACACGACGGCCTGTAATAACCTGCTCCGATAATAGATTGTTATTTTTTTTCCTACAAGTTTCCTACAATGTTTTATTTTTACAATAAAGAGATGCTAGATAATACGCTCAGTTATTTTATTATACAATTCCTGTCGAGTATTCATTTTTATGAGGTACTTCAGTTTCACGTCAACAAATAAGTTTTCGTTTACCGTTTCGCAACAAATGACGTTTGAGAGTTTGTGATTTCTGCGCATCATTAGAGCGGCAGGTGGAGATTTTATGGTCGAATAATGTATGGCTAATGTGATCGTAAAAATAATATTAAACATATTTCAGTAAATATTTTTATATTTGATAAATAAGCGTGTGGTAAATTTTACGTGACACGTAATTATTTCTGTTGTACAATTTACATTTTTATAATGTGATTTTTTTCTAGTATTTTAGACAGAATTTTGCTAACAAATTAAAGTTATTGTTGACCTGTAAATACTTATACTAGTTTTTGAAACTTTGAATAAAGCATATGAACATATTTTACTAATAATAAGTGAACAAAAACTGGCCATTTTTTGAATCGGAAAAATTATCAAAAATTAAATTAAATCAATCAGCGCAATCTGAGTATTTCTTATGTCAAACACTGGAAAATAAAATGATTTGTGTATGAAAATGAAACAGTACACCGAAAAGATAACCGCTTTATTTCATAACGTGTTTTTTATTATACCAAATACAACTGTTTACTAGGAGGCGAATACAAGGTAAAATTCAAATACAAAACACAAGTTGTTGAGCCAACTTCTAGAATCTTAAGTGAGTGTCATATTGTATCTTTTTCGATGACATTTATTGATTTTAGTTTTAGTTGATTCTTTCATTTCCCGGTGATCAAAATATTTTCTTTAATATACATAGGTAGTCTATTTCACAAAAACCAAGATAAGTCACTTTACCAAAACGCACAAGACTTAATATACCTAAATTTCATGCTTTAAATAGAATAAGAGATGGAAGAGTAGAATTAAGGTACAAAAAATTCTTTGCTACAAACAATTTATTTTCACTAGACCTTTAATATAACACGAATGCTTGTCAGAAAAAAATATCGTGTTATATTCGGGTTAGTGCGGTAATTCCGTAGTTACACTTTTTATATCATTTTCAACAGCAAAATTGTAGACGCTATTGAATTTTTTTTTTTGATATATTACTAGGTAAGAATATACATAAAAAACAGTCGCTAGAAAAGAATAAATTCATATTGCGAGTGAAATTTTCATAATATAATATTTTTGATATGTTGAACACTGGAATAACAAGAATATTTGTCAAATCCTTTATTCTTTCTTAAATGAATGTGGGCCAAATAATTCTTGTAAATAAAATGTAATATTATGATTGCGTTAGGTGATAAATTCTGTTGATTTTATGTCTCGGATTTACATATTCTGACTTTCGGGAGGAATATTATTTTTTTTCCCGCGGGTGAACCCACAAACGGCATGTGTGAAATCTATAATTCATTTGAATTTATACATAGGTTACGTCTTGACTCGTGGCTTTTAATAAATATTCGGATTTACTATGCCCGAAGGCTCGTGTCACAAAAACATGTTTTTTTTTTATATATTTTCACTTTGTTTTATTATAATCACGCTAAGTAATTTAATAATTTTAAGTACGAAATTTTAGGTGAAAAAAACTAATCTTCAAAATATAATGTTTTGCATTTTTTAAAAATATATAATAAATCTGGGAGTTAATATAACAGATACTGAGATTCATTTACAAAGGATTTAGATAAACAAATATACGAAACTATTTCCTCGTTTGAATGAATTTTTAAAGTATTTAGTTCCAAAATAGTTACACATCTAATACTGTTTGTTATAAACTATTATTTTTCTTATATAAACTTGTATATACATATGTCTGCCCTTGCTTTACCTTAATTTATTTTACAAAATAAATGACTTGATATTTATTAATGTTTACATATTATTTGTTTTTTTATAGCCGTTTAATTAGAGATTGTAAAAGATATCAATAAAGGTATTTAAGAATTAAAAAAAACAACCAGTTGGCAATATAATAATACCTAGAGAGTAAATCAAAATCGGTATTTTATATAAAATACATTCATAAAAAAATGATCTTAATCGTAAACGGTCGGTTTTCATAAATAACTTGACGTTTCTTAAGCTAATACGATGGAACCCTGATTTACTTACTGTTCTTGCATTCTTCGTTTTCCTGCACCAATCGTTTATTTGTGCGGAAAAACATCTAAATAGTCCCACGATATTCGTTCGCCGATATACCGATTTCTTCGATCTATCTTTTACATATTATGCTCTCGTCATAGATATTATCCCGATTGACCGTTATTGTTGGATATTTATCATTGCGTTCATAAATAGTCTTGCATCGCATCTCGCTTTGTCTTTGTTCTAACTGAAAACTAAAATGCCCCAATAAAAGAAGCTATAACTCTTCCTGAGAAATTAAAATCAATGCAAGGCATTGAAAAAAAACCAGGAGAAAAAAGAGTTGACATACCAAACAGATATTTACAGAAAATTGAAGAGACAAACTGCAAATATGCATTTTAATGTGTATTAAGCAATTTAAACATATTGCATATTCCTTAATAAAAAAGTAAAAAAAAGCATATGCATATTTTTGGTATTATTTGAAGATTTTCCGTATTATCGGTTTTCTACATTTTTCGTTTTTTTGTTACCATCCCATGAAAAACGTAGAATCAGAATTTCATTGTAATACAATTTTGAAAAGCTCATCGATTTTGGAACCTGTCAACATTGATACAACTTTATGCTGACTTATTATAATATGTTTTGCTTAGTAATCATTAAAAACTCGATTTTCACATCGAAATACTGGTATTTGGGAATTTTAAAAACTGATAATACAGTATTTGAAAGAAACACCATAAATACCGGAATCCATAGCATATGAGTGTGAAATTTTATGACAATGAATTGACATATTCTTAAATTAAATACTTTTTGATTATAGTATGTCTTAAAATATATTTGTATGAAATAATTAATACCAATATTGAAGATTTTTAACATAATATTATTCATCTGGATTTCGTGATTCGTGACCTGTAATAAAATGAAAAAAGTATTTACTGGCTCATGAAAGATAAAATAAAAAGTCTTATCTGTAAAAATATTCTTTTCTTGATAAGACGTCATCAAATTTCGCAGGATATTTATTTAAAAAAAAACCCTAGGAAATATAATCAGATCGAATAATCCTATAGCAATTTCATACGCGAGGAAATTTGTATAAATATTTTCGTGCCCAAATGCTTTTCTGTTTATTTTAAAGCATTTTTTTTCAAAGATTCAAAGGAGATAAGATTCCATTCTGACGAAATGACTATGGAAATCCAGTTGTGGATGACGGTGGGGAATATGAAAATTGGGCATACCTCTGGCTAACACGGTTTGCATTTGAAACTGTAGTTTTATTCTGATAAAAAGCGGGGTACGAAAAAAAACATTTGACAGTTTGACGTCATAAAAGTGATCGCAATCTTAAGAGATGAGATACAGAAGCAGTGGCGTATACTTTACAATTGTATGATCAACATTTTTTTTCCATAATTCGTTTTCTACGTTTCGTTGGTCAACTGCTCGGATTTTTAAAATGTATCCTTATCTTGGTCAAAACAGTTGTTTTAGTCACTTTTAAGGTGTTTACTGACAATACTTGGTGGAATGGCATTATAATAAAAATAATGAAACATTTTTAGTACTTTTCCCAGATAAAATTTATCGGATCAGGACCGGTTTCGCCCATGGTGAGCATTGTCAACTGATATACTGAACTGAATTCATTAAAAAGAAAAGTAGTAAGAAAAGCAAGGAAAGGAAAAGTACTAAAAATGCTTTATTAGTTGTTTTAGTATTAAACATTAATGTTGTATAGTTTTTCAATGAAACGTGAAACAAAAGAATTTTCTACATATCGTTAAGCTAAAAGTCGGTTCCATGGCGCAGCGGTCACCAGCCTTTTTTCAATCGATTTATCGTGTTTGTGATGCCTAAAAAAATCCACCCACTCTTCCAATTCTAAAAACAAGTGCAAATATAATCAACCACTAGTACAGTATTACCCATATTCTTCTATCCCTACTTCTCTCTTAAGAAAGTAATAAACAGTTCTCGTAGAAAAAATATATTTAAGGTACTTCCATAAGGATTCCATAAGCTCTACATTAGAAGCAGATATGGATTCAAAAGAAATTAATTCAATTGAATTGAATTGAATTGTAAGCACTTAATAAACAACATGTCACCAATAATTTATCGATTATACGACTATGCTTAAAACTGACCAAAGAAAATTCAATTTTATCAAATAAAAGCTTAGTCAGCTCGAGATACAAAGTAAACATCTTTTCAGCTATCTCAGATTTCACTGTTTCCGTAAAATAACTTGAAAAATATTTTTCAACAATAACTGTTGAACAACGATTGTATATTAATACAAATTTCGTTACAGTATTCTTGATTTTTTAATATTTTATAAAATATTATTAATGAAATGAATATAAAATGAAATGATTCGCTGAGTAATTACATATAAACCATATAACGCAGAATTAAAAATGGAACAAAACAGATATTTATAAAATCATTACGTTCGGAAAACTAAGCTCAGTTTTACAAATACTAAATTATTCAATCAAGAATCAACACAATACTCTACAAAATACAGCAATAACGTGGCAAAGTGAGTTTTTCCAGATCCTTTCTTTTGCCAACGTCAATGTATTCAATAAATAAACAACATTCATTTCAATTTTTCTGATGCTTGCTTAAAGCTCTAAAGTTGGACATTATTAATTCAATTACAAAAATAGACCAAACAATTAAAAATAGTGATTTACTTGAATAAAAATATCTCTGAAGATATATTTTATACACGAATCTAATAAAATTAGCGATTAGGACTTGAAACATTTTTTTTAAATGCATGTCTTATTTACGATTTTGTCACACCACTGAACTTAAGAAGCACCCCCGTAGAATGAATCCAACGAGGGATTTTTATAGTACCCACACTTCCTTCCTTAATATTCGCAAGGGATGATTTGATTAGTAATACGAAATTTGTTTACATGATAACCCATAGGTATTTTTAAAATTTTTTGATACTTCTAATAATCGTATTAAAAAAATATCATTAACTCTTCAAGTTTTGTTTAGTTCAAGCATACCTTATTCAGTGGGTAATCAATTACTGCTCAAATAACGTAAATTTTACGCTGTATATATTTCTTGAATAAATAACTTCTTATAGAAGAATAATGTATTAAATGTTTAATTAAACTAAACGAAATTATCATATTAGTAAAATTACTGTAAATAAGAAGCTTTTCACACTTTGTTTTTAAGTGTCAATTTAAATAGACATGGAAGTGATTTCCAATCTGAGCATACCTATGTAATCCCTGTAAAATGAAACCCTTATAAACAGAGAGAATTTAAAGTTCTATGCTGGAAGTTCTATTTCCAGATTTTTTCCTTATGCTATCTGTCTCTGTTAAGTTTCTATTACAGCTGGGATCAAATGATTCCTAAATTTTAAAAATCTGGTGCAAACAAATCTGCTGTTATGATAAACACTGTTATTTAATATTTTATTTTCAGTTAGATACAAATAAGCAGTAAGATAGTTGTAAGTGTAAGGGATTCTCTATAACACGTAAACAAACTTAAATAGAGCTAAACAAACAGCTCAACATGGCTGAAACGCTAAGTAACTAGCAAACGTTTTAATTTTCAACGGAAATGGAGCTAAAAAAGGATCTTTCTCCAATTATCTGAAACACCTGTGGTTTATGAAAAATAAATATGTCGCAACATGGCCGTTAACCGTTACGCCTGTTTTTTGTATTTAAATTAGTGATATGTCAAAAAATAAAACATAAAATTATGGTAAATGCATCCAAAGATTGTATGTCCCGGGATCCTAAAAGGGTTCAAGATTGGATGATGGATGTTTGAAGAGTTTTTATATTACTACGTAGAAAAGTTTATTGGATATTTTTTTTGAAAGAAAATCTTTCTTACGGTCATTGAATAACAGTCTTACGTATTTTAATACGGCAGTACAGCAAAACAAACCGCGGCAAGTATTAAAAATAAAACCTAGCTTTATTTGAAACGATCAAGATCGGGTAATAAAATTCAGCGTACGTAAAAATACTGCGGACAAAATGTCTTCACATTAAACTTGTGCATAAAAAGTGCCCCCCGAACACTTTCACTTGAGGTACATCGTAGGAAAACAATAAGATATTCATTTTCCCGAGTCAAAGTGCTTCAGGACTTGCGCAGCATTCTAGCAAATAAACATGACGACTTGTAGAGGTGTGCTTTCGCAAAAGCGCTTCAGAGCGTTGTCAAGTCAGAGGGGTATCTTTTGGTTCATAAAATCGGACCCTGCGTATATAAACCACTTATTAATGTAGATATATTTATAATACAATAGATTATAATAAGTGCGGCTGAAATCTGTATAAACAATATGAAAAAATTTAATGCGAAACAAGCAAGGACTGTAAATGAAAGTATAGTTACATATTAATAATTTAAATTTCGTCCCTTCTGTAAAATCAGTTTTGTGTGGGTTGATTTAATTTACCTGACAACAATCAATATGATAAAATAAATAAGATATGAATTTACAGGTAACCATACAAATTGCAAAGTAACGAAATAACTAATCAATATGTTAAAGAACTCTAAATAATTGAAATAAAAAAACAAGTTTAGCTTAAAACTTATTTTAATATAAGAAAATGGGTTTTTTTCGAATACAATTGAAAGTAACACAAATAATTCATATACAAATCAACGTTATTATACCAAAAAGGTGTTTTAAAATGATTCCAAATTATAAATTGAGAGCAATATTTCATATTTCTCAGCCAGTTTTAAAATCACGTAGCGCTTAGTGTAAAAAATAAATTTTGATTTCATCTATTTTTATTGCAATAAGAAAGCAAAAGGCTTGCAAGAAAACTGCTACTTGATACATTTTCTTTCAATCACTTCTTACATAGTTTACATACCTGCGTGACATTTTGCACACAAAGCGAACAAGCACTGTATCACTTGTGACTTTTCAGCATACAGACATTCTTGTTAACAGCGGGAGGCCTCCTACAAACCCTGCATACAACCTTTCTATGTAAATGGACCAAGCAAACGAGAATGGTTCGAGAACTGCGAGACCATATTTTTATATAAATTATAATGTTATTTAATTATTATTTAAAAAACATTTTTTTACTTAGATTCAAATATTCTTACTGGTTTATATCATCACTAGGTGATGATCGTAATATTCATGATGCATTTGTATTTTAATTTAATGCCTTTTCACCGAGAATTGAAAATGAAGGCTACTCGTCAAATCTTTGTAATTTGTGTTAAGCATGCAATGTTTGCTGAAATATAATTTAATTGTAAGTATGTACAACCCTTTTGTGACAATGAGTATTTTTCGAACTTATCGTTTTGAAAATATATAATTTGAATGTGTGACTAAATAGTTTACTTCAATCGCGTAAAATTCATCATTTTGTTGTTTTTTTACAAAAACATATAGCAATAGCTGAAGTTTAACCACTTCACATAAGCATTGAAAATAATATTATAGATGATTGTATCAAAATTTTGCATCAAACTGATTGAAAATTAATTTCTTATAAATGTAATTTACATTTAAATATTTTGCGTGTTCTCTTTCGGAAGAATCAATTTCAACCAACCAAGAGATATAAATAACACTTTGCTTAATTTCAAAAGTAAAAAATATTTAATTTCGTAAATTAAGCAATTAATTACCAGCGTTGTTAGTTTAGTTTTAATATTTTCGGAAAATAAAGAATCGAGCACTTTTGTAACGAAAAGACAAATGTGGTGATACGTATGCCAGTTTAGATTTTTTATTGTGCCAACGATGCTGGGCCAGATTTAATAAATTATGTTTTGATGACGGAGGAATTGAAGGAGCAAAGTGGCCAGCATAGTGAAAAGTTTGAGTGGTGATTCGCAATCCGGGCACTGCCGCATCTACGCGGACATAAAAAATAGAATGAAAGTAAATCGTAAAGGGCGATAAAATAAAACAAAAACAAAAAGCCAACACAACTTGAGCGGGAGATATGCAAACGAAAAAAATGTAACGGCCGAAACATGAAAGAGGAATGACGACCAAAGTGGATATTTGCACCCGAAGCTCTTTATTTTCTAAGTCCAGGTCTGGTTTTAGACTAAACAATCGCCCTTGAATTAGTCTAATCAACAATTTATAAACGATTATGTATTAATTTAGGTAATTCCCTGATATCTCGAGTCAAAGATATTTTTTTAGTTTTGATCTGTAAAAATGTGTATTTATAATTGAGTATATAAATACTATGTATAAACAAAAAAATAAATGTATAAACAAAAAAAAACTTTTAACGTTAACTAACGTAACGTGAGTTATATAAATTCGGTTACGGAGGCCTGAAAATTTTGATTGCATTTCAGTTATTTATTTTGACGAATACGTAACAAAAAAAACCTGTATCTAAAATTCGCATTCATTTAAAAGCAAACTAGCGTGCATTCTAATTGCCAGACTTTCATTTTGAGTATAATTAGGGTGATGGTCATTTATTATTGATTTGTTTGATGTATGAAAATTACAATTTAAATAATAAATAATCTTTAAAACGTAAAACGACTGTTAATTGAATTGACGCATTCTTGTTTAAACAAAATTTTATTAGGGTCAAAATAACAAATATATTCATTATACTGATCTATAGATCTGCGAAAATGTTGCCACTGCGACGTTTTCTTAACAGTAAACTCTCTCAACGAAATTGGAAGTGAGTGTTTGCGAGAGTACTGATGATAGATTAAATATATGTTTTTAAAAACATACTGATTAAAGTATGTATACTTGTGATGTGTTATTTAATACAAGTAAAAAATATTCACATATTTTAAAGCTTAAAAAGCATTGAGACAAAACCAGAAAAAATAACAAGTATTTAATTTCTACAAATATTATTGTATATAATAGTTGATAACTATTTCAACGTATGTCTTCATCAGAACTATGTTTAAACATACTTTAACTCAGTTATATATACTGGCTTAGAAGACACGCAACGTATTCTGTTATCCATTCTTACATCGTAATTTAAATTGAAAATACATTATAAAATTTTCTTAAAAACTATTCAGTAAATTTTGTATTATATCAATAATACTATTCCACTTGATTGCGACCCTGGTAGGTGCCTGATCTCTCATCCAGTCCTGTCACGAATGAGCCAAGGTTCACAAACTATTCAAATGGAATGGTCAATTTATTTATCCTCTTTGTTCAGATAATCTCTGCGTAAATGTAAATACATATTTTGACCCCACGCGACGTCATGTTCGTCCATTAAGGTAACCAAACGTTACGAATGAATTAATGAATATTTTTTGTTATTACTTTTTTTAATCCATATCCGCTCCCAATTCGTAACACCAATGGCCCCCTAATAGAGGTATCTTAACAGAAGTTTTTTTCTACGAGAACTGTTTGTTACTCAGTCACTCAACCTCACTTTTTTCAATGTGAGTAAGTAGGGAAAGAAGGATAAGGCTAGATTAGGACTAGTGGTTGGCTAATCGCTATTTCTACATCCAGTTATTAAAGGATCAGAAGGATGAGCGGAGAGGAAATGATGTGAATTTACATCACAAACACACAGTCTTCGATCACAATTTTGAATTGAATAATTCTCAAATTCACTGTGATCTGACTGGGAATCAAACCCAGACCTGCGTGATCGGTAGAGCAAGCTCTAACCAACGGGGCCACAGCAGGTGACAATGAATGAATATTACAAAAATAAAAAATAGTTTGTAATGAAGAAGTAATTAATGTATTACTCTTTTGAACTAAGTTACTTGTTGCGTTAATAAACTAATTTTAGGATCTAATGAAGAATGAAAATTAAAAAGCATAACATTTCAATTGTAACCCAAACAAAAATAAACAACTTGTAACATCTTAATTAAAATACATCGTATTCCTTTGGTAGTATCACTGATACCGTATGATAATATAATAGGTATTCTAATCCACAAATAAATTTTGAATGTTAACTGGTTTTAAGCGATAGTGATGAAAATTGATCTGCGTAATGGATGTTTTTTTTCTAAATAGACCAGTCATACTCAAACTTTTTTTCCTTCGGGCCGCATTCCGATTTTTGTTTCTCTACGTGAGCGATGGGCCGCAACATATTTATAGTAAACTAAAAATATAACACATACTATACTGCATACGTATGTATGTATGATGTACAATGGTGTCGCAACTTGACGTAAAATACAGTCACTAGGCGAGCCGGCACGCCAGTACTGCGGTTTTTGCATGTACAATATTTGGTGACTTTAATTATTTTGAGCCACACATAAAAGCTTACTGAGCCGCAGGTTGAGTATGACTAAAAAAGACTATAGAAAAGAAAAAACTTTTCTTTTTTTTTAAAACCTTTCGTCATTTGATGATTATTATTATTCGAAGCATATATTTGGAATATGTATATATTTCACGCGGTTTTGCTTTTCATTACAAATATATCTAATTTATGGTCACCCTACATACAGTGAATTAAGAACAGAAAGTTTTCTCGAATCCCCACCCTTAACTTTTCCGTTCTTTTAGCGGAAGGTGAAATACAGAAAATATGTGAAGTGACCATAAAATGTTTATATGAATTACTTGTTTGCGAGGAAAATACAAAACAACATTTTATTTTATTGTGGTGCTTCTTGTGTTAAACATGTTTACTTCTGTAGACGATGTCATTTCGCAAAGTATGTTTTCTAAAATTATTACTAGTTTATAAAATGGAGATAAGTTATTTGAAGACAATTTTATTTTAAATTCAGTATTGTATCTTAAATTGGAAGCATGTGACGGTACATTATGTTCCTTCACTAATTCTTCGCTTATTTTCGTTATGTTTCTTAATTATTAAGAGTAAAAAAAATATTATCAAAATTAAGCGGCCTCCAAAAAGTGGTTTTTCTTTTAATGAAAGGTGGTGATATCGGTAGTAAAGCATATCATCTTAAAGCCAGCATGTTTGTTGAAGAGTTTTGATTTATATGAATAAAACATCTTTTTTGCACAGTCCATATATTTTTAATTATCCGTTGATCATTAAAAATATGAAATAAAATACAAGGCGAAAAGTTTTATGTACAGTAGTGTAGAAAATATTACTGAACATAAAAATATGTATGGCAAACCTATAATTTCCATCTGAAACTTTACATTAAAATCATAGTTCTTCCTGCGGATAAAACGAGCTCATAACTAAATAAACACGAAGTATTTTCTGATACACTTCTGTTTTATTTATTCGTTGTCAAAACCTGCCTTATTTAATTTCTATATTTCAGATGACTATTTGTTGTACTTTACATGTTAACGTTAACTTTCAACATCAAGTTATCCACCATTGATTATAATAAAAACTTCAACGACATGTAATAATTATACAACGCAATAAGTAATATCGATTTAACAAAGATTCGAGGCGTGTAGTTACAAAAAAGATAATATACAAACATTAATTACCCAATTAAAAAAAATGTTCTAAAACTCATTATAAGCTAACGAAAAAAAAATATTTTGAATCCTAATTAGCGATATATTCATGGAATGGAATATTTAAAATCTCATTGATTCTGGTATTTGGTATGTACAATTTTATTTTATTTATTTATTTGTATGGTTTATCAGCTAATAACCGTTTATTTATAATAAAGTTATTTTCTATTTAAAGATAAAATAGAATAAAAATATAATCCTAATAACAATTTTTGATTAAAACATAAAATCCTTGATTGCGACAATTAATATTGAAATGTGTACGTATTGCTTTTTGTAACTAGACGTTTCATAACATGCAACTTTTTATCATGATATTTGAATGCTATTTAAAAACATGAAAATATTTATTATATGAAGAATATACAAAGTTTCAATAACAAACAGTGTTAAAACCATGTTTATATTGAAGCTTTCGCTATGTTTGGACCTATTCATTACAGCGTCACTATGAAGGTAGAAATTGCGCGATGATATTAGTGTACAAATAGTGTTTCTGCTGTTAATGGGCGTGAGTTTATGAAAATATGTAATATATGATCGCTTCAGCTTCGTTGACAAATACAGCAAGACTATATATATGGAGTATAACATTTTTATTAACATAGTCATCAATACTTATCCATAAAAAAGTCAAAGAATCCAAAAACTAAACAATATATAATATTTAATTCTCTAAAATAGACAATATAATTGTAAATAATATATGTATATCGCTGAAATCTCAATCATATAACAAACGTCAAAATTTGTTGTGTGCATTTATTATTCAAAAATATTGTTGTCTGTAAGTTTTCAATGTTTGATCTGTCATAAAAACTGCATTGTTTTGACGAATTTGTCTTATTTGAAAAGCACCACGTCTTCATACACTTTCTGTCAGCGTATCTGTACGAAAGAAACGTGTGTGTCAGCTTGAATTGTTCAATGCACATCATGCACATTTACTGTCTCTCTGTTGTATCATGCTTTGGTTTCAAGTGTTTTGAGTTAATGCTGTTAGGTGGCACTCCAGTCTGCTAATAATTTGTATTCTTTCAAATAACATATTTTTTAAAGTGATGTATGGTGTCACGTAAGAAAGCAATGATTATAATGTGCTCTGAATGACCGGACATTCATTATAAAAATCGTTTGAGAGAAAATCTTAAAAGAAATTTTTTAAAAGAAGCGACCACGAAGGGACTTTTCATATTTAAAAATGAATGCGTTCGTTGTCCATTGAGAGAAAGTTATGTAAGTGTGAGTTTTGAGCTTAGCAAAATAGAAAGCGATCTACATGCATTTGTACATAAAATAATGTTTGTTAATTTTAATTTTTTAAAAAAGTTTTTAATAATTGTCAATTTAAATTAAAGTCTTGATTAAAAAAAACAAGTGTGTTATTTTTTCAGATTTTATGTGATTAAGATTTTTGTTTATTTTGCTGATAAATTTTTTCGTTTCTCATTTTTCATGAAATGGGTTCAAGAAATATTTGATCAATGAAAAAAAAGATATATTTATTTGTCAAAAGAAATTGGAAGATCATATTAAACAGTGATGCGCAATCAGACATTATTTTTTTTAAAGAATTGTAATTTGCTTACAACTAAAAATTAAATGTAAGACAACGATATATGTACATATCCACCTGGAAAAGGCTTTGAAGTTTTTGCTATAGAATTTAACTGAAAGTGCTAATAATAAATAAAGAGATTGTTTTTCAACGTAAAACTACACTACAAAGTTTTTTAAAATGAATACTATAACTAGATTATAAATTTCCATTAAGAAATATTGATTAAGGTAAAATTTCTTTTAATCCAATAGTCATTTTGATTTTCTTCAATACAATATTTATTAATCCACAAAATTGCAATATTCTTGTATTTTTAATAATTTTAAACAAGTTAAATTCTGTGAAGCAAATAATTCATTTTTAAAATATTTTTAACAATATCCAAAGCTTTGCTGCAAGCGCTTCCTTTCAACAAATGTCATTCGAGTGGCCGGTACTTTCCCGCGAACATCATGGAGGTGTTTTAGAGTTATGATCTGATGTGACGTTTATTATTGCTTTGCGACCAGTGCCAGACTAGGCTGTTCAATTGTGCATCCACAAAATATGGGCAAATCGACAGCTTTAGTAGTACCCCTGAAAGACTTCGTATATTAAATTTGAGCGCCGGAATAGAACATGATCACGTATTTATGGGTAGAAAATTTAGATAAAGCATTTGTCATATATTTACACACTACAATGAACATATATTTTGGTTTTAGAAGTAAGCACCAGTATCGCGAGATATATCATGGACACCTCTCCAAAAAATCTTACAATATTTACAAATGATGATTATATCTTATGTGAATCTGTCTAAGTGGAATATATTAAACATTTTTAAATAAATTTTTGCAGCGGCAGACTGGAGGGAACTCTGAAAGGATCGCGCAAGCCCCTTGTTAAATTGAAAAATTATGACAAATAAATTATTGCCCATATTTTTTCGGGTCCTATGGCGCAGGAGTTAGAATATTGGGTTCCCTTGCCGGACTTCACGGGTTCGAGTCTCAGTACGAACAGCATTTTTTCGATTGATTTATCGATTTCTGTTCGAAGGCATGGATGTTTGTGATGTCTACAAATTTCCTTCCACCCTTTCCAATTCTTTAATAATTGGGTGTAGCGAGAGCGATTAGATAACCACTAGTCCTCTCTTAGCCTTATCCTTCTATCCCTATTACTCTCTTTGAATAAGAGAGGTTGATCCACTGAGTAAGAAACAGTTCTCCTAGTTTTTTTTTGTTGAAATACCTCCATTATGAGACCACATGGTTCACATTGGGAGTGGACATAGATAAAATAATAATATTATTATTAGCTAAATCACAAAATACATAATGACTTTATAATAGTTTTACCACCCTAATTACAACCCAATAAATACCGCAGTATTCAGTCAAAAATGCTTTCTCAATTCAAAATATTGCAATTAAAATTGTGAAATATGTACTGCATATAATATTTTTTTTGTGTATAAAATAAACTAACCTACAATATAAATGAACAGTCGATACCATTACAGTCAGATTGTATAATAATACAAATTTATGTGTAAGATTTGGTATACGAAGCGGCAAATCAAATAATCTTGACTTTTTGAACCTAATATTATTTTAATTGAATTAATAAACATGATTTTTTATAGAAATAGTTACAATATAATAAAGCCGTCATACAGATACTGCAAGAATTGTTTATTTTTACTAAGTTTTAATAATTACATCTGTATTTGAACGTTACACTTATTTTACCTAAACAAAATGTACGGCAAAGCTTCGAGTACGAGCTTTTGTGGGCATAATAATAAATAATATAAACAATGCCCCGGAGTCGCGTCTGCGGTACAATATTGGTACAAATGATATTACCGCCGTGCAAATTTTGGCTAAATCGGTCAAATAAACTCATTTGATCATTATCATTACCTACAAACCGCCATTAGTGTGCAAAATATATGTAAAACCCGTTTGAATATTCATTGCTAGTAAATGCTAAAATTAAACTATTGTTCATATTTCTAGTTGAAGTACTTGACTCATCATATATGATGAACTTATATTTGATTACATTAAGACTTTCAGTGAATAACGAATATAATAGATAGAGGTCAAAATAAATTTAAATCTGCTTATTTAAATTTTAAGTTCTGACACGTGTCTTGTTTAGTTGAAAAGTATACATCGTTTGAGTGAATGAACCATAACAAATTTATCTGTCATGAAGCGATTGATTTTAATTATTTTACTGCTACAAATTAAATGTGGAAACGATTTGACCGATGATCAGTCGTAGTTAAGGGGTTGGTCACTTTTCGAATTGCTCAATACTTACGTGTAGGGACAGAATTCTAAGAAAAATACATGTATGAAGAAAAGCAATTTATATTTAAGTTATTTTCAATATATTATTTTTAATCCACAAACATTCCTACAGTCCACAAGTATAGTTAATATGCTTATGAAAAACGTATTTCAAGAGAAATTGTGAATAAAAAGGATTTTCGTACTATTATCATATATTAATTGTAGTTATGTCGTTGATGTTTACCTCGAATAGCTAAATTGGACACCTTTTTACGATAAGTATTGATAAAAGCACCCTACAGGTACTGAACATTTTCTCATTCACGTAAAGGAGACGGAGAGGAAAGCAGCCTGTTGCTTTGGCCCCCTGTGAGTCACAAGGGACAAATCAACCTTATCGTTGATTTTATTTTATTGCCGAACCCGTTTTAACCTGCCCCAAAGGGGAGAATGGGTTCAATTTAAATTGGAGAATTCCCAACAATCCCAATCAAATTGATTTCCCACTAAACAGATTACGGTAACAAATCTTGTCAAATTACACAGTGGACTTACACGATTATTAAATGTGATGGTAAACTTATTTAAGCAGTCGGTGTTAAATCAGTATAGCAATAGTTATTTTCATTCTATATAATCATTGTTTAAAAAAATTATTGACATAAAGTACAAATTAATAGATAAATTGAAAGATAACCCATTAACGGTATCTGAGGAGGTGATAGTATAAAATCAGATATAATTTATCCTTGAGAACCATTTTTCTCACAGACGTTATTTTTTTTTTCAACGTCATTAAGTTGAAAAGAAAACCAGGATAAAAACGAATTGACGTAAATTGAAGCAATAAGTGTTAACACAAAAAATAACACGCGTTTGAAGTATCTATTAAAATTTAAGTGACATACTGAAAATAAGTAACTTTTATGTACTAAGAAATTTAAATATATATTATATTCTTCAGTACAAAAAGTGTAAACGTATATAATATTTAGGTTTTTTTAAAAGTAATGTTAGTATTATTTGAAGATTTCCGCGATTTTCGTTTGTTTATTACGTTCCCATAAAAAAATAAAAATCGGGTTTTACTGCAATATAGTTTGTCAATTTATTGCTCCGAATTAATTCATAGGTGAGCCGAAAAAATAATGATGGTCAGTATAATAATAATAAAATATCTAAGCCACTTTCCATTATTAAAAAAAATATTTTTCAAATAATATTTAATTATAGATAATCGAGTGGTGATATATTTTTTATAAGGTACTACTGGCAAAACGCGATACAAGCAATATAACAATGGGTAGTTGCCGTGATGATAACAGCTATCAGTAATAAATTAACAAAATATCTCATTCTCTTTATAACAGTTATTCAATAAGTAATAAAAAAATGATAATGACAGTGACAATACGCGAAAAAATATGTCAGATGAATAATCGAGTGAAAACTTTCTTAATACCGCTTTTTTCTTTATCTACAGCGCTCTTTAGTTTTTTACTTCGTGAAATATTATTATTTCCGACATATTTTCTTCTGTTTAAAATCGAGATTTTACGCAATCTTGCCCCCACCACAATAGCAAACTTATGGCTTGTCAGCGAAGTGATTACACAAAAGGCCGACGGCGACTACCTTACACCATCTCTTGCGCCACCTTCACGCCACCTTTGCGCCAGATTTGCGTCAAAGTTAGGGATGCTCCATTTAATATGAATGATTTGCAAGAATTTATGACTTGTCTAGTTTAAATAGTAGGTAAAATTTGGACTGACAGCATAAATAAATATAATAAGCTAAAAAATAACGAAGTATTTTCGTTCTACAAATACTCTTTTGATAGCTATTTTGGCTTATGCCCTCATTAAAACTATGTTAAAAATTATATTATATATAAAATCCTCTCATCCATTTCAACATCCTTATTTATATTTATTAAATACTTAGATAATTTTCTCTCTTTATCACAATGAACTTCTACCAATTTGAATCGTTCAAATTATGTACATTTACACAGATTTGTCACTAACGACCTGGGTTTCACCTTTCGGCATCTTCAGGCGTTCAAGTGCACGGATGAAATTGAACTGAGCCGGGCCGTTAGTGACAAAATCTGTGTGAATGTACATAATTTGAACGATTCAAATTAAATATTGAAATTCCATCAAGAATTCGAAATATTAAATTAGACTTCTGCCAAGTAAATTTCAATTCGAGATCAATAAGTATATTGAGGAGCTTGGGATAAAACACGACCAAATCTAATTCCGAAATGAAAATAAATCGTTATAATATTTTAGTACTGATTCAAAACAACAGAATTCAATTTTTAGCGTCGGTAAAAAATATAAATGGTGAAATTAATGTATTGGTTTTGCTTGCAAGTGAGTATCTAAATGGTTTTTTCAATCGAAAAATAAAATTAGTAATATTTTATTATAATATAAAAGGTTGTAGTCGGTAACCCTGTGAATCTGTGGTGACAATAATTGTGCGTGGTGGCGCGCTGTCTTGTAGTGACACCTCAATTTGGCTTGTGTCCTTACCTCCGCGTTACAGAAATGGTGGCTGGATAACAAGAGTGAATCTTACGACATTTAGTTTTCCAATTGAAAAAGACAAAAAACTCAGGAATATTTTATACATAGAACAGTTTTAAAACATTACAAATTAATAAGTTCCTGTCAATTATCTTCTCAATACGAATAGTTGACGTTCACTTCTTACACTATTATCAAACTAATACTATGTAAATATATTTAAGAAATATAATACCCTAAATTTCTCATTTTTTCATTTCTAAAATTTGAAAAGCGTAAACGAACTTAACTCGCGTTACAAATAACTTTAATGGTGTCAATGATTGGTGAAAATACAAAATATTTAAAATATATACATATATCATACGCCGGCTACGTGGTTGAGTGTCAACGTCGTTGGCTTACAACACGGAGATCACGCGCTCGTATCCCAGTACGGACAGTTTTTATAGGTTGATTTTTAAAATATTTATAGATTCTGTCCGATGGCATGAATGTATGTGATGTCTTAAATTTCCTCTCACTGGTCTTATCCTAAATGGGCGTAGCAACAGCGGTTAGCCAACAACAAGTCCTGTCCTAGACCTTACCTTATATCCCTACTCACTTTGAAAATGAGACGTTAAGGAACTGAGTAACAAACAGTTCTGGTAAAAAACCGTTTAGACTTCCTTTAAGAGGCCATATGCTCCAAGTAGGGAGCGGACATGAATGAAAATATTATATATGTATCATACAATGTTTCATGTGATCGAGACTGCTTTCGCACAGATTTTATACTTATAATCGCTACCGGTCTTGACAATACAGTAAAACCCCCATTTACACTATATTCGGGACCGTGTAATTGGGGGTATGAATGTCATACAAAATAAGGGATTTGATTTTTTTCCGCGGAAAACGCAAAACTAAGATTTCCCTTAGTTTTACAAAAAAAAACTGTATGCGAAGCACAGACGACCGTCTCTTAGTAACGGCAATGGAATGCGAATATTTCAAGCCGGCGCGTAATTCGGGGTAGTGTAATTGGGGGTTCCACTGTACTGTACAAATGTGAAATAAATATCAGATATAACTAATTTAAAAAAACGAGGTTCAACGCTCATAAAGATTAGTAACGTTAAGATTGTAGGTAACTTGTCACTTATTTTTGGTTCTCGAGCGATAGTTGTAATCGTACCTTTTGAAGTATTTACTCCAATCGATGATTGGACATATAATTTAAGATTTAGACTGAAAGTGTTTGGTGGAATGAACATATGCATAATGTTATACAATAGATAAATTGTTGTTTTTATTCGTTTTTCAATCGTTTAATTTTAATAAATTATTTATTAAAATGATATTATAGCTATGAAGAATATGGAATTATAAAATGTAAAGTCAAAATATTTGAATTCATAATAATCAAAGTTTGTTAAACTTTTAAATAATGGTATTTATCATTTTCTACCTCTGCTTGAAATATGTGAGGTAAAAGTGCCAGAGAAATAATGGAAATTAATTAAATAAAAAATACATATTGAAATTGATAAAAATCACGTTTACCAAATACCACTACTAGCACTTCGAAATCCGTTAAATTTATTCGATTAATATTCAGATAAATCAATTTGTATCGGAAATTGGTAAAGAATTAATTCGATGGTAAGCAATCTTCTAACATATACCATATAAAAATACCTAAAGCTTCAACACGCCAAGCCTTAACATGGTTCATCTTATAATAAGATAAGTTATATTTATAGAAAATTGTGAATTCTCTTTGTATCTTTCCTCTAATATCAACACTCTCCTCAGCTGACATCCAATTTCCCGGATTTCACAATACGTGCGGCCCTGGGCGGCAGAAATCAGCATAGGCGACTGCATACCACAATTTGTTTCTTTGAAAGGAACGGACTATGATTTTTTCACACCTGAAGTAAATAAATCACAGAGAAATTTAAATAAGATGATAAATTACGAAAAATGGAAATCATCAATGTTGGTGCTCTTAGTGAAAGTGGTTTTTTTTTGTTTTTTTCCTAGTAATGTAATGAATATTGAATTAAACATTCCATAAACGCTTAAAAGCTTATCTTTTATGTATTTAAATGATAAGTGGCTTGAAAATTTCATTACAACTGAATTTACGTAATTTTACAAATATTTATAATTAAAAAAAATTATGAAGTCTGACGCATGTTACAAATAATATCCAATTCTATTTTCAGTTAGTAGATTTTTACTGTACACGCTTTTCAAATTTCATCTCAAATTATAGTAACGTGATACCATGAATGGGTTGATGTAAGCTCAATGTACAACACATCACATAATGAATAATCTATCGCTCGTATCTAGGTTTTTGCAGTAGTGAGATATTGCAGTTTTACTAAAATGTACATCTTTGCGGACGAGGATTATTGAAAATAAAGTTAGTTTAAACTTTTCCTCCATTATTTTCAATAATTGTTGTCACTAAGATGAACATTTTTGTAAATTGCAGTATGTTATAACTACAAAAATCTAGATACGCTCGTATATCATTAAGTATGCGAAATAGAAAATATATTATTCCTACAAATTAAATGAATAATTAAAGACCACAGTCGTAAACGCAGCCAAAAATTAAGCGTTTTTTTAATTAAGAATTGAAAAAAACAAGTACCAAAAAAAGTTTAAACGTATTTGATCTGATCAAGTATTTAAATATATGTATATATATATATTAATTTAATTACTTACCCAATAAATTAATATGTTATGATGTGTAAAGATGTTGGGAAAATGTCTGGAACTCACCTGAAAAACAAAACAATAAATAAACATCAAATTTATTAAAGAGTGACGACTAATGATAAACTATTGTATATTATAACAACAATTAAATAATCGTCATTTTTTTGGTTTGAATTAAAAAGTATTATTTTGGCATTATATTACTCATTGCGTAGGGTTACATTAAACTCATTTAGAGTTTATGGAACGGTGTCTTATAATAAACTATCGTTGTTCTCAGTGGCGGATTAAGCGTATGGGAGTCTTCAGGCGCAATAAAGTTTGTAAGGCCCTGTTTAGTAAGAACGTCAGAAAATTACATTATTTTTTATTAAAAACCTGAAAAAAAAGTATATGGATTGTATAAAATAAACCATTTTTGAGGCCCCAAGCGCGCGCCTGATTCGCCTATAGAATAATCCGCCACTGCTTGTTTTTAATTAACTGTAAATTTTAAGTATTCGGTTTTTTTAATTGGTACTGTATTTGCTACTGAATAAACTAAATACAAGAGCAACTTTATTATTAATGGTTGCAGGATATGGTGTGATAAGTTTTTTTATAATACAACAAAGGCAGTCGTTAAATTGCAGAACAACTCCATACACCAATTAAAAGTAAAACATCCCTTGTGATGACCGAATATCTCCCCAAAGCATATTTCCGGCGACATTAACGGCTCTAACCTCGTTATCTTTATTATGCAAAAAGTACAAAACGTAAAAATTAAAACATTATTGTAATTAGACTTAAGACTTGGATACAAGGGGAGAGGCGATTGATACTTTTAATACAGTCCCCCTTTTATATGAGAGAAAAAAAACATTATAGCCGAGTGGCACTTACGCGTGCTATCAAGCCCCCGAAACAAGCATGACTTAAACGGCATATTTAAATATTTACACACTTTAATTAAATTGCATGAGTTGAATAGTTGGAAGCAAAAGTAACCAAAATTAAAGATATAATTATTTTAGCCTATCTCAATTAAAAAAATACATAGTAATATATTTCGTTTAAAAAAATATTACTATCGAAATTTCAGAAATTCAAATGTTATCTTCTTATTTTTCATTTAGAATCATTGTCTGTCAAAAAAATATTGTTTTTACTCCAGAAATGCAAGGATATTACAAGGAGTATCCATAGTATTTATCAATTAACTTGAAATCAAATTAAATGTTTAAAAAATATATAAAAGGTATACATCGGAAATTTGATGAGAGATCTGATGTGTCTGTATTAAAGCTTCGGAAAATTTAATATGATATATAAAAAAGGTATTTTCGACTAACTATGAAAGTTATCATTAAATTTATTTCATGAAAAACTTTAAAAAAAACTGTCGGCTTGTGTTCATCTGTCTACTGGAATGTCGAGTCCGGGCTGCAATGATGAAATTACATATAATTTTAAACACTTCTCTTACTGTTGAACATTTCAAACACAGCAAAAATATATTATTGAAAAGGGTTTTTTTTCTATGCATTACAATACTTTTTATTATTATATAAATAAAAAAACCTATATTATATGTCACTTATTAATAACAGCAAATCTATTATAGCAAAAATAGTAAAATTTTCTAAATGTCTTTTGCGTTAAATTTAGAGTGTAAAATTTATACTTCGACCCTTTTGCCTAGCTAAAATGAATATTGTTCAGACAGATGTATAAAATTCGCAGAGGACTTTGTAATTTGTTTTATGTTCAAGCGAAGCATGATGAGTTATGCTTTTCATTTCATTATTTTGTATCAGCTAGAAGATTGTCCTGGCGAAAAAACAGATTTGATTTTTTTTAAATTTTCAACTGTACATTGCAAACTTTTGATTGTGATGAAAAATGGACAGTGGATAATTTAATGTTAAAATAATGGTAAACAATAAAATCACGAGATTTTTCATAGAGCTTAAATTTTTTTAATTTATAAAGTAATGAACTGACATAAAAAGATCGTTATAATAAAATGCAATAGTTTTTTAACCATGTCCGCTCCCAATGTGGAGCATATGGACTCCTAATGGAGTTTATCTCAACAGAAGTGTTTCTACGAGAACTGCTTGTTACTCAGTTGCTCAACCTCTCTTTTTCCAAAGAGAGTAGGGATAGAAGGATAGGGCTAGGACAGGATTAGTGGTAAGCTAATCGCTCTCGATACGCCCCGTTCATAGGATAGGATGGGTGAGAGGGGGGGAGTTCAGACATAACATACATCCATGCCTTTGAACAGAAATTCATAAATCGATTGAAAAATCAATTTATAAAAAAACTGTCCGTACCAGGATTTGAACCCGGGCCCTCCGTAGCCGAAGCCAACAACGTTGACCACTCGACCACACAGGCGGCAGCATGTTAATAATGTTTGGTATTAACAAACCATACCCTTTCAAATATAAAAAAACTTCACTGTTATTATTTGGTGGAAAGGTATTATTTAAAAAATTAAACACTCTTTTGTACTAATTCCACATTTCCAGGACCGGTTTTGCTCACTGGGAACATTTTACACCTTTCTTCTGTTTAAGCCCTTGCTAGGTTGAGTACAAATACCTTGAATTAAATAATATTTTCATCACTTGAAAATGCTCGTGATGAGTGAAACTGGTCTTTATTCTAATAAATAAATGTGATATTCGTACAAAAGAGTATTTTATTTTTAAATATAAAAATATGTATTGAATTGTTAATGACACGTTCACGTTTGACAGACATTTTAAAAATACAAAAATAAATTTAAAGTACATATCGACTGTAGAAAGGAAAAAAGACGTAACCCACACATATACAATTTTACAGGAGGCGCAAAAAACGAGTTTTGATAATTTTGGTTCATATGCAAATTATGAACTATACACAACCTTGAAGTGCACGGAAACTTCTAAACTAGTGTTAAATTGATATAATCTAATATTAATTAATGAAATTGTTGAGGAAAAACTTATATTTCAGTCTTTTTTCTTGGTTTTAATTTTTTACAAGGTATATCTCTTTCAAACTGAATAGCTAAATTTAGATAAAAATTCGGCATTTGCAGCTATTATCCTTTTGATAGAACGTGTATAAGTTTGATACATTGATTATCAAAAAAAGCTGTGGGTTACGTCCTTTTTCCTTTTCACAGTCTATATGTATGTATACAACTTAGGCAGAAACTACAAAGTACAAGATCATTGATAATGATACAAATATATACAGATGCAAGACTTTATATGTATCTGATATATTTTGTGGTTCCATTCAAAATTTTCAGCCACTGCTATCAACTAAACAAGCCGAAAACATTAATTTAGCATTGCTGTATCGGAAAAATGTATATAAAATAGTTTACGACTCGTTCCGTGACGTGTATTCAACGAGCCTTGCTTAAAAAATAGTTTTCCAAACTCTTTCCGTTCACTTTTTCTATCAAACGCGTAAACATTTAAAAAAACCACGACGGTGATTCAATAACTGAATCGATGTCACTTTTTTTTATTGCAAGGAAAAACTTACACTATACAGAGTACAATAAAAAACAATTCTTCAAGTCGGTACATTATGCCCCAAGCATTCTTTTTTTTTGACACTGGAAAACAGTTCGTCGCTTTTTTTATGTTGTTTCAATACAATATTAAATTCTATTTGTAAAAAATAAATGTAGATTTTTACTACTTTTATGGTGTTATATATCAATTATTTGTAGAGAGGCATTTTAGTAATAAAACAAACACGTTTTGTAGTGATTTCACATTATTTTTTAAAACCAGTTCTGCTCGTCGCGAACATAATCAAATAAGATTTTTTTGAAGTTTTATTAGTTATTAACATTGCTAGTATTATTAATCTATCACTGTAATTTGGCCACCGGTTGAAGTCGGAACTAAAATTTATATTTGAGGGTTTGTAGCTGTCAAACGTAGTTGGCTCACGATATTTGTTTTTATTAGTAGTTTTATAGAAATAAATACAAATGGCAATGTCAAAAATATTAAAAAAAATGTAATTTGTGGGAGATTATTCTAAAAGTCTAACAGTTGTGTGAAGACGGCTAGTCTTCAAGAAGAATAGATAGATAACAATAATAACGCTGGCGATCATGTGGCGACCACGAAAGGGTTTTAAGTATGACAGCAGTGCTTCTATGACACTAGCGCCTTTCTGAGCGGACAACTAATAATAATCGCCAATTCAAGTTCATTCGAACATTTGAACCAATCAAATTTTATAATATTCGATCTATTGTAGTAATGAGTTACTCAAAAGTCTTTTTACGGTGTTGACAATCTATAAATAAGAATGAAGTGTGATGTGATGACGCGTAAAAAGGTTTACAGTATTCAATGTTTTTGCAAACTAGTTTAAAATCAAATTTATAATCTTAATTTTCATACTAATGGGCCATGAATAAAGCTTCATGTTTGATTATTTTTTCTTATTTGTATTGGTTATCAAAGAGTAGTGCTTAATACCCATACTGTGAGCAAATTGTGGAATATAAAAAAAACAATTTATAATTTTTACTCACACATTAAGACACTTTTTTAGTTTACAGTTGATAAAACCAATCTTCAAAGATAAACAACATATAATAATATGTATGTTCATTTTCAAATTTGATCTATTTACAGCTCTATCGGGTATAACGGAAACAGTGCAAAAAATATATCGATGTTTATCTAATATATACCCATGGTATTATTATTATAAGATAATGATAAGTCAATAACTTGGTTTATTTTTTTCTCTTATCGCTATCATAAGCTTTAACAAAAATCTCTTCTTGCTAAAAATAAATATATTTTGAAATGCTCCATATTGGGAAAGGATATATTTTATTATATAAATATGTTTTTGTTTCAACTTGAATAATTTTGTTTTACAACGCTTTCTGTGAAAATAATTTATGATTAAATATCGGAGTCCACTTGTGAGGGTACGTAAAAGGGACTAAGATCAGCGCTAGTCGTTTACACGTTTTAAAGGTTCACCATTACAGAAATGTTTATATTATTTTGAAAACGAGAACCGATAGTCGCGTATAACCCTTCACAATTCAGCGACTGGATACATTACATTCAACGAATGATTTTATTGCTTCTCGTGAAGGGTGGATAAGGGGTTACTTCAGTGGATTCAAAACTAGCAACCGACCTGTTTCGCACATTTCTAAACCAAAAACGGTTCAAAATAAAAATCAAATTCGCTTAAATTATCGTTTATTCGCGTGTTATATTGTCATGTAATGTATATCCTTTAAGAGTTAAATACTACATTTTTTTGAAGATACAAATGATAAGCATTCATTGTCTACCCAATATCAACATAGTTTAAGAAGACAAAAGTACGTACAAATTATTAAATTTGGTATTCTTGTTCGTGGTGCAGTTATCGACGTCGTTGCCTCCTGTAACGAAAATTATGGCTTCAAGTTATTGTGCGATGTTTGTGAGGTTTAAAAATTCCCTTCCACTTTTTAAATTCTTTAATAATGAGGCGTAGCTAGAGAGATTAGCTAATCATTATTATTGTTTTCACCTTATTCTTTATACACCTACTCTTGGCGAAAAAAGAGAGGTTAAGAAACTGATTCTTGCAACAGCAGTTCTTTAGAGACACTTTCATTAAGAAGAAATATGTACTGTAAGTGGTAATAGATTTTTAAAAATGTATCAAGATTTGCAGTAGTAAATTCATTATTAATGTGAAATAAAATTTTATAACAATTTTATTTAACTAAACTTGTTAAAAATTGTGGTAAGTTTAATCCTAGCCGAGAAACATCTTTTGATGAGTTAAAAGATATAAATGTATTTTATCAACTAAATTGTTCTGACGAAGGCATGAAGCCGAAATAGCTATCGACAATGTATAAAAAGATAAACTTCAAATTCAAAGAATACCATATTTTGACCTTTATTCGTCTAAGATTCTTCTCAACGAAGTGAAACACATGAAATATATATTTAAACAAATAAGAGGAAGTAAACTATAAAGTATTATTTTTATTTCAAAAGTATTATATTTTTTATAATAATAATTATGTGCGAACCCTAGTTTGAAAGTAGCTGTGATTTTCGTGTCTTGTTTACGTGGCAACATTGAGAGTGCTTTGTTTTTTATGATGAACGTTAGTATAGTGATGTTAACCTAGACAAAATATTAGAAATAACAAGAAGTACCAAATAAGTGCCAACTTCTTCGAAATTGATTAATATAACAGTCTTACAATTTTATGATTTTAAGCCCTCAGTTTTAAATAAAATTGTTTGTATTTACTTTGATTTAATTTACTTTGATACATTTATATAATGATCAGTTATTCCAAATAAATTGACTTGTTTACCCAATTTTTATAATATAAAATGCCGTTTCGTAAAAAGTAATTTATATATAAGTAACAAAAAAATGTGACTTATGTGTCGAACTTTAAAATTAGAGCAGTAACTATAAAAACGCTCTTTAAATATAATAAAATAATGTGGAAAAATATACAAGCATTTTAGTACCACAAATATGATTATAAGCTCTCCAGAGGTGAAGTGAGGCAACTAGTAAATTCGTAAAACTTTTTTCTTTGACTTTTAAGTACAATCAAGTCTTAACTTGGTGCTTTGGTGTTTTGCATATTTTTATTTTACGGAGATAACACTATCGAAATGTGTATTCACTGAAATAACTTCACTTTTACGATACTTTAAGACGCTTAGAATATTACAACTTATTTTTTCTAAAATGCTACTTGACTCACTTCACCTCTAATGGGATCATTTTATATGTTTAAAGCTATTTTGGCTTACGCTTCCATCGGAACTATGTTTTAACTTATATTAGATAACTATCAATCATATTTAGAGAACTATTTTTTTTATTTTGTTACAACGGAGTTCTACCGTATAAATGTCAATTCAATCAATAATTATAATTGATGAAACAGTGTTTTAGTGATTATATTATATTCAAAGGATTATTAAAAATAAACAATATTAAATATAACGAAACGTATTTCGTACAAGAAATTGATCACAAAAAGAACTTATTAAAGCCGTGTGTATTTTCCTTTTAAAATAGAATTTCATTTTGATCTAAAAAATACTTACTTCTGGCAGAGTATCTTTTCAAAGGAGCTTCCGAAAAAATAAATATTGCCGTGAGTTCAAAAGCTGCGAAATTGAGTAGAAAATATTTAATAAAGTCAATAATGTGATTCAATAAGACTGGGAGAGGTTTCGTCTCCTTACTTTGCCATATATACTCAAGCTGTTTATTATATTATTTTATTCCAAATATTTACAAAGAAGACATTTTCCAACCTTCACAGTCATGTGTACAAAGTATTATATTAACTCATAATACATAGCTAATAAAGTAAATGAAAGTTATCATATATTTTTTACATGTAGTTTTATCCTTATAATACTTTTATATAAATTACATCGAATATATACTCAGAACAGAAAGAACCTGATGGTTATAGAAGAAAACAGCTCTGTATAGTATGGCCAAAATAGTTGATAAATTATGAGGTATCTTTTGTTTTTTTAAATTTAAACTCCGCTAGCCCGAATTATAGTTTTGGCACTGCGTGTCAGTAGTAAGGCATCAAAACCCGGAGCTTTTTCGTAACCCGGGATTTCGGGATTCCAATCCTAGGATTGATCATTTAACGTAAAATCGTGGAGATATTCGGGATTGAGAGATTGTAGGTCGCTTGCAGATTTTAAAAATATTTGCATGCCAATTTTGATATGATATGAATATATTTTGATATACCCTTTTTTAGGTCACCGGCTCGTTTCTAAAGTTTCGCATAGTTACCTCTTTTCGAGAATTTTTCACTTCTTATACTCAAACCCGAAATCTCTGGATTAGTACAAGTATATTTTTGTAAAGTGGATAAATTAAATTAAATTATTATTAAGTATTGTATCTTACTTTTATTTACTGTCCTCAATATATTGAACACATCATATATTGTGGGGTGAAGGTTTTTTTAAATCTAGAAATATAGAAAACCTATTTGATAATGAATTTGTATTTTTCTTTTATAATGGTGTTGTTGTCGAATCCATAAGACATACTATTGATGAATGAATAGTAAGTAAATACTTTTGTTATAGACTGTCCTCACGGAGAATCGACAACGTCATGACATTTTATGACGTCTTATTTTAAATTTTAAAGTATTTCCCTACCGTACTTTATACAAAACTTATTAACTACACTCCGTTGTCGATCAACAATAAATAAATAACAGTCCACAAGTTTATGGCGACGTTTTCTTACAATAACTCAGTACTGAATCTTACAACACAACTTGTAAATGGTATAAGAACTGATTCACATCTTCTAGAATAGTAAAGTATAAGCAATATTAGATCGGTACATTCCTCTGCATTTTTTATCACAGGCAATATTGCGTTTCTCAAACGGGGGGACGAGGAGACACCTCTTAGGTTATTGTTTCGCTATATTACACACATCCACGCCCTGGGGCATGGAGAATTCAGAGGATAGCAGCAGCCCAGGAATTCATATTGCTTGCTCTCTGCCCGAAACGTATAGCCCGACAGCGAGACGCTGCACATGTTATAATTGTTAACTCAAACTAAGAGACTTTTTGTAAATGAAATATGTAATTCTATAATACATATATATATATACTACACGATTGTAATGAGCTATGAAGTATTATGAATTTATGTGTTTTGAGTTTTAAATTAATTGTATCCTTCCTTTTGACTGGTATAAATTTAAAATGGAACCCAAAAAGGCGTCTTAACTTTCCTAAAATGAGATTTTCTTTCAAAAATTTCAAGCAAAACTGAATTATTTGTATAATTTACATTACTTATTCGTGAATTGACAATTTATCGCGAAATTAATTGACATTCAGATTATTTCAAACAAATAATATATTTTATGATTTCAACTGAAGGTGCTTGGTAGAATTTCAATATTAAATTTGAACGATTCAAATTTAAATAATATTTTATTTTTTAATTTAATTTACAAATTAGTATACAAAACTTCATTTTTTTGTTCGTTATTTACACTTTTACGACAAACATTAATATTTATTTATTTTTTACTACCAGACTGTTCGTGTGAATTTACTAACGACATTTCATTAACCGTTCGTTGATTTGTTGGTAATAATTACGGGTCGTTAGTGACAAAATCTGTGAGAATGTACATAGTTTGAACGATTCAAATTTAATAATTACTTTAAAAGTATACACGTTCTGCAATAATATGTTTTCAATGATACTGAAATATTCACTTTAAACGTCTAATGACATATTTTTATAATAATAAATATTTAATCTTATAATATAAATATATTTTTTGCTTAGAGCTTGAGAGACTAGATCACTCGGTTGTTTTATATTTGATATTTTTGCCGTAGTTACTTTGCATGACGACGAAGAAATATCCATTTTATACAACGGTTGAGAATTTAAAAGAATGTTGTTAGGTATTTTAATTCTAAAAAGATGAAAAAAAAATCATTCGAACGGTATCCGGCACGTTCTTTTGTAATTTCAAAAAATTAATATATATAAAAAATCTATTTTATATCGAAGGAATTCGTTTTCGTTATTTAATTTAAAGTCTTCGATAATATTACGGCCTATATGATTTATATTTAATTGAAAGTTATTACGAAATAACAATAAAAACTAGTGAAGATAAATAATAAATAAAATGTAAAATATAAAGCATTTTTAAATGTATAACATTGAATTGAATTGGCTACTCGCATTGAGAGCATTTTTCACTGATCAATATAAAAAAAATGTAACTCAATCTATAAGGTCAAAATATACTTTATTTTTATTTTTATTTGCATACACAATCATATTTTGATAATTGAAAAGTAATTATTCGAGAAAAATGGAATGAAAATATTTTATAAGAGTTAATGTCGCATCTTCAATTTTATAGTCGAATTTTTTTTAGTATTTTGATGTGTACTGACGCCGTAATTAAACATACTAAGAGAATGAATATTTTTGGTTTATAAAGACAATTTTAATGTTAACCCGTATTATTCTTTGACAAAGAATATTGCTAAAGTTAGCTAACAAAAATTGCTATACAATAGTAGAAAACGTAGTTTTTATTTCATTGTTTAGATATTAACTTTTGCGTTTAGCTGAATTTTTGCATATGGTATCAGTATAAGTATTTTTAAATAATTAACAGAAGAGTATCTTTTGATTAGTATTTTAAATAACTCTGTCATGATCATTATTAACCATCGATTGCTTTGTTTAAAAATCTAGGGGAGGGTAGATGTTAATGCTGATAAATAGCCTTACAGCTTCCTCGGATCATCGGTAGAAAAACATCCCTAATTAAAAATTAATTGCTACGCCAATCAATGCAAAACACCTTCGCCCCCTTGTTTGCCAGCCGACAGGCCGGCGTCGCATCGCATCACGGGAAAAGGTGGCAAAATAAATCGTAAACATCCCCGGAGAAGTATTTTTATTTTTCACTCCACAGTTTTTTTGCCACCCTTATTTTCCAAGTAATTATAGACTCATTGGGAGAAGCCAGAAAATTATAAGCGGCCAGCTCCGTTTGTTTGGACGTCGGAAAATAATTAAAAAGGTGACCGTACTAGGAAGTAAATTGAATGGTAAATTAAATGTGTCGGTTAAAGCTTTTTTATAATTAATTGTACCAAAATTCACTTCAGAAATATAATATTGGAAACCATCTTTGTGTGTGTTTTAATACGGAACTGGTGTATATTTTATTGTGCGTATTTTGATTTAATTATGAACAAAATATAATGAATCAAATATTTACTTTGTATTTAACAAAACAGTACCGGTTCTTATCAGCTTGTAAAGATTTTGATATTATAAATGTAACTAATTTTCCTTCCGCTACCCTTCACTGTTCTTTTAACTGTTTATTATTATTTCATACGGAAGTATCATATGACGTATCGAGCGATAAACTTAGCTAATGTTTTTTCTTCAATAGCTAGAAGTGTCTAAGAAGCAAGAGCCAAAGACTTGAAAGCCAGAAGAAAAACAATTCCTCTTGATTAGCGAAAAGTTAATATTAGATGAAGTATATTTGCTCTACATAAGTCACTGAAAAAATCATGAAGTCCTGGAAATATTATGATATAGTACCAAAATTTCATATTGGCCTATTTATTTACCAGCCAAGCTCATAAAAATTGACAGCCACACCATCGCGTCCAGTAATAATTGACTTTTTCAGTGATTTGAAGGCAAGAATTTGGCTATTTCCATTTGCCATTTTAACATCGGAAATAATAAATAAGTCTTACTCGCCCTGGTAGATATATTAATGTGTATTTTTTTTTTATCCATTTTCACTCTCAACGTGAAGCATATGACCTCTTAATGGAAGTTTTTTTTCTACGATAACTACTTTTACTCAGTCACTTAACATCTGTTTTTCAAAGAGATTAGTGGGGATAGAAAGGTAAGATTAGGATAGAACTAGTAGTTAACTAATAACTTTCGATACGCCCAGTTATTTAATATTCGGAAAGAGTGGGAGGGAATTCTTAGACATCAAAAATACCCATGCCTTCGAACAAAAATCGATAAATGATCGAAACAATGCTGTTCGTACGGTGAGATCCGGCACGGAAGCCCACAACTCTAACAAATATTTACAGTAATTCAAAATTAAAATCAATGTACGACATAAAAAATGGTACATGCAATGATGACCACCAAATGGTGTCATGAAGAATCAAAATATATTATAACTCTTTTCTGTATATGAGAATAGATTAAATTTACAATTACATGATAATTTACTTTGCCTTATTTCAAAGATGAAGTCTAGAATGTTTGCCGTAGAAACTGTTTACTGACACGTCGAGTGACGGTAACCGGTGATCAAGTATTTAATAGTGTCACGTTAACGTTACGTCCGGTAAATACTGTACACGTTTACCGTACACCGTGTTTCTAATAGGTGAGCTTTCAATGTAATAGAGGATTTATTTTGACTTGTAAATGAAGCGTTGTTATACGTTTCAAAATTGAAAAGATTATTCACCATCACAATTTAAATCATTTTGAATATGGCAATTAGTGAAGCTGATAACGTTTTTTTGATGGATGTATTGTACTGCGTCCGATATGTATAAAGTTTGGATTTCAAATCGAATAAGACAATTTAAATACCAACCCAAGGAAAAAAAACTGAAATCTTCTTTTTTATATATGTATATATATACCTCTTTTGGGTCTTTCTCCCTTTATAACTGGAAACCTCGTCTAGTACGTATACTAGAGCACGTCCTGTATCTAATATAATATATTACATATTTGTAAATGTTTTTGATCATTTCAACGACACATTCAGTTGGAAAATTATACTTAAAGAACGGAAATTTTAGTCACGCTAATTTTTGCAAGTAGAATAATATGAATACTAGTTAAATATATTATCAATGTTTTTGTTACAGTGTTTTATAATTATTGGCTTTATAGATCTTATTATTTGGTTTGAATATCTATATATACGATATAGTTTAAGTAAGAGGCAGAGCAAAGACGACGGTCGACCGGATATTCAGCTGCCATCGCCAACTTTGCTAGCCTTCTCCACTAATTATAATTAGCATTGTACATTGCCTTAAGTTCTACGAGACCTATTGATTTAATTGTGTTACTAACATACTAAACTGTGATTTTTCTCTATTGAATAAACAACGGCTAGACGTTTTTCAAGTGAAATAACTTGCTAAATGTGATTAAGTTTTTTGATTAATAGAGATAAAAATCAACGTATAACTACACTAGATATACACTTTTATATATTTACGTATATTTACACTAGCAATATTTTGGCATACATTTAAAATATAAGAAAATCTATAACTAAAATTTCAATAGTAGGTACTATTGATTTTCACCAAAACGAAGTTTTTTACTTAAAGAAATATTGAAAGGTTGAACGTTTAATTGGCTCACTTACACAAAAAATCAGTTAACCTAGTCCTGAAAAAATAGTATTAGATGGATTCAGCAGATTTCATTTAATAATTTAATACCGTCACAACCATAAACAATACATGTCAAATTCAGTATTCTACTCTCGTACCAAAAAATATTGTATCCACATAAAAAACCCTCATTAAACATATTTGTGCACACTTTTTTTCAACAGTGTAGACCCCCAAAAACAATCAACAGGTGGAGGAATCTTTAGCGAATGCTATAAGAAATATGTTTCAAAATCATCAAAGCACGCAAACCTTTTTTATATATATATACTGGAAATAAAATTAAGTTTTGTATAGTGTAAAGTTGTTAAAAAATAAGAGTGAATTAAACTTTTCTTCACATGAAAAACGCTTTGTGTCCAATGATGTACCTAAAACAACGGTGATGAAGAAATAGCCAGACTGTAATCTGAGAAAATAGAATAACTGGGAAAACATTCTTTCTTTGACTTTTCGTGTCTTAAGCAGTTTGCTGTTTGAATTGGATGATATTATACGTAACGCTACGACTGAAAATCTTGAAAGACCGCAAATTATTGTAATGATAATTGTACTTCAAGATAAATCACTGTTAAGGAACACCGTGATAAAGTATTTTAGGTAAAATACTTTTTCTAATAATAAAAGTTGTTTTCTGCAAACTATTGATAAATTCTCACAAGTCATGTTGAGTTGAACAAAAAATTCAAGTTATTAGGTTTTGTTTCATTTTACCAACATCAGCGTAATATTGCAGGCAATTTCCTCCCATAGATGAAGCGGCGCCTTGAAGGCGGTCAACGTAGAAAAGATACGCGCCCTCCCACCCTGGTCCTCTCTAATCGACGTAGTAATCCATCACACGGCACAGGTCGACTGCCGTCACGTGACGAAGGGCGCGGGGTGATTAGTGAGGGGATGAAAAAGCTGGGTCGAGTCAGAAGGGATGAGGCGCATGCAGTGGCGTTGTGATTTTACGTTGGTATGCGGACCATCGAAAAAGAATATTCGAGAAAAAATATTTAAATAATTAAGCAAATAAAAAAACATATTTTATACAATTTTACATACTATCTTAGGTAATAATTATCTCGACAATAAGAAACCTTGATATTTTTTTAATAATATAATATTTGAACTGTTTATTTCCGACTAAGAATCACAATACAAAGAATGTATCTGCAAAGTAATCATTAATATTTTTATGCAATCATTAAAATATGATTTGCTCAATAAATTTGACGAGTTTTTGTTTAAAAACTTCCATGTAAAATTAGTAAAGTCCTGAAAAGAGAAAGAGAGAGAGAGTAAACTATTTTCAATTTGATATAATCATTTTGTATTTTGGATATAACTTGATTACATGATCGTGAAACTATATTTCAATAAGTTGTTTTATTTTATTTTTTGTCAGTTAAAATCAAAAATGCATGCATAAATTGATGTTGATGATATTGAATACTACTAAATTGATTTTTTCTGCCATTGGCACGAAAAAAAAGACCTAAAATATTTTGATAGAAAGATTTTAAATGGAAAAACAAAATTAATTTATTGTAAAATTAATGAATAGTTATTTTCGACTATTTACTGTTAACATAAAAAATATCTGTGAAAAAATTAAGTGCTTTTTTAAAAATTGTCACTAATTTGCAGTGTTGTATTCCTTTATTTTTGTGACGCCATTGAAGTTGGAAATCTGGAAGCCAGGTTGACTGATTGACTACGACGAATCGTAGAGGCTGGGGGATAAGTATAGTTCTGTGAAAGCTCCATTTTTCTGCTTCGCCGCAATTTATTTATGTAATCGTTATGTACAAGAATTAATTGTGTCCGAAGCAATAATGTGTCATTAACTATCGAAGCGCTTTAGTTTGTGAAAAGAGTTACGATGTTAGCATTTTAGATTTAGCATGTACAATAAATAAGGAATATTAATTAAGATTTGCCCACTCTCCAAGTGAAAAGCATATAATATAATCCTAATTGAAAATCACACAATAATTGTTTTAAAGATAACAGGTTATTAGACAGTCACTCAAATACTTCTTCAAAGAATTTAAAAAAAACTGTTTAGTCGAGGAATGAAAATAAATAAAATCGAGTAAAAGGTTTCCGAATTGTGAAAGTGTATACGCGGGTATTCAAACCTTCGACTGTTTTGACTATAACTCTGTATGTGTATTAAAATATTTTGGTACACAAATATCAATACGTTGCTTCTATCCGTGATGTATGAAGTGATTCAAATTTAAGGATAACTTTCAGGTCTTTATTTTTAACATTTTATTATTAAACGTAATTATTATTATAAGTCAAAAAAAAATACGAAACACTTATTTTGTCGTCTGTGTGGTATTTCAGAATTATTAGTTTTGAGTAAATGTATTTAAGGTATAAATTTCATTGCTGAGATATTAATCCTTAAAGTAATTACTGTCTCACTGAACATTTATTGTTATTGCATTTGTGCATATTTCAAAACGAATTTTAATTTAATCGATTTTATCTGCTTTTTGATAGAGTGCTTCAATGAAGACACATCTTAGAGTAAACAACCTAAGTTTTTTTTTTTAATCATTTTATTGTATTTTTACCACAATAGGGAGTAAAAAAAATGTTCATTATATAATCTGTTTATAACGGTGAAACTCAGTAGTTGTGTTTTGAAATATACGTAGCTAAAAAAATATACATAAAACAGTCGATCATTATTTATGCAAATGAAAGTAGCTAACGGATAATAATTATTGTAAAATATTTATTTTTGAATATATTAAAATAGCTGATGTTCTTGTCGTCTGTAGTCACTGTATAAAAAATATATTGCCCAAAAGCGAGACAAAGCAAACCCGTGTAATCGAAGTCAGCATTCCATCACGGGGATTTGATTGCCCTATCTAGTCAGGGGCAGGTAGCACGAGGGTCGCTTCTACCACAGCAATGCGCGTAAATTGCCGCCATAAATCGGAAATCACTTTGCAAAACGGGGAAAACCTAGAGACCGGAAATAAAGGATGGGACTCTATTGTTTTTCGATTTAGTTTTTCAATACCGATATTTGAGGAGCTTAGTATTAAAACTCATAATATCCATGTTTGATATTTTTGAGATAAGTATGCCAAAAAATTCTAAATGCACCACTACATATATAAAAAAGGAATACTTCTTCATCACGTTACTTTTCTCTGTTCATAACAAACATTCACGCCACTTTAATCGCTTAAGAACAGTGTCCAAGAAGTTGCAAGCAAATGGAAAAAAAAATATAATTAAAGTTAGAATAATTGATTTAGAATTGAAAAATTGAAAATTTTTAAAAATCAATTCCTGACATATTTTTTTTTACCATGTCCGCTCCCAATGTGGAGTATAAAGACTTCTTACGAAGTTTATCTTAACAGAAGTATTTCTACGAGAACTGCTTGTTACTCAGTTGCTCAACCTCTCTTTTCCAAAGAGAGTAGAAATATAAGGATAGGGCTAGGACAGGACTAGTGGTTAGCTAATCGCTCTCGATACGCCCCGTTTATAGGATAGTATGGGTGGGAGGGAATAATTCAAGACAACACATTCCTGACATTAGCGATTTGAAAATTCAGTCACAGACAAAATAGCCCCAGTGCCGCTGATTTACTGTGATATTGTGCCAATTGCATCCGAAGTAACTTCCAGCGTTAAATAATATAACAAAAATAATTATTATGACATTGTAACATCAAGATCATCTCTAGCAGTGGGGGGATGATGAGTGTGTAACAGCAAGGTGAGCGGCGAACAATGTTGTTTGCGCTGTTAACAACTTGTTCCTGCGAAAAGAACGAGCGAACAAAGGTGGATCATGAATAATGCAATGTCTATACACAGAACCAATTGATGGCTGACTGGAACAATGTTTGTACGGTGCGTCGGATGAACATTTTATTAGTATGTTAAGGGAATACATTGCTTTAGTTATGGTAATACAATATTATCAGATTTTCTATAGTATACATAGGTTAGTTGAAGTACAATACATACGAAAATCTGGTACATGAAGCTTTGCATTTAGTCAGGAAAAGTGTTTTTTTATTATTGAAAAGCGGCCTTTAAATTAGTGGCAGCACATTATATACCAAACATTGCATTAAAATCATCCTATAAGAATTAGAAAATATGACATAATTATTCTTTTTTTCTTTCTCTCTTTTTAAGCACGGTGCAAAGTTAAAATATTGGTTCCGTACAGCTCTGTATCGGGCCAGCAATATGAAGAGTAAATTGGTTTATTTTTGTAATGTAAATTTATCATGTTTTTTATATCTACGGATATAAAATAAGGGACACCTCTGTAACCTCTACTTGTCCAATGTTAATATGAATTGATACGACATTCAGGCCAGCTTCCTTATTGGATAAATTATAATACTACAATTTTTGTAAATTTTTATTTCAGTATTTGACTCTAGTTCATTTTCAATTTATAACCATTTTAATATTAGTCATATGTACTATGATATGAAATCTTCGACGGTGATCTAAAATCGAAGTCATACCATATAGTTGCATGGATTTTTCTAAATGTACGCATTTATATTGCACTCCATAGCCTTGAATAAAGAATATCTTGAAAATTGATGAGTGAGTCAAGAGATTCCAAATGAGGAGATGGCATCACGTTTTAGAAAGGCGCCAAGCATTCCAGACGACTCGTCCACTGGCAGGTATTAGTGCATGGACGTGTTCATAAGATAAAAATAAAACATTTTTTTGCTGATGATATTCTATACTGTTCAGTATCAAACTATAATTATTCTGAATTGGCAAGTCGAGAGTAAATTTAAATATTTAATCGAATGCACACATAATTTTAAAAATTGTTAAAATCTTTAAATGTAAATAATATGCAATTTTTACCATATATCAATGCCATAGTTCCACAGTGCTGCACTTGAAATTGGTAGTTTTGAGATTTAGCTGAGTTGTAAAAAAGTGATCATTATTATTTGTCTCATATGTTTGGTGAAACATTACATCATTTTAAAAAAATTGCGACGTTGACAAAACCGTAAAGCAATATTTTGAATTGTATTCATATGAAACTGATAGAAGATTGATTATATTTGTTTGTTTTCATATTTAAAAATCTCTCTGCCTAGAAAACCAGTGTTTTTTTTCTAGCTGTTCCTCTGTGGCGATATAAAAGAGAGGTATTCAAATATAATGGTTAATATAACAAACAAATTTTTGACTTATCGTTATATAGAACTAGGCCATCAATATATTGAAAAGGCAAGAAAAAAGTTTAATTTATTTCATTGCTATAATGCAAGATCAATTACGAATTTAGCAATATTAGAAGAAATATATGAATTATTATGAAGATTATACTATTAATTCTTCTTAGACCATATTTACTTCCTATGTAGAAAATAGGCCGCCACGTTGCGAATTCAGTGTTTTCTGCCATCCGTCAATCACTATAATAGCGTTAATTTAGAAAATATTTTCAAGAACATCATCCATACAGTGATTTCTTTAGTTCATCTTTCTGAAAAATACCAGCATTCATTTTATTATTTTAACACTATTATATAATATTATATTAACTTAAATATATAAACAATTAGGCCACTTCATGGAGGTTGTTATTTTGAATGACTTATTGAAGTTTTATATTGAATTTTATTTTGAAAAGGTATTTTTCTGTCTATAAAACTTCTAACAAAAATATAACTGCAATATAAATTCATTAAATAAATTACAGAGCCCTTGCTTTAGCTAAAAAAATATCGTTTTATAATCTTAATAAACAGCACAACATATATCACGGAGAGTTGCGTCAGAGGTGAGACTATCCATGAGAGGGTTTCAGGTTTGGCTTCAGTGATAAATGGAGAAGCACGAAAGCTCCGACGCCGCGGAATGTCGCCGCGACGCCTGGCTTTCAGATTGAGGCGTCGTGTCTTGCGGTTGACTTCAAACACTCAACGCGGAGTGAAGGAAAGCTCAGCAAACTACTCATTGTTTTTGTGCCAATTCATTTTCACGAAACCATCTTTCTCTGGATGAAAAGTAAATTTATTAACAAATACTTTAGTTCATTTTAGCATTCAATGAAGTTGCATTTTGTTTCATCAGGTTTGTTAAAGAAAACAGTCCTTGCTATTCTAGTTTGGTCAAGATGTGTATTATGGTATATTTTACTTGCTCTCATTATAATATTTTTGATGTATCAAAGTAAAAGCAGTTCTTTAGTAGACATGAATTATTGAAGGCAATGTTTCAATTTGTGATACTTTTAGTTCCCAAATATAATTTTATATACCTACACATAAATGTAAAGAATTCAAATTTAAACTTAAATAATCACTGTGGGATAGAAACAGCTATAAAATATCTTCGAAAACGACTAAAATCATGATTCAGTTTAGTGTGCTTAATAAATTATATATAAAATTATAGGTGAGGTAAAAAAATATTTAATATTTACAAATGTGGTATGGGAAGTGAAAAAAGCTACCAATGCCCAAAAACTAAATTGTAAAAACATGCACAGTAAATAATACATAACGTTTTTAGAAGCTAAGAAATTATTATATAACATATTATGTAAACTACTTCAAATTTCATGAACACACCAAAAACTACTCTCCCCTAGTCAAAAAGTACTTATCATCGAAAGATGCTCAATTTGACGACAATTTGTATTCAAGAAAGACGATGTCTTTATGCAGTGAGCTACCGCTTGGTATTTAACACTTCCAACCTTTACAAATTATCAGAACTGATCAACGAAAGGCGAGAGAAATTATTGTTCAAAACTGTATTAACACATAATTAATTATTTCATGAAGAAGTTTTTAATATAAATACCATGCAGCTTAAAAGAAAAACGATTTTAAATACAGATCTAAATTTGTTTTTGTTTCACATATATATTACATAGTCATTGCTTGAAATTTCTTATCAAGATGAATTTCGAGTCTTCCTAAAATAACCATAATTTAATCCAACACAATAAAAAATATTTAATCTTCAAAATAATATAATTTCGAGAATGTCTGTTATATGATACTTGTATAAAAAAAAACCCACCGAATTATTACATTTTGTAATCGGGAAACTGAACTAAGCCAACTGCGTGATCGAGTGGTCGATGTAGTTGGCTTCGGTTGCAGAGGTCTCAGGTTAGAATCTCTGTTCGGACAGATTTTATAGATATTTATGTCATGTCTTGAATTCCCTCCCACCCATCCTATTCTAAAAACGGGCGAAGCGATAACGATAAGCTAACCACAAGTTCTGTCTTAGTCCTATCCTTCTATTCCTTATCTCTGTCAAAAAATAAAAGTAGAGCAACTAAGTAATAAAAAGTTCTCGTATAAACACTTCTGTAGAGTTAAACTTCATTAGGAGTCCATATTTTCCACATTAGGAGCAAACGTGGTTAATAATACTAACTAATATTATAGACATGTAAAGTGTATGTGATTTTTAAATCTGCTTGGAATGATTGAAATCATCTATTTTTGTAAAAATCTATATGTTTTTTTTACCAATTAACTTTAATTGGTTGTATAAATGTCGAACGCCATAACCAAATGCTTTCTACAGTTATTTAATCAACGTTTGAGTATTCCAATGGATTTGTATATTTATTCATCAATAGGTTTTTGATTCTGTCTCCAACAGCAGTCATGTTTTTTTCATGTTCGACACATCATATTTGATTGCAACGTAGTGTATGATTTGGCTGTAGCGATTTGATTGAAGAGTAAAATAATCGACTAGTTATCTTCCATTCTTTTTGAAACGACTAACTCAAAATATGTTAGCATTTAATATTAACCTTTTAGATGCTCAATGGGAGTACATACGATTCATATTACGACCATATACAATAAAAAGAATATAAACTCACACAAAATAACCACCAATCCGATTGATTAACTTATGAAAAGCATGCCAGTGAATACGTGTAAGTTGAATTATATTATGTTTCTTTACAAAATTTAAATCCTATGGTTTGGTTCACCTGTCACCTATTGCCTTTATTAAGGCAAGCGCAGGTTGCACCATCCCAGTCATCCCTTTAGGGCCTCACCGAGGTGCAATCAACTTTGATATGGTAATAATAATGAAGTGAGAGGGCTGTTCTATGAGACGTCGAGACGTCGCGGAATCTGAGAGACGTGTTCAAGTTATATTATTATTGGTGTGCAGATAGGGGCAGGAAGACGCCAGTGGAGAGAGAGACGCTTGGACTGAGGTAGTGATTACCAATTGGGCTATAATGGGTTGGGATTTCATAATATTTGTTCACTGAATATATTCGACATTTTACACTACAAAATTGTACAACTATGATATGAAATTAAATCGCATTTATCTACTCAACAGATTTTACTCATCGAATGGGCCCATTAAAGATGAAGTGGGCCAAGTGGTATTTTAGAAAAAATAAGTTTGTAATATTTTACACGTCTTAAAGTATCGTAAAAGTGAAGTAACCTCAGTTTAAAGAAAATTGCAATAGTTGTATCTTCGTAAAATATAAATACTCCACCAAAACACCAAAGAAAAAAGTTTTACCATTTTACTAGTTGATTCACTACACTTCAAGAAAGCCCGAATATACCTGATATTATAAAAAATACTTTTTTCATTTTACTTAATGGAGTACTAAAACAATAATCAATCTTTCATGGAGATAGCTGTGAATAGCATATGTCTTCTTTAAAAGTTTTAAAAATAAAATATCACGTACACTTAGTGAATTGAAACAGTGGTATAGCGATGGAGCAATAATGACAATCAAAGTATTAAATTAATAGTTGCAGATAAAATTCTCTAATCGTAGATGTAAAAATAGTGGAGTAATCAATATAAAAGAACCGTTGATATAATTCGACCGTGTGTGCTGGAGAAAATAAAAACGAAAGAGGAAAACTGCAAAAAATATTTCAAATATTCCAATCGTGAGACTGTAATCTATAAAATGTTGGCCGACATTCGTTTTTTTAAAGCTATTTCATCAAAAAAATAATTGTTAGCAATATATATTTATATTAAAGTAAGTATAATTAGTATAAGAAAGAACTTAATTACATACAAATATTATTTATCAGCGTTATAAAGATACCGAAGTTAATGAGACAAATAAACAATCCTAGAAAGTCTAAATGTACTCTTATTTATTTTTTACCAGTGCATCAATGACAGTGCTAAGAATATTTATATGATGTATTATACTATAGATACAAGAAATATCAAGCACGGAATTGGTGATAGAAGGATTATTATTGCAAGAAATTGATTGATAACTATTCCTAACGAATATTAATAATAATGTATGATTGATAGAAGAAATGAAAAATGTTTTACATGCTATAAAAACCATCAAGTGCTCTTAACAATCCAATGTTATGGCATGTTTACATTATGTCTTATATGACATCAATAAAGGTCGATTCAATATTGTTATGTGATGTTATTATTAACTCCTATATTTGTATCATATCATTTTCCTAAAGAACTTTCGTAAATTTATCATCGAGGTAGTGACATGAAACCTTAACAGCTTCTGAATCAATTTATTATAACAACTGTTGAAGTCGGAGTACATCAGATAATATTTAGGAATTTGTAGCTTACGCTTCAAAGTTTGAGTGACGGCTTTACCCATAATGAGAGTATTTAAGATTATTTAGAGATATATTAATCGTAAGTTTTTCATCTTTTTTATTGATTTAAATTACGAAAATGTTAAAGCTATTTATTTCCAATATGGCTGTTACGTTTATATTAAAAAATAATAAATTAATATCACCACCATATTCAATACTTGCATAAAAAAAACTTGTTTCACAAAACAATACGTCGTTCACTGAGTAATTACTTCTAACTATTAAAAAATGTATTCAAAAGTAGTGTAAAACAATTAGTTTGAGTGGAAGATAATAACAATGTTCTTTTGTTTAAAAAATATAAGAGAAATAACGACATTGTATGTTCTGAAAAATGGTCGGTAATATATTATAATCAATGTTTTTTTTCTGCCTCAGATTGCTGACTCATTCATTATAAGCGAGTATCATTTCATTATTATATAAGTTATTCTAACTCTAAATGGTACATGTGGAAACAGCGTTTATATGTGTTTTTAGCAATCGTATGATACTAACTAATGTGTGTTTTAATACGATATCATTTTTAAGATAATATATGTTTAACCCACATAGAGCAGTAACGATTTTGCAATGTTTTTTGAATACGAGTTGCATGTTTCACAAATTAGTGTGTTTTTGTGTCGAGACATTTGGTTATTGGATGATTTTCTTCAAGAGTGAATCTCAATTTAGTTTGCTTAGAGTTTGAATCGTTCAAATTATGTACATTCACACAAATTTTGTCACTAACTGACGTTCAAGTTCATCCGTGCACTAGAACGCCTGAAGATGCCGAAAGGCAAAACCCGGGTCTTAAGTGACAAAATTTGTGTAAATGTAAATAATTTGAATGATTCAAATTTAATATTGAATGTCCACCAAGCACCTTCCATCAAATTCTTAAATTTGTTTAGTGTCTTATTTTTTATTCCCAGTTTTCAATGTTTATCAACTTTGAAATAACACCAAATAAAGGCAATTTTAATAATGATTTATAATTATTTGATTGTTTTTATTATAATAATTGCATTAATTAATTACATAAGATTTTACGTGTATTTTAAATAGATCACCTTCCGTGACGTAATGTATGTCGTATATGAGCGATACATTTATGTATTTCTAAAGTACGTTAGGCTCGTAAAAAGAATTATTAATGGTCGTTTTTATGTCGATAAGTTGGTCGTAAAAAGCGCCATGTATGGAGGCTTGTGAAAACAAACTGTAATAGTATCACCTCATCATTTTTATTTACACAATGCAGCTGAAATGTGAAGAAAAAACTGTTCATAAAATGACCAAATGCGGACATTATTTGACATGGTGAAAAGATTTTATGACGTAATGCTTGTTCGGAGTTGTAACGTATTTTATATTTTTACACTTTCAGAAATACAAAAAAGCATTCAAACATTCAAATAAATTTAGCTTAATAAAACTGGTGTCTAAATTTTGATTGTAATAAAATATAATGTAATTAAAACATAGTCTTGGTACTTTTATTGGTGACGGTTGATGTAATTTTTATATATTTATTAATAATACATCTGAAAATAAATACTGTTGAATCAAAATGTTGAACAGTATGCAATTTTCCAAGGTTTGTAGTTTAAATTACTCATATTAAACATATTACTCATGATAAATATTTACTATTTCTTTAAGTATAAGAATTATAGGATCGAACTGAAAAATATGTTGAGTGCTATTTTCACTGCTTCTTTTGCGACACTATTTAACTTTTAAGATTGTTTTAATATAATAAGCAACGACTAACAAGATACAGATTTTTGAAACATGACAATTAAATTACTGATATGTGTGTCAATCTTTTTTTGGTAGAATGATTTGAAAATATATTGTTTTACATACGACTAAATTTTTTTTAAAAATTTGAGAACATCAAGCCATCCATTGAGCCAATTCAATCACCGTAGAGAAAATTGGATTATTTTTAAATCGTATTTCTTTGTTATGTTGTGTGAATAGTGCGATAGTTTTGAGTAATATACTGAAAATATAGTCACTAAACAAGTCAAGTTGCTAAAAAGGTCTGTGTGATCGAATAGTCAACGTCATTGGTTTCTGCTGTAAAGATTACGGGTTCAAAACCTAGTACGGACGGAACTATCTTTTAAGGCATGGATGTGTAATATCTAAAATTACCTCCCACCACCCATTGAATTGGTTTTATCAAACCCTTAAAATAGTCCGCCGTGAAAGCGATTAGATAATCAATAGTTCTGTCATATCCCTTTACTTCTTTCGAAATCTATCTAATATACACTCGTCGAAAAAGAAAGGTTAAGAAACTGATAAACAGACAGTTTTCATTAAATAAAAATTGGATATGAATTTGAATGACTTCTTAAAGAAAAGGTAGACTATTGTGTTCATATAACAACAGAGTTTTGAAAAGCTTCTGAAAATTGCGGTAGAAACTAAGTCCAAAAATAACTCTAAAGAGTAAAGTAAAGCCTAGATGGAAAGTGTTTTTACTCTCGAAGAGTTTTTCCCCAAAGCTGTGGTATTGAGCACCACACCGCGGTAACGCCAGTAATTAGAATCGTTATTAGTGTCATTTATAAGGATTTAACCTTTTAGTCGCAGAGGAGGTTGAGAAAACGAGCGGGGTAGAAAGACGGGTGAAAAGTGGTTCTGCAGTACCTGTAGAAAATGTCAAGCCCCAAAGTAAGTTCATATTTTAAAAGACTATCGGCGAACTATAAAATTGTAAATGCTACGTAAATTATGATTGATATTTACAGTTATGTCGTCGATATCAGAATATTTACAATTATCTCGCACTAAATTGTATTTTTGACTCTCGACGATCTAAATAATATTTAGCAAGGACTTGATAATTCATTTTTTTTTTCGAATAATATTCATTTTCTTCTTTGTGTGTTGAAAAAATAAAATAAAATTCTTAATCGTAAATAAAAGTCTTGAGATAGAGTTTGTAAAAAGAAGTATTATAACCGGTGAAATAAAAACAATATACAATTTTTTTTTATATAACAAGGTTAAGCAGATTTGATATTTATGCGTATATGTAAAGCATTTAAAGTGTTTTTCCGCATAAAACTTTCAAAAGACACGTTAGATAATATAGGTAGACGCCTCCGCAAGGGCAAAATAGGGTTCCAAGTGACAGACGACCGCCTTAGTTTAAGGGACCATAAAAACAAAAACTCTAAGACTCTAGAGGAAATCGAGCTTGCCTTACTAATAAAGGGTTCATTTTTCTTGGATGCCACTAGCGATGTTGTAGAAGTCATTGGCTGAAAAGGTTTATGTAGGTACCTATGATGCGATATTAGCCTTTTATTTTACGAGATGAAACGGCGACGCATAAAACTGAAACAAGTACAAATTTAAATTGAAACATTTTTTTTAAATACGACGGTGAAACTATTAGCAAAGATTTTCAATTGAGATTTTAAGCACTGGAATCGTTTTGATTTACGACAATTATTTTCAAAAATAATATACTGCCTAAATTACAATTTTACTTAGTTGTATTTCTTCGATAAGCACAAAACTGCAGAAGTAATTTCTATTCACGATTTTCATACAAATAAAACTCAATGATATAACGGCTCCAATTCAATATGTAGATTTTTTTCACGCCCAGTGAAAACAGTTTAAGTACAAAAAATGGTTTTTTTTTTATTATTCAATTAAAAGTCTCTTCGTAAAAAATTAGCAGAAAATGCGATTCGTTGTGATTTTTATAGCTTAAATTGGTTTAATTGATAAAATAAGACACATTTAAAAAAATATTTTGTAAATTAATAAAATAAATTGTTTTTTGTATTATATGATGCAGGAATAAAAAACTACAATATATTAGGATTTGATTATCGTATTATCATACACTTTTCTTATTCTAATAGAAAAATCTACGATTTTCTATATTTATAGGCTAACTTAAATTTTTAAAACTGTCAATTGTTTTCTTTGAAAACACAATGCGTAGTTTAAAAAAATATTACTATTTTAACTCATCGAGCATGAGATGAAAATTATCACTTGCAGAACAAAACCGGTCTCTTATATAAGATACAACAAGTATTGGATAATTAGTTACATACAAATATAATAAGCATATAAGTTCTCTATAAGTATCTTTCAATATCTTTTTTGTGGCAATTTATTTTACATGATATGTAATAGACTAAGATAATATATAAGTCTGAGGTACTTTCGTCAGTGGTTTTCGCAGCCATAAGCGATATGGTGGTTGGCAAACACATTAAAAGAGGGTTGCCTCTTTGGCTCTTTCTGAGGGCTTAACTTTAAGGTCGACCACAGTGATCAAAGAGTGACGCGACCTCTTTGTGTCAATCCCAGTAGAAAAAGAAGAAGAGGAAGATTCCAAGATTTATTATGGGTTATAGAAGTTCCAGTGGAAATTGATGCCTGTGGATCTGTGGTGGTTGAATTTGGGGTCTGTAGAGGAGCACGCGGTATAAAACTCATTAAAGCTGAAATAACTCAACGATGGAGAAATTAGAGGGCCAACTTGTTTGAGAGACAATTTAAAACGTAAGTACCTATATCAATTTTTAAAAGATCACGAAATAGTAATCTACATATCTAATAAATCACATATTTTTACTTAACATCATTTTAATTTAAGTATATTATCAATTCAAAGCTATGTTAGTAATGATAATTAACAGTAGGAAAAACTTAATTAACAAATCGCATTCATATCGATTATTGTCTATAAATATTTGATAATTTATGACGCCACCGCGTATTTCAACAGAAGTGAATCATCAAGAACTTGCTGTTATTCAGTCGGGCAAACTCTTTTTTTCGTAGAGGATGAAGATAGAATAACAAAAATAAATCGTAGCTAGTAACCGTTCGCTTTAATATGTAGATACGTAATTTTGTAGGCTTGGGTGTAAGGCGATCTGAACATCAAATATTTTCTTTAATTTTAAGCACTAATTTATATAGTTTGTTTGTTAACTTATATAAATAAAAATCAACCATTGTTTTGTTTTTTTCAATCTTATTTAACTATTCAACTTTGTGCATCTTTGAAAAACGGGTTAAGTCGGGCTTAGGAAATATTTGAATTGGAAAACAGGTTTTTATAGAAGAAAGCTAATGGATTTTATCTCAACAGAAGTGTTTCTACGAGAACTGCTTGTTACTCAGTTGATCAACCTCAAAAGAGAGTGGGAATGGAAGGATAGGGCCAAGAGAAGACTAGTGGTAAGCTAATCGCTCTCATAGGATAAGATGGGTGGGAGGGGGAAATTCAAGACATCACATACATCCATGCCTTCGAACAGAAATTCATAAATCGATTGAAAAATCAATTTATAAATGTCCGTACTGGGATTCGAACCCGTGCCCTCCGTAATCGAAACCAACAACGTTGACCACTCGACCACACAGGCGGACTTCTTTACCCCGTATAAATTATCTTTATTAATTAATTATAAATACTATCAAAGATATACTTCAATACCGAAAATGCTTGCGAATACGATTTGAAGTAAGGCGTTCATTTGGTTGGCATGTATTGAATTAAACTTAATTAAAAACGTGTTGATGGCCGCTAAAGTGTTTTTTTTAACTAATAACGAATGATTGTTATCTGTTTTCAGAAATTTCCTATCAATGATTAATATCCTAGATATAAATAAATACAAATGGTTAATTAGTATGAGCCTTGTGTCTACATTTGGTATCAGTCGGTCCAGATCAAACAATGAGTCATATCTTTTAGTTATTTTCTCTCGTCGCTACACTTTAAACGTGTGTATGTTAATACATTAATTTATCACGTAAAGCAATCAAACAACTAAAACGTCCCTGTTTAGAGGAGTTGAATACATTGACCGCTAAGTGGTATGCGGCATTTTATTAATGCGTGTATGTGACTGAAATGCAGTGGCACGTTGCAACTTTTCCAATAAAGATATTACACAATTTATCTTTCCCAATATTAAGGGTAGATATTTTATCGAACAATGTAAGAATATTTTGCATTTCCTTTTGTAAAATGTGGTAGATAAAACTGAGCCATGGTCCGTGAGTAATATTTACATTATTAATTTTAAATCCTTCAAAGATATTGGAAATGAGAAAAAACGTCCCGATGTATGCCTTTTCTCCTATAATATTTCATGACCACACAAATGATGTTTGAATTAGGAATTACAATTCTGGAACTATTTTTTTACTTCCAATAGCAAGCTTTACACTGGGGCGCAATTGCCCACGATTAGGTCACGATCCTTATGCGCAGTAGCATAGCAATCTTAAGTTCCAAGCAGTGTCGTAGAAAAAACAGCAAAAAAGACCGGGCCGTTAAATCCCAGCCGCTCCTAACAAATTGTATTGCGGCTATACGTAGATCAACTCCAAATTCCAATTTATGAGCTTATTTTTCGTTGAATATAACATGTATGTTTGAAAGATTTCTTGTATGGATATTCTGTGATTCTTTGGTGTTATTAATTTACAATTTACGATACATCGGAAGGGTCATATATGCAAATTAAGTAATGATTGTAAGAAATATAGCTAATGGCAATAAATGCGATCTGTGTTAAAACAAATAAAATTTAACTTACCTCTATTAAATATCACAGTTATATAAAATATTGATTATAAATAACATAAAACAACAGTAACAAGCGGAATCCATATTATATTATATACGATTTTGACGCCTATTGTGAAATAAATGCTGCGTCTTATCATATAATAATGGCAATATACCAAGTAAATGATGATTTAATCAATAATAATATTTAAAAAATAATGAAGTGAAATGTGCTACCCTAGTTTGACTTACTGATTTTTGATTACTGATATGACTTGAGAAATCCTATGGAAAGATTGAGTAACGAACCAGTGTGCACAAATAATTTTTGAGATTAATTATTAATTGATTAAAATCCCAATAATGACGTTGATTTTTTTAATGAACTATCCAACCTCATATTCTGTATTGAAATATTGTAAAAAAAATAATTTTAATAAAATGATTTGCCTTCTTTGTTTGTTTTTGTTCTCCGAGATTTTTCTTCAAAAACCTTTGTGATTTTTCTTATTTTGAAAAATATGTAATTGAAAAGATATATAATTACAATATAAATATGTATTTTTTACAATATATCAGAAACAAATGGCTTCATAATGATGTGATATTACTTTGAAAATTATGACGCCGGCCCGCTTATCTGAAAAAAGTACCTGTTTTCAGCTTCATAGCATGGCTTTTACTATAGGGGGCTTTGGCAGTAGGCATGAAAACACGAGCGAATATTTTTAAGCTTGTGAACAACTAAACTACGTCTGTGTAGTAATAATGAACATACTGACACACTAAAACTTGCTTTAGACCAGTACTTCCCAACCTGGGGTCCGCAAGTTTTTCGCGGAGGTCCGCCAAAATATTCATTCTTTCAACATTATTTGTGATAAAACATGAAAATGCGAAATGAAAAAAATCAGGGGTCCGCAGATTATTGTTTTCAGATTTAGGGGTCCGCGGCATGAATTTCTTTGAACATGAGAGAGCCAAAATAAATAAAAGGTCTTGCGTTTTTTCACTTTGGAAAATCTGTAAATTCCTGGGTAAAATTTTTGAATCTGCCAGCGAGCAGAATTTTCAAAGAATTGAAAATTATTTTGGAATTTTTCAATTCCCGAGTTTCGAAAAACTTATTTGTACGGAAGAATGTGAGACTCAAAAGGGGCCACAGGCCCAAAAAGATTGAGCAACTATGTTATAGGCCTGACCTGGGGGGGAACCTTTTCAATTTTAAAGGCCACGTTTATTTATCCGATTCAACATAAGATCGCAGTAAAGAAAACGTTGACACCCCCCCCTTTTTTCAACTGTCGAACATATAATGGATTGATTACGTTCTTTTTCAAAACGCTTGCGTATGATTTTTTGATCAAAGTGAATATTTTCATCAAGTCAAAAGGCCGCATCACAGTAGCCAAGAGGCCGCAGGTTCCCCTCCACTGTTCTAGGTTGTAAAAGTCTTAAAATTAATGTTTGCAGTACATATTTAGAAACTTTACGACCCGTAGTAATATGGAATTAGCGATGTATATGAAATGTCAAAAGTAAGCTTATAAACTTAATAGGTAGGATTTTAGCAGTGCTGCACTGCACTGTGGCTTAAGTATGAAATCATCGCAATGAAAAGTAAACGAATACTGGAGCACTTGATTGCGTTGATGTACGCAATGGTGTCTAATGGACATACAAAAAATATTTCCGTATAAAACAGCGTCCCTTCTGATTGGTTACTCATATTAGCATGGTCACTTTTTGTATTGAGAAAAAACTGGTTATGCATGATTCATACATAGAGTAATTTAATATCAAAAACTTATGTATTTTAAGTATAATTATTATACAGAGTATGTGTAAATATATAAATAAGGTAACACATTTTAATTAAAGAAATATCCAACATTTGAATAATTTAATTGTTGAGATGGATATTATTTTTCAATGGTTTTATTCATATAACCTGATTATTTGATAGATCTTTTTTTTTGAAAACCTGTATATTCATAGTGGTTCAATTAAATATGAGTTATTTTATACTCTTCGGAGTCGGAGTCAGAGTCGAAAAAACCGAAGAAAAATCATTTTAAAATTCATCAAATTGATTGGTGAAATCTATGAGAATCAGTGGCGGATTAAGCACACGAGAGGCGCAATAAAATTTGGAGGCCCTGTTTTTCGGATAATACAAAAACGTCAGAAAATTCCATTTTATATAGTAAAAATATATTAAAATTTCAATAAAAGTATATAGGTAATATAAAATAAGCTATTTTTGAGGGCCCAAAAATCAGATGCCACAAGCGCGCGCCTCATTCGCTTATAGAATTACCCGCAATTCGATTAGAATTATTCTATTCTTAATGATCTGGTGGTATACAGATATATTAATTAGTTAAATGAAAATATTTGTAAAAATCATTTCGTAGTCGGAGTCGGCCCATAACCTTGACAATAACTTATTAGTAATTTTCATACATAGCATTGTGATAATTAAATTTAATATTAGTGAAATTAATTGTGCTGTATATATTATAATACATTGTCTTTCATTCCATTGACAGGTAAAATATCCACATGATTTTTTTAATCTCGGATTTTAGCCCGTGACCATCGTAACCGAAACCAACGTCGTTGGCCAAACAGCTACAGGCCTGGATTCAAATGTACGTATAAAGCAATAAGCATCTTTTTAAAAAAAAACATTAAATGGATTTTTCCAGTGAATTAGCCATATTATTTATTGAAACGGTATAAAATATTTTGTTTTAGATATTTGAGCACTGCTGTGTATTTGAATCAAGTACCTACAGTACTGTAAAAAAAATAATGGGTAATGCCGCCTGTTTGGTCGAGTGGTCAACGTAGTTGGCTTCGGCTTCGGAGGTCACGGGTTCGAATCCCAGTACCGCAGTTTTATAAATTGATTTTTCAATCGATTTACGAATTTCTGTTCGAAGGCATGGATGAATGTGATGTCTTGAATTCCCCCCTCCCACCCATCCTATCCTATGGACGAGGTGTATCGAGAGCGATTAGCTAACCACTAGTCCTGTCCTAGCCCTATCATTCTATTCCTACTCTCTTTGAAAAAAGAGAGGTTGAGCAACTGCGTAACAAGCAGTTCTCGTAGAAACACTTATGTTGAGATAAACTCCATTAGGAATCCATATTCTCCACATTGGGAGCGGACATGGTAAAAATATTGCAATATATTTTTTTAGAGATTACCTAATTGTACACTGTATACTTGTGAAATTTAAATTGTATGTAATAAAAAACGTATCATCACTTTTTGTATTTTAAGATTAAGAATAAAGAATTGTGAGAGAGGACTAGCACATTGATATTGACACTCAAACGAAAATATTTAAAATGTACCTTTTAGACAATTTTATGGACACGGTGTACCTTTATTATTATCATTGCAGTGTAGTAGACGCAAAGATATTTTTATTGGGCGGCATTAACCCCGCGTTTAACCCGCCCACTGGTCTCGCGTCTCCCACTTTGACGTGCCTTCAATGAGCACCGTTCGTCTCTCGCTCTGACACATGAAACGGTGTGTTGCGCTGTACTGCTCCTGTCCTGGTACGTGTCGTCAATCAACCTCGTTGATACTACTTCTTAACAATGAAAAGGTATTTGATAGTGCGATGGACTCGTGGTATGATGGCAGAGTTATTGTGGCCGGCGTATTACGAAGAGATGCTTTCAAATCTTAAATCAATGCTATAATCACTAAACATACATACACTTGATTTTCTAAAAATGTTATCCACGAAGCCATCCAACAGACACAATTACTTCTCGCGATTAAATTGTAATAAGCTCATCAAATATTGAAAAACATGTGATATTTTTACTGGGGTGAAAAGTTGTTATTAGGGCATCCAATCCCGGGATCCGGGATCCCGTTCAATTTTCTGATCCTGAAATCCCGGGATTGATACTGTTGCGATCCCGGGATTTCGGGATTGATAAATTTTGAGCAAATCCCGAAAATTGACACGAAATTGGCAAATCGAGAATTTCATATTCCTCGGTGAGCTAAAAAAAAAAAACGAGGTTTTGTGACAATCCGGGAAAAAGTATACCAAATCGAGGATTTCAAATTCTTCGATGAGCTAAAAAAAAAAACGAGGTTTGGAGATAATCCGGGGCAAAAGTATAGCGAATTGAGGATTTCAAATTCCTCGGTGAGCAAATCTCAATCGCGGGATTGAAAATTGATCAATCCCGAAATCCCGGGATTCGAAAAAGGCTTCAGGATTGGATACCCTAATTTTTATATATACATCTTTTAAATGTCTTGATAAACATAACAAACATTTTATATTTTCAATGCTCGTCATTGTTGCAAAAGATGAAAAGGTTTCGCTACCTATTTTTTCAAAATAAGTAATTATTCCAGAAGGGCTATCATTTATATAAGATTGATGTTATTATAACGTAAAATGATAATCTATTCATAATGGTCTTCCTGTACGTTGGATCTTACGCATGTTGCCAACTGGAATAACGGGTAGACACATTTTAAAACGAATCGTTAGGCCAACGATTTATATTACTTTGTTTTGATGCGTGTACTAGAGCTAAAGGTTAAAGAAAGGGAAGAGGGCCGAGGGGAGTGGAGGCGACGCTAATGGAACTAGCGCTTTTAAAATAAACTTTTGAAAAATTATTCTCTGCAAACTTAAGTGTTTTCAAAAGGGTTGTAATCAAATCATAGCTAAGTAAATTGAGAAAGTATTCAAATGATGTTTTGAACATTTACTAAAAGCATGGTTGAGATGAGATTAAAATGTGTTTTCATTTTGAAATGAGATTATTGTAAAACTTAATTATGGCAAAAATCACTGCCCTATCAAGCACTATCTAACTATTTAATAATTATGTTATAGAAAAGGATAAGCAAATGTCATAAATGACATTGATGTGTCTATTGTAATGAAACAAAATAAATAAACCCCTCTTTGCGACTAGAGCACATGAAAAAATATTATTTTCCTTTTTATTACTGCTTGAAGACGAGAACTTGAATAAAAGTAAATTATTCAGAAATTAAGTCATCTCATGGAAAGTGGTTTACATTATTTGACAAACATTTACAGAATTAGTCAAAAACTATTTTCCTTTTTACTAAAAATTATTTAATATCTAGAAGAAAATAACTCCGACAGATTGTCGAAAAAATAATGTTAAGCTGACTATCATCAAACTACGTGTGAAGATTCAGACTCTTTTTGTTTAGATATACTAAGTTTAATGTCCTTTGAATGCTACGTAGAAAGATATTATTTTAAAATCACCATCGCGAGTCCCTTTAAATATTAATTCATTAATAAGAAACTGATAATGCAGGTTAGATAGTAGAAAAAAGTTTGCAGAAAATCATCAAGTAATTTTAATTAATTTGATTTACTCACCTACCTCGTTAAAATAATACTTGTATTTATTTGGTCAGTTTTTCATTACAATTTTGGTCAGTGTTCATTTGTTATAAAATATTCATTATTTATATAGAATTGACAGTATCTAAATTTATCAAAATATGTTCATATTTAAAAAGAATGGGCATAATTTAAAGTATTGTCCTGTATATTAACCTCGAGGCCAGTTTTGTTTTGACAACGAAACATTAATAACATTAAAAATATCAAAGTATTTTAGTTCTACGGTTTTTAATAATTTTTATGAGTTAATAGTTATTTCGGCTTTCGCCATCGTCAGAACTATGTTTAAACATATATTTTACTCAGCTATATATACTATATATATAAAATTTTATCGTAATAAATGTTTTAAGAAATAAACCCAGATTGTTAATCGTTCTTTGAAACACTAGAATCACATTTAATAAGTGTAATATTGTAATTATAATTAGGATGTAAGAGTGATAACTTGATGCATTGTGTATCTCTTCAGAGCCAGTATATATAGCTGAGCAAAATACAAGTTTAAACATAGTTCTGACGATGGCGAAAGCCGAAATAGCTATTAACACATACAAAATATTAAAAACTGTAGAACTAAAATACTTTGATATTTTTAATCTGTTATAATGGAGTTCTACCAAGTAAATGCCAAATCAATTAAGAAACATTAATAAACCACATGCTTGTAATCACTGCTATTTAACAAATTGTATATGTATAATGACCAAAAAATATATTTATACCAACCAAATATTACATTTACACTGACCATTCACTTAATAAAATACTGACTATTGAACTATTTTAATACCGACCAATTGATTGATTCATAAAATTAGGATTTTATGTTTTATTTTAATGTATTTTTGATAAAATGTGAAATAAAAACATATTTTTCTTTCTTAAAATGATTGACCTCTACAACAGCAAGATGCCTACATGGATTTAATAATAAAAAAAACTACTTTTCAATTTGTATCAAGATTTAAAATGAAATGACTACACACTAAAGGAATTGCTACATTCAAACAAAAATGTATACAGTAAAAAAAATATGGTTCCAAAGTGTGTGTATATAGGCACCTACTCGGTTCTTGATGAACGTTATTTAACTTCGACCCTAAGGCTAGGTAGATATATTTTAAGTTTCTCAACTTTTCGAAATGCGTTAACAATGAAGTTTTTTAAATGTACATTATTTTTCAACATGACTTTCTTTCTGTACAACTGAACAACTGCTGTAAATATTGTACTGACATTTTAAACACGTTTTTTATAGTAAACAACTATCAGCTATAAGAAAAACGGAAACTATTAAAAGTATATAATACAAGTAAATAAAATTAAAATTAAAATCATTACGCAATCTTTTCTCTTATTTAACAATGTAGTTAAAAGATATTGGTTGACTAAATTGCTTAAAGCTATTTTATTACAAATACATCTATACAGTTTTCTAATAATATAACAGGAATTTTAGATCATCATGGTATTTTTTTTGTTAAAAAGTGTCGTAAAATTAATAAGATTAGATTTCCTGGATTAATAAAATGACATTAATCTTTTTTATTTTATGTAGTGTTATATGGATGGTATCACATATGAATAATTTTAACCCAACTTCCCTTATTGTGACGTTTCGTCACAAAATCTTTTATCACTTCTGATATAGGTGTATGAAACATCGTGTTTGTATCCATGACAAATATGTTTTGTGCATAATAATAAAAAAAATAATGTACTATTTTTTTTATTTTATGCGGTGAAATGTTTACCAAATATAAGTGAATTCGATGGTTAAAATCAAAAGGTTTGCATTTAATTAAATTTGACAATGTTAATTTAAAATAACAATAGTTTTTATTTTGTGTTCAGTCGATGCTTCGTGATTCACAGCCCCCAGTTTGAGATGCTTAGATGCAACAATTTACGTCTCGCGAAGAGTCAACCCGCTTGACCCGCCAATAAAAAAATATTCTATACCGAAACGCGTCCCCAACAAACTGGCGTTAGGTAACAAACATTTTGTCATAATTTTAATTTAGAGAAGAGCAAATATGCTCCCACGCACTGCCACGGGGTCACAAGTGTTAAAAAATTTTGACAGTGATAAAAAACAATGTTTTTTTACGTTAGTATGATAACAAAAATTAAGATAATTTTTTTCATTATTTTATGAAGTACGTTTGTTAATTAAAATATATTGTTTTATCATATTTCAATATAAGGTAGTTTCGTGCAGTACTTATTGTATATGTCAATTTATATAACTTCATAATAACGTTATGTTGTTTATGAATTATCAGTAGTAATATATTCAATGTTAAATAAATTTGATATCTGCACTGCATCTTCGGACAAACTATCGTCAGGCTATTTATAAAATTTAAAGTTAACATTAACTCTCATTCTTAAAATATATATAACGAAATGCAGGTTAAGTATTTTTATTTCTTAAATAATATGAAGATGCTTATCAAAGAGGAAAAATGCTTTTCACAGTTTGTAGCATCAGTGGATAACAAAGTAACTAACTCAAATTTTATGTTTTAAAAGATTTTTTTTTAACGAAATTCCCACCGCATCTTTTCAAAATAATATGAATATATACGTGTGTAACGTTCTCTTGGTATTAACTGTTTAGAGTTGGTTTTTTCTGTATAATATTATGTACATATTCCTGTCTTAAAATGATGACCGAAACGGATTTGTTATCTGTAATTCGACCTACCAAACTTGTATAAGTATTTAATTAAAATAAACACGTACTTTTAATGTGTAGCTTTTGCTTTACATGTATGTAAATAATATAAATCGAAATTGTCTACCACTGGACTAAATTGATGAAAGAAATGTGGAAAGAAACGTTGTGCAGCAAATGCACATCGTTAACCTTTTGAGCTTGCTTTAATTACGCAGTTATTATTTGTTGAAAGAAATTCTTTTATGATATGGGAAGTGTTTCAAAATTTTACGCGTGCAAAAGGTTTTAAAGATGAATTAGTTATTGAAAATATTGCCTAATTTTAACACATTAAGCTTTGAAACTTAGTTGGACGTAAATAGTTAAGTAAAAGCCATTCAACCCTAAAACTATTAAACTGAGAAAAACACGTTTAAAATTTGAAGGCATTGAAACGAATTTAAACCTACAACATTCAATCCTATTGGACTTATTCAACTCTTTTTGTATTATTTAAAATTCAATGCGAAAAAGATCTGAAAAGTATATAGTTGTGGGTAAATAGTTCTGTGCTTGTCGTTGTTTTTTTTACTTTAGATTATCTTGAATATGTGAGGTATTTTTTTTGATACTGGGGAAAAAATCGTAGATTGCTTATTTCTCTCATGATTTCACTGAATAAATAAAATAATATACATTGTTAGTTGATAATGTTCACGATGATCAAAACCGATTGTAAAATGTATATCGAAAAGATGTTTATTTTTTAATATGAATTCATATTCTATGCAAACACTTAGTATTACTTTTTAAAAGCATATTTATAATATCTGATACAATTTTGTGATACATTATACGAAGCATTTCAGTAACGGCTCGGAAAAAGAGGGGCTACTGTAATTCATATGAGGGTTACGTTTTGGCAGGGTTCACCTCCCGTAGAGAGAAATGTACACCGAGTATTTGATGAATGCCCCTCATGAAACAACGATTCAATTTTCACGTTGTAATCTGTATGTTTTTCTTGAAAATATTTACGAAAATACTATTTGTCCGAAAAATATACATTTTTTTCGCGTATTCAGAAAATCTAAGCAGCCAGTATTTGAATTTAGATACTTTTTCATTGTCTTAAATAAATAATACAGCATGAGTTGTCGTAGAGTTTAATTAATACGTTGATACGACGATCCTTGATTACCTTATTCATTTTGTCGTATTTTTTTTCACTAACTAGCGTTGGGCTGAATTAAAATATATATTTCATATTCGATATCTTTAAAATATTTCGCGAAGAATGTTCGATAAGCTTACTATTAGTTTTTTATAGTAAGCATGATTTTCTATCTTTATCTGCGTTAAAAAAAGTACATTTGAGCAAAATACTAACCGAAGATAGAGAATCGTTGAAATACAGTGTGGTGATAGCGTTTATAACTTATCTCGAATCTGGTAAAGGAGACTAATTCGTTTCGTTCGTTTATATAATTATTCTAATACGGAATACGTTATGTCAAAACACACATATTGTTTTAATTGGCTTAATATTGACATTGGCGTATTCGTATTCCGAGTTGGCATTGGTTCAACTGAAAGTTTTATGAATGACACAATAAATAATCAGTCTTACAACTGGTTAAATAAATTTGTGTTTTTATTGAATTGAACTATTCAATTAACCCACGCGCACGTCTCTCTTAATAAAATATGTATAATAAGATCATGTACACTTCATTCAAAGAAAACGTGTCCGTGTAATATAAAGTCAAATGACAAAGCAGGTATAAAATGGGTGTTTTTTTTTACTTTTAAATTATTGCGCATATTTCACTCGTGTAATATATAATCATGGCCTATAACGACAATAATATGGCAGCAGTACTCATTTTAATGAAACTCACTCGCTCGTTGACTCATAACTGCAAAATGTTGAATTCACAGAAGGGAAATTCAAACAAATACTCATGTACGAAATAAGTAAACGAAAACAAAAATATCATTATCAAATTGTCGATATTTCATATTGTTATGGAATTTATATCGTTTAAAAGAATTGTAAAATCTATATTTTAAAGTATATATGAAACAGCGTTTCAAAAATCAGTTGTCAGGTTTTTCCCAAACAACACCGAACTATTATTGTATAATATAAAACGATTATAGCACTGTTTGAGATCCACAACGAGTGCTAAAAAAGTTATCAACCTATTCATAAAATGAATGTGTAACTTCTTATGTGATATATATAAAACCGAGTTAAATAAGTGTCATTGAGAAGATATCACATCCGGTAAGATACAATTAAAAGGTTTATTGAATGAACAAAACTCAGTCAAACCTTGACAAAATTTTTTCGCTTTGACTAATAAATAATTGTACATACAACCTTATACACCAAGGTATTTTATAATTATGTGGAGCAAGTTCTTTAGGAAAAGCATTATTGAACTTAACAGAGTTGTATCTGATAGATTGTCGATTAATACATACTGGCTTAATGTGTCAACGCTTATATAAATGACATACGAATATTTAAATGCATGACATTTAAAGTTATTATGTAGATTCGGTTAGTTTTTTAAAGCTTTTTCTACCGAGCATTTGAACGAATGTCATGTTATTTGAACGCAATAAAGTTACGAAATCAATCAATAAAGGCAATATTATTTTCAGACGTTAAATAAACAAGTTAATACAAATTTAAGCAAACTAATAAACAGGCTTTTCTACGCGCAACCTGAATATAAATCTTTGCTAATCCTGCGATTCGAATTCAATTCAAACTAGTTATTCAAATATACGAATCGAAAAATTTCCGCACAGCTGTGTTAGGGTTTGGTGTTTTCAATTATACAGGGGTCCAGTTAAGCGACTGAGTCCACTCATAATCCGATGTTTGAACAGATGTGTTCATTAGTTAGTTAGTACAACGACGCCGACGACGCCTTTTCGAAAGTTCAAAGGGACGTTGGACGTCTAAGGAAGTAGGCTCGGCCACATACCCTCGTACCCACTTAGCCACGCTCAGTTTACCTACGTTGGCTTTTAAGCTGCTCAGAAACTTTCAGCACCTTGACCGGAGAGCTTATTGAGTTGACAAAACCTAAGACATGCCACTTGCGACTCGTTGCGTTAGAGTTGAATAATTATTATGACACATGTAACACAATGTGTGAAACAATTACTTAAAACTTTTAATAACGTCTAATATTTTATCTGAGATGATATAGATTCAACATCATAATTGAAAATACCTCCACTTAAGTAATTGTTTCACGATGTAAAGTAAGTATTTTTTTAAGCTAAATGATGTTTTTTTATCCTAATCTACATATTTTAATAAACTTACATTTTTGTTCTGGACGTAAATATTTTTAAATGTCAGTGAAATAAGACTGTGAGTCTTTATTATAAATTATTTATGTTAAAATGTATGCTGATGAAGCCGAGACGGTGACATTATCCAATTCGAAATTCAGTACCCCTTTAAAGCAACTCAACGATTTCAACTAAAGCTTCAAAGTTTTGTAACATATCATATTCTACAGGGCAACAACGTAAAACGTAGTATTTTTTTGTCCAAGAAAGTTGATCAAAACATTTTGGTGCTGCCACAATAAATAAACAGCACTTTCGATCACTTCAGGAACATCTTTTCTTTTGTACATTGGAATCAACGATGAAATATTCATTAGCATAAAAAAACTATATTCCAATTTTTGAATAGAATCTTCAATTACTTTTTTAAATAATCTGTTCTATGTGTGTACAATAAAAAAATATGACTTATTTTTGGATAGAATTGTTTTCCATATAAAGCGCTGGTAATTAATAACACTATATTCACTACTATTATTATTTCCAACCATCAATAAAAAATAGGTTGCTTCTTCAATTACCACACAAAATAACAAAAAATGGTAAATAATCAAAATTATTGTTTTTCTGGTATTATACAAAAATTGCGTTTTTTTGTATATAAATATACGTTTTTAATGATTCTCAAACAAAATCGGAGTACTTTTCATAGGCTAAATAATATTTTAATGAAAAACATACATAGTACTAATAAATGTTGTACGAGCAATTCAACCAATATTCTTTAGCAATTGGAGCTTGGAGTCGGTTTACGACTGACCAAAAGGTTAACATTAGCTCGTCCGTTGGACAAAACCGAACTGTGGAAACTTGTAGTCAAACAAGCTGTAACTACGTAAGTGGAAAGCGAGTTTGGACTTTGGATCCAACGTCTTACGAGATTGCCGGGGTTTAGAAGTTAAATACATAATGCAGACTATCGGACATTCGTTATGCTATGCTAACGGAGGAAAACTAGCGGTAAAACAGGGCTGCACTGTTAATTTTGCAATAATGTTGCACAATAATATTGAGAAAATAAATACCATTAGCAAATTTTATAAAAAACGGATAGCATACTTAAATTACCAAAAACGCAAGCCAAATACGTGAGAAGATAGTGCAGAATAGAAGACTTCCTTTCAATTTTACGCTAACAGGTTTTAAGCTCTGATATTATAAATGTTATGATATACGATCTTGCTTCACATACCCAATTAAATATTACCATATATTAACTTTTCATCAATACCCAAAGACAATATGACTCTATGTAAAATTTAAATTCTTCCCACTCTTACCCGATTGGATTCTGAAAATGGAACGTAGAAAGATAAGTATAAATTCATATTTGTTATTTTTATCATTCCCTTTGGTATTGAGTGACATAATGATTACAAATTATTTTGAGATGCTTTGTTATTAGCCCTAGGCAGCCTTCAAAGCTGAATAAGTAAATCCAAGGTGTAGTTTGACAACCATGAAGTGTTGTGGAAAGCTCTGCCCACGTTTGATGAATAACCTACCTATCTAGTATGAAATTCGTACGTGTGATTAGGCAATCAGAGCATGTCATTGTACTTGGGTGCTGATTCAAAAGTGACATTGTGAACGGAGAAAGATCGTAAATTATTGTATGCGTTTTGTCGTGCTATCAATCCCCGCCTTCCGGTGCTCGAGGGTATGTAGGCGGGTCCGCCGGACGCGCTTATCTTTTTACCAAGTACTGGAGCTGATTCCTCTCTCCTGGTCAAGTGAGAGGCAATCAGCAGCGATGGTGACCATCATTAGAGAGAAGCCGATAGGCAGGGCCGATCACCGTTTATTGCTGCTTCACGATTTTAGTACTGGCAAAATAGTCTTCATTGTGCAATAGATTATCGTTTAACTATGCAGACTTGTGCACATAAGTATTTTAACCAAAAATGAACATTCATCAAACTAAGTCGTCATTATCTTAAGTTTCTGCTTAGGCAAATAACTTACGCAACAAGTCTCGTGTCTCAATATGGAATATATGTATATATAAATCAGTACGTACAAACAATCAAGCGCAGCCTATCGTACAAATTAGTTTTATATTAAGTCTTAAAAAAGTTGGTCTAGTCCAGCGGAGGAGAACCTGCGGCCTCTTGGCTACTCTGATGCAGCCTTTTGACTTGATCAAAATATTCACTTTGATCAAAAAATTATACGCAAGCGTTTGGAAAAAGAGCGTCTTCAAACCATTATAAATATATTCAACAGTCGGAAAAAAGGGGGGTAACAACGTTTTATTTACTGCGGCCTTATGTTGAATCAGATAAATGAATGTGGTCTTTAGAATTAAAAGGTTCCCCACCCCTGGTCTAGTCTTTTACCGGTCTCATATTTATTAACATACAGTGTTCAGAATGATTTTTTTTTCGTTAAATACAGAAATTTTCAGATAAATCCACCGATAAAAATTAATTTGTATAAATAATATAGAACGGATTTTAGTGGAGAAAGGATAAGAAATCATACGATTTAATATGGCTTAGTTAATACTATCATGCCTCTCAAGAAAAGTCTGTATTACTAGATAGAAAATACTTTGTAGAAATAAACAATGATGATCGTCTTTGATCTACATCGTTTGAAATAACACTTCTTCATTCTAACTAAGTCCATGATTAATTTTATTAGAGGTTTTTTTTTCGTTGCTTGGAATCAGGCCCTGGCCGAATTTGTTGTTATTTAAATGTTATTTATCGCTTTGTGCAGTTTATCGAGTGCAATGAATCAAGAAAGGTGCATTGGTCGAGCACGTGTGGGCGCGTTGTATGATAACTCACTTCCTTTTTTCAATAAATCTTGTTCATTATTATTTATTATAAAAGCGATTCATATAACAAAGAGTCGGCAGTTATTGAGATATATTGCATACTTGATTCGGTAAAGAGAGTATAATTAGTTAGTTTTTTGACACCGGATGAATACATGGACAGATACTAGATAAAATGTTTCCGACTGTATTACATAAATAAATCTAATTGCCATGATCTCAATATTGTTTTATTTTTTTAAAACCATACTCTCTTTCATTCTAACATTGTAGATCATTTATGTTTTAAATAAAGGATGACAATGGAAGTTAAATTTGAATCGTTTACATTCATACAAGTTTTGCCACTAACGACCCGGGCTTCACCTTTCGGCATATTCAAGCGTTTAAGTGCACGGATGAACTTAAATTGACGTTTAGTAAATAAATGTGCACAATTTGAACGATTTAAATTTAATATTAAAATTACACCGAGCATCTTTGGTCGAAATCTTAAATTATATCAACAAAAGTTGCTTATAATAAACTTATAATTCATTTTCTTAATCTTTCTTTTTAGAGAAAGTAAAGGTAGATAGATGTATAAAAGTGAATAAAGGACTAGAAGCTACCTAATCGCTTTCTATTTACGCCAAAAGAGGGTGTGGAGAGAAAATTAAAACACTATAGATATCCATGACTAAATAAAATCCGGAAAATTCATAAAAAAAGATCTGTATGATTGTTTACCGCCAGATATTCCAACTAGTAGACATGTTAACCGTCCAAGTCCATTTATCGTAAGGTGCAAATAATATATGTATATGTCACTTTTAAGGTGTTCACTGTCAATACTTGGTGTAATGGCATTATAATAAAAATATTAAAACTAACTAATTGACAATGCTCATCATGAGCGAAACCGGTCCTGATCTAATAAATTTTATGTGGAAAAAGTACTAAAAATGTTTTATTATTTTTATTATATGTATATGTATTGTCGAAAACAATTTTACTAATGTCTCAGTAAACAAATATGATCCGTCCCTGGAAATCAAAATCTATTTCATATAATAATAATGACAGTATTTAAGTACTAGACAAAAATTCACAGGTGTCCAGGTCAGAGCGATATTTCTTACTATTAAAAGGAGGTAAGAAAAGCATGGGTGTAACTGAATATAGGATGTAAGACGCAACTTCCGTTCCGGTCAGAGCTTTCTAAATCTCCATTACCGCTGACAGACAAAACAGAGTCAAAGAAGCAACTAGAGTCAATCGATGCGAAAGTTTTCGAAGAGCTTCGGTAAAGTTGTGCGGACATTATTACACTTTATGAACGCGAAATTGTCCTCTCGAAACTGGTGGAAATAAACTTTGATGTCGCGGAAGGCATGTTTATTGCACCTGGCAGTGGAGATGAATGGATTCAACTGAAATTCATTGACTGTGGTGCATTACAAATAATTTAATCAACACCATTTTCGGTTACATGGAGAATAGCCAAATATTAAAAAAAGTAATTACTTGAATTTGAATGATGTTCACTTAATAATTTTCACTGATTGTGACACTTATTTCTCCTCTTGAATCAACATCTTCAAACCAACTTTCGTTATGTTATATATAAATTAATTTAAAATGCATAGATTCTCCTTCTTATAATATAATTACTTAATGGGGGTAAGGTGTTTTTATAAAATAACATTGCCTGGGCCACTACACAAATATTTCTTAATGTCATTTTACTGAATCCGACCTAAGTACCTAATCTGTAAACATCTTTTGATAAATGTATCATCTTACGCAGCAGGTGAATAATACCTGGTTTATGGTGACACTCTGGATATTGATTTTCCTGTCATCTCAAAACAGGTTGTTTTAAGTTTTCTGACTAATGAACCCGACAATCGATATGTATGTCACTGTTTATTTTACTGAAATCTACATTCTTCAAAGAGGAAAGTTGACAAATTAAATTACGAACAGTAATCGTTAAATCAAGCTTGTTTTGGCATACATGGATGGTTATAAATCAATGACAGCTCTAAGTGTTAATACGGTCTAGAATGTTATAGAAAATTGTAAAATATGTATATTATGTTTTTGAGGTACTCTCGATGTCCGTCCACTTCATATTGACCCTCTAAATGTCTAAATAAGCTCGTCAAAATCCAAGATACTCGGCATACTACATTTACTCATCTCAAGAGAGAGAGAGAGAGAGATCAAAGCAGTCAAGTAGCCGAAGTAAATCCGTCAAAGATATAAAAATTTGTTTACGGGAAATTTGAAAAAGTTATTAAGGGTATTTGAAGAGCACTTGCCCTGTGTGTTTCCACAGTGGTGAGCATTACATCCCTCCTTGAATGTTTGTTTGGACCAGCGGGATAAGTGCTTCTAGGTGTTTTAAGTATTTTGTTTTTTATTTTTGTCATCTATTGATAATTGAGAATTAGGGCTTGCATTACCGGTAAGCCGACGAAAATTCACAATCGGTATATTTTATAACAACAAATGTTTATGTTAATATTGTAATATTCATTGTTTGTGTATAGATATTCTTTTTTAATAAAAAAAAACTAAATATCCTACAGAAATATGACTTGCCGTCCAAATATGTACAAGAGTATTGAATCAGAACAATCGTGTTTATATGCGGAGAAAATATGTAGAGATTTTATTTTTTCTTCTTAAAGTTGAAAGAATTAATATAATTTCTTTATAGAGAATATAATTTCTTTATAAAAAAACATTTTTTAGTAAATGAATTTTTGAATAAGCTTTTATGGTATTTCACTGAATTGGTAATTTATATGAAATTGTATCCAAACTATGTATCGAAACACAATAATAAAAAATGGGATGTGGCTGTGTCATGGACATGGCCGTGTGTTTTACGTGAATAGTCTCGTAATAGGTGATATTACGCCCCATTTTTACGTTCCCGGCACTGCTTGACTCAGTCATATGGTGTTTTAATGGTATCATTCGATTGCTCTTGAGAGGCCCTTTCCAACTGTATTACGATTTGGCTTTTTGACACGTATAGCCCGACATTACATATTTTTTTATATTTTAACACCTAATTATAGTCACAGTCACAATGTTACAGTAATGTTTTATCTATAATCGATAGATTTTGTCAAGACCTAAAGATTGAAACTTAAACGAACATCGTAACTTTTCCGAGTCAAAAGTTATACAAAATAGAAATCTCGATACGCAGCGACCTCAAAATGGCGGCGCTTCCCCCTCTGCCCCGCGCGATGTATCACAGTCTTAACTTAGCCTAATAAACTCTTTGATTCTTTAGCTTTTTAGTGGTGCAATAAAATTTTGGATAGCGATGCAACACCAAACTGTAGTCCCCGATTTTGTTATTATTCTTTTTTTTTAATTGCCTCTCTATAGAAGCAATTTTAAAAACGTATTCACGTCAAAAATAATACTTTTCACCAAATTAAAAACAAAATATACATGATTTTTTTCACAATTTGAAATTACTCACCACAGAAGTATCATAAATTATTTACATTTTTAGTAATCGTTTTTTATTTAACGGTAAATTAAACGGAAATGTAGACACGTTTTACCTTAAATTTAAATTTGATGGTAAATTGAAAACCCTATTGAAACGTTAATGATACTTGGTGAATGAATAAAAATATCGTTTGATATTCTTTGTTGCTTAATCGCTCAGCGTATATTTTCAGATTGGGAAAAGATAAAAACTTGGTGCTTAGATATTGCTTTGCTATATTTTAAGCTCCGTAATAGACGATTATGACGATGATCTAACTGTATATGTGACTAACTAGAAGGGAAAAAAATATTGCCAGGTCACAACATTATTTGATACAGAAAAGTGATTACTCTTGATGAATTTTCATAGAATTAAATTATCTGTCTCAACCTTTTCAATGTTTAATTTATAATTTATTAAAAACCTGGTTCATATGTGTAAATAATAATGTAAATGATAATGATACATACATTTTTGTTTGGGATTTGTGATATATTTTAAATATTTCCTATTATTTTTTTAGCATAGCCATTTTTTTTTTGAAACGAGAAGAGTAGAATCGTTGGGCTATTTTGTTATAATAAATAATATTTTTCAATTTGACAGTGAAAAACATTGTAAAAAAAAACAATAAAACTGATTTACTTGTTGACCTATACACGTGACTATAAAACAAAGTCCTGCGTTATTACTGGCGACAAAGAAACGTAAATAATCCCAAAGAAAATTGATGATGCCCCATTTTGTTGGGATGTAGAAATATCCAGGAGGCGTAATGGTTTTCCTGTCGTGGATGAAAGCACTGGAAATACTGTCAAAGTGGCGTAACTGTGGCGTACAAAAGTAATACAGATAAAGGGACAATATATGAAATTAAGCAAACGAAATTACGGAATCTATTCGGTAATTATAGTAAGAAATGGTTAATTTTGAGGTCTACTGTCACTTCTTGGTGGAAAGGCTATATATTAAAGAAATTAAACACTGTCATTAAATATTGAAAAATAAAGAAAATTGTTGCTGTGGTCATTTGATTTTAATTAAATACACTTTTAAATTAAATATTACCAATTGTTTTTGCTGTTTCAAAAAACTAAATCGATATTTGATCACAAATTTCTATCGGCTTATATAGATTTGATATAAGATCACTTTCACTACTATTGTAAAAGTGAAGCGTTATGTTCTTTGTGATTCTCAACGACGAACAAAGCTTTCTTCATCGAAATGAATAATCAGACTGCTTATGAGAAGTGTTAAAACTGTTTGATAGTGGTCGGACAAAACATTCCGTTTGGACAGTAAATAAAATCAGTTTTTATTTTGACGTAATAATTATTTGATACTAAATTAATTTGTGTTTTTTATGTCCGCTTTTATGGTCTCTTAATGAAAGTGGAAAAAGTTTTCTTATGATAACTGCTTGTTACTCAGTTGCTTTACCTATTCTTTTTCGAAAAGAGTAGACGTAGAAAGTACAGGGCTAAGACAAGACAAGTGGTTAGCTTATTGCTCCTGCTTCGTCCCGTTATGATAGGATTGGAAAAGTGGGAGGAAAATTGTGGCCATCACAAACATCTATGTCTTCGAACAAAATTTGAATGGAAAATGCTGTTCTCACTGAGACTTGAATTATTGAAATCCATCACGGAAACGAACGACGTTTACCACTGTTCTTTTTTATGTTCATAAAATTTCCATGAATAATTTCTTAATTTTACCTGATATGAAAACATCTCCGCCACTTTTTTGAGAAAATGGCGTGCCAGGTAAACTATACAGTAATGTTCCTATAATGGGAGATCATTATTCTCCATCCACACACGCAGTGGGTATAGTTTTGCACGGTCAACTGTGGCGTACAAGGGATCATGCCCCCGACAAATAATGATGGGAAATAAAACAAACAGGAGAAAGATGACTCTTCTAGAATTTATATTCTTACAAGAATCGAAGCAATAAGGCTTAATGGTTTACCGATTAATTTTATGACCGACGGATTGACCACAGATACTATTTGTCTGAAAAAAAATGTAACAAAAAAGCTGTAAAATTTACATAAATTTATAAATGAAAAAATAATAAAATATATTTCATTTATTAAAACATTTTTTTAAGAATACTAAGATTACGGTGGTATGACTTTGTCAGGAATACACAGATAAGACAGTGGACTAACCAGTCTTCTAATACGTCCAAAATAAAAAAAAGCAACAATTAATCTGGCTTGGATGCCACTAAAGAGTTTGAACCCTACCCGTCTCTTCTTACAACCGAATGAATCCCGAAGTCTTGGAAGGTCGCTGATGACCACTGACAAGATGTACTCAGCGTAGCTACGGAACGATGGGATGGCCTGCGAAGAAGCACAGAGACTGGCGGGGGATAGAGAATCTTGGAGGAACCATGTGGTGACCATTTATTATTTATCTTAATATAATAAATTTTATATCAATTAATTGGGAATTGGACCCGCCCGGTTGGTCGTGTCAAGCATTTTTTCAGTTATGACACATCGTTTGTAGGGAGTTTTTAATTCCTCTTGAACAATCTTTGAAATGTCGTCAGATATTATTAAGCCTCGATGGAACAGGTTCAAAAATTAAAGTGTCGTCTAAGATTAACGATTTATTGTACTAGGTCTTTACTTAACTGTTTGGAAAAATTGTCTCGCACGGAAAATTTCTCATCAAGCGATATTAAGAAAAATTCAAGCGACCGTATGAAAAAAAGCAGAGACAAATTTATACTATCTAGAACTATCAGTGAGAAGGTACAGGGTGTGTCGACATTGACAAAACACTGCCTGGGAATTTTACCCCTGTTTTCACCCGCCACCCTTTAGACATGCCGTCTCCCCTACGCCTCCAACATCTAGTGTTCTGGAAGAGGTAATGATTCGAGCATTCCGTTGTATTACGAGACAAAGTACCTATACACTTTCTTACTTCAGATAATTTCAAGAAAAAGTAAAGTAAAATTAGAAAGACAAGTTAAAATTTACAACTTGAGATGTTTTCCAATATTGATACTTAAAAATTAATCCAAAGTTCTTAATTATACGGGAGTGAAAAACTGCAATAGTTATTTTTGTTTTTAAGCTTTATCATAAAACAGTGCGTGATCCCTAACAGACATCCAAACCAAAATCAGTTATAAGTGAGAGTGATCAGCCAACTATTAGTATTGTCTTAGACTTCTTATTGTACCCTTACTTTCTATGAAAAACAGTTCACGAAGAACAACTATACCCATACCCATAAACTCTTAACTGAGAGCTGAAATATTTTAAAAGTTACAAAAAAAAACGAGAAACGATTTCAATAGCGGCGACATTTTTCGGGGCCATGTTTATTGTTATCAGTTTTTTTATTGTTTTTACGGGTTTTATCTATTTAATTCATTATTTTATTTAATCACTTCGAAAGACTATGTTTCTAACATCAAATCGTTTGTTTCAGAAGTTACGTGATTTTAAACGAATGTTGAGTCTTAAATAAATGCGGTAACTTCAGTAAACTAGCAAACAATGTACCCGAAAATGAAAAGCGTTCTTGAGTTCAACATAACATATTATTTACGTAAATTTTATGATATATTTTTTATTGACAAACGATTATTAAACGAATAAATGTTGTATTTTCATGTAATAATTTTAGAAAATATTGCTGTATGTATTATATACGACAGTAATAATGTTTATGATAAAATAATTTTGATTTAAAAAAAATTACATACAAGCTACATTAAATTTGAAAAAAAAACAGTAGTAAAGATCCATCTTGCCCATTGACGTTGGTATATCTGAGGTGGATGTAGGTGCAGAGTGGTCGACGGGCACCAGAGCGCTCAGATTCTTCAGCCCTCCGTCGACGGGAGCTAATGAATAATTCACAGGATGCTCTCGTCGTGAATGCCCTGTTCCACGCTCCGTTGGCCACACTGTACGCGGCCGCATTGTCGCTGGTACATTTCACCGTATAATATTTATTTAGAGCTATTTTACCGTATTCAAAGCGTTTGTGAGATGCTTCAGGAGCGACGGACCAACCGGTAAGAGAAGAAAGTATAAAAAGGAAAAAAAACACGAATCTTTCTTAATATACACTTTGGTTGCTTAACAAAAGAAATGTCTTGTCATTGTCGACCACCACAAGGCTGTGGAGATTTTAAAATATTACAGGGATTTACAAATGTAAACATATGCTTATATAAGCATGGACATAACGGCATCATAGTATAAACGAGCAACTTCCATTTCGGCTATACATAAATTCCTAGCTATTTTTATTTCACTTATAAGTAGGTACTTACAGATACAATGAGTTTCTATCAGCTAAATGCTTTACAGAAGAGAAGATTCACAAAACACCTTTCAGTATACTAATTGTTGGTGTTAAGCATACCAAAAATGTTAATTTGTATCCGGATATGTTTCTAATGTGATATTTAACTAAAAGTGTTAATCCCTAACATAATTTTGATAGTTATTCGTGGAAAATTGCCAGAAAATTAGCGATTAGAAAGATGATTAAGCGTATTTTTTTCCTATATTTTCTTGTTTTTCAAAAACATTCCGATATTTGCTTCGATCTTTTTTCCACATATATTAGATGTTATACATACATATGCTAAATTTTGGGCTGATAATTGAAAAGTGCGATGATTTAAAAACAGTAGGAAGGTAGATAAATATTTACATTTCTTGGGGCAATATAATAAATGATGTATTCGAAATTTTCCTCTATTAAATTTTAATCTATATTTTTTAAATACTTCATTGAAAAATGTCAAACCTATTTATTATAAGTAATTGAAAAGAGTATTAATAGTAAGCAAATTCTTAACAATATTCAGGATTCTTAATTTTTAATACATCATTTTGCTTCGTTTATATAGGGAAAAGTATTTCCGTCAATCTATCGAAACTAAGAATTTAGATTCCTTGAGACGATTTATTGAATCTGAAACGCTTGAAGGGGTATACAAACTCTGCATTTTTTGATGCAATGAGAAATGCAATATATAATATTAACTCTCGCGGCTCGGAGACTAGAAAAATACTTCTGTGCCGATGGGGGTCGTTTAGGGACACCAGTGGTTTCCTCATTATTGGCCTTATTCTTATGAATTTCAAAAACAAAACTAGTCTAAGGGCTTTAAAATATCTCTCTGCATCATTCCTCATACATTTTTTTAGTATAAAAATCCGTGGTTTTTTAATAAATAATCATATTTTAAGTTGCGCGTAAAAAAGACGTCATCCCAGCACACATATGAAATTGCAACTGACGAGTTTAGTCCAGCTATCTTACGATCGATCTCTTATCGCGGGCGCTTATCGCAGGCGCTTATCGCGTTATCGCGTATTTATATAAACTACAAAAGGTCCAAAAAACTATGATATAAGAATACCTTAATTATAAACATTGTATAACCCATATTGAAATAGATATTTAAGAAAATGTGGGTCTTGGGGTCGCATTTCTTGAGCTTAGAACCGGAAAAGTTAACAAAAAAATACTTTTTTGAACTAATTCCACTAATCTTAATAAAGATCAAGACTTGTTTCGCTTTCAACCATGAGGATTATTAACGAACTGTTTGCTATTATCGAAACTGAGTTTTATTATAAAAAAAGTTTATGTTTCAAATAGAATTGCCTTTTTGACACGAATTAACAGGGAATACTTTAAAAGTGATGTTTGAAGAGAAAGAAACTAAGCTTGTGTCGCTAATTCATACAAACAAAAGAGTATTATTTTAATATACAGAAAATCTATGTTTTAATTTAAAAAAATATTGATGATATTTCAGCATTATGTATTATGTAGCTTGGTGCTCCAATTTAGGACGAATAAAAAATATATGAAGTTGCAGAGTAAAAAAAATGTGCGGATGGCTTACATCTGCAACATCAAATGTGTTGTATTGGGGTTAAAAAATATTTCTTGTTTCTTCAACCCTTTTTCTTACACTGTTACAACTGGCGGCAAATTATTTTAACTGCTCGACACCCGAACCGAGTGTTCTTCGGTTGGTCCTTTGTTACCGCGCCATATGTATCATTTCCTGGGCACTTGCCGCCACCGGAAAGGTATCGAGATATAGAGAAAAAAAATCCCGGCGTCGAAAACAAACAAAGCGCAACACCTTGTTATGGGCTGCACGTGCACAGTTCGATTCCATTTTTAAAATATGATTCAAATAACATTTTGATTATTTCGTATAATACTACGTAATTGTAGTGGCAGGGCTGACACACTTAATAGATACAAAATTACGTGAACAGTACAAATATTTTGATTTTTTTTTGTACGGATAGCTTTTTGAAGCCGGTCCCATTTCCAATCGGTAAAAATGCCCTTGAATATTGCCCGGAAACGGGGATTTTTTTTATATCCGTCACCCTTATTAGTCACACTAAGACCAAGATGTCCGCAGGTTCCCCATTTGTGTATTAAACGTTCGCGCGATCAAAGGATCGAGCCTCAAATGCACATATTCAAAATCTTGTACATAGGTCAGTATTTAAATCAACTCTTCGACAGAATTTAAAATAAGGTATTAACAATTAATATGTATCGACAATTATCGATCTCTTATTTAAGTTGCTGCGTGGTCGAGTGTCAACGTCGTTGAGTTAGAACACTGCGGTCACGGGTTTGAATTCTTATTCTAAAAACGGGCGAAGCGAAAGCGATTAGATAACCACTAGTTTTATCCTTCTATTCCTACTCTCTATAAAAAATAGAAATTTACCAACTGAGTAACAAACAGTTCTCGTAGAAAAAAATGTTGAGATACCTACATTAGGAGGCCATATGCTTCACATTGAGAGCAGACATAGATTTAAAAAAAACTCGAGGTGTATTTTTTGTTGACAACCAAACCTAAACAAACCGATTTTTTTTAATCAACGCTATTGACTTAGTTTTAAAAGAAATACTGACCTTTCTATGTTTATACCAAAGTTAATATGTATAATGACCAAAAAATATTAGATTGACGTTGACAATTTGATTAATAAAATACTAACCATTGAACTGTTTAAATACTGACCAATTATATATAAGTCATAATTATACTACACGTTGATAGCATGGCTGTGTTAACGTGTGTGGCTATTAGATCGTTTTAATTGACAGAAATTAAAATTGACTTGTGAAATATTCAATACAAAGCGAGGAAAAAAAAGTGTTTAAATAAAGCGTAAATATTATTCTCCACAGTAAATTTCGTTATAATTATAGATAAAAAATTGTTCCTAAAAGAAACATTAAAAATAAAAACTACATTACCATTTTCAGAAATTTTCAAGATCGCGGCTGTAAATCTTATACGTGCCGCTGTCAGTTGCCTACACCTGGCGTGTTAATGTCCCTGGCCATATTTACTTATATCGCCTTGAGACTAATGACTCGTGACTTTCCGTCAGGCTAATTCGAGTGCATATTTTATATATCAAGCACCGAGAAAATTGTTTACGGTTTTTTTAGACATAACATGGTATTAATATTTTAGGATGTGCAACGAAATGTATGCTGAGTGCTGATATATTCTTAGTAAGGTATAATTCAATATGTTCAAATGTGCTTAATTGTGTTTATTACATATAGATGGTCCAATTCAGTAATGTGTGTATTTTGAACATTCACTACAAAAATCATCGTGATATTTTTTTACCATTTTTTTTTTGATTATTCAAAAAACAAACGAATGAATGCAAAAATTAGTTAGAATATTTTACGTTGGGCGCTTCAATGATATTATAACTTAAACATGTCAACGTGACTACCGAAACCTTTATTGCCTACTATCGACTGCGTGGCCAAGTGGTCAACGTCGTTGACTTCGGTTACGGAGGTCAGGGGTTCAAATCCTAGTCTGGACAATTTTTATAATTTGATTTCTGTTTGTTGAAATGTTTAGAATGCAAATGTATCTAAGATATTTAGATTCTCTTCTCGGTTGATGCGTGACACTATGCATTTTAGTTTACCTCGTAAGACAGAAAATTGGGTTATTCCTATGGATGGATGAATGAATTATTTTTTTATTTATGATTGACATAAAAATCAGTAATGTTACGATTGACACTGATAACCTAACTAGTGAAAATATTTAAACTTAAAAATACGCGACAATTAATATGAAAACATATTTCCCAATCCTATAATATTATCAAAAATCAATTATGTTTGTATTTGTAACTAACAAATAAAAAAAAATCTGTTCAACAGGGATAATAATACAAATATTGGATGATTTATCAAAAGGTACATAAAATAATTGGACAAAATATGTTTGCTTAATGTTTAATAAATTAAAGTTTTTAATCCAACAATACACATAATAATTACCTCTTAAAATTTGTGCGTCATCGCATGCATTAGTTGAACATTTTTAAAAACCAAGAATTGAAAAATTCTATGAATATTAATTATTTGGCAAAACATTAAGTGTTTGACGTAGATTTAGCTAATGAAAAAATTCAAAATTATATCCGTTAGTGTCAAAAAAGCTGTTATATACGTTATCTCTTACTCTTTATTCAATGGACTTAGGTATATTCGTTGAAGGTAAAAAAACGTAGGGTTATGTATATTTTAGTAAGGGAACCGCACTGTAATCGGCGTGTGTTCTAAATAACCTTTGAAACAATACACTTCGGATGTTTACGCTCAATATGTACGTTAAAACAACAATTAAAAATGCGAAGCTTACCGAGAACGGATATCTAAAAAAATAATAAAGGGACCAATGATATTCTGTATAATATGCAAGTAGGTATCTATAATAAAATAAATCTATTCTCAGATAACACAGTCATGCATTAAAATATTTTGTTGGAGAGTATGAAAATTTAATGTTACATAAAAATAATAAATAAGAAATAGTTAATCGTTTGCAACTTTTGAGCATTATAATACTAAAGCCCTTTAAAAATGAAAAGTATGTCTATACAAATGTATTTTTGTTTGTCCTTGGTGGAATATATAATAAAACAGTTATGTAACTACGCACATATTTCACGAATTATATTTAAAAAAAAAATCGTTCAGATATCTTTTTCTACTGATCAAGTTAAATCGACTCACTTGCTTGCATTTATCTGATCAAAAATACTGATTTAAATCAACTATTGGACAGTATTTTATATTACACATCCCGTATTTATATTAATTGATTGTCAGTTTGTATAAAGAGTAGCAAGTATTTATTTGCTAATTTATGTTTAAAAATCAAAGCGAGTTTGACGTTGACTTTTGCTTTTAATCAAATTCAAAAGAAAACTGACTTTTCTGTGTACAGATATATATATATATATGTATATACTGACAAAACATAACATTTATACAGACTATATATATATATAAAATACTGACCAATTAAATATAATCTCTTCATTGAGACAGCTTTTTACAGGTTATGTGTGGTAAGTTTTATTTTAGCATAAAATAAAATTAGTATGATTAAATATGTGTGAATCAACAATGCTTGGTCATATGTTATAATTTGAAAAAGCTTCAATTAAACACTTTTCATGCTGTAATTACTTTACATAAAAGTCATATACATCATCGTGATAAATAAGTTTTATTTTATAATTATGCATTAAAATCAAAACAAAACAATAAAATTTACCGCTAAGAAACAAGATTTGAATTTGTATAAAAATAGGACAACAATTTTTGAATAATAATACGAAGGATTTTTAGGACTTATAAGTGTATTTAGTTACGAAAAGAAGCGTGCCATAAAGATATAACTTTCTTGGGCTAAAATATAATCTTGAATTGTGAAAAGATGGCGAAACTGAGATATTTAGTATTTTATTATAAAAAGTGTAATTTCAATGACAGTTTGGTCCAAAGCGGTAATAAATTAATATTCATTATTATCACAATAATTAATGTTATTCTCTTTAATGAAAGAAATTATTATTTGAATTGAAAGTAGGTATGGGTAGATTTTGAGGACGCCTCGAATCTTCTGTGATTGTATATAAACAATGGCAAATTCCTCGCTAAGTGGCATATTTTTTTCATCAAACGTCCCAATTAAAAGAGACCGTTTCATTCGTTTGAGACAATGAAATGAAAAACAAACGGCCGGAGATATTCCTTGCCTCAAGACCTATTCAAGAAGGCCAACTAAAGGTTAAATTAAAAAGAAAATGTGACAACCCCTTTAGCCGAGCGCCACTCAGCTTTTTAAAACGGTCGTTAACGTGCAATAATGTTCTAGCGGCAGAGCTAACGGCCGTTAGGCTGAACGGGAGAGGGGAAGCGCTTCGCTGGGGTGAGCTTTGAGATTGATAGAGCCTCCAAATTGTACCGCGCAAATCTGCGTTTTATGTCGAAGAATTCTTCAGGTTCTTAAATTGAATGAATGTGGGTTAAATGGAAAGTGACTTTTTAGATTACTTTTCAGCGAATACTTTTGCTTAGTTGTTAACAGCTATTAATAATACACGTTTCTTCTTTGTATATTGGTTATGTTAACACTCTTTCTTACAGGAGTATAAAAAATTAAAATTTTAAAATTAGTGCTTTTAATTTTCAAATACTATAAATTATATACTATTTTCAACCTACACTATGCTGCATAGTGTAAAAAAGTATATACCACGCATAGAAAAGCTACCAACATTCAACTAAATTTGTTTTAATTCTGTAATTTAAATTAAAATTTTCAATGCTTTGCTTTTAATGAAAATGTTTGATGCATTCATATAAACAATAAAGATTAAAATAAAAACTTTTTCACGATTTCCTGTATTTTGCTTAGTGACTTTTGATGTAATAAAAAGAATATTAGGCTTATTATCCTCTAGCAAACATTATTGAAGTACTCAGTTTTGTAGATTTATTATTTGATAATATATTTTTACATAATATAAGTGAGAACCGCATCTTCTAATGCCTGACCTGCCCCTTTCTTGTTGAATCCATTACCTCCCCCTATACGCAAATGGCAGTTAGCAGCACCTACTAACGGATAGTACCGTAAAAGGAACGTAATTCATTCATTCATCTATCAATCCTTGTGTAATATTTTTAAATATAAAGGGATGGCACAAACTATATTCTATATAATATTATGCTAGCAATGTTTTAATGAAAAAAACAACGTTCAAAGATATTGATTAAAATCATCAACTATTATCCGAATTACATATATATTAATTTTTAAAATACAATAATTAAGTATGATAATTCATTTATATAATACATTAATTTTGCTTTTTGTTATTAAAAGTTATTCTTATATTATACACGATGCAACTATTTACCAAACGTCAGTTCAAGTTCATCTGTGTACTCGAACGTCTAAACATGCTGAAAGGCGGAAACCAGGTCGTTAGTGTCAAAACATATAGGCGTAGAATATTTTAACGAATTGAATTTAATATCGAAAATTCACCAAACACCTTCAGCCGAACTCTTAAAATAGCTTTGTTATCTCGAAAATACAGGTTTCATGTAAATCGATGTAATTATATTTCAATCATATTCAATAACCCTAGTATTATTTTTTAATGACTGATTGTTTGTAAATGTATGTATTTTGTTTTGAAAATTTTGATATTTCTGCTGTTAGAAAGAAATATTTTCAAAATGTTTTACGACCTAATAAAAAACTATAATTGAAAAATTTTAACATCAATGTTTTAAAATAAAATATTTAGTCCAAAAAAGACCCAAATTTTGTTTAGCCTAAGAGAAGTTTAAGCAAACAGAGCATAACATATAATAGGGTAAAAATATCAACGTATTTAGTTCTACAGTTTTTTTTTATAATATTATTATATAGCTATTTCGGCGTGCGCCATCGTCAGAACTATAAAAAAACTGTATAACTAAATATGTTGATATTTTTACCTTATTACAATGGAGTTTTACCAATTAAATGCCAATTTATTCAATATAACATAATGTGATGTATAAGATGATAATATGATGTATAATAAGTATGATGTATTATGTTAATTTATTTTTTCTCATTATATTAGTGCATGGCAAATTGGCGTCAGCTGTTATGTCATGTACTGTACTTTTAACTTTTAAACAATAAATAAAATAATTACTGTAATCTAAGTACAGTGCAAAAGTATGGTTTCTATCCACACCTTAAAAGTTGTAGTGTATAAAAAGTCAGCGTGACAGTGGGGCTGTTTTTTTCTCCTTCATATTTTTTCGATTATGAAGCTTTACGATTTAATTAAATAAATAATGCCCGATTTTGGGCAACCCGAGCGCCGCCGATACAAAAATGAATCTCGTCGACCTTCTGCGCGGTAGAGGCGCTTCATAAAAAACACGAAAGCTGAATTTAAGTGCACGCAATTTTCCCTAAGTGTGCCGCCTTCCCAGCACTGCTTGCGGGAGAGAAAATCTCGAGGAAAAAATACAAATGACGTTATTATTTATGTTAATTTTAACGTCGTGACATTAAATAACGTTTTGGTGCGTCATACCTTATTCCTTTCTAGCGGTGTAAAAAAGAGCCATTACTTTTTCTCTCTCCGATGAAACTCTTAGCAACTTGTCGGGTAATTGCTGCACTTTACATAATATTCGCGCGTTATTGGTAAAGTCATTTTTCTTCGCCGCTCGCTTTTTAGTTTGCTTTTGGAGGCAGTGCCATTTCATGTTTTTTTAATCACAAAGCATGATTTTTAAGACGGTTTGGAATAGTAAGTTAGTTGATATATTTCATATGTGTCAGCGCTTAAACAGGGTTGGTTTCATTCAGTCAAATAACAAGTACTGAAATATTGTATGTGATTTTTAAATACGTCGTCACACGTAATAATAGTCAAACTAAATAGTTTATTTTCTTTAAATAATTCGCTGAGCTAAAATGTTGTATTTTAATAAGACCAGTGGAATATGAATGAAACGTAATACGTTAACGTTTCTCTATATCTTTCTAATAAATTCATCTCGAAAAAAAAGTACATCGCAAATAAGTGTAATAACAGAGTTATCAAATTTAAAATCAAATTAAAAATACACTTTCACTAAGTTACTGCTGAATTTGTCGAAAATTACACATCCTGAGGTGTTAAATGAGAATATAAAATAAAAAAAATCATAAGTATTTTGTTAGTATTTGAAGCTTAAATCGCAAGATCACTACTGTGACTCTTATTCATTATTAATATAAAAAAAAGTTCAAACTATTAAGTACATCGTTATTTAGAACAATTAACTTATATGTTTATATTGTGTACGCAAGCCACTGGCTGTACCTTTTCTCCCTTTAAAAAAGACAAAACACATTTACATTTTTCTAAGACAGTTTCGTTTTTCTTGTTTCGAGATTTGTGGAGGGAGTACAAAGAAAATTTAAATATCTCGCTACTATAAACATGGCGTGACCGCAGTTATGAATTAATTGACACACTTTTAACAGAATATATTAAAATTTTGTTTTTCTTCTTTTATACAATATTTTTTCTTCCAGGATGGTTTTGGTAACGCAGTAAATATCGTTGGTCTGGTCGACACTCCAATGTATTTGATCAAGTCAATGAACAAGATGCTGCAACGATAAGTTCAAAAATGATTCCTGGCTGCTGCTTTGCCTGTAGTTATAGATCCACTATTCAAATAACTGTATACCACTGATATATACTGAAACATCAATGAGCCCCCGATGATGAGTGGCAGCATCAGAAATACGAGATTGGGGTTGAATATCATAGATGTGATAGTATTAGGGCTTAACAATTGATAAATGGAGGCGAAATTGTATTAACATAAAGATTGCAATAATGCAAGGTAAGGTAACCTATAAACAACACTAACAAATCTGTCAAGCCAATATGCAGTACAACTATGAAAGTAATTTTATTAATTTTAGAGTTTGGATGATAGTAGAAGAAGCAAATAAATTATTTGCAATTGTTGTACGGAAAGCAGTTCTTTTCAATGCAATATTTTTATTTTATTCAACAGTTCATATTATGGAGTAAGCATTATTAGACTTTTTAAAATACTAATACAAATTTTGAAGAAAAGTGCTCAAAAGTCATTAGGTGAGTTCCTATAAATTCTTTATTACACTGAGATAAAACGTATCGTTAAGTTTATATTATCTATTATGTTAAATTTTGCAAACAGTTTAGATTAAAACCAAGAAACAGAATAGTGTCAATGGTCCAAGGAGATGTCACTGACAAGTGATTTAAGAATGTTCAAGAATACTGCTTTTGATTTCGACGACTTTATACGTGCACATTGTCGAAGCATCCTTTATAAGCTCTTTTATCTACGTGATTATTTATTTTATAATTATTTACATATTTTGTATGGTAGACTTTTTCACAAAGTCTCATTACAAGATTTTGGGATTGAGAAGTTAAGTATCCAATAGAAATTTGTCATCCATTAAAAGCCATGGTGACTCTTGTTTTGTGAGTGTGAATTTATGAAAATATTTTCATATAAAAATGGAGCCAGTATTTGAGATAACTCTTAAATTCATGACACTTATACATTTATTTTATTGAGAGGTAGGTAGTCGCCAACTCGACTATCTCCAGGATCCCACAATGTGAGTTAACCAACTCACATCGCGGACTTTTACCCGCAAACTAGATGTTACAAGTGCCCTATGTTTTGTCATCGCGTAAATGCCATAAATATTATTTTATACAGGGGTTAAGTCGGGAACTTGTTACGAAGTCGTACACAGATAAGGGAAAGTCTGGCAAAGAAGAGCTATGTCCGTTCAATTTTCTTTCCCACACGCTACTGGCTAAGGAATTATTATTTACTATATTATGTTACTGTGCCTACAATGGATTTGATATTATGAAAAGTCAACTGATTATAACTTTCATATAATTTTTGACATGAATTTTGTTTGAATTTTTTTATCTTATTGTAAAATAATTTACATAAAATAAATATTTTTTTGAAGCACATAGATAAAAACCTCATGATCTTCTTTGGTTAAAATGCCTCAAAAAATCGTAAAAGATTTCTGCTTCTTATGTCAATCAGTGAAATTTATAATTTATTGAACATCTTAAAATACAAAAAATTAAAGAATTTTCAGTAGGCTTTATTCGCATTTCATCGCCAATCTCCGATCGTTACGATGATAATAGCAATAGTCGTAGAGAACAAATTTCAATAATTTAATTTAAAAAGAATTTGCTCACATTTATTAATACTCACACTTAATATAAAATTATGGATCCCACGTAACGGTGACGTGATACTTGTTTTTGGAATTGTATATAACAATTTAATGGTTTTCGTTTATGAGTTTATTACGAGTTGTCTTGATTTGACGTCTCATAATAAAAAAAATGGTTCTTTCTCTATTTGCTTTTTTTTGAAAAGTGCGTAATAATACTAAATAATCCATTTAGTATAAATAAATTTCTTGGCAATTTATTTAATTTATACTGTCTGTAAAACGTCATCTTTCGTTAATTGAATCACGCATTTTGCGACCACAGTGGCAGTTATAGGTAAGAACAAGATATGTACACAGAGATATTTTATTGCGATCCGCCAAAGTTGGTCCCTCGACAATTTAACAACTTTTAACATGGCAAGTTTTGCTCATTAAAGGTGACTTTAAATTAGTCGCACATGTTCAAATGAAATACAAAATACCATAATTCACTTTCAGGTGAATATTTAAATTAACTTTGTAAGGGAACGAGAAGTATTTATCATGGAAATGTAATCTTTTGGTGTATTAGCAAGGTTAGCTGACTGAGCGTTTGTATTAGAAACATAAGTAAAAAAATATATAAAGGCATTTTAATTTTTTTTTTAATTCATCATACATTCAAGAATTGTATCTTACAATTAAAACGTCTGTTAATTTTTCTTGCTAATTTACATACATATAAGTAAGTATAGCGGGCGATTTTCAATTTTTTTTCATATTATTTAAAAACGTAATATTTCAAGCCTAAAAACGGTGCGGGGCCATTCAATACAATTACGAATTTAGTGCTCCATTTTGTGTTATATTTTGATACATCTTCATAAATGCATTCTTCTTACATCTAGTAGTAGTTTTTAGTAACTAACTTTCAATATATTGACGGGTATTTCAGCCGCCGAAAATTTTATGAGCTACAATTTAAAATACGTGTAAAAAAATCGTTATTTATAATGTAAAATAAACTAATATTCTAATTAAACAAGCTTTAAGGATCTTAAAATAAAGTATTTGTGTTACACCACTTTACTGAATTGGACAGCGCGAGAATACATCTACGGTGGCTATTTAAAGATATGAGATGATCTGAGGAAATATATATCACCGATATGAGTCCATACATTTCTCAGTTCGGTAGGGCGGGTTTAGGTGGGCGATGATCCACGCATCGTATGCAGGGCGGGCTGCCTGATACTCGAAAGTGGATTTCGTCTCATTTCGCTCAACCAAAGAGTCAAATTTGTCAGTCCCGCGCACCGGCACGGACTTCAAACTACACCGCCGCCAAAAAATATGCACCATAAACAACTTCACAGTTAATAAAAAAGAATGTGATTTAGCTACAATACTAATCATTTTTTTTTAGTGAAATTTAGTGCACTCAGTAGTTTTTTTTATTAATTTCAACGAATAAAAAAAAATCTTTTGTAGGGGAAATATAATGTGAGCCGCATAGTTTCCTAATATTAATTAAACATATTTTAATTTGCTTTGGAAAATATGCTTACCAAAATTTATTTTGCTTATCAGAGATAATATCAAAAATGTCTATGAATATTTTTTGTATTAAACCTTTTCGTGTATAGAAATATCTTTATATTCAGTATGTATTCCCACCAAGAAATTTAAATCTCCAAGAAAGCTAATACACTTGTTGAAATTGGAGACCACTACTGTGATGTATAGTTAAATAAACTTGTAAAAATTATATGAAAAAGCTCATGTGTTATATTGGAATTATCAGTTTTCTAAACTACGTTGAAGGGAAAACTATTTAAAAAGTGATTTTTGTGTATTTGTAATATTGCAAAAAAAAACACATTAAGAATTATTGCCAGGCAAGAGTTGGGCATTGCATCTTAAAATTAATTAGTATTTTTTGACGCGATAGCTAATTTGTCAGTCATTGAAATGATATTCTTACATTTTAGTAAAAAGTATGAAATTTAAAAGAAATGTTTTTATACCATTAAATAAAGCAAAAACGCTTTTTTTGTTAATTCTCAACTGAAGGCGTACGATTATTGTTGGCGCTTTGATTGCAGAGTTTCAAGCCACCCAGTGACGAGATGAGACAATAAATATAAGGTGGATGAACTTCTTTGCCGGGGATTTGGTCTTGTATCCTCGCTGAGTTAGAGCCGGGACATGCAAATCATAAATTATTGCCGCTTAAATAAAACACAAAAAAACATACATAGATAATATAACACCGCACAGTGGCGTTATAAGACGACCAACGAGCCAGAACTTAAAACTCGCGCGGTGAATATAAAACACTTCAGATTTGTACGGATTTAATATACCGTTATAATTTATGCGGGAGGGGGACTGTGGAATGATTTGGCGAGTGGCTTAGGTGTTCTGAGACAATGTCTTATTTTGTGGACTGCGCAGAGAGATACTGCTCAGATTTAAAACAATATCGCTCTGGGAATATTTCTTTACTCCATATCCGCTCCAACTGAAAAACATAAAAACTCGTAATGATTGATCTTTAAAAACTAATCTCTCTTTTTTGAAAAAAATAAAGATAGAAGGAAAGAGGTAGAACAAAAATGATGATGGACAGACAATCGTTCTTTTTATGATGGGGTGAGTGGGACGATAATTCAGAAGTCATATACAGTTATGCCTCTGAACGTCGATCACAAATCTATATATATTGATAGAATAATCAATTAACCTAGTACGGACAACGGTTTTGAGCCCTCTACTGCAGCTTCGGAAATAAAATTTACAGCAATACATATAACAACTAATATGCATACAATTGTTTTAAGCCATGTCCGTCTTCTATGTGGAACCTATCAAGTTACATACATTTTTCATCGTGCTGTATGTCAGTTGTTTTACATTTCTTCACAGAGAGAATAGAGAAGGAAAGAGGCTGCTAAGCAAGAATCAGTAGTGAAATATGTTTCTAGTTTTTGGGAGTCGTTTCCTAGGGGTGGCGGAGAGGGAAAAAAATATAATAACAATATTACGTATATGACTCTGAATATACTTCCCATATCAGTTAGAAATCCTAGTATTAATGTTTACATATATTGGAAGATTAACACTATTGTGTTGAAGAAAATTACTTACTATTCGTATAAAATTATTAATCGTAAGATTTAAAAAAAACAGTAAAATTAAATCAATAAAAGAAAATATTAAATTGATTGTTATTTAAGTGAAAGTGTAAAGTTTGGAATTATTTAATTATACAGATTTTGTTGTTTTGTGAATTCTGAAAATCATGAAAAAGCTCACTTCTCTGACTACTCTGTATTCACAATGATGATAATGCGTGTTACATGTAAGAATTATGAACAGAAATACGAAATATCACAATATTGGCTGCATTCGGGTGTGAGGAAATTGAAGAATCTAAGGCACTTTGCGTTTTCTTGCTGATGAAGTAATCCCAATGGTAAACTGCCTTGTTATTATTCATCGGGCTGAGCGGAAATGTTCAAAAAATATGTTAAGCTTAGGTTAAATAATAAATATTTTGTACACTTAATAATCTTGTAGAAAAAATAAGCATATCCACACTGAAATTGGTTCAAATTTTTCATCCATGGCTTATATAATATAGTTATATTATAAAAGTAAATGCTGGCTATAATATCAAGTTTGGAAAGCCGAAAACTCGTAAGTAACAATACAGTTAACAAGCACACTGAAATATTTCATTCGTATTTTTTATATACTGGAAGATTTCAATGCGCTTTTTGGAGTAATACAAAATGCGTTTTAAAATTTCAAAATAAATTATAAAACTTCTTTGCGAACAATTGATATCACATACATATTTATGTGTAATTTATGGAAAAACCAAAAAAAGGATTTGTATGGAGCGATTGTCGTTGAACTGTGATTAGATAAAAAAAATATTTAGTGAATGGTCCTGAAAATTTTACTTTTAAAATATTAAAAAAAAAATATGTGATACAATCGTCAAGTCATATCCTACTTTTAATATAAACCAAAAAGACGTTTTTTCAGCCATGGAGTCTTTATTAAAATATGAACAAGCATAACCGGTCATATTAAGATGTTGAGTAATATTTTTGTTGTAGAATATATTTCGAATGGCCTCAATTCTTCAATAATTATCGGATCCATTATGTTAAAAATAATTCATTGTTTTGTTAATGAAATTGATTTATCGGAGTTTGATCAGTATATTTATAACGATGTATCCATATTTCTCTAAGTAAATTACCAGTCCACGTGCTGAAACTTTGATTATCATGACACTCGTGGACCAATTTCACAAATTTCCTTTGACCTGCTTAATGCCAATAGGGGGAGATTATTTTGCCTCACGTTTTCCTTTCCCACCGAGTCTACAGTACACGTATATAGGCAAAATAATAGGTAACGGCATCGGTAAGTCAAATGATTGCCCTTTACCGAATTCCTTGAATTGATTCAAACAACTTGGCGTAACTAACCGAACTTTCTCTTAAGAAGATTTCCTCAATCGGTCTTAGGTGTCTAGCGATGCTTATAGATTTACTTAGTTGTCAGGGCTTTCGAACATAACTCTTATACAGCCGCGATTTTATAAACATAACAAATAATAATAAGCTTTTGATGAAATAAATTATAATCGTGTGGAGCCAATTTATTAATTGTTATAATATTTTTAAAGCTATTTTACTTTCATAACTGTGAAAAACCCAAACACTAAATATCAAGCGATTAAATTTCATACAAAATACTAAATGACATTCAGTCAACTGCTTCAAATGACTTGGCTGGTATGGAATTAATAATAAAGTGTACGTCGGCAAAAAAAAGACTCGGTCGTGTCGATACCCGATGACTCAACTATACATTATCTCAAACTTGATTTTTTGAAAGCTTTTGTCGAAAAATGTTATGTATGTATTTCAAATACTCTACAAGTTTTATTCGAACAATATAGACGGAAGGACGGAATTTAAAAGGAAGCCTCTTTTATTTTTCTCGTAAAATTTGAAACATATTTACAAATTTGTGTACAAATCGTTACATTTTCCTTACGTATAAAAGAAATGACGAGTATTTTGAATTGCTTGATTCTGCTTAACGGTTTTGCACGTCTAGAATAAGTTGGCTTACAGGATAAGCTACAAATATCATGTAATATGAATCCGTTAAGGATTTACAGAAATCAATATTATATTTAGCTTTTAAATTAAATTCTTTGATGACAAAATATATTTTAAGTTAAATTGAAAATGAGGAGTGTTCACTAAATTTTTCATGATTTTTATGTATTTAATACGTCGATTGGAAATCCTGCTTCGTCCGAATACATAGACAGGAATAAGCATAATAGCCCGAGTGTTTATGTAAGCCATAATGGGAAAAGGTTTGCTTTGATAGACGCGGCGCGGTGTGGGGTAGCAAGCCTCGGTTTATATTTGCAGAATCTGCAAGTCCGGCTTGCGGTTGATACTATAAGACGTTGGCCAATATTGGGTTTGGAGATTTCAGAGTATTAGTTAATATTATCTCCGAGAAGACGTAGGGGGCCGTTATCAATTAGGATTATTGGAGGCTGGTTTACCTTTTAGTGGTCATTCGATACGATGTATGCTAGGCTGTTGGCGTAAGCGATAAATTTTGCGAGCGGATGATAGTCGGTCATTTGGATACTGATACTCAGCGGTTGGAAAGTTGATAAATTGTTCGTTGAAAGGATTGCTCATTACGGAGTTTGCTCTGGTCAGAGTGAATTTATTGCCGAAGATGTATCATTTATCATGAGATGCTCTTGAGGATTTTGATTACGGGAAAACGTTCGGTTTCCCTCATATAATTTTTGTTTGTACAAGTTACTACCAGATAAATTTGATGTAGCGACGTATTCTTTATGCGAATAATTTTCGTACATAAGATAGTAAATGTTACCATGACCATAAACTTATTGAATAAATTATTCGCGTAAAATATTTTATTATTTATGAATGGATGCGACGTAGAAGGTATATATTTACTATTTGATTTTGAATAATTTTGGTCACGTGAGTCGAGCGGTAACGTTTTAATTCTTTCGGTTGTGAAGCCAGATATTCGAGTCCTTGAGTAAACATTATAATTCATTGATTGTTGAACCAGTGTATCCAAAGTTATGGCAGGCATGTTGTTTACATCCTCATATGATACCTTATAAGGGACTTAGTATGAGCAATAAAATAACTACTTGTTATCTCTGTCTGTTTCTAATATCTCCAATCTCTTAGAGAATATAGATTGAGTGATACGCCTTAGTTATAACAAAATTTCTTGATAAAATAATTAGTATAGTATGTACGCGTCGCGTTGAGAGCGAACACGACGTATAATAATAAAATTGCCATACAATGTGTATTTAAATTCTTTACATTTCTTGAACATAAAGATTCATTGATATTGATTATAAAATATATTATAATTTACACCACTTTTAGGGTGTTCACTGTCAATACTTGGTGGAAAGGCATTATATTAATAAAAACAATAATCCTTTGTACTTCATTCCACTTTATTTAATATGTCAGGACCGGTTTCGCTCATTGCGAGCATTGTCAACTGATCAACTATCAGTTGACAATGCTCGCAATGAGCGAAACCGGTCCTGACATATTAAATAAAGTGGAATGAAGTACAAAGGATTATTGTTTTTATTATTATAATTTACAGTTTAGTTTTAAATACATAATTTAATCATTTCTCACAAGTAGGTACAAGTCGTATTTCTACTTGTTTATAAATTTTCAAGATTTATTGTATTTGGGTATATCAATTTGAATCTACTTGAAGCGAAATCATATGCGCAAGTTATCGTTTAACAATATTTCAAATGTACAATTTATTGGCATACGATACGATTGAGTAAAAGAATATTTTAAAAAAAATCCAAAATGGAAAAAAATATCACAAAAAGCAGTATGCTGTACTTTCAATAATTACTTTAATCAGAGGAATCCACAAATGAACTACGTAGTAACAAAAAAAATCAATTAAAATGAATCGAACCTTAAATAGCACTTACGTTATTTAAGAAGAATAAAGATCAACTTGAAAGTTATTTTAATACTACCTTCCTAAATACTTTAAGAATTTTCCGGTAACTTTACCTTTTCCTAGACAGCCTTTATTCAAATTCTTTGAGAGACTACCTAATTGAAAACAATGTTAAGGTATTGAATTTCTTAAATAATTTACCCTTTTAAAGTATGATTGGAATTTGGTTTGTTATTGGAAATAGGGTGGGCTATAATCAAAAACAATTCCAAGGCTCAGGTTCGTATTCATTTATATTTGTTGAACACATTTGTTTAAATAATACATATATCTTCTGAAAAACATATTTTTACATTTATAATAGAATGTAGTTAAGCAAAAACCATCCAACTCCAAAACTGGAAAAATGAGAAAAAAGCGTTTAAAAGTTGGAGACAGTAAGAAATGATATAATTGTGGGTTACAAAAATGTTGCCATTATATTTTTTGTAGTTTTCATTAGAGCTGGAAGCTTATGTTAAAACTATTTGGAATATGCGAATATCCTAACTTTACATAAATGATGGTTGGATCACTTCTGTCTCTCGTTCTCGTCTAATTTTGGTTTATAAATTTGGAATCAACGGACAGATTGATAGAAATCGAGTTTTTTATTTGTTTTTCAACTGTATAGTATGGTTTCATTGGAATATATGTCTGTCTCGTAGTCAAAAGCTAACGCCCCTTTACTTTCCGTGATTTTCCGGTAAAGGGTTCTAATCTCCAAATTTATACTTCTATACATTGATTTTTGATTCGATTTATAAATTTGTACTGATTCCTAACACACCCTAAATGATAGTTTGTCAACTATTGGTTTTTTCGTAAGCCTATCTTATTCTTCTTAGTAACAATTAGTTATAGAAATATGAAGGCAATTTACAGATAAAGATACTATAGATAAAACTTTATACTTAAACTGACACAATATATTGTGTATCTTTATCTTATTTTTATATTTATATTAACAATTTTTAGTTTTTCTTGTTCTTTGTTCTGTATAAAATAAAGCTGAATTATTGTATTTTCTTATTAGTCAATAATTATTTTCATGAACGAAACCAGTCTTGATCGTATAAAATAAATGTGGTATTAGTACAAATGAATGATTTATGGTTTGCCTTTCCACCAAATATTGACAGTGAATACCTTAAAAGTGGGACTAAAATAACCTGATTAAAACTACGTTGATTTCTTTTATATTCCAGCTTAGAACTATCAGTTAACTACGTACTTATTAGGTGAAAAATAGGCCGTACACTTGACCGAGACGAAGGGCGGCGTGAACAACCCAGCTAGGCGGCGCCTCTCGATAATTACTAGATGTTTACATAAGAACCACCGGTTTGGTGGGCGGAATACTATCGTCATGTTAAGGTGACATGATACTGAAAGATAGAAAAAATGAAAACCACGTTTATGTGTGGTGTATATTTATGTCAACGTTTATGTTTCTATGATTAACTTCAACCTTTATTTTATTTTTTGTAATTTCGCTGTTATAACTAAATGACCAATCCAAGGAGAGACGTAGAGACACTAATTTACTACAAGTTTTCGTAAAATCCTTCATAAGGAAGCTGTATGCTCTACATTGGGTGTAGACAAGAGTTTTTTTTAATGCTTTTAGCCGCTCATTACACTTGATTTTAAAGTAAAATAAAAAAGTAGAATATATTAGTATAAAACAGTTTTATTTTCATCCAATAGTTAAATTTTTCAACTGATAAGCTGACCGTGTTGACTGAATTTTCAGACCCTCAGTCAAGTGGTCGACGTCGTTGGCTACGGTTACGACAATCACAGGTTCAAATACAAGTATGGACAGTTCTAATTGATTGATTTTTCAAATGATTTATGGACTTCTGTTCGAAGTCATGGGTTTCTATGATGTCTAAAATTCCATCACATCTACCCGATCCTAAAAAATGGGATCCACCGAGAGCGATCGGTCTACCACTAGTCTTGTATTAAAAAAAACAGAGATTGAGTAACTGAGTAACAAGAAATTATCATAAAAAAACTTCTGTTGAGATAAGCTCTATTTAAGAATCCACATGGAGCAGATATGGTTGAAAAAAACTGAGACTCTACTGAAAATAAGTTTATAAGATGGGAAAAATCAAATTAAAATATAATAGTTTGAATTAAGGCGTAAAAATAATTTAAAAATACAATAGAGATTGAACATTAGCAAATATTAAAAAAAAACAAAGAGTTGATTAAAGAAGCTTGAATCCGGCACGAACAGCTGGTAGTATAAAACTTGTAAAAAGTCGGTTGTATTATTTATATTATATTTGAATTATTTATAGAATAACTTAAAATTTGTTAAGAAAATTCATAACTGTTAATACAGTGATTCAAATTGAGATAATAGTGTCCAAGCGGCGCAACTAATTTAACAGTTTTCATTCTAGCTAAACGTCTTAAAATTATCATTATCGTATATTTAATTTCATTACAAAACTTTAACGAATTAAGCAGATGGACTTGAATTTCAGAGACCCATTCGTTAAAACTAGAATCTCATTCCATTTGCGTGGATTACTCGTAATTATTTCGAAACTTTGATTTGATTCAGTCTAGCGAATTAATCTAGGTAAGATTGACGTTATTCAAAGGTAGATAAGCATATACAGCTTAAATAGTTTAGAAACTAACTAAATTAAAAATAATAATGTCCTTAACAAATGTATAATTCAATTTGCGTTTTTTGAGTTTAATATTTGAAAAATTAGACATAATCTTTTGTTGTCATTAAAATGGGAAATATTTTGTGTAAATATTTTTTTTTAAAAAAAAGTCATTCACAAAACTTAAGAAAGTTTTGACATTCATTTGTATAGCGAAAATTCCATTAAGTGATTTGGGAGCCAATAAGAATGTAACTCAAGACAATGTGTCCTAAGATTGCTCGCGATTTGGCAGCTTCATAAAAAACACATAGCTTAAGGTAAACATCGTGAATTGAATTTATTAAAAATATACATTCATACTGAACGTCCATGTCAATTATGATATTTTTGACTATCCAAATTTGTCGTTATCCAGACTACCGTCATCCCCAATTAGTCAGGATAATCGAGGTTCTAATGTATGCTTCGTCGAGAATTGTAATAAAGATATTATCAACGGATCTATAATAAGGGTGTATTTTAATTAACAATATATATTAACTTATACGTGCCTTCATGTTAATGAAAACTTTATACCATTAAACAGCACATAGAACATTATTTGCATAAAATACTTCAAAAGGATCCCATTGGGAAAATTTAGTACTGAACAATTAATAGGCGACGACAAATAGGTAATTGTACCTTCCAACCTTTATTACTATTCCAACAGTCGCACCGTACCGCCGGTCCGTGCTCCAAATTTAATAGTTTTGGACCTTAGAATTAGTAGAAATGTATGCACGCGGGCGTTTACAGTAACTATTAAAAGTAAAGTTGGCGACAAAGTCCAGTTGAAGTGCCCCGAGCAAGGGCAAGGAGTAGGGGGTTTTATTTGAAGGGGTGGATAGTGCTTAAGAAAGTGGATGTCAAAGTTTATATTGGAGAAAACCTTTGATAAATCTGACACGTATACTAATATAGATGAAAAAATATTTTTTATATCAAAATACTTACACATTTAACTTACGGTATAATGATTGAAATATCAAGATAAACTATTATTTAAAAAAAAACATATGTTTAAAGAATTCAATTAAACTATTTTACTCAGTCTATTGTGTTACAAACTGTGACACGTGTAACGCCTCTTTCAGAAGCACCCTCAGACAGAATATAGCAAGCTTTACGAATAAATTAAAAATCGATTTATTATTCTTAAGTTATAAATTATAACATGATAACTCAAGGTTTTTTTCTTTTTTTTTACTGTACGCAAAAAGCGGATAAGATACGAAAATTGACAGTATCAATTGCAAACGAGTTAATTATATTAGGAAAGTAAAATCCCTAGGAAAATAAATTCAACAATGATTTTTCACTTGTTCTATTTCAAACGTTATTTACTAATTATTTCAATAATTACCAAATATTCTAAGATCATTCTAAGCCCTTTATTGTTTAGTAGATGAAGTATTTCAACATTTTTAATTTTATTAAAATTGTGCTGATCTTTTTAAATTATTCGAATATAAAATAAAATATCAAGATAAAAATTATTTTCTAGCCACCAGTTCAAGTTTTGTTCGTTTTTAAGATGTCGAAAGGCGAAACACGGGTCGTTATAGATACAATTTGTGGAAATGTACAAAATTAAATCAATTTATATTGGATAATGGATATTGAAATTTCACCTGGCAGTCGAAGTCTTATAATCATGAAAAATATTTACAAGACCAATCTGATAAAATTAAAGCGTGACTAAATTGATAACTTGTTTCATTCGAGCCTGATTTGAAGAGTAGCTGGGCAAAGGTATTTAGTTCGGGTAGGAGGGCTAGCCGGAGGGTTGAAATTATAGGGCTATCCTTTATGTGAAACGGGCATAATAGAAATATATGAGCGTAAACCTTGCGAATTCCAAGAGTTCGTTTAATTTTCATCACGGCAAGAAGTTGCGCGTGTTTATTACCACTGCGTGGCACGCACTACGATCTTGCCCGTTCGCTGCAAAAGTTTTTCGTTTATAGCTCAACCGTTATTGCATAAATACTCGACTTGCTAAATTAAATCAAGGACTTTCGTAGACGGTTTCATTACATATATATTACTGAATACTAAATATTACACACACTTTACTCTCAAAATTTAAGCCATTTGTGATGATAGTATAGTATATTCATTTACTTGTTCACTTTAGCGCTTTAAGCTTTTCGTCATATTCGATTGCGTAATCAGAGATTCAAGTCCCCAAGTAGACACTCCCACGGATTGACTTTCTGAAATCATGGCTGTATGATTTATTTCCATTTTTTACTATATTATTAATATTACTATTTTATCAAGATTATTTTTATCCTCTTAGCAAAATATAGGTGTTAGAGTAACCAACTAACAATAAAATTACATTAAACACAATATGTAAGATTATCTGATCAACTTTAAATAATTTAATAATGTTTCAGTAACATCAATAAAAAAATTCTTAAATGCTTTAGTTTTGTAATTTATGTAATATTCGATTTCACATAAAATCGTTCTGCTGAAATGTGACAATGAATTCTAACTACAATCTCTAATAAAACATTTCTTTTAAATAAATAAGACACTTGTATGTACTTATCAGTTGATAATTCTTGTGTTGAGAAAGCCGGGCCTGATCTTTTTTTAAGTCAGTGGAATCAGTAAAAAATAATATTTATTTTTTAATATACTTACTACCTTTCCACCTAAAACTGAAAGTTAACACCATAAAAGTAAAAATATGTGTATTTTTTTTACTAATTGTTATGAATATAATATACACGTATAAACTAAGTAATATTTATGTAGTAGTTTATTTATTACATTATATATATTATAATGTATGAAGAATAAATTTCATCTAAATATAGCAGTGTTCAATTTTGGTCCAGCCTTTCCCACCTTCCCTACGAACACGGAGTAAGCAGTTACTAGGTGGCGCCAGCCTACTTTTGTATTATTGTTGAAGGCCTAAGTGCAACTTGGTACAAGATGGTGTAACTTTTGGGTATCCCCCGAGCTTCAGAACATGCCGAAACCGGACGGGGCTTTTCATTAAGGAGATGGGGAAAACCGCCGCGCCGACTGTCCGTTGATTCCTGAAACTTCACCTCAAGATAATCTTGCGTGCCACACTAAAATGGTTGTTCGAAAGTTTATTTTGAAATTCTTTCTAAACTAAAGTAAAATGAAAGAATGTCGAAACAAATTTTTGTTATTACGCAAAGGTAAAAACATTGGAAATTGTTTCTAAAACGATTTAAAATAAAAAAATGATTTTGTTGATGTAAACTTATATTACTTGTAAAAGCTGTCAAAAAGAAAAAGTGATACAAAATAATTTTGAAACAGCTGCCCTCCTACAAAATTTGTCTTGGTGTAGTAAAATTGATATTATTTTTGTTATACAATATATAAAAAGTACATTTAGTTTTCTTTCTTATGGAATGCTTATAAAAATAGATGATTTTCAACAAACTGTTTTCTTCGTTGCAGGAAAAACCAAATTCGATTTCAACCTATCATAGGGTACACACAGCGAAGAACATGTTTTCACTTCGTTAAATAGCAATTAATATTCTTTAAGATTATGCGAATAATTCACTTGGTATTTATGAAAAAACATTTTTTCTGTAAAGATTGCACTAAACTAATACGTGTAGCTAAATGAAGATCTGCCAAATAAATATTTTTTAGTCAATCGTTTTTAGCTCAATTTATTATCGTGCATTAATGTATACACAAATGATTGAATATTCAGGTATATGATAAAAGTTCATATCAGTGGCAATGCATTCACCAGAATTTAATTCTCACTTGAAAAGTTTTCTTACAAAAAATAAATGGTGATATTACATAATGGCCTACAGATTCATAGTAAGTACATTCTTACCGTGTAATCTTGCAAATAAGCATTTGGTTAAGTTGGCGACCGGTCATTTGCCACCCTTTCTGGGCACCCTCACGATTATCACCACACCCTCCTGTACTTTGCCCAACAGTCAACACCCTCAGCATCCTAAAGAAAGGGTGGTCACAATCAAGAAGCCAGGAGTAACAACTTCTCACCCTGAATGGCTTAAGCAATTTTAAACAACAGGGGTGTGCGAATTATATTAACGGGTCGTTTTAGATTACATTAATTAGTTGAAGTCTTATAGTATACATCAGCTATAAGCAGTAATATATAAAAACAGATCAGCATACTAATCGGAGGTTTTGAATAAAGTTTTGGCATAGTTAATTTCAGATAAATACTGTGTATGTTTTTGATTTCTTTTCAACTCAAGTTGATCTAAGTATATGTGATTTTAAAGGACTTGTTAACAGTGTACTGAAATTAAATTGAGCTTTATAATTAACGCATTATAAGTTTAATAACAGTTTGAAATATTTACTCAATTTGGTTAAATCAAGTTTTAAATTATATAATGTAAAATTTATAAAACGAATTATAAAGTATTGTTATTTAAAATTTAATTTCTCAACATTGAAACATAAAAAAAGTAATTTGAATTACTGTATAAATTATGTGTAATATGCGTATAAGAAAATAATAATGTTTTGTCAATAACGTAAAACGTTATTTAGTTATCTAGTTACCTGGTAACGTGTAAAATAAAACAAACAAGGTTATCTTACATAATATCATGAAGAAAACAATTGATTTAAATTGCTGATATGTAACCCACATTATATGAAATATTCATGAGCTCTCTAAAATGCTTTAACACAAGCAAGATTGTATTTGAAAATTTCATTAAAATTAAATGATAGATAATCGAAATTTCGATACACCAACTTTCTCTTAAAATTGAATCACTTTTCGTGACTTGTCTTAAATCAAATGCCATTATTGAGGTGCTTACTGTCAACAATTGGTGGAAGGTTCAAAAACATTACTACTCTTTTCTACTATTCCATATTTATTTAATATGATCAGGACCAGTTTCATTCAACACGAGTAACACAAACACTGATCAGTTGAAAATGTGACATTAGTATAAAAGATTTTTTTTATTTATTTATATTTTTTTTTTGCATAAATCAAATGTATCACTTTTTTCAACCGTCGTTTTATATTTGAATACCTTGCCAGATAATGAATCTGTAGCCTGATCAGAAAATACTATGATTAACGTTTGCCCTAGAAAATACTGCATTAAGACACATTTTGACTAGTTTCTGTTCTTTTTAGGCGTGTTTCAAAGTTTCACAGGCAGCCCTTGATCTTTGCTCGCCTGTGGTAGAATGGCTCAAGCGATTCGTTTACAAGTGAACGCTTGGTCGCTCATGACAATGGCCGGTCAAGGTAAATGATTAATGGTATGTGGCAAGGTTCCATGAGTGGTTTGATTAACGGGATGAATTTTCTCCGAAGATACACTCGCCAAGTTTAATTATTCCTTTGTTGTAGGAGTGCTTTGTGATCGCGTTTGCGATACACGTCATATTATTATGTACGTGGAAAATGGATTTCTAAGTGGCTTTAACGTGTATGAATATTTATCAAGATAAGACCACTTTCAAGAAGATGGCTTTGCTTTTGAAAAGGTCAAGAGATCATTTAAGTTTGTTTTATGATAGACTAAACAAAACATAAGCTAACTCGTATATTGTCTAATTTTTTAATGTTCCATATCTGTACCAGGTGTATTTTTTTATTAAAAAGAAAATTCGACGACGCATTGAGAGTGGACATGGTAACAAAAAAAAAATCATTATGTCGTCTTTCAATATTCACTAAAAACTCACACATACTCGCTTTCGTCACGCATCATGCGCACGCAGTGTTGTGTTGTGTTTAACTGATAGACATACAAATAAATTATGACCAATATAATTGATTGTCAAACTTTCTTTCCATCAAAAAAAGCAAACACTTTTAACAGATTATAAACACAAAAAAATACAGGTTGGCGTCAAAACAATTGTACAAAATTAAAAGCTACTAGATATTTTATTATACGAAAAACATACATTAAGTAAGTTAGTTTGATTTTTTATTCATTAATGTTTACGTCTTAGTCAACTGAAGTATTCGCTAGAGGGATGTACCACACTTACACCTTGTTTCAATGAATGCCTGTCTCCTGTTAGTTGGCGCAACAAACCGGTGAATGCAAGCTTGGATTTAATTCATTTAGAAGCAATCAAGTGGCCGGTGAAGCCTGGATTCAATTCGGACTAATTGAATTATCCTATTTCTATGAGACTTCTTCAGACCAAGGGAGAGTCTTAACAGAGTGCTGATTTGTTAGTGCAGGTTTCTCAGGTTTTCTATTATAATAAACCAGTGAATATCTTAATAAAACTTTAAAAGTATCACACTGGAAATGAAAAACCGAGAAAAAATATAAAATAGTAAATGTGAAAATATAAACGATAGATTTTCACCACATTAAATCAATAATCTATACTTCATATGCAATCAATCCGAAAAGAAATTATACCATGAATATCCATGGAAAAAGTCTTAAATGATGTTTATTAAGTTTCGCTTTCTTGTAATGATTAATCTTAAAAAATCCGATTATAAAACTGTCTGTACCGGGATTCGAACCAAAGCAAATAACATTGATCACTCGACAACGAACATGACTTCTGAGAGCTAATTTTCAATAAAAAAATAAAATTGAAAATATTGTCGGCGTATACATTTGTATACCAATTACATAATTATACGTTTTGTACTGAGTAATATTTTTAAAAACTTGCTAAGTTAGATATTCTTCAAACGGAGCGTAGAGCAATTCACCGACCGATCAGTTATCATCAGTGATGTAGTGCTAACTAAAAAGTCTAGGAAAGTTGATTAATGAAAATATTTGAATGTTCTCTAGCCGCTATGATCAATTGCCACGCAAAGAAGTTTCCTACAAAACGTTTTTCCAATACATTCTTACAAAAAATATTTTATTATGTTTACATAAAATAAGCATTTATATTCGTTTTGATAATGTGTAGGAGCGTCGACCCCATGCGCTCTCGCCCCACTACACCACTGGTTATGTCATTCTTTTACTGTCTAATTGTCAATCCAAGTAAACAAAGTCGACTGATATTGTTTGACCTCTAAGCAGAGCCAGCCTGCATTGGATATTTGAAATTTATTGTGTTATTTATTATATTCATAAATATTCGTTATTTAGTTACTGTAGATGGGCAATTTCATTTCAAGATTTTAGATATAAAATTTATGGAAAAAATTTTGGCACCGTATTTATATCATACAGACCTACATTACCTACACAGTTAAAGAGCCAGCGTGTACATATAGGTATCACTGTAATACAAACTTAGTAAAAGTTACCAAATACTTAAGTCACGGGCGGATGCTTTCAAGTGGGGCCCGCGGCCAAAATGCGGACCTAATTGAGATTGATTAAAAATATTTCGCATAGTTTAACCAAGGGTTGGTCAGTGGCAGCGCGACTGGTGGGGGCATTTCTTGAGAGGAACGGAGGGGTAGGAGTGAGTATAAGCACGCGTTGTAAGACGTCGCGGGTAAATATTATAAAACATATTAAATTCCTTAGAGAGATTATTAAGTGTAAATATTCGCAAAAACTGGGCAAGTATTTTCTTATAATGTTTGGTACTAAGAACACAGCTAATTCATTGTGTGTGTATTCTATCATATTAAGCAGGAGCTCTCAAACGTTTATAAGAGAAATCTCACTTTTCTTAATTTAGTATTAACAAATTTCAAAACAATTTCTGGTTACATTATCATTACTTTGTAAATTATCGGTAAAACATTATTTTATTTAAGCTGCCATTTAATTACTATTAACCTCAAATCTCAATGCAAAAATATATTTAATCTAAGCCAAGATTGTTGTAGATAACGGTGGTCTTTCACATATAAATTCATTTTTGAATGAGTTTTAAAACCAAGTCTGCTTCCGATGTAAAAAATAGATTACTTAACTATATTGAAAAAAAAACTTAAATGTTAAGCATTCAAACGTATTGTGTTAAATGAGAATTTATTGTTACTAACTGTCGAAGTTTTGTGGTTTGACATGGTAAGCGAAAGTTAAATTGGTTAATAGAATCATAAGACGGCTTAATAAATAGGATATTGCGTAAAACGAATAAGAGAAACAAATAATCATCTTCTATATCGAATTTTATATCGACCGTGGAAAGGAAAAAGGACGTAACCCACAAATGTAAAATTTTACAGGAGGCGCAAAAAACGTGTTTTGATGATTTTGGGCCATATGCAAATTATGAATAATACACAACCTTGAGGTGCACGGAAACTTCTAAGCTGGCGTTTAATTGACATAATCAAATATTAATTAAAGAAATTGCCTAGGAAAAACTTTTATTTCAGTCTTTTTTTTTGGTTTTAATTTTTTACAATGTCATCTTTTTCAAACTTAAAAGCTAAGTTTAGATATTAATTCAGCATTTGCAGCTTGCATCCTTTTGATAGAACATGTATCAAGTTTGATACATTGTGATTATCGAAAAAAACCTGTTATGAAAAAACTGTGGGTTACGTCCTTTTTCTTTTCCACAGTCGATATTGTTACTTCACGTTGATTTTAGCAGAAAAAACTAACCGAACGAAAATTTTCATAAGCTGTTTACGTCAAACATTGTTTTATTTTATAGTAAAATATATGGAGTGTTTCCAATACACAATTTTTACTAATGATTTTTTTTTATATCACAAAAATATTTTAAGCAAAATTTATTAGAAATCTTTTTAATATTTTCGAATACTTATTTTTAGCACGGTTGAATATAATAATCTTACCATGAGACCAAATAAAACACTCAAGTCGGTAATATAGTGTACATCAGTACAAGACATTGGTGACCGTGATCAAATTATACGGCCAAATTTATCTCGACAGCAATGAATCTTGGGTAAGATACAAGGATCCCGTAAGGAGTAAGGAGTCCTGCGTTCCTGCCCGCTAAAATGTTAGCCTTCGGCACTTTGGAACTTTCCTTACTACCCACTCCATACTGAGTTACCAGAGTTTGATACGTACAACACACTTATCCCGAATACTATTCATTTGAGGATTAAATAAGAGTTATACATGTATGCGTGCATACTATTTTATTCATGTACATCTATCATAGGATTTCGATTAAGTAAATGAGTCTATGTTGGTTGCGTAGCTGAGTAAAAACTATCTTTTATCTTACTCAGTTATACCTGTACGGTTCACGAATTGTCATTTATTCTCACTCAATTCAATCTTAAAAACGGGCAGTTAAGACAACGATTACCTGTAATAACATATTTTAGTATTCCATAATCGCATTACTTCCTTAAAATTATCGGAAAAGATAAATTGAACGAATGACTTACTATTATTTATCGGTAAAACAGACATTATTAAAGATTTTTTTAAGCAGTGTCGTGTATAGAAAAGCAAATCTAGCAACAAATAATAATTAGTTAACTATCTCATACTCAACTTACAGTTCAGTTTTCAATGAAACATTATACCATTCTACGACATCATCGATAGCTATTTATTTTTCTTTAAAATAAAAAGTTAATTAACCTACCATTGTTAATGTGGTCTGAAACAGTATTTTACTAACTTATTTTAATAACTATGACCACTTACTCAGAAGATGGCTAATGACGATGATTAAGAAATTGGTTTGATAATTGGAAAAAAAATTTAAGACTATAAAATACCATGCCCAATATATGTTTGAGTGAGTGAGCTATTACAAAAACAGTTTCTTTGGAATCAGCCGTCAGTTTGAACGTTATTTGACTAACTCAGCTATAACTGTCACTGTAAAATAAATATTCAATCATTTTGAAACAGTTAATTTTTACTATGTTTATTGTAAGTATAAGCAATTTGAAAATCGTATAAGAGAATATTACTGATAATTGTAGGATTTTTTATACCATATCCGATCCCAATGTGGAACATATAGCCTCCTAATCTAGGTACCTCAAAAGATTTTTTCTATGAGAACTTGTTTGTTATTTTTCAAAGATAGTAGTTGGGTTAGAAGGATAAGACTAGGACAGGACTAGTGGTCAACTAATCGCTCTTTCTATTAAAAAATTGGAAAGGTGGGAAGGAATTTTTAATCATCGATGGTATGATAGCTTGGCGAAATATTTATCAAACGAAAAAAGTCTTGTATATTTTATAATTGAAAATTTCGACTGAAAGTGATTGATGGAAATTTAACGTTAATTTAGAATTATTTTCATTATGTTCACTTCCATAAAATTGTTGGTCGAACACGAGTTCAGTTCGAGTGCATTTGCTCACTTAGTAGCGCCGGAAGATGCCGAGAGGCGAAACCCGGGTCGTGTTCGACCAACAATTTTATGGAAGTGTACATAATGAAAATAATTCTTAATTAATCTTGTATATGTTTAATATTCTAATTTTGTATCTTCATATCAAACTACGCTCACTTTTACCTTGTCGGTGACATGTAACGTCTGGTAAACTATTTTAGATGGTATTTAAGTAGATTTAGGGACTACTAGATACGATATATAAAGTATAATATATAGCTCTAGGTTTCGCTCCTTCAAGTTTCTGCGGTTGACCCGAAAATGTCTTGCCAACAGTGTCGACACGGGTTTTGTAAGAAACTCTGAGAGACAGGTCTTACCAGTAAACATTTACCCTAATTATATGGTACTATAAATATTTTGAGGTAGGTATACAAAAAAATGCTTTATAATCATAAAAACGAAAATGTTTTGTTTCAATTTATATCTTTTAATGTAACCCGTTTGTTACGGTTATTTATTTATCAAATCTAGTTGAGCTGTAGTTTGAATTTATAAAATTCAAACCATAAAAAAAAGTGTTTTTACTTTTCCGATATTGAAAGAAATGCATGTGTACAATATCCAACGAAATTGGGAGCCAAAACTAGGTAGCTAATAGCTAGAGCAGTGGTTTCCAAACATTATGTTACTACGCCTCTCTTTAAAGAAAAAAATATCTTCTCGCCTCCCCATCTTTTATTTCAGATAGTAATAAACACACGCTTTAAACAGAATTTACATATTTTAGACTGTCGCGCCTCCCTTTGCAATAGCCTCCCAGGTTGGGAATCGATGGCTTAGGCTGAGTCTTAGTTAATAACTATAGAAGACATTTTTATAAATGAAAAAAACTTAATTTTTTAGTTAGTTTAGTTAGTTAGGCCATAGTTTTTTGATCGATGATGTTCCATGCAACAAATAATAAAGTCAACTACGATAAAACGTTCGACGGTGAATTGGTTTAGACAACTGACTTAATATTTATATAAATATTTATCAAAAATCCGCAAGTGATTGTTTTGATCAATCCAAATACATCGTAGAAACATATTAGAAACATTTTCTTGAATAATTTCTCTAAATAAATATATTAAATTGTATTGTTTTATGTATTATCAAATTGAATAGTGATTTGGTTTATAAGTTCTCAATCATATCTTAAAACGAATCAAATTTATTAATTAAGAAAACGTATATTTTCATAACAGAAGGATGTTCAATACATATAAATATTATTCTTTGAGACGTTATCATACTGTCATGAATTCTTTGTTTTCAAACTAGTATGTTTTACTCATATACAATATACTTCGATAAATTAAAGGCAAAAAGATTATAGCAAGAAAACTCTCAAGCAAGTGGTATATGAAAATAAATAAAATATTAAAATAACACTGATTTGAAATAATTCAATAAAACTATGGCAAAATAAGTATGGTATTACACTTATAACACATTTAACTATACATACGAATAGAACATGCCTTTGATTATGTCACCATAACTGGGGCACAAGAATTGATCACACTCACGAGCTTTCGTGCTTTAAGCTCCGAGCGAACTTTAAGTAATAAGCAATATACTTAACAACACAATAGTTATTATTTTAAAGGGGAAAGTTGTGGATTGTGTAACGGAGCGTTTTCAATACAAACCAAACTATTTCCTTCACACGTATGGCTGACGCAACGGTATACGCACTCTTCCCCTCAAACACTGACTTATTCAAAGAGTCTATAAATAATACTGGTGATACACTTGTGTAATTCAATTTCAAAACTTATTTTGTGATTACGCGTGCGTCTTGAGAAGTAATTGAATACTGGAATAAGAATTGGCGTCCTTGTTTGTAGGTATCAATAGAAAATTTATCATCATTTGTAGTCTTCAAAATACAGAATCGCTGTACTTTCTACGCCTTCATTTATCACCATTCAATAGCAAAAATTCATGTTATTTATAGTCCTGGCTAAATAATTAAATATTATGCTGAGATATAAGATCAATATTTTTTTTTATTAATATTAACAGTGAGCTTCTTATTCACGTCTTCCATAAATTACTTTCAGAAAATGCTTTTTGTTTTATGATAAAAAAACTCAACCTATTTTTTATTTGGAAGTTACTCAGCGATTGCTCTATGGAAAATATTTGTTAACTCAAAATCGAAAACTATTTTTCTATTGAACTAGTTAAAAATTAATGGTGTGTCATTTTTTCTTTATGACTTTTTATTGTTACACTTTTAACCATGACAAAGATATTCATTTTTATTTTGAAAAACGAAATTTCGCGGCAGTCATTTATGAGATTGTTTGAAAACCAATTTTATTTCTTAACGACCGACTGCCTTTGTTTGATACATGGATAATAAGACTACCTATCTTCGAGTTTATAACGACGTGTGTTTGAAATCATTACACGATAGTGAGGGATGTAGTGAATTTTAATGTTGTTTTTACTCGTGGAGGAGGCAAATAAATTTCGCAGTGTTTATTTGTAATTCACTTTACTACACCATCCATAACTTTGACAGGGAAGAAATAGTTACCAATGCATACATACAGCAGCCCACATAACACGAGCAATATCAGTATTTTTATCAAAGATTTTGTAAACAATTTCAAAACTTTTTAAATCCATTCCACTTTAAATTTGGTGCGTATACAAAATGAATATAGGACAGATTTTTTTACAAACTTTTCTTTTCTTGCTTAAAGATTTAATCTAAAACAGGTAATATAACATATAGTCTTAAAAAACCTTTTTGACATTCCATTATTATCCATCACGCTTTTTTTGTTGGTCCATAAACGATCAAACCGTAAAATTTACCTCGATATTTACTTGCTTGCCAAGTATAAACAAGAGACAATAATTATTTAGATTTCATTTAAGGCGCTTACGTTATATTATCATTAACTATAAAGAGAAAGAGAGCAAGAAGTGCAGTTTTAATTATGTTTTCATGCTTTTATACATTCACAATAATATACTTATGAATGGAGTGCACGAAAAAAACCTCCTGTTTATTTATAAAGTTTTACGAAAAGATTTTTAATATTGTTTTGTATATGCACAGATCTAAAGCTTTTATCAACCGGTTTTCATTAAATATAAAGTAAATAACAGAATATTTAAAAATAAATAGAGGATGCGTTTGTTGCGAAGTATAGTTTTGTCAATGACAAATCTTTTCAACTGATTTAAAGACTAAAATGTTTTAAAAATTCATTGAAATTGTCTGATTGTTAAACGTTGTTATAACGAACGAATTTCTCGGCTACTGTGTTTTGAAAAATGTCTATACTATAACAAGAGCAGCGACTTCCAACCTTTTTGCCACCAGGCCTCCTTTTGAAGAAACAATATCTTCGCGCCTCCCCATTCCATATTTCATGTAGTAATAAAAACACGGCATCTTCAGGCATCCAAGTGCACGGATGAACTTGAACCGACGTTTAGCAAATGAAAGTTTCGTGTTTATATAAGATATAAATGCATCACTGAGTCCAAAGCCATTGCTGGCGAAAAGGATGAGCTCATGGGAATGCCAACAGATTTGAGTAGTGAGTAGTTTCAAGAATTATATAATTTGTTTGTCGGCGAAGGTTTAATGATTATATGATTTTATGATCAACAAAGCACAGCTGCAAAGTCTTCCGATTTTAAATGAAATATCAAACTTTCCCACATCTCCACTTCTATACCCTATATAATCATATCTTATATAAACACGAAACTTTCATTTAATAAACGTCGGTTCAAGTTCATCCGTGCACTTGGATGCCTGAAGATGCCGAAGGGCGAAACCCGGGTCGTTAGTGACAAAATCTGTGAGAATGTACATAGTTTGAACGATTCAAATTTAATATTGAAATTCCACCAAGCACCTTCAGTCGAAATCTTAATAAAAACACGTTTTAATGAGTAAATTAATGTTTTGGACTGTTCGCGCCTCCTTTTGCAATAGTCCACGCTTCCCAGGTTGGAAATCGTTGCCTTAGAGCCCGACAGTTTTAGCTCAACAAACAATAACGATAAAGTGGAGTTCATAATTACGAGAGAATTCATTCTAATGATTTTGTTAGTTTCCTGGTCAACGTTTTAGGTTGAAAATGTAAGATGCACTTAACTAAATAAAATCGGTATCTGTTACCGAGTGACGAACTTTTCATTCGATACCGATGGAAATAGCCTAAGTTTGTAGGAAAAGTATCTTTAATTGATATATGGATTCATTTAAATTGCTTCGCTTTATTACTGCCCTAGTCCTATTTTTGTATCTTAAATATCTTCAGCTTAGCAGATGAGTAACAAACACTTTTGTTGTGATTAGATCTATCAGGAATATTTATGCTTCACGTGGCAAACGGACATGTTTACAAAAAAAAAATTGTTATAAGAGGATTTGCTTAAAAATCTATAAATTATACTCAACAGTGGAAGCTCACAGACACGTTTATATTGGAAGCGTTCACAGTGTAAGCTCAAACAAATTTCCCAGTATGTGGTTTGTTAGTATAATTTCCGTTCGCAAAGTAACAAAAGTTGGATTAAACTCCCTGGTCCTCCATGCTTCTACGATCCGTAGTGCTACGGCGTAGATCCTCCCGTAGCCCCTCCGAACGAAACAAGTTGTAAGTGGGCAATGCATCATGCGAGAGGCATTCTTGTTGCTAACTGACTGGCAAAACCGTGGACGGTAGAGGTGGAAAATAATTTATGAGTCCGAAACTATTTCTACCGCACACGTACTCGCTTGGTATTCCATTATATATTACAGCCATCCCCAACCAGTGAAACTGTGTTACGTTACTACTGAAATATAAAAATCTTGAAAAAAAAAGAAAAGTTTTGTCTTGCCATATTAAATTTATTCATAAAATAATGTATAAAAAAGAGTCCATCCCTCAATTGATCAAGTGAAAAATATACACTGAATAATGAAGTGTGACCATATATGAAATATAATTTCAAACTAATTCATATCTCTTTTCAAAAAATAATATGGTATACTAAATGAAATAAATTTAATGTTATAAAATAAAATTAAAGTTAATTTGTTTTGCATGATTTGATTTAGAATGCCTATTTTATGTGGCATCATCCCGTTCTATTAAAAGTAGGCATGATTTAACTTAACAGTTAATTCAGTTTTTTTCTTAACATCAATTTCACATTATTTTTAAAAGATTCAAAAGAATAACTGTCACGGTTTATAAAATATTGTATGTTTCATTCCCGTGGTAATAAAAAAATAATATGCTATATTGGTTTGAAAATAAAATCCGCAATAATTTTGAATCGGCGTATTAAAATTTACAGTAAGACGGATTTATGAATACAAATATACTTAACATGTATTTTATAGTATGATTTATGTAAGTTCAACGTGTTGCGAATAATGAATTCGTGAGAGACAATCGATTTCCATTATTATTACGTGTCGTAAAGAAATTGTTTTTTTATATGGAGGTTTGAGTTTTTTCAACAACTGGAATAAATGATAAAATTTTCAATCCGTTTACCGAATTTTAGCTTATAAACTGTCCTTTTCCAAGTAATGTATTATGATCAAAAACCGTTACTGATCAAACGATTAGTTGTTACCAGTTTTTGCTTCTTTTTAATAAATTCACTTAAGAAATCTAAGTGATCCACATTTGAAGCGTTAATATTTTAAAAGACTTTTGTAATGCTTATGGTATCAGAAAATTGTTTAATTAGATTAATAGAAATAATCAACCTAATTTTGATAATTTTATAAACGTGAACTAGAAGATTTTAATAGCAAATTAAGAGAATTACATACAAATTCCTACGTTTAATTTATGTAAGTGTTTTTCTTTGTTAAACGCAATTGAAATATATAAATGACATAAGATTTAATAAAAATGTTGTCAAAATCTGTATTCTTGTTCATATGTATGTTCAATCTTACATATGCTTAGTTGAAACAAGCGAAGCAGAACCTTTTATCTTTAGCTGTGAACGGGTATCCATTAAAACGTAAACATTATTTGAATTGTATTTAGGCTTAGTAATAGATCATATTTATAGCATTTGTGTGTTGAATAAGATATATGGTAATGGAATGATATCACGAGTACTTGAAAAACGTATGCTGAGGTTACTAACTATACTTTATAGTAGTCATGGAAAGTTTTGGCAAATAAATGAAATAAAATCAATTAAAAAAACTGAATTTTCTCGGAACAAATATCAATGAGCTATGTTAAAGAATAGTTTTTCTGTCTTCTTTCCTCTTATAATATTAAAAACAATGGTCATTGGTACTTCTCAGAACTGTGTTTTAAAAGATCAATACACTCTGGTCTTTTTTATGCGGTAGATACGTTTCACAGATAAATTCGTATAAAAAATCCGCATAAAAAAGCCTTGAACTACATAGAAAATTGAGGGATAGGTTCCATTTTTTTGAAAACCGCATAAATAGAGACCCGAGTGTATACTTATCTCGATTTATCTTATTATTTTGTCTGCAAAGACATGGACGGCTGAAATATTTTCGACCAGATCACGAAAACTTATTGATTCAGAAAAGGAGGAATAGTTAAAATAATTAACGAACAGCCCGTCTGTGGCTACCTCTGTTCTGAATGTATTATTTCTCTCCAAAGAGGCAGGCGGATAGACTTGTTTGACATCACGTATCTAACTTATATTAAAATGCTATCTACTCAAAAAAAATATTTTCCAAATGTCATGAAATACTTGATATTCTTGTGTCTTTAGATTTTTTGATATTGTATCATTTGTTTGCTGGCAATACTTTCATTTGCCTTTTTATGATAAAATTCACTCACAATGTTCATGTATCTGTAAGGCATTCCATTTAAATTTATTAAAAAATATATTAGCACCGACAGTAATTGAAGAAATTTGGCATAAAAACAAAAAAAAAACATAAAACATTTGTAAGTAATCATCGCTAGTTTTACTCTAAAACAATTAAGGCACAACAATGGTCAAAATACAGGAAACGCAATGTTCTTTTCTCACATTTTTTCTTCACGACCAGAAATATAATGAAAAAAGTACATAGTACAAAGGTTTCCATGATACCTTATTGTAATATTGAGAAAAACTGGTTTTAAAATAAAATTTTAACATTCTCCGGAAAGAAATAAGTTTTGTGACATTTGCCGTTTTTGTGACAAGATTTTCTACTTTCATGATTTAAAAAATACTTTTTTAATCATTTAATAATATTTATTTATTGTTTTGCAGTTTTATAACAGACAAAAAAATGAGACAATTGATTTGCAATTTGACATCAAACGGAATATTATTTTTTAATATATTATATTGTATATAAGGTATGTATACCGTTTTGTAAAGTGATTTAAGTTTTCAAACGACTAGTCTTGATTACATGATGTGAGGTAATATTTCCTTCGCTTTACCATTAACAATAAGAACTATTTAGCTTTACAAGTAACTTGACCTTTTCTCATGGACCAGAAACTATAAACAGAATGCCTTTGTCCAACTCGACTAGTAAATGTACGCAACTTATAACTTATAGAAGTAATGAAACTTATAAGAGAATATCTGACTTAGGTATGAAGAAAGTTTACTAAAACATTAGACAACGGTAATGGGATACGAGACATATAAGAGGGTGAGGAAAATAATTGTTTTTTTTACCTTGCCTCAACAACAAAACTTTTTTTCTGTAAACAAAACAAGAGATATTAATTGGAAAGTTTCAGATATATTTTTGTTTTTGTTCTATAAATCATAACAAAGCTGTTATGCTTTGTAACACGTTAAAGGATCGTATCTCTCTTTTTATAAATTGACTTAGGTAAGTGGGCAAGTTTTTGCCACATAAAAAGTTTTTAAAACACAACTTTCGGCAGTGTTTTTGAAACTGTACGACGCAGTTTGTTTTTATAATAGAATCAAGGCACAAATTTCGACAACCATAATATGATGATTGTAACCACTTTTAAAATGGGTTTCGTTGGTAGCCAAATATATCTAAACGTACTTGAATAAATGTTTTTAAATATGGCAAATAATGGTTAGTATACATATCTGACGCTCTAAATGAAGATCATATCAATTTTAAATGGTGTGTCTTTAGATCTTTTAATAGATTTTTAAAAATGCATAGAACTAACAGTTAACTAATCCCATTATTTACGTCAAATTTTTCAGTATATGATGATTGATAGTAACAACATTACATTTTTTTTTTATAAAGGTATTGTTTTGTATATTACATGTCATGTATTTTAACGATATAATTATGTAACAAACTGTCAATTTCGATATATATACTTACTGTTTTGGTTTATGACTGGATAGAGTGTTTTGCTTATAAATGTAAGATTCAATCAATGTTTTATCAAATTTTTGATTAAATACATTAAATATTGATTATTCAAAAACTTTTCAATTAATTTTAATTGGATGGCCACTGGTTGAATGTCATTATATTTATTAGGACTTAGTATAAATTAGAGTTTGTTGATTTTTTAAATTTAAAATTGATGAAAACTATATTAAATACTGTAAAGCTGTTTGTAATTCGAGATATTTTTTAATTTTGGGAATTACTTTATATATTGTTCTTTCAGCTAGTGTAGGTAGAGATATCTTACAGTTAATGGAAATAGTTAATGGGCGATGGTGGACACACTGTGGAAGGCAGGCAGTGTACCGCAGAACCTTCGAAACAACCTTAGGCACTTCCAAGCGCCGGAACGCCCGCGCCGCTTCCACAACTCACAACTTATCTATGTACCATTGAGGATGTTCGGAAAAGAAAAATACTTATAGAAATAGAGTGGGTCAAAAAAAATAATTATACATATTGCAAAGGCAATTGAAAATTATAACAATAACTAGACAAGCTGACTGGCTGCCTCAAGAGAGCCGTCCGTTTTTGTTTGATAAATTTCAAATTGTCACCCTGTACACCAATGCTTCTTTACCTCATTCATTGAAAGCAATAGAACTGTTCTGAATCGGAAACGTCAATTTAATATTTACTTTATGCGATGAATTTTTCAAAATAAGGGCCAATTTATATTCAACGTATTTTAATGCAGAAGAACTCGAATACATTGACGGTTTTTTTTGAAGGCTTAAGAAAGATTGCTAAAAGCACCAACGCCATAACCAATGATTCCATCATCTAGTCGATTTCAACAGATACCCTCTGAAAACACTTCTTTAAGCCATATGTGATGATTTTTACGTGATATCACATCAATACAAACGATATTTAACCCCGCCCAGATGCAAAGAAGAAGTTTATAAAAACGTGTTATTTTAAAACCATCGACAGAATCATGTTAGTGTTGTCTATCTGAGATATTTGAGAAACCAATATTTTTTTTTTTTTTTATTACCCAAGTAATGTATTTTTTTATAAGTATGCAGGACATTTTTTTGCTCATCCAGTACGTAGGTTAAACATGACTACCTATGCACCTACATCGACCAGCCTCTTTAAACTGATGACACCATAAACTGAGAATCGGAAGTCTTAAACTCTGTCCAGTAACTTTGTGACCGGACACTTGGTGAGTAGATACCGTATCCGACAGCTAAATCATTGGCGGACGTGGATAAATAAATAAAATACGCTCTAAAATAAAAGTCAAAAATGTTGAAATAAGCATCTCAAACTCGTCACTGCACTAACTAACTACAAAGATGCGTAAAATAAAATTAATTAAAAATTGTAAGACATTCGATTTTTTTTTTGGGAACAATAAACAAAATACTTATCACCACGGGTCTCCAAAAAATAGTTTAATTTAGTATATTACTTATAATTAACTTAATAAAATTCATGTAGCAGTGAAAAAAATGAGCCTCAAATATGATAATTATCTCACCCAGAGGTTTAATTATTAAAAGAAATATCACATTAAATATAAATGCAGGCATTGCCGCCTGTGTGGTCGAGTGGTCAACGTCGTTGGTTTCGGTTACGGAGGTCACGGGCCCGAATCCCAGTACGGACAGTTTTATGAATTGATTTTTCGATCGATTTATGAATCTCTGTACGAAGGCATGGATGTATGTGATTGACTTGTCTTGTCTTGAATTCCAATTCTATCCCATGAGTGGGACGTTTTGAGAGCAATTAGCTAACCACTAGTCCTGTTCTAGCTTTTTCTTTCTATTCCTACAATCCCTACTCTATTTGGAAAAAGAAAGGTTAAGCAACTGAGTGACAAGCAGTTCTCGTAGAAACACTTTTGTTGAGATAAACTCCATTAGGAGTCCATATGCTCCACATTGGGAGCAGACGTAGTAATATATATGTATATATGAATGTCGTAGCAATATAAAGTGAAAAGATAAATACGTATAACTATTTCAAATAAGAAAATTTAACAAATGTTTTAATTAATTTAAAAATAACTTTAATTAGATAATTTTTACATTATACACAATTCAATTTTTGTTTTTAAGGACACCACTGAATTAACACTTTAAATTTTGTAGAAAGCTACTGAAAGGTTTTCCGGGAAATCGCCAAATCGAGTTGTGGTGTTTTACTCTGCAGCAAAAAAACTACGAAAGATTTTTAGGCTGTGAGTAGTTAAGCATTTTTTTTTGTTGAGCTAATACTGTTTTCTTTATTAAATAAACGCAAAGATGATGTGTTCATTCTTTGTTTTTGAATTTGGGTCTTTAATTATTTTTTTTCCGTTGAGTTACATTTATTTACTGGCAAACAAAAAAGCCACAAATTTCACATTGGTAGCGAACAAGAATTAATAAAATTGTAGCATAACTTAAATATTATATTGTATATAATAAATACAATTGCATTAAAAACCAGAGTCACTAATAATATATCATATTCATTAATTATACTCAAATTGTGTAACTGTGTAATCCCCGGTGTCAAATACGAGTGGTCCACATATTATCATTACAAAGGGAACAGTGCAATCACCAACTATCACATTTAGTTTGATTATTCCGCGTGTGACACACTCGCTTCTGAAGAGTGTTGAACGGGCACAGGAAGTCGATTGTCACCACCAGATAAAGACTGAGGATAAGGAAGCTGGCTAAAGCGAAAACACAAACAATTAGTTGGCTCCAGGGGCTTAGGACTCGTGAAATCGTAGTAACGCAATTTTGACATATTTTGATATAACTGTCACCATTATGAAAGTCTCTTTTAAATTATGTTTGATGGGCGCATTTAAAAATATAATATTTTGAATAAGTGCCCATCTTATTATATTATTTGTAAAGTACTTAATGAAATATAAAATTATCAGTTTATCACTATTCATAGAACGAATAAAAACTGTGTTTTAAGCAGAGAAATGAAGGCATTGGCTTTAAGCGAATTGAATGACAGAACTGATGGTTCTAATTCAGTCTGTGCCCATTCTATGCTTACACTATCATTTATCAATTGGAGTTTGTTTTGTATAAAATTAATGAATAATATAAAAACAATCTCATTCTCTGTAGAAATTTTCAATAAACTATAGAGAGGTGTCATCATTTTTTTAGTTGATTAGTTACAGAATTATCTCACATAAATGAGACCAGACGCATTATAGATAATTTGAATAATATTTAGATCTTACATGTATAAAAACAAAGACTAGTTATAATGGAAGATGTTTATGTATAATTTTAAATAGAAAATATACGAGGCATTGCAATTTGATAAGTTAAACACCCTTAAACACCGACGAGTGGTAGTGCAGTAAGCATCAACCCACGGGTAAAGGCGTAAAGCAAATCAGTTTCGTAACAGGAAACGGTAGCTGGGCGGATGGCCGTTGTCTAACATCTAACGGCAAACATACAACATCTAACGGCTAACGGGTGACGACTAACGACACATGGGCCAGGCCGCCGGAGGCCCCTACACTCCTGATGGTTTAAACTTATTAATATATGTACATACTTCACTATTATCTCAAGTAAAGGAAATCGTTTTGGGATAAGTCTGATTATGAAGTACACAGAAGACAAATGGTTTCACGATTAACTATCATTATTTCAGAACAATACAATGTACATTAGTAAGAACGAAGAGTTTTTTCTAGCTTTGTAATCTTTGCAAAGGGCTCAATTTAAAAGTTGTTTAGAAACTGGAAAGACTAACATATGGTAGTTAAAAATACTCATCCAACATGCTGTTGAAGATGGCATAACTGTCTTAATTAAACAGGCAAAAAAGATATCACAATCCTTCAATTTTAACTTTACTGGCAATACCAGTCTTATTGTACACAAAATATTATTATCAGTTCCATTAAATACTTCTGTAGTAGTTTTTCCATTGTGATTTTATTTTTGTACATATAAATTAATGTTTAATGTAATTTTGAAACGTGGCCGTTACAGTTAATGTCAGAATTAATATAAAATAGTGTATTTATCATTGCATGCACAAACAATTAATATGAAAAGCAATTTAAAATTCTACATACAACTGTCTCAAATAAAGAAATAAACCGGGCAAGTACCCTATGGCCCCATAAATCCAAAGAAAAGTCGGATACCTACACAAGTTGGTATTCGCCAAATTACTTTCTTTAATAAATTGTACTCCAGATAGGTATTTTGGTACACATTTGTTTTGTGCTCCTTGTATAAAATGAAAAATACACCTCACTCGGTACGGCTCTCAAACAGATTTCATTTAATCTGATGCCAATAAAACTTTATGCTCGCTCGCCAGTGCTGCACTGGAATAATGAATTCAAAATGATATTTAAACCATAACAATCTGAAATCCATAGTAAATACAAATATCACAGTAAAAATTCAAGCAATATATTTGTAGAAAACTTAAAAATATACTAAGTTTATTTTAAGAAACAAAATTTCAATAAATAATTCAACATAAACCAATTGGTTAAAACATTCCATGCGGTCCATTCCATGTTTCGTCATATCTGCTCTCAGTACTTTAGCAGATATATTATTTCAATTGCCTCTTTATATTAATTACCTATTCACCTTAAATATATCTAGGAATCCCTTCATTTCCAGCTGTTCAGATCAGTTTGGGTGAAATTGTGATCGATTATATATATATATCAGTGCTTTTTTTGAAAGGTGTCGGAACTCACTTCTTGTCAAGATTTTTTTATTCCATGTCCGATCATTATGTAGGTTCATTATGAAGACATTTTAACAGTGGTTTTTTACGAGAACTGCTTATTACTAAGTTGCTCAAACTGTCTTTTTGTCTTCTGAAGTGTAACTTCACGAACACGCAAATCGTCTACAACAATTGCAGCACATTTGTAAAAGGGTCCAAATTATTTTTCCTCTATTAAAAAACTTGAACTAGTGCATTTCTTTTAATTTGTAATATAAAGGTTCACATTGACATTGCAGATCATATCTTGTAGGTCTAAATTTAGTTCTGACCATTCTCGGAAAATGTAATACATCAAAATAACATCTGAAAATCAAAAGATTTCAAAGCAGATTTTTTGTTTTGCAAAAATTGATTTGATCCATTTAAAAATTTTAAGAAAAAGGTGCTGGAACGCCGTTCCACTGCGTTGTATGGTAAAAAAGCACTGTTTATATATATAAATATTACATATATTTCTGTCAAACTGAAAAATCAGGATATATGTTGTAAGATGATTCGGTGCTGTAAAAGCTCTAAACTTATTGAAAAAAACTAGAATAATAATTTTGTTGTGTTGACGATCTGCCCTTTTTTGCATCAACCTGTTTTGTGATCGCAAAATTATCGAAAAGAAACAAGTAAAAATTGATTTTTGAAAACGACGCATGTACAGATTACATAGCAGTTTCTTATCTCAATCGATACTTAGATATTAATCATGTTTTAAAAAGGATATTGTACGAGTGACTCATAAGCACTTGTTATCGAAAAATTATTCCAAGTTTACATCAATTCAATAAATTTATAAGAGGAGCACGGTAAACTTTAATAAGATAGTTTGCTTATTATAACAATTAAACAATACAAATGTTTTTAAAATAATAGATTTATGAAATCATATACGCATTTGATTTTATAAAAATAATATATTTTTTTCAGGGCCACTGTCAATTTTTGATGGGAAGGTTATATTTTTAAAAGATTTTATACTCTTTTGATGATGTTCACCATGAGTGAAACCAGTTGGTTTAAAATGAAAAATGGTTGATAAGTACAAAAGTGTTTAATTTTTAAAAATAATGCTGTGTAGTTGTTTTTTAAATCAATCGGAAAATTATTTAAACTGTAGCATAACAACCTAATTAATACAAGATTCTTGGGCGTATTTAAAAGCGATTTTGTACCTTGATAAATAACATCTGTCAAACTCCTACTACGTCGATAAGTATTATTATTTCTAAGAATGCAACTCGTATTCGACTGCACTCAATAAGATTTTAAGTGTCTAAATTGGTGAATCTGGACTTGTCCGGCTCTGCCCGCTTTAAATACGACTACGTATCGGAATGGCAAATAAGGAAGCTAAATGCAATACGTCGTGAGTCTTGCAGGCTGCTTGATGTTGTTTGTATAAGAATACTCCATAAAATGCGATTCGGTACTGGCTAACTTTCTTTGACAGATTCTCAACAAGATTATGAAATTCAATATTCCTTTGATAATATTCTTATCAGCTTATTAATGTTGAATTATTTATTTGTTTTCATTACATTATAATTTCGTATCTAAAAATAAACTATGGAGTTCAGGAAATTAAATCGTTCTTTTAAAAAAACATTTTTTTTCAAATTTTTACTGCCCTAATTTAAGTGATTGAAGATTATAACAATCATTGACTTTGTTACTTATTCCTGATTGTTGGCAAATGCTTTAAATCTGACACAGTTTACTTACCAATAAATAGTAAAGAATTGGGTTAGTTAACAATAAAATCCTTTACCATACCCTTCTGTCAATTCCTTCTATCAAAAAGATAGCCGAGTAACTTAATTATGAAATATCTTTTGTTTTAACTCTGCAAATCTACAAAATATTATGGCTAGAATTGAGAACTCAAGTAGTGTTGAAGACACAGCTCGTCGGCGCCATATATTCTGCTTGTGGATGAAAAAACATGGTAATGAAAAACGACCAATTATTTACTTTTTTTGTTGAAATTGTATGTAAATCAATAAATTGTATTTTACAGCTATTGATGATTTTGTAAAATAATCTTTTTTAGACCAATCCTTTCTAATTTGATTTATTTGCGGAGAGTTTTATATTGCCATTTTAGACAATTAATACGACAAAAACTGTTATTCTTGTTACTAGACGAGAAAATCTTACAGCTAACTTAATTAAAACGGTAGAAAAAACCTTTTCTAAAACACATTTATGTCATTCGGCAAAGATTGCGAAGCGGTTGCGGCAATAAGGACCGAAGCGAGGAATAAAATTGCCCAGTCCAAACCTCTGTAGGCGGGCGTATCTTTGACAATATTTATCCCGTTTGACAGGGCGCCGAATTAGGAATAAAGAAAGATATTGCCAAGATTTATGCCTGCGGGCGCTCTCATTCATAGCGCTGGAGGTGGGCGGGCTCGCAAGGGCGGTAAAATAAGGCGGCTACTTGGATCAAGATTTTTTTTGGTAATTTGGGGCAAGCAGACAACTTTCTGTAATAAATAAAATTTATTAAAATACTTGTTGAGTTAAAAAAAAGCATTGATATTAACAATGAAATCAATTTCAATAAATACTTACAACGACACCATTGAAATATTTGCTGCTGGAAAACATAGTGACAGAAACGATGCATTTCAATTTAGCTTTGCTCAAGAAACAATAAGCTCATAAAACATAAGGTGGTGGTACCAAGAGAAAAAAGTCATTTAAAATACTAACCAATGATATAGAAAAAAAACAAAACATTTTACAAAAAAATTCCCACAAGTTGAACTTATTTTGACTGTATTTTTTTGATACCAAAAGATAAGGTATCAAGTTTTTATTTTATTTTAGATCATATGATATGAAAAAAAAATGTTTATAAAAGCAGAAAACATGATGTCAACGAGTTCCAAAATTTTGATGTAAGAAACCATTATTACATGTTCACCATGCGAGAATTCATTACATTATATTTGCTGTGTTAGGCAATCAAAATGAATAGATAGTTTAAAAAAAAAAACAAATATTTAAACACGTAAGAAGGTAAAAAACAGTAACACAAAAAGTTCACATGTCATCGTAGAGATAGATTCGTTATTGTATGACTTATTTTGAGAGAGAGGTGAATCCGGACGCTCTGTCATAACCCACCCAACACATACGTTTCATAAATTACAATAAACATTAAGTAATAAATTAGTTTATATGAAGATGCCTGTTTTCTTTATATTACCGTTCGATGCCAGAATATTATTTTTATTGGGAAATATTCCTGGTGCGCCTGCTTTTTATCAGGAGCTTCAAATGCAGCTAGACTATGATTTTTTAAAAAGATTTTTGTAATCGTAGATTTTATTTATTTTTTTGAATGAAATACATTCTTTTTATTTGAAACGTGTCTTTATATTGTATCAAATAGTGGTTGGGAAGGTGCGATAATTTTTTTGTTAAAATAGAGGTATAGTATAATCATTAGGTAAGAGGTATGGTAGTCAAAGATAGAAGCGATAATCTTAAGTAACTATTATGAATAGTCAGTTTGGATTTTATCAGTTACTAGTATATTATATAATATATATATGAGATCCGCAGTTTATAAAAAAATATTCGACATATTCTTAACCTATCTGAAATACTGACAAAAATTATAAACGACCATTTAATTAATACTGACTGATCATTGCTATAAGCCATTTATATTATGATTAACTACAAATCGTTAAATGTTTACTTACCTACTGACCAAATGATAAATTAGCATTAAAAATAAGCAAATAGTCATCAAATGTAATAAATACATTTCGTTTTTTTTCAACTTCAACCGAGAGTAATAAAACCTGCCTAAATATACGTATCTGCCAAGAGATTTTGAAATGCACTTTTGCCCACAATACAATAGTTAAATCGGCTAATGCTTGAAAATAAAGCAACCCACATTTTGATAATAACAATGGGTGGTAAGATAGGGGTAACACATTATATAGGATGTCAAGCAATACCAAAAGAATTATATTAACTAATAAAATCATAACTGATATTTTATTCGAGATTTAATATGTGCATTACGAACTGTGACACTTGATGTTTAAATAAATTTCACGTATGTTTTGCTTTAATTTGATGCATCTTCGTAATAATATATCTTACTTGTTATTTATTCTGTATGTTTTTTATTATTGTCTATGGCGTAGTGGTTAGCGTTGTTGGCTTCCGTACCGGATCTCACGGGTTTTCAGAAATTTTTCGATTTATGTTTCAAGGCATAGGCGTTAGTGATGTCAAAAAATTCCCTCCCACCCTTTGAGAGCGAAAGCGATTAGTTACATTAAGAATTCATATGCTCCACATTGGAAGTGGACGTGGATTAAAAAATGTGTTTATTATAATCCTTATCAATTAAATTCACTTTCATACTATTGACGTGAAATAGATTCAGCCGTTAAGCGAACACGAAGAACTTGATCACTGTTTAAATTATTAGGTATTTCTTTTAATTTTATATTTTCAAAAAAGTCTGAGTAAACGATGAATTTTTCGAGAAGACCGTTTCATTAAATCATCTTTGCCAAGAGAATAATTTAAAAAAAGTAAAAAATCACGATTATAATCAAATATATAAAATAAATAATCTTATTTGCTTATTCATATCTACGTCGATTGAATCAAAAAAGCAGTAAATTAAGAGCATGAAAATATTATCTTTGGCTGTATTTGAAGTTTATATTTTAACTAAGTGAAGATTGGTTACACATCCTGTATATGTTAATACTTCACTCTATTCTGAACAACTCTTTATACGGCTGCCAATAAAATTCCAACTTTAGTAGTTAAACTTACCGAAGGAGCCTTATTAAAACAACCTATCCATTAAAATAGTATTATTGTGAAGGGAATAATACGGGGGTCGTTTAAACAACCTTTCGCATAAAGCCACAATGATAATTATTATTATTGTTATAACGCTGTTTTTTTAAAATCGAATACAGCAAAGCGATTATTAATGTACGTTTAAAGAAATTCGTTGCAAAAGAGTACGAAGAATATTTTATATCAAAAATGTACTGTTTGAAAAGTTATTTATCACTAGTTACGTCTTTATGTCTTTTTCGACCGTCAAAAAAAATAGTGGTCATAATACCGTTTTGAAAAGCAAACATTTATGATAAGGAATTTACAAAAGCTGTCTTTAATCGACTGATATAAAGAGCTTTACAAGCTATGTTCCTTATGTTGACTGTCCATGTTTTCATTATAACAAATCTAAATAAACTTGTTCATAATAGAAATAATTTAGATTTAAATTTTGTGGACTAGATATTTAAAAGTCTATAGAAGGGTCGTGTCGAGACATATAATGGCTTTATTGCTGTATCGAGTTCCAGGACGTAAACAAATGATTTGATTAGCATCTAATCTTTATTACACAATGGCGTGATGTTGAAATAGGTATCAACTATGTACATAATTTGCTTTCATCTAAATACTTAGCTAGTTCTCACATTTGTATCATAAATGATCTGTAGTAAAGAAACAAACATTAAATAACCTAAAACAAATCTTGGATGGATTATTTATAAAAAGTTTATTTGTAAACTTAACGAGAAGCGTTGATTTTATATGATTGCTTATACAGTTATATATTATTATATAACTGTATAATTAATTCAATATAATTTATATTTAATTATACATTTTAACAGATTTGTCAGAGAAAATTCAACTTATCTACAGATATTTTAAGAACAAGATTTTTTTACCGTGTGTTTTCCCGATGCGAATCATCTAGGCTTTTTATACTAGGAGAAAAATTTTGACAGAAGTCGTTTTACGAGGAACAGCCTTTTTTTTAATTACATTTTTTCTCCTCTCTTTTTCTGGAGTGGGTAGAGTAATAAAGAGTTGGTAGTTGAGTCGTCAACTTTATACTTTTTAATCTTAGTGTTGAAGGTCCGAACTGCAGTACAGCCATGCTATATGTGTTCGAAAGCTTGGGTGTTAGTTATAACTGAAATTCCCTTTTACCCATACGTTTCCGAAAAAATGCTGCGAAGAGAGCAATTAGATTAAGGAGATAAGAAGAAGAATTCGATGATTTCATTATGTTGATTCATGTATTGCTAAGTGGTCTCATGTTTACACAGGAAAAAAAATGATGTTTATGTAAACTTTTATTGACCTAAGTACATTTTAAGTAGGTACTTTCACTAACAAAGTAACTCATTTGAATTCAAAAGTATGACAGCCTCTGTGAAAAGTTTCAATAAGGCCAGGGCTGAACCAGGGAGGGTGAGGTGAGCAGGCGCCCGTCGTCGCCTCCGGTGCCAGCCTGCCAGGGCCGGGGAGCACCGCTCCGTGAAACGCTCCGCCCTCAGACACCATTCAGGCCATTCCGCTAACATTAAAGTGCCGAATACGGCCGTTCAGCGGTAAGAAATTTTCTTGATGGGACAATGTTGCTTTTCATATTATTATTATAGTGTGTCAGGGCTGGCGGGGTTTTTACAAATAATCATGATTACATCATAATATGGTGTAATCAACAACGTTTACGCAACACGGTGAATTTATTATCTACGCAACACCCACCTGCAAAGAAAATGGTGACAGTAAAAAGAAACATATTATACTAAAATTGACATTTTTTTAAAAATATAATTTATATTAAAATAAAAATAACATAGCAAACTTATTACATCACAGTTTAAATTGAGAAGTTTGATAGTAAAGATAAAATAAGTTTATTTTTGAAATGCGTATTTACTTCCTGGTAATTAAAAAATACACCTAAAATTTTTAGAACCTATTTCAGAATTGATTTGATCACATAGTTTTGATTAACATCAGTTGAAAATTCCTTACATGTGGAACAAAATCATTCCAGCAATTAAAAATATGTGCACAAAATAAAATTTTATTTTTTATAATAAATACCACATCTTTCTTCCGATAATTGAATTTTCGTACTGTAAAAGTTTTTAGTAAAATAATCAATACTATTAACCTGGAAAACAATTTAGTCGGAGATGATTTTTTTTTGCAATATCGCTTATAAATTACTGTGCGTAATTGAAAGAAAATAAGAAGGCGTTCTTTAAATTAACCGTTGATATAAAGACGCCAAAAATAATATTTTTATTTTTTTAGCTTTATCAGTTATATATAAAAAAGCTTTAATTATTGAAAGCGTAAGTAAATTTAATAAAACATGTTCTAGGGAGCAAAACAATATTTAGCTTGTAAGATTTAAGCAGTAGTATTTGAATAAGAAATGCTATACAATGCTAAATGCAGACACTATACAAAATAGTAGCATTTTTATTTTTTAGACGCATTGATCAAATATTGTACTTATTATTAATTCGAATTGATAGTAAAGTAGCATCGACGACCATTCGAGTTTTAATTATTTTAACGGTAATTATTTTAATCTCTTTTTGCAACCCTTAAGTGGAGAAAATCTCGTTGTGTAAACTGCATGCAGTACAATATAGCCGGGTAACAGATTCATACGAGCGGTACTTGTAACGAAAAGAGGGAATATAATAAACATACACTCGCCCGGATATGGGGTACTCATTCTCAAGAAACGTATATTTGAACATTTTCCGCATAAAGTCTTCGACAGTGGTACCTATTTTCCACTTAGCCTTCTGGGCCTTACGAATGTGTGTAAGTTTTTGATACGAGATTAAAAAAAAGATACCATATTTCATATTTGATTTTCACATTTATTCCGCACATAAAAATGAACATAATATAAATTTTCGTATTACTTGAGCATTGGTAAAATATCAGTCGCTTGTATTCGCAATAGGTAAATCTTTAACGTTAATATTGGTGGGTCGCGTAATATTAAAAATGTGTTGAAGACGAACTATTTAATTTTAACAACATTTTTTTTAACCATGTCCGCTCCCAACGTGGAGCATGTGGACTCCTAATGGAGTTTATCTCAACAGAAGTGTTTCTACGAGAACTGCTTGTTACTCAGTTGCTCAACCTCTCTTTTTCCAAAGATAGTAGGAATAGAAGGATAGGGCTAGGACAGAATTAGTGGTTAGCTAATCGCTCTCGATAATCCCTGTTCAAAGGATAGGATGGGTGAGAGGGGGAATTCAAGACATCACATACATCCATGCCTTCGAACAGAAATTCGTAAATCGATTGAAAAATCAATTTATAAAACTGTCCGTACCGGGATTTGAACCCGGGCCCTCTGTAGCCGAAGCCAACAACGTTGACCACTCGACCACACAGGCGGCTTTTCAAACAACATTTGAATCTCTATAAAAAACCACACAAGTAAACTTTCTGCGATGGAGAACATTTGTTTAAAAGTTTAAATATAACGAAAATTTTCACCTTGAGTTTTGACATATATAGTTCAAATACAATGTGTTGCCTTTATATTATAATCCCTGGATTTATATTGTTACCTCGCAAACGTCTTTGGACGATAGAAATGCTCGCTCTCTACCTGAAGATTATGAGTCCAAGATGACGTATTGGTTACGCAGGGTTTCGCAAACTATGTTCCGCGGAACACTAGTGTTCCGCGGAGCCAGAGTAGGTGTTATGAAAAAAAATCAAATCAGTTCATCAAAATTCAGTGTTCCGTTATATTTTCCGGACTTGCGAAGTGTTCTATTCCAGAAAATGTTTGGGAAACTCTGGATTACAGGATAAGATTAAAATAATCAAAAAATAATGAAGATATAAAAATAGTCCGTATTTCGGTTGAAACAGCAACGTATGACAGTGCGTGTTCTGGACACACCACTTGGTTATGAAATTAGCTATTTACAAAATCTTGAACGTTTGGAAACTTCTGAACTAAAAAAATATCTCATGACCTGATAAGGGCTGATTAATACTCTGCTTAGACTGATCAGAAGGTTCTGCTTTAGAACTGTTTATTTGATTCAATGTAACTATAGGAAAATCAAAAATAAGTCATTTTTATTAGGGATGATTCGGATGACCAAATTTTACAGAACGAGATGAAGCGATTAACGCTGGAGGAATTCAATACGTTGGAAGTGAGTTTTGTCAAATGAAAAGTATGAAAACTATATTGAAAATTTTGTAAAGAGTTAAAATTTTCAACTACAGCAATCAAGGCCCTGCAACATAGATAAGGTATGATCTCAGCAAAAATACAACGGAGAGCATTGCCGAGCAAACGCAACGGAAGGCCTACGTTTGAACATTAGCTTTGACAAATGTATTTGGTTTTCATCCAGCGCCCAGCAGAGCCTGCTTCACCCACCCTCGGCTTCTTGCCGCCGACCCCGCGAAGCCTTATGTTTCATGGGCCGAGTTGGCAATCACAGCGGGGGACTTCCACTTTAAAAATATCTCATAGCAGTCATAATCAACTGTTTATGTTTCGTCTTATGCACTTTTCCATCGCTAAAAGGCAGCATTTTTTCACGCCCTTTTTTGATGATACTCAAACATTCATAAAGTATAGGAAATACGTGATTGGCTTGGAAAGACCTTATTGGTCTCACTACGAAGTTGATTTTTACTATAAAATTAAAAAATTTTGGAAGACAAATAAATTTAATAATCTAAAAGATTAATCTAAAAATAATTATTACCATGTGGCTTTGCCACCTTTTAAAATAACCTCAATACGATATATACAAACGATGTATACATATAAATATAGAGAGAGCATGTGTGCTTTGCGTTAATAGTTCACTCAACTGAAAAAAACTTAAGCACACACACCGACAATACCACTCTCTTCATGCTCTGGCAGAAAGACAGTTAGTGTTAGAGGGCACACTGAACATAACTAATAATAAGGATCATACAGGCACTGAAAAAATAAACAAATATCAAAAAACATCAAAATACATGAGAAGAAAGAGAAAGACACAAGTTAGTATTTTTTAAACTTAAGCACTTTACGGTGTGTGTCTAATAACATAATGTTAATAATGCTATTTTTTATGGATTCGTTTCATTGCGTCATTTGTTTGAAGAAATTTGTGTATCTGACTTCAAGCAGAGTATTGGCGTGTCAGGACAATCTGTCTTAGCATCACTGCAATAATAACAGCAGCTTGGCGGGTACCTTTTGATATTTTCGTTTGTATTATCTATCGTTAGATTTTAAGTAGGACGGCACAGGCGGTACTCGCTATTATTTGGCTTGTACGGTGTTGTGCATGTTTCATTGCATTTTCACTATTAAATAAATATTCACAATGCAGACACATACGTGTTTTAAAATAATTTTAAAAATAATTTAAATCAGCGGTTCGTCGTAGCATTCTGGCGCCTGCTACGGAATATTGTTATATTGATAATCTCAGCTGGAAAATACGAAGGTAATTATTTTTGGTCCGTAAAATTGTATTAAAGAGTTCATTTCAATATAATAAAATGTCAATTTTTTTCGACCTGAAAATACTTATGTACAAGTAAGTAAACTTTTCACTGACTTCCAAAAGTCATGAAGTGATTAAAAAAAGCTTTTTCCCCATGTAACGCGATGGAACGGCGTTTCGGCTTATTTTTCTTGCCATTTGTAATGTTTCAAATCAATATTCTCAAAATTTTAATTTTGTTTTGATTTGACAACTTTCTCGACAACTCGTTTTTTTTTTCTCGGAAACCATCGACTGTTTGGCGCCATCTAAAGCTACTTGTTAATGTTTTGTAACATGTATAACACTCATAAGTTAATGTCATTATATAAAACAATACCAGGTCCATAGATTTACTCTGTGACCAGAACCAAGGGTCTAATGCGCGATGTATTGTATAAAAAAACAGATGTTTAACAACAAGCAGCTCTCGTAAAAAAACTTATTTTGAGAAACCTTCACTAGAAAGCCATATACTCCACATTGGAAACGGACATGGGTTAGAAAAAATCTTTACTTAAAAGCTTGGCAAGAAGTGAGTTTCGGCACTTTTTTTTTTAAAGCACTTGTTATTCCTATAATCGATTGCGACCGATTATAACCAATTGCGATAGATTACAATCAACATAAGCCAATGATACTCAGCATTCACAGCAATCTACTTATAATGAAAATTTTCCAATCATGGTTTTATGTTGATCTTTTATCGTAAATTTGAAATTCAGACTATTTTAAACATTTCTGATTTTTTGACATTCATTTTTATATTTTTAAATATGTAATTAAATATATCTGGCCAGCGGTGAACTGTCAATGCGTTAACAAGGGGATCACTTTATCTTAAAGCAATTCTCGGTGTTCTGGAGAAGGAGTGAATATTTTATCACTGTTATACAATTATATGCAATACTTAAATAAGCAATCGATTGTTACTTAATACACTTATATTATGTTACAATATGCAATTTTCCATAAAATCATCAATCATAATGGCCAAAAATGTACTACTGTGTGTACTGAAGCTGTCGTATATAACATACAAGTCAGAAATTGCAGTTACATACTTATTTGATCTGAGAATATTGTTTTCCCATAAATTAACTATAAAAAAAATATCGTTCGATATGATGTTTCAATGTAATAGGACAAAAGCTCAAGAGCGTAGATCACTAGGCTACAATACCGAAAATTGAAATATGTACTACAAAACTTTTGCAATAATATTAAAAGTTGACAAAACTTAAATTCACTTTGAGTGTTTTTCCAGATTCGTTATAAATATTTTTATTTATCGACTATTCATCAAACAAGGTTTTGTACTGAGTGTGTATTTCCAGTATTCAATTTAAATCTGTTTTTATTAATTCTAATTTTGCATAATAATCCTTACGAACTCATGAAAGCGGTATTCAAAGAGAACCCAAAATATTCAAGTGATCTAGACAGTGATTCATTTAACTTTTATCTCTGTGAATAAAATAATTTACAAGGAGGCATAAACATTTTACAATACGATTTATCGTTACCCAGATTTGATCAGTGGCTCACAATCAGTGGACGACATGATACTTTATAATATAGGTCGGTCTTGTAGATACGTTTTCAGCACCTCGAATTCCGTTATAGAAACTAATATAACTTTGGTTATTTGATTGCGTAAAAAAGAGTTTTTGACTAAAATAATAAGCTATTTATAATACAAGAAAGCAATAGTGTTCAATGTTTATTATAAACATCTTTTATGAATATGAAAAAAAACATTCACCCAATAGTAAATTCTATAAATCTGCAATGAAAATGGGTAGTGATTTCAGGCTACAAAGAAAATTCAAAAAATTCACATAAAAATTGAATCGTGTATTTATACACGTAATAAAGAATTTTTTTTCGTGATTTGGTCGGTTTTACTGTTTTATGCAGATGTCTACATTCTTCATTATTGAATCGTGTATTGAACGTTGATTTGTTTGTTATTTGGTAAATTTTATCATTTTATGCAGATTTTTTCATAATATTTTTCATTACAAATTATGTGAAAAAGAGGAACATTTTATAATTCTTTCACTCTAAGCATGTGAAACGAAGTTTGGCTTTAGCGAAGAAAGGAGACAAAAATTTCTTCCAAAACACCATTTACAACCGATAACAATTCAAATTTGTTATAAGTGTAGATTGATCAAAAATTATTGATGAAAATCATTAGATTTGAATCGTTCAAATTATTTAAATTCACGCAAGTTTTGTAACTAACGACCCGGGCTTCGCCATTCGACATCTTTAGGTTGATGAACTTAAACTGAATTCACTAAGTCAGTTGAAGTTCATCCATGCACTTGAGCACCTGAAGATGCCGAAAGGTGAAACCCGAATCATAAATGACAATATTTGTGTTAATGTACGATGTATTTGAACGATCAAATTTAATACTGAAATTCCACCAAGCACCGTCAGTCAAAATCTTAAATTAGATGAAAATCATATTCAGTTTTTAAAAAATGACTAATCCCACATATTTATATATATATTAAACATTATTTTTGCTTTTATACAAAAATAAAACTCCTTCATAAAATCGTTAATTTATGTAATTATAAAATTTGATTTAATTTAGCAGTTTGCTGTAAATCATATCAATTTTAAAGAATACTCGTTTCGATTGTGATGCTGAAAGATGATTAGTTTGCGAATATTGAATATAAATGTAAAGTTCGAATAAGATTTATCGCATCGCGATAATCTCAAGCTAATTCGAAACAGAAAAGTCTGCAAAGCGCTGGACCCTGAAGAACTGGTTATTCAATTTCATCTTAGAAAATATTTACACGGCCGTCGGCAGGGCAGATTACTTTCACTTCAAGTTTCACAAATTCAACACGTAATCCGAAAACAGTCAAAGCATACTGCCTGCGCAATGAGCAAATGAAAAACAAAGAGAGCTCACAAAGAATAGAAAATGGCGAAAAAGGGAAATACACAGCGTAAGAAAAGGACTCGAGATCGAGCTGAGGGGAAAAAGATACGGAAACAAGATTAAAAACTTCGTATTCAATATTATTTCTATGTCGAATTATAAAGTATGTTTGATAATGATACTCTGTTCGCATTGCATTGTTAAATTGTCAATAATAATTATAGATTTAAGATATAATTAAATACAGTTATGTTATTGTCAGGTGATTCTAAAAATAGGAGTATAGATACTTTCGATGGATTCGACGGTAACTTTTTGGAAGAAAATTTTAATATAAAATAACTTAGATTATTTCCACGAATTGTGCTACAAACTGTGAAACGTGTTTCGCCTCTTTCAGAAGCATCCTCAGACAGACTTACTTTTACAAATGCTTGCTTAAGTACAAATGATTTAAATTTTACTATTCTGATATATTATAATAAAAATCAAATAAAAATGGGAGGCAAGGAGGGGATGATAGAAAAACAAACAAACCGTAACGGTAATAAAAATGAAATCAACATTAAGAAATGATTAACTTGCATGAGTTGCATCAATTAAGACGGGTTAATCCATCTGTTAAGTCTGTCTGAGGATGCCTCCGAAAGAGGCGAAACACGTGTCATAGTTTGTAGCAAGTTGTCACAGTTTGTAGGAATAATCTAAGTTATTTTATATTGGGTGTATAGAACTTATCGTGCATAAAGGTGAGCCATAACTTTGCCAATACCCCTTTTTCAGCAACAAAAATAACCAAGCACCCCCCCCCCCCCTAAAGAAATTCTTTTTTTAATAATGAAATAAAACAAAAATGATATGGATTATTTTTTAAGATACATATCTATAATTCTATAAACAAAGTACGCTGGTATGAACCTTATTTTTTTTTAAGTATAAATGAAAAAATTTAAGTGAGAAGGAGGATAAACCTGATGTAGTGCCACCTTTTTATTGATGTTTGCCGTTTGTTATTTTTTTATAAATTAATGACGTTTTTGGATTTAGAAGAACGTATTGATTGAATAAACATTTACTTGATAGAACTTCATTGTAACAAGGGAATAAAACAAAGCATTTAGTTCTACACTTTTTAAAAAATAATTGATAGCTATCAATTGATTACAAGTTTTCTTTCAATTTTCGTAATATTACCAACTTCCAATAAGCTCCTACCCAAAAATACATAATAAAACATCAATCGTTATTATCTCATAACGAAAACGTTAAGAGTTTAAGTAATTTAACTTTCTCTACGATATTGCATATAATACAATATACTAATATTATTCATGTGTATTGAATGTTGAATTTAGTAATATAATAAAGAATAGTCAATTTTTATTAGATTATCCATGACAATACTAATTTATTTATGACAAATTAGTCACTACCTGCAACAAATAAATTATCCACTTTACAATCACCAAAGTATCTGAAACGTATCCATTAAAAATAATTCAATTCCCCCTCTCATCATGAGCATCTAGGTATAGTTTCAAGGCATTAAATGTTATTAATGACTGACCATCCGTCCATAGGAACTAAACTGGCGGGACTACGTGAAGCGAATAATGACAATAATAAACGCAATAAAGTAATAGCAATCGGAAACCTTATTAAAGGATATTATGTCTTCGGGACATTAAGAATAATATTTTAGGGTGAATGGTCAATTTAATTTAATAAATTGGCATCGGTTCAGTTTCTGACATTTGAGTGGACATTGTTTTATCCATAGTAATTATTTTTTTTAAACCAGAAATGAATGTATTCAAGGATCGTATTTTTGATTATATGCTAAAAGCATTATAAATTGTTATACCTAATAATGTAGCAAAACACATTATTGTATTTAAATAATCTATTTTTACATGCTTAAGTCTGTGATTTTATTAATTAAAAAAAACTCTACCCAATAATGTATTCAATAAAGCATTATCAACTTTTTAGTAACTATGAGATCATTTTTTATTGGTCAGTTGGAAACAGCCGTAATGGGCGAAAGCTTTCCTTATCAAAATATGTAAAAAGTACAAAAAATAATTTACATTGTCTATCAAACTACCAATAAAATAAGCTACTTTTATAATAACATGCAAATAAAATTTCCATATATAAAAATTTTAATTATATGAAGAAGAAATTTTCAATGTGTGCTAGTGTGCGTGTTAAGACTTTAGTGATTCTAATAAAAGAAACTATTTTAATTATATTTTATTTAAAACAAAAAATAATTGAGTAATGCAAAAAAATGTGTATTGGAAATAAACCATAATACCTTCCTAATGAAAATACTTTTTAAAAAAGTGAAATACTTTCCACTTGCCACACTTTGTTACAAAAACAGAGAAATAACAATATAAACTAATAATATTGGAAACTTATAGCTTGATATTTAATTATGTTTTTATATTTAGTCTCCTTTACAAGCATGGCACGCTCTTTAAGCTTACAACGTGTAATTAAACAATCATATATTTTTAATAATGTTTTTTTTTTAATCTAGGAATCGATGTGACCAAATAGTTAAATCAATTAATTTGTATATAATCTCTTGTTTCTTTCTGATAACCGTCTCACAACTCTACGAGGCACTGAGCTATAGATACAATGGATATCTTAGATATTCCCCTATTTATATATTAGGTATGGAAAGTAACTCGATACAGTGGGCTAAAAGCAAAGTATAGCGTATAATTCAGATGTGTCCGCTATCAGTGACCGGAAAGTAGTTGGTGAGGTCGTATTCGGTCTGACCGTTACCGAGTTATTGTTCCCCGGGGGATGATAGTCCCTACCGTCAATGCGAGGACTGTATGGATTAGGACGAAGCGGAAGTGGGTACCTACTGTGATTTTCAGTATCTTATTACAAATATATTTCTTAAGAAGATTATTTAAATGAATTAATACAGATCGGAAATTTACATAAATAAAATGTTTTGAATATATAATATTTAAAATCTATCATCAAGAAAAAAAATATTGATTATTTTATTTGACCTTTTGATTTTAATAATTATTACTTAAAATATTACTGGGTCCGTGGCGCTGTGTTGGCTCTCGTGACGGATATCACGAGTTCAAGTCTCAGCACGATTGCCATTTTTTCAATTGATTTAACGATTTCTGTTGTACGGCATGGGTTGTTGTGATATCTAACAAATTTCTCCTACCGTTACAATCTTAAAATAATGGAGTGTAGTGAGAGCAATTAGTTCACCACTAGTCCTGTCCTAGTCCCTTCCTAATCATTCTTCATTTACACTTTTTGAAAAAGAGCCGTTGAAAATATGAACAACAACTAACAAGCAATATAATTATACAAAAAATCAACTGCTTATAAATATTAAAGGTAAGTATTTTTATTCAAAAGTTAATCAAATGAGAATGCATTATGTATATACAGATACGTATTGTTATTTTAAACGTACACCAACTGATAAAATTTATATTTGTACTTGATACAGAAAAAACTAACTGTTAATAATTAACTTCACTTAATAAGGTTGAAAAGCACGATACCCTAATCTAGATATAGTGTGTGTGTAGTGCTGTGCGTTAAAAAGTAAATAAAGTATATATTGTCATACTTCTTGTAGATTTTGAGAAGAATAGTTGTTTATGTAATAAGTGCTCAATTTGGTCGAAGAAAAAACTGTATATTTTGCAAATACAGCCTGAAAGTTTTTACCGTCGCGAATAGTTTAAATCTAAGATAAATTTTAAAGTTTCGCAACGATTTCTTGGAACGTTGATTCAGTTAAAGAGACAGTTAAAACAAATACAGAGTACCCAATAAACAGAAAGAACATTCACTTCTTAATTGCTATTTACCGCTAATAGCTACCCGTCTTTGGCCCTACCTATTCTACGTCTTTCTCAGGGGAGAAAAGACAGCCAGGATTCTTTTGCTAAATACCAAAATATATAAAGAAAATACTTTCAGGGTATCATGTCTAATAAAACAGTGGTGTAGCCAGGCAATGTTATTAGCCATATCGTCACTAATTGTTTCAATTTTTTTCTTCAAAATATTGTAACGATACCTTGGTTATTACAAAGAATTTAAGTACTAAAGTAAATTTTAGGAAAAAAAAATTCTTCAGAAAAGTATTCGTAATTATAATAATTTTATTAATACGATACTGTCATATACTTAACATTATTAACGCTCAGTAGTCCATTTATAACGGAGTAGGTCCAAATTTAATTTTTAAACTAAAAATACTAATCAGATATAGAAAACAGATTTTTTCTTGGCATAGATATTTTAAACTTTCATCAAAATTGATCTTCATCTTTATGTAGTCAACTACAATATAGATCAATAATTCATTTATAAAACTAATAAAGTAGAAAAAGTTTTATTGGTATCCAATAAATTGTATATGGGATAATCCAAGTTATTTTATTTTATATTAAAATGAACTTCCACAAAGCTACCACCGAATCCATCGGAAGTTTGTATATGGGATATTCCCCGTGAGAAAAGGTAGATTACTATTTTAATTATGCGAAGTGATGACAATATTTTAATGTGTTCTGCTGTTTTTACTCAGTTAATAAAATCAATTGGATCAGAATTATTTTCCATTGTGTGTTTGATTTGTTAGTAAAATAAAGAACGATTCATTTTTTTGTAGCTAATATTGATTTAAACATGAAGTTGTGTATTCACTACACCTTCCTACGCATAATGAAAAAGCGTTTTCTCCGTCACTGATCTGAAGCGATACTAGGTAAAATACCAGAGCTTCCGCCGCTAGTCTCCTGCAAAGCGAACTTTCGACTTTACTTCTGTTAATTGTTTTAATTGGGCGAGGTTGGGTATTAAAGGATTTGGCGGTAAAAGGGAAAAAGAGCGTCGCGTGGCTTTTCGGCGTCGGCGTCGGTAGCGTCGGTACCCGCTACAAAGTAACAAGACAGATCTCCGGGCGAGGCTCAGGAACTTGATGCCAGAGAAGACGGGTTGGGTGTTAGGGTATTTCGAACATCGGAAGGGGTGGCGATACTTTTTATTTTTTATACTTTTTAAATCACTTATATTTTATTATTATTTTTTCCAAATAGATAATAGTTTCATAATAGTATATGCTTATCAAACAACTTGTGATAAGAAGAAAATATTTCAATTTTAAAAAACAAGATCTTACGGCAATATGGTTAGTAAATTCAAAACTGCCGTTAAGTGAGTAGAAGTAACTTTTTAAAAATCTTTCAGGTGCTTTTTTAAATCATATCTGCCCTTTATTAGAATTGGCCAACGTGCGGATTTTTCATGTTAGTTACTGGTTTTTAGATCCTTGTATAAATTATTTTGCTATCAGCCATCATCGTATGCTCTCAATTATTTAAATGTATTTAACCACTCGATATTTTGAAAAATCATTTTATACAAATCTGCAAACTAACTACATGATGGGTCAAATATAAAATATTAAGGATTTCAATATCGAAGAGCAATGATATAATATTTTTCAACAATTAACTATTTTAACTGTAATTGTAGCACAATATGTATATATGAGCTCACGAAAACTACAAATAACCTAAAACAAACATTTAAATATTTTTTATAAGAAAAAGTGCCCATAAATATTTGAAGGGTAATTTTTCACAAATTTTTTTATCACATTAACATGCAAGTTATCAAACAATTATCCTATATCAAACATTGACTGAACAGCTGAACTTATTTTTAATATTAAAAAATAGGGAAAGATGATTGTTTTAATGACACCATGTCAGATATAAAATTGTCCTTTTTAATATTATTTTTTTTGATTAAAGATACAATAGTCATCGTATATTATATCTAGAGTAGAAGTCGCAAGAAATCTGCGAAATACTGTCGTACTTTATAAACCTATATATAATATATTTTTTTTATCAATCACTTGGTAAACATGAAGTTAAGACAGAAATATTCAATCCTTGAACCTGTACGCCGCAGAAATTTATGAAACTATGTCTTTATGTAACTGACAATGTGATTATTTATCGATTTTTTAGATATAAATTTATTACTTTTAAGGTGTTCACTGTCAATACTTGGTGGAATGGCATTATAATAAAAATAATAAAGATTTTTAATACTTTTCTCACATATTTTTTTTTGGATTAGGACCGGTTTCGCTTATTGCGAGCATTATCAACTGATGATTGCGAGCATTATCAGTTGATCATGCTCGCAATGAGCGAAACCGGTCCTGATCCAATAAATTTTATGTGGGGAAAAGTAATAAAAATCTTTTATTATTTTTATTATATAAATTTATAATTAGACTCTGAATTCATTCATGGCTTTTTCAAAGATTTCACTGACATGAGAAAATATAATTGATATTATTTATTATTTAAGTGAAGTACAACTTAGATACATGAGGTTTTATATTTAAATTGAAACCACAATCGCAAGTGCTATTAAGGTAAAATACGCCACTGAAACTAAAGCAATAAGCGAAAGAGCTGTTGGAAACTTTTACCGCGGGGTAAAAACCAAGAACTCGTACATGTCAAATGAAACGAAAAGTCAACTTTGAATTAAGAACGAAAGTGGAATCGTCGCCAGAGAGTGGAGAGGGTAAATTTAAAGGAATAAGTTCCCACCGAAAGCACAGGGATGCCATTCCGTGTGGCTGAACCAGTAGGAATCTGCGGCCGCCTCCGGGATAGATAAGTCAACCGGCTTACAAAGAACCGACTTTATTCACGAGTTAATTAAATATCTCGAATCCCGTAAGGCAAGAAGGTTTTATAAATAACTATCGCGGGACACGGTGAGATAACTCCGCTACTTCTGGAGATAATTCTGATTCTGTGGGATGGAAGCTTAAAGCATCTTGCTGCCTGTTTCCTACATTCCGGACATACTGGGATGAAAATGCGTTTGATTTAGATTTAGAGCAAAATAAAATAACGAATCTACCGATGTTTAAGGTTCTTAAGTGAACATTTAAAAAGTGTTTGGAGTAGTTTATAATACATAGTTTTTAAATATAACGCATCGTCTAGTTGTCTAAAAAGACACAAATATGGTAAAAAGTACGTATTTATTGAAATAAAAAACATGTTATATTTGAATTATACACAAACCTCCTACATTCTCAGTTTTTTTAATAGTAGTATTGACTAGTATGACTATGATTTATTTTATTTTTATTGAAAAGGATTTTTTTGACAAAATATAACCCAAAATAAAATTATAAACAAAACGTAAATGATTAAACTATTCAACGCTACATAACAATTCAATACAAGACGAACGTTTGATGACTACTGACTAATTTCTATTTGTTATGTCAAAATGAAACTAGTAAAGTAAATGATATTTGATGCGGTATGGACAAAAAATTAAGTTTGTGGTTGACTGAATAGATCTTGGTTAAGTATTTATTCACAAGTATTAATGGTAAAAATTGAACAGTTTTTCAGTCAGCACGTGGAAGAATATTTTCTTATCTTTTGACTGAAAGAATAAATAATCAGTTATTGAGTAAATATATGTGAGAACCGAATATAAATATGTATTAAATATAGATAAATCAACATCTACGAGTCCATTTTGCAGTGCTTCAAAATATTTCCAATGGGAAAATATTGGTAGGAATAAAAACAACAAAACCTTTAACCTGTGTAAAATTTGTCATTATTTCAACTTCAATACGTTATTTACCTTTTGTTACTTCAAATGAATAAGTGGCTTACAACAGCGGTAGAAATCAATTCTCTCTGAGAGGAAACAGACAATTTTTGACGACAATAAAAGGCACCGCAGCTCAAGCAGACTCGTTCTATTAAAAATTTATTGGTAATTTGCTCCTAGAGGGTGTTTCCCGGCCAAAAAGAAAGTGCGCCCGTCGTTAAAAATAGCTGCCACATAAACAGGGGGTGACAATAGTCAGGAAAGGGGGGAAGTTATGATACATATAACCTAAAACAGAGCCGAATCGAATTCCTGTACAATTTTTGGTGTTTAATGGATATTTTCTTCTAGATATTTTTTTTGATTAAAATAAAAGAACATATTTCTTTGGAAACACCTTCAATAAGAACGGAACATATGCAGTTCGAATAAATTAAATCTCAACGTAATCAGCTTATATTAAATTTGTCACTTACGTATATTCTATGAACGTATTATATAATAATATTTCAACAAAATGTCATATGTTTGTTGTACCTTATTTTTCCGATTAAAAAGCAATTATCTAAAATTAAAAATAACGATTGCTCATGTGATAATATGTCGACTTGCGCCAACCTCCACTTTACCTGCCGTACTGGTGAGCTTTAGGTTTTGAAAAAATATGATGTAAGATTTTTGTTTTTAATATTTTGTTCAATATTTTTAAAAGATTCTGAAAATGTATTTTTCTAGTAAATTGGTTCAAAATAAGCGATTGTTTTTTGTCATAATGTAACATTAATTAATTTATACTTTGCAAAGTATAAATCTCGTAGAAGCATACATTAGTACTTTACCGCGACCGTAAAATTCTCATTAGAGTATATTATGAGTTATTAATTTTTATTTCTAATACAGTTTGTGTCTATAGAATAAGCAAATATGTGTTTACAACTATACTATACTACATACTATAATGAAAAAATATATCAGGATACCGAGATGAAGTTGTTGGTTGATAATTTAGTATTGAAACATTTAAATAAAAATAGGATTAAAATAAGTGTGGAAAAAAATGAATTTGAGTAAAAATTGTCATTATTCCAAATTGATTGCAAAAAGAAGTCTGCTTTATGCTGGTCTACTTTGATTTTAATTAAAATTTTACGATAAAAAAACGCTCCATTTTATTCCAAATACTGGAAAATTGTCTGTCTAATGTTTAAAATTGTATATGGAATAATTAGTCAATATTTTGCTAGCCTATGCTTCACGTTGACGATTTTTCATGACCTTCACCGTGCAAAGGTAACAAAAGAATGTCGAAAGTGTCATTGCTTGGATAATTAATCAATTACGAAGAAAATGTTTGAATTAGATATTTGTCTGTGATATATCAACTGATTATCCCAGATACGCGGCTGGCCTATCCGCCCACAGGCCTTGCGATCATTTTCAAGCAAGGAATACAACAGGGAGCGAAGTTCCTACCCTTCCCGCCCACAGGGCTCAGTCTCCCGCCCACGGCTGTACAGCTCGGCGCGGCGGTGATACTTGATTATAATTACGGCTCAGAGGCAGTTAATAACTCGTTGGCGTATAATTTTACGTTGATTGTTTACGAGGTGATTACGGCGAACTATAAGACCATCGTTAAGTATCAATAAAAAGTTGCCTCCACGTGTATATGTTGAACTTATGCGGGAAACCGTTGCAACGGTTCGATTGCTCAAGTAAGTTGAGATACAAAAACGGATAATATTGCGATTTTCTTCAAATATAAACCTCTTCGTCATTAATGTTATTTCAGAGGTTCCTTTATATCATAAATGACCACACGTTTACGAAAATGATGCATCTTGGTGATCAAATCAATGACGGATAAAATATTCTGTGTAAATACATTAATTAATTGTATTATTTTTATCTTATAGCATTTTTTTTGGTTTCTTTACATTTTCGTAGCGCCACAAATGAGCAAGTGCTAGAAGCCTATACCGTTTTAGATTTACTTTATTCAACTTATCACTACACCACATCACAGAAATGAATATTCACATTTTCACACGAAAAATATTTATTAATATAAATTTGCAAAGACAAATCAATCATTCAATTTGTTGAAAAGTGAAATAAATCTTCAAGAACTAAATGGAAACGAAATGGGTCGTCAAACGCAGAGGTTCAGGTTTAACCTTTCTTAACTAAGATGTGTAAATAGTACACATACCTTTTAATCATTTACATTTCTCTGTATATATAATAAATACTCGACCTATAATTCAGGTATTCCTCCCTTATACATTTACGCATTGAGTAATGCAATAATAGAAATATTGTAGCAGTGTTATATAATTGTCATGATTTACTCTCATTTTCCTGATGTGTAACGGATACACAGCTCAGCAGTGCGTGCTGTTTTTTGCATAGTAAGGAAAGGGTTAAGGTAATGTTCGAAATCGTGGGTGTTTTTGATATCTACATTCACTCCGAGCTTTCCAATATACAAAATAACTAGGTAAAGCGAAAGTGATTAGTTAACCACTAGTTTTGTCCTAACCCTTTCTTTCTATCCTAAACCTCTTAAAAAAGGAAGGTTGATCGACTGATTAAAAATCAGTTCTCGTAAAAAGAGTTTTGTTGAGATACCTCCATTAGGAAGCTATATGAATCAGAAAAACTTTTAGTAAAAAGCTTGTCAAGAAGTGATTTCCGACACCTTTTTTTCAAAATAAACCACTGCTAGTATCGCATTACTTATATTCTATGTCCGATTTTAAAATAACCATTATTATTGAAAAAATCACATTCTGATTTGCAAAATAATTCATATGGAGTTACCGTGAACTTCTTATCTCCGTAGTGATCACGCCATTCCGTCTACAAACGATGGTCAGGGGATACAATTTACAATTTTTTTCAAAAACTTTATCGGTGAAGAAGACAAGAAAAACACTGATGCTAGCGCGTCCTGGTACTTAAAGCACCATAAATTTGATATCCAAAAAAATAAAAAAAAAATCTGAAAAAATAATGAAACATTTCGTGTAAATCCAAATGCGTTAATTCAAGTCGGTGAATTGGTTCAAGCTACGATACGAATGTACGTTTGGTATGCCCTTACAAGACGAAAGACACTCTTCTTGATGGTTTTTAATCTCCATCAAAATTCACGATTCGGACGGAGAACGACTCGCGCAGATGCGTGTGACCGTGTTTGGCCCTTTACATTTTATTTACTTCGATGCATTGGCTAATAAGTCTCCATCTACGATAAAGTATTAATAACCAATCAAATTTATAATCTGTGACTCGAGTAATTTGAGCTTCGTCACATAAAGTGGAATAGTATAAAACATTTTGTAATAAAAAAAAAACTATAATATAAACAAAATAAGTTACTGGTTATAATGTATGTTAAACACCATGAATGTGTTCATGTGATAGTATTCGTAGGTTTACTTATAAATAAATAAATATATTGAATTGTCTGAATCCTGTACTCTTCCATAAGTCTTGTCGCTAACGACACGGGTTTCGCTTTACGGCATCTTCAGGATTTTCAAGTACATTCGTGCACTTGAAAAACCTGAAGATGCCAAAAGGCGAAACCCAGGTCGTTAGCGACAAGGCTTATGGAAGAGTACAGGGTTCAGACAATTCAAATTTTATATTGGAATTCCATCAAGTCCCTTCAATCTAAACTATAAATTAATAAATATATATTTTGAATGTGTCCAGTATCAATGTGGAGCATATGGACTAGTAATGGAGTTTATCTCAACAAATATTTTTCTACAAAGACTTCTTGTTACACAGTTGTTCAATCTATCATTTTCGAAAAGACTTGGGATTGGGAAATATAGTTAGGACATGACTAGATTAAAAAAATCTATCCGAACATCTACAACGAAGGCAACGAATCTTTATAGTCAATTCATATCCAGGTACTAGTACGTTGTATATGATATATAATATATATAACTACACTATTTGTATAAAAATTTAAGCACATTTTCTTTGTTTTAGTTCCAGAATTTCATGAAAGCAGTAGCGGTGTTGCTCATTACCTAAAATTGTGTAAGTAGTAATCCATGTCTTGCCAATAGTTGACAATCGCACTTTCCAAATGATTGCTGTATTGCATAACCCGATCGAGTAACGAGTTGATATGCTAATGGAAAAAATACATCATAAAGCTGTACTGTCTCAATACAAAACATTCTTTGTGATATTATAAGTAAAACTGACAATTTAATTTAGATTATTCCATGATCTTCCGACAAAGCTTATACATCAGTGTAGATGGTGGGCATTCACCTCAGACCCTGTTCACACTTTTTATGTCCAGTATATTGCCGCAGATAGGCCCGTCCACTTCTCGATTATTTTTTTTAATGGCAACAATAATAATCATCTAAAGGAGAGTATAAAATGGCGTCCATGCGGGCGATTTGATTGCGTCAGGGGCAATGTGTCTTGGACGCTGGATTGCGACACGCAATGTCATCGAGGAGTTAATTGATGTCAAGTGTCCTGCGGTATTCGGTCCACTAATCGACTAATTCAACTCGCTCGGTGACTCTTTCGATTCATACATTTCAACTACGAGATGTTTCGGAATACATAACTTATCGTCATCATTTCGTAGATAAAATTAACACTCCTAAATGGTCCAATTTATCACCTCTGCTATTTTCTGTCATAATATTTCTTTTAAAGAATTGTTTAATACTTACAAACGTTTTAAGCATAAAATGGAGAAAATATTATGTCAAAAAGCTGCATTCAATAAATCTCAATTGCTTTACTTAAACATTAATTTTGTATTATTTTACTGATTTTTAATATGGATTTAGTCGATAGGTTTTAGACATTTTTATAGATATTAAAACATAATTAATGAGAAATCTGATATCGTGGTATGTATACAAATGATTTATTGATTTAAAACAATATATAATAGTCGTAAATCTAAATTATACAACTAAAAAAAAATGCTAATAATAAAGTTTGCACAGCGATCAAAATACTTTCAATACCCTTCTTCGTCAAGCTTCGTACTTATTTAAGGGGTCAATTTCCTGCATTTTAATTGTTAAATCCACCCGAACAATTACCCTCCCCCTGTCATATTTTGTCAATAAATCATATTTACTATTGACTAAAAAAATAAAAATACTTCACAGCAGTATAAAATTTATATATTATTGAAGTTATAACATTCTATATCCCGTCTTATCCTATATTTAAAATTCGTCCGTTAAAAGCTTGTAGTTTATAATATTCTCCTCGAGAGGTCAATGTATTGACTTTGGTTGCTGTGCTCACGGGTTCTAGTCCCAGTTAAAACATTTTCATAAACTGATTTTTGATTGATTTATAAATTTACGTTCTTGGAATGAATGTCAGCGATGTCTAAAGTTATATTCTAAAAATAAGACTAATAAAATTTTAATAAAATTTAACAGATTAAAAATATCATAGTATTTTAGTTCTACAGTTTTTAATAATTTTTATGCGTTGATAGCTATTCGTATAAAGCTGTAGAACTGAAATACTTTGATATTTTTAATCTGTTATAATGGAGTTCTACCAAGTAAATGCCAAATCAATTAATAAATTAACTAATAAAATTTAATTCAAAGTAATGGCTGGGTGCAGTCCTCTTAGCACTTGGTTAGTTGGAGAAATGTTTTGTATCATCCAAACACTACATACACGTATGACGTCACTTTACGTTGGATTGAAAACTTTAAGTAGGTGTTAAGTGCTGATAATGTAATTTAAGTGATGGAAACCATTATACTAAAAAAGGCCATTTCGTTTTCAAACATAAAAGAGCTTAGTCAAACATACTTATGTAAAACAATTGAAGTATTTTGCTTTAAAAACAAATGACTCATTAAATATGTAAGATTTTAATATCTCGATAATGAAAAAAATATCTATAATAGTTGATGATTAAAACCAGTACATCCTAGGGCCAACGTAATAAAATATCTATTTCTGAATATTTTCCAATAAAGTTATAATTTTATGTTTTTTGTTTATATCGTTACGTAAAAAAAAGTTATTTTTGAATTCGTTATGATAAAAATAGGTATGCATAGTAAAAATAAACTCCAAATAAAACATGATAACAAATTATTTTTTTTCAAGAACGAAGATTATGGAAAAGAAAAACAGAGAAATATACGAAAATCTTAGAATACACGATATGAAAAAAGTATATATTTTTAAAAATACTTAATATAATTTGATTCTCTGAATGTATTAAGATTTAACGAATAACTTATGCAGTCATGTGAGCCACACCAACAGCAGTTGTAAATTTCCTAGATCAGGGATTCCCAAACCTTTTCTGCAACGGAACACTTTGCAAATCTGAATATTTTAACGGAACATTTAGCTTATTTTTTAGATCGGGAAATCACAATAGTGAAAATATTTTTTAAAAAATGGTATTAAAACACTTATCTTAAAATTTATCATAAAAACATGATTAAATAAATCTCTTTATGTATTAAAATATCCGAATGTATCTAAATAATTGACGTCTTACACATCAGAGAAGATTGACCATCACTCGCATTTTAATATGAAGTAGAAGATACTTAAATGTTTTACATCTTATAATACCATTCCAAATTTTCACGAAACACTTATTTAGTTTTCATGGAATATATCAGTATTCCGTAGAACATAGTTTGGGAAGCCTTGTCTTAGATAATGCTCAAAAATTGTATATTCGAGCTAATGTTACTATTTTATATCATTTTTTAAATGAGAAAAAATCTTATCATATCCACTTTGCTCAAAAGCAAAAGGTTAGTTTACGATAAAATATTTTAAGCAATTATTAAATTCATACTTTAAAGGCCTATGTGTTAAAGGTGAGCGATGATCTTTTAAAATGTGTCGAGCTGTAGTCTAGCTGAATGAGTTATTGAATTTAAATCCTAGAAAATTCAATAATCAATATAAAACATTATTTTTTAAAAATTTAGCATTAAAGCGTTGTCTTTTGTTTATATCGAATACATCAATTAATATAAGTATTATTTTTATTATTCATCACTGAATTAATGCCATTATATTAGACAATCCTTTGTGAATTTATTCATACCATCCATTATCGAAGTGCACATGGCTTTCAAAATTTCTAGGATTTATGTATATACAGGGGTGGGCTGGAGGGGGCTCGGGGGTGCTCACTCGGGCCCCTTGCTAAATTTCAGCGTGGCCGGCGAGCCCCTTGTTAAGATAAGAAAATCATTCGTCTTAGATCAAATCAGCACCTAACTGCAATTTCTGTAGATGGTTAAATTTTATTATGAAACAAGACTTAGTAGCCCATTTATTTTTTCATTCAGCGTTGTGGGCTTTCGTGCCGGACATCATGGGTTTGAGTTAATCACTTGTCCTGTCTTAGTCTTATCATTCTATCCCTACTACTCTCTTTGGAAAAGAGAGGTTTAGCGACTAAGTAATAAACAGTTCTCGTAGAACAAAAACCTTTTTTTTTTAGATACTTTCATTAGGAGGCCATATGCTCCACATTGGGAGCGAAAATGGATACAAATAAATGGGTAAGATTTACCGATCCCCTTGTTTAGATATTGGCAGCCCACCGCTGTGTATATGCATATAGGTATACAGAATAAAATATATAATCTAATGTATAAGACTACTTTGAGTTAATATTGCTTCGTTAAGTTCTTACGTGATACGATAAAACCGAACGATCAATAAAAGCGGTATTATTTTGACATATTTTTTTTATTTCGGTTTTCAGTCTATTCCGCGATCAGATCGAATGCGAAGACATAAAGTGGCGACGTGGGCTCGATAATTAAGGCTTTTACTTGATCGCATATAATATTTAGGTAACTACACATTGATTTTGATTTCATAACAAGATTTATAGCGTCGTATGGCGCCGATGTCTAGGAAAGTGATTGAAAACCAACCAAAGTAATACGAATCATTACCTGAAATTTTAATAATTAGTTGCCAAAGTCAAAAAGATTTCTACCTAATCCTTGTGCGTTTTATATGGTTCGATTTGTTTTAAAGACAACGTGAAAACGGCTCACATTATACTTTTAGTAAACTTGTTTCAACCCCACTTTTTATAGCACTCAATGTAAGTGATTATATTCAAATACTTTCCATTCAAAATTATAGTGAAAGAAAACGTGTTAAAACTGTAAACTAGATAAGTTATTATTTAATTTAAGATTTCGACTGAAGGTGCTTGGTGGAATTTCAATATTAAATTTGAATCGTTCAAACTATGTACATTCTCACAAATTTTGTCACTAACGACCCGGGTTTCGCCTTTCGGCATCTTCAGGCATTCAAGTGCACGGATGAACCTGAACTGACTGTCAGTTCAAGTTCATCCGTGCACTTGAATGCTTGAAGATGCCGAAAGGCGAAACCCGGGTCGTTAGTGACAAAATTTGTGAGAATGTACATAGTTTGAACGATTCAAATTTAAGATAAGTTATTAGTGCTTAAACGATTTAATTGTTATATCATTAATAGCGAAAATTCCAATGTTTTGGATTTAATACCTAAACTGCAGAAAAGCATTATTATTTAAATATTGGTGCGTCCTTACTCGTTAACGTTGATCAGAATTGTCGCAAACGATTGGCAATAATTTACCTATGGAATAATTTTCCAATCGGTTTATGAATTTGTGCCGAATTACACATGTTATGCATGTGATGTTGACATTTTTTGTCACCCAACCCCTGTACAACAAGAAATAAATGGAGAACATGCTTAGTACTAGTTCTTTACATGGTACATAGCTCCGTTGAACGATTTTTTTTAAAAAAAGGTATGTTTGAAAACTCTTCATTAAAAATCCATGAGCTATGCATTAAGAGCAGAGATGCAATAAAAATCCACTAATACAGTTTTATGACAGTTATTTCCATTCAAATGATCAAATATGTTTAGGTTATTTTAACATTTCTGTTTAACCTGTGTAAAATGTCAGTGGTTTTAAAAGGTTGGCTTTCTCTTGTTTAGGTGATAATGTTGAGTTTATATTACAGGGAGACGTTGCGGGCGGTGTCTATCCTCGCAACACTGGCGTCGATAAACTTGACAAACACCGACTAATTGGACTACTCTATAACATGGATCACTCTATCGACTTCATACAACATAATAGTGATAGCTAGTAAAAGCTATCGTCTCATCACTTTCACGTGTAAATCAAATGACCACAGAACGCGAAAAGCAAATTTTTAAGACAAAATAGTGATTCATAATATATTTTATATTAATATTTGTAATATATGTTTGAATTTAACAAACATAGAGAATCCTTATTAACTAATGTCAAAACGAGTCTTAGCAGCGTCAAGTTGAAGTCGTATACAAATTTGTTATGCTTCTATTTAAATCGTCGGTATTTATCTACGTCACGAAGAAAATGATCAGAGTTCAATTTTATGTATACATTAACAAAAGTCAAAATTATATTTATTTCAAATTATTCGAATATATATATTTATAGTATTCTCTTCAGAAAGATATAAGCGAAAGAAAATATTTATTGATGATGATGAGAGAAATGATTTACGATTTATACACGAACACGATTACGTTGCACAGAAGATTTTTTCAATAATCCAGCTCTTTCTCGTTGCATCAAAATTATTCAAATAAAATCAATGTATAAGAGAGCACTTGGAACGTGAAAATATTAAGATTTTGTTGTAATTACAAAACGTATATTGCTTTCAAATATTTTATCTAACTTTTTGAGCATGTCTGGTACAATGATTTTAACAATGGATTTATCGTAATATGATGTTGCTCGTTGTTTCGAATTGTTTGCATTATTTTAAATTGAATAATAATTATACGAAATATTGAATGATCTATAAACATTGATAACTGAAGTCAATTTTTATGTGAATCAGTTTTTTAATACAATATTGAAGATTAACGTTAATCAACGAGACGAAAAACGTGTATCTTTGGTAGAATATTTTTTACCTAGTGAGCTTTTTTTAAATCATACATAAATTGATTATTGGTTTACCAAACTACTGTGGTTTATTTTTGATGAAACTTTTTCAAAAAGCTTTCCAAAATCTGTAGTATTTCAGTGGCGTTAAAATTACTTTTTTAGATTGCTTTCGTCGTGTGTTATATTATTTGTAAGATTTAAAATTAATTTTAAAAAGCCTTGTTAGACTGAACTGACTGTTTTCTGACTGTCGTATTAAAATTATTACACATATACTTTTTATAGTATTAAAATGAAATGAAAAGCAATTGTTGCATCCAAATGAAAAAACATATCGCTTAAAAAAGTACTAGAAAACAATATGTCATAAAATATCTAGTTGTAAAGATTAGATTATTGTCACTTAAGGCATTATGTATTTTTGAATTAAATTTCATAAACACATACTAGCTCTTAATTAATAAGTTATCAGCACTTATGTGTCTTAAAATGTAAGGAAACATATGAATATTTCAAACTTCACTGATGTTAATAGTAAATTAACCCAAAAATTTAACAGACTAAAACAAGTACAAAAATACTGATAAATAAAATATAAAAATAAACAAATATCTTACCTGATAAAGAAGACTTAATTAAGGCAGGCATTGGTGTATTGGTTACTGTTGCAGGAATCAACAAGACAGCATTATTCTTCTTAAGATATTCCTGAAGAGTCAAACATTTTCCACTGGCATCATTCACAGTTGCATTACTAATATTACTAACGTTTATTGTTTTGGCACTTATTAAGGAAGTATTCGAAGACACATTTTTGGCACTTGATTGAATATCATTGTTGGGTCTAGTTACTTTGCGTGTTTTTATTTCACCTGTTTCGTTTTCGTTGATATCGTCATTAATTTTCGTTGTATCTTTTTTGATTATTTGGATTCTAACTAAAGCCGGAATGGCAAGGCCATTTCCAATTGGTCTTTTTTTGGGTTTGGTTATCACATGTTCTTTGATAGTGTTTGCAGTTTCTAAGTCAAGAGTCTTTGATTCGTTGTCTGCTATTGGCATATGTATCACATCGTTATCATTTGTTTCTTTAAGTTTGTCAAAATTAACACTTTCAGCTTTTTTCTTGTCCACTATAACTAGCTTACTATCACACTTTTGTATTGCATTTATTTTGTGGCCATTGGCAATATTTTTGCATTCATTATTTTGTTTATAAATATTATGATTATTGTCAGATTTCGGATTTAATATTTCTGTCGATGCCATCTTGCTGTTGTTCTCAATTAATTTGTCAGTTTTTGTTTTTATCACGGGAACTAATCCAAGATTGTGGAGAAGATCAACTGAAAAAAAATGTAATAAATTTAAAATTCCAATAATAAGTAAAAACAAAAGAATACAACTGATTAAATCTTATACAGTAACAGAGATCCCACAAACTGTATAACTAAACTAAATCAAATATTTTTTTGTAGCTTATAACAAAATAGGAAAAACATTTATATTTATGATGAATTTTGGTTAGGTCAAATTAGTATAAAAACATTTTTTTTCGATTCACTATATAAGCAATTATATAGTGAATCGAAAATATATATAATATTAAACTGATTTTTAATTAATTACAAAAAATAGTCATATGCAAAGACTTTTCTTCCTTTATTTCCATGCTACTTTAAACTTAAGCTTAAAATAATCCATATTTTTCTTCTTATATATAATGGTTGAACGTTATAGTACCAACCAAGTTTTTTTTCAAGTTTTCTCAGTTCAGATTATTACCAATTCATACAAAAAAATATATTATACATAATAAATATATTGTATTGTAAGTATTGAGTTTGCGTTAAGAAAAAATAGTTTTCAGTTAAATCTGTTTTTTTTTTAAATATTTTACTACACTCAATAGTTTATTTTCATATAGCTTTATTCATATATTGAAAAATATTACGGCTTGAAATTGTACGGGGTATTTCTCAAACGTTTCAAGTCATCATATTTATAGGCATCGGTAACAATCTAACTAAACACTGGTGTCCCCAGCACAACATAATTGGCAAGACGACACCTACTTACGCCTCCTTTATAATAATGATATAACATATCTTCGCCCATAAAATATCATTAGGTCACTTATTACCCAAAGGCGCTCTTAGCGGATATCTCGGAGGCCACCCTTTCGAAACGCACCCCCGAAACTTTGCTGTGATACTCGTTTCCAGTTCCTACATAGATGTTTCATATGAATAAAGCTTCATCTCAATCTCGGGAGAATCAACTGAATACACTCGTATATCAAGACAAGGTTCTTAGAGGCACTTCCTATCTTTAGTATTAATACTCCACCTACACCGGGACGTACATAAGAGGGGTCCACGGAAAAGTTATAGCCGAAAATCTAATGCAATTTATTTATCGTGTGGACAATTTTTCCAAGTAAATAAGATCACAATTACAATGTTAAAAATGTATTAAATATAAAATTTGAAATGTTGAAGAATAATTAATCGCAAGGAGAATTTATTTTATACAGTGAAACAAAATATGAAGCCTTATTTGATAATTTCTCTTTTCAGACAATGATTTTTTTATTGAACTGGCAAACTGATTTTTTTTTAATCTAAAATAGAATAGTTTCCTATAAGATAGCTTTTGGTTAATTTTATTATTACAAGCTGAAAAATACATACCAATAAGTTATTTGTTTACTATACAACGTCGATAAACAATTATTTAAGCTAAATGAATTACTATTTATATCCTGAGGATTACGTGTAAAAAAATCATTTGAAACGATTTAGTCATGGCTTAGTTGAAGTCATAAATTATAGTGTTTTTAAATATAAAACTTACAAGGCTCATAATAAACTGTAGCTATTGTATAAAAGATAATTTATTTTGATTCAAATAATTACTTTTTTAAGACCACATATACCTATTTTATTATAATATTATATATGCAATGGAAACAAGCTCCGCTACTGGAGGGCGATATCCTTCGCGCGCATTGAACAAATATTTTGTACCCCACTGGCCATAGTTAGTTACTCCTTGAGTGTTTCCCCACAGGAACTGTGGAACAGATAACTAACAGCCTTACAGGCTAACCTCCAAAGATAAAGGACTCGCTTCCTGTGTGTACTTTCTCTTCGCATCTACACCTCTTTAGTGTCCTTTGCACGAGATTCCTACGTCCGCTAACTAATGAGTAATTAGATAGGCTTTTGGGAGGCTGTATACCTTTAATGCCTTCATAATATACTATAACTTCTCATATATACTAAATGATGCTGTAATTACATCTTGGTGTGAACTTATTCAAGAAAAAATATCAAGTCAATAAATTACTAATAAAGAAATCTATGTTTGAATTCGGAAATGATTCGTAAGATGGGTTCAATGAAAGCTTTTATGTTTAAATAAACATATATTTGATTAACATTATATTACTTTGAAGCTTGAAACTTAAAGCGTGCATTCAAATATATAAGTGCTGTAAATGTGTCATATATTTATGTCAAAATCTATTGCAGAATATTGTACTAAGCTGGAGTTTTTAAAGTTCGAAAAAAAGAAGTCATGTAAAGATTATATTCGGTTCGGAGGACAGGTAGTTAATCCGTCGGCGAATTTAGTTGCAGTGCTCACGGTTTCAAATTCCTGGACGGACAATTTCATTAATTAATTTGTCAATTGGCATTTGGATAACTGATGTTTCTAGCAACTGAGAAACGGGCAGTGTTTGGGAAAAATAGTATTTTAAAATAAACTTTATTAACAGTACATAAGAAGCGTCCGTGAAAAACAATATTCTTTTTCAGCGATATTTTTAAAAAATCTTTTCTGAGCGCCAAATATACTTTATTATTAAATATATTTTTTTTCTTTAAGATGAAAGATTGTGACATTTTCAATGGTGCCTTCGTTCTTTAATATAACAGAATTATTAGATTCGTCGTGAAATATAATAATAAAGATAATTTCACACTGCTGACCGTTCAAATTGGTATTCACTATTATATCAAAATGCAAACGAAAGGATAAGAAATCTGCAATCTTTACTCGGTGTCTTTATTGATTTGAATAAGTAAAATAGATGTCACTTTTTTCTAACTTGGGAATATAATATAAGGAAATCAACCTCAATCAAAATCAATCTTGGCTTCTTAATGTGTAAATTTAAGATGTTTTAAAAAGGTATATTAAAATACGTGTTGACTGCTTTTTTTAATATTAAATTTATTGCATTCGGTATAATCAATAATCACATTATGTCTATGTGTCTACTTATTCATTGGTGTCGTAAAAGTCGCGTATAAAAAACTACATTCGCATTAAATATGTATGAAATATTAATAAATTTAGTTTTAGTCTGTCAATAAAAACATGATTTATCACAATATACGGTGATATTCATTGAAAAGTTAGAGTAACTGTGACGAACGACGCATGCCGCATCTAATGAAATGGTCAGATTTGACACGCTTCTGCGAAATCACCTCGGCGGAATGTTGACGCATAATCGAGAGAGGAAACGACGCCCGCGAACAAAGGCGTCGATCACTTTGCGAAAGACGCCCCGACGCGTGATGCGCTACGGCGCCCCCGTGCATTCGATACAATGATCAGTCCGTGTTATTTTATTAGAGAAAGTGGATGGGGTAAGTTTGTATTGAAAATGTATAAGCCAATATAAATTCTTATTGTAATTCACGACGTTGAATTCGTAGTTTTTTTGTGTGGTATGTACAATGTTTTGAAGACTGCTTTGTATCGAGAGAAAGAAAGTGTTGCTGAGCCGAAGAATGTTAATTGGTTTTAATATTTTTTGGTTTTATGCAGTTTGAATTATCTTTATTGAATTAATTTGAAAAAGTGATTTCAAAACGTAAGAAATGTTAAAATAATATTTATTTTTTTAACTACACGTTAATTAAAAAAATATATTTTTCACAGAAAGCTTTGCGAAAATTTTTGTTCCACTGTCTAACATAACAGATTAGTGTTTTGTGTTACTCTTACATTTATAATATTTATATTTTTCTGAGTGTCACTGTAAGACGAAATTCGTGTCGGTCGTTTTTTAAAATTACAGTTTATCCTACCATTGAATTTGATTTATCATTATATAATACTGTTAGGTTGTTCACTGAAAATACTTGGTGAAAAGGCATTTTATTAAAAAAACACAATATTCCTTTGTACTTTATTCCACTTTATTTAATAGGTCAGGCCCGGTTTCGGACTCATTGCGAGCGTTGTCAACTGACAGTTGACAATACTCGTAATGAGAGAAACCGGTCCTGACTTATTAAATAAAGTGGAATAAAGTACAAAGGAATATTTTGTTTTTATTAACATTATATAATAGACTATAAAAGCGATCATGGTTCAAAACATGTCATTTTTCAATTGTCGTATTGATGAAGCGATAAAGTTACTAAAACATTGTATTATTTATTATAAAAATGTTTTTTTTTATTGAAAGACAATATTAAAAAGAATTTTTTGAATAGGTGGAATTTAATCTCTTCCAAGCTGAAGTAATAGTCTAGTAAGAAAAAATCATTCTATGGGCCATGAAAAGGTATTATATTATATTATTATATTAGCAAATCCTTTTATGTTTGCTCAAGTGGAGTGTCCCATAGAAGGCTTCATACCTCATCACGTGAATTAAATCGAATCTGTCGACGAAATGCGGGGATTAGGTACATCCGTGTCCTCCATTTGTCCATTATTCATGCTTCACGCGATTTAATCTCACTGTTACCTATTATTATCATGTTCCGATCTCTCCACCTACATAGGTACAATTCCTTAGTAGAGAGGTTCTGTGTGTTTGTGAATCATTTGTCTATTCAAAATGAACAATGTAACGTGTTCAATGTGTATTATTATTCAGCACACAGCGTCGAATAATAAACTCATATATTGAAACATAAATAGTTAACTCAAATATTTACTAAAACAAAATTCATTATAAAGATTCATTGGCAAAACCTCCAATTAAAAGTCATGGTATTGCGGAAATACAAAAAATAAAACAACTGTATGTTTTATTTCATGTCAATCAAATACGCCAAATGCTTATTTTAAAAGTCGGTGTGCCTAATGATGCTATTCAGAGCTAAAAAATAAAAAATATACTAAATATTTAATATATGTATATGATTCTGGTAAGATTGGATATTTTTGTTAGCAGGATGATTGTCAATACGTTTGTAACTAAATATTTAAAAACTAAGCAAAAAACTTTTCAGGTTAAAATTAAATATTTTTGTATATTGAAATAAGACGATTGTTTTTTTTTATAATATTAGGTATTTTTAACAGTCTAAAATTATCCTACGAAGACGAGGAAGTAATGAAGAACGATATTTTAATGAATGAAGAACGATATTTTAAGTACCTATGAAGTACGTTATTTTAATACTGAATACTAATAATGAATTTAATACTAGTAATGAATTTTAGTACTTATGAAGTACGTTATTTTAGTACTGAATGAAGAACGATATTTAAAGTACTTATATTGTAGAAATATTTTTGGGGACAATATTTATACTTTTTGTTTAACTGTGAAGTAAAAACGATATTTTGAATGTAATTATTTAATCTTTCATTTGTTTTTCGTCGTTTAAAGTACTACTGTAATTTATTTAGTTAAGTTGGTTTGATAATCGTATCTTTGTCTTTTAAAATACTTGTTTTATTAATTGTAGAAAAGAATAACCGCTTCAGTTTATATTGTATTAACAAAAAATGTGTGTTGACATTCTTGACATTTTTCTCCAGCTTTATTGAATAATATTTGTCACAGTTATCTTATTCATGGTTTCTTTCTATGCCTTGCTTAATTTTGTTATTTCTAATATTGACGCATCACTGGTTTCTATATACTGTTCGCCACCTATTGCTTCTAAGCGTTCACCGAGAAAGAACAAACGCCCGGACATACATACGGAGACAATTCCCCCATAACCAAATCAAATCCCATATCATCCGATTATGCGAAAGCACGCTTCCGCTGGCCGCCCGGCAATCCCCGGATACGAAATCCGCAGAAATTGCGCACTTTAGACAGACGGTCGCGTGTATATCTATTTTTTTCAATCTCTTATAAACTTCGCCGTCACGATTCGGCAGGACCAAGTGGGTTAGTTTTCGCACTCTTTGTGGTGTGTGTGATTGAAAATCGTCGATTGTCACATCATCAACTGTTTTCGATACATTTTAAATTAAACCTCATTCATAAGTTTCTAATTTTATCAGTTATAATATTATTACTTTTAGGGTGTTCACTGTCAATACTTGGTGGAAAGGCATTATATTAATAAAAACAATAATCCTTTGTACTTCATTCCACTTTATTTAATATGTCAGGACCGGTTTCGCTCATTGCGAGCATTGTCAACTGATAAGAAATATAATTTAACAATGCTATTTATACAACATTGAAAAGTTATACACAACAGTTGGCATTAAAAAGAAATTGCCAATTACATTAAAGTGATTCTAAAATTACACAAAATTAAAATGTTCAACACATCTAACATATAATTAAAAAGTCATCCCAGATTCATAAATTCAGAATGCGATTGAAAGTAATTACAAACATAATTAAAATTTGGGAAATTTTTGACAAAGTGATAAAATGCTACATTAATAAAGTGAATATGCTTAATGATAGTTTTATGTTTTCCCCGCTTCCAAGTAGTTGGTGTGTTCAATGAGCGAAACCGGTCCTGACATATTAAATAAAGTGGAATGAAGTACAAAGGATTATTGTTTTTATTAATATAATATTATTGTTTTTTATTGTTACTTGTGAAACTATTTTTATGTAACGAAGACTATCCCTATTTCTTTGTGTCGTATTTTAAAATACAGAATTTAATACAGGGGAAAGATGTCGCTTTGAATTTTTAAGTGCAACCTCCTTATAATATTGCAGATAAGAAATTGTAGAGTTATATTGTTTGTTGGTTTGCCTCTTTTATTATTTATTTGCGAAATTGGGTTTTTGTTGTACAATTTGTGTATAATACACATATTTTTATTTATAATAATTTTTTTGAATATAAATTAGATTGAAAGTTAATAAATAATACCCGTGAATTTATAAATACTCATCAAATATTCTTTAATTAGAAACTACTTAAATCGTTACAAATTGATAGTTCTAAGTAAAAAAAATGTCATGGAAAGTATAATGTGAAGTATAGATCGTATGTATAAAAATAAAATTAGGAATTGATAAGCAAGGAAGAAAGCCTGCAATAATTACAGATACCATTAAATATTGCTGTTTTTTTGCCAAATTGGTAAAATGAATGCAACATCTGAGTTATTCCAGACAAAGTATTGATAATATCTAAGAATGTCATTATGTTCTTCTCATTTTTGTTAGTTACTAATTTATGCCAGCATGGTGACGAACATATCTATATTATAGTTGAAAAATACAAAAACTTTTCGCAGGAAAATCTTGTACAAAATTATGCTTATATTTTAAGTAAGTTAAATAAAATAGAATTACTTAAAAGGTTGGCAACAGGAATTGTTAAATTTTGACATTTTCTTGTTCAATTTGAAACTGACGGCTTAAAAAAAAGCAAAACATCTAAGAGACCCGGGAAGATTTGATATCGCAGATGCGGTGACATAAAACCCCGACGATGCTTACCTAACCTTTAGGTGAAACCGTAAAATATTGGAATATGTTATCGGAATATACCAACCCACTCAAGTTCAACGAAAATATTTACCATTCGATCTCGCGGCAAAACTAAATCGAGGTGGATGCCAAATATTATCACCAACCTTTTTGATAAGATTTTAAAATAAAGAGAATAAATGATAAAATATATTATTATATGAATAACAAATGTCTATCTATTTTAGTTAGTAAGATTTATATTTTTTTTTTCGTTGAATGTATCTTCAATATTCATATTATATGTGAAATTTGATAGTCACTAATGGTTTTAATATAATACCTAAAATGAAAACAATTGTTACTACTAATTTATGAAAGGAAATATAAAAAGTTAATGGTTAGATTTCTAAATTTAAATAACCATATAATTTGAAAAAAACATCGTTTTCTATACGACAATTCGTATAGAAAATCGTGTAAAAAAGTAATAAAAAAAACCTAACAACAAATCTTCAAAATTGTACTATTACATATATAAGTTTTTTATTTAAGAAATAATTAATTGCTACTTGATAACATACGCGCACGTTTATGAATAAGTAAATAGCTTTCATCGCTAGAAATGTCTTGACACATCTATTTTTTTTATTTAAATGAAGATTTTTGTTTGTTATTATAGAGCTGTGTTGTTGAATTTATAATTATTAGGAAATTTTGTTTATTTTTTTTATTTCTGGGAATCGTGCTCGAACAAATAATTCCAGTAAAAATATAGTGTTCGTTCTTTTTAGTGGACTGTGACATTTTAAAACCTTGACCAAAAAATACCTGTAAAAAGGGTGTAAATGCAAATTATACAAAACATATGGAGTGATTTAAAGTTGTTAACAAAGAGAAAAAACTTTGTACATATGATTTCGTGCCAGTCTTTATAATTCAAACCTTTAGCAGAAAATGTACATTGCAAGCTGTGTATTTCATTTTTTCGCTAAATATAATATAAACAGTTATCCCTAGTGGTACCAATAAATTATGTTACGATCGAAAAAATAATGAAAATATATCTGTACAAACTGTTCAATCTAAATTTTCATTGAAGCGTTTCAAGTATATAAAATAAAGCAATATTTTTGTTGAAAAGAAATACGTGAGTTGGACTTGATCCAAGTAATTTGTATGGAACAATGTTAGTATCACAATATTTTAGTATCAGCTTTCAGGTAAAGTTTTTCGTTTCATTCTTAAAATCGCTTGATTTACAGGTCAAGAAAAATTAATTTACTATCTCTTTACATCTAATATAAATTTTGAAAAGAAAATACTTTCGTTTAATACGTTTCAATGGTGGAAATAAATCTAGCTGTATTTGGTGACGAATACCGGAAAGCCAACAATAAAATTCGTCGCTAGTAAGCAAGGGGCCTGGAAAAATACGCGGGGGTGAGGCGCTCATATAGTAAGGGGCCTTCAGTGATTTCATCTATCTGAGCCGTAAGTAAATGCGTGAATACGTCCTGAATTTATGGCGAATGGATCGCTATAGGTATGCCACCCTTTATAAAAGATTTCCAAACATTTTGCTTCATTTTAATATGTCCACTCAAATATACTATTGTAGATAAATGGGAAAATTTTAAATAGTGCAAATATTAAGAGAAGTAGTATAAACTCAACCAAACGATAAATCTTCTACATGTATTTTTTCAATATCTTTTCTGTTCTAATTTATCTTGAATGTTTGTTTTTAATTCATTTAAGTTAGTTCTAGGTTATTGAATAATACAAATATATCTGGCGTATCATTTAAAATGAATGTACTATTTTTTTACTTTTTATAATTTCTGCTTGAAGCTTAATTTCTATGGCATACCTACGAGTAATTATTTGCATTATATTTAAGGAGCTTGAGATCAAGCACGCAACAAAAACATAGAATGAGATATCGCTATAATGTAGAACTGATTTAAAAGGACATAATTTAATTTTAACGTCGCTCAAAACCCCATGGTTTCCATGTAATCAAGGATCAAATTATGATCTTATAATCAAAACTGTCTAAGAAGTGTGTTTCTATCTATTTAAGAATAATAATATCTGGTCGTTTTTTGATTACAAGCCCCTCATATTACTAACACAACTTAAACCTACATCGACATAAAGGCTCAAAAACCAAAAGCGACTGTTTTCATAATCATAAAATGTTGACAATTTTCTTTGAGATAAAACATCTGGAGAAATAATGTTTAATATTCCTAAGGATCTTTATAATGTTATCTTGCTTTTTTAATATTATTTTCATTTTTTGTAAATTTTATTGCAGAACTGCCGTGTTGGTCATAAACACTATCTATTTAAAACGATGGCATATTTAACTCATTTTGACAAAGCATAGAGACCGCCTATTTGTTTCTAGAGTACTCACCCACACAAAAAAGAAAAAGTGGTTTGTTTGTACTTTAATCGCTTACTAAATTTGACATCTTTAAATTACGAGTGTTTGTTAAATTACTGGACACATTTAAAGCACTTTCCTTTCGTTTCAGCGCAAGGTAAATGAAAAATAAAAATTTACGCAAAATCACTATATCGACAGTTTGAAAACTATTAGATATTCTCGAATGGGGGAAACAGTATAGAGTCATACGAGTAGAGGTGGTCGCCTCTTATCCACTCATTCGCTTCCAAGCCGGTAGCAGTGCCATCGCCAAAATGATATGCCGAACTGGATGATCGCAGGCACAAATAGGTTTGTTTATTGCACAGCCATATTAGATTTTCCCGTAGTGGATTATTGCATTTTTGAACAGCGAATATTTAAAGTGTTCTTTTTTTGGAGGGGTATTTTGCGAAATGCAATTTTTGTAATGAACAAATAAATTTAAAAAAAAAATGTCTAAGATTCAGATAAATAAAGAGTCATTCGCCGAGAAAATTACAACCGACGACTACTTTTTCTATTATTTTTATTGCCAGCAATATTTTTTATTAAAGAATTGTTTCATATTTTTATGCGAATTTTAAAAAAAACTAAATAACAAAAAGAAAGAATTACCCCTCATACTTGAGGATGACTTATGTTTAAATAAACCCAAAAAAACATTTTTTATGTATGTTTAAAAGTCAAATAATATGGTAAACACAAAAAAAATATATTTTACGATTTACTAAATATGAAGATACGTTAAATATTTGAATGAAGGGCGTCTCTTCTTGTACAACTATTAATAACTCAAAAGTAAAATTGGCAAAGTTTTTTTTTAATTTATGAGGTCAATATAGTTGTAGGAAGCATGTTTGTGACGGTCGCAATACGGAAAAATAAGTATCGTATTGGTAAAATCTTTGTTAACTTATTAGTTATTACAAAATTCAGTTTCATCAAACAAACCCAATCTTTGTCAAGAATGCTCTGCCATAATGCTACTCAAATTGGCGAAACAAGTGTCACATTTTGTTACACAACAAGAAGAATAACTAAGAGTTTTTCTAATTTTACATTGGCTCTGTCAAAAATCTTATTCATGAAATGAGTAAACTATTAATGGAGGATATCAATGTACGTTGATTAAAAAAAACTCGTTTTTAGTCAGTCACTTTGTTTTTCATCGGTGACAGTAGCAATAATTAATCATGTTGTAGGGACTGATAAATATTTTTTTTAATCGTCTAATTTTACGATTGGAAAATGCGTGATAGTAACGAATAATTACTTAAATCTATTGAAAAATCAATGTATTGGATTTGATCTCTTGAAAGCTTACACTAATGAATATAACACGAGAACTCTTACCAGTAAAATTAAGGATCGTTTGCTTAATCAAGTGCTTAACTTTATTCTTAACGAGGTATGGGTATTGTGCTTACATGAATCAATGATTTTACTCTTTATCTAAGCAATAAAAATATTGTGATTTCTTTACACACACTTTTCTATTGAACTCATAAACATGGAAATAATAAAATAAAAAGACGAAAAAATTTAAAACAAAAGAAATTCAAGCAGAATATTTACGCAACTTTTCTCATAAATTATACATCAGGCAGATATTTTCATATTATTATATGTTTGTTTACCTTTGTTTACAAAAAAAACTTGTCCTGTTGGGCAGAGAAATGTTTTCTTTTTTGCGCAAGAAAACAAACATAAAATACTGATAAAAATATACAGATAACGAAAGGTATTCATAAATAGTAAAACGTCTTTCAAGGCAAAACATAAATGTCACCACTTGTCAATACGCAACATTTCACCCCAAATCTGAATGTATTGATACAATATAAACATCCATAACAGTTCAATTCGACCCCCGATGAGTTTGGAGGGTGAGGGTAGCGAATATATTTTCATTTAACTTTAATATCATTCATCAAAAATATTTATTTCGATTTGCTTGCTTTGCATATTATAACTATTGATTAAATTTCATCCCAAAGTTACTCAATGTTACAGATTTACATTTTTTTATGAGCCAAATAAAATAGTTTGAAATGATTGTCTCAGGAGCCGTGATTCTATAACTTGTAGTTGCTTATCTCCAAAGACCACCTGGTAGTTAGATAAGTTGAACTAAACCCGCTCTTTCTAAACATATGAAACTTTGTAAAACTATATTTCTAAGCTTCTGTCGTAATATGTTATAACCACCATAGCATAAAATCTAACGATTTACGAAGCACGTTCTATACATTTATTTCGTGGTAAATGTTTGCCTCATTTTGAGTGGTATAAATGAGGACTGACAGTTAGTCAATCGCTTAACATTTACCAGTGAAAATTGTGATATGAAAGTAAAACGTTAGTAAAAGTATGTTTTAAAAGAATGAAAAATTAGAAAAAAAACACTAAATTAAATGAAATTTCTTCGTTCGTGAAACGGAATTGGGTGGAAGGTTTACCACTCTGCAACAGTCGTCAGGTTTCATTTATTAAGGTGTTTATGTATATATTTCTATAGTTTAAAATATATTGACAACTTTTGAGAGATAAGAACTAACTATGTAATTATTTTAAATCAAATTTGTTTTTATTTACAATACCTTCAACTGATTATTTTTTTTGCATTTTCGTCTTATGTTGAAATAAAGTAAACATTTTCAATTATAAAAATCGTAAAAAAAAAATGACACAACACTGTATGTGTTTGATAGTAAAATAAATTGTATTGTTGAAACGTAATATTTTTTCATCTAATTTTGGCGCGAAAAAAGTGCGGGCAATAAAAGGCGCGCAATAAACGAGATGATCATAAACAAATGTCAAGTTCAACCATAGACGCGCGTCCCATTAGGCTCTGATCTGGAAGATGCGGGAGAGTCCCCAGTTTAGCGGACATTTAACCGCGGGACATAACCGTAACTCATATTCTCCCGCGATGGTTACTCGAGGAAAAGCCTCTGGAAAACTCTCACCTATTGCGGAACCCCGAGTATTTCAGGCCACCCATATAAATTTGAATTTGCGTATTAGATGTTTCAACAACACGGCCCGTAGACCAAGTATTTTAATAATTGAAAACTTTTTTTTCAAAAGATTGTATAAAGTAATGTAATATTTAATTATATATAACTTTTCTTTTTGCAGAAGAAGTCAGAAATATTTTTCTCGGAAATTTTATATTTAAATGTAATTATATTGTGTAACTTCGAGAAGGATTTCTTTATCTAGAAAAGATGGGCTTCTAGTGAAAGAGTATTGCAACACAGTTTTGGTTTTTTGTTAGAACTGGTTGGGTAAAGAAAAATTCTTAACATTTTTGATAGATTCGGCGGTTACTTTGTGAAAGTTCATTTTTAATATAAAATTATATTTGTTTACTTTGTTATTCCACTTTTTGTGCTACAACTTGGGACACGAGTTTAGATTTTTTAAGAAGCATCATCAGAGAGAATATCAGAAGTTTATGAATATTTTTTGAAATATTGATTGAAATAAATAACAAAATAAAATTCAGGGTTTGTATTTAATAAGTAGTAAGCAAAAATGTATAAAATACATCGTCAATGTTATTAATAAACAATAAATTCGGTGTCTAAATATTTTAACAGTAAAATGCTTTTTGAACGTTATTATGAAACCTTGCGTGACCATAATGAAACTAGAATTTCGAATAGAATATCTTTTATAAAAATATGGGACGCTTATTTAATGTTTTTGCAGCATCTTGATTAATAGTACTACACAAGTAAATACAATTGAGAAACATTTTTAGGAATCGATGAAATGTGTTAAGAAAAGAGTTAAATAGTTTTATAATTTTAGCACGCAGTTTTAAAGGACACTTCATTTATGAATATTTATAGCCCCTGCGTCGTTTGACTGGAACGAGCCCATTGGAGAAAGTACCGCCCTCCGACGACGCGTAGATATCTGTCATATTCGGCGATAACTCTCAGGCTCTGTGGATCATCCGATATATTTCCAATCTGAAATTGGTTCCGGAAAAAACGCGTCCGGAACGCCGATACAAATAAATAGGCGAGTTGATTTGAGATAAGCTGCGAACACGTGAGCGCAATGTCGTAAACGCGGGATTCAAATTGTTTACTTGCCATTTCACCAGGGGCAGCTGATGTGGACACATTGAACTGTTTAAAGCTCAAAACATCCCCAGCATCGAGATACACGTAAAGAACTGCGATAGAAAATCATTAACATCGCATTTTGAAAGCTATGAAGTAGTGATTTTGGTTAAAGGGCCAAAGTACAACGTATCATCAAAATATAAATAAAACACTCCCATGTAATAATTCTACATTAATTTAATATAAACACCGGTTTTAACTGATCAATTTCAGGTTTTAATTGAACATGCTAGTTTTAAGCAAAACCGGTCCTGATCACGATAAATGTGAAATTACCACAAACAATGTGTTTTTTTTTAATAATCCTTTCCACCAAATATTTACTTGTTGAAAGTATATATACTTACGATATATATATACTTGTATATATATATATATATACTTGTCTCCTTGGTATTACATTGAACATATACTTCAAATGACCGCTGGGCGCGTATTTAAGTATCTGAAAACCAATGGTTTGCTGGCCGGCGGACACATATATGCGTCCTACGTCAAACATTTCATTATATTTAAAAGTATCTGGAAGCTAGAAAATAAAATTTGGTAATGATATCTCAATTGGTTTACAAATTATAGTGAATTTAGTAAAATTACAATTTTTCTCAAAATTGCTCAGATGAATGTTACCGTTTGGAGTTTTGCACATTTACCTGCGTGGCTGACACGTCAAACCCAAAAGAGGTTACCACTCGGCAACGGGACTGACGTTAACTTTTTCTAGATAGGCACATATTTATATGGTATACACTACGCCACTGTTATCTTCTCTATAGGCGTCGCTCTTGCCAAACGATGTCGCCGTGGAAAATTGCTAAACCGAGGCGTCGATTCTTTCATCTTATTTACCTCTTTCCAGCGTGTTATAGTATATACTGATAATATTTTACTAGGAAATCTCTTAAATATTTCAGTTCCTCAAATTCTGGCACTGTTTTCTAAAAATATCATATTTTACCATATTCTCAAAGGGAAGGATTAATATTATTAATTATATTCAATTTCCAAATAAAATTTATATTTAAGCCCAAATTTATTTACTTATGTGTTACTATTATTGGCACGTTTTCATTTCCTTGAAAAGTAACATCAGAATTACTTTTACAAAAAAATATACATATGTAAATTAATGAGTATCTACGAAAGTTTCGACGGTAACTTTGTAGAAGTTCATTTTTATTGTAAAAATAAATTTGATAATTGTGTTATTCTAATCGTTGTGTTACAGAATGTGATGGTCTGATGATGCTTCTCAAAGTAGTGATACATGCGTCACATTCTGTTACACAGCAAGTGGTATAACAAAGTTATCAAATGTATTGTACTATTAACTGCATAAGTATTGTTTAAGGAATACTTCATCAACGTAAAAAAACAATAAAAAATATAATATCTTAGAAATCGTTGAAAAATCAGCAACATTCCTTCACTCTTCTTTTAAGTATCATAATAATTTATAAAATTCTTATAAATATAATAGAAATCTATTAAGTTATGCAATTGGTGAGTCTTACCAACTCGTTTTGTATCATGAAAATGTAAAACGTGTGCGTACTTGAATATTGTATTGACAAGGTTGTTACGTAAAATCACATGTCCGAGTAATAATAAAGTATTGAGTAAAGGATCACATTTTATGGCGGTGGTACGCATCCCAAAATTTGCGATGTGCTTACAAAAATAAACCATTTGCAAACATAAACATATCGCCTTGCGTCAATGCCACCAAATAGATATAATAAATCCATATTCATGAAGCCTTCCCCAATACGATCATATCAAAATCTACAGCAATAAAATAAGGAAAGTGGACAGTCTTGCAATTTGTGGAAATAAAGTATCTACAAAGGGTGGGGGAGCCTATAGAAAACTTTACCTTCGAGTCAATACAAATATATTATATTATTTGTATTGTCTAACTAAGGGAAATCGAGCTGTTATCGAGTGATAAAGAAGCAAAACTTTTGTTTACATATATGTTGTTTGAATGAAATAAAAAAATCACCAGCTTGTAAGTTAGTTTTTTATTTTTTCGAATTGAGTACAAGACAGGATTGGTGGTTAGCTAAACGCTCGCATTTTGCTCGTTTTATGATAATATGAATGGAAAGAAATTCAAGACATCGCATTCGAGGGCTTTAAGCCAAACAAAGTTATCGTTTTTTTGTTAATAACTTTAATTTTCATTTCGGTTACATGATAGTCAAACAAAATTGTCAATCTTTTCTAATTTCTTCTTAAGATAATATCTAAAAAAAATAGCATCTCCATAAGTAATACAAGCATACAGTACACACAATAAATGATTAAATATGAACAATAGATTTAAAAATAACATATACTTTGTAAAGATACAAAAATGAAGGGTGTTTGGGCTCTCCTGAAAAGTTAGACTTTTGTAAATAGTTTTGTTTGACGTTAAGACCTTGACGGTCATACATTCATGCCTTTTTACAGAAAACCGTAAATCAATTCATAAAAAAAACTGTCTGTACTTTGATTCGAACCCGTAACATTCGTATCCGAAGCCATTATGTTACGACGTTAACCACTCGACCACGCAGCCGGTAAATTTATATAATATTCAAAAGCCCAAAAGCTTGTTATCAGTGTTTAATGTTTTAAATTGTATGTGAAATTAAACATAAATTAAATTATATAGCCATAGTTCAATAATTTTAGTTGGTATTTCGGCATTCAGTCGCTCAGCTATAGCGAGCGAAATCATAAAAAAACACATAGGTAGAAAAGAATGTCAGGAAAGTAATTTAAGATAGTATCGACACGTTTTCTTTGCCTACAACTGCAAATAACTCTCCATATAAAATGAATAAAATAGTAATAAAATATGTCATTTAAAAATGTTTTTGATGCTACAATAAAAGTTGTAGAATACTTTCGATGGTTTCGGCGGTAACTTTGTGGAAGTTCATTTTAATAGAAAATTTAAATTAACTTTGATTATTCCACGTATTGTGTAACTAACTGTGACACGTGTTTCGCCTCTTTCAGAGGCATCTTCAGACTTACTATCGCAAAGTTTGCTTAAGTAATGAAGCAAGATTGATTCTAACATTTTAAAATTATAAAATTACAAAATGGATTGGGTTTTTTTTCCTTTTAAGAGGAGCAAGGAGGGGGGTGTAGAATCGAAATAAAGCAAACAGATAATGATACTAATTTTACTAATGAGTTGTAAACAATCAGAATGGGATTTTTCCTTTTTAATGGAAGCAAAGAGGGGATTATAAAATGCAAACAAATTTAATCATACTACTAATGACGTTAAACATTACAAACTATTAAAACTAATGAGCTACAATCAATCATCTAGGTTTGTGATTACTCTATTAATTGGAAACAATTTTAGTAACGGAGAACCGCCTGTGCTATTAAGAATATTATTTAATAATATTTCTTTTTTGTTAAGAGTTTTATTAATTTCTAAAAATTCTAAGCTATTCATCTTTAAACCCTTTTTATTTACTCGGTGGAGTATTTCTAAATTACAAATCTGATTAAAATTATGATTATTTTCTATTAAATGATTGGCAAACTCAGAGAAATTGTTACTTTTCATTTAAAAAAAAAAAAAAAAAAAAAAAAGTAACAATTTCTCTGAGTTTGCCAATCATTTAATAGAAAATAATCATAATTTTAATCAGATTTGTAATTTAGAAATACTCCACCGAGTAAATAAAAAGGGTTTAAAGATGAATAGCTTAGAATTTTTAGAAATTAATAAAACTCTTAACAAAAAAGAAATATTATTAAATAATATTCTTAATAGCACAGGCGGTTCTCCGTTACTAAAATTGTTTCCAATTAATAGAGTAATCACAAACCTAGATGATTGATTGTAGCTCATTAGTTTTAATAGTTTGTAATGTTTAACGTCATTAGTAGTATGATTAAATTTGTTTGCATTTTATAATCCCCTCTTTGCTTCCATTAAAAAGGAAAAATCCCATTCTGATTGTTTACAACTCATTAGTAAAATTAGTATCATTATCTGTTTGCTTTATTTCGATTCTACACCCCCCTCCTTGCTCCTCTTAAAAGGAAAAAAAACCCAATCCATTTTGTAATTTTATAATTTTAAAATGTTAGAATCAATCTTGCTTCATTACTTAAGCAAACTTTGCGATAGTAAGTCTGAAGATGCCTCTGAAAGAGGCGAAACACGTGTCACAGTTAGTTACACAATACGTGGAATAATCAAAGTTAATTTAAATTTTCTATTAAAGTTGTAGAACGCTGTTATATAATTTTATTATATTTTTTTTAATATTATCAAATTATCTGACGAGTATCTTCAATAAAAAGTTGAAGCGTTAATGATGATGGTATCTACAGCTTGATTATATCTACAAATGTCTTCGGTCAGATTAGGAAAATTCAAAAGATATTAATAGGCTTTGAAACCAACATACAATTGTTTGTGTCAATAAAATACGTAAGTTCTATCAATACATGCAATCAAAAATACATACCGAAGTGGTTACGCAAGGTCTACTAAATGTAGCGACGCCTGTAATGTTTTCAATCTGTCTAGTCTTTCTTGTTCTTTAACAGGATTTGGAAATAGCGATTGGCTGTTGATAGCCAATCGCTATCTTCAAATCCGTCATTCGTCTTTTGCCTACACTTTTAAAAGTCGTGTTGACATTCCCCGTTTATGAAAATAAATAATTAAATGAGATTTACTAATACAGATAACCTATTTTCTATTCAGTATTTACTAGATTTTTCATAAAGAATGTTACAGCATGGGTAGATGTATATATTATCCGACAAACAATAATATGTTGTTACCCAAAAAAACTTGAAATTTTATTTGGAAGTCTTTGATCAAAATATTACGTTGTTTTAAGATAGGGTGAAGAAGTCATTATTTTTTTTTACATATAAGCTGACATTCTGCAAATTCAGCTATTCATTGAATTGCAATTACGCTCATCATTGAAACATCATCAAGGGATTTTTCGGGGGGCGCTGATGAAAAGATGCTGCGATCCCCGATGTTCCAGAGGAGAGAGTGGTTGCCTTCCGGTCGCGAATGCGCGCGCACCGGTCCATGCCGAGTGACTTATTTGCGCTTCCTTCCGGCAAGAGGGTGCGCCATATTGTTTGACGGCCGCCGCGATGCTGTCGGGGGTGGATGGAAATGACTCGATAGGTAATGGACGTCGGAACAGTTTGTCAGTCGCTATTATTTATGTTCAATCTGGGTGCACTCTGACTTCACTACAATATGTCAATTTAGATTTATAATATACAATTTTATCCTAAATTAAAATTATTTTTTTAGAAAATAAATTAATAACAGTCATCATTGAAGACTTTTTTAAATTTATACAACGTCAAATTTAGTGTGATTAGTCAACACGAATTCCATCCACTTGCTTATATAAAAAGTCGATTCCAAACTTATCTACATTTGATAATATATTGGAATTTATGTGAGGACACTCTGAACTGCTTTATCTATCTGTAAAGAACTCATTATTGAACACCGTCTTCCACTCCCTCAGCTTAACTAAATACTGTTAAATTCTACAAATAAATTGAATATTCATTAACTAGAATACGTAGTTAAATTTTTAGATTAAAACAATTAATTCACTTTGCAGTGTTTGCTGTAAACTCTTGGTTTATAAATCAATTTATATAAAGAATGTGACAAGAATTTACAAATAATCATACAAATTTCAAATGAAAATGTTAAATTATCTATATTTTCAATATTACTAATGAAATAACTCAATTAGCTAAATTGTAAAAGAATAAGGTGAAGGAAAAATCATGAGTATACAAATAATTATTTAATATTCATTAAAAAAATACAAATAATATTTTTTGTAATCAGTACAAAAAAAGTAATATTAAAAATTGGTCCAATCAGCATAAATAAATAGCTCAAAACGAAGCTCTCGTTTAGTTGGGATATGGATATGGATATATAGGACTCTGGCTGAAATTGAAGCTAGCTGTGCATCCTTTCGGTGCAGTGAGAGTGTGATAATAAATACACTAGAAAAAAGGTTTTTTGCTCTATCACTTTTCATTTAATAAATATCCTCGATTCGCTCCACGATGCACTTTTTATGTGAAAGATGGCTTGAACACTTAGCAAACCAACCGTATCGAGTGCAGTAAACATTTTTGGGGTCCTGTCAATTTATGCGCACTGCAATTTCCAGCACTTTGGCATTGTGAAGCGCCCATCCCTCATTCACCCCTTTGGACGGCTTCAAATCGAGCATAATATGATATAATGTCAAACGCAAGACGGCATTTTATCCTGATTCTGAATCACAGAGTTCTTCAGCAGAAAATTTACAACGAAAGAATGATATACATTGACACGACTGAGTCCCGAGCAGTTAGACGAGAGACAGAGAAATCCGTCTCTCCCCATAACGTCTCGGTTTGGTGTGACGCAGTCAGTCTGTGACAATTTTTAGGAATTAAATATGGGAACAATCAAATTCAATTAAACAACGCTCGTGAACAGTAAAAGGTGGAAATCCACCGGTTTATTTATAATCAAAAAGGGTTTACAGTAAATTTCGATAATTTGGCTAGCCACACAGGAGTGCGCTCTAAATACATGTTAATAAATTTGTCATTCGGCGTGAAGCTCGCGAGCCGAGCCTCCTAGTACCGAATGACAGTCGACTTGCAGACCGGGCCTTTCAGTAGGTCCTTCGCCTGGACTGAGGGTCCCTAGTATTACAATATTTATGTTCCCTTACGGGGAGACATCTATGACTTTATATTTTTACAAGAGAGAGAAAAAAAACAACATTCATCATACCATTTTTCTTAAAACTAATTTCGCACTCGGCGGTTTCTTATAACAGTTGTTGATTTAGTAGTGGGCAAATTTTATTTAGTCTTGTTTTGAAGTTAAGATCTGCACACTCACTACGCGTGTACAGATCTGCTTAAAATTAATCCCTACGCTAAATCTTATGAATCAATATGGCCGTCATGCCGTACCATATATCTGAATTAGGGGTGCAGAACAAAATTAATATTTAACTAGCACTGTCACAGTCCTCATGACTAATGATTGTTTGGATTTATTATTAATCAGTATGTACGCTAAGTCGTGGCATACATTTAATTCAATTTATAATATTCGGTGAAATTTTACATACAAAGTTATGATTTCTTAGTTTAACGATTCTAATTCAATTCCTATTGGATTCGCTAATACGACTTCGCAACGTTTTGCGGGACTCCCACAGCAAGGAACCGAGGTCTGTTCGTGAGGCGGATTTCCATATCCGTCCTCCCTTACTGTGTGCGTTCACTTCCAGTGACCGCAAGCCGTTTAGGCCGGAGCACATTTTATCGACGGCACTCTGAATACGAGTCCGTCCAACCGCCCGTTGGTCAATCGCATTAGCGAAATCTCCTATGAAGTTACTTACACTACGTGTTTCGATTTGTTCGAGTATTAGGGAGGATTGGCGGAGACCAGACCTCCGTCCGAGGTCGGCTCCAGGCACGGTGTCAGACCGCTTGAAGGCGTCGCTATCGAGTGACGTAATCCAACTGGACGAATTGGATTTTAGGTTTTACTATTGAGTGTCTGCCGAAACTTCGACAGACATGAGTCCCAGACAAGTGCGCTTGTCTAGGCGGGCTATCTGCCCCCGGAATTATACGTCCACCGCGCCGTATCACTCGGATTCCCGTGAATCCGCAATGATAGTGCCTCCCTAGTACTCAATACAAAAAACACCCTCCGACGTCGATCTAGCTAAAATTAAACTAGTGCGAGGCCGACGAAACCTGAGGCCCTTTTTCGCACAAGTCCTCGGGGCTGTCTGATCCTTTGTTACTTAGCTCCGCCGACCTTGCATCGTGAATCTATGGAAGGCGTGATGACAGCTCTTCCTGACGTCTCGAGACTAAGTGTCCCGCAGACTTGACCCCGCGACCTTTCAATGTTAACAAGTGACAAAAATTATGTCTGACATTTATATTTAAAAATGACTCGAATTATCACACCTCCCATAGTTCACCCTTATAACTAACATTTGCCGTTATGACGGCGGTGATCGACGATTATCAATGACACAGGAAAAACAAAATACACAATCAATTTCGAAACACAAGAAAATACCTAACATAAAATAACATACAATTTTATACAAGTCCCCAGCGTCGCTTGGTGTCGTTTGCTATTTCTGTTGTTCAGATACTTCGCCCTCAGATAGGCATACATTATTGAATTTACAATTATCATCATTAGGTGACGGACCTTTCTTTTTCTATTGCAACTCAGTGTAGCGAATTATTGATGCGTGGGGCCCGCGACGCATCGCGGCTCGAACGCACGTAGTTTCGCTCGGCCGGAGTACTGCGCCCAATTTGCCTAATAATTCGTAGTTGATTACTAAACTCAACTCATTGAGACGTTGCAAAACAACAGTGAATATCGCATTGTTTTTGCGAATTCTAGTTATCCCCGTGGTCTCGTCACCGAATTGAAACAAAGATACTAAAATCCCGGCCTTGCCAATATAATTAAATATTGAAACAAACAAAACTTCAGACCTTACAATATCATTACATATTGACACAAACAAAACAATTCAGCTCTTGCGAATATAGTTAAATATTGCAACAAACAAAATTCAGACCTTGCAGATAGAATTGAATATTGAAACAAACATAAAAAGAGTCGCACTTTGCCAATATCATTAAATATTGAGACAAACAAAAAAAATCGGACTTTGCAAATATAATTAAATATTTAAACAAACATAAAAAAATCGGACTTTGCAAATATAATTAAATATCGAAACAAACATAAAAAAAAAATCGGACTTTGCAAATGTAAGTAAATATTGAAACAAACATAAAAAAAAGTCGGGCTTTGCAAATATAATTCAATATTTAACAAACAAAAAAAAAAAAAATCGGACTTGCAAATATAATTAAATATTGAAACAAACAAAAAAAAATCGGACTTTGCCAATATAATTAAATATTGGGACAACCATAAAAAGATCGGACTTTGCAATTATCATTAAATATTCAAACAAACATAAAAAAAATCGGACTTTGCCAATATAATTAAATATTGAAACAAACATAAAAAAAATCGGACTTTGCAGATATAATTAAATATTTGACGAACAAAAAAAAATCGGACTTGCAAATATAATTAAATATTGAAACAAACCAAAATCGGACTTTGCCAATATAATTAAATATTGAGACAAACATAAAAAGATCGGACTTTGCGATTATAATTAAATATTTAAACAAACATAAAAAAAATCGGACTTTGAAATAAACGTGAAACGTTTAGGTGTTGCAGAAAAATTATGCATTGAACCATCGTACAATATTTTAGTATTCCCGTTGGCCGATACCGAATTGAGAACAAACGGAAAACGCTTCGGCGTTTGCAAAAACAAGATTAATTACGATTATATATTTCACGATTTTTCCGAAGACCAAGCGCCGCTGAGTGTTACACTGGACCGAACGGAGAGCATCCTCCGCGCGAAGTCGGTCGCAAAAATATTTACAATATACAGTTAGACAGGGTACAACACACAATAAAATAAGACAATGAATTTAAATCAAAATTAGCGTTCCCGTACTCTCCTCCGGCCGCTGTTATTGCCATTTCGAACAAGAAGTGACACACGATTTTACTAGGCTGAGTTTAGAAGAAACAACATTTAATACATGAAGGGGTCCTGTCGACACTTAATAAAATGCGGCTAGGAGCAAAGATATGACCGCGATTTTACACGCGTCTTTATTTCGATTCTCACTGTCGAGATCGAGCAGGAAGCTACAGTTCTGGCCGCGGACCTTAGGTTAAAGAGTATTGACTCAGCAACAATAGGCCGCGACATATTTATGCAACGTATAATAGTAGACGAACCTTTGGAAGTTCTCAGGAACCGGAGACAGCTTATCAGGAACAATTTCAGCAAACAAAACTGCTGGCGGCAAGCGATAACACAAGGAGGTAGCACAGAATTCGACTCAGCTTTGCACAATGTCAACTATTCGAATGACTTGGTCAAGCTGAGAGAATTTCTGGCTGGTTTTTTTATTAAAGATGTTGCGGCGGATAATATCGGCAGAAGAGAGCACGGGAACAGAGTAACGCGTAGAAGTCGGTGAAGATTTGGTAACTTTTGCAAAACTGACCTGCCTTTTTGTAAAGGATTTGGTCCAGCTGCGTCCTCGGCCAGGGTCAAAAAAAACGGTTGACCCGAGCAAATCTGCTAACCTCAGCATCTGCGTCTCACGCCGATTGGCTAAGATGCTGACCTCCCGTGGCTCTGCCGAAATATCTCAAGATGGCGGCAACTGAGATTTTTCTAGAACAACGATTCCGCTGAGCGAAAATCGTCTCTAGTGATCTTAATATGACAGATAGAAAATCAGAAAAATCACTGTCGTGTCAGAATCAGTTTTCCGCGAAATATTGCTCTTACAAGCGATCTCATAATTCGTTGCTGAAGCGAGTTATGAGAAAAAGAAGAAAAATTTTCCACCTGAGCGAGTCAGGTGTACCGGTTAATCAAAGCGGAGATGTCATCGTCCGCGAAAAAGTAATTACTGAATTGAGTCTGATTTTTATAAAAGCCTAAAATCGATTTAAGTGCAAATTTATGCTAAATATTTTCTATGGTGAATGTTCCTGAAGGGATTTGGCTGAAAATTCGAAGGAACGTCCGTGATAGTCGTTCGCTTCCATGAAACTAAAATTTCCCACCTTCCCTTCGTGTGTTCGCGCTTCATATCAGATTGAAATTTTGATTGACCGCGGTGGAGGGGAGGCCGCCTGCAATCGCACGTATGACCACGCGAACCGCTACGATTGGTCGGACTGGGCGGGGCTTATTTTAGTATCGAACGGCAAACGCTACACGCCGAACGCGTTTCGAAATTTCGTCTCGCCAAAATGTATGGGGAAATCACAGTTTATTGAATTACTAATAAACCTGTTATCCGATTGCAATTTAATTTACAACACCGTTTCGGACCATCGTCCTTTACGGCTCGAAAAAAATTCGGCGCCGAAGCTTGGCTCGGGCGCCGGTTCCGCACGATTTTAATTGGCGCAGGTGAGGGCTTGGTGGAGTCCAAACCGCGAACATGATGTTAATATTAGTTTATGCAGTGCATACTAGGACATGGCTAGTGTCGTAAAAACAAAAATTCTCAAACGAATTTTGTCCCTGACGACCCTGGTCGAGGTCGCCGCGGGATTCATTTGTTCGATCGCAATTGGAAATTGCGTCGATAGAATTCAGCGAAATTTCTTCAGGGGCTAGAACAGCCTATGCTAGGTGTACCTGTAAATTATGGGGAGCCTCCGTTGAGGAGGAGGAAAACGGCAAGCGTTTCCATTTCCCTCTCTCGCCGCACTCGACCGCAAATTCGGTCGAGCACCGCGCGCGAGCGAGAGACGGTATTTCTATTTGGCTCTGTGCGCCCACGTACTCACTTACAAAGCAGTGGGTTTGTCTTTGCACTCAATAATCCGCGGCAAGGTCCGCGGATTGCGAAATTCTTAATATTTGCTTACATTGGCGACTTTGTCCATTTGACCTTGAATAATCGAAAAAGTGATGTGTTTATTCTGTCTCTCTTCCTCATTATACCTATCAAGCTTTGCTAACAACCGTATAAGGAAATGCAAGTATAAATCATGCCAAAGGACCGTATCGTATCAATCCCCCTTACTCCCTATGGCGTGATTTACACTTATGCTTTTGCAGTTGTTAGCATTGCTAGAAAAAAAATATCGCCTTAGTTATAATGAGAAATCGAGGTGCGGGCGGGCTGATCCAGTCTAACCCCGCCGCGCGAGAATGCGTTGACCCGCGAGAATTTATTGCGTCAGACGCCTCGGCGCCAGTGGCCGAGGCCGGGTCAAATTGGACAAATTCACGACATCTGATTCTATGTTTCTCACTGGAAACGCAACAAGTTTACAAAAGTGCTCTACTTTATCTGTAGGCAAAAGTTACATACATGGTAAAAAAAATTATTTGTGTGTGCTGACTCCTGTCTTGTGTATTTACAATTTTATTAAGAGAGGAGGGTTCTCCTCCCTCTCTGACGAGCCTCCGTGAGGTTCGATAGCCATTCGCAAAAAGAATTAGTTATTCCCCAACAATTGTCTGTTCGAGACCAAATCTATAATTTATTCTATTTAAAAAAAAACCAATCTTACGTTAATACATTTCTCCCCCCCTTTTCTCTTTCGCTCCTTGAAGCGGGAAAACATGACAAATACAAAACACAAAAGAATTCCGTCATACTGACTGTTGCGGTTAGTGCCGCCAGGAATGTTAACTATAAAAATTTTCTCTATGACTTTTGCAAAACAAATTGAATTTATTATTATTTATTAATTTTTTTTTTAAAATTTTTAATGTCTTCGCAAAAATGAAATTATTACTTTTTCCAAATTAATCCGCCTGACATAGCTGCTGACGCTATCGAGGCAGAACCCAATTCATCATCATTCGAAAACAAACTCTTTTCGTTATTAACAGGGGAAAAATTAAACATGTTACAAGTATAATTTTTTTTTTGATAGTCATTTGATGTTGTGCAAGATAAAAATTGAACATATTAGAGCTTAACTGACATTGTTTACTTTAAAAATTACCAAAATTGAAAAAAATGAATTAATTATGTCTTGTGTACAGGAGTTGACTGTATTTACTTTAAGTTAAATATTTTTACTCTACTTGAATTTATTGATTAGCCCTTGAAGAGGGATTAGCGAATGGTACTATACTTGGTGATGTTTCTGGGCGTCTTCATCGGCGCGAGGGGTGGATGTGGTCCTCTTCATCTACTTGGTCTGGTCCTAGCGGGCCGGGGCGTCGGCAGCTTCCTCTTCTGGCAAGGGTGCTTCCTCAGTTCTCCGTCGCGGCGGTGTCTGCCCGAGGGGAAGTGGTTCGGCGTAGGGCGTCGGCACGGGGCGGATTTGGTTGGTGTGCGCCTTGATCGGCTTACCTCGTCTGTCCACCCAGTACACATTCATGCCCACCCTTGTAATTATCTTGTACGGCCCCTCCCATCTGGGAGCCAAGTTGGGGATGATTCCAGTCCTCACCCCTGGCTTCGTGAAGCCCCTCAAGTAGATCCGCTGCCCGGCTGAGAACTGCTCAGGCGGGGCGGTTTGGGCGGCGCGCGCATTTGTGCGCCCGCTGTACTCCTCCTGATGGCGCAACATGGCAGCGTCTTGTTCGTCTCTCTCCAGCGCCTCTGTGCGTGCGGGCGGCATATCCAGTTGTGCCCGCCATTCGCCAGGCCTTGGCAGTTCATAGCCCATCACCGCTTGACTGGGTGTGAGGCCGGTGGCGGCATTCTGACGGCAGCGCAACGCAAACAGTGTGCGCGGTAACGTTTCGCACCACTGTGCGTGCGCGCCCGGTTCAAGTTGAATTCTCATTGCCTTCTTTATTTCCTGGTTCCTTCTCTCCGTAGGGTTAGCACGGGGGTGGTAGGGTGGCGTCGTCCAATGAAGGCATCCCCATGCTTCAAGGGTTGACACCCATCTCTCATGCAGGAACTGCGTACCATTATCGGTAAGCAGCGCCCGCGGGTATCCAAATCTGTGGAACACTTCTTGTTCCAACAGAGGCAGGAAGGTCGCCACTAACGAGTTCCGCATGGCGAAAGCTTCGGTCCATCGCGAGAACAAGTCAGTGACGACAAAAATGTATTTATTCCCTCGTCGGCTCGCCGGGTACGGACCCATGAAGTCGAGGGCCAGTACCTCGAACGGCCGTGTCGCTTCTGTGTGCGACGTCATATGCGCCGGTCTCTGCAGCGCTCCTCGCTTTCGTGTAGCGCATATACGACAGGCGCGCACATACGCCTTCACGTCATTTCTGCGCGCCCGCCAGAAATAGAGCCGTTGTATGGCCCGATTCGTTTCCGCGGCTCCAGGGTGGCCGGCTAAGGGGTCGTCGTGATAGGCGGCGACGACTTCCTTCCTCAAGTGGAAGGGCACCACAGTCAGCAGCCTTCCGCTGCTCTCCTTATGACACAGCAGCCCGTCGTGAACGATGTTACTTGGGTGCGGCTGATGCATTGTCGGCGTCCTTATCGCTGTGATTGTTTGCTGCGTATCCGGATCGGCGCGTTGCGCGGCTTTCACGGCGTCGTGCAACGTTGCCAGTTCTAATAGTAGCGCCACTGGCTTCCGGTGACTCGGCACCAGCATCCGGTCGTCGTGCTCCTCGATGGCAGGCGCCGTGGCGTCTGGATTTCTCGACAGTACATCCGGAAGTTGATTCAGTTTGCCGGCGCAGTGTTGTATGTCGAACTGGTGTTCGGATAACATTATCGCCCACCGTGTCAGCTTTGCGCGCTCATCCTTTGCGCTGTGCAGCCATGTCAGTGCTCGGTTGTCAGTTATCAGAGTGAAGGGACGATCCTCGACGTATGCTCGATACTTCTTGATTGCCCAGACGGCGGCGAGGGCTTCTTGTTCGTTCGAATGATAGCGTCGTTCCGTTTCGGAAAGGCGCGCGCTCGCATACGAGATTATATCTCTACCGCCGTCGGGGCGCGCATGAAATAGTACCGCCGCGACGCCGTGTCCGCTTGCGTCGGTCTGCAGGGTGAATCTTCGAGAGAAGTCCGGTCTGGCGAGTTGCAGTGGCTTTCGCATTGCCGCCTTTACGGCTTGCATAGCCGCATTTGCTTGCGGCGTCCATTTGAAGTTGATATTTGTCCGCAATAAATCGGTTAGCGGCGCGGCAATGTCTGCGAAGCGCGGCACATACTCGCGCAGCCAGTTGCACAATCCGAGAAACTCCCGCAGTTCCTTTCTCGTCTTCGGAGTGGCAGCCTCTTCTACTCCGCGCAGGTGAACCGGCTGAGGAATGTTTCCTCCGGCTGTCACCTGGTGTCCCAAGTATTCCACGCTGTCCCTCCCGATTTGGCATTTTGATACCGATATCCGTAACGAATGTAACTGCAGCCTTTCAAATACTCTGCGCAAGTCGCGCAGGTGGTCGTTCCACGTCTCGCTGTATACGATGATGTCGTCCAGGTAGACTAGGCAACACCTCGGGATGAGCCCCACCAACACCTCCTGACTCATCAGTCTTTGGAAAGTGCCGGGTGCGCCTTTCAGTCCGAACGGCATCACCGTAAACTGGTAGCATCCTCCGTCGGGCGTGTTGAAAGCAGTCAGGGCTTTCGTGTGCGGATGTAGAGGCACCTGCCAGTATCCGGCTTTCAAATCCAGAGAGCTGAAGATTGTGGCAGGTCCGAGCTCCTTCAACGTTTCCTGTATCCGCGGCAAGTGCGTCGCTTCGTCGATCGTGACAGCGTTCAGCTTCCTGTAGTCGACGCAGAAACGCGGCTTCCCGTCTTTTTTCTTCACGATGACTACAGGTGAGCTGTATGGCGATCGACTCGGTTCCACCACACCGTCCGCCAGCATTTGCTGCACCTCCTCGCGTATCATCTGTTTGGTAGCGTCTGACTGGCGATGGGGTCCAACTCGGAACGGCGTGTGATCCGATAGCCGCACTTCGTGCATAGCCGAGCCGCATCTCGGTCCCGTTGCTGCGAAGAGACTTCCATAGTCTCGCATCAATTGCGTGATCGCTTTCCGGGCGTCTTCCGGAATGTCGTCGGTGAGCGCCGGTAGATCGGGGACCTCGATCGGCGTCGGAGGGATGAGTGTTATACAATGCGCTGTATATCGCGCCTCCCGGCCGTGATGTAGGCACCGTCGTTTGAAGTCTAGACTGGCCTCCTCCTGTTCCAGCCAGTCTAGACCGAGAATCATCTCGATTCCTAACCCGCTGATGATGAGGGCGGAGGCGACGAATGGGGCCTCCTGTAGTTTCCCCTTTAGGAGGGCGTGTCCGTACGTAGGCACGGATCGTCCTCCCACTCCCTTTAATTCGGCCTCCGGTGTCCTCTGTGAATCGCGCCTCACGAGGCTCGCGTCGACAAGCGTGTGTGTTGCACCACTGTCGATGATGGCCTCGCAGCTGATTCCTCCGTCCTCGAGGAACACCTGGATCCTCAGCAGGCGGCTTGTCGGGCTGGATTCTCCGGTGGCGTCGTATCGTCTGGCGGTGGCGGCCATCCCTTCCCTATAACACACGTTGGATGTTCGTTTGAATACTCGTTCCATTTTTTTTTTTTATGTCGTTTTTTCCATACAAAAAAAAATATCGATCGATTCGCACACTTTCGGCCCTCCCTGTACTTATTTTGATTGCTTCTTTCTGCCTTGATAAAATAGCGCGCACTTTCTTCTTAATACAAATGAATTTAAATTAGCAATGTTTTTTCTTTGAGTTGATTTTTCTTCGGTGTGCCGCTTTATGTATTTACCACAAAATATTTATAAACGTAAAAAAAAAAATTAAAATTATTTAAAAACACTGAAACTTTTACACTTTGTTCATTGTTCGTAAGTTATTTCACTTATGCTAATTATTGTATTTCATTGTTATTTCTTCACTGTTAATCAATGTTGTCCACTTATATTTCGTAACACTTAATTAAATATACTACACTTAATAATTATGTTTTTTTAATGATATTATGGCACTTAATTAAATTGTTTTTCTCCTCCTATCTTCGATTATAACACGATTGGGCTCGGATTTATCGTTGAGGCATGATTCTAAATTATTAAAAATTCTTTTTGTTTGAAGTTATCGTTGGTTCCCGAGCCCATTTATATTTATTTACATTGTTCTTTAAAAATTATTTTGATTGGTTTCTTATTCAACACCTAACTAATACAGTTCTCCTTTCCTCGATGATAACATGTTTGGGGCTCGGATTCATGTTTGTTGCACGCGTCTAAGTTATTAAAAGTTTTTTTCGAAGTTAATATTTGTTCCCGAGCCCACTTATATTTATTTACACTTATGAAATACTTATAAAAAAAATCGTTTTTTTCCTTGTTTCGAATCGGTTTTTTTTTTTCTTGCATACGTTTTTCCCGTTTATTTTTCTCGTCATTTAAAGTTGATAATAAAAAAAATATTCCGCCCATTTTCTTCTCGTTTACTTGTGTTGTTTTTTTTTCGTTAATTAATTAATTCCGCCGTTGCCTACGTTGGCATTCAGCCTCCCTGTGGGGGCCTCCGCACGACCAACAGCGGAGAGGGCCGTTTTCCCTCCTCGGAGGGCCGTGAGCACCGTATTGCTGCGGCCTCCGCTCTTCTTTCCGCTGCCGGTTATCATACCTCGGTTTTGCGTCGTGGTGATGGGGAGACTTGGGTAGAGGAGGTGGAGGGACATTGTACGATTGCTGAGGAGGGTTACAGGTGTGCTGACACTGATGATTGCACGTGCCGTTTCCTGCGCGGTCGGTGTTTGTTACGTTTTGATTCCGTCTTGACGTCTGAATCGGTTTTGGTATTGGCGCCTTTTCTCGCCTCTGGCGCAATTCCATTTCTCGCACCGCATCGACCAGCTCATCGAGCGTTGTCCAACGCAGTCTATCGGTCCTCTCCTGATCCCTGGGTGTCATCAGACCCTGGATCATCCTCGCCAGTTCTAGCGGATCGGCCGGTGCAGTGCAGATTTTCGCGATAGCCCTCTTTTTTTCTAAAAATTCGTATGCGTCCTCATCCTCCTCTTGGAGGACGCTTTTCACCTCATATTCCAACCGCAATTTCCGTCCTACGCTATCGTAATTGCGTTGCATCGCAAACGTAAACCGTTCCCAAGACGTCGGTTTGACTGGCAGACTTTGCCACCAACTCAACGCTTCGCCGTGAAAAGCCGTGGCGGCTTTCGTGGCCCGGTCCTCCACGTCTGTGTCGGCCGCAGCGAAAAATTTCTCGCAACGCGCGATGAAGCGCGCCGTGTCCGCTTCCGGACCTCCGTGGAACGAGATCGAGAACACCGGCGGGTGTCCCGATCTCGGTCTCTCCTCTCGTCGCATCGGCGCTGGCAGCTCATCTACCAGAGTCGTCGGAGTCCGGGGCTCCGTCTCTTCCGGGAAGATTTGTCCGTTTTCGAACATTTCCGATACGGGCGATTCGCCTCCCTGAAACCCCGGTCGCAAGTTAATTTGGGCGCCAGTCGTGGTATCGTCCACGACAACGGATCGCGAGCGCGTCACTCTCGACATATTCCTGCTCTGTCTGAAAGAGTGATTTTTCTAAATTAGCATTGGCGGAGGCACGAAACTCATCCTCTCAGGGCCGTCGGTGACGATTTATTTTGTTTCCAATCATTCATCTCCGCATACTTTACTGATGTTAATTCGCATGAGTCTAATCCGACTAATCGTTGTTTATTCGACGTCACTCAGTTCCTCGGTGATCAGTCGATTCACGTCGCATCGTTCGAATAACAATTTTCGGGCGGACTGCGCCCGGTCGATTTTCTATGTGCTTTCCGGGGTCGATTTTTTTTATTCGACCACCGGTCAGTCGGCGCATGACTCTAATTATGAATTTACATTTATTTTTAACATAAAGTCTACGTTACTTGATCTGCGCTTTGATCATATGAAATCAGGAATTTAAATCGGCCCTTTTCGTTGGGGGCCAAATGACACGACTGAGTCCCGAGCAGTTAGACGAGAGACAGAGAAATCCGTCTCTCCCCATAACGTCTCGGTTTGGTGTGACGCAGTCAGTCTGTGACAATTTTTAGGAATTAAATATGGGAACAATCAAATTCAATTAAACAACGCTCGTGAACAGTAAAAGGTGGAAATCCACCGGTTTATTTATAATCAAAAAGGGTTTACAGTAAATTTCGATAATTTGGCTAGCCACACAGGAGTGCGCTCTAAATACATGTTAATAAATTTGTCATTCGGCGTGAAGCTCGCGAGCCGAGCCTCCTAGTACCGAATGACAGTCGACTTGCAGACCGGGCCTTTCAGTAGGTCCTTCGCCTGGACTGAGGGTCCCTAGTATTACAATATTTATGTTCCCTTACGGGGAGACATCTATGACTTTATATTTTTACAAGAGAGAGAAAAAAAACAACATTCATCATACCATTTTTCTTAAAACTAATTTCGCACTCGGCGGTTTCTTATAACAGTTGTTGATTTAGTAGTGGGCAAATTTTATTTAGTCTTGTTTTGAAGTTAAGATCTGCACACTCACTACGCGTGTACAGATCTGCTTAAAATTAATCCCTACGCTAAATCTTATGAATCAATATGGCCGTCATGCCGTACCATATATCTGAATTAGGGGTGCAGAACAAAATTAATATTTAACTAGCACTGTCACAGTCCTCATGACTAATGATTGTTTGGATTTATTATTAATCAGTATGTACGCTAAGTCGTGGCATACATTTAATTCAATTTATAATATTCGGTGAAATTTTACATACAAAGTTATGATTTCTTAGTTTAACGATTCTAATTCAATTCCTATTGGATTCGCTAATACGACTTCGCAACGTTTTGCGGGACTCCCACAGCAAGGAACCGAGGTCTGTTCGTGAGGCGGATTTCCATATCCGTCCTCCCTTACTGTGTGCGTTCACTTCCAGTGACCGCAAGCCGTTTAGGCCGGAGCACATTTTATCGACGGCACTCTGAATACGAGTCCGTCCAACCGCCCGTTGGTCAATCGCATTAGCGAAATCTCCTATGAAGTTACTTACACTACGTGTTTCGATTTGTTCGAGTATTAGGGAGGATTGGCGGAGACCAGACCTCCGTCCGAGGTCGGCTCCAGGCACGGTGTCAGACCGCTTGAAGGCGTCGCTATCGAGTGACGTAATCCAACTGGACGAATTGGATTTTAGGTTTTACTATTGAGTGTCTGCCGAAACTTCGACAGACATGAGTCCCAGACAAGTGCGCTTGTCTAGGCGGGCTATCTGCCCCCGGAATTATACGTCCACCGCGCCGTATCACTCGGATTCCCGTGAATCCGCAATGATAGTGCCTCCCTAGTACTCAATACAAAAAACACCCTCCGACGTCGATCTAGCTAAAATTAAACTAGTGCGAGGCCGACGAAACCTGAGGCCCTTTTTCGCACAAGTCCTCGGGGCTGTCTGATCCTTTGTTACTTAGCTCCGCCGACCTTGCATCGTGAATCTATGGAAGGCGTGATGACAGCTCTTCCTGACGTCTCGAGACTAAGTGTCCCGCAGACTTGACCCCGCGACCTTTCAATGTTAACAAGTGACAAAAATTATGTCTGACATTTATATTTAAAAATGACTCGAATTATCACACCTCCCATAGTTCACCCTTATAACTAACATTTGCCGTTATGACGGCGGTGATCGACGATTATCAATGACACAGGAAAAACAAAATACACAATCAATTTCGAAACACAAGAAAATACCTAACATAAAATAACATACAATTTTATACAAGTCCCCAGCGTCGCTTGGTGTCGTTTGCTATTTCTGTTGTTCAGATACTTCGCCCTCAGATAGGCATACATTATTGAATTTACAATTATCATCATTAGGTGACGGACCTTTCTTTTTCTATTGCAACTCAGTGTAGCGAATTATTGATGCGTGGGGCCCGCGACGCATCGCGGCTCGAACGCACGTAGTTTCGCTCGGCCGGAGTACTGCGCCCAATTTGCCTAATAATTCGTAGTTGATTACTAAACTCAACTCATTGAGACGTTGCAAAACAACAGTGAATATCGCATTGTTTTTGCGAATTCTAGTTATCCCCGTGGTCTCGTCACCGAATTGAAACAAAGATACTAAAATCCCGGCCTTGCCAATATAATTAAATATTGAAACAAACAAAACTTCAGACCTTACAATATCATTACATATTGACACAAACAAAACAATTCAGCTCTTGCGAATATAGTTAAATATTGCAACAAACAAAATTCAGACCTTGCAGATAGAATTGAATATTGAAACAAACATAAAAAGAGTCGCACTTTGCCAATATCATTAAATATTGAGACAAACAAAAAAAATCGGACTTTGCAAATATAATTAAATATTTAAACAAACATAAAAAAATCGGACTTTGCAAATATAATTAAATATCGAAACAAACATAAAAAAAAAATCGGACTTTGCAAATGTAAGTAAATATTGAAACAAACATAAAAAAAAGTCGGGCTTTGCAAATATAATTCAATATTTAACAAACAAAAAAAAAAAAAATCGGACTTGCAAATATAATTAAATATTGAAACAAACAAAAAAAAATCGGACTTTGCCAATATAATTAAATATTGGGACAACCATAAAAAGATCGGACTTTGCAATTATCATTAAATATTCAAACAAACATAAAAAAAATCGGACTTTGCCAATATAATTAAATATTGAAACAAACATAAAAAAAATCGGACTTTGCAGATATAATTAAATATTTGACGAACAAAAAAAAATCGGACTTGCAAATATAATTAAATATTGAAACAAACCAAAATCGGACTTTGCCAATATAATTAAATATTGAGACAAACATAAAAAGATCGGACTTTGCGATTATAATTAAATATTTAAACAAACATAAAAAAAATCGGACTTTGAAATAAACGTGAAACGTTTAGGTGTTGCAGAAAAATTATGCATTGAACCATCGTACAATATTTTAGTATTCCCGTTGGCCGATACCGAATTGAGAACAAACGGAAAACGCTTCGGCGTTTGCAAAAACAAGATTAATTACGATTATATATTTCACGATTTTTCCGAAGACCAAGCGCCGCTGAGTGTTACACTGGACCGAACGGAGAGCATCCTCCGCGCGAAGTCGGTCGCAAAAATATTTACAATATACAGTTAGACAGGGTACAACACACAATAAAATAAGACAATGAATTTAAATCAAAATTAGCGTTCCCGTACTCTCCTCCGGCCGCTGTTATTGCCATTTCGAACAAGAAGTGACACACGATTTTACTAGGCTGAGTTTAGAAGAAACAACATTTAATACATGAAGGGGTCCTGTCGACACTTAATAAAATGCGGCTAGGAGCAAAGATATGACCGCGATTTTACACGCGTCTTTATTTCGATTCTCACTGTCGAGATCGAGCAGGAAGCTACAGTTCTGGCCGCGGACCTTAGGTTAAAGAGTATTGACTCAGCAACAATAGGCCGCGACATATTTATGCAACGTATAATAGTAGACGAACCTTTGGAAGTTCTCAGGAACCGGAGACAGCTTATCAGGAACAATTTCAGCAAACAAAACTGCTGGCGGCAAGCGATAACACAAGGAGGTAGCACAGAATTCGACTCAGCTTTGCACAATGTCAACTATTCGAATGACTTGGTCAAGCTGAGAGAATTTCTGGCTGGTTTTTTTATTAAAGATGTTGCGGCGGATAATATCGGCAGAAGAGAGCACGGGAACAGAGTAACGCGTAGAAGTCGGTGAAGATTTGGTAACTTTTGCAAAACTGACCTGCCTTTTTGTAAAGGATTTGGTCCAGCTGCGTCCTCGGCCAGGGTCAAAAAAAACGGTTGACCCGAGCAAATCTGCTAACCTCAGCATCTGCGTCTCACGCCGATTGGCTAAGATGCTGACCTCCCGTGGCTCTGCCGAAATATCTCAAGATGGCGGCAACTGAGATTTTTCTAGAACAACGATTCCGCTGAGCGAAAATCGTCTCTAGTGATCTTAATATGACAGATAGAAAATCAGAAAAATCACTGTCGTGTCAGAATCAGTTTTCCGCGAAATATTGCTCTTACAAGCGATCTCATAATTCGTTGCTGAAGCGAGTTATGAGAAAAAGAAGAAAAATTTTCCACCTGAGCGAGTCAGGTGTACCGGTTAATCAAAGCGGAGATGTCATCGTCCGCGAAAAAGTAATTACTGAATTGAGTCTGATTTTTATAAAAGCCTAAAATCGATTTAAGTGCAAATTTATGCTAAATATTTTCTATGGTGAATGTTCCTGAAGGGATTTGGCTGAAAATTCGAAGGAACGTCCGTGATAGTCGTTCGCTTCCATGAAACTAAAATTTCCCACCTTCCCTTCGTGTGTTCGCGCTTCATATCAGATTGAAATTTTGATTGACCGCGGTGGAGGGGAGGCCGCCTGCAATCGCACGTATGACCACGCGAACCGCTACGATTGGTCGGACTGGGCGGGGCTTATTTTAGTATCGAACGGCAAACGCTACACGCCGAACGCGTTTCGAAATTTCGTCTCGCCAAAATGTATGGGGAAATCACAGTTTATTGAATTACTAATAAACCTGTTATCCGATTGCAATTTAATTTACAACACCGTTTCGGACCATCGTCCTTTACGGCTCGAAAAAAATTCGGCGCCGAAGCTTGGCTCGGGCGCCGGTTCCGCACGATTTTAATTGGCGCAGGTGAGGGCTTGGTGGAGTCCAAACCGCGAACATGATGTTAATATTAGTTTATGCAGTGCATACTAGGACATGGCTAGTGTCGTAAAAACAAAAATTCTCAAACGAATTTTGTCCCTGACGACCCTGGTCGAGGTCGCCGCGGGATTCATTTGTTCGATCGCAATTGGAAATTGCGTCGATAGAATTCAGCGAAATTTCTTCAGGGGCTAGAACAGCCTATGCTAGGTGTACCTGTAAATTATGGGGAGCCTCCGTTGAGGAGGAGGAAAACGGCAAGCGTTTCCATTTCCCTCTCTCGCCGCACTCGACCGCAAATTCGGTCGAGCACCGCGCGCGAGCGAGAGACGGTATTTCTATTTGGCTCTGTGCGCCCACGTACTCACTTACAAAGCAGTGGGTTTGTCTTTGCACTCAATAATCCGCGGCAAGGTCCGCGGATTGCGAAATTCTTAATATTTGCTTACATTGGCGACTTTGTCCATTTGACCTTGAATAATCGAAAAAGTGATGTGTTTATTCTGTCTCTCTTCCTCATTATACCTATCAAGCTTTGCTAACAACCGTATAAGGAAATGCAAGTATAAATCATGCCAAAGGACCGTATCGTATCAACATACATACATTTTAATTAAAAAAATGACGTGCATTTTTATATGCAACATGCTTTAATATTTTACCTAATGGAAGCTTAGAGAACTGCTTGTTAATCAGTTGCTCGACCTCTCTTCTTGTTCCACCAACAAGGTTTATCTCTTTGAGAAGCATCATCAGACCATCGCAACGTTTACGAATATTTGATAACTTTGTTGTTCCACTTGTTGCGCTACGGAATGTGACACGTGTATCGCTTCTTTGAGAAGCATTATCAGTTTATTCGTAAAATTGTTGATGGTCTGTATGGATTGAGATGGATTCTGTAACGTAACAAGTGGAATAACAAAGTTATCAAATTTGATTTAATATTAAAAATTAATTTTCACAAAGCTACTGCCGAATCTATTTGAAATATAAAGGTGTTTTCATTTCACCTAAATAGTTCGATTATTCACAAAAACTTTCACATGTTAAAACCAGTTAGGATTGGTTTACCGTTGATATTAAAATTTACAGGCTGAGTATTTTTTTTTAATAATAGTCAAACATAGTAACAGAAGTAATTTTAATTTTTAGTCATCAAATATCCGACGAAGAACTACCTTGGAACCAGACGATCGACATAGGTGAGTTGATCAGGCGGTCAGGCAGTAAGCAAATGCGCTTTGACTGCCATGGCAGACCAGACATAGATGTCGTTTCAGGGAAAAGTCATAAGAGAATGACACAAGTTAAAGGAAAAATAAAACTAGAATGTTCATTAACCACGCTCCGGTTAAATAAATGGATGCTTTGTGAATCAGTATGTATTTGCAAAACCAAGAAAAGTATTTGTTTAATGTATACACGTAGGTAGCTCGCTTTAATAAGATATCACTTCGTTACTTTAATTCAAGAATATTTTAAATAAATATAACCTTGACACGGATAAATAAATGAATTTAACATTTTTTTAAATTCGGAGTATACGATTAATTCACACATAGTAATAACAGGATATAAAGTAATTAAAAATACATAGTATTTTAATAAAAAAAAAACAAAAACTCTTTTGTACTATTTATATATTAATATATGATATAATAAATACATGTGGAATGAATATAAAATAGAGTTTAACTGTATAATATTGTCTTTCCGTCAAGCTTTGAGAGTAAACATCTTAGAAGTAAACAATGTACATATTTGAATAAAATTAAACAAATTCGTAAATTAGCATGCTTGAGTTTACCAAAAATAAATCTTACTCTTTATAACATACATTCATTATTTCTTCTTGTCCAAGTATTGTTTCTGGAAGAGGAGATTTATAACAACTTGCAACTTTTATGAGTAAAAATACATATAAATATTCTATTAAAACCGTACTACATACATGCATTGCTGAATTAAAATTCTGTATATATTTTTGTACAGAAATAACATCCACATGTATTTGAATGTAAATTATTGAAACGAAAACACGCTGATCGGTTGTTTTATTTAATATTTTAAGCTTTTTATACAAAAAAAAGATAAAATTATTTTTAATTAACATTATAAAATTGTGGTAATAAATAATAGTTTATCATACAAATTCCAAGTAAATCAGATGTATTGAACAAGTCTTTTGCTATGCTAGACCAACATGCAATTATTGATAAGCATACAATTCTTATCAACGTCAATGACCAACAGAATCATCACGTTTTCTATACGCTATTCACTGAAATGATTCATAGACAGCCGCCATTTAAAATTACATCAATTTGTCAGACCACTCATGTGACTGCGATCAATGTAAATTAACGTCTTCACTAAAATAGTGACGAGTAATTTCTACTTCTTTCAAATTATTTATCCCCTAAATTATACAAAGCCAGCAGACCGGAATGCTTTCTTTTCACATAAACGCATTACATTTTACGTCGGGGTTGATTATATCTATTTTCATTTGGAATATTGTCGATATGATTTTTAGCAGGAGCCCTTTTATTGACACGTTGTATGTTATGTGTGAACGTCATTTTGACTCTGATCTTTCTCACTACTTAACTAGATTACTTTCCAGAAAAATACACAAGAATAATCCGGATAACAAAACGGTAAAATGGTAAACATTGGAGACAACAGAAGAGAAAATTATTAGGAGACACGCTCACCTCACTATTAAAACGATTATATTTAATAATTCACATATATCATATTATTTATAGATGTTTATCTTTAAATATTGTGGTGTGTATATTTACAATACATGAGTAACATACTGCTATTAACGGTCACTATATTTTTAATCAAAAAAGTAAAAATCATTTTCTACAAGCTTGGTGTATTGCATTGGGTTGATTCAAAATTAATGATATGTGATAAAATACTCGTTTAGATAAGTCACATTGTTAATCACTCATAATCAAACACTTTCAATATGATATATGTAAGAGCATCATAAAGTATCTGACCTGCTGGACAGTTTCCTGCAAGGAGATAGCTGAATAGGAAGGAGCATGCTCGCAACAGAGATTTCTGAAGGTTTTGAAAATTTTCGAGGATCTAAACTACACTAAACAAACAAGGTAGACAATTTAACCATTTAAAACATGCGACATTTATTTCTAAAAAGTAATATCAGCAAAAAATATTTCATCTTTATTGAATGCCTGAAGATGCCGAAAGGCGAAACCCGGGTCGTTAGTGACAAAATCTGTGAGAATGTACATAGTTTGAACGATTCAAATTCAGTATTTTTCTTTTGTATCCACAAAGTATTGACAGTGAAAATCCTAAAAGTAATATCACCTATTACTAAATTTGCGAATCACATTTGAATGTATGTACATGCTTATAATTTTTTTAAATTACATTAGCCGTGTTACTTTTAAAAATATTAAAACTCACTGTATGCATTGCACTTCACAGTGTTTAGATTTTTCATCACTGAAGTGTATATTTCCTCGGATGACAGTCTGTCAAAAGCAGTGTGGCATTCGCAGGTTTGTCGCGCATTTATATTATTGTTATTTGTTCAGATATTCATCCACAACTGTGCAAATGGCAGGAGTAGAGCAAGTGGCGTGGCAAATTTAATAAATAACACAATGACAAGTCAAGGCCCGCTCATCCATTACGGCTAGAGGGGTGGACACACGGATTGCTCAGTACGTTAAACAAATTGCAATACATTGATTTACTACATCATAAGGGTTTAAAGAAAAGATACAAAAACAAAATCTTGGAAATATTACTTGCAATAAAAATAATAATAAAAACTCTATTCATATATTCATTAGAAAAAATCACAAAAGTCAGTTAAGTAAAGTAAGGTAAGTAAAAATCTATTCACCCCTCTTAAGGGTTAGGTTTAAATTTTTTAATGGCTGCTGTTATTAATAACTATGAAGTAGAAGCTAACACATATTTAAAAGGAGAACATATTTTTGCAAAACAAAAAATAGAAGAGACAGACATACTTCTGAGATCTTTCCGGTAGTACCTTTCATTATCGGTCCAAGAAAACTCCTCTGTGAGTACACACCAAAAATATTCAAACTTTTTATAGCGTTCTCATAACGATAAATAAAAATTCGAAGAGACTTTTGATGTTTTTGAGATGTTTCGGGTGTCATATTTTGTACACCTTTACGTTGTTAATTATACCTCGATCTTTTAATTGTTACCGATAAGTCTATTTCCTCTTCACACACGGGAAACAATTTTACCCTCTGTATACTTCAATAGCAGATGATCAATTTCAATCGGTAAATATTATATAAATATTTTTTGATATAAAGTTAATTCTTTGGATATTTTTCATTGAATTTAATCCGGCTTAACACAACTGAAATAACAATGTAATTTTATATAGTCACATTATTTAAAAAAAAAAGCTTAAACGCTGTAACCAAACATGGGTGAAAAAGACACAAGCCACGTCACGTTGGTGGGTTTTGTCCACACGAGTGCACCTGTAATAATTTCACCACGGTCAACAGGAGTGACATACCATCACAGCTCTTAAATTTGATATAGAATTTTAGCCTTTAACATCTACCAAATTGTATAAAATCCTTGTCTAAAATCGTGCAGTACAAATACTGGATATAAGCGATAAATTACAAAGGTTATTCAAGTACAATATGGTATTATGATACTATGCAATGTTTATAATAAAGGTTGGTTTTGCTTGGCGGGGATGACAGTCGGTTATGCCGGATGGAAGGTCAGGGGTAGTCAAGTGTGATGTTTGCACCGCTTGTTGAAGCCGGACAGCCGCTGTCAAACCGCACGGACAGGTTGTTTGCTGCGGAATAATGGTTGATGATTCCCTCCAAACATTTAAGAGGGCGGAAGGAGATTGTGTAACGAAAATGTGTCGTTATTTAAAAAATATTTTAAGTGGCAATTCGAATTTACCAAGCATTAAAGATTTACTTATTTGATAATAGTACGTCATCAATATTTTGTAATAGTTTGTGTTTAGCAAGCAAGCATAGTTAAATGTTGATAGAAATGAGTCTTTACATTATTTATTTAGAGAAATTTTTCTATCAATAAGAAATAATATAAGAAACAAACATTTATAGATACATTTTTTTCAACCTTGTACGCGCCCAGTGTGTTGCATGTAACCTCTTATTGGGGGGTATCAAAGTAGATTTTTTATAAATGTAGGACTCGACTCCGTGAGATTTGTCACGGAAACCAACGACATTGATCACTGCACCACGGAGCCGACAAAATTATGGTAAATTAATATCTTTATTGAAAAATTATTTTGTAAAAATGGGGACGTATTTATAAATAGAAACATTAAAAATTAGCTTAAAAAAATGTCAAACTAACAAATGCTTTTATTATTTTATTTCGTTGAGATCATCACTTATTTTTGTATATAATCTATAAAAGGAAATATAGAAATAATCTACATAGCTTCGTGCTTACCGTGATATTTGCTAGCATTGCGTAATGCATATTAACATAGCCTTCGGATTGAAAAGGTTAATATATGAATAAAACCGTATGCCCACGTTGGACGTAGATAAAATATAATAAAATATTAAACCAGTATCCGTTCCCCGAATGCGTAATTCGGGGTGGGCCGGTAGATCCACCCACCACACGGCTGCCTGGGAAATTATTACCGGGTCGTGCATAAAAATTCCTATCCGGGAAACACCGTGTACAGACGCAAGAAAACTGAAAGCACGGCATGGATGAGAGCTACGCTTACTATCTTTATGTGGACGCTTGTAGCTAAAATATGAAATCTGAGAAAACATGATATAATATAAAGTAATGAAAAAAATATGGGCAGTTGTTTGTTCATTGTCAATTTCGATAATAATTAAAAAAACACAATTTTTCGTACCAATTCCACATTTTTTTTAAATGCTCTGGACCGGATCAGATAATTCAGGGATTGGCTGTACTTTAAGTGAAAAGAGTCAAGTTGTCAAGGAAACAGGATAGCAAAAGTATCGTTTTTCTATTAATATGCAATATATATATAATTTTCAAGAGAAAAAAAATGATAAGTTCACGAGTTGATGTACGAAGAGCCGCAAACACCGATGCAAAAAGCTTTATGTGACTTGCAAACCATGGTTTACCAACCCCTGAGATAATCTCTTCATCAATTCGCCAACTTCAAACTAAAACATTACATCTTTGATTTGAGATTTCTTTGCAAAATGAAATTCAAGTATTATTTGATCAACGAAAATTTGAGCATTATTTTTTCAATATGTATATGCAAATGAAAAAATATTTTTTGTAAAATAATTGGTAGCAATTGACTATTTGCTGTATTGACGCAGGGAAGTGTTTGCTAACCTTCCTATAAGATTATATAAATAACCATTTTTATCATCAGTTGAAAACGATTGCCTCTAGCAAAATCAAGACTTATCAATATTCAATGCGTGTTATTTTTATAAAATAACTGTATAATTTTTTATTGGATTAAATTTTCTTAGTTTTACATCTTTAAAATATTTGTCATATTATTTAAGTTATTGGTATCCTTTATTTGGTTTTGAATTAATGGCAGTATTATTTACTGTCATTAATAAACATTAAATACGTTAATGCTATTTAATAATACATTTACAATTTTAGCAATGGCGTACACTATTTAATCATAATTTCACTACACATATTTAATCATTGTTTTAGAACGGACCTAATATATCTAAATATCGTATGTTGTTTTTTGTACAAAATTGTTCGTACATGTATTTTTTACGATGAACCTTTAAACATGATTTCTTCGGAATAAACAAATAATAGTTCACTGGCCAGTCTACACGTAATAAAACCCCCACGGGACACAAACTTTAGTGCACCATTTCGTAGGAATGTCCATTAAGGTGGATTAAACATTCCGAGAGGACTGTGATGATACACCTTTGGTTATAATAGCGCAATCATTGTCCACGTGTCTTCACATTAATCTCTGCTTCAAATAATTTATACCCGGGGAAAACCCGAGAATATTCCGGAAATGTAACCGCATTGGGTTGAGCTATGAAGTGAATTTAATACATGGACAGATTCTTAATATTATAAACATCGCATATTTATTTAATACTTTTTTAAAATTAATGACGTATTTTAGATTTATTGTACACAATTTATCGGTTATAGTACAATGCTTATAACAACAAAAATGTTGTTCACACGTGAATACACACGTTAACCATAATCATTTTATCCAATACGAATTAAATTATAATTAAGAGTTTGTATTTTTAATCTATCAATCTCTATTGAGGGATTTTCGAGGCAAACGTATAACACTTTCAGACGTATGCTGTCTTTTTAAAAACATTTTAAAAAAAAGTTTACGCGTATATAAACATAAAAAAATATTTTGGTAATCCCACATTTTCAATTTGAAGAAATAAGAGAAAACACAATTTATGTTTAATTACAAAAGTTGTACATAAAAAAACTATTTTCAAGAACATATTGTAGATATATAAAATTAAAAATATTTGATGTTAAAAGTACTTTAAAAGTAAAGTAAAAGATACTCATACAAAATAACACACGATTTAATAGTGAGCTTTAAAAAAATTGCCGTTTCAAAACTTACTTTTGGTAAATTTATGGTCCAATATATTTTCAGTTCACCTTTTGTGACGACAAAAATAATATATTTGAAGGTGCTACAGTGACATATTTGCTTAGTTGGTAATCCAGCCTCTACGGCTCTACGCTCGTGTTGACCGCCTCTACAAATTGAAAGTAGTTACGGTGGCTTAGTGTTCTTATGTGAAATAATTTTCGTAGTTTAATCACCTACTTTAAAGCACGGTTGTACATTTAAACTGGAATAATATCAATGTTTAATAAATTTTAATACAAAATAGTCAAAATTAATTGTCAATGTTTTTGTAATTTAAATTTAATGTAAACTGAACGGTGAGTAAAGCTGTATTCTCCTGCTTATATTTTGTTAAACTAGAAAAATGTTAATTGAAAAAAAAAATTAATGCCATCACTGATAAACTAAAATCAATAAATTTGTTGTTCCACTGGCTGTGTTATAAATTAAAAATCATATGCAGACTGAAAGATTAATATAATTAGGTTAAATATTTAAATATTTATTACTGAGATTTATAAATTTAATAGCAATGCAAAAATGACATTATTCTGGCAAAACACATCAAGTCAATGAAACTACATTAGAATTCTGTCGATAAAGTTATGCCCAAGTAGTTATCGATAAAATTAAGAAACCATTTTTGAAACAAAAACTTCGATATACTAGACTTGTGTTAGTGACATGGCATCCGTAAATAAAAAATATCTTAAAAATCTGTTTTTTAATTGGGAATATACAATTATGATGACAAGAAAATATTTCTAGTAGTCCAATAAATATGTGATTAAGAAAGAGTAGTATTATTTGGCCAAGTGCAAGATTAGCACTGGCATGCACACATTAAAACCATTGAAACTCTTTTATCACTTTTAATTGATACATGAAAACAAGAAAATGATGTTTTAATAATTTTTATGTTTTATAAATTTTTCCGTTACATTTATTTATTAGTTTTAACCTTCCGTGTTTATACACTCAATCACATATCGTCGCGTAGTATATTATATAAGAATCGTCAAAATAATAGCTTGTTAAGCACTGTGTTAACGTGTCAGTAACTTGCAACACAAAGATGCCGAAAGGCGAAACCCGGGTCGTTAGTGACAAAATCTGTGAGAATGTACATAGTTTGAACGATTCAAATTTAGTTTTTTCTGTTGTTGATTTTAAAAAAACTTGTATAAAGTATCGGTGAAATCTTACATTGCTTAATATTTATCCATTAATCCTAAATGAACTTGATTATCGCTACATAACTTGAGAAACACTAGTCCTGTTAAATTTCAACTTGACGCTATTAGGTGAATAGCATGAATACGTATTCACCTTGATACAATTTCTTGAATTAATTAATCGTGACAAGAACAAGGAATAGTTGCTTTTGTTTGGGGGAACACGTGCTTCAAGGCTTGATGTAATTATTTTGATGCCGTAAATATTAAGGTAATTGATTAACTATGAGAATAAATCGTTTCAAAACAGAAATCAACATTAAATGATGATTGTGAGTTTGATATTAATGTTTTTTAAATATTATTTTTGATAGATTTGGCAGTGACGTTTTGTTAAAAATATTTATATATTTGTAATTCAATTATAATTAATGTTTTCTCTATTTGAGAAGTTTTTCTATTCAGTAAGAAACGAAACACAAGTCTTAATTCATACCACAATCAGTGGAATATATTATAAAATTTCATTTTTATTAGACTTGGTCTTGTTTCAAATTCATTTTATAATTTAATTTTTAGAATATTTTAATTCTTATATAAAAACAACACATATATCTATAATTATATAACCTTTTCCTTATATTAAATTCATATTTTTTGGCAGAGCTCTCTTGTTGATACATATAGCATTTTAATCATTAATCTATTGTGAGATAGTTGTACATTTATTTAAGACGTTTATTGTGCATATATGCCGGTTATTATTCGTGTAATGAATTTATAATTATTTTTTGTTTACGTGGAGAAGTATCATATAGTGAAATTCAAACCTAAACACATTTGAAGCAATTATAATAAACTAAATTTTAAATATACGCCGCTTTAATATTCAGACAATCACACTCAATTTCAGTACCAATTGATCTTTCAATAAATTTTTCGTCATCGCACAAATGATAGGCCTCGATAAAATGCTATTTGTTGAAAACATTTTTTTTTACATTACTATTACTATAAAATTGATAATGAAAAGGAGCTTTCTACAGAGTCGTATGAAAACGATAAAATAAAGTCAACACAGCAATGTGGCTTACTGTAGCCGTAAGAACAAGGACACTATCTGAGACAGTTATTAAATAATATCTCATATTATCCTTTTGACGCTGTAAACGTCTGCAATATAAAGAATTTATAACTGGACAGTAACTTTGTTCTTTTTACGGGTCTCACCTGCCAAGTCCAAGCGTAGTTTATTCTTCTAACATGAACCAGGTATTTGCTTAAGCTCTTTCAATTATTAAAATATTGCATTTCTTATAAAGAAAATACATTCGACATGTTTGGTAGGAAGCTGTTACAAAATACATATATTTTTAAAATGCTGTTTATTTCTTAACACGTGCTTTTAATGTTGGCGAGAAAAACGGACTGTTTTAATTATCATAATCGTTATTATTGGTTACAATTAATTAACGAATAAACCGATGTTCGGGAAGTAAAAAGATCAGTTAAAGCAATAAGAACGTACAAGGAACAAATTTTAGCATAAGCATACAATGACTGGTTGTCATTCAATATTTCTTTTCTGGGTGAATTTCCAAGTGAAATTATTTTCAGAGTGACTATAAAATGATACATAACGAAGAGGACGAGTTATAAAATATTAATATATGTTTTTTAAAATTCGGATTGCTGAATAGAAACAGATACATTTCTACAATATCTTAATTATAGTTAAGTAATGAATTGCCTACTTTACCTTCTAATTAATTAAACATCATCTTTTAATTAAAATAATTTTAATATTCTTTCAAACTATTTATACGACTTGTATAATTTAAAATAATATTTAACAGATATAATAAAATATACTAATATTTTCATTTCATTCCAGACAATAATTCCGTGGAAGCTTAATGAAAACAGTTAAGCAACCTCATATCTCATTACCATCTGCTATTGTCTTTCCCTTGCGTACATACCGATATAACAATAAGTAATAATATTCCGTACGGGGTTGATTTCTCAAAGTAATACACCAGGTTATGTTATACTTGTGTATGTAACAAGCATCGACCTCCAGCTGATCCATCCATATTTGAAACTGAGGTAAACATCCCCCAGGCTATGAAATCAGAACGGTGAAGACGGTATCAACTTACTTGATGCTAGACTTCAGTGACGGAGCATAGAATACAATATTCAATACCACAATAATTTAAGGGAAAATGATATCACTATATAGAACTAAGAAGAGTTTTCATCTAACAATCTCTATCAATTCAACATCATTTAAGTGTTAAAAAATAAGCAGTTATGAAATTAAATTATCTTTTTAAAAAACCCAAAAACTATGGCTCTCAAAATAGCTTAAGTAAAATTTTAAGTACTCATCGTGTTTTGTTAGAAAAAATTCACCAGAAACCAGCTCGATAGAAATAAAAGGCTTGGTATTATAAAGAGAAATTCAATTCGTTTAACCACGTGTTAGGAGAGGCTAGGCCAGACGTGGGGAACCTGCGGCATTTTGGCTACTCTGGTGCGGCCTTCTGGCCAATTCTGTGATTCTATAAACTTATGTAACTTCGTAAATTCCTGACATATTCTGACCGTAAAATCCTGTTTCCGGCCAAAGATTCCCTAGTCAATGTTTACTGCGGCCTTATGTCGAATCAAAAAAATGAATGCTGCCTTTAACATTTGAAATCCTGCATTGCGAAGTATTTTTTCTTAGGTTACATGAAATTATTATTGAGCTTATTAGTAAAGTAATTTTATATGTTTAAAATATCTAGCGCATTGGCTGTCATTTTAAAAATACAATTAAAAACATACAGAAAAAAAATGAAGTTATTGATTTTAAACTACTCTATAAAACAGAAAATTTACTACAAAATCCATTACGGTTATTTGATGTTGAACATTTGAGCCAAATTAAGACATTAAACAAAATGGTAATCTTGTATTTTGTTATGAAACTACACAGAAATAAGTAAAAGTAGTTCAAATCAAATAGATATTTTTCTATGCAAGGTTCTGATAGATACTGCACCACTTAAAACCTATAATATGTGACTTATATAATAGACGTTCATCTCTATAGTACTTTGTTACATTAGACGGATGCAACGCTGGAAAGTCTGTTAGATGTTCCGTTATTAGGTAAGCGATTATTCCTAGCGTTATATTTCCAAGAAAGATATTGTGAGCAAGCTGTACCCTTAAAATATATACGCAAACAGAGTGCACGTGAAGTTTAATTATGCACGCAAAGCTTTCTAAAATATTGTTACATAAAAAAAAATCAACTCTATGTACGTATCATAAAATCAATTCTTTTAAATCTGTTTAGTTCTACAAAAATGTTGTTATTTGTATATGTTAAGTAATTTTCATAATGAACGAATTCATATGTATAAGAATTTTCCAAACACAAATTTTTCGTATACATCTAGAAACCCTCCATATATAATATTCTGAACATAATTTACTATTAATGATTATCTTTTATTTGTGTTGATGTTCACTTTATTAGTTTAAATGTGTTTTTCAGGCTGGGAACGAGCAAAAGATTTAATAATTTGTATATTTTTACTTTACTTAATAATTAAAAATATTCAAATGTACGGAATATTCTGGATACGAAAGCATCTTTGTACGTATGAGTCTTGTTAGGAAGAATCGATGTGCAGCTAATTCGTGTTCAAAAGATACTTGTACGGAAAAATCACTTATCCTTTTCTAATATGTAAGATAGTGTAAGGATGATATAGTTTATTATTATTAAAGTACTATGTAAATCATTTCGTGTTAAAACGGACATTTTTCAAACCCAAATATTTGCTCATAACAATTTGTATTTTAAAAATATAATATTTTAATTTCTGTATAATAAATGTTACAGGAAGTTTAAAATGATTATATTACGACCGTTGCAATATTCAAAAATCTGTCTTGGCAGCATATCAACAGTTATGTCATAAGGCTATCAAAGGTAATATAATATATTGCTTTGTACATGTGAAATTGAAATACGTGGATACAATACAATGGCAACGTACTGTATTAATAATCTGTGCTGTGTACCTATCGAAAAGTATTGTTTGATACCTGGGAAGCTTTATTAGTTTCTGTTATTAATACCGTACAAATCGACGAAACAATTTCAAAATATGTCGCTAAATTGATTAGAAACATTAAGTAGCGAATATTATTCGACCTGATATAGAAATTTATTTGTGAAGTATTTCACAAACAAAAACATGATAAAGTATTCATTATTACATTTATGGTGTCCTTACTATTTTTACCATACTCATTCCTTATGTCTAGCGAAATAGATGGCCACCGCTCATCATGTTCATTTTACTTGGTTCCTTTCAACATCAATAGGAGCAGCATTTGGTTACTCCCATATGCAGAATTTGTCCGATGGGAGAAGAAGAAGGCAGGATTGATTATTACTATTTATCTTTACTAGAAAAATCTTACGTCTTTATATGAACATCAATTCAACAGACAGTAGCCAAGTGCGTTCTCGTGTCTCCGAATTACTGAAAATGGCAAATCAACTTTTTTTTGAACCATGAGTTTTTGCTTTTTTAGAAAGAGTAAAGTTAATTGACTAAATTATGGAAGATGGTTTGTGTTTATCTATTTCACGTATATTTTAAATGAGTAAATACATTTATAATTAGACGAACTAAATCTGGAGACCACCGTCATAAAGTGTCACTACCTGAAAAAATGCTGACAATCTAGTTCATACATATTTTATTTAAATTAATATAACAAAGAAAAAGTCTCTTTTGTTTATTAATTTGAACTATCACTTTCAACCTCATTCTCAGTATCAACTTCATCATTTGTCACAATAAGACAAAGACGTTGAATACAAAACACCTCTATAACCTTTCAAACTTCACAAAGGTCTTCATAATTGAAATTTACAATGAGTATTTTTTATACAAATTGAAAGACTGCCTACCCCCATCGTAATATCCATTATGATGTAATACTCACCTACCCCAGCGAACAATCACCTAATCGGGGTTGATTGAAACCAATTCAAACTAATTTAGGAACTCGTCGAGGTGTAATGTACAGGATGTTATTCATTATATAAGATTTAATGAAAATTTGCGTTCAAATTATTTTAATACGAATGACCTTTCACTGTTTGATATGAGCCCCCACACGACTTGGTGTTTTGATGGATTGAATATTTTATATTAACTTACTTCACTTTTACGATACTTTAAGACACGTAGAACATTAAATATCGTTTTCTTAAAACACAACTTGGCTCACTTCATCTATAGTGGCTCATATCAAATGAAATCAAAAATCAGACAGATAGAAATTTTGATATTTTTGATAAAAAAAATGTTCCATAATTCCTCAATGTATATAACTATCGTCAGTATTAACTAGTCAAGCATAAAATTAAGCCGGATTGAAAAACTTGTATAGAAATATGTATGTTATGGCAATATTGTATGCAAAGCTAGAAAAAGCCTAACATCTTTAAGTAGAATTGGTCTCACCGAAGAATTTACCTTTGTGACTTAATGTTTACAGCTATACTAACTAGCATATAGAAAATCTGGCTTTATGTCCCGACATTGTCAATACCAAATTTAAGAAATTAAAGAACTTGGAAATGAGTGTTTGTGAAGTCTTTTCTCCTTGAGTTTAAACATCTAGAAAAGCTTTTTGATTTCATATGATTTAATTTTTTTAAAACTATTGGGCGCATTGACAAATTAAAAACTAGTTGTAGGGCCAAATATTTTTATCTTTTTTGTGTAATGTAAAATAGAAAGAAAAATTATGAATAGCATTTTATACTGGTACCTTAATTAAACTTGATACATCCTTTGTTAATTCCAATGCCGGTAACAGACGCGCACTCTGAAAATAATTGAGCTTGGGCCATGGAGGTAGAAGAGAAATAGTCTCGAGAATGATGGATCGATGCAGGATTTTAGTTAGGGACAAAACGTTTCAATAGATCAACATGCTATCCTAAGCCCGTATAACCCTCGTGAATTTACCTACACTATTCCAACGCAAATAATAGATTGATGTTTGTTTTTGGTCAGATATTCAAGTGGTTTGTGAACATCTATGGGAAAGTTTAAAATGTGGCGTAGTAGTTAAACATTCAAGGATTTCGGAGCACGGTATAAGTGATAGCTTTAATGTCTCATTTTATTAACGAAGCCATTGTTAAACCAATTATTTGTAGACGTTTTATATATTTGTATGAATATAAGTCTTTAGATTATTATAATGTAACAAAAGTGTTATAATTTCATTAGTATCAACATTTATTGAGTGTTGAAATTGTACGTACAAGCAGTTTGAATAATTTTAGTTTTATTTTACCTTTATTTTTTCTTTTTTATAGGAATGGCTTGACTTCGTCAATTTACGTACATAATATATGGTGATTATATGTCATAAGAATATTTTATATATTAAAAAACAAATTTATATCTCTTTTAGGGTGTTCACTGTCAATACTTGGTGGAAAGGCATTATATTAATAAAAACACAATAATCCTTTGTACTTCATTCCACTTTATTTGCACTTTATTTCCAATAAAGTGGAATGAAGTACAAAGGATTATTGTGTTTTTATTAAAATTTATATCTAGTGATTTTAATTGTTTTTCACGTTAAATTATTGAGAATATTTCAGTATTGTCCCCATAGTACAAACATTGCTTTATACTTCTTCAACTAATGATCTTTCACAACATTATAGTCTAGTCTAAACTTTTTACATATATTTTCAATTATTTGTTATAAGTTATCAATATCATTTTAGGGTGCTCACTGAAAATACTTCGTCGAAAGGCATTATATTAAAAAAACACAATATTCAATTGTACTAATTTCAACAACAGAATTCAACATTTTCATTTATCAATAAATTTTTGGCCTAACAGACGAATATATATTTATATATATATGCAATTTTATGTAAAAGAAATTCACTAGTTGATATCTTGAAAATAGTTATATTTTAGAAATATCTTATTGTTTATCGACAAAACCTTTATCAATAAGTTAAAATATGAATTTTGTTAAATCTTTGAACACTTTCGTGAGATAGATCATGTTCAACTTTTGTGTTATACTATATGACTCTATTTCATAACACTTCAATTTAAAAAAAAATCTTATCAAATATTTAATTTCAACTGTTGAATATCACCACAACTAAAGAATCGAAATCTTTTGAGGTATGCTTCGATGCAGAAAATAAATAACATTTTAACAATAATTGGCAGTTTATATTGTTGCCACGGGGTATGCTATGAAAAAAGGTGGCTAATTATCCAACCATAGGGGATAGGTCGGCTCCAAAGTGAAGTAGTGGCCACTTGAATATATTTTGTCAATAGAACAAACCACCTATGAGAGTTGGGCAATGCCCGCATCTTTGTACAAATTTCTGTACAAATACGTGAACCAAATTTAGATATTATCTGTGATATATTACAGAGATAATACAACTTTTTTAGATAAGTATTATAAGCTCATACACATTTCACCTATTGAAATTTTATTTTAGGCACTAACGCATTCAACCGTGGGTATATAAATATTCAAATTGAGCACACATTTGATTATTGTATCATTTGCGTATTTCCACAGGCATGAGGATCGTCGGTATTCATAATACGGACCATAATACTTTATCAGGTGTCTCCTGTTCACTTTAAAACCCTTTTTTTAACAGGTCGTTTTACAAATCGTTTGCATCTTTTATCTGACAGTCCTGACACACAGCCTTGGCTCTTCTAATATAACAAAAAAAATTGATACTCACAAGCAGTGTTCCTGAATAACCACAAAATATGAAATATGCAGAAATGAAAGAGATGTGAATGCATGTCTAAACGATAAACGTGCAGTTCTGTACCGGGCCATGAATATGAGGAGTAAATCAATTTATTTTCTTGACAGAATCACTTCATGGAAGGCGGCCGTAAAACGGTGGCTGCATAATCATAACACGTGGCGTTGATATAATCCACAACCAACGTGTAACTAAAAAATGTTAACCACTAGTCTTATCCTTCCATACCAACTCGGTAAAGCAACAGTCCTCGTAGAAATAACTCTTATTGATACAGTTTTGTATATGGGTTTGGATTATATTCGACAAATCGAGTTACGCTGAAATTCAGAAGGAGAATAAGCACTGCTGATAATAATAAATATTTTACGAAATTCTTATAGGTAATTCAATTTAAACACTTACCCAAAAATATCAAAGAGAAATTCATATATCAGAAAATGCATCTGACGTGTCAAACAGTGCAGCTGGACAAATCAGATTTCGCTGTCTGCTAAATGCATTATCTATCCCAAATTGTATTCGCTTTAATATGCGTGTGTGCACATCTCATCCAAGGCGGTGTGCCCTGTACTTTTTCGCACGAGAGCTGACAAACGACCGGTGACATTGCACACGCGTCATGGCACACCCCTAGATATCCTAACTCGATGTTTAGATGTATATGTTTAATGTAGTATCAAAATCATCACATTTAATATAAATATAATCAAATTTATTTATAAATGAAATCATAACATATCGAGGATAGTCGGTTTCAAAATATTACGTTGTGTTACATCGAATTACAGAGCGGTTTATCTTATATGTTCAAAATTTAACTTTGTAAAATTGTATACTTTGATTTATACACGTTCTGAAAAATAAGATTCAAACAAAAAACCACTGAAAAGATTATTTATAATTTTGGATATAGTTTAAATTTTACAATACCAATGCAATATGCGTCTTAATTGCTTGGCGAGAAGAATGAGTGTAGACAGAAAAGTCCCTATAATGTAAGATGTCAGGCAATATGATTATATATATGTATGTAATTATTTAAGCCCTGTGCCGTCTGTGTAGTTGAGTGGTCAATTTCGTTGGCTTCAGCTAGATTTTTCAGAAGTCTTAAGATCAAATCATACAGGAAACTCATCACCAATACCAATATATTTGAGTAAAATATACTTTAAAAGTAATTTTAATTTGTGTTATTTTTAATATTCCAACAGACTTCATACATATTTTACTAAACAGATATTCAGTAACTACTTTTTGGCTCTCATAAATTTACGTCTTAATATAATTTCTCTAAAAGTGCTAAACTGCCTCACCAAGTGAGTGAAGCGATGTCATTTCTAACACAATACAATTAAATCAATAAAAAATTGTGCATGTTTTTTAACTATTTTCTTCCAATGGTTACTAAATTACTATAACTGTTTATCAATACATATAGTACGTAATTGTAAAAATATAATTAATCCGATGTTTATTTTTTGTATAGTTTGTAAAATGCATAGCTGTGTAATGAAACAACGAAAGCTTTGCTATGCTTATTATATTCGCTGAAGAGCCTTTGCAAGTCCTACGGACCAGGGTTGAATGCGCGATTTATGGTGGATGCACCACGCACGATGATTTAATAAGCCACACACGAAGAGAATATTCATATAGTAAAGTTCGACATACAACTAATGTAAAGTTAACTATGATGCTAAATTTAAATGTTTAGGTATTCTCGAAATTTAATTATGTATGTTTAATTAAAATGATCTCTACAGCCGTGTTTTTGTATATTCACACGTTGAACTACCAATCAATTACCTAATAAGACTTTCAATTTAGTATACCTGCACTTCAGTAAAGAAATTCTTTTATAGAGGATGAGTTGAAAATGACATAAAGAACTAATTGTATTCTTGTCACATTATCTACCATCGTTTTTAAAATTGTGTAATATAACAAATATTCATTTAAAATAAATCCATGATTTTCAATTTGTATTCACAAGAGTAATATAAAAGTATAATAAAATAGTGATATTACTTATACACCCAATTTATAGCTCTGCTTGACTCTATTTAAATCACAAAAATCGATAATTAGCTAAGGCTTTTTTGTAAATCTTTTACATGTAAAAAAACACGATGCAATTGTTTTTATTGAAAAAATATTTGGTGTTAGATTCTTATCACAAACCTTTGCTGTATAACATTCAAACTACAGACGATGCACCAACGCACAGTGATTATCTGCAAGTGACATAAGCTCTCCTAATGCAATATTTGGATAAATTAAAAGTGTCCCAACGGGTGTTAGGGGTGTGTTTATACAGATAATAAATTGTCCAGATGCGTGTGAAAAAAACAAAAACGGTTTACTTTTCCGAGGCCCATTATACAATTTATAGCACTGTGATTTTTTTTAAGACACGTGTTGTTAGGGTATTAATGTACATAAAATAGTATATAAGTTTTGAATCTACTTAGTTTGAAGTCGTAAATCCTTAAATAAACTCAAAAAATAATTTGTTTAAAATGCAAATTTGATAGTTTTTATTGACAAAATCACAGGTCTCTAATATAAAAAGTTTGTTTTAAACATGAACCTCCCCCCCCCCCCCTTTCCTAAAAAAGTAGAGCATTTTATTTTCTTAAGTGAAATTCTGTTCTACGGAATAAGTCCGAGATAGGTGGTTTTATAAAAATTTGGTTAATGCACAATTTATTTCGTTTATTTTTTTTAAAATATAATGTTGGCATCATCAATTAAATTTATCGACAGCATAAAAAAGTTCAATTCATAAGTTAATTTATATTATTATTTGTTATAAAAAGCCACGCAGAAACGTTTTATATTTTAAATTATTATTCTGGTATGAAAATTGATGAAGGTACTTTGAAACTTTGTCTGCTTTGAACGATGTGTATTTTTAAGAACTTTTTTTGATGTGAACGTGTAAACAAAATAATAATAGAATTCGTGAGAGAGAACAGATTTTTTTTTAATATTCCAATTAGTATGTATATAGTTAACAGTATGATGTTTATTGATTTTCATGAAAACATATTTTTTACTGCCTAGGTTGTTTAAGCAGTCTAATTAAAATTGAGGACCACCCTAGATTTTAAATTTCCTGATCATTGTCCCAGATTAATAGATTAATTAAAAAGAATGGCACATTTAAATATCTAGCATTTAAAAATGATCATTTCTTCCACTCACTACTCGTAACATTTCAAAATGAAATTTAAGGTCTGACCGAAATTATAAATACAATTTTTAATTCTGCTTTGGACCGTTTGTCCCAAAAAATTGTCTGCAAAAATATTATTTTTTAAACTCCCAAACCTCACGTGACCAAACGTTTTTTTTATAATTTCACGTTAAATATAAACGCATCGTAAAGTCAAAAGAATGATTCTGTATTGGATTTAAAGCTGTTTCCCCCTTACCTTATTCCAAAACATAAACTGTCCATTGCTTAAACCTAGTCGTGTGTGACAAAACACTACCTCGGTAGGGAGCGAATTGGGGTAGTTATTTATTACAATTCAGATATTTTTCATAATTATTAAGTATGTAATCCAACTTACGTTTATTTAAATTTAGTGAAATTCTAAGCTAATATATAAAAACATTTTAATATGAAACTGCATTTATGAACCTTAATATGATGTTTTTAATGTTATACAAATAATCCTATCTTTTTGTAATTTAGAAAATTATTGTATAATAAAAAAACAAGACAAAATATTATGACTTAATTCATTAAATTTTTTTTTACATTCAGCTATATCTTTTATTTTACAGTAGTTATTAAAATTAAATACTGACCTAATGAAACAGGTAACCGTTTATAATATTTTTAAAATAAAACAATTTTAAATCTGCAAAATAAAGTCATTATTTATAATGTTTATTAATTTTAACAGCATCACTGTTAATTTTAAATGCAGTTTTTATTAGATTTATGTTCATACATATAACAATATGTCGTATAATAAAAGTCTGAATCAAAGTTTTTGTGAAACTCCTTCAACCCTGTTTATAGTGCATGCGTGGCACCTATCAAACTAACCCCAGGGGTGCGTTGCATTACGGATGATAAATGAGAATTATATGCAAAAAGTGTGCCCATTGTCAGAAGACTGCGCGCTGGCGCAAATGTCACCCTTTTCTTTTGATTGAGGGGGGTGTTGTGTCATTACTACATATACAGCCCCATTCCCGTACAGGTATTGAAGTCTACCTATACTACTAAATCGATTGACTTGGGAGTGTGAAGAAAAAACCGCTTTAGTTTGCACAGTTTTTGCAGTTTTTTTTACATTAGCCCTTTTTTCCTAAACAACATTTACTTCTACTAACAGCTGCTATGAAAAAATATTTTTCTCTCGATTCGTTCGCATTTTTATTTATTAGTCAAAATAAATATTTAAAAATTCTACCGTTATATTAAAAAAAAACTTATTCCACATTATTTATATAAAGATCAGGACTGGCTTCGTTTATCGTAAGGATTAGGGTGGTAATGATTGCAATGAAGGAAACAGCTACTGTGGAAATAGTAAAGTATTATATTTATTTTCTAATCAATATAATAAAACACAAGTAAAATAAGCATGTTTAATAAGTCGCTCAATTTTATAGTTACTGCTTTTAAATAACAATTTTGAGAAGTCAATGCCAAACTAAATGCCTTCATAATTTTGAATATTATATTTTTTACATTTAAATAAAAACATGTACACCTCTTTTTGCTTAAAAGTCAATAAGAAAAATAATTGCGAACAAATTGGAAATCACAAAAAATATAAATAAAGTTCAAAAGCATACTTGAAAATATATAAAGGCTTCTCTAACCGCTGCACATAAAATATTTTATTGTATTATAAAATAAGTCGCATAATGTAATCCGTTTTACATTGTATCTTTCTTTCACATATAACCGTGACCCGGTACACACTGCGCACACCGGTCTACGTTTATTATTGCTATAACAATAATTCATATTATGAAAGTTTATTCTTTCCCCGCTCGTACGTGTTACCCGCTTACTCTTTTATTCCTAGGTAAATAATAAAAATACCATATTTTTTCCTGTATATCTTTTCGGGCGACAAAAAAGGTTACGCATATGTCGCCTTTTCATCCGACCTGCTACGACGACCTTTGTTCTGTCACACGTCCTGGCTCTACGCCTGTACGCTTCTACGGTTTTATCTCAAATATAACAGTGGTCATTATTTATCCACCTAGGCATTTCTATCTACGTGTGAGAACTTTTTCATTTCGTAGTCCTATAATTTCACTACCAAAGATTATAAATTCCAACATTACCTTAAAACAAGCACCGATAACAGAATGGTTAAAAGATATTATATAGTGTTTTTGCATGTTGTATCAACATGTTTTGGTAAATTTAAACAACCACTTTTAAAATGTAAGCCATTGTCAATTCTTGGACTTAATTAATATGTATCGGAAAGACGAGGACATTCTTTATAATCTAAGAACTATCTTTCAGTGAATGAAGTCCACACTCAATTATTTTTAAATAAAATAAAATAAACAATTTTGAAAAATTCTCGTGAGGATTCTTAAAACATATAATTCATATGGAAAAAATAGCTGACGAGTAGTGAATTTATTTTAAGAAATATCCTTTTAATTGACAGAAAATAAATTATAGTTTTATTTAGGTTTCATCAATGGCGTTTTAAATTGAACACATTTTATTTACATAATAGTACATATTTTTTGGATTAATCTGTGTAATAATTTTTTGAGCTGAAAAATATAATAAATTATAACTTGTTCATATATTAAAAAAGAAAAAAATTATTTTCGATACGTATGTTTTGCAGTCGCATAAAAAGGCATTTAAATGTTTATCTGATTAATTTGATTTTGTTTTAATATATTTCTGTAATTCTTAAAACGAATTTGCATTATACAAATAAAGAAAAAAGTGAATTTACTAAACTTGTACACAAATTTCTTTCGAATTAAAGGCAAATTGTATTATTGTCCATGCAAATGTTGAAAGCAAGAAATATAAGAAAATGCCTAATATTTTAGTAATCTGCAAGTGTGGAAAACTTTCAAAATCGAAGACAAAAACAAAAATTATTTGATAAATAATGATTATTATTCGAAGAATAAAACACTAATTTTTACTAGCTAATTTCACTTTTTTCAATATAATCAGTATCAGTTTCGCTCATGACGAGTATTATGAATTTAAGTTGAAGAACTAATCATATTAAATACAAATGGAATTAGTACAAATGAGTGTTATATTCCTTGAATATAACGCCTTTCCACCAAGTGTAGGGACCCATGGCTCAGCGGTTAAAGTGGTTGACTGCCGTGCCGGATCTTACGAGTTCATTTCCCAGTACGAATAGCCTTTTTTCGATCGAGTTATCGATTTCTGGTTCGAAAGCATGGGTGGTTGCTATGTCTAAAAATTCCTTTCAACCCTTCCAAATCTTCAATAACTGGGCGTAGTGAAAGTGATTGGTTGACTACTATTCCTGTCCTAGCTTTATCATTCTACCCTATTATTTTCTTTGGAATGAATAATTTGAGTGACTGAGTAACAAACAGTTCTCATTGAAAAACTTTTGTTAAGATACCTCCATTAGAAGGCCATATGCTCGAGATTGGGAGCAAACATGCATACAAAAAAATTGACAGTGAACACCTTAAAAGTGATTAACATTTTTTATAAATATTCTATGAAAATTTGATTTGTGTATTAGCCGACAAAAAATTCGACCTAAAAATTTGAAAAAAAAATTTAAGACGGACAGTGGGATAAAAATGCCATTACAATGGCTATGAGTCACCCGTAACACAATGTCAAATTATCTCGATTGTATATGTGTGTCACTACACCCCCATCCCAGCTAGCCTACCTTCTCCCCTAGATGCCCTTCTCACGATGTGACATCATTCTGTACCCCTATTAAATCAGGGCTGCAATAAGGTATTCAAGGTTATCGTGATGGGAGCGAAATGGATGAATAATGGAAGAAACGTTTTATGTGACTTTGCGAGTTTTACACACATGTAAACAATATTTTTAATATGCTTAAGAGAATCCCGAAGATTTTTAGTTTTTCTAATACAAGAAATATAACACTTGTTTGTCAATTCAAATAAGGTGATATATATAACATTTAGCTCTCTTATTGGTGCTGCAGTCCAAGGTGAACCTTAGCTGCCTCAGTCAATTTCCTCCACTCCACTCGATTATCTAACCTCATACGCTAGTCGCTGACCTCCAGTACTCGCAGGTCCTGTAACACACCATCCACCTAGCGAAGTTGCGGTCTACCAATTCGTTCTAGCAATAGATATTATCTTTTTATTTAAGTGTTAATATTTATAACGAAGGTAAGACACAGCAAATGCAGCTATGATAATAGTAGTAAGTAAGTGATTATTTGTTAATTTCTGAAGTTAATTATTTTAAGTATTTTATTTATATTCGTAATAAGTATACTTTGAATTAAACATAAAATACTTCAGTTTCAATGCTTTTACGTTTCATAATAACATTAATAGTGACTGTTTATTCTGTGTAAATAATCTACAGAATAAATTGTTGAAAACTACAAGTAAATGTTTGTACATCTAGTTATCAGTTAAAACAATAGCCGGAAAATCGTCTCTATTCCATATTATCAACATGAAAATAGTCATCAAATGAAATGGTTTATAGTTGAATAAAAAATATGTATGAAATAATATAAAGAACTACAGCTTACAGAATTTGGATCACGAAGGATTTTGCATTGAGAGGGTAGACTTTAAAGGGGTAAGTGTCCGAAATGTGCGTACCCCTCTTTTTATACTACGCTTACCCTTCGCTGAAACTGTGACTTTATCACCGCGATATCCAATCAACTACGAAACGGTGATCCCCTAGTATTTTTTTCTGGACATACAAAATGTTAAAAATATAAATTAAGATTTTAAAACATCAATAATGTGACCATTTCGAACTAAGGCACGATTGATCGTAAGAATTTAATTGTTTTAAAGTAATTTTAATTATTTCAAGACTTCTTCTACGAAAACTGTAATTCAGTAATTCAGGACACAATGTGCTATAAAAACCATAATAACCATAACCTTTGCCAATGCAGTGGAGAGTCTAGGACTAAGAGAGCCCGCTCCAAAGCTGAGTAGAGTGAAATTAAGATCCCCCCCCCCCTCACCCAAAGTTTGGGGGGTGAATTTCAATTCTCATATATAAGAAAAATAAATAATGTAATATCCACTGGTTCCACAAAATCGTGTTAACAATCCAGGTATTGAGCAAAAAATAAATAAGTTATCAACAGAGTCAAATTATTTTTGATCAAAAGAAAATGCAAATGTGGGTACACGAACTGAGAGTTTTTTGCTTCGTTTTAAGAAGGCTAAAAAGCAGAGTAGAGTTTTTTTATCAATTGTATACATTTTTTTCACCAATCACAAATATTTGAAGATTTTTTTTAATTTATGGATTTTTTTACATAGTTGTTCTAGTTTCTAAAAGCGTCAGTTCAAAGAGATGCCGAAGGGCAAAATCTGAAATCCGAAAACAAAACTCGAAAGTTTAAAAATATTAATATTATTTATCTAATACTATCTCAATTAATGTTTATTTTTACAAATTTAGGAAAGTTCAAAACCAGCATTCACCTATTTAAAAATCGGTCAACGTTACACATTTTATCTCACCTTCCACGACCCACATAGTAACGTACACGCTTTGGTCTAATCAAAATAATAATTCAAATTAAATTTATTTCACAAAGGCAACCCCTATATCACGTGCCTTAATAATAACTTACCCCATCGCACCCTTATGCACGGATTCAATCGCGCATGCGCACAAAAGATTAAAAAAAATAACTGAGGCCGCTAACAAAAGCTACCTCAGACAATAAGTTGTATAGGTAACACGATCTAACGAAAGCACATGTGTGTAGGATGGATAATAATAATTGAGCTTTCATATGAAACAAGTATTGAACTTTAATATCGGGAAGCTAAGGTATACTGTACAGTGTAGGTGTGGTGAATTTTTGGTTCACGAATTAATACGCGATAATTAAGAACTGCATTATTTTATTCATGCATGACGTGAAAAGGCAAACCGTTTAAATAGTGTCAACTCCAGTAAAAAATATTAAATTGGAAAACACTATTTAATCAAAACAAGGTTATAATAAAGATGGAAGTCATATCTAATTAGTAATACGCTAATTAAAAATAGCGAAGTATTTATTTCTTAAAGAACAATTTTAAAAGTTGAGCTTTCTTTCATAGTTTCGTTGACTCTTGGTTCATTTAAACCATTTTACCGCATGACAACTTATTTCATTATTTTTGTATAAAAAGAGAACCGATTTAACTAAGCAAAGTAGCATTAACTGAGTCAGCTGTATTTTTTTGTAACTTTTATATTTTTTATGTCGGATATTAAAATTTATATTAAAAATATTACCCCTTTTATTTAATAAATATATCATTATATCTTATTTGAAGAATCTTTTACCAAAAAAGTGTCACATTAAACGAAGGATAACTTGAAGTGGATTTTTAGGTTTGTATAGCAAACAAAATATTTGGTTTTATACTTGAAATAAAAAAAAACCTTTTATTATTTAATAATAACATATTATCGAAAAATTCTTAACTAAAAGGTTTGTGTTCCCTTTCGCCCACGGCTCGCGATGCTTAAAATTTGTCCGTTAGAAAATGATTTATTACACAATATGCAAATATGCTCATATTTTACGCTCTGTTGTAATAATTATTTTACTGTTGTATAATCCGTTTTTTTTTTATTGCATATTTTTTATAGTACCAAACTGTTTAAGAAGTTTATAAAACAACATAAAATTAGGGTATCAAAATATTTATTAAATGGGTAATATTACTATAAACAATTGAAAAAAACGAGTACAAGATAATACTTTATTTAAATAAAACAAAATGATAAATATATCTAAAACATCTTAAGATACATTCCGAAAAGAAAATATTTTAAATTCTTAATATTTAATTATTTATAAGTTTCTTACATGACTATTATTATATTAAATAATTCTTTTACGGAATTTTTTATTGATTCTCATTAGCCACATTCACAATGGCCACTACGATCATAAATTGGTGTCAATCTATGGAACAAATCTACATAAGCTAGTTGGTATATAATTTAAATATCTTAATATGACCGATATTATATTTGATTATAAAGGTATGGTTTTTCAAGACATATGACACACTCTGAAATAAATCAACTGTTTGTTTTTAATTCACTTTAATCAACTTTGGAACTAATATTATAGCTTCCTAGATAAACTTTAATAAAATTAAAATAGCAAGTTATCGTCATTCGAATTGCTTAGGTATTTTTCCACACGCCATAAACACCGTGAAGTATGTAAAATGATGAGGGATGATGAGAGCTTTTACGAACGTCGAGCGGTCGACCGTTTACACACGGGGAGAAAACTCACAATTAAAGCGAATAAAACTAATAACTATACGACACGTGGCAGTTGGATGCCGGATGATTCGTTCTACGTATAAAAGCACGTGAAGTGGAAATCAACTTTTGGAAATACGGGAAGGGTACCTACGAGAGCAGTCGTATTCAGACTAAAAAATACGATTACCTTTAATAAAATAACTATGTCAGATAATCAATTGAAACAATAAATTGAAAAAGATTTTTTTTTGTCAATGATTGTGTTACTGAACTCTTTCATCACTTTTAATGTTTTCACTGTAAATACTGGATCAATTTAATACTAAGCCACTGAAAAATAAAACACTTTTATTTTTCAATATGAACAGTTTTACTTGTTGTTCAAGCTTTTTTCAACAAAGCATATCCCATACTATATCTTTAAAAAAGATATTAACTATTTATTACATTTTTACTATCAAACATAGTATTTATAGATATTAAGACAAAGTTACCTAACGGAGACAGAAAAAAAGTTTTTCAGAAATCGTCGCAATAATTATTATTCAAGCGCGGGAAGTATTTCAAATAAAAATATATGATTTTCATTGAAATAATATTCTTATTTCTAATGCTTTTGTATTTTACAAAATAACGTAAATGGTGACGAGAAGGCTTTTCTTATAGATCTGTATGGCTGTGTCATTTTTTCCTAAGATACAGTGATTTTAAATAATTACTATATTATATCCTAATCCTTGAGAGCAAGTTTTTGATTTCTTATGTTTTGTATTTTTCAAAAAAGTTTACAATGACTTAAAAATGCCTTTAAAACAATCAATATTTTGTATTTAATATAGATATTTTTTATTGTAATATAAGTCGTAAGTTTGAGAATTTTTCATGAATTCTATTCCATCTGAAATCTGCCCCAATAATTATGAAATTATTTATTAAAAACGAATAAGAATGCAGATTTTAACACCTGTACAAAAGCATTTTGTTTAAAAAATCAGCCTATCTATTGAAGCATTATGACTCTTGTGTAAGCATTTATTTTTTCATTACAGAATCAACCCTCTTTTTTACATTCCCAAACTATTGCAAATATGCAACACACTTTTGTGTACTTTTTTAAAAAAGATTTAATGAACCAAATTAATTTATGATTAAGAACAAAATTGTCAATTGAAAATGATTTTGATCAAATTAATTAAATAGTCATGTAAAAGGATTAGGTAATTACGATTTTTTTAAGTAAGTAAGTATCTTATAATATTTAAGCAATTTTTAAGCATATTACATACGGTTCCAATTCTAGACAGAACATTTTTAACGTATCTATTTTTTAATTAAATATGTAAGAAATACATATATATATTTTAATATATTTCATCACTCGATGTTGAAATTGACTGCATAAAGTTATAATACAATTTATAAAAAATTATATATCGGTTTTCAAATTATTTAAAATCCAGAATCCCCCCCCCCCTCCAAATTATGCACTAAATCAAAATGTTTTTAAAAACCTTATCAACTTATTTATGATATTTTTATTACTTTAAAACATATTTCATTAACTTAAATATTTATTTTTGTATACATTTCATAATTATTATAAATACTGTACCATTTTTTTGAATAAATTTATAATAAATAAATCAAAATAAAGATACATTTGTTATCGGGTGGCAATAGTTATGCAGGATTATCAAAATCGCGTCGATAAATTTTTTTTAAAAAAATGGCCGACATGCAGTGAATACATAATAATATATATTTTTTCGTATTTAATATATTCGGTATACCAATTATTTTTTTTGTATTTTTTTGTTTCATTGTATTATATTTAGTCCGGTTACTTCTGCATACATGTTATTACTTTAATAAAAAAGTGTTTTTGATGTTATATAAAAACCAAATTTGGTCATGCGGCTCCTTCAATACAAAATAGTGTGCAGATTATGAGTACTAGTTAAACCAACACATTGTAAAACACTGCTATACACCCCCTCCCCTTGTGATCAAAGGGCACATTGCGCGTGCAGAAGCTTTCGTTAATTTAATTCCATTATTATTGAGCAGATAGCTCCCCATAACGTTGCTTTAAAAAGCGTGCGACTAAAATATCATTCGGATATAACGGCATCTAATGACATTTGCGCTATTGCTTATTTTTTTCGTCACATTCATTCTCAATACATGACTGTCTACCACCGTCAAATTCGTGTAAGTAATGTCTTTCTAGGTAAGTAAAAACTTTTAAGTCATCGTATAAACTTAATTATGTCTATCTTAAAGTCGGACTTAATTTGTAAAAAAAAATGCCAGGAATTAATGTCGTTGGTTTCGGTTGAAAAAATTACGGATTTATTACTAATATGGATGAAGTTTTTAAATCGATAAATGGATTTCAGTTTAAAGGCATGCACGTTCCTAGGCTTAAATACAAATGGGGCGCAGTAAGAGCGATTAGCTTCCCACTCGTCCTGTCGTAGCCATATCCTTTTATCTCTACTCTCTTAGAAAAAAAAAGAGTTCTAGCAACTAACGTAAGTATACTGAGTACTCAGTATACAGTTTAAAAAACACTCGAAGGCCACGGTATATCTTTCCAACTGTATATCTAACTACATATCAGACCTAAGAAATTTTCTTTACCATGTCCATAAAAATATCTTATCGTTTATCTCGCAAGATTTTTCAATAAAAGATTTGGCGCATAAGCATAAACTGTAATGCAAAATATATATATAAAAATCTGACAAAATTTTAGCTGTGGCATCAATTTAACATGATCGCGATGAACGAATTTGATTCAAATAATTGTAATAAATTTTAGTTTGAGTTAAAAAATGCTTCATTTTTATTAGATTTACTCAATTTATTGTTTTGGGTCAAATAATGATACCAAATAGAATAGTAATAGTGCTTCTCATATAAGTGTATAAGAAGTGCCACATAGTAAAAAATCGCTGACTGCTGTCATCGTAGCTATCGGAAAAGTTTTCATTTTTATACTTCAATAAGGTCGCATCTTAACAAATGGCATTTTACAGTTGAGTAAATAACGAGCGTAATCGCTTGGCTGAAAATTGTGGAGATACATAACTATGAGTTATGATTGCATTTGATGCGCTTGCGTTTTACTCACGTGTGCAGGTCGCGTGGCGTAACTCCGGCACTCGATTCGACCTTTGAGAGTATAAGCAAAAATAGGCTCTAATGGACATTCACAATAAATTCTCAATTGTATGGTGCAATATGAAAGTCCCTCGCCAGTATTCTGTGAATGGTTGACAATGTCTGACTAGGCTTCTCAAAATATTAAAAGGAAGTTAATAATAAAATTTAAGCAATGGCAGATGAAAAGTAATATATTTTTTTTTCTTTATCTATTTCTTAAGTTGAACTAGTGATCATAAAATATCATCATCAAATGCATGCGTTTTAGTAAAGAAAAGTTCAAGTACTGAGTCTACAAAGGAAATTTTCTAAAACGGAAATGAAAGTCGAGAAAATTCGTAAATAGTATGATTATACCATAGTTTATACAATATAAATAAATCTGTCAAAAGCCACTAAAATGCATCCGGTAATATCAATTTTACTGTTTTTTTTATAAAACGTAAATACATAATGTTAATAATAAATACAAGATGTTAAAGCAATATTAATTCGGGTAAATATTATACAAAGATACATTTATTAAAAATGTAATCTAATTGTGCTATGACGTCAATATTTCCCACGGCTCCTTGTGATAAAGTTACAAATATTTATGAAATTATAGAGTTAAATATAAAATGAGGTATTTTATGGTAAAATAGATGTATTTTTATACTGACGTACAATTTTCGCATAACTGTTTTTTTTATCTTGCAGCAAAAATTAAACCGTTTGAATTCAGAGACATCTAATAAAAGCCAGTGAGTAGTGTCCCACGCGAGTATTTTCCTCCCCCTGTGTAATGTCCCCTACAAAACATCCCTTCACCCTCCCAGCGATGCACATATATCCCAATAATCGTCCATTCAAGGTTAATTGATTATACCTTTTCATCAGTGCTTCGGCTTGGCTTTCGCAGTATGGAGTCTACCGCGTATTTTAAGGGTCATTATTAGACTTACAGCATGTTTTTTTTAAATGAATGCTTTGATAAGTTCGTATTTTTCAAGATTTTATTGATCCAAATCAAAAAATATTAGCCAACTCTCATTCTACAATTTTGTTTGCAAGCAATAAAATATTTGACAAAATAGTGTAAAATACATACAAGGACATATTGTATTAATCCGGAGAGTCTTGGGTTTTACTTCTTTTTTCGTATATCATTATATACACAGTATATACATTTTTGTATATCCAAATATACATCAAAATAATAAATTAAAATGGATTTTTATTTCACGTTTTCCGCTATCACACAGGTTCTTCCTGACATTAATAGTGAATAAAAAACGAAATTAAAAAATATGTATGATTAAATACACTTTCCCAACTATACTGTGACTGTAAGGTAAAACAATTACTGTGTAATTCTACTAGTTGTGTTAATAGATGTGACACGCTTTTTGACTTTTTAATGAGCATTTGCAAACACAAGCATTCTATGTTATATTTAATTATCGAATCTATTTAGTAACACAATCGGTGAAATAATAAGATGTTTCGTTTTAACTTTATATCAAAATAATATTTTTTTAAATAATACATACATAGAATCCGTCAAAAATGTATCATTTAATTCCGAGAGAAAGGATGTTTTTCTTAGCATGGATATTAGATAGCTAACTATATCGTTATAAAGAAACGTATAATTTACAAAGATAATTGTTTTTTTTTTATTATTCTTTGTAGCATTTTTTTAAACAATTAAATTATAAGTAAGAGTATTTTTGTTGCATCAATAAAACAATATTTTTTTAAAAAAAACTGGGTTTTCCTAAAATAACGAATCATTGATTTAGTTTTGTCAATTATATGAGAGAAATCAATAAGATACGTCCAACACTTGCAAAACAATTTGCTGTTCGTATGTAATACTTATTTTAATCAATTGACCGACCAGCGGTGTGAGTGCATCGCGCAACGGTGCACCGAGAGTGCATTGTGCTGCACCCTGCGATGAATAATGGAGGACTTTTTATTGTCATCCGCAACGTTCACTTATGATGTACGACCACGTGATGCGAGCTGTCAAAGATGGATGCTCGATTTAATAAATAAAAAAATGTCAAAACAGCGTCCTGTTTTATCAGAGGTTCACTTTTATGTGCCTGTCATTTAATTTACTCACCGAAAATCATTTCATGCACCTGGTTTCAGATTCATATATTTCCTAATAACGGCACATAAAATAATTAACAAATACCACAGTATATTATGTGAATAAAAGAAGGGATATTTTTAACGTTTCACATCATGAAATCCTTAGCTTTCATTTATATCTCACCTACAAAATTTAACAATAGCCCAGCAAAGCTAAAAGATTCTTTAGGTTGGCAATACAAAGAACTGACCACACTGTGGTATAAAAAAATGGTAACTTACACAACATAATAAATCGAATAAAAACTATAAAAGAGATATTGCTAGTTATATTGAGGATCTTACGAATGAAGGAATATATTCAATTTCTATACATCTTTATTTCATACTTTTTTTTTATAATTAAGAATTTATGATTGGCCTATTGAGTTATTTATATAACACAATAGATCAAGAGGAAAATAGAAAAGAGACATTTGCAGTTTTTTTAATAAATAATAAATATCGTAATATTTTTTTATTTCATACATATTTTCTTATTATAATTTAAAATTAATGATTCGCTTGATCAAGTCCTTTGGGTAAACAAATATCTTAAATATGATTTAAATTCACTTTTAAGGTGTTAACTGTCAATACTTGGTGGAATGGCATTATAATAAAAATAATAAAACATTTTTAGTACTTTTTCCACATAAAATTTATTAGATCAGGACCGGTTTCGCTCATCGCGAGCATCAGTTGATTATGCTCGCGATGAGCGAAACCGGTCCTGATCTAATAAATTTTATGTGGAAAAAGTACTAAAAATGTTTTATTATTTTTATGATTTAAATTATTTTACTTTCGTTTGTGACAATAAGTATTACCAATGAGTTTACTGCTTGCTTCCTTTTTCAAGATCGATGTGTTAAAAGGTTTTAAGATGGATTTTATAAAAAAAACTAAAGGTTTCAAAATATCTCAATCACTATAGACTTAAATAAATTACCTGTCCTGAGCGCAAAAAAAACTTAAGTTTTATTTCTGATTCTATGTATGTATCGCCCAGAAATTAAGACTTGTACTACCTTACGTATCAACAGAAAATAGATGGTTATGAATTTTTGAATGATTAAAATGAGATGAGAAGATTTAAGCTGGCGAAAATTTCGTTGTAAATTTCAAATGAAATAATGCCAATAATCGTGACAAGTAGGGTATCCAATCCCGGGATTGGGATTAGCTCACCGGGGAATATGAAATCCTCAATTTGCTATACTTTTTCCCCGGGTTACTCCAAACCTCTTTTTTTTAGCTCACCGAGGAATTTGAAATCCTCGATTTTGTATACTTTTCCCTCAGATTGTCACAGATACTCGTTTTTTTTTCGAATTTGAAATCTTCAATTTGCCAATTTCGCCTCAATTTTCGGAATTCGCTCAAAATTTCTCAATCAGAAAATTGAACGGGATCCCGGAATTGGATGCCCTAGTGGCAAGACATTGTGGATACTCTAAGAACATTACTTGTCAATGAAGAGATGAATTGACTGTAATAATAAAGACTGGAAGTTTTAGACAGGATCTAATAAGAACGAATCGTGGCTCAGATCAAAACTTGGCTCGTAATCCAACGCCGAGAAGAATTATATTTGAAATATATAGTAAAAAATACGAATAGAAAGATTTCAAACACTCTAAATAAACAAACATTTTATGTTGAAATTTCACCTACATATCTTCAGCAGAATGTTTATTTTTAAGCAATTGGCATTAAATTGATATTATATTTATCAACAGATGTATTCAAAGAAAATGCGGTTTCTTTCATGTCTTAGTCCACTTCTAATATTTACCACTCATTAAAAGACTAATGACGCTGTAACGTGAAGATCAAAACTATGTCAGAATGCTTTTATTCGTAAAAATTAAATTCCATCACGTGAATATTGATAGGAACGTGTGGACTAACCACAACCTTTTGAGTCTGCGAAAGCTTCTCAAAATGTACTTACATTATTTGTTAAGCAAACTTATGCTGCAATGTATTTTTGATTTGTTGTGTATTTATGGTTCTTTTAAAAACATCATGGATTATAATATGTATTTCTTTTTTTGAGGAAATTTATATTACGAATAGAGATTTCGAAGTCCCTACTTTTTAATAGTTATCTGGGCTTGCACGTAAATTTCCTGTATCTTTGTATTTATTATTGTTTTATTTTAATAAAAATACATGTGAATTTTAAATTCAGTTTCGATAACTAAGGTCATATTTAAAACATATAATGAACTATGAAAATAAACTGTAGACTGGCTATACACGTTTAATAGTTTTTGTCAAAACTTTGTACACATTTCAATCTGTTATCAACTTAAAGAATCAAATTTGGTATTTAGTTCCTTCAATCACCCTTACTCAAAATCATCAATCAAAAAAGTGCCAATGCCACTGTTAAGTTTATTTTGTCAAATGTATGTTTTATTTTTTTCATTAGTGGTCGATTTTTTTTTGTTAATATTTGTTATAACAAAATATCTTATTAGATAAGCCGGTCAGTTTGAAAAGCTTCTTCCTAGGTCATACAAATTTAATATGACAGCTGAGCCAGATGTTTTCGCGCCACGGGACATCTAAATAAAGCCAGATATGAAACTGGACGTCGCCTGACTGCTGCGGTGAGGTCTTTTGTTGGACTCGCTAAAAGTTTTATTAACACGTTGAAGATGATAGAAAAAACCGCAAGTCTCTAACTTGGATGTGGGCAGAAACCGAACACAGTTTTTCTTTTTGTCGTAAAAAAATCTTAAGAGTTTTCATATTTTCATGGATATTCTTCTTTTTTAACATCGCCATCATCACTCCTTTGGAAATCACTATTTTGAATATGATTATAACTTTCATTATGTGAGGGTATTACTTGCAAGCCCGGCTCATTCCAAAGTTGTTTAAACATTAAATGTCCGCTCCCAATGTGGAGCATATGGACTCATAATGGAGTTTATCTCGACAGAAGTCTTTCTACGAGAACTGCTTGTTACTCAGTTGCTCAACCTCTCTTTTTCCGAAGAGAGTAGGAATAGAAGGATACGGCTAGGACAGGACTAGTGGTTAGCTAGTCGCTCTCCATACCGTTTAAGGATAGGATCGGAGGGGGGAATTCAAAACATCACATACATCCATTCCTTCGAACAGAAATTCATAAATCGATTGAAAAATCAATTTATAAAACTGTCCGTACCGGGATTTGAACCCGTGACCTCCGTAACCGAAGCCAACGACTTTAACCACTCGACCACACAGGCGGAAAGTAATTTAGTGGATACAAATAATTTTTTAAAGTGTTTTTAGAAATCAGTCTCAAACATGGCTTGACAACATCCAAAATATCATTCCAAAGTAATGTAAGACTAAAATACTTTGAAAATGTACATTGTTTTCAAAATAAAATTCGACTTTCATTTTTTAACCATTTTGAAATAAGCCGTGTTTGCGAGTTGTTTGATGTTTCCAATAATGTCAAAAAAATATTCGTTTTATTTTCTTATTGATTTTTTAAAACTTTTTTTATGTTATTTTAACAACAGTAATATTTAAAACACTTTTTTATTAATTTTTAATTGATTTCACTGATAAATAATCTTGTAAAATGCTTGAAATAACTATTTTACTAATACATAGTATTTTTATGTAAACACCATGCAATCAATTTATATTTTATATAAAAAAGGTATTCCAACAAAATGACATTGATACATTAACCATCTATTTTCATTCATAAATTTGACTGTTTTCAAATGAAATGACCTTCATTGAAATTTCAGCTTATCAATTTGTATTTTTTAATTCTTTCATTAGAATTATTCATAATTTCACAAACAGATTGTATCAAAAACTACTATTTTATCATTCAAATGCATATGGTTTAAATACAGATATCAGTGTGTTGAACTGGTGAGATAGTCTTTTGTGGTTTGTTGGTTAGTCGGTTGTGGATTTAAAATTGATTAAAATGTAAACAAAGACGTAAGGGACTACTCCATAAACAAGCTTATCTCGTTTGCGTTAGTTATATTAAGGGCTTTATTAAAATCAGGTTTCCCTGCCCTTCGCTGACCCATATCACCAGAAAATAATAGAAATTAAAATTTGAATATTAAAAAAGACAGGTAGGTTTTACGAAATAATAAGTTTTTTTTTTTCGTTATTACTTAGTATATTTTATTTACAAATATAATACATCAAATTAGGTAAAAAAAATATACGAAAATCCTTCAAAAAAATTATATACCGACTTTTTTTTAAACAAAATAAAATATAAAACTAAATAAGAAGTAAATATTTTAAATTTCATGATTTGTCCACTTTAAAACAAGCATCTATCATAATTTAAATTCACATACTGTGCTGTAGATTGGATTCGAATGCAAATATTCATTTCAGAGTATGAGCCTTTGATCACAGAAAGAAGTTTGTACATAAGTCTTAGATTTTATAGCGTTGCCGATCAGCCAATGTGACTAATTATATGTTTTATTAACAGTAAATATTAAATATATCATTATGTATGTTCTAATTTAAGTAGATGTGGAGTTCGTATTTCGAACCACTTCATTGATTACTTTTTATTATTTTTATTTAAATCAATGTTAGATTTACAATATTGAGGAAGTCAGAATTACAAGTAAAGAATAAAAATTCACAAAAAAACTAACATGAATTCTTGTGAGCTTATATAAAGCTCAACGGAAATAAAATTACACGAGGCTTTTCACAACACTAAAAAACTGTTATTTCTCGGATTTCATATTACGTTTCGCACTTTCTGTGCGTGAAATATATAGCCTTCGCCAGGTTGTGTTTTCAAGGCAGGCTTCACGTATTGTGATATTAATGTAGGTAACGAAGAAAGCTGTAGGCGCTCTCAGGACCTTTTATAGATAGATATTTCTCAAAGTTTTTAATATAATCGTAAAATTTGGAAAAATACATAAATTTCTTACGCATAACAAAATTAGTTCATCTTTGAAGAGACTTTTTATCTTAATTTTAATTTAATTTTCGAGAAATACATAGACTGGTAATTATTGAAAAAAAACCAAAGTTTATTAAAAAAAATTATGTAATACAGTAGATCACGGAAATAGCGAAATCTCGGATGCAATGAGGAAACATTCGTTGACATTTTAGTTAATGGTTTTCTCCATACATTTATTTACTTTTATAATGAGCTACTTCTCAGGCATACTGAGCAAAGATATGTTTACTAACAAAAGAAAGTGTCTCTTAATTCATGAAAAGGTGGAAATTATTCGTGAAATATAACGTGGCGCCAGTGAATGTCAAATTGAGAAATCAAAACCAGTAACGACGATCTCCAGAGCTTATCATATATTGAACGAGCTAGTCGATTTTTTCGCACAGAGCACTGAGACCACCCAAGAGTTTTTTAATGGGTCGAGTGCTTTGAAGAGAAATTTGGCAATAATGAGAGTGAACACAATCAAAGCATCAATTTTAAATTGTATAAGAAAAGTGGATTGACAGAAAAATGTAATATGTGTGTAACGGGTGTGTACATAAATTCTAATTTTGTATTTTTGGTTGAATTTCGACTTTGTGTTATGTGACCGCTCCAGATATTTCATGTCTTCGTGTGATGAGTATGTTTGTAAGCATTTAAAAATATCCATTCTCTGATATAATGAGTAATGCTTAAAACGAGCAAATTCAGTTGGTCCCATATTCCTCGTAATAAACAAGTTCGACTGTGTATAAACATACATAATGTATAAGAGGAGTACCATTCTTAAAGTCGTAAATTTGAAATTGATATCCCAGGCTTAATTGATTTTTACTTTCTTGTTACTGACACATTAAAAATAATTCCTTTTTAACAAGCAATTCAACTCTAAACATCTTTTTTAAAACTTTCGATGGTTTCGGCGGTAACTTTGTGGAAGTTCATTTTAATAGAAAATTTAAATTAACTTTGATTATTCCACGTATTGTGTAACTAACTGTGACACGTGTTTCGTGTTGTAATGTTTAACGTCATTAGTAGTATGATTAAATTTGTTTGCACTGTTTCGATTTTATAATCCCCTCTTTGCTTCCATTAAAAAGGAAAAATCCCATTCTGATTGTTTACAACTCATTAGTAAAATTAGTATCATTATCTGTTTGCTTTATTTCGATTCTACACCCCCCTCCTTGCTCCTCTTAAAAGGAAAAAAAACCCAATCCATTTTGTAATTTTATAATTTTAAAATGTTAGAATCAATCTTGCTTCATTACTTAAGCAAACTTTGCGATAGTTAGTCTGAAGATGCCTCTGAAAGAGGCGAAACACGTGTCACAGTTAGTTACACAATACGTGGAATAATCAAAGTTAATTTAAATTTTCTATCTTTTTTAAATATTGATCATTCTTTGTTTATAAAATAAGCGGCAGCTTATTTACGACAAACTCCGTTATAACTTTATATATAATATAAGTATGCCACTGCAAGATTTCAACAATTGTTATTAATAAAGATTTTTGAAGAAGGCAAAATAATTATTTTTAAGTCTAACGCTGTTGCTGTTAAATGATTTAGAACCGTAGATCTAGTCGCAGAGGTAAGGCGAGGTCAGTCTGTTCTCAGAGGAGGTATGTAAGAATATTGCTGCTCCGAAATGGAGTTAAAGTTATTGTTGACATAAACAACAATAGAAAAGGCAGACATATCGTAGAAGTGCTAGAGTACGGGGAATAAAGGCGGCAAAGAGGGTGAAGTCCATTGTGTCCGAGAATATCCATCCCCCGCACGCACAGGGGCGGTTATAAGTCACAAATATCTGAAAGAGCGTTACTATATATTTCAGAAATTTCAAAATAGTAAAAAAAAATACGTTATATTACTGTGGATTTATTTTAGTGCAATACGTGAATTCATTTAACATAACACAATAACTGCTCTGAAGCTAAACGTTAAGATTTCCAGTTATAGAAGTTTTGACATTTAATAGTCGTTTTATTCTAACGAACATCGTATAAGCTGCAAAAGTGCTTGTGATGTTTTTCTCAAAATTTATAATAAGAAAAAAAAACGTTTTTTAACACACTGGCAGAGACTTTAACTATTTTACAAAGTTTATAGTAAGAGCATCGAAATGCTTCTCAAATAAGCGAAACAAGTGTCACTTTCTGTAACACAACAAGTGAAATAACAAAGTTATCAAATTTATTATAAAAATGAAGATTTTATTTTTTGAATTGTTTGAATTTTGTACATTTCCATGAGTTTTGTCGCTAACGATCCGGGTTTCACCTTTCGGCATCTTCAGGCATTACAAGTGCACGGATGTACTTGAACTACATGTCAGTTCAAGTACATCCGTGCACTTGGAATGCCTGAAGATACCGCAAGGCGAAACCCGGGTCGTTAGCGACAAAACTCATGGAAAGGTACAAAATTCAAACAATTCAAATTTGATATTGAAATTCCATCAAGCACCTTCAGTCGAAATACTTAATTATAAAAATGAAGATATTATATTAAGAACATTTGACTAGCGTAGCAACTATTTGTCTTAATACTCATTTATGATATGTACCTAAATGAATCTTTACTTTAATCTAACCAGATTAATACCTGTTTTTAATATTGATTAAAATAATAATTTTTAGTACGAAAAACATATTTTCTTTTACGTTTATTTAATTTTTTAGGCGTCGAATTTGATAAGCTGGTGAATTCATGTACAAATAAAATGAATAATAATGATCACTTTTCACATTTGAATACCCCTGCCACTGCGTGCCTACCATTGGAAGAAACATGCATAAACACCTTTCAGAAAATAAGTCGTAGGCTCGATAAGGCGGATACGTATTTTTTTATATTATTAAGATGTATACTGCACTTTGGCATGCCTTTTAAGAAAGACACAGGAAATGAATAAACTTTAATTCGTTCAACTCTGAAAGTACTGAAAAGGGACAAAAAAATTATTAGCATGATGTAAGAATTATTAGTTCATTATTACCAACAACTGTTTACTACAGTATTAAATTCTATAATGGACGGCTCATAATTGGATATATAATTTGTAAATCAATATATTTGGTTTCCCTAAATATAGTAAAATGAAAAAGATTTCAATGTCACTTGAAAATCAACCATAAATTTGTAATCAATCGTAAAGTTGTAGTCATTTATAGTAAATGTGTTCTTCAATTAATTTATTTTATACAGTCGATTATAATAATTGTGGTTTTCAGCGTTTTTATTTTTAGTGAAGTTAGCAATTGGGAAAGTGAAAACTTTACATGTATGTACATGTAAATGTATAATTGATTGAGTTAGCATTTGTATAATAGTAACTCTTTACCGTCAAGAGTCAAATCACCATATCAACAATGTTCTTCTTCAAACATTAAGTCTGCATGAAATTCTCTTACTGAATGTTTTTTGAAACGACTGGTGTGTTTTGGATTGATATTTAATCTATAGCGATATGGCCCTTTATTAATCTAAGTCAATTATTAATGTCAACATAATTAATCTAAGAAAATTAACAATTTTTAACAATAATCAAATTATTCTTAAGTTTTAAAATACGCATATACTTGAAAGCTGTATTAATGATGTTTTCCAATATGCTGGCTTTCTCCTACATCCAGATTATGGCGTCCCGATGCTCGGGGGCGTGGAGTCGCCCTGCCGGACGTTCCGCCACAGCGTGCGCCGGTAACGAGCACCGGTCGCCCGTCCTGTTGTTATTGACGGACATAATACAGAATGATTTTTTTTTAAATCCAAAGGTGAATTATTCACCTCGTTAACTTGGATTACTTAATTCATTTTCTTGATTTTTTTATTATTGAGAATAATGTTTTATTTTATTTTGTTTAAAAATCTAAAAATATTAAACGAAGAACCTCAACCTATGAGTACATGAAGTGACTTAAATATTTTTTGAATTGAATTATGTTACAAAATTTAAACTTTTACAAAATATTATTTGGCATAATTTTCTTTTTATAATTAACATGAGCAGACCTTTCAATTATATCGTCACAATAGGTAATTTTAAATAATTGTTAAAAGTAATTTTCTTAATAAAATCGTCAATGTATAAATGTTAGTCATCTAAAAATAATTTATTTTGATTAATACACAAATTTTTAATGTGTTATTTCAGTGAAAAGTGTGGTAAAAGTGGAAACAGTTAAACAAAATCCTGGTTTTGGGAATATATCTAATAAGCAATTTAATATGTACTGAAATTATTTGATTACAGATCAGGTATATAAATGAAAATTATTTCAACGGCGTTAAAAAGAAAGTATAAATTAGTATAACTAACTGACTAATTTTTCTGACTTATAAAAAAAGCGTTTCGGAACTGTTATATTAAAATTTAACATCTCACTTTCAATCAACATTCAACTCAAACAAAACAAAAAGTAAAATTTACGCTCTGAATATTCAAAACTTTTCAACATAGTTAGAAGAAAACACACCAGAACTATTCGCGTCCAATGAAAGAAAATATTTGCAAAGATACGGAAATTGGCGGTGGAACAAACATCGTCTGCCATAGCTTATAGGGTGCCAAATGAACCGGATCATTCACTTTCTATTGAGCGAAACCAATGCCTTCGAATTCCTGGGGATGCTGACCGTCTGCCGATTTCTTTCTCTCACTATTTCCAAATCCATTATTTCAACTTACCTAACTCTGTCCCGTAGATAAGAAAAGAAGTCGGGAATAGATAGAACACTCAACTTTTGTTACAATGCAATATTTTTTTTATTTTTAAATATATTTTATGAATAACAAAACAAAAGCATTGCAATCTATAAATCCCGGATTTATTTAAGTAATGTGTTCTATATTTATTGTTTAATAATATTTTTCTAAAGAGTTTTTACAGTAAAAAACTGGTCTAAAACTGTCAGCGAGCTGTTATTTAATTTTAAGTCAAATAAAAATATATGCATAATCCTAAAAATTACTCACCATTCAAATTTGTATGCATTCCCATGGGTTAATCCTTTTTGCTAGCAATGGATTTAAATTTAATGATACATTCATTTAGTAAACGTCAGTTCAAGTTCATCCGTGCACTTGAACGCCTGAAAATGCCGAAAGGTGAAACCTGACCGATTCAAATTTAAGTTTATGTAAGTTTTATGTAAGCAAAACAGAAATTTCTTAGAAAAATTGATAATCATGAAATAATATATTCTTGCCATTTATTTACTCGTTTTACACCATGGACCACATCCCGAGTATCCATAGCCTTTAGATCAACTTACTTAACTCATCCCACATTCTTGTTCCTCGCATGGTAAAGTCGAAAGAAAATAACAAAGCCTTTGGGAATAATAATTATTATTGTTTGTTTTCAATCGTCTGGAACCGCACTGGTATAGAGGTCGAAGAATACTTATGCATTCAAAGCTAATGGTTTTTCCAAAAATCTTTGTTCACATCACTATGTTACATATTCATATGACATACATATGAATATATTGTATCATAATGATTAATTATTTCTTTAGTGTATTGCACAATTCAATGTTATTTCTGATTTCTTTCTTAAGTAATATATTGTTCATCGAGAATATTTATAAAAAAAAAATACAAACAATTTTTGATGAAAATCGAACCGACATTATTTAAAAAAACTAAAATACTCTTTTTTTACTATTTCCAAATTTAGTTAATATGATCATGACCGGTTTAGCTTTGCTTTTTTATGCAATTGAAAATTAGTATGATATATTTGTAAGAGGTTTTAAGCACTTTAATTACACTAAATTTAGTGTCACATATTATACAAGTACAAGCCGCCAAGTCTTGGCCAATTGGCCCATAACGTTTGTTACGCCATAAGAAACGTATGTTGGACATATATGTATGGCCGTGGCTGTTGGTGGAGGAAGTTGCATATATTCATATTATATATTTTTAAGTTACTTTCGCATTTCTGTTACCAATTGTTTTTTATACCCTTCATAGTTTTACTTGGCTTAGTACAGTATCGGCAGTTTAAAATGCTTGTGATGAGTGAAACCAGTCCTGGTAATATTAAATAAATGAAATCATCCCTTTCTCTATTTCATATTATATCTTTAGACATATAATATGTATTATAATATAATATTATACTGTAAGCTGAGAACCCGGTCTACCTTTTTTGATAAATTTATATAAAAGTTTAATATATAAAGTTTTCTTCTTAGCAATATTTATAGTCGCCTTAAAACACTTAGGCTTTTTACTGACATATGAAGATCGGGTGGTTGCCAAAAATAACTTACAGCATCACATTATTTGGTTTTACATGTATGTAAATTTTTAAACTTTTTAAGCCGCTGCGCGCCGATCTGTCAGCTCAAGTATGCAAATAGCCTCACAGTGAACGATATTATTTAATGTTTAATATGAATCAAAATCATATGACCCGTCAGAGATTCTTATGCAGTATCACTGACTTTGAAACATTAGTGGTATAGTTTGCTCGTGCGATTAGCATTATTAAGGTTATCGTGAAGTTTTGATAATGAATACTACTAAGTGAGTGTCATACAAAAAGGTCGACGTGTTTTCCTTGTGGATTGTGGTCACAACGTTCACCTGAAACAAAAGAAAAAAAATTATAGGTCATTTTAAGTTTATTTTATAATACAAAATACAAGTTACTGCATGTTAAGAAAAGTGCTGAGCAAAGAAGTAAAAGTATTCTGACTACTACCCATTTTCAGAGATAAGTTATTTGATTTTTTTTAACAAATCTATTCAAAATTAAGAGCATGTGTATTGTTAATTGAATAAACTAACAGATGATATTGAACGACTACTGATCAAAAGTCAATTACTAAATTTCTCTCTTTAGAGTGGGAATGTGAAAATTGAGATAGTCATGACAAATCTACTTAAAAAATTACTGCCGGTGTAATTTAATTAAATTCATTTTATGACTCTGTGCATTAAAAGATTTGAATCCATGACTTTACAACTCAGTGGACGACACTAAATTTGCATTCTCGACCATGGAATCAATAAATTACTATACTATCAAATAAATACAGTTAAAAATAATATTCTACTTTTATTTTATTATTGCTTTTTTCCATTAAATTCCAATAAAAAAAAATCTTTATGTTATAAAATGGACTTGATTGAATCTGTCATGACAGTGTTTGTTATATTTATAATTTATTATTGGTATTTTAAATATTTTTTAACGTGAAACCAGAAGTTAAGATAAATATTTTGTATACTCACTATCGCTAATCAAGTAAGTCAATTTTTTTGCAAACATATTTATAATCGAAGTGAAAAATCAACTTATTTTACCGTATAAAAATATCATTATTAAATTTTGGTTGCTTAAAAACTAAAATACATATACCGATGGTATTATTTTAACAAAAGCATTAATTACTGCTTAAAAACAGCAGTTATTTTTTATTAAAATTATCCATTTTGATACACATATCCTGAAGTAATTTTGTATATGAATGACGGAGATGTTTCACAAATTGTACTGATAAAATATGCAGCAGACTGCAAAGTCATAAAATGTGCATCGAAGAATGACGTTATGGTGATATTAAATCGATGCAAAACCACAAGGTGGTATCACATTTTAATGAGCTGTCACTGTCGTTGAGCGTAAAGCATACCAATTAAAATATAACTATGATACTTTCATTTCCGATTTCAGTTAATGATGACTTTTTTAACAATGTACGTATTAATAAACAAAATTCAATATATTTTTTCCTGTTCAGATTACGTCACCAATAAATGAGTTTTAAAACGAGCCAATAACTAAGATATGTACATCATGGCGACATTCAAGCCGATCAAAGATTTTCCGAGAAAAACAATGAGTAGCAGATATTGAGGTGTAAAGAAATTTCACGTCAAAGTCACTCAATGATCAATGCGTTGGTGACCTAGATTAGATAATTTCATAATTGAAAAACATTCTTTAATTTAGTTTCCAACCTTCCATAAAAGACCGCACTAAAAGAATACGTTTCTTTTAGTAAACATCGGTCTCTGAATAGTTTATTTCAGCTATTGTTTTGATGTTTGTTTTATTTTTCTCTGCTATGTGCGGTTCTTTCAGATTCGTCATGAACGACATAAGAAATGGACTGTCGCATTTTTAATTAAAAATATGAATGCTTTGGTCAATTGGACAAATTGATTCTATCCTAGACTCCAAATATGCAAAAAAAAATGAAAGTTAAAAGCTCACTTGGTGTAGGAGTAGAAATTTTGATAATTTGATATACAAATAAAAGTATATCAATAAAAATATACCAGAAAACACAACAGAAAGAATTTAACATTTCTTCTTTGTCAGTCAGAAGCCTAAACACTATTTTATTTTAATTTTTGTGTTAGAATATAAAATTACAAAATTAAACTTCGTTTTCATATTGGATCATGGAATTATTATACAGTGAAAATCATACTGATATAACATGTCTTCAAATATTATTATAAGAGTTATTGTTTTTCTCTTACTCGAGAGCTATGAAACATTACACTCTAATCAATTTCGTTAAGCCCTGCTAAATTCCATACAAACATTGTATGGAAGTTTGCAGCGTCTAACAAATTGTGTTAAAGCGCGAAGTTTCGTGGCCCTATGATAACTGAAAACGAATGCAAAAATTCGTATGTCTTGGATTACTCGCTATTTATTAAAAAATATTTTCGTCAGCCAAACATAGCCCATAGGTGGATATGATATGTATTTGAAAACATCAAACACATGTTTTGTACTTATCTTTGTTAAGATCAGAACCAATTTTGTTAATCTTGTTAAAAAAACAACCGTGAAATTAGTGTAAAATATTATTTTATACCTTTCCACCAATAATTGACAGCTGACACTTAAAAATAATAAGACTTTTTGAAAGATACAAAACTATTACAGGCTTTAAATCAACCCAATATTAGATTAATATTGTTACCACTCCCATGATAAAATCTTTCAATGTCTACAGGATATTTTAAATACAGAATTTAATTCCCATTTCTTCAATAATTGTATTTAAAATTTAATTTTGACAAACACAATTGAAAATTTCCGTGATTTGGTCGGTGATATTTAACGACTGTAGGTGCTTTGGCGTAATTGAAAAACGGTAATTTTCAACAAAAGATATTTCCGAATAAAGAACGACCACCTACGGTGAAAAACATGCGGCAATGAGTGAGAAAAGATAGCCCAGGGAAGTACAATATTATACAAATTAATAATTTAATCAAAATATATTGTGTTTTTGAAGAAATATTTATCAAATTATAAATCGTATTAATGTAGAACGATTGTTAAAAATACTGCTGAATATTTTTTAAAAAATCAGGAATGCTAGTTATATGCCGGGATATCATTATGTTTTTGTGAATCAGTTTTCAGAAATATTTAAATTCAGACAAAATATTTATTTGTTTTGCGTTATATAATATTTTAAACTTCAACCAATGTTGACAATTGTAAAAAAATGTTTTAAGAATAAATCACATTGCTTGTACTTATTTTAGAATTGTATGTTTCAGTTGAAAATATTCCAAGACTATCAAAATCATCATAATATAGAAATCTGGAATGACTTCAAAAAAGATGCGTTTTATTTTTATAAATGGAGTTTCTTTTCACCAAAATTAACAGTAAGCAACGTAAATATGATTGTTTTACGTGAAGTTGAAGGTTTATGCTGTACTTCTTTATGAGTTTAATATAGTGATTTTCAACGCCTCTGAATGCACTTTATCCCCATCCCTCCTGATTTCCTTCCCCACAACTGCCCCCCCGGGAATCATTTTGATCCAATAAAGAGTGGTGGTACCGCCTGCTGGCGCATACCGGACGGCGTATGTGAATTTAAAAGGAGCATCCTCATATGAAAAGAGGTAATGCGAAGTTTGTACTTAGGCTTTCGAATAGATGTGTATTAGGACAAAGTACTCTAGTGCACATTTTTAAGGAAACCACTTGCCGTGGTACGTTAGTTTAGTACAATGAATGAACAGAATTATTTTCTGCAATATAAACCACCTTTGGCGTGTAAAGTTATTTTAAATAGAAAAACTTTTAGCGTATTCGGTTGCTGATAAATTTAAAATTAAAGTCATTTTGTAAATTAGTTTTATTCAATAAAATCAATTCAAAACATTGTACGAATTTATGTGTACATGAATATATTTTTTTCCGTCACAGCAATTTGGCATATAGTGGTGTAGTGCTAACTAAGATATAATTATAATATTTTAATACGCCCTACTCGTAGTGATTCAATTTCTGCACCAAAAACTTTTCAACAAAAAGTTCTTCCAATGCAGCATTTCCAAAAGTCTAGAAAAAAGTGTGGGAACGCCGACCCCAATTGCCCCCGCCCTACTACACCACTGATTCTTATGTGAATTAGTTTTACCTTGTCTCAAATAATTAAATTTGATATAATCTTTGATCTGCGTTTTTTCACACATAATAAGTTTGATACTAATATAAACTGATAATTGATACTTTTGTTATTCCACAGGTTGTGTCACAAATTGTGATACGTGTTTCGCCAGTTTGAGAAACATCTTCAGAGTAGCTATGGTAAAGTCATTTACGAATTTTACTTATTATTATTAACATTGACAAGCGAGTTTTAATTTATTAATTTAAATTTATTTTATTTTGGCTTAACTTTCCTTAATACACGTATTTTTTTTGTAGCAAGTACTAATATGTTTTTGCATTGTGTACCCTAACTGCGTCCTGTAGAAATGAGTAATCTTCAAATTCCATTGTTTATTTATAAAACCTGTGGAAAAAAGTTAATAAATTTAATTTCATATTAAAAATAAAATCTGATGATATTCACCTTTATCTAGTTATGAATGAAACCAAAAAATGTAAGTATTAGTGTGGTAACCCTGAAATACAACTGTGGTGGTATCTTTGATCATGACGTCGTCACTGTGGTTAGGTCGGCGGTTACAAGGTGGAACGGAAGTTCATATATTAAAAGCGGATATTCATCACCACGGATAAATTATAAATATTTTATAATGTCACCAAGAATGTCATCATTGCAGGATTATTATCAATAGCGTCATCGCATATCCGACAGGTAACGTTGCGGTCAAATTGATGATTTATCTTTTAAATAAAATGACATTATTTATCGACACACCCAGCAATTAATCATCCAAATTTTATATATCGACAGTAAAATTAGGTTAAAAAAATATGTTTAAATAAATTGATATTAATGTTTGAATATTCCTACGAAAATGAATATAAAAACTTTCTATTTTATACAGTTACATTTGAAAAAAAATAAAAAAAAGTCAATATATTATAGACATAACTACACTCCACATAGATTATGCACAAGCGATTGCTTGAAAATCTAGAGTGAGAAAATATAATTTGAATATTTTTAAACTGTCTGCACAAACTAAAAATGACTAAGTATCACATACCTAAATAGTGTATTGAACGCAGTTTTCAATGTGTATAATTATCAATACCCTTTCCGTTAAATAAATAGATTATAGGTATATGGACTATAAAACTATTAACAATTTATATTTGGCATATTTAGCGACGAAAGATTATGTTTAATAAAACATAACAAAACATCACTTAATAGTTTATTTCTTGTGACATTTTTTGTGTGTTTTTATCAATGATCAGCTGGAATCAATCCATATCTTTTTTTACAGCACTTCAATTAAAATAATACGTTTAAAAAAGTAAAATTAAAGCAGTAAAAAATCATAATTAAAATAAATACACGCTTTAATTGGATAGTATGTATCTTGTTTTTCTATTAACTTTTGTGTGATAAAAAAATATTTTCTGTTTGTGTGAAATACCGGGCAACAAAAATAGCATATTGCACGACGGGTAACATTATTTATTATTACCAATTTACGAAAGGATCGGTCAAAAGTAATTACAAAAACTCTCCACAGTAATACCGTGTAATAATAACCGGAGTATTAAAGTGTCCTAATGAGAAAGTGCGGTGCGTTTCATAAAAAGCTTTCACGTCGCCGTCTGTCTCCCAGCCTTTATGAATACATCAAAAGCTCTTCTCGAATTATTCGTCCCCGAAGAATTCGTCAACAAATGTAGATCTAAATTTTCAACAAGATATTTTGTTTCATGTACCATCAAATACAGCTGGTATTAACTATGTTAATTATTATTATCATTTTATTGAATATAAAACTAAAATTGATAACTTTTTTATGTTTCCAATGATTGTTTAACTAATTGAAATAGATTATTTATCTATAATAATTGAATGTTAAAAATGAATTTCCCTAGTGGTATTGTCGATTTCATCCATAATACATAATCCTTATATTTTATTTGAGATTTCATCATCATAGCATTATTGTTGATGTAATTATAGTCGAGACCAATTTTGGCATAAAAAAATCGTTCTAACTATCCAAACTAATAGAAAATAAACTAAAAAAATGTTTAATTGAGTTCGAGGTAGCAAAAATAACGATCATCTATGCTGCATCATTATTTTGGAACTAAAGAGTAAAATAAATTTTACCATTTTACACATTAAATATAATGAAGTTGTTATAATTGAAATATAAAGTCAACCAATAAACGTCATTATTTTATTACAATAATTTTGGTATATGCACCAAGAAGTAAGTGTTGTTTTACTTAATGTTTTGTGTATTTTTCAGATGGGCAATGCATCTGAAAATATCTATATATTAATAGTCGATAAAATAATCACAATTCACAATTCACAAACCACAAATCACAAATCACAACCCACAAATGTGTGCGTACTGATGTCACAAAATTAAAAAATTTACGACATCTGTTCTGCTACTACTGCGAAAATTCGATAATTCACGAAATTTCTGCTACTACGAAAAATGGTTGTTAGCAAACTTGAACATTATTCCAAATATTAAATAATTTACGTAATTTCTGCTCCTACGAAAAATGGTTGTTAGCAAACTTGGACATTATTCCAAATATTAAATAATTTACGAAATTTCTGCTCCTACGAAAAATGGTTGTTAGCAAACTTGAACATTATTCCAAATATTAAATCATTTACAAAATTTCTGCTCCTACGAAAAATGGTTGTTAGCAAACTTGAACATTATTCCAAATATTAAATAATTTACGAAATTTCTGCTCCTACGAAAAATGGTTGTTAGCAAACTTGAACATTATTCCAAATATTAAATAATTTACGAAATTTCTGCTCCTACGAAAAATGGTTGTTAGCAAACTTGAACATTATTCCAAATATTAAATCATTTACGAAATTTCTGCTCCTACGAAAAATGGTTGTTAGCAAACTTGAACATTATTCCAAATACTAAATAATTTACGTAATTTCTGCTCCTACGAAAAATGGTTGTTAGCAAACTTGGACATTATTCCAAATATTAAATAATTTACGAAATTTCTGCTCCTACGAAAAATGGTTGTTAGCAAACTTGAACATTATTCCAAATATTAAATCATTTACGAAATTTCAGCTCCTACGAAAAATGGTTGTTAGCAAACTTGAACATTATTCCAAATATTAAATAATTTACGAAATTTCTGCTCCTACGAAAAATGGTTGTTAGCAAACTTGAACATTATTCCAAATATTAAATAATTTACGAAATTTCTGCTCCTACGAAAAATGGTTGTTAGCAAACTTGAACATTATTCCAAATATTAAATCATTTACGAAATTTCTGCTCTTACGAAAAATGGTTGTTAGCAAACTTGAACATTATTCCAAATATTAAATAATTTACGAAATTTCTGCTCCTACGAAAAATGGTTGTTAGCAAACTTGAACATTATTCCAAAAATTCAATAATTTACGAAATTTCTGCTACTACGAAAAATGGTTGTTAGCAAACTTGAACATTATTCCAAATATTAAATAATTTACTAAATTTCTGCTCCTACGAAAAATGGTTGTTAGCAAACTTGAACTTTATTCCAAAAATTCAATAATTTACGATATTTCGGCTACTACGACAAATGGTTGTTAGCAAACTTAAACTTTATTCCAAAAATTTAATAATTTACGATATTTCTGCTCCTACGAAAAATGGTTGTTAGCAAACTTGAACTTTATTCCGAAAATTCAATAATTTACGATATTTCGGCTATTACGAAAAATGGTTGTTAGCAAACTTAAACTTTATTCCAAAAATTCGATAATTTACGATATTTCGGCTACTACGAAAAATGGTTGTTAGCAAACTTAAACATTATTTCAAATATTAAATATTTTACGAAATTTCTACTCCTACGAAAAATGGTTGTTAGCAAACATGAACATTATTCTAAATATTAAATAATTTACGAAATTTCGGCTACTACGAAAAATGGTTGTTAGCAAACTTAAACACTATTTCAAATATTAAATAATTTACTAAATTTCTGCTCCTACGAAAAATGGTTGTTAGCAAACTTGAACTTTATTCCAAAAATTCAATAATTTACGATATTTCGGCTACTACGACAAATGGTTGTTAGCAAACTTAAACTTTATTCCAAAAATTTAATAATTTACGATATTTCGGCTACTACGAAAAATGGTTGTTAGCAAACTTGAACTTTATTCCAAAAATTCAATAATTCACGAAATTTCTGCTACTACGAAAAATGGTTGTTAGCAAACTTAAACATTATTCCAAAAATTGAATATTTTACGAAATTTATGCTTCTACGAAAAATGGTTGTTAGCAAACTTAAACATTACTCCAAAAATTAAATATTTTACGAAATTTCTGCTACTACGAAAAATGGTTGTTAGCAAACATAAACATTATTCCAAAAATTAAATAATTTACGAAATTTCTGGAAACTATAAAAATAAAATAAATAAAAATTAAATGAAATGAAATAAAATAAAATAAAATAAAATAAAATACCATAAAATAAAATTAAAATTAATACTATGTAACAAAAATCTCACGTTGCTGGGCAACGGGCTTACAGCTAGTTGTATTAATTTTTCCTGTATGAGATAGCTAATTATAGTATATATTTTAACAAAATAAGTTTTTTTTTAAAGTCGATTTAGAAAAAAAAAACATTTTTACCGACCCAAAAAATAGTTCATATTACAAAACATGTGGGAAATTTAATCTAAAAAATGTTTTATATTTTGTTTAAGATATAATTGGACGAACTCCGCGATATGAAATACAAGGCGGCTGCATACATACCGAGGTGTGTTGGGCCAGCTAATAGGCGGCGAGGTTTGCATGCTTTGACGTAGATCACGATAGCTTTACATAACGGTATGAATTTTCGTGCAAGAGTACAGCCCAACATTCGTATAAATCGTAAAATTTCTTTATTAAAAATTTTACCGTTGCAAATGTGACACTCAATTTTTCTAACACAAAAAACATCTACCAAGAATAATTTGCATGTTTTAATTTAGCGAAGAATTCAAAATATACATTGTCATCATCATCATCATCAAAATAAGAATCAACGACACTCGAACCACTATAATACGTAATATAATACGAGACGGCAACTCAAGATTACACCACAAATTCAATATTCATATTTCAATAAAATAATCAAGCTTGATGTAGTATTTTGTTTACTAAATCGCAATATTATAAAAAACACATTTATTCAATATATCAACGTTTTTTTTTTGGAAAGTTTAATTCTTATTAATTCAATATTGTTGTCAAATCAACTCTTCTAACCCGTCATATTGGACAGGCTATGTTCACAAAATAAAAAAACATATTCACAACTTTATCCCAAAAATTTGCTTAAATGCTCTGTCGTTTAAATTTACACGCTTTTAAAAATTGATACGCAAGAGGGCTAAATTGTGTATAATCTTAATTTTGATAAATTGAAAGGACAACATTTTTATACGATTAATGTACATATTATGTACAGAATTAATAAGAATTTACTTGAAAGAGCTTCATAAATAAATATATTATTTTAAAAAATATCATACAATTAATTAGTTTCAGACTACTTTTAACGACAGCGTAGTGATAAAATATCTATTAAATATATTAAAATATAATTCTAGTGGTACTATGTAATTGGGTAACGTTTTACTTATTAAATAATTAATTCAATATATCTATGAAAATAATTATACCAGGTGATTATTTAGTTAATTTCAGTACGGTTAATAACTAGGTATCAATTAATAATTTATTATGATGGGTTAAACATAAAATTACTGCCATTTCGTAAAAAAATGTTCTCACTCCCCCTCAATGATTGTCTTTCATACGCCTGTAAGTGCTTAGGATATTTTCATAATATAATATTTCCTCCAGCATGTGGCTTCTAATAACCTTCCACCTAGGTTGGTGCCGTAATATTCCGCGATGCCGTACGTGATGCGGTACTTAAGGAGCAATATTTCCTTGCCATCGAAATTCTATAGCTTTTTTGCCTGCTCAACATTCATATTTTTATCAGTGAATCGCATCGCATCGTCTACGAAAAGCAATATCGCATATTATAATACTAATGTATTTAAATAAAATAAATATCTAACTAAATTTGACTCTTAAATATTAAAAACATCCAATTAGTTATCGTCATCAACCTTTCAGGCTTCATAATAAGGCAGTTTTTTTCAGGTGGGATTTTGCAGAATTTCATAGTTCACTTTTCTAATTTAAAATAGTATATTTGTGACATACATAAGTATGAGATACAACCAAAGTTCACACCAATATCGACTGTATCATTCATTGGTTTTATGAATAAACATGTGATGGTGAGTACATTTATGGCGCCAAAGTCTGTTTTAACTAAATACATTTATTTTTCATTTAATTATTTTAATTCATTCACCAATTAATAAGCATATTTTTTAAAATTTAAAACTATATGTCTTACTGAATTCTGTTAAATGCAACTATTATAACTACAGAAAAATTAATGCAGTCTATCAACAGCTAAAATTTCCTCATCTAGCCTTTATCCATCTAAGGACCTTCAAAATATTGAGAACCAACAAAACAGTTAATGTAGTATACATATCGTAGGCATTTATCATAAAGTAATTTAATTTTAATCGTCTAAATATTGAGCTTAACACCTATTACTTATATATTTACAAACTTGGAGGCATCCAATTTTTCAATTCTTACGAGATATTTTTAATTTGTATAATATAAAATGATATACACATATATGAATTCCGATGTAGCTTAGTCTAATACTAAATCCACGAGATTTTATATGTGATAATAAAATATATATAGCAAAGGAGTTAAGATATAGTAATAGGTTACGTCTCATTTATTATTAAATTCAAAATTAGTGAAATGCGTCTACTTTCGGTTTTTTTGTGCAGGACTTGTCTTGTTCCTGAATCCTTCTCTATATTTTAATGTATTGCTCTGTATTTTTTCAAAAATATGATAACTATTGCACACGTAATAAGGAAAACAATAAAATCACTGTCTTGGCGAAATGAAAACGCATGCGACCCATCTCACCTAGCGATATTGCCAGTTTCGTGCGTCATTAAGCACCTTCATATGTTTTAATGGCAATATCTCTGGAAGCATATCGCCAAAATCACGGCCATGTTTTCGGTATTATTACTTTTTTGTACAAAGGCGAGAACGTATCGCGATATGTGGAAAAGCGATTGACAAAAGGTGGATGTTAAGTGCACATAAAATTCACAAAAGTTGTTCGATAAAAAAGTTTAATTCGAAAACGTAACGAAAGATTGTTAATATCGTTCTTTACTAAAAAAGATAATAAAATTTAATGTTTTTTTCAGTTTTCTTGCATTTCTAAAGATTGAACACAAGTCGTACTAATACATAGTGAAACGATGAACCAAGAACGATTAAAATGTTAAATTTATGATATTATGTTTGACATGGTCTATTTATAAAATCAAGTAACTTTTTGCATAAGTCTAGCTTGAAAAGATATGATTCACTGAATACAATCAGCAAGGCTGGTTCAAGAATTTTTGCGCCTGTGTGCGAGGCGCCTTGAAAAACTAAAACTATATGAGTGGATAATCTCAGTGCGGCGCCTGTGCCACACGCCACGAGCCAGCCCTGACATTCAGTATTTGAGACAGATTCGTCTTAATTATTTTATCTGTTTGTGGCTTTCAGCTGAAAAGAAACATTGCTATTAATTAACTTACTAAATTAAGTCTGCCTCATTTTGGATAACAAAGTAGAAAAAAAACTTTCAACCACCATAACTGGAAGAAAAAGTAAAACCATAATAGTTATTCATGCTTTTTTATCATCAAAATGCAGCGTAACCAAGAATAATATTTTAAGAGCGATGAAAGCTTTTGATTGAATTGTCATTTACTTGGTAGAATTCCATTGTAATAAGGTTAAAAAAATAGCATATTATGTTGTTATTTATTGGATGTACAGGGAGTAAATGTAGGTTTCAACATAGTTCTGATGAATAAAAGCCAAAATAGCTATCAACTGATTTTTAAAAAAATGTAGAACTAAATACTCTGCTATTTTTATACCTTATTAAAATTAATTGTCTTGCAATACACTGATTTTTTTTTGTTCTTTTCTGATTATTTTTCTTATGACTGATTCAGGCTACGCGCTGTTGCGTAATTGTTTTATTTTATATATACACCCAATTTCCTTTTTATGTGGAGGATAAGTTTCATGTAAAACAGGCGTGTAAAAAAATGCAGTTAATATAGATAAATGAAAGATATGTTCCATTACATTTAACCGTGTAGAAATAAGCAATGAAAAAAGAAATTGAGTATTTTTTACTTTTCATTAGCCACTAACACAATAGTTTGAAATTAACATCCGCTCATATCTCGCCAATCATGTTTATATAGGTGAACGCCAACTTTATTGTGCCTAGACATCCGCTATTATCATTTGCTAGCAGTTTTATGGATCCCTTAACTGCATACATTTATCAAATACATTCGTATGTATTATTTATTATTCTATACAAAATATTATTCTTTCATAAACATATTACACCGAGCGAATTGTTGTCTCATTTATATGAACTAGTGCCAAGCACTCTAAAGTGATGCTTAGCTTAAATTTATCTTACTTACCGTTAAATTTTCGACTGTCCTCCCCATACACAATGAATTTTTAAAATAAAAATGCTTTTATTTTAATTAATTATATTGCTGTGGCCCAGTTGGTTAGAGCTTGCTCTACCGATCACGCATGTCTGGGTTCGATTCCCGGTAATATCACAGTGAATTTAAGAATTATTCAATTCAATGTTGTGATCAAAGACTGGGTGTTTGCATTATTTCCTCTCCTCCCATCCTTCTGATCCTTTAATAACTGGGTGTAGAAATAGCTATTAGTTAACCACTAGTCCTGTTCTAGCCTTATCCTTCTTCCCTTAAAACTCACTCAAAAAGTGAGGTTGAGCGACTGAGTAAAAAAAAGTTTTCGTAGAAAAAACTTCTGTCAATACCTTCATAAGAAAGCTATATGACATGATAGTGGACATGGATTGAAAAAATACATTACCAACACAATTAATTGTTGTAATCAATCTGTTCTTTTTAATCGTGGATGATGTACATACATATATATTTAAAATTCAACATTCGTCTTTGATGACCTAAAGTATTATACTGATGTGTTAACCTTCATTTTCGTCTTTTTTATTCGCATATTTAACTTTATTTGATGATTGTTAAATGAAAAGTGATAAATTGTTTCGATTGAAGGCATTATTATTTTGTTTATTGTATGGTAAAATAGTTTTGAATTTGGGCTTAGATTCCTGCTTAACCAATTATTGGTATTTCATCAGTACAAAATTATCTCTTATTACGAAATACTTAACATGCTATGAGATCTAAATAGTGTGCATATTATAATAAAAGTTATTACAATAATACACCACAGTGCAATGACTTTTCTTTTCAATATTAGTAAAACCACAACAGGAAGAGTTGCGATAAATTTAGTGCATAATGTGAATGCTAATGAAAAAGATACGTGCCATTTACCAGCATGTCATAGTTGAAAGAGGAATATTCTTATATTATTCAACGGCGTAAAAATATACCGATGTTCGCTGTTTTAAAAAGAAGGCCACTGAAAAAAGCTCGCACCGCATCGAAAAGTCAATTCTTTTTTTTATAAAAGCTCGGAATCACCGTTGCCTGTGAGAATGAGCTTGTAATCATGAAAGGCTGTTGTGAAAATTTTGCCGTGGGGCGCTTCCGCTACCTGCCCATTGTTACGTTTGAAACAGGGATAACTAAATTACTGCCATTAATAATAAAAAAATCATGAGACGTGTTTGTATAAATTTATAAAAAAAGCCTTGTGACCATATGACACATACGTATATTTTCAAAGTTTTATCGGACATATTTTTTTTACAAATTAAAATACAACAGAGACACACTTTCTTAATACAACAAAGTGAAAATAACAAAATACATTCTAATTCTATCAATTTTGGTTCACTAAAAAAAATATTAGGTACTAAGAAATATATTTTTTATTAACATATAAACAATAATTACACACCTACTTAAATCGTGCCAAACTTTAATCCGAGTTGTTAAAAAAATAGTTTTAGATGAGCTAAAATACAATGTTCTCACTATAGTTTGACCATACACTTGCTATTTTGTGTAAATACTTTTTCAAGACTATACATTTTATAGACTTTTAAATACAATGGGTTCCCTTTGATGTATGATAGATATTTATTTTAATTATTTTATCAACTATCAAAACACTGTTGGCTTAAATATGTTCTTTATACTCAGCATACTAATTGTAATTCGATTCCTCTATTAATTTTTCTTAGTCATTTCAAAACTAAATAAATATCCTTCGGTTACCAAAATTTTATCCCAAATAAATACGTATATGGAATACCTAAGACCAACTGCACGTATAATATGTTGTATTTGATGTCTAGATTGCTTTCCACTCACCTCGCATCCAATCTTAAAAATGGGGATTAAAAAACGGCTTAACTTAAATAACTAATCATTTCCCATAAGTTCTGGTAAAATAACTACTGTTGTTATTTATCATAATGTGCATTTACTCCATCCACATAAGAAGCAAAGATTTTGTAAAAAAAGAAAAGTAAGTATTCCTTTTTATTTCTATAAAAGTGTTTTTATTACTGATTAATTTCTTACTTCCCAGGTAGCAGTTACGCATATTATTACACGTAATTCAGTTAAAGTGTTCGGTTAAGTTCAGTTAAGTTTTGGTAAGGACAAGGTACTGCTAATTGAGGAAAATATGTGTATAAAGTTGTTGATAAACAGATTCGCAGAAAAAAAAATGCATGCGGTCGCTTTGACGATACACAAATGCCGCTTAATTCTAGGACTTTTACTCTCTCTTTGTTTTTTTTTTAGCGAAAGCTGTCATGTGATTGTTGATATTGTGGTTTACTATTTACAAAACAATTAATTTTATAATATAATTGAGCCAGTGCCAATGTTGATTTTATAGTAAACCCCGATGTATCGTTCTCATACTCATTGTTTTCCCGCATTTGTCGTATTTTTTTACACTTCCTAACAAACATTCATTATATTACTGTTTTAATATCCCGCGCTCATCGTTTCTATCGGCTTAATAATAATATATGGTACAGTTACAAATTTTATCTCAAATGGTTGTTTTAGTCAAATATTTGCAAATCTTGCTGGAGATGGCTAATCAGCTTAAAATATATTATTTGGTGAGTTTTTTGACAGAATTTGGTAACTTTTATACTGAGGCCAGTTCGTAAAAGTTTGTCTCAGAAATTGAATTTTGTTATTGACAATTAAGCATATTGCCAATTTATTAGCAGCAACAAGTGCTTATATGGACTACGAGAACAATGCAACTGCTTATCGCGAAATACAAAAATTCGCTTCTGCAAAACCTTCATAAGATCAGTTCTGGCGTATGGGTCAGAAGCCTGGACGCTTAGTCCTAAGGATGCTCAGTTACTTGAATTTGAAGGAGATTTTGTGAAAAAATCATTATCTGCGAATATAACATCTGGTTCACTTCTAATGTGAACCAGGCAGATTTGTTAAAACTCAACGCTTTTGCTGAACGACACATATCAAGCATCATCATAGATGATTTCCAAATCAACAAAACATCTCATATTCTCTACTCTTGAGGAATGATGATACGTTGGAAAACCGTCACATGACAATCGTGCTGGATGGAAGGGGTGTACGAAGACTTGCGAGTGCTAGAGATCAGCAAATGGCGTAAAAGGTGGAGAATCGAGTTGAGCAGAGGAGATTAATTGAGGCGTCCGAGATTAACCTCGGATTGCAGAGGCAAATAACAAGAAGCACATTGAATTATTCCTCTAAGCTTGGTTACAGATTTTAATACATCCTACGTATGTCTATAATTTCATGACAAAGTGGTTTATTATCGTCCAAAATTCAATGCACTACAATCTTGCCTAAATACTGAAACTCATCATATCATACATCACTTCTGACTTTCTGAGGTACATAATATGTTCCTCACATTGTTTATCAATATGGATATTATACAGATCGATGATAACAATTATATATGTCACAAGTTTTTAAAAAAAATCACCTTTCAGCATATCATCTCCCTATATTGTTTGAGTGATTAAATATCCCTGACTTTATAGGAATACAGGAGGATTTGATTAAACCAAATAAAAATGCGAGTTTTCCAGTGAACACACACGCTCAGGAAAATATTTACATTTGCCTTCAATCCCCAAAATAGGTAGCGTATTTTTTTTGGAATTTAAAATGGGGTGCGTACGATGTTTTAACAAAATGCTTTTAAATACCTTTGAGTAAAACTGCGTATAAATCGTTAAAGGTGTTTAATTTGATCAAACGATAATAATTTTAGTCCTCGATTTTACTAAAAAATGTATTTTAAATAACAGTTTTTATTTGGTATAATAATATATTTATATTTTCTTTGATTGTTGTAAAATATTGGAGAATGTTGAGTTTACAATTTTCAAAAATATCTTATTGTATAATTTTTTTAGCCGGCTTCGTGGTTGAGTAGTCAACGTTGTAGGCTTCAGTTACGAAAGTAAAAAATTGAAATACCAATACCAAAAGTTTTGATTTTAACTTGATTTATGGATTTCTGTTCAAATTCATAACTGTTTGTGACATCTTAAACTTCATCTTATCGCAATAACGTTCGTAACGAAAGCGATTAGCTGACCACTAGTTCAGTCCTAGTATTATCCTTTTATTTGAAAATAATTAGTGTTGTAAAAACGTTACTTTGACGACAGTAATTTTTACACAATAAAAAATAAAGATAAAATTTGCCTTGCAACCACATAGATGAGTAACTTCACACGAATAAAAACGCTGGTATTACTATCTTTTTTAATGTATGAGAATTCGGTTTGGTGGTTAGGTTTAACAATAATATAATATTGTATAAATAATACAATAAATTGCTGTATATGTATTTAAATATAAAGTTCTACTTCTTTCTGTATAGATTGATGAAAGTGTTTATTATCAGCCATGGCCTTATTTCATCTTGAATTATTAGCCACTAGATACTGTCATACTAGATAGCCAATAGATAGCATTAGATACTGTCAAAATTTGATGGACTGAAAATTAAACAAGAAAACTGAAATAATTTTAAATAATACCTATAATATCTTATCTGGTAGAGTAACACATCCGTCCCATTGTAATCACTATTTTTATTCTGAAAATTTCTTAAACCGTTTTTTGGCAATAATGACATGTCAGTAGTAAGTGAAAATTGATCAATCTTCAGAGAGAACGTCACATTTTGTGTTGCACTACTATTTTAATAATCGTTTTTGCGAGTATGATGCTACCTTTTGATTTGTGTTCGTTTAAGTGATAATTTTAAACAAGTATTCATGTTATTCTTTAAACGGTAAGAAACCAAATGTTGCCGTTTTTACTTGTGTTATTATTCTTGAAGCTTTTCAATGTAGTGTTGGGATTGGTTGTAATATAATTGCCCTTGAAATATGCAGTTTCCATGATCGAAAGGTGGATAGAAAAAAAAACATCGCAAGCATCCATACCTTTGGATACATCGACTGTTAAGTATGCATAAAGATGTCGCAATGCTGAGATAGCTATTTACTCTACCATAAAACTATTGTGAAACTTAATAAGTTTTTCTGTATTAGAATGTAGTACTACGATATAAATGTTGAAATTTTATCAAATTAAAATGTTTAATAATACAATAAATATTTTAAATTACCAATAAACTCAATTTAATATATCTTCAAAAACCTGACTAGTATAATAATTTCGATGGATTGGGCGGTAACTTTTGTGGAAGTTCATTTTAATATAAAATTTAAAATAACTTAGATTATTCCACGTATTGTACTACTAACTGTGACACGTGTTTCGCCTCTTTCAGAGGCATCCTCAAATAATCTTGCTTTCACGAAGATTGTTTAAGTATGAATGATTTTAATTTTAATCTTCTAACATGATACCTATATTTTAAAAATAAGAACAGGAAGCAAAGATGAGAGGATAGAAAACAAAGAAACAATAATGATACTAAAAATGGCATTTACATTACAAAATTATTAACTAATGAGTTGCATCAATTTAGACAGGTTAAACATTGGAAATAAATTTATCAGTGGCGAGCAGCCTGTCCTATTTAGATTATTATTTAATAATACTTCTTTATTTTTCTAAAAATTTTCTAAAAATTCTAAGCTATTCATTTTTAAACATTTTTTATTTACTCGATAGAGTATTTCTACGTTACTTTTCTGGCAAATTATAAAAAAAAATATTTCTGATATATGGTATTTTATTTTAAATTAGCATGATAAATGTTAAACAATGAAAAAAATTTTTTTTTTATTGAATTTTCATTTTTTATTCACTCTGTATACCTTACCGATAGTCTGCTCCAGAACGAGCGACCATTAATCAAAACCGAACGTCATAATACGACAGCAGTGAACGATGCTCGAAAAAAAATATTTATACATTTGATAAAAGCATTTCGGTTAATAGGATCGTATTGGACGTCGTCGGCGTCGGGGCGCTCCGGACGGTGGGGAAACATTTAAAAACACATATTCGCTACCGGAATCGCTTTTCGGCTTCTGACTAGGTGAGCGAGAAGCAACACGTGTGATAAATTGCCTGTACATTAAAATATCTACCTCTCGATCCACCTACGCCAAGCTTTTGTATGCCAGGGCTGTGCGAAACACACAAAGTATTTTATTTAATAATATAAAATCAATATCGTTCCGTATCAGTAATGAAAAGTAATAAATAATATTATACCAGTGACCACATAAATTAATATTTTCTATTTGGTGAATAAATCATTAATATAATCAATATTTTACCAATACCGATTCTAATTCCAAATATGTATGCTGATTATTCTACATATATGTTTAATCAATTCTTATTATAGCATTTGTTTGATAACAGTCTATATATTAATTGATTTGGCATTTACTTGGTAGAACTCCATTTATAACAGATTAAAATAACAAAGTATTTTAGCTCTACAGTTTTTAATAATTTTATTCGTTGATAGCTATTTCGGCTTACGCCATCGTCAGAACTATGTTTAAACTAATATTTTGCTCAGCTATATATACTGGCTCTGAAGAGATACACAATGCATCAAGTTATTCACTCTAACATCCTAATTATAATTACAATATTACACTAATCAAAGAACGATTAACAATCTGGGTTTATTTCTTAAAACATTAATTAGGATAAAATTAAAATGATATTTATTATTAATGATATTACATAAAATTTCTTAACTATGGCTTTATTGTTTCGAACAACAATAAGCAATATGGGTTTTTTCAAAGTAAATTATGATAAATTATACTAATATTTATTATTAATTACAATAGGGGTTTTAACAACGGTGATGGATTAATAATCGTTTGTTCGTTTAAGATGTTTTGTTTATGCCTATTAATCTCAAGTTGCTCTAATAAATTTAATTTTTGACCCTTATGACAAAGATGCAAAACGGTTGGCTCTAAACTTAAGTTAATGTCATGAGACTCGGTCAAAAAATGGTTTGCAAATTGTGAGTCTGATTTTGTATTGTTAAAAGATCTTATATGCTCTTTAGCACGTGTTGAAATGCTTTTACCGGTCTGTCCTATGTAGATCGCATTACACGATCCACAGGACATTTTATATATTCCGCTTCTGTCAAGGTTGTTGATTTTATCTTTACTGTTTTTAAGCTGGATTCCTAAATTATTATTAACCTTAAATGCTACGTTAACCGAATGTTTAATTTCATTGTGGATTTTTTCGCTAATTCTTCCTAGGTAGTTAATAGATCTAAAGAAGCGGTTCTCTTGTATAACGTTAGGGTAAATAAGTTGTCTTGATAGTTTTAATCGTTTTTTATGTAGTAAATTTTGTATCACCGTTGCCTTGTACCCGTTATTGATCGCAATGTGTATGATAGTCTTAAGTTCATTTTGGTAATCAAAATTATTCATTGGCACTGATACTAATCTATGTATCATGGAATTATATGCTGCCAGTTTATGATTCCATGAGTGGAGAGATTTTGCGTGGATTGTAGTGTCGCAAAAAGTTGGTTTCCTAAAAATTTTGAAATTATGATTTTTATCTACTCTAGTTATCGTTAGGTCTAGAAAATTGATGCTTTTGTCTATCTCTACTTCTAGCGTGAATTTAATTTTACTATGTATCAAGTTAGCTTTAAGTAAAAAATTACTTAGCTGTCTTTCCGTTCCTAGCCAACAAATCAAGATATCGTCTACATAGCGGTAGTAATATAAAATATTTTTATGATCGAGTTCTAAAAGTTTTATTTCTAAATTATTCATGAAAATTTCTGCAAGAAGTGGGCTTAAAGGGCTGCCCATCGGTAAACCGTCATCCTGTTGATAATATTCTGAGTTAAATAAAAAGTAATTGTTTTCGGTGCACACTTTAATTAAAGAGTAAATCTCTTCGGTTTCAAATGGATGAATTTTCGATTTTTCAAGATATTCATGCATAACCTCAAGGCACTCTTCAACAGGAATGTTTGAAAATAGACTAATGACATCTAGTGAAATAAATTTACTATTCGCGGGTATTTGTATGTTTTTAATTTTATCGATTAGGTCTATCGAATTTTCTACGCTGTGATGAGCTTTGAATTTAGTTTTATCTTTGAAAATTTTATTCATTAGGTATGCTAATTTAACTGTCGGAGTATTTGTAAAGGATACTACTGGTCGAATTGGAGTTCCGGTCTTATGAATTTTTGGCTGACCATATAATAACGGCGCCGTTGGATTCATGAGGTTAACGTATCTTTTCATAGATTCAGTTGGGAAAACGATGTTGCAGTCTTTTACAATATTTTTGATTTTAGTCGCTAATTTAGACGTCGGGTCCTTTGTGAGTTTAGTAAATTCGGATGGTTTAAGAAAGTTGTTTACTTTATCTATGTAGTCATTTTTATTCAAAATAACTATGGAGTTGCCTTTATCGGCTTTAGTTATAATCAAATTGTTAGTACTGTGGATCGTGTAATGCGATCTACATAGGACAGACCGGTAGAAGCATTTCAACACGTGCTAAAGAGCATATAAGATCTTTTAACAATACAAAATCAGACTCACAATTTGCAAACCATTTTTTGACCGAGTCTCATGACATTAACTTAAGTTTAGAGCCAACCGTTTTGCATCTTTGTCATAAGGGTCAAAAATTAAATTTATTAGAGCAACTTGAGATTAATAGGCATAAACAAAACATCTTAAACGAACAAACGATTATTAATCCGTCACCGTTGTTAAAACCCCTATTGTAATTAATAATAAATATTAGTATAATTTATCATAATTTACTTTGAAAAAACCCATATTGCTTATTGTTGTTCGAAACAATAAAGCCATAGTTAAGAAATTTTATGTAATATCATTAATAATAAATATCATTTTAATTTTATCCTAATTAATGTTTTAAGAAATAAACCCAGATTGTTAATCGTTCTTTGATTAGTGTAATATTGTAATTATAATTAGGATGTTAGAGTGAATAACTTGATGCATTGTGTATCTCTTCAGAGCCAGTATATATAGCTGAGCAAAATATTAGTTTAAACATAGTTCTGACGATGGCGTAAGCCGAAATAGCTATCAACGAATAAAATTATTAAAAACTGTAGAGCTAAAATACTTTGTTATTTTAATCTGTTACAGTCTATATAGTTTCGTAAAGGGTTTTAAATTTTTACACCATGAAATAATTCATAATTTTAATCAAAACATTGTTTAAAACATGTGTTTGTAAGTTGGGTTTCTGTTTACATTTCGATAAAATATTGAATATGTAAAATACATAATATTATTACGGATGATAAAATGTCATTGTTTCAATATAACTCAAACATTCAATTATATCAAAATATTAAAAAAATAGATTAATGCTAACGAATCTTCTTGCGAAGTGTTAGTTTTTTTTCCCAATTTCTTTAAAACCAGTACGTTTTTTTTAAGTAAGACTATTTGTCGGTATTGTGAAATATTTGATTGTAGTGTTATATATTTCACATTAGTAAATTATCATTAAAGTATACAAATAGTGTAAAAACGTTCAATAACCTAACGAACGTAAACTATAGTTTTTTACGAAAGAACTTAGCTTACCTAGCACTTCTTCCAAGGGAACAAATATCAAGTTCCAAGAAAATTTCATTTATACGACTATTGAATACAGTATTTATATGATCATTAAGGATTATATAAATCCTCAAGTTAGTCAATTATATACGCCCAATTTAAGAAAGTAATAAAAAAAAATGAAGAGGCCGTCGAATTTATAATTATATCATCGTATTGAATTAAGCACGCAACTCAAACAACTACAACATGACAAGTAATGTAAATAAGTTTAACAATCAACATCATTCTTTTTTTGTATCTGTTTAATAATTATGCAGTTACAATATCCAACAAGTATATAACCAAAAAAATTTACGCATGGCTTTTTAATGTCTTCAGAAATGCGTCTCAAACTTCGGAGTTTCCGTCGATAATTTATTTTGAAAGTGGTATCCCTTGATCTCGGACACCGCATGGCACCACGGGCTTTTGAAATATCTCCTCTCCTGCAAATCGTTGTTGGTACGTTTTGTCGGGAAACGGTCTACGGACAGCGCGGAGAGATTCATCGCCCTGTACATTGATTACACGTTTATTGGGTTGTTTATCAAGAAATCTGGCAACTGTGACCAGAAGCGGATTGAAATATGTTTATTTCTGTATATTATATTCAGAGAATAGAGGAAAACATAATAGTTTTCAAACTGGATTCAAATAGATTGTTTGCTGTGAACCTAATGGTGAACATATAATTGCAATGTGCTATTTTTATTTTAAATGAACGCTTGCTTGACAAGATATTTCAAATAGTATTTAAACATTTTTTTTAAAGTGTCTTGCCTGATAAATAGTGTTCAATTGATAATCTCCGATAAGCGAAACTGACCCTAAACTTTATTAATGTGAAATGAGTTAATCAAAAAGATTGGGTTTTCTTTGATGTAAAATAATATTTATGCTTCCTTTAATGACATGAAATTTAATGTAATAATGTTAACAAAAAATTTTAACTGTCAATTTGGAATATACACAATTTGCGGTTGTAATGTTTTTCTCTTTCATAACCAACGAAAAACACAGTATGTAATATACTTATTTTCAATTTGCACGAAATAGGAAAAAAATGTTTTTTTAACCTACCAATTATTATTTCTGTAAATTATAACCGTATTATTTTTTGTTGAAAACTTTTTAAGTCGAATGCAAAAAGACAGACATTATGTTTTAGTGGTGACGAAGAAAATTATAAAACGGTACAAATCCGTAGCCCCATTTTTTTTCTCTTATAGAGTAAAAAGGTTTTTCTTTAAAATGATTTTTTTTACCATTTAATGCCAATGAATGTTATAAGTTAACGTAGTCGGTAAATTTAATTGCTTGTATTTTTTTATATTCCGTTATATATTTACTCGAAGCCAATAATCTCACATCTAAAAAATATTATACTGGTCAATAAGCAATTATTAATAAATATAATAAAGAAATGATTTTTTAAATTCACCACTGCTTGTAGCTTTATTGCACGTTATACAACTGTCAATCTGACATTACGTGGCAATTTGTTTGTTTTCATTTCACTATTTTCGCTTCCCGCCTCAATTTTTTGTTGATTTTATTGTGTCATCTATTTAAAAAGCCATGTTGAGTCTGCAGTCAAATTTTTTTACGATTTATCGGTAAATATCACGACCTAGAATTTCTAATTTGTTTTGGAAATACGTTTTGCGACGGGACGCATAATTTATCTACCAGTCACCATTGGCAAACCGAAAAAAATATTTATTATATTTAAGACTTTTGTGATAGAGATATATTTTTATGTAAACAATAATCTATAAAATTGACACGAGTTATGGTTAAATTTATTTCAGCTCACTTTAATATTCAACATTGGTAAAATATTTCTTAACGAATGCATGAATTACCACAGTTTGTCCGCTGTATATATAAAATATGTCGTTTCCTTTCTCTTAAATATATATTGAATTACTTCGGCATGAAAATTAATTGGAGCTTAGAAAGCTATAAAATAATCACATTTTTTACAATGTACAAAACTATTCGTTAACAAGACAAAAGTTATATGATAGGTTGGCAACGGGATTCTAAAATGTTATTTTACTTCTTGTGTGGGTTTGCATTTCAATGTTTTAATACATATATACCTAGTTTATGGCAATCATATTATGCAGATTAAATTAAACAAACAATGGTGTGTTATAATATTTCTGGTATACAATATCATTTTTGTTCTTCGTTTCTATATGAGTGATTTACATTTTAGTGACAAGTAATTGTTCATTTGATCGGTTTACATCATTCATTATTTTATATGCTGATCTTACATTGCAAAGACTTACCAATAAGAAGTGTCAAAATACAGCACTCTTACGAACTATTAAATTAATGTCCACATTTTTCAACCATTCAATGAAACAATTTCGAATATTCATTTACAAATGTATGATATTAAGCTAAATCATTTATTATGTTTGCAGCAAAATTTTTTTTTTTTTGATAGATTCGGTGGTGACATTGTGAAAGTTAATTTTTAATATAAAATTGTATTTGATAACTTTTTTACTTCACTTGTTGTATTACAAATTGTTATATGCAGTGTCTGCCACACTGTGTGCCGCAAGAAATATAATTTGTGCCGCGGTGGAAGAAGCCTTCAAAATGTAAATTTTAAATAATGCCTATTCAAATCAAATAATTGTCATGTAAGATTTCGGAATCAAAGCGGTACCAAATCGAAGATTTAAAATTACTCGGTGAGCTGAAAAAATGCTTCTTAAAGATGCGAAACACGTGTCACAATTTTTAACACAAGTGGAGTAAAAAAGTTATCAAATATATTATAAAAAATATACATTTCACTATGCAGCAGTTTATCGAGTAAAAATATGAAAATATAGCCTCCTAACAATGATCGTAAAAGTTTTTACAGCAGTGGAAAAAATGTACCAGGAAAAATTTCCTCCATCAGTCATTCTTGAAATTGTGTGGAATTAAAAAATTGACGGAAAAAGTGTCCACCGGCATATTGTAATGAACATCAGCCAGCAAAACGGTTCCATAAATGTGATGCCACTCATTCCGGCTTGTTCCCGGAGAAGAATGTTCCGGGAGAAAGCAATGTGTGGTATGAAGTGGACCAGTGGTGACAAACCAATTGATATCAGCGCTTAAAAAAGTAAGCCAGTATGTATTGGTACATAATAACATTATTTTTCTATTCAAAGCGTATACAGAAAACAAAAAAAGTGAGGCTTTAACGAATTTCTTTAAAATAATTAACTCTCAATTAGTGTAAATGTACTTTACAAAAAAATGCAACCTCTTATACTGTTCACTTTTAGGGTGTTCACTGTCAATACTTGGTGGAAAGGCATTATATTAATAAAAACAATAATCCTTTGTATTTCATTCCACTTTATTTAATATGTCAGGACCGGTTTCGCTCATTGCGAATGAGCGAAACCGGTCCTGACATATTAAATAAAGTGGAATGAAGTACAAAGGATTATTGTTTTTATTATCTCTTATACTGTAACAGTGCATTTGACAAAATGTTTGTATTATCAAGATGATTGATGAATTTCAGTTGAATATGCTTTTTTTCTCTGCAAAACCAATCTTAAATTTTTTTAAAGATGAAGAAAAGTATCATATATTTGCCGTTTGTTTGACTATTGAACCACTGCCAGTTTTTGTTGACATCCCTTCTGTTGATAATACTTATTTAAGATTCCATATAATCAGCTAATTTATATATCTTGCACAGTCTAGTAGAAACATTAGCAACTTTTTTTTACGCTTATCTCTCAAATGACATTTCAACTCATACCTTTATATCAACTGTGGAAAGGAAAAAGGACGTAACCAACAGCTTTTTTTCGATAATCACAATGTATCCAACTTAATACACGTTCTGTCAAAAAGATGGAAGATGAAAGTGCCGAATTAGTATCTAAATTTAGCTTTTAAGTTTGAAAAAAGAAAGTCTTTTGAAAATTGCAACCAGGAAAAGAGACATAAAAATGTTTTTCTTGAACAATTTATTAAATTAATGTTAGGCTAAGTCAATAAAAAAACAGTGTATCAGTTACCGTGCACTTCAGAGTTGTGTATATTTCATAATTTTCTTTTAGCTTAAAATCATCAAAAGGCGTTACTACGTTGATATATGTGGGTTACGTCATTTTTCCTTTCCACAGTCGATATGCTTTCAATTATATGTGTATACTTTTAAAACACAAACTTTAGCTCAAATCAACCAAGGCTTGATAATTTACTCCCTAGAAATTATTATTATTATATAATAAAACACCTGACAATGCTATCTAGCGGACCACGTTTATTAACGTGCTGTTAATCCACAGCGAGTGGTTTTTGGTACAACTGAGAAGATTTAAGATTGAAAAGAAGAAAATATTTACTTAAAATCAAGTATAAAAATCCTAAAAAAGCTTTTTTACCACTGATTAAGAGAGAGATAGACAGTGAACTTTGCATGATGGCGTCACGGCTGGCTGAAAGTTTTATAGAGCTGGCGGGTGTGACAAAAAATGGCGATTGCGGTGAGGCTTTGGCCGTCACGTGGTCGACCAATTAGTTGGGAATGAAACGCTTTTAGCGGCCGTGGAAAATCTCCGCGAATGTGTGTAGAAGAGGTAGTTGGCCGGTGAAACAGACTTTGGTTTCCGAATGTTATACACCCTAGGTAACTTGTGTACTGGAGAGTATTTTATTAAAATTTGTTTTTTATCTAATTTTGACGGTAATATTTTTGTTTGTAATATTTTTTTTTTTCAAAGAGAGTAGGAAAATAATGATAAAGCTAAGACAAGACAAGTGGTAAGCTAATCGCTCTCGCTACAGCAAATTTTGAGAATAGTATGGAGGAGGAATTCAAGACATCACATACATCCATGCCTTCGAAAAAAAAACAGAAATAATTGAAAAAACAATTTAAAAAACTGTCCATTCTGGGATTCGAGCCCGTGACCTTTGTAATCGAAGCCAGCGACGTTGACCACTCGACCACGCGGGCGACAGTAAAGTGAGTAGTAGTGACTAGTTGAAATTATTTAACACGTACCTGTCGGCTTATTTGGCGGTGTTTGTGGTAATTACATATAAACCCTCAGAGGTGGGCTGGAGGGGGCTCGGAAGGGCTCGCTCGAGCCCCTTGTTAAATTTTGCTGAGGCCGGCGAGCCCCTTGTTAATCAAAGAGAAAAAAATATTCTCAGATCAAATAAGTATATAACTGCAATTTCTGACTTATATAATATATTATCTACGACAGCTTCAGCATACACAGTAGTACTTTAATCCATTTAGATTAATAAGTTTACGGTGAATTGCATATTGTTACATATACAAAGAGTATTAAGTAACAATAGATTGCTCTTTTAAGTATTACATAAAATTGCATAAGAGAGATAAAAAATTCACTTAAAAACACCAAGAATTGCTTTGAGATTAAGCGAGCACTTTGTTAGTGTATTGGCAGCCCAGCGCTGTATACACTCACCTCTAGGCCATTTGCTACTACCAAATCGTAATATAAGTATAAAGAAAAACTTAGATCAATTAATAATCTGCATTTAAGTGTGCTGATACAAATATCAATAATTTTCCCAATCTTTTCAGGAAACCTTAACTTGCGTTACTACTTACACCATGGTGAATGTGGTTTCAATCAAGTCGATCTCAATTCCAAAGTAAAAGCAGCTTAGGTCAAATAATATGTGATTATAGAGATTCGTAATTCCACAGTTGGAATCTGAATTTAAATAGAGACGTATCTCGGTAGTTCAACAGTCCACAAATCTTAGCAGATAAGACAAATTATAATTACGCATAGGTACTGACTTAATTAGTCATTCTTAATTTGGTTTGGCGAACAAAATTTTTGTGGTCAATGCTTAATCATTTTACATATTTAGACTTCCATGAAGATGCCATTTAATCCAACGCATAGTCTTACTTATTAAGAATTCAAATTTGCAAACAGATAATTACAAATGCTTATCAAAATTACGTAAGAAAATCTATTTTTGGAACTGACAATATAATTTAAAAGAGATAAACTTTTTTATGATTTTTATTTCAATGCCATTGTCAGCGTTGCTATCTGGAATTCTTTCTCTCACCGCCACCACTTTGAATATGTAATTTTTGGGTAACAGGAATCTTTCTTTGAATTACATGATACCTAAAAATTGATACTTCTTAAGCTGTCGCATAGTGTTACCAGCGTATTTTGAGCTTTTCATCATTGAATTGGCTTCAACGTTTGTAATTACATGCTTACACCTGAAATAGAGCATGTGTTTGAACACTACCATTTCAAAAGGTTGGACTATTGTGCCAAAATCATTTTTTCGGTGGATCCCGTCGAAGCTCTCTAGTAATTCATTTTACACCAAAAGCAACATTGTCATTCTATTTGTAACACGTTGACAACTCAGTAACACAATGATTGGTATAACAGAGTTGTTTAAAACAAATTATCATCAGTAAAATCTTATTACAATATTAAGAAATCGGAATAATAATGTATTTTAAAAATGAGCATAAATATATTTATTTGTATTTCCTTTCCTCTTGTAAAGATTTTATTAATTTATTTAACCATATTTAATTTGCTTAACTAACTCGCTTGTGTTATCTCAAAATAAATTTGTAAGTATATCATTTTTTTAAATATACGGTCATATTTAAAATAATCTTAATGTACGTTTTCAGAATCAATCTTAAGATCGCCAAAAGACAAAGTAACGATAGTTGTCATTGATGTAAGCAGTTCGACATTAGAAAAAAGGAATATGTAAATAAATATATATATAGACAAATAATAAGACAGATGATTTAAATACATTAAAAATCGTACATTTTATAGAACTCTATGAATAATGACTGTTATGAAAGGTTGCCCAGTCGGATATTTGGATGTTCATTTTCTGAACGAATGCATTCCGTAGTAGACCGACGACGTGAAATTTGTTCCAATTTTTTAACGCGGAGCCGAGGCGTGTACATATCAATATCTGCCGACGGTCAAGTTTATTTGCGGAGTCAACAGGTCTTCATACTGACAGAAAGAATATTTCACGTTAAGTGTGTGAAAAATTACGTTGAATACAAGTGAAATTAAGCAGTGGAGTACTAGAAATAATTAAAATTTATCTTTGACAAGCGAGTAAGTCTAATTTTCAAAAGCATACTGAAAAAAATATTGTACATTGTAGATATATGTTCAATAAGTATTTATTTGACAATTTTTCAATGGTTCGAATCGTCAACTGGACAATTTCATAAATTCATTTTTGATTAAGTATTCAACGTGTTTTAGTGATATTTTAACTTCTTAACACATTATATTACAAAAAAAAACAACTTTTTAACATGTTTTTTTATTAATTTAACCGAATCATCTCTGTTTTTTCTCATTTATTACAACAAATTTTTAATATGAAAAGATAAAATATGAATCTGTAAGTATTCTACAGTCACCTTTGTACGAAAAATAATACAGAATCACATCATAATCGTATGGTAGAACTTGTTTCAAAAACTTTTGTTTATTCATTAATACCTAAGACATGTCGCAAAAATACCAAGTGTAATCTATCCATGATATCGCTTTAGTTATTGAGTTAAGGTTGGTAAAAAAATATTTTTATTTAGATATGTCCGCTATGCAGAACATAATATTATGTGGTCATGAATTGTTTGTTCTCCCAAGGTGTAGAACCAGCCTGCCAATGGGGATGCCACTAGGGAGAGCTTTAACGGTGTTCAACAATATTGTTTCGGATGTCAACATATTCCACGTAGACGTGGGTGAGTTCCGACGAATACTATTTTTTATGTATTAAAGTAGAGTTCGTCGGAGATTACTCAGTTGACTTCCTTGCCAATTTTTTTTCTACTGCTTTTAATATTAAATTTTACTATTTTTTTTCTTCATTGTATAATTTGTCAACCTTGTGCAATGTTTATTAAATAAATAAATAAAACATCTCATTGGAAGAATAACTGGTTGTTAATCAGTCACTCACTGTCAGGTTTGTGGCACAGTGGCCAACGCTGTTGGCTTCTATGACGAATATCACGGGTTTGAGTCCCGGTACGAACAGCATTTTTTCAACAGATTTGTCTAATTCTGTCCAAAGGCATGAGTGTTTGTGAGGTCTAAAAAATTCCTCCCACCTTTAAAATCCTAAATAACAGTTTTAGGGTGTTCACTGTCAATACTTGGTGGAAAGGCATTATATTAATAAAAACAATAATCCTTTGTACTTCATTCCACTTTATTTAATATGTCAGGACCGGTTTCGCTCATTGCGAGCATTGTCAACTGATAAGAAATATAATTTAACAATGCTATTTATACAAAATTGAAAAGTTATACACAACAGTTGGCATTGAAAAGAAATTGCCAATTACATTAAAGTGATTCTAAAATAACACAAAATTAAAACCAAACTTGAACCAAATTTGAACCAAAGCGGTATTTATTTACTCAATTGCGACTCCTGTAACGCCAAATATATTGGTCAAACAGGTAGATCGTTTAATATTAGAATCAAAGAGCATTTGAATTGTGCTAAGAAAGGGGATGAACAGTCTTCATTTGGAAACCATCTGTTTCAAAATAAACACACTTTCGATATTGGTAGAAACTTTAAAGTTCTATATTTAAATAACAAGTCTGTCAAACTAGACAAGCAAGAAATCCTAGAAATCAATAGATTCAAATTTTTACCTGATTCAGATCTTTTAAACGATCAAATAATTTTTGCTAGTTCCCCGTTACTTTATCCATTGCATTAGCCCTTGTTAACTATTCTTTTATATAAATTAAAAAATAAAATAAAATAAATATAGATTTCTTTTGTTAGAATTGATATGGTCTTTGAAAAATTTGTTTTTCAGAATCTTCCTGGCTGTCGATTTTGTTTAAGTGATGAATGAACACACCAACTACTTGGAAGCGGGGAAAACATAAAACTATCATTAAGCATATTCATATCATTAAGCATATTCACTTTATTAATGTAGCATTTTATCACTTTGTCAAAAATTTTCCAAATTTTAATTATGTTTGTAATTACTTTCAATCGCATTCTGAATTTATGAATCTGGGATGACTTTTTAATTATATGTTAGATGTGTTGAACATTTTAATTTTGTGTTATTTTAGAATCACTTTAATGTAATTGGCAATTTCTTTTCAATGCCAACTGTTGTGTATAACTTTTCAATTTTGTATAAATAGCATTGTTAAATTATATTTCTTATCAGTTGACAATGCTCGCAATGAGCGAAACCGGTCCTGACATATTAAATAAAGTGGAATGAAGTACAAAGGATTATTGTTTTTATTAACTAAATAACAGTGCTTAGCGAGAGCGATTAGTTAACAAACTAATACTGTCTTAGCTCTATTCTTCTATAATTACTAATCTCTTCATAAAAGAGAGATTGTGCAACTGAGTAACAAACATTTCTCGTAGAAAAACTTCGATTGAGATACCTCTATTAGGAGGTCAAATGCTTTACATAGAGACCGGACAAGAACTAAAAACAGTCACTCAATTTTATTTTTTGATAAAAGTTAAGTTAAATAATGATAAGAATCGGACAAGGAAAAAAATTCGTTAGCTAATCGCTCTTCTTACCGCAGTTCTCAAGATTGAGTGGGTAGAAATGAAATCATTACAGATACGAGCCCCCATTAATTAATTCAATAGATAATTAACTAAAACTAGAGTTTCCGTTCAGAAAATCGAAACCGCGGATACCGCAACTAGGGATGACTATATTAATACCGGTATTTCATAAACAGCTTAACGACCGCTGGACGCGTATTTAAGTCTTTGAAAACCAATGGTTGCTGGCCGGCGGACGCATATATGCGTCATACGCCATACATTGCATTCTATTAAAAAGTATCTGCAAGCTAGAAAATTAAATTTGGTAAAGATATATCAATTGGTTTACAAATAATAGTGAATTTAGTAAAATTACAATTTTTTTGCGAATTTTTCGCAAAATTGCTCGGCTGCCAGGTGAAATTCTATAAAAAAATATCGTCAATTGGGATCGAAATACCGGGTGAATAAATCAAAATCAAAATAAAGTAATAATTAAAAATATCATCGTAAGAGGGTGATTTTCATAATTATATTACACTTTCTTAAAAAAAAAAAAAAATGCTGTCAATATTGATATAACTCTAAGCATATTAAAAATATACCAGTTCATTGTAAGGATAAAAATATGTGACGCTTGCGGTTAATTTTTTATTCCATTATGCCTTTATTTTTGCTTTTTTAAAACCGGTATTTTGTTATTGAAAAAACATCATGAATATCGAGATCCCGGTTTCGGTAATACCGGTAATGTCATCCTTGACCGTGACTAAATGTAACAAAGATCAATAGCACTTACTTGTCGGATAGATAATCAGCAACATTACACATCGCATGCATATAAAAAAAACCGATGTCGTATGCTTAATGTTGATTTTTTTGTGGTAAATATTAAATATGTATTATTATTTCTCACATTGAAAGAACTGCGGCCATCACTGATATAATCTCCTGAGGAAATGAAATTTTATAAACATCGCTCAAATTTCAACGAGCTGAATTTTTGTTTTTTTTTTGTTTTGCTATAATAAATGAGATACGCTTGATTTTTCAAAGTGAAGGATTTAAAATAATTGCACGATGTTTATCTTTTTACTTAGGTGTGCTGCATGCTATTAAATTGAAGGATGCCATTTATTTAGATTTATGAGAGTAACTCGAGATATCTGTTTTTCAAATAAATTACGTTCACTTACGAAAGAAGAAAACAGTAATTAATATCATCGCACACTATTTTAGTTTCTTATTCCATTTATTTAAAAAAAAAATTGTTGGAAGCTTGGATAAAATCAGCTTTTATTAATTCAAATATAACAAAACTTATATCATTCCATTACGATTGACAGGTTTTATTGATAGCTATTTCAACCATTGTATGAATATCCTAATTATTATTTTTAAAACTTATATATGCCCTAAATAAGAGATGGGCTGAAGGGGGCTCGAAGGGGCTCGCGCGAGCCCTTTGTTAAATTTCAGCGCGGCCAGCGAGCCCCTTGTTAAGATAAGAAAATCATTCGTCTTAAATCAAATCATCACATAACTGCAATTTCTGTAGATAGTTAAATTTGAAAATTAATTGTCCCTTCATTTTTTCATTCAGCGTTTTAGGCTTCCATGTTGGACCTCGCAGGTTCGAGTCCCAGTAGGAAACAGCATTTTTTTGATCGATGTATCTATTTTCTGTTCGAAGGCATGGGTGTCTTACGATTGCCTACCAATCTTCCGATCCTTCAATTCACCTGGGCGCTACTAGTATTTAATCACTAGTCCTGTCTTATCCTTATCATTCTATCCCTACTACTCTCTTTGGAAAAAAAGGTTGAGCGACTAAGTAACAAGCAGTTCTCGCAGAAAAATATTTTTTATTAAGATACCTTCATTAGCAAGTCGAAATTTGGAGCGGACATGGATAACATTTACCGAGCCCCTTGTTAAGATATTGGCAGCCCATCGCTGCCCTAAATCATTTATTATATATCAAATAGCTTATTAAACATGTTAAATTTAGTTCAAGTCGCTCTATAATAACACTTATTCATAATTACAATTTTCTTGATCAGTCATTATATTGAACAGCTGTTTTTCAATAACAATTGAAAAGGAGTTACCTATATTATCGGTGAAAATTTACAAAACAATATCATTAATTAAAGACAACATAATGTATTATCATTTACGAGGAAGCTTCATGAGAAAATTAAATTTTAATCCACAACATCTTTTTTGAGATTTGAATAGAACAGAAAATGCGTAATTACTGTTGTTGGTCAAGAAGTAGTTTTAAAAAGACTACATAAAAAAGTTATTGATTAGTTATTATAAAAAATATAAACGAGATATTTTCAAAACAACCACAAAATATTTTTTGTCTTTAGTTAACATAGTAAATGATACGTTCCACGTGAAGTAAATTTTGTCTTATCCATACAACTCAGATACGATATTTGCGGCTAACACTCAACTATATATTTTATTGCTATATTAAAATAGATCTTGCAAATGTCACGTCTCCTTCTGTACTATGTATCTTGAAGGTATCATCCCCGAGGGCGACCGACATGATGAACATAATATTTATCTGACAAAATTCATGGAAGGTAGAAAAACTTTTTAGAAGCTAAACTATGTACCAAGAAAAGGGGTGCGCTGGGGTAGGAGAAAAAAGCGCGTCCAATCTTGATGCAAAGTCCCAACTTGCCGCAAACGATTTGTCAAGCACCAAAATATAAACCGGGTCATTTGTTCGTGGCAGGACGGGGACCTCCCGTGGACAATTTTTCCGGGACACGTATAGATCATTTCTGACAATTCGTCCACGTTCGGCCCCATAAATATCTTGACGTTTTTTTTTATGTATAATATTTTATATCAATGACTGATTATTCACGGGAGAATTATTTACCAGACCCGCTTTTTAGCGTACCTTATTACTATTCTAATATCTTTACATGAACCAGAGTAAGAGAAACGGAAAAGGTAATATAAGACACACTTCTACTGTATTGATAATTTTATTTTAATCATCACTTAATACCTGAGATATTACGAGGAGAATTAATAAACATTTGAACATTTTTTTTCAACTATCTACCTACAGCAAAAAAAGAAAGAAAAAACAACTTTGTCGGCTGAAATACTGGTTTTGCATGTTTTATTTTTAAGTATTTTTAGCTTTGATATATAAAAAATATGTGTAAGTGCGATTCATTTAAGCTTACAAGAAAAGGCTTGTTATGCCACGTTTTTACTTTTTTTTTTCGTTAATATATCGCTTTCATAATTATATGTGCACTAGATCCATAAGTCGACCAAAATCAATTTGGGAAAGACAAATATCCCGATTTCACGTTTTTTTTAACTGCTAATAAGTAAATTTGTAAATTGTTTTCAGGTATCCCAAGGTATCCCTCGGCAAATATATTTTTTAAGATTTCAGAAATTATCTAGAAAGGTCGTTTGCATAATTTGACAAATTATATATTCTACGACAAACTGTCAGAGAATGAAATGTTGAAACCCAGATTCTTTTAGGCTCTACGATTCCCTTGAGAAGCTTTCAGGTGGACTTTTACGAGAGTATAAACTTTTGGTTCTATGTCATAGGCCCATCTACATTTACTGTGCGTAGCTGACAACAAAATATTTATTGATGTTTTATTGATAGTGTTATTATTCTCCGTAAATGTGTCGGTAGCTACTGAATTACGTATTAAATCATTTTTGTAGCATGCATATCAAACATTGGCAAAACTTTATTTCGTATAGGCGGTATCACACAAGTTCAATTTACAAAAAGATTTCGTATCAAAACAAAATTCGTTCAACGCAATTTTCTACACACAAAGTATGCATAAAATGTTCGTTTACATAAGTAAATATAGTACACTTTTAATGTGTTCACTGTTGATTCTTGGTGAAAAGGAAATTTATTGAAACAAAAAAAAACACACTATTGTGCAAATTCTACTTTATTGTTATTATACAGGACCAGTTTCACTCGTCACAATCATTGTCAACTTATAATTTTAAATGAAGACAAAGATATGTGTTTCTGTAAAAAACTAAGTATGCACATATTATCGTTAACTAAGTTGATATTTCGTCAGGTACCTACATTCCCGACATAGTAACAATCTATTGATTTATTTTAAATATCGAGTATCCTATGATCGGTCCGGAAAATTAAAACCAGCTAACTTCTTACTCAAGTATGAAATACTTATTCTGCAATTTCACATTAATAATTAACATACATAACTGACTTAACCTGAGCGTAAAGTGTTGTAATCATACAACAATTTGTAGAATATCAAATAAAACTCTTGTTTATGTCATTCAATTTTTTTTAAAAATATACATGTATGTGTCTATACAAAGATACTGTTTCTGTACATTAGAGCATCGCGCACACTAAACGAATATTGACATGTGACAAAAATGATAGTAAATTCACCAGAAGTGTATATAAAACATTATGCAACCGTTTAATGTAATTAAAATCATTTATTAAAAAATAATGATTTGAAGTAATTTTTACAAAGGAATGCTCTTCCTAAATTGTTTCTTATATTGTATACATAGCAACACTGTGTTGTAAAAAACTGCTTCATCAAAAAAAACCCTTTCAAAGATAGTATCCCCGTAATCTCTTTACCAATTTAAATTCCCCACTCCTCTCGTGATACATCTTCAGCGAGGCTCCGTAATAAAGACGGTCAATTTACATTAGACTGCGTTCAGCTTCCTCCATAAGCCCCTCGTACCTTTCCTCTTTTCTCGTGACAGACAGGAGAAATGTTGTAGAAAATTGTCCCTTCCTGAAGGAAAAATCTACAAAACAAATTGTATGCATTTTTCCTGGAGAGAATTCTTCACGTAGTGAAACATATACCAGTGGTTGTATAAAATCCCCAGCAGCCCAGATTCACTCAGAACACTTTAAATAATTTATTTGTAATGGTTCTATAATAATATTATATAACATTTTGTACACATTTTATATAGTTTTGCAAATTTCTTCACAATCTTAACTGTTACTATTTTTTTTGTATCTTGTTGCAAAGTATTTTTGTAGTTTAATATAAAAAGGTAAGAAAATTTTTCACAAACAAATACTATAATTTAAATCTACCCGACTGAAGAATGGTAAAAACGATGATTAAAACCGTATCGAAATGCTAGTGAAAATAATATTTTTTAAAAAATCCCCTCATGTAACTTATAATAAATATTATTTTAATTTGAACTAATTTAACTTGAATAACCCATATTTTTTATTTTTATTAGAAACACTAAACTCGTGTTTAATAAATGGAATATTCTGTGTATCTATTCTAAGCCAATATATGTAGTCGAATAAATGTAGACTTAAACATATAAGATTACTGATGGATGCATACGCCGAAATAGCTGTCAACCTACTTAACTAAATATTTTGCTATTTTTATTACCTTATTACAATGTTGTTTTACCGAGTAAATGAGAATTCAAGTAATCAATAAAAAATCGGTATATTATTGAAAGAAACGATTGCCAAGCTAAGAATTAACTGAGGTTATTAACTATGTATGTTGTCATTTACTGGATTGCTGTGAAAGGCGATAATATATTTTAGAAGACTGTCGATTTAAATATATATTATAAACTTCTAGAATCTTCATTGTATTTTAAGAGTTAAAAAATTCTCCAGATCGGCCTTTAGGTTTTGCCGGTGTATTTCAACTCATCCCGGCGGTGCTATTTGTCCAGCGGCGTCCTACAGTCGACAGTACTTCCTCCACCCACTTTTTCTCCCCTCACCCTTCCGTCAACTTCCTTTTCCCGCCCTTCGGAGAGGCCGACGTCGACAAATCGGCGTCGTTACGCGAATCGCGACGCCACGCGAATACTTTATTAGCATTTGAAGATTCCGCGGACTCTTGGACGGGGGCTATCGACTCTATCTAAACAATACACGACAGTAAAAAACATGATCAAGTTATATTTTTCTTTAGGTATTCAAATATTTACAAATTATTGGCAAAGTATTAGTTGAAATGGTTTGTGATTTGATGTCATATCATATTGATGTAGATTTCGTCTTGAAGATTAAATTGACCGACTCTAAAAAAAGCCAATTCATAATCTTCCACATAAAATACAAAAAACAATATCAATAGCTTAATATTTCATCGCATAACTATAAATACAATAAAAATAGGCTATATTTATCGAGAGTTTTTCTATCATATAAGAATATATAATATTCAACTACAAAATAACCAAAAAACTGAGCAGTGTGTCACTTACAAAGATTTTCACAACCATGATAGCATCCACTTTAAGTTTCCTTTTTGTTTGTTTCTAGTAAACTTGATATTCACATTTCTCCGCATTCGTGAAATTTTATTAGAAAAATTTGTAGCTTTTCTTTAATGATCCATTTAAGTTTAGTGTATGAAGCTGTTCATCGTATTACAAAAAACTTACACGTTAATTAAAGAATGAAAAACCCCATTTACCATAAAAATAATAATCATTTTAAATGCTACAAAACAATAAAATAATTAATAAAATAGATTCTCAAAATTCTCGTATTTAGTGTGTTTGGGTAAAATAAGTAGCTGAAAGCGATAAAGAGAAAGTTTAATAAGCAACTGCTTTCCTTCTCAAGATTGGCAGAAGACAAAAATTGATTCAAGTGGCATATACGTCTTTGGTCATGAAAACACGGCAATGAAGAATAATTGTGTATGTATTTGTATCAAGCGACATATATAGTTTTTTTATTATATTTTTATAATGGTTATCTTGCCGTCACCATTTCATTGTCAAATAACACATACTCTATTGCAGACAAGTATAATAATTATTTTCTGGTATTCAAAAAAAATATCATTCATACAACATAATACTGATATAATCTTTGACAACATACAGAAGTACGTAAAGTAAAATAAAAGAAATAATAAAATAGCAATATGGTACTCGATTTTCTTTACGATGGAGAATGGGCAACCTTCAAAAAGAAAATAAGGTGAGTTTGATATATTTCGCCCATCATCTTGCGCCGCGTGGGCCTCTCAATTTTTTGTCCCTAAATCCATTCCACCTTCATAATATTTACCCGCCAACTTACATCGCTAACCCTTAGGTATATAACAAGGCCATTTGTTTTGTTTTTACGTTTTATTTGATGTCCAACTATGCTTGCTTTGAGGGAGTTTTCATCTGGTCGTGTGTTTTCTTTTATTATAAAACAAAATAATACAACGAATTGGTACAATCTTTTTACACAATAGTTATAAATTTCATTCTTTAAATAAATAATTATTCTAACATGTTTTTTATTTAAATTTCACCATTTAAATAAACCGTGAATGATATGTATTGTGATAAACAGCGATTTATGTTATTATACCGTATTATATTTCTGTTTAACTTAATTGTAAAACATCAGTTTATCTTAAGTCAGCTTGGTTTTAATATACACCATTGAATATACATATATTTTTAAATGGGTTGAAATCGTAAGATTTTTCCGACTCCAACTTTGGGAAAAAAAACCGACTAAAAAACTACTGACTCTGACTCCAACTTCACAGACCTGATTTTGTAGTGTTCATTGTAACAATTTTATGTCGGAAAGGCATTATATTATATTTTAAAAATAGCGTTGTTTGAAAATATTTGACATTTCAACAGTTTATAATTGACTAAAGAGATTTACTAATCTTAATAAATTTGGTAAGTTTATAAATAATATTTTTCAATTGCGTAGAAGTAGTAGTCCTTGATGTCGCGTCATCAATGCTTTAAGGTAGAATCCCAGAACAGACACAATTTTTAGTTCTAAACGCTCAATAGCATGAATGCATGTGATATTTTCATTACCCTCACACCTTGTAAAAATAGCATTTTGTTCACTACTAGTTGTATCATAAGCACTTTATTCTCTACTTTTCTTTACAAAAAAAAGTAAGGCCACTGATTATTCATTGTAAATAAACTTAATCTGAGATGTTTCACGAAGAGTCCGTATAAACCACCTGGGGAGCGGACATCATATTTGAAAAAAAATCAATTACTTCCGAGATAAAAACTCAGGCTACCTCTCCAATATTTGAATGCATACTGAAAACATATACAATACGATCGACTTTTTATTTCACCACAAAACTATAATCATATAAGTTTATTATATTTGAAGGTGCTCAAGCTTTCGAGCTTTCGTTGCAAAAAAAAACTTTTACAACTTTCATAATCGACGCGTTCATCCATCTACGTTATTTCTATGAACACTATGTTACGTTCACGGTGGGTCATCACGAGTCATTAAGCACTACGAGAAAACAATATTGTAGATCTCATTTTTTGCAGTGGTTGGCTTTGATTGATTGTTTTTATCGCTGTTTTATTGGGCACGGAATAAAATATCTACTTTTAGATATAAATAATTGAGACGCGCGCGAATGAGACTGGTTAGTGAAGTATTTTTTTAGATGGTCGTACAGTAAATATTTCAAAGGCAAAGTTTTTTTTTGCCAGATATTCTAATTAATATTTTTATAATTTTAACAGTTAATATAGCGGTAACATGTATTATTGTATAATACTAAATTTTGGTATAGCATATATTACTCAAAATTACAACGGCTGTTCAACCGAGAGGGCATTTTCAGCATATTACCAGATTTTTTTTTAAATTTTGCATTCGACTCATAAAACTGAAATTCAACTAATATTGTTTTATCTTAATACAAGCTTCCAAATATACCTCTTACTCACTAGTCGTGGAAAATAAAAATAACATATTGAGATATTACAAGAAATTGTAAAATTTTTATCTCTGATCAAATAATTAAAAAAAAACCTTAAATCTCGAGCGCCTAAAAAGTCGAAAAAAATAAATATTCAACTTGTGTTAATTTTTTATTGATTTTAAATACTATTTAAATAAATCGTTATTATTTTATTGATGTCCATAGAAATATACCCAGATATACAATTGTAATTTGAAAAAGTCTCGCTTTTCTTCAGAGCTTCACGTGTTCAAGGGAATAAATGTTTCTAAAAATATGTTCAGCCTACCATCAGGTATTCAGTATACCATTTTAGATACAACTCATCTTGTTACGTTAATTTCGTGGAACTAATGACTAGTGTTATCTATCTTTGGCGGAAGTTGGTGAAAAAACAAGTGTCAAATGTGGAGATAAATATCATTAGTAAAATTAAAAAAGTTACGTTCAACTTATTAGAGGATCAGCATTAACAGAGGTAAACAGCAAACTCTTTCTTCATTTTGCTAATGACGATGTGTTTTCAACGTTTTTTTTACATTACTTCCAATTCCAAACATTAATACATTATATGAGAAGCAAAAAAAATGTTTTCAGTTCTAACAATTAGATAAGTAATAAACAAGGTAAAGTAAACTCAATTATAAATAAATGATAGGTAAGTGAAAAAATATTATAGAAACGAATTAATGTTTACGAAACAGTGTTGTTTTATTAATTAGGTATTTTTTGGATGTTTTTATTTAAAAGTTAAAATAGAAGGGGAAAAATACAGAATGATGTAACTTCTTTTTTACGAGAAAATTGTTTGTCATAGTGGAGGGAAATCTTAATGTTTTTATTTACTTTTCTAGTTATTTCAATAACTTGTACATTTTGTTTAATTATATTCATAAAAGATAATGGTATTTTGTCTTTACTGTAAAGTAACGTTTCTGAAGTTTAGGAAAAGACGTGTAGAGTGTGTGACATTAACGATCCAGATAGTTATTTTCTCTCATTAGAAAAAACACAAATAAAAACGATTTAACGTTTTTAGTACGTTCAACAGTTTATATGTGTTTTGTATCTATGAATAGATAATAATATATACTAATTCGAACTTTTCCCAGTAGACTTGCAGTCTAGTTAATTAGTCTGCCATGTTTACTTTTGAATAGCCCCTGTCAACAAAACTTCCTGCATTAATGGTTATATTTTTGCACGTTGTATTATTTTAACGGGAAAGCATCTAAACCGCACTTGTCGTACGGCAATCAGTGGCTTAAATAATTGTAAGCACAGAGGGGGTAATAGATAATATTCTTTAAAAAACATGAAATACAAATAATAAAAAACGAACGGAGAACAAATATACATATTACAGAGAATACCTGGTCTTCGGTATTGGAACATGGCATTGTCTTAAAGCATTGGCTTAAAGCGGATCAAAATATCAAACGAACTGATTATGGCGAGCGTTTTGTCACGTGGACACTATACCGGCGGAGACCATTTGGTATTTTAGTGCCGCACCGAGTCGCTTTGGTTTCGCCCAAATAAGACATATAGTCAAACAAATATATGGGGACAATTTATAAAATGTTAACAATGAACGTCATATTTTTCTGAGCCAATTTCATTTATTGTGAGAAATATGTAATTTAAATACAAGATGTTACATTTGAAAAATAAATCAGCACTAATGAAAAGCAATTTTGAATAATCTACCATGTACAAGCAGATAGCAGAAAACGAAAACCATAAGGTTTACAAAATTGCTTATTAGGAATTCGCAATCAACAAAACAAATTACATTACACAAAATTATTAACAGATACAATTTACAACGCGGAGTGACGTTACAGATTTGAAGGAAAAAAACAGTACTGTTAACATATAGTGTGAAATTAGGTACATTGTCGATTAAAAACTGCTTTTAATCGTGTAATGTTGTATGTCGTCAATAAATAATACTGTTTGTCCCATTTTACAAAACATATTAAAAGAATATATCACGAGATGCCAGTAGCTAGCTAGCGATTGTTTGACAACCAACCGTTAACTATATAATACTAAATTACATATTTCAATAAAGCATGCAGATAAAGTTCTTCTTTTCTAAGGTGTCTGTTAAAATGGGAATAAATAAATCTGTACAAACGTGTAATCTTAAACGACACATATAATAAGGAATAAAATATTTTCAACACGTTGTCTGCCTTTCGTGCAAATCTTTGCACGCCATTGGGCCAGCGTTTACATTGTGGTATCTGCGCCGTGAGACGTCAGATTTGGCAGGTCGATTCCCAGCGGGACCAGGCGTCCGGTGGCATCGTTTGTAATTTGAAAGGACGGAAATATGCCTGTCATACAATCTATATGTTCCACGATTATTGGTATGTTTTGACTTAATGTTAATTGACGTGCATTATCGCTTAGCAGTTTAAATTATCATGTGTTTTTCAAAATTAAGATAGTAAGTATTTTGTTTCCCGATTACAATATTGCATTTATTTTTATCTCAATGCACTTCCAAGTAAAGCTTGATAAATTATTTTTAACGTAAAATAAATTTTGTCGCAGTTGTTTTAAAATAGTTTTGCTATGAATTAAAATTATTATAAATGGGGTAAGTGGTATATTTATCAGAAACAGTTCATAATTCTAATATATAACAAGCTTCCCAGTACACATTTCTCCCTATAGAACAGCACCTCGTTCATCTGTTCATAAGTTATTAGTAATCGAATTGTAAACTGGGCCATTAGATTAAAAAAAGATCACTGTCAGATGAGTGATTTTGATCACTGGCTGATTCATATTACGGAAACCACGATAGGCGTATTAAATGTAGACCTATTCCGCCATATTTTTAATGTCACCATAACAACGCGAATAATATTAAAGTCATATTGTTGTTTGTCGTGGGCATAGCAACCCAAAATATTCAATAATATAAAAGTGACATTTTACTGTGTTCTTTTAAATAAAAATATGCAGCAGAAATGATGTATCATTAAAAAATATCACAACAACATATTTTAAAAAAGCCGCTTGTAAGTTAGTTGCTCAACTTTTTCTTTTTTGGAAAAAGTACTCAGACAGAGGTGAGACTAAAATAAGACTAGTGTTTAGTTAATCGTTTTTTTTGTGATCCATTTTACTTTGGAACAAGTGTTGAGAAATTTAGACACCACAGGCACACATGCTTTCAATCAAAAATCAGTTGTTAAGTTGTCCGTACTGTAATTCAAACTAAAGAATTATTCATTTAATAATCCGAATATTGTTTGCATCCAATTTGTGATATTTAAATTTCAAAAAATATTACTTGAGCTATTTTTTGCTGTGTGTCTTCAGAATTAGATCAATCAAATAGCTATCAAATTACAAAACACAGATAGCATTGACTAACTACAAAAACGACTACGTCAAAAAATGACGAGCATTTAATATTTTCCGCATTCAATATCTGGTCGTTTTATATTTGTTAAAAGAACATTGAAAGAAATATATGTGTTAATTACGAGTTCAAAGGAAAATTACCTTTGTGTTTTTTTAGCAAAAGCTTTCACTGTGTAATATGATTTTACTTGTCGGTGCAACTTTGAAAATGATTTTTAAATGTTCAATTTCATTCTGTCAAATATAATCGATTTAAATCTGTATTTTTTCCATTAAATTATATTACATGTTCAAACGAATCTCTCTACAATTATTTTTGATTGGACACTTTGTCTTCCGTTTCGTTTCTTCTTCAAATTTTTCTGTCTAGGTATAATCATTTTAAAATTAATGTGTGCTATTTTTTAAAATAGTATAAAAATTCAGATCAAATAGTATTAACGGGACTATCTATCCCACCTCTTGAACGGTTTGTGAACAACACTGTAATAAAACAGAAGATAAGCAATTATGTTTTCTTTGTTAAAAAAAATACTAAAAATGTTTTTACCCCACTTTAAAAATACAAACTGAGAACGGATGGAAATTTGTTATAACAATCAAATTGCCACACGTGGTGAGCGCAACCGGCTTCAATCTTAATTTAAAATTGTTTACAAAAAAATATATCAGCTATGGAAAGGCAAAAGGATTAACCCACAGTTTTTTCAAAACAGCTTTTAATCATAATGATAACTTAATAACATAACTTGATACACGTTTTATCAAAAGGACTTAAACTGCAAATACTGAATAAGTATCTGAATTACCTTTCGAGTTTGTAAAACGAATTGGCTTGTGAAAATTGCAACCAAGAAAAAGGAATTAAAAAAGGTTATTTTTATTACGTGTATCAAATAAATATTATATTAATTTAATTTAACATCAGCTTAAAGTGTCCGTGCACTTTGAGGTTATGTATATTTCATGGTTTGCTTTTGGCCCAAAATCAACAAAACACATGTCTGTGCCTCCCGTAAAATTTGTTACGTGTGGGTTACGTATTTTTTCTTTCCACTGTCGATTTTTTATGGTTTACATCTTAATCTCGAAAATTAAATAAATGAAAAGGTTGTTTTTATGTGATCGAATGCTTGAAATATATGCGCATCAATTTCGCGCACGTCGTGCCAAGACATAACTTAAAACAATCATATCTCCTGAAGAGTGTATACTACGCAATTCTGATACAACCACTACAGGGTCTTTGTAGTCTCTCTTCTCTCTCCAAGGGCAAAATGATAAATTGATTCCTCGTCCCGCCAGTAAACAGAGATAGGATCGCGAGGAAGCTCCGATCAATCCATCACGGACGGCGTGGTCTGACGAGATATCCGCTCTATTAGTCGCTGGGAACGGCGTGGAACACTTTTCCTGGACTGCCGCCGAATACAGAGCAGGTGGCCGATCATGAATTCAAAATTTATACTCAGACATAGAAAACGAAACAATATTTTCGCTTTAAATTAGTTACCTTAAGATACACAAAAAAAATAATTATCATAAATCCATTTCCCACCATTATATTTAAAGGTAAAAAAAACTATCGCTAAAATATAATGTATTTTTAACACCATCATCAGTTAAAAATGTTGATTGTCCGAGTGAAACTATTTCTTTAATAGATACAATTTTAATATTTAAATACCAAAAAAATTACATTCAAATATATAATAAATTTAAGTATTCAAACTACATTATATGTTAAACAGCCGTTTTTCAAACTCTTTATACACATAACGGGTGGTGGTGAGACAATCAACTTGTCATAATACTTCGCCTGTTCTACTTATACGAGAAATAAAGTTCATTCTGCTATTTGAAATAATTCTGTAGCAGTTGTGTTATAGTTTTAAATATCATTTCGCATGGCAACAGATAAAGATCTGTATTGCCAGAGGATAAAATAACTTTTTTTCCAATTGAATAATTCAGTAATTACTGTCCAAATCAAAAATACGATTCAATTTCCGAACACAGTTTTACTCCGGAACATATTATGAAATTCCAAAACCGTTGATTCGGCGAACATTTATTAGCCGCCAAATCCACGGGTCAAGCGGAGGAATAACTTTTTGGCGAAGCACTCAATAAAGGGTATCTGAGGAAGAGCACATCAATTAGGCGAAATAAATCAGGAAATCCCCGTCACGGTAACTTCCGCCCGACATGTTTTTTCGTCTTATCAGCGGGCGCCCCCGCGAATTTCTGCCGAACAACAAAACTTGTTTTTTTTTTGTCAAAGATACACCGATACAATATAAATTAGGCCTCCTAAGACGAATCTTTTTACGAAGGATGTATACACATGGATAGTAAGTTTACCGTGCCAGGGGTCGTCAGCAGTCGCCACTGTTGAGATGCATATAACTATTATTATATTTTTAACGAATTAATTCGACCAAGGGACTTTCCGTTATAGACGAACATACTTTGCATATCCGAGTCATATGACTCAAACTCAAGTTGATTTATGCGAAATATAATTAATTCTTTTCCGTTCGTTTATATTTAAGGGTATTTCATAACGATAATATTTGTATACAATAAAACAAATAAGTGGCATATCGCACGTCATATCATCGGTCGGCACGTTTTAAAACTGTGTGAAAAAGTGCTATTTATATTCAAAAATAAGTCAATTCAAGTGCTATTTATATGTTACACGGGCGTCGAATTTATGTTGAAATTTATTGGCAAGCTAAATCGAGAATTTACCAGAATGTACTCAAAACATCATCGTAAATCTAGCACCTTGACCAGTTAGAATAAATAAAATAAAACTTATACAATAGTAAAACATCATTTTTGAAATCAAGTATCATAAAAAATCGTCTTAAAAAAAGAATCAAATGAAACAAGAAAAGCATGTTTCGGATAACAGGTTTACCTCGTTTTTCTTATCACAAATGCTTTAATATACATTTTATTACGATAATCAGACCTGTTGTTATTGTCTCAGAACATTACGTAACAGAATACTCTTATTTCCTTACGTGCATAAGAGGTATTTAATTTTGATATAAACATAAAATTATTCATTCTTTTTAATGTTTAAAATTTGAATAAAGGTTGTCTTTCCAGGACTTATAAAATCGCACATCTCACGAAGAAAGTTTTCCAATAAAACCGACGGGCCATAGGGGGAGCGGACGGTGCCAGATGTACGTAGGACGCCGGTCAAACAAAAACACAAGAAAATTATCTATGAAAAATTGAAAAGGATAAGGTAAACCTTTGGTTGTGGCTTTCTTTTATTGGCATGATCGTCTCGCTCAGCCGGAGAGATCACAAATATGGAAAATGGAAAAATGGCGTATTACTTTTTTTTCCTCGCGCGGGAAAATGATTTATGAAGGTGATACGGTGTTCGGAATAAGTTTTAAGTTTTTTTTATAATATGATGAAGTTGTTTACATCTTACACTGAATTTTTGAGTGATATGAAACTGTTTACACCATTTTGTGAAAAAAAAAAGCAAAACATATGGTTACTAAATTTATTTTTAATATAACAAGTACAAGATTGAGGAAGGTCATTATTAAATATTGTCTTGATACTTTTTAAGTTACTTAAAAATCGGATAACTTTAATATATACTTTATTAATTTATATATCTAATAATAATTACTAATAACCGCCCACCTTTCTCACTAGTTAAGGTTTCCATCCGTCATACTGCTTTATGGTTTTTGAAAGAACAATACATATATTATCTAGTTTAAGATTTTGACTAAAGGTGCTTGGTGGAATTTCAATGTCAAATTTGAATCGTTCAAATTATGTACATTCGCACAGATTTTGTCACTAACGACCCGGGTTTCGCCTTTCGGCATCTTCAGGCGTTCAAGTGCACGGGTGAACTTGAACTGTCAGTTCAAGTTCATATAAATGAAATTGAAAAAATATATATATAGTCAGCCTGCTCAGTAGAAACATATATCATAGCTTCAAAATATTTTCAGACTAACAATATTATTTTTAATACAGGTTATTATTTGAATAAGAAACGCTTTGTCTATTGTCTGATGATCCGATTGCTTACAAAATATAGCGTGGGAAGATATTCAGTATCTACTATAAAAATCCATGACATTTTTACTGACTGATGTTTTATTTAAAGGTGTTTGTATATCAGATTAAAAATATCAAAGTATTTTAATCTGTTATAATGGAGTTCTACCAAGTAAATGCCAAATCAATTAATAAGTGTTCGTATATATTTATATGGAAAATATGAAAACAACTCCGTATTAGAGATTCAAATACTTTTTAGATATAAATCACTATTCAGCCACGATTATCAGAAATCAATCACAATTATTTATCGCTGTGTGTAGCTTAATTATTAAGTAATATAAAATAGTCTTTAATTCGTTCAAAAAAGAATACAGCAGATTTATGGCAGTACGTCTATTAAAAGCGCATTAGTAAAAAAACTTTTCGTTTTCAAATCTAATTCTAAGCATTGTATAACTTCAATTCGATAGTTTTTCTTCCAACGCCTTAGGTTCCATTAGTAACACTCGATTCCAATGCCAGGGGTGGCTAACGTGAGTGCCTATCGCATATCAGCCAAAGCGACAACTTGGACGCTGATTCGCAAATAATGCCTTCACCTACAAGACAAATAACAAACAAAAACTCTCTTTCCACGTAGGTGAGATATATGAAAAAGTTTAGCCGTTGACAGTTGACATTGGGGACGAAAATACGCTGTGACTTTTGATACTCTTAGAATCGCTTACATTAGTTTTTTTTTTTGCAAACTGTTCGAAGAAAAATATTCTTTGCTTATAGCAAACATTGCCTAACTCGACTAGACAATAATCGCTGATTGATAGTTATCTCAGAATCATGTTTCATTGATGATGTAGTAGATTTCTGTACATCATCAAACCATCGATAAAATATCGTTTGTCATGAGGGTATATATATTTTTTACGTATATTTTGGAATATCACAACAATAGTAGAATCTCCACTACAGGGTCCAAATTTGACCAGAGTGCACCAAAGCAGCGCGTCAGTTCGTGAAATTCGCAGAGAGTGCCATGTCCCGTAAGAATCCAAAAAATACTTGTATCAATTTGTTTTTGAGCACGTTTGAGCTATCGAGCGATCCGATTTGTGATTTATTCATTTAGAACTCTGCCCACAGTGCCTGCTGGCTATCACGTAGGATTGATTTTTAATGAATAGGACAAAATTAAATTAATAAATTTCATCATTTCCGTTTGCATTATCCAACATAGAAATACTCAAAACGATGCCAACTATATTAATTTGCAATCAGATAAAATCAAGCATTTTTTTAAAATTATTTATGTGAATGAAGAGAAAGTTTTTTATTTAATCTGACATAAATGAAGCATTTATTTAATGACTTAATTTAAAATATTTTTAGTTTAAGAAATAATAGTGTGATTTGTGAAATTTAAATAACTTGACATTTCAAACAGCGATTCTTTTCAGAACGCAGAAAGTAAATAGATAAATATTTTTTTGTACAATTCAAAATAATTTTTCGGATGTTCACTGTCAATACTTGTACAACACAATATTCATTTGTACTTTATTCCACTTTATTTAAAGTACAAAGAAATATTGTATTAGTTAGAAATAAATTTAAAAATAGTTTACAAAAATTATTAAGATACTCATTTGTAATATTCACTGTTTAAAAGTTAGTATCATACTTGATATTGTTTATAAATTAGTTATCTATTAATTGAATTATAATGCGTCGTAATGCTGATACTTTGAACTATAGCGATATCATCACAGGCACCGCAAAACTGATAAAATATTCAGTGATTACGGAGTGAAAGTACTGTTAAGTATAGTGTTTTCCGAATTATATTTTTACTTTCAGACACATATATTAAAATAACTAAAAGCAAGTTATAATATCATATTGAAATAAGAAATTAGAATTTTGTATTAAAAATCAGGATCAATAAATATATCATAAGGTTATGCTTTTTTTGTCGGGTGTATAGCGCAGCGGTTAGCGTTATTGGCTTCCGTGTCGGACCTTACGGCTTCGAGTCTCAGTACGAATAACATTTTTTCGATCGATTTCTGTTCGACGGCATGAGTGTTTGTGATATTTAAAAATTCCCTCTCACCGTTCCGATCCGTAAATAACTGGGCTTAGCGAGAGCGATTGGTTAACCACTATTCCTGTCCTAGCCTTAACCTTCTATCCCTAATACTCTCTTTTAAAAAAAGGTTGAGCGACGGAGTAACAAACAGTTATAGTAGAAAAACTTCTGTTGAGATACCTCCATTTGGGAGCCATATGCTCCACATTACGAGTGGATTTAAAAAAAAAAAAATTTAAAACATTATTTTCAAACAAACACATAAAAATTGTATTATCAATGTAATATATCAGATGTATTTTGTAATTTAAAAAATATTTTTTTGTATTTTAAGCCTTCATTGCCCTGTGTAACTAACTACACTTTGATTTTGAATTTTCATAAAGAAATGTATTTAAAATGAAGCTCTATGTTAATTAATCAAAGTGTTTTCTATTTATAACCATTGTATTAAAAAAGTATACATCTTATGAGCATTTGTAGTATGTACTTCTAATATCTACAGCAGTGTTTTTACGAGAACTGCTTGCTATTCACTTAAGTTGTTTGAAGACCACTCTCGTTGCGCCTCTATTTGGATTACAGACATTTAATTCTTCGAGCGCTTATCCATAAATCGATAAAAAAACAATTTATGAAACTACCCATACTGGAATTTGATCCCATGAGGTTTAGGACCAAAACCAACTACGTTGACTTCTTGAACACGGACCCAAAATAATTGAATTAACCCTTATAATATATACCTCAAGAGAGTTCAAGTAATATATTATATTGTAAAACAATATCATTTTATTCTAAAAATATAGTAATAATGCCAATCCACGAAAATATGTTCGTAGTTGAAAGATGATGCGAATTCGATGATAATTTTCGTAAATCACTAAAAGCCAATTCGATAAGAATTGACATTACTAACACCCACGTCTAAGGTTTCGAATTATTAAAATTGAAATAAAATCTAAATTGAATTATTCTTGATCGATAAAAAAATTGCCAAACGTAAATGAGATCACTTTCTTCATATTCTAAAAAAATAAAATAGGATAAAATGTATGAACTTTTATACAAATTAGTAAAAAATAAATAATCTACAATTCGGTTACACAATGGAGATTATACTATCATGAAGTTTTGTATCTCATAATTCAAATGAAATAATGATGATATTTTTCAAGGACACTACTTTTTACAGTGAATTCGGTGAGTGATAAAATACCAATCCAAACTAGCTAGGGTTTGTAAATATGGGATCTTGCATTTTTTCTCTGGCCATACTTTTCGGGATCGAAAATGTCAAATATAATATTGCACATAATATGTTGTAGGTATATTGATATTTTAAAAAAACTCATTGTAAGTTTATAGATTGAGTAGTAATACAATTAAAACGAAAGTATTTGATGGTGCTCAATCAATAATAATATACATAATTCATATTCAATTAATAATATAAATATAATGATAAATACGAAACAAGTTTATTTTTTAATCAAATAGGTTCTTATAATGGTAGTTCCCCTTTCCAAAAATCTTACTACTTTGTTGAATGGTATGAATTTCTTCTGCATTTTGATTCCTAGGAAAAGTGGGAAGAATACTATCTTCAATTAACCACTTGAATACCAAGCAAACACCGGTGTCCGAAACATATGCAAGCGAACACTGATGTCCAAGACAAAAATCAAATACTTTGTATTCTAATAGAATATAAGCAATATGTTGATGAATATGTGTAGTGCTGATGAGTCAATATAGGTTTTTAAAATATCGAATTCGAATGTATATTATGCAAAATTGTTTTTCTCAAAAACACGCAGTATCTCTTGGACATATTAATGATTTATTTGCGTGGTATTCAAGTGGTTAAATGGAAAATTTACGAAATATAAATTTATCAGTATACAAAAATCTCACGTTTCACTATGTCTAAAACAGTTAATTAGGCAAAGCACGAGTCAAACTAATTGATACAAAAATCAATCTCATTTTGTATTAAAAATTAATATTTACAACATGACCATTGATCTTTTACTATTTAACGCAAAAAATAAAAATCTCATAGTCCCGGAATTGAAAAAATTCACCGGCTTTGCAACCCCTGAATTCAACTACCGGAGTCGGTATTTAGTTTATGAATCAGAAATCATCGCAAAATCCACAGATTTCACCAACAAACAGATGCAGTTATTATCATATCACTTATCAGTATGCCGACAGGAAATAATTATATTTCAACGAAAGTTCAGTAAAATTATTATTTTGTTATCAAGCGGCCGAAACAAAGAGGAAAAGTAGACCGGTGGCCGTCTTTTGTGCATTGTATTACAAGCCGTGATTGACAACGGTTTACTAACGGTTTTCACAATGAAATATTGAACCTATTGTCTGACGATCGAATATGATTAGTCACCTATAGGTAAGAAAACTGTTATAAATTACATATTTTGATCCTTATTTGCTGTCAAGACATTAAATTAATCAGACATTGAATGTGAAAGTGTTCCTGATCTTTAATAAATATTGTAGAATTTTAATGTCACTTGTATAAAATATTATTAAAAGGATAAAAACATCAAAGTAATTATTACTACATTTCTTTTATAAAATTAGTTTATAACTATTTTGGCATATCCATCATCATACGCCAATATAGCAATATAGGCGTTAAAATTGTACAATACTTATTTAAGATCAGGAACAATTATAATAGAGTTCTATCAAGTAAATTCAATCAATAAGTTAATATTATTCTTTCAAAATCATAACCTTATACATGGGGGCATATTATTAAATTTTAATATTATAACAATATTCATTTTCATTAGTAAATTTTCTTATATTATATATAGTGTAATATTTATGAGTTTTTGCTTCAGGAAATAAATAATACATACTATGAATGTTTATTATTTATTGAAAAACAACGTGATTTATTTAATAGATTTTTTTTAGTAAGTACCTAATAAAAACCCATAAAATACATTATAATTAATTTATTTAAAAGATATATCAACCACAAGCCGCAAGATGTTGACACTGTCAACTTTTCAAAACAAATGTCAATCGATTAAAATCATTGATTTTACTGCTATAACTGTTTTATAAAATTAATGAAATAATAGAATTATTTGTCTGTACAGTTATGATAGGTTAAATACAGGGATGTGCTGGAGGGGGCTCGGAGGGTTTGCGCGAGCCCCTTGTTAATTTAAGAGATAACAGTATTCTCAGATCAAATTAGTATATATCTGCAATTTCCGACCTATATATTATTTACGACAGCTTTAGTATCCACATAAATACATTTTGCGCACCTTAATTTGAGAATCACCGAATTCGTGAGTTGACCGCATCTGATTTTGATGAGTCTGAATAAATTCGTGTTCAGTATTCAATGTCAGATGACCGCTGGCCGACCCCGCATATCTCGAAACCTATCATTAGGAGGGCGCCAGCCATAAAGGAGAAAATGCAAATGATGCGACGACTACGGCCCTGTTTTAATATGCTTCGGTAATGAAGCCACTCTCGGCTAAAAGAGGTAGGAAGAGCAAAAAGAGACACGTCCGAAAGCAATTAATTTTACTATATATCCCATAGACTTCTAAAACATTAAATAATCTTTTTTTACAGGAGCCAACTCAAAACAGCTAGTTATTTAGTTAGAAGCTTTACATAAAAACAGTCACAAAAAAATATTGTCTTTTTCTTGGTGTCTCAATTTTTCAAGTCACAGTAGAAGCAGACTTTTAAAATCTATTTATCAATATCTGTTTGAAGGCATGGGTGTTTGTGATGTCAAAAAATCTTTCATAACTTTTAATCATAAAATAACAAGATGTGACGAGAGCGATTAGCTAACCACTAACCATGTGTTAGCCCTTTTCTTGTATCTCTAGTATCTTCGAAAAAAGAGAGAATGAGCAACTGGGTAATAAGCAATTCTTTTTCAAAATCTTCTGTTTTTTTATTATTGTAACAGCTTAGGTAAGGTTAACACGTTCACTGCTAAAAACGAGCGGTTTTATTTGTATCCAATTGTTTCTGTCGTTACCGTCGTCAAACAGAAAATAGCGCGTGCCTCCTTTATTGTTTTTTTTCATCGGCTATAAATTATTTAACAATCTCGGATTGGAATATATTATATAATTTCATGAAATTATATTATTTTCTATCCATTCTACTCAAATAATTCATAAAGTGCATGTATAATATCATATGCGCGCGGTGACTTTTTCACAAAAGGAATATTTTTTGTCCGATTAGGGTGTCTCATAACCGTTTTTTTCCGAGCGCTTAAGTTTTATGATAACTTAACTTAGAAAAATAAATAAACATTAAAAAAAACCCAAAATACAATAACATCGACCAAATTAAACCATCCATTTTTTTTGTCGTTACCGTTGTCAAACAATGTGAAGGTTCGCCGTACAAAGCTGCCTTTTATAACACAATATGTTAGTCATTCTCGTTTAATGGTTTCCACATTTGAGTACCACTGGTATACAAACAGGATAGCTACGTTGTCTTGAAGGTGGAAACGCTTGACTGAAAAGGTTAACGATAAAAGGATTGCACGTTAAGACGAAAGAGGTCATTATTGGCCATTTATTATCGCATCGTATGTCCTATACAAAGGATCCTTTTTCGTTGAAGGACTCTCTGGTCAAACATCCAATTACAGTTTTATGTTTATAGTAATTTTATTTTATTTAATGAAGACTTGAAGAAGAGTGAATATGGACGGATGTCCATTGATTGCTTTTTTATTTTTAATGTTTCTCAGTATTTTTCATGCAAATTTTTAAAATCTAATATTTTATGAAAGAATAAAGTTCAGCTGAGTAATGTCGTTATATCAATATTTACATTTTTTTTTATTTATTTTTATTTTGCTTTGAAAACTTTTGGTATTTTTACTTAGAAACCATTGGCTGATTGTCCTTAAAATCTTTTGAACGTAATGTACCAGGTATTGTTGTTCGTAACACTCATAAATTAATGTCATAATAAAAAAAACAATACCAGATCCATAGACTTACTCTGTGACTAGAACTAGAAGTCTAAGTGCGCTTTTTGTGTCACGCGGAAAAGATAGGTGCCGTGCAGCTCTGTATCAGGTTAAGAACATGAGGAGTAAATTAGTTTATCTTCTTGATCGTATTGCGTTATGTAAGGCGGCCGTGAACTAGCGGCTGCATACATATAACGGGTGACGGTCGGATAAACAACAACCAACTTGTTTTATTAAAAAATACACCTTTCTTTAAACTATTTTTAATCCATTTCAACTCTTACATTTAATTAATCGACGTATATACTTGCTGAACGAATAACAGGATAGCATGAATGAATGATGTTTACATTGCATGAAAGACCTTCTTGTCCTGGCAAATGAAAGCTCATTTCATGGTACCTTTGAGTTGATAATGAAATAAATACAACTCGGAAAGGCAACGCTGACTGGGTGTGACTGCATTCATAGTTTACTCTCCCGTTTTATAAGCATAAGATGACATGTTAAATTCATTCGATGAATGTACCGTTTGTTCTTAGAAGAGGTACTAAAATAACGACTAAAAAAATCTTTCTAAAGTAACTTCCCGTAATTTTAACAAATTATTTACGCGCGTAAAATGCGTTGTCGATTTGAAAAGTAATGAAATATTAAATTTACGACTTAGCCGTTGGACATGGTTGTATTTTAAAAAAGATTACATCAGAAAATTTTATAATATACTGTGGAAAGGAAAAATGACGTAATCCACAGATTTTTTTAAAACAGGTTTTTTTTCGATAATCACAATGTATCAAACTTGATATACGTTCTATCAAAAGCTGCAAATGGCGATTAAGTATCTAAATTTAGCTTTTAAGATTGAAAAAGATGAGCTTTTAAAAAAATAAATCCAAGAAAAAAGACTGAAATAAAGGTTTTTTCTAGACAATGTCTTTAATTAATATTAGATTATGTCAATTAAACACCAGTTTAGAAGTCTCCGTGCACTTCAAGATTGTGTATAATTCATAATTTGCATATGGCCCAAAATCATCAAAACACGTTTTTCGCGCCTCCTGTAAAATTTGTTACGTCTGGGTTACGTATTTTTTTCTTTCCATAGTCGATATGGCTTGAATTAGTAAATGAGTGAATTATTATTTAAAAAATGATTTACTGCTTTGCAGCATTTTTCGAACGGTGATAAAAATGTTCCACGGACAATGACAACTTTCTAAGAGAGGCACATTCAATAATTTAACAAGAATAAAATATAATATTCAATGATCAACACAAAAATTGATAAAATAGATTAGGTGTAACAAAGCCGAAAAATCTTCTTTTATATCTTTAATTTAAATACCTACTGATGGATAATTAATGAATGCATAATAATATTTTCTTTTGATCTTGAAAACTATATTATTTTTCGAATGTTTACCAATCCGTATTCTGTGAAACATAAACTGGATATATTTTCCGGAAAATATCTCCAAAAGCGGAAAATTATAATTGGCTCTAAGTTACCTGCGCACACCTATTGCACACGGGAGCCTGCAGCCAATCCGGTTCTACCTCACCTGTTTCATTGCAATTTGGATCAATAAACAAGGCGTGGCGTTACCTTGTCAGCCAATCGCGACCAAAGGTGCGCAAAACCACCTGTTCCAGTGCAGGTAAAACCTGAAAGAGCACTGTGCACAATGAATACAGGTGTATATAGGATTGGCAGGTTACCTTGGCCAATAGGAAAGCGGGCAGGTGTATGGGGCGCGACTTTTTCCAACAGGTGATGAAAATTTACCAAGGATCAGCAAATGAAATGATAGCAACTTTGTCTATAACTATTGACATACAATGTTACCCCTAAATAACCGTTATATTATTTAAGGAATCATTCTTTTATATTTATATTGTAAAATATTTAAAAATCGTTTTCGTATTGCTTGGTCGACTAAAATTGATTAACAAAAAAATTGTCTTCATATAAAGTCCAATTAAATTGTTGCACAAGTATAATTTCTAAAAAACAAATATTCGAATATCTTATATTTAAATCTTATTAGTGTGATTAGTGGCCGAAAGTGTTAAAATAATAGTAAGTGTGAATTTCTTTGTTTTTTTTTAACAATTCTGTCAAAATGCCTAATGTATAGTCAACGCATATTAACTTTCAGCATCTTAAACAAGTTTTAATTGTGTTTAAATGAACAAAATAGATTGTCTTGATATTACGCAGCTACATGTGCAATTTTATGTTGACCCAGTGAATTAACTATAATAATTGATCAAATATTCGAATATCCAAATATTAAAAAATAAAAAGAAATATTTGAGTATTAGATATGAATCTTTTAATATAAACAATGTTCTGGAAGTATAAATATCTCAAATGTTTTGCATACCTAAGTCTAATCATGGTTATGTTTTCCTTTTCTGGCATAGGTATCTATTTACACAACACAAAACAACAAAACATCTTTCGTTCATCTGAAAAGTGCCAAGCTAACGATGATTCATTTGTTTTTCGGTCCACTTTTGATTCTGAAAAACACCTTCATATTTCAAAATGTTTCCATCTCGAAACACAAACAGCCATGGAAATCTACAGAAGGAAAACTTTTGCGTACATCAAAAGTATTGTATTGTACATCGACACTTCTACACGTAGATACAACATTGTTACGTATTATATTAGAAAATGTAGTCTGTTCGATTAAATAATAACATCGTCTTTGACGCGAATTTATACTTCTTTAAAATTTAAATAATTTTTGTCTTGAAACTGTTTCCACTTACAGATAAAGAACTTTAATAGTTTAATTTTAAGCTAAATATTTATTTAATTATTTATAATAATAATAATACTAACATTTATATTTGTTCTTATTACAGCATCATATTAGGTACTATAAAGTATCTACCAATATCGGTGATAATTTGAATTGTGTGAATTTTGTACTTTTCCATGTGTTTTGTCGCTAACGACCCGAGTTTCGCCTTTCGACATCTTCAGGCATTCCAAGTGCACGGATGTACTTGAACTGACGCGTAGTAAACAGTTTGTACCGTTTATATACAAAAATATAAGTAGATCACTAAGTTACAAGGCTATTAAAATGTAAATTAGCGAAAATTGAATGTATATAAGTTTCAATGAATTAAGTGGGTTTGTTATAATTATGGGGATTTTTTGAAAATATTAATGACAAGATAATAAATAACATAGGAATATTTAAAATAAATCTAGGGTTTTATCATTAATGAGTTGATTGATTTTAAGCCTTTGAATTAATATTTAATGTTAGTAAGTGCTTGAATTATTAACAAATGACAATTATTTAAAAATGACATTTGATACATAGAACATTTATGCATACTAACTTTTTTCATATTGTATTTGGTACTTTTACCTACCATTATGCCAACCTTTTGGTATAGTATTGGTAGCGCTTCTCTTACGTCTGAAGAGTTATTGCTACCAGTTATTTTTTATTACGTTGTCTCAATAAACTTTTTAAAAATATACACAGTATTTATTTGGTAGTATTCAAAAACACCAGAAACAGTTATCGCAGAGTGTTTTGTATTTGAAAGCAGTGTCGTTATTCGCAGCGGTGGGCTGCCAATATCTTAACAAGGGACTCGGTAAACCTTATCCATCTCCGCTCCCAATATCGAGCATATGGGATACCTCCTAATGAAGGTATCTCAGCAAACGTTTTTTTCTACGAGAACTGTTTGTTACTTAGTCGCTCAACCTCTCTTTTCCAAAGAGAGTAGTAGGGATAGAACGATAAATCTAAGGCAAGACTAGTGATTAACTAATCGCTCACGTAACGCCCAGTTGAATTGAAGTATCGGAAGAGTAGGAGGGAATTTTTAGACATCACAAACACCCAGACCATCGAACAGAAAATCTATCGAAAAAATGCTGACTCGAACCCGTTAGGTCCGGCACAGAAGCCCACAACGCTTAATAAAAAAATGAATTGGCAACTAAGTTTTGTTTCATAATAAAATTTAACCATCGACAGTAATTGCAGTTATGTGCTGATTCGATCTAAGACGGATGATTTTCTGTCTTAACAAGGGGCTTGACGGCCGCGCCGAAATTTAGCAAGGGGCTCGCGCGAGCTCCTCGAGCCCCCTCTAGCCAACCCCTGGTTATTCGTTAGGCGTGAAATCATTTTTTTTTCATGATATTGACAATTATTTAATTACATAAAATGCACAATTATTTTGTCAGAAAATCATAGCAGTAAGTTTATTTAGTACACTTCTCTCGTTGCGAAAGTTGCCAGGGAATAAAGTATTTCATATTTATAAATTAATATGTTAAGTTAAGTTAAGTTAATATGTCGCGCACAGGCTTGTCGAACCGAGTGTAAAACAACGTCTTCAGGTCTGACGGGGCGAGGTGGGTCGGAGAGGTAGGCAGCAAGCAGGCAGGCACCTCAGCTCGCTACAATATCCAGTCGAGATGCAAAAGTTTTATTTGCTCTACGCCAGAAGCAGTTTTCCGCTTATTCATTATAATTTTGTTTCACTGCTTGCTCGCTGTATAGATTTACGGAGTGGCCGCGCGGAAAACACAAAGTTCAAAATGAAAAGGTTCTCTCTCATTATAACTAAAGTACCACCTACCTACTGATCCGGGCCGCTCGAGAGGGGAATTTAATTATTTATTCATTCATAATTTTATTACAGTGAGTAATTTTGTAAATGTTTACGATGGACGGATTATTTATTTAATTTTATACTTTGAGCAGCGCCTGCAAGTCAAAATTAAATTCATTGCAATATAATTTATGATGGCCATCAATTTCTTAGTATAGGTATTTAATAAATCCTTTTGTGAGAGAATTAATTAATTTTCATTAATTATTCAGTGCAAATCTTCTTCTAAAAAAGCACACAACACCCATTAGTATGCCGTTGTATTTCATTCGTTTAGATAAACGTAATTAAAAGTTTTATTTAAAAATCTTTAAATATATTTTTCTTTACTGATACTTTCATCTTTATCAGTCTCCATTATGAAATAAGTATGGATACCTGATAGTGATTGCCTAATTACTAATAACCCATTATTTTGTATGAATGTTCGTGTTCAAGAAAATATGAACGTAAAAAATGTTGAAATTAGTGTTTTTGTAATTTTCTGAGGTTTTTAAAAATATAAATTAGTTACATCGAGCCACACCCGTTACCGACTGGATATTTTTTGCTATGCAATATTTGTATACTATTTTACTGATTGTAAAAATTCTTATGAATTCCTGGTCGTAATTTATTAATATATAAATATCTATATATAAGTAAATGCCAATTCAATCAATATCTAGAACGTTGGCAATATTCCGCTTTTTGCGGGCTCAAATCCTAAATACACTGTTACCATACAGTATTTTTCGATCATTCAATAGTCTTCGTTCCATGGACATGAATGTCTGTAATATTTAAGTATATTCCTTTTGAGCTATCTTCGATTTGAAATCGATCCTAAAATCGAGAATGTGAAGGAACGCTTGATCCATCTTTATTTTCGTATTTTTTTTTCAAAAAATAATGAATTATATGCCATTAAAATAGAAATCGTTTTTATTTTTTGACATAGTATACAACTATGTGAATTACTTTTGATATAAAAAAAGTTTAAAATGAAATTGTTACATCGATACTCCATTTTCAAAAAATGTACATTTTTATGCACAACATAAATTTAAAAACAAGCAACCCAAAAAAGCAAGAGCTTTAACTTATACCATAAAGCGCTACAGCTTACTGTACAATCAAAAAGCGTATTATATGTTCGAGGTATAAACGTCGTATATCCTCCAACTCCTTGTGTCAAGACTGGTAAGGCAACAGTCTCACTTTTCCATGAAGGAGACTCTGTCTTTTACCGTCAGCTATTTTGTTTCTTTGATTATTTGCGAATTTTATTTTATTACAGCGACCGACGAGTCTAAGGTATTTTATGCCAACTTATTTTCATACTACGTTCAATATCAAATCAGGCAATCGTAAGAAACCTAATACGTGTTACAATACTTATAAAAACATGAGTATTTGTATTTATATTCAGTAATCTTTGGAAAAATAAGATCCATTAATCAATTCATTTTTTGACGGTATTTGCTCTTCTTATTCCGATGTACATATTCAGTAGTTATTTGCAGGGTCGGTTGTCAAGTAGTCAAGGTCGTTGACTTTGATCACGACGCTTACTAATCACACCCACCTTATCCATAATAGAAACTAGGAAAGATTTATATCATTATGGTTGATTTGGATTTTGATGACTAACATATCTTAACTATTCTCAATGGTTGGATTATAAAGTGTCGCCTAATACATTACATAGTTTTCAATATAATGTATGCACTAATTAACTGATTTGAATAACCTTAGATAAGCTGTGTCTTCCTGGAGGAATAATTTAACAAAACGTAAAAACAAATAAGTCACGGAATGAATTGATGTCATATTAAACGAGTTAATTAAACGATTAAATTAATTAATCATTTATTAAAATGTGAAGAAGTGGCTTTACTACGAAAAAAAATAATTAACCCACTCATTGCAGTTTGGTGTATTTTCTTACATAATACAATCATTATTAACGGTCGCTTGGATTTTATTGTTTTAAATGTAATATTTCCTTAATAGAAAGATGAAACCAAATAACAAAAGTTGTATTTTATTGTAGATAAACTCTTTGAATTTGACGAATCCTTTTTTTCTATGAGTAAGACGTTGATGTATTTACATGTCTTAATTTATTTCTTTGACTATATGTACCTCATATATATTCTGAAAATGAAGTTGTAAAATATAAGAAACTTTTAAAAATTATTTTTATACTGTTTAGTAAGTTTACTTAAACGATTTAAAATACTTTTTATTGCAATACTCTAATATATAGAACAACCATTTATTCCATATGCACGTGTTTGCAATTTACTGTGTGAGTCTAAGTGCTGACTATTCTCTTCGTTTTCGTCTCATTGTTTGTGTATTTTTTTGCATAGTTTCAACATTCGAAAATTTATCGAGCGTCACTAAGCAGAATCAGTGAATCTAGAATTTCGAAATCGAACCACTCATATGAAGGCATATTAAACGCGGAGAGTGATTGCATGATTCGTTCACTCAGCACTTTTTTTAAAGTAGTAGGAAGCCACTTGAACAAATTTAACAAGCGGACTCTTGTGCTTTTTTTGTAGGCCATACCTAAAATCTTGTGTAAATAGCGCACATAAAAGAGATACTATGTTTATAGCATAGTTTTTATTGCCACACACACTCATAGGCGCTGTTTTGTTGCTAATGTGTAATGGTAACCTCTTATGCCGGAAAATTTTATAGTCTAATTCTGCATTCGTAAACAAAGTTTGACGTAAACCTAAGCTAAGACCGAGACGGGACATGCTCCCACAAAAAATGTCAGGTTTTACTGTCGTAATAATACTACATCTTTGTGTTTTTAGTAGCCATGTGCACTAAAAGGTGATCCATATTATTAAATGTAAGCATAAATAAAATACACGCTTTAATGTTTTAGTTAAGCAGCGTAGTGCAATAAATAATAAGGAATTTGACATATTCATTGCAAAAGTTATATATTCATAATTTGTAATTCTTTTGCAATGTACATGTAAATAAATACATACATTAATCACGTTATATTTATTTTTTCGTTTCGAAATGTCAGTGAATAATATTCGAATAACTAATCAAATATTTAGATATTCGAATATTAAAAAAAAATACAAATATATTTGAACATGGAATATTTAAATAATCGAGTAGCATTTCTAGGTGCAATTATTATGAAATTTGGGACTCTTGGGAGGGACTTACTTGAATAGGCTGATTCGTGATGAATAATTCCAATGTTTATCAATTATATCATCAGCTGGTAAATTATTCAGTCATTGGTATATTTCACATTATGTACAATTGTCGAGACATATGTTATATCATATATTTCATTAAAAACTGAAAGAGTTCACGCTCAAAACCATTACTATCCCCAAAGCAAAGTATAATATGATCTATTAATGGAGTATTTTAACATAAGTTCTTTGATGAGAAGAAGAAGAAGAGTGGTGTCAGAAATGTTAATGTTATATTTGAAAAGTTCAAATTTAATATTGAAATTCCACCAAGCACCTTCAATCGAAATCTTAAATTAAATCATTTTGGTGTCATGATAAAATGTTAACCTCACATTCTCCAGTGACACCGTGACGTAAATGACACGATCCAGCGAGTGGTTGTAAGTATTTAAAAATAAAGAAGACAGAAGAATAGGCTTGTCACCCTAAACTATTTTATTGCTGCAGTTGTATTGACCCTTCACCACTCGCTATGTATATAACGCCGCTGATTCAAAGCAGTTTTCAGTAATGCAATAACGATCAAGAAAAATCCTGTTAACCCGTCAAGCTCTTGATTTGATGTAAAGCTAAGGACTATGAGTGATCGATCTTATACCATTGAATTATTATCATTAAAAATATACATGAGTAGTACATATTCTTTATGTCCAAACTGTAACAAAAATTTGAAAACTTCTGAAAAATTATATTATTAATATTTAAAAAATACATATGTTTGTTATAATATTATAAATATACATTTGTTTTAAATAGTCTTAGAATTTTATTAATATAACAAAAAATAGATGTAGAAAAACAAGCCTGTTCAAAATCTTGTACTCTATTTTGTTTATATATTCTTTTTGAGTTGTTTTATTTAGAACCGGTATGTCAATATGATTCAGTTTCAATAGTACGTTCCAAGATAACTTGTAATAAAAAATTGAAATTATTTCATGCAGTCATATAAGTGTGCAGATTGCTGATAATTAAAAATATCTGTATTAATAAACCTATGTGACAAATGCTTAATCATGAATAATAATCATTGGTCTTGCAAAATACGCACGTGAATCGAATGAATAAGGCAAGGAGATAACCGTGGTTACTTGTGTGATAAGAATTTTATTTTTAACCGCACATATAATAATAATAACTTTAATTTATCTAATAAAAGTAAATGACTCAGTGCAGACCTGAACTGTAACCGAGTAAACAAGTTTCAATTGCGTCACAACAGAAAAATATTGTGCGGTTCTCGTAAAGAAGAATGCACAATATGGTACCGGATTTTTTTTATTCATCATCCTAAAAGAAAAAATCAGTACCTGCAACTTAAACGAGTAAAATTTCTTTATTTAAAAGAGTATTGTTATGTCGTCATTATTAACATACATGAAACAGATTTACACATATAAAATTTAAAATCACTTTGATTATTCCACGTATGTATTGTGCTACAAACTGTGACAAGTGTTTCGCCTCTTTTTAACCTCCAACAATCTTACTTTCACAATGCATGTTTAAGTACGAATAATTTTAATATTCTAATATGATATATTGTAAAAATAAACACGTGAAGCAAGGAGGGGAGGATAAAATAGATGTAATCATGTTTCTTTCAGAAAACCTAAAAAAATATATGTTTTACAACTTAGAAAGATAAATATCATTGCATTATACGACTTCTAAGACATTTACAAGTATTATATATCTGCACTTTGTTGCATTATATTTCCTTGAATTTTAAAACTACTTATTGTTATATTACTATAATACTGCCATTTGTTCAAATGTATCAGTCTGTTATGTTAGAAATTAGTTGAATGTTTTGTAGACATCGATGTATATCGCGAATCTAGATAAAAAAAATCTAAGCCAGTGTATTTCAGCCAAAATCGTAATTCACTTATATTATAGGTATATGGAAATATAAGTTATTTAAATATACTAATAACATAACTATTTGGTAGGATTCAAATGGTTTATTTTTATTTTACGTTTAAGAGGCTCTCAACATATTTTAAGCATCTAGGCAAAAATAAATGAACTCACCAGTGTAATATATTTCAAATTAAATTTGAATCGTTCAAAGTATGTACAAGTTTTGTCACTAAAACCCTGGGTTTTGCTTTTCGAAATCTTCGGGCGTTTAAGTACACGGATGAATTTGAACTGACAAGCACCTTCAGTAGAAATCTTAAATATTTTAAATTGATAACCAACCTTTTTATATTGTAATATTATTTGATGATGCCACATCGAACTGCCTGTTCATTTACTTCATACATCTACCAAATTGTTTACCTGTAAAAAATGAAAAAGGTCTCAATAAAAACGGGTTTTATAAAATTTCAAAATACTACCTATATTGAATCTATTTTTACTAAACATTAAAAAAATATAACTATTTGCCGTTACGTATAGGTACAAAATTGATGAAAAATTAAATTATATTTTAATAGATTTTTATAGAGTTATTGTCAAATCCCTTAAACTTTTAAATATGGAATTTGCATGCTTGAATAATTATTGCATGCGAAACAAATTGAAATTACTTAACCCTTCAGAGACGAGAGCTTTTTTCCGATAAAAAAAATATTTTCTAAGCCATATTGAAGTCACGGATAACTTTTATTCCTATCCAAAATTAAAAAAAAAAAAAAACGCAAAGTCGTTGTATAGAAACCCCGCATGACTATATGGTCATGCTCATCCTTTTATTACCGTGTAATATTGAGTACGGACAGTAGTAAGGACAAAAGTGACCGTATGGGCTTGCAAACATTCGGGGTTGAAATATAGCTAAACGTGATTTTTTTTTTTAATATTTACAATTTGACCTCTTTAGATCAACATAATTTCAAAACAAATATATTAGCAAAATAACTGTAAATAATTTTATGTTTTTATAAAAAAATATCTAACAGTTTCAAAAAGTAAATTAAAAAAAACGGAAATTCAAAAAATTACATGTGCTTTTGGAGACCGTTCCTGTCCCTACGGCTGATGACTTACTGTAGTCCGTACCCTTCTTAACCAAATATGAGCAAAAGCAACGATATTCAGGTAGAAAAAGTATGAATAGTGGGATCAATAGACAACGGTGTTTTGTGTGACCATATGGTGACGCTCGTCCTTGGAGGGTTAAATGAGAGCTTACAACATAATAAATAGTATTTTAAGTTTTGTTTCTATCACTGTCGGTTCCTGAACTAAAATCTTGGGTGGGCTAGAGGAAAGTTTACCATTTTATACTATTTACGAAATTGTGTATTTTTCCACTTCACAATCCATTAATCTATAAGCAAATAAACAAATATAACGACACTACTGCAAAGCATAAATTACTATATAATAAAATCAATGCTAATGTAAGTAAGAAATAATAAAATAATAACCTTAAATTCGTCTCATTCAAAGTGAAATAACAAGTAGCTGAGTCACTGAGAGTCAATACCTATCACTTTCATACAATACAACGATATTGGTATTTGTGTTTGAATGTATGCGGCATGGGCAGATTCAATTTAGCCCCCAACGAATGACAGAAGCTTGATAATTTGACGCACAGTCGTGTGAGTTTGATGACGTTTCCGTACATACAAATACAAAATATCTAATCGTGCTTGATTGCGCCCCAGTGTAAGAGAAAAAAACTCGGGCTAGATCTTTCAAGCCCCTGAGTCGTTAATACGTAGGTGTTGCCAGACTGACGTCACGTTGCCGGTTCTCTATGAAGTATTTATAGGGTTATTGTTTTTTTTATGCCGGCTCGGCTTAAAATTGTAATACAAAACACAACCTAGAATATTATTGTAGGTAGACATAGCGTTGTCTTATATTGACAGAGGAAAATCAAAACAAAGATATTGTATTCATTTGGAAAAGGTTAGTTACGCTTATAAATGTATTTATTTTGTTCAGCGGCCGAATTGCTGTTCATTTTTATTCAGCCATCTAAAGTTTTGGGTGAAAAATGCAGGTCGGGCATAGCCCACATAGCCCAGTACCTATAACCGCCACTGGTTTCTATATAAAATAGATATATTTCTTTGAAATTTGTAGAAGTGACATACTGACATGTTACATTACCGCTTCAAATAATTCACTGTATGAAATCTGTATATAATATTCCAGTCTAAGCAGATCTCAAATAGCGAAAGAGATCCACCGTCAAAATCTCTTCGTTAAGGGAATAAGGTAATAAACCTATGTATTTTATGTGGGATAATAAATTCACAAGAATTACGATGACACAAAAAGTTAAGCAGTGAACGCTACTCAGTAACTCGGTCAATTGAACTCATTCCCAGAATTATCAGTGGCGTCGACAATATACACATTTTTTTTATGAAACACTAGAATAGATTATTCTCTAAATAGGTACATAATTCATTTTTTACGACTCATTAAGTAGAACCATTTTTAAGATAAACAGTTAAAATATATAACTTCTCTTATTCGACTGATTGTGTAACTAGGCCTGACACGTGTTTGATTATGTCAGAAAGTAACTAAGAATATCTAAGCCGTTATTGTTTTTATTTACAGCTTACAACATTGATTCTAATTCTTAGCTTATATATGAGAAACGAAGAGTGGAGCGAAGTCCAGTGGAGATTTTTTTCTAGTGTGCCCGAGGTGAAACTAAACAAAATTTGTATGTTACAAAAAAATGTGTAATAATATTTGCAATATTAATTATGTACTTATGGAAAATAATTTTGTAATGAGTTAACCACCCGTCCTATACTAATAGTATGCTATTACTAATATATCAGACACTATTTTGTTTCTTAAAATTGTATAGATTTTCGATGTTTGGCAGTATTTTTTAATAAAATTAATAATGTAGTATGTATAACATATAAATTGTTTTTTCAATCGATTTATGAATTTCTGTTCGAAAGCATGGATGGATTTGATATCTTGAATTACCCCCTCCCACCCATCCTATCATATGAACAAGGCATATAGAGAGCGATTAGCTAACCACTACTCCTATCATAGTTCTATCCTTCTATTCCTGCTCTCTTTGGATAATGAGAGGTTGAGCAACTGAGTAGTTGCTCAAGCAGTCGTTGTAGAAACACTTCTGTTGGGATAAACTCCATTAGAAGTCCATTTGCTTCACATTAGGAGTGGATATGGTAAAAAAACACCAAAATTAACCTACACACAATAATAAAACTACATAACAAAAAATACTTTTTATTATGTAGTTACTTCTATAATTTTATTTAGTAATAATGGCTTTCTATTAATACTGATGAGCACGCCTCTAAGCAGTAGGCGACTTGGACCAAAATTAAATATTTTGTGAATGATTTCTCAACCGTGTCCATTTGAAGTATGCTTGCAAGTTATTATTTTCAACATTTTACCGTCTAAAAATTAATATTTTTTGAGGCGTATAAAACATTAGGCATGCATTGGGAAGTCATCAAGTTTATGATAGTTTTACGACTATGAAATAACCATGACTTCATACTTACTTGTCAGAAATGAAGGTTTTCGGTTGGTTTATTTTTAATACTACATGTGTCAATTATTTCAAAATTTTAAAATGTCAAATAAAAATGGTGCATAACAGATAAAACTCTTTCAAACGTATTTTGATGACTGAATATAAGACAAAAAATATTCATAAAAAAAGACGGACAATATATCATTTCTTATAATATCTATAGTCACTAAATCAGTTATAATGTGCTAACTCAGTGGAGAGGAACCTGCTCGTCTGCTGTTTAACTTGATCAAAATATTCACGTTAATCAAAAAATTTTACGCAAGCGTTTGGAAAAAAGAGCGTAATCAACTCATTTTATTTTCGACAGTCGAAAAAAAGGGGGGAGGTTGTCAACGTTTTCTTTGCTGCGGCCTTATGTTGAATCAAATAAATCAATGTGGTATTTAGAAATGAAAAGGTTCTCCACCCCTCTGTTAAGTGTTATCTTTAAAATTCTTAGTGAAACGGTATTTGTGGCGTTAGTAGAAAACACTTTTTTGTACTAATTCAACATTTTTTTTTATCAACTTTACTAGGTACCGATGGCGTTCATCGTAAACTGTTTCAACCGATGATTCGAAAAGAATTTTACATGAATTGATTCAGTAAGGCTCTTTATCTCTTAGAATGATCGTGATTAGTTTGAATTATTTTTGGAAATATTATTAAAACAACAAAAACTATTGACTATGTTAATTTAAAAATAACATCGCAGACTTATAAGATGATTAAAGTCTCATTCATCAATATTGATTACAGAACATAAATTTGTCAAATATTAAAAATTCAAAAAAGAAAGCACCCATTTATAAATGCATGCATAATAATAGCCTTACATAATGATCAGTTGTCAAAGATTTTTAATGATTATGTCGTTGGAAAAAAATTGCAGAAGCCATTTTGTTTGTTGCTGCGATCTATTTTTTTTCATTTAAAAATAAGTTGCATTTGAATTTTTTAACAATCTATTAAAGAAATGCAATAATTAAAAAAATATAGATGAATCGAGCTCCAACCCTCCTCGCATTTCTAGTGTGATGACCTAATAATTCTAGTTACGCCTATGTAGACCATGTTATAATATACCAATGAAATGTGAATATTTTCAATTAACGGCTTAAAACACACAAAATACCATTTTCATTTTTTCACATTGCATGTCGTCATATTATACACTAGGCGTAGAGGACTTGCGGACTTTTGGCTACTCTGGTGCGGCCTTCTGGCCAATTCTGTAATTCTGTAAATTCATGTAAATTCACTTTTAAGGTGTTCACTGTCAATACTTGGTGGAATGGCATTATAATAAAAATAATAAAACATTTTTAGTACTTTTTCCACATAAAATTTATTAGATCAGGACCGGTTTCGCTCATCGCGAGCATTATCAACTGATAAGAAAAATATATAAACAGTGATATTTATACAAATTTAAATTGAAATAAACAATAAATCAACAATAAATCGTTAAAACTTGATAAACAAGAGATCTTAGAAATAAATAGACATAAATTTTTACCTAACTCTAATTTATTAAACGAACAGGTTGTATTTGCATCATCACCTTTGTTATATCCGTTTCATTAATCTAATTCTAACCTATGTTAACTGCTCTTCTATATTATTTATATGTTTTTCAAAATTTATTCCTTTTGTAAGAATTGATATGGTTTTTAAAAATGTCTTTTTCAGAATCTTCATTACTGCTGATTTTGTTGAAGTACATCATTGCTTGGAAACGGGAAAAACACCAAATCATCATTAGGATATTTACTTTAGTAATGTAGTGTTTCACTTTGTGTAAAAATTTCCCAAATTTTAATTGTGTTTATAATTGATATCGTTTGCCACTTAGATTTATTATTCTTTGGTGATGATTTTTTAATTGTTATGGGTGTTTTATAAGCATTTTAATTTTGTGTAATTATAATGTAATTTGCTAATCCTTTAAATTGTTAATAGTTGCTTACACCTTTTTATTTCAATTTAAATTTGTATAAATATCACTGTTTATATATTTTTCTTATCAGTTGATAATGCTCGCGATGAGCGAAACCGGTCCTGATCTAATAAATTTTATGTGGAAAAAGTACTAAAAATGTTTTATTATTTTTATTATGTAAATTCGTAAACCCCCGACTTATTCTGGCCGTAAATTTCTGCTTCTGGCCAAAGATTCCCTAGTCAATGTTTACTGTGGCCTTATATCGAATCAGAAAAATGAATGCGGCCTTTAGAAAAGAAAAGGTTCCCCAATCCTGTTATACACATTATTTATCGTACTATTTCAGTATATGGGTCCTATGGCGCAGCGGTTGACGTTATTGGCATCCGTGCCGAGTCTCACGGGATCGAGCCCCAGTACGAACAGCATTTTTTTGATCGAAGGTATGGTTGTTTGTGATGTCTAAAAATTTCTCCCACCCTTTCTAAACTTCAATTACTGGGCGTAGCGAGAGCGATTAGTTAATTACTTGTCCTGTTCTAGCATTATCATTCTATCCCTACTAGAAAAAAATATGTTGAGACATCTCCATATGAAGGTCATATGATCCACATTGGGAGCGGACATGGAAAAAAACCCTAAGATATCCACTTTGTGATATGTCCAAAATATTTTACATTATAAATAAGCACCTCTTGTCTCAGTAATAAAACGTAATCCATCACATTAAAAGCTGTTAAAAATTTGAATTTTAATTAAAAATTAAACTTCACTCTGACTAAGGAGCACGCTTAAAAACCTTTCAAAAACGATTGTTATGCAAGAAAAACTGAACGGCAAGATTGAAAAGAGCTAACACGTTTTGACATATGCCAATATTCTGAGAAAAGCAATTTATAAGACGCAATGAAAACAAACAGATTTCAAAGTGTTTTTACTTCGCGGTGTTATTTGTGTTGCTATTTTTATAAGAAAATTGATGTTTATTTATTAGAAATTATCCGAATCTCATTTGCATTTATGATATCTTAAACTAAAATAAACTAGTTGTACTGCTGGTTGGCTGAATGAATAATCTAAACAAATCAAATACATACGCACTAACATTTTGTATTGCTAATATGCGTATTTGAAGCAGTCAGTTATCGCCATACCGTTGCAACTGCGTTCTGGTAACGATATGATAATAACTAGCAAATAATATGGAAAACCTAGGCTTGAATAAATTGTTCTAAAATATGTACATATACGTCAATCAAATACAATTTAGCAATGCTTAGTTAAGTGTGTATTAATTAGAGTGAATGTGAATTTACTTTTATTTTTAATACAAAATTAAACATGATTCCTCGTTATTCCACTTGTTGTGCTAAAAAATGTGGCAGGTGTTTCGCATTTCAGTATTATTAACGTTTGTATTTTACCCCACCCCCCGCTATCCTACGACCAGTAGATAAAATCACGACATTTATTTTTTTAGTTTAAAACTTTAGAATTATAATCAATTTTTAGTGTATTCGTAAACCTTGCGATGTCTTTGTCTGATGATGCTTCTCAAAGATGCGAAAGACACGTCATATTTTGTAACACTGATAGAGTAAAAAAGCTAACGAATTACATTTTATATTAATGATTTTGACATTATGATTTATCTGGGTGTTACAAATTTCAATACAAATGAATAAATTTTAACGAAAAATTAATGTTTATATTTATTTCTATAAGTATCATTTATTATAAATAATAATATAATGCATTTGAAAAAATCTTAGTTCGAAATAACAAATAAAATGTTAACAATACAAAACCATTTGCCTGTTTTGCGATGTGAAGTAATTTTCTTCGGCTGAGGTTATCTGGTGGATGGTGAATGAGGATGTAGGTGGTACTGCGAGGGAAGGAGGGTGGGGAACAGCTTCTACAGGCTCATCAGTATTCTAGCTCAGGCGTGCTCTTGTCAAACCGTACGAAGGACACTGATATGCTACAGCAAGCTCGCGACATTGTAAAGAAAAACATATTGTGTTAAAAAATATGCATTTTATATCAAAGAATTTAAAAAATTAGAGAAAGAAGTATCCATTGTTTGACTTTATATATCTTAGTGTTAGTATATGTTTGAGCTTATGTAGTTAATCAGAGATGGGCTGAAGTGGGTTTGGAGTTGGTCGAGCAAGCCCCTTGTTAAATTAAAAATAAATTTTAGATAATGTAATGATTTAAAGCAAAATTTAAGCAAATGGACGCATGTCTTCTAATAATGCAAAATTTTTAGTCTGATTTAAATTAAAATTAAAAATTGAGTACTTTTAACGAGCAAAGTTTTGAAATAATGTTATAAAATCATAGCAGATGTTATTTTTATTCTATACATATTTTCTGAAATTACCATTTACTATTCTTGTCTGAAAGATTGAGGCACTCCGTAGGTAAAGAAGCAGCGAAGCTTTAACATAGTGAAATGACAACAAAAAAAACTATCTTATCATGTCCGCTGTGTTGAGTTTTTTCAAGAGTTTTAAAATATAAAATTAATTCAAACGTTTTTCTATTCAACAACTCTTCTACAAAATGTAAAAATCACTCCATTGTTTGCTGTTGTTATAGTCAATATTCTATGATTTATTCGATCAATCAAAAATAGAAATAGGTTATTTTACCCAGTCATCAATCTCGAAATATTTGTGTCCCCGAGACTCGAAAAACTTACATATATGCTTATATAAAACGAGTATGGGGGAATAAAATTATGTAATAATAAAAAATATGGTTTATAAATGAAAAATATTCCTTTTGACAAGTCGACGAGCTTTCATGCTGTCTTTAGGTATAAGACGAAATAAAACTTAACAGAGCGCCAGTGTTTGTATTTGACGTATCCAGTTAGTTCGAATTAATAACTTCTCAGAGATGCTACGTTATAACAAGGTAATGCGACCGTGCCCTAATGTTCTGTTTATACAATATCGTATGATCTTTTGCTACCAACTGGAATGTTAAATAATACCAGCATACATATTCAACAAAAGATGAGTTTATATACTTTATTACTGTAATTAACTTAATAAGTATAATAACCCAAATTGCCGACTGACGTGAAACAATATCTATACTTACTTATAGGTATAGTGAAAATAATGAGACTATCATATAAATTTGACATTTAATCAGGGCTGTGGAGTTGGAGTCGTGGAGTCTACAGAAAAAAAAACTAATGAATCCAACTCCTGAATTTTTTAATTGCGTAAGTCAAAAGTGGCGCCACTGATTGCTTCTAACCCTAAAAAAGAGGATTAGTAACATTACAAATAGTAGTGGATTTTTTTTTAAATTCTTTATCGAGATAATGAGATAACATACTGATATCCTGAATCCACTCCTCGGTTCATCGAGAAAGTTGTAATCCGTAAAAAAATGTAGTATTAATTAGTAAGTCAAATATATTCTAAAATATGTTTAATCGTCATATTGATAGGTGAAATAATGACTTTAGTTCTAGAAGAAAGGGATAATTTTTGAAAAAAATGTAAAGAACTACTTTATATCTCTACATTTAAAAGATATAATAGTTTATTTTTTACGGGATAAAATGACTGGTAATGACTGAAACAAAGATTAATAAAATATTTTATTTTTATTCTTTTAGAGTCCATAAATATGATTTAAGTTTGACTCCGTGTATTGATCTGCTTGTCTTAGATTATGTTATCGTTACTTAAGTAGAATCATACGTTTTGGACGAGGCTTACTATTTTTTTTGCTATTGTTAGAACATACATAACTGCCCTTGCAGTTGGCGCCTCATATAAACAAAGTGTTTTAATAATAATAGTAAAAATAATTATCATAATAAATTTAAACAAATACCATGCTTTTCTGCAAACAGTCAAGGCGCTGAATATTTTACGTTTTTTTTTAATCAAATGAGAATCACCACACGACGAAAGAGGTCAATTTTAAGAGAATCATAAAAAACCGTTCCACAAAGAAGCTTCTTTCTTACCGTGACATTTTGATAAAATTATGAAAACTTTTCTTTGTTAATTCCACATTATTTATTTTAATATCAACACCAGTTTTGCTTATCTCGAGCATACAAGCCGATTGATATAAAAAAGGAGACAAATTATTTTTAAATCACCATATATTCGATATAACTAAAACAATTTAAATCATGCATTTCGATAATGAATCATTACTACTGATACTTAAACAAGAAATATTAGAAATTACTAAAAAAAAGTATCAACCCATTTTTTTTTATTTACCTTTATTATATCCATTTCATTATCTTACGTTCATTTATCGACAAATATTTACCAATAAATATTTTTTACTTTGTTATTTTTCTTTTTCTTGTAATAATTTATATGGCTTTCGTTAAAACATATCAGATATCTTCTGGTGGGCGTATTGATTTTTTTTTATCTTCACTTTACCTGAAAGCAGTTTGGAATCATTTATTTTGCTTTTACACTAATCGTTATTGATATTATCAATTATATTGTATACATTTTCAATTTATTTATTTAATAATACTCAAGAATTGCTTTTGATCAGCTGGCAATGCTCGCGATGAGTGAAACCGGTTCTGATCTTTAAATTAATACATATGCTAGAATAATTACAGAAGATTGTTTTATTTTTTAGTATGTCTTTACGCCAAGAATTTACCGGGAACACCTCAAAAGTAAATACGACATCGATTTTTTTTACTAAGTAACTAAATTTACATATATTTTTTTATAATCTCAGAAGAGAAAAGAGCCGAAATATTTGTTAAATAAATCTGAGATAGGCTGCGCAGACTTTTAAGGGCCTTTGTGATTAAATTAATTGGCGTATCAAAGAAAATACCTTCGCTGTATATACAAAGAACGCTTCTCTGAAGTGGACCAAAATTATTATTTAATTAAAAATTGGTTCGTTTCGTCTTTTCAGGGAGAATATAACTCATGGTATTTTTTTTTATTTCTCGAAAGTTTATTCAAAACAATGAAGACTCAAATTGAATCTGAAACAATATTAATATTTCATTAATACTGTTTCAGATTCAGTTGAAGACTATTTGATTTTATTGAGACCAGACTCTTTTTATTCCGTATATGCTTCTTTCTATTTTTTATTTGATTTTGAATACCAGGAATTGAAAAGGATTGCTTATTTTCTTTCTTTGTTACATTAATTAATTAAATTACACATTATTCACTACTTAAGAGACGTCATTGATTATCATATTTGTTTCAAAACTTTAAAATTAGAAGAATACCAGTTTCATTCAATGAGAATTCATTTTAAGCTAATATGATTTGACAAAATTGTCAATGATTGTATAAGTGAAATCAACCCAGATCGATTTTTTTTCTAATTGTGGAAAAAGCAAGTACTGCCAACGGTGTCTCTATCTAATCAAATATATTTTCATTTCACCAAGAATTGAGAGATAATGCTTAAACAGCTGTTGAAATTACCTATAGTATTAATGATATATGATGCATGATGAGAATAATATTATATTATCATATATTTTTTTGGTTTGCTTTAAATATTAATTTCTGACAAAGCATTCGTTAATTTATTGTGATAAAAATAATTAAATATGTATGTATTCACATCATTGAAAAATATTAATACCTTAATCCAGCGATTTCCAACCTGGGAGGCGCGAACATTCCAAAATATGTATTTACCCTTTAAAACGTGTCTTTATTACTATATGAAATGAAGGATGGGGAGGCGCGAAGATATTTTTTTTCTTCAAAGGGAGGCCCAGTAACATAAAGGTTGGAAACCACTACCTTAATCATTATAATAAACAATGTCTTGTTCAGATATCATAAACATAGAGAAATATATGCACGATCGAAATTTAATCAAGATATAATATTCAAATTGTTGGATCCGTAGTGTAATGGTTGACGTAAATGGCTTCGGTTACGGAATTCGCGAGTTCAAACCTCAACAGTTTTATGAATTGATTTTCAATCGACTATTGGATTTCTGTTCAAAGGCATGACTGGCTGCTATATCATCATTTTTTTTCACCAATACTAACAGGGAATAGAAAGAGCGATTGCTTAACCTCTAGTGCTACATTAGTTGTATACATGTATCTTTTTTTTTAATAAAAGAGAGGTTGAGTATTTGAATGGCAATCAGTCCACGTCAAAACACTTAATATAATCTACATTAGTCTATACTTGCAGTGTGAGCGAAAATAGTTAAAAATATATTCAAACTTTTTTTTTTTTTTGTATATCAAATTTATGGAGCTTCAAGCACCAGGACGCACTAACGTCAAGGTTCTTCTAGTCTCCTTCATCGATAAAGTTTTTGAAGAATTGTAAATTGCATCCCCTTACCATCGTTTGCAGACAGAAGGGCGCGATCGCTACAGATATAAGAAGTTCACGGGAATTCAAACTTTAAATGATTCTTTCACACACCACAGGTGTTTTTGATTTTAAAGTTTTGGTGCGTTTTACTGGAGATGCTATTTTAACGCTTGAAACAATAACTTTTTTAGTATTAATAAATTATAGCACTGCATTTTCGTCATAATGACTTTCTACAGAATGAAAAATATATTTACTATCTTAAGTCATAAGTTACCGTTAATTACATAGACAAACAAAGTATTTACGACTCTATTTCCCACAACCATTTAATAATTATTATTACTGTTAACAATCCAACGTAGCGCTGCAAAGGTAAACCTATGCCATATGTGCAGAGAGCCGCTTAGTTGTGTTATTGAAATGGCTTATTATACAAAAAAACAACTGGATTAAATAATACTTATTGCAATACATACTCACCAAAATTTCTTTAATAGGAAATCCGGGAAAGCAAACTGGCACCAGGTGGTCAAAGGAGCTAAGCACTTCTGTCTTAGATAACCCTTTCAACATCTGGCCATTGTGTACTCCTGTAATCTTAAACCTACAGAATAGGCTTTGCAAACACGATTCGGTCTGTAAGCCCTTGTAATGAAAGGGCAGCGATATCCTTCGTTGCAAACCTTTCTTTTTATTTACTGTTCAAAAAATCATCTTCGAAAAAACACATGAGCTAAATAATCACGAACAGAGGAGAAATTTTGTTAAGAAATTGCTTTGGAAATTGTCATTACTGTCATTAACATCATTAATCGTTAGTATCCAAAAAATAGTGGAAAACATAATTTTTAAATATTATTCTAATACGGACATCAGGGTAAGAATATTTGGATTCGAAGAGAAACTATATATAAACATGTAATTAAAATTAAAGTTTTTCTTAGCTACCGCTTAAAATTTATTTTAAGCGATAACTTTACTTACATTGATTACGTTGACAACTATAATACTATTTTAGCGACAAAAAATGAGTTTCGAAATACTTTTAAAAAAATACTTTTATATTCGTACAACAAGTTGCCTATAAAACAATGATTAAATCATATCTCCAGCATTTTATGAATGCAAATTTGCGGAAAAATAAATTTAACATCAAGTTGGCTATTGAGTATCCCACCACCATCCGTTATCTGTACGCAGCCGCATTTTCACGGCCGCTTTCCATAACGCAATACGATTAAGAAAATAATATAATTTATTCCCCATATTATTGGCCCTATACAGAGCTGCACGGGACCTATCTTTTAACCATGAAATTTAACATTAATGATGTTGAAAATAGTTTTAATGTTTAATATTGTTATGTAAGACGGTAGATTAATAAGATTGGCCAATCAGTCACTTGTCCTGGCCACGGCTATAATTAAACTCAAACTACTTTGAATTGTAAATATTCGTTCAGTAGATAAACTATTGAAACATTTAGTTTGCGATAATACCAAATAGTTTCGATTTTGTGGACGGCAATTCTACTCAAATCTGAGGCTACCTATGTAAATATTAAATCAGATAATTTTACCAATTCAACTCTAATAAAACCAGATAATGTGTACTTAAATACTTTATTCAGCACGTGGGAGGGTTTCAAGATTATTATCGAGTACAATTTTAACAATTGTGTTCACATAGAAAAAATGAAGACAAATTACACAACATGGAATTAATTGAAGAGAGTGTAAATTTATCTCTCATTTTGATTTCTTATCCTAATTTAAATATAATTAATATACCTTTATAAATGAATACAATAAATACAGTGAAATAATGACAAGAAAAATCTGAATTATTATTGAATATTATACGTCAGATACGAGTAACATGGCAGTGCTAGCAGATCATTTATTTTGTTTCACAGTTTTTTCAACAATATCTTATGATTTAATCTTTCCTGTTTCAACGCGGTAATATTCTGATTATAAAAACAAAATACATATTTTTAAATCCTGTTTTTGTGAAATTTTACATTTAAATCGATTCTTTAAATATATATATATGATTTATTTCAATAATCATTAAAAGTTTTATTATTAAATGATCAAATTTCATCTTAGAATATCATTCAAGCCGTTATAATAATTGTATTTTAAAATTGTTATCATGTTTATCAGCCAAAAACAATTCATTTATCTTTTAAGTAAATACTCACTAAATAGTACACAAAATATATAATGTATAAAACATCAGCAGATTAATAATAAAGAAAGTTATCTACTTGAATTTTTCTCTATTACGGATTTCGTTCGTGGACAACGTTTTTATAAAATATTTAAAATCTTATTTCCGACATGAAGTGGCAGATTGCAAATCGAAGTAAATTGTATAATCATTTCACTGGCATTTGTATTGAATTAGACAAAAAATATCGTTTTGCCTTCTCCCGATTCAGTATATATGTTAATATATGGTAGAGAGAAATGCAGACATCACAGTTATGAAATTGTGATGTCTGCATTTTTCTCTACCCAACCGATCTTAAAAACAGTGCACAGCGACAACGATAAATCAATCACTTGTCCTGTCCTAGCCCTATCCGTCTACTCTCTTCCAAAAAAGAGAGTTTAAGAAACCGAGTAACAATCAGTTATAGTAAAAACTTTTGTTGAGACTAGGCCATCAGGATTATATATTCTCCATATTAAGAATGGACACGAGTAAAAAAAGAGAAATCATTGAAAAGATTTTTGGTAAACTCGTAGTCCATTGTGGAATCGGACTCGAAAAATAGTCTATTCAAATCGCTAAGGTCAAAAGTGTACTAAGCCTAAAAAAAATAATGTAAAGGTCGGAGATTTTATATTTATTAACAAATTCACAGCCCTGTTTTGAAGCTCATCTCTTCTGTGACGTTAAAAAGAACCAGAACAAACATGTGATGTACTAGCAATTGAGACGGGGAAATGTTTTCAATAAATATTCTATTGTCAAGTTTATTCAATTAGCTTGGCAATAAATCGAACTTGATAACTATTAGAGCAAAAGCACGTTGTAACTTTTAACGAGGTATTTTATCTTTACGTGTGATCTTTGGCAATTTGGGCTGAAATACTTAACGTGAATTTATATCTGTATAAAATATTTACTACGACTATTAGAAAATTTGGCACCAAAATATTACTATCTTAGGAATGGATTAATGGAAAAATGTGGATAGGGAAGTTTGTATTATTAATCAGCTTATTATTACCAACTTGTAATAGTTCATATTTTTTAGGAATACTAATAAAAATCATTTATTATTCTACGATAAAATTTATGAAACAGTTTCAAAATATCACCTTTAAACAATTTTATTGTATCCTAATATTGCAACATAATATTATTATATGCCCTTTTTGTAATCGCCGGAATGTGCTTCGCTTTAAAACCTAATAGATAATCTCTGATTTATGAAATGTCTCAGATCATTCTTGTCATATCCTGGTCCAGATAATTCTGTAATAATTTTCTTGACTTATGAGTTAACAGCATTGAGATTATGAGCACTGTTTTTGAATATTTAATTCGCACATTAAACAATTCAACGGTCTTGTCATTTTAATTTTTGTCGATCAATATAAATTTCGTGGGACTAATATTTAAATATGTATCGTAAAGTGTGTTTTTATAAGCTGGCCTATTTTTATATACATATTGTAATTGGGAAAAAATAGCATTGTATAAACGGGAACGTAAGCAAGTTAATGTATTCTGTATTTGTTTTCTTATATATATTATATTAACTAAAGAAACCGTCTAATCATAATCATTATAACAGTGGTGTGTTGCTAAAATATCAAAATTAAAAAATTCTCGCATAACTAATTAGTACATCGTTGATTTCGTAACATTAAAGTCTTTTCTTCTAGTAATATATTCAACTTCACTACATTCAAACGAAATTTAAAAAGTGCACATAATATTATGATATTCTGGGTATATAATTACAACTATCAAACATTAAACCTAACATAAATTAATGTCACTTAATGTTGAAGGCTGAACTCATTAACAAAATATTGAAAATATTTTACATTATATATAACGTCTGCGCATTTTCTTAGAAGAAGAATCAATAAATAATTTCAATAATGTATTTTACGTCTCTATGTTTAAATACAAAGTAACATAGCATACGTATTGTCTAGTAAATTAACTTATTCTAGAACAGGTCTAGCCAACCCACATATGTGCGGTCAGCGGTCATATATGACAAATAAAAGTATCTGGTTTTTCAAGTTTCCAGTTTTTAAAATATCGGGTACTTCGGAATGTGTTTAAGATAACATTTAAGTAATTAAAACCAATAACGTTTTGAAATTATGTGAAGAATACATATTGTTATAAAAACAGAAACTATAGATTCCGAGTAAGGTTCATTGTTTATTTTACCAATGTTAGATGGTCGAGTCGCGGAAAATGATGAAATTTTTTGTGTTACGGGGATTTTTAATGTTTTTTTTTTGTACAATGAATGTATGTATGTGAAGACTTTGGTGCAATTTGGGTTGACCAGACCTGTTTTAGAACATAGAATGTTTTCATCGCGCTGACGAGTAGAGAGGTAGATTTACACTTCGCAATATGAAATGTTCCGGGATTTAACACCTTTTTAATCCTAGTTTAATGAGACGTTCTGTAACGTCGCTTGACAAGAGGTATGACGTTTAATAAAACCTAGACCGTTTTTTGTAATTAAAAAGAGTTTAGCAGAGTAAGGTTATTATTTTCTATCCGTCATCATATTTGTATTGTTTTAATTAGGAAAATAAATGTGTATTAGAACAATACAAAATATACAGATTGAGTTCATTGTAATATATTCTAAAGGTTTAAAATCGTATTGATATACTATTTAGAAATACATATTTGTCTTATAAAATTAGTAATATACGTTGGGGACTTTAAATTAAATGATGCGAAAAAGATAAGTCACCCTCAATATATAGTTATATTAATAATTAGGCGGTTGTATTAAATATTGACAGTATTATATAAATATACTTTAACGATTTATGTATAATATTTGCTCAAATTATGTATCATTTTTACTCGAAAGAAGGTGTTAAATAGTATTTTTACAAATGATTTTTTTGTTACTAGTATTGATTGTGAATAAAATTTATGATTACTTGATTCCTTAAAAAAACTTTACAGTGAGCTAATTGGCATGAAATTTTTGAATATTTGTTAGCTCTTTGTATATTGATTGAATGATGTTTTAACAATCATTAATGTAATAAATTAATAAGCTCAATAGATATTTGCAAACATTTCAGTATACTAATAAGATATCGACTGTAGAAAGGAAAAAGGACTTAACCCACACATGTCAAATTTTACAGGAGGCGCAAAAAGCGTGTTTTGATGATTTTGGGCCATATGCAAATTATGAATTATACACAACCTTGGAGTGCACGGAGACTTCTTAACTGGTGTTTTATTGACATAATCTAATATTAATTAAAGAAATTGTCTAGGAAAAACCTTTATTTCAGTCTTTTTTCTTGGTTTTAATTTTATACAAGGTCATCTTTTTCAAAATTAAAAGCTAAATTTAGATAGTAATTCGCCATTATCAAGTTGGATACATTGTGATTATCGAAAAAAAGCTGTTTTGAAAAAACTGTGGGTTACGTCCTTTTCCCTTTCCACAGCCGATATGTATTGATTGAATTAATTTATTTGAACATAGTTCTGATGAAGGTATACGCCGTACTTTTTCAAAAAATATATTTGTAGTACTAAATTCTTTGCTATTTTTTACCTTATAAAAAATAGATACGGTGACATTTATCAACCATTTTCTCATTCCTAATTAAAAATTGCATTTGAGTTGATGTAGAAAAGTATATTTAAGAATACGTTTACATCCGTGACGTTTTCAGTATTTTAGGTTAATCAATTACATTAACTTTTGCTAGAACGATTATTCAACAATTTAGATATTTCTCGTCCACAAGCAAACAGTATATTACAGTAATGATCCTGTTGTGATACATAAATTAGTGCTATTTTTTCATGACTGTTAAAACTTTACAAATGTAATTGAGGTACTGTTATAATGTAGGATAGGCGTAAGAATTATTAATCCAAGCGAAATACTATTCTATGGATAAGTGCGCACTGCACAACTTAGCGGCACCTTTAGAATCCGTACTGCAGAATAAAGCCGGATTAAAAATATTGCACATCCGTGATGCGACGAGAGCTTTTACCAGCGAACTTATTTATTACCTCTCGGCAAAAGTGTCGCAGCTTTTCCATCCGGAGAAAGAGAGCTTTCAGAGCAATAAAATCACTATAAAATAATGCGATTAATTTATATGCCGTAGTTATAATATTATTTTATTTATTGAGTTGTGTATAGGAAGTTTATGATGCGTAAAATATGTCTAAAGTTTCCGGTGTGTTGGAAGACGATGTCGGTACATCACATATTTATATTTGGCTCGTATTTAAACGGTCAGAATTTTAATTCAGTATCGGTCAGAATTTTTAATACATTGGTCAGAATTTATATTTCATTGGTCAGAATATATATTAAATGGTCATAATGTATCGGTCAGAATAACAGAGGGCAGAATAAATAATTTATGGTCAGAATTTATATTAAGTGGTCAGAATTTATATTAAAGTGGTCAGAATTTATATTAAATGGTCAGAATCTAAATGACATTGGTCATAATTATTTTGACAAGTGGTCTGAATTTTTTTGATAATAATGATGTCATCGTATTGCGATGCTATTGGTGCAAAACTGCAAAGTGAAGTTGCTTACGGCAAATCGTCCAATGGGCGAGCGATGCCACTAGCGCCACGGCCATCGAATAAATCACTAGTATTGCGAAGGATGAATTGACAGTTCCCATCAGAGACAATCATAGACTACCTAGTATACTTTAGAGACAATATTATACTAGTTCCCATCTTTTGGCAACGGTTAACGGATCTTCTTTACGACGGGAAAAGGATTATTATCGCTGTAATACTGTAAAAAAGAGGGCAGCAATGTAATACTGGACTATATATTTTATACTGCATTGATAAACCTGATGTTATTGTATTTAAAAAAGAAGAAGAATAGTCACATGAAACATTAGCAAATGACACGATTAAATTAAATGATGACATTAAATATAAGATACAGGCAATTTTTAATTTAAAAGTTAAGCTAAGGCTTGATGATGATGGTGGAAAGATGATGAGGATGATGAAAATTTTGCCGCGAAATCGGTTCAGATATATTTTTAAAAAATTTCGAATTCCTGCTGTGAATTTTGGGAATAAATACAATGTGCTCAATGAATATGCAGTACGCATTCGAAATTTAAAAAAATATTATCTGATAAAATTTCAAATAATTACTGCATATTTGACATTTTTTAAAAATATTTATTATATATTTTGCGGTGAAATTGGTCCAGATAATATTTAAAAACAATGTAGAATAAGTCTTGCATATTTGGGCTCATTGTATTTATTCCCGAAATAAACAGCAGGAATTCGAAAATAAAAAAAATAAAAAAATGTCGAATGTGCAGTAATTTTTTCGCACATAAAGTGTTGAAAAATCGACGCAATCAAAATGTTTATGAAAATCTGACCGTATAACAGATTTTATTCTGACCGTTTATTAATTTTATTCTGACCGTATAATAATTTTATTCTGACCGTATTAATAATTTTATTCTGACCGTTAGTATTTTTATTCTGACCAAAAATTGAATTTTATTATGACCAAAAGATGATTTAAATTCTGACCAGAAATTGATTTAAATTCTGACCATTTATTTTGTTGCCTTTATATTTTTGCCTGTCATAAAATTTCAGTTTACTACTCACAAACGTATAGATTTGTCTCTCCGTAAAAAAATAAAACATACAACAAAATTACCTGACTAAGAATTTGGCGAATACTTATGTATTTACTTAATACATGCACAGAATAAAAAATGTTTGTATATTTAATTACATTCTAAATCATCTAATGTCTTAGGACAGAGTTTTCAACTAGTGAAATATTTTTATGCTCCCATAACAAATAACAAAGCAAAAAAAAATAAACAATTAAGTCAAAATAGTAATGTTTGTAAATACAAAAACTTTTTTCAAATGCTTTACTATATTTTATCAATTTGATATTACACAATTTGAATATTACTTTTTGCAATCTCAAATGTTTCCTCGACCACAGTTAAGTTGAGAGTCGTTTTCTAAGGATATTAAGGTCCCAACGCAATGTAAAGTTCTGTGTATGCCATAAACTACCATACACTGCATGGTATTTTTTTTGTAAAGGTTTCGAAGCTAGGTCTCTTACCTTCTAAGAAGTGTTGATGTTGGTATTAATGTTGATGGCGATTTTGACGACGATTGTGATGAAAAGGTGAGATGCTCAAGAGCTGTACATTAGATTAGTGGTGGTGAACCTTTAAGCTGTTAACCGTTTCAGTACCGCAAGGCCACTGGTGGCCGCTACATACGAACGGCATGAATACCTTAAATCCAGTGGTGAAGTGGTAAATAAATAGGTACCAGGTCGGTCATTGATTTCTTCCCTATTTTTTTTTTGTTTTATTTTATATCCGTCCGAAGTTAAACAAACCACAAGTTTTAACAATTAAATCCATAAAAAACGATTTTTATTATGTGCATGTACTTTAAAATTAAGTTACAAGTTAAAAATGTGGCAGGGCGCCTTCCTTATTTTCAGGTGCCAGGTCGCTTTTAACTTTTAACTTTTAATATTCATAAATTCAATACTATTTTTTAAAACTATTCAAAAATTATTTTAAAAAAGCGGTAGGTATGTAAGTGAATGTTTTTTTAGCTTAAAACATGGCGGTACTGAAAAGGTTAAGCGAACTAGCCTAAATTACAAATATTATTTAGCAACCTTTAAGCGAGCCGAGAGAAAAAATAGGTTTATCATATTATTTACTACAGCTTTATAATAAGTAACAACATGTAAAAGTTTTTATCTTAAAGAAAGTTTTCTATTTATTTGTTGAGTAATTACAGAGAATCTTTATGATGGAATAATTATTTATATCTGAATGATATTATATTTGTGAATCGCTCGTGTAGCAGATAAACTTCCAACGTGTCGACTCAGGCACGCGTCCTCTAGGCTTTTCAACCCTGAGTTTTTCATAATATTTTTTTAAATGCATACCAATGCAAATTTGTTTGCTATAATATAGCTCACTCACTATAATATGTCCGCACCCAATGTGGAGCATATTTACACTTAATGGAGTTTATCTTAACATAAGTGTTTTTTACGAGCTGCTTGCTCAAGCTCTCTTTCTTTTCTAAAGAGGATAGGGCTAGGACAGGACTAGTGATTAGTCAATCGCTCTCACTACGCCCCGTTTTTAAGATAGGGTTGGTGGGAAATCGGAATTCAGACATTAAATGCATCTACGCCTTCGATAAAAAATCTATAAAATTGTACGTACTGGGATTCAAACCCGTGACTTCCGTAAGTGAAGCCAATGACGTTGACCACCAGACCACGTAGACGGCAAATGCATTTAGTTTCCATTAATAAAAGTATGTATCTAGCCGTACCACGTATAGATAAAGGATTAATTAATCATTGTGTTTTTCTTGAATAAATTATAAATATTTATCTATAGCGTTAAGTAAACAATTATTTACTATACTAAAAGTAATATCTTTATCAAATTTATCACGTTATATTTAAATGAATTGGATTAATCACACTCATATATTTTTTCTTGAACAATATTTACTGTAATCAAATGATTTTATTTTAACAGAAGGAAGCTTTTTAATTTCACTCTTTTTTAAGAAAATATTACGTTTGATAAGATATTAATTCTTTCTCGATACGAAATGATCGACAGCTCTTTTGAATAATTTTAGATGGTATATATAATTTAGTTAAGAGATTAAAGATCAATTTGTTTTACTTTTCCAAATTTATCAAATATACATACCTAAGAAATATATGTTGCCATTGGCGAATAATAAAGATTTAAAAAAAAACACATTTATAGTATCAGTTAATTAATCATTCCAAAAAATGTTTTTACACCTTTAAAATTAAAACGGAATGTCACAGAGATTATAAAGCAGTATAAAAGTATTGCAAGCCGGGTGATTTAAAATTTAAATATCCACATTTTTTAAAAGAGTTTTCGAAATGTTTCTGCCATCTGTCACCGGCGCCAGGTACAAGCGAAAGCTTTTTTAACGTGAGATGGAAATTTCAAGAATTATTTCGCTTTTATTATTACATCACTTGCATTCATATCCCGGTGAGCTTTTTTATACACCGTTGACGTGTGGGAGGGAAGTTGGACAGAACATCTGTGCGAACGCTTCAAAACTCTTTTCAGCTTTACTTTAAATGTAAAATGGTGAAAAATTTCAAAAAATATATTCATAAAATCATAATCCGCGAATATTTAAATATCGTTACCGTACTGCAAATGTTGAAAAGTAACAAATTCATAGTTCTGAGCATACAGGAAATGATTTTTTTAAACTTTAATGATAAAGCTTCTATTCTTAATATTTAATGATACGTAGATAATTATATTATCAACATAGAGATGAGTTAATGCTGATCTGACACAAATAAAGTTATGAATCTATAGTCAGCTACAATTGGATGCCTTTCAATATGCATTAATATTTTATTCCATGTCCGCTCCCAGTGTGGAGCATATGGACTCCTAATGGAATTTATCTCAACAGAGGTGTTTCTTCGAAAACTGCTTGTTACTCAGTTGCTCAACCTCTCTTTTTTCGAAGAGAGTAGGAATAGAAGGATAGAGCTACGACAGCACTTGTGGTTAGCTAATCACTCTTGATACGCCCCGTTCATAGGATAGGCTGGGTGGGAGGTGGGAATTCAAGACATCACATACATCCATGTCTTCGAACAAAATTCATAAATCGATTGATAAAAATCAATTTATAAAACTGTCTGTACTGGGATTCAAGCCAGTGACCTCCGTAGCTGAAGCCAACGACATTGACCACTTAACCACACAGGCGGTATAATATTTACTGATATAAAATACTGCTTATGCCGAAGTGCTACAATAAATTTACTTACTGAGTTACTTCAGGCAAAGAATTAATATCTAAGAATCTTATTGTGTACTCACGATAACGATAATATGGACTATTTTCAAGTGTTTTTTATCCATGTCCGCTCCTAATGTAGAGTATATGACCTCCTTCTAGAATTATCTCAACAGAATTTTTTCTACGAGAACTGTTTGTTACTCAGTCGCTCAACCTCTCTTTTTATAAAGAGAGTAGTAGGGATATAAGGCTAAGACACGAATAGTGGCTAACTAATCGCTATCGCTACGCCCAGTTATTGATAGGAAGGATGAGAGAGAAATTAAGACATCACAAACACCCATCGGATCAAAAAATATCTGTTCGTACTGGGACTCGAACGCGTGAGATCCGGCACGGAAGCAAACAACACTAACCGCTGTGCCATAGGACCCAACATTTTCAAATGCTTAAAACAAAATAATGTTAACTCAGTAATGTTTGTTAAAAAAACATTTGCATGTTTTTTCTGTTGGTAATGTACATAGATATATTATATTGATTCGAGAAATACAAGATCCAAAAAAAGCGATTATTCTTAGCAATATCGAAGTTAAAATAATTATTTTTATTACATTTATCCGTATCAAAGTAAAATAATTTTAAATATTAAACGAAAAGGGGAGGTGGGGTTATGTGGAATTTATAATAAACATGTAAGCAATAAGTCCAACAATTTTCTTTTGCCGGGTTTTCTACCGTGATGTAGGTGCTTGCATGAGCTAAGTATCCTCTTTTATTTGCCTTGCGATTTTTTTATAATTCCAACGAATCCCAGCGCCATCTGCAAACACTAATGAGGAACAAAGGTTTTAATGATTTTTTCAGCGTTTCACGTCCACCGGAGCAAAGTAGCCGACATGCCCCTCTTCGCCTTTCCTCGTAGTAAGCCGGTAATTTTCTTAACAATTTGCCTTCAGAAAATTTATTGTTCACACAAAATAATAAAATCAATGTGATATTCAATTAACATCATGATACCTATTACATAGTTCAATATTTTTTTCCAAGTCATTCAAATCATTGGAAAGTAGTTCTTCAAAATATAGCCGGACATTTATACTTACTTAGTCTTCTTCTCGTAGGCTTTACAGCTGTTACAGCCAAATGTGAGATCAGAACTAATGCAGTTGTGTCATGAATACGTTCGTCATGAAATAAAATAAAAAACGTTTAAGAAAATTTTGGTCCATTAAAATTGACGATACTAATTCGTGTTCGATATAGCGATAGCATCATATTTGGTTTCGGTTTAAATCCCTAATTAACAACATGATTACATTGGTTTTTGTCCTTTTATATCACGGGTTCCCAACCTATGGGTCACGACACGACCCCCAAGGGGGTCGTCAACATTTTTCGATTTTGGATTTGAACGAAACTAAAACTACGGTTAATTAAAATGACCTTATTGAAAAAAAATGCCTTTTTCGATTGTATCGCGGCCGCAGGTCACATGGCTTTTATAAAAAGGGGTCGTGACCCGAAAAGGGTTGGGGACCTATGTTTTATATATTGTACGGTTCTGTGGTGAAGTGATCAATGTCGTTGGCTTCCGTGACGGATCTGACGGGCATAAGCTGCAGTGAGAAATCTTCGAAGGCATAAGTGTTTGTAATGTCTAAAAATTCCCTCTCATAATTCCAATCCTAAAATAACAAGAGAGAGAGTGATCTGATAACTATTAGTTCTGTCCTAGCCCAATCCTTCTATCCCTACTATCTCGAAGAAAGACCTGTCTTTCCTGATGAGCATCTGGGTAACAAGCAAAAAGCTGGGCCAAAATTTCTACATACTCAATGCAACAATTTGCTAACACCCTTACTAGTCGCCAGTGTAATAAATTATTAATAATCACTAACTTAAACTTAAACTTTTGACTAATCCTATATTTGTTATCATTCCGAAAAAACACTTAGTCAATTTATTAAATATTATTGTATATTTTGCAAATTACGATGTAAGAGTGAATGAGAAGATGTATTTCTTTCTCTTATAAGCCAGTGCAGTGGCGTAGCAAAGGTGGTGCGGCAGGGCGGACCGCCCCGGGTGGCACATTTTTGGGGGCAGCATTTTCAATAATAACTACAATATTTTTAGAGAAATTATATTTAAACACAACAAAATTATGCCACCTGTAGTAAAAACTCCTAGTTCATAGATAAAACTAATAGAAGTGATTGGAAAAACAAAATTAGAGGAAATATTGGGGGTGACACATTCAAGGTTCGCCCCGGGTGGCAGGACCTCTTCCTACACCACTGAGCCGTTGTATATAAGTAAGATAATTTAAGTTTAAACATAGTTCTGATAAGGGCATAAGCCGAAATAGCTATCAACCATATATAAAATAATATTCATAAAACTAAAATACTTTGTTATTTTTCACTTTATTGAAATGGAGCTCCACAAAATAAATGCTAATTCAATTTATAAAAAAATACTTGAAGGGCCCGTGACGTTTGCATGAAGGTCCGAAATTTCTGACTACATCATTTCATGATATATTGATGTTTCTAATGAATTTCAAATATATGTAGTGCTTTATGTTTGAAAAAAAAAGATGCCGGAACTCACTTTTTGTCAAGCTTTTTACTATATTTTTTCTAATAAATGTCCGTTCTCAATGTGGAGCATGTGACTTCTTAAATATCTAACAGATTTTTTTACGAGAACTGCATGCTACTCAGTTTTCATTTTTAGAAGAGTAAGGATAGAATATTTTTTCTCATTTCATCATTCGAATGATGTAAAATGTTAATGCATGCGTTTTTAGAATAAAAAATATGACCCATATCGATTCCATTTAGTTCTTGAAGGTTTATTTTACTTTCTAATAAATTGAAAGATTGATTTTTCTTTGCTGATTTATATGCATTTTTTGTTGTTGTTATAACTGATTTATAATTTCAAAGCATTTTATTCACATTGATAAATCAAAAGCTTTCAAAGCAAAATGAAAATTTAATTTTGAGAATATTGATTTGAAACATTGGAAATGCCCAGAGAAAGGTGCCGTAACGCCGTTCTACCGCGTTACACGAGCCTACCGTAGAAAGCACTGGTAATGTATTTTTACCGCTATTCTTATGATGTATATAATAAAAAAACCTATTTTGGTTTCAGTCTCTCCCTTGTCGACGAATTCACTAAGTCTGTAGTGCCTATATCCTCCCAAAAACCTCCCAACTCCGGAACAACTGCGCGGTTTTCTTAACGCTCCGAGTCGCAGAGACAAAGAGCCTACTGTATTCCTTACACACCATTCATCGCAATAATAAAAGTGTTGTATGAATATATTAAAATAGAATTTTCCATAACCATTTTATTCGCGGCCGTGTAAAATGGTTACGCTTTAATACAACGACACTGGCACTAAAGTGCTCAATTTACACAATACAAGAAGAAATCTGTCTGCAAATATGACGTCAGAAAACAAAAGTGGTCATTATCAATTACTGTATTTTTCGAGATTATTGGTTTATATGACTGCTTATGTTTTTTTATAACATAATATTTATTTCAAACATGGTTATATTGACAAAATCTTTGATAAATTGAGTCATTTTTTTCAAATTTAGTCATCTCCATCGAGTATTTACATGACTGTCTCATTTTAAATAAAAACTTCTCACGAACGACTCTCAAATAACGTGTAAAACGTGAGTAAAATATGTATAAAATTTGAATTGTAGAATTTAAGATTTCGACTGAAGGTGCTTGGTGGAATTTCAATATTAAATTTGAATCGTTCAAACTATGTACATTCTCACAAATTTTGTCACTAACGACCCGGGTTTCGCCTTTCGGAATCTTCAGGCATTCAAGTGCACGGATGAACTTGAACTGACAAGTTCATCCGTGCACTTGAATGCCTGAAGATGCCGAAAGGCGAAACCCGGGTCGTTAGTGACAAAATTTGTGAGAATGTACATAGTTTGAACGATTTAAATTTAATATTGAATTGTAGAGTAAAAATATTAATCCAAAAATGTAAAATGGAAGATATTCAATGAATAGATATCATGATTGTTTTCCCTTGATTTAAATATTTAGAAAGTAATCAGAACTGGTCATGTCCAACAGAAATTATTTCAAAACTAGTCAAATCCAGATTGTATAAATCAAAAATCTTCAAAATTTAAATTTAAATTTCTTGTTAATTAAAGATTTTTTATTTATAAATTGCTAATACAGTACTTATGAACCGTATCACACTTAAACAAGCTTTTGTGAAAGTAAGATTGTCTGAGGATGCCTCTGAAAGAGACGAAATACATGTCAGAGTTAGAAGCACAATAAGTGAAATAATCTAAGTTATCAAATTTGAATTGTTTTAATTTTGTACTTTTCCATGAGTTTTGTCGCTTACAACCCGGGTTTCGCCTTTTGGCATCTTCGTGCATTTCAAATGCACAAATGTACTTGAACTGTACGAAACCCGGGTCGTAAGTAACAAAATTCCTGTTTGATATTTAAATTCTATCAATGACCTTCCGTCGAAATTCTGAATTAAGTTATTTTTAATATTAAATTGAAGTCATTATTTGATGCCTGATGAACTCCTGTGTATGGGCAGGATTTTTCAAGTTTTTTGACATCGATTATTACACCTACGATTAGTGAAACCTTGCCCTGACCCAACTGACTTGTATATAAGCAACAATTTCGAGACAGACACTAAAATGCGATCTAGTGTTTTTTTAGACCTTTTATTACACTGTGTCTTGTTCCCAATTGAAAGTCTTTTGTTTAGGTGAATACTATTTCTTAAAGTATCAGATAACTAGTGCATGTACCTGTGATATATGTGATATATCGATAGAATTTACTGCCATAGTTATTGAAAATAAATGTGTACATTAATTGAAAATGTAGTTTCAATTAATGTACACTTTGCAGCCTGCGTTATTATACCGAAATAGTCTGTAATATGGTATATGGTATAGCTTAATACTGTCTAAGTAAAGGTTCTCACAGTTGCCAAAGTGTTTTTTTTTATAAAAACCATTAGTGGATACTTTACTCAAAATTAATAGAGACTTAGTAAGCGAAAAACCTCGATAAATATATGGTTGAGCGGAAAATTTAACAAAACTCGCATACACTTACTTACAATGACTCAACATAAAAATTAATAAGTTCATAGTGAACATCAAAAAAGTCCATGAAAGAACACATCTGTATGTTTATATACCACGTGTATCAGACTGGCAGGTGACACTGCGCTATAGCGGGCCGAAGTTCTAAATATCGGGATTCAATATTATTCCTCCAAAATTACGCACGATATTTATTTTAGAAATATAATATTCCGCCAAATAAAATACGCTATTATGATTTGGCTCGCGTCCAAATTTCGGAAAAACATTTAAACTTAAATTCAATGCCCACCAAGTCCTTGTAAACTTTCACTGAAATTTACAACTTTAAAAACGTTAATCATAAAGAAGAGGCCCTGAAATAATTTTGTTCTCAACTGAAAAAAACTATTATTCACGTTGTCGAATAAATTTTCAGCGAAGAAATTATTGGCATGGGAGGCTTTTTGCTATTGTATTGCCTAAGAGAAAATCTCAATAGGTTAAAAAGTAGTAAAATTGCTTTTACTTTACGCATAATAATAACATTATTTTTCCGATTGCTTTTAGGTACTCTATACCCAGGCCCTAGACGTTTGCTATATATGTTACATAATAATAATCGTGTAACTGAATATTGTAACTTCACGATAACAATATATAAAAACTAGAAAACTATTAACAACAAACAATATAAAAGCGAGTATTTCCCTTGACTTGCGCAGTTCAAGAAATATTTGGTTTACTCACTTCAACACATGAAATAATCATTGATGTTATAAACAATTTCGCAGTTTGTCCTATTTCTGTTTAATGCTTTTTAAGCCCATGTTATTTTAATTGTATGATTATTATGTGTTTTAAGCTAAGATGGAAGAGGAGTCATATTTTTTGTTTGACGACTCCACAGCCTTGGTAAAAACACACAATTTATTTAAAAAAAAGCACTTCAAAAACTATGCTGAAATTGGAGCAAAACTTTATATCAAATGTGATAATTTTTCGGCATTTATAATTTGAATAATACATGGAGTATTTTTTAATATGATACCTTGAGTTGTTATTTTAAAATATTATTATATATTTAATATATGTTCAGTATATTTTTACTCCTTTAATTACAATTTCGTGTGTTTTTGAAATATGGGAAAAACTCTCGAAATAAGTTGCTACACTGGAATTAAAAACACGCCATTAACGCGATCCAACATCTAACCGAAGATTATTCATGGTTAAACATTTTCATTTATTCCTTCAAGTCTAATACAAATTATGCATTCCAAAACCATAAAAGGTACTCCTTAAGCTGAAGGATAAAAGCGCGAATAGGCAATGGGGACATCCTCGCTCCTTCCATTCCACCCGGTCCCTTCTCATTGTTTCGTTTTCATCTCGCCGAGCGTGCAATTTTTCTCATCTTTAATACTTTCTTTGGTTACTCTTCTATTCCTTGGATTTTTTTTTATTATTTTATTGTCATCACAATGAGAGCTTTGTAGGTGGTACCGGAAGCCCGCTTTGTCTCTCCAGCCACCGTATTATTCCGGCTATATACCGCCATTATGTAACAGGGAGATATGACGGTCCCGAACCCCTTCTGCGAGGATATTAATGATAATTGAAGCGGTGACGGAATTATTCTTGGCAATTTTTCACCGCGTATTGTTTTCGGTCCTCTTTCTTTTTTGTCGAAATCATTACGAAGTGGCGGCGGACAGATTAATGTCTCTTGAGAGATGGATTATCACACTTAGTACAACATCGATAATTTGTTACCTTAATTATTTGTCATAACAATACAATTATCCAAGTATAATGATGAAAAACATTAAACAACTTTAAGCTCGCACAAATTTTGCATTGAAAAGTATTTGTATTAGTAGTTATTTGTTAGTTGAAGGAATCATTAAAATAAAGCGACCAATTATTATTAAACTTTTTTTAAAAATTCTACTCCCAGTGTGAAGCATATGTCCTCTTAATAAAGGTATCTTAACGGACGTTTTTCTACGGGAACTTCTTCCTACTTAGTTGCTAAAATTACTCTTTTTGAAGTTTGTAGAAATAGAAACGATAGAGCTGGGAAAGGACTAGTTTTTAGTTAATCGCTCTCTTTATGCCTCGTTATATTAAGACTGGAAGGGTGGGAGGAAATTTTTGGACAGCAAGGTTGTTGCTTAAGCCAGTAAAATCTGTCATGGAAGCCAACTATGTTTACCAGTGTATTACTCATAATTTACTAATTCTGTAAAGTAAGTACAATTAACACATTTTTTTGAAAAAAATATATGAAAAAAGATTTCAAAGACGTAGTTATCTTTTTAAATAAATAGGGTATTTACAATATCAGTTAGGGTTCAAGACAGTCAGTCAATCTACGTTGTGTAGTGTCTAAGAAAAAATATTATTTGTTATGAAAAAAGCACTTTAAAAATTTGTATAAATTTGACATTAAATAAGGAAAATAACGTAACACACACATACAAAAAATAACAGGAGGCACAAAAAACGTTTTTTGATGATTTCCGTCAAAAGTCTAAATATGAAATATACACAACCTTGAAGTCCATAAGCTAACCAGCTTACATCCTTTTGATAGAACGTGTATTAAATTGTACACATTGTGATAACCAAAAAAAAGGTGGGCTACGCCCTTTTGCTTTTCCGAATTCGATATAATTACCAACCAAATTCTAACATCACCATCTATATAGTTTTGAAAAGAGGATGGTTTGAAGAAAAAAAACAGAACTAAAAAAGGTTTTTTCAAGCCTTAAAGATGAATTGAAGAAAATAAAAAAACATGTAACGTTAATATTTTACAGCATATCTTTTTTTAAAAAAATGTTTCCAATGCATGCATATACAACGAAACCTATTATACTATTCGCGTAAGGGATTCATATTTTAAGAACTTACCTGAAGATTTTATGTGCCAAAAATTGTGTGCATAGCTTTATTTTGTTTCAATGTATTGAAACCGTTTATTTTTTTAATTAGGATTAAGCGACTTGGTACATATTTTATATAATGTGCGAGCTAAAAAAAAATGAAAACGTTCAAATCTGTTTGGCAATCATTCCTGTGAGTGTTCGAAGTATGTTCTGGTATTAAAATTCCGCATAAATCATGCTTGCAAGGTGACGCGAATGCATTTCTAAGAAAATTAAAACGGAAATCACATCAAAGTGCATTCAAAGGTACTTCCTAATACACACGACTATTTAATGCGCATTAATTATGCAGTTCCTCACTCACCGATCGTCAGAAGAAGACTTTGGCAAGCTCTTGATTACAAGTAAAAATAAATGGATTCGTAATTAGCCCACATTCCATTATTAAGCTTGGAATTAAAATAATAAATATGCTGCAGGCACATTCATTCATACTTATACAAGTATGTATCTCTCAGCTTCACTAAATAATTCAAATTCTGTTATAATTTCATATTTTTTCGATTAGATATAATCATGTACATGTCATAGCTAATGTGTGAATTCTTCTTAATATATACATTCACCAGTCTTCACGTTCACAGGCCAATTCACGTTGCCTAGTCAATTTATGACTTAACTAGCAATTGTATTAACAGCATATTTTATGTTTGCATACTGAAAAGCGTTAGTCAAAATATAAATGTAGTTACGGCTTAAGTTAGGTTAGGTTACGATAGATATATTCAAAACATAAAATATACATTTGTACTAATTTCCACTTTTACATATTAATATCAGGACCGGTTTCGCTTATGAGGAGCATTATCAACTGATACGATAGTGTTATTTATACAAATCAAAATGAATTAAAAAAAGTGTAGTAAACAATTTGTATTTACAAATCAAAGTACAAAATATGAAAAAAAATATTTCCGTATTTATTTTCACAATATTTCAGAATAGTAAAATTAAAATCATTTTTACGTAGACAAGCATTGTGAAAGTAAGATTTTCTGAGGATGCCTCTGAAAGGGCGAAAAACGTGTCACAGTTTGTACCACAATACGTGGAATAATCTAAGTAATTTTATATTAAAATAAACTTCCACAAAGTTACCAGCAAATCCATCAAAAGTATCAGTTTATAGTTATTTTTGCTTCTGCCATCGTCGGAAATTAATTGAGATACATAAAGATTAATATAAATTAGGGTGTTAGAGTAAATAACAAGATGTATTGTGTATCTCTTCTAAGCCAGTATAAAGCTGAGAAAATGCAGGCTTAAACACTGATTTCAATATGTTTTGTAGAATCAAATACTTTCATATTTTTACCGCATTACAATGGAGGTCTACCAAGTATATGGCAATTGAACCAATAAACTAATCCCGATGAAAACTCGGCTTAATTAATCACAACTTGGCGTTAAATATTTCAATAGTGCTTAGAGATTTTTTTATTGGCTCACTTTAAATACAGCGAACACCATGCACACTCTGGTGTCATACGAAGTAGTTAAATTCATGCGACTTACCATTCATGTCTCAAATATTTTGCTACATGTACATAAATCATCTCGTTATGTCCGATTCATGTAACGTTCACCTTTGAGAACAACTTTGTGGTAATACGACATTTTGGTGAGTCTCCTGGCATCTGTTTTGTGCCATAATTACACCAGATGACACACGAATCAAACGGTCGTAATATTGTGGAACAAACGAGAAAGGTTTTTTTTTTTTAATAATAACTTTAATTAAAATCATTTCATTTATAATTTATTGAATGTAAAAAAAAATGTATTTACCTAGACAGATTTGACAATACAAAATTATCATCATCAACTTTTTAGCAGCGGCATATGATGATTAGCTGTTATTTCAGACAAGAAAGGTGAAACTTCAAATTAAAAACAAATTAATATAAAAAATGATACGTTATAGTAAATAAAAGCATATCTGCGTTTTAAGAGGTAGGGGTCATACTGCATTTATTAGGCAAAAATCTATAATGATTAATCTATAAATATTACCATGGAAATTCTGTTGCACACTCTTTATGTTCAGCGATACTAAATCTATTTTTCGTCTGGGCCGCATATCAGTTTTTGCTACATTTTGTGAGACGCAGCATATTAATATGTACACGTAAAGATATCACATACTCTACATCAGGGTTTCCCAAACATTTCCTCGAATGGAATACTTTGCAAGTCCGGAAAATATAACGGAACACTATAACGGATTTTTTAGAACTGTGTTGCAGCGTATAAATCCATTTCATTTTTTTCGGAAAACCTACTCTGGCTCTGCGGAACATAGTTTGGGAAACCCTGCTCTACATAATATATCGACATAACATAAATACTCATTAATTTACGTATTTTTTTTGCAAACAGTTCCACATGTTTGAAAAAGCATCTGTTGTCTATGATTGTTTTCGGCCTTACATAAAATCTCAATGGCGTCGCATGCTACCCGTGAGCCGCTGGCTACGTATCGCTGCTATAGCTTATGTTAAATTTTACTTTCGATTAAGATTAATTGTGTATGTAAGTAATCATTTAATTTGAACAAGATTCATACGGTTAGAAAAATATGACTATCGTGATTCGTGGTCATATTTTTTGATATTTAAATTGAAAAAACCTCAAATAGAATAAATAATATAGTACACATAGAAAGCTTGCGTGCAATATTTCGTTCGTCTGAACACCGAAGATACAATGATTCGGTTTTTCAATTATTTTCAAAATTCATGCATTAGATTTATGAGACCACTTTGTAGTGCAAAAATTCGTGCTAATTATTTGGGTGATATTATTTATGACCGTGCATGACTATCAACTTATTAGTTTATCTTTCAAGTAAGACTCCACTCAAAAATATTATGTATAGTAAATATACTTTGGCATCTTCGGGTATTATTAATTCTAAAAGAAGGCACGTAGTTGATTTATATATAATATTAACGATTCGATACTAATTTTGTTGGAGTAATAGTTAATTTTAAATATTGATGAAAACTCTAATCAATTATAGAAATAAAATAATTCGTAACAACACCTGACAACGAATTATGCTTATCGCTTATGCTTATCGCTTATCGATTATGCTTAGTCTGAAGATGCCTCTGAAAGAGGCGAAACACGTGTCACAGTTAGTAACACAATACGTGGAATAATCAAAGTTAATTTAAATTTTCTATTAAAATGAACTTCCACAAAGTTACCGCCGAAACCGTCGAAAGTACGAATTATGCTATTTAAAAAGTTGCATTAACAGGTTTTGTGTCAAATATAACATTATATAAAATCGTAAATACATAATATCCCTGAAATTATGTTAATCCATGCGTCACATAGTGGGAATATTCGAAATTTATTTTTGATAGCATGTCGTCATAAATTTTAAATTATTCTTCTATGATAAATATTCCCACTTTAAAATTTCGAAAATTCTGTAAAATTCTAAAGAAGGACAACAGTGGGGATACGTAAATCCGATCAGTCGTAAATTCATAAAATACAGATTCCTGACTTGTTTTGTTTGAAACTTTTTTCGTTAGAAACTTGCTTAGGTGGAACGAACGTGTCCATAGAAAAGTCTTGAATATTGAAAAGTTTTGATTTCGCCTGCGGTGGGAATGGTATCAAAAATGTATACAATTGAGGATTTCTTCACAAGTAAGCTTTGTCGCCAAAGTACCTGCAATTTTCAAGAAATAATATTGTATATGATTGACTATATTATAATATGTTTTCACACATTGTGCTGGACCTTAGTCAAATGTTCAACGGTGTTCACTTCAACTCAATTTAGATTCGAATCCTCGTACAAATAATAGAATAAAGTGTTTTTTCAATCGATTTATGAATTTATATTTAAGCACAAAAGTGTATAATATGTTCATTTATTTCTTCTCGCCCTGTCTAATTTTTAAAAAGTATCATAATCGTTGCTTACCTAATCAACTTAAGCCAGGTTGGGCAGGAGGGGGCTCGCGCTAGCTCTCGTTAAATTTGGCTTGGGCCGGCAAATCATGTTTAATTAAGAAAAACAATATTCATAGATATATTGTATTAACATAATAAACTTTGTGTAATTAAGGGCTTTAGTTAAATTTAAGATCACATTGATGTAAAATATTTTTTTCTGACATTTCAATATATTATCTACAACAGTTTAAATACATTTTTAATACGTGGAATTGGAGCGACAAGAATACAACCTTTTTCTTTTTCAATCTTGAAACTTTTTCAATTAAATGTAGGTAGTCGTATGAGCGGCTCGAAACATTTTTAAAAATATATTTAATATTTATTTGTATTCAAAACACAATAGTCCATAGTGTTGACATTGCATGCTTGGCTGACTAAAGATGATCTGATGGAATACATATCGACTGTGGAAAGGAAAAAGGACGTAACCCACACATATCAAATTTTACAGGAGGCGCTAAAAACGTGTTTTGATGATTTTGTGACATATGCAAATTATGAATTATACACAACCTTGAAGTGCACGGATACTTCTAAGCTGGTGTTTAATTGTCATAATCCAATATTAATTTAAAAAATTGACTCTGAAAAACCGTTATTTCAGTGTTTTTTCTTGGTTTTAATTTTTTACAAGGTCATCTTTTTCTAACTTAAAAGCTTAATTTAGATACTAATTCGGCATTTTCAGCTTCCATCCTTTTGATAGAATGTGTGTCAAGTTGTATACATTGTGATTATCGAAAAAAAGCTGTTTTGAAAAATTGAGGGTTAAGTCCTTTTTCCTTTCCACAGTCGATATATATAAGTTAAAATTAAATTATTGAAAAAATCCTCGGAGTCGGAGTCGTTTTTTATTTTAAAGCTGGAGTCGGAGTCGTCTTTTTAACGCGACTTCTCAGCCCTTTTATTTAAATATTGAATAAAATGTTTGATTGATTTAACATTTTTAACCTACTGAATTTTAGTAATAAAAAATAACCAATTTGAATTGTTCAAACTATGTACATTCTCACAGATTTTGTCACTAACGACCCGGGTTTCGCCTTTCGGCATCTTCAGGCGTTCAAGTGCACGGATGAACATGAACTGACGCTTAGTAAATACTAATTTACTAAACTAAACTAAAAAAATACTAAACGTCAGTTCAAGTTCATCCGTGCACTTGAACGCCTGAAGATGCCGAAAGGCGAAACCCGGGTCGTTAGTGACAATATCTGTGAGAATGTACATAGTTTGAACAATTCAAATTTAATATTGAAATTCCACCAAGCACCTTCAGTCGAAATCTTAAAAAAAATAACCAGCTTACGTGGGCTTTATTTTACATACCATTCGTCATATCCAACCTTTACAGCTGTTGCGACCAAGGTTTTGGAGTGAGGTGGAGCGGGGTTTCCCGCACAAAAGGAGAAAATGCCAAAGTTTCGGACAAAAAGTAAAAAGGAATCACGGATCGCGAGCTTCGTGAATCGTGTGGTCACTGTGTGAATTTTGAATTATGGCTTGGGGACTATGAAGTTGTGCGTGAAAGGTACAAAAGTAAACTCGCTTCTTGGAAATAACGCCATGAGGTGAATTACAAACGCAACTTACTCTCTGCTGCATATTTTTGCATTTAAAAGTATAAATTTCTCCATAAATTGGGAGACTTTTTTTTAAATTAAAAACATTAACGATATGGTTCCCATTGTATTTAAAAAGATATCAAATAATTAAAAAAAATAATACGCTAATTGCAACCAATATTGTTTCTGCCATAGCGTACAAACTAATAAGCTACTAAATCAAAGTTTTTTTATTATTATTCATGTCCGTTCCCAATGTGAAGCATTTGTGTCCCTAATGGAGGTATCTCAATAGAAGTTTTTCTACGAAAACTGTTTGTTACACAATCGCTCAATTTCTCATTTCCAAAGAGAGTAGTAGAGATGTGAGGATAGGACAGGACTAGTGGTTAAGTAATCGCTCGCGCTACACCCAGTTGTTGATAAATAGGAAGGGTGGAAGAAAATTTTTAGACATCACAAACACCCATGCCGTTGAACAGAAATCGATAAATCGATCGAAAAAATGCTGTTCGTACTGGGGCTTGTACCCGTATTGTATTGTAACCGTAACTTGTATTGTTTCGTAAAAACTGAAAATATATTGATTTATTAAACGTCTTAGTAAGTTTCATAATCATTCATTGACAATCAAAAAACAAGTTTGAATAGTTAAAAAATATCTTCCTGTATAATAGCGTTTTAGTGAATTCGATTCCGAGAATACATTATTATCATCGCAGGAGTACATAGCTTGAGAGCTGATAGCAGCTCATGATATCCCTAGGATGATACGAAATACAAACATAAAAGAAACACCTGAGTTATATCAAACGACCCTATCAAGTAACCTGATACTTACCTGTCCCACCCACCTGCATTCCGATTGGACGCCGAGAGAAAAGCAGGTGAAACTCGACGCTGTGCACGAGTCAGAGAGAGAAAACCTTACCATGCCTTATCTTTACTACAAAATACGAAAACACCTGCTCTTATCTCATTGGGTAAAAGGTATAAAGTATCTCACCTCCTTCGTTCGTCGATTGTACAGGTGGAATACCGTTTACCTGTCCTTATACCCTCGTCGCGATTGGTCAGCACCATTTATATAACGACAGGTATTTTATTTAACAACCCCCATTCACAGGTGTAACCTGTGTATATGTCTTTTCAGTATACATGTATATGACACAAGCTATATGTATTTTATCAAATATTTGCTACAAATATAATCGTGTGAAGGTTTCTTAATTTAGATAAATAGATACTTTCTACTTAGTAGAACGTACGTGATTCGAAGACAAAAATAAACCTTAGTATTTGTATTGGTCTGTTGAATTTAAACTATACAAACAAAAAATAAAGCCACCATGGGAGGTTTACTAAAACAAAACACATTTAAAAATAAAAACACACATGTTTCGGCTTATAGAAAATATCAGAATAGAAACGTAGGGAAGGTACTGGGACAAAATCATAAAACTAACTTGTCACAGAATTTAATAAAAAAAAAATACAACACGTTTACCTAAAAGGTGACTGTAATGGTCACTCGTTAAGGTGACTATTTGCCTAAGAAATGTGCATTACTCTTTTGTCTTGGATGGTCTTGAAAAATCAATTATCTACAAATTTTATGACGGACAGTTCTAAGGCTATGTTTTTTTTGTAGGTACAAAAGACTTCCAACCCAACAGGATAATGTATAATCATAAAGCGAATAAACAAAACCATATTTTGTTGAAAAAGGTCATTTAACTAAAAGATAAGACTGAACGAGAACACGTGTTTGTCGGACGAAGCATTCTTTTTGCTATCTACTTCAGAATTCGTATTTGCCAGAACTTTGAAGACAGATGTTGGAAACCGGAGGGTCGTAATCAATATATCGTTACAACTAAAACCCAATCAGTTAAAACCTGTTTTTATATTATGAAATACAATATTTGACATTTCAGGCAATGACAGCCAAGATGCATTTTATTTTTTAAATTATGAAATCATAAGAAAAATTTTGGCAAAAATTATAAAAAAAATATTTTTAAGACTTTTTAATTTATTTACATACAACACCAGTTATTTATAATAGCGAGGCCAATTATGACTTAATTAATGAATAATGCATAATAAGAGACACGTATTTTTTTCATCTTTTTTTAAATAGGGTTTTGACACTTGAATTTAGTGTTTTAAAGCAAATAAAGTTAGAAATTAGCATATATTTAGCGTTTATTTCAAAGTCAAGTTTGATTAAAAACGTCAATGCTTAAATTTTTTTTTATACAATTGAATAAACATTTTACTGATAGAAGAGATTTGAAATTATTACAAAAAAATACAATAACATTCAATAATTTAATTAAGAATTCGAAAAACTTTGATACAAAAGTATAAATAAACAATTTATGAGTAAGCACAATTTTTTTTAAAATGTTCTAAAAATACAATACAAGAAATAAAATTAGTAAAAAAAAACTGAACATTAAACACATTCCAATAGATGGATGATTCAGCAGAGTACGGTAATCTGTTACAATTAAACTATACGCGCTAAAGAAAGTTTTACATCTACACTATTTGCATGACACTAAATATATTACATGGCAGCATTGCTCTCTCTTAATATCTTCCCCATATATAGAAATGCATGTTATCTGTAAAAATGTTCTCATGGTAAATTTGGAAAGATTGCCAGTAATCATTCATAAGATGAGATAAGAAGAAAATAAAGTTTAATAAAATTTCGCATCCATTCGCCTATTTTAACAATTTCGTATTTCTCGAAAACGCGATAATGAACCCCTTCGAGATGTGTTTTCTGATGCTTGGCAAGCCCTTCTCTTGTGCGAGATACAAGCGATAGAATACATAACATACCTACGGCAGCTCACTTTGTCCTGAATGTCCATTCAAAGAATCGCCCAAGTTTCGCTAAAATGACGGACTGACAGGGGGGCGAACTTCCACCGGCCTACAATAATATTTTTTGCGTCGACGGCCACCGCAGGGATTCCGATTGTGTTATTCTTTGCGATTTACGGGCCCATTGTTTGACGGCGGAACATTTTTGTTACGGAAAATGAAAAAATACTTGGTATATGTGTATGAAAAAATCCACCTTTTATGTGCTATTATCATGTTAAGATATATAATATACAAAGATACACCATTGCTCTATGAAGTTTTTCAGTGGCGTTCTAACAAGAACGAAGAACTTTAAATAAATTATTTGCTGTAAACTTACTTTTGTTTATTTCAAATCGGTGAAGGCTCGTATTTTTCCGGTCTGAATTTATATTACATTGGTCAGAATTTATATTAAATGGTCATTATATATCGGTCAGAATAAATAGTTATAATTTAAATGAAATTAAAAAAAAACACCTAACCTAACCTAACCAAAATGGTTATAAAATATTCTGACCGTATAATATTTTTATTCTGACCAAAAATTGATTTAAATTCTGACCATTTAATTTGTTCTCTTATTATTAATACAAGTAAAACATTTTCGTTCTCAATATTGAAAAGACGTCCGATCAAAAGGGCCGTAGTTGTAGCAACGTAAACAAGGCTACAAAAATAGTTGAAAAAAATAAAATTATTTTACAGTTGATTGTTATTTCGGCTTTATGTCGTCATCAGAATTGCGATCAGTTTATTAATATAATTATTGTATAAAAAGTACTGTGTTATTTATAAATTTCTAATCGTAATAAAGAGAATTCTGAATGAGACTAAACGGAAATTCAATCAATGGTACTTAAATGTTAGGCATAAATTATTTCTTTAACAAATCGACAAGTAAAACTGTTCGGTTTTGTAAAATCGCTATATTAAAACATACAGTGAATATAAAATCAGTAATAAATCTATTACTAATAAGGTATTTATTTTTTATTTAATTTACTCACACTTATCTTTATAACCCGACATAACGGGTTTTTTTGTTTAATTGTCCGATGCCTATTTTTTATATACGTCTTAGGTCTCAAATTTAAATTTGGTCTTACCGGTAATCGAACCCGGATCCACCTAGTCGGTAGAGTAAGCTCTAGTCAACAAGACCACAGTGGGCTAGATAAGAAGATGCATCAAATTAGAATACTGGGGGAGATAATGATACATTCTTATCACAGTGTGGGTGGTTTACCGCAATCTTTGGCTTAGTATTAGAAACTTATCTTTTTGTCAAATAACTTAGATTAAATCCATTTTTTGCAGAAAAATATCGCTAGTAGAAAAGAGAGACCACAGTGAGAGATCTATTAAGCGGGCTTGAATTCGAAGCCGATAAAGGCGAGTAGGTACAACAATGAGAAAATTCATAGTTATTAAGTTTTTTTTAATTTTTGATAAAATAATATTGTCACCGTTCTTCCAGTCTTCACAAAAATTAAGATATTATTTTATGGGTACCTTTATTATACCACCGAAATAATATTTTTTTGTACAAGACCCCCCAATTCCTGACGCGTATGTATTTTTTTAATATTCCTTGTGGTATGTTTGTGTGTGTCCGTATGTAAAACACGAGAGAAGAATAGCCCCATACCTCGGTGACGGTTTTTCCTTTCGAGATGAAAATGGAATTGAATTTTGTTTTCGTTGTATCGAAATGTTTTTCCAATAAATGTATCGCCGGACAGTATGGTAACCTTTTCGCTGTGTTGTTGGCCCCGAGGGCTTTCGATCGCCCACTGAGAAATGAATACCTCTTGAATAAGTAGGAATCCATAAAATAAATGATATGCTCATGCAAAAGTATATATATATATATTCAAGGGTTACATGAATTCAATAATTATGACAAGAAATTATAATAAATACTTAGATAAAACATATAATTTATATAGGCTTAGATAACAGTGTATGTCTATTACGGGTCGATATAATAAATATTATATATCGATCATCCAGTTAGTTATGTCGAATGAAAAATTTTACTCTCTATCAGGTTCAGAAATCACTAAATTAGAACATGACCACAAAGGATGCCAATACCTACAAAATTCTAAGAGATAAAACAAAATGTCGGTATTGTCTCTGTCGTAAGACGAATATTTCTTTATGTCATACTACTGTACCCTTTTTTCAATAATTTTGTTTTTCAAATTGTTCCATTCAATAAATATTATGATATCTATATGTTAACTATTTTTAGAATTACCCTACGAGCAAGTAGGTATATAAATATACCTACTTGCTCGTAGGGTAATTCTTGAGGGACAAATATAATACAATCAATCATTCTACTATAATTAATTAACAACCGGTGATGCAGCACAAATAGGTAATAGTATGGCTTCAAATGATTCTTCATTTCCTCCCAAGTCTCAAGTGCGTCTGATAAAGGAATTGTAATTATGTTTACAACATTTTCTTCATACTGTATAAAAATAAGGTAAGTATAGAATATAAATGAGCAAAAAAAATAGATTTGTATTTATTGCGTCAAAGATTGTAAAATATATTATGACATTTGTGTATTGATTTTCTAAATGAAGTTATAGACATAAAATATTTTTAATTTCAGTCAAAGTTCCTAGTTGTATGTTTTATAGTACGATTATTATTATATGCACATATAATCTTTTCTAGATCGTTAACTTTATTGAAAAATATGGATATTTAAAGTGTATACGGTCATAGTTTTTATTACCTACCAAAAATATTCATAAGTTGACACACGTGTTTCGCTTACGGACGAAGTCTAGCAGTAAAGTTTTATTTTTTCATATTTTACGATAGTCGGTTATATTGCTTTGATTTTATGCGTTTCTCGGGAACATTTTTCAAAATAAACACCTTTAAAACGCGTCCGGTATACCTGGGGTACCCCAGAAACATTGAAAACCAAATGTTGTTTTACGATTGGCTTAAATGTTCAGGTTCATCGGATTAAGATTCAGTTAAAATAATTTTAATTATTGTGACGACGTTTAATTATTTTATTTTAATTCAGTTTAATATTACGAAGTATGAAGATGACATTCAGTTTGCATTCAATATAATATATAATATTTTTTCAATAGTCTTTCTAAATTATTTTTTTTCAATTGGATATTTTTAATTGAAATCTATTTAATCTACAAAGTGAAAATCGTAATACAATGATGTCAATAAATTATGTTGGGTTTGTTGAATGAATGTTAATAAATTACGGTAACGGAGATTTATTTTCTATTATTTTGAAATAATTAATAAAATATGATTTAATTAAAAGTGGTTGGAAAAAACCTTTGTTGAGATACCCCCCTTAGGAGGCATTTGCTACACATAGATAATCAAGTCACCAAAAAAAGATTATTGGCATTTTACTTAATAATTAAATTACAATCCAAAAAAAAATCGTGTGCTTTTGATCTAAAGATATTTAACAGATTTATTACGATGCAGGAACAAATATAAGTAACCTTTTGATTTTAATATATAATACCGGCTTGGGTGTTCTAGCATTGCTTTTCCTACTTGAGAATGCGGTTTTTTTGACATTCTTGATACACGTAATTTTTATATACGATATAACAGAAAATTAAGATATAAAAATATTTAGAAATCACACTATTAACTAAAGGCCAATTAAAATTCAAACATTTGGTTGCTGTCTAGGAAAATAAACTATAAATAAAATTATTTTCCTTGTATTTTGCTTTAATTCTTTTGCTAGTTTGTAATACCAATTGTTTGTCATACCTTGTTTTTATCACTTAACTTTTGTATAAATATCACTGTTTTATTGTTTTTCTTATCAGTTGACAATGCTCATCACGAGCGAAACCGGTCCTGATCTAATAAATTTATGTGGAAAAAGTACTAAAAATGTTTTATTATTTTTATTATAATGCCATTCCACCAAGTATTGACAGTGAACACCTTAAAAGTGATATATTTATAAAGTAACTTACGAGTTTCTTTTTCCCAGTTCAACACATGCTCATTCTCATTATATACCTCTTATAGGTATGAGCGCTATTTAGAGCCATATATTACTTTATCCTAATTCGTTATGCCTGTCCGTGGCGGCCATTTTTGTTTCGACCCACCTCAAATATTTTTTTGTTCCGACGTCATAAAAACTTTACTTTTTACAGCTGTTTATTTAAGAAAAAGCATCAAGGAAGGTATAAGGAAGATATAGGTAAAAAAATTAAAGCTTGAATGATGAGCCGTGAGCTATATGTACATATAACGATTTCAGTTTAGCCAAAAAATACTATTATAAGTATATACATCGACTTCAAAATAGTATAAGATTATTCAAATTTGTTACAATCACGTTACTATTTGTCGTCATCTGTAGTCTAGTTGGTAATAGCATTGTCCTACTGATCAGGTCGGTCTAGGTTCAAATATCAACTAAAATCTCTTCAATTTTAATTTGGTATCATCGAAATATATGTTTGTGATGTCTATTCTTCTTGTGACATACAAAAAATCAAAAAGTGTTAATTTCGTATGATTTCCCAATTTCATAATATTTGACCCATTAGATTAGCTGAAATGTCAATTATGTTTAAATACATATATAAATTTATAATTCCTAACAGATTAAAAATATTAAAGTATTTTAGTTCTACAGTTTTTAATAGCCTATCAACGCATAAAATTATTAAAAACTGTAGAACTAAAATACTTTGATATTTTTAATCTGTTATAATGGAGCTCTACCAAGTAAATTCCAAATCAATTAATAATTATAATTCCTAACTTCACTATAATCAGTTATTTCAATTTCGCTGGCCGTATTTAAACATCTTTAAATAGAGAGGGTTACAATAGTTCAATTTAGACTGAGGAGTTACGCGATTTTGTTACAATGAATGCCAAGGAGTTCAAAAAAATATTTACATCTCGGTTCAACTAAGAACATTTTAGCTATTAAAACAAAATATGGCAAAAGGTATTTGATAAAAAACAATTTTAACTAGAGCGATTTTTATAAAGAGAAAATGGATACTATTATATGTTCCATACTACTTGATGAGGATTAGTTATGCTTTAATGCTACTCCGATTAAATTTATGCTATCAAAGATATTTTTTACCACTATTTTTTAATATTTGAGATGCTGTGAGCTTGACCGGTCATTTGTTTGAAGACATGTACTAGGGCCAAGCTAAGATGAAAATAGCCAATTTATTGTAATACAATGAAAAATACTTAAATATTTATTTAAACAAAAAAAAAATCGTCGGCGTAGTGAAAGAATTCTCTTACCGCTCATTTTACTGAAATTGAATTTAATATCACAATTGCTCATATCATATCATATCATCACAATTGCAAATGCTCAATTCATATCTTATGCATGGAGTCAGAAACTTATATTAACGTCACATTTAAAAGATTTCAAACGACATTAAATCACTAATGAAAAAAACATAGCAACAGAAGACATTAAATTTTTAGTTGATCTCATTTAATTTAAAATTTCGACTAAAGGTTCTCGGTGGAATTTCAATATTTAATTTGAATCGTTCAAAGAATGTACATTCACACAAGTTTTGTCACTAACGACCAGGGTTTTGACTTCGGCATCTTCAGGCGTTCAAGTGCACGAATGAACTTGAACTGACGCTCAGTAAATAAATGTATCACTAAGCTTAAAAACATTGCTGGCGAAATGTTAATTAATCTTCGATTTTTTCTCAGTCAGTAACTTCTTGCCGCTAACCGACAAAATACTTATTTAAACTTTCAAAAATACAATTGCAGTGTCTTTGTGTTTGAGTTATTCAAAAACATTTCACTTAAAAAGTTTATAAAAAAATATTCATTTTTCGAAAGCTCGCCTTTCTTATATTCTATCATTACTTCTTCAGTGTAGTATAGGTACTTTTAAAGGTATCTCTCAGTTGCCGGGCCTTCGAGATCGACTACAGCGTCCTGTTATTCACATCTTTGTGTTCATTTGTGACGTGTCATGATGGATGAAGGTGACACGGGTTCGACTCAAGGGACACCGCTGAGCTTTTTTACCTGATGCCAAAAAGTCGACAGTTACTCATATAACTAAGGTTGTCAATCTCAAATTACGAAAACACATTTAAGAGAGTTAGTTTTGTGGTATTTGTCACTTCTTTATGAACGATAGATAGATTTTTTAATTTGATAATAATAAATTATCTACACAGCTACCACGGACAGCAAATTTCATACCGGTAGATTTTCAGCCAATCCATGACTGTTAATTTTCAAACCTAGATAAACTATACATGAGCCCAAATATAATTATAAAAAACTGGAATGAATAAAAGATTATTTTGTTTCTTTAGTCTTCGTTATGGATTTTTTTGTATTTTGCCAAATTATTATTAAGTAAATTAAATTATGGAAGTATTTGTATACAATAATCTTTCACAATAAATATATTAAAGTTCAGTAAAGAGTGCAGAGTGACTGAATTGAAAATGGTCACTCACTGACTGAAACCGTGTCGAAGGATAAATGTTTCTAGATTACATTCATTGGTGTTGATTATAAATGTATTTTATTCATCTGAATGGAAATAAAAAATTAACAATTCAATCACTTCAAAATAATTATTTACTGAGCGACACTAATTCTGATGCATTATCTGGATTTAAACTATTTTATAATCAGAAAACAAAATCCATATTTCGTCGAAGCCTTATTTATTGGATAACATTCATTTATCAGTTAAATGTATTATTTTTGTATCGTAAAATAAAGATATACTCAAACAACCAACTCCAAGCTCATTATGTAATCAGTTGATTAATAACCTATCTCTTCGTGGTAGGACCTGTTATCTAACCATTTATTTCGATGTGTGGGCTTATACTTCAAAAAATGATTTTTCGAAACAATAAAAAATGCCGCCCATTTAAGTTTTTACCATGATAAATAAATGAAAATAAGGGCATTAGTAAAATGTCTTAAAAAACTCAACATTCAATAAGGTTAACATTTGTTGTATTATTTTAATCTCAATCAAGGGATTCACAACATTTTGTAAAACATCGATTGGTTCTTTGAAATATGATAAAGCTCATTATTATTATTTTTTATATGCAGTAAATATAATATATACTATTATGAATCTGTCTTTTAATGTATATTTTCAACAATCTGGTAGTCATTTTGGTATTCCATTTAAATTGGTTTAAATAATAAATTACATGAAAACACGTTTTATATATATTTTTTAAATAAAAATGCATGATTAAAGAATATTTGTAACAATTATATGTTGTGAACAATTACACTCTGCGACAATAAATTATATAAAAAATAAGAGTAGTTGTCTAGTTCTATAAAATATCGTTATAGAGAAAAATATATCTTTAAACTGTGTGGTACCAATGCATCTCAACGTCTTCGTACCTTATACCTACCTACCTATGTCTTTCGTTAAAAACGATAAGCAAAACGATACAGGATGATGGGTCGTAACCTTTCATTCATGAAAGATACTGCATAATGTTCACAACGATAATAAAATAAAATAAATAACGAAAATATAATATAATTGTATACACAAGATATCTTGAAGCCTGTTCTACCAATCTATATAATATAATTTTAAGGTAGTGTAAAAAATCTTTAGAGTCATAGAAACCCAATGAAAAGTCAATTTCTGCATCTATTAATGAACATAATTATTTTTTGAAAATAAAATTAATGTAAATCTCATTGCTTGAAACGACATTAAAAATCAGAATGTTGACATAGTCTCAGTTTATAATTTTGATAATAGTAATTATATTTCATTTCCAAAGCCGCTTTATAGATAATAGACGTCTTTTAGACGAATTATTAATAAGTTATACTAAATTCATTACATTTTTTTCCGAAATTCTTCTAAATGCTTACTTATTATGTTTTTAAGATGTATTTTATAGAATTTGAAAGATTTTGTTTCAAACTGGAATACATAGACAGGTTTCACAAATGAGTATACATAGTTTAATTATAATACATTTTTTCACATTTATTGAACATAAGTTAATACATAAATAATTATAACATATTTTTATGTTTCTTCCTTTTGACATAATTTTACATTTTCCTTAGTGCCAAAAAATATCTGGTAAAAAGTAATTGCTAAAAAAAGACGACTGACCATCAGGATAGGTAGAAATCAATCAATTAAGTATTAAATTAATAATAATATGTAGTTTAAGTAAGTAAAAAATATAAAAATAATATGTAAGTTAAGATTAAGATTTCGTAGTTTAATTAATAATAATATGTTTATAATAAAAATAATTCTGTTATGATTTGCTATAAAAAACCCAAAATTTTTGTACGTATTTATAATTCATTCAGCTGGGTTTGTGTATAGGTTAATGATAATGATACTTATATGATTTTATTATTAATACAATAATAATTAATAATGCATGTTTCATAACACCATGTATATTTTATTTTCTTCGTAAATAATTCAAATTATAATATTTAAAAACAATTCTCCGTACTATTTGATCCAGAGTTTATCCAGGGTAAAAGTTTATTTTTTAATAATTATTTTACTATAAATGTTATATTGTTATAATAATGTATTTTGCCATAACTGTGGAATACTAGTGAGATCTGTCGGCGCATAGACGAACCAAGTCACGAGTGAGAGGTCCGTATATGGTATAACAAACTACATTCAACCGGATCGAATCTTGGATTAAAAATTCTATTTTTTATATTAAAAAACATTACTTTTTTTAGATACACAATTAAATATTTTAATAAAATCAAGCAGCCTTCTTACTTGATATGAACAGATCTATTTAATTTCAAAATGGTAACATAAATACACGACCTTTTTTATGTGAAAAACAGCCAACAAAAAAAACTATATTATTGAGATTTTCAAATGCCAAACAATTATATGTACATATTAGCTACTTGTTATTATGATACTTTATGATATATAGAATTATTAATCATCAAAATGTGATATTTACACAATTTAAGCCGCAGAAATTGCAAAATAAGCGATGATATAACAGTGAGTTATTTTGATATGATATATACTAGAAATAATGATTAAATGCATAATATATATGCATACCTGAACATACAAATATTTGTATTCTTCATAGTATAGCTATTTCATTAGAAACAAAAGTAAGTGCCTTTTGTTGTATTGTAAACTTGGTATTGGTATGAAAATCAGCCACATTCAAAGCCTTCAACTTACATTAATAATTAGTAAAGTAAAAACTAGAAAGCATGTGAGAGAAGAATATAAAAAAAATAGCTCATATACTCTCCAAAAATAAAATAACAAAAAAAAATAAAAGTCTTCATCGGCATAACAAATCAAAAGTTTTCTAAGGAAAGTAAAAATATAAAATTGCTAATATTGATTAGAAAAATTAAAAACGTCGAGGAAAAAGGTGCCAGAACGCCGTTTCACTGCGTTGCATGAGAAAAAGCACTGCATTAAAAGATATTTTTAGCTCACGATAATTTTTCATGTTTCAATTGGATATTGGATGTAAAAATATTATTTTTTGATTTCTCGACTTGAAGTAATATAAAAAAGAAATATGATTCAAGTAGAAGTACATTGACTTCTAAAGTTTCTTAGTCCTGGTCATTCGATATCCCATCTAGTGACGGGTGTGATGGAATCATAAAGATTTAACGAGGACCGGTGAAGGTGGTGGGCGGCCGTAGCGGTGAGCTAGGGCGTCAGCCGCCCGAGATTCAAGTGTAGGCGCCGCCTTACCGGACGCACAAATAGTTTTGAAATACTCAGATAATATAAAGTTGTTTTTAGTTCGAAATACATCCAACCGTTGGTTATGTGAAGTCGTAATGTGCCATCGGTCATCATGGAACAGTAACTGCTACAGCCAGTGGTGTAGTGGGGCCAGGTCGGCGACCTGGGACCTGAAAATGAGGAAGTCGCCCTGCCACCTTTTTAACGTTTAACTTAATTTTCAAGTGATATTAAAAATCGTTTTTTTATTAATTTAATTGATTTTTAATTATTGATTTTAACTTCAGACAGATATAAAAAAAAATAGGGAAGAAATCAATGACCGACCTGGTACCTATTTATGTACCACTTCACCACTGGCTACAGCCAAGTATAACGTATTACTCCATAATATTTACTTCACTATGGATTAAAAGTAGTTAACTAAGACCTAATTGAAGAAAAACTTGATTGCGATGAACTTGATATTGAAATTTTATTAATAAATAATGTTTGTATCGACACAATTGAAACCAATTTTCCTTTTTAACATTTTCTTTTATTATGCACAATACATAGGAAATTTTTATAAGATTGGTCTCGTAAAGCTTTGTATCGGACTAATAACCTAAATATTAAATTCTATTATTTTATTTATCGTTATTGCGGTACGGAAGGTGGCTGTGAAACAGCGGCTGCATAACTGGTAGTGGTGGGACAACCGACTTGTGACATCACGATTTGTCTTTTATTTTTCTTAATAATGTTTTTTGCTGCGTATTCATATAAATATTATTAATTTATTTTATTGGGGTCTCTTACTAAAGAAAAGAAGCTACGTCTGACAAAAAACGGTGCTTCGATTGTCGGCCTGTTGCTCGTTTTATATAGATACCACTTTTTCTTATTAAATTGAGCAAATGAAGGTATAAGCAAACCCGGCTCATTTCAATGTTTTTGATACATAAACCATGAAAGTAATTTAGTAAATAAAAATAAATGTTTAGAAATCAGTCTCAAGCATGGCTTAACAACATCCAAAATATTATTTCAAAGTAATTTAAGACTAAAAATACTTTTAAAATGATACATTTTAAAAGTACATTGTTTTCAAAATGAAATTTAAGATACATTTTTTAACCATTTTGGAATAAGCCGTGTTTGCAAGTAATACTCTCAAATATCATACATTGATTAGGCAACCAGTTGCGGCTTGAACTTTACATGATATCTCTGACATCATCGCCAACGTGTGCTCAATACTGCGCAATTTGGAGATTTTTACTTGCACGGTGGCTTTTGCGAACGGCCGTAAATGACATCAGATATTTATTTATATGCAGGCGACCGTACACGCGGGAGGTATAATACACGCAGTATAAAAAAGATGGTCGTCGCGGTAGAGAAGACACGTGTAAGGCGAGCATAAATTATTCGGCCCCATGAGAAATTAACTTCCACAGCAGTCATTCCATTGCAGTACTGCATAATGTATCGCTACACTTAATATGGAAACGGACTACCATTTGCAATGATTCCACTAGAAAATTGTCAACCAAAATTCTTTCAGAACTGAATCGTGCTATATTAAAGGAAGGTGAACGATAACACCCGAAAAAAGAGTACCTAACCTTACGGATACAGTCATTATAAGGCTTAAATTATACAATGTATACAACTCGATACACGATCTATCAAAAGGATGTTAGCTGAAAATGCTGAATTGGTATCTAAATTCAGCTTTTAAGTTTGAAGAAAAAAGGGCATTTGAAAATTGTGATCAGGAAAAACGACTTAAAATGATTTTTTTTTAAAACAATAATAAATTTATGTTAGATAAAGTCAATTAAAAACCAGTTTATCAACCTCCATGCTCTTCCAGGTTGTGTATATTTCATAATTTGGTTTGTTACAAAATCATTGAAAGACATTTTTGTGTCTCCTGTAAAATTTGTTATGTGTGGGTTACGTCCTTTTTTCATTCCACAGTAGATACGTATATTTATTGAGATAAATTTATTATTAAATTTCTCTTATTTCCTTGACGTACACGGAGATTATGAACAGTTAAGTATAACGATGACTGAACCCTTGGCGAGAAAGAAATTTAATACATCGTTCTGCCAAGTACCAATGCGCCAGATAATTCAAATCATTTGTGATAAATTTAAAGTGAAGTCGTTCAAGATTAACTAGACAAAAAAAATATATTCTATTCCTTTGATAATTCCAAGAATACCCCACCAAATTTATTTTAGGAATGTTATCATTTCACTCTCTTGAAGCTCGAAGATCGTTTTCAAGTTTAAAGCATTTTTCTCTTCTTCTTCGGGGCCTAGTGAATAATCCAGAAATTCTCGTGACTATTAACTTACATACTCCCAATATATGCTTACGTGGGCGAAACTATAACCAAAAACTTTTGTTTCGAAAAACTTGTTCCTCGCGTAGAACGTATGAGTCGCCAGTTCCAAGGACTGTTCGACTGATCAACTTATTGCCTAAGGAAGTGGATATTTTTAGTGACTTTGATGGTGATACTTTTTTATTTTTTGATTTTGTATGTTGATTGTGATGTATTATGTACTGTTTTTATTTTTATTATATTTATCAAGTGTATGGCGAATTGGCGTCAGCTCTAATGTAATGTACTGTACTTTTAATTTTTAAACAATAAATAAATAAAAATAGCAACGTACCGAAATATTATTAGTTATTCTTCAAAATTGATTTAACTGATTTATTTAACCCCGCCGACTCAGTTTGGATTACCTGACATAAATCCAAACGATCCTGCAGCTTTTTCATAATGGCGGATATACACGAGAGGTTAAAACGTAATATCCCACTCGACACCGTCGCCGTCGGCTTGTGGCATTACTTCTTCTGAGGTAATACAAGTCAGTTGGTTTACACGCCCTGCACTAATTCAGGTAAAGCAAAGCTGTGAAACGTAAAAGCTTTTTTCTAAGAATTGATGAGAACTGTTTATGCGTATTAGTTACACATTGAAATAAAAAAATTGTGTTTCTTACCAACCATTTTTGGTATAGTATACACCCAATTTTCTTTTTACATTGTGGGATACGTTTCGTGTAAAACAGATGAGGAAAAATAGATAGAGTGAATATAGTTGTATGAAAAATAGATTCCATTATATTTAATTTCGAAACCGTGTAAAAATACACTGTTCAAAGCCAATTGGGTGTTAAACAACAATCTACATACGCAATGCAACATGAGTGTATTTTCATGTTTGTCTGTTTAGAATACAATACTATTAATTAACTTTTGTTTTTTTTTCCTACTATATCCGCTCCACAGTCGCAATATTTTTTAATCAAAACCGCACCATTTTGCACATCATTTCAATATTTGTAAGTATGTAAAATTTGCATTGACTGTATTGAGATATTAATCGAACAATCATAAAGACTGTGGTTTGGAAAAAGGACGTAACCCACACATATCAAATTTTACAGGAGGCGCTAAAAAACGTGTTTTGATGATTTTGTGACATGCAAATTATGAATTATACACAACCTTGAAGTGCACGGATACTTCTAAACTGGTGTTTAATTGACATAATCCAATATTAATTAAAGAAATTGTCTCGGAAAAATCGTTATTTCAGTGTTTTTTTTTGGTTTTAATTTTTTACAAGGTTATTTTTTTCAAACTTAAAAGCTAAATTTAGATACTAATTCGGCATTTTCAGCTTCCATCCTTTTGATAGAATGTGTGTCAAGTTTTATACATTGTGATTATCTAAAAAAAGCTGTTTAGAAAATTGAGGGTTACGTCCTTTTTCCTTTCCACAGTCGATATGCTTAAGGTGTAATTTTCATTATGAAAAAATATATATAAATCACCAAAATAGAATTTTAGCCATTATTTTAATTTGATAATAATGCATGTTTTGAAGATGTGCCCTTTTAAGATATGATTCTGGTTTTATCGTGATTTATTTATATCTGATTTTTATAGTAAGTATGTAAAAAAGTAATTATTCATTTATTTTTGAGCAATGATCATATGGGTCCATAATCTTATAAATTCGAACCCGCGAAACCGAATAGAACCATATCAAAGAGAGTCACTCGAGTGTACAATTGCTAAGCAATACGATATTTTTTTTCGACTTCCAGTCTATAGCGCATACTATATGGCATATTGAAATCATCGACTATTTATTTAATTTTGCTTTTCTTAGATTTCTGATTATAATGGCAATACTGAACGCAACCCAAGTAAATTAAAGCATTAGCCACCTCTGAATAAATGCAACGGTGGAGTTTGCACTAGTGGCGCAACGAGATTGCATTGTGCATTCCGAATGCAAAACCCCCATTGCAACTCTTATAATTAGTTTTGTACCGGGCTGACGTTTACCTACGAATGCACTCCCACAGCGGTGGGAACGTATGCAAGATATTATAAATAAACGAATTCCAAACTTCACGAAAATTGTAACGTCATTGCTAAAAACAAGAATGATCTTATATATTTGTTTACAAATTAAAATTACCGTGAACGCCATCGATTGATGACAAAAATTATCAATCAAAATTCACGTGATGTAGTTTTATTTAAATTCAGTGGATTCAGAGTATCTCAGTTTATGTATGTGATAAATAATTATTAAATTATAATTCCAAATTTTCACTGCATAGATGAGTTGGTGGCAATTAAAGAAAGTGATGGTATTTTTCCGTAAAATCATTTTAACTGTAAAAATGCTGTCGATTTTTTTTTCTAGTTTTATTAGACATTAAGAATCAACGATTTTTTAGCGGTAGCGTAACTATCAAACCTTGATCTGTTAAATTAAAAACCAGGCTGTGGAGTCGTGTAAATAAAGTTCCGAGGATTTTTTTCAATAATTTCATTTTACTTATACATATGTATACCATTAAATCATCTTAAGTTAGCCAAGCATGAAATGATAACACTTTTGGCAAATTTGTTTGACTACACATTATTAAAGATATTTTTCAAAAAAAATCAAGCCGCTCATTTTTCACTACTCCGACTCAAGCCAAAATACCGCGACTCCACGACACCGACTCCAACTCTGAATCCACAGCCCTGTTAAAAAAAAAATCAGCAGTAGTACTGTCAAAAAATATATTGTTTACAATAAATAAATACTTCATAAAACTTTAAAACAATGAATCTGATTACTGATAATAATTTGAATCTGACTGAATAATAAAGGGTCGATTCATTTTTGTATTATATGTTTAAAAAGTTTGGGGATTAGCCAGAAAGGCAAAGCTTTATCTTTATTCGTATGTGCGCTCACACAAGGCGGTGTCATTTCGAAAGGTAACTCGTTTCCAAACCGCGCTTCGGGACTTGAATGCATTCAAATTGTCCCTCGTGTATTATACATAGATTTTGCTAGCAATTTTGCTAACCTGGTTGTAATTATATTCGATTCTGATTTGAAATATACGAATTTCATATTTAATCGAAGAAGAAAGTGGTTGTTAAAGAAATAAGAATTAAAATATAAAAGATTACGCATGACATATGTAAGCTTTCATATTTTAACCATTCGTCGTTTGAGGAATAAATTGTTATCTTCTCCAGAATCAGAAGTTTTAAAGTTATCCATGGTCACTTGTAAATCGATATAACTCTTCCATCTTGGAGAGCAAGTGTATCTCAAATCATAAAAAACTCTTCCATGTGTTTTTTACTTTGTGTACACTACAGCGCGTGCAACCAAATTTTGAAGATTTTTACTAGGCATTTCAGCAAGGAAATTGAACCACGAATATTGTTGTTACGCTTCAAAATATATCTTATAATAATGTAGTGAAACCGTAGCAAGTGGCAGTGGGTACATTATTGAGAACACTAGATCATTATTTTCTGAAGACCTCAACGAGAAATTAGTATCAGCAACAATCAATTAAAATGCTTCAAAAACAAGCATAAAGAGGCTCGTTGACTCAAAAATATTTGGGCAAAACCAGATATACCACGTTTTCAACTACTGATGAACAGTTCTTATGATGAAAGAAGAAGCAAGCTGTTCACCATATTTTGAAAGCACGAAATATTCTCAATATTTCCATTTATATTTTTACATATAAGGGTCCAATAAATAAGGTAAATAAACATGGCAAAGCAAGAAAAGGTAGCTAAGTGAGCAAACCAAAATAAGGGCCTAGCTGATTCTTACCAAGAAATTTAAAATATGGTGAATAATATAATTTATAGAATCGGCTGTGTGACATGTTCTAAACATCTTTGAAAAGCATCTTCATAATAAGCACTCTTCAAAGCTTGTTACACAACCAGTAGCGTAATAGTGATATCAATTATTTTTTTATATTGAAAACAAGTTCTTACCGAGTAAATTATCTAAAAAAATGCACCCGAATGCTAGGTAACTTTTAGACAAATTTATTCGTTTAGCGATGTAAAATTGACCTGGAACTCGCTTGATAGAACAATTACAAGAGATTCAACTAATGTATGTGGTTACCAGGTGTATAGAGATGTGGTGTTTTAGGTGGAGTCGAAGTCTGAACCTGACTCCTTTTTTATTAAATTATTCAATTAAAACACAAAACACTATTCGTTTTAGAAGATATTAAAAAAAAGGTAAGCTCTCTAACCTCTTTTTTAATTTATTAAAAAAAAACATATTTTATTGACCGGATTCAGAGTAGAGCGTTTACTTGTCGTAGCTTTTTTATGACCACACAGACTTAGTGATAAGCACAAGCTAATGTTAGGTATGTAGCATTATGTTAAAAATAGTGCTATTATTTATCACAAATTTAGAAAAATATCCAAGAAATAGATTGAGGTTTTTGTAATTGAAACTTTTATTTAAACCTTTTTGTTGCAAGTGTAATTCTTTTGCCTCTACGATGATTACTCTTTTGATAAATAGGCATACTTTGTTTGAGTCACAAGAACTAGTTGATTTGTTCACCAGCTTGCTGACTATGTACATAGGTGCACTAATGTCTTTAGTGTCTTCACATGAACACCAGCCGTTACCAATACGGAAAGTATTCCAAACTTTTTTTATGATATCTAAAGATATTGCTTGATGGATTTCAATATCAAATTTAAATTTAAATCATTCAAACATTGTTCATTTCTACAAGTTTTCCAACAATGACATTATAATATATTTTTTGGTAATTATTCTCTAAACTAGTCCGTTCACGGCAAAACCCGGGTTTTTAATAATTTAACTATGCATTAATTTTTTTAAAATACCTAATTGATATTTCTGCTTCGATCAACGTCGTTATTAGACATTATTGAAACAATGTTAATCAATGTTTAAGAAAAGTAATATAATTTAAGATTTCGACTGAAAGTGCTTGGTGGAATTTCAATATTAAATTTGATTCGTTCAAATTATGTATATTCACACAAATTTTATCACTAACGACCCGGGTTTCGCCTTTCGACATCTTCAGGCGTTTAAGTGCATGGATGAACTTGAACGGAGTCAGTTCAACGGGTCGTTAGTGACAAAACTTATGTAAATGTACATAGTTTGGACGATTAAAATTTAAAAGTAAAAATTTAATAATTTTTGTCAACGAGCTCAGTTTAAATAGTCAGATATTGCAAAAAAATATTACGTTATAAACAAAACCAGTCTACAGTGATAATTCTTATTAGAATCTTGAATAAGAATTATCTAATCTTTTGACTGTTTATTTTTTGTATGTATATTAACAAGAAATTTGCTACGAAATCCATCAAAAAAGGCAACTACTTGAATTATAATAACTAATTAATTTTACCATCATTAAAAACAAAGTTTTTACAACGCGGCATTTAACAGGAGTCTCACATTTTATGGAGCCACGGTTGGAAGCCACTGCAGTAAGTAATAGCATAACAAGAATACGCTACGTTTCCAAATGTCATGAACTGGTAAGCTCATCCCACGGTTACAATAATAAAACAACCACACATGTGATCCTGGTGTTTTTATAATGAACATTACTGCTTTTATAACGGCACAAAATAAGAGAAAACAGTTCTGTAAGTGATCACATCGCTTCAATTGCGCAGGAAATCTTTGTTCTCAAGTCACTTGTACGTACCTCGTGTATGCATGTGAAAAATAATGCAATGACGTGGCTTCAGATCGTTCTCATATGTTGTTTATGATCTCGTTTCCAAGGATATAGATAATGAATGAATAATAAGGACCTGACGAGTATAAATTGGAGTGCTTAAATAACTTTTACCACTGAAGTAATAACAATGTCTGTATTAAGGTATGTTGATATTTGTAGATTGAAGGTGGTAAAGATTTAAACAAAATAATTTTTAAAATCTTGTACCTTGGTTTACCATAACTTTATTTTGTTAATTTCTATAAGAATTGTATTTTCAGTCAGTTATTGTTTTAGTAACGGATATGGTACTATTGTGGTGCTATGGGGTTATTTGAATATACACACAGGTGTGTATATTCAAATAACGCTCGCGCGAGCCCCTTGTTAAATTTTACTAAGGCTGGCGTGCCCCTTATTAATTTAACTGAAAACAATATTTTTAGATCAAATACTAATTTGATCTAAAAATATACTAATATAAATGCAATTTATGACTTACATATTATCTACGACAGCTTCAGCTTAAACAGTAGTACATTTTTACCCATTTAGATTGATAAGTTTACGGTAAATTGCATATTGTTACATACTATAAGTTACATATTAAGTAACAATAGATTGCTTAAATAAGTCACTTTTAAGGTGTTCACTGTCAATACTTGGTGGAATGGCATTATAATAAAAATAATAAAACATTTTTAGTACTTTTTCCACATAAAATTTATTAGATCAGGACCGGTTTCGCTCATCGCGAGCATTATCAACTGATCTAATAAATTTTATGTGGAAAAAGTACTAAAAATGTTTTATTATTTTTGCTTAAATAAGTATTGCATATAATTGCACAACAGTGATAAAATATTCACTCCTTCCTTCTGTATTAACACCGATAATTAATTTGAGATTAAGCGAACCCCCTGTTAACGTATTGGCAGCCCACCGCTGAATATAAAATATTAGTGGATGGGTATTATGTTTTCCATGATATAGTACATCGTTTGTACTTATTTCACAATTAAACCGATCCTGATCATTTGGTAATGTCGAGGAATTAATTAAAAATGTTGTATAAATATTTCTAACATATATATAATTTACAAGTATTTATATCGATTTATCCCTTCAGTATCTATCTACATTAAAAAAATATTTGATCTGATAAACGACGTAAAAAAAAACGATAATTAAAAAAAAGCTCACACATATGACGTACAGCTAGCGGCGTATGAGACCAAGGTAGATAATAAAAATTTAAGCCAACATGTTGCAAAGAAAACAACCGTCTCATAAATTGTTAACTATTTTTAGTCAGTTAATCATTTTTTCGGTTGATAATATAAAATACCTTCCCACAGCACACTTAATTAGAGCGATAGATAAAGCAACCGCCCATAACAAGTGCCTACGAATAAACACATGTGCATTTTTTCTGATTTCATTCCATCGTGTCGACAGACATCTTATATATTATCGCTACACGGAAAGAGGTTATCAACCCACAACATAAATCGAATATAATATTTTGGACGAAATGATTGAAAATCTTATAGTAAGAAATTATATTTTTTTAAGATCTCGTAAAAATATTTTTTTCTTTGTTAAATTGCGACAGTAACTGCTGAAAATTATAATCAATGTTATATATTATAAGATTAAAAACGTATAAAAAACTGATGTATCTATGGCAGTATCAATATAAAACAACTACAATTAATCGAAATACAGGAAACATATTAAGAAAAAAAACCTACTATAATTCACTAATTCATATCGTTTTGCTTGTTTCAAAAGCGTGATATTGCTCTTAATGAACGAAACCGTTCTTAATCGTATAAATCATAAAACGTAAAAGATCACTACCGGTTTCGCTCATAGCTAGCATTACCAACTGTTGATAATGCATCAGTTTATAATGCTCGTCATTAAAGAGATTTTCTTGGCGGGTACGTCTGAAAATTCATTTCTGACATTATTTTACCGTACTGTTATTCGATTAAGTATTCCGCATGGAAATTAATATGCGGAAAAACCATTTAAAAAATATTTTGAAACCGTGATTACTTGAGAAATATTATAATTTAAGAAAATCGTTAACACTGCTTTGCGAGCGGTAAGAATTTTACTCAAAGCAATCCTTTTCATTTCACATGCTATTTTAAGTGGGGGAATCAACTGGTATTATAAAATAAAAGTGGAATCAGTACAAAAGAGTGTTTTATTTTTTAAATTTACATAATGCCTTCCCACCAAGTATTGACAGTGAACACCGTTAAAGTGATAATAGTTAAGTAAATGAAATAAATTCTCGCGTTATTATTTTTAATTAACTTTTAAAGAGTGCTTTGTAATTATAATATATAAAATAAGACCGTCTAAAATCAAGTTAACAAGGTTTAATATCTCTGTACCGGTATATTATACCATCCAATGCAGTTCCTTGTGTGAGAACTATCAAGTCAATGCTCTGTGACCTTTCTACAAGTTAAAGTGAAATGCCTCTGACTCGGCCATATTATACTTATCTACCATTCAATATTAATAAATTTACGAGATGACAGCTTATCATTGTTGCTCGAAGAGTAAAGGAAATCTTGATTATATAGTTACAATAATCATAACTCAACAAAACTAAAAGAAACGTACGATTTTCTATTACAGCATATTCCTTTTTCTTGACGACATATCTTATAAAGTACTTGACTAAAACAATTCAATTCCTTGCTAATTTCTAAATCCAAAATAAGATTGCTTACCGAATTATTTATATAAACAATTTGCAATACTTAATAAATCTGTACAAAAATAAATACATATTGCAATGTTTCAAATAATTTGGAAATCGCTCAACGTGAAAAAATTATAAAGTAATTGATGCTTTTTTTACTCAAAATATCTAAATTAACATAATTTGAAAAAAAATTAATTTATTATATAAAAAAAATAATTGTTGAATGACACCAGACAAAGGAATACTCAGTTAGTATTTATGCATTAATTTGACGTTAATAATTCAAGTAAGTATTATAAATTCAATAAAAAAAATAGACATTTAAAGAAATGGTGACAAAGCTGTATCTGGTACATGTATTATCAATTTAAAATTTGAATGAAAAATTGTTTTGCTTCGACTAAAAGAAAATTAAAATTATGTTATATTACAACTAATCCACATGAAATTATATACATAGTTGTAATGTATACCCAGTGCATTTTTACCAGTTAAAGGCGTTCCGGCACCTTTTTTATTGACATTTTTAACGTTTTAGATCAAAAGTCGCAAAATTTTATTTTTAATTTGCTTTGAAAACTTTTGAAGTGAGACTGATTTGTGAATCACTAGTCGTGTCCTAGCCCTATCCTTATATTATTACTCCTTTAGAAAAAAAGAACTTAAGCGTATGAGAAACAAGCAGTTCTCGTAAAAAACTTATATTAAAATACCTCTATTAGGAAGCTATATGCTCCACATTAGGAACGGACATAAATTAGAAAAAAAAGTGAGTTCCGGCACCTTCTTTTCAAAAAAGCACTATGTATACGTATAATATATTGAACACATGCTTTTCCAAAGAATGTACTGGAATTTTAAAAAAATGTTTAAAGAATCATTTTTTTAGTTTATTCATTCATTCCTGAAGTCCAGGATGATTAACCACAGCCTGCATTCTGCAAGAAAATATTTGTGGATTGCTAAATATTTATCGCGTTGATTGTTTAACGAAAATGAACTGATTTCTTACACATTGTCTTCATTCGGGTAGTCTCATTGTGATGGACAACCACGTAAATATTATTTTTCTAAAAGATCCCAATGAATTTACGGCAATAATGTGTTTATATTAAAATTAAATAAACATTTATACGAGCGCCCTAAGAGTCGATTGGAAATATTGCGATTGACCAACTAATTGAGAAGCGATTTTAAGGCAACCCTGTACGAGTAGTTTTTTTTTTATTTTTCAATCAAATGAAACATTTAAATGTAAAATGTACATAACTTTTTAATTAATGTCTTAGTACTATCTTCAATCTTGCAATTCTTTCCACGTTGGCGACCACAGTCAATATAATTTAAGCAAATGGTTTATTTATTATCACAGTATTCTGTAATCTGGTTTTTTTATTGCTCGTCTCTCGTATTTCCTATACTTGATTATTTATTTATTTATTTATTTATTTATTGTTAAAAATCAAAATTACAGTACATGACATAACAGCTGACGCCAATTCGCCATGCACTTGAAAAATATAATAAGACAAAACATAAAATAAAAATACACAGTACATCAAATTCAACATAAAAAATCAAGAAATACAAAAGAAAAATTTATCAAACAGTTCACAAATACCATCACCAAAAATGTCCACTTCTCTAGGCAATGCGTTGATTAGTCGAACGGCCCTTGGAACTGGTGACTCATACCTCCTAAGCGAGGTATAAGTTTTTAGAAATAAAAGTTTTTGCTCATTGTGTTCAGTTAGTAAAACATTTCGACTACTTTCTCGTCGATTGGAAGACAAAATCAAGTTATTGTATTTTAAATTCATTCAAATTCGAAGTGTAAACCAAATTTTTAAATAAAACTGAATATAACAAAACAAAGACAAATATAAAATTATTTTTAATTAAATGCTACTATTTTTTTAAACAGTTGTGACTACGCTAGAAAGGAAAAGGATCTCCCGCGAAGAAAACGATTAAGAATTATGCCATATTGAGGCACGTTTTTTTATAGGTACCGAAGAGACAACAAATTATATAGGTATTTTTCTTCCAATAAAATTAACATGAAAAAAATGAATATGATAAACAGTATTGTTTCCAACAATAATACACTTAAATAAATTTAATCTTTAAATTTACACAAGAGTTTTTTTACAAAACACATAATTGACCGCCTTTTCTTAAGTCATTATCGAACCACACTTTATTTTTTCCTCATTGTTAGATGTTCAATAACTTCTGAATAAAATATTTATCATAGTATTTACTTTCACTAGATTATACCAGCTTAAATAAATTGTAATGAATATTTCTCGCATTTTCGATTCGCCTTCGATTTTGTTTAGCATTAATAGGTTGTATAACACGAAAGTAAAGTCAAGAAAGAATTTAATGATTGAATTTATATCACTGATAACATTTTTCAGATATTTTTGATCACTAACGTTGAAATAAATATGCTGATTTTGCTGTCACGAAAATGGATTCCGAACCAAAGAATCATGATTGCTAGTTTTCGAAAAATATTGAATAGGAGTGGTTTCTAAGTTATGTGAGTGTTCACGGAACACCCATTCAGGTTTGGTGGAACACCAGTGTTCCGCGGAACATAGTTTGGGAGACCCTAGCATAGACGATAGGCATTGACCATATTTTACTATTTACTAACCGCACTTAAGGAATTCCTTTTTTCGAACATAATTTAAAAAAACCTTCTCCTGTAAAATTTATAAATTATCGGCTACGATCTTCTGTTAATTACGGGTCGATTTATTATATAATTTAAATACATATAATATTATAAGTAAGCAAATAAATTTTATTTAACAAAATTATGATGCAATTTATTTCAACAATACATATTGCGTAATTATTATAACATAAATATAACAGACCAGCAATTTTGGAAAAACGGAAATCTCCACTAAGCAACGATGCATAGAAATTTAAATAAATATCGCTTAAGAAGCAGTATAAGTAGTTCACATCTTAAATTAATTTCAACACTCGTTAGCACATGTGCTCAGAGAAAAAAAATGAAAAAGCTTGCAGTACATACCTATATCGTTTTTTTATTACCAAAACAGTAAATCACCCGTATAAAATTGTAAGTGTCTACCTATCTAGGCTATGACTAGTGGAGACATGTGTTAAAAGAGTTCAGTGAAGTGTATTTAAGTTAAATATTATTACCACATCGAAGCAAAAAAAGTCTTATCAGTAAGTAAATAATATATACAAAGAGTTTAATGCATAGTACCTGTAACCTTTTTTATTCAATATTTTCTTCGATAATAATCATTTCAAAGTAAACATGTTGATTGACATTCTTGAAATTGTTTATTATGTTTCATTTGGAAGTGGTTTATACAATATTATATTTCCTAAAATGGATCAAAAATGAACAACTAGATACCCTTTCCCGTAGCACATCGCCCTGCTGTATAAATAATATCACAAGGATTTTGTTTAACCTTTATGGTCAACCTTTGGAATTGATAAACGACGAGTGCCGTAATTAAAATCGTTTCAGATGGGGAAGGCAGATACCTGTACAAAGCAGGAGTGAACGAGATGGCATCCTAAACGGGATCATTGTGTGATTCTTTCAGACGAATGAAAAAAGGTGAAGATAGATAGACGTGCAGTAATTGTGAAACAGATTATGAAAGATGAGTAATAATAATTAGGCGAAACATATGTATTTGAGTTAAGAATCCGCCATTCCCAAAATGGAATCCGCTCAATCGTAACATATTTACAGACATTTTTGACATTTAATGTGCGCGGTTTACTAATAAACATTTGCATAATATTAAGCTGCCCTGTTAATTGTAATACAATTATTATTTTGAACAAGTTTATGTGCTTTGACTATCTAATTTAGTGTTTCCTAATTTAATGTATTATCAGAAAAAGGAAATTGTCGTATTTGTATTGACCAGTGGTTACCAAACAACGATCTGTGAGATACATCCGACTCTACGTAAGTTTGTGTTTAAAAATACTCTAAGAATCGAAATATTTTTTATGTTTTTAAAAATCTTATTCGGCCAGCTTCTCGGAAAGTTTGGTGACCTCTGGTGTAGACCAAAAATTATTCTTGTTTTAAGATCAAATATTGTAAATGATACTACCTCTTTTATCTTTGTGGAAATCATTGAAAAAACCCTTTTATAATGTGTTAAAACTACAACTGATTGAGCAATAAAAAAAATCTTCTATCTAATGCAGTGTCTGCCAAACATTTTTACTTCACGGCAAACTGATGAATGGGATTAATACCGCGGCACACCAAATAAAAATTCTTTAAATAAGGAAAAGTATCGTTGAAAAAGAAAATGTAAAAAATGTGTCGCCGTAACCACGGTGTATAAACGTGACAAATATTTGTTTGAATGTGTCGATGTTGAATTTATTTAAAATTTAAATGAATAGGCTTTATTTAAAATTAATATGTTTAAGGCTTCTTCCACCACGGCACACCTGAGACTTCTTGCGGCACAGTTTATCTTTATCGTTTCTTGGCATATAGTGTTGGAATCTGCGGAGTCTTGCCAATGATTCATAAGTCATCACCCGAAAAACAGTAATGGTAAAATACAACCCATAATTACTTAAAATACTAATAACAATTATATTATCTGGTACCCGGTACTTACTTGTGGTTATCGTAGCAAGCATAGATAAATATGAAAAAGTCACTTCGTTCCAAGAAACCAACAAATATTCAACATAGACAAAGTGATTGCGACGTAGTTTTAATAAGCGCATGTAAACTGTATATTTTTTGTAGATTTGCGGCATACTAAAGGTTTATTTTTGTTTTTAATTAATGGATAGTATCGACTTCACAGAGTTCAATGCTGTTATCAATTTGTTCTTGTCATTAATATGACGTTAATTAAAGTGAAATGTGTTTTACCTAGAAAAAGATAATGACTGCATTTTGTAAACATGTCAATCGAGATCTGTTCTTATTAAATTATCTCATCACATGACTAACAGATGCAATTTATAAACATAACTCTATGAAAGCTTATAAATATAAACAATACAGTATATAACTAATTGTAGGCTTAATACAATAAACAAATAAAAGGTGGATATACATACATATTTGCAACTATCAAAAGTATATAATTTTGACTCAAAGAACTATAGAAGAAGGATTTTTTTATATGCATTGTTTAATACTCAATAATGCATCCAACATGTGACTTAAATAAAATATACATACACATAGTCGCCTTTTTAAAAATCCTACTGAAAAATATTTATTCGAGCTCGCTCACGTTCAAGTAGACCTAGTCAAGATTCGAACTAATTTCGTTGAACAAAGCTAATACTTCACTGTCTATGGGTATTTATCTATAGACTGAGTTAAAAGGCAATCTATATTCATATTCGAGGTGTTGACGAATATCCGAATACTCATTCTTGCTTTGTACAAAACTTGTATAAATAAAAAGTGATTTCATATGAATATAAATTAATAATAACATTGCATTCGAATACACCAGGTGGCAATGTCACCTGTCAATATTTATTCAACAAGCATGTACGCTCACACCGTCTTTATGTCTCACTCAGAGTTTCAGATTTTTTTTTCGGCTATGGAAAACTTCATATTTGTAAAACAATAATAACTTTTGCACATATATTATTATAAACTTATTACATTAATAAAAAAGTGTACCTAGATATTTTACGTTATAAACATCAGTAGAAAGAGATTGACCATAATTCACATTTTGATATGAGTTAGAGGGTGTTTAAATGTTTTAGAGATTATAAAACCATGCCAATTTTTCACAAAACACCTCTTCATTTTCCAAGAAACTCCAGTGTTTCTCGGAAAATATTTTTAAAAACCCTTTTTTTAAATCGTGCATCGTGCGCATTGTACATTACAAATAGGCAAAAAAATTAAGGCAAATATAGTAGATATACTGAAATGACAACTATTTGAACTAAGTTGGTAGTTTTGTATGATATTAAAAAAATGGCACGTTTGACGTTTGAAAATATTATTATTACAGAATAAGATGTTAAAGAATTTTATTATTTGTTTTTTTTGTGGGTATTCTTAATATTTACTCTAAAAATTAACACTAATTAACCAAATTCTTCAATGTCACCAGAGCTATTTTATCATTTAGTGCAGCGGTTTCCAACCTTTATGCTACTGCGCCTCCCTAAAATAAAAATAAAATTGCCGCGCCTCCCCTACTTTTTACTTTTTTAATAAATATAGTTAATACAGACACGTTTTAAATAATAATATTTTTATTACAAAAAAAATACTAAAACCATAATTAACAGAACAATAACAACATACAATATAAGAACATGCAGTGATTTGTTTTGAAAAAAAATATGCCGGAACTCGCTTTTCAATATTTAAGCAAAGTTTTTTTCTTATATATGTCCGTTCCTAATGCATATAGCTTAATAATAGAGGTTTCTCAACGGAATATGTTTTACGAGAATTGCTTGTTATCCAACCTATGTGGGTAAAAATATGGGTATAGACAGGACTAGTGATTAACCAATCTCTATCGATTTTTCTAGTTTATTTTGAAAGGGTAGGAGAACATGCTTAGATATCACATGCTTTCAAACAAAAAACATAAACACTCATACTTTCAAACAAAAATCGATAAATCGATTAAAGAAAATGTTTTATATTATGACATCAATTTACATTTGAGTGTTGTGATACCCGGTACATTATGTTACATTCAAAGGTGAAAAACCGCTGGTGGTTACCAAGGTTTTATTTTTACTAAAATTGATTTTAAACATTAAAAATGCCAAAAAAAGGTGCTGGAACTACGTTTCACCGTGTTAGGTAAAAAAAGCACTGTGAACACGTACATTTATTTTTTTATTAAATTACTAATTGAATTATTATAACGCATCCGAATTTAATGCGAGGTTTCTGTTGTTTATTGGCACAAAGTGCATCAAATCTTGAGGGTAATGTGGAGATTGCAACTGATTTTCGACTATTAACCCGGCTCAATATTTGGTTTTCATTGCAACCAGTGCCGAAGAACAAGTTTCACAAAAATAAGACGTTTTCAAGGCTAGAAGCACAACATTTTGTACTCTTAACTAAAATTCATCCAAAATTGAATTATAGCTTCATTTCGAAACTTTTGTTTTAGTGAGCTTTATCGCAATGATAATTATATCAATTTTTATTTTTCGACGTTTGTTAGCTTAAATTTTTCTTTACTGTCGATTAATAGATTATGTATCCACAAAAATGTCGACAAATTACTGTCTTGGAAATAATTTTAAAAATGCAGCAATAAACCATCCAAGTGTTCAATAAAAATATGTTTGCTTCACCAATATTGGCTGTGGCCCAGAAATATTTTGAATGTGAAAACATATCTAATTCATTCTCAATATTTGATATCCATTACTTCATCAGCATTTCAATGAAACTTTGTCTTTTTAAACAAGTAGATGCATTTGTTATTCATGCATTGATTCATATTTTAAGCCCCTAAAATTTCAACCAAATAGGTCGTTTTGTGCATTTCTGAAACAAAAATTTTGCTTCGGAAATGCTAAGGCACCATTTTTAAATCTTCCGCTCTGGATAATGTTTTTAATAGGAATTAAAAGTACAGAAAATATATACATAAAAATAAAAATAAACATTCATACACTGAATTGTTACCGCACGTTACGATGTGAAGTTTTATTTATGTGAAGAAATTATTGTATGAAAATTATTTTTATATTAAAAAGTTTTGGCGCCTCCCCTGGCGGTACTCCGCGCCTCCTAGGTTGGAAACCGCTTTATTTGGTGTATACTTTTGCTCGCAAAACATTTTTAAATATTTACGTTTAAAGCATGTATGCCGCAGGACACTTTTTGCAATATCAAACGCCTAACGTCAACAATCCCACACCTACGTATAAAATGTGATTCCAGATCAAAATGGCGTATCTAAAATTAAAGCAAAAAATCTCCATTACAAATAAAACAAACAACTCAGTGTGAGTTTGGTCGCAGGAGTAGAAAAAAAAACAAATCATCCATCACGTGTGTCTTTCTTAATGACGTCATTGCCCCCATGCGTCTGTGAGGTTGTATAAACCTGAAGGGCAGTGGTGTCTAAATGAAATCTAAATGTTGTCCTAATCTAAATATTTTTTAATTAGTCTGCTTCGTATGCGAGCAGATATGACATGAAATAGTACAACTATTACGTTTCAAAAATCAAATTAAAATTGCTTAGCCTAAAACTTCCATATATTGGCTTTGAATATAATATATTTTACCCATATTATTGATAGAGTTAAATATTGACAGCTTGATAAACATTTTTCATTTATTTAGTTGCTATGGGGATTTTTTTATACTATGCTATTTTTCTGACTTACTATTACGATTACTAGAATATGACAATGCATAACACTACAGCAGACGAAAATGCATGAAGAATCTAACAAATATATTGCTAACTAATATCATGGAACTGAGAAAAAAAGTGGAGAAGAAAATTTAATACATTTATCAACGTAAAAAATATATCGATTAGTTGCTAAATAAAAAAATTACGTCCACGGTTCTGGGCAAAATATTGATTAATTGAACAGATCTTGTAACTGGCAATTCATATAATCGAAACTAACAAAAGTTTTAATAAAATAAAACGGTTGTAGTTTCGGCCATGTAAGAAAAATGTCTAGTTCAGGGTGGGGAACCTTTTCTTCTCAAAAGGCGGCATTCATTTTTCTGATTCGAAATAAGGCCGCAGTAAACATTGACTAAGGAATCTTTGGCCAGAAACAATTTTATGCCAATTTCTAAGGCCCAGTCTTCCAAGGATTTTGACATCGAAAATCCCAAGAATTTACGGATTTGCCTAAATTAGCAGCGTGCCACCTTTTCCAGGAGTTTTCAAATCCAAAATCTCAGTAATTTACGAATTACAAAATTGACCAGAAGGCCACACCTGAGTAGCCAAAAGGCCGCAGGTTCCCCACACCTGGTCTAGTGTATTTCAAGATTGCATTGATATATCATGTACCGTGGCTTAAAAGATGTTTTTTTTTATTATTTCCTGGGGATTAAATTTAAGGAAATGAAATAAGAGCTCTATATAATTGAGAAAATTAGTAAACTGACAACTATATAACTTTAAAGTTAAAACTGCTCAATAAATGTTTAACGATAACGAAATCATTACTATTTTCGGTTATTCTTTCAGGATCATTATTTGGACTTATTATGGAATCTATTCAAGCAGTTTTTTTTTCTACGAGGGCTGCTTGTTACTCAGTTGCTCAACTTTAATAAATTTACTTGATGCGTATGAAGACTCTTATATAATATAATTTAAAAAATATTGTATCACTGTGCTTTCAATATATTATAATTATTATTTGAGATTGAAACTAATAAAAATATATGTACGCCATTATTTCATCAAATTACTATACAATATTATTTAGCCGGGGATTGGTCGAAGTCCTTAACCTCCGAACCCCACTCACTACCTACCCCTGGCTGAGAAGTCGAATCGAGCTAAGCAGGTGCATACGTTCCCACGGCTAGAATTGTAGTAGCTACTCGCCATATTCCCGGACAATTCGCCATCATATTTCAACAATCGTATCCAAACAAATCTTGTTCAACGAAAAAAAAATGTTTTCCGATGATTTAAATATTTATGTAAAAACTGTCACAAAAAATATACAAATTATATCAGGCAATTCATTCTAAAATTGTCATATTATAGATACAATCGATAGCAGTGTCACAGGCTGATATTCACTTTAAACAAACACACTCAGTCTCCCTTTTTGTGTTTTACATTAATTACAGACAGATATATTTTATCATTTTTATAGCAACAATTTTTTTTTCAGACAATTTATTGTAATATATTATATTAAATAATACGGTTTAAAGTACTACATAAGTCAGGTTTTTGGCGCAGTGGTCAACATCGTTGGCTTCCGTGACGGATCGAGTCGTTTCGATTCCTAGTAAGAACAGCATTTTACCAATCAATTTATCGATTTCTGTTCGAAGGCATGAGTGTTTGTGATGTCTTAAAACTCCCCCCTAACCTTCCAATCCTAAAATAACGGTGCTTAGCGAGAGTGATTAGTCTACCACTGTTAGGGTGTACACTGTCAATACTTGGTGGAAATGCATTAAATTTAAAAAAAATGTATATTTTTACTAATTCCACTTTTATTTAATAATATCAGAACCGGTTTCGTTTATGACGAGAATTACATACCGATCCTTTCATAATAAATAAAATTTGAATTAGTACAAATGAGTATTTTATTTTGTGACTAGTTTACCACTTGTCCTGTACTAGCCCTATTATCCTATCCCTACTCTCTCCCATAAAAGAGAGGTTGAGCAACTGATTAACTTACAGTTCTTGTAGATAAAAACATTTGTTGAGAATCCTCCATTAGATGGCCATATGATCCACAACGGATTTAAAAAATACTACGGTATTTCTGATGAAAATGGATATTCTTGGTTTGCCATAATATTGACTCACGGTGTATAAAATACCTACATAATATATTATGTAATCTTATGTATGTGTTTATTTAGTTGCTGTAGAAAAAAGTAAAAGTAATAACGTAGCACGCCGGCTATGATTTTCAATTATTAATTTAATTAGTTATTGACGAGTTAAATCGTAACTGGCGTGTTGAGCACAAAAAATACGAGATATCTCGTCTGTAGCAGCCATCGAGTTAAGGGACCAATTGTTACTGTCTAGTTATATGTATACTATACCATCTCGTTTGTCGTCTGTCGCTCATCGCACCTAAAAACAAACCTCCACATACGAATGTTCATTAAATTGTCGTTTTAATTTGTTTTTCGGGCAGTAAAAAAAACATCTAGCCACCATGTTGTGTGAATGCCCACGGAGGTAAAATTTAATATGTACACGTCTCTGTAAAGTATTAAAATATGTGCGGTGACGTTTTTATATATAGGCCTACACATTTCAATATCAATATTTAATAAATATAAAACCTGTAAAATATTCAGAAAATTAACACACAAAGTATTTATACTGATTCCATAAATAAGACAATGTAGTTACATTTGTTAAATAATATTGATATTTGTATTGATTATAGTTTAATATTTGTAGACAAAGTTGTGAATGCTTTTCCTCCATAAAATATTGACAAATTAAAAGTGATGAGTTTCATTTGATGATGAAAAAGGTTTTTTCAAGCCTTGCTGGATTCATGCTGAATAGTTATATTGTTATCGTGATCTACCAATTTGTTTAGAGTATTTTGAGTATTTTATTCCTTCTTCGTCTTTTTTCTCTGGCCCGTTCCCAATATGGAGCATATGGTATCTCACTTATCCAGTGTCTCAACCTCTCTTCTTTTTCGAAGAGAGTGGGAATATAAGGAAAAGAGTTAGGACAGGATAAGTCGTAAGCTAATTGCTCTCGCTACGCCCCATTACTTTTTTTCCAATGTAAAAAAATACAGTAATAATCAGTAATTTTAGATTTTTAATATTCAACTTTTAACTAACTTGTGTTACTTTTAGTTGTTTGATTATTAAAAAATATATTAAAAATCAGTACCAATTACAAAAGATATTTATAAAAGTTAAGTATTGTAAAGATGACGTAAAGATTGCCTTATATTTATAGATTGATTGATACTTTTTGACGAATTAAAATTTGTGATAGTAGCAAAATTTTAGGGGGAGAATTTTCCTGTATTTTTTAAACATATATATATATATATATATATATATATATATATATATATATAAAGTTATGAAAAATTCTGTAAAAATACGTCTTTAAAAGTATTAGCTTAATTTTAAGTAATTACTTTTTATCTTACGGATACTTTTGTGCGACTCACATAATAACACAAAAATGGAGAAGATACAAAAGGTTGTCTATTTGAAGTTTGTTTTGTTAGTATAATATTTTTTTACAATACTAAATGTATATTTTTATAACAGTTTTTCTTAGTTGTTAAAATGCAACTATTGTTTAATATTTTCTGGCAAATGTGTTCCATAAAAAAGATAATTTGTGCTGCACGTAAACATCAGCATCTGTTAAATCTTTGAGCACTCCTTCAAAGCGTCCTATTACCACACAAAAAATAAACAATTAATATATTTCAGCGGTTGATTATTTTTTGCTGCCTTACCACGTCAGTGAATATTTTTTTGATTTGAACCATATTTATCAGCAAAGTATAAGCATTTATTATCTTCCATATTATTACTACATACATACAATATGCATGAAAAAACTTAGTGAAGTCCTAATTTAGAGACGACCTAAAATCTATGCACATGGATTTGTTTGTTTATATAACATGCAATTATGAATTTAGATTTGATTGACATTTATAAATAGTTTAAGATTTGTAACGTTAATGCTTTGTTTCGTCAATAACTGAAAATTACTGAATAATTGACTTTATGAAAACCAATGTGGTATCTGTGAGTTAATTTACATTATGCGTACCTTTTTCTTATAACTAAATGAATAATCAAAATTATTAATTAATATTTCGTCATTATGGTGCCAGAAGTTTAAGAATAAAAAAAATATCGTTCTGAGAAAACATTAAATTTAAAAAATGATCTATTAGGAAAACGCCTCTAGCCCCGATATTTTATGTTATATAGATAATTATAATATCAAAATATAGATGCATTTATGCCGATCTGACACACATATTAGAGAAACAAGGAAAAATGTCTGCCTTAAAATCTGTATTTATAATAACTACATATAAAATGCATAACTTTTTATACCTATTTCTGCCAGTATTGTTATAATATGTTTTTATGTTCGTTCCGATAGAAAATCGTTTACAGTTGACAATAATACTAAACATATAAGGTTTCTTTCATTTAAAACAATTTTTTTTTTTAGAAAAAACAGTAATATTATTCAATGTCTTCCATTTTGCCGTATTACAAAAGAAGTCTTTTCTTATGTTTTATTTTCAAAAGGTATTTGTAAATTAACGTTTAATTATAATTCTGTAGCTGATTTTATATCAATAATTAATTATTATATGTAAGTGAGTTAAAATTACCTTTGCTAATTTCAGTAAGATTAACCATGGACGAAATTAAACTGACATTAAATATTCAATATATAAACGGGGCTTAATGAAATCGTTTTTTTTTTTTTAAATCGTTATCGACTAGAATTAATACAAAAAAATATATATCTCACCGTTTATTAGGCAATTCGGATAAAATAATGGTGCAAAAGTAATCGTGTTACAACATAAACACGTTGCCCCAAAACGATTTTAATTATTTATATATTTAAACACCTGCCGCGACCACGTTGTGTTGTCCGGATTTTCGTTGTCGATAACTTAAAAGATACAAAATACGAAAAACAAAGCGTCGACCGAAACGGCATTTGCACGATAATCCCCGTTACGTAATTCCAATAAAGAGAAATAATAAAAGAGTCGTTGTGTTATCTGAAAGCCTCTTGATTTATGAATGCCGGGTATTTTCCACCTTTCCCGCGGTTTTCCGCTTTCTGCTTACCTATTTCAATTCTGGTGGTAAACATTTAACTTTGGCGCGCATTTTATGCAGTCATAAAATAATATTATAAATAATAATCATATGCTGAAATTGGATATACTCTATGAAAATCAGTGCAATTTTAATTTGTTGCTATTTTCCAACGAAGCAAAAAAAAATATTATTGAATTTTTAGTTTACTAAGCTAGAGGCAATCGTCGTACCAAAACTCAACACTTCAAGTACAGCCATTCCGATTCTGAAAATTTGGCGATTGAGAAACAATAGGTTAATAGCCTGTACTTTTCTCACACAAGTCTTCATAACTGATCGTCTGTGAAATAAAATGGTTAAGTTGCTGACGTATATATAATTCGCTGAAAGTTTTTGTTAGACATAATCCGTCGAAAATTTTCATTTATAAATTAAATGTATGTCTTTTACATTAGTATTTAATTTTTTATTAAGAAGTTTACCACGTATATGTAGGTTTTCAAACGAATGATCAAATGATTATCATTTTTTTAAGATAGTATGTCCAAAACAGAAAATAAAAAATATTGTTTTACTTTGATAGGTAAAAGAAATATTTTCTTTAAGCGATGCAGAAGCGCTTTGTTTGAATTTCGACAAACAGAAAAAGTAAATAAAAAGCGTTTGGGGGAAGTGGATTAATTCTCTTTGCAAATTTAATTGCCAGATGTTTCCTATTGCTTGCCTTCCGTAACACAGCCCCCTCGGACTCCCTCAACTTTACCCTTTTTTATTACGAATTCGTAGCATTTATTTCACACGTTACTAGTAATTGTGTAAATTTTACCTCCGTATTAATGATCAACAAAGTGGTAGAGTTTAATCTTGTTTTCAATGAAACATGAACCAAAAGTATTCATTATACAACGTCGATGGCGTTCATTGCCGATTGCTTATATTCGGTGCTTTCTGCGAATCCTCATCTGAACATTTTCATATCGCGATTGTTTTGGCAAACACGTTATGATAGCAATGACCGAACGCACAAGAATCTAGCTATCAACGTTTTTAAATTTTGTTTGACAGATAAAATTTTGGTTTCAATGAGTTTGTTAGTTCATTTAAACAAATAATACAGCAGTAATAAATCAGTTCAAATATAAGATTACATTTATATGATTTATCAAAAAAATACTGAATCTATCTAAAACGGTTCGTCTTCACACGGGTCCAATATGTCACGCTGACCCTGATCACAACAGAGAATTTGAGGTATTTGAAATATCATATATGGAACGGGATATTCTTGATTCCTCTTTAGATGCAACGTGGAGTAGATTAAACCCTTCCGCCACGGCTCTGGCTGAGCTAACAAACAGCGGCCTTTAAAAAACTTTTTTTCGAGCACGCCAATACTTGGCTTAATATAAGTTCCGTGCAGCTCTACTTGGGCCATGAAAATGAGAGAGGACTTCTTCTATCTGTCGAGGTGGTGGTAGGAAACCAACTTTCATTATAATATTATTCAATTTATGACCTAAAACTGCAGTGAGAGCGCCCTTTTGTTGGTGACGATAGAAAAGGAATATAACAAAATATTAAAATCACAGATGAAGGACTAGAAGACCGCTAACCCTTATGCACCCTAGGACTTTTATATCTGTCTATCAAGATGACGGTAATTATAAAATTTAACATATCAATAAAAAAAAATTACAATGCCGTGGAGTTATTTAATTTATATACAAACTTCTTGTTTTATTTTATTGAACGTCTTTTTTATCTTTTGACTATTTTAATTTTAGATATCTGGGATGGATTCCAACAAAGCTTGTCACCCATAAAATTTGAGATTTAAAAAATTCTAATTTAATGTCTTTTACGGACATGCTTCACATAAAGTTTAATAAATTTGACCGCAGGTCTTGCTCGTGCGACAATGTAGGGAGTTACTTAACTAAGCTCCGGTCTTATAAATCTAAGAGTCATTGCATTTAAATACTTTTTAAAAAATAAGTAATTTGGAATGCAGTAAGAAGTTAAAGTACAAAGGCTTAAAAAACAGGATTTTTTAAATATTTGATACACTCAAATCTAATAGAGGTGAAATTTAATTACAGTTTATAAAAAATACATATTCGATTATTGATTGTTTGGGTTGTAAAAATAAATAAACATTATAAAAAAAATGAAAGTTAAAAATATATAATAACATGGATTTGCGTTATTTACTGCTTGTAAATTATTATTTTTTAGAATACATAATAAAAAAAAAATAAAAACCGGTATTAAAGAACATATCGAATCGTTCCAATAATATAATAGCTGTTCGATTGCATTTGTATAAAAAGCTAATATTTTCTTAAAACTATTATCACTTAACGATTTCTTCTAAGTTTTTAGCTATTTAAAAGTTTTGCTTCATTATGGTTTAAAATATAAAAATACATTGTTATTGTATGTAATATTAAAAAAAAGAAGTTCTTTATGTATTACCAATACATTACCATCCTAAGATGTTTAATAAATTGTCCACCTACATATCATTATCATATTAAGAATTAAGTAAAATACAAATGTACTGTAAATTACCATCAATATTCATTGATTTATTTCAAATAACTTTAAAACAGATTTTTCGACAAAATATCGATCGATGGATTCGTGCAAAAATATTGTATGTTGAATTTTGTATAATTTAGAAACATTGAATTTAAACTATTGATTCACTAATTATTTTATTGAATAATACAATATCATCTCAAATACAGTAATTCTAAAGAACAAACATATAATACTGACGAACATGTGCGTATTTTAATTAATTGTCTACAAAAACTGGACGTACATTTATTTGCAGTTTCTCTGCAAAGTAATAAGGTAAAAAAATAACAAAGTATTTTAGTTCTATAAATACTATTTTTTGTATAGAACTATGTTTAATCCTGCATTTACTGGCTAAGAAGAGATAAACCATATATCCTGTTATCCACTCTAACATCCTAATTTATATTACAGATGAAGAATTAAATGCCAATTCAATCAATCTTTGCAATTTGTTGGATAATTTTGACAATGCTACAAAAGTAGATGAAAATTTGACTACATTTATCTAAAATATTGTATAGGTCTTATGTTTTTTTTACGGATATATGAAATCTCAAACACATTTGATTGTTTTTAAATAAACGCAATTGAAATTTTAAAGCCCCACTTCAAATGAAAGTTATATGCCCTGGCCTAACGCAATTTCCGCATTTCTGTCACGAGAGCGCCTAGCGGTCTCTTAGTTTTCCAACTTTCGTTTTACGAGGGTGCCAAAATGTAAAGTTGTAGCATAAACCAGAGTTTCGAAATAATTTATTACCAATGGAATAATAATCGGATGCGAGTTGCTTGCCCAGGGCAAAGATCGTGCTCTTATCGAATGGTTTAGCATTAAGTTCCCCGAAAGGAAGAATTTTACCACAATAAAAATCTTAATTTTATCCCAGGCAGTTGGTTACCTAGACGCGATGGCGGATTAAGCACACGAGAGGCCTCAGGCGCAATACAATTTGGAGCCCTTACAAATAAAAACGTCAGAAAATTCCATGTAAATTAATAAAAATATGTTAAAATTTAAACAAAAAGTATATGGGTTATGATATAATATAAGCAATTTTTAAGGCCCCTAAGATTTGGATGCCCCAAGCGCCTCATTTGCTTATACGGTAATCCGCCACAGCATAGACGTAATAAAAGATTCCCAGTTTTGTAGTCGAAATAAAATATATCGGTGCTGGAGCCAAATAGTCTACTTACTTGGGAGCAATTTTCCCTGTAAGCTGCGCGCGTGCGCGGCCGCGCAGGAGTTGGAAAACCCCCGCGCACTCATTCCGGGTTGGCGCGCACTACAAGACAGTTGGTCAATTAATATTTGATCGGTCCGCGTATCCTCCGCGCAGCCTTTGAAATTTCCGCGCAGCTTACCTCTTGCCTCATTGCTTGGGAGCCCATGGTATTCGAAGTCGAATTGGTTTTTAATCTTTTAATTAATTATTTTTATGGTGTTAAGCGATAATTTTCAATTTGGGGGCTTGAGGTGAAAAGGGCAAACTACAAAAAATATTTCTTTACTGTCTTTTTTATCATCTACTATTTGTTTTGTTTAGTATATATTAAAAATACGTACTATATTTTTTCAAAACTATATTATTATTAAGATAAAATGTAATATGCCTTAACTAAAAAAATACTGAGACAAAACTATTTTTTCAGAATCGTATCAAATTCAAGTAAGCTAAGCTCCCGAATTATTGAGAGAAAGACACTATTTATAAATACTTTTTTGTGCTTATTCGATGAATTTATGAAGTGTAATAAATAAAATAAATTTATTTTTACCAAAGTCACTTACATATAATCATTAAGTACGTATGACTAAATCTCGTAAATCGATTTTGCAGTCATATATGGGTTACAATTAAATGATAAAAAAATTGGCCGTAAAATTTGGATCACAAAAGAGTCGTCTTGTATAGGTTCACAAGATATTTTTCTTCCGTCCTCGAGTTCTACATAAAGAGCTTACATCAAAAGTGTTCAAAAAATATTGTTAATTTAAAGGAAAAGGAATAATCAGTTCACTAAACTTTAGTGACTAAAGGACCCTTCATACTAATAAACAATACAAGACGAAGAGCATTTTTCCGTTAGCAATTTATATACAAATTTTTACTAGGCGTTAAATATTTTTAGACAGGTTTTTTTTTCATTGTACACACTTTCAATTCAAGTAAATTTTCTCTTAATACCCATAAAAATGCAATACGAAACAAGAGTATTCCCTCAATTTTTTAATACCGTAAAAATCCCCTGAAACAATCCACCTTCGATAAAACTCCTGTTACATCCAATCTTCTAATAAAAACCAATTATCAACTTCCGTACAAGATAACAATCTCATTTAAATTTGAACCCAAATACCTTCCGCAGGGGTCTCGCAACAAACTTTCTCTTCGCAAACAATCTTTTACGCGATTTATTTTGCAAATTGTAGGGTGAGATTGTGTCTTCTTGTTTAAATTTTCTTCTAATTTTCCGTAGGCCATACTTTAAAACAATTGTGTTTATTTTAATAAGGGAAGCAAGGAGCAACATTGAAAAAAAAATACATTTTATTGGTAATTATCTTTTTTTAAGCTTTTCGTATTCAATTATTATTGTACCATCGCTTTTCATCTAAGACCTACAACTGTAACATAACATTAAAATACCAAAAAGTGCGGCAGATAAAAATGGGTTAAGATGGTTATTTTGTGAATTAATTCTATGATTCGAAAGCCTACGTTAAATATTCATTAGATCTATATTATTACACACTTAAATATTTTAAAAATATAATATATAAATCTCTCTTAATGCAGGAAAACTTTTCAACTTTCAACATGCAAAAAGGATACAACAAACATAAAAAAATGAGGGATTACGTTATAGGTATCAAACAAATATGTGAATATAAAAGTCATTTTTTTGTAATTATACAAGTTTAAAAACATATATATCCATGATAGCGATGATGTGTCTGATATGTTGATAATTATTTTTTCAAAACAATGTTCCGAAATATTCAAGAACACCGAAACCAAAATCCTTTATTAAGAGGTAATACAATTATTATTATTAATAAGATTCTTTAATCAGTTAACGTTAAAGCATAAATCATTTAATCGGGTACGCAAGAAATAATAAATAATCCAATAAATTCTTTATTTTATGATGTTAGGTAACCCTAAATTCTTTCTGAATTACAAATGGCATCGTGTTTCAGAAATCAAAATCGAGAATCTTTGTATCCCTCTCACACCCAATTGGTTCTCATTGAAATTACATTGGAATAGAATTACTTATTCTCAAATAAAACAAATGAAAGCACACAGAGTCGTCACCTCTCTTTCGGGCGCAATGTATTTACATATTCATCGTGATGAGACAGAGAAAGTTTTTCTCGCGTCACAAACAAATGAATTCCTGATGGAATTATTTCCGCGGAAGCCCTCCACGAGAAAACAACAACAAAGTGGCTTCCCTTTTAAATAAGGGCATTCCCTGGAGACTGATTATTTTTCAATCACGACGAAGAACGGCTTCATTGAACTGCAGACGGTGAAAAATCCGATAAAATTTACAAAGAAAAAATTATTACTTCCTCCTTTAAAACAATACACCTTTCATAAATCTGTAAATTCTAAATTGATCTCACCATCGAGGTTTCCCCCATCCCAAAGATAATTGCTTTTCTTAATACCTAAGGATAATTTTTTGAGATCTGCGATTATGATTTTTTTAAAATATGTTGATTTTCACTTTCTAATTTAAGTGAATGTATATGACAAATCAATACTTAAAACATGTTTCTTTATATTTCGTTTTGATAATAAATTCATTTCATCGTGTATTCAATATTGAGCTAATATCGAAAAGGAGACATTCTTAATGTAGTATTTAACGTTAATTCTTTAACTATTATAACAAGTTGGCAGTCACAGTACTATCCGTTTCATTCTTTATGGACGAACAGTCGTTGGAATTCGGTTTCGTGGTGTAGCGTCGCTTGCTTCCGAGACGGTTTCAAGTCCCAGTATGACCAGCATTTTTTTAATCGGTTGTTTGATTTTTGTTCAAAAGAATTGATCTGTAAAAATTTCCTCCCACCCTTTCAATCCAATATTAATAGGGCGTACCGAGATTGATTAACTGACCACTAGTCCTGCGATATACTTTATATGACAAGTACAGCGAAGAAAAAAATAGACGTTTAACAACTGAGTATCAAGCAGGGCTGTGAAGTCGTGGAGAAATAAGACGACTCCAACTCCGATCATAGCTTAAAACACGAGTTATTTTTTTTAGACTTAGTAGCATGCATGCACCACTTTTGATCATAAAAATTTGAATATTTTTTTTTTTCACAGTTCGGAATGATATTATCTAGTGTATTATTTGACGGAGACTAATTAAGGCAATTAGGCAATCATAGTCTCTGCATATCGATATCAAAGTATCATATTTGGGGACTTAATCGCATAGGCTTTTAATACAATATCATGACAATATCATATACAAAGGTAACGTATACCTAATTGAGAAGGTTGATTCATGACTACAGACGCGTGACCTAATCACTGACAATTCGTCTCCAAAAAAGTTTCCCTTTATTCAAAATATTTGAATGATAATAAAATATAAATTAACATCTCAATTTTACAACGTCAAAAAGTGTTAAATATTCATTACTAATAATTTTAGTATTTTTAAAAATATTTTTATTTAATTTTATAAAATTAGTGAAAACATTAAAAACAAGATAATTATTTCATATAGTTAAAACAAGAAACGCAAAAACTGGCTCGTAACAGATACAACTAGAGTATCCAATCCCAGAGCCTTTTTTCAATCCCAGGATTGAGATTTTCTCACCGAGGAATTTGAAATCCTCGATTTGGTATACTTTTTCCCCGATTCTCACAGAACCACTTTTTTTTTTTTATCTTACCGAAGAATTTGAAATCCTCGATTTGGTATACTTTTTCGCCGATTCTCACAGAACCTCGTTTTTTTAGCTCATCGAAGACTTTGAAATCTTGAATTTGCCAATCGCGGCCGTGTCAATCCTGGGATTGGATGCCCTTGATACAACGTTAGTAATAAAAAAAAAAATAACAGAATATTTTATACTAACTCCATAATTTATTCACGAATCAGAAACAGTTTCATACATCATGCACTATGGCGGATAACTCTATAAGTGAATGAGGCGCGTGCTTGGGGCCTTCGAATCTTAAGGGCCTGAAAAAAATGGCTTCAATTGTACTTTTTTTTTTCATATTTTATACATTTTTACTATTTTACATATAATTTTCTGACGTTCTTATGTTATCCGAAAAATACGGTCTCCAAATATGATTACGCCTGGGGCCTTCCATGTGCATAATCTGCCACTTATTCATACAAAGTCATTTCAACATGTTTTCCAATGTAAAGCGATGTACCTGAATAACCTAAAATGGCTGAATTTTTGACCGAATTGTGTGGAACGTAGTATGAACGTAGTATGGGTACATCCTCCTTCTCCTTGAAAATTGTACCTCACCCTCGCGGCCTCACTATGTTCATCATCCCTTCTCTAAAACTTGAAAACAATAATTAAGTGATTTTGGTTCGGTTCCAATAATGGAGGTAATCTCGGTTGTAAGACACAAGAAATATAGGAGATGAGAAAATTGTGATAATGTAGAAGTATGGCGAAGATCTGCCTAGAACACTTAATGAGAAAATGATTTAATGGATAATTCATATTCTTGATAATTTGTTATGAACAGTATATTAAAATACCTTTAAGTATCTTGTGATAGAGATAATAATATGATACATACTCTACAGTTCGAAAGATTTAATTACTTGTTATTGTATGTTTACTAATTGAATAAATTATGGTTATTGTGCGTTATCTTTTTAGGCTTAATTATCAAACTGTAAACATTAAAAAAACTGTTTTCAAATGAAAATTTGTATATAAAAATCTGGACATTTTTGTTTCGATATAATTTGATTAAAAACAGTAATATATTTAATATTTTTAAAACAGCTTGACAAAATGGAAAAGAAAGGGTGTTTAGTCATAATACATTGCATAATATTCAATAAAAAAGGTTTGGTAATTGTTTATTTACATACATAATTAAGTGGTCGATATCCATGTTAAGGCAACTTTATAATATGAAAGGGGTTAAGCCTCTTAGATCTTCTATGTATTCCTGATAAAAGTACATAATTGTACATGTTTTAATTATAATAGAATTTATTTAAAAATGAAATAATGAAACAATTGATCAATAATACACTTGCGATATATCAAAATCGTTTATTACTGAAAATGGATTATTCATTCAGTTTTAATTTTAAGTAATCTCGTTTTAATATTTTACCTATCTATAATAAAAAGATAAAAATAAATCAATAGTTACGTATTATTATTGTAATGTTGATAAAACTCGTTATGACTGTCGCATGTTTTTTGCTCGAGTAAAAGAAAATAATAACAAAGCCCTAAGACAGGAAAGCTCTCGGCTCGCGCAATTGAAGAGAGAGTTTCCCACCACCAACCTCTTGGAAGTAATTTCCCATAAAGAGTTAGACACGCACTCGGCTTCATAGAAAGCTTCCTGCCTTTTCATATTAGGCTTTCACTACCTCCACCTAACGATCCCACCTTTTGTCTCGTTAACCCCAAATGTTACACACTGTGCGCGGTGCAAAGTGGCGTACGCGAAATTTCGCCATATCTAGTGGAAAAGAAATATATTATTAAAAAATATTTCAGGTTAATTTTAAAAACAAAATAGTTGACAACTCTAACATACTTACTAAGACAAAAACGAGTTAAAGGCTTAGACAAGTTTATGGTGTTTGATGCAGCTTCAAATATTTGTGTTAAAAAATAATTAACAGGTCTTTCATTATTTAATACGAGCATCCCGTTGTGACATCTTTGAGATATAAGCCAGTAAATTCAGTGTAACTGATTTCATGTATGTTCATAGACGTCACATCAATGGTACCTTCCCCTCAGTCGAGGTTAAAAAAAAATGTTAACGATTCATAAAAATTGTAAATGTACTGATTGTGAAAACGTTATGTTAAGTTTAAATTTATTTAATATACTAGAGCTAACACAATAATTTATATTTCTTAAAACAGCCACATTAACTATAATACATACAATAGATGCATCTTAATACCGTATTCTTTCTGTTCTGAGATTTATAAGGGTGAACATAATTTAAGTCAACATTCTTTCCGGTATCAATATCTTTGATGCTAAGATTAATCTGAACGGAAATTCAAAGATAGTCTTATAACTTTCAATTCTCATATGAAGTGCAAAGAAAATTTAAAAAAAAAAGCTATATTAAACTGCGTGACAGTTTTTATTGTGAAAATTCAAACGAATTCATTTTTTGATAATAATTTCATTTTTTTGATCATGAAATTCCAGTAGCTTTATTCCATATATATTGTCAACAATAATGAAGTTAATAAATCAAATTGTAAAGATCCACAGGAATCAACGCTTCTAGTTACAACCGAGTACTATTGACAAGGTAACGAACGAATAAGATAACGGTTAATACTATTGAATCAGAAAAATAGGCATACACTTTTCGGCAGATTTTACATCTCAAGCGAAATCAATTATCATTATTTATTGAACCCATAAAATAAAGTCACCTGCTGTAGTCCAGTTGGTTATATTTTGTTTTACCGATCAGACAGGTCTGGGTTTGATTCACGGTAAGGTCAATGTCAAATTAAAATTTGAGACTTAAGATGTGGTGTTTTTCATGTCAATTCTCACCTCGTATGATCTTAGTTTATTTAAAATTCAAAATATTTGGCGCAATGGCATTAGTAAAATAAGTATTTTATGTCGCTACGTCATTTACTCATATCATGTAAAAAAAATATATGTTGAATGTTTGGATTTTGAGCTATTGTTTTATATGGATGCATATCTAAAGCTTGTAAAAAAAATACTTTATTATTCTAACTTTATATAGGTATCAAAATATTATTCAATAATGAGTGTTTCTATTGATGTCAAAAATATATACCTACAGTGGCATTGAGAATACATTTTAAACCCTATTTTAGACCCTCTCCAGCATTCAAATTGGTGATCCACTGCCACGAAACATAACAAGAAACATTTAAGATTATTGTCAGCGCGTCTTTTGTGATCTTTGTTCTGAGAGTTTATAAAAGGAGGAGTGTTCTAACCAAACGAAGAAGCTCTAGGGAGCATTGTTAAATACGCTGACGTAAGATAGGCTTCATTATGAGGCTAAGTATACAAACAGGCTTAGCATAGGTACTGCTAAGCATGTGTAATTAAAGTATTTTAATTGGAATACGTAAATTAAATAAAAGATTTGACTGTAATATTTTTTATGAATGAAATGTTGTACGTTCGTGAGTAGTTTTTTCGGTTCTGTAGATTTTAGGTAAACTTTCAATGCTTTTGGGCTATTTTCACATCGTTATGAAAATGGCTCAAATTCAAGAAGTAAAACTTTCATCCTTCGTTTTTTCAATGGGCTTATGGATCTAAATACATGAATATCAGTAATGATTTCACACCTCCCTACCCAAAATCTGTCTCATTTAAAAAAAAACACCCCATCGTAGATCTAGTGATAAACTAACTACACTTTTCATAAATTCACCATCTTTAGTATGCAAATGAAGTTTTAACAGAGTATATATACCATTTAAAAAAATGGTGTGATTATTTGACGGACCCTTGAACATTGATTGAATTTTAATATCGTGTTTTTAGTGAACGAATACAAAAAAAAACATGTTAAGGGTTGGTATAATAAGGTTTTCCATTGTGAATATTTGAAGATAAGCATAATATTTAATTTATCAGTTAATTAGTACTATTTTAAAAACATGAATTTGATTATTAGCATTTGTAATACTTTTAAGTCTGTGGTGCAGTGGTCAATGTCGTTGACTTCCGTAACGTAATGCTTTCTATTCTAAAATAACGGCGTAGCAGTAGCGATTAGACAAACACTAGTCCTGCCCTAGCTCAATCCTTAAATTCTTACTCTCTTTAAAATAAGAGAGGTTGAATAACTGAGAAAAAAGCATATTTTTATTTACCTCCACCAGGAGGCTATATGCTTTACATTGTGAGCGGGCATCGATTAAAAAAAGTGAACCAATATTTATATTAACATATTAAATGTTATAATGACTATACATTTAATCCTTTTTACGCGATTTTTTGGACGGCATAGTTACGTTTTTTCATACATCTTTGATACTTTTTTATCAAATTATATGAAAATGAGTTTTTTTTACGCGTCAGTTTTTGGAACCAATGTATCGCGTAAAAAAGGATTAGGTGTATATCTATCAAATTAATAAAATACCGATCTCTTACAAATAGTAAAATATAATGAGCAAGGATAGCTAACAAACTTTTGAATATGCCAAAAATTCCGAGACTTCAATTACAAAATATAGATGAAAATTTAGCAATTTTTTTTTATTATAATATTATTACGATGGGTAGGGGGGTACTGAGCAAAACCAAACAATGTCTTGATATCATCAAAGGGACGTCCTCATTCTTACAAAAGCTACAAGGTAATTCACTCACATTGAATAAATGAGGGGGGAAAGTCAGTGGCGTGGTGGGCGAAGGGTGGTTAGTGGGGCTCCACCATAATCTTAATTGATGTCTCATTACAATTCTGACATAATGCGACTTCGTGATACCTAGATCTATGAACTTTCTGAGCGGCGTGTGGTTAAAGCATTAAATTAATATTTAATGTTTTTATTCTTATTTATAAGTAAAACATTAAGTTATATTTGTACATATTCAAATGCTAGTTTATAATAAACATTACAAGTAGTACCTACATTGACATACAAATTTACTAGTAGGATCTATTTGATTAACAAATATTTAACAAGATTATAGATTGGTGCGTTCTGTTGTGTACTCAGGGGTGGCTGGAGGGGTCTCGGAGGTGCTCGCACGAGCCCCTTGTTAAATTTTACTAAGGCTGGCGATCCCTTTGTTAATTTAAGAGAAAACAATATTATCAGATCAAATTAGTACGTAACTGAAATTTCTGACTAATATATTATGTATGACAACTTCAGTATACTCAGTAGTACATTTTTGGCCAATTACATTGATTTTTTCAAAGTTTACGGTAAATTGTATATTGTTACATATTATAAGTGTATTAAGAACCAATCGATTGCTTATTCAAGTATTGCATATAATTCCATCGGAGTGGTCAAAGAAACTCACTGCTTCCTCACCGAGAATGGCTTTCATATAAAGCGAGCTCCTTGTTAACGTATTGGCAGCCCACCGCTTTGAGTACTCGATTGGTTTTTGAATAATTTGTATGCAACTATATGGGAAACATTGCTATACCATATATGTATTTTAGTTCTTAAAAAAACATCCAGAAAAAGCCTGTGCAACAATAAAGAAAGGAAATCATAGAACAATCGAACTTTAAAATAAAATAAAAGAAATCTTTTTTTATATATATTAATATAATCAATGGAGCTTTAAGTACTTAGGCGAATCAGCGTCAAAAACTTTTGAATCACCTTTGCAGGACAATGGAAATGAATGAATCGACAATGGAAAATTTCTGTTGAAAATAATAAGAACAAACCTTACTTGATTGTTATACATAAAAATGTACATTTTAGAAATGCTCAAATTTATCAAAAATGTTTTTTTAACGATACGAGTAAAACATACCATTTTTTAAATATTAGATATTTTTTTACGTTAACGAATTATAAAGTTTATTTCCATGTTCTGCACTGATATAAAAGGTTACTTTGTGACAAATATGGTAGGTACACACAGACACAACAAAAGTTTTCCATAAAAGTGTATGAGCACACAAAAGCTTCGTCGCATCCATCATTACTTTGCGAAGGCTTCTTAACTTTAGCCAACTCAAAATGTATTATACGTTGACTCTGCTTATAATACGTTTCATAAATATAAGAGCCGAAACACCGTGATTTAAATTTTCTGACACCAGAGTAACAATCATTTACTTATATATTTTGGTGTATTTGAAACAACAGCTTTAAAACACAAAAATGATATTCTTATATTTTCCACCATTAAGGAATATCAATCTTTTTTAATTTTCCTGTCAGATCAGCGGTGTTTTAAATGCTTCAATTTGTCAACAAACTTATTATACACATGTCACTAGAGTTTTGTGGTTTTTGAAATTCACTTTTCGATAAAAAATAATATTATTAGTGACAAACTTACGTTATTTTAGTTTATTTAATTGTTTTTTATTTACAAAAAATAGGCTAAATACAATAATTTTAGTTTAAATAACATTCTAAAAAGCATGCCGTTAGCCGATATCTTGTATTTCAACTTATGCTGGAAGTATTAGTTGTAATAATTTTAAGTCGCAGCTATAATAGAGTATAATTGGTGCGTTATATTTGTCTAGAGCGCGTTAAATATTATGATTATCCATTAATGATATGAAACCTTTATTTGAAACGTGTTAAGTATCAAATATTCCTGTAATCTCCATCTTAGTGTGTAAAGCGACGTCAAAGTTAGTCATTTTGGTCGAAAGATAGCAAGGGAAATCATAAGCAAAGAGGTGAAAACTTGTTGGATTCAACCGCAGTGGCGCTTTACGAACGGAAAAGCACGGAGGTTCACTAACAATAGGGAAAAGTTTGAAGTGACAATGAACTTTTGGTGCGAAATTTTAGAATGAATGTCGGTGACGGAACAAACACGCCACTTGTGCTTTTGGAAGAACTTTCACTGTGGTGACCAAAATAAAAATAAAAAAATTCTATGTTTCAACTCCTTATAGTAAAATGAGCACTGTTATCGCATACATATTTTTTTTCTGGAGAACTTATTTTGATTGCAGTAAAGTATTCATAGATAAACATAAATTACATTTAACAGTTAAAAATGTTCGCCATGGGCGAAACTGGTCCTCATCATATAAAAGAAAAGTGAAATATGTACAAATGAGTGTTTTATTATTTGAACACTTTTTATCGTCGGAGCATGGAAAAGTAAGTTATCAATAAAACACTTATTTTCTTTAATTTATCGTTGATATTATGAGAAAGTAAGAATAAAAAAATGAGAAATATTTTTTATATAAACTTTACTCTGATTTGACAAGAATAAAGATAAATAAGAGTAGAAAGTATTGCCCAATTCAATTTGATGTGAATTCATAAAATGGTTGAAAAATTAATATATATATATAGTATATATTAAATTACTGGATACTGGGAATTTAATAACGGTTCTACCAGGCTTCAGTGTATATATTAAATATTTTTTTACAATATTCAATAGTGGTCACATCAATCGATAGTAAGCAGGCACAATAGAGAGCCCGGAAAGATAACAAATTTAGAAGCTAATAATACCATCACATTGTTGAGAGTAAGAATCGGTAGGTATATTTCACAGGAAATACACATTTGCTAGACGCTTATAAATAGATAACAGGATGCAATTAATTACCATATATAATTTAATCCATATAAAATACTTAATTATACCATAGATACTATGAAAATTAATTTTTCTGTACATGTTATGTTCAGTGGCCTAAGCCAAGAGCGGCTTTGCAAGTGTTCAAATGCAGCCTTTTAATATAATTAATTTTTGTATTATATTCATTCAATGTGTACTTACCTATCTTTTTTTGGAATGTTAGTTCTCTAGATCAGGGTTTCAGATTATATTTTTTTGGGAGAGCCACAGCACAGCTTAGGGGGAGTACGGGCAAATTTTCCTAAATTTCTGTGATTTTGGATTTTGAAAGTCTTGGAAGAGCTTAAAAAAAGCTGCCACGCTGTTCATTTGGAAAATCCCTAAATTCATATAATTTAGGATTTTAAAATTCTTGGAAGAGCTAAAAAAAAAGTCCCACGCTGATAAATTTGGGAAATCCGCAAATTCCTTTGTTTTTGAAATTTTATTTTTTATAGGAAGACAAAACAATAGTATGGGGGCACAGAAAAATAAAGACACTCAAAAGAGGCCACGGGCCCTAAATTTTGAGAAATACTGCTCTAGATTATAAATTGACGAATGCGGCTTTCCGATATGAAAAGATTCTCCACCCGTCGCCTATCCAGTACGCTTGTGTACACTAATTAAAATTCAACATAATCGCACTTTATATTGTTTTCTTCTGAAATAAATGATCTAAATCTGAGCGAAAGTTGTTCACCTATTTTTAATTAGGCATATCAAAATACATTTCTTTAAAAACTCAGCAATTGTATTCTCTTCACATTGAGAAAGAAATATTTCGAAAAATATGAGAGATAAAATTGTTGATACGAAGTATTGAATAAATGGTTATAAGAAGGGTTTAAGGACAAAATTTTATTTATAGAATACAAAATTGATCTTGAAGAGTACAACACAGCATTAGTTGATTGACTAAAAACGTAAAATCAAATGTGATACCGTACGAAATATCAAAATACAAGAATTACAAAAAAAAAGTCATGACAAAACAAGTCGTCGACATAATATAAAAAATATACAAAAAAGCTATATTATTATTTTTCGATTTTCTACCAGAAGTAAAAAAAATGTTGATTCTGAGATAATCGACTTTGAATTTTAAACTACATTTTATCAGTTTTATCCAAACTTAAATAATATCCAAGTCTTTTGCCTTGTATGATCTAAAAGTTTCCAAAAAGTCTCATAAATATTTACTCTCACTTTTTTCTAATTCCAGAGAAATTTTCAATAGTAAGTTACCGCACTTAGTGACTTATTGCAATGTAACAACGAATGCACTAAGTGACAATAATAGTATTCAATTATGACGTGTTTTTCGACATGTTGACTTATTTATTAGGTAAAGCATGACAAAATACGTAGATTGTGACATCTTACTTAGTTTTGATCGACATGTCACTTAATGACTTTTGGCAGTAAACTAAAGATACATTTAATTTGATTAACCTTCTTGCGCACGATGAAAAACAGTGTGTGTGTGTGTGGAAGAGAGTGGATAACGGCCATCGTTTTTATTATATTATGAGTATTCAAAATTAAAGGTTCACCGTTTTTTATTTTGTTTTTTATTTTTTGTAATTAAAAAAATATATATTTGTGATATCAGATGACAACTGATAAGCAGCTAGATTTAAAAAAAATCAGATCGAATGGAAGAAAACGACATCACAAACACCTGTCCCCGACATCTCAAATGTTGCTGAGCTGCAAATGCAATAACTGTACAACTGGGATAGATTATATCATTCATTAATTTTAAAACAAAAAAAATATAATTTGTGAAACACGAATTGTTCTTCAAGGAATATCATATGCCCCATCTTTCCTCCCTGCAAAACCAATCGCATCACTTGAGTTATGAAATGATTCCATCACACAATGCGATGTTATTGTATCACCACCACACTCCTCAGTGGGGTGCATTGCAATCTCCCATCCCCTGTGACTCCCACCCCTGTACTCGTCTATTGTATCTGCGAGCCCGATACATCAAATTGCCCAAAAGGTAAAACGTTGAGATACTAGACACGGTAATTTCGTTGAAGAAAGAAATCTTAGCAATAACAGAGCTGGATTAAATTAAATAAATATTCTGACAAACACACAAGGCAAAAAATATGACAGTTTGATGTTACTACTTCATTACATTTTTAAATCATGTATATTTTCAATGTGGAACATTCATATAATTTCAATTAAGTAACTCGCTCAGATTCTATCTTTGTAGAGGAAATGGAAAGAAGGATTCAGCAATTAAAAGAATAGTCGTAAACTAGTAACTCTCTCTCCGCCCCGTTTTCAGAAACGGTGAAGGAGTAGTGGAAAGTTATTTTAACATCTATATTTACGTTTCAATACGAATGAATGAGAAATCGAACTCGTGACTTAGTAACTGAGTGTATTTTTAAAAGCCTAATCATTGACTATTTGCTGTTAGGCTGGTATTCGCACCAATGATTAATGTTAAATTCTGACGTGGGTATTATAATATACTTAATTCTCTCATGTGTGACGATGTAGTCTTAAAAGACCAAATGCCCTCTAAATGGATGGGATTTCACAAAACCTACAAGTAATGAAATCAGGACTGAGCAGTGCAAAGGCAGTCCATCTTAAAGTCTAGTGACTAAGAAAAAGAAAGAATTACGATATTCTAATTACAAGGTGACATTTTTCTACATTATTGTTTTATTATTATTTACCACAGTTGTGCGTGCTTAAAGTTTTTTTTTATATTGTATTTCACGAAAAATATGTATTGAATAAAGACTTTTAGCATTTTTGAAATACGCGCCTGTAAACATATTCAATCCCTCCAAAGTAAACCACGGCAATTACTTAGTGCGGCAAGTGCTGTGGGTGTACGTACAGGACAGGGTAAGGGGACATCGTCCCTATAACGAAATTCGCAAGTGCAATATACCTTCAACATGCTATGATATGATAATATACAACGTCGGTACAGAATTTATGGCGATGCATGAACACAAACAAATCAAATTTTCTGATAGGTGTGTGACGATAAGTTAAAGGATTTGAAAAATACTTTCAGCTGAATTGTCTACATCGATATGCAGTCAAACGATAAATGTTTTGACTTGAAGTATGTATAAATCTAAACGATCAAAATATTTTTCCAGTAAAGTATTATTACACGATAAAAATATATTATATCAGCTAAAATCCTTATATACTATGAATTAATGATTTACACGTGTATAATGTATAGTTCAGGGGTTGGGAACCGTTTCTTCTCAAAAGGCCGCATTAATTTGTCTGATTCGACATAAGACCGCAGTAAACATTGACTAGGGAATCTTTGGCCGGAAACAATTTCATGCCAATTTCCAAAGCCAAAAAAATTGCGGATTTTCTCAAATTAACAGTGTGGCACCTTTTTAAGGTGTTCCAGGAATTTGCAAATCCAAAATGTCACGAGTTTATGAATATACAAAAATTTATAGAATAACAGAATTTGCCAAAAGGCCGCAGGTTCCCCACGCCTGGTATAGTGAATACTATTTATTCGGTAGCAGAAAGCATGGGATAAAAACTTATAATCATTAACTTACATTTTAAAGTACCAATATCAATTAATTAATGGATTTGTGTTAGAATGTATTGGTGTACGCGATGCCCTTATTTCCTCGAACACATTCCATCCTAGAACCACTAGTCCCATTTTAACTAACCATCAAATATTCAAATGATTCACTTTCAGAGATAATTTGAAATATGAATAATGAATATATAATATGAATAATCTTCTTAACCCCGTGCCCGGCGAAGTATCAAATGAAATTTAAAAAAATCTTTATATAATTGAAATCGCAAAAATATAGCCATATCCATGTTATTTTAAAGCAGCTAAAGGAACAATAATAAAATTAATACACAAATATATACTTCTTTTTAATACAATGTATGTAAATCTTGATTTTTAAAAATGCGGCCTGCGCCTGCCACTTTTCTCCTTAATCTCAAGTGCGCTCGTCACCGCAATAGGTTAAGAACCCCTGGTATAGGCAAATAATCACAGAAAACTTCTTCCGAGTAAGTGTTATTACATAATCTTTACATGATTTGATACATTTTTACGACACTTGGTTACTGTGCTTAATTCTAATACATCGGTAGTCTAACATTGAAACCTCGTAACTGACATTCTATTTTTTATGACTGCAACTGCGACAAAAGAGTCAAGGAAAACAGTGAAGTTAAAAAAATATTTTGCCTTATAATGGATTGTATAATTTCAAAACAATGAAATGTTTTGAAATTATGTTTTCATAGTACACAATAATAAGTGACGATAGGCGAGTATAAAAAAATACAATACAACTTATCAATGTTTGACTATCGATATTATTAGTTATTATTTATAAATACATATTAGTTAAGAACTTGAATAAAATGTTTGTGTTGTTTAAATTTTTAGACACTAACATATGGAAATATTGGTAGTACCATGCCCATCAAGCTGTTCAACCTTTTATCAAAGGTGAGGCGTGCTGCAATATGCAAATAAGCAGTTGCAATATGTAAGGGGCCAATGGTCGACCAGTCCACCCCTTGCATTATTTATATGTCTCACAATATCTTGCATACAAGATCCAGATGAGAATAAAGAGCCCAAGTAACCAGATATTTCACCAGTTGCGCACTGAAGAATTTTTAAAAGAGGACTTAAATGAGTAGTGTGAGAAATTTAAAAACATTTTTTTAAAATATTGAAGGCAAAAACAAATTATGTATAATTTTGCATACTGATAAGGATTTTTTTTAATTTTTAGAAAAATTAAGATTTGCTTTAATTTTTATGGAAATAAAATTACAGTTAAAATACCAAATTATTTACTCTTTGGAATTGAAAAATGTTCGCATGATGTAGAAGGACGCAAAAAATAACTGGAGGGAGGGAATTATAGAGATTCTCTTTGGAGACCATATACTTTGTATAAAGAGAAGGTTTAATCAAAGGCGAACATATAAGGATGGAAATAAGACAATGTATAGGATATTTGAGTCGTCTGGTATCACAAGCAGAACTGTTCCATAAATGACGTATGGAACAGTTGTGCTTTTGATACCAAACGACTCATATAACAAATATTTTATGTCGAAATAAAAAACTACTGAATACATATTATAATCGGATGAGAAGACCAATTCTTGAAGTAAAAATAATGTTGATGTAAGCTTATGGGGGCCATTTTATTATGAACTGTTAGAATTAATAACAAAATCATTAAAATACAAGTAAAATATAAGACTCTTGCAAAGTGAAAAATAAACCAGCGAAGCCAACACATATTAATACTCTTATGTTATTTCGAGAAAACTAAAAGACATTATTAATCAGTAGAGACACCACTGTCCTAGTGGACGGACATAAAAGGAAATTGCATTTTATGCGCAAGTGGCCGGCGTTTTTCTTTTGTGATTGCTCGTTCTGTTGTGGACGACAATCTCTGCGCGCGGACTTGTTTTCTTTGCAAAACTACGTAGAAACAAAATCTGAATATCTAACTAAAGGTATTCAAAAGATTTTGTTTAAATTTTAAAGCAAACTTGACGCCTGAAATGATTTTCTCAGATAATTAAAAAAAAATATGTAAAACTCTTATGAAAATGGTTTCATTGGCCGTTCGAGTCTCATGCAAGTGACATTGAATTGAAAGTCAACACGATAAAAACAAAAATATATAGATAACCAAGCCATCTAAATGGTCGGAGAGTCCATGTATCGCTAGTCAACGTCCAGAATACTGTGAGCAAAAAATCAACCGTAAGAAGCAAAAGATGCTTTTATAAACTGAATAAACAATTCAAATCATAAGACATAGTAAAGTATGCTTTTACAAGTATCATCCAAGGCATTATAAAAACACCTTTTTGTACTAATTATATATTTACTTATTAGGATCAAGACCGGCTTTATTCAACGAAAACATTTTTCAAATCTAATATTGAAATTCCACCAAGCACCATCAGTCCAAATCTTAAATGATAAAAATATATATTCTTACAAATTTACTTAAATACAATGGTGTCACTTATTCTTATTTTTTATCTATATTTATAAATTCTTTTCATATTTCTATTACCAATTTTTTGATACCCTATTATCATTTTGAATTGGTTTTTAATAAAATAACCTAGCATAAATTATACATATATTTATATCAGTTGAAAATATTTAATTACTAAAAAAGATTGTTATATTTTTTGATATTCTGCCATCTCATCAAGTTTATATAGTGAGTAGCTTAAAAGAAATAAAAAAAATGTCGAAATGTTCATGGAACACTAATTGATTGATAAATTATAAAATAAACCAAGTTACTAGAGAGTAATCTGTATTAAAGTTTTTATTATTTTGTTACATTTACATATTATATCATACATTCATTTAAAGATCTAAGTTTAATATTAACTTATTTTAAAAGCTGTTTTTTAGTATTGTAAAAAAAATGTATACATATTATGGTTTATAGTATAAACTTTGAACTTTACTATAATATGTATATCATTGTTTTAAATATCAAGTATGAATAGAACACAGACAGTAGCACAATACATACGTTAAAAACGAAAGTATATCTAGAATATATGAGGCAATTTAGATAACGTTCGGCTGCACTAGAGTTTAATAGGTGTAAAATTTGCTCGTTGCCTCAGGAAACAGCCAAACATACTCAAAACAGTTTTCTGTTGACCAACAAAATGCTGTGAACAATTTAAATTGTGCTGATAAAATATTTCTTCTTCACGTACATATTATTCGAGACATGATAAGCCAATAAAATATATCGAAAGAAATTTTACTAAAGTAATTTATTTTATATAATAAGTTATTAACAAAAGGAAACACGTTTCTGACTTCATTGGGAGGTCTCCGTTTTTCCGACAATATTCCGTGACATCTGCTGTCAATTTACCGCGTTCTATTTTCAAATACGCATATATTTATAAAGGGAGGTTTTTCGGTCAAAATATCTTGTTTCGTTATGCAGGAGATCACCCGTTACCGAAAAATGACCACCCTGTTTACCAATATAAAGAATCTGACGTCATAACATAATTTATAGTTCGTTTTCGTAATTGAATGTAAATTTATGCCAGTTTCAAGTATGAAGGAAAAGATTCATATTTATGGAAGCAAAAATTTAATTATTTTTGGCGATTGTTCAATTTATATAAATTGATTTTAAAATGTTACACATTTGATAAGTACTATAAGAGTTTTTAAAAGGTTAGTTTGTAATGTCTTACCCCACAGACAGACAAAAATAAATTAACATATGCGAAAAGTGAAGAAACTAAAGAGTCACTTACCTTCTTTTATAATTATTTCTCAAAACTGATGAAATCGTACCTGTAAGAGGAAAAATAGTGTACTTAGTAATTTATAATAATAAAAAATATGAAACTATAACAATAAATTTACTAAACATTGATAACACTTAATCATACATATTTTTTGAGTAAATTGACCCAAAAATACTGTCCAGTTTTTTCGGTTTTTTTAAGATTTCTTTATGCATATCATATTAGTATCTACCCTGCATCCATTTCGGTTAGAAGTAAATAACTACATAAAAATAAGGCAATCCTTGAGAAAAATCATATCCCGATGTTATTATTATGCTTGAAATCAGATAACTTTAATATGAGATCCACTTATGCCTCACGAGACACCATCATCCCCTTTGATGTCCAACCAAAGTAGAAGTCCACTGCCGTCGCACCTATAAAAATAACCTTTGCGTAGGGTGGTAAGGCAGTGGTTTCCCAACTAAACAAGTGCACATTTGATATATGTATTTCAATGAATATAATAATTATAAAATAAGAAAATTAAATCGTAATTGGACGGTTTAATTGAATAAGCTTACATTAAATGTAAATAATAAATTGAAACTAAGAAACTGAATTTGAGTGTGCACTATTTTGTAAAGTCTAGTTTCCAACAATATAAGGACTAAGTAAAGTGGACGCTGGAGTGACCTGGGAGGAAGCAAGGAGACTGGGGATAGAGAATCACGGAGGAACTTAGTGGTGACCATATGCTCCGTATAGGGAGCGGATATGGACTAAAAAAAAATTAGGGTTACGATGGCAAAGTGCGAAATTACAAAAACATATTCATTTACTCTCTATTTTACCACATAATAATTATTTTATGTTTTAAATTATATTATTATAAAAGCACACCTTTGATCACTCACTAAAAATAATATTTCTTAAATAAAAAAAATACTTTAACACGAACTATTTTTAATTTTTTCTCAAAAGCATTATATTGTAATTTCGCCCTCGTCATCTAACAACTCTTGAAAAAATCTAAAAATGTTTAAAAGGCTAAAATTTATAATTTGGACAAGATTGGATGTAGTTTAAATTATGCATATTGAAAAACACTGCAACCATGTAGGTTTTCCCTGGTCAGTGGCGTAGGGTGGGTTGGTAGTGAGAGCGAAGCGGGAGGGTGGGTTAAAAAAACACGCACATTACTGACGGCAGGCTACGCCGTGAGGTAGAAAGATATTGGCCGGACTGGCGGCAAGTTTTATGACCACTGTACATGTGTCCTAGAAGGGTACGTGGCGGTTTTTTCAAATATTCGTTGCCAGGTGGAAAGGTTTGCATATCATAGCATACAGATTTTTAAAACATTTTTCAATATTATTTACAAGTAGTACATATTTCAAACTATAACTTTTTACTGAAATAAAACATGTAACAGTAGTCGATTGCTCTGTCAAACTCAGCCACATGTGGAATGATTTTTCACATCTTATATGACGACAAATTTAAGTTCTATAGCATTATTTGTTTCTCCTATTATTTAAGTACTCAATTTACAAACAGATATGCAATATCAGGGAATATAAATACACTTAGTAATAACGTGAATCTTTATATACTTCTAAAAATGTATATTCATGTTAAATATATTAAATAAAAAAATGAATATACGTAAATACAAACTTTCAATTTGTTGAAAAAATAATGGACTACGATTGCTCTATAAATGTATGTAGCATAAGGCAACCACTCAACGCTTAGTGATTTATATGTAAAAAAATTAAACACATTTAAAGTGATAAATGATATCTAATTTATATTTAAAGTTCTGTAATAAAAAAAAATCTAAATTATATTATGTTTGCAATTATTATTAAGACACCAAGGAAAAAGAAGAAGAAACTAGTTTTAAACAATGTTTATCTTGAGTGTAATATTTACCATTTTTGATATGGGTTAAAATTATTATATTTAATCCAAAAGCATAACAAGAAAATTTAAATTTTATTTATAATATAAACTAATTTAATTTTTATGTATGCATATAACATAATATTATGTTTTTAAGCCGCCTTTGTTGGTTAATAATAAAAAACCATTACAAAATACCAATTTTGTAGGCAGTTTCATTTAAAACTTGTCTTGAATAAAAAAATATTTTTTTTAAAAAATATGGCAACACCAAAAAAAAAATATATTTACATTTTCATATTTTGCATCTGAACGTAATGCGTCAGTGACCCACGGGGGATACAAGATCATCCACCTATAACCGTGTTTGTATGAAAAATATTCCAATAACACAGGTCGAGCGAAGGGTGCTACGAGGGTGAGTCCGGAGAATGAGTGAAGAAGATGGTCACTACGGTGAAAAGAATATGAGCTTGGAGTTTCTGAAACTACTTTATTTTAGTATGGCAATTTGATATCAGATGCTTTTGATATAATATACAATACCATACAAAAAAAAACAAGTTATGATTCAAATATTTGTTCTGAATATCGATCCGATGTAAACCTTGAAATATTTTAATTTTCAAGTATTATTATATAATTAATGAATTTCATCGTAAATACATGTATTTTTTTATATTTCTTCCAAGACGTATTAATTGTTAAGAAAACCTTGCGAGCTCGTGTCTGGAATGAGTATTGTGTTTAAATAATCAAAATAGATTATTCATCAAGATATAATGCCATATCGAATATCATTTTTGGCTTTATCAGTGGCTTAACCCTCCAGAGACGAGAGCTTTTTTCCGATAAAAAAATATTTTCTAAGCCATATTGAATTCACGGATAACTTTTATTCCTATCCAAATTAAAAAAAAAAAACGCAAAATCGTTGTATAGAAACCCCGCATGACTATATGGTCATGCTCATCCTTTTATTACCGTGTAATATTGAGTACGGACAGTAGTAAGGACAAAAGTGACCGTATGGGCTCGCAAAAATCCGGGGTTGAAATATAGCTAAATGTGTTTTTTTTTTAAATATTTCCAATTTGACGTCTTCAGATCAACATAACTTCAATACAAATATATTAGCAAAATTTATTAAAAAAATAACCAACAGTTTTAAAAAGTAAATGAAAAAAAACGGAAATTCAAAAAATCACATGTGCTTTTGGAGGCCGTTTCTGTCCCCACGGCTGATGACTAACTGTAGTCTGTACCAGTGTTCCCTCTAAGCTGTGCGCGTGTGCATGCGCACATGCATTAGAACAGAGCGCACAAAAGTTACACCAACTATAGCACTATCAGAATAAATTAATTGTCATTATATAGCGTTGTTAATTATTGTCATTACAAACAATTAACCATTTCGTTAAGTAGGTTTAAATACCGTTATGTGGCGTACAAAATTTTTACAAAATAATTTCCTTTCAAAGTTGCAGAGTCAAAGTACTTTACGCACATAACCTTCGGAAAATTAGAGGGAACATTGGTCTGTACCCTTCTTAACCAAATATGAGCAAAAGCAACGATATTCACGTAGAAAAGGGATCAATAGTGGGATCAATAGACAACGGTGTTTACTGTGACCATATGGTGACGCTCGTCCTTACAACAAATTAATACTTTAACATAAACAAACCAAATTCAAATATTATATTGAAAAAACATATATACACCTGACGTAAAGTAATATCTTAATTTAAAAAAAACTCTCATTATCTATCTTAAGCTAATTTAATTTGTTAGAGTTATATTACCAAATTTCAAAGTTTCAGCGTCAAAAACACATTCAAATCTATTAACTTATAATCGTTTGTTAACCTGAACGATCTTGTGGAAAATACCTTTCTGACAATCTAAAAGAAAAAAAAACACCGCTTATAGTTGCAAAATACTCCAGATATATAATGTACATATATAACTATATTAAATAAATATAATGGCATCATCTTGACCATAAATATAACCACAAACATCCATACCAACAATGCCATGTTAAATTGAAAAATTATAATTTTTATTTTTCTGGGGCATCTGATAACGAAGAAAGAAATGTAACCGCTAGGCCAGCACATCTCGACAACTGTAAATAAATTAATATTTTATACTTTCTATGACAAAAAAAGGAATCATAAATCACCAAGAAATAATGACACTCGAAAGATAAATGAAATAAAACAAAATGAGCACATTTGTATTTTGGAAAATCAGAAGAATTAATTGATAATTTTAATCAATTCAGAAAAAAAACATTTTTTTGAATTACTTTCAAAATATACATTGATAATTGTTGGTGGCAAGATAATATTTAAAAAAAAAAAACACTTTTCGGCCATACTAATTGAACATTTTTCAAGTAATATGTAAACTGTTTTAATAATAAAAAGTCCCCATTTGTAAATATTCGACAAACCTTTGAATTAATTGTTCGTGACTTTACTTAATTGTTCTGTAATGTGATTGAAAATAAAAAGCATTTATTTGTAAGATATCTTATTTTTTTGAAAGTATGTTCAGTTAAATGTCAGTTATTCATACTTTATACCGTTATTCAATATTCTCTTAAAATTTCTATAAACAATTGATTGTTTGTTTCATCTTTATTAGTTTGACTTGGTTTTCTATAAATAACCCTGGATTACTTTATATTTTTATTTTAATACATATGTACAAGATGAGTGAATTCAGTTCTGCTCCTAATATAATAAGAGTGTTTTTTTTTAATAAAGCCCACTTGATCGATTTGTAGCCATTCTTCTATCGGTAGATATAAAAAAGACCCATACGGTTTTCAATTTATATGGAATAAATAAATGCCATTTTTTATAAAAATAATTGTTTATTTTTTTTGAAGAAAAATCATATTATTCTGTTTGATATAACGAAATTACATTTGATTTCGAGACACGGTGGCATCGAATATGGTAAAATTGGCGGCGTGGTCGATATAGACATGATCGTAAAGCCTACATAATATAATATTTTATAAGGGAAGATACCTTGCGCGGGCGGTCAGCGCTGCTTGTTTCTGCTTCGGGCAATCTGCCCAAGAAATTGAGTCACTTCGGTTAATAAAATGAGAAAATACATAAGGCGCGCGCCGTGATGTGATGCCTGTGGCATCAAAGAAAATATCCGACCCATATATGGAACATGCGCCGATAAAAATGATTTAACGAAATACTGTTTTTAAATTCCAGAGAAATTATATGCCACATATTGAAAGTGAAATTGTTGAAAATAATTTAATATAATATAAAAATCACAATAAGTATAATTGAATAAAGTGAAAATATAGAAAAAAATAAAATATAAAAATGAGTACTTACATATGCATATATAATTAAGGTTCGCCTTCAAGCTCGATATTATGAAATATAGTTTTTTTAGAGCATTTTGACGGATCTCGAGTTCTAAAATACTAAAATAATCTTACATAAATTGTTTTTTTAATCAGTCAACGGTATCCATATGCGGGCTTGTCGCCCGCTGTGGTCTAGTTGGTTAGAGCTTGATCTACCGACCAGGAGGGTCTGGGTTCGATTCCCAGTAAGGTCAATGTCAAAATTGTTTTTTTTCAATTTTAATTTGAGATCTAAGACATGGGTGTTTGTGAAGTCAATTCTCCTTGAGTTAATCTCATGTGACTTTCAAAAAAAAAATTCTCATCGAGTATTCTCGCATGATCTTCTTTAAAAAATAATAATTATACAATACACACGAGAGCTGTGATAGTTCCAAAGTCAGACATTCGCTGCCTAATAGATTCATTATACAAAGCGTCCATAATTTAAGTATATTTTATACATTTTTATATACGTCTTGAATATTCCCTTACAACAGTTACAACGTTAAAATAACTTATGTTAAGATGCTGAGGTGTCCTTTCAAATATATTATGCTTTATGTTGAAAGCGAAGTTGCTTGAACAAATATTTTTTGCCAATATATTATCATTTCTATATGAAAAAATTTTCTGTAATGAAATATGTGAAATATTTAGCGTTGGAAAAATGTACCATAGTTTAAAAATGCTGTGCTAAAAAAAACAATAATACTCATAACTGACTTACAGTTGTGAAACACGATGTTATACACAAATGCTATTAATATTAGACAAACGAATATTAATTGGTACATCGTTTAAAAGTAAAATTTAAAATACAACGTTGTATAATATCTTAGACTAGATTATATATAGTTGACGCAGTTTCCGTGCGCATGTTGGGCGGCTGTTTCCCGCCTACCCGTCATAAAGATGGACGTGCCCGCTGCTTGCGTAGCATATTTACTTTTTCAACAAGGGCAGGTTACCTACTCACACCTAAGTGAAGGCGGGACGGGCTGGCAATACCTGCGGCGATGTTTTCCACGATATCTTCCTTTAGGAATTTTTACTGTTGCCCATAAAATCTGACGATAGCAACTACTGCTGGCCAAATGAGAAATGTTCCCGAAAAGACTTTTATCCCACTGAACAATAGCGCATGCTGGGATTTTCTTCGTCTCAGAAAAGGAAGTGACGGGATACATTTACTTTATAGTTTTTTTGAAAGATTTAAGGATAAGTGGCTTTTTTATATTCTGATATAGTTTATCAAACAATATGAATTCTTATATTAACAGAAAAGTATATATTTAAAAGAATAAAATGACAATAACTAGATTTAAGCAATCTGTAGATTTTTTTTCAACCTAATATTTTTAGAATAAATATATTATATTTTCAAATTGATGATAAAATATAACATGCTAATATAAGCTACACATTTCCCGTAGCTCAAAAATTAAATTCAACATATCAATTTGATATAAATTTCATTTTAAATTAAAAATACTACAATGTTAAACAGTAAAATCATATAAAATTGAAATCGTTGACTTTGTAATTCCACAGGTTGTGTTTTCATCTGTGACTCGTGGTTTGCCTCTCTGAAAATCATATTCTGAGTAAATCTATTATTATTTATTTAAAACTTATACTTTAATTTTCATTCTTTTTTATACATAAAACGAATGTAGAGTGGAACATTTTTTTATTTTAAGATGTGGGGAGAATAATCAGAAAAAGTACTCATTGCAATTACAATATTAATTACTTGTGTTGACAGAACGAGATCCAATAAGATATAAATATGATAGTGATGGGTCACCTGATTTATTTATTAAGATATTTACTAAAATTTATTAATGCTGTTTAAAAAATGTAAGAAAAATACCGAAAGATTCACATATCAAGGTTCTTCAATGATGTTCCGAAACCTTCTCGAATCTATTTGGCACGTCCAACACCGTACCCAAAACAGTTGTTGCATTATACACTCATACCTCGCTATACGGCCGCTCTTTATATGGCATTTCGATATAACGGCTCTCTTCAATTAAGGCACGTTTTCGATTTTCGGCCTAAAATGTTTCGCTATAACGACAAAAAAAACTTTTTTTCGATTTCGATGTGAGTGTTTTATGTACATACATATTTATTACTGATTGTTACACATTAACTGGTAAAATTGGAAACAATTAGGGACATTTTTGGTACGTAAGTACATATGTATGTATGTACAATATATTTTTTTTAATATGTATTTTTTTTTTACTTATTTTATAATTTCATTCATCGAAAGAATTATCGACTTCGGAGACTGATAAAAAGAGATGCCGAAAATCAGTCACGCTAGAAGTATTACTTCGTATAGAAAGAACCTGGAGAGAAAATTGTTGAAATTTGAACTATTCGCGATAAAAAAAGAAAACATATTTGCAATCTGCTGCACCTTTAAATGTCTCGAGATTAACACGCCTAAAGATAAAATGCATTTTGAATGATAAACCATGTTACATATTTAAAAAAATTTGAAACCGATCCTTTTGAATTTGTATGAATTTGTATTAGAATAATTGATTACTTATACGGCTTTTCGCTTTGCGGCCAAGTTTCGTGGAACGTATCTAGGCTGTTAAGCGAGGTATGGGTGTATTGAAATTTTGTAGTTCTCCGCTATTTCAGGAACTCAATCTCACCCAAGCTGGAATCATTCGCTATGTTACCTAAGCAACGACTGATCTCTTTACCTATCTACATGTTAAAATTAAAATACAATTAAGAACCAAAATTATTCGAGTGCATATTATAAAAAAATATATCGCTAACTTGTTGTGCTATAAAACGATTGACTACTCACGTTGATTGAAAAAAAAACAAATAAAAATATAAAAGCGTCTACGCTTGATAAATCTTAAAGAATCCAATTGAACGTCTCATCTGATACACGGAGCAATAATAAAGGAAAACCTTCCCGCCAGAGATCCGTAAAGTGCGACAAATTCTTAGACTTTCCGAGGCAGTGTGGATACATTGTTCACAACCCCCACCCTAATCGACAAATAAGATGCAAAAGTTGACGTCGTAAATTTAACAGAGGAATGTTTAACGCGAGAGGAAAAAATCCGTGCGTCTGGGGAGGAGTGACTTTACTTATTGCTTTGTATCAGGGATGTTTTGTAAAATATTTTCACCTTATTAAATTGCAAAGATACACAATAAAGTAAAAATAATGTTTTTCTTGATTTGTAATCTCTCAATGATACTAAATTATTATTTACCGCAATTTATAGCATATTTCAATAGGCTGCTATATTTAGGAGTGTGGCTGTGACCGACAGACACTGGGTTTTAATTTAAGCTGAGCAAACATCAAATTTAATCAAATCAGTTCAAGTTCATCCGTGCACTTGAACGCCTGAAGATGCCGAAAGGCGAAACCCGGGTCGTTAGTGACAAAATCTGTGTGAATGAACATAATTTGAACGATTCAAATTTAAACATCAAATCATTTTATTTTCTTACATACATATAAGTTTGTCGTTATTCCAGCTTTCAATCATCTACAATTTTGACTTAACATCTTATTACAATGCATACAAAATTTTCTTAAAGTTTATAACCAACATAATTGTTTGGTTTCAATGCTTTTTGCCATTCAAGTATTTTACTCTTGTGAAAGCAGACCTTAACTATATTAACTTTTATCGATGTTTCTAATCCAGATTTCGTCGTTTTTATTAAAGATATGGAATTCTGTGATTTCTACATCCTTCACCACTTATTAAAAAACTTCGGTGGTAGCGACAGCGATTGATAACTACCAGTAACCTTTACTTACCCTATACTTTACTCTTAATCTATCCAGAAAAGAGAGTGAATAACAACCAGTTTTCTTAGAAGAACTTTTGTTGGTATAAGGTCCATTTAGATTTGATATTTTTTTACATTGAGAGCGGATGTTTTTTTAGTAAAACACTCTATTGTGCCGTCTTCGTTCGCTTTATTAGATACATATATAATATTAGGTATTTTTCTTTATAAGCATAATAATAAATCAAATTTAATCAATATTTTGTTGAAAAATCAGCCATCAAACCATTTTGGCACTTATTTAAGCAACACGTATTATGTAAATTAAAGTTATAACATCATTTTCGGCGTTTTGGTGACCCTGCATCACACAATATGTATTGCCAAAGTTAAAAATGCTTACGACACTTGTACAAATTTGTATTGATAGGGGAATCACAAAGGTGGCTGTTTAGTGGATACACGTAACATATCACCCCCAGGAGGTTTTTTTATAGAGTACTGTTAACGCCAACGTCTGGCATTAATACGAAAAAATAAACCGATGTCACCAAAGTTTTAAAATAACTATTTTTTATTAGAACAATTAATAAATATGCTGATTTTATTTGTCAATTATAAATAATGATCAGGTGACAGCGTCACCTCTTAGAATTTTCTCAATACAATTGATGTAAGAAAGACTGTGTATGCTGGGTTAAAAAAAAATCTTACCTGTAATAATCGTACAGCACTGACGCTTGCACACATTCTCTTAGATAGATAGACTCACAGAAAAAATTGTGTATGTGCGCTGCGTTGCGAAAAGATAGATGAATAGCAAGATAAATATACATTAAAAGTAATGAATTTAAAATCACATCATATAGATAATAATTATTCATGATGTTTGCTTCGAGTCTTGGCCAATCACTTTTTGTAATTTTATTTTTAATTATTCAAACGAATATTTCTATGAATCGTGACTATTTTTTTTCCCCCACCAAAACTTCCAATCACCATCACTGATGTTTTGATTTCTTCCACCCGTCATGTTATACCATCCTTCAAATCCTTCACATGCCTATATCTTCATCCTTACACGTTCGGTAGAGAAGGTTTCAGCAACTAACTTACAATCAGGTTTGTTAATAACCGTTTTTTGATCAATTTGGGCGTAGTCATGATAATAATAAAAAAACACATATTTCTTTACATAAAATTTTGCAAATATTTTGTAGTATGTTTCATATATTTAAGTGAATTCCTATTTCAGCCCAAATAATATTTCATTTAGAGACCACGGAATTCGGTAAATAAAAAAAAATTACAATTTGTTTGAAGACAAGCTTACAACTGTCTGGCGTAATTATACAATAAAAAATTTGCTTCAGGAATATAAAATTATTGTTAGAAAAAAAATCAATAAAATCTTAAGTCGTTTGGGACAGTCATACTTTAAAAAATGATTCATATTTAAAATTTAGTAGGTAATGTAAAATTATTACGTAAATATGTACATGCAAGGTTGAACAGATTTTTCTATGATGGTATATTCAATGTGTGTATATAGTGTATATGTATCTTGTTTAGCGTGTGTATGTGTGTGTGAGATGTAAATATAAGGATAAAGATAGGAATCCACCTTGTTTATACGAGACGAAGGGGAAAACGAAATAAGTAAAAGGGATTTGGGCGCGATAGAAAAAAAATATATTGATTTCAAAGAATTTTTATTAGGTATGTCATGTACAACGGTGTCAATACGCCGTATTCTACTTACTTTACAGCGGCACGCATGCTTTTTATTTAATAAAATTACATGAAAAATAGTATAATTAAATTTGTGTCGTAAATAAATGAATCTTATTTTCTTTTATTATAAAACAGAAAATAAAATTTCTCTCGTAAAATTTGTGATACTAAGTTTGCAAAAATTTCATAGTCATAAATATTTTTAAATAAACAGGAATGTTTTTTTTTTGTAATCCATCAATTGAAAAAGCTCACGAGAGAGGATCTAGTCTCAATCTCTTTGTTGGTCTTCTTATTGTGTTAAAATTTGTGACACGTGTTTCACCTCTTAATGAGGCACCATCAAACAGAATATCGCAAGGTTTACAAAAAAAAACAAAATTAAATATAAAAAATGAGTTCACATATGACATAATTACTGTCGAATCCATCGAAAATAGTATCGATCATTTAAAAAATTGTGGAATAAATACAGGAAGTAAATTGTTTTATTTGTATCAATATAACACTTTTTACTAAGAATTAACAGTTAAGGCACAAATGGAATAGTCATTCGGGCATACAATAAAATCAGTATTTTACAAAAACACGATTATTGAATATTTTAAACAAAAATACATATTTAAAAGTAGCATCGTATGTTTCCATAAAATTGAACATTTAATCATTTTATTTACGTAATAATATGTTTCATAAATCAGACAAATAAAATGAATTTGACGAAACGCAACATGTTAAAGACCTATGTGGGCTGCCGTAATACATTGCCAGAACGCCAGTTGACTTATATTAGATTTCCATGACAACTTTGTGCAGCGGTCTTCAATCAGAAAATAAAAGGACGCAAATAAAATGAAGATATTGAATTTCACCTTGAAATTTAAATCATATCGAATTTTTAAAAAAATAAAAAAGTATAATATATATAAATATGTAAATACACAAATTATAAACGTTTTAAATTCTCACACTTCACAAGAAAAATGGGCTAATTTTCAAATCATATAAAATATTTTAAGCGTTTATTTTTTTACAATAACCAAAATACTAATACATGTAAATAATAATTTAAAAAATCATAATCTTAAAAGTTATTCTATAAAATAAGTAAATACAATGTTTTTTTCCAGTCCGTAGTGCGGTGGTCAACGTCGTTGGCTTACGTGACGGATCTCACGTCGATTCCCAGTACAAACAGCATTTTTTTCAATCGATTTATTGATTTATGTTTGAAGACATGAAGGTTCGAAGGCATTCTGAAGAAAGGCTTGAGATGTCTTAAATCAGCACTCTCTTTTCCAATCCTAAAATAACAGTGAGAGCGATAAGCTAAGGAACAGTGCTCTGCTGGCCGGATCATATCTCTACTATCTTTGAAAAAAGACAAGATTAGAAACTGAGTATCGAGCAGTTCTCGTAGAAAAAGTCTATTAGGGTACTTTCATTAGGATGCTTTATGCTACAAAAGTGGGCTCGGACATTGATTAAACAAAAATCATAAATAAAGAAATATTTCAATTCTTACTTCCTTAAATTTATCGCTTAATTGTTAAATGAACATTTCGAATTTAAATATGTATATATTAGAGCATCCAATCCCGGGATCCCGTTCAATTTTCTGATCTCGAAATCCCGGGATTGACACGGCTGCAATCCCGGGATTACGGGATTGAGAAATTTTGAGCAAATCTCAAAAATTTACACGAAATTAGCAAATCGAGGATTTCAGATTCCTCGGTGGGCTAAAAAAAAACGAGGTTTGGAGATAATCCGGGGAAAAAGTATATCGAATTCAGGATTTCAAATTCTTCGGTGAGCAAATCCCAATCCCGGGATTGAAAATTAATCAATCTCGAAATCCCTGGATTGGAAAAAGGCTCCGGGATTGGATACCCTAGTATATATTACTTAAATAACAAAAAAATCTTGTTCTATTATAAAAATTCCACATGTATATACGGATATCAAAATTTTGAAATAGGACATTGTGATCTAAATTAAATACGGTTTTATTTGTGTGTCGTTAAAATTTAGGTAAAGTGATCTACCAAAATACTTCTTTGCCCCATTAATAAGTAAAACAAAAGTGTCAAATTTTGAATATAATTTATTTGATCATATAAAACAGCTGCTTGTTTTAAATTTGATTTGATTTTAAATATCCACGCATGAAACGAGGACCGGTGGGATGTTAATATGATAACCCACTAAACTAGAGCTCTTGATAGATATTTATCTATATAAATTGAATTTAATAAAAACAATGATCGCAGTAACAATAATGCACATTCAAATAAGTTAATTATTCAATTTTAATGCTGTTTTTAACGTCCTAAAGTTGGATTTTTCTTATTTTTTTTATATCATAACTATTTTTTATTGAAGTTGGTAATTTTAATATAAAATTAATTAAAAAAGTATGTACTTTAATTTTGATTAAGTAATAATAATTCACTTTTTTCATATATAAGAAAAAGTGTTAAAAAAATGCAAAATTAAAAAAGATCATCAACATTAATATATTTTTTTTTTAATTCGATATACTTGCAAAGAAGTGGTACTAGTTGCTAAATGAGGACAACTATAATTAACAATAACGGTTATTTTTAACAATTATGGTTGTGTTGATTAAAGATACTGTTTTTTTTCCATAAAAACAATCCAAACTTTATTGTATCCGAACTTTGCAATTATATTAAAATTATCTCAAATAAACATAATTAAATTTATGATAGATCTATATTGCCACCTGTGTGGTCGAGTGGTCAACGTCGTTGGCTTCGGTTACGGAGGTGCCGGGTTCAAATCCTGGTACGGACAGTTTTATAAATTGATTTTTCGATCGATTTATGAATTTCTGTTCGAAGGCATGGATGTATGTGATGTCTTGAATTCCCCTATCCCACCCATCCTATCCTATAAACGGGGCGTAAAGGGAGCGATTAGCTAATCACTATTCCTATCCTAGCCCTATCCTTCTATTCCTACTCTCTTTGGAAAAAGCGAGGTTGAGCAACTGAGTAACAAGCAGTTCTCGTAGATACACATCTTTTGAGATAAACTCCATTAGGAGTCCATATGCTCCACATTAGGAGCGGGCATAGTGAAAAAAAAAAGATTTTTTATGTTTGTATTATAAAAATATTAAAAACATAAATACAAAATAGGAGACGTCTTATTTGTGGTAAGATATTAAAAACAAGATTTTGTATATCAATCATCACAGTTGATTTTTAATTATTATATATAATGCAACGTTGGCAATCACCTTTGCGAAAACGTATTGTTATTTATTTCATTGTCAACAACGGTATTGCCAGAAATTTTGGCTAATCTGCCTGTCATAAGGTCAAAAGTCAAGGGAGAAATGCGGTGGAGCCACAACTATTAAAAAATAAACAAAAAACTGAATAAAAGATTTAAACTGTTAGTATTTACGAATTTCTTGAATAAATTCTAAGGTAATTCAAGCAGTCATTTGCGGTGCCAAGGAATTCTATCTAATTAAAACGTAACATTTAAAATAAAATAGTGTATCGTAAAAATCTACCGTGAATAGATTTTTTCACCGAGTCAATCGACACAGTTTCGTATAGATGTATATATTTTTGAATGCATACATGTTATGCAAAATACAAATATAAATGTATATTGAACTGGTTGAGGGAGATGGTAATGTAGTGAGAAGTCATTTCCATTAAATGAATTCTTAATAACAGTTTAAGATTAAAGCTGTTACAATATCGTCGCCCGCTGTGGTCTAGTTGTTTAACGTCTTGCGCTCCATTAGCCAGGATAATACCATCTGGACAACTAATAGCACGGTCCAATCTCCAGGATAATGTCTTTTGTAGTCGGTCTCTTTGAAGCTTTATTTTTGGTATTTCCCGAAATATTTCCGGGGCATAATTTTACAATAGTGCACTTAAGGGATTAAAAAATGCAATAATTTTTTTAAATATGAAAATTACAGTAGAGAGCTGCCTTATATGTTGATTTTAATAATATTTGAAGTCTTTACCTGCTTTGTATAAATAAGTTAGTTGTTTTATCTGGAAAGGCTGTATCCACATCTTGTGGGCGTTAGAGTTGTATGAAGTGTTGTGACCATCATTTTATTATGTGAAGGAAAAAGCAATTTCAACGAAATATATTTTTGACTACCATGAATCACTTGAACAAATTTTTACAGAATATAGTGATAACGATGCGTTCAGTTGATATAAGTGCACTATATGGTGACATAGTAAATAAAAATGTTGGTCATTTTTAAATTTCTGTTATGATACTTTAGAAAGCTTCCAAAATCACAGTTATAATGATGATTTATTTTTTATTTGATAATTTTGACATCATATATATTTTAATAATAAAAATACATATTTGAGCAAAGTCAGACTATGGGTATATTAATTCGCTTTTTTCACATTTCGCTTCCTTAACGATACATATTTGTATACGTTCTGACCTGATTCATGATTACATCATGAATTGTTTTCAATTTATTTAATAATTTATCTAATCCAACTCCGGGAGCTGAATTCCACTTTGAGAAAAAAGCTTTAATTGAAGACGGGAGAAACTATTTCATGTCTAAAAAATAATCAAATGCTTCTTGCTTGAAATGAAAAACGAATTGTTACCATGTAAACAAATAACGATAATATTGTAAAAAGAGCCGGCTGCGTGGTAAGTGATCAATGTTCGGGTTTGGTTACGGAGGTCACTGTTCGAATCCCAGTACTGACAGCTAATAAAATTTATAAGCTGTCAGCACTGGGACAATAATTAATTTTATACAATCGATTTATGGATTTCTGTTTGGAGACATAAACGTATATGATGTTTTGAATTCTTACCTATCACCTATCACATCATACAAAACGGAGTGAGAGCGATTAGCGTGAGTGTGTTCGAATAAAATACAATGAAAAGGGACATTGTATTTTTGTAAAACTTATGGCAACGTTATTTATATGAAAAACTTTCAGAAACACCGAGTATTTCTAAACATCAATATTGTTATCTATTCCAGCCTTTTGGGATGATCTTACATTGTTTCCAACATTGACTTCGAGGAAGTAATCAATATAAAACAAAATTTTAACCAATAATAGCAAACTGTAGGTACTATATTTTTTAAGAAGGACTGCTAGCATAGTGCGATTGGGTAGGAATGTCGGTACGTTGTAAAATTAATTACCCCAAAGACGGGCGATGTCTGTTCTTGGACCCTCACACAATACGGTGGTCGTAAAAACGTTCATGCTAAAATATTTCTAAAGTAAATCGATAATAAAACCCCATTTTTTTCAAAATATCGCCTTAAATAATACAAGAATGGTTTATTTTACAATCCGTGATAGCTTAGTGAATATTTTAGCTCAAATTAGTGGAATTTAATTACGTTTTCGAAGAAAATTATACCAAATATGATACGCGTTATTATGGTCACCATTGGAGCTACACAGATTGTCTCAAAAATACGTTTGACTTTTTGTTTAAAACCGTACTCAATTTGCTGGTAATACGAGTAAAATCTGGACCCAGAGTAGACTATTAGTATTGAGTAAATCTAGTGAGAGTGCAAAGTGTTAAAGCTTTCTCTACCGATCAGGTGGGTCTGAGTTCGATTCCCGGTAAGGTCAATGTCAATTTTTTTTTTTTTTAATTCTAATTTGTGATCTAAGACATGGGTGTTTGTGAAGTCAATTCTCCTTGAGTTAATCTTATGTGACTTTCTAAGATTCTCATCGAGTATATCACGTATGATCTTTCAAGATAAAAATATTTGACGCATTGGCGTAAGCTGTAAAGTCAAATATTTTCTATTAAATTAAAAAAAAAATCTAGGACAGAGATGGTGAACTTAAGACATGCGTGCCCGATATGGCCGAACATAGCTTTTTCTGGATAAAAAAACAATTCAGGACCTTTGCATGATGTTACTTGTACATTGTTAAACTGTAGAATTTTTCATGGTGGCACGTTGAAAAATTATCAAATAATATTTGGGTTATTCGGAACGAGCATGTAAAAAGGTTCACTACTACTGACACTGTAATGACAAACCACACAATACAGTAAAAACAAACAAAAAGCTTCATAATATCCTAACACAGGGAGGGGGAACTTTTCCATTTATAAATGCCATATTCATTTATCTGATTCAACATAAGACCGCAATAAAAAAATCGGTGACCTTTTTTTTCGACTGTCTAACCCTAACGAATGGGTTGATTACGCTCTTTTTGCGATTTCGTATAATTTTTTGATCAAAGTGAATATTTTTATCAAGTTAAAAGGCCGCAGGTACCCCTCCACTGTCCTAACACATTAGATGTGTCAGAAATTTCTGGCGATGAAAGTAATTTATGTACAGTCCCTCATATAAGTCCCCGTATATAATCATGTAGTGATGGATAGTTTTATTTTGTCTTCTTTTACATGATTTTCTGTACCACAATTTCGTTAATTTTTCCAATAACACGATATTTTTTTAATTCAGGAAACCAATCTTTAATTTATCCATGAATTTTATTACATCGATTCAATTATGTTTTAAAAATAAATTATACGTGAAAGAATATTTAAATCAAGATATTAAAACAAAATTTACGCCGACACTAAAAAAAAATATCGGTGATATATGCCACCGGCACCAAAGAAAAAATTTGATATATTCTTTGTGTACAAGTCTGGAATTTTTGCTAAGTAGATAGATTATTTTTTACCTTGTTGTGGAAATTGAATATGGACGCACGATTGAATAAGGCTGTAATGAAGTTGCCAGAAAAAATAAATCTTGCAAGTAGACAGTATACACGATAATCATACTAAGTCATGCGTGTAATAAGAAAAACAGAAAGGTATTCCAGAAAGCAAAGAAAAACAATTTAATATTGTATAACAGTATTACAAAAAACAGCACCTTTTTTGTACATAAACCGTCGTCATGTCGTCAGTGCTATTTTCCAAATGTCGAAAAGGGAAATAAAATAATTTTAGTTAAAAATAAAATTGGTTATTGCACTGGTTGTGTAATTAGGTTTTGCACTGGTTACGCGTCTTTCAGAAGCATTTTGGAAACAATACAAGCGTAGACATTAAATTCTAATAATATAAGTCTTAAATGAACGCATTGGTTTCAAAACCTACCTAAATCCAAAAACCGAAATTGTTGGCAAAGTGCAAAAAACTGCTGTGGGCTTTTTTGATTTGAGTACGTTTTGAAAATAAACACTTTTTTCAAAATGCGTTTTCTCTGTATTGAGAAAGTTTTGAAAATAAAAATAAAATTGATTGTGTAGATCATAGTTTCTCAACCTTTTTAAGTCCGTGGCCCTCTTTCGAGTCTCAAATTTTTCCGTGGCCCCCCTATCCAAAGTAATAAAATTCTCGGGGCTCGTGAAAAATGAAAATAAATGTACATTTATTTTTTAAAAATACAACACAATAAAGTTTTGTTTACAAATTATTTGTTAACTTGATAGCTGCCACAGACGAGATATCTCGTAAAAAATTTCGTGCTCAACACGCCAGAGACTATCTCGTCAATAACTAATAAAATAAATAATTGCAAATTATAACTGGCGTGCTAGGTAATTACTATTAATCATCTACGGCAGCTAAAAGGTTAAAATATAAATTATGTATAATTTAAGATTTCGACTGAAGGTGATCGTTCATATTATATACATTCACACAGATTTTGTCACTTACGTCCTGGGTTTTGCCTTTCGGCATCTTCATGCGTTCAAGTGCACGGATGAACTTGAACTGACGCTTAGTAAATGAATGTTTCGTGTTTATATAAGAAATGCCTGGATACTATATGTCCTATTTTCTTTGCTGTGGAAACTTCTTAAAGCGTTTTAAATTTTTCAAATGATTTTTTTCCATTTCCATGTGTATAAAATGGATATTAGCATTAGTGAAGCAAAAAATATTAAGCACATGAGTTTCAAATTATCAAGGGGTGATGAAAGAAATCCATGGACAAGATAGTCAATACAATATTGTCGACATTTACTTTTAGATGCAGTTATTATGGGATCCCTTAATATCATTTGAAAATAATAGAAAAAGTATGCATAATACATATGCTTACTTTTATTATTAATTATTTCTGCTGCAATGTATAATTGTCCTACTGTATTCTATTTGATTTTAATATAAATTTTTTTTCATTATATTTTGGGTGGCCGTGGCCCCCCTAAAGTCTGCTGTGGCTCCCCAAAACTGAAATTTTCTTATGTGGCCCTCTTGGAACATGCTGTGGCCCCCCAGGGGGCCACATGGCTCCCGGTTGAGAAACGCTGGTGTAGATAATTAAATAGAGAACAAGTTGGCATCAAAACTTTAAAAAAATCAAAAATGGTCTTTAGGTAGGTTTTGAAACTGAAATCCTCAAATTTGAACCAATCAATAAAAACCCGAGTTTTGCTTTTAGTCATCGTCAGGCATACAAATTCGTGAATAAAACTGAACCGTAGCCCTGGTCGTTACTGACAAAACGTACGTTAATGTACAAAGTTAATATTTCACTTCCATCTGGCACTGTTGAAATCCTATACCGTACATTTTATATTAAGCCCAAAAACATTATTGCCGGGACTATATCTTATTATGGTCGCGAAAAAAAGGGGGGGGGGGGGTTATATAAACTAGAACAATTCTCATTAATATTATAAAATGGCATCTTGTTGTCAATTTTGCCACAAGTCGTCATGTTTATTCCAGGGCTGTGGAGTTGTGTAAAAAAAGTATCTCCGACTCCAGCTTTAATATAAAAAATGTCTCGGACACCAAAGAATCATTTAACTCATTTCATGTAACTTATATATATATATTATATGTATGTATACCATCAAATCATCTTAAATCAGCGTAACATGCAGTGGAAACACTTTGGACTATTGTGATTTGAATACATATCATTATTTATTGATTTTTTTTTAAATGGATATGAGTCGTAAGATTTTTCCAACTCCTGACTTTGACTGTGACTCCACAGCCTTGGTTTATTCTACTGCTAATGTGACATTCACTTGTCAATATGCATTAGTAAATTAACAGCAAAATTCAATTACGTCTGACGATGATGAGCCCGGTACAAAGCTGCACGGAACAGTTAGAGATTTTCTGTAAAATAAAGCAAAAAATGCTCGCTAGCCAAAAGGGATCGCTAACACAAATGCGGAATACCTTTTCGAGGGACTCTAAAATGATTTAAAATATAAAAAAATCTCTCCATTGATGACAATACTTAATTTAAGCAACGAGGTTTTTAATTCCTTCAAAATTAAAAACCTCTAAATCTAGATTATCAGTAAGTATATAATAAAATGTTGTATTTCAGAAATGTGATTCTTCAGCCAATCATTTTGATAAATACACTAGGTTTAATGTTTGTTTGTCTTGCCACAAAGTAGAGCCACTATAATTTTAACTATGTTGACTCTTCCTTGACGCAGATGAAATATTATAATGTGTGATGTTTCTGTATATACATATTATACATGTAAGTTATTCTCAATACGTTTATATTAATTTAACTGGAGAAATTTATTCCCCAGATCAAATACATGTAAAATGAATTGTTAAAAAGAATGCGACGAAACATTTATTGTAGACGTTTGTTTTTTTTTTTACTTTACGATTCTTCTTTGAAGACAAACAAAAAGCGAATCAAATAAAACAGGAATCAGCTCAAAGAAAAAACTAATCCGAGAAGCACAATTATTATTATTCGCATAGAGGACGTGACATCTATTCACAGTATAACGGTGTACCTTATATGAATACGTCAAAAAGAGAGTGCTAGAATGTGACGTGGAAACGAGCGTGACATTTCTCGTGAATCTGATAGCTTTGATCCCGGAAAGGAATTTTTCAGATACAAATGATGCGATAACGCTTATGTAGTTGGTTCGTTTTCCTTTTGATCGAATTGTTTCAACTTTATCTATAATATATTTAAATTCACGCTGACATCTCCGTATTTTTCTTATTTTATTAGGCAGAAAAAACATAGGCACTGTAATAAATATCAAATACTATTTAGTATCAACTTAACATGAATAAGTTTTCAAAGTTGTTATAAGTACAACTATTTTGTTCTTAATTCTATGACACATTAGTAAACTACACTGAAAACCGAAATCCATTTTCTAACAATTTATTTATATATCATTGACAGTTTGGTTCAGAAATACAATTCTAATCTATTTGAATATAATTGTGCTGTTTTATTAAAATCCAAATGAATATTCACTGAAAATCATGATTAAACTTTATACAAATTCAAAAAGTTTCAATAAACCATTTATGTCGTGTTGATTAATTGATACATTTTTTACTTAAACTACTTAATTTTAGTAAATGTTAAAATACTTAATTAAAGAAAGGCAGTTGAATAATTTTGATATTTATTGAATAATATTCATACAAGAATTTATCAATTTAATTACATTATAATTGGCGTCTATATATAACCTGTTTTAAATAACTGTAATAATAAAAATCTAAGCATGACATATAAACAGAACAATTAACATAATATATTGTTTTTATTGACAGATATTGTTTATATAGACAGATACCCCTTGCAATTAACGTATCATTAGATAGAATTATGCATTAAGCGGTACAGTTTTCTCTAAATAATTTATTGGACTTAAGCAGATCGATCAAAAGTCTTCCAAATATAGTAAAATGGTATTATTTTCTGAGATGAATTCTAATTTTCGTTCAAGAAATGATTTTTTTATGAATAAAACAAAATCCTTTTCAAGTATCAACATTCCACACTCAAATCTCGCATTAATCCTAGTCGCCGAGAAATGGTTCGGACAAAATTTGTTTATTTGTCAAGGTGATGCGACTATTTGAAATCCAAACATGCTTAACCACTGTAAATAATTACCTGCCATTTAACAAGATCCAGAGAAAAGTCGAAGGCGGTCGACCACCCGCCGGCTACGCACAGCTTTCGAGCGCCGCGACGGATCACTTGAGCGTCGGTCAACCAGCAAAGCTTCAAAGCGAAACTTTCACGAGATTTTACTATCGCATTCCGACAATTCTTAGACAGATGGTATTAGTGATTTTAATGCGCGAACAGGGATTTTTCCGAGCCAAATTTATTCTTAATCCTGTAGACATGACATTTTCTTCTCCGTTTTGAGTACTATTCTCAACATCTAACAAATACTCTGCCAATGAACAAATTAACTAACTGAAATAATGTATTGAATATTATTTTTCGTCTTGTGATTGAATCTGAAGATATTCATACTCAGTTTTTCAATCAATCTTTCTTTAATATTTAACAGATTTACATCGCAATCACTTACATCTGACGATCGTTTATTCCTACTGGATTCACATTTCTATTCATACTAATGTTTTTTTTTATTATTAAAATAAATTCAAACTCGTTTAGTTCAAACTAAGGGTTGCACACTCTTATTGATAGCTTCAAACATGATTGTTTCTCAATTTTTCCATCACCCTTATAAAGAAATTGCTGAATAAACTTAAGTTCTGGTGACATATCTTAAATTGTGTAGGTACATCGGTTAAAAAATACAAATGTTTAAGATATCGGCAAAAAAAACCGACGACACTGTTATGGTTTGGGTATAGCGTCGGAATCTTTATCAAATATACTCGATGGTAAATTTTATACGTTCAATAAAAGTCCACGGTACTAAGGTAAATCTTCAAAACATAATTGACCTATACTATTTTCAGCGGAAACCAATCGCTTGAAATAACATAAAAAATATCTTATTTGAAAAGAAAAAAGATAAAAAACAAAATAGTAAGTAAGTAATTAAATCGTGTTAAATCATTTGTAAATCAACTTTTTATTCAACAATTCGTAAAATATCACTTAATCTTTTGAGTTTGTAGCGGGATGCATTCACATAGAAAAATTCTTCTTATTTCAATCATTCACTAAATACCAATAATGTCTAGCTGAAAATTTAAAATTTCGACTGAAGGTGCTTGGTAGAATTTCAATATTAAATTTTGAATGTATATAATTTGAACGATTCAATTTTAGCTGAAAATTGTTGTAATCTTCAATAAATCCAATGCAAATTTCCCTGGGGTACTTTTGTACCCCGTCCCTCCTTGATCTTATTTTCGACGTTTCTGTACTCAAGTGTTAATGTGTTTTTGTCAGTTATTGGTGAAAAGTCACTATATTTAAAAATACACCAATTACACATTATTAATTGAAAAAAAACAGTTTTATAACTCAAGAGTAAATATTCGTGATGAACGAAACCGTTCTGATCATAATGTAGAATTACTAGAAAAAGCGTTTTTTATTTAATTCATCTTTTTTTATGTAAGATTAAACAAAAATTTGTTTCGAACCCTTAACATATACTATCCAAATAGTAATTTTATAGTCATAGTAATATAAACATCGATAATTTTGCGTACATATTTATTGTGTTTCAGGATTGATGATTATTTTTTGAGACTTAAAAAGATTAACATAGTCTGTAAAAAAAACTTGAATCATAAAAAAATTCATACAATACATATCAATCTTATTTAAGTAGTCTGGTAACTTGCTCTTTAAAAAATCCACTAAAAGAGGCAAACCTTCCTACACTTAATCTATTTTTTAAACTTTTATTATTTTGTTAATTTTACAATACAAACTTTTCGCCATTCAACCGTTTGTTTTAAGATTGAACTGTTGCAGTTATTATTTAACGCACAAACTTATAATAACTGGCAGTCATAACGGCCTACGAAATTGCACCCCGTGGAATAATTATAATTTCACGCAAATTTCATTGAAACCGTTTATATAAATGAGTTACGACTGGAGTCAATAAAAAATAATCTTTATTTACTTGGCTATATCAAATATCTGGGGGATGGAATATTAAGTTTACTCAGTTTACAATAATATATATTTTGGCAATATGTAAATTAAAAAAATTGTTTGAATATCTTTGTATTCGCACAATATTTTTGTAAGATTCTTACGTGACTCACTTCTGATGACAGTTTTTAATAAAACAATTAATTTACACGCAACAAGGAATTGTGTTTATTTGTTAAGCAAAGTAATATTTGTATTTCATACAAATATGCTTAGGTTTTTAACCGATCTTAATTGTTATATTTGCATGCCTTCATAATATGTTACTTTAAAAATTAGTAATTTTATACACGGTATGTTTCGCTGATTTTAATTAAAATAATGAAACTATTATCAAAAAAAAATATGAAATATTCTAATTCTTGTTATTTCAAACATTCTTATTGTTTTTTTTTGTACAATGTGAATTCACATTTTTAATAATAATCAGAACCGGATGGATGTTTACTAATATTTTTTTCTACAAATTAATGCAAAAGAGTTTTTAAACATTCATGACTAGAAAATAAAGCTCAAATCACAGGAATCTTATTTACATCTGAAACACTCTACTCACTTATGAAAGATACATGTAATTTAAATTTTGAATTTATGTAATCTCTTCAATATAGGCTTTATCAATCATTTAGCAGTATTTTCTACCCAAATAAACATTTTGTGTCGTATAATACAATTGAACGTTCAATAAAAATAATTATTCAGCCAAACAGTAATTTATTCATACCTTTAAAAAAACTTCGTCCTTCTATGAAAGCTTTTGTTTACTAATAAGTCCCTATCCTCGTAGCGCTGCTTAAATAGAAAACAAAACGAAAGCTCAGCACGCGAAATAATATTAACCGTGTAGGATATATGGAATATTAAAGTCAGTTATTCATAGCTGACCGGAAAGCCCCGTGAACACACTCTACAATATACGTACGACAATAGTTGGATGGCTTTGAAATGGTTTCATGTGAGTTGAGATTAACTCAGGGTTATTAGAGGTAAGCTCTTTGCATTAATATAGTCCATAATATAACTTAAATTTCAGTATTGTTTAATACTAAAGATATGTTAGTGCGTGAATTAAATTATAATACTTATAAAGCGGGTGGTGAACTAGTGGACTTTCATCTTAGCGTATGTCATGTATGGGGGCTCGAGTACTCAAAGTAAAACTCATTTATAATGTTTTTTTCATTTATGTATCGATTCAAATACATCGATGGCTTATGTTCCATAGAAAGTTTCAAATTTGATGTTTTGAGTTATATTTCCTATTTTATTCGAATACCTCTCTTCTATAGCTCCACAAAAGTACAACTAGAAAAAATGACTACCTTTCTCTCAATAGTCAAATGTTTGCATATAGAAATAAATACACATAAACAATCTTTTCTCAGTTCTATAAAAATACGTCGTTTCGTCGGTGTTTCAGTAAACTTGAATTACATGACTGAATGATTCATTAAAAAGACCAACATAAGATAATAATCACATTTTTTACTACTCTGGTTAGATGTGTCAACATTTTTGCCAGACATATCTCAAAACTACCAATTTCATGTCGTAGCACTATGGAACTAAGCCATCGGCATGGTTGTCTTCGGTGATTGTATCCATATCTTATTCTTTCCGAAAACTTATATTTTTTTAACTTTCTTTCATAAAAAAGAGAGATTGTGTACATCTGAAAAATGACACATTCAAAGTACGCGTGCTAGAAATTTATAGAATACTGAATTTAATAATGCTTAAAATGTTAACTGTAATATCGAACAAACCCAAAACTTGCATTTGCTGAGCTAGAATGAAATAAAAAATCCATATGAAATGGAAAAAACCAATCTATCACTTTTTTTCGTCGCGATAACAATGTTATTGTAATTATGTATGAAAGAACAGGCTTAATAACGAATTCACAAGATTCTCAATGAACCAAATATTATAAATCAAAAGTGTTTAATGCTAAGTGTATATATTAAATTCTCTTTTATGAACACAGTTTTTCATATATCACTCAGGTTTTAGTAAAAACAGTAGGCATTTGTAAAGAAAATATATATTTAATTATTTTTTCATATAAAAATATTTTTTTTGTAAAGAATTTATAATAGTTTAGAGAATTTTTCCTTTTTATGATTAATAAACTGCAAATACTACACATATCATAATTTAAAAAGTTTCTCAATTGGGCTTTGGAAACTAATAATAGAGTAAATATTATATTGAATTACAGTAAAACCCCCATTTACACTATATTCGGGACCGTGTAATTGGGGGTGCGAATGTCATACAAAATAAGGGATTTGATTTTTTTCCGCGGAAAACGCAAAACTAAGATTTCCCTTAGTTTTACAAAAAAAACTGTATGCGAAGCACAGACGACCGTCTCTTAGTAACGGCAATGGAATGCGAATATTTCAAGCCGGCGCGTAATTCGGGGTAGTGTAATTGGGGGTTCCACTGTAGTTAGTCTTTTTAAGACTCTCCATTGCACCAAACTGATTATATTAGAAGAGTAAAACATACACAGTAATTATTGATTAGAACGTTTTCAACATAATGTAGCAAATAGTTAGGGGAACACGAATTACGGCATCGCTATATAAGAATGTTATTTAAAACGAAAATAAATACAATAGCGACGCAAGCGGTACAAGGTGAATATAAATAAAGAAATCTGCGAACAGTTGCCACCACCCTGTATATATCCAATAGACGGCACGTGGTTGAATAGTAGAATATATTTTTTGTTGAAAAATTGAAAAATTATTAGTCAACAAAATAAAAAAATAATTATGCCTGTATTCAAAACACCAAAATAAAATAAAAACAAAAATTGGATGAATGTTTTCAACTAATTCAGAACAACTTTTTACTAAACCTTCATTATTTATTACATCTGAAATGTAATTACAAATACGTACGTATTAAAATTGACTAAAAATAGGTAATTATACAACGAGATTACTGGATATAAATTTTTCACAGCAATCAGATTGGTGAAGGTCCCGGAAAGCTCGATATCATTTTCAATCTATCATTTGAGATTTCTTTTAAACTTAAATTTATCTTATGTGATTCGTGTATTTTGTTTTTGAATATTTAGCACTTTGGTTATTACCAGCTGTAATACATAATATTTTTAACGTTTTAAAATATTAAATAAATACAAACACAGTGATAACTAGTCAAATAATAAAGCTATCTTAACGGAAAGGATATGACTGTCAGAAAAATGCATGTACAGAATATGTAAGTAGAGTCGTAAACTATCATTCATATAACAACAAAAAACTCGTTCAAATAGAATGAAAATATTTTGTTCAATATATTTTGATTATCGAAATCTCTGCCACTGGCAAAAGCGCAAGCATTCGGGAAGTATACCTCCTCCAGGTTCGGCCAAGCGTGTCGCGCTAGGTAAGGAAGGCGAGCTCCATGCCAAGGGGTCGGAACAGGAAGGGTGGTGGACAGCTAGCCGGTACACAATAATAAAATATATTCATACAACTATAAAAAACTTTACACAACAATGATGCGAATCTTGTTTTCATTTGAAAAACTAATTAAGGTTGTCTGTAAAAATTATTAATAATCGTAAATAATCTGGTTGGAAAAAATTGACATATCTTTATTTGACATCGGAGTCATAAAATTAATTAATCATTTTTGTGAACATTAAATAATAACAAATCTTAATAGCACAAGTCTTAATTAATCTTTAAATGGTTAAAAAAGATAATACACTTGCTCAGTGGCGGATTATCTTATAAGCAAATGAGGCGAGCGCTTGAGGCATCCGAATCTTAGCGGCCTCAAAAATGCACACACTTTGCACAAATGCACACAAAACCATACACTTTTTGTTCAGATTTTTAAACATTTTACATGGAATTTTCTGACGTTTTTAAGTTATTCAAAAAACAGGGCCTCCAAATTTTATTGCTCTTAAGACATCCCATGTGCTTTATCCGCCACTGCTCTTGCTATACTAACTCCACATGGTTCATAAGCTTTATTCTAATGTTTAGGAAATATAGATATATATTAATAATTGTATTTTTATGTCAACAAAGTTAATGTTTTTTTTTTTTTTTTTTCCCAGTTTTTCAAATGAATTGTACAATACTACTCCCAAAATCAAGACCTTTTTTTTTTCAAAAAACGTTTGTTGTTTATTGTTTCAATACACTTTCTATGCATTATGAAATCAATTATTGCGAAAATTATAGTAGATAGACTATAATGTTACTCAAAAATTTCCCGAATGCTTCTCAGGACTATTTTTCCCATGTGCATGAAGACCAGATAACAATTTGCTCTTCGTATTGAGGAATAATATGCAGGTTCACGAAACCGTTAGCTGACAGTAACCAAGTCGGTAAGAATAAAATATAGAGTAAGGGGGGGGGGCGCGCACCTCTCCAGGGTGTCCCAAAACGGGGGGCGGCGAGGGTGGCCGTGTCCAGGGCCGGCGGCCGACACGCGTCATAAACCCCGAGACCCCACCGCCACGTCCGCCGGTGTGGTGCGACAAGCCCGCTTGTGCAGGCCACACATATCATGCCCGTCTTTGAATTATGTGTGATTTGTTGGCGAATAAAAAAATACTACTTCCCCGGTGGAAAGTTTTACTTTTCCGCCTTTCTTATTGATGCGGACTCCGGTCGCCGGGCGTACGGAGAAAAAATAATATTCGGCCGTATATTATTGTAAAAAACTGCGCAGTTTGCGGGCGCCCGTACGTCAGATGGTTTTATTGCGAAAATTATTGTGAGATTTGCTCATTCGAAAAACTTTTTTGTCAGTATAATATACATATGTACAGCATATAAATTTTCATTCGGTCAGTTGTATTCAAATTTTCTTTCCCTATATGAAACAAACGCCTATTTTGTAGATGTTTGCTTACTAACCAATATACATATATTATAGATAAACGTTATTATTTAACAGTAGTCACATAAAAAATCACTGTCAATTCTTGGTGGAAAGTTTCATATTAATAAAAACAACACACATATTTTCTGTTAATTCCACATTATTTATTATATATCAAGACCGCTTCCGCCCATCTCAAGTATTATCAAATGATTAAATAAAAAACGATACAAAGCTTCTTATACAAAAATTACAGAAAGGTGTGACAAAAATTACAAAATAAAATCTCAAAAGAGTTAGTAAATAATGATAAATGTAATAAGAAATGATATCAAATTATTTCTTATTAAAATTTTTGGGTATCTTTTCAATGAATACCAACGAATTATTGTTAATCAACAATAAAACTAAATTAAAAATGTACAAATAAATAATTGTACTCATAATAGGTTAAAAAGTAATTGTTAAATAATCATTACCACAATTAAGGTTAGCAAGTGGGAATTTTTCACAGTATATTTTATACAATGAATTGTCAATAGTTGAAGCGAATTTTATTAAAATATCCGTGTATCTTTTATATTTCAAGCTGATAATGCTTGCGATAGCCAAAACAAAACCTGATATATATTAAACAGTGTCTTACTTTAAAGTATTCAACGATAATACAACAAAATATTTAGCCCTCTTCTGGACATTGCAGTAAACAATGATAAATTGAAGATTATTCTGTACACTTCATTTGCTCATTTCTATCTGAGACTAAAAACAAAGAAAATCATATTAGAACTACGGTAATATAGAAATAACATCAGATCTTAACACTCAAGACCCCGGCCCCGCACTAACGCGGAAATGGTCGTTATCCGTTAAACCCCGGCCCCGCGCTAGTGCGGGTTTACACACGTGGGCGTGTAATCGGTATCCGTTAAGGCAAAACTAATTTATTTCGGGTTTTTGTTTTTTATGCTACTCAAGAAAGCTTGGTGCGTATGTGTTTTTTTGTGTCGATTTATCTTATCATTTATGGGTGAAAATGACTTTTGAAATAACATAAAAAAAGTACATATAAAACGTCAACGCAAACAAATATTACACAGTTAGAGATTTTCTGGTTGCCGTAAAAATCAATCAATTAAGAATCATAATTTATTGCTTCACATGTTTATGGGCATTAACTTTAACTGCGTGTGTCAATTTTTTATTATTTTCGGTTATTTTCAATGATGTCAACATCAGTGAAATTATGCATTTTTATCGCGTCACATACTCATTCACAAGACCATTCATTGTTTATTTTCATAAGTACGGCTCTTTGTTTCCGAGCCCTTTTTGTTTTAAAGAAATGTGTCGATTAAATAAAAAGATATGATTTTGTAAAGAAAAAACGCGCGAATCCGGCTGCATGTGCGAAATGTGCGGGTTTAAGCGTAACTTTGTCGCGAAACTGCCGGTTGCTTGAGTGTTAATACAAATAAAAACCATACCAAGTTTACTTTGACTTTAAAAAAAATCAAATTTATTTTTTAAATACACTTATAATCACATTTTTGCAGTTGCTTAAAAAATGATTAAACTTATCGTTTTTCGTGCAGTTAATTAAGCAAATCCAAATATTACACTTATAATTAACAAAGTTAAAACCCGTTTAAACATCATAAAGTCATATCTAAATTCAAATTATAACAACCCCCATAAAGGCTAAGCATAAATTTTCCTCACTTAATGAAAATTATACAGTCAACTTTGCGGCTTACCTCTTTGTTGTCCCGAAGGAACACGGCAATAAGGTAAGCAGGAACGGTGTGCGAACTAATTAATTACGACGTGTTAATTGTTCGGTGCTGCAAGTAGGCTTAATATAGCGCTACGTAACTTATCCCGAGGCCTTGCAAGCCTCCAGGCTTCGCTTCAGACAATGGGGGTCCAAAAGCCGGTGGGGTCAGCAACATTTTCATAATTCTGAAAATAATTTGCATTCAAAGCTGTCTTCATTTCCGTAAATCTTTTACGAAATTAATTCGCATTCTTTACATGGTACTGAATATACACATGGGTTGCATAATTGTAGTTTTTAATTACAGTTGCAAGTTTTTAAATAATTATTCTGCAAAAGTAAAAAAATATATAAATTCCAGCTAAATTATAAAAATAGTGATTTTATATCTGTTAAATAGAAGTTTTTTTAGATACCTAATTTTAACAGATGAATTATTGTTAAGATTTGATTTTATCGAAATACTCATGTACACACATAATTTATTGAATAAATAAAAAAGGATAACGATACTGATATTTTATAAAAAAGATACATTTAAATATTTTTCCATCTTGAAAAGACATACATTAAATATGAAAAAAATTAAATCTTGTAATAAAATTAAAATTACTGGATACCCATTAAAAAAGCCCGGTTTTCAGATCTTAAAAAAGCTTTTCCAGTTCGAAAGCCTTACACTTATATTTATAATTAGAATATTTTCCACCAATAATAAACAGTATCACTTAATCATATCGTGGCAGAATTTTTAAAAACCATAATTCAATAATTCACAAATCATTTCAGAATCCAAAGGTTGCCGGTGGCTTATCAATGGTGTCGAGGATTTAATGAGCCACACCTGTAGCGGCGGCTGGTTTTGAATTTTATGGGATTTTCTGCCTTTGTTTATCCTGAACAAATTTGCAAAGCAGATTTAAAGCTTATTTATAACACAGAAAAACAAAAGTCGAAAATTGAGATTACAATTCTAAACAAGAATATTTAAAGGATTTTTTAAATGTTTTAACATAGATACGTTTAAAGGGATAATAAAAAAGTATAATAGATATTAGATTAGTGTAATGTATTTTTTCCTCAAAAAATCTTTACTCTATTTAAATGAAGTTATACAGGGAAATTCCAATAAAAATCAATCAAATAGCAGAGGAAATACAAATTTAATTCTTCTAATTTATAAATGATGTTTTCAAACTATAAAGCGAATAAATAACGCAAGTATAACTCATATTTAGAAAATCAAATCAAATCTTTGCGTAACCTGATCACATACACTGTATAGCAAACATGAAAAATAATTTATAGAATTATTTATTAAGAGAATATTAGATGTTTATATATTTTTCATTTATAGTATTTTTAAGAAGCTGAGAATAAATACTGTTACCAGTTCACAAACATGCATGCAAACCCTCATACTCTAAGTCTATTGAAAACGTTTTCGCTTGTTCTCGCCCTAGCGCTGGAGCCTCTTTAACCCTTTAACCCACCCACTGTGGGCTGAGGTGAATAAGGTAGTGATAATAAAGAGAGTAACAAGTCGCAAGCTGTATTGCAGGCAAGGCGCGAAGTCATGGAAGAGCTTTAAGTTCGGTATGCAATGCTTTGCTCTTCACACATGTGTGCTTGAGGACATTAACCGATGTAGTTAGGGAGAGGTTTAAGTGAAAAAGTATATTAAAATAGTGTAATTTATTTTCATTAAACTATTCAAATGAATGATTTACGTTTTTATAAAGTTGAGTTGTTTTCAATTTTACAAGCTGCCTGGTTTATTTATGAGAGCTGATCTGGCTCAATCATAATAATAATAAAATTAAATACATATACTTACCTAGATATTATATTACTTAGCTGTCAATCTATCAGTAATTTTTATTAAATCTCAATTCGACTTAAAATTGATGACAGATCGATCAAACAAAACATATTGTAGTTATATATAACATTTTGCTATAACAAAACTGCATTAAATTATTATAGTATGTCTCCTGGTTGTCTTCTTTTTTGAAAAATCTACTCGGAATTACTTATCTGGAATAAAAAATAATGAGGCTAGTTATTACTTGAAAGTAGAGGAGCATCTTATAGGAAGCTTTTGAATAAAGTCTTTAATTTGTACAGTTTTATAACGTTTACAACGAAACTTCATCAAGTACCGTCTATCATCAAGATTTAAATGATTTTAGATACTACACATTATGACAAGAAAATAAAAAAAATACCGTTATGCTTTGAGGTCATATGGAACATATGTAATGTTACTGAATTATATATCTTGTGGTCTACATATCGATAGTTGAAAGTTGACTGATCGTATGTAACCTAGAATCGTATCAAAATTGACTACTTACTTTATTTTATTCAATACCTAAATAAGTATAGAGCTTAAAAAAAATTTAGTGTTTTGTATTTTATTCAGTCCTAAATATTCTAATGTTCCCATGAGGGAATAAAAAAAATACTATGGAATAAAAGTTTTTAACACAGGCAGAAAAAAGAAGTGTTTAAATGTAAATCAACACCATTTTGAAAACACCGATTCCTAAGGGACCAATCAATAGTTGTAATTGTTAGAAAAATGAAAATTGCAATCCCATTCGAAATAAATCAACTCTGCACTTATGATATCTGCTACATAAGATTAAATAGGAGAAAACCAGCACAGAATTTTTTATTTAACGATTGAACAAACATTCTATAATGATCGACTTTTCTGAATACAGAGATAATCTCTGATAAAGGGACTGTAGGAAGAACACTATGAGATCAAAAATGTATTATAAGACAAATTAACCATCGCTTTATTGTTAATTCGGAATCGGAAAATGCCCTCGTTTTTAAACTAATAGAAAAGCTATAAAGCGTCAGATTTAATTTGCGTTCGTTTGTATAGGCGTCGCTTATAAACCGATGCCTGGAATTCGACGTCAGTCTACCTCACGACGCTCGACATCATAAAACAAAATATGCGCCGTGGGCTTATTATTATTTTATTAGGTGCGGCAGGCAAAGTTGAACGATTTATATAATTGAAGAAAGAATACATGTATTAAATATAAGAATATCAAATATTATACATACATTTTAAAATAAAGTATGTATAATAAATGGGATTCATAATATTTTTACAAATTCTTACGATCAATCATTTGAAAAAAATATGAAAGATACCTTTGGTAGAGATGCAACAGAATTTGTCTATATCTTTAACAAGAAATATTATATACCAGGTGAGAGTGATATTTATTTTTCAAATTCAATCAACACGTATGCTCGCTTTCTCACACACACATTGTAGCTCATAGCGATAGCGCTAGCTATTGCCGTGGACTATAAACAAAAAGTCTATATAAAATATTTATATTGAATGTCTTTAATGTTGTTTTTCTTCAGCAAAGCCACATCTACAGCAGTTATTTTTTTCTGTTTATATGATTTTTCTGATGTTTTTGACAACTTGATCATCCTTGAGGCGAAGTTGCCCAATTTTTAAATATCTTTCATTTTTCTAGTCATATCTATATAAAAGACACGCTTTTCTGTTGAGAACTGAAGCAATTGTAAAGAGATAAAAAACACTATTTACTTACAAGTTATCACTCGCTTTTCACCATTTAAGCTGCAGACTAACATCAGCTGCCAATCGAGATTTTTTTTTCTTTGACACTTGTATAAAAATTTTGTAGGGAGCCCACGCCGTTGTTTGTATGCGGCCAAAAACAACACTATTTATTTTGATTGTGAATAAAAATGAATAATGAATGGACGTTAAAATCTTCGAGAATGATTTTAATTAATCAATCTGTTTATTTTTTATGTTCGCGCTGTTCGGTAGTCGGAAATGATGTTAATTAATTTTCTTTAGGTAAATGTTTACCTGGTAGCCGTCAATCAATTCATTTGTTTTGAAACGAATTTAAATAATTATTTAAACATCGTTCCATTTATTTTTATTTCCAATTTTAATAAACAATCAAATCTTAGGCCACGAGAATATGCAAATGGAAAATTGAATACGAAATATGGAACGACGCATAAATAACAAATATAAAATTTCTACGACAATTTTTTAGTTCTTAGATATATTGAACATTTCCGAATGTTTTTGCTATAAAAAATAGTGTATTTTACATTTAAAACTATCGTAAATTTAGTATGTATTCATATATCATTATATCTAAATTATTTTTTAGTATATTTTAATTTGAAGTCATTCCGTATTGATTGATATGTTTATTTTTGATAGATTCTGCAATTATTTTGTGGTTATTATTATTTTTTCGTTGTTATATAACATAATTTTCAAAGATATCAATTTTGTATCCCGCCATGGTTTTACTAATGGTGACAAGTGCGTTATAAAAAGCAACTCCGACTCCCTAATCAAATTTAAAATTTAAATAAGTAACATAATTAATAAAATGATTTTTTTTGTTTGATATTATCAGAAGAGAATACAAAAAAAGTTGCAATAAAATAATTCAATACTTTTACTAAGTATTAAAATTATTTATCGATAATAAAGTCTTATGGTTCTAAAATCAAAAGCTCATTTAAAAGATGAATAATTATGGCTAATAATTCGAATTTGATCTTTTTTGATGTCTGAAAGCTGGAAAATTTATACATTTTTAATAATTGAAAATCTAAGTCGTACCTTACATTTCTAAATATCTTTATAAAAAAATCAAGTCTCGAAATATCGAATCGTTAAGATCTTTCTGGCATCAATTTCTCTGGTTCCAAAATGTTCGTGACTGCGATACTACGAGACTTCAATGCAGTCGGCAAGCTTTTACACGTTTGTGTTGTAAACTAATAAATACAGACGTTCGTATTTCAAGGATATAAGCTATCAGACTAATCAGTTATTATGCACGCCGCACCGTGCTTCCGGCATTTGTTTAATAATACGCATTATTCTTGCTATTTAACAAGCGTAATATCACAGGAAAAGGTAATATGCCTCGAATGATTACTTCATTTCGCCATCACAAAGTGTTTTTGATCTCGAAATAACACCAGCGATATTGTTAAAATATAAATAGAAAATTCAACTTATTCAAACTGGCAATCAACTTCAATAAACATGAGAAAATAATACAAACAAATTAAATTATCGTGTGTTGAACAATAAATGTAGTTTTGAATTTTAAATAACATTTCACACTACCAAATCTTTATATATAATATGTTGATTAACGCAATAACCGTAATGAACGCTTTTTCTCCTCTCTCTTCATCCCACCTATTATATCTTAAAAACAGAGCGAAGCGAGAGTGATTCACTAACCACTATTCTTTTCCTAGCCTTATGCTATATTCATACTCTCTTTGAAAAAAAAAAGATCTTGAGTAACTGAGTATCAAGCAGTTCTCGTATATACACGTTTGTTAGATAAACTCCATTAGGAGTCTATATTTTCAACATTTAGAGCGGACATAGTAAAAAAAGCTTTTGTAATAGTCATGGTTCACTCAAAACGAAAACGATCAAAAACATCGCTGTTACAAATTATTGTCAATGAGAAAAATCAACATTTTATGTTTTTCTTAACAGGTTTTGATTTCGTATTATTTTATTGTATAGGTAAAGCTCTAACCGCCAGGCGAAAATTATACCGATTAATTGAATTAGAATTAAATCGAATAAATAAAATAAATTTTAACTTAACTATACAATTTATATTTAAGTTAAAAAACATTCCTCTGTTAGTGTTTCATTAGTATTTTTTACAGTGGATAGTATTGGCGAGTTAAAATTATTCAACTTGAAAGAGCAGGCCTTGAGAAAGTAAAATGTATCAAAACATAGAAAAACGCAACTTACTTAGATGTTAAAAAAACACTTATTTGTTGATCAAAATATATTAATTTTAACAGTTCATTTTCTTTTTAAATAAGTTCGAGAATTAATCTATTGTTCTAACCGCGTAATGTTAATGTACATTTTATTTTTAGTACAGGAAGATATACAACTAAAGTATATGTTGCAGTTTATCATCGTGCTTGATACTCTACATTCCGCCATTACTCACAGGTTGGTGTATTAACTAAAGTGTCTTTAATTATATTTGCTGTTGAAAATGTTTTATCTTTTTGTTACAAATTTTAATAATAACACATTTTTCCGGACATCTTTTATGTTTGTGATTAGGGAATCCAATCCCGAACATTTTTTCCCGATCAGTACATTTTTTTAAAAAATAAAAAATGATAATATTGTTTAAAAATAAATTTAAAAAATAATCTATTTTATATTACCAGCTACGTTACCAAAAAGCTCTCTTAATCTCTGTTATGTGCGATGTAGAGGTGAATGAGTGGATTTTTTAATTACTCGTAAAAAATAAGCGAAATCATTATTAAACTAACTTAATATACAAAAATACGAAATATAACTTAAAATGGCTAATTTCGATAGCTGAAAAAAGCAATTACCTACTTCAGACTGCAAGAATGAAGATTTCTAAAATTGTTGTCTATAAACATACATTCTTAATAATTTTATTGAAGTAAATAGACGTCATTTAAATATTAAAATGTTCCCAGAATACAAAAGCGTCGATTTTTTCGCCATTTAATCAAAGGTTTCGGTTTACGGTACAAAATGAATGTTTATGAACAATAAATTCCGCAAAACAAACACCATTGATATCTAATAACATTCATTGATGTAGAGAACAAAGCGAAAAATAAATTAAAAAAATGTCGAAATATGAAGCTTTATAATATCAAACAATAAATATTGTCGACAAATGCATTCAAATACAGTACACGTGCGTATAATGCATTGAAGAAATTTAATAATTTGCATCAAGTTACCTTTTCGGCTGCGACTCGCTCTTATCGTAAACTCTTATCGCAAAGATAAAGTCTTAGTAATAAAATTGGGCATCGTTTATTGCATATGCTTGAACTGCCGACTTGAAAACCAAGACGTTTCTGTTTTAAAATCAATCCCAAAAGTTTCGGTATCATGTCTTCTAATCCCGGGATTGAAATGTATCGAAAGCTGTACGAGATCCCGGGATTGGATTCCCTATTTGTGATAACGTAAATAGCTTTTAGACAATTTTCGTGAAAAGTGCAGTTGGTCACTTTCACTTGTATAACGACGATATGTTATGTAAATAAGTGTTCTTTTTTTCAACAAAACTTTTTATATACTTTCTAAAATAAAGGTGTTTAGAGTATGATTAATAGTCAAGCGGTATGCATGTTTTGACATTTAACTAAGTGATTTTAAATGAGTTTCTTAAATGACGTATACTAAAGCACTGCTTGACACTAAAATGAAAGCACATTTTTAATATATAATGATAAATTTTAAGTCTCTTGAATAGCTGATCTTTGACTTTTTTTGAAAAATTTACCCCACCATACATTTATTGTTTTACTCTACTTGTATGTAACTTTATATAAATAAACGGTTGTCTTCAAATAATTGCAGATTTAAAATAAATATTACGTTCAAGTTTTCATTAGCCAAGAGATAAAACCGGATAATTAATAGTAGAATAAAAATCTGACTATGGTAGAATTCTTCTACTTACTTAACATACTTGGCTTTGCGGTCAAAGGTTTGTATCAACGTATAGTCATTTTCATACGTTTATTTTTCAATTATTGTAAACATATTTTTATTTTATAACCTTATAAATAGTTAACATTTTATACTACTATAATTTCAACTTCAACAAATCCAAATAACATACTACAAACTTATAACATATTATATCAAAAAATTAAATTTGAAATTATATTTTATTTTTTAAAAGCATAATATATAACATAACGTCGATAATTTTATATTAGTAAATATTACTTGATAACATATACTTGATACATGAAAAGTTTTATAAATAATGGGAAAAACATAGACTTCAAGCATAAAGCCCAGTAACTTAATTTTTAAATCTGTAACGTATAGCAAAATGGTATGAAAAAGTGAATATTAATATTTTTGAGCTACTTAATGACTTTGATATTTAAAATACAGTATGCTCCATACACCTTTCCACTCTCGCACTCTTTCCGATCATTTAATAACTGGGCGTAGCGAGAGCGGTTAGTAAAACCACTAGTCTTGTCCTGGCCTTTTCCTTCTATCCCTACTACTCTCATTGAAAAAGATAGGTTAAAAGACTAAGTAACAAACAGTTCTCGTAGAATTTTTTTGTTGAGATGTTGAGGCCGTATGCTCCACATTGAGAGCGGACATAGATAAAAACAAGCACAATACAACTCTTATTAGTATTTTGACGAGTAATCAGTTATGAACATTTTTTAGAATATCGTAATCACCTATCTATACAATTCAATAAAATTATGATATAAGCAAATAAAGTTAATGTAAACGCATGAAAAAAAAATACCGGAAAACTATTACGCCAAGAGCAATAATCATCGACTGTATTTTCCCAACGTTGTATTGGGATAAATTATTGTGTTTAATATCTTAAAACCAATTGGCTCCAGTCCATAAAATATGATATATTTGTGTTTTCTTAACACATGAATAATGAACGAAAATAATTTATTCCTTTTTTACTTTCGCGGAAACTTTTTACATATGAATGCCACTTATGCTTTCCGCCAACCTTGTCGACTCATCAATATGAACACGTCAAGTATTACAGCCTTCGAAATTATTTCTATTTTGAATAGACAAAATATTCTTCGTAATCGTGCTCTGCCCAGTAACATATTTGTTAAGCTTTTTGATTTCCATAGACATATGTTTTCATTGCCAATATAGCTCGCTATAAAGCAAAATCTATTTTCTAATTATATAATATTCCAATTCCAATTAATTATATTGTATCCAAATAAATGTACATATGTCCGTGATGTTTTCAAAACGTATTTTTATGCTTACTTTAATGATATTATTAATCAAAAAATAATTAAATGTGTATCAATAAGCTGCAAGCTACATATTGTAGAAGCCACGTCCGCTCCAAATATCGAGTCATATCTTCGACGGTAGTTTTGTTTTGCTCAAAATGCGTGTTACCCAGTTGCCAAACCTCTCATTTTCGTAGACAATTAAGATGGAAAAATGGTGTGCGGCAGGAGAAGTGATTAACTTATTACTCTCACTGCTCCCTAATTTATTAGATGGAAATTATACATTTACAGTTTACAACACTTTCAAATAAAAATCAATGTCGATCTATAGTTAAAAAAACAATTACGTTTTTTTCTTTCTATTATTTAAAATAAATCTTCTATTTCATATTTGACTCAAATATACATGTAATTATTTTGTTGTTGGATTGCAAAATTAATTTTCTTTCCATAAATATTTTTTAAAAAAATACCATGCAATCAATTTCAATTTTATTTTCGCGTCAAATATTCTGTCGTTTCCAGATTTATAAATGAACTATTCACAATTCCATTACACGAATAGATTTTTAAATTTACGTGTTTTGTGTAGGTATCTTGATTGAAACGTTTTTGATCTTAATACTATAATTTACGGACGAAAGCTATTCATAAGAACCATCCTTGCGAATAATTTAACAAAAACTGTTATTCAAATGACACATTATACGGAATATCTTCAAATAGCCGATGCCGTTAGGTTTCCGATCGTCAAATTTTGAAATAAGTGTCGTTAATGTCAAGAAATTGCTTTGCTAATTCAAAAATACAAAAGCATTAATATTTTCCCCACGTTAAAATTTTAAAGTAGCACTTAGTTGCTTACTGAATAAAACTTAAGGTAATAATAAGAACATAAAATAATGCAAGACGTTGTTTAGTATAATACGCTTAAGAGTAAAAGAAAACGATAAAAAATAATTATACTGATAACTTGTTATATATTATAAAAATGAAAATAAATAAAATAATGCAAATTGACTGTTCAAGCACTTTGCAAAAGACTGAAAATTCTAAAATGTCTTCTATTAAATATTTTGTCACACAAATTTACCGGTCCAAAGAACATAATCTCCACTTAAAAAAAACCAACAATGTTTGCGTGTACTTAATGTAATTATAAAAATACTTTCTTCACGGAAACGTATTTTTTTATTTAATTAAAAAACAAGACAGGTTTCGCTCATCGCAAGCATTATCAACTGTTACAAATATAATTGAAAATAAATAATAAAAGAAACATGTTAGAAAATCAGTAGTATTTTTTATGAGGTCCTCTACATCTTAAAAGTAGTTTTTTAAACTAAAGAGAAGAAAAGTGGCCGATTAAAAAAGGACAAGCTACAAAAATAGCCGTAGACGTTTTTATATTAATAAAAAAGCTTTTACTAAGTTTATGTTAGTCGCAAGTTACTCCTAATTTATTATAAAAGATTAATAAGTGGCATGTTTATTAGAAACCTGCAATTGTTAATTAAAAAATGATAAGTTTTTATAATGGTGGACTGTATCCACATATTTAATTGATATATCCAAAAATAATAAGACTTCCTTAGTACCTTCATATATTATTTTATTGATGTAATTTTTTATATAATAATAGTGTTAAATTATGAAAATTGAGTTTCCCTGTCAAGCGTCTATCCCAATATCGTACAATACTTCTGAATATGTCTTATTAATATATAAGAATACGTTAGGCAAACAAACAATTAAAAAACTAACATAGCTTTCAGTATCATTGTAAATATTCTTGTACATAAACACAAGAATGTCTGCCCACCCAATCTGTATATGAGCTTTCCTGAAGCTTTCGACAGTGAAAAAATCGTATGTCGAGCTTCCGCCGTGTTCAGGTGGAGATGTTTCCTGGAAAGATATTCAACCAATATACGACTCGTAGTTAAATACTTGAGTACTGTGCGCATCGTTTGAGTCGAGGAATATATGTCTTTATGTATATTGGATGCCAAACAAATGTCTTTTAATCGTCAGTCTGCAATAAATTATCTATTTACGGTCCAACATGGTGAAGGTTTATTGAAATAAATATTGTTTTGTAACTTTTATTTTATGTAACTTTTGTTGCCTGCTGTGGTCCAGTTGATTTGAGCTTGCTCTACCAATCACGCAGGTCTGGGTTCGATTCCTGGTTAGATCACTGTGAATTTGAGAATTATTCAATTCAAAGTTGTGATCAAAGACTGGGTGTTTCTGATGTCAATTCGCATCATTTCCTCTCCCCCATCCCTATGATCCTTTAATAATTGGGTGTAGCAATAGCGATTAGGCAACCAATATTACTGTTCTAGCCTTATCCTCAGTGGCGGATTAAGTATACGCGAGACCCCAGGCGCAATAAAATTTGGAGGCCCTGTTTTTCTAATAAGATAAGAACGTCAAAATATTTCATGTAAAATAGTAAATATATATTAAAATCTGAACAAAGAGTATATTGGTTTTATAATTTAAGCCATTTTCGAGGCCCCAAGCGCGCGCCTCATGCGCTTATAGGATAATCCGCCACTGCTTATCCTTCTTTCCCTACTACTCACTTTGAAAAAAGTGAGGTTGAGCGACTGAGCAACAAACAGTTCTCGTAGAAAAACTTCTGTTGAGATACCTCCATTAGGAAGCCATATGCTCAACATTGGCAGCGGACATGAATTAAAAAAAAACTTTTGTTTTGACTTTAAATTTTGAAAAATATATATTAATAACAAAGTTATTAAATTAAATTTTATATTGATTAAAAATTTACTCTCTGAAAGTTAACGCCAAACCTGTCAAAAATATTACATATTGTTTACATACTGATTGTGAAGAATACAAAAATTGTATTGTGTATGCTGTAAACCACGCCTTTTCGTTGCTATTTTGTATGAGGGTAAATTACATTACATTGCTGTATTAATTTTTACTGTGAAAAAGTCTCATCAGTCGGATACCGGAGGGCTTTGGTAATTGAGGTAAATTGGAGTCAATTCAGAAGTAAATAAGGGCTACATTTATTGCCACGGGAATGAAGCGGTTGATGTGGGCGTGAGTCATTCATATAATATAAAAATACACTATCAACACCGTTCATCAAGGTGTCGCTCAGCTAATTAAACAGCGCAATCAACCAATTAACTCCAATAAAGGATTCATACAAAACAAAGCACCACAGAGATGGTTCACAACATACACTTTGATACAAAACCATTGTAGGTATATTGAATGAGCATAAAATACTCAACATTCTTAAGCCTCGCTCGCTTTTAATATTAAGCATATGCATCACTAATCGCAAAGATCTCAATTGAAGTTATTTTTATGGTCCAATATGGAATTGGTCTAACATTTAGACCAGGAGTGGGGAACCTTTTCTTCTGCAGAGGCCGCATTAATTTTTCTGATTCGACACGAAGGCCACAGTAAGCATTGACTAGGAAATTTTTGTCCGAAAACAATTTCATGCCAATTTCTGATGCCCAGAAATTTGCGGATTTCCCAAAATTACCAGCGTGGGACCTTTTTTTAAAGTCTTTCAAGGATTTTGACAACGAAAATCCCAAGAATTTACGAAACGACAAAAATTTACACAATTAAAGAATTGGCCAGAAGGCCGCGCCAGGGTAGCCAAAATGTCGCAGGTTCCCCATGCCTGAATTAGACGCTAGGATTACAGATTGCAATATTGGATATCTACATATATAAAGTTCTGTATATCATATTAAATATTAGTATTACAAAAAAGCTGACAAATATATTGTTATTTTGTTCGATTGATTTATCGATTTCTGTTCGAATTCATGCGTGTTTGTTATGTCTAAAATTTCCCTCCCCTCTTTCCGATACTTCAATAACTGGACGTAGCGAGAGCGATTAGGTAAACACTATTCCAGTCCGAGTCTTATCCTTCTCTTCATACTAGTTACTCGCTTTGGAAACGAGAGGTTGAGCGACTGAATGACAAACAGTTCTTGTAGAAAATATCTTTTGAGATACCTTCTTAAGGAGCCCATATGCTCCACATTGTGAGCAAACATGGATTTTTTTTATTAAATACGGTCAATAGGAATTGCAATACCGAGCGAGTATAAATCTAAATATTTGTTTTTGATATAAACTATAAAATACTGTCGTCAAAAAATATATCATATTCATTAACGGTTGATTTTCTTAAATGACTTACGGGTTCAATAATAATACATTATACAAGTATTTGCAGAGTTAAATATTTTCGTTAATAACGACTTCATTAAAATATGTGATGTTAGTAATATAAATTTAAAATTGGACTTTGCTTAATTTAAAACATATGTGATATAATCTTTGTATTGAAAAACACCATTAATACCAGGATACCAGTTTCAATAATACGGATATATTCAATAAATTTGGCGGTAACTTTGTGAAAGTTTATCTTTAATATAAAATTAAATTTGATATCTTTGTTATTCCACTTTTTGTGTTACAGAATGTGAACGCTTATTTGAGAAGCATCATCACTCTATTTGTAAACTTTACGATAGTCTGATGATGCTTCTCAAAGAAGCGAAACAAATATCACATTCTTTAACACAATACTTAGAATAACAGAGTTATCAAATTTAATTGTATTTTAATACTAGTATTCTTTCAGTTCTCATTATTAGGTAATGTAAATAGGGCGTAGAGAGTGTTATTAGCTACTTACTAGTCCTCTTCTAATTAATTTTTTTACTTACTCTTTTCATGTCCATGTAAAAACATAACATAGGACTTGAAACATAAAAATGCTAAATATTACACTTAACTTTATAATAAAAATAATAAAACATTTTTAGTACTTTTTCCACATAAAATTTATTAGATCAGGACCGGTTTCGCTCATGATGAGCATTGTCAACTGATAAGAAAAACAATAAAACAGTGATATTTATACAAAAGTTAAGTGATAAAAACAAGGTATGACAAACAATTGGTATTACAACCTAGCAAAAGAATTGAAGTAAAATACAAGGAAAATAAACTATAAATAAAAAGTTGAAGACCACTTAGCAATGAAACTATTATGACAAAAACCAATTAGGTATGAATTATCATTACCAAAGTAAAAACCAACAATTAGTGTATATAATAAATAAATCTTAATGTCTGTCATCCAAAGATTATTATTATGATTTAGTCATTAAGATTTATTTATTATATACACTAATTGTTGGTTTTTACTTTGGTAATGATAATTCATACCTAATTGGTTTTTGTCATAATAGTTTCATTGCTAAGTGGTCTTCAACTTTTTTATTTATAGTTTATTTTCCTTGTATTTTACTTCAATTCTTTTGCTAGGTTGTAATACCAATCGTTTGTCATACCTTGTTTTTATCACTTAACTTTTGTATAAATATCACTGTTTTATTGTTTTTCTTATCAGTTGACAATGCTCATCATGAGCGAAACCGGTCCTGATCTAATAAATTTTATGTGGAAAAAGTACTAAAAATGTTTTATTATTTTTATTATAATGCCATTCCACCAAGTATTGACAGTGAACACCTTAAAACTTAACTTTATGATTGAAACGTCTTCCCACCGCGCCATACTATCAATGCTCTCCGATCTTTGCCCTGTATTGTCATTTTTCCTCGTACCTTTAATTTATAAACACGGTCGTTAACAATAAAAAGTCAAATGAAACAATTACAGAGCAGGGCACACATAAAATAATGATGAATAAATGTTGTGAGTCGCGTGCAATGTGGATGTCTGTGAAACATTTAACTCAAACGGAGAGGCGTTTCAAATATTTATGTACGGACGTAAGCAATTAGGCTTGATTACATGTGAGAAGTCTGTTTTAAAATTATCTGCAAATCCTATATTCACGTTTATCGCAAATTTTAATGGATAAATTATCGATTTTTGAAACTATGGTATACCTAATTGCAAAAATATCAAACGTCATTTTTAATCCAGTTGGTAAAAAGGATTTATTTTTTTTAATACTTTGATAAGTGTTGCCATAACCTTAATTCTTCCACATGATTTATGTTTTATAAGATAAATCAACTGAAATTAACTTTAAATAATTTAACAAAACAATCTTTGTTTTAGTAAATAGAGTTATCAATAAACATATTTGTTAATTCTTGGCAGATCGCTTATCGCTTAAACTAAATGGCTGAGCAAGTCTCATTCTCTCTTTATCCTTTTTAGCACAATAGTGCATGGTTAAAGATAGGTCCCGTGCTTCTGCATCGGGCCAAAAATATGAGGAATAATTTCGTTTATTTTCTTGATCGTTATTGTGTAATGGAAGACGGCCGTGACACATACGTGGTGAGACAATCAACAATCAAATCGCGTAGCAACGTCTTTTTAAATTACTTTAAGAAGAAAATTCAACAACTTCATCACAACCTTTGTTATGAGAAAAGTGTGGCTATGGGATTTTTAAGAATAATAATTGTTTTGGCTGTATTAATTACTGTATTTATTGTAGAATAGAAGACATATATATAACTCGGCATTAACCAAAAAACATCTAGTTAACTGTGATTAGCAAAAACAGTTAGGTATTAAAATCGATTATCATGTTCACATTTGCTATTGTTTTCATAAATAGGTAACTAACTGTCATATCGTATAAAACAATCAGTAATGGGCAGTTAGTAGGGCTTATACGAAAACCGACTTTTGAAAACCGGTTTTAACCGGTTTTTCGAAGTTTCACAAAATATGGATAATTCAATAAAATAGAGAGAAAAAGTTATTTTTTTATATTTTTTATTTATATACATAATACACAACAAGAAATTATTTGGTTTTACTCTTCAGAAAATATGATTTAAGAAAACACAAAGCGTCCACTGATCGTTTTGTAACAAAATTTCTTGATATTGAAAATACCTTTTTGCTGGGTAATGATGTGGGGCATATGGTCTTTAAGCCATCAAATAAAAGATCAAAATTTTCTGTGCTTTTGTTTATAGACTCGTTTATGGAAAATTCGGCACAACCGGTTACGAAGTTGAAAACCCGGTTTTCGAATGTCACAAATTTAGCAAAAAACCGGTTTTTGAAAACCGACAAGCCTTACAAGTTAGTATACAAATCATTCGCATAAGTAATCAGATTTAAGAAAAATAGTAATTACAATTAAAAAAGTCATTTCAGACACCGGAAACATCTCCCTTAATTCGATAATAAATATCTGATTACCTTATTCAGAGTCTGCTCAGTAAAACTATTACGTTTGTTTTTAATGCAAACAGTGACTGCACTCCTGGTATGATAAACTCCCGACATACCTCAGCCAATCAAGGCACTTAATACGAACATTGAAGTTTAGCATACCTGCTCAAACTACCATACGGACAACTAGCGTTAACTCATTTTAATAGATGTGTGAGTTTAAGAGCGTTTGTTTTTTAAATGTCCATTTGTCCACCTTTGCTAAAAATGGCACCCTGACATTAGTGTACCGACACTAGTGCGCAATATAAGATTATTTTGTTAAAAATATAACACATACATTTGTACTAATTCCCATTTTTATTTAATAAGATCGGGACCGGTTCACTCATGACAAGTATTATCGACTAGTTAGGGAATACTATGTTACAGTGTTATTTATAAAATTTAAAAAGTTTTAATAAACAATTAGTATTGAAAAGAATTTATAAATAAAAGTACAAAATATAATTAAGTGACACTAAATTGACTAAAATTAAAATGTTTAATACCACCGCACCCTAAAAAAATCAATAGAGTTTGTCGTCCTAAGCATGCACTTTAATTTCTTACAGTGAACATACGTAACTGAAAACATTGAGTTGTTGTAAAAGCAATGGGTTAATACATTTTATCCCATGAAGGGCTTGGTTAATTAAAACATTTGGCATGAGCTTTTTATAGTGAAGGCTTTAAAACGTAAACTAATTAATTATTTTGTAGACAATTAAAGAGCCGGCCAGAATTATTATATTCTTTAAAAGAAAACTTGTATGGATTATCAAGTGTGTAGACACCTCGAATTCATTAAAAAAATGACTGGCCACGTTAAGCTGTGCGTGTCATTCTCATCAGACAGAACACAAAGCAGGAGAGAGGATATGCCCAATTGAGTCAATTACCTTACAGCTCACCGGTCGCCAGACGAACTTGCTTTACCAGGAGCACGAGCGTTTACCTTTTGACCCCTCTTGACCGGTCTCTCAACACCTTTCTCATACTAATATGATAACACGATGACAATAAACTTGTCCCGCACACTTGTTAAATTATGATAGAAGTTAATATTTGTACAAATTAAAAAAAAACGGACTTTTACGAACACGTGATTAAATGTTTTAAATATAATAACTTTCAATCAAGAATTGAAATCAAAGTTAACCAACATTTTTTTTGTTGCATGTCCGCTCTAAATGTGAAGCATTTAGGGCTTTATACTGGAGGTATCTCAACGGAAGTTTTTCTACGAGAACTGATTGTTACTCAATTGCTCATCCTCTCTTTTTCCCCAAAGATAATAGAGATAGTAAAGAAATGGATAGGATAAATAATCGCTCTCGTTACGTTCCGTTATTTTATGGAAAAGGGTGAATGGATTTTTTTATACATCACAAGCATCATGAGCTGGTTGAAAAAATAATGTATAAATCTTTTTTTTAACGAGATTCGAGCCAATGACGAAGTCGAATAGCATTATCCATACTTTTACGTCTGCAGTAGAGTGAGAGTGATAGATCCAAGATAATATGATGAAAATTCAATGATATCTCCTTGGGTATATTTTAAGTTATATCACTGACATGAAAGAGCACAATTACACAACCATGGACTAATATACTAAATACCTTCAACACGTGCACTAATTTCTACTACAATTTCTATGCTACGTAAACAGTCAATTACATTCAACAGTATACACTCACATGAACGACACCGGCGCCGCGCAGCTATCGAAATACTGTAATATAATAACCGTTTTATTTTTGATAACCGTACTATGATTGAAACTGTTTATTGACATTAACAGCTTTTAATTGTTGAGTGTTTTTTCATTTCACACGTGCAAATAAATTTGAATTGAATATTGTCGTCATGTAGTACAAACTGGCTAAGTGTAAAATAATTTAATGTCAAAGAAAACAGTTCGAGCATTTCTTCAGTTTTTGGCATTCATTTGAGCTTTGTTATTTATTCCACTCTATATTTGTTCTATTTCAATTTTTCTGTAAGACGTTAAATAATTATTTCATCTGTTTTGGTCAAAAATGTAATTGGTCACTTTCTCTTGTATGACGGCAAAATGTTGTTTTTATAACGATCGATTCAAATGGCAAGCGAGAACTTTGGCCTTAAAACACGGCGCGGCGGCGAGACAAAACTTACCTCAGTCGACAGGGCCCGTCTACCTAACAGTATGTCAGACCAGCGGTCGGTAAATTGGTTTTGATTAGAACCAATTGCCTTCAATTACCTTTATCTTAATAACGTCATACTGCTTTCGAGGTGGAATAGCCATCGCGAAGCGACCTGTGGGAAGGGGACTCGAACCCCAGACACCCGCATACATCCACAGACAGACGGTGATGCGTCTGTAATAATACGTACACCAATTAAACAATGAGGGTTATAATTAATGGTAAATAAATAAAAAAAAAGATTTTATCGTGTTTAACTGTATTCTCCGAAATAGAAAAAAAATACCAATCAAAAACAATTTAAAAAATGAACGAAAAATTAATCTATCATATTTATACATTTAACACTCTATCTATATGAAAGGTTATTTTAGTGAAGATTTTGTCAGCTCTACTGATACAACAACATACAATGAAACGATAAATTGGAATTATATGTCTAATACAGACGGAATGGTACAACATACTTGATTACAAATTGTCCACCTGTGTGTGATATCATGTTTAATGTGAATGACAAATATTAAGTCTGTTTTCTAACATAATGTTCATAATATTTTGTAGGATTTTCCTTAATATTTTATAATAAGAAAACACAATAAATAATATTTTGATAAAAAAATGTCTTTTTTGTATATCAATCCAATTGTGACATAGCATTAAAAATTAGATGTGTGTACGCGATAAATATCTTTTAAATTAATATAAACGTTTTTCTCATACTTACATAATTGCACATCTTCTTTTGTGCTTATTTTTGTTACTAGACTTTTTGTACTATCTGCGACTGTGTTTCTATATTTCTGAGAATACAAACTATATATTTTTACTACTATAGAAAATATTCGCATGATCCGAAATTAATTTTCAGTTATGCGATCAATGGTATGAATCTCAAAATAAACACTGCTGAAGTGAGTGGATAACGTTTTTTGATGTTTTCAAATATTATTCTATAAGTCAATATTACTTGTGTGATTTGTTTTAAATCATTTGGCATGAATATGACTTAGTTCATTAACTACCGCTAATAAAGCCTTTAGTGCTTAATTATTGTGCAAGTGTTGCTGGCTCTCATTGTTACTAAAAATGATTCATTCTTTAAAAAAAACTGATGTAGCCATTGCAAGTGTAAATTTACAATTGCATGTAATTCGTTCATGGAAATCAAGCGTATACAAAAAAAATATAATGAAGACCAGCTTCAATAATACAACATCATTTGACAGTATTACTTTGATGCATATAATAAATTCATAATTTGAATTTTAAGCAAGACAGAGGAATCATTTCGAAATCTGCTAACTACTAACGAAACTTCAACTTTACCGTATACATTTATACATAATATAAACCAACTTCAATATTTTACAGAAAACAGATCGATTGATTTTTTTATCAGAATTTGTACTATAATATGATTATTCTCGACAATCTTGCTATAGTAATATATAATTATAACTGCTATATTAATTCTACAAACAAATCATATTTTTTTAAATATATTCCATATTGAAGGTCAATACCAAAAAGCAAGAAGATAGTCATTCGTAACGAAGCAATTCGTAGAATAAATTGTAAATGAAGGCTAAGGCTATTTATTCTGTGACGATTCCTAAAATCACGGACCTGACTCGAGGACTTAATTTAATGTCAAACAACGTTAACTACAAAAAAGTGGTTTAAGTTTTTTGGTCGATTACTTTGTTTTTCATTCTCGGTTACATGATAGTCAAACAACATCGTGTCAAACTTTTCTAATTTCTTCATAAATCATCAGTGAAGTTTGACATTAACAGTAAATTATCTTTTTTTAAGTGTTTTTTTAATATAATACCTAAAAAATATCATCAACATAAACAATATAATCATAAAGTACACAATAAATTATTAATTATGAAGATAAGGTTTTAAATAAACATCTGCTTTGTGATGTTACTAAATAATAAAAAGCTTTTTTTATCTTTCCTGAAGAATACAATTTTGTAGCTAGTGTTGATTGACTTCCCTCGAGTCTACATTATACACTTTATAGTTTACCAATTGAATTTTGTCGTGGAGATGTTTCGTAGTTAAATATACTAAAAGTTTTTAAATATTTTAAAGATGAATATGTCACAGAATTTTATTTTTCATTATATTTGATCTTAAGAAACGTTAATTATAACCTCAGGGGTACTTTTTGGGAAACGCCACACTTTGAACAAATCATTTGGAAACCTTTTTTTAATCCGTCATTTATGAATATTCATAAACTGTTTGATACAATTATACCCACTCAATTGTTTGTGACCAATGCATAGCAGTATTTTTACATCGATAAATTATGAAAGAGGTAGATGTGACTGATGTGAGGTTAATTGTTTTGCGGGGTTTATATTACGCATAGAAGAAGTTGATCATTTATATGTTTAGTAAATTTTACAAGATAGGTTTACATTACCTAAATATCTATCTTCTTTTTATTGCGTTAGGTTCAGCGTAAAAATAATTTATTCCTTTTAGTCGATGCGCCTTAAAGAACAATACAAAAATTGCATTTAAGTTTAATTTTTAAATTAATTGTTAAAACATCATTATTGACATATCTAGTTCAATTGTCGTAGCTATTATTTTTTTTGCGAATAAACCGACTTCCTAATGTATGTTTTTTAAACTAATTGTAAGTCCGTATCTCGATATATCTATTCAGAGAAGGTATTAGATACGGTTTAGTTGGGAATGGTCTTGTTGCTCGTAGTGAAATGAGCACCAGACTATACACGACCCGTTTTCAAGATCGGTAAGCTCTTAAGAAAAAAAAATATATTTTTATTTTTAATGAAATTTATTATTTTTAAAATGCTTTGAAAATCTAGGTGCCATCATTCCATGTGTCAAAACTGATTTTTATTTCACTTACGTTTTCATTGCCCAAGTGAAATTTTCCTTCCATTTGCAAAATTTCACTAGCCGTCGTTTCTTGTTACTTATGCTTAATATGCTGGCGCACTAAAATTAGCCTACTTTTAATAATATTTCAAAACATAAATTTTGGTTGGCTTATGCTTTTATCAATATATTATCTAATAGAAGCACTATAATAATATTGTTCAGGTTCTTATAGCATTAAAAAAGTCTCGCCAAAAGTATTTTATTGTGTTTCTACTCTTTGAACTCTTATATAACACAAAATTGTAGCTTTTACCCTTGTAGCCTTAAAACTGATGAATAAGGAATGACTTATTCTCAAGCACACGCATGCTTAGGGAAACAATAACAGCGAGTAAACAAAGAAACATTTCTAGAGACACCTATTGTTTGAATACAATGTTAGATTTGATATCATACACGAAAGAGGAAATAAAGTTTCAGGTTTGGAAAATAAATCATTTTTGTAATGAATTTATATGTTTTGTTTGAAGTAAAACTTATATCTTTATTACGCTTAACTTTTAGAAAGCCTACATATAAAACAGCTTAACTTGTGATGCGTAGAATTTGCTTATGATATTAGAACCAAGTACACTCATACACGCAATAAAGAGAATGTAAAATATATTTTTTATTATTTATTGTTTTATTCAACGTTGTACTCACCACCTTATTTGTGTTGCCGAGAACGCCCAAGAAAAATACTGCAAAGAAGGCATTGAAAAACAATTAATGGAATTGTCTGTACGTAGGTTTGTAGTGTAACGAAATACTACACATACCCAAGAGCGTTGACCGTTGAAGTAATTTTATGGCTAAATATTCAACCATTTAATAGAAAAAGAGATCTCTTATTAGCAAGATTATCAATAGCATATAATTTCGAAAGTGTATTGTAAAGCCAACTATGCATTATCGCAAGATCGTTCAAGTAAAGTGGATATAATAAGTCTAGGTTGGTTCGCACAATATCCAATTATTTCTATGAAAAGCTACCCAGAGCTTTCACGTGTAGCTTTCGCATATGACGCAAGCAATCAAGCACACAAGGAGTGGCGTCTTACCTCCCGCAGGTTGCCATATACAACAGCGTCGAAACTTCCACCTAGCTTTGAAGAGCTTTTGTCTTATCGTAAGCAGACGACGAGAGAGAATCTTAAATTGCTACTTTATCTTCAGGACTTTACTCTCTATGAAAATGTCACTTTTCACCTTGTGAAGGTTTAAAGTTATGTTAAGTGACGTAGTTTGCAAATGTTTGTGTATATAAAATATGTTTAATCTGAAGGAAGTCTATATGACACCACTATTAAACAGGAACGAATAGTTTTAAATATTTTATAGTAATTTTTGGGATATCAGATTTTTGTCACCATGTGATCATTTAACTTTTAAAAATAAATATATATACGCATACCATCTACAATTGCACAAACAAAATAAATACATAATAATGAAATGATTTCTAACGATAAGCTTCCATGGGGTCATTTTAAGTATCTGGAGAGCAATTATATATTTTTGGTATTTAGGGAAACTGAAAATCTGAGTAGCTGATTTCATCCTTACATTAAACGATGCAATAAGCCAACGCAAGCAATTATTGTAAAATATTTGCGTTTGTTATGTAAATTTATAGGAATTCTTCTGTATCGTATATTTTAACGATAAAATGACTTAAATATTAATTTACTTAAAATTAAAGCACAATCTATTCGTGTTTCACATGTTACTATGATGTTCATTGTAGAATATTTTTGTAATATAAAGGTTCAATGGTTTTACTGTGAAAAAGGCAATTACCTCGTCAAGGTAAAGATCTCTGATTAAATCCATACCCTATAAACTAAAATATATTTTTTAAAAAAAGCTTCACAGTATTAAATAATATTATTAGAAATCGAATATTTTCAGTGCTCACTTTTCATGAATTGTTGTTGAAAAGATGCAATAGTAGTTATTCGAACAATACAGACGTTGATAATGGTCGTCGTAAAACTGGACATAAAATAATTTTACACTGTTTTACGCTATGACGACTGCAATTGCCTGTCATGAATATGACAATGAAGGACTTTCAACGTGTGATGCTTTAGTATAATATCATGCATACATTATAATTATTCCAAAGCAATCAACTTTGGTCTTTTAACTTTTTAGTTGCCATAGATAATTAATAGTAATTATCTAGCATGCCGGCTATTATTTGCAACTATTAATTTAATTAGTTATTGACGAGATATCTCGTCTGTAGAAGCAATCGAGTTAACAAATAAAAGCGTACAAACTATTAAGCTATTACGTATTTGCACACATTATCGAGTATTAAAATTAACACCCATAAAGCTGAAATTAATAGTTGTATTATTCCAATGGTTGTGTTACTAGTAGTGACATATATTTCGTTTCTTTGAAAAGCATCGTCAGACTAATTCTATCGTTCAGTTTTGCATTGTAACTTGTAACCGTTCCACGGTCAAGCACACTTAATTTTGTCTTTTATACATACATTTGTATTTAGAAACAATAGTTGACTTTACACCCAGGCTGTTTTACGTGCGACCGGGTGGTATGTTTACTTTAAAACGAGAAAAAACTCATTACACACCTGGGCTACACAGCTTTTTTTACTGTTTTAAAGCATAAAAACCACCCGGTTTGTTCAAACCACACTTGAAAGAGCCGTTGTGTACAGCCGAATATTGCCTCACGAAAAGTAGATGCTTACCAAAAAGACGAATCGCATGTCACAAATTATGTCACATTCGCTTTTCAGCAGTAGTATAAAGCAAAAATGAAAACACTACAATTGAATTTTAGTATTTTATATTATACAAAAATAAAGGCACTAAAAATATAAATACAAATTCACACGTTTCAAACAAATTGATATAACTCCGCCAGCTGAATTTTGTTACATACAATGATCATCAAAACGCATGTTCAAATCATAAAAGTGGATTTTCTCAACCCCAAAACAAGTGAAATATAGCACAAGTAGGTATATCAATTCAAAGGGTAAGAAGGTAAAGTAATCTTCTTAAACCAACATCGTACCTCGCAGATACTTGTTTCTTGTGGGGTAAGAAATAAAGTACATCTCAGAATGTGTAGGGTTGATATTACGCTAGTTGCTGTTATGGCAAAATTAGTAAAGAATTTTATTTGGCAACAAATTGACATTCATAATTTTCCGAAAAATAATTATTGCATTTCACAAAATATGTATTGCTTAAATTTCAACATTTTCTAAGCATTTTCCACTTTTCCACTTTTCTTCATTCTTTATTTTCTATAAGAAAAATATGTGTAAATTCATATATTTTATCGTTTAATAATATATATTTTTTCTTTGTTTGTTGAATACAAATGTATTTCAAGTCATGAATTCTACTCATTTTTATTAATATTAATAGTCACTTTTTGTGTACAAATATTTTTGTTTTTGGCGATTTCTATTGACACTTTAAAGTTGTTTTTTTTTAATAAAAAAATTAAATTCATATTTTTTACTTTACTTGTTGCGTCACATCCATGAAAACCGTTCTAATTTGTCGTGGCAAAGAAGTTGGCCTCTGTAGTTTAGTGGTAAAAGCTTTACACTAGCGAATAGATGGGTCTCTCAGATCAAGTCAAATCAAATTTAATATAAATTAAGTTTTAAAAATTATATTTGTGTGTTTGCGACATTATTTCTCCTCTATTTGACCTCAGATGACGTTTAAAAATTCTCGTCGAATTGATAACACATGATTTAATTTCCACGAAATGTTTTGGTTAAAATTAATGATATCCTTTACATAAAATACATTTTCCCGTCCAACACATACTCTGCCATTGATACAGATTTTAAAACCTCATCCCTAGCCATTGAAAAACGAGTTGCGAGGTTGCCACCTACATAGGTACGATTCCCCGAGGCTTTCAGATTACCTTTATCATTGTTTGGCTTAATTCTGCGTTGGAATAACAAGCAGGTCTGTTTGGAGTAGAATAAACAGGATGATTGTGAGAGTCGTTCTCAGAAATTAAACTTCAGGCATTTGTCTTCAAGTTCACTGGGGATGAGGTATCAAAGACGGTCTTAAATTTACGAACCGGATCGAGAAATATACGGTGACACAATTTTAATCACCAGAATGAATACAATGAAAAATAAATCTGATCTCAATATTTTACATGAAAGATTAGAGATAGAACGATAGAAAGGAAAGTAAGGATTAAGTGGTTAAGTAGAAGTCGCTTTCGCTGCCCCCCGTTATTTTAAAATTAGGAGTGATTTTTTAGACATCACAAACAACCATGCGTTCAAACAGAAATCGATAAAGCGATTGAAAAAATGCTGTTCGTACTGGCCAACGACTATGACCACTAAACCACGGACTCGAATATTTTTTAACAAAAAATATCCTAGCTTTCTAATGTATTTTTTTTAAAATTTACATTTAATGTAAAAGACAATCGTAAAAATACTTGTACACGATACAGCTGAGTAAGAAAGGTTACAGTGATAAATGGTTTCATTTTTTTTCGTTTGACATAGTTTAATTATTACATAACGCTACAAAAAAAAAATTAACAAATATTTATTCATAAATTTATCACAATCACATTAGAGGACGTAATGTATTACGCTTTTTAAATATAATTAAAATAACTCTTGGCAACTAAAATTGCGAATGTATTAGTGAAAACGCCATTTCACAGATTCCGCATTGCAACTGTAATGGTTTTATAAAGCTCTGAAAAAATCGTTTCTTGTAATTAACCGTAAGTTATTGCGGTATTTTGAATGCAAAAGCATTGAGATTATTTTCTTAGACTGGTGGAATTTTTCATCACACTATGGTAGACAAGAGTGACGAAAAATTTTCACCCATTTTATTAAAAAAAAACCGTTGGAAATTTTCACCTATCAATCACTTCTATATATTGGCAACCGCAGCTTACTTAATGAAGACAACCCCACACGTTTTTTAATTCGAATTTATAACTTTTTTTTCGTCCATTTTTGTTCCTAAAATAGATCATTTTGGAAAGCTACAATTGAGGATTTTTCCACGATCGCCATATGTTTTCATGGGATAAATTTAATGAGATTAAACTATAAAATGATTTTTTTTAACATTTTGCAAGGATGCTTTCTTCGGTTTCTAAATAAAAATGAAGAAGAAGACAAAAGAAGGATTCATGAATTACGTTTTTTTGGCAAATTAACTTTTTAAGACTAGTTGTAAGTTACTTTTAAAGCTTTCGGCTTATTATCCAAAGGTATTTGAAATTTAAGAATATCTATCACATTAACAAATTGGCTGCGTTTCGGAATTAAAACATGTCGAATGGGAAAGGAAAAAGGACGTAACCCACAGTTTTTTCAAAACAGCTTTTTTTCGATAATCACAATGTATCCAACTTGATACACGTTCTATCAAAATGATATAATCTGCAAATGCCGAATTAGTATCTAAATTTAGCTTTTAAGTTTGAAAAAAGATGGGCTTGTGAAAATCGAAACAAAGAAAAAAGACTGAATAAAAGGTTTTTTTGAAAAAAAAAAATAATTAATATCAGATAAAGTCAATTAAAAACCAATTTATCAGTCTCCATGCACTTAAAGTATGTGTATATTGCATAATTTGCCTTTGGCCCAAAATCATCAAAACACGTTTTTTGTGTCTCCTATAAGATTTGTTATGTGTGGGTTACGTCATTTTTCCTTTTTACAGTTGATGTGTCTATCTGATATAGCTGAAACGCCACACACACCGTCAGCGCATGTGCAGAGAGGGAGAGTGTGTGTGCGTAAAAGCGCGTTAGTATTGAGTGAGTTTTAACACACACACGCACTCACTTTTTCTGCATGTATTAACCCTCCAGAGACGAGAGCTTTTTTCCGATAAAAAAAATATTTTCTAAGCCATATTGAAGTCACGGATAACTTTTATTCCTATCCAAAATTAAAAAAAAAAAAAACGCAAAGTCGTTGTGTAGAAACCCCGCATGACTATATGGTCATGCTCATCCTTTTATTACCGTGTAATATTGAGTACGGACAGTAGTAAGGACAAAAGTGACCGTATGGGCTTGCAAACATTCGGGGTTGAAATATAGCTAAACGTGATTTTTTTAAAAATATTTATAATTTGACCTCTTTAGATCAACATAATTTCAAAACAAATATATTAGCAAAATAACTGTAAATAATTTTATGTTTTTATAAAAAAATATCTAACAGTTTCAAAAAGTAAATTAAAAAAAACGGAAATTCAAAAAATCACATGTGCTTTTGGAGACCGTTCCTGTTCCTACGGCTGATGACTAACTGTAGTCCGTACCCTTCTTAACCAAATATGAGCAAAAGCAACGATATTCAGGTAGAAAAAGTATAAATAGTGGGATCGATAGACAACGGTGTTTTGTGTGACCATATGGTGACGCTCGTCCTTGGAGGGTTAAATAAGTGTTGTCAACTGACACTAGCTTACTTCTAACATCGAAAATAATGTTTTAATACTATGAAGTGCCGATGGCATGTCACAATATTTTTTAAATAAGTGAGTAATTTGAAACATTATATAGCATGTGTCACAATTCGTTACACAACCTGTGAAATGATTAGTTTTTGATTTTATTTGTATATTTAAAAAAAAAACATTTAATTAAACCTGGTGTTGCTTGAAAATTAAAAAAATATCATTTCGGCAGTAAATTGTAATACTAGATATTTTTTTTAAACATTTTTACTGGAAAAAGTATCGAAGTTTTTAGCATTCGCTTTTTTACGTACAAAATTATGATGCAAGTACTTGGTACACTAAAGGAGGTAACCATAATTTCTGTATAAATATAAATCTTCGAATCTTCTTCAAATAAAATAAAAATCTTCGTTTAGTAAACATATGAATTAGTCAAAATATCTAAATTTATTGTGTTTTCCATTGAGATTTATGGATCTCGTTTCTAATGGTCCATGAATCACCAGAGGTGAATTGGAATGTGACAAGATTTGTTTATTATTTCCGCTCAGTAGGTTGTTTTAATTTTAGATTTATACAACAGGTGTAAAACGCTTGTTTTCAAATAAAAATGGCTGAACTTTGCTTGCAAGTAAAAAGCAAGTGAAGATGAAAAATTTAATGGACGTAGTTTATTGATTTAATTGCTTGTCAAATGCCGTGTACTCTTTAATGTATTTACGACATTTGTTCAGAAAATTTAGCGGCGCATAATGTAATTTTTAAAAGTTTAGCGTACATTCAATCGGTTATTTAAAATTAAAAATAAACTTTAAATGCTTCGAGCACATTTTTTTACAAATGCTCTAAATTTTAAATCCCGAGAAATATAACAGAGGTTAAGTGAGGTCACTTTAGTAAACTATTCGTGGGCGTTAAATTAATATAATAAATTTTGAATATTCGATATGATAATATTATTTATATTGAAGTGAACGTGTATTTTAGGTAAAATCACATTTTCAATGGCGTTTTACCGATTATTATATTTATTCTATTAAAGATATATTTTTACTGACAATCACTTGTAAGACTAAATTCTTATTTACTAATTCAGAAAAAAAATGGCAGTTATGAAATGACCAATGATATCATCATACTTAATAAAAACAATAATCCTTTGTACTTCATTCCACTTTATTTAATATGTCAGGACCGGTTTCGCTCATTGCGAGCATTGTCAACTGAAGCATTGTCAGTTGACAATGCTCGCAATGAGCGAAACCGGTCCTGACATATTAAATAAAGTGGAATGAAGTACAAAGGATTATTGTTTTTATTAATATAATGCCTTTCCACCAAGTATTGACAGTGAACACCCTAAAAGTGAACATTTTTCACTGCCTGACATAGCAAAAAAATATTTACACTAATGAAAATGCAATTTCATTAATGTTCATATAGTTTACTTCTAGCCCGTCCTTTTTTACCTTACCTCGCCAAAAAAGACAAAGACTATCAAGAAACCAGAATAAAAATCAGTTCTCGTAAAAACATTTTTATTAATATTGTAAATCAGAATTCTATATTTTCAACATTGGTGGAGGACACAGCTGGCATTTTTTTAGTAATTGAATTATGATGCTTTTCAAACAATATTTTAAAATTTAATATATTATTTGAATAGCATCCCAATGAACAACTCGTGGACGGTGAAATAGTGTAGAAATAAGCTAACATCGAGTACGATCAATCTAAGATAAAAAAAAATACAAACATTGTTCAGTCGTATTTTCGGTTAGAATCCACGCTTTTTAGTTCCAAGAGCGCGAAAACAGCGCCAACAGCGGCGAGTAGAAATATCAAATTATCTCGTAATCTCTCATGCAATATTTTCAAAACGTCATATTACTCAAAAATATGTTTTATCATATTTTATTTGTTTGAAGTTTGAATAGGAATGTATTTTTTGTATTTTTTATGTTTTTCATTTAATATTGTTACCGTACAGTTTTTACCAAATAACATTATGAAATTATGATAAAGCATATTTTTTTCTACTTCTTTGAAGATTGTTATAGATAAAAATAAATAAGAAGTAGTAAATCTTACCGTGATAAGCAAAAATGATCTTAGTTAAACAAAAAAAAATATTGTCATTTGAATTAATATAATGTAAAAATTACACATTGTAAATAAAATGACATTTGTATGTATAATTAATTGGTAAGCACATTAATTGCAAGATTTGGACGAAATTCGAAATATGACGTCTTAACGACTTATAATATGATTCAGTATTTAAAAATTGAAAAATAAATTTCGCGTAACTGAGAGATTAAAATCTTTTTTGCTATGCATTCATGTAATTTATCTTATTTCAATTTAAAGCGATAAAGTTAGAACTAGTTTTTTTTAAATTGTAATATAACTTATGAGGCTTCTTTGAGTATATTGGCAGGTGGGACAGGACTAAATATTTATAAAAAAATACATTTTAAACACCACAAGTGAAATTATAAAATTCATTGAATATGATGATTAAATATTTTCTGCAATTAAACGTCACTGCTTCGTAAGCGACTGAGGGAGGTAAACTGTAGTTACCGGCAAAGATAAGGGTGGAGTAAAAACGGTAAATGCTCATTAATAATTCCCTTTACGAGCCTTGAAACATTAATCAAAAATAAGAAAGATATATCTTCTAGTTAATAATCAAACATACACATCGTTAAGGTGGGGGTTAGTAGCATAGACGTTTGCAATTGCAAGTATGTTTGATACAATAATTTCTTAGTAAAAGGATTTTAGAGTATAAATTATTATTATTTACGGGACAAAAAATCTATGTTCTAATATTTTACTTGATACCAAAAATTTTACATTAATATGCAAAGAAACTTTTAATAATGTATAAAGGAATTGCTTTGTGTCTAGATATTGTTATTTACTATTCAATGAAAGAATCATACATTGAGCTACATATAATCAGTTAGAAGACATTTTTAATATTAAAAAATATTATGTATAAATGTATAGTCAAAATAATTTATTATTAATTTATTTTTTTTCATTATAATAAATTTATAGGATGATGTATTAACGATTATGTTGCTGTAAATAAGTTGGGGAAAAGTTAATATAATTGACAAAGTCGAACCACCTTAATATCATTAATATAAGATAATCTTAGAAAAGATTTGTCATTAAGTAAAAACACTTACCAATACAATAGTGTAGATACTGTTAATATTTCAAACACCAATATACCACACGTAGGCTATCTAAATCTATTGATTGAATTGGAATTTACTTAGTCTTGTATAAGTTCAAAAAATATCAATGTATTTTAGTTCTAAAATTATTCTTTTTACATACACTTTGCTATTTTGTCTAAATTTTTTAAATAAAAATGCTTGGCATTACAGCTAATTCCAATTGCCAATGCGCCAAATATTTTACAATTGAAAGATCATACGAGAAAAAACTAATGAGAATTTGTTGTAAGTCACTCTAGATAAACTCGAGGTAAATTGACATTACAAACACCCACGTTTTTAAATTTTTAAATCGAAAAATCTAAATTTGACCTTGACCTTACCAAAAATCGAGCCTAGATCCACCTGGTCGGTAGAGCAAGCTCTAACCAACCAGGCCACAGCGGGCGACAAAACTTTACATTTCGACTTTACGCCTTCGTCAAACTTTCACTAACTTAGATACAAACATATATAATAAATATACTGGCTTAGGAGTTGGGTATTTTGTATATTTTCTAACTCTGTATGTCAGCTTAAGCAGTTCTGACGAAGACTATAGAACTAAAATATATAAATATTTTTGTAACCTTATTATAAAAATCGTTTTCCAACAAGCATAACCCTTTGCCCGCGTCACCAAATTTAGCGAGCATGCCCTGTACGCGGCTGCTTTTTTGCGGATTTTGTTATCGCGTTTTCGACTATAAATATAGATTATAATATTTTTACAACTAATCAAATATGTTAATTGCCACCCAAAGTAACTTTTTCAATAATAAAATACAATATATTTCTTGTATTTTCGGTTTAATTCAAAAATAATCATTCTTCGTACAATTGCGGCGTGACGTCGCCATATTGCAAAATACCGCCACGCGTGACTGAGAACACTGTGCCACCACCATACCGTATGCTTATAATATTAAATTCTCGGAATAATATCAATTTCTTGCATTGGTGACGTATGTTCACAGCGTGTTTCAGAAATAAATTATTTTAGCCTATATTGAATCTTTTTTGACTAATGCCATCTATTGAATTTGGTAAAATATACATTTAGTAATATTTTCAACCAAGTTATACAATTTTAGCACAATAGATAACTCTTATATAGGGTTTGACATTTCCATGACATCTATACGTGTCACGCGCGCTGAGGGCATGTTCGCTAGGACATGCATAGCGATCATACGCGGTGAGAAGGTTAATATTATTTTTATTGAACTAACGATCATAAATATTTATTTATGTAAAGAATGTTTTGATCATAACCAATGTTGATTATTAAAATCGATTTTTACGTCAGTTTTGGTCATATAACTGAAAAAATATGTAATGTTCATAAATTTCACTATCTTATCTTTGTAGTCAACATTCGTTGGATTCGCCCTAACTGTAGTAAGTATGAATAATTATGCATGTTAGATGCCACGGTTTAATTAAATTGCTAAGGTAACGAAGACAAGCAAACAAAAATGTATGGGGACGTATGTCACAAAATTATGCTATACAATGATAGATTTCCTTTGGTATCAAGCGAATCTTTATTTTCCTGATCAAATATGTTTATTCAACCAATTCATTAAAAAAAAATCCTGAGCAAATGTGAAAAAGCAACCGTAACGCACACCCAACTAATATTGTATGTGTATCTTTAATTTCAATATTACTTGTTTCAAACTGTACATTATAATTCATCCATTATTATTGGATCGCTGTATCGAAGTAGGAAATATGAACTATTTTGTTGAAACGATGCTAGTATCTATGTAGTAATAATAACATGAACACAATTCCTGCTGGGCTTAGAAAACACTGTAGATTTAATTTCCACATTTTCTAGAAAAGTAAAAAAAAAAGGCTTTTTAAGTTATTGCATCTACTTGACAACATAATAAAGATTGTTTTATTAATTACAAAACAACATACACACACTGTTAACAGGTTGCTTTTTATATTTCAGCATTTTAATGCATATTAATTGAACACAATGTATGAATTTAAATCAAAATATTTTGTTGAGTATGTCTAAATTCAGTTTATATTTGTGATTTTTACTTTTTACGTTTGCAATTTAATAGTTTATCTAAGACGGAACAACTCTCAGTTGTTCCTTCGTTCTATGGATTGCTTTTGTGAGAATTAACCTGTTTGCTATAAAGTCGTAATATTATATTTGATTTTGTCATGCCCTGTGTGCTTTTTCGTTGCCGTGTTCATAAATTATGTTTAAGAATATTTGTTTTACACAAATAAACATAGATTCCTACAATTAATTCCGTTATTCTTGACAATTGGAAATAATTTAGTTTTACAATTATTTGTACTTTACCTTTACGCCTTGATATTATTTGTAAGGTGAAAGTAAATAACGACACTTAAACATAGTAATAAATTAAAGATATAAAATACTATTGACTAAAAATTTTGTTTTTCTTTTGCAATCTACCTTAAAAATATTTGCTACAGCAGCTGGAGAGTGTACAAATATGTTTTAAAAAAAAATCTTAAAATCTGGTGAAATGTACAAATATGTATGTACTCGTTAACAGTTTGCCACCCCACTGGCAGAAGTTTGTAAGTAGCAAATTTATATTTCTGAGTAAACAGCAAATACGATAGATATTTTAGAATGAAAGAATAAATATCAAAACATATACACACATATGTCTATCTGGCACAAATAATGTTAGGAGTTCATACGCAGTGACAGTTGCTTATCTTTAAATAAGCATTAATAATAATGACCGGTAAAAAATGTTGTTTTTTTTTCAAACTGGTACAGTAAATGCAACAACCACCCGATTCCAATTATCCGACGGAAGCATTTATTCTCAGAGCGTATAACGCATTATACGGTTTTTCTTAGTCTTTGTCAGGTGCCATGATTCGCTACTGTTAAGCAGCACTGATAGAATGCAAGTTTTGAAGAAATGCCATTTGGTTTTCATCTTGTAAAGCTGTCCCCCTCTCATACAGCCCGCACTGAATTAAATCTAATAAAGGAAATAGCGAGGTCTTTCTCTGTGTACACAAAAAAATGAAAGCAATACATTTTTCGATCCAAGTCTATTATTAGTTACCACTTACCATGTCACTACCGAGTGAATAATTGAATACTTGAAATGATCAATATTATAAGAATTTATTATTTGCATTTTATTTTTTGCATATTACTATTTTTTTAAAATCGTTTCAAGGTAGGCAAGAATAACAAATAAAATAAATTTTACAAATAGTCGACACGTTCTGGTATAAAAACAAAGTAATATAACATATAAACATGGCATCCTATCGGCCCATCGTAAAGATGATAGTTTATTGACATAGTTCTACACGACTATGATTGGTACAAGTCGCCTACAAAAATAGTATTTGTTTAATTTTCATTAATTCTAACGCAAGGTAACAAGCAGCGCGTGGAATAATGACGTTCGGAAAAGAAGAGCGAAACATAAAAATCATACGTATAAAAACAGAAAACTATCAGTGGTAGTCATAATATAAATATAATATTCATAAAAATGCCACTAAGCATAAGTAGTTCGCTATACGTCTAGAACTGCCTGGACATGTTTTCAATTCAAGAAAACAACCAGGTTAACAAATTTTGCTTATAAATCGGTTGTATTTTATCAGTGCTGCTTTACCGTAACTAATCATAGCACCGTATTTTAATAATCATAAAACGTTTTACTGAATCTTAAAAGTATGTTTGATTAAGTAGACGTGAGATCTGGTTGGGATACGAATTGCGAGATTACTAGCTGTTTTCAAGATATGTAGGTGTTTGCGGAACACATAAGCAGGATCAGTTGAACACAGTTAGGGACGCCCTGCTATAGTCTATAATTAAGATTGGGTGTTCCCAATGTCACTATTTATTAAAACACTGAGAATAGATAAACAATATCTTATGGGCGAATATTTATCAAGTTCTTTATTACAAGAGTCGATAAAATACTAAAAAAAATATTGTAAAAAATATGTAGTATAATAATGCATTCGTATTTTTTACCGTGCAGAATAAATTCTTCTTCATTCAATCCTTTCAAACATAATTTGCACGTCTTCATGAGCATATTCGTATTGTTATGCCGTGCATAATGGTAAAATAAGATTTGAGTTTGTAATAAACACCGCACACGCCACTGATTGTCATCGCCTACTATCGGCGACCTCCTCGGGAAAGATATATCTCGAGACACTGGGTAATATATGCATCATTAAACTGGCAAACGTCGTATACTCGAAGACGATAGATTTAAGATGCCGTAAACTATTGAGTCTTAAGTAGTCATGTATAAACCGAACTCAGACGAAGATATGCAAAGGTACGCGCCCGGCTTGGCGTGAAATCAAATAGGCTTGGCAACTCGCCAAGCATTCATTGGCATATGCGCCGACAGGAGAACCACGCAACGTCCCTAACTACAGATAGATTGTTTTTATTTATTTTGTCTTAACTATTACTATAGTCATCAAAAACAAGGTATTTTCTACGCCAACACATAAGAATAAAAAAAGAGAAATTGTTTAAATAAACAAGAATAAGATATAAGATATTAATTGATAAATATATATATTGCAACATTACGCCTAAGTTCAAACTGCATAGTTAATAGAACCAATACCGGTCTCTTCGGCCTCTATTCTATAGAATAGATGCGATTGGGCATTGGGAAATCCTTAAGCCACGGGTTTCCAACCTATGGGTCGCCAACTTTTTCTATTTTGGATTTGAACAACAAAACTAAAACTACAGTCAACCAAAATTACCTTATTGAAAAAAAAATGCCTTTTTCAATTGTATCGGTGCCGCGGATCACATGGCTTTTATAAAAAGGGTTCGCCACCCGAAAAACGTTGGGAACCTATGTCCTAAACAGACAATTTTGATAAATAAATCTTTGCGGAAAGAAATTATCGTCTCCGATATTCACATTCTATTCTCGGTGATCCAATTCTAAAAATGGAACCAAGGAGAGTAAAAAGTGAAAGCACAACAAATCAACAGTTGTTATGTTTGCGTTAATTGTTGAGTATCTATAGTCAAAATAGTCAATATATAACATACATACCTGCTCAAATTATTCACAAGTAGTTTTATCTTGCTGGATGCGTGGTCAAGTGATCGCTAGCTTCGATTGCAGTAATTACGGGTTCAACTCCACCTTTTAGTCTTATCCTAGCCTAGTGGAAGGGAACCTGCGGCCTCTTGGCTACTCTGATATTGCCTTTTGACTTAATCAAAATATTCACTTTGATCAAAAAATTATACACAAGCGTTTGGAAAAAGAGCGTAATCAACCCATATTATGTTCGACAGTCGAAAAAAATGGGGGAAAGAGTCAACGTTTTCTTTGCTGCGGCCTTATGTTGAATCAGAAAAATGAATATGGCCTATAAAAATGAAAAGGTTCCCCACCCCTATACTCGCCCTATCTTTCTATGCCTACTGTCACAGAAAAGATAGGTTGTACAAATGAGTAAAACAGCTCTCGTAAAAAAACGTTTATTCAGATAAATTCCATTAGAAGTTTATAGAAGCGGAAATGCTTCAAAAAAATTGCTCATGTTAATTATTTCATAATTTTTACTTACGACTTCAATCGTATTTCTACATTATACACAAATAAACTGTCATACAATCCAATTAAATACTATCGCTTCATAATAGCCAGACGATTGCTTCAATTGAAGCAAGGATTATCATCCATGTTTTATTAATTTGTGCGCACCTGTTCATTAGTCTGGAATAGTCTGCGTAAAGGTGGTCTTACTAGCCGCAATGATGGCGTACCTGAGAGTGAGTCAATTAATAGCACAGTCAAGATTAGAGAAATTTACTCTTTAATCAAGATTGAGTGTGATTGAGAAGTGGATCTCTATTTGCAATGTCTTGAATGATTTAGACATTGAGAATAATGGTATAAAATCTTCTAGACAAACATTTGTTACGAAAGTTGATTAACATGTCAGTGTATTTTGCGGTAGACATATTGTTAAGTCGGGTTTGGGTGAAGTTCCAAACGCTGTTGGCTTCCGTGAAAAATCTTTTCAATTAATTTATCGATTTATATTCAAATGCAGGGGTATTAGTGATTTGTCCAAACATTTCATCCAACCTTTTAAAATACTAAAACAAAGTGGGCGTAGAGAAAGCGATTATCTATCCATCTAGTCTTGTCCTGATTTTATCTTTCTATCACAACTACTCTCTTCAAAAAAGAGAGGCTGAGCAACTGAGTAACAAATATTCCTTTTGGAAAAAACTTTTGTTGAGATCCATTAGGAGGCCATATGGGTGACATTAGGATTGGAGATGGCTTAAAATAAAAAAAAAATGCTTTTAAAATTTCTCGTAATATTTATTTGAGAATATGTATATTTTTTTGATTCCTTTAAAATGATTAAAAAATGATAATTTTGTTTTTTTTTGAATTTGTATACAAAATAACATTTCATAAAGTGGCAGAGACATATCAATAGGAGCAGTGTATATGCAAATATATTTCAATACGCATCTTCAGAAAATAAATTAACATATAAAACATTCATCATCATTTGTAAGATGATAAAATAATAATTTGAATAATTTGGACCTGTTTCAAAATAAGTAGCAGATGACTGGCGTAACCTATTAAAAAATATACTAAAAAGTAGTAAAGGCCCGCAATTTCTTAGCTATTTTTGTAATTGAAATAATTTTAAGGAGCGATTTAAAAAGATCGCCTTATATTTATTTAACACGAACGACAATGTATCAAATTTGATGGTAAATACCATTCTAGTTATAACTAATTTATAATAAATATTGTTTGTCATATATTATTGTTTGTAGCCAAGAGGATTCAATGGATTAAGTATGTTTATTTGTTGTATTCGTAAACTGCTATTGGAAGATACATTGTTTACGTATGTTGTATTTATTCAGTTGCTGTAGATATATTTCTTTAAACAATATTATAACTTGTACATCGATATAAAATTAAACAGGTCATGACTCACGACTTGCCCAACCGACCAAATAAAACGGGTTGGTATTGTTTTAGTAACAAGGTAAATTCGGAAGGTTTATACGGACACATGAATAATTCAAAGATCTATTTGTAAAATAAATACTGAGATAGCAGTAAGAAATACAAAATTTACTTCGCCAAAATGGCGTACTGATATTTGTATCACTCTACTTACACAAATTGAATGATTTATGACTTCATAAAGATATTTAAAATAATAAATCAAATATATGTACACTCCTAGGTACTATGCCCAAACATATATTTTAGGATTATGGAGAATGTGATGATTACGTGACAGTTACAAACTCTTCGAAACGTATCCAAAATTCTAACGAACTACATTTAATATAAAAATCTTTTTTTCGTTTTCATTATATTATATCGTTTCATGTGTAAGGATAGCGGTTCCCGGTAAATTGCTCGAATAATAAGATAATCAATTTGTTTCCGTTTGTTCTGTCTTAGCCCTAGTCTTCTATGTTTTCTGGAAATATATAGAAACAGTTTGAGTAACTAATTAATAAGCAGTTCTCTTAGAAACACTTCTGTTGAGATAAACTCCATTAAAAGATCATATGTTCCGCATTTGGAGCGAACACGGTTAAAATAAATACTTACGAAAATTATTTTTATATTTCACTCTCTAAACAAGTGTCGCACAAGATAAAAATGAAATTCGTAGAAAAAGTCGTGAAAATCGTTTTTGTAATTCGAGCAATTTCCATTCGAGCAATTTACCGGGTCCCAAGGATAGCAATAACAAATGAATATATTAGCCTTTTCGGGATTTCATATAAAATACCAGTATTTCAAATATCAATACCGATACAACATAAAACATTTAATGAAGCAAACAAAAACTGCCAATTGGGATTGCAATACCCCGCCAGTAAATCGAAATCGGTATTTCGATATTTCATATAAAACACCGTCATTAAAATTGTTATCATAATAGTATGCGGGTGGTTTGTATGAATACTTTTCATAACGTTACGGTTTCTTAAAAGAGTAATAAAGTTTCATAAATCCTGGAACATGTCAATATTGATACAACTCTTCAAAACAGATTTAAAATATTTTAATTTATCGAGAACAAGTTTGAAATTAAAATATGTGATGGAATTGTACATACAAAATTCGATTTTGATTGATTCACAAAAAAACATACCAGTATTTTTGTACTTTCGAAACCGGTATTTTGGTATGAAAAAAATTAAATTAAAAACACTATGAATATCTGGATACCGGTTTCGGTAATACCGACATTGCAATCCCTAGTCATACGGCATGCATCTTTCTGTACCATTTTTCGAAAACCTAACCTAACCGAAAAAAAACATCTTCATCAGTTAGTCAGGTCGTTAGGCATATACATACTATAAAAAAATCACTTTTTATAAACGTTTCAATATTCTAGTAATGACGTATCAGTTATAATTAACACACCACTACTCCTTTACTAATTTTATACAACTTAAGTTTTGCAATTACAAAATCGGATATGCAAATCTAATTTTATTATCTTTGTCAATTTATTCATAGTATTAACTTATAAACGGACGGGTTGCCCTACCTTCAGAGGTTAATATTATTTAGTTACTTTTACTTTTGGTCACAAGAGGGCAGGAGCTTTCGATAAATTTGAATTTCGTATAAGGGTCTCTATATAAATAAACAAAAACAATGAAATGACCTTATCACGCCGCTTCTCTTCAACAAATTCATTTATTCAGGAAACATACATAATTATTATTGCATATTTAATTTAGTGGAATATGTTGAATAACATGGTTAAAGTACTTTATAAATAAATTCTGTAGTCATGTTCATTTATATAATAATATTTCTAAAATTATATTTATTAGGGTTCTCTACTATAAATAATTACAAAGTAATTTATTTTTAAAGTCTTATTATATTTTCAAAATTCATTGTCAGCCACCTTTCTTTTACATTTTATCAAAATTTGATAATGATTTTATTTCTTCAATTAATGTACGGTTACATAAGAAAACATCATGCTTAATCACATTTTTCTTGTCCACTAAAATTATGACATTCAAGTAAAAAATAATTGAAAACCATAGTTGCTCCCTATTTGAAGCATATGAACACCACAAGTAGGGTATCCAATCCCGGGATTTCGGGAGTGATTCCTTTTCAATCCCGGGATCCCGGGATTGGGATTTGCTCACCGAGGAATTTGAAATCCTCAATTCGCTATACCTTTCCCCCGGATTATCTCCAAACCTCGTTTTTTTTGAAATTCTCGATTTGGTATATTTTTTCCCAGATTGTCACAGAACCTTTTTTTTAAGCTTACCGAGGAATCTGAAATTCTCGATTTGCCAATTTCGTGTCAATTTTCGAGATCAGAAAATTGAACGGGATCCCGGGATTGGATGCCCTAACCAAAAGGTCCATCCAAGATTCTCTATTCCTTGCCAGTTTCATTGTTTCCTCCCAGGTCATTCCAGTGTCCCATAGATCTACCGAGTACATTCTAAGTTTTTTTTAAAACAGCATAAATAATCAATATACTAATCTTTTCCAGTTGATGATTATGTTCATGATGAGCAAATTGGGTCCTAACTTCAATACAAAATGTAAATACAAGTTGTTTTAATATAATGACTTTTCATCGAAAATCGATAGTGAACACCTAAAAATTATCTTGTAAATATCATTGTTTTCTATTTAAACAATATTTTTATTACTATTTTTTAAATAATAAGACAGGACCGGTTTCATTCAGCAAATGAGCATTTGAATAAATAATGAAACAACTATTATAATTATGTATCACACATTTCTTTTGAAAACAGGACGCATTTCGCTAGAATAGTTATTGTTTGTATTTTACTTTGTATCGGAAGCTTGTAAAGCACCGATACTCAACCTGCAACCTATTCAGATTTTATGTGAGGCCCAAAACTACCATTTTCACCAGATTCTTCTTCAAACATCTGGTATTGTTTGCGAAAAAAATACGTAAGCGCAAGAGTAATTTGGATACATTTGTATTTTTGTGTACTTACATTTATGTTATGTCGATATTCTATGTATAGTATGTGGTATATTTAAATATTAATATTAGTATCCTGTGACCTACTATATCAAAAACCAGCATGTGGCCTAGTTGAAAAATAGCTTGAGTATCGTTGTTGTCAAGAGACCAAATCATAGTTAGTAAAATACATAAATTGAAAAAATAATTATGGAAAAGGTTGTATTTTAAAAAAAAAAAATTAGACCATGTGAACGGTAACTGAGTATAGCCAACTGATATTTAAAAAATGTTCCAAATGACTAAACTTTAAAATGATAAATTTTATTGAAGGTTAAATGCAATTTTCTACTCTCGATTATTTTACTCTCGTGGAATGTTGTCATTTTTGGCTCGGTAAGACATTCAAAATTTCCTGAGACAGTTTCTGAGATTTCTTCAATAATATTAATAACGTTATCAAAATTCTACATCTAAATAATTCCAGTGAATGGAGCGAGTCAAGCCAAGCGTTAAATTGTTGCGATTCGCGTGCCGACTGGCTAACGAGACTGATAAATTATTATCCCACAAAACTCGCCTTCCGATGAAATTTTAATAGCACATTGCTGTCTTGAGGTGAAAGAGTAAATGCCTTGCGTAAACGCATCTGGAATAATATTGTTATTTTAGGTGACATAACTGAACGCAAGTGGAATAAGCGTATGATGAAACTGTTGTCACAAGTTAAAAAAGTAATATATGTTTTGACTATTTTTATTTGACATGAATTTTTGAAGTGATGATTTGTTTGTTGTGATATAAAATATCATTAGATTTTTAAAACATTAGACTTAATAAATTATGTGGATTCAAATAAAACATAAGTAATACAACCTCCAACTCATTTTGATAATATGGTTTTAATATATGTATATTACGGTAATTCTACCACTATGAATGTTTATTGATTACTGCTGATATCATATTATCGCTGTCGCATCTTTCGAATACGTGTGAAACATTCTTGCGTTTTTTCTAAATAATTATTTTAACACCAACTTTTCAGCACTTGCCATATTTTCTATGTCTCGCTTAGAATCAAAGGTTAGTAAGAGAGTAAATTCAGCTCCCTGTTTGGAGTTAGAAATACTTTAAAGTGAAACGCAATGGAGGTATAATAAATAGATTGACAAAGTAAGAGCTACTGAATAAATAAAATGATTAAGTATAACTTAAAAGAAATTTATAACATGCCATACTGTAGTGGAATAAAATTCAAGTTGTTTTTAAAAGGCGTTATAAGGTAAATTTTGGACATACGTATAAAAAATGATAATTAAATCAGTTTTGTGGAAAAAAAATTAAATTGTTTAAAAGCATAATATTATATATAACAAGTAGGGACAGTACCTAAATTATTTTTTTAATGTAACCAAAAAAAACTTTTTTTATGTAAAATAACCGACTTGAAATAGTACAGAGTAAATGATCGTAATTATTTAATATATAACTATGCCAAAAACAAAAATAAAACTCTTTTTATTTAATTTACTTAGATAACCGTTCATTTTGACTTTATCATAAATGCTTGATTAAAGATCTTCTTTGCGTGTAAGTCTTACTATTCTGTTCTGACGTAAATTCCATCTTAGTATTATCTGATTAAATATTCCGCGTGGAAAATAAATATGTGGGGACAACTATTTAAGAAAAACCTTTCAAAACCGTAGATACTTAATCAATTATTTTTTTGTACAAAATTGTCAGCACAGTTTTGCGGGTGGTAAGAATTCTACACAAATCAATCCTTTTTTGACGGGTTTCCATGCATTATGAAAAACTATCAACTGATTTTCTAATAATGGATTTGGACGGGCAATAATGGTAAATCACAATGAGTGTTGATAGACCAAAATCCAATAAAAACATGAATGTGAAGAAAATGACATGATATATTATATAAAATTACTATAAAATCAATTTAATAATTTCTGGAACCATTCGAAGCTTACCTCTCATAGAGTTACGTCAGTTCGCGTCATATACGAGTGCTGTGTGATTGTTGTTCCTCCACCGCAGGAGTCTACAGATAACTTTTGACTTATTTGTTTTGGCAACTTGCACAGTGCTCAAGTTTCCGCTACCTTGCAACACTTGACGGGACGTTGGAGAACATACACAGAAAGCTGACATTTTTTCAGTTGTTTTTTGTTACTAAATCACAGTTTTGGATGTCGTTTCTGGGGAAAATTCGTAGAATTTTACAAAAAACCACGACCTGCAAAAATAGTGTGCTAAAATTGTAATACACTACAATAAGTACAATTCAAATCATAAATGTGGTAAAAATATTACTTGTATGATATATGAAATCATATTTTCAAATTATCCGAGTAATATAGTATTTATCACCACTTACAAAATAGTAAGCACTTTTTTTTTGCATTATGCGCTTAAAATTAAGTACATATTAAGTTATCAAAAGGTGAAAAAAATTTACGAGCATTCGTTTTGAACGAGAACGTTGAATTTTTAAAACAATACGATGATAGAAAAAGTATTACTTATGCATTGCACATCAAAATATTGGATATACTTTTGTCCGCACTTGTAGCCAAATCGTCAACGTTTTTCTCTTTGGTTGGTGTGTTTACGGGTCCGAATCCCAATATGGACAATATTATAAACATATTTTTGTTAATATGTATTTAAAGACGCGAATTTTCTTGATTTTTATAATACCCCATATCGAAGTACGGGACAAGTCGAAGGCGTTTAGCTAACTCAGTGGTGCGCACCATTTTTTTCAATTTGTCAAGTGTCTTTCAATAAATGAGATTCCAATAAGTATTAAATATAATAAATATATATAAGTATACTCAAATACAAGCAAAAAAAATGTTTATTCAATTTTACAAAACTCAGACTAAATTTAGAGCAGCTCGCTTCATAACAATTTGAATGTAAATAGTACATATATTAATTATTATGTATGTGGCAAAAGGATTTTTTTTCTCCCAACTAGGATAATGTATAAATATGCTCAGATTATATATTATCAAATTCATGGATGCAGAATAAATAATATAAAAAAACTTCAATTTTTTTTTTAATTTTTAAAAAGGTCAGAGTGCCACCTAGAAGTGTTTTGAGAACCCTTATGAGTTTTAGTCAAAGCACCCCGTGCACACCACTGAGCTAACTGTATGACCTGTTCTTATTTAATCCTTTTGTAGGAATGCTCAATTAAAAATACTTCAACATACATACATATCTGTTACTTTTTTAAAAATATATAAACATACATACACTTTGAATTTAGATTTGATTTATTTTCCAATGAGACAAATGAATAGTATTTTTTTTTTATTGAGAATGAACTTAATTCTATTATATTCCGACAAAATCTACTTAAACATAAAATAATATTCGTCTGAGCGTATTTCAGTCCACGCGGAGTATATCGAACCCGCAGCAAAACCGTAAACGATGTTAATTAAAGCCTTTTCAATTATTGGTAAAATTATTTGTCAGCTATGGAAAAAAACGGTTAATATCTACGATTTTTTTTAAAAATACTCAGGGATATTATATTTGACATTCTAAATAATTTTAAAGAATGTCAGAATTCTTATTTCGGCCTTGTATAAGACAAAAGAAATACGTGACCAGGAACATTAGTCTTAAGTTATTCAGATCAAGACTGCCCATTTAATATGAAATTCATACAAAAATATCATGTTTCAAATGCTTTATAATATTTTACTAAAGCACTCTCTTTTCACCAATAATAGAGTTTTATTCGCGGTGAATTCAGAATGTAAAAAAAACTTTTGTAGGAATTTGTTAATTTTTCGTTGGCTTTGTATTGCTCCGGTGTGCTGAACTGAAATATGCAAAGCAGGAAACGTTGCTTACCTCAGTCTGTGAATAAATTTCATATCTAAGATAGTAACTGAGCATTATTTATGGGAACAAAAGAATCCTCGGTAAATTTTAACACAAATAGAAAACAGCATTTGCAATATACAGAAGGTTACAATAATGTTAAAGGTTTTATATAATTGAAATTTATTGAACCGCTTAACTTAATTTGCAGTAAGAAAACACAACATATAAAAATTCACAATAAACTGCTGCTATTAATATATATATGGCATAACAATTCAAACTGAGGCTTTGTTTGTATTGTTTTAAGAACTAAAAAAAATCACATACATTAGTTAACATGAAAATATGGTTTCATGACAAATGTAGTATGTTACAATTGCGCACATAAACATGTGAGCTAGATTATACTATACGTATTATATAACTATCATCGAATAAAATAGCGCAATAGAGTACCTGACCCTCAATTCTTGTAATCGGTCAATAAAATCACATTTAAATAATAGATAAATTATGTATTCTAAGAATTAATAACTACTGGTGAAAGAGAAATCCTGGGATACAATTAAGTGTATAATTTGAAAAATTGGACGTCAGATTAAAAATATCTTAATATATGTATGTAGTAAGAATTTGAATGTTATTTTTTGTTTCTCGTTTTGATTCATAAGTCCGTTATATTATTTATATTTAAAAATACGTAATACACGATATATTTTTAATGCTATTAGAATACAATTGTATTATCCATATTAAATGTAAGTCCATGTATCAAAAAATTGAATAAAGCACTCTGCATTGGGAAAAAACCAGTTAAAGCTAAATCGAATAAAATATAATTGAATTTTTAATTTGATAGCTTGTAATGTTATGTTAGAAACATTTTTTTAATATTAAAAATATATTTAGTTTGTGTTCATTGTAAATTATTCAACAGTACGAAAATTTTACTGATACTGTGGAACATACAAAAAGAGTTAAAAGAGAAAAAAGATTACGAATAATCAGAAATATACCGATATTATGTTATAATAAATGAGTGAATATGATTTATTACACAGATAATTGATTACAGTTTTTCAAAAGTTTTGAAGAAACTCGTTGAAAATATCTGCATGTGCTTATACTTTTCAACGCACTCTGTCTGTCTTAGCATAAAGTATTCAGAGTATTTGTTTATTTGTTTAATTTGAATGATTTATGATGCTTTAAAAATCCTCATAGCTACTTTATGATTTGTGTAAAAAATGTGAATCTATTTCGTATAGTATATGACTCATACAATAACTCACGTTCGCTAAAGAGTCGACTCAATCAACATTAAAATATCCCTGAGATTTGGAATACAAAAAATGTATGTTTGTTTAGCCTACTGAAAAAATATCGTATTGCATTGTTTGTTCATATGCCAATAACCTAGTATAGATTTTAGTAGGTAACCTAAAATTTTTGTGTAAAATTAGTTTTTATTATTTATTTTTGACTCTTACTATGTTTCATTTATACGTAGAACAATATCATTTATTTCAATCGACACATGTTATTTTATTTAGTAAAATTTTGATGTAAAGATTTGCAAATAAAAAAATACCTTGTCAGAAAAACAACGCATAAAATTTTCATTTTTTTGAAATTGATATTAAAAATAAGGGTGCGCTAAAGTGCACTCTGGATATTAGTAGTGTTTCGGTCGTTAGTTTCTCAAAAGGTTTATATCAAAGCATGCTTTATCCGATATCGATTACCTTATATTTATACCTTATATTTATATTTTTTTAAATAAGTTTACAAAATCAATAAAACATAATTATTTTTTTTTGTCCCAATGTAGAAATCAGTAAAACCTCAATTTAACAGACTTCTGACATAAAAGACAACATATCTGGTATAATATAAAAATCCTTAAGAATGTTTCATGTATTTTGATAGAATATAACATAGAACATAATTTCATCTACATAATTGAAGCCCAGTGCAATGACTACTGTAGTACTAATATAATGTCTAATGATTGAGATATAAACATATAAATCGATAACGATTCACCTTGAATCCTCGCCCTAGGAGACTTAACCACCATTTGAATTCAAGTAGAAAAACGATAATTTATTTATGTAATCTTCTCAGGGTGTTCGGTTCTGAGAGTCTCCAGCCGCAATCCTTGAAATATGCTAAGCAGCCGTGTCGACCGTGTTGTACGCTTAATTCCAAGCCCGCATTTAATACAACGTAAAACTCAATTTACATTCAGAAAATCTTTCTACCTTCTCGCGTAAATAATGCTTGGGAACAGGTCCCCGGGCTCTTAAAAACGGGGGAAGCGTCTTCGTTTCAAATCAGGGAAAGAACGATAAAATTGCGTATTTCAATAATTGGTCATTGAGTCACTTAAGTGAAAGATTATTTAAAAAATATTTCTACTTATTTTTCTTTCTGAACCGTTTTAAATTCTTTAGTTTAGTGCAGTATTGTTGATTTACTGTTTGTTGGTTGACTAACATAGGCTAATTTTGAACAATAGCAATATTTTCCTCGAGTATAATTTATTTTTGTTTGAATTTGCGTTATTTGTAAACTTGTTATTCTGATTCAGCTAAATTTATTTTTCAATATTTTCTTGTTTGACGTAGTGATATAATGTTTGAATTTATCATTGAACGTAAAATTGAATAATTTAGTTTACAAGTTAAATAAATATTTAAATTGTCAGTGAGATTAGTGTTATATTCTTCATTAAATTGTTGGGCCGGGTTTGGTGGGCAGTGATAAACGTCATTCAGTTCCATTACTGATCTCACGAGCTACAAGACGTCTCAGTAGAACGAGAATTTTTTGATCCCATCTAGCTGAGCATTTCTGTTCTTGATGTCTAAATTACCTCCCACTACTTCAATCCTACATTAACCGGGCGTAGCGAAAGCGATTAATTAACCACGTGTTATGTCCTAGCCTTATCCATTTATTCCGTTTCTTTCCGAAAAAGACAGATGGAACTACTGTATAACAAGTAGTTCTCGTAGAAAAACTTATTTTAAGTGACTTCCATGAAGAATACATACGCTCCACATGAATTACCCTTTTGTCGCTATCAATCATTGCAAAATAAATTATTCCTAATGTTAATTGTCGATTCTTTCAAAATATCAACTTGAATACATAGTAATAAGCGAATCAAAACAATCTTGATTCTTTTTGTTTATATTGTAACAAAAAATACACTCACATTGAATTATTATTAAATATGATTATTTGACATACATATTTGTATGTTTATTCAAGAGCTTTTATGTGATTTTAATGGTTCTTCCCGTGTGTCGAAAATGTTGTTTGACGTCGTATTTATTGCGTTGCTTTTACCCAAGACACGAAGTGGGAGACGAGCCACCTTACATGATGCTCACTTCATTCGATTCTTCTTCGCCCTCTCCCTATGTTCCCTCCCTCAGTTGCCTCTTATTCTACTGTTTAACTTCCGCGTTTTGAAAGAGAATCTCCAAAACCCACCTTCATATTGTGGGTGTTTGCTTCATACAGGATGTATAAAACAAAAAGTATTGCTTTTATTTTTGAAGGCTTGATTTTATTTTTCGATTAAGCGGTATAACACAAATAACTTTTAGATATAAGTTTTTGATAATGATCGCGCGTAAAGATTTAGAATAATATTAATCATTGTTTTAAGCGAAGCGACGATTTAAGCAAATGCCTTTTCAAATTAATAAATAACCAAAAACATTTTGACATAACAACTAATCACGATTATCGACGTCGGTACTATACCTTTTTAATCGTTTGAGATAAACGCAACGATAATAAATAATCTGGGAATCAACTAGAATCGTCATGCAAAACGACATACTTGAAAAACGAGCGCGTTGATTTATTTGTGTTAGTGTATCCGAGTTCTTCTGTACAAAAATAAATGGCTTTTATTACAATATATACATATTATATAAATTATATTCTGTAGTGCAACTCTGAGATCTCACTTGTTGTCAAGGTTGTTTGTTAATTAAACTGTGACAGATTTAATAAACTTAAAAAACACTGTATAACAGAAATATTGATTAAAAAAGTAACGGTTAAATGCTACCTATTGTGTTTTTAATAATGTTTGACGACCGTACTTAAAGTTTATTTTTTAATAATATGCAGACAAAATTTTCTCTGGAAGTGTTAAAAATTTCAATAACGCTGACATTATTTAAAAACAGCCGCGACAAACCTCCGCACCCCATTAATAAAAAGGAACACCCCTAAATGAAACTTCCGCAGATGTAATTGTATAAATAAGTGACTCGCTTCTGTAAGTAACTGTTCCTTTACCTTTAGCCGTGTTACTTTGCATTTTAATTGAATGTTTGTATTTTAAAGTACTAACGCGAGTAAGCAAAAGCTCGGTATGAAAGGGATCGCGAGGTTTTCAAGGATGAAAAGCTACACGTGCTTCATTCTGCACCCCCGTTACCTGATCTTTAAGAACATTGTTTTAAGAGCAATCTGTCTTCAGAGAATCAGATTCTCTTATTCTAAAGAAAGGTATTTAATTAAATCATTTAAGGTCTATGATAGTAAATAATTAAATATAAACACCATCTCTTTCACAGTTGTCACAAAACTGCAGTCGTTATTTTTTCATAATATCGATTACATGTTTAATAACTATTTCAAGAGAATTTATTGTGAATTAATATTTAAATTACAATTTGAAAGCTTCACGCTAATTTTGTAATTATTGATATGCTGTGAATTAAGTTATATTTTGGTAAGACCCTATGTGGTAGAAATAATCAAAACAGATCAACCACAGGAGATAAAACAGAACAAACGCAATATTATATAAGGTATAACATATTTTATTTTGCTTTTAACTTTATCAAATCTTGAACCTTAGCCTATCTTATTCATTCATTCATTCATTTCATTCTTTCATGTATGTATATTATGATAAAACTCTTATAATTTTACCTGAGCTTCACGCTTATGGTTCTTTCACATATGCACTAAAGCGAGCCAAACATATCATTTATCCCAGACGTGACTTGGAGGCTCAAGGTGAAGTTACTTGCTCCTGGAATTTGGGTTTGCCAATTTAGTACCGGCATGGAAAATTCAATGGTAAACTATTTGGGCTGGGCAAGTTGTTTTGACGGCCGGATTGCATTTGTCAACACAACCACCAGGACGTTAATTACGTACTGTGGAAATGTCCTGTGATGAATGGTGGAAGAGCAGAGCCGTTTGCTGCGGGCCTAATAGGCCACCTGATCTCAACCAAGGCAAATTTAGAGTCATTCGACAAATATTCATGATTCTTATTTAAATTCAACACGGAGTAGATTCTCAGTATATGGATACACAGGATACTTAATAATATCACGTACACTGAATGGCTGGCAAGTCAAATTTCTTTTTATTATTTCTTACTTTATCTTTATCTTTAGTGTATGGCTAAAATATGGGTTCCGTGCAGCTCTGTATCGGGCCAAGAATGTGGTTAATAAATTCGTTTATTTTCTTGATCTATTTCGTTATCGAAGGTAGCCGTAAAACAGCAGGTGCATACACATAACGGGTGGTGGTGAGATATTCAACCCCCAACTTGTAAATGATTTCTCGTAAAAATCGTCAATATATAATATTATTTTCCAAGTTAATAAGTATTCATAATATAAAAAAAACAAATCATAACTATAATAATATCAGTAGATATTCTGATACTCATCAACTTTGGTAGGTTTATTTATATTTCAATATAATTTTGCATCACCAGTGAAAATTAACCTTTGGTAGACGAACTTGCCAAAACAGTAAACACAATATTAAGCAGTTTACGCGAAGTTGAAGATTTTCAATTAACTGAGGGGCTTAAGAAAAGAGCCAGAGTTTTAAGCCTCGGCATACTTTTGATGAAGAAATATTCATAAGCAGGTGCGTCCTTGCTTCTTTAGTCACCAAATTCATCAAGTCATTTGTGCTAACAACGTCAAATTAAGGCGTCGTTATCCAAAACTCGTTGCTTAAGAGCGTATTGTCTTTTTTTTAAAAGTGGAATGATTGTACAGCTCAATATTTTTATACGAGACTAAGTGGGAGATATTTCGGCTCTATGGGACAGTGGTCAACATCGTTGGTTTTCTTACCAGACGTCACGGGTTTAAATCCCAGTACGAACCGTATTTTTCAATCGAAGGCATTCATGTTTTTGGTTCCTAAAATTTACCCCACCATTTCATTTCTGAAATAAGGGAGTATAGCAAGAATGATTGACTAACCACTATTCCTGTTCTTATCCTTAGAAACAAGAAGAAAAAAGTATTTGAGCAACTAAGTAACAAGCAGTTCTCGTAGAAAAAATAACTTATGTTGAGTTACCTTCCAATACCTTCAAATTAGGATTGGATATAAATTTTTAAAAAAGGAGAAGTCGAAGCTGTGGTCGAGTGGTCAATACACTTGGAAGTCCTTCCCATTCGATTTCAGTTTTTCTCTTATCTTAAGAACGGAGCATAGTGGTTTATATTTTTGGAATTCAATATTACTATATTGCGAGTCAAAATAACGAATTTTTTTTTGAAAATTGATCATCAATCGATTTATGGATCTGTATCATAAGACATGTTTGTGATGTTTATATCTTCTCCAACTACTATCTTGTCTAATCATATGAATGGAAAAGTTTACCACTAACTTCTAGTACTTCCTGGACTCCATAATTTTCCTTTACTCTCTCCGAAAACGTTGCACTTTAAATCAGTTTTCGTAATAATATAAATTTGTTTAAAGTAAATTGATAACAAACAATAAAAAATATAGATTTACACCATTGAGTATTTTAAGTCTATCCAATAACTAGTAAACTATATATGTAATTGCTTAGTTGGGTGCTTTGCTATCGCATTGCAAGTTAAATATACTATACGCATTCAAAGGAATACTAAATTTATTTTGTTCATCGAATTTTTGTATCAAAAAAACACAATTATAATATAAATAAATTGTGACAACTGTATTGACATAATTCAATTACAGTTTCCTGTTTTAACGATGTCTACCTACCAATAAAACAAGGCGATGTAACTTGCAAAAAAGACATAATTTTACGTGAAAGTAAACAAACTTCGAATGTTTTCTATATATTGTTTATCGTAATAAATGCAGATTATATAAATATGTATTTGGAAATGAGACATACTAGTAAAGATCTGATATGCCAGTCAACAATGAATAAACCAAGACTAATTTTAACACATTTTACTATTTTTAAATCTGAGGCCTTATGTAATCAAAACAACAATTTTCAACTTAAAGTAATAATCATCGCTTTCAAAAGGTAATCACGTCATGACGTAGTGATAAATAACTTAGAATGAAACCAGTGTTGTGCGTAATTTTGTTTTTTTTTTAAATATGCGCATTGATAAAGCTCACATAACTAATTGCCGTGGTCGTAGAAATATTACTTTCGATCAATTTGCCAAGTACACATTTGAATATCGTAAATAATAAATAATCAAAATAGAATATAAATGATCAGGAAAACTTTAAAATGGTCTGAAAGTCCACTGAAAAACAATCTGATCGGAAAAGATTTGTAATCGGTGATAACACCGTATTACAAAAAATACTATATTAAAATAGTTATATGTAACATAAGTAAGTCGGGTCCTAGCGTTGTAAGCTTCCGTGCCGGATCTGACAGATTCGAATCCCAGTAATAACAGCATTTTTCGATCGATTTATCTTTGAAGGCAAAGGTGCTTGTGATGTCTGAGAATTCCTTCCCACCCTTTCCGATCCTTTGATAACTGGGCGTAGTGAGAGCGATTAGTTAACGACTAGGCCTGTCCTAGCCTTATCCTTCAACCTCACGTTTAAAAAAAGAGAGATTGAGCGACTTAGTAACAAACAGTTTTCGTAGAATATTTTCTGTTGGAGACTACCTCCATTATGAAGCCGTATGCTCCACATTGGGTGCAGACATGGATTGAAAAAATATATATAACATTATTTATACAGCTATTTTAAATAAAAATAGACTATAAAATAATAAATCGACCAAACAAACTACTCGCGTTTTACTCGCGCCTACGTATTTGCTATACGCCACTGGAAAAGGTAAAAGGTGTGGGAAGAAAAATTGTCGGTAAAAGTATCTCGTCCGTGAAAATGGCACGTGAATCATATGTTAAACTTATTACGTTCAATAAATGAAAAGGTGACTTATCTGAAATTGAAAACATTCCACGAACACCTACATTATTTTCCCATTTGTCATTTAAATATTATCAGACCTAACAGCAAACGCGCAAAAAACAATTTACATTTGTATTCACGCTCAATTTAAAATCATGCAAAGTATTTAAATGTATTCGTTAGTAATATTTTGTCGAGGAAAATACCATTTGCTCTTAAGAGTATCCGAACTATTTTGTTCTTTTTTTAAAATCCATCTCCGCTTCCAAAGTGACTCATATATCTCGAGTTAACTCAACAGAGGTTTTTCTACGATAACTGCTTGTAACAGACACTGGAAATTATACAACAATATAATTTCCTTATGATACATTTTTGACCTAAGCCATTCGTAAATTAATTTTGTTTACACTTTATATGTAAAAGATGATATATAAATTTAGTTTACAACTCTAATGAAATAGTTATATTGGTTTTAATTATTTTTGAATTATGGTATAAATATAATTTTGTCGCTCGCTGTGGTCTAGTTGGTTAAAGCGTGATTTCCCGAACAGGTGGGTATGGGCTCGATTCACGGCACGGTCAATGTCGAATATTGATATTTCAATTTGAGACGGGTGTTTTTTATGTTTTTTTTTTTTTTTTAATATTTTTTTTAACCATGTCCGCTCCCAATGTGGAGCATATGGACTCCTAGTGGAGTTTATCTCAACAGAAGTGTTTCTACGAGAACTGCTTGTGACTCAGTTGCTCAACCTTTCTTTTTCCAAAGAGAGTAAGGATAGAAGGATAGAGCTAGGACACGACTAGTGGTAAGCTAATCGCTCTCGATACGCCCCGTTTATAGGATAGGATAGGTGGGAGAGGGGAATTCAAGACATCACATACATCCATGCCTTCGAACAGAAATTCATAAATCGATTGAAAAATTTTACCGGGATTTGCCCTCCGTAACTGAAGCCAACAACGTTGACCACTCGGCCACACAGGCGGCTTGTTAATTTACGTCTAGTTGATCTGAAGAGGCCTAAAAAAAATCTCTAAATAACATATAAATAAATTTTCTAAAAAGATCATACGAGATCTTTTTAGAAACATTTGGCGCGTTGGCAATATTTTATAAAACCATGGTATTTCAATGCAAATGTGCCAACTATTTTTAATTTGAAAATTATAAGAGATGCACCCGATGAGAATTTTAAAAGCCGAGATCAACTCGAGGAGAAGACATCACAAACACCCATGTCTAAAATTTTAAATTTGTCATTGAAAACTACCCTGTCTAAGTCATCCAGCACTTAATACCAAGTTATAAAGTGGCAGCAGAAACACATTTATTTACTTAAAAATACAGGATTATTGAAAAGTTAAAAAAAATATATCATTAAGAAGGACGACTCTTTAAATGAAACTGAAACGATAATTTCAGTCAATTGTAATCAACATCTTTGAATATTTTGTTAGCATTTGGTTTTGAAAATAAAATGAATTTGCATGCATGTATGCATGTATGTAATACACACAATATTTAATTTTAATAAAATTATAATTTTATTGAAGGGGAAATAAAAGTCTCGAGCCCCGGGAATTTTAAAACCACAAGACTTCAGAATCCCTAATAGGTATAAGAGAGTACACCATATCGATATAAACAATCTTCATGCGATGACGTCATAAAATACTATCTCGATATAATATAATGGCACTGTTTAAAACAACCATCTTACTAGGCCACCAGATTGAAGAGGTAGATAAATCTACCGAGTATTTTACTAATCAAGTGATTCGATTAAAAGCGCCACTGGCTCGGTGGAAAATCGTCGAGGCACATACCAGGAGAGCAGAACACAGACGAGGAGGAGTTTTGTATGTTTTACTAATTGGCAAAAGATGGTAATCACGGCCGGTGGCGCGGTGTTCGCTGCCGCTTACCCCCGGCCGCTTCTGCCCTCCTGTCATATCCACACTGTAGGAGCTTAGTTTTCAGCAGGAAAGACACTCACAAAAACGATGACATGAAATTAATTAGCGCGATCTGCCGGCGCGAGCTGCAAACACGGGGAAGGTAAGATATACCTCCCCGCCGCAGCAATATTTACATTGTCTCCCGATCTTTCTTTGTCTCGGAAAAAAGAAAAAAAAACATTTTTGAGCAGACAGTTTTCTCTTTATGACAAATTCGCTTGGGAATAACAATACTTTTAGATACGTGAACCCTTCATATTTAGAGAAAACACTAATACGCAAAATATTATTTCAATAATACTTTTAATTTAAGCACTTTTGTTTCGCAAAATATTAAACAAATTCTATTTAACTTATTTTGCCTTTTTTAACTTTAGTGCGTGTAATAGAGAATATTAAATTTAGTTGATATGTCAGAAAATACAAAGTATGTTAAACATTGCACATTTTCATCTGCTGATTTCCTAAAATAAGTAATATATTTTTGTAAAGAAAAATAATTGGACATCTTTTGATGGAATATAGAACGTTTGAAAGTAAACATGAAAAACATATTTAATAATTTGTGCAGTCTAGTTCGCTCACGCATTTATTATTTGCCTTAGTTTTTTAATGTCTTCATATAAATTTCTACGAAAATATTTTCAAACTTAAAATGAATAGTTTTATTTATCAAAGCTGTTGCTGTAATTTATCATTTTTCTCACGTTTTTAATATAAATGTTTAAGGTACAAAAAAAAAACTTTTGAGTTAATTAAGTCTAGCGGCATTCAATAGGTGAGTGTTTACGCCTTAAGTTTAATTTGTCAGACGTCAAGATCTGTCTCAAAAGAAAATGAGGCAAGGCGCTTAGAAAATTTTAAACATTCGTGTATATTTAGGATAAATATTAAATAATGAGCTAATTTAATAGCGAAGTGTAAAACACTGTCACTGTAAAAAATGTTTCGGAAAATTATGATTACTATTTGAACACGTTTGATGTTTAAGCCCACAATATATTTTTTTAAAAAAACCCCATTTGACATAAAACAATTGCTGATTTATCCTTCTTTCAACTTTTGCATTACTATTCATTTTTTTCCATTCTATAAAATCAATACAACAATTATTTTAATTTTCAATTCATACATTTGCCGACAAGAAAGAGGGTCTGTGATAAATTTATCATTAATTGATTACTCAACAAAACACATTTATAATATTTTTTCAAAATATTCATACTGATAGTTAAAATATCTCCAATTAGTTATGTTTTTTATACATTCCATGTTTTAAAATATATAAATGTACATAAAATAAATTTCTGTAAACCTGCCGACCTTTATCAGCTTATTCATCAAATATAGTTAAATAATAAATGATAAACACAAAATTAATTTGTTTCACAGCTTTGGTTTCCAACATATGAAATCATTAAATGTTGAATATTGTGTTCAGATTAGACGATCATACTTACAGACACGTGGAACTCTCACCTCTTGGTTAATTTAATCGCATCTATAAACATCATGTTATACAGCGTTGACATCGCTTTTAAGCGTTATATCAAGGTAATATTTTATTTGTTAACTACTATTTTCAATACTTTGTTGCTTTGAAAGCTTATGTACGGTGTTAAATTAACTCTAGCAAATATGTTGGAAGCATACTGAAAAATTGTGATAAACAAACAGTATGACAAATACTCAGTGCTTCTTAATTTAATATTTTTTTAAAGGATTATTAACGCTATAACTACCTCAGATTTACAGCCCTTATCAGGAGTAAGGGTGGTATTTTCCAATCTAGTATCGTTAAGTGCTTTCAATTAAACAAAATTAAGACAGACTTATGAGATACCGAAACGTTGCTATTTATTGTCTTCTATGTTCTGCTACCTCTCTCTGTATGACTGTAGTGTCATTAAATACAACTGTTATGTCCTTGTTGCAATTGATTCATCATGTTGTTTTAAACGTTGGTGTCAAATTTAGTAATTTAAGGCTCAAAATAAATTTAACGAAAGGAAAACTAAAAAAAAATAATAAATGATAAAAGACACACTTAATTCTTCTATTGAAGCACCAGGCTACAGAAATGATCAATTGGCCACCGCTACTCTATAAATATTTTAAAATGTATACAAACAATAAAACATTATAATTTTTTAGTTTTTGTTATGTCAGTTATCGCTTCACAGCATCGTCAAAAACACGAATAAAAACATGTGCCAAAGACGTCAAAATTCATCATATTATCAAGTGCTAGTAACAATTTTTATACATATCAAAATAAAAATAAACAAAAACTATACATATTAATTAATTTACCAATGTAATATATAAATATACACCATCACACATACAATAAAAAGTTTCTATTATCACAATATAAGATTTTCCACAAAATGCTAGTCATAATGCAAAGAATAGAAAATTCATGTTCTTTAAAAGCTTGTCTGGATAAGAATCCAGACCAATATTTTTTCATATAACAGAAAAATAAGAAATACAAATAAATATTGCATGATCTCTACATTTGAGAATTAATGCCCAGTGTTAGGAGAGTGCTTTCTTATTAATGTCTATTTACACCGGTCAGTATACACGCCACTTTATTGCGACTTCTGGCAGAGGTGAACTTTTTACACGATGCACTTAAAAGCTCGAGGTAAATGGATTATCCAGGAAAGTTTAATGTTTTATTTATATGACACAAGATATTTACTACCAGACCAAATTCCGAATTGAAATACTTCTGCATTAACTTGCGCAGTGAGAACAATGCACTTGCACTGTGAAAATTTACTACAAATACTTTTTTCAATGAAAAACAATGTAAAACTGTATGAATACCTCTAGTTATTAAAGAGGGGTTGCTTAATATAGAAAAATAGCATGAATTAAAAAAATGTTTAAATCATGTCGATAACAATTCTAGTAAAAAGGTAATAATTTTAAAAGCTTTTCTTTGCAATTTTCATTGAAATATGGATTTTATTAAATTATAGGTACATACATATTTTATTAAAATATGTATGTACCTATAATTGACAAGCGAAAACACTTACCACTATACTACCAAGAACTGGCTATACTATGCCGGTTGCTTGGTTGAATGGTCAACGCTGTTGTTTCGATTACTGATCTCACGGATTTGAATCCCAGTACGGACAGTTAATAAAAAATTCTGTTGGAAGCCACAGATTTATGTGATGTCTTAATACCCTCCAATCTTCTTTATCTTCGTAGCGAAAGTGATTAGCTTATCACTTGTTCTGTCCTAGTAATATCTTACTATTTCTACTCTTTTTCTAAAATGAAAGGTTGAGCAATAAAGTAACATGCAATTCTGTTGAAATAAACTACATCAGGAGTCCATATGCTTCACATTAAGAGTGGACATGGTAAAAAAAAAAAAAACAGTTTTTTTTTATTTCAAAACTTTGTATAAGAACTTAGAGAATTTGTTTATTTTTATGTTTTTGTACACAATGTAGGTACTTAAATACAAAATTTATTTTATGACCACAATTATTTTCGCTCAACGTTAACTGTTGGATCATTTTCAACTAAGCAACAAAACTCTTACATTTAAGATATCTTGCCACTATGGCTTGACAGTTAACACCGTTTAGGTGATTAAATAAAATGCTTGGATAGGAATCCAAAGATATTTTTCTTTATTTTTACACATAGCCATTTTAAGCTGATTGATAGGTGTTTCGTTCAATTTTAAAGTCAGGTAAAGATCCCTGTCATAATAAATGATACGCTATTTTCACAAGACAGCATCGCCGTAAATGAAGCGACGCCGAACTTAAAATGAAAACAGAAAGAAACGTCGCGGCACACGTGTGAAAACAATCACTCCCTCTCATGGCGAGTGAAGGCGAGTAAACAACGAAATTTCTCTGACTCTCATATCAACTGAGCGATTTTCAATTGTTTTTACAAATTAAGTTCAATGCTACAAGATTTCCAAAATAAGGTAATAAGAAGCGTGGTCTAATATATCTAATGTAAAAACAGGGTTTCCCAAACTTATTGTGCAACGAAACACTTTTCAAATCTGAAATGTCACCGGAATAACGCTTACTTTTAAGGTTGGGTAATTCATAATTGTAAAAATATGTTATTAAATGATTTATTATTTGTTTTAAAAAATGAGTTAACATATAGCAGAATTTTTGACGTCTTAATATATCATCACTCGGTTTTAAATATCAAGTAGAACATGTTTAAATGTGTTGCAGCGTATATAACCATTCAATTTTTTTGCAAAACACCTATTTAGGTCACACGGAACATTGTTTGGGAAGCCCTAATCTAAAATATGACAAATTTGAATTATTTTTATTCTGTACACTTTTACATAAATTTTGTCGATAACGACCCGGGTTTCGCCGTTCGGCATCTTCTTATTTTATCTAGTGCGAGAATGCACTTGAACTAAGTCAAGGTACAGAATAAAAATAATTCAAATTTGACATTAAATTTCCATCAAGCACCTTCAGTCGAAATTTTAAATTATAAAAGATGACATGTGTATTTTAAGAAGTATAAACAAAATACTCTGTATAATGATAATGAATGTAACGATTTTAATATACTTCCGACGATAACATGTGCAGCTTTTAATAGTTAAGCATAACTGTCGTTGAACTAAATAAGAAGCTATAATTTAAGATTTCGACTGAAGGTGCTTGATGGAATTTTAATATTAAATTTGAATCGTTCAAACTATGTACATTCTCACAGATTTTGTCACTAACGACCCGGGTTTCGCCTTTCGGCATCTTCAGGCATTCAAGTGCACGGATGAACTTGAACTGACGCTTAGTAAATGAAAGTTTCGTGTTTATATAAGATATAAATGCATCACTGAGTCCAAAGCCATTGCTGGCGAAAAGGATGAGCCCATGGGAATGCCAACAGATTTGAGTAGTGAGCAGTTTCAAGAATTATATAATTTGTTTGTCGGCAAAGGTTTTATGATTATATGATTTTATGATTATATAGGGTATAGAAGTGGAGATGTGGGAAAGTTTGATATTTCATTTAAAATCGGAAGACTTTGCAGCTGTGCTTTGTTGATTTCTAAAATTTCTTGGAAAAAGAGCTTATGACTGTCCGTATTTGGGTGTGACATTTTTATCCCTTGTTCCTGATTGAACACGTGTCCTTCCGAAATTAAGTGATTAGCAAAAGTAGACGTGTCTTTTTTCAATCTAAAGGCTGCCATATGTTCTAAAACTCGGATGTTCAGTGTCCTTTCTGTTTTGCCGATATAAAACTTTGTACAACAAGTCAAGTTCATCCGTGCACTTGAATGCCTGAAGATGCCGAAAGGCGAAACCCGGGTCGTTAGTGACAAAATCTGTGAGAATGTACATAGTTTGAACGATTCAAATTTAAATAAGAAGCTGTTTTAACTTTAGTATAACTTAGTTTTACAATCAATCAAAACAATCAACAATTAGATGTTTTTATCGTTTTACAAAACAAATTTACTACAACAGTCAAAATGTTTCATTTCGAACACGTAGATTTTGACACGTGAATATATGTTTTAATGTATTCATATCTATTTCAAGTTGAAATGCTATAAAGTTTTGGAAAACCAAGAAATTTTTGCCTCTAGTAAATAAAGAATTATAGAATCATTCGAGTGATCATCTTAAAAAATCTATCCTGGTAATTTAAGTGTTTATTTGTTAAAAAAAAGTTTTTCTGTCCTTTTCTTTGATCAGTATCTCTGATCGAGCCATGTTCAAACAACAAAACTTTTCACAATAACTCTCTTTTTTGGTTCTTTTATACAAATTAAAATACAATAATTCGTTTATTCGTAAATCTTGCGATGTTATGGCTGATGATTCTTTTCACTGATGCGAAGAAATGCGTGTCACATTTTTCAACACAACAAGTGCAATAACAAAGTTACCTAATTAAATGTTATATTTAAAATATTAAAATATAATAATCCCAAATATTATTTATTAATACAATTTCGTTAGTATATAACAATATAATTAGAAAAATACTGCGTCATCTCTCGTAAATCTTCATACATGCTTGGGATTTCCACCCAAGTAGTGACGTCAGTCTACGCACGCAACAAGAGCTCATCTTGTCATAATTGTTGCAAAATTACATAATATGTGGGTTGTATGACGCATCTGCATTTATATGCGTTAAAAGTTAATTTACTAGTAAGTAATATACGCACTGCAGGAAAATATACAATTTACTAACGTATTAACTGTGCCATAAAAAACAATGAAGTTAAGTGATTATATTCAAGGAAATATAAAATGTTATTTTGGAAATTCACGTTTAAATCAGTGTTGAGGTAAAGGAAAAAGTAGTTATTAGAAAGTTTTTTTCCAAGTATTTCCAGATCACGCTCCTACATTTTTTTATTGCACTCTTGAAATTTCCAATTTATTTACTGTTCCAGATAACATGTTCAGTCCTGACATGTAAATATATATTTTTTAAACATATTCTGTGGTAACAATATTAAATCAAACTTAACGTTGCAAATCTATTCATAAAAAACACTTTTTCTACTATTTCTACGTTATTTAATGAAAAAAGGACCGTTTTCGTTTATCGCAATTATTATAAACTAAAGAAAATATAAATAGATACAAAGTTATGAATACAAAAAATAAAGGTGTATTAGACAACTAATCTTAAAAAACACAATATTTTTTGTACTACTTTTCTTTTATTACATCATTATTACACCTTTTTATTTTATTATGTTATGTATAAACAACAATGATAAATTGTATTTCTTATCAGTTGATAATGAGCGTCATCAGCGAAACCGGTCCTAAACTTGCTAAGATAAAAGTGGAAGTAGTAGTAGAATATTGTATTTTTATTAATATATTACTTTTACACCAAGTATAAACAGTGAACACCCTAAAAGTGAGACAATTAATCAAATATTAACAAAATGTATAAATAATGATACGAATTACAAATAAATAAATGATCTAATGTTAAAATGTCAAAGACCTCTAACAATAATTTATCGTTAATATAATAAAAAAACCATTTTAAATCTCAATTAGATAAGAAAGATACCTTTAATGAGATAAAATTTATTTCTTAAATACTTAAGTAATATATAATTAATAATATTATTAGCAGTTACTGTGATAGCAAAATAAATGATTCTTCACAGCTCTCAGGTTAAATACCGATAAAGGTTTTTTCCAATTCAGCTGTCAGGAAATATTTTAAATGTTTTACTGAAAACCCATATCAATTCCTACAATTAAAATAATTATTTGTAGAAGAAAATATTTGCTGATAAATAAACTTGGACTAATGAAAACATTATTTTTAGACTGCCTTTCTAGTACGAATTCTTAGTAAACACTTAAGTATTTATATTGAAAACTATACTGGATAACCATCAGAAAAAACTTCTTCAAAAACATTAAAAGTAAAGACCCCTACCTTCATTTTGTAAATTAAAACTAGATTAACTTATTTTTTTGGTAAACCTTGCGATATTATGTCTAATCATACCACATAAAAAAGCCAAACACGTGTTAAAATTCGTTACAAAGCTTGTGGGACGACACTAAGTAATCAATTTTATTTGTATACCATTAAGATCCTTGGGAATATGAAAAATATTCTGTGTTTATTTAAGTTTATTGGAATAATAAAACATTTTTAAAATGTGAAGCAAGGTTGTGGAGTCTTAAAGAAATAAAACGACTCCGACTGCAAACAAAGCTTAAAACACGACGAATTTGAATACACATTTTTAGTTTCATTAGTTTTCTTGAGAACGACTCCGGTTAAAATATTCTGATTCCATGACTGAATCCGACAGCCCTGATGTGTAGTACCGCCAAAGTAGTTATAGTCAAAAACAATTACTTTTACGACACTTTTGTATATTTTGACCAAAAATATATTTATATTACAATATAATAAGAAAGCAACAGTTAAACGTCTGCTGCACGAGAGGAAAGTAGGTATAGACAGGACACGGAGACAAGCGGTGATAATAATAACATCATTCAGTCGAGATGAAATATTACAAATGGCTTTGGCATGGATTCAAAAATCGGCGGCTTATCGAGACGTCGAAGCGAGCGATCGCGAGGCAAATACGCGAGCCCACAGCGCCGCTTACTTACACGACAGTGGCGGCAAACAAATATCTTTTCAACCGTTTTGTTGCCAGTAATGCCACTAATATTTGAGTAATATTTTTCGAATTTAGAGATAATTTCTGCATAATATATTAAGACTGTATATGTATGTTAGAGTATATCGAGTTTATCCAGTGGAGTAGTGGGGCCAGGTCAGACCTGAAAATGAGCCAGGACGCCGACCTGCCAACTTTTTGACTTGTTACTTAATTTTAAGGTACATATATATATTAAAATGTAATAGCTATTTTTTATTGATTTAATTGTGAAAAACTTGTGTTTTTTATATCCTCGGACGGATATTAAAAAAAAATATGGAGGAAATCAATAACCGACCTGGTACCTATTTATGTACCAATACATCACTGAGTATATCAACTCGAGCCAAAGACCATATAAGATCGTTTAACAGTAAAAAATCAGACTCACAATTTGCAAACCATTTTATTTCAGAATCTCATAACATAAATTTGAATTCAATGCCAATCTGTTAACATCTTTATAACAAAGGCTTGAAGCTGGATGCACTTGAGAAATTATCAATTAATAGACATAATTAAGCGAATGACATCTTAAATGAACGAACAATTATCAATGCATCACCGTTACTAAAACCACTAATGTTACTTAAAAAAACATCAGTTTAATTTAAACTAATTTACCTTAAGCAATCTCATATTTGTTATCATTCTTAGAAACACTTAAGTCATGTTTAATAAACTAAATACTATAATTGTAATATAAATTAGGATGTTAGATTGAATAACAATATGTATTGTGTATCTCTTCTAAGCTACTGTATATAGCTGAGCAATTGCAGGCTTAAATATTTTTCTGATGATGGTGCACGCCGAAATAGGTAGAAACTAATTATATAAAAAAATGTAGAAATTAATAGTTTGGTATTTTTACCGTATTAAAAACGGTTAATATTTAACTAAAATATAGACTTTCAATATCATTTCTTTACGATTTAAATAAAACTTTATTTCCAACCATTTATCAGTTGAAAACATCAATCTTTCCATAATTCATTGCAAACTTTAAAAACGTTTAAAAATGAATTTGATATTTGACCTATTATTGTAACTGTAATGATTTTCAACCTTCTATATAGTAAAAATTTATAGACTTTTGTATAAAAAAAAAACAGTTTAATTTAATACTTTCGATGGTTTCGGCGGTAACTTTGTGGAAGTTCATTTTAATAGAAAATTTAAATTAACTTTGATTATTCCACGTATTGTGTAACTAACTGTGACACGTGTTTCGCCTCTTTCAGAGGCATCTTCAGACTTACTATCGCAAAGTTTGCTTAAGTAATGAAGCAAGATTGATTCTAACATTTTAAAATTATAAAATTACAAAATGGATTGGGTTTTTTTCCTTTTAAGAGGAGCAAGGAGGGGGGTGTAGAATCGAAATAAAGCAAACAGATAATGATACTAATTTTACTAATGAGTTGTAAACAATCAGAATGGGATTTTTCCTTTTTAATGGAAGCAAAGAGGGGATTATAAAATGCAAACAAATTTAATCATACTACTAATGACGTTAAACATTACAAACTATTAAAACTAATGAGCTACAATCAATCATCTAGGTTTGTGATTACTCTATTAATTGGAAACAATTTTAGTAACGGGGAACCGCCTTTGCTATTAAGAATATTATTTAATAATATTTCTTTTTTGTTAAGAGTTTTATTAATTTCTAAAAATTCTAAGCTATTCATCTTTAAACCCTTTTTATTTACTCGGTGGAGTATTTCTAAATTACAAATCTGATTAAAATTATGATTATTTTCTATTAAATGATTGGCAAACTCAGAGAAATTGTTACTTTTTAGACATCTTATATGTTCTTTAATTCTAATATTAAAGTTTCTACCTGTCTGTCCAACATAAGACGCTTGACAGTCTCCACAAGAGAGTCGATAGATACCACTCTGTGACGATGAATCTACGCGATCTTTACTGTTCAATAAAATTTTACCTAAATTATTTACTGTATAAAACGCGGGTTCTATATTGTCTGGCAAAAATTTAACTATCTTTGACGAGATGTCTCCTAAATAAATAATTCTACGCCAGTTTTTAATATTATCGTTTGCTTTCTTCTCTCCTGAAAAAATATTATTTACTATGAGTTGTTTAACTTGCTTACGTTTAAGTAAGTTAACTACTACGTCTGTGTTGTAACCATTATTTACAGCTATCTGTTTAATAATGTTTAACTCTAATTCAAAGTTGACTTTAGTGAGAGGGATGTTAACTAATCTATTAATCATTGCATGGAATGATGAGAGTTTTTGCGACCACGGGTGAATTGATTGATGGTGAATGACGACATCTGTATAAGTAGGCTTTCTGTAAATGGCAAATTCTAATCTGTTGCTATTATTTTTCTTTATTGTTATGTCAAGAAAATTTAAGGTTTTTTGTTGCTCGATTTCTAGTGTGAATTTAATATTTGTATGCAATGAATTTAAATGACGTAAAAAGGTATCTAACTGTCTATCTGTTCCTGTCCAAATGCAAAAGATATCGTCTACATAACGATACCAAGTTTTTACATTTTTAAGTAACGTGTGATTTGACTTAAAGAGATTATTCTCAAAATAATCCATAAAAATATCCGCGAGCAAAGGTGAAATAGGACCACCCATAGGTAATCCTACCGATTGTTTGTAAAAATGTCGAGCAACAAAAAACCTTAAATTTTCTTGACATAACAATAAAGAAAAATAATAGCAACAGATTAGAATTTGCCATTTACAGAAAGCCTACTTATACAGATGTCGTCATTCACCATCAATCAATTCACCCGTGGTCGCAAAAACTCTCATCATTCCATGCAATGATTAATAGATTAGTTAACATCCCTCTCACTAAAGTCAACTTTGAATTAGAGTTAAACATTATTAAACAGATAGCTGTAAATAATGGTTACAACACAGACGTAGTAGTTAACTTACTTAAACGTAAGCAAGTTAAACAACTCATAGTAAATAATATTTTTTCAGGAGAGAAGAAAGCAAACGATAATATTAAAAACTGGCGTAGAATTATTTATTTAGGAGACATCTCGTCAAAGATAGTTAAATTTTTGCCAGACAATATAGAACCCGCGTTTTATACAGTAAATAATTTAGGTAAAATTTTATTGAACAGTAAAGATCGCGTAGATTCATCGTCACAGAGTGGTATCTATCGACTCTCTTGTGGAGACTGTCAAGCGTCTTATGTTGGACAGACAGGTAGAAACTTTAATATTAGAATTAAAGAACATATAAGATGTCTAAAAAGTAACAATTTCTCTGAGTTTGCCAATCATTTAATAGAAAATAATCATAATTTTAATCAGATTTGTAATTTAGAAATACTCCACCGAGTAAATAAAAAGGGTTTAAAGATGAATAGCTTAGAATTTTTAGAAATTAATAAAACTCTTAACAAAAAAGAAATATTATTAAATAATATTCTTAATAGCAAAGGCGGTTCCCCGTTACTAAAATTGTTTCCAATTAATAGAGTAATCACAAACCTAGATGATTGATTGTAGCTCATTAGTTTTAATAGTTTGTAATGTTTAACGTCATTAGTAGTATGATTAAATTTGTTTGCATTTTATAATCCCCTCTTTGCTTCCATTAAAAAGGAAAAATCCCATTCTGATTGTTTACAACTCATTAGTAAAATTAGTATCATTATCTGTTTGCTTTATTTCGATTCTACACCCCCCTCCTTGCTCCTCTTAAAAGGAAAAAAAACCCAATCCATTTTGTAATTTTATAATTTTAAAATGTTAGAATCAATCTTGCTTCATTACTTAAGCAAACTTTGCGATAGTAAGTCTGAAGATGCCTCTGAAAGAGGCGAAACACGTGTCACAGTTAGTTACACAATACGTGGAATAATCAAAGTTAATTTAAATTTTCTATTAGTTTAATTTAAGCTTAAAAGTATAAACTATCTAAATGTCATGAATAATAAAAAATCCACCTACATAAATTTAAGCTACTGTGAAAAGTTTTGAACACATGTACATATCTACTCAAAAGAATTCTTTACAGTTTCACATCACTGATACAACACAGACAAGCAAGAAAAAAAAATGTCAAGATTTTATCTAAAGAATTACATCTTTAAAACTAATTGGAGGAGTTAAGATTTAGATGTATCTACAAGAGATGTCTGAAATCACACCTGAGAGCAGAGCCACTTGTGAAAATGTGGGTGGATCTTGATAAAGCTTTATAAATAAGCTTTTATATGCAACACGTAAAAGAGTTTTGCTTAAAATTGTTTTTAAAACTTAATTGAATCGACTCATCATGATTTCGTTTACACAATTTATTTAAAATGTGACAAATAATTTCTTTTTATTTTAAAACAACAAGATTTTTTAAGATAACTGCAAAATTGATTCATTTTTTAAATATATTGTAACGATCTGTTTTTCATGAAACCATTTCACTCGGCGCATTACTTGCAAATCATTTTTCACGAGAAATACAGAATCGTACCAAAAAATCAAATAACCTTGTTCAATTGAAAACTTTTACATAACCAAATGGTATACTATATTTTTATTAAACACATATACTATAATTCCTTTCACTTATAATTATTTTTAAAACTAGTAGGTGGTTTTTTTTATTTTTTTAAATATACTTATAATTATGTAATGTTATTTTCTATGTGAAAAATTCTACGATACAACTATTATAAAACTAATTGATTCAACGAACGCTTAATGAAAAACATAGTATTTTATCTTCACTGAATATTATTATTACTTCCTGCAAATATAAAAAGCAGTTGTTAACATTTATCAACTTATGTTTAACCTTATTAAAAAATAAATGCAACATTGAAAATCTTTATACCTTTACTTTAAATAAAAACATAGAACAGCTGCTTCCTGGTAAAATTGACTTTAATCATATTTATTCTACAATTTGTGGAAAATTTGTCAAAATTCCATACTGAAAACATCACTCATGTATCACAAGACATAAACGACGAAATAAAAAATGATGATTGATATAATAAAAAAAAATCGTTTCTATCAAAATGTATCTTTCATTCAGAAACATTTCTTTTGGCTCAATGTTAATTGCATATCCGAAGATTAAAAACAACTCATAAATCAATTCCAATGGAGCATTTTATATCAATCTAATGCGTATATCAAACGACAAATATACAGCGTGCATTTTAAAACTCTCAAACTTAAACTAAATCGACAGTCGTCATGTAAATTAGACTATCCCGTTATCCATGATATTTATGAAAGAAATTCACCAAATTCATTTCATTAAATTCCAATGGTAATTAACATACAATTTATAACACAATTTATTTAAAATGACCAGGTTTGGGTCATTAGAATAAATTTGATAAATTATTTGTAATGTGTATATTTCTACTGAAAGATGATTTGCAACCGTGAAATATAGAATTCGTTTAGATGTGTATGTACTTTTTGTATATAACGTCTATAACCAAACTTGCAAAGGATACACGATGCCCTGACGGAAAATAGAGTGTATGAGTTGAGCGAATTTTAGTAGGTTACGTTGCTAATTGGTGAATGATAATATTGAATTGCAATACATGTCTTCACGTCAAGTTATTTTGCTTTTTATTGTATTTATTAGCAATTTATTCACTCTTTCAGTTTGAGAAATTAGAATTGTATTTCACTTTTAGGGTCTTTACTGTCAATACTTGGTGGAAAGGCATTATATTAATAAAAACATATTATTCCTTTGTATTTTATTTCCGCTTTTTTTAAAAAGGTCAGTACTGGTTTCGCTAATAGCATCTGATTGTCAGTTGACAATGCTCGCCTTAAGACCGGTCCTGACCTTTTTAAATAAAGAACAAAAGAATATTGTGCTTTTACTAAATCTATTTCATTTACGAATTATATCAATAGCTGAAAAGTCAAGAAATCTTATACAAACCTTTTATTTATTATTCTAGTGTAAAAAAGCATAAAACGTTCAATATTTCATATTTTTTATACTCCGTAAGATGAGCTTATAAGCGACCTGTATACACAGGAGGTTTCTCATCCCGGAGTTCCTTCAAATTAAATTGTTCCAGATTTATTCGGTGCTCGCCCTTTTAGCGTTTATCATTGCTATGTTATTAAAGGTGACATATCGAGATATTAATTTGAAATATTATCAACACAGCTGAGACAGTTGTATCCTTCGCAGTCGGCCGCAAGTAACCGCAACTTACCTATCGTGGCAATCGCGAAGCGGAAACCGTAGCATCATTTGAGATAACGTATTGATAATGAATAAGTAACCTTTTTGCAGGTCACTAAAGCTGAGTGCGCTTGTATCATATTAAATTGTATAGCCAAAGACTCAATTCTCCGAATGGATTCTTTCAAACATATTATTTTGTAAATTAGTCTTTTTGTAAAGAAACTTGATTGACAGAAATGTAATGGATGTTTATTGTTATAATTTAAGATTTCGACTGATAATGATGTTTATTGTGTTTTTATACATCATCAACCACATAAATTAACGATTTTTTTTTAACAAAACATTGTTCATTCTACTCAATCACGATGTTTACAGGATCAAATTAAATTACGGAAAGACAATTTGGTTTTTTTTTCAATTGATTTAGGGATTTGTGTTCTCATGGATGTCTTTGGAATCTAAAAATAAATAATAATTTCGTATAAGAACTGATTGAAAACTGACTGAAAAAACTCAAAAAGGCATCAGCATGTTCTATATTGGTATCAGACGTGGATAAAAAATATGAAAGAAAGTATTAAAAGTATTTTTAACGTATTTTTAAATGAGGGATTAATTATTGTTCTCGTGAATTACCGTTAAGCTATCGTGAAATGATAAGTGTGTTTTTTTCAAAACTGGGGTATACATATGTATCAGCTTTTAATAATTTAAGCATAAAAATAAATATTTTTTTTGGGTTACAAACCGGTAAATGTAAATCAATATTGCAAAAGACCAGATGACAGTCGATTGATCATATATTTTCAATAAATAATACCATGCAACATTTATTATTTTACACTCGGTTTTTTATAAAATAAATGATGAAAATCGTAATATAAAAATGAAAACCAATAAAATGCATTGTTTTACTGCATAATTGAAGTCGAATAGTTATATATGATAAATTTCTTAGTATGTAGAATTACTAAATCATAAAAAGCTCAATTTTTTCAGTGGATATGATGATTTTTTTAAACTGTAAAATAATGTTGTGAATATGTTGAATGATATAAAAACTATTTGATGAACACATCGAATGTAACGTAATCTATAAATTTCCTAAGAATTTTCTTGTCTGGAGTGATAAAAAAAACCATAAACTCAAAAATTCAATCTAATAAATAAACATCACCTCACCGCTGTCCAGCGTGCAAAATACACAGAAATAATTTAACCGCAAGACTCTTATCAATCGGCGTGCGGTTGAGGGGCCATTATTCCGATGGGCAGCAGGTGTACTGCGTGTTAATCAAGAAATAACAATGACTGGAACATATCTATATATATATATATATATATATATATATATACATAATGAACAGTTAGACGCCGCAAGGTGGGATGTCGCTATCGTCGCCGACGACAGGGCGAGCGACGTCGACTAGGGACGGTCTATATCTAACCTCGTCTGCCGATCACGCTCAACAGGTTGTGTTCGGTTGGACATACTTTGACGGTTTTGATTGAATAATTTCGACTTTTTCTTCAATATTTATCGACCTATCATTTTTTTACTAAGCACTTCTGTTTGGTTACTTTTAAATGTTCTCTGCATAATGAATAAAAAAACATGGTTATGATTTAATAATCACACCTTAACGCAGGTAAAAATACAAAACAAAATGCTAACGTATTATGTTTTCTCTGTATAAATACGATTTTTTCTTCCTAGCAGATATCAATATTTAAAAAAACCTAAGCATATTGATTTTATGACTAATTTTAAAGTGTCTACAAAATTACAAACAATATATTATAGGCAATAAAATATGCTAAATATATATTGATGAATTGCCTGTACATAATCTTCAATGCTTGTTTTTTCCTTAAAGTAGGTATATTTGTAATTGGATACTGTACAAATCAAAGAAAATAATTAAGTCCTCGAGAGGTAAAGTGAGCCAACTAGTAAAATAGTAAAACTTTATCTTGGACTTTTAAGTACAATCATCTCTTTACTTGGTGTTTTGGTGGATTGCAGGTTTTTATTTTACGAAGATAACACTATTTCAATACGTATTAACTGAGGTCACTTTACTTTTACGATACTTTAAGACGTGTAGAAAATTACAACGCATCTAATTTTTTTTATTCTAAAACACCACTTGGCTCACTTTACTTCTAATGGCGCCCCGCCCCATGTTGCATGCTATTTTTCTTAAGCATCCGTACAAATGATGTAAAAATTTCACGACTACTTAAAATAAATAATGTTCATAACGTTAAATTATAAAAAAAAACTAATAATAACCAGTAAAATAATCAATATAATGCCTTTTATTTCCCCGGAGATCGCATAAAAGTGGTATCATGTTATGTTATTTGAATTTTTAATATAAGGCAGAAATGTGCCTACATTTTGTAGTTCATTATTCACTTTCCGCCACGCATTGACGGTTAATATAAAAAGATTAACAGATAAATAACATCCGTTCATTTTAAAACAGCTTATAAATCCAATGATGAAAAAATGCAAAATAATAATAAATATACTCTATTTAAGTAACTGTGAAATATGACATTTTTCAGGTGAGCTAATTTCTTTAGTGCCCCGCATGTGTAGAGTTCTGCGATCTCCACTCAGTTAATTTATCGCGGTGTTTGGATCGCACAATTTTACTAAAGTCGCCCATTAGTATGCGATGCCGTCTCAAGAATTCATTTTGACATAAATTCTTTCGTATCCTTGAAGTTTGTAAACATTTGATTCGCAATCTTTAAAACTAAGGTAAAATTAAAAAAAAAGAAAAATCACGTAAATCTCAAACTGTGTGACTTTATGACAATATTTATGTAACAGAACAAATATGTCAACTGTCTGCAATGTTTTTAGCTATTTTCGAGTTAATGTAAAATATTGGGATTTCGAGTTTTCAAAAACTGGGGTAAATTTGTGACATTATAAAGCTGGATTTTTCAACTTTTTTTACCCGGTTATATTAGAATATTATATTATTTCTTCAATTAAAAACCCTTATTATTTTGACGTGATACTACTTGGGTAACAAATAAAAAATGATTTAAAATGTATAGGTCAATGAATGCGCTGAAAATATTATAAAATATTTTTGCTGTGCATTTTGACTTGAACGTTTTGTGTTTCCTATATTCACATTTCCCTTAGAAACAAAGGTTTTAGAAATAAGTGTTTATAATAACTAAACGATATTTAAACCTTTTTTGATATTTGAATCGAATCATCCGTTTTTCGAAACTCGGATTAAACCGAATTTATGAAAATATTGTTATTCGAAAACGGTTTTTTCAAAAGTTGTTTGATGTTGGATCGTGGTATGAAAGTTTTGAATCAAAACTTTGTATAGACCGATTTAGTATTTTTTTTATCAAATTTAGTATTTTGGTACGCCTATTTGTTCCTAAGTGCCTATTTCAATTCCTGTATTCATATGTATAAAGATACCATATTACAATATTACTATATATTTTATTGTAGGTTTCACAGTAATTTATTTTAAGTATTAAAAATTGTTTTTTTCAAAATTCTTGCTGAAAATGCGTTCTTTAAAAATAATTAACACTTTTTGCATGAATTCTACATTTTTCACTATCGATCGGAACTGGTTTTGCGGATCACAAGAATTGTCAACCGAATAAAATATAAATTGATACAGGAATATTTACACAAAATAATAATTAATTAGAAGACTAAGGTGTAAAACACATAAGATGTAAATCACAAATGAATATAATGTTACAGATTATAACTGAATCCAAATAAATTGTTTATAATTAAAATTTGAAGGATTAATTTTTAATATTATAGTTTGCAATCAAGAATCATATTGTAGTTCTTAACAACTTACATTGCACTGATTGAATAAAACAACATGACACTCAATCAATTTCATTGTTTTATGTAATTGAAAGAATACTGATTTGAAGTAAAGTTTAAGTATCTCTGAGTCAAATAATCTTTGGCGCAAAAGTGTACGACGGACGGGCGGTGGTGTCGTGATGTAAAACCAACGCACCTGTCACGATTTTTCTGGCAATCAACATTTTTTGTAGACGTCCACGTGAGAGACGCTCTCCGGATGTTTCACTGGCGTCGCGGTGCTGCCAAATAGCATCGATTTATGTTCCCTTGTACTAGCCAATTGATTGGCCGAGTTGAAAATTAAACAAACTATTAAGGTAATGTAAAACCTTGCTTACATTCCGATTCCAATTTCAACTATCTAGTGCTTTCCAAAAAAGCTCATACCAAGACCTCCTAAATCTGAAAAAAATAATTCGCGGCCCCCCTCAATACAAAACATGTTCTGCCGCGGCTCTTGGACAAAACCTGCGGCTCCACATTTGGGAAGTACTGATCTAGTTCATCATATTGTATACGTATCTTCATTCAAGTACCATTCCATGTGCGAGGCACTTTTATGTCATCTTTAGTAATATGCAAATATACTGTATTTATACATATATGGGTTATTTAGAGGTGAAGTAAGTCAACTAGTAAAATATTAAAACTTTTTTCTTTAACTTTTAAATACAATAATGTCTTTATTTGATATTTTGGTGGATTGCATATTTTTATTTTATGGAGATAACACTATTGCAATGTGTATTAACTGAGATTACTTCACTTTTACAATACTTTAAGACGTGTAGAATATTAGAACGTAACTAACTTTTTTATGAAATACCACATGGCTCACTTCACCTCTAATAGGTCCGTATTTAAGATTCTTGATAGCTGGAATTAAAAACTAAAAATTGATCACATGACAAAATATTAATATGGTTGTTTTTCGTTAATTTGCATAGCAAAATGTAGTGGATTTAAAATTATTCAAATAAATATTACTTAGACATTATTTCATTTTTTTCTGATTTTTTTTTAAAAACAGCTCATACAATGCAAGATTCTCTAAACAGTGGCTTGAAGATGTAAATGTTGAATAAGAAATTGTACACGCCTGACTTAAAACGTCTGAATTTAGATTCTTTCGTGTAATTTATGAATCGAATTTTATTTGAATTATATATTTTTTTATTAGTGATTATAATCACTTGAATAATATTATGAGAAGTGAATGTTTAAATCTTATAATTTAAAAAAACATTTCGTTCACATAGCATTTATCTATTTGACTTTGGTCATTATTTGAAATGAATTATTATTTTTGTGATTCTCAGAGAATATGCGGCAAGTGCCATTGAATGTTATGATATTTACAGTTCAAAGTAATAATAATTAATACTAAATAGATAAGTCGTGATATCGAAATTACTTTGTTTAATTGAAATAAGGTAAAACATATATTTAACTAATTATATGTAAACCAACCCTATCAACAAACCCTTAATAAAAATAAATCTTCACAGTTTCTTTAATATTCTCAATCATGCGCCAACATGTTGATAATTCGTTAAAATGTATGATATATTTTATAACGATGTCCGTTTAGTATACACAGCGTATAGACTTACAATGGAGGATCAATATAATAGGGTTTAACGAGAACTGGTATTAGTCTCTCAATCTCTATATTTTAAAACGATCAAAGTAAGCCAAGCAATATTTTTATAGTCCGATTTGAAGATGGTGGCTTGGAGATAATTTAATTTTAATTTGCATTTTAGTGTACCCGGGTCGTTAATGAAAAATTCTTAAACACCTTTTTTGATATTATTCTACACAAATTTATTAGGACTTGGATATTAAAAACAATATAAAGCTATTTATATATTTCAAGAATGATTTATATGGGATCACCCATATAACAATTGGTAATAGAAATATGAAATAAATTTATAAATAATAATACAACATATAAATGATTGAAACTATTGTTAAATTTACCATAATTAAATTGTTTAATATATATAATATCACACATACGTATTCGATAGGAACATCAATAAAGAAAAAATGCTATCATGCCATGAGAATTCAGAAAAATAATTAGTAGACTTTATTTCTAAAAATTCTTAAAACACTTTTACTATAAATAATTTAAGTGTCAATTATTTATATTTTGTATGATTATCTATTAATTATTTGTATTACCAATTGTTTTTTTGTATTACCAACTTGTAAGTTTTTCTTGTTTGGTATAAAAAGCTCTGTATCAATATATAATCTTTTAACAGAAAAAATCTCGTGATGACCGAAACCGGTCCCGATCCTAAAATAGAATTATGAAATAAGCAAAAAAAATGTTTTATTATTTTTTTAACAAAATGGCTTTCCACCTAGTATTGACTGTTAACGCATAAAAAATAGTAATTAAAGACAATAGTAGTTCTACATTGTTGATAAATAACCTTCAAAAAAACCTCTTAAAATATTTTTAGCGTCTCCTTGCGAATTTCTTAAGAAATATGATATATTTTTTTTAAATTTGTATTGCATTGACATATTTTCTTCGAATATTAATAACAAATATTCACTCTTTTAGTGATTATACAAGTTCTCACAAGATTATTTTAAAGTTCAATGAATACGTTAAAAAAATAAATGAGGAAAATTTCAAAACACAATTTCCCGCTAATGAGAATTACGCTAATGATACCAGATGTATCCGTTTGTCGTTTTAGCCCATTAGTTGAATAAAATATAATTATTACTATGAATAAATGAATGGCCTCGTTTTCTACCTATTTTATTACAAGCTGTAGTGCACAAGTCAAGTCTAGAGTTTAAAGCACCAGATATGAGACAGTTTTAATAGTTTTCACAACTTAGAGTTTATATTTAAAGTTATATGAAAAATAGGTGTGCTGAATTAAATGATACGTACGATTCTCGGTTCATCTGCCATGACAAAACCCACATCACATATTTTGATTTACTTAATATTACAGATAAAAAAAGTCCTCTACGTCTAAGTATAAAGTTTGATTAAAAACATACACTTTAATTATTCGATTTGAAGGATGTTACATGATTTTTACTTGAATTTTTCAAACTTTGTACATTTCCTTTCACTCTGTTACTAACGACTCGGTGTAACACCTTATATCATAGAATTGTCAGGCATTCAAGTGCACGAATGAACTTGAACTGATGCCTGGTAAAATGGTTTAAATTGACAAAATAATTAATAGTTGCCTATTTTGATATATGGAACAAAGAAACGTTATGTAACTACGACAGATTAACAAAGCACATTGAAAAGATTGTGTTTTACTAAAAGAATAATGAACAATGTGTACTTGATTAAAAAAAGTAGTGAGTAAAAATATACTTGGCAGCTAATAGTTCAAATGAAGCGTCTGGTTACAAAAAACGATATGGCTAAATCGAGAAAAAGAAAAGTGAGAAAATTCATTGTATTCCGATATTACAAAAAAAAACAAATCTTAACTAGCAATATTTTTATAGAGGATCGGATATTTCAAATATAATTGATTCTGGTATCTGATATGTAAAGTTTTATTTTGCTCATATTAAATTAATTGTATGGTTTATCAGCTGAAAACGCTGTTATTTAAAGATGGAATTAAAAAAAGAATCTTTAATTAAAACAAACATTTTTTGAGTTAAACATAAAAACCTTGTTTGCGGCAAATATTGAAATTTGTACATATCGTTTTTTGTAACTAAACGCTTAAAATATAATATATTGTGCAACCACTGTGACAAAAAAAATGACGTAGACCGTAAGGTATAAAAATGTTTATTTTTACATTTACGTAACGATTCACGTGATGCAAACGATACAGCGTTAATATTTAAGCAGTATTTTTTAAGATGTATATTACTCAGAAGCTTTCAGGTTTATTTACACTAGATAATTACTATCGTAGTTGATTTATTGCGTGTAATAACCAAGATTAATTGGACGCACGTCAATTTTATTTGATGTTACCGTGTCATTAACACGTTTTCTTAATTCTAATTCCTGAAAATAACAAACAATGACCGCGTCTGTCTACAAAAATATTTTTTTAATAACAAGGCGTTAACATAGAAAAATGAAAATTTTAAATCAACACGCACGTAAAAATAGAGTATAAATAAATGTATTAAACTATTCTGCATTTCGCAAGCAAGAACGATGCGTGAGTTGGTAAAAAAAAACTTGCATATGCTTAAAAATGAAGATCATGAGATAGTATTCTTAAAAAAAAATCCACATCGAACGTCATTTTTTACCCAATTTAGACCATCATATATGTAAGTTTCAAACAATCATACAGATTATGCAGATAAAAGAGGTTTGCAAAAAAGTTATTTGAATAATTTTTGATTATTATTTATTCTTCTATCTTAAATATTCTAAAATAACAGTTTCATTATCACATTACTTATTACTAAGTTTTTGTTCATGCTATAACGTTAAAAAATGTAATCTCCTTTTTTTTAAAGCACAGCTATGTTTCTATCTATCGACTCCGTTTTTCACATCTTTAAAGATTAGCACAAGTTATGCTACTAGCTTCTTGTAGTTCCACTCAACTCGTTTTATGGATGGTTATGGCAAGCATCCTAATAAAGTATTTAAGGCGCACGCACAACCTGTCAAAAAATGTGTTATATCTTTTGACATTCACTAAGTCTATACATATGTACATGTTTTATACCAACATTTCTTTTTTAATGGATAACTCTAGTTTTTGTCTATTTTCACAAACATTTTTTTTCATTTATTTAAAGCTGGCTTTCAAAAAAAGAGACAGGCTTAACAAATAAATAACATGCATTTTTTAAGATGTCAAATATGATATTTATTAATAAAAACAATAATCCTTTGTACTTCATTCCACTTTATTTAATATGTCAGGACCGGTTTCGCTCATTGCGAGCATTGTCAACTGATAAGAAATATAATTTAACAATGCTATTTATACAAAATTGAAAAGTTATACACAACAGTTGGCATTGAAAAGAAATTGCCAATTACATTAAAGTGATTCTAAAATAACACAAAATTAAAATGTTCAACACAACTAACATATAATTAAAAAGTCATCTCAGATTCATAAATTCAGAATGCGATTGAAAGTAATTACAAACATAATTAAAATTTGGGAAATTTTTGACAAAGTGATAAAATGTTACAATAATAAAGTGAATATGCTTAATGATATGAATATGCTTAATGATATGAATATGCTTAATGATAGTTTTATGTTTTCCCCGCTTCCAAGTAGTTAGTGTGTTCATTCATCACTTAAACAAAATCGACAGCCAGGAAGATTCTGAAAAACAAATTTTTCAAAGACCATATCAATTCTAACAAAAGAAATCTATATTTATTTTATTTTATTTTTTAATTTATTAGTGTTAATAAACACACTTTAGATATTGGTAGAAACTTTAAAGTTCTACATTTAAATAACAAGTCTGTCAAACTAGACAAGCAAGAAATCCTAGAAATCAATAGATTCAAATTTTTACCTGATTCAGATCTTTTAAACGATCAAATAATTTTTGCTAGTTCCCCGTTACTTTATCCATTGCATTAGCCCTTGTTAACTATTCTTTTATATAAATTAAAAAATAAAATAAAATAAATATAGATTTCTTTTGTTAGAATTGATATGGTCTTTGAAAAATTTGTTTTTCAGAATCTTCCTGGCTGTCGATTTTGTTTAAGTGATGAATGAACACACCAACTACTTGGAAGCGGGGAAAACATAAAACTATCATTAAGCATATTCATATCATTAAGCATATTCACTTTATTATTGTAACATTTTATCACTTTGTCAAAAATTTCCCAAATTTTAATTATGTTTGTAATTACTTTCAATCGCATTCTGAATTTATGAATCTGAGATGACTTTTTAATTATATGTTAGTTGTGTTGAACATTTTAATTTTGTGTTATTTTAGAATCACTTTAATGTAATTGGCAATTTCTTTTCAATGCCAACTGTTGTGTATAACTTTTCAATTTTGTATAAATAGCATTGTTAAATTATATTTCTTGTCAGTTGACAATGCTCGCAATGAGCGAAACCGGTCCTGACATATTAAATAAAGTGGAATGAAGTACAAAGGATTATTGTTTTTATTAATATAATGCCTTTCCACCAAGTATTGACAGTGAACACCCTAAAAGTGATGATATTTATGACAGACATTGTAACAAAAAAAAATCAGCTCAAATTATTATGTTATGCTAACGTCGGAAACAGATTTAACGTTATCAGAAATAAGTTCTTAGAAAGACACAATATTTAATATACTCCATAATTAGTCCCGAGGTGTATGGTAAAATATTTTGAATGATAAAGTGCATAATTCGTACTGTGCATAGTTTCAGGTGTATAGAAGAAATATGTGATTTCAAATGTCAGATCAAGGAGGGAGATATATCCAGCGACCGGCATTGTCTATTTTTAATTTACAAACAACAGATTACATGCCTCATAACACCTGTCATTGTTTAATAGTTTACCGTCTGTTAGCCTTGTCTCTCTCCAACACTATTTTTCATCTCAGACACAAAATGAAAAATGCATGGATAGAACGCTCAAGCTCACAAACTCACAAACACATTTTAAATACTATTTTCTCTTTTAACATTCTTTCTGTACTGCTCTGTACAAGAAAATAAATATTATTTTACTCGATTAAAAATAGAATCAAGAATCTTCGATTGTTTTTTATGTTAATGATTTTTATTGACTATCAACTCCAACAGCTCGTGGCTAAGCACAAGTGCATAGTTTGATAAATATTAATATATATAATTTCGCTTCCATTCTATAACTAAAAAATGGGATAACAGATAACTCATCATATTTCGAAAATCTGAAATACAAGAAAAGTAAAATATATTATAAAATACTTTTTAAGCACTGTGTTATTAAGTGTATAAGTCGTATGATTTCTCGTTCACTAATTTATTTTTTCTCTCAGCTCTATATGATATATATATTTTTTCGAATTTACTATTTCTTTTTTATTGTTAAGTTAACTCATTGGCTTTTTGAGAATTGAGAATACGAGATTTATTAAATTATCATTTTTTTTTCCCAAATTACAAATAAAAATGAAAATTTGAACGTTGAATAATATATATTTTCTGAAATTATTTTACCGTTTTTACCCAAATACCTGAGCAATATTTTCATCTCACTCTTCTGTTAAAGTTTTCAAAACCGTGAATGTTTGAAATAAGGAGTAAGTTGCAGATTCACCTTTTCGTGTGTATGTTTATGCAATATCGTTTTTTGTAAATATTTTGATAATAATTTTAGTTAACTGTGGAGAGATACTAATGCACCATCATTCATTTCCGTTCATCAATTTAAATAATTCTTTCAAATGCTTGCTGATTTTTTCCATTAGGTTTGCAATCAATAATCACACAATGAAACGTTTGATTAATGCCTGCGTATTTTCTATGAATACTATGTGGAAATTTCACACGGTGTTATACCCTTATTAAACAAACATTATAGCTTGATAGTATGATTTTTACATATACATAGATAATAACAAAAGTTCATGTAGAAACTCTTCTGGTGAAATAAACTTCATAATGATTTTATATGCGCCATATTGGCAGCGGATATAAAAAACAACTTGTCGAAACAAATGTTTAATGAAAGAATACAATAGTCTAGTATCCTTCGTATTATGTTGATGAGTAATAAAAATCAAGTTACCTAAAACATGAAACTATATCCAAGATGTTTTGTCAAATACTAGTTAATGTATTTCATTTAACTAAAATAGTGTATATTTTGAATGAGAACATTACTATGTACAATATATTGATGAAGTAATTAATTTTAGTGTGTACATTGATGTTCATAATAATAAAAAAATGCTGGACACGTGTAGATATTGGTCCATTTTCTATATATATTATTAACTATGCTATATATAACAACTTAAAAGGGTGGGTGTTTTTATATAGTCCAATAAATAAAGATGTCAGTATTTAAAACCGTTAAAAAAAATGTTAGTATTGCAATGAATGCCAATTAAAATGAACTATATTATAGTTGCATCCTTTAATTTTGGCTAAGATCTCACTCAGGCAGAAATACTACTAAAAAACGATCGCTTCCAAGAAGTCGTCAAATCAAACTCGGTGTGAGGTGGCGATTATAAAGTGTGGCTGCATTTCCCAGTCAGAAACTCTAGGACAGCAAATAATATTTCAGAAGAGTGAACCGACAATGCCCATTAATCTCTGAGCATTAACGAGCCTCGGCAAATTATTCAAGGGAAATTGTTTATAAGCAAACATCACGATGTGAGGACCGAGTCTAAAACAAATGAAATGCTTAATTCATCGGTGCACGGAAGAAAATTTCCATAAATTATATTAACACAAATGCCAAGTCTTCTCGAGCACATTATTATGAATGCCTTTTCGCTTTCATTCATTCGCCATCCACCCACATATTTAAGTTTGAATACGTAAGCATAATCAATGAATAAATAATAAAAAAACAAGAGTCTCTCATGTGATTTAAGCAGGGCTTTAGAGTCGGAGTCGAAGTAGCAAAAAATGAGAGACTCCGATTATCTTTTTTAAATCTAAAAAAATGTATTTTCGTATATATTAAAAAAATACTTTCAGCAATAAATAATCGAAAAGATGTTGATCTATGATATGAAAATTACAAAACGAAAATCAATAGATCATGTCCAATATTTTTTTATTGATGTTATGTGATTTGCACTTTTTTTCATAATAAATAATAAAGAAAAACAAACAATAGCACATGAATATAATTGTAAATTATAAATGATTTCAAAATGAATATAGTTTTGATTTGTAAGATTACTTCAGGTATTATGATAAAAATAATAATACATAAAAAAACACTATTTAGATTAAATGTAATAAATATAAATAAAATTAAAGTTTAATTCATTCACAAGAACATAAATATGTCAACTTAAAGAAATAAAGCATGTGTTAAGTATAATTAAGTATTCAGAATAGTAATAATGAAAAATTAATGCACTATTTTAATGGCGAAGGCAAGTGTTAGTAATAAATATTTTTACGTGACATGTTTTTGCCATAAAAAAATAATTATTAAATTCCTCCACAATATTCTACTATGATGTAGACGGCTCATTGAATACAACCTCTAAAAATGCAACGCGAAAAAAAAGTGTTTAATTAGTTCATTTAAATTAGTTTCCTTATATTAATCACCTGGAACTCTTTAATTATCACAAAAATATCAAATTTAAGATGAGTTCTACTTAATGTGACACCAAAGTAAAACTTCTGACAAAAGGCAAAAGATTGTGTCTCACGATCGTTTTTAATACTATTAAATTTCCAGAATGTAAATGTATAACACACAATACGTTTAAGTTTTTTGTTGACTATAAATATTATACATTTTTTATTACTACTTTGTTTTATTATTTCATAATGTTTGAGTACATTTTTTTTTACCATGTCCGCTCCCAATGGGGGGCATATGGACTCCTAATGGAGTTTATCTCAACAGAAATGTTTCTACAAGAACTGCTTGTTACTCAGTTGCTCAACATCTCTTTTTCTAAAGAGAGTAAGAATAAAAAGATAGGGCTAAGACAGGACTAGTGGTTAGCTAATCGCTCTCGATACACCCCGTTCATAGGATAGGATGGCTGGGAGGGGGGAATTCAAGACATCACATACATCCATGCCTTCGAACAGAAATTCATAAATCGATTGAAAAATCAATTTATAAAATTGTTCGTACTTTAAAACAAAACATATAGTTTTTTTATTTGTAGGTGCGTATGTGGACAAATATGAAATCAGTCAATATACTAGTTGAAGCTATTCTCATTTCACAGGTATGTAAGTTTATTATTGTGCTAATAAATATTTCATACTTTTTTAAAATATTAAAAAATAAAGAAATATAACGATGCATCCACTTAGTATGAAATACAAAATAGATTACGATTTACGAGGCAGACATATTCATAAACATAGTGAGTTGCTGGCTTAGAGCAACAAAGCTGAGCTTTTTGAGAAAACTTTCCGTGAAGTTTATTGACCCACATAAGTCCGCGCCGGTTAAAAAGCTCCGTGTGGGCGAATTGAGCAAGTTTTAATGCATTACATTAACGGGAGCTTTAATCGTCTGCCAGCGTAAAGGTAGGCATGTTAAATAAACAGCCGAGCAGGTGATCGCGTGGCTATTTTAATTTTTGTTTATGATTAGTGATACAAATGTAAAACGGTTTACGTGTTTCCGCACGTCGCGAAGCTTCATTCTCTCGACGTGTGTTTTGACTTATTTAAAACTGAACGGAATAAGCTTTCTCCATTCTAAAAGCGACGCCCTAAGTTGTCTGCTTCTACACCTTTTATACCGCATGAATGAATGTATACGATAATTTTCTAATATACAGCACGTGTCTTTTTCGATCAATTATGTGATAGCTATTGCTTTTATATGTGATACTGATTTTAACAAAATAACTTAACTATTTTAATAAAGTAAATGTATCAATGTTTAAGGCTGTTAAAGTAAAAATATACCACTATCTCGATTCCAATTTTATCCACAAATATTTTTTAAATATAAAATAGTAATACAATAGTTGTTAAAAAGGTACACCTTGCATAAATGCATACATAATATTAATAAAAACACAATATTCCTTTGTAATTTATTCCACTTTATTTAAAGTTCAGGACCGGTTTCACTCATTGCGAGCATTGTCAACTGATAATAAATATAGTTAAACAGTGATATTTATACAAAAATAAATTTAAATGAAAAGGTGTTAACATTGACAATTAACATTGAAAAGTAATTACAAATTACAGTATACGTGATTATATATTTTATTAATATTTATAATGCCTTTCCACCAAGCATTAACAGTGAACACCCTAAAAGCGAGCATACATAATAGCTTAGTTTTGGGTAATCAAATATGAACATTTAACTAAATTTAAATTCGTTGCGTCATTATATCGTTCCATTTAAATATATTTTTATCAATAATTAAAATTGGCCAAATGCGACTGTATTTCATGACAGGTATTATATGACAGTTACAGTATTATATGACAGATGCAGGTCAACTGGCAATGCTCGCAATGAGCGAAACCGGTCCAGATCTTTTAAACAAAGTGGAATAAAGTACAAAGGAATATTTTATTTTTATAAATATAATGTCTTTCTACCAAGTATTGACAATGAACAACCTAAAAAATGACAGGTAAATGAACATTGCATGACACCTTTGACAAATCTCACCGTCTCTTGTCTAATGTATGAATTTATTTTTATCTTGTATTATTTTTAGCGATTGTGTTACTATTTTATATTTGGCCAACAGTTTTTTACTATAACGAATTGACAATTAAATTGTGAACAATTGTGTTTTCTGTGGATAAAGTATTATTAACACTGTCGATGTGTTTTCAAAATGACCGTTTCCGGAAAATATATAATACATTCCATCATTTACAGCATTGTTTCAAAACTCACTGAATCTTAAATAAACCATAAATAATAATTTAATATCAAACAAATAAAAAAACTTACGCGCAATAAAGTATACCGCATTAATTGGACTTGAAATATTGACGGTTTTTCTTTTATGATATGGTTTCAGAGGCCGCGTTGATGATTATATTAAAGAATAGATAAATTATATGTTAGTTTTATTTTAATACTGTGTTTCATTTTTTTCTCTTGTCACATTTGATAAACCGCTTTAGTATAACATTTACAACTTGGTGGCACACTAGAATGTAAGTTAAATGAGTATCACAATGATTGCCAGTGTTTGGCTCAACAAAAGGCCAAGGCTGTGGCTAGGGCTTCCAACCCCGGGATCCCGATCAGTTTGGCAATCTCGTTATTTCAGAATCTTCTTTATAAACGATTCCGATATTTTGGGATTTGCTATAACAAGTATTTCAATGCTTAATACTCTATGATTTACTACAATATTTAATAATACAATATTTCCCGACAGTTTGCATACACCAGTTTGCTCATTTCATTTTTTATTTTTTGTTTGATTATGGATTAATTAAAAAGAAACATTTCAATACACAAAAAAAATATCTAATTCCAGCCAGTAACGGATACAAAAATAAAATTTAAAAAAAATGTTTTGTCTGTTTCTTTGGTCTAGGCTTAGTGAAAAGGTCGGCAAACTTTCATGCGAGGACAGAAAAATTATCAGAGAGCCATAAATATGCAATATATGTATATGGATTTTTACGGTAAAAACGTAATTTTTTCAATAATTAATGTCTGAAGAACAGTGGTTTGATGAACATTGGTGTAGTGAAAAGAGTTTTTCGTTAGCGATCAGGTGGGGTAAGGCTTATGTCGGGAAAGCTAAACACCAAATGGGATTTTTTCAATTATAATTCCTCTCCTTAAAGTGATTTCAAAATGTGGCTAAAAAATAAAAAATAAATCTGTCACTTTGGTCGTTAGTTTTATTGAAAGATATGTTTCGTATTAATATTAGAGATATATAAAAAAATCAAAACGCGAAATCGTGGGCTCGACAAATTGTGGATTCCGAAATCCCGGGATTACAAAAAGGGTCTCGGATTAGATGCCCTAGGTTTGTTGAAAATTCAAGGAATCCAATTTTCATGATATAATCTAAGATTTTTATCCATATCCGCATCTAATGTGGAGCATATGGCTTCCTAATGGAGATATCTTAACAGAAGTTTTTCTAAGAAAACGTTTCGTTACTCAGTCGTTCAAACCTCTCTTTTCCAAAGAGAGTATTAAGGATAGAAAGATAAGGCTTGGAAAGGACTAGTCGTTAATTAATCATTCTTGCTACGCGCAGTTATTAAAGGATCAGAAGGGTTGAAAAAAATAAATTGAAAAAATGCTGTTCGTAATGGGACTCGAACCTATGAAATTAAACACGGAAGGCACCAACGCTAACCACTGCACCATAGGACCCTACAAAATGTTTGCTATTTGTATCATCAAAGAAATATAAAAATATTTGTTCTCATATATATATATATAATATACGTATGAGATACATGTAAAAATGTGATGCTTAAGCATTCGATTCTTGCTTTTAAAATAATAACTCTAAAATTCTCCGGAACGAATATGATCAACAAATAAATGTACACAAAAAGCTGTTATACTTATAATACAAATGCATTTCATGTAAACATATTATTATTGCCACGGAAAATTTTTGTTTGTCAATATTTTGAAATAATCACAAAATGTATAGCTACGACTAACTCCAAGGGACATCCGACAAACAACCTTCAGTTCAGGTTATAAATAATTTCCTTTCACGCGACCTCGACGAGAAGAAATACCTTTGGGGTGAGGATTAGGGGGTCGCTTCTTCTCGAGAGGATGTCGCACCACCCTATAACACCGCGTCCCAGGTCCCCCAGTCCCTGACGTCATCAGCTCGCTCAACCACGCATTATTTATTGCAGCAGACGCCGCAAAATGACACCTCGATCTTTTTTTCAAACTCACCTGCGGAAAAAAGACTAATTAATTTTATAAGAATTTTGTTGGCAGATTACACAATCATACTGAACTATTAAACGCTTTTCTTATCTCACAAGTGCCACCGCAGCGTACTATCCAGTTATGCTTTCCCTATTGAAGAGCTCAGCAATAACAGCGTCAGCCTTTGTGATCAAGTGGTACCTTTTTAATCAACGGGGCCTGGGTTTATATCCCAGCAAGGTCAATATGAAGTTTAGAACTTCCAACCTATTATTTTATTTGAGATCTTAGGTATGAGTGTTTGTGATGTCTTTTCTCATCTAGTTGATTTCTATTTACTTTTTAAATATATGATATCTCAGCTTGTCAGCTTTAGTGCTAAATATTCAGTAAAAAATACATATAATTACGTCAGTCAGTTTTCGTCAGTCAATGAACTTTTTCTTTTCGAATTTGGTAAGAATAATATACTTTTAAGTTGAATGTCGAATAAAGAAAAATATCTTCATGTGGTTTTCGAGTGGAAAAACACCAAGATAATGTATACCAGTTCAGGGCTCAGTGAAAACGACATTTCAAAGAAAACAACTGTTATTATGAATTACATCAAATGCAAAAATATAGCCACAAGATCTATCAATATAATTTTATAAAACATTATATTCCTTGAAATCGTAAAATACCGTTTTTTTCTAAGTGATTTTTAATGCATCGCATCTGAAGTATCAACAATTTCCATGTATTAAAGATATAAATTATAAAAAAACTTTAAAAATCAAAATGCTTGTAACTTGTGTTTAATGTGACTTAAATGAAAAATATTGTGTATTGATTATTTGCAAAACACATAAACTGATTCAAGTGCCAGTTGTCACCGCATTTGTAATAATAAAATCAACGGATTTGCGAGAAAATTCTCTCAAAAAATGATGTTGTAGACAGACCGGTAAAGCTATTTACATCTTAATCTTGTGTTACCGACAGCAAATGGGTAAATAAAAACCTAATTTAAATGCCATTAAAATCTAGACGAGGAAACAAGAAAGTTTTCGTAGCCATGCTGAAGCTTTTGAGCTTTCTACGTGGGCGACATCTTTACTTACCGTCGACATCAACTTTTCAGAGAGAATCAAACTCAAAAGTAAATGAGTTCATTTTAAATTGGACCGTAATGCTTTTATAACGTTTCGTTTTGCACCGGTTTATTCATCAGTTTTCTTCTTAATAAATGATTACGATGTATGAATAAAATTCTTATTTGTTGTTAATTTTTATAAGATGAATAAACATATTATATAACAAAAATCTGGAGAGCATATTTTACAATTTAAATACGAAATGAAGACAGAATAGATTTCACCAAAACTTCGACGGGATCATGTTTTCTCATTTCGTAAAAAAACAATTTGTTATTCAAAGACAGAGGAAACCCCAGTTATATAATTTAAACAGAATAACAAATTATACTATACAAGATTAAATATCATGTTTATTATAATTTAAGATTTCGACTGAAGGTGCTTGGTGGAATTTCAATATTAAATTTGAATCAATTTAAGTTCATCTATGTTCTTGCACGCCTGAAGATGCCGAAAGACGAAACCCGGGTCGTTAGTGACAAGACTTGTGTGAATGTACATAATTTGAACGATTAAAATTTTCGTGTTTATTAGTTAAAGGTTTTTTTCGATTTATAATATAAAACTGCAGCGTTCAAAAAAAAAATTGTTTCCAATTATGGGATTATCAGATTGAGGAAAATGTGGTGGCTTCAACACAAATTTCTTGAATAAAAAACATAATCTAAGTAGATAATATGATTTTTTACTTTATAAAAATATATTATAATAACTTGGTCTTAAGATTTTATTTACATTGTTCAATTATGTTTGCTTAAGAACATTTTAGGGACCAGTGTATTTATAGAATTACAAAAAGAAGGGCTATAAAATGACAATTCAAAAATACAATAAATATTTTTAAAAATTTGAAGATGCTTTTTAAATAGTCGAAATTAGTAATACAATCAGCGAAACAACAAACTTATCAATTTATTTTTTTATGCCAAATGATTTTCTACAAGGTTATCGCCATGTCCTTCTTAGATATTATATATAAGAGTTATGTTTCGGTACTCTGAAGCCGGCGAACACAGCGTTGGGTAAGCCTCCAATAATTATACTTAACCATAGTAAAAAAACACATTGGGTATTCTATGAATTCACTATTATGTGATATGCATACATTTCAATTAATACGAAATATGTCAGACTTACATTATCAATGTTATTTTTTATTATATCTTTTAATTCACACTTTAATAACCAATAAATCATTGTAAATTATTATATTATTTACTGTTGTTTATTTAATAAAATTGTATAATTACTGTTCTGTCAAACATTTTTTAAGTATTTAATAAATCAAAATTAAAATTAGAACCGTCAAAAAAAAAGAATTGGCACAAAAAAGCAACAGTTTTCTGATTTATGACTCACGAAAAGTATTTTATTTGTTATCTTTGAATCTTTTCACGAACGTATATTATCAATAAAATTAATGTTTTGAACCATTTAAATGGCAACCTTATTCGCTTAATATTTTTTAATCAAATAAGTTACATGTGACAATATAACATTTTGCGTTTTTTCTATATTTGATAAAACAATGGTATATAAACATAAAATTAAAATTTTATCTCAATTAACCTGTGTAAGTCGTAAACACGTGTTGATAATATTTTATCTTTGTAAACTCTGACGAGATTTGTTTTTAAACGCCCAGCAATCATCGTAAAATTATTTTAGTATTCTATTTAAATTTTATTATTCGTAAATAGATAGTTAAAGCTTGTTAGCATTTTCCGGATTGATCTTTTTTCCGATTTAATAGGTAGTATGTTTGATAGAGTAAATGTCATATTAAAAGAATTTCCGCAATAAACCGAACGCAATAAAAAATGTCACCAAGTCAGTTAATCGTATATAATGAATTTAATTTGCTTTGAAAAAATCAATAAAATTAGGTATTCTGTAGTAAAAATGTTTAAAAATAGATGTTACTGGTACGTTTGCATTAAATTAAGCGCAGTTTCAACATTCAATGTTTTTTTTGAGTTATTCATTCGCACGTGAAAAACAACGCATTGAGTAGCTTTTTTCGAACCTTCAACGACAGACAATTGTTGCTGCTTCAGTCATATACACAGTGAAAAGGCTACGATTATAGCAGAAGTATCTGTCGCGAATATCTGAAAATGAGCCCGGACACCAAATGCATTCATCTTTGTAGATGTAATCAAAATTGACTTTGTGGGCTCACAAATTATCCCATATGATACAACTAATCATGTATTGCATAAGATAGATAGCATTGTTTTTTTTGCTATGAACTAGTTCTTCTCGATGAAATAATTTATATTCTAAAGCAGGGTTTCTTAACCCTGTGCCCGTGGGCAAATATGTAGTCGCGGAGCTATTTTTGTGAGCCTTTACTAACAAATAAACAAAAGTGATAACTTTTTAAGGTTCAGATAATCATCTTAAACTTTCAACGTTAAGAAATTAATAAGTAAAATGCATTACCAAAGATTACACTTTATTGTGTTTTATCTCTTTTTATTTTTAAATGTTCTCATAGGCATAAAAATGTATGAATTACTGATTAAAAATAATAATTGAATAATTATATAGTAGTTGTAAGTTGTAACACATAATACTGAAATGGTGTTTTTCTTTAAATCCGGCGTGTGCCCGCCGCTATTATCCTAACTGTATGTCTTACGTGGGTGAAATCAAAGCGACTCGGTGCGGCACGAAAATATCAAACGGTCTCCACTACTATAGAGTGTCCACGTGACAAAACGTTTGTTTGATATTTTGATTAGCATTAACCCGCGTTCGCAGTGACTTCACCCAGATAAGACGTAGCGTAAGCCTCAAATACGCCTGTTACCGCAATAAGGTTAAGAACTCTTGTTCTAAAGTTTCATCAAATCATCATAAAATGGTTACAAACTATATTTTTTGTTTTTTTTTTAAATATACACGTTTGAAAGTAACAGTTCCTTAAATAGATATTCCTCCTATCAATGAATGAAGTGTTTTTTGTTTTTGAATCTTCAATTTAAAAAAATGATCAACAATCGTACGTCAATTTTTGTCCCCACAGTTCTGCTAAAGTCTGCAAGAAGTAGTCTAGAAGAGCAGTCAAGAATTATTTGTCTACGGGGAGTCGTTTCATTTGTAAACCAAATCCGATTACTTTTTTATGCGGCTTTAGCTCACGGCCAATTTGTATTGCTGGCGTTGGGCAGGCTTATGGTGTTTGGAAAACAGCCCACGGGCATACGCAGAACACGGCTGCCTCCAATGCCACTTATTTCCCCACCGAGCCGTGATTTTACATTGCAAAGTCGACTAATTATCACAGCTTTATTTGACACACACACACACACACACACACAAAAACAGATTACAGCCAAGGCGGATGATATATACACATATATATATTCAAAAAATAAAACGTTCTTTTGGTCTGGATCGGTTTTGGTCACAATGAAGATTAACAATTAACTATTTGTAAAAAAAAAATCCGAAATTTCGGGATTGTTACTGACTATTGAGACAATCTCAAAATTACGGGATCGCTAAATTGGACGAGATCCCGGAATTTCGGGATCACTAAATTGGACGAATCTCGGAATTGGATGCTCTATATAAAATACATTATATTTCAATAACCTTATTATTTAAAGTCACTCGAGATCTACTGTCGAACAAAATACATAATTCAGAACACGTTTAAAAAAAAATACATATCAGCTTTACCATTACTAAAAGGGGAAATAAAGATATTACTTATAGAGTCAAGACCAGTGTTCCCCAACCGGTGGTCCGCGGCTGGTGCCGGACCGCAAATTTCAAGAAATTCACCATGCAAAAATAATAAATATAGGATCTTTTTTCGTCTGCACGTTTACCTGTACTTTGACTTATCGTTAAATAATAATAATTGGTAAGATGATGCGACACTAAGAAACATAAAAATAATGGGGAGTAAAATACCCAACAAATGTGGTGAAGCCGGCAACCGATCTCGAGTGTGGTATAATATGGTATGAATTTAAACACGTGTCAAGAAAACGTCATTTCAAATTATATCCTTTATCCAATGATGTCATTTTTTCAATATCTTTAAATTATATACCCAACTATTTGTGAGTAAAATTGTAAATTAAGTACGCATTTTGATTTTAAAAATGCACTAAAACACCAATATTACTAATATTTATGATTCGTTTAAAATATTTCTAGTGAAAAGTAGACATCAATAATGTGGCTCTGCATTAGTTCTCCGATTTTTTTTCCTTTTTTTACCGGTCCGCAGGTGTAAAACGGTTGGGGAACACTGATCTAGACCACAGATAAATATATATTATTGTGATTTATCTCAACTTTATAATGGGAGATATATAAGTCATGTTAGTGAATAAAACATTGATAATAGCTGTTCTCTGACGTAAACAAATATTTTTTATTACAACCGTTGTAAACGCAACCGCGCTTAAAATGCGTTTACACTCTTGTTGATGTATGTTTGTTTTGATGCACTTGTAAATCTTGTTGCACAGCTTTGTTTCCTAAATGAATTTCCGCAAGTTAAGGATAAGGTTTCCGCAAAGAAATTCGAAGCAGTATACACATCGTAGCTACGATTATATCTAGAGATAAGTAAAATATCTTTTAGTAGTGAGATTGCAGATTTTTCTCTTATATGCAAAAGTTTTCAAATTTGTTGTCAATGTAAAAATCGCAATAGTTTTATGAATAATCACAGTATAAGTTAAGAAAAATACGGTGATCTGATGGCGCAAAGAAAGTTCATTCGCAATTAAAATTCAGGCGGCTATACGAAGGTAAAGTTTTTGGTTGAATGCCAAAATTGCAGCGGCCTTTTAGCTACTCTGGTGCGGCCTTCTGGCCAATTCTGTAGTTCTTTAAATTTATGTAAATTTCTGAAATATTCTGAGCGTAAATTCCTTTTGCCGGACAAATATTCCCTAGTCAATATTTACTGCGGCCTTATGTCGAATCAGAAAAATGAATGCGGCCTTTAGAGAAGAAAAGATTCCCCACTCCTGCTCTAGGATATACTATTGAATAATTAATTGACATAGTTTGATCAACAAATAAATATTATGCGGCTATTCAGAGTTTTATTGTTCAACACATACCTATATTAAGCATACATTCTATTAATACAATATGAGCGATTGACTACCAAATAACTCTCGTTTGTAGCAATCTGAACTTAATTTCACATAATAATTATTTGACTCAATCAAAAACAGATTCTGAACATTTCTTAGGAATGGTAGATTAATGAAATTGATATTTTACGCAATGTAAATGTTTCATTAACATTTTTTTCTCAGAAAGTTTCATCAACGAAAGCCGTGTTTTGACAGTAGAATTTAAATGTTATTAAAGAAATTTAATCTTAATCTATTTCTAGAAAACAATTTTCTCACGTCAAGTATTGTCAAGAACGAATTGGAAAAAAGCACCTTCGCGCTTTTTTTTAATAGAACCAACCATTCACGTTTAAAGAAAAGTTATTAAAATTCACAAATTAATTTTCTGGCACTAAGCATCAAGACGTGTCACCGCCATTCCAGTCGATTCAATTTACGAAGACGTGAAAAGAAATTTTACCTTGACACCTCCGCAATCTCCCGCGTGCCACCTTTATTTAGGTGTGAGAATTCAAATTCAGAACAGGGAAGATACTACACAATTTTAAAATAACCTTTCTAAATGTATTACATAATGTATTGCACTATAAGAATGTGTAAAAAAAAATACTACCATATTTATTAAGCAATTATCAAGGAACAAATTTTTATAAAAATCTGTATTCTATCCGATTTAATGTATCGGTATTCTAGTTGTAATTAAAATTGAATCATAACGTTTTATTTGATTTATGAAATGTAAATGTCTGTCAAAATAATCAGTTTTAATAATCACCCTAATATTTTATAAACGTATACCAATTAAATATTTAAGTATTTAGTTCGTTTTTTGATTAACTTAAATGTCATTTTTGGTTGGTATAATTCCAAAGTGATAACATAAAAATAGTTACATTGTTAATTATACAGAAGAAGTTCACTTAATGCATTTATTAAGGTTATTGAGTATTATTAAATAGCTATCAACCAAATAATAAAACTCTTACGGAGCTAAGCAGTTATATCCTTTTATTGCATTAAAAGTCAGTTGACAGTGTTGATACAGCCTTTTCTAGTCGATTTTCTGAATACATGTCTCAGACACTTTTATGGTGTTTATTCTCAATACTTGGTGGAAAGGAAATATTCAAAAAATAAAATAATCATTTCTTCTAATTCCCACTTTTATTTAATAAGATCAGGTTCAGTTTCCTTCATGGCGAAAATTATCAACTGATAGAAGAAGAGAATACAATGTTACAGTGCTATTGATAGAAATCAAAATGAGATCAATATGATGTAATACGAATAAAAAATTGGTTTTGAAAAGAATTTACAAATAAAAACACAAATTATGAATAAATGGCACTAAATTGACTAAAAATAAAATGTTTCTTCCTTCTAGAATGTAATTACAAAACTCATCAAAGAGAAATTATATCAAACTTGTGTCATTAGAATAACAATTTTACTGTCTTTGTTGTCGTATTAACATGTACACAACGTCATTTAAAATATCATTAAGTAGTGATTGATGCAGCATACTGTAATATGGAAGTATCGATCAAAACGTATGTGCTTCACTTAATGCGTGTTAAAAATGACACCAGCGTATTTTCTTCAAAGATAGTTAATCGATTAATTCAACAAAACTGATTTGTTTAATATAAGCCTCAAGGTAAAATATGACTTAACTCATTTATGCACTATTTGATATTTTAAATTATAAAATCTGCATCGCTTGAGCTTGCGGTTTAATATCCCTCAGACATAATGGTGATATTACAAGTGGCACTCAGAGACAGACAAAAACACGAAACGTCTCAAGGTATTCAAAAGCCATCAAGAACACCACTCGACAGGAAAATTGCCAGGGAATAGAGTAAGAAAATGTACCGCCAGTTCCTTCACCGTCCAAGTTAGCGTGTATTTTATTTTTAATTCTTGAATAATTGAGAAAGCGATGTTTTTGCGGTGGGGCTTATTTCAAGTTAACGTTTCTGTTTACGAAAAAAAAACATAAACGAAACAATAATTTCTATATAAATGCTTATTTGATGGTGGTATTTATTTAAAATACAAAAAAAAACTCCATTTCGTAATATGAAATCAGGTAAATTCTATTATATTTACGGAATTATTTTACTGAATCAGTAGAGAAAAGGTAAAAATCCAAAATTAATGACTTGTTTTTTAGTTATGATTTCCTTTCTTTTTGTTTTCTCTGGGACTCCGGTATCAATTATTTTAACGTGGAGAAAATATCATTTCTTTTTAATATCATATCACCAACAAATAACGGTTATGGGGTCTGTAGTGCAGTGGTCAACGTCGTTGGATTCCATGACATATTTTACGGATTCAAATATCAGTACGATCAATATTTTTTTTCATGGAATGGACTTTTGTGATGTCTGAAAAAATCCAAGTAATACTAAAAAGCGGCTCATAGTGAGAGCGATTAGCTAAACACTAGTCCTGTCCTACCTTGATTTTTACTATCCCTACTCTCTTCGTAAAAAATAGCTATAACTATATAAGTTGAGCAACTGATTAACAAGCAGTTCCTGTGGAACTCTTAAGACATTTCCATTAGAAGGTCATCTACTTTACATTCAGAGCGGACACGGATTTTAATATAAAAATAACGTAGTTCGGGTATATTGCTTTTATATGTTGTTTTTATTAAATATTATTTTAAATTTTGTTTTCATTTACATCAACTGTTATAACAAGAATTTGCGTTATAATATTCGTAATTTAACAAAAATATAGGAGTTGAAGTAACATTTCATAGCTACATACCATTTAAGATATCAAAAAAAAATCAAAATGTAACCATTTTTAATAACATTAATTACTTGAAAAACCTTGTTTACTCATTCCTTGATTCTTGACGCCTTTTGTTTTACCTATGTCTAACTAGAACAATGCAAAAAATATATTTCATGTCTTTCTTTACTATACCGCTGTAATAATTTTAATGAGTTTTAAATAGGTCAAATGATTTCAGCAAAAAAACGTAACTAAGTATGACAAACATTTTTATGACAAGCGAGCATTTTATGACCTATTTTAATTACCGCCAATAGCTGTTTTACTAAGCGTGTCACACTTTTCGTGCGAAAAAAATAAATACATGCACACGTAGTATACTTTCATGTGAATTATAAAGTATGGGGAAAGTAACACCTTTCTTACGTATGACCTATTTATTTGCCCTACTAAATAAAACCCAGTTACGTTAGCAGTTACCTTTACGTCAGGTTAGCAAATTTAGGTCACTGTTACTGTTGTCACGTGAAAGACACAGGGAATCACAAATGTGATTAAAAACATTTTCGGAAACGGATGATGTTGGTAATGCGTAGCAAATTTTATTAAATAGAAAATATTTCTTAAATCCTTATAAGTATATTTTTTATGCATGTTCTCCGCTACTCAACCTGGCCTTCTAATATAAGTATCTCAACAGATTTTCTTCTACGAGAATGTTACTGCTTGTTAGTCTCCTAACCTCTCCTATTTAAAGAAAGTAGATATTGAAAAATAGGGACGAGGGACGAGTTAACAAATTGCACTCGCTACGCTCTGGTATTTTCTAGGATTGGGAAAGAGGAAGGAAATTTTTAGACATCAAACAGTAATCGATTTAAAAAATAATGTTCGTACTGGGAATCAACCCAACCTCGTTGACCACGGAAGCCATGAACTAGGATGATGCAAGATTATCATAATGTTGGGTGGTAACGTTTCTATTAACGTTATTTGAATACACTGCTGAATGAATGACTTGTTTGTCTCGCTGTATTTTGTTATATACACAAGCCTTTTTACGCAATTGTGATCTTCATGCTACCTAGGTGCCATCCTAGCTTTAACCATGCTGGGGCTCATGATTTTTGAGAACCATCGGAGTATTGCATATATTCCGTTATAATATTTCAAGGATTCTGACTGATGGGCCTTAATATTAAACGGAAAGGAATCTACTTATGATTTTTCAACTAATTATTGAACATTATACTGATATCGTCAAATATAACTGTATGTTTTTAAAATTCCTATTGAAAGATGAAATATTGTGTATGTTTACTTACATATTTAAAAATATCGTTTAGATTGTATTATTAAAATAAACAGCAGGTAAATTGAATTAAAGTCTTAAACATTGTTTCAAACTTATTTTAATAATTTTCAGTTGTCACCTTTTACGTCAGGTCACGGTTTACTGTAAATAGTGCCCGCAAGCGACCGCTAGACTGCAATCAAAGTTCTAGCCATATTTGACATGAAACGTTTTGTACCATATCGATCATGGAATTTCACAGAACCTTTATACAATGTCGACGTAATTTCATGATTAAAAAAAGAGATACGAAGTTTAAAAAAACCATGAACTTATTGTCAAGATTTTGAAATTTGGGTTTATTATTAAAAAAATGGTCATTATAATAGAATTTGCTATAAGTAAAAAGCGTTTGCCCCATGCACGTAAATATACATATATAAAAGAAAAAAATGACATTCAACTATCACTTACTACTATGCTCACACACCTCTCAATTTTTTTTAAATTAATCGCCTTTAGTCTATGGATGTGTTTTTTATAAACCCGTTAAAAAAATATTACAGTAATATGTGTCCTTCAAACTTTTCAATAATAAAAAAAAATATCGTTTCGTTTTTCAAGGTGACAGGTTCAAGGTAAATGATAAGTTAATTAGCTGCTAATTATCCAATTTACCAGATTATGAAAAGTCATTGAAATGATTAGATAAACTAAATCATGCTTTTGTAATGCTTAATTAAAATTATAATTGTTTGAGACCTTAACATGGAAAACACGTGGCAATTCGATTGCACGACTATGTACACCTATCGCGGCAGCATCCGGGAAGTAAACAGTGTGTTAGGTGAGATAAGGTATTGAGATTGCAATTAGTATTTATAGGAAAAAAATAATTAAATATGTTACCTCAGCAGTGAGAGTAAATGCGTGATTTGCAATTTAAATAATACAAATCACGGATTGTTTTATTCCGATATTTTTTTTTAAATACATGTCCGCTCGCAATGTGGCGCATATGCATTTCTAATGGAAGTTCCTCAACAGAAGTTTTCTACGAAAACTACATGTTACTCAGTTGCTCAAACTTTCTTTATTTCTTAAGAGAGTAAGGATTGAAAGAAAAGGGCTAAGACAGGACCAATTTTCCCTCTAAGGCAAGTGGTTAGCTGCTCGGAAATTTCAAAGGCTGCGCGGACCGATCAAATATTAATTGAACAACTGTCTTGTAGTGCGCGCCAACCCAGAATGAGTGCGCGGGGGTTCCCAAGTGCTGCGCGGCCGCGCACGCGTGCAGATTAGAGGGAAAGTTTGACGGGACTAGTGGCAATTGGTAAACTTATCGCTCTCACTACGCTTTGTTATTTTAAGATTGGAAGGAAGGGAGAGGATTTTAAAGACATCACAAACTTACATGCGATAAATCGATTGAAAAAATGCTGTTTATAGTGGAAAGTCTGGCATGGAAGCAAACGACCTTCACCACTGCGCCATGACCTGGCGAATATTAAAGCATCAATAAGACAATTATTTTTTTTACGTTATTTTTCATGAAAGTTAGTTTAGGCAACTGGTATTTTTAAAAACCTTTATCATAGAAACAAGTCACTGGCATTTTTTGACATAAAAACATGCTCAAAACTTTTGACAAACAAAAATGGAAAAAAAAATAAACATGTGTTTTCTATTTGACCGATGCACCATCAATCAACTGGAGTTTTTAAAGTGAGTGACTTCTTGATGAAACTTTCAATACCAAATTACAATTGCTTCCAAATGACGAGCTAGCTTTGCGTTATTTTTTAAAATGTTACTTCACCCGATTCTCTTTAGAAAGTTTTTCCTCAGCCTTAAAGTGAATTCACTATTAAGCAATACACGGATAAAACAATTCTGTTTTTATTATATACAAATAATCATGGATTCATACTGAAACATATTATATATGAAGAATTTTCGATAATTCTTGCAGAATGAACTACTTATAATGACTTTACAATTCTGACCTTTTTTTAATATAATATGTGTTGATGCAAATTATAGCCGCAAACTTTACGTAAACATAAATACAATTTCAATTTTGTACACTAGTTGAACGTTAATAATTTTTACTTAAGTATATTTCTGTGTTCATTTTAAGATAAGAGATTTTATAATTTCACATAAATACGTCGTTGAAAGGAGGCGCAACGGTAATTTCTACACGAACCACATTTCTAGTTACTTGCATCAACTTTCCCTGCCCACTACGATAACAAATGAGTGAAATAAAAATAACATTCACATCCTCATTCTGTGGAATAAACATTCCTGTTCAAGTAAACAGAACATATCTAAGAATGATTCATCCGGAGTGTCGGGAAGTGCTTTGTTATACAAACCGGAATATAATTGGCTGCAGTGTCCTCATTAATTATTTTGAATAGGTACCCAGCAGTTTATTTGTGTTACGTATATCCTATTCCTTAAAATGTATCAGTCTGAATATGAAAAAATGTCTTTGCCACGTATACTTTTTGGAAAATGTATTCGTGTTACAGTCGGGGTCTAGTTAAAACGTTGTACCTGTGTAGAAATGTATGTATGTATATTGATTCTTCTTTCAAATACCGTACTTCATTTATAACATGACCTAATTGAAATGTTTAGGTAAATAAACGAATTAAATTTTCTTTAATAAAAAACAAATGTTGGTCATGCGGAAAATAAACCGATCGGTCAAGAGTTAAATCAAATAAGGTATTTAATAAGCAAGTTACAATATGTACCATATGATTCATCAAGAGAGATTTTTTAGAAATCATTAAAGCAACTAAAATGGTTAATCAAAAATGTCTGATTTAAAGCTATTCTTTCTCTGACTAAATGTATTTTACATTATAATTAATACAGTGATTTGTTTTTATTTTTTCTGAAATCAAATCATTCGCTATTGAAGTACATCACTTTGTAAGTGAAAAATTGTTACATAAACTTTTCGACAATTTTTTGATCCAAGTGAATATATTGCATTATAAATTGTGTATTTATTAAAAAAATAACCAGATTTTTTTAAATTGGCACAAGTCAAAAGGCCGCAGATTTCCCATCACTGGTTTACATAATTTAATTGAACTTCTTTGAATAAGTACGTATAAGTATTCTTTATTGTCTTTTCAGAGGCTATTGCATTGATTAAGCTCAATTTACTTCATCAGCAAAAATCTCAAAATTATGAACTATAAAGCTTTTAATAAAGTAAAATCATCTTCATTTTCAATAGAATTTCTTTAAACTTAAAAAATACTAACTACATAATGACTGCAATTGGCGGCATGAAATTAAATTGAAATAAATAATGTAAATTCTGCATAGTTAAATTATATTTATCTTTCAACGAACGAAAATGATAGTTATGGTTCTATAAAAATAGCATAACAACTAACTACCTGGTTACATTTTAAATGGTAACTGAATTGCCGTGCCGAGAGTGTTTCATAGTAATCATTTTTATCTTTATACGTCAAATGAATTACTATCGTACGTCTTCTCGAGTCGCTGTTCATTAAATCAATTTGACATTTCAGAAACAAGACGGTCTTAATCTCATTCACACGATCGCAATCTCGGCCGGAAGAAGATAATTAATTACCGAACAGAGTGGCATGAAGCGGGAGAGTAGGCGGGGAGCTTTTCGTCACGTCGGACTTGGGCGGGAGGCCAGGGCGGGCTAAGGGCGGCGCAAACACCTGCGGCGTGTAGTAACACCTCTCCGTTACACCTGGCGCGCCTACGTGAGCCTTACCGTTATTGGCTTCACAAAAGGGCGGCGACTGGAACACGTGCGCAGGAAAATACATCGAGCGCTTGTTCGCTGTTGTGAAGCTTTGAGAGGTCTTAAATTATTAATACATCAGGTTGCGAGCGTAAGGTGTGCTTGTCTGAAAAGTATTGTAATATGTATATTATGGCAGAACAATGTATTGAAAAATCGTGACTGTAAAGCACAATATATAAACCTTATATTTAAGTTATTAATTGATTTGGCATTTACTTGGTAGAACTCCATTTATAACAGATTAAAATAACAAAGTATTTTAGCTCTACAGTTTTTAATAATTTTATTCGTTGATAGCTATTTCGGCTTACGCCATCGTCAGAACTATGTTTAAAACATAGTTCTGACGATGGCGTAAGCCGAAATAGCTATCAACGAATAAAATTATTAAAAACTGTAGAGCTAAAATACTTTGTTATTTTAATCTGTTCTTATATTTAAGATTAAGATACATTACACATATCCTAACGAACAATCAACGCATCTCATCAAACGTCTTATGTTACATAAAGCTATACTCTGATTTTTTTTAATCCATGTCCGCTCCGAATGAGGAGCCTATAGCATCCTAATGAAGGTATCTCAAGAGAAGTTTTTCAACGAGAACTGTTTGTTACTAAGTATCTCAACCACTCTTTGACGAAAGAGTAGTAGGGATAAAAGGATAAGGCACTCCCTACACACAATCGTTAAAGAAACGGAAGGGTGGGAAGGAATATTCGGACAACAAAAACACCCATGCCTTCAAACAGAACTCAATCAAAAGAATGATGTTCGTACTCGGGGATCAAACGCGTGAGATCCGGCAAGCAAGCCTACAACGCTAACCGCTGTGGCATGGGACCCGATTGATGACTTTACTGGAACTTGAATCAAACACTTTGTTCGATATGATAAAGTCAAACTAGTCCACGGAAATCGTCATAAATATCTATAATACTATTGTCACCCAATTTTTTAAATAAGTCAAATATAATATTATATAATATGTGATGCTAACATAAAATATGCACATTAAAAACAAGATAAACTAACTTGTCATACCGCATTACATTTACCAATTCTCGAGAGTTATCAAAAAATACAGAGCGAAAGCATCAAATTTCACCCTTCAGTGAATCCGACCGCGCACAAGAGGTATTGAATCTACACGGTATTTCGAACCATCGTAATATAATGTTAAAGTGAGTAAAACGAAAAAGTATTTTTTAAAAAAGAAGATATATTTTTTACTCAGTTGGTAATGATAGTGCACTATAAATCAAGATATTATATTATTTTTTTATCCCGTTAAATTAATCTTTATTAAAAAAAATCTAAATGATCATTTGATAAAAAATTAAATAAAACACTTTCTACATATTTTATTTATTTATTCATTTTTATAACATTTTAATACTTTTCTCAATCCATATCCAAACCCATCGTGGAGCTAGATCCTTCAAACGAAGGTATTTCAACATAGGTTTTTCTACGAGAACTTGATCAGTTTCTATTTTTTAAGAGAGTAGTAGGAATAAGGATATGACAGAACTTGTGGTTATCTATTCGCTCTCGCTGCTCCCCAATATTTTAATATTGGAATGATGGGAATGAATTTTTAGACATCACAAACACCCATGCCTTCGAACAGAAATCGATTCATTCTCTTCGTACTGGGACTCGAACCGTCATGAAAGCCGACGACGTTGACTACTACGCTACGTACCCGACACCAGATGCCCTTACGAGATAATTGTACGCAAAATGTAAAATAGTTACACAACTTTGCCTTTTTGTTTATTGGGCTGCATTTAATGACTGTAATTAATATATATATCGACTGTGGAAAGGAAAAAGGACTTAACCCTCAGTTTTTTCAATATAGCTTTTATTCGATAATCACTATGTATATAACTTAATACATGTTCCACCAAAAGGATATAAGCTATAAATGCCGAATTAATATCTAAATTAAGCTTTTCATTTTTTAAAAAGGAGGGCCTGTGAAATTTTTGTCGAGGAAAAAGGACTTAAACCACATCAATGACATTATTAGTCGCTGAGGTAAGATTTTACGGCGAGGAAAAAAGCGGTATGCAGCTTACATCGTAAATGTATGGGAATCGTTGCAGTTTTACCAACCTCTGCCGGCCGTTTGTGTCAGTTTTGACCACCGAGAAGATTTAAGCCACTTAAATTTTTTGCTAACTCTTCTACCGGTAAAGTCATATATCAACGATCTTTATGAAAGTAATTGTTTAAATATAAATTATAACATAATAATGGCAACATAAAGGAGCAAAAATATTCTAAAGATGTGTGGTGACAACTTGGATGTCATAAACAAAACAAATAAGAAAGCTAAGTGTTTAATATTACGTATTCAAATTTGTATGTCACCTTTACAAAGGGTTATCGTAAATTGTATTTAAATTGTTATAAAACAACCCTGTTTCTACCATAATATGCTTTAAATCATAGATCAATGATCTCGTGTTAATCTCAATTGAGAAAATTACCATAATATTTGGTATATTTATCAAAAACACCACCGTGCGGTTTTTAGGTTAAGTGTCGTGTAGTGTCAATGTTTTTGATAAAACTGTTTTAAATTCACTTGTATTTATGATTCAAATCAATGTAATGGGTGAATATTTTTATTATTCACGGCTTTAATGAATTTATTGTATTTTCCGATGCATAATATTTTATTAACTGGCAAATAACTTTTAAGGACAGTTCAGATTACACTGCAAGTAAAATAGAATAAATATTAAATACTGATATATACTTTGTTTCCTTTTTTGATGCATAATGTATGATAAACTATGTCTCAACTTAATGTTTTGAAATTGAAAGTAAAATAGCAATAGTTGCCATAATTCAATGTGTTTAAAATTTCACTCGCCGCACGCTGTTGGTGGACTCATGTTGTTATAACTATAACCAATATTAATTCTCAAATTTGATGTGCGCATATTCTGAAGATGTCCTCTGTGATTAACAGCTTGTATGGAGATATTGATGATAATATTATTATGGATGTGGAATTAGGTAATCCCGTAGAAATACCATACGGAATACAAACAAGGCCATGAATAAGTCGGATAACGTTCTGGATATTCAACTAGAGATAGTATAATAAAGTAATAGCTTTTCAATACTTTATCAATATTTTATTATTAAGATTTATTTTTTGTACCTCTTAAATGATTATTTTACACATTTTTCATTGTCATTCAAATTTCTAGCTGTCATCGTGCCATAGTATGTCTTCATTTATTAACAAGTCATTTAGAAATTGGCGAGGAAAAAGGCGGTAAGCTGCTTAAATTCAGTGGGGCCGATAATTTTTGTCGAGGAAAAAAGACGTAACCATCAATTTTATTGGTTTTTGTTGAATAACTTTTTTATTTGTTATCGAATAGGGTAAATAAAACACCAGCTTAGTAGACTTTATGCGCTTCAAGGTTATGTCTATTTAATATTTTGACTCGGGCTAAAAATTATTTAAAAAACGTTTTTCGTGCCTCCTGTAAAATTTGGTTTGTGTGGGTTAAGTCCTTTTTCCTTTCCACAGTCGATATATTGACTGTAGAAAGTAAAAAGGTAGTAAACCACAGTTTTTTAAAAACAGCTTTTTTTAATAATCACAATTTATACAACTTGATACACATTCTATCAATACGGAGCTTACTAAACATGACAAATTAGTATCTAAAATTAGCTTTTAAGTTTGAAAGAAGAAGCGCCTGTGGAAATTACAATCAAGAAAAAAGACTTAAAATGGGTTTTTTTGAAAATAAATTAATATCAGATGAAGTCAATTAAAACCAGTTTATTAGTTTCTATGTACTTGCAGGCTGTGTATATTTAATAATTTGCCTTTGGCCCAAAATCATCAAAAACGTTTTTTGTGTCTCTTGTAAAATTTGTTATGTATGGGTTACGTCCTTTTTTCATTCTCACAGTTGATATATATATACATGTGTATAGAATTTTATCCAGTTAAGATGTGTGTAGATTTAGATATAAAATCTTTTTTATGGAGAAAAAATGTTTTTACAATCATAATGAAGACCCTTTGAATGGTATGTATGGTAATGTATGGTTAATAATTTTACTCAAATACGAGAAACGAATTATGAATGACTCTAGAATATTTACCATTTTTGACAGAGCGTATCAAAATCTTTTACGACCTTCTTATTCATTAGGGAATAGCTGAATAATTCTGATAAAATAATATTAATATATCAAATGCCTTGAATGCTTGCGGAATACACTGTCGTTTGCTATACATATATTATACGTCGAGATAAATTTTGCGGCACCCCCTCTCGCCAGTCTCACCTCAGAGGTAAGTGAACAAACTGAATGGAGGCTAGAGTGAATACTGACTAGACAGTACACCCCATGCCTGGCACACGTCACGAATACCTTCAGCTGTCTGATTATAATTACAGAGCAATTCAAACCCCATTCGCGAGGATCAGATTACCTGGAATGAAAGCATTTTGTTCGCTTTAATTCTGCAGGGGATGTTTTGATTTCCAACAGCGTGGGTGCTTTAAAAAAGAGAGTAAACACACTAATCAAATATAATAACGTACATCCATAGAAAATATAACGTCTGTAAGGGAATTATAAAAATCATACGTTCCATAAGAGAATTATTATAGTTAAGCACAAAATATATTCGACATCGTTGTTTTATCAAATTGTGAACAATAGTTTTCGATTGTCTAAAAATGTTTAAAAACAAAATTTAAAAAAATATGCAAGCAAAACAGTGCCATCTATCATTAATAATAAATGTAACTGTTTTATTTATATTATTTTTTAAAACTAAATATATCAAAATTCAATACTGTTTTTTAACAAGAATTAATCTAGTAGATATAACAAAATATAGTCTGTAGTCTTAATTTTTTTTTTTTGAAAACGTGGGATTCAAATTAGAATATTATATATAGGTACGCTAATGAGTTTTGAATCTCAAGGTATCTGATATGATGATGATATCTACTAACTAAATTTTAATGGCAAATGTTTACGCTATGTGATACAAATGGTAATTACGTCGTGAAATTTAAATCAATTGTTTTTTTTACTACCCTTCAATATAATTGTTTTGATAAAAATAATAAAAGATTTTTATTATAATGTCTTTTCACCAAGTATTGACAGAGAACACCTTAAAAGTGATAATTGTTTTGAATAAAATATGTTCACGAAAGGAAATTGTATAGATGTACTTTTACGTTTGTAAGTACTGTAATTTTTAATTCAATGTAGTTTTTATTGGAGACATTTAAATTAAATACCAGGTAATTACATGTATATGAGAGCGTGCAGTACATTAAACAGAATTATCATAAAAAATCGCTCACAAGTTTTACAAACAAAGCATGTCAAAGATTTAAATATTTTTATTATTTATTTCAATATGAAATAAGTAGTTAATAGGTTGTACAATATGCTACAGTGGAATACGTAATAAAACCTTTTAAAACATTTTTTTAACTTAAATTTACACAAATTTTACACGTTTTTGGAATAATCAAATTGGATCAAAATTAATTCAGCATATTTTTAAAAAAATCTTGAGCTTATTCACGTCACGCAAACGAATTACCCTTAGTAAAAAAATAATAATAGCAAAAGTCATACATCGAGTTTCCGAATCTGAGTCATTTGATGAAAATCAATGAATTTTCAATATCTACGTAACCAGCAGTAAGTGGATCAGCTGAAATCTCTTTGAATAGTCCCCACCGATGGCTTTTTGGTTCGCAATCTGATTATAATAGAATAGTAATTTAGGTACGCATCCCTGAACTAAATAGAAAATATTAAGTTACCTTTACAAAAGGGATGCGTCGGCCGTTAGATTTTTATCGCAACACTTTTGTTCGGGTTACATACCGTGACAATTGATTGGAATAATTTATTGCAACCCCACAACTTTGATAAATAACAAGAATAAATATACCAGTGAAAATAAGTATATTACAGATGGCAACTTGTTACGATGATTATTAAAAATAAAAAATGGTTGATTTTAAAAAATACGTAGATAAAATATATCTTGAAATAATTGAGGGTATTATTTGCAAATACATCTCGTTCCAAAATGGTTGAAAATGAAACTTGAATTTAATTTTGAAAAACAATATACATATAAAAGTATTTTAAGTTTTACATTACTTTGTATGTTATCAATCTATGTTTGACAATGATTTCTAAAATTACTTTTAAACTATACTTTTATTTACTAAATTACATTCATGGCTCATGTTTCAACAACTTTGGAAAGAGACGGGTTTGCAAATAATAACATAATTATAAAATCAAAAATAAAACACTATTTTCTACTAATTTGATAATATTATAAACAATCAAAGCTGGTTACGCTTAGAAATTAAGCATTTTCGACTCAAAATTTTTATATATTTTTTTAAACTTGAATACATTTTGATAAATAAGTCTTTCCGCCATAATTGTCATTGAACTCTTTGAATTCTTCCTTATTTTAGCTTATTTTACCGTTATAAATCCTCATAATTTAAAATAAAATTATGTTTTATTTATGGTGAGAATACTGATAAAAATAATATTTATTTTTGTTATTGTGTGATCAGCGATCCAAGCGTCGGATAGGAGAACTAAAAACTTACTTCAGACGCAAACCACACACACGTCAATACAATATATTTTTTACCGTAATATTGTTCGGTAATTTTAAATGTTTACTATGCATCTATTAACCAATATTCAAGACAAAAAGCTAAAAAAATATATTTGATGAAACGCATGAAGTTACATTTAATGATTAATTTACTAGGGGTATTTCTATATTTACTGGGAATTGTAAAATAGTTTACTTAAGCAAACTTTGCGATAGTAAGTCTGAAGATGCCTCTGAAAGAGGCGAAACACGTGTCACAGTTAGTTACACAATACGTGGAATAATCAAAGTTAATTTAAATTTTCTATTAAAATGAACTTCCACAAAGTTACCGCCGAAACCATCGAAAGTATGTAAAATAGTTCACCAAAAAAATATGAAATTTGTTGCTACCATTTTCTTTTTTTTAGAAAGTATATGATGTATATTATTTATGATGTATGTTTCTGAATCGAGGTGCAGTTGCGGCACCCAAACTAAATATCTGAAATCTAGAACTCGTTCGTATAAGCACTACGCATATACGCTGTGAATAAAAGCAATAATTGCAATTCCACCCTAGTCTATTTATTTATGCGCTTAGCCTTCCTAAATGCAAGTATGGGGAAAAATCAGTGCTGTACTTATTTTATAACTAAGGACATAGCAGATATTTAAAATTAAAAGAAAAAATGTATAAAATAATAACTAAGCTTCGTCCGAGATTAATGTAGATTCTCTGAAATTATTTTCCGTGAGTAATACATATTAGAAGAAGAACGAAGCGGGCAGTAAATAGTCAATGAATCAGCTGAGGCATATAATAATGTTTCTGAAGAGCTACGGGATATTATTATGTGAAATGCAATAATAGGTAAATAACACTTTTTCCTAGGAGCGACTTGTTGATAAAATTATTGATGGCGGTCGATTGATACCACTTATTGTTGATATCAATATAAACTCATTTTTACGCTCTCGATTGACCAACAATACTTTGGCAATCATACTGACAATCTTTTTTTGCTTTATATATTTTGCTTTTGCTTAGGATACTAAATACATTATTACGATAATTTTTACTTCCAGAAATGTCACAAAAGGAAAGTCAATAAATTGATTGAAACATTTCAATTAATTTTGCTTTTTATCCGATAAATAAAAAAATGTAATATTGACTCTTATTAATCGTCTAAAAAATCTTGAATAATTACGAATATTTTTTTTCTTTCTGTTGCTTAAATTACGCACTATTTTTTAATGTTTTACGTTAATAACCACGTACCGGCCTTTGGTTGCATTTGTAGACTCGCACGTTTTGGCCATACGATATGCACCTATATGCTTCTAATAGCTAAAAGGTATAAATTGAAAACGTGCACCGTACAAAGGTGGGTTCATACAATGGGTACTTGGTTCGAATCCCTCCTCCTCATATTATTATGCTTGACAGAATGTTAAAACCGCTGATATTTTGTGAATAAAGAGGATGTTTCAAAATTCAACCTCCGTTTCTCAGGTTGCGCAATACATATTTAAATTAAGCAATATAATCTATACTAAGTATTGAAAAAAATTTGAATGCAAAAATATTATTTATTAATTTCAAAGTATACAGTAAAAACATTCATTATTTTCTTGATAATTTTTTGTATTTATTTCATTTTCTCTGACGTGTACTATGCTTTTCTAAAATATTTAATTTAATCTTTCTCGCAATAGTATAATAAAAAATGAAAGAGTATGGGGTTAACGTGTATAAAAAATACGTTATGTTTAAGATGTTTCTATATTAGAAATTAGGATATTAGAAAAAACCATTGCATTGGATATTTTATATTATAAAAAAAAGTATTTCCCAGTTCTGCCACTATGCTGTCATAGCGTTAGTAAAATTTTCTAATTAAATTTCAGATAATAATTCATAGTCATTTCAGTAGAAAACAAAAGTTAAATGCATTTTTACCAGGTCATTAATATTGTATGGAAGTATATAATTGAAATGCACTAAGATTTGATTTATGAAAAATTTATTACAAAACCAAAAATATTACTTAAGATTTAGACTGAAATTACTTGGTAGAATTTCAACATTGTATCTTAATGTCCCGGGGTTCGGCATTCGACAACTTCGAGAATTCAGGTACACATTGTTTAAACATGTCTAATTAAACGGTATTTCTATTCTACAATACCCTCCACATAATTATCTCTCAGTTTGCATTAGTTGTTAAATAGAAAAAAAAAACACTTTGGGGGTTTCTGCAAAATGTCTAATATATGTATGCAACAATGCAACATTCGACCGATTAAAAAATGTTGTTTTCCACAAGACTATCTCACAAGCACATCCTATCAATGTAAATTAAAGTATGTATTTGATATACCGACGTATTCGGCTTTACCCTTGCATAAATAATAATTTCGTGGCAGTTGGGCACTATAGTCCCTCTTCACAAAAAACACTCAGCGACCGTCCATTCATTGCAAAGTGCGCGCGCATGTGCTCGATTTGTAGTGAAAGTTTCCGTAGAAAACAATGTACATTGGAATCGATCTACCACAGCTGATTATCATACATATTTCATATATTTATTCTTCTTCTCTCCCTGATTCCAACAATTCCACAGCCACAAATACTTAATATATAGTAAGAGAGCTTATCGAGTGAACACCACGAAAAAACGAATACTTTAGAAAATCGAGAGCTTAACGAGCATTTCTCCTCAATACACCGATGCAGTCTGATTATAAAAAAACTATCTGCAAATTCGGTCGAAAGATTTTTTTAAAAACTACTTCTATAAAACAGAGAGGTAAACCATTACTCGAGTACTCTTAATATTATCCCACTTAAACATTTTCACATAAAGTAAATAAAATATTCAATATATTATTATGTCTTTGAGTTGTTCTAACATAGACAGTTTTTTTTAAATAAACATGTTTTATTTATTAAGCGTAATAATGTAAGCTTCTTGGAATAGTTAACGTAATGATCAAGCATTAGTGTTAATTTTATTATTAGATGGTATGATAATATCGACCCATAATCGGCAGAAAACTTAGGCTACAATTTATAAATTTTACAGGAGATTGTTGTTTTTAACTTGCTCTCGTAATAGGCTCGCAAAATGAAACTTTGATTGATTTAATATTACTTACCGCATTTAAGGAATTATTTTTGAAATCATGAGAGGAAGTTAATACAACCTTCTGTTATGATTAAAACCAGACCATTCCTATAAAATTTATGAGTTGTCTCTTACGCTGTTTTTCCTTTTGCGGGTCGATTGATTGTCTATCTTTAAAATGTTATTATTTTTAAATTTACTAAATGGTTACTTCATGGTAATTGGTAACTCGTGCAAATAAAATAATTTAATTAAATAATATAATGATTGAGAATGAATATTTTAGAGTTATTGAAAATAAAGAAAATCATTAACAGAAACGAATCATTAATAAATAAAATTATAAATAAGACAGACAGTTCACTATTGCTTTATTAATTTCTTCTTTGAGATTTACCTTTAATAATACAATTAACTAATTTCTAAATAATATTACTATTTTTTCTATCTAAGTGCAATCTCTACATCTAATATAAAAGAAAAATCCAACATATATTTAAGAATTATTACAAACAATGTTTTTTAATTCGAAAATAACTTAAATATTGTTTGTTTGAAGATGTTTCTCAAAGAGTTGAAACACGTCACAGTTTGCTACGCAATCTGAAGAATAATAAAGGTATCAAATTTTATATATAATTTTATATTAACAAATGAAAAACAATTTGACGTGTCTGTCAAACAGTATGTGCACCACTGCCTTTGTACATAGGCACGTGAAGCTAAAGCACTAATCAGTAATCGTTAGCGCACACTTAAGCATGATATTTTTCATGTTCCCCGTCAATCCTGAAGGCATTAAAGTCTTCAATCTTCCATGGGGCCATCGCACTCCTTTTTACGTCCGATAACCCACACATCCCTTTGCTGTAGGCCCTGCCGCCCGTAGTTAGGTGCTACAAGGTAAAAACGGACGATACAAAATGAGATTATTTCACCTACATCAAAGTCCACGCGCCGTGATGGATGAGTGCAATTACCCAAATGAGGCGAGACGAAAGCTCCGGACACCTGACGCGTCGGCGTCGGGACGGCGACGTCGATCGGCTTAAACCTCCACGTGTAAGCCCTTACACCACAGGTAACAGATTAATAATGTGGGAACTAGTGTACAATTTCGATTTTGAACATGTTATTTATTTTAACTCTACCTCTATTATTTATAAAACAAAATATTTAAATACTTAATTCTATTTTTACAAAACCATTGAGATTTGGAAAAAATGCAGTTGATTAACTTATTATTATTGTAAATTTTCTTATTTTTATATTACTTGTACTTTTTTGTGTAAACTGTTGTAAGGAAAAAGAGCATTTTTTTTGTATAAGCGATTCCAAAAAACTTTATTTGTCGGCGACCCGAAATAGTCACAAAAAGTTTTCAGATATATATAGATAGTAGATACAGTTTATGACACAATTTTATTTACAACGCTATACCGGTAGTCCGATCGATAGAGTAACAATTCAAATAAAAACACCCCACGATAAACAGGGGGTGGGTAAGCAGAATAACTACCCCAAGTAAAATGCGTGTAATTTTCTCCCTTTACCTTTTTGCACAAGAGAAGAGAGAATCTCTCGGGGGTGAAGCAATGTCGATAACTATTCCCTTTTTATCAAACAAAATGCTACACATTTATTGCCCGAGGTAAAAAAGGTAAGCTCTGTGTAATATGCGAGCAGTTATGTTCAATAAAGCAACATCCATAACAGGAATTATTAAAACACAATGCATACTCAAGCGAATCTTTGAACGATGTTTAGTTTATTAGATATATTTTTTTTGTTTAAATCAGCTAGTCAATAATATTGAGTCCTTAGTGATAAATGAGAATTATAGTAAAAAATATCGTATTTTTTATTGCGTCGTGTCACCCGCTGTGGCTTAGTAGGTAAGAGCTTGGCTTTACCGTTCAGGTAGGTCTGGTTTCGATTCCCGGTAAATTCAATGTCAAATTTAGATTTAGATCTTGGACGTGGTGCTGTAGGATAATATGTCAATTCTCCTCAATCTGATTTCGAGTGACGAACAAAACATTCTCCTATGTGATCTTTTAACTTCAAAATATTTGGCACGTTGGCGTAAGCTGTAATCTCAATATTTTGTTAATCAATAAAATAAAAAAAATTGTACCTGTTATTGTTTTATTTATATTTTACTTAAACGGCATATTATAATTGGATTTTTTTCACGCTGACACAATACACTTAATGGTATTCAACTAAATAAAAACATATCAGCTCTCAACGGCATAAAATTTCTAATTAATCATTTCAACAGACGATTTTCTCTGAGAAGGGACAGTTACTATCTGGGCGTAAAAATATAAGGATACTAGATGTAAGTAGTCAGCAAATCAGCCTTCAGGTGTAAATATTTAAGTTTTTACCCATTTTTTTTGCATATAAATGTATAAATTTATTGAAAAATCAATAAACAAAAGTTTCAATGGCTGAAATAGATTCTTGGTAACACAATCAAGTAAAGCTAAGGCCCAAGAGTGTCAAATATTTGATAACTTGGTTAGAAAATGTATTTACATTTCTTACATCTACCTTTCAATTTCAGTTAGTAAACGCTTTCAATTGATTAATTCAGCTTAGCCAATGATCATAAGATCCGTTAGCTGAACGACTCCATCCTTCAGTGTTTTTATACTAAAATAGTTTCTTTATATTCGGTAATTTAGATAAATATTTCAACTAAAAAGCAATTGAATATATTGCAATTGCGGTTAGTTGTGGATGAAGCATTATTTCCTGAAGTATATTTGAATAGGAATTTACCTTTTGCCGAAGACCTTTTGTCAGTTAAGAGCGTAATATGAAGAGGAGGTTCATGCAGGGCAATCTATGAAAAAGGTGAGCCGAAAACCAAACAGACTTTACTCTCGGCCAACAAAGAAATTTATTGCCCACTTTCGTCTCTATTTTATAAGCATCATCTTTGTTTTGAACTGATTTTAGTATATCCTTCCAGTAATTGCGTCTAAAATATTACTTGAATCGATTTAATGTAAACAATTAAGAGAATGTAATAAAGAAAAGTAATGATTTATAAAAATATTTGACAACAAAAAAATAATTGCCGATTACTAATATAACGCAGCTATTTATTATTTTTAGCGTTCACTTTATATTTTATAATATAGGAATGACGATTTAAATATATATATATAAACGTTGGTATGCTTCTGAAGTGTCAAACAATATAGTTATTTAAAAACATAATTAAATACAGTCAACATACTTTGTCTTATCGTACAAAATTGACAATTATTGATTAAAAACTTTGCTTTTATTTAATTATATTACATGATATTTAAAACAAAATTGACCGTAGTATTTTTAATTTAAATTTAAAACTAAGTTCATTTATTTTTATATCCAAATATCTATTTAACTCTACTTACAATGTTTTATTATGATAACTATTTTAGCGTTACAATTAACAATATTTAGATAATATTATTGCCTAGAAATTATTGCATTAAATTATGAGTCATTTAATCTTCCAATTAATATTTTTGTTGACCTAATATATTCTTAAGATAAAATATGCAAAAATCGAATAATAAATTGTATAAAGATCTTTTAAATAACTCGTGTTGTCATGTTGGCTACATATTCAATGCAACCCGTAAGAAATAAACAGTAAATAGGAGAAATTTAAGATTACAAAAAAAAAACTGACTGATAAAAGACGGACATACTTCGGATTATTTTTTACTCTCAGTGAATCTTGCTTGATTGTATGCGAAGACATCGCTTTTATTTTAGCTTGTGTAGTTTATCCGCACATGAAAACTACTCAACGGTGAACAAATATTTCTTCATATTACCAAAGATATTATTTTATAAAAATCAAGCTATCTTGAAACAACTATCATAATTAAAATAGTCAAATATGGATGATCAGTTCAATTTTATTTGATTAAAAATTAAAATTGTAAGCCTTTTTGAAAAAGTAGTAGAAGAAAGTACGTTTGTACTTAGCACGCCAGCTATAATTTGCAATTATTTTGAATTAGTTATCGACGAGGTAACTCGTCTTTGGCGTATTGAGCACGAAAAATTTAGCGAAATATCTCGAATGTAGCAGCCATCTAGTTAAATCCTAAACTAGTTCGAGCTAAGAATAAACGGTAAATATTTGAAAAATTAGTAATACCTCATAGTGTAACTTATATATGTATAGTATTTTTTCGCAATAAACTTTTAGAGAAAAATTAAATTTACTTTATTTTTTTCTCATTTACTAAATTATTTGAAAACATCGACGATTCATGAAATTCAAACGCATTTTACGACAAGTTTCCATAACAAAATGACGACCTAAATTTAAGTGAATGTGAGGGTATAACTTGCAAACACGGTTTTTTCCAAAATGGTTAAAAAATGAAATTTGAATTTTATTTTTAAAAACAATATACATTTTAAAGCATATTTAGTCTTACATTACTGTGGAATGATATTTTGGATGTTGTCAAGCCATGTTTGAGACCGATTTCTAAAAAATACGTTTAAAATTTATTTTGTCTACTAAATTACAAGCATGGTTCATTTTTCAACAACTTTAGAATGAGCCGGATTTCCAAGTAATACCCTCCTATCCTAAGCCAGATTCAGAAAAACATAGGACTGATATTTTAACTATACAACCATAAGCTTTGAAAAAAAGAATAAATATAAATCAATTCTGTAAAAACCGTTTGTTTGAGGTTACAAAACTAGCTCACCTATAGACCCCGAGGGGAGATTCTACCCCCCGATCTGAAATCGTCAGCACCCCATCTCATCAGCGGCCGCGACTTAATCTGCCTCGGGCCGACACCTGAGTACACTGCCCCCAGCGGGCTTAGGATTTAGAACATTGCCGATTTAACAGCGACACAGTGAGGGTAGGTCACAATAGCGGTTCGTGGTGAACACGTTTCAGCGGATTGAGCTCTAAGCAACCCTAATAAAAAGACATCTAATTTCTCGATTCTATCATTAATTGTGACAGATAATATTGAATTTATGAAACATAAAATGTCTAATTAACACGACGCGTGGACTGTTAATGCACTAAATGGCAAAACAGTACAAACTAAATGAAAAAGGTTTTTTTTGGAATTTAGTAAATTTTAAAGCTTTTAATAACACAAAATTTCTTTTGCTATAAAGCGTCACCCACGTACAGAAGTTTCCCATAGCGTATGTGTCAGTCACCCATATAGTGGTCACTACTATAGCGTATTTTTTTTTTACAAAAGGATAATTTTTAAGGGTTAAATTATTTTTCATAACTGTATTATATTATGAATACATGTTTTATATACGTGCACTGAACAAATATTTGTCACTAGCTGTTTGTCCCTTGATTTCGGCTAGACGTATTGTGTGACAAGCGAAACGAAAAGTGAACGTGATTCACAAAATATAATTGAAAGAACCTAACTTATATATTTTTTATAGATGCCTAGTTCTCTATAACGTAGTTTTCTTATTGTGTATCTCCAATCTCTATGTTATACGTACTGTATTTTGCTTTAGTAGCCACAGCTTTTGTATTAATAAATTATATTTGAGCAATTTAGGTGACACATGTTTTTTTACTAATCCTACATTTTTTACTAAATATTAGTCGATCGGTTTCAATTATCACTAGCGCTTTCAATTGCTAATGATCGTGATAAGCACAACCAGTACTGCTATTTACTAAGCAATGATGAATTAGAACAAATAAGGTGATTTCATGTTTAATTCAATCAACGAAATCGGCTAATTTTGATTATACAAATGCTTTTCGCAGGCATTAGATTTCTAGAATTTTCAAAAATTATTTTTGGAAAAGCCAACCCGAAGTTTCATACGGCATACTTAGTAAAACAAAACTTAATATGAATTCGATTAATTTTGATACTAGATAACACATTTAATGTGAACAACATATTCCGCCCTTCACTGGTCAAAACAATCCAGGGGTGTACTCAATACACTTTCCGGATAGGGTTGCACTTTTTTCTGTCATATGGCACGCGGTAGGTGCGCGCGCATGCCATACTATTCGCATTTCTACGGTGGGATTTATTTGAATGGAATATGCTCCAGGGTCTCTAATGGGATGTGGGTTGATTGCACATATGCGCACAATAGACGTGCACAATTGGGAATTTTTACGCGCATACGCGATTCGGTAATGCGTTTCTGTCAGTGAGGTAAGAGTTTATTGAGTTTGATAACTATTTGTCAGACCTTTTTATAAACAAGGATGACATATTATTAGCATAGTTGATTACTTTATATATGTATATGTATACACAAATATGTATTATTTATAGTTACAGAAAACGAAATTAAATTACTTCAAACACGAGGCAAGAAGAAATGAACAGTAAATTTATTTTTATTTTAACACAATTGAATTTTAATGTTAATCTTTTTGGTGTCGAATTTACCTACATACTCTACGTATTATATTTTCTTACACCTTCCACCGTTTCATATGGTTTTAAAGAGTGACATTCTCTACATGTATCAATTATTACCAGCCTCTATTTGAAGATTTTTTTAACATTTTAAATGTCAATTTTTTTAAATGTAATATTATTATAAATCAGATTGAAAAACAAAGTTTTCTCTAAACATAAAAAAGATTAAAATAATTTACATAAAGCAATCATATAATAAAACATCAAAAACAAAGTACTCACCAAACCTTACATCAATTTAAAAAAAACACGTTATTTGCGATCGATCGGTTTCAGTGGTAAAATATGTCTAGAATTATTGATTGTTTTATTTTCAATGGAAAACAAACATATTTAAGAACGATTTTTTGTAGATCGAATAACATTTATATGTTCTCCATTCTTTTGAAAACAACTAATAATCGTCTATAAAAAACAGCAAATCAGTATTTTTCTAAAAATAAAAACAACAACAAAACAAAACGACGAACAAAACTTGTTCGTCGTTTTCTTCTTGATTTATTTTTAAAATACAGCAAACAATATGTTCCAAATAAAGTAAGCAAATATAAAAATATGTATGCACGGATTATAATAATAAACCTGAATGTAATCAAAGGACACACTGCACATAACGAACCGTTCCTTTGTATGTATACCTTCCTAAAATTATGCAGCTCTGTGATATTGCATGAATAGAATCTAATCAAACAAAATTATAAGTGATCAAAATCCTCAATGAATACCAGGAGCGCATGAGTGAAAGAAGCTTAAAGCTCTGGCGCACGGCCGAGCCACGCGAGTGACGCACTGCCGTGGGCTGCAGATCAAATCGGTGATTATTGTCGGTGGGTCCATTATGAGAAACTGTCTAGGTAGAAATTTGTTTACTTTATACTCTTTCATCTGAATTTAGGGGGTGAATAACGAACGCCTATTGTCGGAGCACAAAAGAGAGCGATATTGCAAAGTTCACGGGAGTTTGATCGTTTGAGGCTTTTTTTATAATGATCGGTTTTATTGATCGTCGTTTGTATACTATATGACTTAAGACTTATATTCAATTGGTCAATAATAAAATATTTTAATAATCGGACTCAGTATACATCGAGTATTTTATAATTGTAAAATTATGTTTCTTCCATATTTGATCAATAGCTGTGGTCATAAAAAAGTGGTTTATTTCGATTTTAGACTTTGAAGGTAAAAAATAAATAAAAATAGTAGACTCATCATCATACGATTGATAATAATACCAAATATCTAATGTTTAATACTGTCCAAAAGTTGGTTTTGATTCTCACCAGATGAACACAAGCTTACCATGAAATACTTAAGTCTGTACGTAATTCAACATTGGATATTGAATTTTCTTATAGAACTATTTTTTTATTAATATTAATAAAATTTAATAGTTTTTTAAATCCATGTCCACTCAAAATTTGTAGTATACGCCCACCGAATAAGGCATCTCAATATAAGTTTTTCTACGAGAATTAATTGTTACTTATTTGCTTAACCTTTTTTTCGGAGAGAGTAGCAGGAATAGAGGAATAAAGCTAAGACAGGACTAGTGGTTAACTAATCGCTCATCCTACGCTCAGTTATTTAGGTATTGGAAGAGTGGGAGGGAGTTTTTATACATCACACATTCAGTCTTTCGAAGAGAAATTTGTTATAGATCGACAATACCTTTTTCAAATTTTAAATTTGAATCGTTCAAACTATGTACATTCTCACAAATTTTGTCATTAACGACCCGGACTCAGTAATGCATTTATATCTTATATATAACACGAAACTTTCATTTGCTAAGCGTCAGTTCAAGTTCATCCGTGCACTTGAATGCCTGAAGATGCCGAAAGGCGAAACCCGGGTCGTTAATGACAAAATTTGTGAGAATGTACATAGTTTGAACGATTCAAATTTAATATTGAAATTCCACCAAGCACCTTCAGTCGAAATCTTAAATTAATACCTTTTTCGTTTGGGATTCAAATCAGTGATCTCCGTCACGGAAGCCAACGACGTTGACTACTGCATTCCGGACCCAACTTGAATATAAAAGTTACTAACAGAATCATCATTAATCGCTGTTTTCAGATAACTGAAGGCTGATTAACATAAGGGCATCATTTAAATAATCTGTATCCAGTTTTCTGTGCACATGATTTTAAGTAATTAATGAGATATTTTTTACGTCTTACTTTTATTACTCCCTAACAAAGCAACCCAATATAAAGTATGAACAGTAAAAGTTTATCTTAAAATCAATAATTTTAGCAGTCATCATCACATCTAATAACTCTGTTCCTCGATATAAAATAAAATGTAGAAAATTATCTGTTCTATAAATAAAAATAAAATAATAGTCGTAATTCAATACAAATATAAACTATATAAAATATGTATGGCGATTAAAAAACTATAATAAAACATGCAATACTGTTTACTATTTATAAACAATAACTTTTACACTGAATATTTATATTGCAAAAATCGTACGACATAGCATCACAAATCATTTGGTTGCAAAGTCTTCCCTCACTTTTGGAAGTAAGGAGATACGCTGCAAGCACCTTCATTCAATCTTGCGCTGGACGCTGTAAAAGTTTACACATTTCCAAAGCACTGCAAAAAGAAACCAATTGCAAGAATTGAATTTCACACCGCATTCGTTTCAAACATTTCCGATATTGCGTCTGCCCTAAAAGAAAACCACCTCTGGATTTATATAGAATAAAACTTTGATATAAAATCGTTAAAATAGTTTTGAGACTGTTGAGGTATACGAATACACTAAAATAATTCAACAAATCCTTTGTATTATTAATTCATATATTATTTAGATATTCTTTTAAAAATTTTAGTTTAAATTATGTATGTATACCAAGCAAATTTATTGTTGACGTTTTTTTGTATGTATTTATCATTTAAATACATACAAAACATAACGAAGAAAATGGACGCGAAAACTATAAAATGAACACTGACTGAATATTTATATTACAGAATTGAACTACTAATATTAAACATTAGCTATTCATATATTTTGAAATTCTAAAGATATTGTATATTTTTACTTTATAAGTAAACAATGAAAAACTTCACATCCCGTGAAAAACAGTGGTATAGTAAAAACATGTCTATTATAATGAAAAAATAGTTACAATGTTTATAAAAGAATTATCGATTATTGTTGCATACTCAAGCGTAAACATAACTTGAATATTTCCATCAACATATTCAAAGATAAAATAAAAATCACAGTTCTGTTCACTCATTTTCAAAAGAAGATCATTAAAATAAAGAGAACATTCTTTTGGTGGACTTGGCGATAACTTGGTGGAAGTTCATATTACAAAATAACTTATATATGTTTATATATATATATATATCGACTGTGGAAAGGAAAAAAGACATGACCTTCAGATTTTCCAAAACAACTTTTTTTGATAATCACAATGTGTACAACTTGACACACGTTCTATCAAAAGGATGGAAGTTGAAAATTCCAAATTAGTATCTAAATCAAGCTTTTAAGTTTGAACAAAGAAAGGCTTGTGACAATTGCAACCAGGAAAAAAGACTTAAAAAAAGGTTTTCTAACAATTTATTAAATTAATATTAGGCCATAATAAACCAGTTTATCAGTCACCGTGCACTTCAGGGTTGTGTATATTTCATAATTTGCTTTTAACCTAAAATCATCAAAAAACGTTTTTTGCGTCTCCTGTAAAATTTGATATGTGTGGGTTACGTCCTTTTTCCTTTCCACAGTCGATATATATATATAACATGGATTATATTTTCGAATTCTCAATCAAATGAAATTATTTTGTCATGTCTAATTTCAAGATCAAGTTAAAACAACAACATATTTAAATACAAACTGACATGAATTAACAAACATTAACATTGTACTGTTGTTATGTAAATGGATTTCGACATTCAATAAAAAAGCTCGTGTGCTGGCATTGACCAGCAGCGTAGGCAAACAATGAAAAAAGGCATCGCGCCATTTTCAAAATTGGAAAAACCGATTCAGGCACTTTTTATTCGTTCACCTCGCTTTGCGTGTTTAGATATGGCCTGGAGAACGATTGGACCTTATTGGAGACCGCTGTGGGCCCATTTGCGAGGGCCACAAGCGGGTATGGGACCCGAGGGCCCACTCTTTACGGGCCGGACCCGGTGTTGAGATATTAACCAAATCGGAATGCGAATGGATTCACAGAAGCGACCGAACCAGGCTCGTTTTATACAACTTAAGTTTTGTATACATGCAAAATATTTCTATAAATAAATATTTTTTTTCTTTTATAAAATGTAATGGAAAAACTTCTTCCATGAACTATTCATAAAAATAAGCCCAAAACATTGAAAGTATAATTGATTGATTTTATTAAAACTATGAAATTGCTGTACATATACATATATTGATAAACTAACATTAATTATTTTCAGCAACGTTGTTCTACCGTTGTCAATGACAACTGAAAAAAAAATTAACGTCGCACACACTTTACATAATATGTTGATAATGAAGTTCAGTAAATAACTAAACAACTTATTTTTTTAAAACGATTCATTAAAAAAGCAATATATTTTGAAATTTGATAGTTATTTGTTTTATTGATCGATGAATATAAAAATATTCATAGAAATAAAAAAAATAAAAATAATAAAACATTTTTAGTACTTTTTCCACATAAAATTTATTAGATCAGGACCGGTTTCGCTCATCGCGAGCATTATCAACTGATAAGAAAAATATATAAACAGTGATATTTATACAAATTTAAATTTAAATAAAAAGGTGTAAGCAACTATTAACAATTTAAAGGATTAGCAAATTACATTATAATTACACAAAATTAAAATGCTTAACACCCATAACAATTAAAAAATCATCATCAAAGAATAATAAATCTAAGTGGCAAACGATATCAATTATAAACACAATTAAAATTTGGGAAATTTTTAGACAAAGTGAAACACTACACTACTAAAGTAAATATCCTAATGATGATTTGGTGTTTTTCCCGTTACCAAGCAATGATGTACTTCAACAAAATCAGCAGTAATGAAGATTCTGAAAAAGACATTTTTAAAAACCATATCAATTCTTACAAAAGGAATAAATTTTGAAAAACATATAAATAATATAGAAGAGCAGTTAACATAGGTTAGAATTAGATTAATGAAACGGAAAAAACTAGCTTTGCTAAATGTAAGCTCTAGTTTGGTGATTAAGGAGCCTGCCGTTGAGAAACAGTGGGTGAAATTGAGCTACCTTGGTAGAGTTTCAGAAAAGATTTCAAGAAAATTCAACAAAAACCTTTTTAATGTCATTTTTTATAATTCTTTTAACTTGCAACGCATTTTAGTAAATTCTAAAGATAAACTTAATATTCTTAACCAAAGTGGCATTTATTTAATTGATTGCGACTCTTGTGGAGCCAGGTATATTGGTCAAACGGGAAGAACTTTTAATATCAGATTTAAAGAACATCTAGCCTTCTCCCGTAAAGGGAATGAATTATCTTCATTTGGGAACCATTTGTTCCTAAATAAGCATACATTTGATATCTCTAAAAACTTTAGAATCCTGCATGTCAACAATAAATCGTTAAAACTTGATAAACAAGAGATCGTAGAAATAAATAGACATACATTTTTACCTAACTCCAATTTATTAAACGAACAGGTTGTATTTGCATCATCACCTTTGTTATATCCGTTTCATTAATCTAATTCTAACCTATGTTAACTGCTCTTCTATATTATTTATATGTTTTTCAAAATTTATTCCTTTTGTAAGAATTGATATGGTTTTTAAAAATGTCTTTTTCAGAATCTTCATTACTGCTGATTTTGTTGAAGTACATCATTGCTTGGTAACGGGAAAAACACCAAATCATCATTAGGATATTTACTTTAGTAGTGTAGTGTTTCACTTTGTCTAAAAATTTCCCAAATTTTAATTGTGTTTATAATTGATATCGTTTGCCACTTAGATTTATTATTCTTTGATGATGATTTTTTAATTGTTATGGGTGTTAAGCATTTTAATTTTGTGTAATTATAATGTAATTTGCTAATCCTTTAAATTGTTAATAGTTGCTTACACCTTTTTATTTAAATTTAAATTTGTATAAATATCACTGTTTATATATTTTTCTTATCAGTTGATAATGCTCGCGATGAGCGAAACCGGTCCTGATCTAATAAATTTTATGTGGAAAAAGTACTAAAAATGTTTTATTATTTTTATTATAATGCCATTCCACCAAGTATTGACAGTGAACACCTTAAAAGTGATTCATAGAAATCATTGAAGTAAAAGTGAAGATACATTTTTTTACGAATCAATTTTTTATTTTGTCACAGAATGTAAGAAAATATTATTGATTGAATTGACATTTACTTGGTAGAACTCCAATGTAATAAGGGTAAAAAAAGCAAAGTATTTATTCCTTCAATTAAAAAAAAAGACAATAACTATTTCGGCGAATGCCTTCCCAAGAATTACATATGTTTAAAAAGGTTTAAACATAGTTTTGATAAAACCATACGCCTTATAGCTACCAACTAATTAAAAAAACGTAGAACTAAATATTTTGCTATTTTTTATCTTATTAAAAAAATGTTAAGTGAAATGGTAGCTTTGAATATTTTTGTTAATACTGTTATTAAAATATTTAAATTTTACATATCTGTGCTACCAATTTAATAATTGAATCATAAATCAAACACCATCCGCCCACAGTAATTGCATCCTTTGCGTTATTGTTTGTTCTTTTATACTGCTGATTTGAATTGCTTCTCTCAGAAATATTTTCGAGTAAGATGTCTGTATTTTCCCCTTTAATTATTATTGTAATAGAAACGAACCCTTAAACTAGCCCATTGTAGGAGAATAGTCTATCCATACGATCCTATCGTTCCCTTATATGAGAAAACTTTGCGTTCCTTGTTGAATAACTCTCCATTACACCTACAATACATCCAATCAACGCCGCTCACCTTCTTGACTTATAAAATGCGTACGGTATAATGCAAAGAATCCAACCAAAGTATTTTTTAATAGTGCTATTGTTGAAATATTTATCTTTCATATATTATCAACGACAGCTTCAGTATACACAGTAGTACACTTTTAGCCATTTACAATGATTAGTTTACGGTAAATTGCATATTGTTACATATTATAAGTTTATTAATTAACATTCGATTGCTTATTAAAGTATTGCATACAATTGCATAGGAGTGATAAAAAAAACTAACCCCAGAACACCGAGAATTACTTTAATATTAAGCGAGCCCCTTGCTAGCGTATTGGCAGCCCAACGCTGATAAAGAGTAGTGCAAATTAACAATAAGGCTAGCTATTAAATATACTTGAAGGACTTTAAGTCCATCGTGTCTCAGGACATTTACACCTTTACTCAGTTCTTATAGTATGGAAGATAATCAAGAGTTAATGAGGTCATTTCAAAATTTACTATAATTACAGAAATGTGTATTTTAGATAAACATTACTTTGTTATGTTTGTATAATAACTCTTTTGTCACGATAGATTGTATTGTCTTCAAGTCCATATAAACGATCGAATTAAACATAAAAATCTTAATTAATTATAAATAAAAATAAATCGGTGAGCTGCGGATTTGTTAAATTACATTTATTCAACGAGAATAACATTTTTAATTTGCTCTATTGATATAAAGTACTAAAAATATATATTATGAAATTCGATCAGATAATATGGAAAGAAAATATCAGAGCTTCATCGTGTTACGAAATAAAGACAGATAAGTCAAGTAACAATCGCTTGGTTGTGTCACTTTCAACAAGTTTTGACTAAGAAACTACTGTTTTAAAAAGCTGTTAGGAGAAAATAAGAGCTGAAAATGTTTTAGGCATGGTTTTTAAAAAAAACTGAGACTTGTAAACAATTTTTTATTGGAATTTAAATATTGTTTTAGCAATGGTTTACTATCTAAAGAAAACAAATGGAAACCTCTTATAAAATATACAAATGGATTTATTTTTCTTTAAATTCTAATATAATAAATAGAGCAGAAATACATTCCAGATGCACAGCAAAAATATTCCCAAACCCTAAAAACTCTCAAAAGAAAAACTGGACTAACAGAGCAAACAAACTAACCTGTGGGGATTGACCTATCACTATCTCTCATACTTTTTGTTGCAAACTCAACTTGAAACTACGTAAAACTTTACCTCAAACACAATTTGGAGGAAGATTGTACTTTTGGATAGAGCGTGGTATTATCGTAAACCTTATATGAGATATTATAGCCACGCAAAAGAAAGGTGAATAACAGTCACTTCTGAAATTAGCACTAAGAAATAAAGATTTTATGGACATGTTGAATGTTAGCGATGAAGTCTAAAAAATTAACCCAGGTAGTTACTTACTCTTTTTTACTAACAATCATTGCAATTTTCAACCTTGACTATAAGTTTGGTTCTAGCTGACGTTTCCCAGGGCGTTACGTTTGTGCTGAGATCGTCTCAAATTTAATAAAAAGCAATTTCGCTCAGTCAAAAAATATTTAATACTTTCGATGGTTTCGGCGGTAACTTTGTGGAAGTTCATTTTAATAGAAAATTTAAATTAACTTTGATTATTCCACGTATTGTGTAACTAACTGTGACACGTGTTTCGCCTCTTTCAGAGGCATCTTCAGACTTACTATCGCAAAGTTTGCTTAAGTAATGAAGCAAGATTGATTCTAACATTTTAAAATTATAAAATTACAAAATGGATTGGGTTTTTTTTCCTTTTAAGAGGAGCAAGGAGGGGGGTGTAGAATCGAAATAAAGCAAACAGATAATGATACTAATTTTACTAATGAGTTGTAAACAATCAGAATGGGATTTTTCCTTTTTAATGGAAGCAAAGAGGGGATTATAAAATGCAAACAAATTTAATCATACTACTAATGACGTTAAACATTACAAACTATTAAAACTAATGAGCTACAATCAATCATCTAGGTTTGTGATTACTCTATTAATTGGAAACAATTTTAGTAACGGGGAACCGCCTGTGCTATTAAGAATATTATTTAATAATATTTCTTTTTTGTTAAGAGTTTTATTAATTTCTAAAAATTCTAAGCTATTCATCTTTAAACCCTTTTTATTTACTCGGTGGAGTATTTCTAAATTACAAATCTGATTAAAATTATGATTATTTTCTATTAAATGATTGGCAAACTTTTTTTAAATATTTAAATTAAAAAATATTTAAATTAATTTAAATTAAATTGTTATAAATATTTAAATTAAATCGTCAATGTAACCTTATTATATAATTAATCACAGCATTCACTTATCTATTTATTCACATTTTTATACCGTTTCCACACCCAATACTCTTTTCTCAAAGCAAGTTTTATGAGATCTTGTTGGTATTAGGTTGCATAATTTGTATTTGAGGGGGTTAGTATCATAACGCATCATCTCCGAAAATCTAGTTTTGAGAAAATCGCAAAAAAACAAGAGCATAATTTTTCGGAACCATAAAAAATGTATCAAATAACCGTGAATATTTATCGAAAGTGAAAAGTGGCACTTTTCTACGATGCAAAATGTACTATTACACTACAAAAAATAATGACCGCAGATTGATTCTTTCTAATCGTGTCATATTATTCATTCCAAAATGTGAGCTTAGACACCGATAATGATCTATAGCCGAGGTTTTAACAGTATTCAAAGTAAATTTTAATATCCAATTATTTTTTGATGTATATAGTAATGCGTTCAGAACTTTTTGGCATACTTATCTCAAAAAAATCAAACATGGAGACAGGGTTGCCAGGCGTCCTTATTTGAGCGGGACTGTCCCGAGTCCCGCATTGCAATTCCCTCTATAATCCCGACGTATACATGTATACAAGTCTTCGAAATAGTGAATGTCCCGATCTGTGTTTTTAGAAATCTGGCAACCCTGCATGGAGATACTAGCTCTGTTCTTCTGCGTACTTCTGACGGTTTGGTGACGGCTTGCAAACCGTCAGCAAACCGTCAGAAGTACGCATAAGAGCAGAGCTAATGAAATTTGATAATAAGTCTTTCATTTTTGATGATTGTAAAAAAAGTACTAAAAAAGCACTTGTTAGAATGGTATTTGCTTTCTCTACGCCCCGTTTTTTATGATCGTATCGGAAGTGAGTGGAAAGTTATGACTATCTTTTCATAGTTTTTCATTTTGTGATTTAATTAAATTAAACGGTAATATATCTTTCTAGTTTTGCAAGTAGAGGTACATTTTATAGCTCACTGATGAAAACTGATTCCACGTTAACAAGGCAGAAAGAAAACAGAGTCAATGACGCATCCATTTTTACAGGTTTGTTTTTCATAAACTTTTCTCTTGTCCAAGCCCTCTGTATATTTAAAGTTTTCATTAATTAAATTTCAAATTCTTTCCTCGTCAATAAAATTAAAACATTGTTTAAAGCATTATTTGAAACATTGGCATTACATTGATAAGAAATAACGTGAATTATTTACATATCAAGTGATAAATATTTTTTATATAAATGAGCTTTAATACCACTGTGTGATGAAGAAATATAATTTTAAAATGCCCAGTTTATGTCTTGAAGACACGCTATAGGTAAATGATACTTATTAAAAAACACAATATTCCTTACCATTGGTCACCACTTTAACTTTATTACTCTTTGATGTTTTTTTTAATTACACGTTAGAGGTGTTAAACATTTTAACTTGTGTTATTTTAGACTCACTAATTGATAATTTCTACTGTAATTTGTAAATTCTTTTCAATGTCAATCGCTTGTTACACCTTTTCATTTCAATTTGTTTTTGTATAAATAGCACTGCTAAATTTTATTACGTATAAATTAATGTTTTGTGTTTTTTTTAAATATAATTCTTTTCCACCGAGTATTGATAGTGAACACACTAAAAGTGATAAACGATATTTGATTCGCTGATTCTATTGGTTTTATAAATAAGATAATTGTGCAATAGAGTGGCTCACAGAATTGAGTTTAATTTTATTTTAAACCTAACTATGAAAATAATATTTCAATCAAAATAAAATTTAAAAATATATTTTTTTGGAAAATATTTCTAAGACAAAGGCAAACCAACGGAGTACGTATTTGCAATGGTGTTTTTCCAAGGTAGAAGATTCCATAAAGCTCAGTGGCTCTGCTCAAGGAGCCAAGTAAATAAATAACCATAACCGTTCCGCTTGGAATGCGTCATTAAGTTCATAAAATCCAATAAGCAATGAACACACACGATCGCCGGCCGAGGTGGAGATTGGTGAGGCTAGCAGTGAGGGTAGAAGGGATCCGACTAGCGCGCCTAGTGGGGCGGGCTATCGGCTAGTGTGGCCGTGAGATAGCGACGAGTTACGACCTGAGCGGGTAGGTTCGAGACTCGGGCGAGGAAATGGGATGATATTGCCGGACAGAGGCCTGTTAAGCGGAATTTTCCGAGCTTTTGACCCTGCGTCTCGCAGGTGAAGCTTTCATAAACCCAATGATATGATATTGTGTTGTGTTGTGCTACCTACGTATACAGCTCATTTATTATTTAACACCTATTTTCATCAACCCTTATGAGCATTAATAAAGAAATATCTCAGATTATTTTTTATTTTGTTATAAAATTATTATTAACCTCAGCAAAAAAACTGTATTAAATAAAAAAACAAGTTTTTCTTATATATTTAATAAAATTACTAAAATTATTTTTACGTATATTAACATGAAGTAACTGATTTACAATGTTTAATATGCACAGAATGATAAATTAATATATGTATTGAGGTGTTATATAACATATTGGATGTGTTGAGTGGTGTACTGACAATATCAAATCACATTGTTTTTATATTAGTTAACATTAAGGAGATGAAAAATAGTCCTGAGTCACTTTTGTAGTCTTGTTATTACTAACCAGTAAATAATAGTCTTAATTAAGAGTAAAAAAAATATTTAATCAAAATTCACTACATGGATATGTATAATTTTATTGTATTCAATGTGCTCACGTTGCAATGTATCAATGTTAGCATCAAGTCTTTGTTGATTTGACTGATATTCTTACATACTTAAGCAAGCGTTAATAACGCAAACCGTTTACTCATACCAAATAAATACATAAAAAATATTTATATATTCTTGTCATAAATTATTGGAAAAATTCCATTTTATTTTTAAATATATTACAAACAATATAAACGTATATGAACAAGTGTCATTGAAAAGTTCCCGAAACACCTGCACGTATTGTGGAAAATTAAACACCTGTTGAACAGGCAAAACTTTCTCTTGAATTGAAGTAAAAGTTTCTCGAATTTTCTTAAGTGATACAATTTGATTGTTCTACCTTGAGGCAATTTCAGGGGTGAATAGGGGGTGGGGTTTTGTTCACCTCTTCGGGCAAGACCGCCTAGGTGGAAAACGTCTCAAGTTAGTGCCGGCTGGGTGCACTCAGATAGAACGAGTAATGCTCGGCCCCCGTGAAAACATACATATGAGTAATAAAAAGGTATATTATTATGTCTTGTGGAAAAGTTCTGGAACTTTTTTAATAAGTGTACATTACATGACGTATTTTGACCTTTGCGGGGTTGTTTTCTTTTTTGATAAATAAAATAACGTTTTGTCTTGATGGCTTCAATCTATTTTTGTAAGATAGAGTATAAAAATATGTACTCTAAAGGCTTGAATTGTTGAGTTCCACAATGTTTTTAAAATATATATTCATTATTTTCTTGTGGTTTAATTAGATAAGATTTATATCAGCATTATAATTTTAAAAAGCTACAGATTTTAAAAAGTAGCTAGAAATGAATTCAACTGTGTCACATAACCATCTTTGCTATTTTCAAAAACAAATCGAATCACAAACATAGTAATGAAAAAAATGTGTCGTATTATAACATCACTTGTGTAAAATAATTTATTAATATAAGCTTTTTACTAAAATTTTAATTTCAATCTCAGTATTTTGAAAGTGCAGTAAACTGAATTGATGATCAGAACACGGGATATAATAACATATGCACAGTTACAATTCTAATGATTTTTGGTGATAGTGCACAAAAATAATGATGAAATAGTTAACGACTAGTTAACTAACATTTCTTCCTTTATTGGAAAACCAATTACTGTGTTTTAGGATTGTAAATAGTATAAACAGGTGTTAACAAATTGTTTGTTTCTGTAGTCTAGTAATAGTAGTTTGGATTCTAGTCATGCCTAAGACAATATCAAATGTAGTTATAAAAAAATGTCATGATTCTGTCAGAGCTTAGAAAAAATTGAAAACATCTAATATATTGGTTTGTTCTGTAATGCTTAATATTTTCAATAAACAAACCCGTTTAGTCTGTCAAAAGTTGTATTGTTTTTTTTTAAATAAATTAATACTAAATTTTATTTCGGGATGTGAATCAACAATCAGACGTATGATTGAAATTTAGCGTATTTGCTACGAAAGCTTCAATTGTATAATTTTTACACATTCTTAAATCGATTACTATTTTTAATTAATTCACTAAAAACATGAAATATTCAAATAATATCATTAATTAATTGTTGACTGTTTTTAATTTATTTATATATTATTATATGTGGAGCAGCACATGTATTCAATGTATAAAGTTGTTTGAAAACATTTGACGACAAAGCCCAAATAAACAGGTACGGCGTTTTATAGCTAGTTTATCAAGAAAAAAGATAAAACAAAAGTGTTAAAATTATCTCTCCGTTGAATCTGTTCTTTTAATAACGGTTCAGCCCGAGAATGGCTGGGCCACATCACTACCTATCAACGGAGAAAATAAAACCAGGCAACGTCGGGAGAGATTTCACGCCAGGGGTATGGGAGCGGGGCTGACTGAACTCCCAAAGACCGAGAGTTGGGTCGTATAACATCGTAAAAAGGTAGATTGAGGTAACAGGAGAGAATAAGAGGGAAAAAAGAAAACCATATTACTGTTACCTTATCCACGCTGGGAATCGGGTGCAACGGACTGAGCAAATTTTCCACATACCTTAAGAGCAAATAATGGGAACGTAAGTGTTCTCAAACAACATTAGTAATGGATCATAACTTATGTTTAAAATTGCATATATTTAATTCTTAAAAAAATAAATCATCACTTTAATACATACGTTATAATTGTACTGTTTAATAGTATTTTTAAAAATATTTATATTTTTTTAAGTATATAATTTGCAGTTGCTCTATAATTTTAATCTTACACTTTCAGGACTAATTACTATCTGCTTGTTACAATTTCAATTATCAAATTGATATTTCTAATACTTATGTTTTTAGAGAAAAATCGGTAAATATATATAAAACTCAAGTTTTGAAGCTGTCCGTGCTGGGACTCGAGCTCTTGACCACCACAAACGAAACCAACAATATTGACCACTTGAAAATATACCTGGTATTCAAAAACTAAATGGGTCGTAAGCTTAAAATAGGTTAGCTATTTAACGCAATCTAATCTTTAAAAAAATTGTAAATATTTGTTAAATATGCTTTATTGTAATTTTGTAGAATAGGACGTATTTAATATTGCCTCGTGAAATATGTACGTCTGCTAAATAATAAAATCTAAGGTATAAATATTGAAGTTAAGTTTCCATGCCAAAGGCTTTATAACTATACAGCCTGAAAGGGTGGCGTCGGCGGCGTCGGTTTAAGCGAGTGACGGGGACAGGTAATGGAGATGAAGGTTAACCGACTGGAAACTGTTTCATTTCAGCGGGCTCACAGATAACCCGATAATTCACAGGTACCCAACGAATTTATTTCAGAAGAGTCTTAAAAAGATTATTTTTGAAACAAAATGAAAATATCGATTCAGGTGTTAGGTTTGTGTTCATTTTTTTCATATGAACTTCAATTTCTTGGTCAGTAGATCAAATAAATTATAAATCAAAATAATCAGTTCTTATTCACTATGCATACGGTAAGTCACTTATTGAAAATGTCAGTATTTAAATTTAATATTCATCAAATCCAAACAAGCTTAACATAATCTCTTCAACTTAATGACAAATGAAAAAAAAACATTATTGATTTTTTACTGACCGTCTTAACAAGTAGTGACTTGTCATTTTTTAGATTATCACTCGACTGTTTATTCAATTTTCAACTGACACAATAAACCATATCATATACATATGTACACAGCACACTCATCACTTTTTTAACATGGTAAATTCATTCCACAAAAAACTGAGAAAAAAAGTGATCGAATTCATAGAAAAAATGAAGATTGATTTCCTGAATTTTAAAAACCGTGTTTTTATAAAAATAACAACAATTTGCAGTAAGTCGTGTAAAAAATAAAAAGTGAAGACCCAATAAATATAACACAAAACATTATTTATCATATGTATTTTAATTAAGAAAAAAATGACTATGCTTGATTATATACGGGGACCTTTACGACGGACTGGACACAAATCACTTTCATAGTTAGTAATTTCTGACACCTCTGATGTGTAAGCTGGGAGGAAGCAAAAATACTGGCGAGTGGTAGAGAATCTTGGAAGAAATATGTGGTAACCATATGCTCCGTATAGGGAGCGGATATGGAAAAATATAACTTACGTCTTACCGATTAAAATTCAGCGGTAAGAAAATATATGTATGTTTTCTTAGTGATATGGTTCATAAATATATACGTTTATGCGTACATGTTTTAACCAACTATTTCTGTGTTAAGAAACTATCAAACTATACAGCTGTATGATAAAGAATGATTTACGTATCTTTCTTAATGTACGGCAGATAGTAATTTAAGCAACTTTTCTCTTTTTTATTTTTTAATGTTTTGAATCGGTGACGAGAATTCGCAGAAAAATATAGAATATAATGTCTCACCTTTCAAGAAAAACCCACCCGGGTACACTTTAACGTGTGCCGTTGGAAACTTATGGGCCCACGTAAAAAAGGAATCATTCTTCAAAAAAAACTAAAGTTTTCAAACAGCGATCTCCTAAGTGTAAAACCTGGTACAAAAAGAAGGCTATAAAGAGTTTTTAAAGAGGAAACTTTCCCTGCCGGTGAAATTTTGGGGGATGAAAAAAAACGAGAGTTCACCTTTAGGGGCGCGCGAGATAAGCGACGGCTTTTCACCTCTCACACCTACTTATCGAAAAAAAATGATGACGCTTTTCATAGATGCACATTTAAGGATGCTGATATTTTATGAAATTATATGTACTATTTTTCATTTTAAACACAGTAAGGTTTTTTTCATTTTTGTATGTATTACTTACAAAGCGTTATCAAAAATCCAAGTTTTGATTCAAATTCATTCACCACCTTTTGTTTATCTTAAAAAAATTGCATAAAATTATTAATTAATAATCTACATATATGTTGTATGTAAGGTATAATATTTTTACTAAAATGTACTCTTCATGAATGAAACTGGTTTTTAGCATTTAAAATAAAAGTGGAATCAGAACAAATGAGTATGTTTTTAAATATAATACATTTCTGCCAAATATTTACAACAACCAAAAAAAATCTTAAAAAGCGTATAGAAAAGTAATAACAAAAATATTTAATCACCTGCAAAAGAGAATCATTAATTTAAATAAACACTTAATTATCAGTACATCATATATTAATAAAATTAAATACAATAATCTCATAATGTGAACAACTTTATTGTGCACTCATTGACAGATTTTATCTCAAGACCAAGGAGTAATACAAAAAAATAAAATTAAAAGAAAACCTTCAAACAGTACATTCAGAGATAGGGGGCGAGTAAAACTTTTCCAAATGACCTGATGTTGACGCCGTTAAGCTCTCTTTAAACTTTTAAGACCTGGTCATTAGCTACATCCCAAAGGTGAGACTTTTTCAGCAAATAGCCCAATAAATGAAATACTTCGACTACGCTTCGGCTATGCACCTGTTTTTTCTCCATCCGTTTGAAAATATTGTACATTTCAGAAACTTCCAAATGTTTTATTAAAAAAATAACTGCTTGTAATTATTTTCAACTTTAAGAATAAATATTTCAATATTTCTATCTTAATCGTATTAGTAAAAATAATATGCTAGAAAAATGAATTATACAAAAGCTGTAACAACTTTTATGGCATGTTTATGTAATCAATATTATAAAAAAACGAAGCATACTATGGCTTTTTATACAGTACTCACAGGACATTTATGAATAAAAATAATTCGCTGAACGAAACTGGTTTCAAACATTATTTATTTTTTTTATGTTTTTAACACCGTATAAATGATAATGACTGGTAAAAAATTACAAAACTCTATTTCCTTAAGTGATCTAAATATAAACGTTTTTTGATACCTTTTTTTAACAACAAATAATTCTTACTTTTCCTATAATAAGTGAATGTGGCTTTTATAAACAAAATAGTGTCAACATCTAACTAATTATTTATCCTCTGTTAAATTTAATCGTACGTAGGTGTAATAGAAAAGTTTTTAAAATTTAATTTTGGTTTTTATTATTTTTTATAATCTAAATAAGTTTCCTTCGAACTAATATCACTTATCTAGATTTTCCAAGAAAAAGATCGTTAGGAAATTCTTTTCCTTAAGAACTCATGGCAAAGAATTTAATGCAATTGAGTCCGCTCCTCTAATGTCGATTTAATCCAATTATCTTCGGCAAGAGTCAGGTATAAAGTTCAATTATTATTACCACAGTCTCATTGCTAATGTAGCAGACATTGTCAACGTAAATAAGAAAAACAGTATTTTTCATTTAGCCAACAGACTGATTAAATGGTTAAATTAAATGGCATCAATTCAATTTATAAATAAAAAGAGGACACGTACCAAACATTTAGTTTATTAACTTTTCAAAGCGACTGTGTCAACGAATAAACTAAGCAAATAAAAAGAAATCATACAAATTATATACCATTTTTTTTCTGCAAATTGACATGAATATAAAATAACATCATACAATAGAAAAAGAAATCGTCTGAGACAGTTCGAATGCCATCTTATTTCGAGATTTATTATGCAATATCATCGTTGCAAAACCGGACATGACCATTACATAAAATGTGGAATTGGTAAAGAAAAAAAATGGTTACATTTCTATAAATATTATACATTTTCATTTAGCTTTGGCGGTTCACGAAGTGGAAAAAAGTATTCGTTCTATGTATCAAAAAAGACAAAATATTCGACGCTCTTAACAATATCAGGGAAAAGTCATCTAACTTTCCTCAAATACATCAACATTTTGGGCTATATTGATGTAAAAAAGAAATATATTCCGTAATAGAGGATTTATACAGTAATTTTTTTAAGACCAAAACATCCAACTTAGAAGTTATAACCATTCTATTGTCGTTCTATCAGTTCGTGAAATATCTCAAAAGTTTCACTGCAAGGTAGGAAAATATTATTACCCAACGATCACTAATCTCCACAACTATGACGAGACACTATCTGGGAATCGTTTAAGACCGAGAGCAGTCCTGTTTGACGACCTACCATAGATCTTATGTTTCAGAACTAATTTATCATCATGAAAATAACTCTTTGGTTGACGTCTTTGCGTACTGTATGTGTAAATATATGTATGCGCATGTTTGTCTACATGTACGGATACAGTATGAAGGGAAGCATATAGAATGGGATTTGCTAATATTATAAATGCATTTAGAGTCTCCGTGAACTGACTTCACTAAGGATTTCTTACCTCTGTAGCGATCACGCCCTTCCATCTGCAACGATGGTAAGGGAATATAATTTTTCAAAACATTAGCGACGAAAGAGACTCGAAGAACTTTGACAATAACGTCTCCTGGTGTTTAAAGCTCCATAAATTTGATATCCAAAAAAATCGTTCTAATACTTTTTGTTAATAAATATCAGATTATTTTTTGAATTTTTATTTGAATGAGTAATGTAAGCGTTAGATAGATTATTTGTCTCGATTAAATGAATGTCGATCGCTGCACAGATAAAATAATATAGCTCACAGGTCACCAGAATAGTCTATGCTCTCGTTTTTTTTCTTAAGGCCACTTTGATATAAGACGGACAATAAATCCGAGTAAGCTAATCCGTAATAGCCCATTACTTCAAACACGGAAGCTTTTCTTAGTGCGGCAATCGGTTCGGGCGGACCGCAAACCAGTTAAAGTTTCGACGGACGCTCGGAGCTTATTCGTAACTCCAGTGGCGCTGTTTCCAGAGCGTCGCGACGCCTCACGAAAATGCCTCTTAACTAACGCATTGGCACCCAATTTTGCATAGTTAAGGTGTACAATTCAATAAAAAAAATGAACACAGCTCGCTTTATACCGTCTGCGAAACTAATGATTAATTAAATTCTTACTGTTTAGGATATAAATAGGTATTGCTACTTTATCTATTTTTTTAATATAGGTGAAAGGTTTTTATGCCATGATCATATAAAACAGATAAATTATCTCCACATAAATACAAACTGTCAATATGATGGCAAAGAAATGAAGTTAACTTTTTTTTTGTTAACAATATTATAGTAAGAGCTTTTTATTTTATTTTGCTCCTAACCTGTTAATGTCAATATTAATAAAAATACAGCTATTCATGCTCATTATGAGTGAAAATGGTGTTTCATTGGAATGTGAAATTAGTGCAAAAAACATTAATTTAACAACAATAGGTTAACTGCTTCGCATTCTGAGGATTAGTAATCATCGTAAGTTATTTGTTTTTAGAAATATAAAATTTATATGTAGTTTGAAGTGAAAATTGACGAAATCGTTCAAATCTAAAGTACATATAATTCCGATTAGCGTCTAGAAGAATCAGTCCCTGAGTTTTTCAGCGTCGGTTTCTGTCGTGTCTTTTCTACTAATGCTTATCAGTGGGGATTTTTTCCGTTAGATTACTTCATGTAGTGGCAATAAATTTACATATAAAAAAATTAACAATGTATTATTTTTAATATAAAAAATACATAATGATCAATGTTGAAATAGTATAAAATCACAATTGATTATATAGGTATATTTTTTCCACTGACTTTTCATTAAAAATAAATTTCCATTAACCACCACTGTAATGGATTACTGTCTAGGTAGGTAATACGCAAGTAGGTATATAGGAAGCTCACCTTTTCGGAAGTATGGACGTAACATATCGCCCCCGTAAGTATACCTACTACATCCGGGAAATGGGAAAGTTGTGTCCCGGGATCAGGTTAAACGGATTATTCCGGGTTCGCATCCTGGGTCGGCGTCGCGTGCATTTGGAGCTATCCTGTTGTGAAACCGAAGGCTAACGTGAGGTGGGCTTTAAGCTTTATATTCTTTATTCTTAAAAGCTTTTTATTTTTGGGGGTGACAAAGTGTTTTGTCTGTATCAAAATTAATACGTCATAAATCTGAAATAGTGAGATAATATAGTTTATGTGTGTCTAATACAGGTATTTATATATATCAAAGTCAGATGGATTCATTACAGAATTTAAATTTCGTATTTTTTCATTTCATACAAGTATTTGTCTGTTACAAAATATCTAGTTTAAATGATCAATAAAATCATTATTGTTAAAGACGAAGTGTCATATTAGAAAAACAATTTCTTTATTTATTATTATTTATATAAAACAAGAAACACAACAAAAAAACGAAACATTTTTTTTATTCGACATAACAGCAATATTTTAATATGCTGGATGTAAAAAAATCTTAGTTTATTAAGTTACTTTATCTTAAATTATGTTTATAAAAATATATCTGACAATAATGTTGGAAAAACCTTCTCGTCACTAACCAGGCCCTTTACTCTGGATCTAAATGCGTAGGAATAGGCCGTATTTTTTTCTTTATTTTCATTAACATGAATATGTAAAACATGTGATGTAAATTAGCGGTCATGCCATGTTTGTAGCCGAGTAGTTGTCATTCGTCCACTTTAATCGTAGTCTCAACGGTCTTGATTCCCCGAACAGTTTCATTGATTATGTTTTAATGTTTTTTTTTGGTTTCTGTGAAGATTACATTTTCTCCTTACTATTGAATCTTGATAAGTAGGCAAATAGAAAGTGACTTAACAAGTTCATATTTGTATTTTAAGACTCATCTTTACATGTTTACTTTCGTTAGAAAAAAGCGGTTGTGCTACTGAATTACATACAGTTCTGGCAAAATCGAACATTTTGATTGAGATAATCTATTTGAATCCCATAAAGACATGAACATAGTACATAAAACGAACCCTGTTTTCATTAATTATTTTTAAAAATGTTCAACATTCAAATTAATTTTATAAATAACACATCAAAGCTTTTGAAATTCATCAACGGTATTATTCAATAGTATCTCTTCTCTATCCTATAATGCCGAATATAATAAACAGATTAGTGCCAGCCGTTTGTTTCAATAGTCAAATACCTGTCTGTTATAATAACAGCTTAAACTTTATATTAATTCAAATGCCTAATCCCTAGGGTACGAGGCGTCCGTTACTAATGTATTATACCTACCTGGAAGCATTTATTCTGCAGTATCAAATCAGATTTAAACAGATTACATTGGCTCGTTTATACTAGCAGTATCAAATTTGTTCATTGTTTTCACAAAATTAATTCCGTTCCTAATACATATTCTGATTTTTTTCGGCTTATTGTTATAATTTTATACAAAATAAATCATCGGCAATTTTGAGATTTAAGTTTTTAAAAATTGCGAAGAGTGGACGATCACACATACACACTTTTGTATGTATACATCATCTCGATACTACTAACAAATAACTCTGAAAATAAGATTCAAACTTTCTTTAATTGACATTCATCCAAACTATAATCTATATTTAAAATAAAAACTATAATTTATTCATTTTTGTATATTTGAGAACAAACAAATTACCTTCGATTGAATTATGTAGAAAATAAATTGAAACTCAAGTTATGTCAATCAAGTCAAGTCAATGTTATATCTTATGATACTTCTCAAAAAAGGAACACACGTTTCACATTTGCAACATAACAAATGGCATAACAACGTTATAAAAAAAAATATTTTATATTAAAAATGAACATACACAAAGTTACTGTCGAATCCATTAAAAATACTTAATCTATCTAGTAGTAGTATTGAAGTGACTAAATGATTTTGAATAATGCATTGATTAAGGGGGAATCGGAAACCCAAGTACTCGCTTGTTTAACTTTCATTTATTAACACAAAAGTGCGTTTTTTATAAATGAGAAGAATTGTTTTTCAGTATTAATTAAATATATTTTATATATTATTTACAAAATCTTTAAAAACGAAGTCGGTTTCTTTATGGCCAAAACTTTTAAACATTTTAAATTTCTTTATTATTTAATTTAAAAAATATTTGCTTTCAACGAAAGTTTAATAAAACTACTTAGATTTAAACTTTTACTTTTTTATAATTTTATATTTTCAACGCGTGATTTTATAATTTCAATAGAAAAATCGTAAAATTAATATTGAAAGAAAACTTAAGATGATATAAACAGTTCATTTCCAATTCAACGTCTATAAAAATATCAAACTCATAAAAGGTCGGAGACGTAAAAAAATATTGTTTCAACGATGAACCATAAAACCAGCCCCTCGAAGATCGATCAGCAGAAATAATATAAAGATGATATTTTGTTTTGACAAGGAGACATTCGGGTAAAACAAGCTGTGGTGTCGTAGAGGTACTAGACATCTACGCTGTGAACACCTCTACGTCAGACGCGGGCGTCGGAACGGCGGCGCCTAGCGATAACCGACGCTATCACATTTAACGTGTAATCTCACAAGATTAGGTAAATGTTCCTTAACATACATTTGTCCGTCTCTCAATACAACAACAGGGTGTCCATTTTATGAAAGATTAGCAATTACCCAATAGAATATATACATATATAATATTTTACATATCATGTAAAAAATAAACTAACGAAACTTAATATGTCAACTATTACTATAAATTTCCTTATTTACATTTTTTTTTTAAATTTCTAAAACCTAATTTACTCTAAAAAATAATAAATGATGTCCGTTATGAAATGTTTTTATTTAAAAAAGGATAATAATTTGTTTTAATATTTATTATAATATCCCATCGTTCAGATTCTTTAATAACTGTGTATCAATAGCGATAAGCCAACCACTAATCATGTTCTAATCTTATCCTTCTTTCCCTACTACTCACTTTGAAAAACGTGAGGTTGGGCGACTGAGTAAAAACAGTTCTCGTAGAAAAACTTCTGTCGAGATACCTCCATGAGGAGTCCATATGCTTCACATTGGGAACGGACATGGATAAAAAAACACATTCAACAAAGTTGTAATAAGAAAATTTGAGCAATTATAGAGTTTATATAACTTATATAAGTATTATATATTCCATTAATTTTCAAAATATCTAAATTCTATTCTACATCTGTAAATCAAAGAAATCCCCTTTAAGCGATAGGGGTTTTTGAATAGGATCTGAAAACATCCTGTAGATGTTTCCACAAAGCGCAATCCTTAAGGGAGCGCTTAAGAAAGAGGCCCATATGGGATTAGGCTCGCAGCACAGAGCAGCAGGTCGAGGGGCTCTACCTAAATGTTTATACTAGGACAGTATGGACTTGGGACATAATCTGACAGAGACTTTTGATCACTCAGTTACAATCTAGACACTCTCATTGAAATGTCATCAAAAATTCTAAATACTTTCGCAGTACTTTTATTTTTTGCCTAATAATGGCAAACAGTTATATTATATTCAGTTATATTATATGTTATAATAATAACACAATTTTAGCGCATGTTAGTAATTTATTTTTCGCTTTATTCATTTGTTCTCAAAACATTACATATTCACGTAGAAGATTCTAAGATGAATTTCAATATAAAATAGTTTATACAGCTGTGATGTATTTAAGTCGGTATAAGATATTTCAATAAACTAACGTTATTTTAACGCTGATGAGAGTTATGTCTAACTTATGAAAGGTACGATTACACATCACAGTGTTTACTTTTTGTTACGCGTCGAAAGCCTCTTGGATATTTTCAGCATAGCAACGGAATATGCTAATCAGCTTACGCGAAGACTACATGACGTCAGATAAGAACTAACTGCTATGCTCTGGTCACGTAGAATTGATTTTCGAATTATAAAGGATCAAAATTACATATCACTTATGATGACATCAAGGAAAATTTTGACAGCGTGGCTGAAAATCAACACACAAAGACCTCAATAATTGTTATTAATATTGCCAGAAGTTGCACACAAATCATTCTTATATAAATGTTCTATGTTATTAAAATGAATGAGTGAACTTATACTAAATCACTTGGGTTTTATACAATAATTATTAGAAAAAAAGCACTTCAATAAATATCGTCTGCATATTAACATGAACCAATGGAACTGTACAAAGAATTTTAGTTTAGAGGTCTTTAAGCTACCTTCAGTTAAAGATAGCAATTTTAGCATTTGAATCATTGTTGACAATTAAAAATTGTAATAGTATACATAATTAAACATGATTCGGGTACAACGTTATTCTAACGGTGTGACGGGATCCTTCTACTATAATCTAAGCAAGAGAAGCAGAGAAAGTAGACGGTGATGGCACCTTGAGACTAGATTAGAAGTTGGGCAGGATACCTCTTCAAAACACCTTAGAGCCGGATTACGCGACCAAAGGGAAATGGTTACCGTATAAATGACATCAGATGGGAATGGTAATTTGAAAGGGTAAGAAGTATTGTACATTAAACCTTGCCTTAAGCAGGCTGTTTTCGTATGCCAGAGAAAAAAAGCTCAGCGAATAAAACCTCTATCAAGTCTTAATGGCCTTAGTTTCGAAACTTTTTTTTCTTTAAAGGTTTTTGAATGGACTATTCATTCCTTATTTTTTCATATTTAAATTTTATCTCAGTAGGTAGGCTACGGGAAATGGATTAATCTTAATAGCTTTTAACTTAGCAAAAAATATAATTTTTTCGTATATATACACGATACACTTATTTACCGAATGTCAGTTTCTATAAATCTGTGCATTTGAATGCCTGTAGATAATGAAATGTAAAATCCATGTCGTTATTGAAAATGTACTAAATTTAAACGATTCAAATGTAATATTAAAATTAATAATAATATATAATATTAAAACTAATAATTAAACTAATATTAAAACTAATATTTGTCTTTGTGTATTACGGTTGTATTGCCTCTTTTGTAAAATAGAGTTTATGTTTCATACAAAGACCGAAATATTATGTTGTGTCAGTATAAACATGATATTAAATCAGTGCGACGTAACTACGACGTAACCACACTGTCGAGTTAAAAAATCTTATACGAGAGCCAAATTTAATAGTCTAGCGATCACTTGAAAAGCAAACAAATATAATTGGACAGACATCCCTCCCACGTAAAACTTGCATGAAGTGCTAAACGCCACACATTACAGCAAATAATATCCACACTGTACATAAATCTTGCTAAGAAATATTACTTCGCGAGGTTTAATTGCCACAATTCCTGACCAGGTCGACTGCCAAGTGAACGCTTTCGTGGGTGGATATGATCTCTAAGGCGTCAGAATGCATCAGCTCTAAAATACACAGACTAAGTGTCGAAGTGTCCTATCTCTTTGGCACTGTGTGATGCAATGATTTAATACAAGTGTTAAGTGACAATTTTCACTGCAAGTGTTGGGAGAGGAAAAGTTGTAAGGCGATGACGGATATTACGATGTATTGGTTGTTTATATGAAAGTTGCATAAGTGTACACATAAAAGTTACAAAAGAACAATTGACGTATAAAAGCAATGTGCTCAATTCTACACGGAATGTTTCTCATTGATACGTCAGCCGTAAAATTAAACAACTAAAAAACATTGTTCTGAGAAAGTTGGGTTATAATACTTTAGGCAGATTTAATTTTCTAATGTACCTCTAATTATAATTTTATTTATTTTCTTATGTAATGGGATTTTTCAGAGGTTTTCACATGATTTTCGTAGTGATTAGAGTTAAGATTAAAAACCAGTTGATTTCAATAAAATAAACACCGATTATCGTTTGTAACATTTTGAAACTGGAAGGTATTCTAAGATGCTACATAATTATTCAAAACTGACGACGTATCGATATAAGTATTGGCTATTTTGGCAAAACGTCATGGTCATAATTTCATCGTATAAATTGATGGTATTAAAGAAGCTTAAGATACTAGATGATACAATCTATCAATGTCTCTACATAACAGACAAAAAATATAAATTATTTATTTTAAATCAACAAAAATACACTTCCTAATCACACATCAGTTATTAAGGACCTGGATCGGCTTAGCTTATATTTCATTAATAATGCGAAATAAGAACAAATGAATGTTATTTTTTAACAAAATGTTTTCCCGTCAAGAATTGACCGTAAAATCTAATAATATCACAAAAAATTCGATTAACAATACTATCAATGATAACATTGATAGCTTTATACTGAAACAGCTATCGGAACAATGAAAGGATCTATGTTGAACTCAATGCAATGTTAATGTTTCTCCACATTTTTTTTCTTCTTTTAAATAAATTACTTTTATGATTGATTATGATTGGAAGCAGTACCGTTCATTTATGTAAATTTCAAAGCTTTTTTCAATCTGACCGAATCGAATCATGTGATTTTTTGACACGCCGATCGCATATGACTCAGAGGTTTTCAACTTATACTTGCAAAAGACAGTGTACCAGTTTAATAAGGCTGAGGAAATACGCCTAAGGATCGTTTACACGCGGATCATGGCTGGCAAAGAATATTTAGAAATTAAATGAAGACAGACATATTTAAGGTTTCTGAGTATTTCTTTACTATGTACATGCATAAAAAGTATGATGGAAAATTTTAAAGAAAAAATATAAACTGTATCGTCCACGAATAGTTAATTTCCTCAAATATATACAGTACCATCTATCGACAGTGAGCAAGTGCTCGGTTAATACAAGAAAGCAATTAGTCAGGTTATTTCTACGCATTAGCTCAGTCGACCACCGTTGGACCTGAGATTTGTAAAGCAAATCGACTATAATGTATTCTTAGTACTATAAACAAAGAGACCATTACAGTTTACAGTGACGTTCGCGACCAAGCCGTTTCCGGCTTATACACTATATGGGTGGAGTTGATTTTAATTAAAAAATAATTATCATTTGAATAATTATCACAAATGAGTCTCACAACCCACAACATTTAGCACAGATTAAAAAATAAATATGATATTAATTAATTTTCACAACAAATTCAGTCAAAGGTTACAATACTCACTATGCAGTATGAAGCAAGCGTGCTTAACACATTAAGTATAAAAAATTAAATCTATTATATTTTGATAACCAGCTACAAAATACGTTTTATTCTAAAACATTATGATGTTATATCTGATAATGCTTCTTATAAAGGCACATGTTGCAATTTGTAACACAACAAGTTGCAAAACAAAGTTATCAAGTTTAATTGTGTAAGCTACAACACATATTATTTATAAATGAATGACATTTTCGTTCGGACGATCTTATCGTGTAAATTTTTATACTTATCTACATACTAAAACTTTTTAAGTTTTTTGTAAATAAGATCGGAACAGACATCCTTAAAGTGTACGAACTATATTTCATAGCCCGGTTTCTTCACAACAATTACAGTTTACTTTTATTATCACACACGCCATCTTCTATACATTAATAGCCGATAATGTCTGTTTGTTTGAGTAAGTGAGTGAGTGAATGAAGGATGGCCTCGATTTCACACCTTCCAGTCTCCACTTTTTTATTCATACTAAATTTTATATATTAATAGTCGATAAAATAATCACTCGCTTTTCACTTTTCACAAATATGTGCGTACTGATGTCCTCGAGTCTTTTTCTTCTTCTACGAAATGTATTTGTTTGCGTACTTGAAAATTAATAGTTAGTGAAATAAAATAAAATAAAATAAAATAAAAGTAAATTAAACTAAATAAAATTAAACACAATGCAACAAAAATCTCACGTTGCTGGGCAACGGGCTTACAGCTAGTAGAACTTGATTAGAGTATTAATACCATTCGATAAGTCCAGCCATATATGGATACGCTTATTAATGAATTAATTTATAATCTTAAGATGCCAAACATTAATGAATGCTAGAATTGATTTATTGTTCAGATTTTTTTTTATAAAATAATGTTCAAGTAAAATTTCTCGTTAAACTCCATCCCTAATTTTCAACGAAACATTTGTTTCCACACGCGAGGTTTCCTCGTTAAATTAATTTAACGGTGAATCGTTTACTTTGTAGATTTCTGGGTCATTGAAATTTGAAGTGACTCTACAAATAAATTTTGTATTGAAATATTATTATTGCTGGCTTCCAATAATAATGAATTCGAAAACATACTTACATTCTTCAAACAGAACACAGAAACTAAAAATTTAATGGTTTTTCATTTTCAACTTATTATTTCATTACTTTGTTTTTGACATTCTAAATTTGAAAAATTGCTGTTCCAAAATTAGCACTAAGTACAACAATTTAAAACAAAATGATATAATTATATTTTGGTCACATTCTATTTATTATTAAAAATCAAATGTTTTCATATTAAACACACTGGATGGCTTATTATTTTTACTTCTTATCATTTATTAGATAATGTATATATATTTAAATGATCTGTATTTAGGATTACTTCTTTCATTTTCAAAGTATAATTTCATACTTTTCATGATATCCAGGTCCGTGAATAATTTTTTAAAGACAGCCAGTACCCAGCTAGTTTTTCTATTGCTATTTTAATGATCAATACTTTTACCGGAAATACTGCGTGTATTTCGACAGTTTGTACATATAATCAAATTTTAAAACACATCAATTTTAAAAGAAAATAATGGCTTTGAATCAATCAATTATAGACTTGAAAATTATAATAAACGTTTTAAATCACCGTTGTTCTGGCTAGAGTCTCCGATCCCGAGATCCCGGGATCCCAGAAGGTCCCACATTTTTTAATTTGGGAATTCCGAAAATTTCTGGCTTATTAAATATTGACATATAGTAAAAATGTTTGAAATCTGGGATAGAGCTAATATTTAATTTGATTTTTTTTCACCTCCTTATGTATACTATTTTTAAATCTCTCATTCAATAATATAATGAATAAATTCAAATTTCGTAAAAAATAACAATGAAAAATTAATCTTTGAAATAGCATTTCAATTTAAAAAGATTATTTATTGAACAAGAATATTTTATTTTGGAATATTTGTAGAATAGAATTTGAGAAAAGAAAAAATTAACTCTTAGAATTAATATAATTTAAGATTTCGGCTGAAATTACTTGGTGGAATTAAATTTGGATTGTTCAAATTATGAACCTTCACAAAAATTTTGAAGATGCCAAAAGGCGAAACCCAGGTCGTTATTGACAAAGTTTGTGCGAATTTACATAATTTGAATGATTATAATTTAAAAGTAATGTTTAACTAAATTTTAACACATTCTATTTTTTGAAAAAAAAAACGAATATGACTCATAAAAATATGTTTTATGTTGCCGTCTCTATCTAGCCATTACACTCAAAAAGTACGTCTAGAAAAATATTTTGACATTTATGAACACTGAATAAAAATATGACTTATTTAATATTTTTTAAATAACAAAAATATTGCGACTGGTATACGAATTCAATGACGTGTTATAAAAATTAAATGGCGTTTTCGTTAGCGGTACATCGTATTACTGTCAAATTAAATCAAATTATTTATCGTTAAACGGCAGGTATCAAAAGTAATCTCAGATCTAACGTCAAATAAATAATACAGAATTACCTCGTACACTATTTCCTCCCATTAACGATTTCAACACGTAGGTTATAAAAATACGTCATTTCATGATCATCAAAGACCCCGGAAAAACAATATATTCAGTATTGTCTCACACTCGCACGTCAGGACGTTAGGTAAGCGCATCTCTTTCGCACGTCGGCGCCTAAGGTGTTGGTCGATTAGCACGTAACTTCAGTCAACGTATGAGGTGACAATTTTTACCAGGGTTTGAAAATTACTATCCTCATTTGCAGTGGCGTGCGAAATATCACTTTTAAAAATAATGAGGAGGAGATTTTGCTTTAACGTATACTTTATAGTATTTCAAAGCTTTACACACAAATTGTAGACCGTGCTATGTATAATATGTCACCAATGAATATGTGATTATGGGGAAAAAAAGAAAATGTGTTAATAAAAAAAACAATCATTTTTACTATATCGTATGCCGCTAGCCAGTAGCATGTGAACTAATAATATAAAAAACAAATAGCTTTTATGATTCCATTTTCTTAATTTACAACAACTAATATTCAAATAATCTGTTTTTGTGTTATGCGTATATCAAAAATGGCAGCATGACAACTTTCAGTATAATGTTAAATAATACAATTTTAATAAATCGTAAAAACTTATGACAACTACAATACCAAATAAACAGTATTGGTAGGAATCTAAATGATTATTTTATCTAGGTTCGTCTTAGAAGTTTCTATTGTAAAAAATAAGTTACAACAGTAATTAAATAGTTCATAAAACGTTCTCTAGTTGAATTAACCACATTATGTTATGTGCCAAATAAAAAATTTCTTACATATATGTTCACATAATTTAAACTACATATTTTTTAAAAAGAAGTCTATTTTCCAGCATAAAGTAAACACAATAAATATTCACATTCGTATAATAACTACCGTCATGATCTAGCTATTGGATAGATCGCAGCTTTCAAGCACGACACTATCCTCCGGTAAAATTTCTTCTTTATTTACCTGGAACAAAAGAGAACAAAAATAGTTAGACGCCGTGTGAGATAACTCGACGAAGAATGGCCTGTGAAACTTCTGCCAAGTTTTTAAAAGAAAATACGCCAGAAACATAAATCTACGCGTTTTCACTTACTTCGCCAATGCATACGGTAGAAGAAGGTAAATTATTTTTTCAATATTTTCAAAAACACTATTGTAAAAAAATCATGTTACTGACTGCTGAGTAGCCATGGCTCTTTGACGATCATTTAATTAAATGCCATTGACTCGAACTTCAACCAGCACTCTTGTACAACGAGTTTTCAAATGATTTGTGTTTTGTATTTATAGGCATTGGCGTCTATAATTTTTACATATTATCATATTGATAGGATAAGGGATGGAACTAGGAATAGAAAAGTCATTTGATAGTCACTATTTAACTTTGTTTTCATGATCTTCTTGTGGCTAAGTGGAGAAGTATTAAACATAGCAGTAATCTATATTTTTTTTACGAACCCATACATTGACAAAAATATCAATGCATACATGTTTCTAGGAATTAAACTTCAGACCTCATTACAGAGTGGAGATATGTCCAACAATTTAACCTTTTATTCAGTTAAACTGTAAAACTGTAAAAATTATACATTTAGAATATCTTTGCAGATAATACAAAAATATATTTCAAATGCAAAAGTCGTTGTGAACGTAAGTAAAATAAATTCCGCGACTGTTTTCTTAGCAAATGTATTGCATAATGCATACACATTCGCTATAAATGTACTTGTCTCATATAGCAGAGCTTAAAACACAGAGCACTCTACCGTAGAACCTGGTCCACGGTCTCAACGATAGGTTCTAAGTTACGACAGTCGGAAGGAACTAGAATGGCCGAGACGTGACCGGTAAGGTGGACCATAACTACTGTAGTCTGTATTAAGGAGAATTTTTCACATAAGAAATGATTTCCGTGACTCGGACTGTGTGTTTCAGATATGCAAAGCTTATGTGTTGTGAAATTTTAAGAAAACTTTTATGAACATTGGGATATTTGTTTTTATGTGTTTGTACAGGCATGTGAGTTTTATGAACTAAGATGGTATGGAAATAAACATAACGTTAAAATTGTATGTCGATACACGAGAGCTTTTTAACATATCACGTTATGATTAAAAATATTTCCATTTACACAAAATGCAAGAAGAAGTATATATGTAAAATACTATTTTACAATTCATATACATACATTGTAAGGTGTCATCTATGATTAAAAAATATATAAAAATACTTTTTTTTCTATCGACGAATTTTCCCTTAACATGAAGTGTTTCAATTCTACCAAGGGTAAACTTACACGAAATATTAAAATTCCTTTTTTTGACGAATATTCATGAAAATTCGGTGTTCTAAAAATATGCATAGTATATATATGGTTTAAATTTTGTCTTCCTATAAATTTAATAGAATTTTAAATAAGAAATTGAATGAAAGAAGCTATGTAATGTAAATAAAATCTATAATGTATTTCCATAGCTCGTGACGACGGTGGATTCCGTTAAAATAATAATATTATTTATGATTTTTTTTTATTTTGAATATTATTAAAAATTCAAAGTATTTAAATTTAATTCAGGCAACAAAGTCCATGTTTGATTTTAACTATTTGAGAAATTTTCAGTCATCAATAAAATTTCTTTTCGTAGTTGGTTTACATTAAAATTCCCACCTCTTACTTTTCAAGTCTAAATAATATCAAGATTTACAATTCGATTCATTTAGCTCAAAATTGCAATTGAATAATGGAAACTTGAATCATTTTATTTTACTGTATTAAGCGTCATGTAACAGGTATAATAAATGTTAGCACATTCTAACCATGTACGGCTCTCCACCTGAACGTCCCCGCAGAAATTAACTTTAATTCTCCACTAAAAAGTGCGAGAAGGTACTTTGACTGCTTATCGTGCATATTAAATTCTTTGCACGTGGTACCAATACAAACGGTATACAAAAGCAAATTGGTCACGGCACCTGCGAGAATTCTTAAGTAGCCGTTTTACAATATAAACGTCAACATTTCGAATTCTGCTAAAAAACACATTTTCATACCAACACAATCTAAAAGGTATTTGTAAATGTATGAAGAATTAAAGATTTTATCGTACTTCCTTTTATAAAACACTAAATCAAAAACTTGTATTTTGATATAAATAATTTACTGAAAAAATGCTTTTTTTCACCGAATATGAAAAATAATAATAAAAAAAATATAATCATTATGTTAAATTTTTAATTTTACAGTTGAACCCTGTGCTAAATTGATAAAAGCTTTACTCTTAATGTTAAGGTCTCGGCAAAGTTATTATCAATTTGAAATTGTGTCGATTTAAATTTTAGAAATGGCATGTGGGTGTTTGTGATGTTATTTCTCCTAAGCTTGATATCGAGTGATTTATAAAAAATATGGTACTATATCTTGTATTTTGTTTAAATTTTAAAATATTTGACACATTACATAATGCCAAACATATAAAAAAAAACATTTCTCTATCTTTGCTCAGTTGTTCCTCTTTACGATATTTCAACATTTTTTTTGTGAAATAGTATTAATCACAAATCTGCAGTATCGCTAAACGAGATATATTGGACAAATTAATTTAAACAAGATTTTCGACGCTTTTTTAAAAATTAGAGAGAAAAACAGGCCCGTGTTTTGTAGCGGTAGAAATCGTGCTTTAAATATACGGGTAAGTTGCCCTGTTGGGTCATATACAAAACATTAATACTTGGTTATTAACATTTGCTGGTAAGATTCTTCATTCTAGATGTGAATATAAATGTGATGAGTGATTTTCTTTTATTTTCCTTGAGCTTAGTTTCCTCGAGTAGCTTAAAAACTTTTTGGCATCACGTTCCAGTTTGAATAAAATAACAAAAATTATGTGCCTTACATAAATAATGTTAAGCTTAAAAGAAAACATAAAAACTTTCTGAAAATATGAATGACTTATTATTCCCGCTCAAATCTGTATGCAATGTTTTGGTTAGAAACCAGAAAAAATTTTCGTCACTACAATTTTTTTATCAAAAATAACAAAATTATAATGACATATTTAGGAATATTAAAATCTTACACTGACTTTCTATGTTGACGATGGAAAAGCTTTATAGAGGCTGATCAAATTGCATATGATTGTCAAAGCGCTAATATTGTGTGAAACTTTTAAATTTTTCCTCACGGTGAAACTAGGCTGGAAAAAATACTTTGAATATTTGATAAATTTCAAACGATTGTGTATATTTTTTATTCCCCATAAAACAGAGTATGTACTTCGTATTTTTATTTTTGTATACATTTTTTTCTAAGCCCAAAAGTTATCGATTACACTCTACCAGTTGAGAACCACTGTTCTAAGATGTTCGATGTTTTCGGCAATAGGTCTTTTGTCAATTAACAAACGTAAAAAAACTTCAAACAAATTTACTATTTTTTGTATTTTTATTTCCTTATCAAACGTATCCCAAAAGTTTTAAAAGAATTTACGATACAATATTATTAATTATTTTACAAATGCTTGTATTGTTTTTCGCGAGAATACAATCAATAAAAAAAACGGTTATATCTTGAATTTTTTTTTACCATGTCCGCTCCCAATGTGGAGCATATGGACTCCTAATGGAGTTTATCTCAACAGAAGTGTTTCTATGAGAACTGCTTGTTACTCAGTTGCTCAACCTCTCTTTTTCCAAAGAGAGTAGGAATAGAAGTAAAGGGCTAGGAAAGGACTAGTGGTTATCTAATCGCTCTCGATACGCCCCGTTCATAGAATAGGATGAGTGGGAGGGGGGAATCCAAGACATCACATACATCTATGCCTTTGAACAGAAATTCATAAATCGACTGAAAAATCAATTTATAAAACTACCCTACTGGGATTCAAACCCGTGACCTCCGTAGTGGTAGCCAACAACGTTGACCACTCGACCACACAGGCGGAAAAATATTACAGTTTCAATAATATATTGGTCGTTAAAATTTGAATAATTAATCGTTTTTAACGATAGTAAATCTGTATTCAGGTAAACAAAATTTCCTTTGAATGTTAGTTTTTCTCTTATAAGAAACGAGATGTGAAAAATAATTCCTCGTATATACCTGCTGTAGAAAACAGTGGCTAGTCTATTTCCACTTACAAAGGTTAACGAATGATGAATGACCGGCCAAAGTCATTCACAAAGCAAAGTTGTCGGGCAAACGGCCAGAGTTTTTGTTTTACCTGCAAATCGTTTGGAGAAAATTGCGAAAACATCGTTTTGGCATGGGATTCTTTTATGTGTTGTGCTTGTTTTATATTATACCTCTAATTTATGTAGACATAATCTCTAATTTTTTTTGTTTATCTTGATTAAGATAAAAAAATATATTTTCAATTCAAAACACATTTACTTTAAGAAGTCAGAGTACTCTCAGAAAATTGTTACACGACATCATGGAATAATATTTGATCTTTGATGCAGACACAAATATAATGAAACTACTAAAGACTTTCAATATTTAAAAGTTTCACGTATTGTTATTAAAGCAACTTTACCTATTTTTTTCAAAAAATGATCAGTTTCATCTGGTTAATAAATTACATATTTGTATGTAATTAATAAAATTTGGAATTCGAAATAAAATGGGCCAATTAGAAGAGGTGAAGTGAGCCAAGTGGTATTTTAGAAAAAAAGTTAGATGCGTTGCAATATTCTACACGTCTTAAAGTATTGTTAAAGTGAAATAACTTCAATTAATACACATCGCAATATTGTTATCTCCATAAAATAAAAATATGCAATCCACCAAAACACCAATTAAAGATGTGATTGTGTGATGTGATTTTTTACTACGTCTAAGATTATTTTTTATACCATTTTACTTGTTGGCTCTTTATTATTTATTTATTTGGATATTTATTTCTCAGTAGTTAAATACAATATATTAAACAGCACCGTCGTATTTTTTTACATGTTTTTCCAAATATTTTGTGTTCACAGACACTGTTTTTTAAAAAAAAAACTATCAATACAATTAAGCTATAAATCAGTTTACAATGCTCGCAATGAGCGAAACCGGTCCTGACCTATTAAACAAAGTGGAATGAAGTACAAAGGAATATTGTGTTTTTATTAATAAAATATTACATTAACAAAATGGATTTTTTTTCACCTATGTAATCAAAATGACATTGTTGCTTCGTATATAAGAAGCACAATTAATGGGTGAAACAATTATGTCTCTTTTCGAATAAAATTATTATTTTCAATTTAAGGGCTTTATAAAATAATTAGGGTCTCGGTCTAGCGTCCCTGTTCGAAAATAAACTTTCTTTCAGAAGCTTATTAAGGCTTTCGCGGTGCGCAGCGCTCGCAGTAACGGTGGCCATAAGCTCGCACTACTCAGCTAAAATGAAACCTCTAATACGGCCAATTGAATTAAAAATTTCATTTTGGAGTCATTACCTTACGTACCTGCACAGTGTCTCGTGCACTTTACAAAAACCGTCTACTTCACAGAACTGAACTGGGCCTGTGAAAAAAAGTTTTTAATATAACCGAATTAACGGAATATTTAGTATTAACATTCTTTCAATATAAACGAAACTTATCCCTTATTGGACCGAATAAAATATTTTAACTGTTCTAATAGGATCGGAAAAACTGTGTTAAAAAATAAAAGTGTTGAATCATTACAAAACCTGATTTAGACCAACTTTTATATAGAATAACACAAAACATTTTTTTTTATTATTTTCGGGAATTATTCTAATAAATTTGTTCCATATTTATGTTAACAATTATTAAACCATACGTTTATTAAAATACATAGTTCAAATACCTTTAAGAATACTACTATTAATATTTAACAATACCTTAATAAACCTAATAAAATATTATTTCTACGATTAAATATTTTTTATTATAATAAAACGCTAAAAGTGAATAAGCAATCTAAACGAGTTAAGTACTCTAGTATAGTGATATCAAATTTTGTATGCTAATATCATAGTTAATGTATACAAAAGAACTGTAATTTTATGATTTGTACACGATTCTTATTGCTGGTAGTTCAATTCAAGTAATTTTAAACCTGGCTTGTTATAAAAGGTAACTATATTTCAAATTGACTTTAGTGGTTATTCAGTTAATGTATTCAAAGTGAAATTAATAAAAACAATGAGAGCCCTAACTATGACGACACTGAACGAGTAAGCAGCTTAATAAAACTCTACGAGGTGTTTCGTAGAACTGTAGCAATTTCAACTGCTTAAGAATGAAAGAATTTTCTGACAAATAACAAAATACAACCCAAATTAGTGAGCTATACCTTAGGTTTAAATATTACTAAAAGGCAATTTTAATAATTGAAGCTTTTAGGGATACATTATTTTTGTAATCTTTTCCATCACAGCTGTGGATCTTATGGACACTTAATAAAGCTTATTTCAACAGCATTTGGTAAAAGACAACTGTTTGCTACTCATTTGCTTAAACTTGTTTATTTAAAAAGAACACAGAAAATAATACTGAGTCAACTCAAGACAAGTGGTTTGTTTATCGTTCTCTACGCACCCCGTTCTACGGATTGGTAAGATGAGAATAAAGTAGCTCGGAATTCAATAAAAATACATAGTTCCACCTAATTTTTTAACGCCCTGACTTAACAGAGTATAAAACAAAAAATATTTATTTTTACTGATATTCCTAATCCTGATCCTAACTAATTTTTCATTCAATAAAAAAATGTTTTTAATTACAATTTTCTTTTAGAAATGATTATATGTTCTTTAAAAAGTAATTCAAATAGAAAATCGTGTATTCTTAAAACCTGAAAAAGTAAAAAATAGCTCCAAGTCTCTTAAGTCAACTAAATTAAAAATAATCTAGACACCCATTTATTATTAAACGATATGTATGATGATATTTTTTAAAGCATTTGTTTTTTTTAATATTAGCACAAATTGAACTCTATACTTATTCGTTTATGCTATGGAAATGTTTTCTTTTATGCAGTGAAATTTGTTCAATATATATTTTAAATTATAGTTCAACTTTCGTTAAGAGTGACACACCGCCTATGTCTACCCCATTGCAAGCTGCTTATCACTAATGAACAAGTTAACTCAATTTAAAACGGAAATTTACTCTCCCTCAACGAAAAGAGGGTATCAGGTAGGTACTCCGTACTGCCTCTGTCTGGAAAGCAGGTAATTAATATCAGACTATTATTAATGCTGCTCTTTTTCAGTCAGAAATATACCCGTGATATTTATTAGCCACCATGCGCTCTAACATTTGAAAGAAATCCTAGCCTTAAAATTACGATTTCATCCGACTAAAGATTTTTTTAAGAAAATGAACAATACAAATTGATAGTTTAAGATTTCGACTGAAGGTGCTTGGTGGAATTTCAATATTAAATTGTATTTGTTAAAATTATGTACATTTACACAGGTGTCACAATTTGATAAATCTTAGTTCAGAACGAAGGGAGTTTTTCATTTACTTGGTAAATCATAACAATATTTTTAGTTCTGCAAGGATCGTCAATGACTTTCGATAGCTTGTTGACATTACGGCCAATTTTTTTAAAACCAACCTTATTTTAAGCGTATCCGTTCCTAATTTGAAGCACCTGGACTCTTATCAATAGTAGTTTTACTTTGATTGATCGTTAATCAATCACTTAACTTCATTTTTTAAAAACAGGATAGGGCTAGGACAGTTGCTTATATATTTATATAAAAGTCAACTTTATAACGTTTTAAGTTAAACTACGAAATATATCCAAATTATTCAACATACTAAATCTTCTGTTTTTAAATTTGATAAAATGTTGTCAGCTTTAAAAACAGTTATAAACAATATTAAAAGTATTTACTTTGAGAAAATTATTGATGCAAAGATTTTTTAACAGAATAATAAAAACAAATGATAATTGTAATTGTAATCTTATTTAAGACACTTCATTGCAGTAATTATCAGTAAAATATAAATAACAAAATCTATCATAGCAATTTGTGACTATCACTGATTATATAAAATAGTGCTTTGGGGCCAAGGGGCTGTACTGCTACTATGCTTTTTTTTATAATAAATCATTATTCAGAAAAGTCTAAAGAACCCGGTAAATAAAACAATAAATCTATGTGTACTAGAATATGTACGTGGACTGTACTTCCAAATAAATGAGAAGGCTTATGATAACGTCTTTTAATAATTATTAGTGCTTGAAAAGTTCTTTTTGCAAGGTGTAAAGTGGTTCTCATTTAATTACAAAGAGAATTTTTATCCGGTTATACTTGTCTCTTAAAAAAAGGAATTAGTTTAATGTAATTTTCGTAACGCATTTTTGCTGAATTCGTGTAATATTTTTTTATCTGACAATTATTTTTGAATTAATATTTTATTTTATTATTTCATAATTTTCATCTTAAAATATGTGTTGTCGTTTTTTTTAAATATGAATTCTATAATATAATCCACAACAAATTCTTTGAAAAAAATAATGATACCCATAAAAAATATTTTTTAACTTGTATATATCATTCAAATGATCTACAATACATTCTAGTTATTTTACGTTTTATTAATGATATTTATATTTTTAATACATGTCCGCTCCCAATGTCAAGCATATTCCTCCTAATGGACCCATTTCAACATAAATTTTTCTACGAGAACTGTTTGTTACTCAGTTGCTCAACCTTTGTTTTCCAAACAGAGTAGAAGGGATTAAATAATCAGACTGGGACAGGACTAGTTGTTCACAAATCGATCTCGCTACTCCCAGTTATTTAGGATTAAAAGGGTGGGAGGGAATGTTTAGACATCACAAACACCCATGCTTTCGAATATAAATCTATCGAAAAAATGCTGTTCGTACTGGGACTCGAACCTGTGAGATCCGGCACGGAAGCAAACAACACTAGCCGCTACGCCATATGACCGACAATTATATTTAAAAGAAAAACAATACTTAATAACTGACTTTGAGATCCGGCTAACAGTATGTATGTATTAAAACAATAAGATAAGATTTATAAAAGATTTCTTACAGAAAGTTATCTTAGTTATCATTTGATATATTTTTTTTTGAAAGTATTTACGTCGTACCTAAATTACACATTTTTATCACTTAAAAGTATAAAAGATCCTGCGTGAATTTTATTGCCGTTAATATTTTACCTACTTATTAGCAAGTTGAAAATGTTTCTAGGGCCGCGTCGTTTCCGCAATGTATCTACAATCTGGATGCGGCAAGTCGTTGGTGAGGAAGTCGGAAGTCGCTGAAAAGTTTTAACGACAAACAAGTTTTAAAATTTAGTGCAAATTTAAAGCGATTCGCGAGTTTTCACCTCAAAGGTAACTGGAATTAAATTATTTTCAGAGTTGCTTCCCACTACTACCCAAACAGTTCATCGAAAGACATATATCAATCTGCACACCCACTTACTTAACTGAGGTAAATTTTTGTGTTTTGGATTCGTTCAAATTATTTTGATGGATGGTTTCTTATAGCCTGGTATTTTTTTTGAAATAATATGTATGTGGAGTTATGAGTCGATACGTTATTGTAATACTTTTGGTATAAAAATTATGTTTAAATTATTCGATTAAATAAACATCATCAGGGATGACCACGACGTTGACCGCGTGGCTTTTAGAAGTCGCCGCCTAATGTTTTGAAACAAGAATTGAGTGTGTCTTTTATTATCTATCCATTTTGTTTCTCTTTTATACACATTATATTGTGTTTTGAATAGCTTAAATTTTTATGACAACTTAGCACATACTGTATTAGTAGACCACTACAACTTATTTCAATATAAAGTCGCCCGCAGAGGTCAAAAGTTTGGCCACTGCTTTGAATGATGCGACAATACCAGAAAATTAACAGTGAGATCAGTTTGAATAAGGATAAATTACAAAAAAATCCGAGTGACTTTATGCTAGAAAAAACAATTTTGTTTTATCACAATCATCACTTTCTAAATCCCTACAGGATGTTGTAAATACTTGATTTTATTAACTATACACAAACTACTGGTATCCAGACTTTTACGTCAAAACCTTAGCGCCTTACCAACAGGGTAATGTCAATTCAAAGACAAATAATAACACTACTATGGTTCTCATAAGTAAAATCTACTAACAAACAGTGATTTAGTGTCGATGCATTCTAATTGCAAACTAAACACAGTCAATGATATAATTATAAGGTTTTCAGTAAAAGACGATTAAAAAAAAACAAAATATGTCTTAGTTGACGAATCGTTTGCATCAATTATAAAGTAAAGAGTACGGTGGTGAATCTCCGGTTTGTAAGATAAACGTGTAATTTAACATGTAAGGTATCTCGTTAGTTTTCCTTCGAGCGGGCACTTTTGCCAAACCAATTTCAGGAAAATTTTAAAGTCAGAGATGTTCCTCTACTTCCATAACTTTCAAATTAAACATTCATCTCAGCCAGGTAGAAATTTTAATGTCAATATTTTTTATGTTCCGTCAAATTTTAATGCATTTATTATTTCGTACAAGACCTATTGAGTTGATTTTACAGTTTTTTTTATGATTTGCAAGAACTTTAAAAAAAATCACATTAGAATTAATGTTATCAATGGAATTTATTAACATTTTAGAAATACTTGTAGATACCTCTCAGCTGTCAAAAAATCAAGTCATTATAATTTTTTAAATCCTTAATTTCAATGATATTATCATAACACAAAAAAACTAACTATTACCAAGAAAATACAGAATAATCGTTATGGGCGAAATATCACGACAATAATTAATCACTGTATTATCAAATAATAGCTAAGTAATATGTTTTGATAATGCTCGTCATGAGCAAAACCGCTTCTAAATATTTAAAATCAAAGTGATATTAGACGAATGAGTATTTATCTTTTTTCGATATAATGCTTTTTCATTAATTAAGAACAGTGAACACCTTAAAAGTGATGAAATCATGTTATATTTGAGTTTTGTTTTAAATTTTAAAAGTTTTTTTCATTTAAAATATATTAAAGATATATTGTGTTTTTAAAAACGAAAAGTTTTAAAATTTAAATTACTTACTTAAGAAACATTTTTGAAAAACATATAATCTTGGTAGCATTTATCAGAATAATACTAGTTTTTTTTTACTATTTGAGACGTGTAGTTTGAGACAGATATTCTTTTTTTACCTTAATATAAATTCATAAATGAATATAATATTTGCCAGAGAGATATTATATTTTGAATTTGGCCTAAGCAGGTACTTTTTTACTGCTATCTAAAAAGAGGAAAAAATACATTTTTCCTGAATAGCCGCGAAGTAGGTTTTACTTTTTGCACTCAATCTTACTAGTATAAAAGAAAACAGGCCATTAGTGCGGGAAAACAAGCAAACGGACAGTGCAGTACTAAACTATACCACAATCTTAGACACCAATAAGGAATCAAGCCTTTTTAAAATAAAAAAATCTATAATTTTATGTGGATTATTGTTGAAAGAAAAAATTAAACATTCTTCTTTGATACTTTTCAGAAAATTTGTAATTTATAAATAAAATTTTACTAATGTAGTCAAAAATGTTTGATAATTCACATATTTTGTGCAGGCGCAAACGAGACACTGATACATATGTACAGTATATTATTATGATTTATAATATAATTAAATTATGATGAAGTGAACAAGCAGTAAATATGCGAATAAAATTAGTTCGTGACAATTATACATATCATAATAAACTTTCACTTTAAAGATATTTTCTCTGTGCCAAATTTACTAGATTTTAGTTATTCATTTTATAAAACAACGTTATTTTTAACCGTCTGATACGTATATTTAAAAGCTCACTTAGCTTAAGAAAAAAAAGTTTTATCTTAAGCATATTTGTGCTACAATATTCAGTTAATCATTAAATTTCATTCACATATTTATCCTATTGAACGCACGAAAAAAAAAATCATATTTTGATAACTTAATTATAAGTATGTGCAGTGCTTTTTTCCCATGTAACGCGGTGGAACGACCTTCCAGCACAATTTTTCTTGAAATTTTCAATATTTCAGATCAAAAGTAGCAAAATTATATTTTCAATTTGCATTCAAAGCCTTTGAAGTGAGAGCGATTAGTTTATCATTAGTCCTGTTCCAGCCCTATCCTTTTATCTTTACTCTTTCGAAAAAAGAGAGGTTAAGAAACCGAGTAACCACTTCTTGTACAAAAACTTCTGTCGAAATACCCCCATTAGGAATCCATATGCTCCACATATAGAAAAAAACTTGACAAGAAGTGTAGGAGAAGTTTTTTTGAAAAAAGCTCTGAATACGAACAGAATAAATAATCTTTTCACAAGTTATTATACACAGTGTACCTTCAGGCTGACAATCGTCAATTTTTATTTCTACGTCCTTGTTTCGGAAGCAAACGAGTTGTCTGATGGCAAAATTAATAACGCGGTCGAATAACCTGCGATCATGCGCCTATAAATAAAAACTAGCCCCCGAGGATAGGCAGATAAAAGAGAAGAAAACGCTGCCCCCCTGCTGTAAGGTAGGAAAATCCTCACACAAAGCTAAGGGAAGGAAAAACTGAAAATAAATAACTGCGAGTCGAAAGGTCGTCAGATTCGACGCTTGAATTATTATGGACGCCGGGCGGTTAAAAAAATTAGCCTTTGGTTTTGTTTTTGCTAACTCGAAGTGTGCAATGATCTACCTAGTTACTACTTGTTTCAACGTTTTGATGGGTTCAGCAGAACACACATTTTATTTTGTTTCATTTTAACTTAGTGATGAGCTATGAAAATAGAAGAAACACAGTCAATTGGTACTTCTTATAATTTAAGGTTTGATTTTATTAAAATGTTATCAGATTTTCAAAAAAAGCAATTTGTTGAAAAATTGTTATTTAATTTTAGTTTCAATGAGAACATTATCTGTAGAAAATACCTCATTCTTTATAGAAAAAAACCATCATGAATTGACGGTAAACAACTTAAAAGTAACTTTTTCGATTCTACACCCCCCTCCTTGCTCCTCTTAAAAGGAAAAAAACCCAAAACTCCATTTTGTAATTTCATAATTTTAAAATGTTAGAATCAATCTTGCTTCATTACTTTAGCAAACTTTGCGATAGTAAGTCTGAAGATGCCTCTGAAAGAGGCGAAACACGTGTCACAGTTAGTAACACAATACGTGGAATAATCAAAGTTAATTTAAATTTTCTATTAACTTAAAAGTAGTTAATATGAATGTTGTAAAGCATTTCAACTTTTTTTTAAATTTGACTAAGAAATCAAAAAATATTCAATACGCTTCAGTAAAGGCAATGTGTTTTTTTAACAGAAATTATAAAATATATATACGTATGTTTCAACATGAAAGATTAAATTATTCTTTGATAAATTCTTAAGATTATATTTGTTATTAGTTGTGTAATAGTTTAGGTTGTGAAATACTCTTCTCGTGAAAAAAAACCGAATTGGAATTGTGTATTACAGATTAAAATAAATTTTACTGGCAATTTTTAAATAATCAATAATCTCTTTTATTTGAATTCTCAACTAAGTTTTCACGGTTTTTTTTAAATATAGCATTTATTGATACTTACTGAATACTGTAAGACGAATAAAAATGCGTAAAACTACATAAATCGTAACGCTTCGAGAAAGCAGCTCGATAAGCAAAAGGTAGTGGTGAAATTTTCGCCTGTTCCTACCTATCCCAAAAAAGGTTCGGGCAACAATGAGAAAAAATCCTATACATCTTTTGATAAACTATCCGTCATTAATCACAAGCGTTCTTCATTTTTTACTGCAGCCAAGTCAATTTGATCCACCGGGAATTTCACCACTGATTTCGGTCAGGAAATATACGGAAAATAAAAATAAGGCATTTGTCGAATAAACCTGACTTCGAAAGTATGAAAAGTTTTTTTAAGAAGAAAAATGGATGTTTTGCACATAAAAAAATATTTGCCACTGCTTTACACCATGACATTGGCTACGGTTATTAATATGATGTTTGCTGGATAGTAGTCCCAGCTGTCTACGTATCCAAAAATTTATTAATGACGTCAGAATCTTATGACAAAAAAAAAACCATTGGAAAGGTACACGAGCTTATCAATTAGCGTCTTAATAAAGTTGAATCACAAATTACCTAATATCAATACTACTCTAAAAATAGGTGCGACTGAAAATTTTGTTCTAGTATTGTGCTTGTTTTACCATCCAATTGTTTTCATTGATGATCTTGACTTTTGGAGAACACTATATTTTTTTGACAGTAATCAACAAAAATAAGCTTTTTGATAAAAAAAAATAAAAAAAAGTTTAAATTTTACTATTAAAGTATTCACGCCTTACGGTAAGCGGCTTATAATATATTTAAATCATATGGTAAATGACTACCATGACCAACAGTTGATGTTTAAATATCTACAAAAACAAGGATAACGGTATAAAATTACTTCATTAAAATAATATCAAAGAAAATTTAGTAAAATCGAAATGTAACTATGGTATTACTAAAATATATAACTATAATATATATATATATAAAATATCTTATATATCCATACACTCTTGAAGCTGAGCAACTGAGTAATAAGCAGTTTTCGTAGAAAATAGCTGTTGAGATACCTCTCACTAATAGGTGGCGATATACTCTGCATTGAGAGTGGACATAGATAAAAAAAATATGTTCAGACTATTTAAGGTTAAATTTAGTATGAGTAAAAATACATTTTTACATCCCGAATTCTTCACATCGATAAGCGCAGGGTTGACCTTAAAGATAACACGCATTTTTTTAGCAGCAATAACAAAAACGGGGCAGAGCTGAGCATCATCAATTATTACTTTGCGATATCTATACCATCGCAAACAGCGAGAGCCTCCCGCATCCGAGAACCGAACCGGAAGCTCACGTAAAAAATAAAGGCGCTCGCAGCGACATGTGTACCTCCCGGTGAACCCGCCCCTTCCTGGAGCGATTGCTGACATCCGGCGGAAGTAGCCTTCGTCCAGCCCGAGCAGTAACTCCTCACCGCAGACCAGCGGGCGACGCTCCAATAACATCCATCACAATAAGAAACTTTGAAGAATATTGTCACAATCATAAATTATTTTTGCTTTATAAAACAATAAAAAATCTCACTCGTATTATTTCAGTTTCAATTTTTTGCAGATAAATTATGACTCCATATTGAAAAATGGAAAAGTACACGTTATTTATCCTATAACTTATAAGTTCATGTAAGCCGACTGTATTCATTAACGATACAATCAAAGTTGTTTTGGCACCTTATCATTTTTTTTGTAAATATCTAAGCGTTGTAAGTAAGTCAATTAAACTTAGAAGCAACCTGATTATTTTCAATATACATTTAGGCATTTTATGCATTTAAATATTAAAGATATATCTATTAGAATATTTGAAACTTATTACATAGTAAAAATTGCTAATGTCAATACTATTGTATATACATATAATGAGTTTTCTAAAGAGAAATGATATTAAGTTACTTATAAATCAAATGTTTTTTTTTATAATACGACTACAACGTTTTAGCTTATTGCTAAGCCAATATTTGATTATTTATATTTTAAATCTAAATTTTCGGTAAACGATGTAATAATTTTACAATGTTGGATACTTTCAATTAAATAAGACTAGCAATATAATTTTAATTCTTTTGTATGTCAATCAATATGAGTAAAATATTTAGGTTCCAATTTTTTTAATCTACTGACCTTATAGGCTTTGAAACAATTTTCTACTCGCAACGTTAGATATTTCACCCCTTTCAAGAAATAAAACTTTTTTTTGTATTTATGCGATATGTTATAAAGGTAACAAAAAAGATTTATTTTGCAAACGTAGACTTGCATTCAAAGACAATAAGAGGAAATCTGGTACAATGAAAATAGAAAACCTTACGTTTGTTGTGAGTTTGCGTTTCTGAAATCTTTGTAACGCTATCAGATGAGGAAGGTGAACAAAGCAAACCGCGACAGACCATCGACATAGAGAAATTTATTACTGTTAGCTTTCGCCTACAAAATGTCTCTGCTAACCGGTGTATAACAGTGCTCTTTAATTTAACGATTAAATAAAGAGAATAATATGTTGTATTAGGGATATGCGCATTCTCAAGACTGTGAACAGATAGAATTACACATCACTTTGTTAATGGTGTAATTGTAAAATTTATATTTTTATGAGACTTCTACTAAAAACTGTGTTTAATTAACACTTCCACTACGGTGCTAAGAAATACTACCGACATGTTTCCGGCCCTTAAAAAAACAAGTGAAAAAACATGTTATAACACTTACGGTAAAAACCCAGAACGTATTTTTAACTTTTTTTCCCGTTTTGATTCTAAAGTATAAATTTTAATTGTTTGATTTATAACTTGTCAACTGTATCAACACATGATAGGTAAAATCACTCATTGAAGAAAGATTGTACATTTTTTTGGTACTTTAATAAACACTTCATAAAATTATCTATCCAAAAAAAAAAATATATTAAATGAAACTGTTTTAAGTAGACAAAAGTTTTACCATTATAATATATAATTTTCCTTTGTAATAAAATTAATGTATTAAATATAATTAAATAATCAAATATATATCCCGCAGTCGTGGAACTGGGGTGATAAAAATTATGGTGTTGGACGGGTTAAACGCCAAATAAAGAAGAGATGTGTAAGCAGATAGCAATCAGTTTTCATGGCGATGAAAAACAGAATTTTGTAAGTTTTCGAGGAATGGAAAGTGAAAATATAAAGATTAGGTTTTCTTTCAATGACGGAACATTGAATCGGAAAGAACGCCCTTTTTTCAAAGTTATTATACAAAAAAAAAAGTAACTTAACTTGCCAGATAAATTAAGAAATGACAATTTCTCGAGTTGGTTGTTTGTTGACATGGCTTGCTGTTCGATGTTTTACTGTAAAACGTTTCCTTTCTGATTGTTTATTTGGCTTTGTAAATCAAAAATTGAAGAAAAAAATGTATTTTATCTAAATTTATTTTATTGCACCTAAAGTAGAATGTATAGTTTTTACACTATTTTAATTAAACATTATACAGTTTTTATCTGAAAAAAATTCGTTTTATGTACGATTTATGGTTTCTATGGTTTTAAAGCATTTAAGAATTAAGGCAAATTTAATTGGAAGCTTACATTGAAAATTTAAAAAGTAATATTATCCACTTACAATCATCAGATTACCTATTTGACGGATTAGAAATATTTTTTAATCGATATCCATTTTGACATTACACCAACCCCATGTTTAATCGATCTAGTGCCACATTAATTACAGATATTCAGTTTTATAGTGGTATGAAAACACAAATTATAATAAAATTTAAATTTGTATTTATTTGCCGTTGATTTTTTTGAGTTTCATTAAAATCACTCGTAGAAAATTTAATACAAAATCAGAATGTTTAATAAGAAGACTAAATCACAGGATTACTATGGGTCGTATCAAACTTTTCTGTTTAAATCAACCCCAGCTGAAAATGGTATTTTTATTTGTCAGTCCCATTATGGCTCTTGAAATGTGTATGCACCAGGCTAAAATCCATCAAGCCATGATGCAATTGGTGTCGCCAGAGCCAGCGCCGGCTCAGCGGCGGATCATTACGGCCAGACCTAAAGTGGACTAACACACACCGGCACTCTCGCTCGCAGCGGTCGGTAATAGCGGAAGCAGGTTTACCTCCACCATCTTGTTCACCTCAGACGTTGCCGTAATGGACGCCGGCACCCAGCTGTGAAAAACCGGTGCAGTCTGCAGTGCGGTGTTCACAGAATTACCATTATCATAAAATCAAGCCAAAATATACCTATATGTAGTTTTATACAACACTGCTTAGAGCTAAAAAAAAAATACACAACTAAGACTTAACATTTATTTTATTCCTTAAAATGTGGTTTAAAAATAAGTACCTATTAACATTACTTATTCAACCATTCATGAAATTTTAAGTCGACCACCATCGTTCTTATTGAGGATTCGGATGAAAATGCTTCTTTTCTTTAACAAAACTGCCTTTGATGTTCTAACCCAATCGTAAAAATATACATAGAAATTCACTTTTGTTGTGTAGTGCATTTTTTTCAAGAATTGAGTGCCTTGTGTTTTTCCACACGATAGAAAAAAGTAAAAACTTACAACTTAATTTAAGTATGTTAATAAGTTATCAGGCTACCTGGCTTAGAGTTTAAGCAGGTTTTTTTTATAAAGGTAATTGATTATAAATTTAAGAAAATAATTCAAAAAATGACAATTTTCAGCCGGTTATCAAAATTTTATATAGAAAACTTACAATAAAAATCTATTTTTTTGTCATTCTTTACTATCCATTAAGCTTTTTTAAGATAATTTATTAAAATAGTAAGTAAAGAACAAAAATTGTAACATTTTTTTAAATTTAAATCTTCTCAACACTTGAACTTGTGTTGCTAAAATAAATGATTTCTGTAAAAACTGAAATTAATTATGAAAAGATTGTTTTTTTTAAACTAAAAAAAATCACTACAATCGTTTATTTTTTATTTTCCAATAATTAAATTAAATTTGGAGACGGTCTTGCTTATTTTCCGAGAATGCTAATAAGTCAACTTTATTTATTTTCAACTTCAACCCACTGCTGTGAGACAGCACAGTTAACTTATACTATATTAGCTATGGCACTCCGGCAAAAGCGCCGGAACCAGTTGCCGACAAAAGCGCCGATACAAATGTGCCACGACAAAAGCGCTGAGAGAAAAGTTTTTTTTGTTTTTTTAATTGTTTATCAAAATCAGTGAAATTTGAGATTTAATTCGTTGCAGTTGTTATTTAAAAATAGTATTTAAAAAACAACAGTTTTTAACACTTAGTGCTGAAAACAAATTATTAATATACATATCTAGATTATTGGGAAGACAATTACATTGTAATTCACTTTTTTTTTTCATTTAAAATATATTTTTTTTTGTATAAAAAATGTCGCGGTGCGTTTTTCGTGGCGCATTTGTCACAGCGCTTTTGGTTCCGGCGCTTTTGCTGGTATATTATAAGCAATAAGTACTAGAATAGCTCTTACGATGGTGAGATACCGAAAAAGCTATCAACCACATTATATCATTCAGTTCTTGTTAATGCATGTCAATGTAAAACAAACGAATTTATAAATACACAATAATTGGAATTTTAAGATTCGTAAAATCCAACCGTTTATCCAACTTGCAAACACCAAATATCATATGGTATTATTGAATTGTCCATAGTTGATGAATAATTAGTGCTATGCTGTTCTAAGTTTTCAATATATTAAAAAGGTTAGCAGGGGTCAAGCGCTAATCGTTCACGAGCTAGCTGAAGCGTCAGCCGCGCGAAAACCACACGTGGAAATAATAATATAATTATAATTGAATGAAATGCGGCTGCGATGATGACGTATTGAAACGTACGGCGCATTATTATTTAGGGTTGCAGCATTTGCAAAATACGCGTGTGTCGGTCTTCACGTAAATGCGGAATCAGCTCGCCGGAAAATGACTGGACTCGCATTCAATATGTGTCCGCGTACTAAATGCATTTTAAACGGACTCATGGCAACACCGCGCAAATAATTCTTTTCTTATTCATTTTTTACTCTCATAAATACTGATTCAGTTTAAATTTGGAGCATTTGATCTTTACAAAATTTCGTTTTGTTTTATTAGGTCATAATATGTTTGCTTATCACACCTACTTCCTATTCGTAATATACAGACTTTTAAGATCGTTTCACAAGAGCTATTTTAAATACATTCCCTTAAATTATTCCCTTCCAGTAGCGGCCGGTCAATGTCTCATTTAATCAATGTACCCTTTATATATGCAGGGGTGGCTATATTTCATGAAATAATATGCAAACATAACATTTATACCATTCCCTCATTTTAAATTCAATAAAATAAAATATTTATTATAGACAATACATGAAGAATTTAAAATGAGTGAATTGTATAAATGTTATGTTTGAATATTATTTCATGAAATATAACCGCACCTGCATATACAAGGAGTGCATTGATCGAATGCCACATTGACCGGCCGCCACTGTTCCTTTCATTAACTTTAAACGAAACAAAATTACTTCGAGTATAGTAATTTTCAAACAATCACTCGCAAAATATAAATTGAAATCCCGCAACTATATTCATTTATATTTACTAGTAACTAAGGAAATTATATTGCAATCTTTTCATTATTTTAAATCATGTATTCTCAAAAGATTAAGCTAATTTACTTCTAATAACGCTTATTACCAAAGAGGTTTTTCTATTAGAACTGCTTGTTACTGAGCTTCTAATCTGTCTGTTTTCAAAGAAAGTATGGTTGTGTGGAAATAATTATGACAAGCAACTTTACTTCTGAATATAATATGCAAGTCTACTAAAAAATCAATTTACATATATTTTCATACGTAGATTAAAACTTGTGAAAATTACGACATTATAATTTACGATCGAGACAACATATATTTTTCAAGTGAATTAATCAACATTATTTAATTTTTACTTTGTCAAATTTATAATATTTACGTAAACGCGGTTCTGCAACTTATGCGACGTTTTGTGATGTGAATTGTGCGTCATCCGAACGAATTTCGGATTCATTCGAGGCCTTTTGATTTGAAAATTAATTCACGCATGACGCTAAATAAATAATGTCTGCGGTTTTAGGCATGCTACGCAAGTAAAGTCAGTATTTCATAGTTATCTGGACATGACTCAGTTTATTGGGTCAAATAAACGGGATAATAGGTTTTAATTCATTTATTTGACGTCACTTGAAATATTACCAACAAACTTCAACATTATGTGATTCCTTTCATGTACCGTTGTCACTTATAACACGCAACAAAGAATGATTAAATCTTTACCCCGAATTACTTAGCTATTTAAAAAAAAAGCAGCAACGGGGGAGAATATAATATAAACATATTACTATTTTTTCTTAGGTAAATATTGTATGAATTATTTTTTCACAGTCTTCTTTCACAATTAATTAACCACTTGAATACCAAGCGGACACCGGTGCCCGAAACATATACAAGCGAACACGGATGTCCGAGACATTAAAAAAATCAAATAATTGGTATTCTAATAGAAAATAAGCAATATTTTGATGAATATGTGTAGTGGTATATATACTGGGTCAATATAAGTTTTTAAAATATCGAATTCAAGTGTATATTAGGCAAAATTGTTTTTCTCAAAACACGCAGTATCTCTTGGACATATTAATGATTTATTTGCGCGGCATTCAATCGGTTAAACAATTTTGTAGGTGACTCAATATTTAGTGGAAAGACAGTATTTTTAAAAACAACACTCATTTGTACTAATTCCTCTTTTCTTTTAAATGCTCAAGACTGATTTTATTTATGACGACCATTATCTACAGATAAGAAAATACATTAATGCAGTGTTATTAAATGTTCCCTCTAAGTCAAGAGGCTAGCTGCGTGGACCGATCAAATATTAATTGACCAGCTGTTTTGTAGTGCGCGCCAGCCCGAAATGAGTGCGCAGGGGCTTCCCAACTGCTGCGCAGCCGCGCACGCGCGCAGCTTAGGGGGACCAGACCGTTGGTGTTATTTATACATAGCAATGTAAAATTATTAGGGTAAATAGTAATTCGATACACTCTAATATTATTATTAATTTGTTGTATAAATACCATTGTATTAATTATTTTATGTTCAGTTTTTAATGCTCCTCATAAGCGAAACTAGTTCTGATCATATATGATACCATAGAAAAATAATCTACATAACTTATTTTTTGTATATTTCTATCAGAAATATCATTTTGTATTTTATTAAATCATATACTTTTTAGTAAAATATTTCCCATACAAAATATATTTTAACGAATTCGCAATCAAATGCTTATTTCTGTATTTTAAATAAGAAAGGTGCGACACATATGTAAGGAAAAGGTAATATTAAGTTCCTCACTAATTAACAAATTCGTATCGCACCTTTTTATTTTATCATTATCGTTAGTAAGGGATATTTCATCGGTTACCTTTTCTATATTTTATAATCGATTCGGATATAACGGATATTTGTGTCAACCGGTCGAGAAAGTGTTCCAGTAACAATTAAAGTTATCTAGGATGAAAAATTTTCATATATTTGTTTTTTTTATTATATTTTGCGGACAATAATGAATTATTATTTATATATATAATATTACATATTTACGAAATATATAATTTCATCAGCGATCAGGAAGCGCTCAAGGATGGTTTACTGTCTTCTAGTTCTACAATAATTGTAAAATTAAAATACATTGTTATTTTTTTACGTATTAATTAAGTATCCCTTTTGTCACTCATTGTCAAATTAAAAAAACCAAACCGAATTCGTTCACTTTATAAGCATTATAGTATCAATTAAATGAGCTCCTCAATTCAAAACACAGTATAAAAAATATTATTAATTTATAAAACATAAGACACTAAAGAACGTGCTTACAGAATACAAATGTTTATTGAAAATATCAGTGTTCATGAAAAAATCTACATAGCATTAGTTATTCTACTCCAGAAGAAGTATAAAAATCCAATGATTCTTCGTTCACTCAGAATATTTTATATAATTATTACAAAAGTACGTAGTGGCAAAGATAAAAACGAAGAAAAATGCTTGTGTGATATTAAATCACCTCAATATGTTAAATACATTTCACGAACTTTCTTTTCTCCACACAAGCATTTCCTTTTCAAATAGATTTCTAAATAAAAAAATAAAAGCGTAAATGATCTTTAAAATTCGCATTTACAAGCAGGTAATAGGAGAGACGTGATGTTGCCTTAATTCAATTGAATTCCTTCTGTAATTCGATTTTCATGACATCAACTCCCTCAGATAAAAACCTACATTTACATATTACTCTACTGCGAGGAAACCGATTTGCTCTCGTGTTAAATTTTATTGCCTACCTGAATGGAAAAAAATACATGGCCAAATAAGAATAGTGCGTTATAAAAAGGATAAAATTATACTTATGTTTTGCCAATTTGATTGATAATTTTGGTTAATCATTAGTGCAAAGCTCTAACAAGTTTTAGCGGGCAAGGTTATGTTTAAAATTAAATATAGACTGTTAGGTTGGTCTTCGGAGTCTTTGTTATAAAATTTAATTTTGTAGTTTCTAGTCAAAATGAATAAAAACAAATTGTCGTCAAGCTGCATTTGAAAATCATGTTTGATATTTTATTAAAAAACAATCAATTGACAACAAAATAACAGTTTAATTGAGTTAGACACGTACAACTTTATTTGGGGAACGATGTAATTAGCACAGGTTCCGCATTTCAGACGTTAGTGTGTTTTAATCAATAAATTGAATTTTGTTTATAAAAACACCTTTAACTTTATTAATATAATAGAAAATTTCCTTTCAGAACAGTGTACGTCAAATGTCAATATGTAAAACAGTCATTTAAATTGTATCGTTAAATGGAAAGCATACACTGTTATCTGAATCGAAGTTATTATATCTTCACCATAGATATATAGAGTTATCTAAGTAAAATTATAATTTTACGTATTTCAAAGAAAATAAAGATCAATAATAAATTTACGTAACCGTTTAAAAAAGTGACTAAACTAAAAAATAAGAATAGGCACCGCTATACCGCGAGTAGTGACACACGACTTAGTTTAGTTTCGCACCAAAAACTTTTATTTTTTCAATATCGGAATTTTCCGATTTTCGCATGCAGCATAGCGACGGACACTCGGTCGGTAAACACCGATCCTTTTTTCATTAGGATCGACACTTTGTAAAACCGCAAAGAGAGGCCGTTGGTTTCGACTTTTTACCCATGCAACCTTTTCCACTGCCGGCGAGGGAAACAACGACTGATTTAAATTACCAAATGTACAGGAATTTCGGAATCACTTAAAAACAAGTTGACTTATGAGAATATAGTAACAAAGATAAAGAATAATATTTGGATCCAAAGTTTATATTTATATTCAATATCAAAAGAAAATTAATAAGCCAAAACGACTTATATTGCAGATATTTTTGCTTTCTTGTAAAAAAAAGCACTATAATTTTAATGTATTATGTAAACATAAAATATTTTTATTAACTTATAGTGCTTTTAAGATATACTAACAAATCATCATATTTATAAATACCTGATATTCTATAAATTTATCAAATACCTTTTCGCATCAATATAAAATATGATGAAGCAAAACATATTTTCGAGATAACGACGTATTTTCTATAAAATCTTTAATTCTTTATAAATAAAAACAATTTATCATGAGATGTGTAGTCATAGAAAATTATGTTTATTTTTTCTGCTTGAGGCATTGTCGGACGTTATTTTGACGTTGGTTACAATCAATAATAAAAACTGGACTGTAATCTAGCCCTCGAAAGGTGAAGTGAGCCATCTAGTAAATTGGTAAAAAAAAGTCTAAGACTAAGTGCCACCACGTATTTACTTGGTGCTTTGGTGGATTGCATAGTTTTATTTTACAGAGATAACACTTAACAACGCATTTGAAATTTTCTTTTCTAAAATACCACTTGGCTCACTTCACCTCTATCGTGCCCAATTAATATTAAAATTAATGAAAACAATTTTACACTCATTTTAAAGTGTTTTTTTCAGATAATATTTTGAACAGGTTCGCATATGGGATCAAATTTATCGATGTTAATTTCATCCATCAGTCTTGGTTCGTCAAACACTTACTCGTCAACTTAGCGTAAGCAGCTTCCCGATATTATCAAACTTTGATGTAATAAACAATGACGCAAAACCAAAAACTTTTCAACGGCGACGGGAAAACAAGCGGCGATGAGGGTGACATCAAAGCGTCGATTTTCGACGTCAATCTTCTCACCTGTCTATCTATTTAACTGTCGCAAAGAAAGCTCTGTCGTGTAAGACGCGATTTAAATCTGAGCATGACGGATAAAATGCTAAATAGTTGAGTTCATAATACGTAATATAGATACTGTTCCTACCTGGAACTGTATGGTACGTCTAAGATTTACGCAAAATGAGTCATACAATGTTGATTGTTGACAACTGAGAGACCACTCAAGATTTCAATATACTTATATAAAGTCAAAGTATTGAAAATAATATAATTGAAATTCGTATGTTTGACCTGAGTTAAGAAAATAGTTAGGCAATATCAATAAAGTAAACAATGTTTACCAATAATTGAATATTTTTCTACTCTTCAATTTTTTTTGTATGATATTTACACAATGATATAATTGTAGTTGAACGAACTTAAAAATATAAAAATATATACATAAAGAAAACTATCACCCCATGCTTTCAGTTTTTAAATTGGACGGTCTTTCATAGTTTTTAAAATTAAATACCATCAATAAGTTCTTTGACATTTCATTGAAATTATTAACCAAAAATATTTTTTATACGATATCAAAAGTCTAAAATTTTAATTTAATCGTAAATTTATCTACCAGAGTTAAAAGCCAATCTTTTATTGCACATCTCTACAGCTCGTTGAGAGGAAAAACATGGTGTTGGTCTCGTCACTCGACAGCAGAGAGCTATATGTCCGATTGAATTTTAATTCTCCCCATCGAACGCAGAGAGGGAGGAACATAGAGGGAGGCGAACTAGGAAGGCTGTAAATGGTCTCACCTGCCACCTACTGTCACTACCACCCCTACCTTTTCTGCCAATTTAAAACGTATCTCGGATAAAAAGGTGCTAATATAAACTTATTGGATGTGACAATGATTAGGATTCGTTTAATTTTCAACAGTTTTTTTCCCACTTCTTTTCGCTTAACTAAATGAACGTATAAAAATATATATTATACATTCCAGACCAACAATTTAACATACCTTCATAATTTGCTTTTAACAATAACGATACATTTTTAGTGTGACAAATGGCAATATACCACATTATTGACATTTTATGGAAATGATCAAACAATAAAAAAAGTTCACTCAAGTCCAACAGTTAGAGAAATCACCATGTAAGCTTGGTTGCAGCAAAAACTAATATTATTGTATTCAATAACTCTATGTTACCATACGTCAAAATTTTTAAAAATAAAAAATTGCTTTTATTTCAGCAAATTTTGATGCATTTCAAGCAACTGATTCTAAGATACTAGCTTAACATTGCTGTGTTACTGGATACTGTAAATCTATTTCTAGTTGTGATAGATATATTTTTGTGTAGCCTATAATGATATAGAATCAGCAAATCTAAATACATATGATTTTAATGATTGTGTAATTTAAAGTGTTTTTAATTTTAAACATATGCTCCATAGTGATAAATTACCAAGTAAGTATTTTTACAACGACCCGTTTTATCTTAAATTTGATTTTTGTATAACCTAGATTTATTCCTGCAAATTACTTGTTGTAAGCAGTGTTTGAAAATCAAAAAATATTTGATACAACACAGTAAATAAATATAGTATGAAAACTGGCAGTCGTTACATTTCAATAAAATAATCCAAAATCATGTTTGTTTAATATCAAGTCAATAATATATCTCAAAAATTTTCATAGCCGCAAATCCTCTCACTATTGAATAAAATACTCAGGAAAATATCAAATTTTTTTCTAACCCTCTTTAATATCACATTATCTTTTCACCTTTATTGGAAAACTGCAACGGTGGAAAGATTTTCATTGATGGTACGCAGAGCGTGAAAAATCTTTTTTGACAGGAAATGAAACAAAGGTAGGATTGCTTAAGGCAATCCAGAGTACCACTCTTATATTATATGAAAGATTATTTGATTGTACAGGTTGTATCTTTGCTTTATGCTTTATTAAATGGCTTCAAATAAATATTACATCGACAAATATAAATTGATGACTTATATCGTAAATTACCCAGCACATGTGTGATATATATTTACATCATAAAAAATAAATCTTTGAAAAAATCATTACTGCTATCTCAGATTAATTGAGGACCTCAATTTCAAAACCTACCTAAAGACCATTTTTGACTGTTTTCGAATTTTCACACTAACTTGATCTCTATTTTAATATCTACACAATCAATAAATTTAAAAGGACAAGCTAAAAAGACCGGTTTTATATTTAGTAATCGGTTTTTGAACATCCTGGGATATATTTACAAAAAGTCGCTAGAGAAAATAGAATAGAAAACTTTAAAAATCTCACAATTACTCGAGAATTATAAAAATAAAAACATTTAATATTATTATTTCTCTTAGATTCTAGATTACGCACGGCGAATATTTTGAAGCATTTGACGCAGTTCTGTTACGAGGAAATATAACGAACTACAGACTGTTCCTTTTAAGAAAATGTTAGTGTTTTAAGCTTTGAGTTTAAGGTAGAGAATAACGTAGAAGCTTTTAAATCTGCTCACTGTCCATATGATGATACAGAGTTGTAAAAATGAATCTTTTGACTTTGGTGATAATCATTTTAATATAGGTTTTCGATTTAAGCGATGTTTAAACAAGCTTGAGTTATTGTTCTATATTATGTACTTATACCAGCTGCGTGGTCTAATGTTCTATGTCGTTGTCTTTGATTACAGAAGTCACTGATTTGAATCCCAGAACGGAAAGTTTTTATAAATTGATTTTCAATTGATTTATGCTTTCCTGTTTAAAGACATGGATGTATGTGATGTCTTGAATTCCCTCCCACCCATCCTTTTCTGAAAAACAGGCCTAGTGAGAGCAATTAGCTTACCATTACTTCTGTTTTAGTTCTACCCTTCTATCCCTTATTACTATTACTTACTTATTTGATAAAGAGATAAATTAAGAGAGTAACAGGTTGATTTCTCGTAAAAACCTTCAGTTGAGATTACTTTTAAAGGCCATATGCTCCACATTGGGAGCGAGATATTAAAGATTTCAACTACTATAATTTATAAATTTTAAAACAAAGTTTGATATTTTTGTTAATATTTTTCACCATCTGTTTACTAGCTATTTTTTATAAACGGAAAATGATAATTAATCAAATTTCATCAGTAAAACAAGCAAGATAAATTCTCTATCCAGCGGCTGTAATAAATGTGTCTTTAAAATTATTTTCGCGTTACATCGTAAATAAATTTATACCTGGCTGGCTTTCACGGTAAATATCAAAATCCGTACGCTGTTATTGAACACCTTTATTTATCGCAGTCAGTAATTCTTGGTGATATTTTTGTAGAGATTTCTAGCCATTAAAAGTATCGCCTCACCGTTAAAAGATAACAACGCGATAACGCAAAGCTGCAAGTCATCTCAGCTTACGCCATAATTTCACTTCCGCCGACGCCGACGCCAAAGTCTAACGGCGCCCACAATAAATGGCGTCACATCGTGTATTAAAAAAATGAACGAAATAAGACCACACATGTAAGCTTTTGAAATAAATTATATTTATTGAAAAAATCATATTGCTCGTGTTTTATAATTTATTCATATCTTTCAAGACATTGCAATAAAATAAATTACTTGGCCAAATTGATGTGGCTCGACAATACAATATGCTATTATATAATATAATATATTCTAGATCATTTCAATTACTTCACGATATATTTTTGTTATAAAAGATTTTTTCATAATATGAAATCTTAAATTTTCGTATTTTACTGTGTATTATTTTTAAATCCGTCCCACCTATTGTATTCCCAAAAAAGTAATGAAAAATGGGTTAACGCAAATCGATTTCAATAAAAAAAAATAACTACTGATTTTATATCAATGCGCAATAAAAATAGTTACACAAAAATTCGTATCCTTAACCGCACAACGGGTTAGAACAAAAGCCAAAAAGAAATTCCATTTGGACATGGAACCAGAAAATATTTATAAAACATTAATTTTACCGTGGTGGTTAAAAATCAATGAGTGCTAAAATATTGAGTTAAGTTTATTTATAAATATAATATTATTTTTAACCATTGCACATTTTGTTAAAATTCATTAGTAATTACAATAAATTGTAAAATAAGTAAAAAACATAGCTGTTTTATTTCTATAAATATATTTTTTTCACTAATAATTGACAGTAATAATAAATAAAAATAATACATCTATAATTAATTGACTTGGCATTTACTTGGTAGAACTCCATTATAACAAGTTAAAAATATCATTGTATTTTAATTCTACAGTTTTTAATAATTTTTATGCGTTGATAGCTATTTCGGCTTTCGCCATCGTCAGAACTATGTTTAAACTTATATATAGCTGAGCAAAATGTTGTTACACCGTTTTTAAAACCCTTAATGTGATTAATAATAATTATTAGTATAATTTACCCTATTTTACCTTGAAAAATCCCATATTGCTTATTGTTTTTCAAAACACTAAAGCCATAGTTAATAAATTTAATGTAATGTAATGTAATTATATTATAATGTATAAGTTATTATATTTTTATTATTTAGTCACGTATCTCTGATTTTTCAAAAACCTATGCATCACACCCACACACACACTTCTAAGGAAGAGTTTTTCACCAGGTACAGTCATGAATTCGTAATTAATTACATTTTGACGTCGGAAGGGTGGTGTAGCCCGCCTCACTCTCTAACCCTGTGTATATTGTTGTCCCTCTCGTACTGCGGTGACGGTGGCTGAACAAGCATCCAGTCCTTGTTGACGTGCTTACCATTCTTTTTACATGGCTAATGAGTGTTGAGAGTACCTGAGGCAATGAGACGGATGCGGTACAAATAAAAAATATACTAAACTTGAGTCGATAAAACATGATTTTTTAATTCACTTGATATACTTGATACTTGATATGGCTAATAAACATTAAAACATATTCCTTATTGCTGTCGCAAATATTGTTAAACATAAGCGATGATTAAACACATTTTGAGGCACCGTTGAAGTAATTGGATAACAGTAAAATTTACTTACGCTCTGCAATCTTTAACTAACAATAAATAATACATAAATACAATCCAGTAAAATAAATTATATTTGTAAATTTTTGAAAAGTGTAAATTTGTCTCAAACATAAATACCATATGTGGCTTATAAATTGAATATTTCAAAATAAAAATTGAATACCATGAAATATACAAATATGTGATTTCATATTTGATTTTTTTTAAATTATAAAATAAAGTGGCAGAAATAACACATTCTACATATCTTTGTTATTTAAATTTATATTGTTTTAATTCATTGAATCAGTGAATAAAATCGTATCAAATATGTTGTCATAGAGTAGGGGTGGGGAACCTTTTCTTAATTATAAGGCCGCAGTAAACATTGACAGGGAATCTTTGGACTGAAACAATTTCATGCCAATTTGTAAAGCTCAGAAATTTGGGGATTTCCCAAAATTATCAGCGTGGGACTTTTTTTTAGGTCTTCCAAGGTTTTTGACATCCAAAATCCCAAGAATTTACGGATTTGCCCAAATTACCAGCGCGGGAACTTTTTTTTTAGGTCTTCCAAGAATTTTGACATCCAAAATCTCAGAAATTTACAAAAATTAGCGGAGTTGGCCGATCAAGTCCAAAGGCCGCACCAGAGTAGCCAAAAGGGCGCAGATTTGCCACGACTGTCATTGAGTATTCAGTGATAAATTTAAGACTAACGTTTGATTTTTAAGCCAATTCTTATCGATTGGTAAAAACGAGTCGAAAAATAACACTAATCGCTTTTTAATTCAATATTAACAAAAGGTCAATATTAAGCGAAATTATATTATCGCTAGCATCTTCTAGGACAATCCATATTTTAATCTCGTTATGAAATCGGGCATTTTCCCTGAAATATGGAAAATATCTAAGATTACACCAATTTTTAAGAATGGCGCAGAATCATCAGTGGAAAATTATAGACCGGTGGCTGTTCTCTCAGCGCCAGCTAAAGTTCTTGAGATGATTATGCATCATATGATTTTAAAAAGGATTGAACCATTTATAATTAATGAGCAGCATGGGTTCAGAGTCGGAAGATCAACCGACACAAACTTGATGGTGTTTACGGATTACGTGTCGACGGCGTTAGATAAAGGACTGCAAGTTGACTGTTCTTACAATGATTTCTCGAAGGCATTTGACAGGGTCGATCATGACATTCTTTTGGAAAAACTCCAATTGATCGGTTTGTCTGACGGTTTTGTTAGGCTTTTTGGTAGTTATTTTAGGAACAGAAAACAATACGTATCGTATGGGCTTTTCGAATCAATGCCGTTTTGCACGTACTCTGGTGTTCCGCAGGGTTCAAACCTGGGGCCATTGCTGTTCACTATTTTCATAAATGATATAGCAAACGTTATTAAAAATTCTATGTTCTTGTTATTCGCTGATGATTTGAAACTTTTTTTGAAGGTTGTCACCTTAGATGATTGTCATCGTCTTCAGTCTGATATAGATAATATAATAGATTGGGGGCGGTGTAACAAAATCGATTTCAATATTGATAAATGCAATCTTTTATCCTTTACAAGAAGGTCGCGAGTGTTATTTTTCCGTTATTCAATGAATGGCCGAATTCTCTCGCGAATTTCATCAGTCAAAGATCTTGGCGTACAATTTGAGAGCAAACTAACATTCAATAATCACATTAAGATTACTTGCAAAAAAGCATTGCAAATGTTGGGCTTTATCATCCGTACCACCAGAGCCTTTTCGGGAGTTAAAATTCTAATATTAATGTACAACGCTTTGGTTCGAAGCAGACTTGAGAGTGGGTCAATTGTTTGGGCTCCAAGATGCTCGAAATATACCCTTATGGTGGAGAGGATTCAGAAGAAATTTTTGAGACTTCTCTATATGAGGGTGTATGGATATTACCCATGGCTTTATCCAACTGACTTTCTCTTAGGCATGCTTAACTTTAATAGCTTGAACGTTCGAAGAGAAATATATCTGGCCATATATTTCTTTCGACTTATACGAGGCCAAAATGAGAATTCCACCATTCTTGAGAATGTGAATCTAAATGTTCCTGATTATTTTTTGAGAAATCGTGGACATGAATTGTTTGTTCTCCCAAGGTGTAGAACCAGCCTGCCAATGGGGATGCCACTGGGGAGAGCTTTAACGGTGTTCAATAATATTGCTTCGGATGTCGACATATTCCACGTAGACGTGGGTGAGTTCCGACGAATACTATTTTTTATGTATTAAAGTAGAGTTCGTCGGATCTTACTCAGTTGACTTCCTTGCCACTTTTTTTTTACTGCTTTTAATATTAAATTATACTATTTTTTTTCTCCATTGTAAAAGTTTTAAATTTATAATTTGTCAACCTTGTACAATGTTAATTGAATAAATAAATAAATAAATAAATAAATAAAATAAATATTACAAAGCTTAAGTTACTTTATGCTATCACAAAGCACAGGAAAAATAATCTTAAATGAAATACTCGAGGCATTTATTCGTCCAGCAAGATACAATTAGTTTCAGGTAAAAACTTATAAACTTATTTTTTCAAATAAAATATTGTTAAAGCTTTGGTGTTAATCAACCTCAGGTTCCCCAATTGACTTGCTACAGGAGGAGTTTTCTCTGCGCAGACACCTTATTGAATAGGGAAAACCTGACTTGGTTAGCAAATTTATTAGGCAATCAATTTATTTTGTTTAGCCTTTTCCGCTAAATACACCTTCACAAAAAGTTTTTCAAAGACGATACGATAATTTTGTATTATCATCAGTATTTTTTTTTAAAGTTGACTTTGACATGAACTAAAAAACAAATCTTCATTATTCTGTAGTGTTAATATATTTTGTGTTTATAGAAATCTAATATAATTGTGTACAAAATCATTTATCTTGTAATTAACATAAGCTATTAATTTTAGTAAGATCTACTATAAAATATTAATCTCTTAATCTCTAACATTGAAAACAAAAATATTGACTCACTTTGCGATTCTTATCGAAAAATAATGTATCAGAAATCATCGAATAAACTTGCAAAATATTATGTAGATATACTACGTTTTAGAAAAAAAAATGTAAGATTATCCAATATCATACTTTTGTTTATTATTTTGCTTTTCTATTTATCATGCTTTAAGTATGACTTTTTTCTAAATTGTCGCCCGCTGTGGTCTAGTTGGTTAGAGCTTGCCTCAACCGATTAAGTGGGTCTGAGTTCAATTCCCGGTAAGGTCAATGTCAAAATTGTATTCTTTTCAATTTTAATTTGAGATCTAAGACATGGGTGTTTGTAAAATCAATTATCCTTGAGTTGTGACTTTCAAAATTTCTCATCGAGTATATCTCGTATGATCTTTACATTTCAAAATATTTGAAGCATTGGCGTAAGCTGTAATGTCAAATATTTTTTTTAATAATTAAAAAAAAAAATCTTATTAAAAAATATTTATACCAAAGATTGCCCTAAATGATTCCGAATCAAATATAACTATCAAATAATCAACATTTTTGAAATATCTATTTTTAATCAAATGCCCTTTATCGGCAATTGGAAAATTTTATTTAGCACACTAGATTTTCCCTGTATGGCGTCTTTATATATTCATCCCCCAATCACCTTGCATTCAATATCTAATCTACACAAACACAGGTTGACTCACGGATTGGCTACCCATACGAGCACACATTTAATAAAATTCCCTCATACGCGTGAGGTAGCATCTCGCATGTATGTAATTTTAAAGAAAGGAATTAACGCCATCTGTCGCAGCGCGATCGAACCGCCAGGACTCGGCAAACATAAAACACCGGAGGGTTACCTCCTGCCCTAGGCTACTTGGCAGCTCTCCCCCTACAGTCTTTTAAAGGTATTAGGTGTTTGGCTGGCCATTGAAGGGTACACTATCCACCTTCTGTCGGTATCTGTCACCCTGGCAGACGAGATGCGGGGAGAGAAAGTATTAAATTGTTCTCGAATAATCGATCACGTAAAACTTAACAGACAGGGAATGCTGTAAGGCAGGGTTTCCCAAACTTATTCTGAGATGGAACACTTCCCGGACTCCGGAAATTTCAACGGAACACTTAGATTAATTTTTGGGATGGGTAATTCATAATCCCGTACCGGGATTTGAACCCGGGCCCTCCGTAGCCGAAGCCAACAACGTTAACCACTCGACCACACAGGCGGCAAAATTTTTCAATCGATTTATGAATTTCTGTTCAAAGGCATGGATGTATGTGATGTCTTGAATTCCCCCCTCTCACCCATCCTATCCTATAAACGGGGCGAATTGAGAGCGATTAGCTTACCACTAATCCTGTCCTAGCCCTATCCTTCTATCCCTACTCTCTTTGGAAAAAGAGAGGTTGAGCAACTGAGTAACAAGCAGTTCTCGTAGAAACACTTCTGTTGAGATAAACTCCATTAGGAGTCCATATGCTCCACATTGGGAGCGGACATGGTTTAAAAAAAAAAAAAAATTCATAATAGTTTTTTTATTATTAAAATATCACATACGAATTAATAAATCTATATAAACAGCGGGAACAAGCGGGGACAAGCAAGAAATCCTAGAAATCAATAGATTCAATTTTCAAATAGATCAAATAATTTTTGCTAGTTCTCCGTTACTTTATCCATTGCATTAACCCTTGATAACTATTTTTTTATATACATTAAAAAAAATATATATATAGATTTCTTTTGTTAGAATTGATATGGTCTTTGAAAAAAATATTTTTCAGAATCTTCCTGGCTGTCGATTTTGTTTAAGTTGTGAACACACCAACTAGTTGGAAGCGGGGAAACTATCATTAAGCATATTCCCTTTATTAATGTAGCATTTTATCACTTTGTCAAAAATTTCCCAAATTTTAATTATGTTTGTAACTTTCAATCGCCATTCTGAATTTATTAATCTGGGATGACTTTTTAATTATATGTTAGATGTGTTGAACATTTTAATTTTGTGTTATTTTAAAATCACTTTAATGTAATTGGCAATTTCTTTTCAATGCCAATTGTTGTGTATAACTTTTCAATTTTGTATAAATAGCATTGTTAAATTATATTTCTTATCAGTTGACAATGCTCGCAATGAGCGAAACCGGTCCTGACATATTAAATAAAGTGGAATGAAGTACAAAGGATTATTGTGTTTTTATTAATATAATGCCTTTCCACCAAGTATTGACAGTGAACACCCTAAAAGTGATCAAAACTAATATTTCTCACTCAACGTTGTTCGACAGATGAAAGGTGATATTTATGTTTTTGTAGAATTTGGTATATTTTAAGCATACAAAAGGTAACATGTGCATGGCGTAATGACTTTTTAAAACAAACGTGTAGAAGAATGTCGATTTATAAAAGTTCAGAGAAGACAATATATTGTGTGTGTTCCCTTACACGGATATAGATTTTAGGGGTTGTTAAATTGACAGAGGGTGCCAGCAGGTTAGAAAGAACTATGCAATATAATCACATCTGTAGACTGTTTATCTTTCCGCTGTAAATTATTGCATATTTAAGATGTTATAAAACAAATATAAATATTGTAAATGTTCCATTTATTTGCATTCGAGCATTTTCAATTGATATTCAAAACTGTTTTTAAGTATTTTTGCAGCATACTTATTTGTTGTATTATATCGTTTAATATCTTTTCAACAGAGATTTACGGTACATAAACAAAACAATATTATGTTACGTTTTCAAAGAATACTTTATCTGACAATTATATACAAATTACACACTATTCCAGTATAAAATTGCATAGTTTTTGAAGTGGATTAGTTCTTTAGCAGAGATATTTTTTAATTAGTTAACATTAAAGTTTTTATAATCAATATTTAAATTAGGGTTGTCAATAAACAACATAATTTTAATATGAAAAATTATGATACTGCCATATTGTTTATAGGTCTTGTTTTGGGGGAAATAATATGATTGCGGAAAGGTAACGTAAGATTTAAAGTATTATAAATGATACCAGTACCATTTAAGCTTCCTCTTTGGTTGAGTTTAACAATTTATGCTTTAAAATATGACTGGGGTTCTTACCGACCCCACTAAATAATTGTAAATATGTGCAAAAGAGTGTTTTAACAGTGAACACCATAAAAGTGATGTATTACCTTCACAAAGTATGTATTTTTAAGGCGGGCAGAGTAGTTGTATTGACTGGGTATGAATCGTATTAACGTTATGTTAGCACTACCCTATCCTAACAGGTTTGAGCGAAATGGGCTAAAAGGATTAACGGGGAGACAGCACAATGCATTAATTTGCATCGAGAGTGAAAGGTTTTGTATTGGCCAATGCAAAACGATAGGAGGGAAGGTGAAGTGTTTAGCCATTATGGACTAATAACATACTATACGATTGCTTTACACATCTACACCGATCAATATTGTCCACATGTGTCTATGTCTATATAAACAGCAACACACAAAATCTAACATCTGCAAGGTAATAATTAATGTTATTTTATAAGGTTTTTTAAAGTCCAAAATTATCATACTACTGTAGCAAACGACATTTGAACTTTGATTGATTTCAAGCCTGATAGTAATTCGAAGGTTTTTTGAGTATATGACAACTTGTAGAAAAAATATGCACATTAAATTAAAATGCTCAAAATGTAAATCGCTAATAAAAAAAATCTTTAAAGTCAAAAATATGGTATTTTTGTCTATTTTCTGCTAATCTTGAATATTTTTTCTTTTCAACGTAATCATTAGCATAATGTTTTCATAGGCTACATTAAACAGTATACTATTTTTTCTTTGGAGTAATTATACTCAGCTTACAGGTTTCTCGACTATACCTCCAAAGATTTTTTTAATTTGAATAATACTAACACCCTTATTGTTTAAAGACTGAAAATAGACTAATAACCATGCCATCACAACATCACATCACAGTTGTAACTTCATACATATTTGACACATAAAAACATGGTTTACTGATTCATAATATAAATTGAATATCTAAGTAATTCATCGATAATTGATTTGATCTCTAGATATACTTGTTTTCTTACTAAAAATACACAAATGTGGTAAATCACTTTGAAGCAGATGAATTCAATACTTGGCGGCCATGATTTCGATTAATTTTGAATCAATGTCGTTGCTTCCAAGACAATAAATTAACTATTAAGTTCAGATATAAAATAATCAAACAATAAAATAAAGTTTATTCGATGATAAATTATTTTTTATTTTGTTTTGCAGTAGTGCGTACTTAGCCTTCATTGTATTGTGTTACATAAATACTGCGATATGAAATAAAGCATATCGCGACCTCAATACTACAACAAGGCAACTTGATTTTCAATTATATTTTTATAGTTTTTGAAAAAAAACTCTTTTCTTCACACACAATTTAATTGAAAAAATTTAAATTGTTTAATACTGTACGCCACGTTTTATTTTTATTAATTAATGTTTATAGCTTAGATCACGGGTTTCCAGCCTTTGGGTTGTGACTCCCAAGGAGGTCGCCAACTTTTTTCGATTTTGGATTTGAACAAAAAAACTAAAACTATAGTCAACTAAAATTATCTAATTGAAAATAAAAATGCCTTTTTAAATTGCATTGGGGCCGTGGGTCACATGGATTTATAAAAAGGGGTCACCACCCGAAAAAGGTTAGAAACCTATGGCCTAGATGTATATCAATCATATAAAATTTGAATTTCTTGTACCAACAATAATAAAATCAGAGTTATTGAGTTTTAGTATCAAGATGGCAATACTCTCAAGTCTAAATACACAAAAATGATCTACGGTTTGAAACCAAGGAAATACTTTTCTGTAAATGAATATCGATTGATCACAGTACTCAAATTATATTATGTCTAAAAATATAAACAAGGAATATTAATTTCGACACAAGCTTTCTTCTTATTTTTGACTTAAGTCTAGTTGATAGAAACGGCTTTTTGTTTAAATGACTATTTCAGAAGTATTCTTTGGTAAATAGTATTACTTTTCCAAAAACATGTTTTGAAACAATTCCATTATATCCGAATTTATTTTACTTAAAATTTTATGCTTTGAAATTGCATGTGTCTTTGTTTTTGTCAGATATTATCAGGTTTATATTCCTCTCTTTTAACGCTGGTTAAAAAATAGATTCTTCATGAAATAAGTTTCATAGAATAATAACTACTCACAAATGAAAAATAATCTGATATTTATTGATAATTGAGTCAAAATAAAGCAATGGGATGATGACAAAAAATACACCACCCTAGAGTCCAATCGTTAAATACCAATTGTCTAAATGCTTCATTAAGATTCACGTGCCATTGGGAGCGGACATTCAAAATATGATTTAGTTTATGGTTCATTACTACAATATTACATATCATTTCAGAATAATTTTAGAATAGTTACAATATAAAATATATACGAACTTTGTTTATTATGTTTGTTGAATTTTCGAACATGTAACACCACTTTTTAGGATACTCTTGAGAGATTTTTCGAATATGACAGTTGACATCATCATCGGTATATTCAAGGTAAATAAAAAAATATCATAGAACAATAAATTTACTGTGAGGAATAATGCAATCAAGTTATTTCATTTCGCTAATGTGTTTTCACCCTACCTAAGCTGCGATTGACTTTCAATAAAGACAATCTAATTAAATCCGAAAGGTGAAGGTGATTAATGCATTATCATTACTACTCCTCTTCGTGTAATCCATCAGCTTGTTGTATTGAATAAACGGGTCGGGTGACGTGCTGCCATTAAAGGAATCGCCCGGTGTAGACAGCGATCGCGATAAACAACTGAAGGGCAATTTATTTACCTGAAGCCGGCCAGCATCCATGCTTTATACACTATAAAGAAAATTCATACAAAATAAAATGAGTATTTTAATAGAATTCACCTGTTATTATTACTACATATTTATATGGCTCGTATTTTTCCGGTCAGAATTTATATTAAATGGTCAAAATAAATAGTCATAATTTAAATGAAATTTTAAAAAGCCTAACCTAAAATAACCAAAATTGTTATAAAATATTCTGACCGTATAATAATTCTTATTCTGACAAAAAATTGATTTAAAAACTAACCATTTAATTTTTTTCCTATTTATATTACCTATTTAATTATTTCCTATTCAATATGCGTATTCAAGAAGAAAAAGTATGAAAATAAACACATTACCAATTTCATATGGTATAGTGCGTGAATACTGAACTTAGCTCATAAATAAAAGTTTCTCTTGAGCGTAAATTTTTCAAAGAAGAATTAATATCGTAAAAGTGAATGATAATATTTTTCAATTATTCGAAACCATGCAAATAAAACATTTGTCCAGTGGTGGTTAACTTTTTTAAGTGCGTGTGCCAAGCATCCTAAATATTATATTTCAAGTTTTCGACGTGCATTATTATGTGCCTCATTTACTACCAATTAATACTATACGTTTAACATCATGTAAAAGTATTATTATTTAAGCTTAAAGAAAGATAATTATTTAATTTTTGTACAGGTGCAGAAAATCTTTCTGAAAAATATTTCTTCCGCAAAGCGTTTAATCTGTGAATCTTTATTTTCTGTAAATATGTGAATTGAACGAGAATTGTTTATTTTATAGATGAAAATAGTATATGTACACATGTTTCCGAATGGATAATTTACATTTTTTAGAATAAATTTCTTATAAAACAAATGTTAAGTTACTTAGTTTTTAACGTTCTGACAGTTAAATATACATATATATTTATTACCTTAATAACCGATTTCATTTTAAAAACAATGGTAAATTTTCATATATATATCGTGTTATTTCTCATCAGTGTGAATACAGAATTGTTGACAGTCGAAACAATATTGTGAACCTGAATCAATTGTAATAAAACGTTTATCGATACGATATATTACAATGCGAAGCAATCAATTTAATGAAGCTATGTTTCTTGCCTTGTTGCAATTGAGATCTCAATTATATAATAGGAAAGTTCAATGACATCTGATCATTATATGTGTCCGTTGTAAAATCTATTGCAAGGTATTGAACATCAATGATGTTACTGTTTATTTTTCAACAGGGAATTACAATACCAGATGATTATATCAATACCAGTATTTCATATTTAATACCAACATTACAAAAAAAGCAATATCAAATAGTCAAACAGGATCACATTCAATATGACATAATATGGAATACAAAAATATATCATAATTATAAACGTGTCATTTTTATTAATGATTTTCATAAATAACGGTTTCTTAAAATAATAATGCATTATAAAAAGGCTAATCAAATGTCTTTTAGCTCTAAGCAAATATAAGATATTTTAATTCATCGCGCTATAATAATTAATATGATTTTGAAAATTAGATTTTGGTTAATTTTCAATATCAAAATACCGATATTTTTGTGTACACTATTAATAAAGGGTTTCCGGTTTCGATAGTAATTGTATTTTATTTTCTATTTTAAACTCAGAAATTATTATCATGCGACAGCTAACGTGTTTCCCATTAGAATCTTTAATAAATACAGCTTAAAAACAATATATGATTTTGTACAGATCCGACGTGGGTGTCATTTTTTTTCAATTCTGTTGTTGCTAATCAATCGAAAAAATTAAAAACACTTTAAAAAAATCTGCCGTGGCCCATCACTTGCTCTACCGATCACGCAGGTCTGGGTTGGATTCCCGGTAGAATCACAGTAAATTTTATAATTATTAAATTCAACATCATGATCAAAGACTGGGTGTCTGTGATGTCAATAAACATCATTTCCTTTCTTCCTCCCATCTTTCTGATCCTTTAATAACCGGGTGTAGCAATAGCGATTAGCCAACCACTAGTCCTGTTCTAGCCTTATCCTTCTTTCCCTACCACTCACTTTGAAAAAAGTGAGGTCGAGCGACTGAGTAACAAACAGTTCTCGTAGAAAAACTTCTGTTGAGATACCTCCATCAGGAGGCCATATGCTTCACATTGGGAGCGGACATGGATAAACACATAAAAAATGATATAGTTAAACTAGTATGAGCATATTGAAATTGTGTATAATTTATATTTGAAAATTGAATTCTATAAAATACACAATATGATTGCAATTTTTTTTTAGATAATATCTGTCATTTTTTGATGTCATAATGTAGCATAACAAAAGTATAAATTTTATTATAATTAGAAGAAATAAACAACTGTGCGTAAACACAAAGGAATGCAACGACACTATTTCGTCTTATCATAAAAAAGAGAATTTCTATGGAATTGCCGCGTCCCTGAAACAATCTAGTAATTCAAAAGCTCTTTGATTTTTTATTCATATACAAAAACTACTTCGTGCCTGTTGAAGCTTTTTCAGATATAAAAAGACGCCCGTCGCTTATTCAGTGGCGCTTTTTTATTATATTTAACATTAATTTTCGCTTATTTCAATACATTATATATAATAAAAAAAATAATATCAGTTAGTCAGTTGAAGTTCGTCCGTGCACTTGAACGCCTGAAGATGCCGAAAGCCAAAACCCGGGTCGTTAGTGACAAAATCTGTGTGAATGTACATAATTTCAACGATTCAAATTTAATATCAGTTAATAAAAACACAATATTCCTTTGTACTTTATTCTACTTTATTTAATAGACCAGGACCGGTTTCGCTCATTGCGAGCAAATCAGTTGACAATGCCTTTCTACCAAGTATTGACAGTGAACACCCTAAAAGTAATTAATATCAGGTTACGCGCAGTACATACTTGGACTTCTCATGGAGCTTTTTTTCTATTCAAACAGCTAAATATATATATTTTATATGAATATTTCCTTATTAAATTACAATAAATATTTTTCAAAAATCACGTGTTTACTCGTGTATCCAATCGATTGGGACGGTAGATCAAAAGTGTTACTTAAATTCATTAGTTTAAAATTCTTGCATGCTTTACAAAACTGATCATGATCTTCATTAGTCAATTGCGAATTTTTATCTAATGTTTTCAAAAAATATTTATATTTACTTTTAATGGTTAACCACTAGGCTCCTTTAAAAAATTGCACCCCACTGAGATAGTGTGTACATTTTTTTGTCACTTTACGAGATTGAAGACAGGTAAAACACGCTCTCCGCGTCATAATCTTGATATATAGAAGAAATATCTTTAATTTATTTTCAAGTATACTGGCAGGCAAGTCGCATAAATCATCGTTGTATGCGAAACGGATGACCCTCTTGGAAAAACGCACTTCAAAACTATAATTGAAGCAACTCGATGTAAGCTTTTTTTAAATTATTTACTACAATTTGAATAACATGATTTGATGCTTTTCATAACTATTATATATATTATCTGTGGATCGTGAAGAAATAATTGATATCCATCACAGTTTCAGTGATCTAGTTATCAAATCAATAATATAAAATAAAATCATCTATTTTCTCCATGCTAAATAATACGTGTCGCAAAAATAATATGTTTGTGTATTATAAATAAAACATGTTTTATAAACTTACAAGACTGTCAGCTTAACATAATATGTTTCATAAAATAAAAATAATAAAAGATTTTTAGTACTTTTTGACAACTGATCAGTTGATAATGCTCGCGATGAGCGAAACCGGTCCTGATCTAATAAATTTTATGTGGAAAAAGTACTAAAAATCTTTTATTATTTTTATTATAATGCCTTTCCACCAAGTATTGACAGTAAACACCTTAAAAGTGATAATATGTTTCATTATCTGCGTCGATTCAGTATTTATTAATGTAAATAAATAATCAATACTCCAACGTTAACTTCATTAAAATATTTAAAAAATCAAACAAACCATAATACTTAATAAGAACTCTTTTAGAAAATATAAACATATTTAAATTATGTGGCAATAATAAAAATATTTGACAAATCCAAAAAAAAATGTCAGTTTATTTTAGTTGTTGTAGTGTTAAAATCTTCAATATTGTATACCTCAAAAGAATATTTCTCAAAAAATTATTAACATATTTAAATTATGTGGCAATAATCAAAATATTTGACAAGTAAAACAATAGTCAATTTATGTTAGTTATAATATTAACAAAAAAAATGTATATATCAAAAAAAAATGCATTTCTTAGTGATTATTCTTCTGGTGACAGAGCACAATTTAAAAATATATTAGTAAAATAAAACCAGTGATATTGTTTGGGTTTGAAGAATCATTCTTCAATTATATTCTTTTATAAAAAAGTGAGTTAAAAATAAGCCATAAGTTGTCAGAACTATAGCTTCAAAACAAAATTGCTGTTATCTTTATGACTCCTGTTTTCTTAATTGTTTTCTTTTATTATATAAGTTTGTTTTGTACGATATAATAATTTTTAAATGTCAGGTTATGAGTGTTGACTTTTGATTTAAAAATAAGTTAAGTTGTTACATCATTATTTTTTACACCCGCCACATCGGTTGAACTATTTAAAAATGTCTCGTCTGGCATAAAGACGGCACTGTTGCTGTTAAAAAAATAGGTAAATATTTCCTTCTCACCTTATGTTTTCGCTATTCTTTATGATCGTTCCAGAGATTGGCATAATTTATAGAACACTTCTCCGACGTAGACTCAGGTGAAAAACAATTTTCATTTTTCTTGTATTTTTTACAGCAACGAAAAGTTAACTTGGCTTGGATAATAATTAAATCATTTTTTTTTTCATAGTGCGCGTACTTCAAACAGAGTTTTTATACGGTTTTTTTTAATGCGTGGTAGACAACAATGACTTAGTACTGTAACTTTTTAATGATGCAGAGGTAAAAACTTACATTAAATAGAACAGCAGATTCTAAACGCAAAGACTGGTCAAAACAAATTTAACTGTTTACTTATTTACTTACGTTATACCAGTATATAAAAGAACTTAGCCAACATTATTTAAACGGCTACAAAGAAATTACAAATTAACTCTTCAAACACTCACATTTAAATATAATCTGTGTGTGAAAATAAATCGATGCAAAAGAGAGAAGTTCTGTCAGACTGCGATACAAATGAAAATATTGAAGAGGTCGAAAGTATATCGAAAAAACTTGCTTTTGTTTATTGTCAACAAGTTAAAAATAGGATTAGAATATTCTTGATTCTGATATCTGGAATAAAATTCGTTCAGCAATTCGGCAAAAAATACTGATTGGTTAAGTATTGGGAGTAGTTAGTGACTATATTTATTTCTACCATCAAAAAACCAAATTATTAAATCTCGTTAATATTCGAAAAAATACTTTCAAATTACCGAAACACTCTCGTTCACAAATGTGCATTGTTTGTAATGTCACTGCATTCGGTTTATGAAAATTGAGGTTTCTATAGAAAAATGTGATGGAACTGGTTGATTAATTTGATAATTTTACCAATTTAAATTAAATAAGTTTGTATAAATATCTAAATTAAATTATGGAAATCTTTTCCTAAAAACAAATTAAAGACAATTAACAATGTTGGTTGTCATTACTAGCCGATTAGGCGGTTAAAAACTTATAATAACTTTCTCCTACTTATTCCATACTAGGGATTCTGTGTCGAGACGTCCCGGGACAAAAGTTCCGGGACTTTTAAGGTTTTTTGCTGTCTTAAGTCCCGGGACATTTAACAACCAAGTCCCGGGACTTAAGACAGCCAAATTGTACATTTTTAATTTTGAAAAAACCATTCTAACAAATAAAAATTGGATGCAAGCAATCGCTAATGTGACATAAAAAGTTAATTTTAAAGTTACATTGGTGTCTATCCACGGGATCATTTTTGAAAAAAATGCATTATATTTAGGCTAAGGATTAAAGGCCGGGGTTTTAACAAAATTAAGTATGCATATATAACAGGAATCTTATAAAAGAAGCAGCTGTTTGGATTTATAATTGCTTAAGTTTCAAATAACATCTATTTATATATTGTAATACGAAACAACCATTTTTAATGGGTAGAGAGAGACATGCAGTAATACAAAAAAAACTTAGACACGTGTTCGCTTAACTATTTTTGCAGCATGGGATAATCGCACAGAATTCCAAGAATTAATGGAACCAATAGTTAGTTCTAGAAAATTATGCTCTAAATCAAGGCGGCTTATAAATTTTTATTACCAACCGTTCTGCTAGGACTAATTGATTTTCGAAAAGAATACACGAAAGATTTTGACAAATGCTCCAAAACAATCTATTTGAAATACGGAGATAATTTACTACAACGTCTTTTCTCCGTGGAAAAAGATATCAAGGTATCTGAAGAAAATATCGATGATGAGAAAAATATTGCAGAACTGTCACTGGAAGAAGAATTAAATAGACAGATTACAAAAAAACAAAAGATTTCTCCATTAAAAACGAAACAACTAAACGAATTTAAGATTTTAAAATCAACTGGAGAACGGAAACAACGATTATTTTTTATATATAACATTAAAGCAACATCGACTGACAATGATGATGAGCAACAAGGTTTATTACAAAAATAGGAAATCGGCTGTCTGATTCGTCATTAAATTCATTATTATTTTTAAAAGCATATTTTGATAAGCAAGAATAAAATATTAACTTTTGTGTAAATAATACATACTATGTATGATTTGAGGTTGTGACTTTATTATTGAATTAATTTGATATTTTTATTATTAATAAATAAATGTGTTCAAAAGATGTATTTTTTTTAATTAACGCATACTTTCGCCGCCCTTTTAAAGTACACATGAAAAAAAAATACGTCTAACTGCGTAAAAAACGCTAAAAAAAATAGTTTAATTGAAACGAAATATTAAAAAACGTTTGGGAGAAAGATATCTTCATTTATGTAATTAGAAATTTGTTTAAATCAATTCATAATCGTATTAAAAATATAACTGTAGCAAAAACAAATTAAAAAATATTATAATTAAGTGTTCATACCTGATGTTGTTTTATTTACAAATGTTTTTCACTATTCTACAAGGTTACCAATGTCTCAATAGGACAAAAAGGTATAAAAGCTGTATTGTGATTTGTGAAGTAACAGTCATAATTTTACCCAATTCATTGTTATTTTTTTAATACATGAACCGTTATCATCCCTTTTTAGTACATACAAATATTTAATTTTAATAAATTTATAATTTTATTAAAGGGGAAATAAAGTCCCAAGTCCCGGGAAGTCCCGGGACTTTGACTTTATCACGTCTCGTGTCCCGGGACTTTGAAAAACCCGAGACTTCAGAATCCCTATTCCATACCGATTACAAAAACCATATAATGTGCGTTTTTTTATATTTTATCGGCCATATTGAGATAAAAAGAGTGGTTGTGGGTCAAATTACGAGGTATTTTGTTTAAATAATTTATATTCAGCTCTTAAATGATTTATGAAATTTTAAAAAAAATCTAGTCAGAAAAAGTACATATTTCGAAACGTATTGACTTTGTAATAGGTTTATAATTATGATCAACCTTGCATGTCATTCTTGTTCGCAAAGTATTCATAATTTATCATTAAATCGTCATTATTTAAAGTGATTGAAAAATTATTTCATATAAAAAATTAAATTAAAGAAACATGTCGATGTAAACTTAATCTGAGTATAAAAACTTGTTTTAAAAACATTCTATCGTTTCTAATTACGCAAATAACTACGTATAAATATTTTATTTTACCAATTATGTTATATTTCTTGTAATCCTTTATTAGATTTCTACTAAATGAATGAGTCTTGGTTTTCCGATTCAAACGCTACATGAGTGTACTAATAAATACTTTATATGTAGACGCAGGGTATGGAAAATGTTTAGTGGTAGCAAAATATTATATATACAAAATAGTGTGAGGAAAAAAAGCATTCATATAAGAAAAATGGTAAATATGAGATACTTAGATAATATTCAATCTTAAAGTTTACATTTATAGGAGTATGGAGATAATACCATTATCTCCATACTCCGTGCCACTCTCTCTTTCTCTGTACAAAGATTGTTTTTCCTTGTCATTCTCGATTTTGAAGTTTTAGTTGAAAAAAAATGTAGCGTTTAATCAGTAGGTACATTTACCGATCACATTATAATTTAATTAATTAATTTTCCTTCCAATCAGGTAGACGTCAAGGAATACGGTGTAGATATAATTCGTTTAGAGCCAAACTAATATTTTGACATAATAATGTAAAAAAATAACGAAACCAAAAAACTTTAATCAAATGCACGAAAAAGGGGACCATAAAAAACAGTTAAAAATAATGAAATAAACAAAAGACTAAAAATAACATTGGAAAAACATAACAAAAATTCATAACAAAATCTTATAATAATAATGAAAACATATGAACAATGTTAATTGTTTGTTGAAAAGCACAGTTGCCTCGCTTCTACTCAATTGTTGTTCGAGAAAGGTGGAAAACCACTCTTATTTAATTATTTTTTTTTCCAATCGATAACATTTTCTTAGACATGTGTGTAAAACGACCTTCTATTTAATTTTAAATAAGATGCAATTTTAGCAGAAAAATCATCTTAGGTAAGTATTTTTGTAAAAATGCAAGGTCAACAATACAAAACAATTTTATAGTGCGCGCTAATGTCTCTTACGCTAACGTCGGGATGCCTGCTAATGGGTTAAGCATCTTATTTGGTTGTGTCATCAAGAGTTTCATCTTCCGAATGGACAATTTCGATTGATTCGTGAATCTTTTAGATAAATATTTAAGATATTTTTAACAGTAAACTCTTAATTTGGAACCAATAATGTATAAGGTTATCAACTAGTTATTAAGAACACATTCGGTCATTAAATAATAAAATTCTTTTATCGGATGTCGAATTCAAGTAATATCAGTTATTATTCAAAACAGAGTGGTAATATTATTAGAACAAAAAAACTGCACCTAAAGTTTACTTAATAAGAACAAACTACTCGAAACTTTTCTTAGTAATATATTTTGTTCAAAAAAATAAACATTTGCCTAGATACTCAGTAAACTAGGGTAAATCCTCTTTATCTTAGTTTATTAAACGATATCCTATACATTTCAATAGATAACTAGATCCCGAAGTAGTAATGGAAGTAAATACTAAGCTGCCTTTAAACTTTATAATGTTTAAGTAATTAAGTATTTCGACCGAGGGTGCTTGATGGAATGGCAATATCAAATTTGAATTGTTTGAATTTCGTACTTTTCCATGAGTTTTGTCGCTAACGACCCGGGTTTCGCCTTTCGGCATCTTCATGCATTCCAAGTGCACGGATTTACTTGAACTGACGCGTAGTAAACAGTTTGTATCGTTTATATACAAAAATATAAGTAGATCACTAAATTAAAAGGCTATTAAAATGTAAATTAGCGAAAATTGAATGTTTACAAGTTTCAATGAATTAAGTGGGTTTGTTATAACTATGGGGATTTTTTGAAAATATTAATGACCAGATAATATCATAGAAATATTTAAAATAAATCTAGGGGTTTATCCGACCTATTATTAATGAGTTGATTGATTTTAAGCCTTTAAATTAATATTTAATGATAGCAAGTGAATTAATATTTAATGATAGTAAGTGCTTGAATTATTAATAAATGACAATTATTTAAAAATGACAATTATTTAAAAGGTGTACAACAATGGCGAATTTGATAAATAAAGTTGCTCGTTTAAAATTGGCAAACTGTTAAGCTGAGCTCGATTAATCTCTAAGATTTATTGGTAAAGTAATTTAAACTTGCCCCTGTTAGTATGTAACAAATCAATACCTGAGTCAAAATTAAACGTATGGTTTTCAAGAATTAAATGGTTGGCGAAGGTGGAGACATCTTTTTTAGTGATCTACTTATATTTTTGTATATAAACGATACAAACTGTTTACTACGCGTCAGTTCAAATACATCTGTGCACTTGGAATGCCTGAAAATGCAGAAAGGCGAAATCCGGGTTGTTAGCGACAAAACTCATGAAAAAGTACAAAATTCAAACAATTCAAATTTTATAATGTTTATATTTCTTTAATTTCAATGTGAGTTATTTTATGATACTTCACAAAATATTTATTCATGAGTCTACTATAAAAAGGTCAAAATAACAATGTGTTCAGTTCTACAAGTGCTCTATTAATTAGTTGATAGTTATTTTAACATGAAGCTGATACAGCTATGAACGTATCAACCAACTAATAAATTTGTGGAATTAATACTTAGTTATTTTTGACCTTAATATAAATAAGATTTTTTTGCGTACGTGTACATCTATAATAAAAGTGAAAGGAACATTTTATATCGATAATAATAGCTACTTAATATGGCTATTACAAACGACGTCTCGTTAAACCTATATTTCTTTGCACATCGTTAACGGTTGTATTCTGTACTAACACGGTAATTGTGTATAATTTTAAATTAAATGCATGCATTACGTTTATTTTTTAAGGTCAACATGTGTAAGCTGTGCTCGTTCTGTCGATTTTTATAAAAAAGGATTTATTAAATACTGTTTAACCTCGTATCGATTTTGGATTTATATGGCCACCGTTTAACCTCTGCTTATGGCATCCAGTGTCGGGTTCTATGGCGCAGCGGTTAGCGTTGTGGGTTTCCGTGCCGGATCTCACACGGGTTCGATGGCAGTTTTTTTCGATCGAATTCTGTTATAAGACATGGGTGTTTGTGATGTTCAAAAATTACCTCCCACTCCTTTCGATCCTTTAATAACTGAGCCTTATCCTTCTATCCCTACTACTCTCTTAAACAAAAGAGAGGTTGAGCGACTGAGTGACAAACAGTTCTCATAGGAAAACTTCTGTTAAGATACCTCCATTAGGAAACCATATGCTCCACATTATGAGTAGACATGGATTTTTTAAAATACCGTATAGATCAGGGCCTACACTGTGGCCCGCGGGCCGCATGCGGCCAAATAATTCTGATTGAATTTATTTAAAACATTGTACTCAAAATGCCATTTATAATTAAAACCTGTTGTATGTATTGATTTTTACACGCTTATTTAGATATTGAAGCTGACAATCCTCTGGTGTATTAAAATCATACAATGCGTTATTACTTTTGTTTTTCCGTTTTAAATAAAGTATTTTTCGCGAGAATTAAGAATTTTTTTAAATTACTATTATTGCCATAGAAGGTTTATGACATTAACCATTTATGTAGGAAACTGTAGACTTCTCATTGTATGAAATAGCATCAAAATGGTTTCTTGCCTCTTCTAAGAGCTAGATTCGTGACCATGAAACAAGACATGGCAGTACACTCGCTTAAATCTACACTGAAAAATGCTGATGATATATGTAAAAGAAAGTAGTCGAATCGTGTTTTACAAGTATTGGCCCAACAACGACTACAGGGTCGCTTGCAGTAGATCTATCTTTTAATACTATTTTTTTAATATGTATGTGAAATAGCATCCCAGTGAATGCATAGTATAAAGAGTATATTGTGAAGCCAAATTAACATAATAATAAATAAGAGTAGCACAGCTTAACGACCGCGGACGCGTATTTTTGTCTTTGAAAAACAAAGGTTGCTGGCCGGCGGCCTCATATATGCGTATAGGCAAAGTATCTGGAACCTAAGAAAATTAAATTTTGTAAAGGTATCTCAATTTGTTGACAAATTATAGTGAATTTAGTAAGATTACAATTTTTGCGAATTTTTCGCAAAATTTTATTTCGCCAGGTGAAATTTTATAAAAAAAGCGTGCGGTCGTTAAGCTGTTAAATTTTAAATAAAATTGACACAAGGAATTAAGTTAAAATAAAATAAATTCGTGACATATGGACCGATTGATCGATAAATTAATCTTTTGGTCATGTTTTGCTTTTACGCCTAACGGTACACCTATTAGGAAGACGAAGTATTATAATTGACGTAACAGATACTTATGTAAACTCCCAAATTAAAAAATGAAAACAATCTGCCCACTTGAACGAAAACGTTTTCCATTTATAGTATGATATGTATATTAAAATTTAAGACAAGAGACATATCAATCTGACACAGAGAGTAATAAACTGTGTCACGTTATTCTCACTTTTACTTCGCGGAGCACATTAATCATTCAATGAGATAATATTGCGAAACGTGTCTCGACGTAAATCAGTTACCTGGTCTGGCAGTAGACAACAGACCAGAGTGTTGAATTTAAACACTTATAGCACGATGTCTATTCTAGATTTAATACAACTAAATTCAATTAAAACAAAAACTTAAGACAATTGCTTTAATCATGTGATTTTTAAAAAATCTATATCTCCTTTCAATATGGAGCATATGACCTCCGAATGGAGATATCCAAATTTTTACTCAGTTACTCAACTTCTCATATTTTCAAAGAGAAAAAAAATATAGAAAATAGAGCGAAAACAAGGCTAGTGTCTAAATAATTTCTCTCGCTATGCCACGTTATTTTAGTAATAGAAGAGTGGAAGGTAATTAAGGAAATCGATAGAAGATCGTGATATCTGACACGGAAGCTTAAGATGTTGACCGCTGCGCCATGGATCCGTGATGTGACTAGGAAGGTCAAAACACTAAGGTAAAAAAAAGAACAATTAATAGTAGATATAACATATGTTCGCCAACGCAATACGCGTGGGCGTTCGATCCCGCAAAAAACACAATCATACAGCGATGAATAGATTTGTATCTTAAATCTTTGATTTGTGTAATGTTTACATCCTTTGGCCTTTTGTCTGATCTCAAAAAGCAGTTCATGAGAATACCAGCCTAGTACAAATAATTCCCAGCTTCACACTCTGTCCAAAACTACAGGCAGAGCGACTTATAAACAACTAAATATGTATAAACTTATTGAAAAATATAAAAGATACAAATTTGTGTAGAATTTCGTCGAGTGAATTTTTACACATTTATTATAAAAAATCAATCGTTCACATGGGATATATTAATCTGTGGAGATATACTGTTGAACAATTCTCAATTCTATCCAGTGGCAACACTGTTGAGTGTTGGGTTAATTTTTAACTTAATAAAAGGAAACAATATTAATTCACGCATAGCAAGTAATTCAATAATTTGTTTTTTTTTTTATCTTCTTGTTTTTAATTACGTTTTTGCGAGTTTTTGGTTCATCATCAAATCTTTAACGCACCGGATATTTAAATTCAGATTCAAGAAAGATCAATTTCAAATTAATTTCAGTAACAAAACCAAATCATTATTCATTTATTGATTTAAATAAAGTATTGATATCAAACCAAAGGCTGCTTTTGACAAATATGGTGATTTAAATCTTCGATTAAAAGTAGTTTTTTTTTCCAAAGCCAAGTTTTCCCTTTATTATATTTTGAAAAAGTTAAAGTGGCGATTACACATTCTGGTAAATGTAAATATTGAAATATATGTTGTAATGCTCAAATATACTGTCACTGAAAGAGTTAATGAAATGTCTTGACCTTTTGCCTGCCTATTCTAATGGATGGGCATATACAGGTCAAAGGTAAACCACATAGTTATAAACAATAAATGTTATTTCAAACATACCATGATGTAATTATTTACTGGCTAATTATTTAATAATGTACTTCGAAGCATTCCCTACACATGTCACGCCTCTCGAGGAAAGCCATTCTAAACTGTTCTCCAAACACATGAAATCACTGATGGTTTAATATAAAAAATGTTCTTTTGGTAATTAAATATTTGGTAACGATTTATTTTTTCAATTCAACCGAAAATAAATATTAAGCAAAAATTTTTTTTTTAAAAAAAGTGAAAATACCATATCCGTCCAGTATGTGATGAAAAAATATTTAATATAAAAAAATGTTCAAAAAAACCTTGACTTCTTACGGTCACCGAACAATATAATTCATCGCGACATTTAAGTTAACACATATTTGCTATTAAAGTAATTCTCAAAGAGTCACATTTCCTGTGAAAATATCAAGGTGAAGCCAATAAAAATACGTCGTGAAGAAGCTATTATAAAGTTTGCACATCAATGAATCTCGTTTATAAATATGAGTATATTGATTTGAATTATATACTGGATATTATTTAGTAATGTAAATAATAGATATTAATTACTTAATTAAATACATATTTGTATATATTTACATAAAACATTGTTTTCTATACTTGCTGCCGTTCCTACAAAAAGGTTGTCGATATTCGAAGTAATACTAATCTCAAAGCTCTTTTTAGCGGCATCACTGCAAGCGAGCAACCAGATTATGCAATATAGGAGAAGAAATAATTACTTTCCATGGCTTATCAGATATTTTTCAGGAACATAATCTTGTTTCTCTATAGAGTAGTAGAACATTCATAATATGGGATTCTTGTAAAACTAAAAAGTCCCAAGTGCAGCTATATTTGAGCGTGCAACCTTTTGAAATTTATATTTATTCAAAACCACAACCAGTGGTTTATTTAGTTTAAAGGTTTAAACTTTATTGATATCGCTTTGACTCTAAACATATACGCTGACACATAAATACTTTAAATTCACTGTATGGTAAAAACGAGTTTAGTTTCTAAACACAGTTTGCTCAATCGTTTTTCATTATTCAGTACCATTTGATAAAGATTGCAATACCGCATATTAATATAACTAGTATTCAGTTTATCTTCAAAATAATGGTATGTCAGCATAACAATATTTGGTACAGTGATTGAATGACCGTTCATCCAACAAGGGTTAAATCTAGAAAGGTGTTTTACGACAGTTTTATTTGGAAGAAAATCCTATTAAGATTGACAGATTCCAGCAAAAAAAAATTAGCCCGCTTAAAGTCATACATGATTTTTGAACAATCAACCTTTTATGCTTATGATAAAAATATGTTTTTAATAACACTCTGTTGATACACTTGTATAAATTTTTGCGTCCGGTATGAAGATCCCAAATGGCCGTTTCTTTATTTATTCGCTTTCTTCTGATATTGTGATTCTTACAACATTAGATTATTAGTTATTACTCCACTGTATGCAGTGTATAAACATTGGAAGTCATCATAGCGATAAACGTGTCCATCAAACAAGAAACAGACAGCCAAATAATCACTGCTTGAGCAATTTCAATGCTTCCTTTATGTTAGAAATACAACAACGTTAAAGTGTAGAAGTTTTTTTGCAGACATTGAAAGTGTTGTATTACTTAAAACCTTTGTAAATTTATAGACGTTCAAGTAATGCACAAAAATTGAGAAAAATCAAAACGTAAACATCAAGGTGTGTGTAGTCTAGTATAATTACTGACTAAATTCATCGATAGTTTCCTTCTATTATTTTCCATGGACTGGACATGGACAGAAATAAATTTATACCAAGCTTCTTCATTCAAACGCAAAAAAAAAACTGTGAACACTACTTAAATGTTTTTGAATGTGAGAATACATTTTATTGTGTCATTCTTGAGAATTATTTTGATTTCGTCAGATATGTCTATTGAAATTAATAGTTAGCTCACGTTATGGACATGATAAATCTTCTGCGAAGTTGATTAATTAGTTATATCGCATTAATATCTGCGTAAGTGTTTTAGTATCGTCACCTTTGTACAATAATAATTTATCGAAGCACCGAGACGTCCAAAAGTTTTGTAATATGAATTTGTGCTAACGTGTCGGAGCGCATTGTTTCACACCGACTCGCCTGTCATTCGTGAAATAACCATTGTCATTTTATATGTGAAGCGTCGCGATGCCAAACCAAATAGACGGACGTCAAACGACGTCGCACCGGCATAAATCAGCGCGTGGAAAATATACACTTACGGGCCAAATGCTTTTTGCTTGGTTTTTTATTACCAAAGCCACTCTTGTAAATATATACTTACTCGTGATATTATTTCAATACTAACGTAACATTAACACTAATATCTTACTTTTTGCCTGATTAATTTTAACTCAAATTGCAAGGCGCAAAATGTGGTATCATTATTTATCGAGTGGTCCATATTATCAGAGAGTAAATGGTATTAAAATTTATTTATTGAATTGGCATTTACTTGATAGAACTCTTTTGTAATAAGGTAAAATAGTAAAAGTGTGAAGTTCTACATTTTTTGTAAAATTAGTTGATAGCTATTTTGGCGTATACCTTTATCGGAACTATGAATAGTTCATAGAATAGAAATTCATATGAAAACGAGCGTGAGAGGTAACTATCGTACATTGGAGAAGAATGTAAAACAATCGTGAGTGCTTACAATGTAAATAGACAGTTGATGATTACGTTATTACGCATGTTTTTTGTACAAGTTTACATTTTTTTAAGCTTTGAAACTTTGAGGGCTCGGATAGCACGAACACATGCATTTATTTTTCTTTCATTTTTTTCCTTTTTTTAATAATAGTCATAAGCATTGTTTCATGAGCGATGAAGGTGGATGTATCACAATCAATAAAATGTGATATGTATCAGCCTGATTTTTGTATACGTTTTCAAGTACATTGCGCTCTTAAAGTGTACAATGTTATACGATGGAAATGAAAATTGTCTCAGGTAAATTAAGCTTGCTCGGAAATACAGGCGTCGGTTAGACAGCCGTCGCTAAAGGTCGACACACGAGCCATTGAAAACATCACGCCACATTAAATTGAAGAAATACAATGACCAGAGGTTTTGTAATTGTTATTTTGCTGAGTACCTGCTGTGACATGCAATTAACTAGTTAATGTCTTATTGGTTTGTACTAATTAAAACTGGAAATAGAAATCAAAGAAGTCTGTCAGTCACCAAAGAAGTATATGAAAAGACAAATAGGTGTTTTAATATTATGTATCTACTTCTTGGTATCCCATTCAAGTAAATTTCTAATAATGAACTCATGTAAATTGTTTTTATTTTCTTCCCTGTAATTGATTAAATATTTTCTGTGAAGGTTTTTATCTGTGAATTCTATCTAGTTTGGCTAGTAAAAAATCGCAATTAATAAATTCATTCAAAAGTACACGTTTTGTACTAATTCCATATTACTTCTTTTCATAGAACCTTGTATCGGTTAAAATTATATTTAATTAGTTATTCATGCTCGCCTGTTGTGGCCCTGTTGGTTAGAGCTTGCTCTACTGACCACGCAGGTCTGGGTTCGATTCCCGGTCAGATCACAGTGAATTAGAGAAATATTCAATGCTGTGATCTACTAAGACTATTAGCTCTCTTCCCATCCTTCTGATCCTTCAATAACTGAGTGTACTAATAGTGATTAGTCAACCACTAGTCCTGTTCTAGCCTTATCATTCTTTCCCTACTACTCACATTAAAAAAGTGAGGTTGAGCGACTGAGTAACAGTAACAGTTCTCGTGGAAAGAAAAAAACTTCTGTTGAGATACCTCCATTAGGAGGTCATATGCTCCACATTGGTAGAGGACATGGATAAAAAAAAGTGCTCACGATGAACGAAGCCGATTTCGATCTTAATTAAATAATGTGTAATTACAACAAAAATTGTTTTATTTGTTGTATATAATCAATCACGCATTTGAGAATTAGAACATGCCTTGTCTAATAGAATTCAATACAATCTCCAAATATGACGATATCTATCATTATTTGTGAATGTCATGTATTCGATTTGTGTGCTGGTAAAAAATCTTTCGTCACAAAAATTACTTCATGTTTTATCCAGCCCAGCGATGCGCATTTTTCGGCAATTTCAAAACCATTCCTAAGAGTTCGATGCAATCAACTCAAACAGTTAGCAGACGGTAACTGGCATTGGCGGATCCAATGGGGGGGGGCTATAAGGGCCATGGCCTCCCCCCTGAGGAGATTTTTTTCTTTAATTTTTCTACTATATTAAAACTTTATTGTGAAATGGGATCATAAATAGTTTAGTTTACGATGTTTTATAGAATACATACTTAATTATGTATTGACTACTTTTATATAGATGTATTATTTTTAAATCATCTATTTTTTAATGTATTATTTTTGTATGATGTTTATTTTTTAATTGAATGGCCCCCTCTTTGGACAATTTCTGGATCCGCCAATGGTAACTGGCTAAGATTTTCATTTCTAACACTCAGTAGTGTGGTAGTCTATCATTTGTAAATCTTTTATAGCTCGCCTACAAAGTAAGCGAGCAAATTTGGCACTCTTCGTGGTTTTCTATGACACCTTTGCATATAACATTAACCTGTGGCACAGTGAACGGCGATGACAACTCGTATCCGCTTACAAGCTTAAATAAGCATGTTAATGTCAACGGCAATATTTCGCTTTTGAACTTCGAAAGAATTTGCCTGCTATGATTTAATAATTCGTAAATTACGCTATATATAATTATATAATAAAAAATGAATCTTGAAAGTATTATGATATACATATTTACAAATTCTATTAATCAATTATTTTGTAATATTTTTTGAGTATCTTGTTTCAAATTTGAATTGTCTGAATGCTGTACTCATACTGTCAGTTCAAGTACATACGTGTACTTGAAAAAACTGAAGATGCCAAAAGGCGAAAACCGGGTCATTAGCGACAAGGTTAAAGGAAGAGTACAGCGTTCAGACGATTCAAATTTGAAATTGAAATTTCATCAAGCACCTTCAGTTTAAATTTTAAATTATTTTGTTTCAATTTATAAATGGAAAAACAATCATAAATTATTCATCTTTATTGTTAGTTTAAATTAAATTTAAGATTTCAACTGAAGGTGCTCGGTGGAATTTCAATATTAGATATGAATCGTTCAAATTATATACATTCAGTGAATGTCATTTCAAGTCCATCCGTGCACTTGAACGCCTGAACGTGCCAAAAGGCGAAACCCAGGTTGTTAGTGACAAAACTTGTTTGAGTGTACATAATTTTAATAATTCAAATTCAATAATTAAGCCTCAGTAATTGTAATGTCTGCTGTGGCCCAGTTGGTTAGAGCTTGCTCTACCGATCACGCAGGTCTGAGTTCGATTCCCGATAAGATCACAGTGAATATGAGAATTTTTAAATTCAATGTTTTGATTGAAGACTGGGTGTTTATGATGTCAATTCACATAATTTCCTCTTCTACAAATAATTATTTGTATTGCTAAAATACTTTGATATTTTTTCACGTTATTACAATGAAATTCTACCAAGTAACTGCCAATTCAATCAATTATTGAATGTATTACTATATACACATATTGAAACGAAACCTTGAAACCCAAACAGTATTTTTAAATAAAATTGTATTTAAATTAATATTAATAAATACAATTTTAATTACTTTAAGCCGAGCCAAGTTGCATTTTTTCGCAAGATGTTTTTCTTTTTATTAATATCGTTCATTTCCACACATTTTGTAGCTGACACGATCATTCCAACATCTTCAAATTTTTATTGGAAATTATATACAAAATTTATCTTATTCTGTAATATGGAAATATGTAAGCTAGTGCTCTATATTTATTTAACAGGTGGAAGGTTTGCGTAGTCAAATAGTAAAAGCTACAATTATCGATAGAAAGATTTCCGCTCAACTCCTGGCATAGGTGTTTGTGGAGTACATACTTCTTTCTTGAATATTTTTTTTAAAAAATGAACATCGTTACGCCATGTATTTGTATTTTTAATTTATGATTTTATGTTTATCGTGGTTAACGTATTTATACAAATATTGTACACAGTTGCTTTATTTTTAAATTTCATTTTTTTTTTAATTTAAATAATCATGTAACATATATCTAATACAGTGTGTATTTAATCATCCAAACAAATTTAATTATTTGTTAATATTATTCAACAGAAAAATCCTAGCGTTTAAATAGTCTCATGCTTTGGTGACTTTATCCGAATGGCTTAATAATAATATTTTAAGAAATAATAAATGCTGAAGGTCTCTCAGTAGCCGTAGTTTAATATCCGATAAAAACTTATAGATACATCACAAATTGATTACAACAAAGTTAAGACATTTGTATGTAAATTATAATTGATAATTAAAGTTTATGTAAGAATATAAAATACAACAATGTGTGAATGTATATATGGGACAAATACTCACCCAAGTATCACAGATTATCGCAAATATTACTAGTAATGTCTGGTCTTGGCGTTAGGAAACCATGTGTTAACTCTGAATAATCGATTCAAAAGTCAAAGGTTACCATTGCACATTCGATGTGAATATCAAATGACCAGCACAAATATTCTTAGTGCAATATAATAAGCACGAACTCAATTTAATTAAAATTAAATAACCTATCGATGCATTGAGTTTATCTCCATGTAGACTACAACAAACATATGTATTATTATTTGATAGATGTTAGCATATCTTAGAGCGTTGTAAAAAAAATTAAAGACCTAAAAATATTATAACCAGGTTTTGGTAGGGAACTATTACTAGCAAGCAACATTCGATCAATTCGCATAATGCAAACGATGTGTGTGTCAATGTGTGCTGCGTTACGAATTGGCAATATAATCAAGACAAATTTTAATTTTTATGGAATGAGATATCTAACTTATTTTAATGAGCAAAATCAATTAAAAATTAATAGTCAAACCATGATTTGATAATTCTTGAAATTAACTAAACCGGTTTTGATCCTTATGAATATACATACAAGAGGTTCGTTTTATTTTTAAACACGAAAAGTCATTAAATTAAGAACAATTTTGTTTTTTTGAAGAAAACATATTCTCAAAATGGTAGTAAAAATATTAATTTGTGTGTTAAAAAAGCAATATATAAAGAAATATTAAAGAATAATTTATTGTCACAGAAAATGCTTTATATGACGACTATTTTAAAATTTATAATTCGTATAATAACCCATTTTTTCGAATTAAGAACTCAAATATGTAGACACAATAAAAAAAAACTTTCGTTTTCTATATTAAGAATATGCGTAAAATATTTAGACACTGACATGTTTTTTAATGTCGCATAATGTGATTTACGATGTTTTTAAATCATTTTTCTTCATCTGTTTTATTAAACATAATATTTTTTTCATAATAAATGCTAAATTAGTCACGCGTTTGCTGAATGCCTATAAATAATTCACCCACAGACTTTTGACCAAGGCACGACCGTATAAAAAAATTTAACATGGCATATATGACCACAATGGCAACATTGTGAAAACATCACATTTTTTCACAAATATACATTATGTTATGAACTATGGGTGCATTTAATCAACAATAAAGGCTGGGATACAATAAGAAACAAATGTTCCGGGTCACACAGTCAACAGTGACGGTCATGTCCCGAAAACTATTTCCCAAACATTTTGCTGGTTGATTCTCATAGTTGTCGCAGAAATGTTACCTGTTAAGGTTTTTTGTCAGTATTTGAATAAACGTTATTAAATTTTATATTATCGCATACAAACAATGCAAGTAGAGTTAAATAATATTGTTTATAAGCTTTAATATCTTTGCAATTAAAAAATATACTCACTCAATAATCTATGGTGACACTTTGTACACCATAGATAATAAATAAATAAAACCGTAGACTAATACAGATTACGCAAAGCCATATTTTTGCCAGATGTCACGTCGTAATGTTATGTTAACAAAAAGGAAGAAAATTAAAAGATGGTTGGAGTAAGGTTATTTAAAAATGTGTGAAATGATAAAAAAGATATGTAAGCGCAATTTTTCTCTTTATAAAATAAAAAAAATGTTCTCTATTAAAATTAAATTAAATATTACACAAGCATAAGATAACTTAAAGCGTATAAAAGTAATTATTTATTAATCATATGTACATAAATATATGTAAATATACAGCAATATAAAGCGTTAAAGAGAATAAGATAAGCAATACGATAGATAGGGGTTACGTAAAAATGCTCCACCACGTCGCGTGCAACGTTGAGGGCCAGTCCGCAACGTTGCAGCGTATACTATATGTTGCGGGTCATGTTTAGAAACATTAGTTTGTTCCCTAATGTATTCGATGTTTGACATTAAACAGTATTTCATGCCATTAATTAAATCCGTGCCAAAATAATACGTGCTTTGATATACACATTTTTTTAAAAGAAATAGATGGGTAAATATAACAGTTGCAATAAATGCAGACACAGTTTATGTGTGACCGTTGTGTCAAAATTGTTTTTTTTGTTATAAATGGCCACTTACAACTATACAACCTTTTCGAACAAATAATTTTGCAAGTGTGTGAAAACATCTTGTTAATTCGGCAATAAATTGGAAACACGCTGGTATGCTTCTGATGATGAGCAGGAGAGTAAATATCAAGGACTCTTTCATAACGGTCCGTTGGTCAGGTCACAAAGGTCAGCATACGTTATTTAACGAACGAATATCGATCGTGTCGATATAAAATGTTGACACCTCGAAAGGTCTAAATACACAATATTCATGGGAAACCTAAAATACCAGTTTGAAATTTTATATCGCCATGCAAAATGTTTCGATTGATTTTGAGTTGCCTTATTCAAATAAAAATATAATATAAACATCTGCATCCTAAATAAAAATGCTTGTCAAAAAAACCACACAAGTAAATTTAAATGTCTTGAGTTTCACGTTTATTTGTATTATTTTTCGTATGTCAAGGAAACAATCAATTTTATTGAAAATAATATCAAATTTTTATTATCAATTTAACGGTCAATTTATAAATGAATTAGTTCTTCCTATGCAATTTATTGAAAACATAATAAAATAACCAATAAATAAATCAAGCCGCATGATAGCAAAAAAAAAATAGTGAAATAAAAAACATTTAATTTATGACGATTGCTTATCAATGCCAAAGTTTATATTCTTCGTAATATCACACCTTCTGTGAAAAGGAAAGTAAATCTAAAATTGTTTACGACTCTTAGAAGGTAAGCGCTGTACGCTGATAGAATATTATACTTTATTTGTATGGATGATTTCATTTGATTTGAATGACGTACTTAAAACATAAAAAACAAGGCCTTATTTTATTCACAAATTATTAGATTATTTAAATATTTTTTGTGAAATATTCTATGCCGTTAAAAATGTGGAATTGTTTGTTATTTTTCCTAAAGAAAATTAAGTATTTCGACTGAGGGTGCTTGATGGAATTTCAATATCAAATTTAAAAGACAGAACTGTCAGTTCAAGTACATCCGTGCACTTGGAATGCCTGAAGATGCCGAAAGGCGAAACCCGGGTCGTTAGCGACAAAACTCATGGAAAAGTACAAAATTCAATCAATTCAAAAAAAATCCTAAAGAAAATAATTATATATATTTTTATATATTTAACATTACTTTTATCGGGCTTATTTCTAACACTTTTTTCATTCAAATTCACACAACATTACAGCAAACAGCACATTCCAAGCAAGAAATATAAACTGTGATTTCAGCCATAGTTTTTTTAAAGCTTTAATGGGGCCCGTCTATACTAATATATGACGTCATAATTGACGTCACACGATTTTAGACATTTTTTACACCTCGTCCTCTCATCCTATCATTTGGATATAATCTTTTACTTCCATATCTACATTAAGAATAATTATTAAAAAAACTTTCCCCCATAATCGTTGAGCAACCGAAAAAAAGTTTTTTGTTAAATATTTATTTTTAAATCCTTGTTTTTTTTGTTAAATTGGTGGCGTCACATTTTTTTTAAAAACCCTTTCATCTTCGCCTGCCACCCTATTGCGTGATGTGATATATAAACGGCCCCTAATAAATTAAATATTTTAAGCTGAAACAATCTTTACAATATTAAATATAAACTCTGGGGTAACACTCTACTATTTTTAAAAACACACGATCTTAATATATATTATAAATTTAACAACTAATTTTTTCAATAATACCACCATACAACTCAACTCTAGTGAGTTGCCGCTTAGTACCGTATGATTATTATGCATCGTCTGACCTCAAAAGGTAAACATTTCAATGATTGTAAATCTAATCCATTGAAATTTTATGTAGTTCTTTATGCTTGCTTCTTATTACAATCATTCATAGGAGATTATCCTCATTGAATATCTAGTTAAGATGTGAATTTAATTAGTTCTTACAACAATATGCTAATTTTACTTTGTCAATCAGAATACAGGATCTTATCCTATAATAATAATTGAATAGCAAACGATTATGAAACCGTCGTAAATATAATACAAATATTCTTGTTTGTCAACCAACGCATGTAAATATTATAATTAAATACTGGAAATATAAAGTATAATATAAAATATCTTTTAGGTTTATTTGAAACGATAATTATATTTCATTTACAAGTTTAATATCTTTTATATTGAATTCCAAATCTTATTCTACATAATGATAATAATAATATCTGCTTGGATTCTTTTCCTACAGGAAACGATATAACTTACAATGTGGCATTATTTTCGGTATTAAAAAATAAGCATAGTTTCTGAGATGGTCAAATAATAATCAGATACTCGAACGAAATATTTTTCTTTTTATTTTATAGATTTCTACACATATTATGATGTTTCCAAAACGTATTTTGAATAGCATATTTTCCTCAATTATCCTCTCATTTATAAACTTATCATAAAAATATTCTTAAAAAAGTCATATGTATATATTCAATAAATATTAGTTATAACTGAGAATCGTTTAATAATTATTTAAAAATAATACTCTTCACATGTGGAATTAAACATATAAATTATATGCTAATGGATTTTATATGTTAGGTGTATCTTAAATAATATAGTACTTTAGATAAGAAAGTAAGTTCTGAACAAAATAATGATTGTAATAATGAATTACATAACTCTTTTTGTAGCAGCTTAAAAAAACCCAAACATTTTTTTGCACCGTATGCAGTCAATATGTCTATAGCACGACTTTCGGAAACGTATTTTAGAAAAATGTAAATTTTCGGTTTCGGTAACTAGTTGGTATGTGCAAAATATATTGAACTCTTTAATTACAGACTAATCTAAAAATAGATGACCTTAATATTTTTATTGTTATAAAAGAGGACTTTATATAATGGATTATGAAATTGTCATTGTTGGAATTGTAAAAAATATAATGTTAATGGAATCGCGTTATACGAGGGAATATCGTGTTGTAAAAATGGCGTGTTATATGGTGGCATGCTGTAAGGGGGTGACTATATTCACTAACGCTGTGAGTGGATTTTCGTTTATGAAAATACTGCACGACGTTAAATGTATACAAATTGTCACATTATCTGTCACTGACATCTATAAAAAAAACGTTTACACCAATCGTAATCAATTATTGTAAATATAGATGCATACACTGATAACGCGTGACAATAGGTTTTCATTTGACTCTATTTCCGGCACACCATCATCTGTCAACTTTCATTCACATTACTATTCCGCTTATTGTATTGAGAGACATACACGAACGAAAAAAACTCAGCTTCATATTGGTTTTAACAAAAAATTTACAGCTGATATTTAATTGATAGACATCCTAAAAAAACCACGGTAGAACTGTCAACGAATGAAAAATAGCGGTTGTATACACAAAACGGATGAATGTGGGGCAACCAACCAGTATTTTTATTTAAACTTTTTTCTAACAATATAAGATTTTCGTAATAAAGATATTAAAAACAAGCCATAATATTACAAAATCGACGCTCAAAGATTTTTTTTGGAATTGAATTTGTTCGTTGGGTTAAAATATTTTATAACGTTGAAAATTGAGGCCATTAAATATTTAAATACAATATTGCTATGGTTTCATAACTTTTTACAGAGATTTTCAATGTCAGATTCAATAAATAAAATACGCAATTTTACTAATTCCACTTTTATTTAATACGATCAGGGCTGGTTTTGCTCATGAAAAACATTATCAACTGAGTTGATAATACTCGTGCAAATAAGGATTTTATTTTTTGCATATATTTATTTAATGCCTTTCCACCAAATATTGACAGTGAACACCGTAAAAGAGACGAATGTGAGATTCAACCTGAAAAACACTTTTTATAGAAAGAAACTATAATTTTTAACATTACTTTTATGTTAAAATGTTACTCATTTATATATAATATTATTAATAATAATGACAAAAAAATCTATAAAATAAAACTTATTTGAAACTACTTTTGCTATTATACAATAAACGACCGTTCTGTTGTTGTTAAGTCCGTCGAACAATTTGGCGGTTTATATTTGAACAAATATGTTATAATAGATATTTTAAAATTATTCAAACATGTTCTGTCATCACTGAGGTACCTCCTACAATGATCGAGTCTTAAAGTGGACTGTGGATGAATAGTTTTGCAAATCTGTGCGTTTCGTTAGACAAGCATCCAGTAACGTGCAGTACTTTTTTCAATTGAGACTCAAACAACAATTTTATTTGTGATGTTTATATTATCAAAAATTGATAAACTTTTAGGTGAATAATATTTTAGTCAATCATAGGTAGCACTGTATGTATTTGAAAGTTTTACTAAAAAAGGATGTTGATTGTTTTTTTACATCGTAACAAACTAGTAAATTTTCAACAGTAAATTTTCACAGTTTTTTTTTAATATATACTTAGATACAGTTTTACTTTATAATTAAGCGATTTCATATTTTTATCGTTACAATTGTTAATTTACTTACCATATCATCATAAAAAAAACATTAACTCAATACTTTTAATCATAACTTGATAATCAATAGAAATTACAGTTACAATATTTTATTTTATTTGAAAAAAAAAATACTAAACATTCTGAATGCGTTGACCCTTTTCGTTAACACGCCACTACCAAATCCAAATGTCAGTCTTATTCAAAGGAAAACGGTCCACTAGTCGAAAGATGCGCAGGTAACTGGCTATTTGCAATTATTTGTGGAGGAGGAATCAAGGATATAAAAGGCTCTGTCTGCGAGACGATAAGCATCAGTAAATCTTCTTCTTTCACAACGTTAAGTGAAAAATAAACAATCATTCAACATGAAAGTGGTACGATAATATTTGCATATTTTAACAACACAATCATTGTTCGATAATCGATTAAGTGTTATGCAAGAAGTTTTTACTCACTAGTGTTACATAAAAAATCAAGCTTTGTGTAGTATTAAAAACGTTTTATTAAATACTCTTGCATTCTATTAAAAATCGTTATTAATATTTTCTTAACAAAAATATGAAAATAACAACAGTAAAGTGTAATAATAAAATAGTTTTAACAAGTTTTCACACGGAAATATAAATTTATTTTACCATATTTTTTTAAACTATCTGCTTAATTCAAATTTAAGATATTTTTCTGCAATGTAGGATTTGTTAATTTTATTGACTCATCTATAACATGAAAACATTTTGAGCAGTTTAACTTAAAAATAACAACTGTGGACCGATAAATTCATAAATAAAAAATATGAAATACTTTCACATTATGTTCAATTTTCGAAATGTTGTTTGATCAGTTTCAATGTTTCATTATTTCCTTCAGGCAATCTTCTTATTCTTCATCATCGCTGCTGCCGCCGCTGCACCACAAGGCAACCCAAAGGATGTTACCATCCTCAGATACGACAATGACAACATCGGAGTCGATGGATACAAATTCGCGTAAGAAAGTCTATGTTATATAATTTAATAATTCCCCATCCCCCATCAAATATTTTGCTATACCAATCTAGAACTTCCTTACCCATCAATTATATAAAAATTCAGAATGGTTTTAATCTCCATAACAGAATAGAAGCATGGTGAATAGTGATAACAGTTTAGGATTTGACTTGCAATATTTATATCCATGACAAACCAATCATTTTGAAAAGAGTATACAACACGGCTTAGTGGCAGCTACCATTGTTAGCATGTTAAATCAAAGTCTATATACGTAACACTGTTCTATATACGTATTGCTAGCAATTAGGGAATCTAACCCTGGGATTTTGATAGTACTAATCATGGAATTTAGAGATTGAGGATAATAAATAAAAAATTCTGGTAAAGTTTTTGAAAATATCAAAATTTGTAGTTTTTTCGAATTCCGTAAATTCCGGCTTTTTGAAATTGGCCACTGACATTTTTTTTGAAATCCCTGAAAGAGTAAAAAAGGGTGTCTCATTTTTTAATTTTTGGAAATCTGTAAATCTCCAGTATTTCAAAATCAGCGAGCAAAAATTCAACGCGACCTTCAATCTCTCAATCCGAATCCAAATTTTTACACGACTTCATGTTGAATGATCAATCTCGGAATTGGAAATATTGTGAGTAAGGAAAACTCGGGATTAAAAAAAGGATCGGGAATGGATGCCTTATTAACAACCATATACCGCAAAATCTTAAATTATAAATACTCTCTAAAAAATATAGATAAAAGTGTCATATTAGTTTTCGAAAGAAAAAATATTTATGTCAAAATCATTTGATGAGGTTGATGATGGCAATGTTTTTTAATTTTCAAAAAATTATTCAATATTGTGTATTGATATCAAACCAGCGTTAGAATAAACTTTTAATGATGAACAGAATGATTTTAGTATGTTAAACATATGATAAAAAAAACACAAGTCAATACGACAAAAAAATCTGATATTGCAAACAAATCTTAAATTTACACAACTTTAGTTAGTTAGTTCATCGACGTTTTACAAGGCCTGTTTACAAACTATGTAAATATTTGAATATTTTTTTATTTATCATAGATACGAAACCAGTGACGGCACGTCCAGACAAGAGCAAGCTGAGTTGAAGAACGCTGGTACTGAAAACGAAGCCCTCGTCGTCCGCGGAAGCATCTCATGGATCGCTGATGATGGAAAGCAATACACCGTCACGTACACAGCTGATGAGAATGGATTCCACCCAGAAGGTGAACATCTCCCCAAGTAAATGACCATCAGCCTCAACATACAACCCTTCTAAAACCCTCAAGAAATATGTCTATTTATATATTTTAAATTATTTCTCTGGTAAATTGTATCATAATGCGCACGAAAGAATTGTGAATATTTCTTTGAAAATATTCTACGATTATTTGTAAGATATTTGTTATTATGAATCACTTTACCAAGAAAACAGTCATTATGTGTTTATTTTTTTAAGCAATAAAAAATATTATAATTATTTTTTGTTTTACTTGTAATTGACGAAAGGTTTATACTTAATGAAAGTATTTACATAATGGTCAAATATATTTTTTCACAGATGAAGTAATAAGCTTAAAAGATACATTGAAAATACCAAGCATTCAAATACTCTCTTTTTTTGAGTGAGAACATGAAAGGCTAAAGCAATTTATACAAAGTAAATAAATATATTTGATTTAAACATATAAATACAGTTTTTTATCTGTATAAGTCTACAATGGATTAAAATATTTAAAATAGTATACTGTAGGTATTAATGTTGTAAGCTAATTTGATAAACAAGTAATATATTAAAAAATAAACTAAACAATTGCATCTTATTTCGAATGGAAAATTTCCTTCGTAAAGTGATGTTTTCTTTTTTTTAAAATTGCAATCACACATTACCAATTTAGCAATTTATATTATTTAAGGCATCGATAGTACATAATATACAACATTATAATATATAGTAATATATAGTTATAACGCTGTTGGGTTTTTATCCTACTCGGTTGCTGAGATAAAAATTGAATTATCTAAATGGACACTACGTGACATTAACATTTCAATCGATGAAAGGATTTGTGAATTAGGTGATCGGAAAACTAATAATCACTTTCTTTAATCTACACGCTCTCCGAAAAAAAGGTTGGTAAAATGCTCTAGCTAAAGTATTATTATTGAATTGTAAATTACCTACTGTGACAGAATCAAATATTAAGATTTCAAGAAATCATCCATTAATAGTTTAAATTTATGATTCAGTTTGGAAATTCGTACTCACTCACATCTTGTAATCGACCATAGTATACAAAAAAAGTTAACGTAATACGTATTTTGTTTAAATTCATAGCTTTTTTTAAACTATATTTACTAATCTATATATGAATAGCCGATAATGTCTGTATGTCTGTCCGACCAGATTTCACACCTTCCAGTCTCCACTTTTTTAAATAAAATAAAATAAAATAAAATAAAATAAAATAAAATGAAATAAAATAAAATAAAATAAAATAAAATAAAATAAAATAAAATAAAATAAAATAAAATAAAATAAAATAAAATAAAATAAAATAAAATAAAATTAACCTAAATAAAATTAAACACAATGCAACAAAAATCTCACGTTGCTGGACAACGGGCTTACAGCTAGTTCTATATTATTAATCAATTAATAATGCTCGCGATGAGTATTACCGGTGTTGGTCTTCAATAAATATAGTAGAATTAGTGCAATAAGTTTTTTTTGAATCTTTCAAATTGTGTGGATTTTCATCAGTTTTGCCAATTGATATTGAATTTCATCAAGCACCTTTTTTCGATAACACAAAGTATGTGAAGTCGCCCCCTGTGGTTTTGTTGGTAAGAACCTTGCTCTACCGACTATGCATGTTTGAGTTCAATTCCCACTGAAGTCAGTGTCAAATTTAGATTTTTTCAATATAAATTTGATATCTTAGATGTGTTTTTGATGTCAATAATTCCTCTCGAGTTGATCTTGAATGTCTGAAACAGTGGCGGATTAAGCACTTTGGAGGCCCCAGGCGCAATAAAATTTTAATGCCCTGTTTTTCGAATAACATAAAAGTGTTGCAAAACTCTTCGTAGAATAATAATTAATATTAAAAATAAAAATAAAAATTTAAGGGTTTATGTAATATATGCTATTTTTGAGGCCCTGATATTTGGAGGCCCCAAGCGCGCGCCTCTTGCGCTTATGAGATAATCCGCCACTGGTCTGAAACATTGTAAAAAAAATAATCTCGCATGATCTTGCAACATATATTTTGCGTAGCAACTACGTATAGTTGTTTAATAAAAACTAAAATCAAAAAAATAATCAAAACATTTTTTATGATAACATTATAAACAAATATCGTAAAATTCAATACATAACGAATAACACAGGATAAAATCAGTACTGTCCGTTTTCCACGATTCAATGTTCGCTTCTGAAGGTCTATAGATATAAGCGACAGAAGAAAGTTCACCTTTGGCCTGCAAATTGTATTGGCATTCGAGAGCCCGGGGCAGTCCGACTTACCTCTACACCTAACAACACCTAGATCAAAGTTAATCAAAGAGGGCAGCCACAAAGGACCAAAAGAATGGAGCCGAACCAAGATTTTACAGTCAAAGTATTTACAGAAATGTACTCAGTCTATTTCAAATACAATTCTAACAAATCATGAACTAACTCTTTTCGTATCGACAAATTCGTGAAATTTTATTGGTTTATCTGTAAATATTCTTGAGATCAAATATCAATGTATCATATGTGCTTTATTATTGAACGATGTTATCAATGTTTAAAAATGCGTTGAGGATTCTGACAATATATCTTGGAATGTTTCTATAATGTAAAAACAAATGTTGACCCAATAATGAATTATTATCGATTACGATAAAAAAGTGCACTATTTTCCCTTTTTTTAATATATAAATATACCATACTACCGTCACAAGGGAAAAAACAGCTTATGGTGAGCACTTTTTCTATCCATGGTTATATCGTTATTCAAATCAATTAACAAAATTTTGTTGCAATAAATTATCTTGAAATTAAAACACAGTTTATTTTTTACATTTCAATATATAATATTATTTATAAAGTTGTTAAAGGTTAGCTTTTTATTATACTAAAATCTTAGTAAATGTTGAATGAATAATAGCCGCTAGTGAAGATTTTATTCTTGTGATTTTCTTCTGTCAGTGTGTCGGGATAATATTATTTTACTGTTTTAGGTGCGAATATTTAAGACAAGCCACTCACATATTATCAATACACAAGCTAACTTGCTTTGAACATCACAATTAGTTTTCATTATAGTTGTATTAAAAAAAACTGAAAGATCATATAAGGTCAGCTCGTTGATTTTATTGTTAGTCACTCAAGATCGATCCGAAGAAAATTAACATCACAAACACTCACGTCTTCGATTTCAAATTGTCATTGAAAAAATCTTAATTTGTCACTGACCATACCGGGACATGAACACAAGCCCTTCTGATAGGTAGAGGTAGGTAAGCTTTTTGTTACTAGACTACAGTGGGCGACAAGAATATTGGTTCCACCCCCCTACCCCTGCCCTTCTGTCGTCACATACTTTTTTTTCTCTGCCTTAGAAACAACTAATGCTATGACGTTTTTTTTTGACAATATTGGATGTGGGTATTGTCTAAGAAGAATGAGGAGAACAAAAGAATACGAATGTGTGTCATAAAAAATATTATTAAATGATTCTTAAACGACAAATTATATTATGGGTGTGTTTTAAGATTTTTCATTTAAACTTAAATCAAAGGGAACGAGTGCACTTTCAGAGTGGGCTTAGCAATCTCTAATGCACCTTGTATATAAAGAAACACCGCGACATGTATGAGAACGTATGCGAGGAGCCGATGCTATCACACAGAAGTAAAAAAAAAAGTACAAAGGCTCCTTTGGCACACGTAAGTCTTGAAAGGTGTTAATGTATTACCGCCTGTGGTACCCAACTATCGCCATTAAGAAAGGACCACGCGGCACAAAGGTAATGTGGAAATGTGGGAGATATCTAAGGCATTCGACCCACCAGCTTTTTAGAGCTTTGTAAAGGTCTCATTCGCGAGATATACATAAACAGAGCTTGTCCTGATTTTATCACTTGTTGGATTTAGCGACGAACTTTAAAATACACTTATTACGTATGTATGAATCAACGGTTTTTTTTTTTAAATCAATCCATTACCTTTCTATAGACTGTACTGAAATAAATAGCAATACAACAATATATATATGAACCGATAGCTATAGATAAACCGTTACAATTCATAAAGAACTATCAATTAGTTTAATTTAATAAACATTTTTTAAATGCAAAAATATATCAAACGCTATTGAAAATAAAACACATGTTTTGTAGTTATTTCACAATTTTGTGTGATAAGCGTAACAGTACTAAGTAGAGTTTTGAAATTATGAGAAATAATGTGATTTATTTATATAAATATGATGCTGTCTCACCGAGAATTGATTGTTCATTCCTCGAAAGCGTTATGAATAAATGGTCTGTTTTTACCAATTTAGCATTTGAAACGACGTTCAAAGTCATTCATTTAACCTCTTCTCTATAGAAAGTCAAAAAATAAAATATAGGATGATGGTTTAACTTTCCGAATTGCATTATTTGTTATTTTAATGTTTATAATTGACATTAGATTTAGTTTAAAGAGAACAACACAAACATCATGTGCATCTTTCAATCTGGGTCTACTGCAATCTAATGGTCAGCAGATTTAGCATTGTAACATAAAAAATATTTTTTCACGTATCTTCGGCTATTTCAGTTATTTATTAAATAAAACTTGAAATTTTATTTTGGAAAATGAATCAGCCTGTAGGCTTCGAAGGCAGTAGGCATGTGTGTTTGTGCGCAACAAAGGATACCCACCATGAAAATTTTTGTACTAATGCGGCGGCAAGTGGATGAAAGCATCCAAGGCAAGTAATGATAATAATATACCACAGAAAATTTCTTTGTTACTCTTGCCGAAAGGTTTCACGAAAAGATTAAGCTCACATTACAGTACTGAATGCAGTAATGGGCAATATTGTGCAACAAATGACATGCATTTTTATTCACCAAAAACACACATTAGATAAGTAAATTTTGCTTAGCATTTTTACTTCTAAAGTTAACCGTACCTTTTCACAATTTAATATATTTCTCCATCAGTAAGCTGTGTATAAAATGATATTTTCGTAATTTATTCTACATTTTAAAAAACACATAAATTTTCTTAAAGAAGATGTTGTAGTAGTTGATCCAAAACATAGGGCATTATTCGCAACTTGGCTGAGTAATGCAAACTACATTACCTTTTGTTTATTAAACAGAAAGAAAAAAATAGTGTTTTATGGGTGCTCAAAGTATTTTATTATATGTTGATATCTCAAACTTTATATAAAAGTAACAGAAAAGAAGTGCTGATTATTACAAATAAAAACAGTGCAATTAAAATATTAAAGGTTGAAGAGCAAGGATGAAGTTTAAAATAAGAGAGCTCAAATTATCACCAATATGTGTATGTTATACTTTTTGTAATAGCTTAAAGTAAAAAAAAAATGATAAAGAATTAATAATTGCGCTTGTTCTGTCATGTACATTTTTGACAATAATTGACGATTGGTATTTAATTTATTTTTTAAAATTGCAATGCAGGAGCGTAGTAAAAGGTTTTGCCAACCGCTGCGGTTCTTGATTTTGCCAACACCCTCCAATACCCAATTTTCGGTCAAAAATATTTATACAATATTGGTAGATTGAGGATTTTTTTAAAAAAAATTTTCATTTATTTCTTGAAATGTACTGTATTATATACACATTTTTTCATTTCCAAATTTTCATTTTGTAATTGATATTGAAGAATCGAGTCGCATGTGAGTTTTTAAAAAATGACATAGAGTCCTTTTTTCAACGTTTTTTTGCATTTGAGCTATAGTAACATATCGACTTTAGAAAAGGACGTAACCCATAAATAACAAATTTTACAGGAGACACAAAAAACGTTTTGTGATGATTTTGGACAAAAGGCAAATTATGAAATATACACAACTTTGAAATGCATAAAGACTGATAAACTGGTTTACAATTGACTTTACCTGATATTAATTTATTATTTAAAAAAAAACCTTTTTTGATCGCTATTTCCACAGGCCTTTCTTTTTTCAAGCTTAAAAGCTAAATTTTGGTACTTATTCGGCATTTTCAGCTTATATCCCTTGATATATATAACGTGTATCAAGTTGTATATTGTGATTATCGAAAAAAAGCTGTGGGTTACGTCCTTTTTCTTTCCACAGTCGACATATTACATTATATTATACTTACTTATATATTTTATTATATTTATTGGAGTATATTATATTATACTTACGCAAACGTATATTTTCTTACAAAAAGTACATATATTTTGCTTCAGCTAATCAAAATGTTGAATAACGATGGAAGAAAACATAAGAAAAGGAATACAGCTTGCATTTGTTTGGTTACCGATTTTTTTTACAATATTTCCTATTCAAAAATGCCGCTCTCCAAAAAGTGCCGCCCGAAGTGGTCTGCTCTCCCACACTACTCTTGGTACACCACTGGTGCATTGACTGAGAAACAATCCTTGCGCAAATAATTGAATGTACCTATATAAGTATATCTGACAATACTTGATTATATTATAAAGCTAAGTACCAACTGTTCGTCGTTTTGCTGACCAATAAGTACCAACGAGAGCCGTAGACCGGCACATGTGCGACTCACTTGTGATCCGAATTATTATTGCGATACCAAAGATGATGTATTGCGTCCGATCGACGATTTGCAGCGGCGATAACCGCTGGCAATGCACCTGCTACTCTGCTAACGGCGCCTTTTTTTCGCCTTATTGAAAGATACTTTGAAATTTGTAATATATATTGAATCTTGCTAAGCAAAGAAGTTTTATACTTGCGAAGGAAATGCTGCTTTCGAGAAAGATATTTCTTTATATAGAATGTAAAAGAGTTTTTAGCAATACGCAATATTAAGACATCGTACTGTTACTGCTAATTCCACAGTTTTTTTTTAAATAATTAGAGCCGGTTTCACTCATCGTTGAACTAGTACTAAATACGTTTTATTTTAATAAATACAATGCCCTTCTACAAATAATTGACAGTTAACACTGTAAAAACATCGCAAGTAAATGGGAGGCTCCTAAACTTAGTGGTGAGAATTTTCGGTAATTGTTCTATGCGGTTTTGTGATAAAAGTTGTCTCCAAAGACTATTTTAAATTTGTCACATAACTTTCCAAGCAAAATAATCTTATACTCGCGAAAAAAGATACTTTCATACACAATATATTTACTATCTATTTAAATGGTTAAATAGATAGTAAATATATACCATTCCTGGTCTCTTGAGCTTTGTCTTTATTAAAATACAAGTTTTAATGAATAAACCACCACAAAGAAACTTATTTGTGTTGGTTTTTCTTTAACTATACAACTAAATGCATATGCTTGAAAATAAGCGATAACAAATTTAAAGAGAGTGAAGATTGGTAAAGCCAAAACCCACCGCTTAGTATTTGACTCGGAAAGTTTAGTTAGTTAAATGAATCAATCTGATCAATTCAATCTGATATAAAGCTAATGTTAAAAGCTATTTTTACACACATTCTCCTTTCACAGTTTTGTAAAGATAACTGTATCCACACTGAATGTGTGCAAATTATGTAAACTTCTAATGGAGCATTTTAACAGATTATAAGTCAGACACTTAGCCTTTCTCAAAGGAATGAGCAAATAAAGAAAGAAAGAGTTAGCAGAAAGTCTTGTAGCTTGTTAAGATTACTTGATCACTACAAATGTATCTCTATTATATATTTGATAACATTTTATTTATGATTAATTGTATAATAGTGTATTCAGCAAGTTTTTCAACGTTAAGTTATATCCTTCATAAAATACATGCAAAAGTTTTACTAAGATTATTTCTACAGCAGATATACAATTATGAAGAGTAAAGATTCTGTACACCGTTTGTTTATGGCAAGTTTGAACAAGTCTTTCCACCTCCAGCGGTCAACCGTGACAAGACTTTGGAACAAACTTACGTTCGAATTCAAAGTAGTGACAACTTTACAAGTTCAGGGATTGAATTGAATTTGATTGTCACGAGGGGTTTTCCCAAATTATGTATATATCAAAACAAAATTACGAACAAAACAATAAAACAAATGTGTGTATGTTAGTTTGCTAGAATTAAATATCTGACAACAATATATTTAACATTCTATTTTATGCCAAACTCTTTTGTTGAGCTTTTTCGGTGATGTAAAGTTATTTAAAAAATAATAATTTTAGAATTAGTCAAGTTTGAAGCAACGAAATAAAGACTTCGATGCAATTTTGACAGGAGAATACCGCCTTTCAAAGTATATTTTATTGTTCGCTTTAAATAAATCGTACTATAAAATTGGTCTTGTTGGTTTTTTATACTAGTAAAATACATGTTAGACTATCTATCTAATCATGTTTAAAGTTCCAAATAGAGCAAAAACTAACGAGTCCGTTATCAGTTTATTTTTTGAAAATCTTTTTGGGTGGGTTAAAGCAACATTTGATTATGTTTAGACAATCGTATAGTTGCAAGTGATTTAAAAACACAGGCAAGACTCAAATTAAGAAGAAGAAGAATTTTATATACTTAGACGACTACGAAAGACTACGACCTGAAACCTAAAACATAAACTCAAACGTGACATCTTTCAAAGTAAACAAGTTAATTTGAATTTCACGAACATAATTTCAAAGTTTGCCACGATAAAAAAACAGTCAAAAATATCTATATGAATCTCATCTTCAATATGACAAATCATCGTGACATTACTTTTCAATAAGCTGGTATCAAAGTCCATCAAAATTTCTAAATAAAAGCATGAGTCACAACTAATTTTGCCCTTTGTAAATTCACTCATTCCTCACCTATTCAAAACTTAACCTTTTATTTGCGATGTGCACATTATCGATTTGCTTTTGTACACTGTTTTAAGCGACCGACTCTCCCCTAGCTGGCATTGACATTGGGCCAACTCATTGCGATATATTCGTACCTATGTTTAATAATGGCATTAGCATATTCGATCCGCCACATCATCCCCTTTGCCTGCTCGACAGGGGGTGGCAATGAAACTATTCTGCAGGATGCATACTTCTAGCAAAAATTATGAGTGAATAAGCAATATGTGCACATGTGATTGTAAAAACAATGATGTGTTTAGGTTAATTTTTAAGAAATGGAACGTTGAAAATTATCTTATTTCGGTAAAACGAAAATAACTTCAACAGACTATTATTATTTCACATGAAAAATACGTTCTGTATTTTTATTTTTGTACTTTTTTTTTAATAACATTTTGTTGATTTAAGACATTTTCTTAATAGAATGACACTTATTTAAGTATGGTATCCACGTGCACTGGTTTCCCTTGAGAAGGCTCACTTCTTCTGTCCACAACAATCGAAAGAGAATGCAAATAATAAAAACCATCAGCAATGAAGGAGACTGGAAGAACTTTGAATACAAGTTTGCTAATATAATATATTAACAATTATATTTGCTACTTAATTGAATTTTGAAGATTTCAGAATTACTGAATAATTGAATTCGTTACAATTCTTATTTTTCTTGCAACTAATAAAAAGAAAAACATTGTCATAAAATGTGAAATGAACCACATTATAAAGTACCGGTATACTATCAGGTATTTCTTATGAATAACCACTGAGTGAGTAAGGTGAAACAAAAAGAACGTCTATTTGGAGGCGCCGATACCTCAAGGGCACGCGACGTGCTCCTTACAAAGAAAGGCCTTGTTAACAAAAACTTTTCACTCGGAAAACTTCTCTAGGCGAGTTTTTTCAACGTGTAGCGCCTGCCTACCTCGTTCGAAGGTAGAATACGTGACAAGCTGAATAAAACAAGGTATCGAAGCATATTTTGAATACCATCTGATACGAATGAATTTGACACTTCATATTAAACATGTTATGTCTAAATAAATAACAAATTCACTTATGCAAAGAATACAATAATTAAGATATTGAGAAAATAAATTGCGAATGTTTTAATTATAATAAAATGTTTGTGAACAAAAAGAAAACATAGCGTTAGTATTCTTTTACATTTTTAACGAATTTACGCATCACGCTCTTAGACAGTTCCAGAACTGAATTGAGTCAATATTTTAATCATGTGCTAACAAATTGAGCAGCATAACTTGCTCAGCCACATTGTTTAAGGTATACTAAGTACCATTTTATTCCGTACCAGTACTGAAAAAAAAACTAACATTCAAATTCCCGTAATGATGACAACCAGTCCTCAAAAAATAGATTTGAAGTAAGTGCAAAAGAGTAATTTTTCGTAATACAATATTAATGAAAATACATTTTGCTTGCTAGTTGTTTGCTCAATAAAATTGTAAAAATAATGCTACAATTTAAGTAAAGCTATTCTTCACACTGTTCTTAAAACTAATTTTAGAAACCAAAAAACGACGTCTTATATAATATTTCGAATCATACTGTTTTTTCCAAATCTTTCCCGCTTTTTTGGCAATGCTATCCCGTTTCACTTTTTATTGCACGTGTTTCGCACAACCACCTCACCGCACTATGCCTATGGCGTACAATTCCATCGAATAGGTGGGATGCCAGTTGGCAGTCGCCTCAGCTTCCGGTGGCAGGTGAGTATTATTGGATTTCCTCTGAAGACTCCTGCGTACATCAGACTACGGAAAACATCCGTGATACCCCTTACGCTGTACACGCACGACGCCGCAGACATTGAATATTGACAAGAGAATTTTCAGTTGCTTTATAGAATAGATATTCTATGTCCTGTCAAAATAAAAACGAATAAACCAGAAAAATCACATATTTTAAAAATGTATTACATAATAGTTATTGTAGTGGTAGTGGTCGGCTTGGTTGAATTCTGAGACGGATCTCACGAGTATGAACAGCACATTTTTCAATTGATTTATTGATTTCTGCTCAAATGCCAGTGTGTTTGTGATTTCTAGAAACTCTTTCCTACCATTCCAATCGTAACATAACGGGACGTAGCGACAGTGTACCGATATATACTAGTCTAATCGTAGCTCTTGTTGAATTGTATTTCACTCGATGGATTCCATTATGACATACTACATTTGTTGACAAAATAATACCGATGAAGCTGTCATCAAAATTTCATAATTTTTGTGAACTTTATTATTTTTTCAGTTTTGCTTATAAATCTATTCGTGAGATCGTTAATTGATGAGCAACTTCTATAAAGAAATTTGAAAACCAATATAACTTGATTTATATCATGTGTCTACATGAATATAAACACTTTCAAATGGAAATAGTATCACTGGATTTTATTAATAAAATGAAACTCTTTGGAGTTACAATCTTTCTTTAATCTTTTATACTTCGGCCTTTTCAAGGAAGAAAATATCTTGAGAGAAAAATTTCCGACTTTGTTTTATTTTCTTTCCATACCGTACATTGAAACAACACCTGCTTGATGCTTAGAAAGTTTTTGGTATCTGTTTATCGAAGTACCTTTCCATTTCGAAAACACTTCTTTTAAAACTGAACAACGCAAGAAACTAAGTGGATACGGATTGGAAAGATACACTTTTTCTAAATCGATACGATTAGACCTTCATTTAGACGCGTGCATTCAAGAAAGGAGATCAATTATCTTTTTTTTCATTGTCGAATCACCCCACCCAATAAACTCGTTTATTGGGCGTCTTATATTTAACAAATAATAAAAAAATTGACTTAGTATAAATCTATATAGTCCGAAAATTTCTGTAAACTGTTGTTTTCTTATAATATTGAGTCAAAAACTTTTGAAACATACTATGTATAAAAACGAAAATATGTTTTTTGTCATAGCTTATATAAAATATAATAGTTTTTTTTCTTCAAATTGATAAACTAAATAATATTGATCGTTTTTAAATACATCTAAGTATTTTTATTTAATTATACAGTATGTACACATATTTCAAATTAAGCTTCATTTAACCAATTAAAGAAGATATTCCATTTAACTTATTTTGTATGTGGTTGCATAATTGGTAAATGTGTTTTTGTATAAATTAAGTAAACGTTTTTTTTCATTGACTTTTTGATAGCGAAGTTTCAAGGATTTACATTGCCATATTATGGAAAAAAAACATGTTTATCAAAATACTAGTATTTTTTAAAGAAGCATTTATAACCCTGAAAAGAAATATATGTTTTTCAGTTACAGTGTAATTTTGAAGCGTGTTCTTCAAATATTAGTCTGAAGTCTGTTCATATTGAAACAATTTAATTTTACGCATCACTCACCTTTCATATTGTCATGTGTACTTGTTCGGTGCACGGCGTAGTTTTGTGGACCGCCAGGTGTGGAAACTTGCCCAACTTCTTTTCCCGTATTACCAAACACATTACGTTTCACCTTTTTCCAATATATTAAGGTATACTTTTTGTTCAATTTTGTTTGTCACAAACAAGCCCAATATAGGGAAAATAAACGGGGTCTTGTTTATTGTAAAGATACGTATATGAATATTTGGAAACGTATCTCTAATAATAAACAATATATACAAAATAAAAATAAAAATGTTAAATTTTACGGTATTTTTTTGCGCAGTATTTATAGGTTACGCATGTCATTAAAAACGTTGTGTCATTCATCGCGATGATTCTCAAAGATGGACCAGGAAATGGCAAGGTTGGATTAAAAAGTGATTCATCAGTTTTCAGTAATTTAGTAAGAACGCGTTTTCAAAGATACTTTCATTATATCGCAGGACACAATAAATATTTGGAATTTTGACCTACAATACTCGAAGATATTACCGAGTGTCGAATATAATTATAAAAAGTATATTGGGGTTGTTATAACAACAATTGATATAGTTAATATTTGAACTAGAATAAATTCAAGTGCTAAATAATATTACATACTTTGAATACGACAATTTACAAATGTTCTTTTTTTTAGACATTGACACCCAACGGTTTCTTTAAGAATCTATATCTACCACCAACACGTTTGTATCTTCAAAGTCATGACGGTGACTCGTTGTTCCTCCAATTTAGTGTAATGGATATTCATTAGCGATTCACTATGGAATTATAATCCAGCTGGTTCTAAGAGTAAATGACGAAATTGTTTCAAATGGTCCAATAATTCCCAAAACGCAAAAATACATAGTTTTTGAATTTTATAAATGAAATTCTGAAGTACACTTAATTATCTTTTTACACGGGTTTTTTGTACACGCTTTTGAAATTGCACGTTCCAATTTAATGGAATGTATCTTCAATTTGTTACACTCAATTTTTTTACACGGTTTTTTTTCACGGCTTTTTCGCATGTAACGTATCCCCCGTGCAAAAAGAGAATTTTATGTATATATAAATGTGTCTCAGACCTTCTGTACCGGAAAATAATATGCAGATTTAAAAAAAAATAACATATAATTCCGTTGCAATGAAACCGTTACCATATAGCATGGTTAAATAATTTAAAACAAGATCTAAGATTAAATTACTTATTAAAGAATTAATTTAAACTATTTTTACAATCTCCTTTTTTACATATTGGGAATATAAACAGATTACACATTTTTACTATTGATTATATCGTTCTCATGCATATCTGTATGGAGAAAACAAAACTGTTCATAATTGTTATTGCATTATGGAAAGCAGACGTGAAACAACGGCTGCTTACACATAAAGGGTGGTGGTGGGACAGCCAACATATTATCCTAAAATTGTTTTTTTCACAAAAAATAAAATCATACAAAATTGAACAATGTGAAGGATAATAAAAATGCCACATTTGTCGGAATATGACTTTATGGATTTATTCTTCTCAGATTCGTTCATATTTGTATTCTGGTCAGAATAAAAATACTTTACGGTCAGAATATTTTACAACCATTTTGGTTAGGTTAGTTTAGGATTTTTAAATTTCATTTAAATTATGACTATTTATTCTGACCGATATATTATGGTCATTTAATATAAATTCTGACCAATGCAATATGAATTCTGACCTGAAAAATACGAGCCTTTATATTTACTCTTAATACAATATATCACCTAAATATTATTGGGTTACATTGGAATTAGAATGGCGATGGTTATAACTATTAAAGCCCAGACTATAAGTTGGAATGCAATCAGTCCCAACATGCACACCTCAAACGTAGCCAGACTGCAAATCTATTTGTCAATCGGCGATGCACCGACGCATAAATAATCCGAGTCATTCAGGTGGTGTCCCCTCGCCCATTATAATCCCGTTCTGAAAACACTCATTTTCGCGCTTTCATTCAATAATAATGGCTTATCGACAATACAGGTTTGCGCATTCGGTCGGGAGCAACGGAGTCGGCGTCACACCCTCTGACTGCCGACCGCAGCACACCTGCCGTCAAACCATGCGTTATTACCACCATACAATGACGGAATCTTTTCAACAATGGCCGGCCTCAATTCAATCAAGTTCAGGTAAACGACTCCGACTCCGAATTGATTTTTTCAAATATTTTCGTTTAACCAACATATCAGATTTTACCAATCAATATGATGAAGACTTTTTTTCAATATCCTTGTATTACTTTTCTTCAATTTTTCCGACTCCGACTACAACTCCACTTAAAATAATACAACCGATACCGACTCCGCACCTTGGTATAAACCATCTCAAAAATTTTGTTTTGTTTGTTATTATACACTTTTATAATCAAAAAATGTAACTGACATTTATACTAATTCTATGTTTATTTAATAAAAACTTATCAGTTGATAATGCTCATAATGAACGAAACCGATCATAACTGTATTAAATAAGGGTAAAATTAGTACAAATGTGCTTTTTATAATTTTAATATCATGCCTTTTATATAGACAGTGAACACTTTAATAATGTAAAATATGGAATTCAAAAAAGAATAGTAGTTAATTAAATGGTCTACCATCCGTTTGAACACTAACCCATGAATAAATTTACGAATGTCTATTATTTGGGGGATACATTGAACAGGTTGGGGCTTAGGGAGACAAAGGTTCAACTACAAAACAATGGTTTTGAACGGAAACTCAACGGAAAAAAATACAATCGAGTATACCCTTGTCTCCGAGCGGATGACTGTCAAATCAATATATTCAATTTTCTATTTTACATCAATTTTATTTTTTTATTTCACAAAAGATCAAATTCTTATAAAAATCCGTGGTATTATACATTGTTAACAATGTGTCGCGTGCCCTCCCCCCAACACTGATATCACAATGGTGAGCTCGTATTGTACTATTGCTTTTTGTAGGTACGCGTAAAAAGTCGTTAGCTACAATGACAGATGTATGGGACCAAAAAAGTGATTGTGAAATATTACCATTAATCGTGAGTCCCACACTGTATTTAATTATCACTTAGTTCCTTAAGTTCATTCGAAAATGTAACATAGATTCTTGTTATTCTAAAACAAAACAATGTCACAAATCTAAATATATTGTTTTATTTGAGACACATTAGGTTAGAATATTTATTATTTGAATTGGCATTTACATAGATAAGAAGATGTATCTCTTCTAAGCCAGTAAATTGAAATATAACTACGATAAATTCAAATTAAATTTAGTCCTAAAGACGAAGTGAACGGCGTTTTGATCTCACAATGGTAAGAATACTATTTGGCAGATTCACTATAAATATTTATTTCAATGACATCATTAAAAAAATATATAAATCGTTAATTTTTCAAAAGCGCAATCTTACCTTTTATTATGTTGCGAAAATATTATATTGGATGACCAGTTATTCGATTTCATCTATTATATTCAAATTTATCTTACTATTTTTCTAGTCGTTCTTTATATTCCGTATAAGTCTTAATATAACGGGAATTTAATATGTGTATTGAGATTAAAAGGAAAAATAATAAAAAAGTACAATCGATAAATGTTTTATTTTATAAAATGATCCGCAAGGTAAATGCAATATGTGGCCTATATTAGTCAAAACTGATGTGACATTGTTTTAAAATAAAAGTTATACTATCGTATACAAATATGTACATATTATATTTGTATGCTCGATATTTGATATTTCATTATTTTTTAAATACCCGTATTGCAAAATAGTATCAATTGAGGGTGCTTGATGAAAGTTAAATCTTCTACTTACACGTGACTTAGCGTGATGCAACGATATATTTATTCTATTCTTAGTACAAACCAAATTATTTGATATATTCAGTCATTCTACTATTGATGACACATCGCTATTTTCAATAGGTAAATTCCGTAAATATTTAATAATCAAAACACGGAATGGATCAAAATATTTCCATCGAAAAGCAAATGAAAAATAAATAAAGCCGTTACAAATATCGCAGGTCGTTGCGATCGGTCCAGCACTTGGCGTATAATTTTGGCGTAGCAGAGGTGAGATAATGGCCTTTTTTATTGGAAGCAATAAACAAAGTTGTAGGGTGCGATGAATGAAGATTTCAATGACAATTCACGGTAGCTGTATTCCACGAGAGTGATTCATTGTCATCGAAACGAGCGTGATCATTACAGTCATGTGTGAGCTTTTCAAAGCACATGTTAAAAAGATTTTTATGATATTTTTATGTTAACTGCTTTAAAAATATAACTCCACAACTTTGATTTCTACATTCTACAAAGTATTTTCTACATTCTAGGAAAAAGACCTTGGGTCATACTAAGACTTATTGTCTAGAAAATCACACATTGCATATTCAATATTATTGAAATAAAACTTACGACTTTATTATACATTGCTGATATATTTTTAATACGTTTTTAGTCTATCATTTATTCGTTTATATGTTATGTTTATTACAGTTACACAGATCTAAAACTCTGATACATAACCTTGTAGAAACAAATTATTTAATTCAAATAATTCTTACTCAGTAACAAAAAAATCTGTAAATATGAAAAACAGCAGGATAAATAGCTTGTTATCTTTTTGTTATAACTATCAGTAGTATAAAAAAAATATATGAACAGGAGAGTAAATCTCACTTTAATGTAATTTAATGTTGTAAGATCCGCGTTCATTTAATTGGTTTCTTAAAATAATAAAAAAAATATTTTTTAAAAATTTATGATAAGATCGTTAAAGATAAGTATAAATTTTTCAGCCATTGATCCTTTTATTATTTTTTCAAAAGAAGGGTGCAGGTTTTTAAAATACCGTTAAGAATCAAATAAGTTGCAATGAATTTCTCTCGCAAGTTTAAAACTTTAAATTATGGAAATGAGTCTAAATAAAAACTTTGTATTTAATTAAAAAAATATACAATCAAAAAAAAACATCATAATATACCAAGCTATACAGTTTATTGACAGCTATATTTCTTCTAAACCAAGTCTCTCATAATATTTATAACCGCACTTTTGTTTTGACGAATCAACAACACATCTTAAACTGGCTCGCTTTTCAAACGGTAAAGTTAGTGAAACTACTCGTCGGTGGAGAAGCAAATCGAGATGATTTATGGATTTCCACAGAGATTGGACATTCACGGCGATCTGAACGGGGGAGAATAAAACATGGCCAATGTATCATAACGGTGCTAAATAATATACAGCAATTATGAAATATTGTTTTCATAATTAAAATATGGTTTTAGACGCATGTTATAGGCTGCATGTTTCTTTATAAATACATTTCTTGTATTGTATTTATTAGATAAATAACACTTCGTTTTTGACGAAGTTTTATAAAATAATCAAACGTTCATTAACTGGAATAATTAATCTGAACGACAATTTGTTTTCTGACTTAATGAATTTACTTTTTCTACTACTCTATTTTATAAAGTGAAAAACATGTCTTAAAGCTTTTACGCTGTTTTTCACAGATTATAATGGTTTAAAAAAAAGATTCGGACTAATATTGAATTCTTCAATATTTATCCGAATCAGTGAGGGCATGTTTAAGGTGCTCACTGTCACTTCTTGGTGGAAAAGCATTTTATTCGAAAAATAAAACACTCACATTTATTTAATATCATCAAGAGCGGTTTCGCTTGTGACGAGCATTCATCACTTGAAATCGTCATGAAAGAAACCATTTCTTAGATAATAAATGCAATAAACTTGGAATTATTATTACAAAAGAACGTTTTATTTTTTATACAATTATGTGTACAAGTCAGCTCACATCATTTCCATTAAAATCTTTTCCTTTCTTAAATATCCTTTGTATATTTAATTTATCGACTATGTACATCCAATCAAAATCTCAACCTACCTCACTAGTAATGTTTTCACTAAATCATAATGAAGATGATTATAAAACAATCTAAGCGCCTGAATAAATCAAAATGATTTTTTCATATCAATGTGATTGAATGTTGCTTAGAAAATAGTTTAGGAGCAAATCTATTGCATATATTATTTAAATCTGACAGTTATCTTTCATTTAGCCATAATAATAAACAGCTACGCGTAACGGTAGACTTCGGAGCTATGTCACATGCCGGGGGTGTAAACATTTAAGGGTGAACGAAGGAGTTTGAAATGGAAGGGAGGTATCTGAGCTCGATGCTATGGGTGCCAGAGATAAAAGGTAGTGATAAGATGAAAATAAAAGGGCAGCGTCCCCCTCCAAATCACTGGCAAGGTGACTCCGAGAAGGGTGATGGTCACTTTACCGAAGTTATGTCTGCCTTTGCACCTATATTTTACGTTTCGTATTAAAGATGGCTGATCGCCCACACGTAAGAGAGCAGTAAAAATCGTCTCATTGGGGATTGGATTTATGGTGATTGTTTGAAAATATGGGCTGTCTTGGACAATGTGATCTGAGGTATATTTTGTTCACAAATAAGTTAAAATGTAATTGTGTAAATGAAGTAAGTTTTGTATCACAACATAAGAAAACCAACTGTGAGAAATAAATACAGCAATAGTCATAATATTTAAAGATGGAAGCATTGCTAAAATGTAAATTAAACAATATTTTTTTTTTTCACTCTTTTTTTGTAATTTATTAGTTAAGAAAAATAGTCAATTATTAGTTTATTTGTAAATAGAATTATGACACTTGGTCGAAAGATTTTTGAAATGAATAACAATATTTTGTAAAATAATAAAAAAAAAAATTGAAATATTTGACATGGAGTAGGAGTTTTACTTGTAATCGTATTTACTTGCTATTTTTTTAGTCTATTTAAATCAAATATACGTTGCTTCTTTTTTGAAGAATATCATTTAAAAAGTGTTAAATTAATAAATCGTAGTAACATACTTTAATTAGATTTGAATGGTGAGTAGTTTAGTTGTAGTAGGTGGGTAGTAGTGAGTAGTTAGAAATAAATAGAGCGCAATTCTTCCGACTCTTCAGTCTTCCGATTTTAAATGAACAGCCACATATGCCGTATTCTCTACTTTTATACCATATGTAAATATAATCATAAAACCTTTTCCAACAAACAAAAATGAATATAATTCTTAAAACTACTCACCATTCAAATCTGTGGGTATAATCTTTTTCGCCAGCAATGGCTTTAAGCTAAATGATACATTTATTTATTACATAAACACGAAACATTCATTTACTAAGCGTCAGTTAAAGTTCATCCGTGCACTTGAACGCCTGAAGATGCCGAAGGCGAAACTCGGGTCGTTAGTGACAAAATTTGTGTGAATGTACATAATTTGAACAATCCAAATTTAATATTGAAATTCCACCAAGCACCTTCAGTCAAATCTTAAATTTAAAAAATAAATAAAAACGATCCTACATTGAAGTTCATGTGTTTTGAATGAAGAAAAATCTCTGGTTAACTAAAGGACATCTTTTGAAATGTGTTATTATTCCATTTTAATGCTATGAAATTAGAGACAAATTGTTTTACGAAGAGAGGTTTTGTTTTTGGAAAAACTATAACGGCTGTATAAAAAACCACTTGAAATATTTCACGCACACCTCTCATACATATCCATACAAAACATAATCCCATATTTTGCAGCACTCGGCAAAACACGGCCACCGTTCCCATAAACACACGGCTGGGAAAAACCTGCCGAAAACAGTGAAAATTCACCGCCGAGTACGCTTGAAGTTTACGAGCGGCGCATAGGCGATTTCCGAAGGCGGAAGTAAGTTTACGGGCGAGTGACGCCGCCCAAAAAGCTTGCAAGAAAAGACTCTTATGCTTCGTCCGAACGAAATCAAAACTGTGTAGACTAATTTTTAACCCATACCGCATATTACAATTCTGTTGAGCCGTGACGTATTTCTTTTTCACTTGGTTGCGTTTTCATCAAACTATACTAGACTAAATTGTAGTATTTCTCTCTTCTTCTTGCACTACAAAAATTCAATCCATAAATTTGATTTAAATTGATTGATTAGCAATAACGTTTTAAAATATATATTGACCCGGCTGGTTTTTCTCATCATAAACATTAACAACTAAAGAGTAAATCCAAAATGTGTTATTTAAATTGATTCTAGTCAAAATAATAATAAGGTTTATAACCCAATTTTTAGATTAATACAAGTCAAACTTGGCGATTTTAAGGTGTGTACCTCAATAGCCTTTTTGCCTAGCTCTTCATATAAATATAATTATTAATTTAACTGAACCCGGAGTCACGGAACTCCGTAATTTAAGAACTTTAAATTTTTAATATTTTTCAATTCTTATAAAAATAATGCTTCAAAAATAATCTGTTTTATGCAATATTGTGTCAGTTTAGGCAAGAATGTTGAAAAACACGCGTAGCATCGATATATCGTAGCACCTGTAATAATGTGTCGTTCACAGATGTCGCCGGACTACGACTAGTAAGGGGTTGCAAAATGGGGGTGTGGGTCCTGGATAACATACAATAGGGTGCTACAGATTGGGTTGAGTCAACGGTGTTAAGTGAGATGATCGGTAAATATGCGTCAGAAAGGTGATTCAATATTATTTCTCATATTTGTACGGCGTGAGTAACTAAGTTTCATAGAATTCTAACATTTATATAGAACCAAATTTTTGAGTCAGGTTTTGTGACAAATCTTTTATTGCTTAATTAAGCGAATGATAGTTTTTGCAAATAAAATAAAGAATGATGTTTTTGCAAATAATAAGATATTAAAAGTTCGCTAAAACATTTAATATCTCCATATATTTTTATTATTATTATTTAAATATTTGAATCATAATAGGAACACACGTTTTTATTAAACTCATGTGGCAATAGATACGGAGAGCATGAATCCAGTGGTGGATTGTCAGAAGTTCACGAAGATGGAAAATATTAACTTATTGATTCGTTTATATATGTCAATATATTTTTATTATTCAAACGTAATTTTTTTGTACCTTTTTTATAAGACATATATTTCAAGACGGTAACTCAAAGGCACACACACAACCGTGCCTTACTTTTTTCAGCAGCTGTATGCTTTACTTTAAAAGAAGAAACATAATCACTGTTAATGTGTTCACTAAAAATTATTCGTCAACCCTTTTATACAGATGTAACATTATTCTAATTAATGTAAAAAAAATGATGGATTCGTCGGTAACTTTTTGGAAGTTCACTTTATATTGCTTAATGTTGTTTGTACCAAAGTGTTTTATGCTTTCATGTTTCAACTAAAGCTATTTAACGAAAAGTTAATAAAAGTGCATCTTTCAATTTTATTTTTATTTTATGATGATTATAATATAATGCTGTGATTGAGAAATACTCAAGCTTATCATTTTCATCATCTTTAATCTAATTTTCGATCACATATAAATTAAAACATACATTTGAGTTTTTGCACCCCAATCGATAAAATGAAATAATCATATTTTTTATGACTCGAAAATATTACGGCGACTTATAAAAAAATAGAACAGCTGAAATGTATACACCAATGAACCAAAAATGTAAAATCAATGTATAATAATTATATTTAACTATTTGAAAACAGTATCTTTGAATATTTTTCGAAACTTACAAATAATATATATTATGTCCCTGTCATTCAGTATATCTGGTACGCAATACACATCTGGTGCAAGGTTGCACAATGTGTCATATAAAAAAAACATACACACATTGGATTTAGACTGTTTTTAATTTAATAATTTTAGCATAAGGAATTTTATTTAGCTTATTTGACATTTTGTGATACACGAAACAATTCTATATATTTTGCGAAGTAGTTTTGAATTTTTTAGCTTCTAGAATATTATTTATTTCAGGTATTTGGTTATATTTATTTAAGGAAATCTTTATTTTTATATTTATTTATATTTGAATTCTTCTGCCTTTAATATTACATTAAACTATTGTATAATACACTTCTTCCACATAACGCAAAGACTACTTGTATACCTATGCACTCCTCCAGATGTTAAAATGCGAAAAAACTCCGTAAGGCAATTGGTTGCGCCGTAATAATAATAATATTCTCAGTCAGGTAATAATTTCAATGACTTATGACGCGTTACCTGGATGATGGCATCCTGTCGTTTTTTGCCAGCACACAAAACTTTCCTCGGCAATATTTTTTATGGGTAATTCCCCCTAGACTGGGGTAACAATATTTTTTAGACTGTATTTTTACGGTGAATTTTACCCCTCTTTGTAAATCGTTGTACGCGAGATAAAGTTTAACCGCTTACAAAAGATCAGCAAATTTTCTGATAGTATAAAAGATATGAATTTAAATTTAACTAATTGAGTTCACACTTAGATACAATTTCGTTGGTAACCATTTATGAAAACAACTTTGCTTCTTTGTTTTAAATTATTTGTCTTCAAAATCATTAACTATAATACTTCGCCACGGATGTAATATGTAAGATGGATTTAGTCCCAACTAAATTAAATTTTATTTTGCTCAATCACAAAAAAGAGACCACACAAAACAACACACAAATACAAAAGATTATACGTGAATTATTACAAGACTGTTAAATGAGGACAGTGTTTTTTAATGTTTAATAAATTTGAATTTACGATAACAGGAGATACAACATATCACATTATCGAAGGATTAAAAATTACCAAAAAAATATATCAAACATAAAAATGTCTTTATACTTTTCTGTAAATCAATACATTCATTGTCTAGAGAGATAGACTTTATTAAGTGATAAGCTTTGGACTTAATTTGAATCTTTTTATTGAAATCTTAATGATACATAAAGTATTGGTTTTTTATGTTTTTCTCAGATCTATTTGATTGATTTGTTGTTTCTTAAAATTAAGTTCTCAAACGTATTACGCATATTTAGTTCTTTTATTTTTACAACTAATTAAAATGAAAAAAATACTTCTGTCATATCAGTAATTGTTGCAAGTGACATATAACGAACTGTGACAATATTAATTTGTGTAAAAACTTTCTGCATCAACTTTTTTAATAATGTACTTGATAGGAAATACTATTTAAATAGTATAATATTACCTCAATATGAATGAAAATTAACATCTTTACTTTTCGTGTTTGCAAATAACTTTACGATAAACACGTCTAGTATTCCGTCAAACAAAAATACATGCTACAAACGTAACATTAAATGCTACCTAGTCGTCTTTTACATCAAACAAACAAAAGAAATAAAAGTGAAAAAAAAGAGAAAGCTTAATACTCGAGCGGAAAAGCACTCGTGGATAAGTAGGCATAACGCAGCTAAGGTGGAGGATCGTTAGAAGAAACTCTTTTAAAGTCTTTTACAGTTCACTTGATGACAGGTAAAGCAAATGGGAAAGTTAATAAAAGTGGAACACCGTCCATTTTGTATGCCAGTGAATAGGGAGAGAAAAAAAAATAAAGGTACAGTGAAAGATTTTCTTTTTAACAGAGTAACTTTTTATCAACTTAATACTAAAAATGCAAATTTTGCATGCGTTGCAAATATTATAAACATTTTATTCACAATATTTTGTATTAAAATTGTTAAGATATCTATAAATAATAGTTTAAAAGTTTAAATTGTTATATATAATAATATTACGTATACAAAAATATCTGTAGGCATATAGGTTTTAACGTTAAATTCCTCAAAAAGGATGGTTAATAAGATATTTAGGAAACAAGATTTTGAGCAGTTTTAACTGTCTACTGTATATTTTTTGTAGATTTTACTGAAATATTTATGTAAATAAATATTTACATATAATGTTACAAACATAATTTTATATCCCTTTCTTATAGTATATTAATAATATAAGTTTTTTAACGTTTCCACGGAATGTTTTTATGAACAAAATAATTACCACTGCCAGTCTTATATAGCCACACATTGGAACTGGTAGATATCGTTACTCTAAGCATTTCCTCATACTTTACTTTAAATGGCATTTTTTTTTATCTTGTTAAACTTTAGAACTGAGGTATCGATTTATGAAGGCGTATTGACATTATAAAATTTTCAAAGATAAATACTTACTTTGGACAAATCTTAACAAAAAATTTCAGCGTCATTGTGTTCATATCAGAGTTATTAATCAAAAAAGACAATCGAAATCTTATTTACGGACAAAAACAATTAGTAAAAGTAGACTGACAATTAATTGTTTGAAACAAGGATTAAATTTATTTGGATAATATCGAGTTATAAATATATTTAATAACAATTTTAAGAACATCGCTCATCAAATTTTAATTTTGTTTTATTCAATCTAAAAACGGAAAGAAAGATTTAAGAGGCTACTAATACACATAACTTAATAAGCAGGTGTATGCGTAGCACTCCGTAATTTGTATTATATCGCTTAAATAAAATGCATTAAAACTTATCTAAAACGTCAGAAGATTTTTTCTATCTCGGTGTACGACTTTTCCACCTGCTATTCTGCTCGCGCCGTCAGTTAGCTTGAACGATTGATATTATCTGAAATCGAGCGAACCTGCAAATAAAAAAATATTTTTTAATTAAATATAAAACTTCGAAGACTTGTCTTAACGAAACAGGTTTCATTAGACAAAATTTTTGTTTTGTACATATTTTTCAAAACCTATACACACTTATATTATTAATTTCCTTTAACATCCTTAATAACGAATGCTACTAATCATATGTTATATTTAAAAACTTAAGTATATTGAAAGTATTTTATTGATAGCTCACATTATTAAATCAAAGTTTAGAGAAAACCTGACAATGGCGATATATTTTTATGTTTTTTATGTATGTTTAAACAAATACTGTTGTTTACTACCGTTATATTAATCTCTGTAATTGTATATATTTTAAATTTATATCTGCTCCAAATGCGTAGCATATTATGGCCTATTGATGGAGGAGGTATCTCAACAGAAGCTGTTCTCAGTTCGTCATTTTTTTTTACAATTAACAATCAACAGCATAAAAGTGATAAGATGACATTATTAAAAAAATAAATCTATCTTTCTTTTAAAATTATAAATAATAATTATATACTCATATTTAAAAACAAAAAATCAGATCCGCGCAATACCCTTAACATTGTTGACATCCGTCTGGATCTCACGAATATAAGTCCCAGTAAGATTTATTTCAATCGATTAATATTTTTCCGTTTTGAAGGCATGGGTGTTTGTAATGTCCAAACATTTTTTCCCACCTTTCTAATTCTAAAATAATGCGGCGCATCGAAAGCGATTAGTTAACTTCAAGTATTATTTTATCAACCCTACTCTCTTCGAAAAAAAATGAGAGGTTGAGCAACTGAGTAACAAACAGTTCTCGCTGAAAATATATACAAAATCATTGGGAGCGGACATTTAAGAAACTAAACTGAAAATACAAAACAAATGAAAATCTAAATATGTAAAAAGTGGTCGTGTATGAATAACGGTAAACGTCATTCTTCATTAAAGGGTCAAGTAATTCAATAAATGTACAGTTGAAAACGATAGATTTGTGTGCGGTTGTTAAGTTTACGCTGTGTGGCAGACGTAGAATTTATTTTGAAATCTTTGTTTTCCTTTACATCAACTAACTCAACAACAGCAGAGAAGTTTATCTGTAATGTAAAGTTTTAATTTAGTTTTACCGTGAACGTACTATGTTTTTTCGTTATCAAATATATGTAATTGAAATAAAAGATTTTGAGCTTTTATCATTTGTATTGCTATAAAAGTAAATACACTTTTGTTAGAAATATTCTTTCTTTGATTTATATAATCTTAAAAATAAGTTACCAATCATTATTCTTAGTTATTGTTTTATACAAAATCAGCATTACTTTAATTTTCATAAAATTCTTCAGTTTTGGGATAACATGTTATAGCAAAATTTATTTTCGGCTCAAATTTGTAATTTGTAATAACAATCAAGAAAATAATAAAAAAACAATTTACTCCTAAAGTTATTGGCGCAATACGTAGCGGCATGGGACTGATTTTTACGTTTAGTTACGGCGCATTACATATCTTTCGCGGTGATTTGTTTTGTATGTTTTATTCAATCTGGAGAGTTTTCATATGGTTGTGGTGAGCATAAGGCTATATTGGAGTGGCGTACTTACTGTCTTACGTGATAAATACCCGGTATGACTTTCTTAGCGCGTTTACATTTTAAAGTTAATCTGCAGTAATGTTGAAACATTGTTTTATACTCGTTTTTGATTAGAACATCTGTTTCAATTAAATCCCGAAACTGAAAATTTATACTATGTTTCATGAAATTGGTAATTTTTATTCTTTCGAATCTACAAGGTTTCGAATCTTTTTCGGTTATATGATAAGATTATTGTAAGCCTGCACTATTTGAATAATTAATACCTGTATCAGAGATAAAAGGCTTTAAGTTGCTTTAGATTTCGCTCATTGAATCATCTAGTATCATTAATCCAAGAGGAAAGGCGTCCCGACGGCGAGCGTGACAGGTCGTCGGGCGTCGGGCGCCGTCTAAACTCTAAAGCCTCCCTAAGAACGGCGCCCGACCGATTGCTCAAACAGGGCTGCGAGTCTTATTATACAAGTTTGCTAGAAATTTATTTTAAGACTCAACATTAACACAGAATAAATTCGATGAGGTGACATACAATTGACGTAAAGAGGTACCAGTAACTGAAATAAGATTACACACAATTTTTTATCGGTATTGGTTGAGATCGAAATAATAAAATATGACACGTTTTATCAACAGACTATTAGCATTTTTTTTGCAGGACATTTTCCACCTTTATGTTTGTGTAAGAGTTAATGCTAATAACAACCAAATTATACATAATAGATGTGTCGACGGCTGGGTTTATCTAAAATAAACATGTCCTACAGTGATTGCTAAAATTGCGATCTGTGGATAAGGTAATGTAAGTGGAAAATCAATTAATTCAATTTGTACAGTTTAGTCATTATCGAAGTCAATAAAATTAAAAAATATATAAAAGTCTAATTAGCATCCAAATTATTTCATCCCTATTTGCTATAAAAAATCTACGATAGAAACTTCAGTGCTGCGTGGACAGGGTGAGGGAAGGGAGGCAAAAGTAAGTCGACTCACCTAGAAACCGAGAGGGGCGATCCGAGGTAAGAGGATATGAGTTGAGGGCAGATGCCTATCATTAATTTCCTTTGCGATGAGACGGTGTCCGCCGGCCGGGTGGCGAACCCCGTCGACGGAGATGGAAAACTCTTACGTTAAATCGACGCTCCTTTACGTTTGTGAATGTTTTTGGAATGGCACGTTTAACGGTTCTGGAACCTCCAGGACTATCAAAAGTTTACTGTTTTAATGCATTCGTATTTTAATCTTGCGAATGTATGGAAATTGAATTTCTGTTTTAGTTTACCATTCGAACTACTTCCTTTACTGTAATGCAATAAATAATAAAATATTTTTACTTTTGATAACAATTACCCTTTCATTAAATGTCATCAGTTATATCATCTTTCATGATGTACTAGTTCACATTTGACTATTTTTCACTATTCAAGTTTTTTTTTAAATTTGTTCTATTTATAAAACATAAAAAAATAATAAATCATTTTAAGCGAAAATCAGGTTGAATAAAATAAATACATTTTTTAAAACAGAAAGCCTTATTAATTTCGTCATGTTCATCTAAGTAATATTATGAACTTCTTAAATTGTATTCTTCAGAATTTACACAAAATGGTTTTCTGTAAAAAACCTATTTTATATTTTTTTATTTAATTCGTATAGTTATGAAGCAAACTTTACAATTCGTTTAAATGAAAAAGCTGAAATTATTTCAAATATTTTATTCTGATTAAAATTCCGTAGTAAAAATTTTGATTTCTATATTTTTTATAAACAAGAACATTTAAGGCCATGACTAAAATTTCAAACTAAACTTTACATGATACTATAGCAGAAAAGTTTCCTAATGCTAAACTTTGTTACTGTAACAAAAATAAATCACTTTCCCAAGCTTTAAAAACGTGAAAACTGTAGAAGCAGTGATCCAACACAACGATGAAGGGCTTTATAGGGCTATAAAGCTCGTGCACTTGTCGGCAGAGGTCGGCAGAAGTCGGCACTGGGGGAAGTCAGGTAATCTTCAGAGTGATTGTGGAGGAGAGGATGGGGAAGTCCTAAATTTCCTTTCCTTCCTAGTGCTTACACCCTGTCACGATTGCCAGAAGTAAACCATTATTATATAAGAGTTTAGTTTTCAAACTCATTGTTTTTCATTAGCTCAATATAACAAAATAAAAGTTTTAAATAATTAACCTAATGACAATCATTTCCAGTGAAATATGCATTGACTCAAAGCGTGTTAACTACAAATAATAAGTGAAAGACACCGCTCCAACAACAATATTATTCTAACTCAATCAATAACGTTTTTTTATAAATGTGTGTCATTTATCAACAGAAAAAAATATTCTATGAAATTGGAATAAATTATTAATTATGACTAATCAGACTTAAAATTCACGTAAGAGAGCTTTTCATTTGAAAAGCGATACCAATTTTCAATATTTTTTTTTATTTTTTATATAAACAATACAGTTATATTAATTTTTATAAAAACAGAAATACATCAAGCGTAAATCGATGAAAGTACTAGCAAGTAACAAAAGCTTCTAGCGATCATATCGTTTTTTTGATATAGTTTATTTCAAAACATTTCTTAAATAATCTTGTTTTTCAGCTGTACCACTAGAAAAATAATAATACTTTTGGATTTTACAATTTCACGCTTTGACACGGAAAAAAACACTTAGTCTACCAGTTTCAATTCAAACATTATCTTTGTTTTACTGTGTTAAATTGTGCTAGTTATTTGACAACATACATCGAGCCATAAACAATGAAAAACAATATAATTCACAACATCACACATATTACATGTTATGTTTTTGAAATAAATAATAAACAACCGCGACGACATGTATCTATATATAACTACAATTATATGTAAAGATCAAATATTCGTTATTCAATGATTCGTTAAGAAATGAATACATAGTAGTTTTCTAAATTAAGATCAAGAATACGCTGCCAGTATATATCAAATACCAATTTTTTTAAACAATCAGTTGGGAAGTTAATTAAAAAGCCGGGTCAATAATAAAACGTTGATAAAATCGTGAATGTAAGAGCATTTTTAAAGAGCAATCACGTTGCAATATTATAACAACATCCTTTAATAATTGACTAAATTCTCTAAAAAAACAAATGTCGAATTAAAAGCTATTATCGTAAGCATGTTTTTAAAACTGTTTGTAAAACTGTTATAATAAGACTGGGCTTTATTAAAGCTGTCAAAATTAATAAAGCCCAGGTAAATGATACTCACAGTTTCCAAAATGAGCTTTTCATATTCCTGTCCAAATCCACAACGGCAGGGGGGCTAAATGCCCACCACTTAAGCGACGCACGTTTCCAAATGGAAAACTATTAGCGTCTTAATGAAGATAACTTTCAAACCTGCGCCATTTGATTTAGTAAACGATGGGACTTTTGAGGTAGGCTTAAACTGTAGGGTCTGCGTCTGACTTGCACCTGTGCTAAATGGTTCTTAAATTAGTCAGGTTGGCTTAATTTAACTGTGATTATTGTGAATAATGCTTTATTAATGATACATCTAGCTTCGGGGAAATTCGGAACAATATTGTTTCTTATAAAGTTAGTTTTGATAGTCATTATCAAATACGCATTAATGAATGTAAAGTTATACATCTTTATCGCAATAAAATTTCTAAACTTAACAAATATATCTCACTACGATTACTAAAAGATATACATTAGAATAGTTTAGTCTTCTGTTTATTACTTATTAATTTTCTCGTAATAATTACTATGACTAATAAATTGTTGTTCTATTATTTAAAATTCTCAATTTTCAACTAAAATGTAGGACCCAATTAATCATAATTTGTTTTGTGAGTTTTCCAATATTAACATTTTTTTTAATTTTTAAAGCAAAACAACTGCAAATACAGATACCAAGAATTCACATAAAAACGTTCGTAAAAAATCTACATGTAATTAAAATGAAATATAATATTGCATCAAACAAAAAAGTTTCCCAAGTTTTTTTTTATCCTTGTCTGCTCCCAATGTGGAACATATGGCTTTCTTATAGAGGTATCTCAACAGAAGTTTTTCTACGAGAGTTGTAGGTATAAAAGGATAAGGCTAGAACAGGACTAGTAGTTAACTAATCTCTCTTGCTACGCCCGGGTATTGATGGATCGCTAGGGTGGGCATCAAAAACAACCATGCTTTCAAACATAAATCGATAAATCAATAGAAAATATTTTTCGTACTGGGACTCAAACCCGTGATGTCTGGCAAGGAAGCCCACAACGCTTAAGCATTGCGCCATAGGACCTGACACAAGTAATTAATTAAACCATCTTTTTTCGTAGAACTCCAGTGGTTAAAGTAGTTTAATCTCATTAAACACAATTGAAGGGCAGATATATCAATTAAAAATTCGTTTGCTGGAATAAATTAGTAAATTAATTTCAGTCAAAGAGAAAATAATAATCATATACGAGGGTGAAAATTATTTGACGATCATTGCTAGAGCCCACGCTTACCTTAAAATGGATCCCAAAACACTTAATTTTAATCATAAAGTCTCAAAGCAGTTATATCCCCAATTATTAAGGGTTGAAATTCAATTGTGTAGAGAGGATTTTAGTTAGTTCTTGTTCTTGCCACCGGTGATAACACCTTCGGGCCTGGATTACTGCGGCCTACCACTTCGCATTATTCCACAAAAGTAATACATTTATACGTAAATTCAGTCTGCGAGGTGGAAATGATAAGAGGCTTACTTACGTATTTCAAAAGTAATTTCGTTATAAATATTACAGGCATGTGTGTTCTGGCAACGAAATAAACATAATTTATCTCACTCAAAATATTGCACACAAAAATGAACCTGTATTTATATTTTTACAAAATAATATTCTACGTGTCAATTTATTTTACGGCTAAAGTAATTAATTTATTAAAAAAATCAGAAACGTAAAAAAATGGAATTTGCTCATATTCGCTACAGATGCAATACATGGTCTCGTATCAAATTATTTCAAATATAACTGATTATAAGTTAATCCTTAAGTCTTCTTCAGATACTGTAAAAATAAGAGAACTTATTGCTCTCTCTACGGCGTATTTAATTGAGTAATTTGATAATGTAAACGAGATGAAAACGTCACCACAGACTGTTTTTCATAAATGAATTGAAAAATAATAAATTATTATTGGTTTTAAAATTTGATTAGTCGTATATGAAAGTCCACTCGACAACATAATTTACTTTTAATCGATATGATTTGTTTATAAATTCTTAAAAGAAAACACACACATCGAAGATATAAAAATCATTAACAAATACGTTTATAATCATATTTTTTCCAATGATTTATGATATTGTACAGTTAGAAAAAAATATTATCGACCTTTTAATTTATAATTCTTTCGGACGGTTACATCTTAAATGACAATTAAATTACCGTGAATGTGATAAACAAATCAGTGTAGCTGCATATGACTGAATAGTAAGATGTTTCTTACATTTAGTGGCGTTATTAATGCGTTTACTGATACCACTTTATCCCTATGCTGAGAAAGGTATTACTTTGATAGATAATCGATTCATAAAGGTGTTATTAAGACGTGTCTGTGAGGTAAGGTTGAGCTTAGGGAATCGTGCCAGGGCATTCATTGGTTACCTTACGCTGAGTTGCAAGGTAGATCAATTATTATTATTTGAATCGACTACTTTGAATATGCCAGCGCATCCAAAGCTTTTTAAACACCGTACTATTTCAACACGCTCTGCATAAATTTGTTTGAAATAAATTTTTTAGAATGATCGTTAAATACATATTGATTTTTTTTTTATATATAAGAATTCGACAAAAAAGTTTGGCTGTTGGAATAATTACAAAATAATTGATTGGAAATATTATAATATATTGTATATTAAATTATTATTATTATATTTTTGAAAACTAAAAATAGGCAGAAGCTAAAATAACTATTATAAGCATAGAAAATACATATGTTCGTTGTAATCATACTTTTTTTATCGTAATTTTAATATCTATTCTTTGATGTAAGCTTTAAAAATTATGTTTATTTGACTTTTTTGGTTTTTTTTTTAAATGTATCTGTTTTTTAGATTCTATTTTAAGTCACCACCAAAAAATGTGGAATGTCATCATTGAAATCGTGTAAAACACAAACTCTATTTTTTGAAAATGTCACCATCATACTAGAATTACTCATAAAATATTGTTAAATACTAAGGAATCCAATTCCGCAGCCTTTTTTTGTTTCCGGTATTTCGGGATTCACATTTTTTTCAGGGCTCTGGCTATCGGGATCCCGGCATTGATTACTGGCGAAAAAAGGGTGGACTTCGATTCGAGAATTATTTACAACTCGGAGACCTTTTTTTTAGCTCCATCATTTGAAAAATTTTAAGTCTGCCAGTGAGTTAGTGGTTAAAGCCTAGTTTAACTTTTCTTGCAATTTATAGTGCATACCGAAATCCAGAATTAATAAAACGCAAAAACTTGTCCAAACGAGAAATTTTTTTTTTAATTTAAATTCTTTTCGACCTAGTCATCTAGCAAGGTTTTTTTTCATTACTTTCTTCGTTGTGAATTTTTTTTGAAGCCTCTATTTTATTTGTAAATTAGATTAATTATAAGCTCTACAATGTAATTGGCGTTTGGTGTATTTAACAAGACTCTACAAAAACGGAAAAAGTGTGACTGAAGTACTAATTAATGAAATAAAATATGTTACTAATCAAATATAACATAACGGAAGTTTGAGAACACTTCTAATTGGCTAGGCAGGCATTGAAGCTAAAGCCAATTTAAGCTCTAGTTGCGTTACAAAGACGAGCAACGCTACTATACGAATTGGACATCATTTCATATTAATTATGTTTATTAATAAATGAAGAAAAATATTTTATTTAAAATTTATTCATATATTTAATGTTTTTTTATCTTCTAAAAATCTAAGGAAAACTATACAATGTAGTTATTAAAAATCATAAAAAAAATTGTAAATAATGCACATACAAATCAGAAAAAAACTATAGCTGCCTCTAAAATCATTTTCTAATATAAAGATTGACAATATTTTATGATATATCTTAGTCTATATAAAACTTATTTTTGAAAAACTATTCTGCGCAAATAAAATTTAAGCAAGAATTGTTCACTGAATAATTCGCCCTGAAGGTATTTAAAAATTATTTTATTTAAATTAGCTTTGATGAAAAGAAATAAAAATAAAAACAACACCAAAATAAAATGATTTTTTTTTAAAATATTATCATAGAGTATATTTGAGTTGATATGAAATAGACGTTTGAAAGTACTTACAGGTAAAAAATAAAAAAAAAAGTTCTGCTTAACAAATATCTATTTGCCTGAAAAAAACATATTTATCTTCTTTTCTTTAAAGACATTTACTTAAAGTGATCGTAAAAAAAATATGCTTTATTTCTAGGTTTTTTTCAAGTTTTTCTAATAATAAATATAAACGATGTTTTTGTAAACTCACTCTCGAATAAGCTTTCAATTCAAATTTTCAGCAAAAGATTCATTTCTTTTTGTTGACGATTAATTAAAAAAACAATACTACCTGTTTAGCAATTCGGATAGTAATAAACAAAGTTTTTAATATTCGAAGAAAAATTCAATCGATATTTAACTACTCTCAATCGACAATCAATGATGAATTTATTCCCGTGCTAAAAAAATATTTCACTCCTTGCTTAAGATTTTTTCATTATAATACATATTAAATAAGGAAACGTTTATTCTTCTCCCGAACATGTAATTTCAATTTAAAATTACAAATGACATCTTGTCAAAGTTATACAAATGCCAATAAAGATATCAAACCACGGTGAATATGTAAATGAGAAATTATTGTTTTTTTACTTTGGTATAATTTGAATAATATTTTTTGACAATTAATTTATATCATATATCCATTTTCTTTATTCTTCTTCTTTAAAAATATGATTAATATATTTTCAATGATTTGGTAGTTTGATATAAGCAGTGTAGCATACGATTATTTTGAAGTATGCATCCGTTTTCAAAGTAGAATATTTTTCTTTGCTTTGTGAGCATCGTTTAAGGAAACATTTTTGTTACACTGTACATTAATTAATGAATACTATTTTCTTCCTTTTGACATCAGGACTACTTTGCTGATTTGGGTCAAGTTTAGGTTGTTGTGTTAACGATCCAATATATTGTTTCTCAAAAAGTATTGTATACATTTATTGCAAACCCTTTATTTTTTTACAGTGAATTGAATTTACTGCATACTTATTTTTTATTTAAATTTGCGCTATGTATATTTTATATATAAATTGAAAAGTTAAGTCTTCTAACAACGTTTTCGCCGTTAAATTACAATCTACTTAATCAGTTACTTAGAAATGAATTTAAGCCAATCTTGTCGCTTTTAAAATGGTTAATCAAATATCAATTATAATAAATTATTTTACATTTTATCATTATTTATAGTTTTTTCATTTGAGTCATTGTTTATTTAATCATATTAAACATTACTAAATAGTGAATAAAACTTTTCAATAATCATAAAACCTTCTATGTATACATGTAGGTCATCGTACAACCAGGAATGGAGTATCAAGCACAGATCTTAACGCGAAAACCGCAAACATAAATCATTCCAGCGAGGTGGATGGAATTCAATCAGGTAGAAGATAGATACGTTAACCCCTGCACACCGTAAAACGTAAAACGCCACGAAAAGGTATCAAAGTTCGAACAAAACGGGCCCGTAAACGCTTACGTGGAAGGTTATTCCAACAAAAGGCAGGTTAATGTAGTGTATACCGTATCACCTCCGCGTTTAATGCACAGATTATTATGCTATTGAGACATTTCGGGGGACTAAATGAACCCCAGATATTTGGATATTTTCATGGAAAATATTCTACGATGCTTTTGTTTCAATAAAATAGATTATATACCAACTCAATTATAATTAAGGATTCTAAAGTCCCGGGACTCGAGGCGTGATAAGTCCCTTGACTTCCTGGGACTCTTTTATTTTATTTCCTCTTCAAAAAAATTATAAATTCATTAAAATCAAATATTTGTATGTATGTATGTATATATACATTACATACACTCGTCGCCTTTTAAATGTACGCACCAGTAAAAATCACGTTTTTTAAATACAATGTTTTATAATTATTATTTTTCATATGTAATGGATATATGAAATGCTTACGGTTACTTTTGCTAAGAAATAGTGATATCGGTACAAGTATTGAAAAAATATCAATGAATCTGGCCGCAATTAGAAGTAAATTTACGATCGTAACTTCACAATACAGCTTTTAGATCTTTTTTGTCATATTGAGACATTGGTACAGTGAAAAAACATTTGTAAATAAAACAACATCAGGTATGAACATTGAATGTTAATATTTTGTAATTTGCTTTTGCTAGAGCTATATTTTGTATACAGTTACGTTTTTCTTGGGGATCCCTTCTTATACCTGTTTTAATTCAATACACATCAGTCCTTTTGAGAGTTTCTTAACCACAAGAATTGTTTTTTTTTTAATTAAAATTTACAATATATTAGCACATTTAAATCAGCCTCGACTTCCAGGAAATTTTACAACAAAGTTCCGGGACTCAAGACAGCAAAAAACCCGACAGGTGTCTCGACACAGAATCCTTACTAATAGCATATGATTTAAATAATATAAAATTATGCGTTCACAAAACAATAAGTCGATAATACAATAATTGATACGTTGAATTATACGAAATCGTGATTCTCTTTTACAGTAATAATAATATCATGATTTAATTACAAACATTTTTTTTATTTATGTCAGCTCCTAATATGAATCATGTGGTCTCTTAATGGAGGTATCTCAACAGAAGTTTTCTAACGAGAACTGTTTATTATTGTGTTGTTCAACATATCTTCGATGTGAGTAGAGTAGTAGAGATATAAGTCAAAACAGGACTAATGGTAAATTAATCACTTTCGCTACCCGGGCGTTATTTAAGAATTGGAATGGATGGTGAATATCTAATACCTAGATTGAAAAACTAAAGTTAAATGTACTGACAAAAACCGAATTCTTTATACGGCATGATTTTATAACTGTGTAGCAAAAAATAGCACCATTTTTTACTGCTCAGGACCGGTGTCGTTCATCACAAGCATCAGTTGAATAATGATGAAAATACTCTTGCTAAGCCACACATATCAAATAAATGTGGAATCAGTACAAAAAAAGTGTCATATTTTTTTGAATAAGACTAGAATCGGTCCAAATTATTCAACGATCGTAATAATAACAAAGTTTTTATTTTTTTTCTTAATCGATTCACATTTCGTTGTTCTACGAAGAAATATAAGATAAAGAAAAAAAATATAAACACAATTTAATTAAATCAAATTACTAGAGTTTGAAAAAAGGTTTGTGTGAACAGTGATTCCAAATAAAACTTTTAAAAACAAGTGTCAGTGTAGAATGTAGATGAAAGCTTATCGGTTTTACGCCTGAATGAAAATTTACTCAATGCGTGGTGCCCTACGCCACTATAAAGATCGTTGTAGTGTATCACTACATTATTATCTGATCCTCTCATATAAGACTTATGCCATTAGATCTAAGACTTATATTATTAGTAAAATTATATCATTTGCACTTTTCGAAAACTGTCATTATCTAACATATAAAAATGAATGTTTGTTTGTTTGTACTTTATTTGTTGCCACACCGCTCATCCGATTGCAATAAAACACTTCCTTAAAGGTTATAAGCGTAAAAAAATTAACTTACAATAGGTATAATATATATAAATCAATGTTTGTATGCCTGACATACAGTTCATTTTGACAACGTATGCTTGCACTTGCGCGAAGGTTATAGTACAATTAACTTACAGTAGGTGGCGCGTGTGTCGTACCATAGATACTCGGCAGCAAACGTCAAACAGACAGAAAAAAACATGCACTTCAATAAACACAATTAAAGCACGAACACTCTTTTTCTTTGAGTGGCATTTCAACACTTGCCGGGAACCGGCTAATAATTAATAAATAATGCTTAATACTTAATACTGCATCGAGTTATAGACGGACTAAAAAATACTTTTACACAAGTGTTATGCTTTAAAACGCATGATTACAATTGTTCGTCTTATTGATTTGCTTTCATTATTTCAGAAGCAAGCATGTTGACTATTTGACGTCTTAAAGTTTTTAAAAATACTTTAATTTTAACTGGCAAAAAATGATAGTAAATACTTCACCATTTACTTTTTGGAATATAATAACATTATTATCAATTAGAAGGTATGAAAATTTCTGTTAATTAAAAACAACAATATTAATTTCTTGTGGAGATCATTTTTATATTTTGCGAATTATAACACATTCATTATTCAGATGACGTTTAGATGATAAACGATTTTGTTCTCCTGCAGATATGAATTAACGAAATCGATTTTCGCTTAACGAATAGGCTGCAATCCTTTACGATGTGATGATTACTGTTTGACTTTTTACTGTATAAATGAAAAGACTAAAATAATGAAGTTTCAAAATGTGCTGAATGAAACGACAAACAATGGAAAAATTGCAAGATAAACGTTTTTTCGGAACGACATCCATATGTAAATTCTAAATCTTCTAACCATATTTCTAAATGTTCTTATCTTTTGATAAATTTCCTAATCATATTATAAAAAAATCGATTATATTTTGAAAGAAAAGCATACCGCAGAAAATTTCATACAAGGTCAGCATAATTTCTAAAAAAAATCATCATAAACATGACAAGAATCTCAATTTATTTTAAAACGCAAAAAGTTTTATCTACGTACAGGTAAAACGACGGAAACTTGAGAATATAATAACATTTAAAATTCACTCATTTCCCAGAAGAGGCGAAGCTTTCAAAAGTGGGACGTCCCCGACCGCAGCGTCGCGACGCGTCTCTGTATTGGCGCTCAACATTCTCATTAAAAAAAACTTTTCTACAAGATCTGTTTTATTTTTTCTTCTCCCCCTATCCGGAAAAGCTCCCGGCAAGGTAACGCAAAACTTTACTCAAAAAAAGATGGAATGTTAACTTTTTAATAAGCCCCAAACGATGTAAGCGCCGCGGAGATGGCCTCTCCGGCGGACGTTTCAAGACGGAGACAATCTACGTGAACTTTGAGAGGGAAGTTTTTAAATGAAAATTCCTAGTAATCTTAGCAGGTGTGAGGTTTATGCGAGACTTTAAGGAAATGAAATTTTAATCAATGTCAAATGTCAGGCAACCATTCAAATTAAAAACGAGATTCATGAAAAAACATCTTTGAAAGCTTGTTTTGAAAGGTGTTTTTCGAACATTTTTTTCCAACCAAAATGCTTTTTTCTTTTACATATATACATAATACTACACGTTTAAATAATTTATTCTAAAATATTTAAATAGCCAAAAACAAATCATGAATACATAATAATAAAAACCACTAAATTTTATTAACGGTGGGAGCATGAAAAAATGCCCTCAACGTAGGTTACTATAAATTAGAACTATTCACTATCCATATATATTTCTTTCTTGCAATGCAAGTTAAGAAAACTAATGACTAAGACTATTGTCTTAGAGACAATCAAATCTAATATGAAAAGTCAGTGACATTTTTTAAATTCGTCACTTAGTATGACTTCAGTTAACGAGCGTCAAACAGGTTTAATTAAGGATAATTGCAAAATACAGTACTTACATCATATGGACATTTTGACTGGTAGGACATGACAATTTGCTTGATGATTACTTAATAAAACAGTTGTTTTATTAATGAAAAATAATGTAATTATTATGTAATAATAAATTAAAACATATTCAGGTAAAATTTACCTTATTAAAGATATAAGACTATTTCTATAATAATCGGCATTATTAATTTATTCAATCGTACATTTAGCTATGAACACATATACAAATACAAGAAAGCGAAATGAAGGTGCAAGCAAGTGAAGGTAATGTTAATTGAAAACTTCGCTCCTGTAAATTGTCGGCCCGACCCTCGAGTATGTATGTGACCCGGGGAACGCGATTGCTTTTAAATTCTGCAACAGAACTGTAGCTTAACTTAATAAAACTTCCTGCCATCTATGTCGGCCTATAGATTTACGCGTCTGAAATAGTTTCTTCTTCTTAAGAAATAATTTATACCAACCATTGATTCTCTGCCTAATTGATGGTATTAGCCTATCATATTATGCTGTGATTACACTATCCTCTTGTAGTTTAGACCTGTTGTATACTATAAAGGGTCGCTAAACATTTTTTCAAATCAGTTAAACCTATTATAAGTATATCTGTGACATACATATATACTTCAACGAGATATATACGAAATCATTTTTTGTAAAACTTTAGCTGAAATTTTACGATTACGTTTATGTTTTCTTACACTGAGTAAAATGAACATTATTCCTTTGTACTTATTTCCATTTTTATTTACCAAGATCAGGACTGGTTTCACTTATGGCGAGCACTATTAAGAAATATAATTCAACAGTGTTATTTATGCAAAAACAAATTGAAATAAAAAGGTGTAATAAACAATTGGCATTAAAAAGAATTTTCAAATTACAAATAACAGTAGAAATTAATGCCAATTCTTTATTATATCTTTTTTTTTATGAATAACAATGCTAAATCATATTTTTCATTAGTTGATAATACTCGCCATGAGCAAAACCAGTACCTTGTTACATAAACGTGGAATTAAGTACAAAGGAATATTTGGTTTTTCTTAATATAATACAATGCCTTTTAGTGAACAGTGAACACCCTAAAAGTATCTACGACTATTTTTATTACAATAATAATGTTTTCTCAAGAAATATCTTAAGCAATATTTAATTATTTCCAAACATTCGCATTTAAATGATTACTAGATCAAAATTAATAGTGGGACTTTATTTGAAAAAAACCGTCTCATTATTTAATTGTACCATCATAATTTGGTAAAAAACTTTGATCTTTCATGCAAAAATTCGTTTATTACCCATTCATAAATATTGATCGAGAGTTAAAAATTCAATTGACTGGCAATAATTGTATGTAAAAAGGTTTATAATTATAACTATTCATTGTATGTCGTATTCATTACTTTTAACAACAAAAAATCTGTTAAATACACACTTCGCCGTAGTCAACGTATTCATAGGGAGAAGTGAAAATATTTTTAGTGGAAAATTAACGCAATAAATTTCTGTTCATAAACTGACGGTATGGGAGTCATAAATTTTTAACTGGATCGTCGGACGCATATTTAACGACGGCGCTTTCTACTATTTTATTTTTTTAGCCATTTTTTCCTCTGCCAGGTAATCTAATTTTTCCCGTCACATGTAGATGAAGCTTTACTCTCAGCACGTAATTTGTTTTTGCCCACGCAAATACTTTTATTAGATACATATCAGTAGCTATAATGCATACACGTTATACTTTTATAAAGCATTATATTTAACAGGGCTGTGAAGTCGCGTGAAAAAAAGACGATTCCGACTCCGAGGAAATTTTTCAATAATTTCATTTTAACTTATATATATATGTATACCATCAGATCATCTTTAGTCAGCCAAGCATGAAATGTTAACACTTTTGACTATTTTGTTTAAATACAGATCATTAACAACATTTTTCAAAAAAATCGAGCCGCTCATTTTTCACGACTCCGACTCCACAGCCCTGATTTTTAATAATAAAATATGCACTTCACATACATTTTATGAGTTACAAAATATGTGTGTAGTGCAAAAAAGATTCAGTTTTCAGTTTTTTCATTAAGTGGTAAAAAACTAAGCTGCAGTCATTTAGAAATAGAAACACTATATATATTTTTGACTTTCAAACCAACAAGAATGTAATGCAACTCTTTTATATCATGTTTTAAGTTGAAGTGTCAAATAACAGTAGTTTTCCAGCTTACTATAGCAATCACCCTACAAAGATTGCCGTCCCTAATGCAAATTTCACAACAATGAATTGTTGAATAGTACAATACTTTGGTATGCTACCACTCGGAATCGGTGATTGACAGGCATAGATAACTCTATTTTTATACAACATTGAAATCAGTTTAAATGGTTTTATTTCTTAAAAAATATTAATTTCGAAAATCAGTGTTTGATGGTAAATGGCTTGAAGATTCTTAAACGTAAAACCCACGGCATTATTGACAACAAACATAAAAGCGTACAAAATTGGAGCTATTCGAACGTTTGTTTTAAAAGCTCTTATTTTCATAGAGCTTTTCATTTTGTGTAAATAAACATCGCCTGCCTTTCGCATTTCGTTTGGTACTTACAACGAACAGTTGAAAAGTTTAAACAAACAAGTTTGTTTTATTGCTACGGCAAATGATTGATTTATGATTGTCAGTAACAAAGCATCGGCTTTATTGCTTTGCAAACAACAAAAATAAACCCGGCTAGGTGACTCCAATTTGGTTCACCATAAATCAATTGCAATAGTTCACGAGTTATCACGTATGCTTCCTGCATTCAATGCAGTTTGTGTCATTTGCAGTTTATTTAGTTACGTTTGAAAATTAATATACATATGCCAAATACTTCAAGGTTATAAACTATAAAGCAAAGAAAGTATCGATATACATTATTAAAACATTATTGATTAATAGTTAATATATGTACAATGAAAATTCATTACTCCATTGGTTGTGTAGTTTGTGTAGGATAAACTGCGAAAGTGTGGCATACAACACTGCAAGTTAAATAAACAAGTAAAGTTTTGTTTTTACTCTGAAAATTAATTTGTACAACTTCGAAAAAATGAGACAATAAAATTAAAAGCCACTTAAATAATTTTAATAACAAGAATTCAATGTTAGGACCTGTAGGTAGGTAATCAATAATAGATAGATAATTATTTTCAAAAACGAAAATTTTTACATTATCATATACGTACCTACGTATGTATATTATTTTTCAACAGGAAAAAAATCGTAGCTTCCTAAGGGTTTTATGTAACCTTTTTGTGATATCATGCTTATATTAATTATTAACGAATAATAACTAGAGAAAACAATCCTATAATTTTTGCGCTTTTCGTTATTTGTGTATTTAAAATGCTAAGTTAAATAAATTTTGTTTTTCTCATCTCTTTTTAAAGAATACTCAGTGAAAAATTTGCACAGGTAGGCAATTAAATATCTGTATAATAAAATGACTTTTGCAAATTTATAACTTTACAAGATAACATCTCATTCATCATTGTTCCGTGATGACGTTCAAAAATCTCCCCAAGGTACAAGATCAACTCTGATTACCTCATTTCAAATGCATAAATCACTCTTGTTCGTTACTGTTATCAAGTATCTCAATCATAGATAATAATTACCGGTGATATTTTCCAAGTCTTTCAATTATTTTGAAGCTCAAAACAGTAAAAGCTTTCAAACAACGGGCAACTTTGAAAAACGGCGCCTCTAGAACATAAATTATTTCAGAAACAAACAAAAGGCTAACTTGTTTATTTCTAGTATAATAAACGTGAACATATTGGCAGTGTTCCAAAATAAACCATCGTTCATATTAATTGCTGCACGTCAGGTGTATATTTGTGCATTCGTCTTGAGTACTATTGAAAAATATTCAATAAATAGCCGCCTCATAAAATAGACTCGTTTAACATCATACGAACAATTAATTAATCTATATTTTATTTTTTTATTTTTTAAGGTAATTTCTTCAAAAATTCATTCTTTTTGCGTGAAACATATTTATTAAAGAGTATCCAAATGAATAATCATTTAAAAAATATATCATTTGATATATTTAGAAAAATGAGTTATTATTTATTAATTGAACATATCATTACAAACGAAAGAGTGCAAAAGTAAACAAGCCTTTTCTTGAATATATATTATATATAATTCAAAATGTTATTTACTATTCCACCAAAAACTTCTGCAGTTTATATTTGATTAAGGATTAGTTGATTATTCATTCGGATTTGTAAGTAAGTTAGTTAGTTAGTTAGTTGATTTGTAAGTTTTTTTTTAATTTTGACACATTGTCAACAGTAAAATCTTTTTTCTGTAAATTTTGGGGTAACTTTGTGTTTATTTTAATAAAAAATCATCAAATTTAATTTAATAATAATATCCTTATCATATTTTTCGTTCCAATTGTTTTTAATTTTATATAAGTCATTCTCAACTGTATATAAATAGCACGATTTCGATTTATTTTCCATCACTTAATAATACTAGTGCTGTGGAGTTGGAGTTGGGAGTCGGAAAAAAAAAACAAAGATATGTAAAAATTATTAGTTTATCCATCATATTGATTGGTGAAATTCTAAAAACTATTATAGGAACTGATACATATTGTTATTTAAACGGAAATGATTAAAAAAAACTAATACGGAGTCGTAGCCTTTTTTTACCCGACTCCCTGGATAATACTCGCGATGCGTAAAGCTTGTCGTGATCTTTATAAAATGTGTTATAATGCAGCATATATTTTTTTTTCGTCTTTGATTGGAGACGTGTACATTTTAAATCTTAGAAAATTAAAAATGAATCGTGATTCGTATTTTATATCGTAATAAACTATAACAAAGCAACAGAAAACACGTTCCTAAATTTCACTATTCCAATTCACATACGGCTCGGCATGAATATACAATTGTTTACACCTGATTTATACAATGTACGAGTTGTACGGATTTCTAAAATACATACTGCAATTGAAATGCATTCAAGATTATACAATCCCAACAGCCACGTGTGTTTGTATCGGAAATCGAAAAGCGCCAACAGAAATTTCGCCATGTGGTCTCCGTTACCTTTCCCGTCCGGCAGTCCAGATACCAGGCGCACATAAATATTGCAACGCGGAGAGCGAATCCATAAATCATATATGCGGGGTGCACTCTCATTTGTACTAAACATTCTCAGCTCGTGTACAAGCTGCAAATATTGCTGTTGTTCTTTGGAACTGATGTCGTTTGACACCCAATAACTTTGAGGCTAGACCGGGCTTAATTCTTCTTACCTTTGTTTGTTGGCCTGTTTATTTTGTGAGCATTAATCATGCTGTCGTTTTAGCGGTTTTGCAATAAAATTTGGTTTAAAGTTTATATTCTTTAGTAGCATTAGTACAAAGCGAAATATAACTTCAAACGAATAATGCGCGACATATATTTTTTTAATAATGCTTAAATGTTAAAGATTTTTTTTTAAATTTCGACTTTAGTTTAAATTTGAACGATTTAAACTTAAATAAAATTAGTTCATATAAAGTAGAAAATCAGGCTCAAAACATGTGCTTAATATTTTTACTTTGACTTTTAAGACTAGATTTGAAGGAATGTTTATATACCAATAACATAATTATACAAATTTGTTTTTGACCTTTTTTTCGGAAGAACCGACCTATTCAAATTATCGATACTTATTTTGATGCATAAAAAATAGTGTAAAAAATCGTATATATTTAATTATTGCTGTACGCTTTTGCAAATTTTACTTTCTAATTTTATAGTCAAAATACTACATAAATACGAAAACAGAAAGCTACGATATTTATTCAAATTAAAAAAAATGTATTTTAATTGAACTGACAAAAAAATATATGTTTATCTAAAAAAATCGTAAAGCAAGATTTTCTTTGCTTGTAACTCATCTCATTTTTTTCGTCAGATGTGATATAGTAAAATTAGTAATTTAACTAATTTCTTAGTATTAATAATGCAAAAGAAAAAATCTTTTATTACTTTTTAGGAGAATTTAAATTAAATAATTTGGTTAACTAATCAGTATATAGAACCTATAATTGATTATGAGAAACCAGAAAAGAAAAGACGGTCACGGCATCATAAAATAAACTACGATTTTTAATGCTTCACTTTGAAATAAATCGAACATTAGATTTAATATAAAGAAATAAACACTAAACTAATCAATTACAAACGGTTCGCTTTTCATGTTAAAATTAAACACAGTCACTGTATTATATTAAAATATTGGTTCAACGGCGATCGCATTCCGATTATAACTTTCGATTGATGTATACGATGAAAATTGCCACATTCTATTTCGTCGGTTACTCACAAACGCAAATAATGCATCACTAAATATTTACATTTTGATCAGCGTCGTTCAACACCTGTAAAATGCCCGCCGGGTCGTAAATCAAACGAGAGCGTTTCGCAAAACAATGCGCGTCTCAAATTAATTATATTCATTTTAAACCGTTTGTAAAACGAGCTTTCGGCCAGTCAGACAATAAAGAGACCAAAAAAGCTTGGGCCGCATCAAGTCAACTGTGGAGTCTAGTCCACCGCACTCCCGTCCTGCGAAACAAACGTATTGTGTCGTCATTCGTACATGAAAGATTAACGGGGGTGAGCTTCGGTCGAGCAAATCAATCTTGATCGAAGATTACGGCTTTTAATGTGATTTTAAAAATTGTATTGTACAATAATTGAATAGTGACATTTCAAAATCTTAAGTCCAAAATGACATAATATTTTTTGATAGAATCAGATGTTATCTTTTTTAAAATTCGATTCCCACTTTTTTTCTTTACAAAACATACTGACAGATTAATTTGCGATTTATAAAATGTGATAGTTGTTAAACATGTATACGATTTATGGATATTACAACTCTTCAATTATTGATATCACTCGACAACTGGTTAAATAGTAATTAGTTATGCCTCCACCCATTTTATTTTATTTGCACTTTTTTTATAAATCAAAATGTGCATTACACAATATCAATCTTATTTATTGACTTGGAAATACTTGGTAGAACTCCATTTTAATAGGGTAAAAAAAGCAACGTATTTAGTTTTACAGTTTTTATATTTATTAGTTGATAGCTATTTCAGCTTTCGCCATCGTCAGAACTATGATTTAACTTACATTTTTCTCAGGTATATATCTCCGAAGAGATACACAATGCATCATGTTATTAACTCTGACATCCTAATTCAAATTACAATTATAATATTATATAATTATAAGTGATTATTACTATTAATATTTAATAATCATTCAAATGATATTTTTGTAAATTATCCTACTGCTGATCCTGATGAAGTGGTTTGTTTCTTTAAAGAAGTTTCTTCATGCTTGTAAAAAGGTTTTAACCATGTCCTTTTTGTCTGAATACCTGTCGTTGGCAGTTATCGAAAAATCTTATTCTGCAGTCTTAAGTATATTTTAACTTATTATTAACATATTTTCAAATAATCATATGTTATGAGGTATAGTTAAATGATAACAACAAAAAAACAATATTAACACAAATTTTCGTCGGTTATCAATAAAAATATTTTGGCATTTTCATATTTAATTAAATCACCCATTAATTCAAAATTACTTACAGTATCACTATCTCGAATGAAAACAGATTTTATATCATGATTTTTATGAATAATTATTTCTTCTCTACCTTACTGGGGCTGTACCAGAAAAAATATCAAAAAGACTTACTCGTCACTTATTTACTCTGTGCTTTTAAAAAGTTGGTCGTATGTTAAATAAATATACTATTGTTTACTGATACGCTACATGATGTAATAAAAAATACTTTGTATCACGCATTCCACATTACTTATTTCTTAATTTTCTTTAATTTGCATCCCATATATTATTTTTTTCAAATATTTTATCAGTTAGTATGAACTCTAGACAATAATTGTGAACAACTATTTATTCGTTTTAGATGTTTATTGCTTAGGTAAAAAGTTTGATTAGATATTTTATCAATACAATACATTTAATAAGTATTGAATATTAGATAAATTCATGTAAACGGCTTACATGAAAAACATTTTCCCCATTTTCTTGATTTCGGACATCAAAATTGAATATGTGTTAATAAAATATTTAATTTACCTTTGAAGTAAATTCTACACTATGTTCACTTCAAAGAAAAAGAAAAAACATTTTGCAAACAATTATAGAAACAGCTGAATATTGTTGAACAACGCAATATGTCTTATCTGTCACTATAAATCTTTCCCTGTAATTTGAATTCAGTATTGTTTTTTTTGACAAGTTTTATGTGCATAGCAATGGAGACCTGACAGAATGGTAGTTGACAAAACGAGTTTGACCATACGAAATGGAAAATACTTTTCTTATATGATTAAATTATCAAAAAAATTCTCACCAAAACCAAATTATTTTTACTATTTTTCAGAGCTATTTTGATAATAGGATTTTTCTTCTTTTCATTTTAACAGCAAGTTCTTGCAGCATTTTTCGGCTTAACCCTTTGCCCGCGTCATCAAATTTAGCGAGCATGCCATGTACGCGGTTGCTTTTTTGCGGATGTTTTTTATCGCATTTTCGACTATAAATATAGGTTGTAGTACTTTTACAACTAATCAAATATGTTAATTACCACCCAAAGTAACTTTTTCTATAATAAAATACAATATTTTTTTTTGTATTTTTGGTTTAATTCAACAATAATCATTCTTCATACAATTGCGGCGTGACGTCGCCGTATTGCAAAATACCGCCACGCGCGAATGAGAGCACTGCGCCACCACCATACCATGCTTATAATATTAAATTTTCGGAACAATTTCAATTTCACCCGCTCTCGATCGCTTATTTACATTATCCAAAATCTTGCATTGGTGACGTATGTTCACGGCGTGTTCCAGAATTTATTATTATTTTTTCGTTAGTGAATTTGGTAAAATATACATTTAGTAATATTTTCAACCAAATTATACAACTTTAACACAATAGATAGCTCTTATATAGGGTTTGAAATTTCCATGACATCTATACGTGTCACGCGCGCTGAGGGCATGATCGCTAGGACATGCATAGATGTCATACGCGGTGAGAAGGTTAATAGACATTGTGTTTGCTCGATTATTTTTTTTTAAATTCAAAGAAAATTAATACACAAAAATATCTCACACACACATTTTTAAGAATTTAAATGTTGAATTGGCATAATCATAATTGCATTTACTTTCTGATCGCAGTAAGGCCACATTGACCAATTTATTTTACTTTTAAATATTCTATTATATCCTGATTTTTTCTACATTGCAATAATAGTCAATTCATAATTTGTAATACTTGTGCAATGTTAATGAAAATAAATAAATAAATATTATCAGGTTACAGAAAAATAATATTGATAATGGTGTTTTTCATAATAAGAAAATATGTTATTAATCGGTACTAAAATGCAAATATGTTTTCTTATTCCAATCAATATTAATTGATTTTATAACGTATCTGCGTGTGAAAAAATAGCAGTGCTGTATTTGAACAAATTTCATGTTCATACAATTGGTTAAATTTAAAACATGTGGGTGAATTTTATCCACCACAGGTTAAATAAATACTGTCAATCGTTGCCGCGTTCATTCGGTGAATGAGAGGCGCCACTCGGAATAGTCGTCTTGAGCTTTCGATGTTGGGCCAACAAATCACTCGCATCGCCGTCTAATTTGAACGACGTCTCGGCCAGAACAATGGCCGGGTTCCGGGGACGTCCGAAGCGTCGCCGCGCAAAGTGGTTTTATAATTAATGGCTTTCGTAACCAATACGAGTTGGCCGTCCTGTGCACCTAGTCGCTGCTTGCCCGTCAGTCGAGTGCGGGCCTGTCGCTTCTCGGGTATCAAACAACTAAGAAACAAATGATAATTATTGTTTTTGATGTACATACTATAATACAGGCCTAAACATCATAAGCGACCTTTTCACAAACTGTCAACACTATCGCGATATATCAATACCTAATACTTTTGTCGGGTCAATGGCACAGAGGTCAACTGAAACAACAGGCTATATTAATTAAAAGCATTAAAATCCTTTCCCGTATTTATTAATTTTTCATTTTATCTTTATCTGATTTCACATCCGCTCAATCTGAATTTAGCGAAAATGATTATCGTTTATTTTTGTATTTTTACATATCCGTAAATGAAAAATTAAGTAACTGAATAACAAGCAGTTCTAGAAGAACAATGTCTGTTGAGGTAAGCTTTTTAAAAATACCATATTCTTCATGTTTCTAGAAAAAATTAGCGTCCGCAATGCACTCCTCATTATAATTTTAAAAACATTTTAATTATTCAATAAAAAATATTTTTTTTATGATTTGACCAAATACAATATCATTGCTTTTAGACAATAATATATCCTGGCTAAAATTCGTAGGCTATGACTGTACAATCATTTGACGCTGTGGTATCTTACTATACAGTGGGACAAGACATCGTAATTTTAAAAAAAGCCGCTTCTTTAAATCATTTTAACTTCCATAGTGAGCAAGCAATAAAAACTTCACGCAACATTTTTGGAGCTTTTCAATTGGAAACATGCCAACCCCAGTATGTAAATAATTCTTATATTGTTTACAATGAATATCTTTAAGCCCAATCGCTATTAAAAAGTCAATCATTCATTCAATTACGATGAGCCCGCAAGCAATGTACAATACCTAAATGTCGAATGCCTGAGAAGGAATCGTTCCGGCTTGTCGTAGTGCTGGGAATGGCACGCGAGAACCGTTTGGAGGGTGAGCTCGCGCACCTGCCGATAATTTCAGCCTGATTCCGACACGGTACGTGCCGCGAATTACAAGACAATCATCTGTGCCAATAATCATACAAGTGGACATCCCACAAGATCTCAATTAAAAAGATATTAGGCCTCTTTTTAATGTGGATTATATGAACTCATAAACTATTGAGTATATTAATAAAAACAATAATCCTTTGTACTTCATTCCACTTTATTTAATATGTCAGGACCGGTTTCGCTCATTGCGAGCATTGTCAACTGATAAGAAATATAATTTAACAATGCTATTTATACAAAATTGAAAAGTTATACACAACAGTTGGCATTGAAAAGAAATTGCCAATTACATTAAAGTGATTCTAAAATAACACAAAATTAAAATGTTCAACACAACTAACATATAATTAAAAAGTCATCCCAGATTCATAAATACAGAATGCGATTGAAAGTAATTACAAACATAATTAAAATTTGGGAAATTTTTGACAAAGTGATAAAATGCTACATTAATAAAGTGAATATGCTTAATGATATGAATATGCTTAATGATAGTTTTATGTTTTCCCCGCTTCCAAGTAGTTGGTGTGTTCATTCATCACTTAAACAAAATCGACAGCCAGGAAGATTCTGAAAAACAAATTTTTCAAAGACCATATCAATTCTAACAAAAGAAATCTATATTTATTTTTTTTTATTTTTTTTTTAATTTATATAAAAGAATAGTTAACAAGGGCTAATGCAATGGATAAAGTAACGGGGAACTAGCAAAAATTATTTGATCGTTTAAAAGATCTGAATCAGTATATACGGACGTTGTTTAACGTGATCTGGTTTTAAATCAGTTGCTTAATCTTTATTTTAGAGGTAGGCAAGTCATGAAAAGCGATCTTAGGAAAGTTCTAGAAGTAAGTTAATCGCTCTTTATAAGTTTTTTTAGAATCGAACAGAGAATCAGTATGGTGTTTTGAAAATAACATACATACAGCTACAAATTTATACATCGAATAATCTATATATGAAAGTTTTATGCACGGGATTCGAACCCATAAGCCCTCTTGGAATAGAGGAAAAGAGGAAAGCATAGAAGTATTAACTACTTGGCTATAGAATCGACAATGTCTAACTAAAAAATGAAAATATTTAAAAACCATTTTTACTTGTAACATTAAAATTGGCAAAAGAGTTGTTGAGTTTCACTTGTTCTATATGACGAATTCAGGAGTCATAGAGATTGTATAAAAGTTTTATAAAAATTGTTTGAAGTTTTATACATGAATATATATTTTGTCTTTAAATCTAAATTTGAACTTTCCCATTAAGAGGCTTAAATCAGATTTATAAAAAAAACGCTTGGCTTAGCAAAATATTTCATACTGCAACCATTTATGATCGTGAGCAGCAGTAAAATTTTTAAATGCATATATTTAAATTTAAACAAATCTATTTAAAATTTTATGGTTGAGAATCACCGTACAAATTTCATACCATGGATTTATTCGGGCAAATCGAAGGTGCTCATCGAGCCAATAATCATTACGAGCAATAAAACTACCTTTCGGTTAAAGCATAACATTATTTTAAGAATAGCATTCTCGATACAAAGTTGCCAACACGAACAGATGCAGAAAGGGCGAAAATGATCTGAATAAAAAATAGGTAAGTATTATAGTTCATTGATAGGAACATAATTTCATTCTTCGTTTATCATGAACATGAGATTATGTAGTTTAGCAAAAGACTATATGAAATAGTAAAAAAAACTTTTGTACCGAGCAAAATAGATGAGATTTATTATATTCGGTGTAATATAAGAGGTGGGTAAAATATTTTGTGACGAAATATTTTATATGTTGTGTTTGTAACATATATGTATATTCAAAATTCATATAAAATCAAAAACGAGGAAATATAATTGGTTCTCATTTTTTAACCTTTATAATTATGTCGACTTACACATGTGTCAATTATCATTATCAAATTATTTATCATAGAAAAAATCTTATTTAATTATAAATCCTAAAAATCGTTACTGCCAGTTATTTTTATTTTTAAATGTTTTAAAACACGAGGACATAACAACTTCTATTTACCTATCTGAAGGTAGCTTAGTTGGTTGAACACTGTGAACAAGTTTTCCTCTAATGAAATTAGCAACGGTGAAAAATATCCAGTCAGGCGTGACTAAGCGAACCCGCATAGATAAATAGCTTTGAATCATACCTTAGGAAGGGTATTTCAGAATACAGTTTCAAAGAAAAATATATATGCATATAATATGTATCCGAATAATACAAAGCGGAGCACTTCGTCCAAAAACACAATTTTAAAAATTAAATTTTCTTGATTGAATCCTAATCTGTGTCGACTATAAAATCCAATAAGGAATATGATTTGTTGTTTATTTACAGTATACTAGCTTTAATTTATCAATAATTTTAATATTTAGTAAGAGACAAAAATGAGATCGGGGGTATAGGTGAATATGATTAATTTTATTTAATATAATAAATAAATTGATTCAAATAAAAATATGTAATACATTTTAAGCCTTTTGAGCAAAACATATTACTATGCTTTAAAGTACAATATGTATTTCATTGCTGAGTTCAGTTTATATTGCCGTTAATTTTCTTTTTAATTATGGCGGCAGTATAAGAATCTTTTAGTCAGGTATCGAGTTTTATTACACTAGGCAACATAATTTTCACACAGTGGTTAAAATGTTCAATTACTGCTTACTATATTTACACACTAATAACATGTAGTATTTGACACTAAAAAACGATTCACACATATTAAAGTATCTTGTTTTTGAGACATTTATTTACATAGAAAAATACTAGTAGATTGCTTCAAAACTTATGGCAAACTTTTTCGGAGCTGTCAAATGAACACATGTAGACTGTTTGTCGAATGGCATTCTTTAATTCAGTATTAACAACGGTGAAAAAATTTATCGGAACATGTTTGAGAAATTTGAAGTTAATTTAATTAAATAAACATTTCTACGTATTTTTCGACAAAAAATATGTGGAGTAGTTATTACACATTTAATGTTTAATAATAATCAATCCTTAAATATTGCTTTACTGATATCGGATATGACTTCACACAATTTATGCTACTTGAGCTATTTAAAAGTATTAAGCTTTTCATGAATCTTATTTAAAAAAAAAAACAGCGTAAACTTGAACAGCTCTTCTATTTTAATTTATCACAAGGTGAGGATGAAAAAAAACACCCATCTTCTTTTGCGTACCAAAACCTTGCTTACCTATAGTAATTACAAGTAACGACGTAAAAAAAATCACTCACTTAGCCGCTTTAAGCAGAAGAAAATTTACATTTATTCTGTCTTAAAATTGTATCTTGCGTGTAAAAATTATGCAATATACAAATTACGAAAATTACATATAAATGGATTTTATCAAAAATAAAAAATATTTTTGTAATGATTATACATTATTTTATAATGATGAGGAGACCTTCATTCAATTCAAATCAATTTCTTTCTAAACAAAAATATGATTTGTTTAATACTTTTTTTTTGTTCTTATCAGCATATTTTTTTTTAATTGAAGTAAATATATGTTGAAAAGAATAATAATTATACCGATCGAGTAGGGTAACATCTTTCTATTGGTATGCATATAAAGCTGTATTCGTTCAAACTTACTCACGTCCTATTCCGAAAATATCTAAAGCTAGATTTTTCTTCTTATTCGACAACTTGTTGTAATATAAAATACTCGTTAATGTAATCAAGTAAATTGTGTGTTTAAAAAATACATAATAAAACAAATATTTAAAACAAAAAAAACTTGAGCAAATATTTTAAAAGCTTCATGTCGTGTATCTAAATAAAAAGGACAGTTAGATTCTTTTAACCCTTCATCTTTCTTATGTGGATTAAAGCAGGACGCTTTCTGATTTAACTGTAATAAAACTAAGTGATATTCATTTTTAGATTAGTATTAGTTTTAAACGGTGTAATGTGGCTTTTTCTTTCTGCGTAGGTCAGGAAAGTGAAAAAATACCCTGCAACTGTTAGAATAGTAGCTCCTGCTACGCCATTTGAGCTCGGATGTCCAATTAACAAATGTACGGCCGTTAGTAAAGAGTGGAGACGACTTTCTTTCAAATGACAACATAAATTTTGTACATGAAAAATATTGCACCCAGACAAAATATACTGCGGACATTTTCTTATTGAAGAAAAATTGTAATGATTCAAGTTAACATTGATTACTTAATTTTTAATTACATTAGTTAGATAAAATTATCACTTAGTAACAATAGTGATAATAACATTTAAAGAACACTTTTAATTAATTAAATCAGATTCAAAATCCAGTATTTATTTAAAAAACAAAATAAAAATTATGAAAATACTTGATTCTTAAATATTAGGTGGTTTTCGTTGCTTTGCTTATATAAAAATTCACATTCACATTCGAAATAAAAAATAAAAATTAATCATTACAATTTATTTTTTGAAAATTATCCATATGGTAAAAAAATTCGTTTTTATAGAAAATAAAACTATTTATTTATTTTACATACACCCATTTCTTTTTTATATTATTAAATTTAAAAAAAACGTTGTGACAGGATTTTGAAGGTTTTGACTTTGATCAAACCAAGCTAGTCGGAATATTTTCTTTTTAATGTATAAATATTTTTGACAATTTTCAGATTGTGATATTAAAGGATAGCAGGGCTGTGGAGTTGGAGTTGGAGTCGGATTTTTTTTGAAAAATATGTGATAATAATGTTATAATGTGTAGCCAAACAAAATTGTCAAAAGTGTTCACATTTCATGCTTGGCTGACTAAAGGTGATCTAATGGTATAAATATCGACTGTGGAAATGAAAAAGGACGTAACCCACACATACCAAATTTCAGAGAAGGCGTAAAAAACATGTTTTGATGATTTTGGGCCATATGCAAATTATGAATTATACACAACCTTGAAGTGCACGGAAACTTTTAAACCGGTGTTTAATTGACATCATCTAATACTATTTAATGAAATTGTCGAGGAAAAACTTTTATTTCAGTCTTTTTTCTTGGTTTTAATTTTTTACAAGCTCATCTTTTTCAAACTTTAAAGCTAAATTTGCATACTAATTCGGCATTTTCAGCTTGCATCCTTTTGATAGAACATGTATCAAGTTTGATACATTGTGATTATCAAAAAAAACCTTTTTTGAGAAAACTGTGGTTTTCGCCCTTTTTCCTTTCCAAAGTCGATATGTATAAGTTAAAATGATTATTGAAAAACATCTTCGGAGTCGGAGTCGTCTTTTTTTTACACGACTCCACAGCCCAAAAGGATGGAATTATATTTTACTCTTTATTTTTGAATAAATTCCAATCACCGTTAATATTTTACAGTGTAATATTTTTACATAACCAATTATTAAAAATGATAGATTTTTCCATGAATTTTCAAGTTAAGATAATAGCGATTGCAGTGTTCTGTAGGGAAACATTAGAAGTCGGCATCCGACTCGCAGAATAAAGTAATATTTCACAACACGTTGAGTGTAATACTGGGTAATTGGTACTTGCTTTTGTTTTTTAACACCTCTTACGGGGGCTTTCCCTCTTTCGCTTTTTTAACGCGACTGTGAATAATGGCAGCAAGCGAGTATGAAAAATTACACTTCTTACGGCGTCGGCTGTTACATTACGTTACATTACCTGTGTGCGCTCACTTTAAGGGGAAATAGCTTGAAACAACAAAAGTATTACACAGAGCTAAATAATATAACATAAACGAAATTAAAAAGCCATAACTTATTTTTTTACCAGAATAATGGAAACAAACTGTGGATGTAAATCTGTTGATTCATTTAAGATTTCGACTGAAGGTGCTTGGTGGAATTTCAATATTAAATTTGAATCGTTCAAACTATGTACATTCTCACAGATTTTGTCACTAACGACCCGGGTTTCGCCTTTCGGCATCTTCAGGCGTTCAAGTTCACGGATGAACTTTAACTGACGCTTAGTAAATGAAATTAATTACATTCAAGAATTATATTTATTTGTAAACAAATATATATGATTCTTGAAATTACTTACTACTCAAATCTGTGGGTATTCCCATGAGCTTATCCTTTTCGCCAGCAATGGCTTTGGACTCAGTGATGCATTTATATATTATATAAACACGAAACTTTCATTTACTAAGCGTCAGTTCAAGTTCATCCGTGCACTTGAACGCCTGAAGATGCCGAAAGGCGAAACCCGGGTCGTTAGTGACAAAATCTGTGAGAATGTACATAGTTTGAACGATTCAAATTTAACTGTTGAATTATAATTAAACAGTGATCATTAGTCATGGAATAATAGGAACTAATGTTAAAATAATAGATTTCACTAAAATTATATAATTAAAATACTGTATTAATGATAAATAATACATTTTTAATTTAATGTTAAAACAATCATACCTAAGTTATAACTTAATTTAACGTTATAATTTATCTATTCTACCCAGTTGTGTTACTATGTGTGATTAAAGTTTTACTTGGTTGAGAAACAACTGCAGACTAACTCTTGTAAAAAAAACATTGTTTCCTAGAAATTAACTCATTCTAATTCTTCACATATTTATGATTTTAAATATATTGGTAGCAGGGAGGAGTAAAATTCAAACAAAAATAGTATTAATAACAACCGTAAACACCTTAAAAGTTGCTAATGAAAATTATTTATCTCAAGTGTTTAGAAAGCGAAATGTCATAAAAAAAAATCCACGTCTTCGGACAGAAATCAATATATCAATTAAATATCAATTTATAGATACTATTCGTAATGGGATTCGAGCTTGTAACCTCCGTAACCAAAGTCAACGACGTTTATCACTCGACCATGCAGCTGGCCAATCTTTTATTACTGAATAAATTTTCTGACCTGAAAAATATGAAAATGTATTTTTTTACTTTAAGAAACATATTTAACTATATCCTGATACTTGCATTTTATTTTGCTCGGTTACGAAAATCAACACAGAGTCTCCGAAATAGAATTCTAACATTATACAAAAACTTCATAAATCTGTGCAAAATTTCGCCAGGTCGCCAGCCAGTAAACACGATTAAGTTCCCCAGGATCCCGATAGAGTGGCACGAGGGAATTTGGGCGAGAGAAAAAAATGAGACCCTGATAGTGAGTGCGGGTATTCCCGAGGGATACATGTCCGAGTTTATCTTCCCTTTGACTAACGAAAAGACTTATCGCGAGTTGATCTAATACCGATCACGGGAATTCACCATGATCAAGAACTCTCGAAGTAACAAAATGATAGTGCATACAACTTGTAAAACTGTGACGAGGTTTTTTTACATCGCAATTTTAACTGGTTTGTACTTGTTTTTTTCAATGTCTAACATTATAAATTAAACCTTTTTATTTTTTCCAATAGTCTTGCTTGCAACTTGCATTTTTCAGTCAGTAAAAAAAAATTATTGATTGTCGTTATTCTAATAACATGCAATGAACGACCGAAAAAAAATCAGATCATTAGATAAAATCTAGAACTACTACAATTTTTAAAAATATATTTAAGGCTATTATTTGCATTCCGTGGTTCCATGGAAAAACTGGAATGGGTAGATAAAAAAATATTAGTTTATTAATTTTATACAAAAAATAAAAAATTACCTAATAAATTTTAACCGTTCTAATCTACTCTTGAAAACGAAAAGTTGAGCCATTGGTTGCAAAAGCCAATCCAAATAAACTTTTCGTCAAAAATCTTTTATCGAAAATCATGATTTCATATCCTTGAAATCTGTGAAAATTATCTTCCAAAAATTCTTAAACAGAAACATTCAAGTAGTAAATTGCAAATATTGTCAAAAAGTTTTAGCAATCACCCAATTCATTTATGAACATTAAAAAATCTTTGTTGAGCATTCGAACACTATAGCGTGTTTTAACTTCGTAGTTGAATCTTGGATACACCACGGAAATGGATAAAACATTATTTTAAAAAAATGTGAAAAATACTAGATATATGTATGCTATACCCAACATGCAAAAAAACATTTCTTTGTTCTTGTTACTTTAATCACTAGCTATGTTCAGTCAAGTTTCAGTAATTGCGAGCTTACGTGGACCATAAACGAAAGGTAATCTCCCCAACTTAAATTAAGTCCAAGAATTAACGTTAGGCAACCCTCTGGAAGAAAGCTCTAGCAACCGCAAGTGTGATGGTGTACCTGCTAATTAGCATCGTAACACAGCAAAAAGCCTAACTCGTATTCTGTTCTTGTGATAAGGTTGACTGCTAATTTTTCTACTTAGAACAATTCACATTTGCATGATTAATTTAGTAAGGTCTTATTATAAAAAATATAAATCTGACTAATTACTTCAAGTTGGCAATCTTTATATAACAGCTTTTTGTAAATATTATATCGACTGTGGAAAGGAAAAAGGACGTAACACTCAATTTTTTAAACAGTTTTTTTCGATAATCACGATGTATACAGCTTGACACACATTCTATCAAAAGGATGGAAGCTGAAAATTCCGAATAAGTATCTAAATTTAGCTTTTAAGTTTGAAAAAGACGACATTGTAAAAAAATAAAACCAAAAAAATCACTGAAATAAAGGTTTTCCCGAGACAATTTTTTAATTAATATTAGGTTATGTCGATTAAACACCAGTTTAGAAGTATCCGTGCACTTCAAGGTTGTGTATAATTCATAATTTGCATGTCACAAAATCATCAAAACACGTTTTTTGTGCCTCCTGTAAAATTTGTATGTATGGGTGATGTCCTTTTTCCTTTCTTCAGTCAATATGTAATAAGAGTAAGAGATCTTTCTATCTTTACAAGAAATATTTAATGTCAGCTTGAGAATTCAATTTATATCTGTATTCCAATATCATCTAATAATAATATTTTAATAAAGATTAACTAAAATATTTACCATATTGAACTAAGAAGTAAAATGTCACATTATATATTACTTTTTATTGGTTGCCAAATAAAAATTTATATGCTTTTCATATGTAAATTCAATGTATATCCATGTAGAATGTCAATTTTTGTAGCATTTATTAGAACGATATCATTTAAGTGTCAATTACTAACCATGTTTATAAAAAACCTATTTTTTATCATATAAATAATAAATAAATATAAAACTTACTGCTTATTTTTCTTCGTAAACTAAAAATTAATGACAAATTGAAAACAGTTTATGATAATGAATTAATTTTTTTCCGTTTTGATAATTATGATCCTAATAATTTTATAAGAGCTTTTGACAACTAATACGTTTTCAAACAGTAAATTTTAAAATTGAGTTATATTTAAAAAATATATATATATTGAGTTATATTTATAAAAAAAATATAAAAAAAATTCTTAGCAGAAAGTAGAACAGCCATTCATTGAAATGAAAACTGAAAAACGATTTGTCTCTCGCCGCAAGTTCATTTTCTTTTCACTTCAGAATCACAATGACAAAACGAAGACAAAAGACTTTTACGTGGAAAATATTTTCCAGGTGTTCTTCGAACTATCCGAAGTGAACAGTTCCATTTAACGTGCAGGGGGAGAGACAGGTAGCCAGTCCCACACGAGTGAAGCTCATTTCAATTGCTGAAAAGTTGGACGGGCCAAAGTAAGGTGAGTTGAAAGGAATTGAGATAAAAAGGTATGGGCAGGTGCAATCCTAGAGAAGGTCCCACAGGGTAAATGTGGGGGCTTAGAATGATCGCTTTGGGGGATTTCACTGCAGTTATTTAAAATTTTACAATGGAAAAATTCATCTTTCATCCGATGCGTTCGAGCATTTTCTATATTGTTTTAAAATGAGAACACGTTTTACTTGCTATGAATTTGATTGATGTTTTGTAGTTATTTGTTTGTTTTAATTTTTCGAACAGAACTTATTCAACAAAAATAATATTCTTAGTAAGAAAACACTCAGTCGAACACTTGGTTTGTCAAATACATTTTATAAATTGCATTCCGCTTGTATGTTATGGAAAAAAACCGGTCCTCTTCTTCACAGTCAAACGGGATCATTTTTTTTTTAAAAGAATTCAAAATTGTTTCATAAGTGACTGATTTTGAAAAAGCCTACTTATTTGAAGGAATTTTACAGTGCCAAAACTGTTTATCACATGCTTACAAACAAAAACAAAATACATAATTGATATAAAATAAAAATATTTAACCGTCATTTCGGTAACTCTTGATGATCAGCGCAAAGCTTTACATTACACACTGTCATTTTCTCAAGCACACATTAGTGACTCACAACAGTCACGACCAATTTTAAAATAACTTGGGAAAAACTCTTGGGGACTTCAACATTTGTGCTTTATAATGGTAAAGACTTTGTAGTTTTTCTTTACGTATATTTAAAGTTATCTGTCCCTCAAAGAATTCAATTTCTAAAAAAAAACGTCTTAATCGCATTTGTTTCTTAGAGAGATTCGGAAAAATGTTTCATCTTGCACCTACTCTTTCCCTCACAAAATTTACTAATTGTATGCATCAAGAAGAGTATACATGAAAAAATTGGTAAAGCAGCAAATTCTTTATGCACACCTTTCATTCAAGTTTACGTATTTCTTTCAAGATTTAACGCTGCTAAGCATATCAAAGCAGCAGAAGCGTCCAAATTGTATCTGCACGCAAACTTCTGACAGAAATAAGTAAGTCAGTACTTTTACTAAAGTAAAGTCCAGTTATTTGTTATTTTATTTTTAAATAATTGAACACTTTTGACCTTCAATGACCCACAACAACTTGACAACCCTCCATAAGTATTTGTAACAGGTTTTAATCAAATAACGAAAAAATCATAATAACTTTCGCTAACATGTTCTTCATTTATATTTGAATATATCATTTTGGTATTGATACACCAGTGTGATACCCTCTGAAAAGTAAATCGGAAGACCGGAAAGAAGAGAATAGAAAATAATAAAAGGCGGTCGCAGGTGAGCCGACAAGTGGAATGGGATTTGACAACCTTTTTATTTTCCACTTCGGTTAGGGATCGGTCACAGAAGCTAGCCGTGCTTCCATTTGTCAGGGGACGGACTTGTTTAAAATGAAATATAGTGAAAAAAAATGCACACAAGTATGACAGCTCGATAAATACTCAAGCGCACAATATTAATTAATAATAATGCTTTATTAGTTATATAAACATGTCATTAAATTTATTGAATTTTCATACACTTTAACTTTTACATATTGGTAAAACAACAATATTTAACTTAAATATTTTAAGTTTTTTATGGTTAGGTTTATGACGTCATATAAATTTACTTGATATATCGTTATTATCACAATTATAAACTTAAAGATAGTTCTGACGATGACGGGATACCAAACAAAATCAGTTGTACTAGACGTTTGTGAAACTTAAAAATATGCTACTTTATTTTATGTTAATAAATATAATATTTATTGACGTCGTTCAAATTCTAAAAGCCGCCACATTTATTTATTTTATAATAATAAAGATTCAGGTGTCGCCTTTCAGCATCTTTATTAATTTGAATTCATGGATTTTTTTTTCATTTACAAATTTAAAACCAGCAATTTCTTATAAATTAAGTAATTACTTTATATTAATAAAAACAATAATCCTTTGTACTTCATTCCACTTTATTTAAATAAAGTGGAATGAAGTACAAAGGATTATTGTTTTTATTAATATAATGCCTTTCCACCAAGTATTGACAGTGAACACCCTAAAAGTAATTACTTTATGCTATAACCACCATTTGTCGGGTTTGTGTCGAGTGGAGACCGTCGTTAGATTCGGTCGCGGTACTTACGTGTTTGAATCCCGGTTCTGTCTGACTCATTTTTCAATCGATCAATAGAATTCTGCTAGAAAGCATACATATCTGTAATAACCACATATCTCTACCACCTATGTGAACACTAAAACGGGTTGCATCGAGAACGATTACCTTACCTCTAGTTCTGTTCTACTCCCATTTTTTTACCTCTACACGCTTCGATGAAGAGAATTTAAAAAACTAAATAACTAGCATTTCGTAAAAAAAATCTGTTGAATCTGAAATCAATGCTCCACATTGAGAGCGGACATGGTTGAAAAAATTAACACCATGTGGATATGTTCGTATGTGCTTAATATTTTTATTTGTGCATTGATGCAATCATGTCTTTACTTTTTTTCTCGAGGCAGTTTTGTATATTGTTCTTTAATTAGTATTTTTTGAATGATTTTTTGCTACGATACTTACATATACGGTCTAACTTGTTTCGTAGTAACATATGTCAGGACTTTTGGATTTTTTCTTAATATTTTTTTTTATCTCTTACAATTTAAAGAAAAAACATGTTATCAAGATACAATTTATAATCTCCCATGCTAAATTTTCTGTACTTCTTCGTCACTGAAATTCGTATAAAAACCTAATATCTCTTATTAATTTAGCAAAATGAGATTTATTTTAAAGATCCAATGTAAAATCAACAGCTTCTTTTAAATTTTTATCTAAAAATATTCTATTTCAATTATTTATTCTACCATGTATAAATCGACAAAAATATTTAATTTCAAACCATAATCATGTACACACTGTTTACAGAGATTTGACATGCACTTCAGGTGAAGCTATTTCAGATTTACATGTGCCGTATACAAAGCAATTGCTCTTGTCTTTACGACGTAATCAAGGGAGGAGAAGCAAGGGCGCTGGGCGGTGATTACGTCCACACCAACACACCTGAGAATGCAAAGCAATTTGCATACAATTTTCTATACAGGTCTGCTTTAAATTGTTACTTTGTATCATAGATATAGGTGTTCAAACATAAATAAATTGTTCGTGACACCTTTAAATTATGAAAAGTATCGAATTTTATACATATGTATATATTTTAGGGAAAACTTTGAAATATTATTTGACATCAGTTATACTTACAATCCCAGTATTTCTTTTTTTATTGAAAATATAATTCTGCGAATAAAAAGTTCTTGTACATTTAAAAGAATCGTTAAAAAGACAAATACACCAACTTCTTCGTGATAAATAATATTATAACAAAAAAAGTTATTATCAACTTTTTTAATGATGATTACTGTTTTTAAATATTATTTTTTTGATGCAAGTTATATTTTACATTTTGCAGTTTCCATTCCTTAAATTTTTTATTACATTTTGTGTTAGGCTTTGAAAACAAAATGATTATTTTTTACTGTACTATTTTATTTGTGTAGTAATTTAAGTAAACTTTAATATATAACTAAACTTGTTACTCCACTCATTATCAAAATTAGTTTTATATTAAAAATAAACTTTCGCAAAGCTACCACCGAATCAATCGAAAATAAGCAGTACTTCATATTAACGACCACTAACTTCGTTGATCGATAAATATATACCAAGGCATATATTGTAATAACAGTAGGTTTGGTGAGTCGTATAAAACATTACATCCAAACTAATTCTCACAGGAAAATTTGAGAAATTTAATGATAATCTTTATGCTGTTAAAATGTTCTCAGCTAATCTTTGAAAAGCTTCAGTTCTCACCTTTATGAGGCCCAGTGACAGACTTCAAGCTATCTACCGGCGCTTCATTGTTTCAGACAACCTTTTTTACATTTAGAGTGGAGGTGATTTTGATTTACATTCCAATGCGTAAAAACGGAAACGGTTAGACTGCAGACTTCCTGAATAAAAAAAGTTCAATATAAATTCAGCAAAGGTGACTATCTCAACCCATTTTACCGTCGTGATATCTACACAATAAATATTACACTACTTACGAGTTATTTTGTGTACTATTGTAAAAATATTATCTACATACTACCTATAGTGCTTTTTACAAGATCATATTTGCGTACAGCTGGTTATATTGTATTGCTGATCGCAGTCAAACTGAGAACTGCTGCCTTTGAAATCAGACTTGGAGATCACTTTTAGATTAAATTTATTCTATTTTAATCTATAAATTATTTGCATATCTTGTAGCGTTATTCTAGAACACACGCCCAAAGTTACTTATTGACATCTGGGAAGTTTTCATAGCAACGTAAACAATGTTAAACTCATATTGCTGCTTAGCAACCCGAAATAAATAAATATAATAGTCAAAATTAATAATAAAAAAAAATAATTATAAATACATGACGTAAAAATCTACTTTCATTTTTTAATATTATTATCTATTACAATATATGTACATAATAATAAATGTAATTAAAAAATCCCTTTCTTTTTATAAGCACTGGCATGTGAATAATATAAACAACATTCATTTTCAAGTTATTATCAGCACTCACCAACACAATTCACACAGGTTCAGATTTAATTTAAAAACAATTTACAAATATCTATTAAACATAATGATGGAATTAAGTCTTAGGTAAATTATTATTTTTTTCAATATCTCCAATATAAATTAGTTCAAGTCAATAAATTCTGTCAATATAAATAAAAATACTTAATATTTGGATCAATAGTTATTAAATAAAATTAGTGAAATTTTTTGTAGTCTAAATTACAAACAGTTAAACATTTTCAAAACTTTAACCATCTAAAATAAAATAGGTTAAATCCTTAGCAATCATATATAGTAGCATAAAGAAAGTCACTACTGTTGTCAACACAAGAGAATACGTCAAAAACTGAATTGCTGTTAATATTTGATCAACTATTACTTCGTTAGCATTTTTAGAAGATAGTCATATTTGATCTGCATTATTGACAGTATTAGGGCAAATTAGACAAGTTTTATCATTCAATGATAGTGTTTTATGTTAATTTCATAGCTTTGGTAATTTTTTGAACCTATTTTTATGAAATTGTATTTCTGAATTATGCGTATTAATAATGGTTGTTTAATATAATGTGGGTATCAAATCGTGGTAAAATCACCTATAAATAGTCACAATGAAGCACGTTCACTCGTTCGATCCAACGTCAAAGGAACATACGTGATCGAAAATAAATATGAGTGAAGCGAAATTAATAATTTATTGCGCCCTTTACACAAGGGCTCTACCTCTACGAGACGTGTATTCGTTATTTTCACCTCCAGGGTTATCACTCGACACATTGCCATTTGTCCAATATATTTTTTTAAAGTATAGTTTGGTATTTTTTGTTCATTTGTGTTGTAGATAATTTATAAATAAGGACTTAAGTTTTTATTGATAACGATTCCGCAATCAATTTTATTTTTTTATTTTTTATCAGTTGATGAAAAGTTCATCTTATATCAGATATGCTTTTTCTTTTTCCTGTAAATTAAAAAAGTTTTAACTATTATTACAATTCTGACTCACGCGAGTTACAAAAAAAGTTATGATACATTTGAGAATTTGGAAAGTGTTTCATTCTATTTCACTCTTCTTCCTGAAAACTAAAAAAAGATTAGCTTACAACTCGTCTCTTTATAAAAAAAACATGTTTTCTTTGTCTCTCTCTCTCTTTGAAATTACAAGTCGCATTTTTAAATGAGTTTTATTTACCACGCAATTTTTTTCGAATAAAATATTTAGAAGTATTATCAAAAACTAATAACTATGGCAGCATCCAAAAATACATGTATCTAATATTGAATACTCAAAATGTTTTTTTAATATCAGATTCTGAGTGAAAACTTCAGGGCCGTCAATGAAAATTTACCCTTGTTCACCTCCAATCACGCTGCGAAGCAAAATGCCCAATAATATATCATCGGTTAGATGTAAGTAATACAGTAAAAGCAGGACCTGTCTCAAGCACCACGGATCGCAGAAGGTGGAAGAGGTATATTTCCTCGGTGTATTGGCTACTTAAGGATTCTCCCGTCGACTACGTGACCACAATGCAAGATTATATCCTTATCTCTCTCGCGCCACTCCTGTGCTCCTGTTACCGGCGAATTGTGTGAAAGATATAAAATATGTTGCCCTGCATTATAAAACACCTTATTATTGTGCCCACGGAATAGACGATCGAATTCTGCTTTTATATATGAAATTTCTACAGGCTAAGGCGTATAAATTGTATGCATAAGTTTTATTATCGCTACAAAAACTTTTATTTATTTTAATTTGATGATACAAATTGAAAGTCACTTACATATTTTCAATAATATAAACCAAAGTTATACAACCGTATTGTTGCGTTATTCTCAATTATTAAAAAAGGAGACAATAAGCTATCGATATTTTTTAATACATAGCATAATATCACAACAGTTTCAAGAAATGTAATACCTTGGAATTAACGTTTGTAAAATATGATTTACACGTCGTTCACAAACTGTATTTTTTTTAATTCATTCTCTTGTTTTTTTCGTAAATTTTATTCTAATAAATATATTTCCAATTTTATTAAACTAGGGATACTGAAGTTTTTGGGTTTATTTATTTTTCTAATTTTAGTTCAATGTTTAAGCAATCAAAATGTAGCAAACAAAAATATTAGGAATTACATACAGTTAAAAATTATAATTGGGTGAAATATTGTGATATTTTTTAATCCTTTGAGAACAATGCGATGATTTCTTTTTCAGATATTCGGGATAAACACGAGAACAAATTATATAACTGCAACGCATGACCTAAATTTAAATTGTTAATTTGAAATCTAGATTTTAAATTCAACAAGTCTCCTAATCAAGTGCTCTACGCCGCTTATTTTACACGAAATTCAGCTGAGGGTCGAGGGGAATTTTTAAAACATTATTTTTTTAATCGATTTATGGACTTGCATTAAATTGTGGCTGTGTTGTTTTCATTTCTCTTAATCTCTAAATAAAAAAAAAGAAAAGTAAAACGTCTTGACTAACTCCAAATATATATGTTTTATCTTATCCCACTCTAAAAAGTAAAGCAATTGAACAAAAATCAGCTAAGCTTTAAAAAAATCATTAAATAATATATAAGAAATTCATACGCTAGATATCCATAGCGGATATGCTTAAACGAGATTAAGTAGGGGAAAAAAGTAAATTATTAACTTCAGTTAACACAGAAATTTGAAAAGGACTAGTTGATCAATCAGAAATGTTAAATAAATCTAATCGATGCAGAAAATATTACATATGTAATTTTAAAAGATACAGCCACAGTTACAATAAAAATAATATTTACATTAAAAAATAATCAATATTTAAGGAACATCGCGCTCAATCGCACTATGCGTAAATGCAGATCACGTGCGTAGAGATGTATCATGACCGTATAGTCTACGTCCACTTTACCTCTGCGTCGTAGACTATAGGTAACGTCCCTTGCGCGTAGAGGATCACCGTGGCATATTAATGTGAAGAAACACCTGACCGATCCTGGATAGCAATAACATATCTTTACAGACCCCCTTCAAAATTGCTCACTCATTTTCAAAACATACAGTGTTTTCTAGGTACACAAATGGGACACGTTTTATTTCATCAATAATAATTTTATTAAAAAAGAAGGGTACAAAAAGTGTATACCTTAAGAGTGACAATTAATTTTATAAAATAAAATATAAATTGAAATAAATTTTACAGAGGTTATGGTATGAGGGTTGCGGAGTGATTTTTCTGTTTTTTTGTATGTTTATGATGAGGTGAGTATATCATGTCCTTATTGATATTATTATTTAATCGTATGATAAGTATAAGAAATCACACCTTTTATTATAAGTTTCATATTGTACACTAAATATTTACAGTTTTAATCAATAGAGATTATAATTTAAAATTTCAGCAATTTTTATTAAAAAACAATAGGAAATATATATTGCTAAGAGAGTAGAAATTCAATGATAGGGCTAGGACAGGACTACTGGTTAGCGAATTTTTTTTGCTTCGCCTCGTTTTCGGAAAATGATGGGTAGAAGGGGGACACTATATTAGTACGAAACTAGATTAAATTCCGAAAATAAGACACTGTCTTACATTTTTTTTGGACCGAAATATGTGCAATGGCTTTTTTTAATGATGTTTTACGTTTCAAGGATAATTTTCAGAGTTAAGAATCATGCATTTATTAATTCTAACTTACATAAAATAAAGTTAATTTAATATTTGTAAATAAATTTATTCGAAAACAGTCATTTCATCTTCTTTTGAAACATCGTCATAGCTAACCAAACTCTGAATTATGACCTTCATGCATTGAAGTTTCATACATTTTTCTCTGAGGAATCGTTTTTAGAAATACTGCTTTATTTTCGTGTTTTTGATTTATTTACATTTTTCAAAAAATATTTCAATTCATCCGTCATTGCAGAAAAAATATTAAATAATTTTATTATATAATTGAATCAAAACAAAATATTTGGGCAATTCATATTAATACGTTACTAATATACCTTTCAGCTTGACACATTTTCAAATGAATGTATTTCTTAAAATAAAATTGTCTTCGAAAACAAATTTGTACGATATATTTTCCATTATTTATTTGTGCCATTGATTTATGAAATAAATTCACCTTTCAACACTTCCTACATTATTCATTGTGTTATCGCGAATCGTTTAAATTATATCTACGTATGAGTTACGGTTAATGTGACCTTTGATAATGGCGGAACGCCAAAATTCTAAATGATTTTATTTCGTTATTAACAACTATTAGATCAACCGATTTTCGATGAATATTCTTATACAATTACAAGTTTTTAAGCAGTATCAATCTAAAACCTAAATGAATAACGTTTGTCGTCGTGAATTAGTAGTATTTTACAATCGGAGGTTAGAAACTCTTAATAGATACATGGAATATTTTTTTTTACGGCTGAAAAATAAATTTGTATACCTAGACATGTTTGTCGTGTGTTTAATTATATAAACAAAATTTCACCGTTATTTTAAAACAGCTAATTAGCTTAGCGAATATTTCATTTCAATTATTATTAACAGTTTATCTATAACACTTTTTACATTTAACTTTCCTTCTTCCGCGACCAGGTTTGTTCCATACGTGGATACAATGAGGCGCCTTTATTAGTATCCGTCACCCACAATTTTATTTTGCTTCTTCCCGTGATATTGCAGCATTTTTTAACTTCGCTGAGAACATCTTTTGAGTAATAGTTAAACGCTCGTCCACGGTGCCAGAACTCTAGCATACGGAAGAAGAGACAATCAAGGTTAAGGCTTTCCAGAGGAATACACAGCTCGTGGCACCGCCATATCGAACATCTCTCCATGCCTACTGACGTAATAGAACGCTGTTTTTTTCATCACAGTCTTTACAATAATAGATTACTTAACAATCATATAGTTTATTTCATTACAAGAGATATGATACATAACCATTTGTCACATCCGGTTCTTACGGTTTTTAAGAGATCATATTTATTGTGATTGAAAAAGTTTACATTGTTAGTCTCATCGCCAAAGTGTGATGTCAGTGCGATGTAGTTATGGCAATAAGTGCGTACAAAAAAATGTTTTTTCCGACATGTCTTTAATTATTGAAAATCCTTCGTCGAAGTCTCGCGTTCCAGTACCTATTCAAATTTATTTCTGTGTATGTATTTTCTTATGGCTATAGTCCTTCGGGTCGAATGTCTGGCGCTGATATTTAATAATTTATTGAGAAGGTAATCGGCACATACGGCATCGCCGAGACGTGTACCTTGAGGGGTGAGTTTTCACGCAACCAAAGGCCACTGGGGTGCAAAACTACGATATTTATTTCTGATGTCAATTTATTGATTTTGCTTATTTCAATATAATGAAACGAAATAAGTTTGAAAAATTTGCTGTGAAATTATGAAAAAATATATATTATTCGTAAATAGTTCGTAATTATACCATCAAAGTATCATACATAATATATATAACATAAATGTGATGATTCGTGTAAAAATGGTAAATAAAATATATCATACAAACTTTTTACACTAATTTATCCTTCGATAAGTAAAGAACTGACAGACTTTTTTTTCTATAATTTAATCAAAAATCTAAGAAAATATAAAAATAAACTATTTTGATGAATTTGTGTAAATAGAAAAATATTGAACCGGATTAATAGATAAATAATAAGGAATGAAATTGATAAATCTATCATTATTCGTAGTTAAATACTTTCAATCAACTCGATTTTCTTTTTTCGGTGAGATTTTTATTCGGTTTCGAAATATGACTATTTAAAAGAAATAATGCTAAGATTTATACATCTATAAAACAAAAATCATAGCTTACATGATATAATTAGTTTGATGAAAATACAAATTTATTCCCAGTCATATAAAATTACTTTTGAAAATATATGCATACAAAATTAAAAACAAGAATATGTTTATAATTGAATGTTTTAAGACTACGATATTGTACCAATATCAAAATACTGGTGTTGATATATTAATCCAGTATTGTGATCCCTTATTAGCCGTACAAAAAGAGTCGGGTGTGTTTATATTTTCTTTCGACTACTCCTTTCGATTTTCTGCACTACACTGTGTGGCAACATGTTTAAGGCTGATTTATACGATCACAGAAAGGAACAAGGGTTGAAAGCAACGTTTTAGAGAGTGTCTTTGTGGAATAAAACACCTGACATGACTTTCTTTGCAAGTGCCTTACTGCACCTGCCACATGGAAAAATGTTTAAGTAATATCCATTGAGATTTAGAAGTCAAAAAAAGCTCGTGAATTATTTTGTTCTGGTTTCACTTTATTCCATCGCAAAAAATGACATATTTTACATGAAATATTTTTTTGCTATCGTAAGAGTCGTCGGTAGCATTTATACACCTTTTAGTGAAAATTGGTTTCGGGCCGTTATACTAATCTCACAAATCTTGTTAACAAAAATTGTCATTTGAAAAGTATTTGATAACGTTTAAATTTATATTTTAATCAATCAAAAGGAAAAATATTTTTGAACTAAAATAGTTAAAATTAGCTTTACTAATTTATCTTTAAAGCATTGGATAACTGATACATATTTTTTTTTAAATAGATTGGCATATCAATGCTTACATTTATTAAATAACATGTAAAAACGAGCGATTTATTTCGAATATTATTGCTGTATTTATTCATACCTATCTGATTTTTTTATTCATGTCCGCTCCTAATGTGGAGCATATAGCCTCCTAATGAAAGTATCTCAATATAACTTTTTCTATAGAAACTGGTTGTTTGTCAGTTGCTCAATCTCTCTTTTTCAAAGAGAGTAGTAGGGATAGAAGGATAAAGCTAAGACAGGACTAGTGGTTAACTAATCGCTCTCGCTACGCCCAGTTATTAAAGAATCGAAAAGGTGAGAGGGAATTTTCAGACATCACAAACACCCATGCCTTAGAACATAAATCGATCGAAAAAATGGTGTTCGTACTGGGACACGCACCCGTGATATCGGGCACGGAAGCTAACAGCGCTAACCGCTGCGCCATAGGACCCGATAGCATTTACAGACATAATAAATATTGTAAAACTAAAGATGAGTTTGATAGTTCAGCCACTTTCGCTGACGTAGTTTTTTTTAAAAATGTTATTATAATATAAAAAAAGGAAGAGATTCAAAATGGAATGAAAACATATAAATATAACAGTCAGCCGTTAGTAGTACGGCATTTTCCCGCCGGACTCTTCAGATTTCAATTGCCGCTGGAGCTCGCAAAATCAGAATGGCGCGATCTCGTAAAATAAAATGCTACGACCTGAATTTACTCTGACCTTTTCACTTTATTGTTTATCTGTTCATTCCGGTGGCGGGTAGCGAGTTGTACGGCGTGTTTACTGCACCACCTGCCGACGAGGCCGGTAAACAACTCCCCGTGGTGTGTTTCTCGGATGTCGCCGCAATTTTAGTTGCAGCCTTTGTATACAATCTGTATCTACCTTGGAGTGTCAGTTCCCCTCAACTTTTAATTGTTAGCCCTTGAAAAATGTTACTTTATTCGATTTTAAAAGAAAAATGCCGTTTATTAAAATCAAAATTTGAATTTTAAAATAAATAAATAAATTTGTCTCTATTTATTTTCATATCTGTCTGTAGCACTATCTCTACATATTGTTCGCATAAAAGGGTATTAAGTGAATACTGACATAGTTTTTTTTGAATTTTTATTACTGAAAAAAGTGTATTATTAAAAACAACTTTTAATGTTTAGAATTTTTAATAAATAAATTTCCAACGGCAAAGCAAATTATGTTTTTATTAATCTTCAGATGATTACAGAAGTATGAACATACATTTACAATTTGAAGTAATAAATTTTCATCAAAATAACTTGAATGTCAAGAATGATAAGTTCTTTAATCCGTTTTTTATAGTTGAATTATATACTTTCAGTATAGAAACTTTAACTGATACTTTATTATAAGAACTGTTTTTATCCATTCGTATTTTTTTAAAATCACGCATGCACTACCTTGCGTCTCATCTGATGATAATAAATACACTAAATATATTATATAAAAACCGTAACAAAAATTAGAGGATCTTAATGCCAAAAATAAATCCATCAACATTACTGAAACCATTACAAGAAACTATTGTAATATCAACTATATAACTATCATTTAAATTAAAACTAGTTTGCTTTGAAGACTACTTATAATCATATATACGTCACAGTTTCTAAAAAAACATAATTTCAATTTATTAGATGTAATATTGTATTCATCAACATAAGTTGGGATGTTATAATGGATGAAAAGATGTATTGCTTATCTTTTCTAAGCCAGTATACATATTTATGTAGCTAAGTCAATGTAAGTCGTGCGTAAAGCCAAATAAATACCAAAAAAATAGAACTAAAATACATTGCTTTTTTTAACCCAAATGTAATGATGTTCTAAAAAATAAATGCTGATTCAGTCAATAAATCTTAACTTTTACAGCTTCGAAGAAAAGGTGATTATATATATATTTTAAGAACCTTTGAGTTTTATATGAACTACGTGAATGTAGTTGTGAGATGCTTTGTTTTGTTTGCTAGGTTAAAAAAAATAAAATCTAATTATAAGTATATCCCTGCTATATAGCTATTTGGAAATATTTTGTCAATACTATGCAAATAGGTTATCACAAATATAAAAACACAAAAATATGCTGTGTTCATTATATTGAATTGTTTTTATGCTGAAAGGGATATTTATTTTTTATGGTTTCTACAGTTTAAGCTTTTCTTATCAAACAATGGTTTTAATTATTCATTTGATTTGATTAAACACATTCGTCAATTTAATACAAACTCTCTTCAAAAATATATATGATTTGGATTTTGAATACTGAAATACATTACATACATTACAATACATTATATTTCAGCATAAAAATCATTGAGATATTTGTAAATTGACAACTCAATTAAAGGCCGTGAGTTCTTACAGGAAGAAGTAGATAAAGTGATTCATCGGAAAAAAAATATAATAATCCTGTTTCTTTGGAGAAAAATACGTTTACAGATTGTCCAAGCTGACATTCAATACTTTTTTCCGCATAATGACTTTACTCGAAATGTAGCCAGTAATTATATTTCATAAAAATAATTGATCGCGGATTAAAAAAAATATTACATTATGAGAAAGCTTTTTGATAACAATAAATTTGTTCTGAAAAAGAAATTTTATTTTCTGTGTCGTTAAAATTTTCAGAGAAAAAAATGTTGGTATTGTTTAAAAACAACATTGTGGCATACTTGTTTTGACTGAAAATCCCCCGAGAGAATTTCATTTGGAATCACTTTTCGATTGGGTCTACGGTCTACGCCAGTCTGGCAAAGCACTTTACTTTTGTACAGTACATGATTTTATCAACGATGAATGAGCTATGCTTCGACATTTTTTTTTATTTTCCTGAAAAAGCACTCATATTCATATCTGATGGAATTTTAGAAAATGAAGATTTTGCTTGAAATAAATAACGCGAAGCTACAATATAAAAATTATTAACATTTTTTTTGCTTACTGTGTTTTCAATCCAATTCACGAGGATCATCATTTTAATTATCTCTCTGATATATGATATAAACGATTACATAAAGTTTCAGAGATTTTTATAATTTAGTAGATAACTCTTTTGGCATCACACCATCCTCAGATATCTTTATTAATCTTGAGTTACTTTTTTCATACTATACTCAATGTAAATACATGTTTATTATTGTTCAGTTAGGACTAGACACCATCAGATATTTGACTCCTCACTATAATACTTAAAAAAAAATATATATTTTATATAAATATTTATTTACATTCATTATCTTCCATATTGGAGACAAATACAAAAAACAAGGTTTTAAGAAAGTTAAAATTAAATTTATCACGCAAATTAAAAGTTCAAATAGTTTGCGTAATTTACCAATAATTAAATGAACTTAATCAATTTTTAAAATCAACCATAAACTTACTATTATTATTGTTTCTGATCTTAAATCATTGCTCAGTTTATTTTGACATATTGTACACTCAAAATGATCAAGTTAATTTACAAATCGTTTACAAACTAATTAACCTATATAAGTTATAGCTCGCATCTCTGAAAGTAGATTATGTATATTACGGTGGACGCAGGTAAACAGGGTAGGCGCCGTGCTGGGGAGCTCTGGCGCCAGATCTCGTCTTCGTAGGAGTTGCTCGAGCCTACGCATTAACACTCACTGTCTACGCCGTAGCCAAAGGTATTTACACGTGCCCGGTAAATCTCGGTATTTTTTTTACTTATAAAAGTATATTTTTCTACAATTTAGGCACACAGATAAACCTGGTTTTGTTTTTAGCCTGACTGAACAGTTTTCTTTTTCTTTAGACCCTGCAGATTCTTACAGATTTTAAATGACATGATCGATTCTCAGATTAATTACCATTCAAGCAACTTGGTTTCAATTATTATATTTTATACAGGCACCATTGAAAACTTACTAAAAATTATCACAATAAGCGGTGGCTTACAATTGATGACTTTTTACTATATGTTTTAATGTATTAATAATAAATAGAGTATTTAATTAACTCTTAACTTTACTATGATATATGATTCATTGAATTCAATAATATAAGATATATCAAATGGAGGTGATTCCACTAAGAGTGCATTGCTATCATTTTATTCAAGTTTATTAATATCTTTATGGTGATGGAACATTAACGCATTTTTAGCTTTTTACGGGATAGTAAGTAAAAATGATCCTATTTAAATAAATACATATTTTAATATTCGTAAGTTAATATTTTTACAGTATAAATTAGAAATTATAAGCATCGTAATACTGTGTAACCAATGCTTCGCCAACAGTAGCAACCTTCGATGAAATGAAATCAACGGTAAAGTATCATCCTTCTACCTTCATAGGGGGGTTGTTTTGTTAGCAAACTCCCAAGAGCATTTACCGTCAGCTGACCGTTTGCAACCTAACACCAAGCTGGCAAACAAATCAGCGAGAAACTGTATACACGGTTAGCAAGGGTGGGCGAAAGGGGTGATAGGAGGGCGATTGACGTTAAATGGAGTGTTACAGACAACAGACAACGGCCTTTGCTGAATTTATATAATGTTTGTATACAATCAATGCGCATAGATGACATGATAGGCTCAAAGAATCACTGACATAGTATTTTTTATTTATTATATAATATGTAGTTTATAAATATATAAGTACTGTTTAAGCAAAAGACGTTCCGTCAAAAAACTCAAACAGTTTTGTTGTCTGGCATAATTCTCTTGAAGTGCAAAAGAGTCTACAAGGAAGGAATTGATTTATCTTTATAACGAAGCACTCTTTATCTATTCATGTTATCAATTCAGGTTCCTAATTCATTATAATAAGATATTATCTATATCATATCGAAAATAACGTTATGTTCTTGCTGTAAAAACAATAAAGGTTTTATAAATAAAAATATGCAATATTTAGATAATAGAAAATATCAGTATATTAGATTACCATAAAATAAATTAATATAACAAGAAACATACTGTTTTCAAATGCTAAGTCACTCTCCAACAAATAAAAATGAAAAATAATTTCATGAATAGGTTATAACAAAATATATCATTATTTTAGCAGACAGTAAAATAAATAAATCAAAAAAATATAGTTCTTAAAAAAACAATAATAAATCTTTCATTCATTTCAAGTGAAAGTTTTATTGTGTTCAAAATTATTAGAACCAAACAGCTTAATAAGTACTATATGTTTTAGATACAATAACGTATGTACAAAGTTTTATTTAGGTTATCCAGTATATTAAAATAATTTATGTCATATTAATTATGTAATAACACATAAAACACTTTGATCTAGTGACATCAAAATGGTTTCAAGATTATCAATAATATTTTAATGGGAAGGTGATTTTTTTATACTTTATAAATCAAAACATTTATGACACACTTTGAGTGAAAAGAATTAAAACATTCCAGATTTATTCTTTCATGTAGCTTTATAGTCTTTCATCAGACTCATCTACTACTAAAAATAATTTTAGTATACTTAAATATTTTCGGTGCTGCAGCCAATGTGTCGCTCTTAGGCGTTTGTCTTGTTCCAATATCATATTCACGGGCTTGAATCCCCAAATGATTTCTTTCGTGAATTAAATTTTCAGTTAATTTACAGAAGCATGAGTGATTATAATGGTTACAGTGCTTTTCACTGATCCAAACCTAAAAACGAATTGTTACAAAAGCGATAAGTTCTTAAGTAACCCAATCATTGTATCATAACATTAAATAATATCTTAAAAATCATATTGTCATGTTTCTTTAAACAAGTCCTGTTGATCACAAAAATTTAATACAAGAAAATTTCATATGCACAAAAACTACCAGGTAACAGTGTTGCCTGTGATTTGCTGTGATTTGCTGTGATGCATTTGATCCGCTTAATATGAATGTTGCGCAGACAAAGAATGTTTTTCTATGAGTCATTCACTATGGTTTTTTCAGCTCTTAATATGATTGAACAGATTGGTATTGTCTTTGGACAATATTGACGCATTTAAGTAAGTGTGTACCATTTAATTTTCATATATTCTATATTTTGACATATAACAGACGTGGGTACGTGCGGCTTTTCATTGGGTTAAGTACAGCTCCCAATATTTCATGATAAAAAAATATATATATACTTTATTTATCAATTAACATGAATGTAGACATTTTATAAAACTTGTATTTGTGTATTTAATACTACGTGAGAGAGTGACTACAAAGTTACAAAATTCATGTGCCATAATATTTTCGAAATCAAACATCGAATCCAGTACGAACCGCATCTTTTCGATTGATTTATCAATTTCTGATCGAGGGCATGGATGTTTGTGTTGTCTGAAAGTTCCTTCCCACCCTTCCGATCCTTCAAAAACTGGGCGTAGCGAGAGCGATTAGTCAACCACTAGTCCTGTACTAGCTTTATCCTTCGATCCCTACTACTCTCTTTGAAAATGAGAGGTTAAGCGACTGAGTAACAAACAGTTCTCGTAAAAAAACTTATGTAGAGATAATTACACTAGAAGGCCATATGCTCCACATTGGAAGCGAACATGGATAATAAATAACAGTAGATTTCCACTTGATTGTTCAATATTTCACGATTCAATCATTTAACAATAATAAGCCATTAAATAGATAATAGCAGGGCTGTGGAGTCGGAATCGCGGAGTCGCGGTATTTTGGCTGGAGTCGGAGTCGTGAAAAATGACTGGCTCGATTTTTTTTTGAAAAATATATTTTATGATGTGTATTCAAACAAAATAAGCCAAGGTGTTGACATTTCATGCTTGACTGACTAAAGATGATCTGATGTAATACATATATATATATATATAAGTTATATTAAAAAATCTCCTCAGAGTCGGAGTCGTCTTTTTTTACACGACTCCACAGCCTTGGATAATAGCTATGAAATCTTCGTCACGTTCATTATAAATGTTGCTTTTGATTATTAATTTCATAATATATATGAAAGGAAAACATGTAGAATAACTGATAAATTACCAAAATAGTAATGATGATACTAAAACGGAATAGTTCTGCGTATTACTAATCCCGATCATAAAAATTCCACAAAAAAAATCTCCTACAATATTGTATTATATTTAATTTCACGCTTCACCGATACCAGGCGCACATACAATACAAGAGTGGGATGAAGTACCTATAGCTATAATTTAATACTCTTATTTATAGGTGCACCTGCATGGAACGTAATACGAACGCATTTGTAAATTCCTCTGGCAGATAAAACGTGTGGAGCCATGTGTTTTCAATCAAGGTGAGGAATATTGGCGCCGCATCAAAACTAATCAAATAACCACAATTTACCATGCAATTTTGTTTCTCCGCTCTAGATGGAAAGTCGATTTTCGCTCGGCAGGCGAAGCGTATCATAAACAAAATGCTGATGATGATAAAAATATTATCAACGGCTCAAAACAAAAACGGCGTATATCCGTTTGTGATATCCGATGCTTTCATTTTTATGTATTACACTTTATGATAACTGTGAAGACTGTTTTTCCGTGACAAATTAATATAACCCTGGCAGACACGACGTAAAGGTGGGCGTATCGATGTAATCAAAGCGTCAAATGGCTTTATAACAGGTAGAATTTCTCATAAATAAAACGATTTAATATGATATATTGCAATGTGATTGTAGTGATGATATCAAAAATTTATATTATGTTTTTTTGTACGGGAAAATATATTTTACCAATGAAAATCTCCAACGATACGAAAACATTTCTTTTGGAATAAAAAATAGTGGTGGTGCAAAGGGATATTAACATAATGTTTTTTATCGTAAAAACAAAATGCTCTCTGATTTTCAAATATGCAAGTAATTTTGAAAGAGTGGCTAAAGAAGATAAACGGAATCCAATAATTTTCTTATGAAAAAAAAAGCAACTAACACCGGGTGGGGAACCTTTTCATTTCTAAATGTCACATTTATTAACCTGATTCAACTTATGTCGGCAATAAACTAAATATTTTTAATTCACAATGTAAATTAGACAAAACGCAATTTGGAAAAGCAAAAGCAACGCAAAAAATAATAATTGACATAAGTCAAAAGGCCGCATCAAAGTAGTCAAGGCGCAGCAGGTTACCCACCACTGAATTGGAGGATGACAGGGAATGTTAAAGTATCTTCGTTTTACACAATTTAACGAATCAAAACCTTCTTTTCGTAAAATGTGTATACTACTAACAATTCATTATTAATAATTTCAGATTTTATCACGGTTTGTCTTAGTGTACTCTCAGTGAATTCTCAACCACTAGTTTTACGTCAATGAAAGTAAAGTACATACGTTTCCGAAATTTTGTGAGAGATTGCCGCTTTGGAGAAGAACTCCAAAGTGACCGTTTATTTTCAGAGTTTTTCAATAATCTGAAATATCAAAGAACACGAATCACATACTAAATAATTAAATAATAATATAAATGAGATATTAGTCTTTCAGGTAACAAATTGCTGACGTCTCCGCAACATGTATGAAATGACATATATCAATTGTAAAAAATATAAAATTATATTTACACAAATATTCTTGTAGTTGATTAACTCCAGAACGCCAAATAAGGGTTAACAAGAAAAAATGCGTTCAAACATACTATTGATGATGTTGTCTTGTACATTTGTAAGTGATAATATTAAAAAACTTACTTTATTTATACTTTTTTAACCATCTCCCAAATAACCTTAATTTTATTATTCTTTTAATGAATTTATAAATAAATATTTATTAATCGTTTTTTAGTTGAGGCAGCATATTTATCTTTCAGTTAATTACAAAAATATTCTCTAATAGACTAACATCCTGTTAATTTGTGTGTTTAAGTAAAGTCTTCATACACGTGTTTATCAAATTAATTTTTATGGATCCATCAGCTCGGTTTTATGAGCAACACGCGCCAACAACATAGACCAGTGATGAAAATAAACAAAATCGGTGTGTATTTCTTGTTTCCTTTAACGTTATAGTATTTTATTAAATAAACACTCAATATTATGCTAATAAATAGATATCTGTTAAAGTAAGATCTCAGGCTTATTAAATAACACAGATAGAGCGTTTATCGTAGTTAGTTCCATTAATATACGTTATCAATACGTTACGCACAGTAGTCTTAGCTACCCCAATATTGTGTCAATTGATCTCACGTCTTCTATCACAGGCATTCGACAATATTGGTTAGTGTGGTCTCGTGTTGATGTATCAATAAAAACAGTTGAGATGATAGGCTTAGAATAAATAATCATTATCAATCATCAAAAATCTTTAATTTAATATTATCAATACTATCAATAGTACACATTTAAAAAATGTATATTATATATATATATTACATTCACACAAAAAAAAAATATATATAAAAATTGATTGATGATTTTTCATGCATCTACACCATTAAGCCACCGAATTGATTTTAGAGCAGCACAATTAAACTCATGAAATAATTTGGGTCGGTTATTTGTGCGCGCGTAACGTACTTGTCGGTATAATTGTAACTTTTATTTGAAAAAATGGAATAATTTTACAAAAATTGCTGATTTTGGCAAAAAGCAGTATCTATTGTGAACCGTCTGGGACACGTCTGTAGTTGACTAAAACAAAATGGTATTTGTTTAACTCTTGCATTCTAGTAGTGCTGCTTTATCGTAGCCAATCATGGTATACGACGACTGAATTTCCTTTAAGTAAAGTAAAAAAATATATCAAATTATTTCCAGGTATTCAGTTCGAAGTTCCGCCCCCGAGAATCAGCTTCAGCTTCAAAAATCTCCGCAAATTGTTTAAGTCCTGGAATATTTAACCCGTTAAGGTGAGGGGGTGGCACTCGTTCAACTGAAAAGTTTTTAATCCTCTTATAATTTCTATCCTCATTGAAGGCATGTCATGGCAAATTGAATGGGCGTATAATGGGAAGCCATGCGAATCTATGAGAAACATAATGGAAAAGCAAGCCAAGCAATAAATGATGTCGACAGGTGAGCTTTTGTAATTTATAATAGAATCAGATCAATACGGCACCGAAAGTAAAATTATATTTTATACACTAAAATTGTTTTCGTAATTTATCGCCGCAGTCTTGTAGAATAGAACTAGTTCAGTTCTCCAGTCCAGGATCTAATCTCCGGCTTTTCATTTGGACTGACGTCTAAGGAACTTCAAAATGTATTTGCAATTGAAATAATTATTAATTTTAAAATAATATATATTCAATTCACCATTAGAATTATTTATTTTTAAATTCTTAGCATAATTGATTTATAACAAATATTGACATGACTCGTAATTTATTTTGAGTGAGTTTCATTTATTGGGAGAAATTTTTATTTTTTTCACGATGTTACTATTCATATACTTATTTTCTTTCAAATTCACGAGTTACGTTTGCTGAATTATGGCATTTTAATATTAAATGATTTCGATGGTTACATTCTAAAGCTTGGGTCTGAAGTCAGTTGTGCAGTTGAGAATTTGAATCTTCCAATGAACAATTTCTTAAAATGACTTTTAATCGAATACATTTTAGCATACATCTATTCATCTAACTGATTCTGCATTTTTAATTTAGTTTTTTTTTTATATTTATAGCTTATCTGAAAAAAAAGCTGTGACTGACCATCAATCAAACTAGATGTTTGAATTATATAAAAAATATTACATACGATGATGTGATTTAAAAACTTAAACCAGTTTTGTCATGATTTTATTATAATATCGATGTTAACTTAACGAGAGACTAAGCAAATTGAAAAAAACTACACCTAAGTGACAAAATACAACATTTTAGCCGGCTAACAGTAAACACAAAAATCTTCCCAAACACTATAAATCATTCTTCTAAATGGACGGCGTTAGGTATTTCCGTCCAAATCCTTTTCTTCCCCACTCCATTCCAGCTTAGATCCTTAATTAAAAAGTTTCATTGAAAGGTAAGACGAAAAAACGCAGTAAAAGGTAATAGGGAAAAAACGGGGAGTCTATGAGCGAATAAAAGAAATCAAGAAAAATAAGGAAATGTCTCGAAAGGTAGAAAATAATTTACTAGATAGGAATCTTTACAATCAGTAAAAACGGTTCATCGCGCCATCGTTTGTAACTGCAATTTCTTTTTTCAGCATTATGAAATTTAGGAAACTTAAAGCCAGCCTGCCTGCTTATTAATGATCTTTATCATTTCATAATAGCAGTTGGCTTACAACGATTTTACGTTGGATTCTCGCTGAAAAAAATACACCATGAGCTGCTCATGTCAGCTCACCAATAGTGTAGACATATGTTCAAATTTATGTTAATTATATTTCTTTACACATATCCCCGCTCCAATTTTGGATAATATGTTTATACTTATACTTGTATAGATTTTGCTAGCAGTAGTTCAAGTTGCTTAATTATAAAGTTGCAGGTTTAAGGAAGAGTTAAAGGTGAAGATGAGATGTGAGCCATCTATTCAAAGATCTGTTTTTGTGTTAAATTAAAGAAAAAATACTAAGAACGATGGCATTGTATTTATATTATGCAAATGACATTTTTCGTAACAATTTTGGGACGCATTTCATTAAAAATATGTTTGTTGAGTATAATTTAAAATTTAATCACAGAGATCGTACCTGTTTTTGAGTGACTGACCAAAAATTCACTAGGTAACCACAAAGTACTTAAAATTTCTTTCACTGGCTAGCATCATTATTATTATACAGTTTTAAATAAATACTCAAAAAAAATGTATATATTTTCATCCTTGTTTACAAACAAGTAGAAATGGAGCCCTCAAGAAGTAAAGTGAGCCAAAGAATAAAATATTAAAACTGCTACTAAAAGTACAACCTCGTTTTTACTTGGTGTTTTGGTAGATTGCATATTTTTATTTTTAGTATATAACACCATTGCAGTGTGTATTTACTGAGATCCCTTCACTTTTACGATACTTTAAGAAATTTTTAGAAATTCATAACGCGTTTTTTCATGAAATTTCATTTGGTTCACTTCATCTCTCAGGAACTTTTTTTTTTTCATGCTCTGGCCATCAGACTTCTTTTCAGGGCTGTGGGGTCGTGTAACAAAAAGACGAATCCGGCTCCAAAGAAAATTTTCAATCATTTCATTTTCACATATATATGTGTATTATATGGACACCATCAGATGATCTTTAATCACCTTAGCATGCAGTGGCAACACTATGAACTATTTTACCCACTAGTTTATGACTTTTTTCAATTTTCCGTGGGCCGCGCTCAAAAAAATATGAAACGGTCTTCATGCTATTGCCTTAGTACTTATAATCACTTTTTCGGATATGCCTTACAATCGGCCTCTCTTCATTTGAGGATTCAGTATACTAATAAAAATTACGTTATTTTATAAACATTCAAATAACATTTAATTTATTAACATAACGTTTTCTTCAATACCTTTGTGATTAATCCACTACACATGAAAGCCAAATCATGTTAGTTGTGAACTCTTCAACTTTATTCATAATACAAATATATTGACCAATAATTATTGATATGAAGGCTACTCTGTTTATAATGTACAAACATTTACCATATTTTCTAGGAAACTGTAAAAATAACCAATTATGTATAGTATCGCTTTAAACTAATAATATATATATATGTACTTTGTAAATATTTGTTTGTTTAGTAAGCGATTTAAATTATGTTAAAAAAAACGTTTTTAACCGCTATAACTGTTACAAGTTTACACTTAAGATATATAAAACCAAAAATAAAAAAATAAATGGAATGCTTCCATTTTTCTTCATAGTCTTACGGTAGAACAATTTCAATTAGGTGAAAAGTGACAGAAAAACACTTTTAAAAGTGTAAAAGAACGTTCCTTGAATTATTAATAGATTTCGCGAAACGACTACCTCCCCAGTTTCTTTGCATTTCTTTTACCTTGCAAAAATTTTCTGTGCAATGACAAAACGTTCGTCTTTCGGTAAGAGAAAATCTTGTAAACTTTTAAAAATTAAAGCAGTACGACTGAAAAATACTAAGCACCCTCTAACTTTGTACCTCATTACGCGTTGAATACTTCTAGCTAAATCGCATAGATTTTGTATATGAATTATAAAATCAATACTATTTTAAGCTATTCTTTAAAATTTTGTATCTCGTCTCTTCTGTACATTCTGTCCAAGTTAAGTCTATAACTTTTAATTGTATACTTGTCATGGCTAGTGTTCTCCAACAATGCATATGTATATGAGGACTAGTCGTTACTGTCACTATACTACTGTCTTGTGAACTGCGTGCACTTTTACAAAACTAAGGTGAAAAACTTTGAATGTATTTTAGTAAAAAAATATTCATATTTTACGATACGTATTTTTGCCTACGCCCTCGTCAGAACTATGCTTAAATTAACATAGCTATATAAAATGGCTTAGAAGAGATACACAATACATCTTCAAATCTATTCTAAGATACTGACTTATATAGTTACGTAATCTAATGTAAATTTGAACATAAATCTGACAAAATATATATCAACTGCATATAAAACAATAATTGTAGAACTAAAATACTTGGAAATATTTTCATATTTTTATAATGGAGTAAATGTCAATTAAATCAATTTAAATATGATAATAGATTCATTAGTTCAAGAAAAAAATATCATGTATACTTTTGACTGTGGGTGCTTGACAAAACTTCTCTTCTGTGTCGTCCATACTTCAAAAATGTAAGTTAAGAAATAAATAGTAGCAATCAAATAGTAAGCATACAAACTTTACATATATTAGTAACTTAAAACATTCCAGTTTCTTTTTTAGCATACATACGCTTTTCGTAAGTAATGCCAATCTTGTAGCCGAATTTGATTACTCTTAGGCATTTGTACAACGAGGTAACGGTGGCCACGGGTTTGAATCGTAGAATGGTCAAGTCTATAAATTGCTTTTTCAACCGGTAATGGATATGTATTTAAATTCATGTTTTTAATATATATTCCAACAAGTCAGTTCCAAAAAGTTTTGTTTAATTATTAGTATTATTGTACTTTCATTACAGTTCTCGAAAAACAAAACGTTAAAAGATGCTCTTCATGACTAAGTAGACACGATTGATAATAGGAATTAAATAATAAAAAAATCGCTCAAAAATGTGCAAAATCGTTTACATGTAAATGTAAAATAGATAGATACTATCCATATTTATATGTTAATCATTGATGATGGGTTATCTTCCATGCATGTTTTATTATAAAACGGCGCAAAAAAACACCTTTTGTACCTGCTATAAGTTATTCACAATTTGAACGCGTGCGGAAAAATGCGAACGGACACATCTATAATAAAATCTGTTCAGATAGCATCGAACTACCTGTCACCCTAATATGAATAACATGACAGGCAGGTAACTGTCTATAGCAGTTATAGTCAACATTGGATAATATAATATAAATGTGAGTAAAACAGAATGTCATTAGATGTAAATCTTTCAATCTTTGAAGTTATCAAGTAAAGGCTATAACGAAAACACTGACATTTTATAATAAAAAAGCACACATACCACATACTGGTTAACATAATTTGTCAAACATGAGAGCAGTTCTTGACGACACCCTCCCATATATTTGATTATCATTTTTAAAAATATAAACAAGACCCTTAGAATCATGAAAATAACAACTTAGAATCAATCTACGTCTTCAAGTATTGTATTGTATGTAAGTATATATGCGCATGTGTATGGATATGTATGGGTATAGTTTATGGCTCGTATTTTTCCGGTCAGAATTTATATTAAATGGTCATAATATATCGATCAATGTAAATAGTCATAATTTAAATTAAATTTAAAAAAACCTAACCTAACCTTACCAAAATGTTTATAAAATATTCTGACCCAATAATATTTTTATGCTGACCAAAAATTGATTCAACTTCTGACCATTTAATTTGTTCCCATAGTTTATGTGGAAGTGTATATAATATATATTTTATGTGAATACATATGGTGTCTACGTGAACAAGCTTCACTCTGTATTGCTCACCTCTGAAGTGATCGCGCTCTTCTCTCGGCAACGATGGAAAAGAAATGAAAATTACCATAACAGTTCTGATGAAGGAGACACAAAAAACGTTGACAATAACGGATTTTAGGACATAAGAGCTCTTATTATTTTGATCGAAAATTGCTTCAAATGATTTTAGATGTCAAAACCGGTTTGAAGCTATATAAGTATCAGTAGCATCACAAAAAATGTAAACATATATTTTACTCTTGAAAGAAGACCGTGACTTTGCTGGTTGCAGTGGGTTTCATAAGACAACTTACCATTGCTGAATGTTAGGGATTGACACTGGAAGACATATGGCCGAGTGGAGTGGAGGACATTGGTTCAACACAGACTAGCTTCAGGGAGAAATATTACCGATCTAGTCTTGAATCTCGGCAAGATTGTAAGTAGTTCAATGATTAAGAAAACACAAATTTTTCATATTTAAAATATGATTAATACACGTATGTGAATTGTAATATCATATACATAATCAATAACTTTTAAGCTCACTGAAAATTCAGAATAGTTATTTCTCTAAATAAAGATGCTTGTATTTCAAAAAACTTAAACGTGGATTTTTTTTTTGTATTCCAATCTATTTTACATTGCTTCCACCACCTGCCACGACCGTACGTTAAGTACTAGCAGACGTTTCCGGATACGAAAGAACGCTATGCGTATGATCAGTCTTTCGATTTTGTTTTATTAATTTTTGTTTATGTTACTGTGAGATTTATACATATATTTAATGATTCTACTTCTGAAAAGGTTGATGAATCCACATTTTCAAAAGCTACCCAAATCACCCTCCTATATTTATGTAAAACAAGCGATCCCTGAGCGCTGAACAGAAAACAGAACCCTCCTGAAAGGAAACGTGGTGATTTTTGATTTAACCCAAATTGAAGTACTAAAACAATATCAACGCTTCTTTGAAATACCACAGAAATTTTTCCATTACTTGATTGATACTTTATATTCATAATTTTAATTTTTTTCACCACATTAAGCATTCTGGCTTAATTTGTAAATGATAAAATTTAGTTTTCTTACCTTTACAAGAATTAAAACAATATTTTTATCATTCGATTTACTTGTTTCCTCGAGTAGCCCCGATTTCACGAGTTTTTTGTGAGCAACGAACACAAATATTAATAAAGGGACAGCGTCGATTAGGAATAGAGAATAAAATTTATTTCTTACTTGTTTATATATGTATATGCTATAGTTGTAGGTGAATTCGGAGGAACGCTTAACATAATCAATATAAATTGATTATTCTACTCTATTCTGTAGAACTAAATATGACACGTTTTTGCCGTTTCGAAAACCACCTTCAGACTGAAACTTATTTATTAAACCAGTATAATAAAAAAGTATGAACTCTACTTTTCCAAAAAGTTACCAAAGGCAATATTTAAAATTGCTTTCCAAAGTAAAAATTAAAAACCACATCTCAAAATCACAAATCTTAACAAATCGAGCTTGCGAGGAATTGAACAGTAATTTTCTTACCGCTAAGAACGTTGTTATCAACGTAAGGCCTGCGTGTGAAACAAACATAAAAAGGCAAAATGTGTGTTTGTTTTTCGTATTTATTACGAATTTATCATAACAAAACACATTTCACAATTATTTTCCACCCCAAGAAAACTGCCGTGTTTCCTCGTAGAAAAAAAAACCTCATTTTATTGAGATATTCCACGGGAATATATTCACCTTATCCAAGCTAAATTATATGTTATATCACATGCCTTTATTATGACGCTCGCACAGAATGGCATATCGGTTCCCCCTTCCAATCACCGATCCATTCATTCCTTTATATGAAGACAGAGCGCTTAAGCTACAGTTTTCTTCCCCCTGATATCATCCCAAAAGGCAGGTATGGCAATGAATCATATACCTTACAATGGAGTCCCACCTACCCAGCCTTCTTCATCCCTCGCAGCACCCTAGCGGATCCAGCTCATCCCTGATATGATAATCAATCGTTCATAAAACATCATATTGATAACGGCATTGGTATGCCATGAAAATGGATTTAAATCAGATTTAGAATAGATACGCAATAGTATTACAACAGACATTATTTCCATTACCATTTTATAAAAAATACGGATACCAAAGTGATCGTATAAAGAACAGTTACCTTTTGCAATAATTAGTTTTTGGTAATGAAAATATTCTAACCTTAATTGTGCTATATTACTACACTATTTAAAATTGAATACTTCTTTAATATTGAAGTTGTTATTGACAGTCAAATGATTGCATGTCGAAACAATTATATATTTAAATCTGTTTAAGCATAACGTATATATAACAATAATGGATATCAAATGATCATAGAAATGAACAGTCGCCATTTGGATTAAAAAGTTTTTTTGAAATGAACAAACCCTAAACTTAATTATCTTCTATTATCACCTTATTTATAATATAAGACTTATTAAATACGTCGTAATTAAGTCGTTAGATAGTCATAGATACGGAGTATATTGAACCAGTGTTCATTTTTGTCCTTTTATCATTAATGAGTTGAGTATGTTGTGTTATAAAACATTTAAGATGTATTTAAAAAACAGACACGCAAATGAAATAATTAAGTCTTGATGTCGTAATACAATAACCTCCTGCACTGAATTTTCACGATATCCATTTTGCTTGTTCCTTACCTATATAGGAAGCGAATTCTTACGCTCTGTTAGGCTTTCACTAAAGGTAGAGACGGAAACAGTGTTTTTAAACAGGTTCTATCATAATATTTTCATACAATTAACATATTGCAAAAAAAATAATTCAATATTCTGTCAACTTGATCATTGATTTCTTCATTTTATTCAGCGACATTTCATCTTGTGCTGACAACGTATTAACAAAAAGATTCGAAATCATGTTATTTTTATTAGTGGATAATTTTATCTAACTATTATTCTAACGTTTATTTAAACATTTCGTTACTTTACAATACTTACTTATAAGCTTTAGCATTCTCTACAATATTACTTCATTCACTACATTAAAGCATTCAATACAACAACAAAAAAAAATAAAAAATATTCAATGACGATTGCATATTAAGAATATTTTGATTCTTTCACTTTCTTCTTTATATAATATATCAATTGAAATATATCTGTTTTCCGAAAACAATTACACCAACGTCTGTAGTAAAAAATAAAATACATAGAATAAGTACATGTACTTAGTTTTTCATTTATTTATTCGTCTTTCCAAGGAAAAATATAAAATATTCCACAGGTTTTACATTGGAAATCACTGATCCACGGACTGGTAGAGGTTTCTCCCGGAAAAGGTTGTAACGCCGCATAAAGGCTATATCGCCCTCCCCACAAGGTGTGTATTACCTTTGTAGCCTGACGATGACTCCATACTTTTACGGTTATGTGTGCAAGGAGTAAAACGTTAACTTATATTCTGTTGGTTGGTTTACGTTAGCGGAAGAATGGTTTTATTTTCGGCGTTATTCTAAATCTTTTTGTTTGTTTTCAGTTTTTGGCTTTTCCGCGCGAATAAACAATTTTTACTGCTTTTTGCGGGATTAAGAAGATCGCTTTTTTTTAATAAAATCGTATCATTGATTTTAGTCGTGTTTTTACGGGTTTCTTTATTTCAGCCACACATGTTTTTTTATATGATTAATAGATAAATAATTATGGATTTCTATTAAGTGATTAAGTTATGATTGAAGAGGAATGCTACTCACTGAGCTCTTTTAACTGTACAATCTTTGTTGGCTTCGACCTGTAACAATTTGTATACTTTATTTTTTCCCCTTTGTCAAGGAATGTATGCAAATAAAATAGAAGCACTATCCATAATTTAAGAACTTATTTTTAAAATACTTTAAATACTGCACAAAAGAAAGTCATTTTGAGATTTTTTAATCCTAAAATTATTGTCTTGTTAAAAAATTATCTTAAAAGATACAAATCGTTCCATTCAATGAACTTACTATGGAATGCAAAATGTACACCAGTAAATGTTGCTCTTTCTTGTGACTGATTGAATTAAAATAACATGATAATTTATACAACTTATTATAAAGAAAGTAATGCAAGCCAATTCACAAAATAAAATCACTCTGCAAGTTTGCATAGGTCCCACTCTTCGTAAATTATATACCACAATAGTATTATTCTCAACTTCTCCCAGATCCGTTTCTCGAACCCTTAATACTACCACGCAAAGGTAGAATTTTCATTTTGCGAAAATATTTTTTAATAATCCATTTAAGTACATGATGCTTTCAGAGGGTTTGTATAACTGCAATTTATTTTTTGTTTTACAATAAAAATTAATTTAGATTGTAAAGAATATTTTTCTCAATTCTGAATTAAAATGACAATATATTCCGAAGGTATAACGTTTAGTTATGAAGTAATTAAAAGATTTTCGCCAAGTAGTACGTGAACAATGGCAATGCAGAATAAAAGTTCACTGAGCAATTCAGCTCACGTTTCAGTTTTTTTCTCTGCACGCAATAGTAGCAGCTCAAACCGAATAATTTATTACTTTTATAAATTGTCAAGAGAGCGCGTGCATTCGAACGTGCATTCCGATAGGGCGAGTAGCTCGCTCAGGTATGCGCACACCTTGCTGGCCCGATGTGACTATTCAGTATGGTAACACTGCGCTATTAATCATGTGTCGGGCAATGAGCATTCCGCGCGACGCCGACGCCGCGGCGCGGTGGAAAAACGACGCCGGAAATGGGCGCAAAATGCGCGTCGCTTCCGCCGGAAAGTGCTCGGCGGGAAATACTTGTCATATGCACACCTTTATCTGTAAGGTTTTACATTGTTCTTTGCCAAAGAAAGTATATTTAAAAGCTGCATCTTTAATTAGAAGAAACGATGCACATATTTTTCGTAGTGCATTAAGAATTAGATTTTAAATCTTCTCAAAGTTTCTGTTTTCTTGAGTTAACGTATTTGATTTCCAAGTTAGTCATTTTGTGTTATTTGATTTGGGTATGGAACGTTATTTATTATCATTTATCAATGAAAAACTTCATCTCATTTCTCAATGAACCGATTGAATCGCGCAATTTAATTTTCATAGTGATTTTACGTTAACAATGTTCCACTGGCTTATTTAGTATTAACTGTTGAAAAACGATTTCGAATACCTGATACTATTTTTTTTTGCTCTTCATTGTGTGACAGACGGTTTGCCTTATTGAGTGAATATTTATACAGACAATAAATTCAACCAAACATTATAATAATAGAAAATTATATAAACACGAAAGTGATTTGAGATATTCGATACTTATCAACAGTTTAAGATTTCGACTAAAGGTGCTTGGTGGAATTTCAATATTAAATTTGAACCGTTCAAATTATGTACATTCACACAGATTTTGTCACTAACGACCCGGGTTTCGCCTTTCGGCATCTTCAGGCGTCCAAGTGCACGGATAAAGTCAGTTCAAGTTCATCCGTGCACTTGAACGCCTGAAGATGACGAAAGGCGAAACTCGGGTCGTTAGTGACAAAATCTGTGTGAATGTACATAATTTTAACGATTCAAACTTATTAACAGTATTTTTACTAATTTGTATGCAACAAAAAGTGTAGCTTAATGTAACTTCATTATAACAAGGAAATCATTATCAATTCAATCAAATAATTATATTTTGTAGAGATATTTTATTAATTCAGTTTATTGTTTAATTAAGTTTTTCTACAATATTACTGATATTATTTATATTTTTAAGTTGGTTACCATTTAAACAAACAACTTTTCAAAGTAAAATTATTTCATATATCTTTTTATCAGTTATTTGTATCAATCTCACTAGTCGTTAATATGTTTCTACCAATTAAAAATAAACACTTGTTTAGCAAAATTCATTCTGGTACAATTATAAACATTTTTTAAGTATTACCTAATAAATAACCAGCAATTCAAAGACAACATAATCTAAGTTAAATGTATCATGTAAGCTAGTAATGATTGATTTGAAATAAACTTGTAAATGATTTGTTACGAAAGCTGTCCAACTACTAAATTATTTGATCTACTTATTTGGGCTATATAGATTTCGATATACCACGTAATAAATCGATAGGCTACGATAAGGTACAACTCCCTGCAAATGTGTTGCAATTCGGGATGTATGAAATCGGATGCACTCATCCGTGGTATTATCCATGCATCACCGCTGGGGTGGATAGAACCCCAAGGGTGACTTGGAGTAACCGTGGGGAGGGGGAAATGAGAGGGTTGACGTCCGTAAATCACCGATTTCTACCGAATGTCAGAGACAGGCTTGTCGGCTAGTGAAACGACAGGTGAGTTTCAGGTACCTGATTTTACTACTTACGTCATTCAATATTATATCTTTCGGATACACAATAGGCAATATTATATGTATGTTAATTACGATATATGTCAATAATATTAATTGGTACTTACACTAAAGAACTATTTTACTTTGTATATTTTTTTATATATTTAATACATGTATAATGGATTATATAATCACAGTGTATTCTTACGTAAATGCACTACAGCGTCCTTGTTCCAAAATGTTAACGATTTAAGAATTGATTTACTACTACTCTAGTAGCTTTTCTTTCTATACTCCTCCGTTTTCAGTATCAGATATGGTCTTCAGGATTAGGTGGTATAAAAAAGATCTTTCTTTAGATAGACGCTTTAAAATTAATATATTAAAGTGTGTATTCACGGATTTCAACTGTTTAACTGCGTAAATAATTTCAAAATAAAAACACCCAGATCTGCTGCATTTACATTATTATGAAAATGCTTAACATATTCTTACCTCAGTATTTGTATCTATTTTTATATTATTACAAATCGTTTACCAAAATATTACACTTAATTAAACAAACTACTGTTAAATAAATCTATAATTCTTTGATGATGATTTTTTAATTGTTATGGTTGTTAAGCATTTTAAGTTTGTGTAATTATAATGTAATTTGCTAATCCTTTAAATTGTTAATAGTTGCTTACACCTTTTATTTCAATTTAAATTTGTATAAATATCACTGTTTATATATTTTTCTTATCAGTTGATAATGCTCGCGATGAGCGAAACCGGTCCTGATCTAATAAATTTTATGTGGAAAAAGTATTAAAAATCTTTTATTATTTTTTATTATAAAGCCTTTCCACCAAGTATTGACAGTAAACACCTTAAAAGTAAACTACTGTTATATTATATAAGTAAAACCAATCAATGTGTTATAGGTTATTATGTATCTAGCGAATGCAATCAATCAAACACGACATAGGGAGGAAGGTTTCAAGTCCCAGCCTACCTCAAAGTAGAACTTGTAATGAGCGACAACTCAAGGTAAGGGATAAAAGATCATGTGAGGCACTTGACATGTCCCGTGAGCCGAAGTCTTTAGATACACAAAAGCGTTTATTCTGAAGGATCATGGCCGCCGAAAGTGACTAAATATTTTTCTGCACATATTTCATTGAAGGAAACAATCGTTATTTCTTTATGTGGTATATTATTTTTTGAATATATTTAAACCGTTATAATATAAAAATTCATTAAGTTTTGTTGACTGCAAAATTTTAAAAAGATTCAAAGTTTGAACAGGCTTTCTGGTAAAAAAATATTTTACTTTGATTTCATCACGTTACATAACGACTAATAAATTGTTTTCTCATGGTCCCTAAATTAAATATATTTACATTCGCAATACAACGATTTCATTTGACATACAAAAATCCCTTCATTTTATATAACTTCATTATATAATGTTTCTAGTCCGAATTCATAAGTACTGTTTAGTATTTTCTCCTTTACTACTTTACATCAAAGATGTTTGCATTTAATTTCAACGAGTGTTCGTCATCGAATTCATACACTGCGTTATTTTTTTTTATATTTAGGTATCATTAGTATAAGTCTATAGTTTAAACAAAACAATACGAGCAAACAGTTTTTGTAAAACCAACCAACGTAGATATTTAAACTGACGCAAGATCGTTAACAGTAAACTGTTTCATCTATACAATATCACATAGATATTTGAGAGAAATGCAACGTGCTCTATCCAGTAAATCTCTTGACAAGTCCAGGTAAGCGCCATGTAAGATGGTCTACTACAATCTAGCTTTAGCAGTGGCATGTAGCAGGACCTACATATAACAAGAGCTGTTTAATAAGCGTAGTTGCAAAGCGAGGTTATGTTACTTAAGTTGATGACGATAGCAAAATCGTAAAGAAATGAGTTGATATTTTTGATGTATTTATAATTTTATTGTTGGTAATCACCTGACATTCAGAAATAGTGGCAAGTTTAATATATGTATGTATGGAATGATTGTAATCGGAATTCAATAATCGATTTTATGTAAAAATTCATTAGACACGATGCCTATCTATTTTGTAGTCAAAAACTGTCCAAATTATGTGAATGATTGAATATGATAAATATGTTAAATGTAGATGAATGAATGTTTCTCTTAAAAATGTATGTCAAATTATTCTCTTGTTATTATTGGAATTCGTGGAATACTTCATGGTCCTAAGCCAAGGATGGCGAACCTTCTGCAAGCGTGTCCGAGGTGGCACGTTTGAGCATTTGCATGGCACGCGAACGATTTCCAAGTTTAAAAAAAATATTTAAGTTTTAAAAAAAATATAATTTTGATTAAGCTATCCGTTAATTATTAATTTATTATGTTTTATTAATTTTCAATTATTTCCCATGATAAACAACAGTCCTTTAGAAAAACACTTTTTATTTTTTCTATTTTGTTAATTTTCGTTTTTATTCCTTGGGCACGCCACACAATCGAGAAATAATATTTGAGGATTTTTGGCACACGGATCCAAAAAGTGTTGCCATCTCTGTCCTAAGCTTTTGCAAAGAGTTGCGTGATAACAACCGACAAGCTTCGCATAACTTTTTATACGCAATGATACGTTATCCGTTTTTTTCTCCTTGAATCCGCGAGTATATAATAGAAATGACAGTGGTACTAATTATTTTCATAAACTATTTTCTTTTATACTTATCAGTTACCAAAGTAATACATCAGAATCATTTATACCACAGGACAACACTGGTTGATTGACCAAAGTGACAGGGTACTGTCGCAATTTCCACGGTAAACCGCATGCTAACGCTAACCGTGCCCATAATAACAGCCGTGAGTAAGTACTGTGGAGTGGCGTACACAGGTCAAAGCCATCGAATAAAAATACAGCTTTCGATGGTTTCGGCGGTAACTTTGTGGAAGTTCATTTTAATATAAAATTTTAATTAACTTTGATTATTCCACGTATTGTGTTACTAACTGTGACACGTGTTTCGCCTCTTTCAGAGGCATCTTCAGACTTACTATCGCAAAGTTTGCTTAAGTAATGAAGCAAGATTGATTCTAACATTTTAAAATTATGAAATTACAAAATAGAGTTTGGATTTTTTTTCCTTTTAAGGGAAGCAAAGAGGGGGGTGATAGAATCGAAATAAAGCAAACAAATAATGATACTAATGAGTTGCAATCAATCAGATTAGGATTTTTCTTTTTTAAGGGAAGCAAGGAGGGGATTATAGAATTGAAACAAAGCAAACAAATATAATCATACTACTAATGACGTTAAACATTACAAACTATTAAACTAATGAGCTGCAATCAATCAGATAGGTTGGTGATTACTCTATTAATTTGAAACAATGTAAGTAGTGGCGAACAACTTGTCCTATTAAGAATATTATTTAATAATATTTCTTTTTTGTTAAGAGTTTTATTAATTTCTAAAAATTCTAAACTATTCATCTTTAAACCCTTTATATTTACTCGTCGGAGTATTTCTAAATTACTAATCTGATTAAAATTATGATAATTTTCTTTTAAATGGCATAATTAATATAATCAAAGTTAATTAAAATTTTCTATTAAAAACACAATAGTTCCAATTCTTTTTTTTTAATCCGTGTCCGCTCCCAGTATGAATCATATGGTATCCTAATGGAGGTATCTCAACAGATTTTTTCTATGAGAACTGTTTTTTACTCAATTGCTCGACCTCTTTTTTGGAGAGATTAGGGATAGATGGACACGACTAGGACAGGACTAGTAGTTAGATAATCGCTCTCGCTACGCTCGCTTTAGGATAGGATGAGTGGGAGGGAATTCAATACATCACATACATCCATATCTTCGGAAATCCATAAATCGGTTAAAAATCAACATTTTAAAACATTCTGTAAACGACCTTGACCCTCGACCACGCAGCTGGCATATATCTTATATTTTTACATCGTTGTATTTAATATCAATTGCTGGGTTTTTTGGCTAACTGACTATTTTTTGTGCATTGATCAAAAGTTATTTGACATGATATGTTTTACTTTTCGTTCAATCAGTCCTATTAACATTTTTTCCCACACATTTCAATTGTTCAAAAAGAAACTTTATTCCTAGGACCTTTGCAGCATTGTAGGAGAACACATTCATACAATTTTAAAACTGAACTGATTATCAATTTTAATTTAATACTGTCTTTTATTTATTTATTATTTACAAGACATGGGGATCGTTCAAATAAAAAGCTTTATTAACAGTGAATTTACTGGCGTAATGTGTGTCACTGGAGAGCTTGCAATACATCCAACTCCCACACCTTTCATTCACCCCCTCCAGGTGGATCAGCCTCCACCCTATCCTCGAATCAAGCTACTGTCCTCTTGTCAACAAGATGGATTACGAGCCCATCGCAATTAATTGCTGGCTGATTTAGAGTGACGGGGCAACGGATCCGTGGATGTAATACCTTGTTTTTAGCAAGAGAGCTTTTTCTAACCAACAAAAAAAACTCATGGAGTGTAGATTGATAATATTGGCAATAATTCTTGACAAGATACCTCCTCGGCCAAAAACAATAATTAGATTATTATCTTAAGAGGCGCACACTTGATTATACATTTTTGGTGTAATTACTCGTTAATGCGTCAATCCTATGGCACAGTGGTTATCTTTCTGGGCCTTTGTGCCGGATCTCACGGGTTTTAGTCCCAGTACGAACAACATTTTTTAGATTTTGTGATGTCTAAAATTTCCTCCCACTCTTTCTGTTCCTATCATCACTGGGCATAACGTGAGCGATTAGTTAACCACTAGTCCTGCCCTAGCCTTATCTTACTATTCCTACCACTCTCTTTGCAAAAGAACGGTTGAGCGACTGAGTAACGAACACTTCTCGTGGAAAAACATCTGTTAAAATACCCCCATTAGGAGGCCATATGCTCTACATTGGGAGCGGACATGAATATATATATAAAACTATAGATTATTGAATTTGTAATGTACTATAACTTGACTTTCATACGTTCACCAATAAAGAGGATTATGGTAGCATAATAAATAACCTTTGTCATAATAAAACTAATTTTTAAACATTACATTCCTTCCTTTTTCCTACACTTTTATAATTATTTATTAAACACTCTAATATCTTATTCATTCTCAAACAGTCTCATAGTTATTTAACAATTATCATTTTTATGATAAATGAAAAACGCTTATCGGCTTAACATTTAACATTTTCTTAATTATCTTTCTCTACAACTTTTTGTATTATTCACTGCTCGAGAACCCATGCGCAGGCGCTGCGCAGTATACTGCCATCTATTGCCGAGTATTCGAACTAAATTTTGTATAAGATCATTTTAATAAATCAAATATTTTTCTTTTTTATTTATCTCATACTAACTTAACGATACGTAATGAAATTCATGTGTTATATTGTCCGAGTGTGTGCATTTTTTTTAATAGTAAAATAATATAATAAAATAATAAGAGTTTTTATACATTCAATATTCGAATAATTGGAATATTCATTCCAATATAATGAGGTATTTCTTTCAGTATTCACAACTTTTACAAGTAATAATAGTATATATCCGATAAAGATATATCGCAAAATGATGTAATAATGATGAAACTGAGTCACTTCTAAAGACTGGCACCATTTCACGCTTGGCAAAATGTTATTTTATGCTGTCGATTTTTAATTTCTTAGCGCTAAAACTTTTCGATCGCAATAACATACCATCGCCATTTTAGCGTTTATTTATGGCGAAACCGCATGCCGGCAACGGACTACATGGCCTGCCTTCCAACTATTTATCTCGATATACTGTCGCGGTTATAACACCTGAAATAACAAATTACCGTGAAATATCAGCAGTGGCGTATCACGGATAACATTTACATCAAAGACAAAATATTAATCAGCGACGAAAAATCACTCGATAACGAAAGTTTTGTGATACTTGGCTTAAATATTTTTTCTACCTTTTGCTCTTCTCTAGCGCAGGTCTACCGAATATTTTTACATGTCCTCAAACAGCAGAAAATTTCAAGTGAATCTTTTTTACATGTTGCGTGTACATTATTTTGTTTTCTAAAAATAAGTCACAAAGTGTTAGTGTGCCATATTATGCAGCTAGTTTATATAAATAATTTAGCTTTTAGCGGCTTACTTTTTTTTTCTGTCCGCAGTCGCAGGTGTTACAATGTTGGAAAACACTGCTAACACTTTTACAGTTTTTATTTTGTCAATCAATTATCTCAGAGCAGTTCACAAATTCAACATAATTAAGTGACACATATAATGAAAAATATGCAATATATCTATGAATCCAAATATATAAAGGCTCGTATTTTTCCGGTCAGAATTTATATTATATTGGTCAGAATGATCAAATGATGAATTAATTGGTCATAATATATCGCTCAGTGTAAATAGTCATAATTTAAATGAAATTAAAAAAAAAACCTAACCTTACTTTACAAAAATGGTTATAAAATTTTCTGACTGTATATTACTATTTTTATTCTGACCGTTCATGTTTTTATTCTGACAACAAATTGATTTAAATTCTGACCATTTGATAAGTTAATTATACTTATCAAAAAAAAAACTCGTTAACATTCAAGTAAAGAAATATATTATTCTACTTTTAAAATACACATTGTCATCAGTTGGTGATCAAAAAATGTAATCAAAATAACCGTTAATTATCGTTCAACACATTAATATAATCGAAATTTTATGAATATTTAAAATCTCCTTCCAATCAATTGGATTTCGACGCCATGGAAGGGTTTGAAGCAATACTCCCAAGACGTGCGCGACGAATGAATTTTTGTGATATTTTCACAGTACATATTATAGTCAAAAATTACTCCAGATGTTGAAAGCCGTCAGTACATCAATCAACGTTGTACTCGGTTTTTTTAGTTGTTTTAAATATTAAACACGCTGTTGACACATGGACGTGTAATTTTTAGTACTTTACATGGAGCGTGTACGCTAAAGAATTACATTTTTTTCACAATCATTTTATACTGAACTTGCAAACCCGTTTATTATATGTATTCTTTCCAAATAATCCCTTTCTTTTAACGTAAGAAGAATATTATGTCGTATGATTTAGGTACTATAATTGAACCCGTGAGAAATGAAGTGAGCCAAATGTTATTTTAGGCAAAAAAAGATAGATTTAAGTATCGTAACAATGAAGTTAACTCATTGAATACAATAATATTATCTCTTTTCAATAAAGATATTCAATCTACCAAAACTCCAAGTAAAGACGTGAGTGTACTTTAAATTAAAAGGCCAATTGAAAATAATAATAATGAAGTGCGGAATAATGATATTAGAAACTAAATTCAAATTCAATGAAGAAGTTAGACAAGTTGATATTCTATTTAATGTGTATTTCAATCAATGCAGCACCCCACTGCAAGCTTAAAATCTCAACCTCACCTCATCACGTGAATATATTAAGTATCGTGTATATAGGTGAATCTTCTTATATCAAAAATATTCATAATAATTTATATATCTTTTCAGATATTTACTTCAAAACTCATCGGTGAAGTACTCAATACAAAAAGTCTATCCCACAATAAATATCAATGTCAATAAATATCAATATCTTTACAATAAATATCCTGTAAATATTTATAAAGTATGTGACATTCAACAGCAATACCATCCACAGGGTGGACGGGTAACGAGGAATTGATATTAATCTAATCAAGGTATTTTTAAAAAATCGCCACAAACAAATAAATAGATAAAACAAGAAAGTTTCTTTTAAAAAATAATAAAATGAACCACTCGGCATTGATTTTATCATAGTTGACAACACAAAAAAAATAGAGAAAAATAACAGTCATTACAAACATACTCGTCACTTCACAGGTGCTTCTTTGTACAAAAAACTGTATGAAAAAAAATCTGTCACATACCTACGTCTCTTATCTAGTGACACCTACATTTCAAAATATCAAGTATCAAACAGATTCCCGAAGGTTGGCAATACTAACTTGTCAACCTCACCTGTCTTCAAAAGAGTGTTGGCCACGCGGTATTTCAAGATACAACAGTTTGTGAAATTTAAAAAAAACAAAGATTTAAAATCGGATCTTGCACTTTTTCACCATCGTTTATTTTAAAATCTTACACGAATTTTATTACTTTTTTCCTTTCTCTTTTCTCACAGATAAAAATATCAAAGTATTTTAGTTCTACAGTTTTTAATAATTTTTATGCGTTGATAGCTATTTCGACTTTCGCCATCGTCAGAACTATGTTTGAACTAATATTTTGCTCAGCCATATATACTGGCTCTGAAGAGATACACAATGCATCAAGTTATTCACTGTAACATCCTAATTATAATTACAATATTACACTTATCAAATGTGATTCTAGTGTTTCAAAGAACGATTAACAATCTGGATTTATTTCTTAAAACATTAATTAGACCCTAATAATAATAACTAAAATACTTTGATATTTTTAATCTGTTATAATGGAGTTCTACCAAGTAAATGCCAAATCAACTAATTAATTTCTCTTTTTTCCTACATAAAGTGTAATAATAAATGTAGCGTGAGGACCCGTCTCTCGGTTCCTTTTCTTTTGTGTGTAAAAAGTAAGATAGTACTGTCTTACTTAAGATATCGTTAAAGATTTCTATGTTGAAAACAATTAAGTTTGTTTAAAAAAACACATGCAATAATCTTGAATGATCACGACCATAAACAATCGATACTTTATATCGACCTTTCTGCTCTCCGTTAATGATACTTAATTATTTACACGTAAGCGAGGAAAATATTTAAGGTGTCAACATCAGTCATTTCCGATTGTTTTAAAATCATTTATTATTTAAGATGTGTTGTTTGCGTCATTTCTGACTTTACAATGTTTGATTGTGTGCGTGTTAAAGTGCGTTTTTTTTATTAGTAAACTAATAAGATTAATTCACAGCTAAATACATTTTGCATCAATCAAATGACACAGCTTATAACATGCCACTGTTTGGGAGAGAATTGTTTGTATGAAATAATTGATTTCGTGTATTATAATTGCAATATTAGATCAATTAAAGCTCAGTAGATATCTGATGAACGTCTCTCAATTTACACGAATGATGCCATTGGCATCGCACCAATTCAATATTGTAAGTCCATTTATTTCTATGTCAGTAATAAAATAGTTATCTTGGAGAGGGATAGCAAGCAAGCCAAGCGTTTTATTATGATTATCGAAAGGTATTATTATTATAGGTGAAGAAACGGCGCGTGGAGTTTCGAATGGCAATACAAACCCCCCCATCCATTCCTTACGAAAATAAAGCTCGCGTCAATCATAAATACGTTCATACTTACAAATAACTACGGCGCCTCCCGTCCCTAGGTGTGCTCTCAAACATAAATAGGTATACGAGGTAGGCATGTTAGTCCAGGACCACATTAAGTGTATCAACTTCGTTTAAATACAATAATAAGGATTCTCCGTTAACCACCACAGCTCTCTATAATGTAATATAATCAAATTTAAAAATCTTAATCGGGTGTAATTCTAAATTCAATATACTTTTTAATAAAAAAATTGTATAGTAGGAAATCGATATAAAATGTAAGACCATAGATATTTTAATATACATTCCACAAGTATGGCGCAAATTTTAAGAAAGACGAAAAAACTCTTTTGCAATAAATTCCTTATTTTATCGAATTTCATCATCACAAAAATTGTCGATCATTTAATAAACATAATTTCCATACATACATTTGTAAAATTATTTTGGAGCGATAAGACTTATTGCATATATAAAAGCAACAATGAAGGTAATCAATCGTATTGCTTCAAGTTGGAAAACAAATGTTTACAATTAGGGCCTCCGATCGCAAAATTGGTTGGGATCTTGGGATCGGGTGTTAGTACCAACTTCGGAATTGTGGGATTCATGATTACAAGAGAAAAATCCGGTAAAAAAATATTTTGCGCTGGAGTCATTGGCAGTTGTAACTTTTTGAAATGAAGGAGCTAAAAAAATGCTTTCACGATCAAGCATTTCTGTGAAAACCGTGAATTCTCTACCTTTTTTTGGAGGAGTGATCAAAAGAAACGCTAACATTTTTAAGTTATTGTGAAATTCGTGAATTTTTGGGTTTTCGAAATCAGCCAGCGATTGAAAATTTTTGAAATCAGCCAGCGAGCTAAACAAAAAAGCTCTCACATTTTTCAATAAATGTGAAATCTGTAAATTTCCAGGTTTTTGAGGTCATCGACCTAAAAAAAAGGTGTTTATCTTATAAGATTATTTTAGAATCTTTCAATCCCGGGATCCCGAAATTCCAGATCCCTAAATAATCCGAAATTCTTCAAGAATTTCAAACAATTGTGGTATAACTTTAAGGTGAATGATCAATCCTGGGATCGAAATACGTTTAAATAAAGAAATACTAAAAATAAAAGATGATTTAAAAAGAAATGTGACTGATTGGTAGAGAATACAATACGGCTCTGCCTATAGCCGAAGTGTATAAATTGAAAGAGTGTATGTATATTAGAGCTATATCCATCGTAAGTGCACGTTTCCCTTTCTGTGATGATCATGATTGAGGTATTTATTATATTTGCGTCGATGAATTCATTGCGGGCACTGCTATGATATTACCAAGAGTAAATGTTTCTATGTGTATTTTAATATGAGATTAAGTATAATATGACGTATAAAATTCGCTTTGACTTTCATTATCTGTAATGAAAATAATTTGTGATATATGTATTATCATTCTTTACAGTTCGTGAAACACAAAACCTATTTTAGAAATGCCTGTGCATTTAATTAGGCATTAATAAACTCTTTGCGTCGGTTTGGTGCGTCAGATATTAACTCTAGTTTCAAATATATTACTATGTTTTTATTGATAAAAAAAATACATATGTGTGGTGGTTTTAAAATACAGAACTCAGATGACATGCTTTGGAAATATCTGATGACAAGCAACGGACAACAGCACTGATTTGCAATCTACGAAGGTGGATTACGCTACATTTAATGACCGTCTTCATGAATAACCATATATTGTTTTTGTTGTTGTATGGTTGCGTGATTAATAATATAAATATAGTTGAATGAATATTCACGCATCAAAGTACGGACTTATTTGTGAAGAAATAAAAATCTTAGTAAGAAATTAACTATACATACGATTATCGTCACATACACTCACAGTTTGACTCAAAGTAAAGGTTGAATTATTGTGACTAAACGGGATTTCTAGCGTGATTTTTTGCAGTTAAGTAACTTATAGTGAAACATATCAATGTTTGATAATGAATACTCAAATTAAGCTGAATACTGCGTAAATATGAACCAGATTTTCAACGTAATAAATACTCGCATACACTGTGAACATCAATCAAATAAATTATTCATCTCCCGCTTTACGGTAAAGTCGAATTGAAAGCATATCGGTTTAACGGCGGAAACTAAATTGAATTCAAATTAACAGAATAGTACGCATAATTTTTGATATCAGATATTTCATGTTCAAATAATACACACGATTTCTTAATTCATGAAGTGGATTCACCATTAACTTTAATATTTTTTAATGACATTTATGAGCGTTGTTCCGTCCATTGTAGGCTTGCGTTATACATTCACAATAATCATATTTGATTATTAAAATAAATAGCTTTAAATTTTAGGCAATTTTTACAATTATTACATCAAAATAGGAATCATCAATATGAATTTTAAGTATTTATACAGTATACTCTTAATGCTGGGATAGAGGAATGACACTGTAATATTCAAAGAAAAAACAATTGTTAGTATGTTTAAAACAGGGCTGTCGAGTCAGAGTTGGAGTCAAAGTCGGAGTCGCGGTATTTTGGCTGGAGTCGGAGTTGGAGTCGTGACATAACCTAACCTAACCTAACCAATATCTACAGTTGAATAACTTATGATAAGAAAAAATTTACTTGCGTACTACTACTCTACTACTAACGTAAATGCGTTATGACACAGTGAGAGATTGGTGCTGTTTTAAAAAATAAACTATTTCAGTTAGAAATAAACAGATCGCAATTGAACAGTCTTCCGATTTTAAATGACCAGATCCACATGCCGGGCTCTCCACTTTTATACCTTATATAAATATAATCATAAATCCTTTTCCAACAAACAAAATAAATATAATTCTTAAAACAACAAACCATTCAAATCTGTGGGCATTCCCATTTCGCCAGCAATGGCTTTAAGCTCAATGATACATGTATTTCTTATATAAACACGAAACATTTATTTACTAAGCGTCAGTTCAAGTTCATCCGTGCACTTGATCGCCTGAAGATGCCGAAAGGCGATACCCGGGTCGTTAGTGACAAAATTAGTGTGAATGTACATAATTTTAACGATTCAAGTTTATTGCAGTTGTTTTTTAGAAATAAAAATATAGATTACGTTCTTTTATAAAATAACATTGTTTTTATAATAAGAAATTGTTTCTATTTGAGAAATATCTTAAGATCTAGTCTGTGATGGTCATTACCTTGTGTGAACCTCAAAAAGTAGTAATAGAAAGCAATGTTAAATTTAGTGGAATATGTGAATGTAAATGTTACATGCCATACCACTTTGAAACGTAAATTTTCGTGGACGCATAGTAAATACTTACCAATCGTCAATCCATCAGCGCACGCCAAGAATCAGCTAAGAATCTTGTAAACATTTCGCAGCGGATATAATGAATCGCTGATAAAAACGACGGGCCAAGCACACACACTGGATAATCAATTGCGATATTATAGCGCGTAAGTCTGTCTGGAATTTACGTTGGCGATTGATACTTTCACCTGCTTCAGATCTTAAATGAGCTTTTTAAAATAGATTACTCAAATTATTTGAGAATTTCTGCACCTTTCAGAAAACTTGACATTTACAGATCGTGAACAAACTTACTTGAAATCTTGTTCGTCTGAGTAGATTTTATAGTTTTTATTTTCAAGCATTGACTAGTCATATGAGTATAGAAAGCGAGACGAGAAATGTTGACAATATTTTTTTCAAACAAATATTTAACAAAGGAAACCTTCACCGCAAGAGTCCCAAATGAGTAAAATGCCATGACGATTTTGGACAGTAATAAATGGGTTGTGTTTGTATATTTTTTCATACATTTATCACTGATTAATAAAAGAATCTCATCAATTACGTTAAATTGGTGATCAGTTGATAATGCTCACAATGTGGGATATCGGTCCAGATCATATTAAAAATGTGAAAAATATTAAAAAAAAATATTTTTTTTGTTGTTAAGTTATGTTTGTTAAGTATTTATAGTTGAGACATTAAAAATGATATGCATATTTTACTATTTGTTATAAGATGCATTTTTTCGCAAGCGCCATTCGTGATGTTCTGGTTCATCAAGTGTAGACTAATTTTAAGGTTCTCGAGAAAATACTTTAAAGTTATCTAAAATAGTAAATATAAAATTAGTCGTAAAAAACACAACTTTTGACATAAAAAAATAAGATGTTATTATTTATTTCTGACATCTTTCAAAGTTTAGTCTTTTATGTTGAATTTGAGTAGAAACAAATAGGACAAATGATTATTACATTAAGAAAACCAGCCTACGGGAAATGATTTTACATTAAGCGTTCCTGGTAAACATCAATAAATACAAATATTTATTCTTAAGCCATTCAATAAAATACTAAATAAATAAAGTCGTATATAGCTTTAGTTTCTTAACGAAAAAAAATCTAATAAATAGCTATGCAATGTTTAATGTTTTTCGTGTATGTATAGTGTATTCATTTTTTTATATTAAAACAATCAAAAATTATTGATTAAAATAATTCAATATACATATGCGAATAAAGTTCATTATATTGTTAGATCTTATCCAACATAGATGTTTGCGTCAGCTAACATTTTAATGAAACAAAATGTTCGCACATTAAACGGAATTAAATAATTCAATCAAAAATTATTAGTAACTCAAATGGATGCGATGTAATTGTCGATTAATAGCGCATGGATGCTTTTTGAATTCACACATTTATAGCATTCACTTGAAATATCCGGCGCACGAAAGAACATTTTCGAAACGGTGTTGGAGCTTTTTTCTATTTTCAAAGCTTCCTCACAGAGCGCCGATTTTGTGGCGTTACGCTTAATTTGAGTTGACTCCATACTCGCCGACGCGATTTCAAGGTGAGACGTCTACACAGTGTGAATAAAACTATCATAGTTTTTTTTATAAATAAATATGACATTAATCCGTTTTTAGACTCTTACAAAGCACTTGCAAAAGCATTCAATATACATACATTAAAATATGACAGTTACATCTGGATGACAGTTGTACCAAACATTACTATTTTTCATCTTTACACATCCATGTCACCGAGCGTTTGCTTGATAAAACTTATTTTTAATCAATTAAACTTATACTCTTAATACTTTTTTATTTAATAAAGTAAAAGCCTGATGAGAATTATAAATAAGTTAAAAGAGAGTAAGAAGTATGTAGTTCTAATATAAAAAAAATCTATTACATATACATTTTTATTTTTTTCTTTTCATAAATTTATAAAATAAATATGTAATTTATTCAGATCTCGCTGGAGAAGAAATTTGATTCATTTTTTTAAATGTTTTTTTTCTTCTTAGATTTTATTTTAAAAAAATGCAATCATGGACTACCCTATATTCCACATTGATCTTCAATCCACGAGACAATATAATTCTGTGTAAACTTTGAAAGATTTATCCATCGAATGAGTTTTATGACCCAACAATGGACGTCTTTGTTTTCAAAGAATAACTATTCGTCGAAACACTTTCATATTTATGCCAACTGCAGTTACGTATGAGTGAAGGACAACTTTGAAAAATTTGTACACACAATTGTATTTTTACACGGAGGATACACGTTCCATGTAAAACACGCACGAAAAAATATCTGTTTAAAAATATTTAAATAAAAGATAGTTTTCATTAAATTTGACGGTGTAATTTTTAAACAGTGCGAGAAACGCATTGGGTGAGTTTTCTAAACAGCAATTCACTAAAATTTTGTTTTTTAAATATATGTATAGCATATAATATATTCTTTCTCTATTTTTACTTATTTTATAAATCATAAATTACATCAAATATCTAAATACTACGAAATTTTGAAAATTACGCCATTATCACACCAATTATGTGACATACATCATGAATCATATAAAATTACCAACTATTTTTATTTTCCAACAACCAACTCAAATAAACAAATATAATTTTCTTTGAATTTATAAAAAAAAACGTTTTATATTCTAGAATACATAAGAATATTTATATGAGATTGTGGTCTTAACACAATATTGTATTTATTTATAAAATATACGTCAAAATTATATTCAGAAATTCTTCTCATAGGTAATTAAATCAATTCTTTACTACCATCAAGACAAAAGTGTAATACATTTAAGTTGATATTTTAGTTAATAGTTGTTATATTTACGTTGTTTGTATAGCAAGTCTTTTATTAAAGGATATAATGTCATTTTCAATTAAAATACTTTTTGTTTTAGCTAAGGAACACATGACCTAATGAAGTAAACACTGTTCTGTGCCTTAATTAATTGGTCCTTTTATTTAATTTGCGTGATATTTTACGGGTTTCTTCTACTAGATTAACAGGTTTTCCGAGAGTAAACTGAGTCACTAACGATTGCGGAACTTTGAAGATTAACAATAATAATGGTCGGCTATATAATTACGTTTTGCGGCTCATTTATCCGGTTGATATATTGTGAAAACTGTTTGCGATAGGTTCAGGTCGGCGCACAAGGGTTGTCAGTGTTTCGGCATGAAATTTAAAGTACGCTATGCTCTTATTTAACGAAAATAGACTCATTATAAATGCTTTGATGTGTCAGTAAATTCAACTTGTGTAGAGATAATGACAACTGTGATTATGAGATTTTTCTTATTATTATTTTGAGCATAGATTTACTGACATCGTGTTCAACACTCACAGCATCACCACCACAAGCTCGCAACACACATAGTATCAATACACAATTATTGCTTTTATAACCCTCCTTGAGAGTAACTCATTTATAATAATTACACTATGTACGTATGGTCCGTGGTGTAATGATCAATGTCGTTGGCTTCCGTGACGAACTTCAATGGATTAAAGCATATATGGGCAACCACCGGCCCGCTGAGCTATCTTGTCTAGCCCTGAGTCATCTCGGCGGAGTAATAGAGAAAGAAATTAATAGTTCCAGGGATTAATATTGCTAGTCTCGTAATTCAAGTTCAAGGCCAAACTTCACACTATTTTTTTAATCAGTATATAATATTAATATTATGTCGTTCATTATACAAATAAAAAAAAGTTTGCTAGAAGTACCAACGTGTTTTATTTAATTTAATATTATTTTGTTATATTTAATAATTTGGTCCGGCCTTTGACTCGGAGACAGAATGATAATTTGGCCCCAGACCTAGGAAAGGTTACCCATGCCTGGATTAAAGTAATAATACGAACAGTTTTTTTTTCAATTTCTATTTGAGGACATGGGTGTTTGTGATGTTTTAAAAATTCCCTGTTACCATTATAATCTTAAAATAACGGCGTATCGAGATCAATCAGTTATCGACGAGTCTTGCTCTATCCCCTAGCTTTCTATTCCTACTCTCTTCGGAAAGAAAAGGTTAAGAAGCTGAGTAACAAGCTTTTTTTTCTGATGAGGTACCTTCATTAGGAGGCCATATGCTCCAATTTGGTAGCAGACATGAACTAAAAATAAATATTTATGTGTATAACACATCTGTGGCATATGAATTCATAATGGAGTATTTTAACAAAAGGCGTGTGACAAGAGCCGGCAGAAATCTCTAATAGCTTTTCATTTCTGCTGGTCTATATGTTCACCGCGTTACAAAAGTCCTAATAATTGGCTAATCGCTCTTTTTATTCTTCATTTTATATGTTCTCATCAGATACAATATGGATGGAAGTGAATAATAACATCTTAGCGATCTATATATTATATTTAAGCACAAATTCCTAAATCGATAAAACTGTTCACTCGAGGATTCCGCGACATTGTGCAATTCTTTTAGGCTGACAGCCCTGCTACTCCAGTCTCACCTGCATGTTGGCAACCCGCCAAGTGTTCCCCTCCTAGTCGACAGACGCCACAACTGGCAACTGAACCCCGGACAAAGAATCGCCAAAAATACGCACGTGTATCTGTTAGCACGTTGCCACTGAAATGTATCGGATGGAACAATTTATATTTTGCTTGTTCTCTTTTTGCTTTTGGACAAAAGAAAACACAACGCGAAACAGTGAAAACATCACACAATATTCACATACCACTTTTAAGGTGTTCACTGTCAATTCTTGGTGGACAGTGGACACACGTAAGCAAAATTTTAATTAATGAATACAGGTCACAAAATAATAATATTGACATTATATTAATAGTTTATATCACAATTATTCTACATCTATATATCTTTCACATGTTATGGTATTTTAGAAAAACTCATCTAACTGACCATATATGAAAGTCAAAATAAATGCAAAATATTAAAAATACTTGTTTATAAAACAAACATTAAGCATTGTTAAATTGTTTGTTTAAAAATTAAGTCGTTTTCAAAATAAAAACTTAACATCACCGCTATTCAAACAGAGCCGTAGTCAAAAACATGCAAATATAATATATGGCTCTTTAATCTAGCGATAAGAGTTTTATCTTAGAGATCAGTTATTTCCGGGTGAAAGTCCTGGCGAGATCAATGAAAAATATAGTTTTATTTTACTTCAACATAACATGCCCAGGCTGAGCATGGATATTTGTGAGGTTTTAGCTTCAAGTAGATTTCGAGTGACCTTCATTGAGATTATCAAATTTCTTTAGCTTTTTCAAATAATAGTTGTTAGGCCAAATATTTATGACATGAAACAATTTCTTGTATTCTTACGTTTAAATTATATAATGAACATGTTTATTTCATCACAAAAATATTACTTGTCACTATATCGTCTGAATTTCATGCTGTCGCAATTTATAACTAAATAATTTATGTCCCGACATCTTCTGAACTATTGACAAGTTAGTTGAGAAAATTAAATCAAACTCCAATTTCCATGCAAAAGTAACTTCGAGCGATATATTTAAAATACTTCAATACACGGTATTCATAATTAGTTATCGTCCAGAATGGTGGAACACAGGTTTGTTAAGATTTTAATGTATGTACATATATGTCAAAAAAAAAATACGTGAATGAGGTTCACTAACACTTATTTACTATTCGATACTTAATAATAAAACAATAAAAAAACTATTTTTTAACATCAATAGAACAAAACTATTCTTTCTTTACAAAATACGACCGTATTATTTGAATCGCTGTTGCTGTAAGCAGGTAATATTTTTGTTTTCAATTTGTCCAGGTGAAATATCATTTTCTTATTATTTTTGCGTCGTACCATTTATAATATGTTAGCTATTCTAAATTTGATAAATAAATTGAATATTATTTATTTTTTCTACATAGTCACGATTAGGGCTTCCAATTAACCGGACTTTTCAACTAACCGGTTTTCGGTTTTTTTCTGGCAATAAAACCGGTTAACCGGCTTAAACCGAAATATAACGTATTTTGATTAGGTAAGTATGCAAAAAAATATTTTTTCATATATTTTTTTTAATATTTGTCATAAATGCTCCAATTTTAATATAAAATCGATATTTATCTTATAGATGGAATACAGAAGGTATACTTTATATATACAACAATGACAATCAAATGTGGAAAAATATGTTATGGTAAAATGTCAAATAAAAAAATAAACCTTGATAATAAAACTCATAATTGAGAATAACAAGCACTAGAATAATTATATATATATACTATAAAAAATATTAAATTATTTGAAAAAGTCATTTCTGTTCACAACATTGAGACAAGTAGCTTTTTTTTATAAAATTCATATGCATGTTTCTTTTGTTATGTAAATTGTTTCCGCTTCTACGCAGTAAATTCATTGTAAAAGATATTTCTTTTTGAAAAAAAAATGAAAAATAAGAAAAGAGTATTTTTGATAAAACGCGGTTAACCGAGTGAAATAAACCGGTTTTCGGTTTTTTTCAAAACATGCGATAAACCGGTTAACCGGTTTTGGTTTAAACCGGTTTGGAAGCCCTAGTCACGATGATTCAGTCTTGCGCTGATATTCGCACGGCCTGGCGACATGCTGCTGATGTCTGAAATCCCTGCCTCTAATCCCGGAGCAGACGTCGTTGATTTGAGCCAAACTCCTAAGACCCACATAATCCACATCGATCCTGCTCGCCCTATTAACGATGACTTAACGGTAAACAATCAATATTAATGAGCTACTGATGTCTGGCATATGCTTATCCCGCCTGATATATGAACGTTGTATGTAAATATATTAATATACATCGCCATGAAGGTATGTGTATATTTGCATAAGCTCATTCATTCAATTTCGAGCAATGGATACTTTCTTTGGTCTCAGGATTCAAGTAATGTTTAAGTTAAAGGATACTTTGCGTAAAATGTAAAACAATCTTTAGATATTTGTCTCTCTTAATGTTTAGCTATTTTAAGATTAAGAAGGCAATACGCATAATAATTCGTGATAGTTATAGCAGAAAAAAATATCGTCCAACATCCACTAAACATACAACATGTATAATGTAGTAAGTATAGAAAACTGTACAACTGAAAAAACAAATGGACGTCGATTATACAATTCGAATATTTTTTATTCGATCAAGATTTATTTATTTCTTTATTGTTTCGATGAATCTAATGTTAACTTTGTTTTTAATTTGAAATTAAAACTGATAATTTTTCATTAGTTGTCTTACACGGTGTGAGACAAGACACAGAGATTAGAAACTACAAAGTAATTAATTTTAATTTATATATATAATTATTTTTTTTGTATCAAATAATGTGCTACTCAAAGTAATAAGTGTAGAAAAACTAATCATTAAGTCGTTTGATCAATATGTTTTTTAAATAATTAGCAATTCATATGTTTTATATCGACAAACTATATCCAACTGTTCGAGAGATAGAAACATGAAAATTAAAGCGACCGCGGTTGAAGCTTCATTTTTCTTACCTAATTTAAATTCTTACATCGCATAAATTCAATGTTTATGAATGTTTACCCGCTAAATTTTAATACACACATAATAATGCAAGTCAAACGAACTCCAATAAAACGCTGCAGGAAAGTAAAACGCACTGAAATGCACTCGTAAATTGCAAAAACATTTTGTTTTCTCTTTACATTTTAAATTTTGGCAAGTCGCTCGGTCGCCGGATGAATGACACCCACGCTCCAAAATTCACTGTCCTTGAGCTCGATTTGGAAACAGAAATCTGTTTTATAATACATATAGAATGCTTGCATATAAAACTGCCATAATATTGTCAAGACTGATACTAATTAAAAACTATGAGTTTTCATCATTTGAAAATGTGTTTTTAAAAATAATTAATTTAAACAAAAATGTTACAGCAGCGGTGTTTGTTTATAAAGTAAAATAACGATCTATTGGTAGACCACACTAGTGACCCTATATTAAATTAAGTTTAAGTTTCAGCGATAAAATTAAAAAATATCGCCTAAAGTACCTTTTTTATCGATTTATAAAGTTGCTCCTCGTGTAAAGATGTGTTGCTTCTTTTCATTTCTTCATCTACTATCTCTGAATTTAAATGTTTATATCTTATAAGAATGTTTAAATGAGGTTTGCAGAAATCAATTAGCCTTTTAATTATACCACGATTTTTATCTGCAAAGTGATTGTTAATCTGTTGCGCAACTTTTAATTTCAGAGTAAGCTAGTAAACTAATCGCTGTTGCTCTGCTCTGTTTTTTTAACGTTTTTTCGCATGAGTAGAAGGATTTTTTAAACTTCGCATACGACCCTTTAGCACTGCGAATACAAATTCATAATTTGGTTAAAAAAATTAAAGTGTTCATACCGGGACTCAAACTCTTGGATACTGTTACTAAAAATAACGGCGCCGACCACCCGCTTATAGATGCTTATACCTATTTTATTATTTTGAACATAATTACCGGTCAATATATAAATAGCAATAGCACAATTCAAGATGCATGCCTTGAAGCATTTGAATGTAATGTGTATATTCATTCTAGTGCGTTGCCGAAAAACTTTGCATACAATTGTACACAAATAAAAATAAATTGTAAATAAATCACCACAGCAAACAAGTCAAGATGCAAAATTTATGCAAAACTTTACGTCTCACGAGCGGGAGACAAACTTTCAAATAAAAATAAAACTTTCCCTCGGAATCGTTTGCAAGCGGGAAGTACGCCTGTTAGGCAGGTAAAAGGATGGAATAAGTGAATTGGATATCCAGAGGGGGGAGTCTAAATTCCTTATTCTCCTTTCTAACTAAGTGTATGCGCTTTAAATATGTCGCCGAAAGATAAAAATAAAAAAAGTTTACGAGGATCCTCTACTTAAGCGAATGAATATTGTGTCTCTGTCGGCGTACTACCTTCCGCGTTCTTAAATCCGTCAGATGCGGGAAGATTTTCCTGATCAGGGTCTTTAGAATGGGAAATAGAAGTACATTATTGTAATTGGCTGGCTGCCGCGTGAAAGCTAAGGATGAATTCATCACCTGAACTTAGGTGGGTTGAGAAAAAAGCTTTCGTTCAAGTAACAGCTCTTTTAACCTTGCGTGCGGCAATCTAGAAGTATCGTTTTTGTATGGATGCTAAACAACATTAACCGCTGTCATTTGTAGCCAGATGAAGTGTTCGCCTATATATTTCTTAGATATTTGGGTCAGGGAAAAATTCACATAGTGAAAATAATAGATGTCGTAGCTAATATGGTTGGATTTGGTGTTTTCTCAAATTATTAGTTTGATTAAACTACGTAATTCTTGTGGAACTTAATATTATAATGACAATTTTGAATTTTCCACCTCTTTGGCGTCCATCCTACTTGATTGCGTGGTCAAAGTTTTGAACCCTCACATAGACAGATTGATATATCGATTCTTCGATCAATATATCAATCTGTATCCAAAAGCGTAGTGGTTTTTGATGTTTTAATTATTCCACTTGCCCTGATAACTTGACACTGTATATGACAGTTAGACAAAGCCGTTGGATAACTTTTAGTCGTTATTTAAAAAGAGAAATTAGTTGACTGACTTAGTGAGTTATTTACCTTCTGTTGAGGTGTTTCTTAAATAAGATATACTGAAAACATAATAAAGAGTATATTTATCTGTATGTTTCCGTTACCACTCAATTTTAATTAGGAAGTGAGTGGGTGTAAATAGAAAAGTTAAAAGACGTTACTAATTACTATAAGCTTGCCAAAATTGACATCATTAATTAGTACAATGTTACGCAGCATTTCACTTAATTACCCGATTCAACGAAACGTATATACGTAAAGGTAAGTAATTAGACTTGTCTCACGTGTAACATCGAAAGATCCCTTAATTAAAGAGATATAGTAAGTTTTCCTAATATATTGCAAGTTCTGGTTACAAATGCGAAAAACATATTTTTCGTGTTTATTTAAGTGTTTAACGTTATTAATTATATTTTTAAATGGCCATGATCAAAGAGTGCAGAATTCAAAAATAATATAATATATTCAGGGACATATTTTTAATTGATATCTTTTTATAAAAAATCATTCAAACCTCACCTCTTACTGAATTTCAAATATTAATAATGTAATAACTTAAAAATTATCTTCATTTATGTTTTTTATACTTGTAGATATTCCTGAAAAATTTGCCACCCAATTATCATTTAATGTGGATTTTTAACATCGTTTATTGTCAATTTGTGCTTTTTCGGACAGTCTTAAACGTTATTTTTTTCATGTTTGGCTAATTGCTAATGAATTATTTACATCATCGAGTGTTTTTTAAAGGCATATTACATATGAGAAAGTTCTGCTTTCGATTAGACCGGAACCGCATTTGAGTGAAACCGGATTACGCAAGTAACGCGTTTAACAAGAAATGGGTATATCTAAAACAATGTATACATATTGTAAAGTTTAAGTCAACTTTTTCCCGTTGACCAACTGTTTATGTTTTGTGTTTATCATGTGTATAATTTATTTTTTTAAGTTCTCCTTTCGTGTATTTAGCAAAATTCACAGAACTTGTAAATAGAAATTTCCATTTATAATATAACAGTATAATATTTTTTTAATGCTTTTACAATGACGTCAATATTCCGTTACGTATTAAAACTTTTTCGTTGCTTTTATTGAAGTAATAATTAAAACACAACATTTTATAAACTATTAATATTTTTGACTGAATCGCATGAATTCCTTTCCAACCACAGTAAGCTTCACCAGTTTGGTTCTAGCACGTTCCTGCGAAAATCAATGTTGCCAGTCAAATAAATAATAACTTGTACCTGTGGTATTGCAAGTTGCAAGTGTTGGTTGTTTTGCTTTGAGTGGGAAATAGAAGTGAACTGCTCGTGTAAATAATAAATGCATACATTGTTTATAGAACTAAACGTTAGAATGTATGAAATAAGAGGATGTTTTAAAATAAATATTACGATTAAGCACTGTTATTTAAAGACGAGATGGACCATCAGTGACAATGCTCTCTGAGTGAAACAAGTTTTGACAATGCCATAAAAATATTTAACAAGTTTTTTAACTGTGTTCGAGCTTGCGTTAAGAAATAAATTGAACCATTTTTATTCAACACAAACCGACGAGCAAAATAGATGCGATTGCCAAGCTGCAAAAAAATATAATTAATAGTATATTCAAACTTCTAATGAAGAACGTCGAAATGATACGCTCAGCAATTATTGCTTAGTCACTCCTGTTATTAAAAAGGATAAGAATATGAATTGGTTTTTTTTTAATCTGTAAAGCAATTAAAATATCAATGAATGAAAAATTCCATTTGTGGATTCGAGCAGTTGGTCGGATAACTGAATGGAAATTATTATTCTCAAGAGAATCAACGATTTAACCGCGAGACCGATAGTATATGGACATTATATTTAAAAAGATGTTTGATTCCGTGGCGTAGTGGTCAACGTCGTTGGCTTCCGTGACAATACTTCTGACGGGCTCGAGTCCCAATACGAATACTATTTTTTAAGGTCTTAAAATTCCCTCTCGACAATTTCAGCCTTCAAATTGAGATGGTGTAGCGAAATTAATTAGTAATCCACTAGTCCCGTCATAATCCTTCTATTTCTACTATCTTCAAAAAGAGAGTTTGAACAAACACACGTCGAACAAGGAGTTCTCGTATAAAAAAACTTGTGTTGAGATACCATCATTAGGAGGCCATATGGTTTATACTGGGAGCACGCATGGATAAAAAAAACCCGCAGGATAATTAAAGCTTTCATACAATTGAATAGAGGAAACAAAAAGGGCACAAGTATTTTTTTTAAATGAGCTTGCAGAAATGTTTCAAGTGTCAGATTGAACATTTCTGCATATTTTGTTTTGGTACTTAATGCCTTTTTCATTTCCGTTATTCAGTTATGATTGAATAAGTTGTACAAACCTGTCGAATACATATTATAACTGTTGGTTCAAGTCATTAAAACATTTACTGTACATTTTTAGACGCACCTTGTATTTTCAATATAATTCGACAAATTTATTTAAATAAAAAACGGTAAAGTGAAGTTTTTAATTACACCAATATCCATTCGTTCGCACGTCACACGGTCACGAATTTCTCGAATGATTTCCCGATAAATTAGCGAAACATGCCGGAGGTATAATCGCGAACGATAATTATTATTGTTATGGCCACGTTTTGGTGGGCGTTCGTGCAATTATTGCACTGCACTATGCATATTTTATTGCCTGTTTTACCGCACGCTTATCGGCGCGTTTTAGGAAATGATAGCAATAAACGTCATATGACGATTTACATAAGAGCACTAAACGTCATTTTGCAATGTAAGCGCAGGGCATCCAAACAAACTTTGATACTAAAAGTCAAGGTAAAAAGAAAATGTTTGATTTCAGTTTAAACACTACTTTTTCAACAGTTTTCGAAGAAATTTTTCACAAATACCATTTTTTCATTACCTCTCACCCATATAATCTATTTCAACATTAAATGTTTAGCCCAATTTATTAGATAACTATCTACTTTTATAGTCACTTTTATATTTTCACATTTTCACATTCTAAACATTCATTACTCATAACATTATTGAGGTATATAAACATTTTAACTTGAATCAATTTAGTGTCACTCATTCATATGTTGTATTGTAATTTGTAAATTCTTTTAAATACAAATTGTTTTTTATTTAATTTTGTGTTATATAAATAACACTATCGAAATTGCATTTTCTTATCAGTTGATATTGGTCATCATGAGTGAAACCGGGCCTGATCTTTTCAAATAAAAGTGAAAGTAGTACAAATTAATATTGTATTGTTTTAAATATAGTGCCTTTCCACCAAGTATTGACACTGAACACCCTAGAATTAAACATATAAGAGATAACTAATACATCAAATGCGACAGTATTTTGGTTTAAGTTATATATTTTAAAAAAACATACACGATATTATTAATCAATTTGAAGAGTAAATACTTCTAAATCATAATAATAAGTTATAAATAATTGAATTTCCTACGACGGTGTGAATCCTTAATATCTTTACTACAGTGTAATATATATTATATGTAAAGAATTAAATATTTCGATATTTTTACCAAATTGATTTTTTTATTTTTGTAAATAAAATGATAAATACTGTATGGTGAATACCACAGTATGGTTTGTTTGTTTTTTTTTTAATACATAATGAAACGAAGCTTACTCGAAGCAATTTGTCCGTGAACAAAATTGATTCTTTTAGTCAAGAGTGAAACATTTCGTTTACACACACGCGACTTAGCACAGGTTATTTTGACCGGGAAACTTCCAGAATACGTTTGTTCCAAATTAGTATTTTTTCCGTTTCTCATTCCGCGCTAGTCGATTCGCACGATACATTGCGGTATTCAAAGGGTAACCATGAATTCAAATGCCAAACGCATTTGTAATATTATAAGTTTAATTCAATTGTAGAACTGCTTACAGAAAAAAATATTCGTATGTTATAAAAAAAATACAAATGAACAACGTTGTGTTCATTCCCATTTCCTGATGAGAGATTTATTGATAAACTTTCAACAATTTCTGGCTTTATACCATATAATGATTTCTTTTTTTAGACATTCGTGGTTAACAGCGGACGTAGTTAAAAAAATATATCTTTTTCAATTACATTGAAGAACTTTATAATAATAATGTCTAAAATACACTGTAATTGACCTCTTTAAAAAATATATAAATCTAATAGCTATTTTGCTTAAATTTAATTTATCTTACCTATATATGTATGTATATACATATGTATTAAATATATATTATCAGATCCTATGGCGCAGCTGTTAGCGTTGTTGGCTTCTGTGCCGGACCTCGGGGGTTCGAGCCTCAGTACATTTTTCGATCGATTTCTGTTTGTAGGCACGGGTGTTTGTGATCTTTAAAAATTCTCTTCCACCATTACATAACTGGGCGTAGGGAGAGCGATTAAATTATCTCTAGTTCTGTTCTAGCCTTGTCTTTTTATTCCTACTACTCTATTTGGAAAAATAAGGTTGAACGACTAATTAACAAACAGTTCCCGTAGAAAATATTCTGTTAAGATACCTCCATAATGAAGCCATATGCTCCCCATTGGTAGTGGACATGGATATATATATATATTTGAGTGTGTGTATATTGACTAATAAGATATACACAACACATCTTCTTATATACTCTAACATTCTAACATATATTGAAAATTAAAAATATCAAATTATCTTCGCGTTTTGCTCAGAAATGTTACATATTATATTGTATTATTGAATTTTCTTCAAGGGAAACTAGTTTATATGTAAATTGTTTTAATTTTATCGATTTCCCAGCATTTTCAAACATGTCATTATTCTTCAAACAGTGAGAAAATTTACATTAATATGTACCACCTTCTGAATGAAAAAACAACAGACGCGGGTACATTAAAGTTTTAAAAGAAATCACAATTAATTCGATTTCAGCTAAGCCACTTTCGGCAATGTCGCGCTCTTAATTTGAAATATACGTTACATACATTACGATTCTCTCATTTAGGTTCATTATAAAATGAGTTGTTGGTCACCGGACATATTCGCCATCACTATCCGGCCTGGCTTAGGTAGGCTACTCCACTTGACAAGGTAACAAATACAGGTCAAAATAATAAATGGCCGGTGTTTATCAACGACAGAACACAGGACGGGACTGGCTACCTATCCGCGTACACCTAATTCGGTACACACCATCTAGACATACACCAACAGTTGTTTTATTACTATTATGACACCAAAAATGTAATGTTAACAACTTCTTTTTACTATTTTAAATGACTGCACTTAATATGTAGAGACAAAATGGATTAAAATTGTTTAAAATGTTGTTAATAAGAAATTACAATATAGTAATCTATTATCTTTCATAATGTACAAAAATGATTATATAAATGATGACTATACCTGAATCTTGCTTAATTTAGCACCCTGTATTTGTCATTCAGTTGTTTTACCTGAAACAAAAGTAATTTTAATTATATTAAGGATTTTATTTTTTTCACACATAATACAAAACTTATCATATAAACAAAAAATGTACGTAACTATATAACAATGTGATCAATCCTGGTCACTTGATAAAATTATCAAAAAAACATGTTTTTTTATATATATCGTCGTTGCGCTTTCAAAGCCGCTATGTTTTCTTAAACATTGCTGTAGTCTCAATATATGTCAAAATACAATTCGAATTACAATGCCTGTCCTCGACAAAATCGACATACTATAAAAGCAATTCTAGAACAAATTCTAGAACAAATTCTAGAACGCATCACATCATAATTATTTTTAATTTGAACGATTCAAATTTAATATTGAAATTCCACCAAGCACCTTCAGTCCAAATCTTAAATTATATAATTATGTTGATTTTAATGTATTGTGTAGTATTATGTATTATTTTAATTTATTTTTCATTAATTTATATATTAGTGCATGGTGAATTGGCATCAGCTTTAATGTCATGTACTGTAATTTTAATTTTCAAACAATAAATAAATATTCGTTTTTTTTTCTTTGCGGGTGTTGTGAACTATTATAATTTTTTTAAAGCGACAATCCGATTTTGTGAAAATATACACATATTGGGTTATGAAAGCGCAACAACGATATTTTACTATTCACAATGTCTTAACAATGTCCACCAAGAATTGACAGTAGATATTATTTTTTTTTAAATCATATCCTCTCCCGATTTAAAGCATCTAGATTTTTAATGGAAGTAGCTCAACCTTTCCTTTTTCGACAAAAATAAGGATAGAAAGATAAGGGCTTGAGAAAGACTAGTAGTCAACTAATCACTCTCGTTGCACCCAGTTATTTTAGGCTTGAAAGAGAGGAAGTGAATTTTTAGGCATTACAAACACGCATGTTTCCAAACAGAATTTTATAAATAGTTTGAAAAAGTGTTGATCGTAATGGGACTTGAACTCGTGAGATCCGTCACGGAAACTAACGACGTTGTCTACTGTGCCACGGGACTGTTGGGAAATGACTTTATTCAAAATCATATACTTCGTTCACTTTTTCGAGTATATAAAACTTCAAACATCCGAAAGAGTATGGCATTAGATACGATTATAAGCACAATGTATACGATACATGCGTCGGAAATGCGTGGAAAAGTCACAATAATGTATTATTATGACTCCTAGTGTATACTGGTGTTCAGGTACTACGAATAGATCCAACTAGAGCTGAGTAGTGAGTGCTTTATGAAACACACTGTGATACATCACAATTATTTATGAAACTTGTGTTATATTTCATGAGTTGGTATTTTTCACTCAGCAATTTCGGACGTTGTAGTTAACGTACAATTTTCATTTTGTTTTACAAACAAATTGTAACTCTGTTTTGAATAAAATGCTGACTTTTCAGTTTTCATTTAAATATTCAAAAATTTACAATACAAATTTTGACTAATTTTAAATTTGTCTATGTTTTAGCCATTTGGTAAATCAACAGAATGTTAAAGCTAGATCTTTTGTTTAATCTTTCCATCTTACTCTGAATAGGTCACAGAAAAAAAACTATAACTGATTCTCATAGTAATTTTATTGTTTCATCATGAGAAGAGCACGGAATTTAAACCAGTTTTCGTTCATAATTAAATATAATCCTCAACTAAAACTCCATTTACTTATTATTTTGGATCCAATAAACCACATCAACTAATTAAAATATGTACTATTGTTTAAAACTTTTAGCAGCACGATATTGTACGATTACATTTATGTGTGTTAATCAAAACACACTTCATTCTTCGACACAACAAGCATAATTATAAATCGTTGGTTTAATTCAGTAAATTAAATAAATTGGTAAAGCACAAATCAAAAATGTGTTACTTATTTGCTCTTATATTGTATAAACAAGTTCACGGTAAATCACAATACAAATATACTAAAATAAATATATCAACAACAAATAATGAAAATATGTATAGACAGTTACTAGACAGTGACTATATACGTGGAAAAAAAATATTATTGTTTCTATCAATTAAAATAATTTACGAATTCGAGTCATATTCTTATCAAATTCACAACAGCAGAGTAAACATAAAAAAATATAATATTTACAACATTTTTGAAAAAAAAACTTCAAAAGCTCAGAATACCACAGATAACTAATTTGAGTGCCACAAGTGCCACTCAAAGTATACCGTGCGCGTCACTGGTTTAACTTCTCTTATAAAAATGTTCCTTTGAAGATGAGACGAAAGAATCTCGTTACCTGTAACCTCTTTATTTAAAAAAAATATTTTTAAAAATCTTATCGCTACGTTATTTTAAAAAACATTTGTTGTATTACTCTTTGTGGAATATAGTAATGATCAAAAGGCGAAATGGGCTTTCTGGCGTTTTGAATTGTTTCGTATAGTTATATGTAGTTTTATATAACTACACACTAAAATGTATCGTCATTTTCTAAAACTCCATCAAATTCGGCTTATAATTTCCGTTCAGTTAAGCTGCCGTAGAGAGACGCGAGTTGACAAGCCGCAGCAGCGTAGAGCTACGCAAGGTGTAGCTTATCCTGGAGCCAATTGCTTCACTTCAAATTAGACGCAATACCTCGTGAAGGACGAAGGTCTCTACGGCGTAGCAAAAAAGCAACCCCCGCTATTTTCAACAGTGGTGCACATATTGGCGGACACACAAACTCAACGATTATCCCCTAACAATAGTTTTATTTATACTTTTTATACTTATGACATTAAGTTTTAAAATTACTACCAAATAATTCTCAGAATATTGTTAATCATATTGACTACTTTGTTATAATATATTTAAAAAAAAACATTATCAACAAAACATCTTATACAAGTAAGATGGTTAAACTTTCGGTTTCACCGTTTTTAAAATTAGATTAAAATGCTTTTACTTTTCACATATTTGAGCTTAATTAAGACATGAACATAATTTATGAAAAAAGAGCAAAAAATTAGCTAACTTAACCATTCCTCAAAGCTGAAAAAAATTGATTTTAATATACTGCACTGTTTTTCTAAGGGTGCAATAGTTTAATCAAATGTGTTATAAAACACTTTTTGTGTGTTTTAAATTTAATTAACCACTTATAAAGGATGCATATTACTGTGAAAAACCAGCCTTTTTTTCATTAATTGACTTTTAGGATTATAAAGAATATACTAACTAAGGTAAATTGTACAGAAAAACATTGATATAACAGTCGTTGATATGTATGTAGAAGAAAAAATACCTGGCCGAAGATTTAGGATTCTGTTTATTAACAAATAAAGCTTATTTTAGAAAAATTGTATATTTATTTCTGTATTGCAGAATTTTTATCTTTAAATTAGAGTTTTTATACCTATCTCATCATATTATATAGTCACATCATGTTTTCAGCCTATTTATGAAAACTTAACTGGCCTCGTATTTTGCCGTTTATTATTTTAATAAAAAAGTATTTGTATATTTTATTTTAAATAACGCACTTTTTACTTTGGCGAACACTTTTTTTTCAAAATTTTCCGTTATATTGAGGCTCTACTCTCCTGCTACAGTTTACAATATCTTATAAAAAACAAATGTAAATGCTTTCAATCGTCGCTTACTAAATTCTGTACTCCACTGCAAACTAGTGACGGTAGATTAGAAAGGTAAAGGACAGATGAGATAAAAACTGGCCTCTGGATGGGAAATGTCGTAATCCCTTTTGTTATCTTCTTGCTTGTAGGGTATAAGCGGCGAGGGAAAAACTATATATGGGGATGGGAGAAGAATTCAGCATTGTGTGGTCGTAGAACTATCTATATAATCCATCTTTAACTTTCAAATAACCTTAAAATATATTTACAGAATGAAATTTTGTCAAAAAAAAAAAACTAATTTATAAATATACCTACTTGATTGAATATGTACTACAGAGATGAAGATGGAATTGTGTAGATAGCGGTATATTTCTTCGGTTCTAAAATTAAACCGGATAGGGAAAACCTGTACACAGACAAAAACAGACAGGATACGGTTCTAATCCGTGTCCATTTTCGTCCGTGTACGGTTTTCTCCTGTCTATTTTTGTCCATGTACGCTTTTTTGTCCGCTTTAATCCGTTCACCATTTTTTGGCTCACACATATCGTAGTGATAATTCTCACATTAGTGAGTGGCATACGTTTTATTTCTAATGATTAGCCCAAAGAATTGATTTAACTGCAAAATCATGAAATCTGCCAACTTAGATGCTACTAGAAAGACTTAAATATTGATCAACAATACTGCTTTGAATGTCAACATATTCACCTTCACATTTTTTTGGGACGTGAGAGATTTCCCATAAATACTATTTCTTCAGATTTTTTTATAAAAAATCAACGGACTCTTTCTTTCTTGGTAAGCTTCTTCAACAATTTTATGAACATTTTTTTTAAATTTATGCGTGACAAAACTGTAAAGTTATATACTTAGAATGTGTTTTATATAAATAAATACAATTGTATCGAATAAGGAGGCATGATAATCGAACTGTTCGCTTGCCAAAATGCATCAGTGAACAGATGTAATAAAAAGTTGGGAAGAAAAGTAATTCTCTTTGTCTAATATTTTTGCCTCGTTTTCCAGAATCGGATGAGTAAGAAATAAAAACATTACAAACATCATAATCTAATTATATAAATCGATTTAAAAAGGATGTATGAAAATACTGATGCGGGTATTCGAGCCATGATCAATGACAACTCTACTAAATGGGATAAATGTCTAAAGGCATTTACCACTCGGCTACATAGCCCATAAATTATAAGGTGAGTACTGATTTTTTGATGTTTATATTACTTACAAATTATAAGTTTTTAGTATAATTTTTGCATATCAATTGACTTTTTTTTGGAATAAATGTGACAAATAAACTACCAAGTATGTGTAGAAATTAATCAATGTAGTTTTTTTCTGCATTTAGATTTTAGCAAAAATGTGGTCATATTCTTATATATCGTTTTAGTTCCTTAGTTTATTTTTTTCAGTAAACATTTACGTATTTTTTTACAATCATTTGACATGCGATGTTTTGACAAAATATACATTTAAAGCTATGCAATTATAAGTGTGGTCAACTTCATCTTTTGATAAATAAATGAATCATATTAAAACCGCCGTACATTTTCTGCACACAAAATTCTATTCATTTAACAGTGGGAATATACTGCAAAGAAACAAAAAAGGGAGAAAAAACAACGAAAAGCACTATTCAACAGCTCGTTCTGCCTGTACGGTAATGAGAAACTGCATGCAATTGCGATGCGAAGTGACCAGCTAGAAGTACTTGTCCCGTGTGATATATCGGATTTGTCCCACCTTATTTCGCAAGTGGCAGAAAGGTGTCCAGGGGCCTGTCGTACACAACAACAATTTATGAAAATAGCCAAGATTTTTAGTTCAATAAAGATTCACAATTCAACGGGGATTTATTAGATAGAACTTATGTGGTAAAGATAACAAAGAATTATGTTATAAAATTATTAAATTATAGATTATAAAACATTTTAAAAAAAAGCTATTTTTGCATCACATCAACGCAAGAACTACGTTTTTTACAGTTCTAACATAAGCATGATGCCTAGTTTAATAATATGTTACACTGCAGGTTCTCTAAAGTTAAATTAGAGAAAACTATAATATGCGTTGATTGATACCAATACATTTTTACTGTTTGTAATTTAAATATACCAACAGTGCAATAGAGCAGCGGTCAGCAAACTTTTTGGACTGACGGACCACTGAATTCACAATTTTAATCCAGCGGACCACTTATTGGACTTTTGTGTTAAATATTACACATTGAAATAAAAGTGATCAAATGCGTCTTAAAATGCACTAAGTTCAATAAAATAATGTCAGATTTGTCTGCGGACCACACTTTGCCGACCGCTGCAATAGAGGTACCGCTATCCGCATAGAAGAGAGGTTGAGCGATTGAATATCAAACAGTTTTCGTAGAAAAACTTCTGTTGAGGTACCTCCATTAAGTGAACATATCCTCAACATTGGGAGTTGACATGGACTAAAACAAAAACATTTGTTTTTACTTCCTGTTAATTTCAATTTATTTTTTCGAAGTGTGGTTTTAGGCTATCGAACATTTGCTGAGAATCAATAATTTTTTAATATTTAAAATTTGAATGACTTAATTATTGATTTTTTATTGAACGTGTTTTTTCCCTTACTTAAAAAATATATTTTCCGCTCTGCGATGTCCCTTACAAGTAGGTATACCTTGACAAAGCCATTACACTCGAAATAATATGCTGGACAGATGCGTTAAGCCCACCTCTTGCTTTTCCTGGCCTCTGTCTCTACATCAAATTAATCTCTCACTCACCCCGCTATCTTCACGTGTTTATTCAGTAGCGGAACATTATATTTTTTTCATAAATTTATATCGCATTGCCACTCCTATAGTTGCCAGATTTAATAATGCGTATACTGACTGCAATTGCAAACAGTACTTAACTGAACTTTTTCGTGTGTGTTAATTAATGTTATAAATTAAATTACTTTTAGGCATACGAATTCAACCTGTTACTTTAAATATAGTATGGAGCAATTTTCTAGTAAGCAAATCATTAATTTGCGCTAAACATTGAATATAAATCAAAGGAGACGGCGTATTGTTAACCAAGTTGTTCTTTTTTTCTTTTTTCATTATTCATGTCCAAGTTGGTTGTCATCCAACAAATGACATACAATATTTTCAAGATGATTTTTTATACGTTTGATACCAGTTTTATTTAAATGTATGGTCAAAAATTCAAAACGTAATTTTTTTTTATTTATTTATTTAATTAACATTGCACAAGGTTGACAAATTATAAATTTAAAACTTTTACAATGGAGAAAAAAAATAGTATAATTAAATATTTAAAGCAGTAAAAAAACATGGCTCATTGCTTCCGAATAATGATATTGTGTTTACAAAAACAAGTTAAAATAACTATTTTTAAATTAATTTTATAAAAAAGGATGGGAAAATATGCAATGCTGTAAGACTGCTATTGTAGTTCGAATTCAAATATCTGGAACGACACTTAATGCATATTTTTTTCAATCTATTAATGATTTTTTATCCAAAGTATAGACGATTGTTATTGTACTTTTTTATTTCATTCCAAACCATTGCGTGATAAAGTTTCTGTTGAAAAGCTCTAAATGACCTTCAATGGTGTATTTAAATTATTTTTATTACTGATAGCATTTTTTTCATATTTATTTTAGATAGAAAAATATAAGTATGATTTTTTGTTTAACTATAAATAGCAAACAAATTTGATCGAATGAACACTTATTCTAAAACAAATGAAAAAGTAATGAATAATTTAAAAAATCAATTAACAATAATTGATACGGTATCACATAACGCCACTGTATTCTCCACCTATGTTTTCCGGTAAAGTATTTTCTTCTTCCGATTATCGTCCATCCTTCCGCCATTGATCTAAGTGATAATTGGAATGGATATTGCAGAAAAAATTCTTCCCGTATCGTATTTTCCGGGCCAGAAATTTCCGTTTCCCTAGTAAGTCGGGTATTTACCTAAAATTATATTTTTATTTCAATATTCACATGAAAAAGTCGAACTCAACTAAATCATACATAATTATTTTTTTCTTGTAATGTTATATGCCAAGAGTTGCTCGATTTACATCCAAATAAAAAGTAAAAACTTTTACTAAATCGAGCAATTTTTAAATAAACGTGATGTTCTTAGAAATCAATTTCTTTTGGCACAAATCTATAATTATCTTAAAAAACCAATTAATGAATATGCTTCTTTCGATATTTTAGTCCGTATCCACCGCAACTGAACAGTAAGAGAAACAATAATGATCACTCCAGTTCAAGCCCGGACATAATTCAGTTTTTTAGAACTGATACATAACTCTTAAGCAGTCAAATATAATTCTTAATACATATATACAACATTTGAAACGGTGATAATATATGGCCAAATAAGGTTTAATTTACCGGAAAACAAGCCTTCCTGCTACCGTTCACATTCGTATTTAGCATCACCAAACGTGTTAACGGTTTGGCACCCAATTGCCGTTGGTGTAAACGAAGCTACGTGATCGGAAAATCTACCGGAAAAGCTTTCGTAGACCCAATACTCTTTTATATTATACAGCGTTGCCACTCGCCACCAAAGGAAAGAAAACAGCGACAAAAACACCCGATGCCGCTTAGATACAAAGTATAAACGGAGGTGATTTATTTTTCCTGTGATTTCGGATAAAAAATAACATTATAATAGGGAAAATGAAACGGTATATGCATCATATGCCGTTGAAAAAAACGTATCTTCGATCAAAAAGGTCAAGTCATCCTTAGATAATTAATTGTATACTTACATGTTCTGTCTGTATTTATGTATGCCTGGTTTTTACAAACAATGTATAATAATTCTTTTGATTTCAGATTTCTTTATCTGTATTTCCACCAAAAAAATACCCAACCCATAGCAGACGGTTAGTGGAAAATCAGAAAAGTATATAAAAAGTGTGTATTTTAAAAGCACTAATATTTTTTTGAAGATTAAATTTTCTCCAATAAATTCATGACAATGTTTCAAAAATCAGCAATGTCATAACGAAAATTTTATTCTTCCGCTAACGTGTAATAAAATTACAATCTTACATTTTCAAATAGGCATATTACTTGTAAGCGCTATTTGTTTGAAACGATGTTTTTACGTGATATAGTTGTATTGTAAGTTGTGTTCTGTTATACGTATTCTATAATATAAACAGGAACAGAGTACAGACTTATCCTGTAACGATTTAAATGTAAATATACAATACCCTTAACAGGATGATGAAAGGTAGTAGGCTACCAAAATAATAGGAAACTACTAAACTCTTATAAATATGCATGGAAATTATGTGAAGGTTAAATATGGCCCAAACGACAAAACCCTTATTTCCTTTTGAATAAAGTGAGTGTGATATTTATTGTGAAATGTAAATTATGTTTCTGTGATTTTACAAATTAGTAAATAAAATATTTTATTTATTGTGCAGAAAAAAAGGATTAACACTTAGAGTTCTATCTCAATTAATACGTATTTTTGATGCTAAGAGGAAAGTAAATAATATTGCTATATTGTGGTCATTTATTAATGAAGATATTAGCTTTTTAATAGCTTTGTGAAGTTTTAAAGATTAACAGTATTTTATACATATTGTGTAAATGTCATTTTAATTTATATTAACTATTAATTGATTTGGCATTTACTTGGTAGAACTCCATTTATAACAGATTAAAATAACAAAGTATTTTAATCTGTTATATTAATTATACTATAATCACTATCATGTTTTCAATCAATGAAGTTGTAAACTATGTCATTAAAATATATGTTTCATGCTTTAAATAACAGCAAATATACAAATAAATTTATCAATTGTTGACAACTTATTTTAAGTTCATCCATCCCTAAAAATACAAATTTAGAACTGACATATGTAGCTTAAAAGTAAAATAGAAACGAATCATGTCAAATAAATACACTCAGAAACTTTATATTGATTATTCATAACCAAGTTCCTAAATATTATATTATACTCTGTATAGTAATCTATAAGGTATGAAAATAAAATAGAAAAATTCAGAATTGTTTCATATTGGGAAAGCTCTGCTTATTTAGTGACATTTTAGCACTATCATTTCCGGCTAGAAATAAAGTTTTCTCTTCTTCAGTGAGTATCAGAGGTAGGGCAGCGGTTGCGAGGAAGTTAAAGTGTGGTGTGGGGAAACGACGCTAGGGACATAGGTGTAAAGTTTAATTTAATCTCGGAGAGCAATTCCCGGTCCCGGGCAGACACTTCAGGTGGCCCTCGGTTTGACCCCCCTGCAGCTCGGACTGGACAGCTTGTAAAAAGATTAGGATAAGGCGCTTACGTGCCAACAAACTTTTTTACACATTTCATTATACTGGTCTTAACTCATCAAGAAGCTTATTAATAAAATGCGATTTATTTGACATATGACCAACTAAAAAATATTATTCATCGTTTTATTGTTTGTCGAGGTGAGCCCAGAATACAAGTCAAGTTCTGGCGCCAACGAAATTTTGATTTTAAATAAACAATTTCACCAATTTTAAATTTAATAAGATAATAAATAACGCCCGATAACAATGTTTTTTAATTAATCACCTGTTGAATAATATAATCAGGTTGTTACATATTTTTTGACAATGCTTGAAATGTCTAAAATGAGTGTTTCTTTACAAATTTATATTTACATTCTTTCAATTATTTTTTTATCAGGTAATTGTTCTTGAAAAAAATTCATAAATAGCTTAAGCAATTACAAACAAAGATTTTTATAACATTCGTATAAATATGTAAGTAAGAAAACGTTATTTGTACACGTGTTATGACTACATATTTGTATGCTTTATTATAATGTAATACAGAATTACATTATAAAATAACCTCACACGTTCATTTGCAGAATTAAACTACCATTTTATTTATTTATAAATAATAATTAAATTCTCTTCTTTTGAGTTCCAATTACTTATATAGTATGTCTAGTATTTTATATATAATGACTGAAATAAAATAATGCCGTTCATCAGTTTCTTATCTTGCATTTTATATATTGAAGGCTTAGATATATAGACTGGTAGTAACGCTGATCCCCATTTCCTTTTCCCGACGCCCCGTCTCACATTCTGACGGACGCCGACGACGACGGTGAGTGTTAACTACATCGGCGCCAAGTCACTCTAGCAACCTTGCACCGCTGTTTGAAATTATTTATGATTTACGTTCACAACCTGCACTCTAAATACACCCAGTTATGTCATAGTGCAAATGTACTAAATAGCTTACGACCAATTACGTTAAAACTATTATATCTGTTAAATTAAACTTTGACTTCGGTTTTTAAGAGTAGAATGTTAACTTATTATAATAAAATGTTCCATATCTTGTCAAAAATAATTAATTGTCATGCACTGTCCACTAAACAAATTCTTAGGTGATTTCAATAAAATTAAATAAAAATATTAATCGGAAAATTGGAAAAATCCATAGAATTCATTGTTTGTAATATCGAAATGATTCTTTAGAATCATTTTTTTTGATAATATAAAACTTGGTTCTTATATATAATATATATATAAATATTTTACGGTATTTTACGAGCGTAAAAGATTTTGTAACAAAATGTAACACTGCATTGGAAACCATATATCGTTAATGGCGGAGACTCTTTTTAATCAATTAATATGACATTGCTGCTGTTGTGAAAAAAACTGCAATATAAATATATTTTGAAATGACGAGAGTACAGTTTGGGTGTGCTAATTTATTTGTTTTATAGTAAAAAGAGGATACTAAAATTGGGTAAGTAATCAAAATAAAAATGTAAACAGGTAATATAAAATTAGGGAATTTAAAAAACCAACCTGTAAAAATAATTATCTCTCGCGCTTAGTGAGCTGTACTATAGCAAGAATGATTCCCTCAAGCGTACTCAGACCACTACATCTCTACTTTATTCATTTTTCCCTTAGGATTTGGCACGTAATTGTGAAAACATTTTCCTCTGTCGCCTGAATACTTTTAAGCATCACCTTGTGTCCCCAGGTAAAATAAAACAATGACTTTATTTTTCATTAAAATAAAGTAAAAAATCAGTGTTATAATAGTTAAAATTTTTGTCAAATTTAAAATAACTTATATTTCTTTTTAGAAATAATTCAAGCAAGCCTGGTACTGATACATTTAAAATTTCTTTTGAAAATTTACACAGAAAACATATGAAAATCTGCTGTCTTTAAAATTAATTGAAATTGTGCTCAAAAAGATTTATGATAAACGTCAAGACAAAAGTCCAAAGGCCGAAGCGTCATTTTGATTGTTTTTGCAGTCAAAAAAAATCATTTATAAACTAAAGACATAGTAAATTCTTTGTTAAGTATTCGTTTATGTGTTCAGTTTAGAAAAAAAACCCAATAAATCTTACGTGTATTATAAAAAGCTAGTGAAACATTCCAAGAAATGCATTTAATAGATTTTGGTGTGTTTCCTTAAAAGTCATATTTTACTTACAGTTAATTTTTTTAAATGTATTTTATAGACTTTATTTTCATTACAAATATTGAATAAATTTCCACTCACAGTCATAAAGTCAGAGAGTTTTTACTAAGTCCTTCAATATAACATGTTAGAAATCTTCTTTAAGAGGACATTATATTAAATTTTAAAACATATGACTTGATTTGTTAGCGTATTCTTTTTGATAATTTAACAGTATTGCAATTCGTATAAATATTTTTATTAGGGCTACAACTTTTTGTGGATCAGCAACCTTGCTTACACTTATAGATCCATCATTTTCAGTCTATTCTTTGTTTTTCTCATTTAAATTGTTACTTTTTACATTTTTCTACTACCCACACTAAACTGCGACCTTATAAAATTTATATGAACTTTTAATTTTAAACAGACATGTATTTTCTATTATTTCATTATAATATACTTTAATTAATTGCAATTTTTACAATGCTTATTATAAACGAGTTTTTTTTTACTGCAGAATAGTCTCCGGATACAAACTGTCCGGGGACAAATCATCGTAGACCCCTCTACGCAGGACCTATAAACAAACTTTTACGTGCCAGCATTCTCGCGTCAACTTATTGTTTGGATTGCCAACGACCCATAAAAGTCCTGAAAAGTCCCCACCGTACTTATACCTTGTATGATTTGATTGCACCTTTGGCGCACAGGTAAATTTGCCGTTTCAGTTTTTATTAATGTACGCGCGCACTGTTTCAAAAAAAGCCCTATTTTCTACTGTCATCGAAACACATGTGTATTAATTAAAAAATAATAAGTATCAATGATAAAATTTAGATTACTATATATTATATTTTTTAGTGACATAAATTCATATGAAATGTATTGAAAGGTGTAAAAAATATTGAGATTACTTTCCAGTTGTATAACGCATAATTTCCATAAAAAATACAACAATACAATGGCAATGAATAATTATAAAATATTATTATTGTATAAAAAAAGAAATGAAGCATTTCAAAAATTTTAATATTGAGTAATATTTATTTTTTTGCTTGATCCAATAATTTCGTTTAAGTGAATTAATATTGGTAATGAATTATAATGTAGGACGAATCATTCTGTATATTCAAATGTACACTTTTCTTCTTATCAGTTATACACCAAGTCTCTTATAATTTATAAGTATGCCTAAATAGCAGGAAGCTTAAAGCTTGAATTATAAATAAATCAATGACCTGTTTTCAGATAGAGATATTATTACAAATTTCAAGATCTTAAGAAACATTTTTTTTTAAATATGAAAATCTTTCGTTTAAGAGCAGTGTACTTATACTTTTCAATAATATTCAATAAACATTTTTAAATATTTATATACGAACGATTTACATATGGATATAAAATAAAAACAAATTCAATTTGATTACTTTATACATTAAATTAATGAATAATTATAATTATAAGAAGTATAATTCTAACAATGGTCTTATAAGCTTTCAGGCATTTCCAGACACCGATTTACAATACTTAATGCTGTATAACTAATAATTTGTTTTAAGCGAACAAAATACAGCTTAATTTAGTCACCATATATTCATTTTCAAAAAAATAATTGAAATTACTACTTTTTTAAAATAATTTAGATATTAATTAGCAACCTTATATTTAAATCAGCCTTGAGTGGAGAGATCCTTTAAAATTAAATCATTCATAAGTGTTTTTATATCTGTGTGAGACATGTTTGTATTAAAAAACAATTTAATAGCAATACCTGGTAAAAAAACATACTTTTTTAGCTGTACACCAATCATTATATATAATTGGAAGTGGTTTTGCACAGCGAGAAAGCATTTTCAGTAAAATAAACTTCTTAATTCGTCTTGAACGTGATATGAACAGCATTGTACAGCATCTATTCCATATATTTAAGGATACATAAAATTCTCATACAGTTAACCTATAAAGCTTTAAATATCAGAATTATTATTTTTTTACTATCTGTTCATTGCTTAAATTTCACGAAAAATCTAGATAAGTTTCACTTCATGTTTTCGGACTTCAAATTATAAACCCTATTTGTGGACATAGATGATCTCAATATAACCTGGGGTTGATTCCCTAAGCCCCAAAACGAATTTAAATCACATATGCTCTGCCTGGCTTCCCTTGCAACCTTTTAGTTAAACTTCGGCTTCAAAAATATCTTTGTATAATAACACGCAAAATATTTACCAATCATTATATTATATTATATTTTTACAAAAACTTTAAGCGAAAAATCAAAAAAAAAACATTATCCACGATGTTCGGTAGTCTTATTATTATTCTTTATTATTTTCGTTGTCACAATTTCTTGTAATGTTGTAAAAAATCTTATTTTTTAAATATGTAATAAAAAAAATCTGTGAACTGACCACATTGGTAGCTGGTTTTTTTAAATATCGCTTAATAATTTTATTTTAGGATTTTATAATGCTCCATTCAAATATAATATAAATATTACTTAACGGATATTAAAGTTCAATGAAACCTGTATTTGTTTTTTTTGAGGGAACCGACAACAAGTTTAATAAATAGAAGGAAAATGTATAGTATATTATTCTTTCTCAAAAAAATACGCGAAGCGGTTATGTACATATGTATATTTAGAATGCTATTGATTGATCATTCATCTTGTGTGCATCTTCAATGCTAATAAAGTTATTTTTCAGCCCTTTATTCACTTTTTATATATTATAGTAAATTTATTTAAATTTTGATTCGCTCAGATATAAAAATGTAATAGTGGGTATTAAATATTCTTAAATGAAAAGAGACTGCAAAAATTTCACGAGAATGGTCGAACATTTCTGTTCACGTAAAATCGAGGTATCACAGAGTGTCATGTATTTCTTCGGAGAAAACGGAAAGAAATCGAGCAGAATAAACACTGGGTACAAATAAAAACAAAATAAATCACGGCGTGATTATTTCAGGGAGATGCCAGGATGCCACCCAAAGAAAAGATTCGAAGGCTTTTCTCTTTCTGCGAGTATTTTATTTTTATTTGAAGGCATTTTCCACGCATGTTGAGAAGGGCATTATTTTTTCCGAATGTTGTGGATTCGTTAAATCGTGAAGTTTGGTAATTAAATAATATATGTTTTCTACACATCTTAAAGTATCGTAAAAGTGAATACACATTGCATACGTACAATACATACATACATACATACGTACGTACATACATACATACATACGTAAAATAAAAATATGCAATCCACCAAAACACCAAATAAAGACGTGATTGTACTCAAAAGTCCAAAAAAAGTTTTACCATGTTATTAGTTGGCTCACTTCACCTCTCGGGGGACCATGTTTTTTCTGCAATAATATTATAGTTACGTCTTACAAGTGATAAGCTTGTATATTAATAATAACATGAATGATTTGTGAAACACATTCAGGAGACAAAATTTTTAGTTCCTATTTTTCACGGTGTACATTTGCACTGATTTAAAAATGATCATTTCAAGATTTACAAATACTGTGCGGTGCAAAAACGCACATTGGCGTTTTTTTTCGAAATATATAGACCGTTTTTATTCGACAGTAAAATAAACTAATCTCATACTGATACCTTTATGGGATAATAAATACAATAAAGTTATTGTATAACACAAAAGTTATTTTCGGGTTATTAGCTTCTTCAGTTCTTTTATTCTCTATTCTTCTCAATTCAGTCTTCCGTACATGCCATAAATAATTCTTACAATAATACCTGCCTACTACCCCTTATCCAAAACTACGCGGCAGAATATAAAAAAAAAACACGTTGACATAGTGAAATTGTATCTTATCTACAAATATAATATTGAATCTCTGCTATAAGAATACATACGAAAGTATCACGCGTAAATATTTTAAATAGAGAATACATTATGGCATAATAATGACTTGAACTAAAATTACTTAATCATAGTGAAAACTGATATAATCAATCTACAAATCAATGAAAAAATCGACCAAATTATCATAAAATAGAAACTCAACATTGTCATTTATACTTATATTGTACCTAACTTATTCACATTGAAAAAGCGAAAAGACAAAATATACATTATTTTAATATTATTTGATGTAATCAAATTAAATTATTAAAAGACTTTTATTTAATAAATTTCTATTGGATGACGTCGCATTTTCTTCGATGAAATTCCACTGATCATTTCCAATGAACTGATTTCGAAATCATACACAATTCTTCTTGTAAGCTCTTTATTTCTTAACGTATATTGCCTGTTAAATAAATTAAATTATATAAATATTATATAATGCATCAGTTTTTTTACATTTTCACATATCAGATAATTCATTTCCTCTGCTCAAAACCGTATGATAAATAACTATAATTTATGGAAACTTTCTTGCTTTTTTTTAATATACAAAGCGACTCTCCTCATATATAATTTTATATGACATCTTAAAATACCACGTATACAAGTAAAAAAGTAATCGTGTTCATCATCAAAAACAAAATTCTTTATTTTTTCAGGTGAAAACTACTTTATCAAAACGTCATTTTTACATCGCCGTGAAGGTAAGCAAAAAGTGCCTAGCAAATTGGAAGCGAAAACTATTTTAGCAAACAAAATAAATTTACCATTCGACTAATTTGATTGTCAAAAGCGTTACTGGAGTAAAATGTGTTTTCCTCCAATGCACACAAACATACTAATTTCACACCCTTTAGAAAATGGAAAAAGTTGGCAGGTGATATTTATGGGCACTCATTTTTAAATACAGCAAAGTTCCGTCAACTCTGTACTATACTTTCGATCTTTTGCATAAAAAGTGCGTTATGATTATTATTCATATATATACTTTTAAACTACTTTTAAACTGTAATTAATTATGTCGGTCATCTGGCCAGGTGGTCAGTGTTTTTTGTTTTTGGTAGCACTTAGGGCATCCAATCCCGGGATTCGGGATCCCGCTCAATTTTCTGATCCCGAAATTCCGGGATTGATACGGCTGCGATCCCGAGATTTCGGGATTGAGAAATTTTGAGCAAATCCCGAAAATTGACACGAAATTGGCAAATCGTGAACATCATATTCCTCAGTGAGCTAAAAAAAAAACGAGGTTTGGAGATAATCCGGGGGAAAAGTATAGCGAATTGAGGATTTCAAATTCCTCGGTGAGAAAATCCCAATCCCGGGATTGAATATGAATTAATCCTGAAATCTCGCGATTGGAAAAAGGCTTCGGGATTGGATACCCTAGTAGCACTTATAGGGTTTTGAGTTAAGAAAAGGGATGTTTCCATTGATTTTTCAATACATGCATGTCTGTGGTGTTAAAGGTTTTTTGCACCAATTTCCGATCATAAAAACAAGGCATATAAAGAGCTATTATGTAACCATTAAACCGTTTTGAAGCACACCCAACTTCCATGGCTTCCTCAAAAGAATCCAAATGTGTGACTGACTATTAGCCAGTTCTCGTTAAATCACTTGAGCTTACAAGTACCATAAAAATTTTATAATATGTTTACCACTGTGAAGTAAAAAAATAAGTATACAGCAGTTTACAAATCAAATACTATTATTTCCACATTATATAATACATAAAAATCTATAAAAAAAAAGTGTTTTTTTTTTTGACGCGATTTTTTAGTTAGACAATTTTGGTATTGTAATATAGGACATTTTTTATTATAGTCTATAGAATATGTTTTAATAAAACAGCTTTGAACGGTCGAACGTTTATTATATAGTTATTTTAATCCTTATTTGATCATCCATAGCTATTTTTTTCTTGGCGTAACTACAGTATAATACTTAAAACGTCATCACAATATAATTGACACACAATACATATCATTCAAATACTTGGAATTATTTACACGGTCAAAAAATATTTTTAATTTTAGATTTCTTATGGATATTCTATTATATAAATATATTCAGTAAAATCCATAGTAAAAAATATCATCTACTATTTTTTCTACACATTTAACATTTTAAGCACGCGCATATTATTGGTTAGAGTTTAAAACGAATGGCCGATTTATTATACGTAAAAAACGCTGATCGTTTATTTTGAAAAATCGTTTCCTTTCAACTTAATCCACCCTGCAAAAAAACTTTACCTTCCCAAAAAGCACGTATTCTGTTGTTTTCTTATTTTGAATATATTGGCATTTCCTACTTTGCATAAAACACAAGAATGCCCGCATTACCTTTCCGAATAGAATCGGCGATTACGGGAATACGTAGAGAGATGATGTATATATGTGATTGATTTATTGTGACGTTGATGGATTGCTCTGAGTTAGCCCCTCCTCCTCTTCTTTCATTTCAAGTGCCGCCACTGCTCACTCTTTGCAGTAGTACCTTTAACTGGGTGAGTCAAAACAATGCTGTATTTCAAATATATAATTCTGCGTGGCTGTTGTCATCTGCAAAAGATTATATAAACCTATTTTGGACAGTTTGAAATACGCGTTCACGGCGAACATACAACATATTTTTTTATATGAGCTTTTGACAGTTAGTAAAACACAATTTCATCGTTTACGGTTGCTATGTTTTATCTGTCAAGCGTTTTACTGCTGTTTTCAAAGAAGTTACTTTGGTTTTTATAGTCGATCTGCTAAGCACATACAATGACTGCAAAAGTAGTTATTCATTACTTAGAGTTAGACATTAAAATTTTGAAATAATTTTAAATTTGAACTAAATGCTGTAGACTGCGACATTGAATGCGTTTGACAGATCGATCAAAATAACCATGTATATTATTACTGTATGACAACAACAATAATTAACATCATAACAACCGTCAGAACCGAATAAAAATTCATTACGATCTCCGTGGCGGTGTTGCGTATTTCAGACTGTCCAATATAAATGTCTAATTGTTTATACACCAGAAAATATTCCCGCTGCTGTCTTATAATATATTTTCCATCGGTCTCATCTAAGAACAAGTAACTCTAATGTTTATCATATAATTCACACTACTAGTTGAAATTATTTTAATGAGATTTTCCAAGACCTTATTAGAATCAGGACAAATCTTTTAATAACATATATAGGTGAGTTACAACACGTTTTCACAAACCTCCAACATCTAGTAAAAAATCATAAGCTTGTTTCAAAAATAATTATTTCAACTCCATGCTAAACCTGACATGGTGCAATTTTCTATTGTTTTTGAAGCTTTTTCTGTGCTTTGTCACCTGTTCGCACACCAATTTTCTGGTCACAGTGTGAGTCTGGCGCACCTTGCTCGGTGCCCGTCGATTTTCGATGCCAATGCTTCGGAAAATTAGTTTCCACGAAGGCTGGGCGAAAACGAAAACGGACGTGATTGAGTACGCGACGGTTCACTGTGCTTTATATTAAATATTACCCGTTCGGTATCCGGAAACACTTGCATCACTCATAACTTGACGTCAATGAAATGTGAAGGTGAGTTTGACTCCGATGAACACGAGGTTCTATTACAAAAACGGTATTTGATTAAAGAGGCATCATACGTTCAAACAGAACAACACTCATTCATAGATATTTTCATTATAATAGTTATTATCTGTAAATACTACGGTTATACAATCTCAAATGACATATTTAACATACATACATATGTCACAATGTTTTTTTGTGGTACCTTGATTTTTATATCTCATATTTCTGACGAGAAACTAGAAATCTCCTCTCCAACCAAACGAGACTTTGGCTGATAATATAAATATGTTTATAAGCACTCGCTTATTGTGGCCTACTTATTTATTTCTTTTTATATGATAGTAAAAAACAAAAATTAAATAAATCTCTAAAATTAAATATTTTATTTGTAGACCATCACAATTTTTTTCACTTCGCTCAATGCAGTCGTTACAAAAAAGTCAAAATGGTAGATACCGATTATGTAAAGTATGATCGGCCAACAGGTAGATCACGATTAACCGGTCAATGGCGGAGTTATAGATAAAATCACGCTCGTATTCTTAAATCCTTTTTATCGAATTGAAATCATTCTTAATAGCTATTTTTGAACTCGATGTAGAAGACTGATGACATGTGAATAAAATTTCTATTCTTGAATATTTATTTAAAAATTTAAGACTTCATTTTTCTCCACATTAAAAAGTGAAAAAAAATGTTCTTTTTTTTCCAAAAAAGATGGCCTCGTCGGACATATAACAACTGTAAAAAATCTGTTTGAAAATAGCCACATATAAATATTGCACCGACGGCTTACTGTTTTATTACATCGACGCATAGCAGGATATGATTAATTTGTATCGTCTAGCTGTTGACCGGCTGTACAGTGTACACCTTTATGTCTTCCTGGCCGCATGGTATATTACTAAGCAAGACATATTCATGTGATAGAGTCCGAGAAATGACACGTGCAAAACGTCTCTTTGATCTACCAGTCGTGAAACGCACAGATAACCGTCGAGACGACTAATATTAATTACCTCTCTACCTTGAAGGAAATAGAGAATCATTCCAGAACTGATCTATTATCGAAGTTCCACCACTTTTAAAGTTTTATATCATTTACCTGGTAAACATATTTAAAAAACACTTCGGGTATTATTAATTATTATGTCCAGACTTGATCAGAATTAGCCTTAATAAGCTCCGACAATTTAATGTGAATATAAATAGACGGAATGTATAATTAATATGTTTCGGCTATTATGACATACGGAAAGTACGAATATTATTTTCATACTGGATCATCAGGTTTGGTATTATTTTTCTTTTATCTGCATTTGAAAGGATTATGGGTACTTATGCACAACACCAAACTGAGTTACAAAACTGGACCAACATATTATATTACAAATTTCAATTCATGTATTTTAACAGCTTAACGACGGTTGATATGATAAGATAATAACTTTTACGTGGTACAAATGTACTAAATTTATTTACTAAATTAAATAAATATGTGAAAAATAACACCTGCATTAAATTTTATTTTTTGTGTCTAAATTTATTCAATTATACCTATATGCATGGTAAATATGACCAATTGGTAAAATAGAGGGTTAATTTTTTGTCGATTATATTTGTAATCATGTCTTACTTATAACTAGGTTTATCAATAAATAAATCGTGCTTAGATGCATTTTAACAACGCTGTATTCTCTATATTAGAATTAGAATTGGTTTTAAGACAGTACACATTAAACAATAATTATTATATCGAAACGGTTTATATAGAATGAAAAAAACATTTTCTCTTTTTGACGTGAATATTTAAAACTCTTAAATATTATTGTGTATTTTTATATAATTTATTATGTTAATACATATGTGATTTTCGATATATCGGATATTTAAAAGCAAGACATTTTTTCAAACTAGTAAATATTCGTATTGTGGTGAAAATGACGACAAAAAAATCTGGGTATACCGTAAGACAATGATTAAGTATCAACGTTATGTAAATATTGCTTTATATTTGAGTTGAAGAATAACTTCATCGCACTCATACATTGTATGTAAATTTGCAATACCACACTTATCAAGAGCAGTTAAAATAATTACATTAAACGGCCAAAGCATCCACCGACCGGTGAATGCAATCTTGGCCACCTTTCAGACATTTGTGAGTATAACGGCGGACGATAAATTCATTTGATATTAAGGTGCGAAGCGTGTTTATATTTCAATGCATTTGAGATCTGAATCGCTCAAATAACAGATAATTTATGACTCAGTGGAATTACTCCTTTGACGCTAGGTGACGTTATAAACTTCTGTGCTAAAACGCTTTGACAAATTTGGCTGTTATCATTAACGTTTAGTTCTCAGAATGATTTACGTCATCGGATTTATCTAATAATTGATAAAGTGTTTTATAAGTGAAACTAAATATACAAACTGTCAGTGTGTTTGACAATATATTTCAAATCTAGTTTTCAAAACATTTTTTTGCTAAATGCATATAATCATCAAGAGATCTAACAATAAAAATGCTTTATTCTCAAGAGTAGAAAGAATCTTAAGCATCCTTCTTATCAAGAGATCTCACAAAATTGCTGTCATATTATCAGTATTATGGACGTACAAAAAGAAGCCATTGCGATAGTTATGGGTACACATAACACATAATTATTTTGTGACTGTTATTATTAGTATCATAATTATTTTGTAACTGAATTTTTAGTAATACCTACTGCATATAGTGTACATACATTTATATATTTAGGCTCGATTTAAAAAATATATTTTATCAATAACAATATTAGTAGATCAACACACTTCGATATTATTACAACTCGCATGGTATTAAACTGATATTGCTGTTTGCTTAATAAACATAAAAAATAACGAGAAATCTAAAGGTGTTTTCATTTCCGGTTACAGAGATGCTAGAAGCTACGCCAATCGTCGAGAAGCGAAATGAATCCCTTTGTTTATTTAACAAAGAAATACTCACGTAGAATCGTTATTATTATTAGTATTATTCTTATACCATCGTAGGTGCTCTACAAAAGACGCCACGGTCTACGGCGTAGCTGACCGGTGAAAGGTGCCGTTAATAGAAAGATCCCCTAGCGTTACGAGGGCCTTTACTTTACCCCTTGCCTGAGGCGATTGCCATATAGGTAAGTAATATTTTATTGCGTCGACAGAAAATTACTTCGAATATAAAGTTTGGCAGTTTGGGGATATAATGTAGGTGTTGATCAAATTAATCTTAATAGCACCCCTTAACATACACACAGCTCTATGATCATTTTATATTAACATAGGCTTTGAACTATCGTTTTGATATATACAATAAAAAATAAATAAAAACGATTAATAATCAATAAAAATGAACTGTACAACCTTTTTGGAATCAACGGTGAAATTTTATTTGTATTTCTAGGTAAATAAGTAAGGCACTCGATACTTATTCTAACAGAATCGCACTTTTTTAAACCAGAGATAAAAATGTAAAATAATGCTTTATAAGATATATATTAATAGTTGCCGATAGTCTTTATTGATATAAGATCATTTAATATTGTTTTGATAATGTATAATAAAAGCTAAACTGTGTTTCAACCAATGGTCCATACATCATTTAAAAATCATCATCGTCATATACTAAATATATTATATTCAGGTTACTTACAATAATTCAATAATTTTATTATATTCTCACTATTTAGGTAATTTTACTTCAATTGTGTATTTATTTGTCGTCATTGTAAATTTTATTTATTTTGTCTATTTTTTTCAACTTAAGTAGATATCTATAGATTGAGGGTGAATAGAAACTAGCCCCCACACCGCGACGCCGACGACGCCCTACTTTAATCCCAAAGGAGGGAGTCTGGTGTATGATGACGTCTACGTCCAAGCGCCTACACAGAATTAATTTGAAGTACCTATCAACAGCTGTAGTTTTATCTAATATTGCTCCTACGCCAAAACTTCAACTGGCCATCAATCTATTGTCTATTCCAGATAAATATTTGCATCTTTAACCTACATATCGTTGTGGTCAGGAATTGTAATTAATCAAATCTTGCGACAGTTTACCTTAAATACACAAAATCTGTTGGGTGCGTGGAGCGATGGCCAATACTGTTGGATTTCTTGGTAGATCTTACCGGCTCAAGTACCAGTATAAACATATTTTTTGTTAATCGATGTATTGATGTATGTTCGAAGGCATGGATGTTTGTAATGTATGTCTGGGAATTCTCTCACACCCTTCCATTCTTTAAAAAAAGGGCGTTGCAACAGAAATTTTTTTTACCACTATTCCTTTCTACCTTAACCGAAAACTACTTATTTCGAAAAAATAGAAATTGAGCAACTGAGTAACCAGGAATGCAATACATAAAAGCTTTCATTTTGAAAAAAAAATATTACATTAAGTCAATTAATACCTATTTTATCAGTATTGGTGCACTTCAAGGTTGTGTATATTTCATAATTTACTTTGGCCCAAAACACTAAAAAATGTTTTACGTGTCTCTTGTAAAATTTGTTATGTGAGAGTAACGTTCGTCTTTCTTTTCACAGTCGATTTTTTAACATGCTCGCGATAAAGGAGGTTGGTCCTAGGTATAGGTCTGCACGGGCCGAAATTTTACAAAATTACCCGGTCCGAGCCCGAAAGACTCAGGCCCGACCCGGCCCGTGCCCGAGTCTAATACCACACTTGTTACCCGAACCCGACCCGAAGCCCAGATTTATACTACTCAGCCTGAAAAAAACGTTTTTTTACAAATTTGCAACAATTTACGGTTCTCTATAGAATTGGTAATAATTAAAATCATCATGGCTGACTTATGACACGAACATAGTCTGAATTATTTTTCTGAATAGTCATAGGCATTGTGTAATTGCAGAATGAGTAAAAAAACATATTTTTTTATGCATACTATTTTTTTCCGGCGCCCCGGACGTCCGTCGGGTACTATCCATTGGACGTATTCGGCGGAACTGAGGGATGCTGGCATGTCATGGGAGGAAGCAAAGCAATTGGCGGGAGACAGGGAAACATGGAGGCGCCGCGTGGCGGCCATATGCTCCACGCAGGGAGCGAACATGGCCAAAGAAGAAAGAATATTTTTTTTCACCAAGAATTGTCAGTTGAAATTCTACAATGAATAAAAAAATATTGTTTGAAATAAAAGAAACTTGCGCAGAAGAATACTATTTTTTGTATTAGAACAGCATCAGGTAAAATATTATTGTCGCTCTTCAAAATGCGAGACTATCTTGGTTGACATGATTTCAAAAATTTATATATTTTACGAAGTACATCGTTTTCTAAGAAGGCTTCTTGCATCAAAACGTATCAAGGTGACCTCTATTAGTGAAGCTCTGGACCTATAGCATTATGTCTGGCAAGCATAACTATGTGCTATGAAATAATCGCGAACAAAAATTCACGCACCAATGCTTCAGATAATCTTGCGGCGGGTTTTCAGCAGGGCGGCTTGGCATACCTTCTAGGCGGGTCGCTATGGCGTCAAGGCGGCGGTGAGTCCGCCTACCTAGTGAAGCCTCTTTGAAACAAGGTAGAACAATAACCAGTGGCATTACATATACCTATTTCAAGTAGTTTTATTAAGATTGGTTCTTAAATAGAATTTATATACTTTGTACAATTCTAATAATATTGTTCCACTTATAAACTATTGTGTACATATTAAAATCAAATTAAACTATCAGACAATATTATAATTTGAAAAATTCTTAAATATCAAGTAATTTAACAATTATTTATTGATTTGGCATTTACTTGGTAGAACTCCATTATAATAAAAAAAATAGCAACGTTTTTAGTTCTACAGTTTTTTTTTATATATTTATGAGTTGATAGCTATTTCAAATAGTTCTGACGATGGCGAAAGCCGGAATAGCTATCAACTCATAAATATTAAAAAACTGTAGAACTAAATACGTTGCTATTTTTACCCTATTAATTTTACATTTAGTTAAAGTTTCGATGATTTGCGTATTATTAATTAAACAATATCATAAATAAATTTAAAAGAATATTGTTAATTAGTTACCACATAGAAAGAACACTTCATTTCATCTTCTGTTTCTTGAGTGGACAAATAACATATAACGAAATTGCAGAATTAAGAGTACAATATAATTTACTCGAATACAGTTTTGTGTAGGTTCATAATCAACTAAAGATAACAAATTCTCATTACATCGCTTATTTTGTCAGATAAATTATAATTTTCTAAAATAAACTAGTGTTCTCTGTTGAAAAAACAAAAGATAGCAAAAAAAATAATTTTATTTTACCAGGTTGTATTTATTCGTACTGTCTCGCCGCCACTCACTTTATTCAGACGCTTTATGCAATGTTACCCTGAGATGTGTTTATGTTTATCTTAATCTGCCAGCAGCTAGAAAAGCAATGAATTGCGAATGATCCACCTACGTACAGAATTACGTGATCTGCTGTATTATAGTCATATAAAATTTATGCGTAAATAACTACCATTCAACAATGAAATCTCAAGGATTATTATTTGAAATCAAAATCTAAACATAATGAGAAACGCACTAAACAATTTATTACGACCGTTAGTATAATATAAACGACTACATAAAATGATTGAAGAATTAACGTACGTATGACTTGTCGGTTTTCAAAAACCGTCTTTTTGCTAAATGTGTGACATTCGAAAACCGGTTGTGTTGAATTTTCCATAAACGAGTCTATAAACAAAAGGTCAGAAAGTTTGAATCTTTTATTTATGGCTTAAAGACCATATGCCCCACATCACCCAGCAAAAGAATATTTTCGGTATCAGGAAATTTTGTTTCAAAACCATCAGTGGACGCTTTGCGTTTTCTTAAATCATATTTTCTGAGGAATAGCACCAAATAATTTCTTTTTGTGTATTATTATGTATATAAATAAACAACATAAAAAAACTTTTTCTCTCTATTTTAATTGAATTATCCATTTTTTGTAAAACTTGACATTCGACATGACAAAATATTGACATTCGAAAACCGGTTTTTGTATAAGGTTTAGTACGTATCATGTATGTGTAAGAATTTTCTCTGGAAAAAAATGTTGTTTTAAAAGTGAAAAATAAATGCTTTAGGTTTAATTTCCATTTTTCCATTTTTCCTGACATTCTTAAGGATAATTTTAAAGATTTTTTGAGGATAATTTATTGACAGCATATATTATTTATTTATGCTATAAATATTTGATCTTTATTGTTCATAATAAAATTAATCTGATTTATTATGTTCCATAAAGTGTCTATTAATTTAATAATCATTTATATTTGTATCCTTGTTAAAACAACTTGCATGTATCAACTATAATTTATATACGGAAAGGACAGTTTCAGGGGACACCCTCTTTAGAGCACCGTAGATAATTGAATTATTGTCAGCTAATATGGCTATATTTAGTACATACAAAGCCAATTTCTGACGCTATTTTCGTCCATCTTCTCAAGGACTAAAGGGATCATAATTACCTGTAGAGTTATAATATCATACGTTTCGGCATACCGGGGGGGAGAAATGCAAACACTATTTGGTGTTATTTAGAAATTTTCAGATATTACTTATGTACATATTAAATTAATGTACGAAGACGTTGGTAATATTGTTATCTTACGTAATTTAATATAACAAATGTTGCTAGAGATGCGAACAAATAATGCTTTTACGTTATGAAACAAAAGGTACATTCTTAATTGGTTAAATATCACATGAAAAAATATTTCTTTAAAACAGAGTCTAACCTTTATCATCGGAAATACAATCGTTTATAAATTATTGTATTATATTGTTCGGTTTTGTAATAACTATGTAATACGTACAATTATGACTTACCATGCAGATATTATCGCAATTGTTCCTAACATAATAATTGCTCTGTTGGTAGATTGATTTGTGCATAGAAACATTATACGAGAATACTGTCGCTTCTAAGTACAGTATTCGTTTAATATTCAGTTTTCAAGAGCAACAATACGAGTTGACGGCATGTTTTCCAGTGATTGAACAAAGCAAGGTGGAGAATAAAAGAATTTCTGGGTATCCTACAGTTTATTTTCTAAAGAAACGTTTATGAACATTTAGATTACAATACATACATTGAATATCTACTCACTATAATAAATCTGGTTCTAGCGCGATAAAATAACAAAATAAAGAGCAACCGATCTAAAAAAAAGATTTAATGCCCTTTACCACCTATTTCATAACAGGTTAGGTTACACACTTGAAACATAACAAGAAAATTTACGATCAATCAGCCCTCGAACTATAAAGGCGACTTGTATTAAATTCGATATCGGAAATGGGCAATAATGTTGCTCTACCTGCTGCTGGCCAGGGGGCATTTAATGGAGAGGTAGAAATTGAGCCTGCAGAACAATGTCTGTGTTTTCGGAGCATATAAATTCACCGACAAATAAGACTGTATTACAATAATAAAGTACATTTCTTGAGACTTGAATATGAGACTTGATTATAGCGTAGTTATGTATTAAATTTGAAAATAATAATACTTTCCAGGGCTGTGGAGTCGTGTAAAAAAAAGACGACTCAGACTCCGAGGAAATTCTTGAATAATTTAATTTCAACTTATATATACATATCGACTGTGGAAAGGAAAAAGGACTTAACCCACAGTATTTTCAAAACAGCTTTTTTTCGATAATCACAACGTATCAAACTTGATACACGTTCTATCAAAAGGATGCAAGCTGCAAATGCCGAATTAGTATCTAAATTTAGCTTTTAAGTTTGAAAAAGATGACCTTGTAAAAAATTAAAACCAAGAAAAACACTGAAATTCCTAGATCCTAGATTCTAGATTCCTAGTTTATCCTAGACAATTTTTTTAATTACTATTAGATTATGTCAATTGAACGCCTGTTTAGAAGTCTCCGTGCACTTCAAGGTTGTTTATAATTCATAATTTGTATATGGCCCAAAATCATCAAAACACGTTTTTTGCGCCTCCTGTAAAATTTGTGTGGGTTACGTCTTTTTTCCTTTCCACAGTCGATATGTATTCCATCAGATCATCTTTAGTCAGCCAAGCATACAATGTCAACACTTTGGCCTATTTTGTTTGAATACTCAGCATTAAAAAATTCGAGCCGTTCATTTTTCACGACTCCGACTCCGCAACCTTGATACTTTCATTTAGAATTATTTTCATTATGGACACTTCCACAAAAATCTTGGTGCAGTGCTCGAATGCACTCGAACTGAGTCATTCGCGCACTGAGTAGAACCGGAAGATTCCGAGAGGCGAAACCCGGGTCGTGTTCGACCAAGATTTTTGTGGAAGTGTACATAATGAAAATAATTCCAAATTAACGTTGAATTTCCATCAAGAACCTTCAGTCGAAATTTTAAATTATAAAAAAATAAATTCCTGATACTTTCAATTGTTTTTTTTTTAATTATTTTTCTGAAAATAAACTTCATCATCATTTGACGCAAGCCACATATCAAATTTATCACGCTAAAAACTAAAAACAAGTGAATATCAATTTTGTGATTCAAATATGTTTGGCCGTTATTATAATATGTTATTTAATATTTTAAAACAAGCAACTGATTGAGAGCTAATTAAAGATACATCTTATAATGTATGTATATAATAATATAAATAATTATTACTTGGTGACAGTGCCTCAATCAGTATTCGCACAATTCACTATGCGTAGACAAAAAGGACGCGTTAAAAATTCATTCAAACCTCACGCTCTTACATACACATTCAGATAAATCAAGAAAAATACAATATAGTATATCCTTTTATAGGCGATATCTGAATCCAAAGCGAATGATACCGGACAACAATATAATATTCTTACACAGGAATCATCATTAATTATTGTAAATATTATAACCACTAGGGTAAGAAATTCAAACATGTAATTCTGAATGACAAACTGTCAATGTATTAATTTTAATATAAAATATTTAAATTTAATGTCTGGGAGAATTTATTCAGGTGACGCTAATTTCAAATACGATATGTGAATGCGGAACACGTCAAGATGTTTCGACAACATTTTCCAATGGGCTTGTATATATCGTATTTCAATATTTTTACTTGCATCGAGATATACGCGGTTGTTTTTACATATCTTTTAATATTAAGTAGTCTTAATACCCCGCATCCACTTTATAAGCCTACCAAGGAGACTATTTTGAAATTTTTCTTTATTTTAATAGATATTTAAAAAAATTCAATTTATCTTCTACAATATGAATGGAAATTAAAATTAAGCCAGTTAAATATTAAATATCCACTTTGGGAGGCCCCTGAATCATTAAACATTCCCGCGTATTCCAATAAGCAAAACTTTCTTAGTCACTTAAAAAAAATAAAAACCTTTTGTACATATTCTAGATTTCTTAATTCATATCAGGAGTCAGGACTGGTTTCTTTATCATGAGCATTATCATCAACCGATTCTGTATGTTTGCTCTGATTGTAGTGCATGTCATGTGATCCCTTAACGGAGGTATCTGAACAGATTTTTTTCTACGAGAACTGTTTGTTACTCATTTGCTCAACTTCTCTTTTTCAAAGAGATTAGGCATTGAAGGATAGGACTAGGACAAGACTATTAGTTAGTTAATCGTTCTTACAACGCCCGTTTTAGGATAGGATAAGTGGGAAGGAATTCAAGACACCACATACATCCATGATTTCGGACAGAAATCCATAAATCAATTAAAAAATCAATTTATAAAAACTGTCCGTACTAGGATCCAAACCCGTGACCTCTGTGCTCAAAAGTCAACGACGTTGACACTCGATCACGCAGCCTGATGATGCTTTCCAGCAAGAATTGACAGTCAACATCCAAAAATCGGTCTTTAGTTACTTAATAATTTGTGAAACGTGATCAATAATTATCGTCTTTTTACTTTTAAAAAACGATAGAGCTTGAAAGAAGGAAAATTGCGAAAAAAAGCACAGAGCGCACAATACATATACCATTATTTTTTTTAACTGAAATATATTCACTGATTTGTCAATAAATAGTTTCACTATGTTTTGGAATAAAGTTGCAAAAACACTGCACTAAATAGATTTGTTAACATTTTGATATTCGTAAGTGCGTTTAATAATATGTACAGTGAACAACGTTGAGGCATTTTCCGGCCCAAGATTTGACCGAGGGGGATTTTCCAAGATTGGACAGGACACAGGTCGCCGACCTTCAATCTCCGGTTGAACCGGAAAAGCGCGTTTATCCAAGGTAAGCCCGTGTGAAAGTCACAAATAAAATGTTCAATGTATGTGTTTTGCGACCCCCTGAGTCTGCCAAGTGGTGCTTATATTGGAATAGGAGAGTCTGGTCTTGTTTACTTATGGATATTTTAAGTTATATCTTTATACAGCTGCAAGCAATATGTTTAAATGTATAAAAATATGATACATTTTTTTACTTAGTAGTTTAGTTTATTGTACCTCACTAAGCGTGTTTCTGTTATATTTTTGGTGGAGTCTTTTATTGAAAGCTGGCGTCCAAACAAGTCACGTTTTTTTTCTTGGGCTAGTCATATTAAGTCACCCAAGACTTTTCTGTTTCTTTGGCGATATTTGATCTCTATATGAAGCATATGGCCTTGATTTCTTGTGTCTCACCAATTAAATTTCCTCTTTCTGTGACATGCCAGCAGTGGCGTAACTAGAAAATTTGGGCCCATGTGCAAAAGTTATCAAAAGACCCATAATTATATTTGTTACAAAAATGTTTTCAAAAAAATTTACACAATTAGAGACACAATTTTTATCAGTGACGAATTGACAGATTTCACATTTATTTAAAAGTGTGAGACCTTGTTTTTTTAGCTCTATCTTTTTTTAAAAAGTTGCGTCTGCCAGTGAGGTGACGGAATCTACTTAGGGATGGGATTGGAGACCTTACCGCACACATACACTGTTTGCGAATCGTTTGTGCCAGTTGCACGACAGGAAACAATCACTCGTTAAAATATTTAATTAATATGATATTTAAATCACAAAATTCTTCTTGTTCTGTTTTACGAATTAATCTTTAACAGTGATACATTGGCACAATTGTGAGACTTGTATGACGATTTGTCAACCGTTTCTACCGTGACATACCTATTAGTACCTGAATTCATCTTGTGGGTTCGTATTTCAAATGTTTATAATCTTTCATTTAATAATCATGGAACAATGAAACCAATTAAACATGTTTTGTCGCGTTGTATTGAAAGGTTGCAAATTCAAATAACAATAAAAATCGCTACAGCAACTTGCCACAATGTAAACAAAAGGTAGAGTTACGATCACCCACTAAGCTCAGGAAATGTTACAATGTTTCAAAATATGTAAAGAAGTAATACGCATTCAATTTTACATACCTCTGCTATGATAACTTGATGAAAACACAATGACCAGCAGGACTAATCTCAAATTTATAAAAACCTAGAAACAATATAAGGGGGTCTGTAATACTCGGCTTGATTTTTGTACAATGTTTTTACGGTTGTATAACCTAAATATAGTAATTGTGGCTATGTTCACTGTTGTCCCAATTGATTTTTTATGATGTATTCGACCAATCAAAAAAGTGCATTGGAAAGAGGTTATTTTGAATCAAACTGTCAAAATTAACACAAGCTCGTCAAGTAGCAGCATTGGCGGATCCAAGGAGATCTTAATGTGAAATGGGATCTTAAATTATTTAGTTTACGATGTTTTATAGAATACATACTTAATTATGTATTGACTACTTTTATATAGATATATTATTTTTAAGCCATCTATTTTTAATGTATTATTTTTGTATGATGTTTATTTTCGAATTGAATGGCCCCCTCCTTGGACAATTTCTGGATCCGTCAATGAGTAGCAGAATATTAATCTCATTACAATCATTGTAATACGCATAGCAAATGGAAATGACAGCAACTATGAACCTAGCCGCGAGTTATACCAACCGTTAAAAATAATCAATCTCATGATAATATTTTCTCTGTTATTTGCATCTCGAGTATGTATTTGAGTTTTTTTAATATCAAATTTATGGAGCTTTAAATATTAGGGCACGTTAGCGTCAAAGTTCTTCGAGTCTCCTTCATCGCTAATATTTTTGTAATTTGTATTCCCTTACGAAACATAACATATATGGTGGGTCGTCAAGCAGAACTGCTCTCAGTCTAAAACGATTCTTAGGCATTGTTACGTCATAGTTGTGAAGATAAGAGATCGCTGTATTATAATGTTTTCCTACCTCGCTATGAAACTTTTGAGATATCTCACGAACGAACTTGCGGATTCTAGGTATTTTCAAGTATTTGTGAAGCAGCAAAGGTATTTTATAGGCTTAAACTGATTGCATGAAATAAAAAAATTGTAATTTTTTTCTGGTTTAAATTAATTTTCTAGTAAAATAATTAAATATTGAATATCGAAAGCCGATTAAATAAAAGAGAAAAAATATACATTATAATGTTATTTTATGGCTGAAGGACATTTCTATTGAGTACATTCAATAATGTCACTTGACGTGCACTTGAAAAATAATAAATAAACATTTCGAATATTCAGGAAAAGATAGATTGTTATGAAATTGTTTACTTGTTTTATTTTATTTTGAACACGAAGGTGTATAATTATACGACTGGCTAATTATAAACAAAATGTCTTAGATCTATTGGGTTAAAAGCTTTTTTTATAGTATCCGCGACTATTATCTGTCAGATTTTTTTATTGGTATGATTGCAAACTTTATATTAGTGATGTATTCAATTAAAAATGAGCCAGCCAAAGTAGCGTGGGATATTTTATTTCATCTGTGCTACATTCAATGGATTAAGTATTACGATTCAGACAAAATGTTAGTAATAAATTCTACAACTGACATAAAACAAAAAAAAAATGATAATACGAGTATCTGCGATATTTAAAAGACTTTGACCAGATGAACATTTTTACTGACAAAATAATTTATGTTTTTTAGTTTTCTAATTTTCCATTCATAAAATTTATTGAAATAAAAGCGGGATATTCGTTATAAATTCAAGATTTTCATTAAAAAAATATACTGACATAATCCTAGGTGAAACAGAAATCGGAATTTTTAAATCTTGTCTAAGTTTATTAACGATTCGGAAACCAAATACTTTAATTTTTAAGTAGATCAGTAATCTGGGAATTCTATGGTTACATATAATAAAATGTAAGGTGTTCGGAATGATAAAAATATTTGATGGTGATTGCTGAAACAAGAAGATTTTTGTCTTATCCACTGTTTGAAATGAATCTTTGAGCGGGTGTCGCATGACCATTTTTTTTAAACTCTTTTATATTAATATGATACCACACTTTTAATGTGTAAATTTGTTTATACATTCTAATCAAACAATCTATGCTCATAAATCAAGTAAAATCAAATAATTAAAATCAATCCACAAATACACAATTATAATCGTATAAATTATTTTTTTTTAATATTTGATCACTTAAGAGTAAAGGCAATAGTCGAATAGGCTCCCTTTTGAAAAATTGCATATTATGATTACGCGGACTGGCGTAATTGCATACAAATAAATACACATTTATTTTACAATTCCATCACACCTAACAACATCTAACGGCGAATAATTTCGCAGAATCATTATTTTATAAACAAAGGTGTGTGTATATAGGTAACTACAAAACAATTGTGCGAGTCACTGCCACCCAAGGTGGGGTTTTGTTTCAAAGGAATCTGAAACATTTAATTCTCAACTTACCTCTGCCAGGATTGTGCACTCACACCGGGAATATAGCACCATACACAAGGAAGTTTATTCAATGTTTGTTTATGTTTACAAAATGAGTTTGCCGTGATATAATTATTTCATAAACACTCAAATGTAATAAGGCGGTTATGGAAAAGGGGCTCCTCGTGAAATGGGCACACTTTTTTGTGATATATTTTTTATTATTAAATTTTGTTGGGGTTTCTTATTTTTATCAACAGAATCGAAACCTAACGCATCCGTTTAAAATTTGATTCTTCATAAAAACATTTCTGTTTCCGAAACGAATCATCACATAATATAGAATCCTAATGGTGGTAATGCTTAAACCGATCGCTTAATCTGCAATTTTCAGAAATGGATTATTGATTAATTTATGGTCAACTGGACACCGATAATAACAAAGCATCACCATCATCGCAAGAGTGACAATCTTAGGTGGCTTTAAAGCAACAACTCCCTCTACCAATTATATTATTAGAGCATTATGACTTAGTCATAGCGTTTGGTGTATTGTTACTTTCTCGTTTAGCAAACTAACGAAATCTTATTTTTATAAAACATTTTCATTTCATAAAAGAATAATATGACGTTTTCATTTTAAGACATTCCATTCATTTAAAAACATGATTTTCCTCGTAGTGATAGCTTAGGAAAATAAACTCCTTCAAAATATTCATATTTCCCAAACATGTATTGGATAAATTAATCAATCCTACAGTGACTATCTCTATTTTATTTTCCAAAAATGTTTTTAAAAGAATTTACCAAATATTTATAAAGGCATATTTTTATGTTTTAAGATTAACGTAAAGATACTCATCAACTGTTTATATCTGAATATATTAATTGAATATTTCATGCACGATATCTACTCCATTTTGACTTTTACGACTTTTTGGTTTATTAACACGATCACGGAAATATCCGGAGCCAAATATTTTTGCCAAAACACGAATAAAACAAGCAGGTCGCGGTGGAAGACCTACATTGTAAATCAAATTAATTTTCAAACCACCATACAAACATACATGATTTTATGTGCGGTATAATTTGGCAACTAATAAGTATAATATTATATAGTTTATTTTCATAATATGTAACATAAATATATTTTGGAAGAAGGTTCCCAAGAAATATAATTAAATGTGTGCTATTTTAAAACGGTGTATGACGGTCACCGAGCAATCGGCAATAATATCATATTGCCTTTCGTGAAATGTGTTCTTTATTGAAATCGCGTTGGTAGCGGCAAATAATTTTTCGCTGCACTGGTTTATTTCGTATACCAGGGTTTCCCAAACTTATTGTGTAATGGAACACTTCGCAAATCTGGAAAAGTTACTAGAACACAGCATTTTTTAATGTCGAGTAATTCATAATTGTAAAAATAGATATGTTATTAAATCACTTATTATGTATTAATTAACTATTTTCAAAACATTTTATATAAAAATATAAGTAAACAAAGCTCTTATTGAATCAAAATTTCCGCCGGTACTTAGATATTTAATGTTTTAAACATCAGTGGTCATTTACCATCACTCGATTTTTAATATTAAGTTAAAGATGTTTAAATATGTTGGTTACACTGTATATAACCATTCCAAATTTTCGCGAAATACCTTTTTAAGTCCCACGAAACACCAGTGTTCCGCGGAACATAGTTTGGGAAGTCAAAACTTACATTACCAGTTTAGTGATAGCCGGACTCGAAAAATAACAATACAATTATAAGCCAGGAATATATAATCTGCAACAAAAGACTATTTCACGAAATCAAATCTTTTCAATCGATTTCACACTGTGCGTGTCTTTCGATAGGGCTAGGACAGGATTAGTGGTTAACTAATCGCTCTCGCTACATTTAGCTATTGAAGGATCGGAAAGGTGAGAGGAAATTTTAAGACATCACAAACACCCTTAATTTCGAACAGAAATCGATAAATAAATCTAAAAAAATGCTGTTCGTACTGGGACTCGAACCCGTGAGATCTGGCACGGAAGCAAACAACGCTAACTACTACGCCATAGGATCCGACAGATTACTTACCAAGCTAAAAAAATTTCTTTTTACCAAAAGTTATGTGTACAAATTTAAGGAAAAGGTGCAATCAATACCTTTACTTAGTAGAATGTATGATAATAACCTTTACCAATATCAGAATATGCTTCGCTTGACGAAAAGATAATGAATACGTATAATTAATTAGGTTAAATTAATAAATTTCTCATGACTTTTGTTTAAAGATACGCCAATGTTAGGTATGTGTAATACTCCCTAACAGAAAAGTCACCTTACTACACCGTCGGATGAAGAAGGTAAAGAAGTGTCACTGGCAGTGCTCCCCCCTTCACGCGCACCCCTGACTACTTCACGGAGCAGACAATGCCGGCCCAAGACATTCAATTAATTACAATTTTAATTAGATACACCGTTGTCTCATTCACACATCGCCAAATCAAAAGAGGATGGAGACACAATGACAAGGGCGTTTCGTAAAATTAGTGTCAGGTGAACTATCTTTAAAAACAAAACGGAGCTTAGGTATTGCTACCAAAAACGATATAAAGAATCTCAGTCGATTCTAATATTACTTGAGAAGTTGTAAATACATTTTTTTCATTTATATATATCAATTTAATATAAGTATACTTTTGACACTTAACTTTTGGGTAAATTACTTACAAAATTATGAAATCCTAGCATTATTTCCACTGTAAATCAATTTTTAAATTAAAAAATACACATTTTGTTTAAAATAGAGAGTCTATGAATTACTTTCTAATTTAGGGATAAATTATGCATTTTACGGAAAAAAATATCTCATCAATCTTTCAAATGATTTTATTTCACTGAACTCTTGTTTTGTTTCTACTTTTTAAAACCGTAGTAAAACCGATTTTTATTTATCAAATAAATCGATTCGATATGTAGATATTGAAATATATCAATGTGATATTGTATTGACATAATAACATTAGCGTAGCAAGGGGGTGCGGCAGGGGCGGAACAAAACTCGACATTCATAGTTTATAAATAGTTGAAGTGATTTAAAAACAAAATTAGAGGACATATTGGCGGCGGCAAATTCAAGGATCGCCCCGGGCGGTAGGACCACTTCCTACTCTACTGCATAATTAAGTGTCCACCAACTGAAATGTTAACGTTTAAGCTATTTCACCTTATGTGCTAATTTTTTTTGATTTTAATATCTATATATTAATAGCCGATAATGTCCGTCTGAGTGTAAGATGTCCTCGATTTCCCCTCCCCCTGCCCCTCCCCCTCCTCCTCCTGCCAAGCCGCGCTGTCACTTTTTATTCATACTTAAGACATATTTTTCCAATATACACTGTTACTTATGATTTTCCTCGATTTCCTCTCCTCCTCCCCCTCCCCCTCACCAGCCTCGATGTCGCCATTTTTTATTCCTACCTTTTCGATGACGTCATTATATACTATTATTTGATGGAACATATCAAATCGCTGAAAAATTGAATTCTCATACAAAAAAGCGCCTTGGTCTGGATTCGAAACACGGTCCTTGAATTATGAGTTGAGAGCTTTACCACTCGGGTAAACAAACAACGATACGATACGATAAAATAACATTATATATATTGAATTACGTTCGAATTTTGAAACTTTTGTTTTTTATTTGAAGCAAAACATATATGTTCTAATTTTCGCACGTAGATTTAATTCCGCTCTACCCAAAAGGCAGAGCGCCAGATTCGTAAGCTGATGGTCAGTGGTTCGAGTCTCTAACCTTAAACGTTTTTTTTTTTTGTTTATAACATTTTTTTTTAAACACAGTACATCTTGATCGTATGAAAATAATAAAATCCGATTGATAAGCGTGATAAGTTTTTCAAAAAATAAATACCTATATATTAATATTCGATAAAATAATCACAATTAAAAAATTTACAACGTCTATTTCTGCTACTACGAAAAATGGTTGTTAGCAAACTTAAACGTTATTCCAAATATTAAATAATTTACGAAATTTCTGCTACTACGAAAAATGGTTGTTAGCAAACTTAAAAGTTATTCCAAAATATAATAATTTACGAAATTTCGGCTACTACGAAAAATGGTTGTTAGCAAACTGAAACATTATTCCAAATATTAAATAATTTACTAAATTTCTGCTCCTACGAAAAATGGTTGTTAGCAAACTTGAACTTTATTCCGAAAATTCAATAATTTACGATATTTCGGCTATTACGAAAAATGGTTGTTAGCAAACTTAAACTTTATTCCAAAAATTCAATAATTTACGATATTTCGGCTACTACGAAAAATGGTTGTTAGCAAACTTAAACATTATTTCAAATATTAAATATTTTACGAAATTTCTACTCCTACGAAAAATGGTTGTTAGCAAACATGAACATTATTCTAAATATTAAATAATTTACGAAATTTCGGCTACTACGAAAAATGGTTGTTAGCAAACTTAAACATTATTTCAAATATTAAATATTTTACAAAATTTCTACTCCTACGAAAAATGGTTGTTAGCAAACTTGAACATTATTCCAAATATTAAATAATTTACGAAATTTCTGCTTCTACGAAAAATGGTTGTTAGCAAACTTGAACATTATTCCAAAAATTCAATAATTTACGAAATTTCTGCTACTACGAAAAATGGTTGTTAGCAAACTTGAACATTATTCCAAATATTAAATAATTTACTAAATTTCTGCTCCTACGAAAAATGGTTGTTGGCAAACTTAAACATTATTCCAAAAATTGAATATTTTACGAAATTTATGCTTCTAAGAAAAATGGTTGTTAGCAAACTTAAACTTTATTCCAAAAATTCAATAATTCACGAAATTTCTGCTACTACGAAAAATGGTTGTTAGCAAACTTGAACATTATTCCAAATATTAAATAATTTACGAAATTTCTGCTACTACGAAAAATGGTTGTTAGCAAACTCAAACATTATTTCAAATATTAAATATTTTACGAAATTTCTGCTACTACGAAAAATGGTTGTTAGCAAACATAAACATTATTCCAAAAATTAAATAATTTACGAAATTTCTGCTAACTATAAAAATAAAATAAAATAAATAAAAATTTAATGAAATAAAATAAAATAAAATAAAATAAAATAAAATAAAATAAAATAAAATAAAATAAAATAAAATAAAATACCATAAAATAAAATAACATAAAATAAAATTAAAATTAATACTATGCAACAAAAATCTCACGTTGCTGGGCAACGGGCTTACAGCTAGTATTTACTGAATAGCCTTGTTTTCTACATAGAAATCACAATTAATGAAAATTATTCAAGTAAACCCAATTCCTCAGTTTCAGAGTTTATTTTTAGCAAGAAAAGCTAACATAATGTTAACGTTAAAATTATATAAAATTAATATATTCCTTCTGTTTCGACATAAAGTAGAAGTAAAAAGTACAAACATTAATAAATTTATCTGTTTTTCCAGCGCACTCAATGATGCACCCGCCACCACTCGCTACAGATTGACAGTCTGTTCCCTTGGGTTTTTATTGTTTTTAAATTGTGAGTCAGAAGTGTCTCAGGTGAAATAACATAATACAAAATTGCTATACATTAATAATTACTTGCAAACTATAGCAGCTGGTCATTCGAAATCTTTATGGGGTAAGATTTACCTAGCCGAAAGACGTTACTTGAAAGTTAACGAATATCGTGTAATTAACTCTCATCACCCCTAGGGAGTCTTACCATTTTTCCGGATATCTGTAACTTCTTATATGAAGCCATCGACCAGCAGCATGTACAATGAACACTTACAATTTGGCATATCAGTGAAATTACCAAGCTATAAGTCTTTGGCAACAGTGGCGTGGCCACCATATAGCATCAGAAGGGGTGGAAGGGGCTCGCGCGAGCCTCTTGTTATTTTTTACTTATGCTGGCGAGCCCCTTGTTAATGCAAGAGAAAACAAAGTTCGGGTCAAATTAGTATATAACTGTAATTTCTGACTTATATATTCCTCATAGATAGCTCCAGCTTACAAATTAGTACATTTATAGCCATTTACATCGATAAGTTTATGGTATATTGCATATTTGTACATAATATAGGTGTATTTAGTAACAATCGATTGCTTATTTTAGTATTGCATATAATTGCATAAGTGATAAGAAAATCATTCCTTTTCCAGAACACTGAAAATTGCTGTGAGATTAAGCGAGCCCCTTGTTAACATATTGGCAGCCCACCGCTTCATAGCATAGCCATGCAATGTATCAGGACCAACGTTCCCTCTAAGCCGAAGGGTTAGCTGCGCGGAAATTTCAAAGACTGCGCGGGGGCTGCGTGGAGGCTGCGCGGACCGATCAAATATCAATTGAGCAACTGTCTTATAGTGCGCGCCAACCCGGAATGAGTGCGCGGGAGCTTCCCAACTGCTGCGCGGCCGCGCACGCGCGCAGCTTAGAGGGAACGTTGATCAGGACCCAACGAAAAGGATAGCCTAAATTTTTACATAATCAATGTAACGATTCTCGTAGGAGGATTTTGCGTGACGTTACATAAGGGCCCCAATTGTTTAGCTACGCCACTGCTTGATCTGATATATATTGGCTGGTGAGAATATTTTGAGTAAAAGCAATGATTATTCGCCACCTGGTACAGGAGAAAAATATACGATTAACAGAAATTAACTATATTTGCTTACTTTTATAAAATAACAAATTTTAAAATTATTCTTGTGGAAAATTAAGTTTGCTACAGTAGGGCTAAATAAGTTGTGTATTTTTTCTTTTATTAGAAAGTTATTGGATGCACTTCAATAAATCACGGCTATTTACTAAGCGACTTACTTACGAAGCTCAATTCAGTACATTTTACTATGCACGGCTAAGTAGAATATTTTTTTACAGTACAAAAGACATAAATGAAGCATATCTCATTACTGCTTATAGTGGTATTTTGTCCTTTACTCTGGCATACCACTTGACCGTACAGGATAGCTTATGGGCGGGGTAAACAACCTTTAATTAATGACTTCAACAAAGAAACCATTATGTTCTTTGTTCGTTGTATTATACAGAGCATATTCTGTTATATGTGGGTGTGAGAAGAGCTGATCAGTGGCGCGACGAATATATATATTTTGTGGGGGGCTGGTCATCGTTTGGGATTATGGCTAGTAAAAAAAATGATTGTCAGTTTTTGTATTACTCTTCTGTTTATATTTCTGTCCTTAACTAATTTACTTACTGGATTTCTAAGACAATGTGCTATTCTTCAATTAAGATTTAAGTAATGCGCTGTTATCTGAAATATAAAACCCAATTTTTTTAAAGTTTTCACATATACATAGTTTATCAAATTCTACATTATCCACAGTCACTACTAGGGAATCCAATCCCGAGCGAAAATGTTGTTCCCGGGATTTTGGGATTAGAATTTTTCGATCCCGGGATTGGTCCCGGGATCAGTACATTTTTTAAAAAAATAATAATATTGGTGAAAAATAAATTAAAAAAAATATTCTATATTATATTACCGGCTGTAAGCTGTCAATACGTTACCAAAAATCTCTCTTAATCTCAGTTATTCGCAATGTAGAGGTGAATGAGTGGATTTTTTAATTACTCTTAAAATTAATTAAAAATAAGCGAAATCATTATTAAACTAACTTAATATGCAAAAATTCCAAATATAACTTAAAATGGTTAATTTCGATAGCTGAAAAAAGCAATTACCTACTTCAGATTGCAAGAATGAAGATTTCTAAAATTGTTGTCTATATACATACATTCTTAATAATTTTATTGAAGTAAATAGACGTAATTTAAATATTAAAATATTCCTAGAGCACCAAAGCATCGATTGTTTCGCCATTCAAATCAAAGGTTTCGGTTTACGGTACAAAATGAATGTTTATGAACAATAAATTCCGCAAAACAAACACCATTGATATCTGGTAACATTCATTGATGTAGAGAACAAAGCGAAAAATAAATTAAAAAAATATCGATATATGTAGCTTTATGATAACAAACAATAAATATTGTCGACAAATGCATTCAAATACAGTACACGTGCGTATAATGCATTGAAGAAATTTCATAATTGGCATCAAGTTACCTTTTCGGCTGCGATTCGCTCTTATCGTAAACTCTTATCGCAAAGATAAAGTCTTAATAATAAAATTGGGCATCGTTTATTGCATATGCTTGAACTGCCGACTTGAAAACCAACACGTTTCTGTTTTAAAATCAATCCCGAAAGTTTCGGTATCATGCCTTCTAATCCCGGGATTGAAATGTATCGAAAACTGTACGGATCCCGGGATTGGATTCCCTAGTCACTACATAATAAGCTCAGTTCATTGCAACATAATTTTTGTCCAACTTTCAGTTTGTAAATCGGTACACTCTCTCTTCCTCTTCTTTTGACTGCATGCGCAGAAAGGAATAGTGTGTAAATTCAGACTATTCGATTAAATAAAACTGTTCGCTTGGATTCAAAGACACATGGTAAATTTTGACTGCAATTCTTCCTCTTCTTTATTTGCCCAGCCAGGTGCAATGAAGTGCCTTTGGCAAGGAGAACGTTGCGAGGAATATGGTGCCATATTTCGCTGTGTTTGATTTGTTATTAGTATTTCGTTTTAATTTTAATTATATATTTATCGGATATATTGCATCTCATAATGTTACTTATAATTTCTGCTGGCACGCCATTGTGATGCATGTGTACGTGTACTGAGGAATGAGGAGGTGGAGTGAGAGGAGTCGCCTCCCGTCAATCAACGTTCAGCTCGTCGCCGGATACGCCACACATTCTTGGATGCAACGCTATCCGCGACATGGACCATAATACCCCAGTGCCCTCTGTGTTAGGTGCAATGTGGTACCACACATCGATACGGGTTTGATTTCTTTGTAACGAATACATAGATCACTGTGCTTCAATGAGATGTAAAGCGTTTTCGACGGTAAAACATGCGTCAAATGATTGATCCAAATGTGAAACAATTATATCTATCATTGTATGTATATTGTACCAACTAAACTTAAAACCATTTTTAGACTCATCTTGAATAATGAATTTTACGATTCAACTGTCGATATTCGAAAGCAAAGATATTGCCACAGTCTGCATTACCAACAGCTATTAGAACTTTATACTTGCTCAATTTTTGATACTATTCACACTGTTTTATAAATACAGTGAAACCCCTATTTACACTAGTTGGGACAGTGTAATTGGGGGTGTGAATCTCATACAAAATTAGGGATTTGGTTTTTTCCGCAATAAATGCAAAACTAAGATTTCCTTTAGTTTTGCAAAAAAAAATATTGACGAAATATTTAGTTACCAAGTGATAAAATGCAGAGTGCCAAAATCTTACACATAGACAGTCGTCCGCTATACGTGTATAGCCTGGCACGTGTTGAATGCACAGACGCTAGCCAACATTTGACTGTATGCGTGGCACAAACGACCGTCTCGTAGTAACGAAAATGGAATGCGACCGTGCAATTGGGGGATTTGCAGCAAACATTCCAAGCCAGGGTGTAATTCGGGGTAGTTTAATTGGGGGTCCCGCTGTATATTGTTCAATGATAAATTTATTTTTGTTATATTCATATGTCATCTAACCGTCATCTAATTGGTGCACTTATTGGAAAATGCCAAGATAATAATGAAAATGATTTTCAAAGTCTTCTTATAATCATCTATTTCACTAGTTACCTAAATATATATTTAACTTAACAGTCGTAAATTATTCACACAATTTATCAAGATTTAAATGATTAAGATCAACTTAACTATAACAGTCATTTGAGGTAACCGAGTGATATAAGCTATGACAATGGTAAAGATCACATCCAATGTACATTGTATCACACATCAGATCGTGAGCAATCATGGTATAAAAAATGAAATATATATATGCTAGATCCCACTCTTACAGGTGTAAAAGAGGAATGTCAAATTGTCCCCCACGTAAAGAAGTGGCCGTTCGGCAATCAGTGAGATTGGTTCGACCTTGTGTCTCAATTAACGGTCGCAGCATACCTGTCGTTGATGTCATATCGTCAGGATTTTTAAGTGGCCCATGTCACCGCCAGACTCCACCGTGAACTTTGTGTTGATCTCTGGATCATCTGTTACATGTCTATACATATATATATATTTACTAATATACTTAGCAGTAGCTTATACTTGCAATCATGTATTTTAAAATCACAGTATGTTTCGTAGACTTAGGAGTTAAGACCGCCATCTACAAAAACACAGTTTTAAATTCACTGAGCTAAAAATTATACTTATATTTAAAAATATATATTTTTAATCTGACCAAACGAAAGGATGGGAGCCGGTAAATTGCTCGAATTACAAATTATTCGAATTGCTTGGTTATTTAAACGATTTTTCACGACTTTTTCTACGAATTTCATTTTTATCTTGTGCGACACTTGTTTAGAGAGTGAAATATAAAAATAATTTTCGTAAGTATTTATTTTAACCGTGTTCGCTCCAAATGCGGAACATATGATCTTTTAATGGAGTTTATCTCAACAGAAGTGTTTCTACGAGAACTGCTTATTAATTAGTTACTCAAACTGTTTCTATATATTTCCATAAAACATAGAAGACTATGGCTAAGACAGAACAAATGGAAACAAATTGATTATCTGGTTATTCGAGCAATTTACCGGGAACCTGAAAGGATTGACACAATATATTATAAATTCATTTTTTGCACTATAATATTGTTCTCTTTTTATTTCTTTAAATAATGTATTCTTATCAGTTATAAATACTTTTATTTTAAAATACCAAATGAAGCAATAATAATATACTCACGTAAAAAGACGAGATAAATTATAAGTAAAAATAAGAAGACAATTACTCTTTATGTTATATTGTAATAAAACACAGGTCGAATGATGATTGGTAAACAAGTATGGTGTCATCGACTTCATAATATCAATTATAATAATAACAGTTTTCAAGTGATTATAATAAACACTATTTAAACAAATCGTCTCCAGTAATATTACAATTTGTACACATTTGCGATATGCAACTCTTCTTTATTACGGTTTCCCTAGATACTTTTAAAGACAGTATTTTCTTGGTACCATCTGACATGACAACACAAACAAAATTTTGAAATATCAATTCGTATGCTTAGTAACATACAGGCGTATCTAGATTTCATAGTTTTACTGAAATGAACATGTTTGAGGAAAAGGATTGTTGAAAAAAAAATTGTTTTGAACAGTTATATTTTATTCTCAACAACCCTTACTTTCAAGCATACTTCAGTAGAACTGCGAAAATCTAGATACACACACATGAAAATTATAAACTTAAAATACGCGAACTAATCGCAACTAGGACATCTAATCCCAGACCCATTTTGTGACCCCGGAATTGATAACTGGGAAAAAGTCAGAAATCGAGAGATTTTTAAATAGTCTGCAAAAGAAGGAGAAACATCTTTTTTATGGTCAAAAAACATTAAACATTTGATTTCAAAAATTGTGGTTCACCGACAGATTTCAAAAACCTGGGAATTTACGGATTTCCCATTATGAAAAAATGCGAGATCTTTTTTTATATAGGTACATCTTTTAAAAACGTTACGACTGCCAGTGACTCCATCGCAAACAAAAAAAATACGTGGTTTTACGAATTTTCACTTGTTATCCTCAACCCCGAAATCCCTAGATTCGTACTATCACAATCCCGGGATTTCGGGGTAATAATCCCGGGATTGGAGACCCTAGTCGCAACCCAATTATTTCATTCTTACCGTACGAGCCAAGACTAGGACGAATATTTCTTTCGAAACAAATCGTAGTAAATATTATATGTCAAAAGTATTCAACCAACAATTTATTCCATTTATTTATAACTTACTGTAGCTACAGTTCCAACACTTTTCATTATTCAATTTGAATTTCCTAGAAATCTGCTGCTGCTCATAATGAGCGCCTGACTCTATAGAAGTCGTAAAAGAAACATTGCATGTGATAACCTCTGAACAGGTGGAGAGGTCAAAGCTGATAGAGAATAGAGACCATTGATATTTCTTACTCAGAGTTCAAATTCTACAATATGGAAGTATTTTAATTATTGTACTATTTTGGTCGATAAGAACAACGACGATAAGCAAAACATTTTAATTCTTGCCATGTCTATATCATTATATCGTATGTTCGTACTGGGACTCAAGCCCGCGACAGATCTCAAGGGTTCAAATCCCAGTACGAACAGCATTTTTATTCAAGCGATTTGTCGATATCTGTTCGAATACATGGGTGTTTGTGATGTCTAAATATTCCCTCACACTCTTACCAATCTTAAATATTGAAGCATAGAGAGAGCGAACTGTTTATCACTATTCCTGCCTGAGCCTTTTAGCCTTTTTTTCTCGACTACTCTCTTCGAAAATGAGAGGTTAAACAACTGAGTAATAAACAGTTCTCCTTCCTTCGTTAAGAAATAACTCCATTAAGAGGCCATATGTTCCACATTGGGAGCGGACATGGTTTTAAAAATAAATATATATATCAGTTGCGTGGTCGAATGATCAACATCGTTGGCTTAAAACACGGTTACGGGTTTGAATCTCAGTACGGACAGCTTTTAAAAAATGATTTTTCAATTGATTTATTAATTTCTGTTCGAAGGCATGGATGTATGTGGTCTCTTTAATTCCCCACTTTCATCCATCATATCTTTAAAAAAAGTAGTGGAAGCGATTATCTAACCATTAGTCCTGTCCTAGCCATATCCTTCTATCCCTACTCTCTTTCGAAAAAAGAGGTTGAGCAACTGAGTAACAAGCATTTCTAGTAGAAACTCCTCTGTTGAGATAAACTCCATTAAGAGTCAACATTGGGAGCGGACATGGTAAAAAATGTATTTCCTCATTTGTATATTTTTTATGAAATCTCCAAACCGTCATTAATTATACTGATTGTTATTCGAGAATAAAAAAATATGAAAAACACGACGTAATTGTCTGGATAAAGTAGAATAAATCTTGAAGCTGATTTCTTGAACTACTTAAGACAATTTCGGTACATTATAGTGATAGAGATACAGGGAAGCAGGAATTGAGATTATTTTTATATTAAAAGATCGATTAGGAAATTAACAATAATTGTCTTGTGTATGATTTTATCTGCTATCAAAAAATTCACACAAAATCTTTTGTTTGTTTTTGCTACATAGATATCTACAATAATGTTTCTATTTTTGATTCTTTAGTTTAGAAACTAAAATAATCAATCGTTTGAAAGGAATGTTTTGGTCGTACTTCATAGAAGAATAAATATTCCAGAATATAAATCGACCTACATAATTCACATTTTTTATTATTATTTACTATCTTTGTCTATGGCGCCAATCTTTGGTAATAATTTATCTATATGAATAGCGTTCGCTGCAACAAAAAGCATTGATTCAAGTCCGTTCTCAATGTGGAGGATGTGGCTTCCTAATGGAGGTATCTCAACAGAGTTTTTTACGAGAACTGCTTGTTAGTCAGTTGAGTAAAAAAGCTCCCGCGCTAATAATTTTGGGAAGTCCGCAAATTTCTGGGTTTTTAAAATTTAAAATTTAAAATCCCATGATTTCAAAATCGCCAACCAAAAAAATTCTCATCATCATCAGTGTCATTTCATCTTTATACGGGGAACTATGGAGCCGAGCTTCAATCTCCCTTTCATCTAAGGTTAAATATTTTTTTTTCTAATTTAGATGTTGTAGGCCCATTTCATTAAATTTATTCTATTTACTTTTTTTTAGAATGCTTTGGGTTTGTCTAGTTTTTTTTTTGTACATTTGATTAAGAAAAAGAAAGGAATGGGGAGAGAAAAGGTAACATATATAGGAACAAAGTGGAGGGAAGGGAGCAAAGGTAACAATTTAGAGTAGGGTTATCCGATGTGTTTTTTTCACCAGCCGTGTGATTGCGGCAAACCAGGCATGTCAGTGGTGAGATCGGAGGGCGGTTTTAAGAGGAGGACTTTCCTTGGCCGCGCTATGTCAGTGTGGGGGTACTCAACTTAGTCGTTGAGTAGGGCTTTGATGGTGTCGTTTGGGTGGTCCGTCATGTCACAGTAGAATTTTTTCGACAGCTTCATGACGTGATCGAGAATTGGGTCTGTGTTAGTGTCTCTATGTAACGTGATGCCTCGCACGAACCAGGGAGCGCCTGTGATCATGCGAAGCGCCTTGTTTTGTATTTTCTGTAGTGTCTGGATGCGTTTCATGCCTGCGTGTGCCCATATTGGACACGCGTAGGTCATGATTGGTCGTGTTATCGCAGTTTAATAATAAAAAAAAATCTCAATCCCGAATCCCAATTTATACACAATTTTATGTTGAGTGCTTAATCCAGGAATGCCGGGGTTGTATGAAATAATTATTATGTTCATAGAACTGTGCATATTAAATCAAATCATGCTCGTTGATATCTATTTTTCTTGAGAACTAACTTTACACAGTGTAAAAAATGGGCAGTTAAAAAAGGTTTTATATTCTTTCTCCCTTACAAATGACAACATCTGAAGACCATTATCAATAATGTTTATAGGAGGGGGTAGAAAAGCTATCGACACATTAGAAGGTAGAGCATCAGTATTAATTATCTCAGAACACCTGCGAAATGATAAAATAAAATTTAATGTCAGATATTTTATTTAGCAAACATAAAAATGGCGATAAAAAGGTAATTACCAATAACAGTAATGTGCCGATTGTGGAGTGGCGTACAATCATGGTAAGGGAGAGCAAAGACAACATTTATTTTCTGTGTAAGCATTCCATATAAACATTAAGAACACGCATTTTCATCTAATGGTCGATTTACAATGTGTTCGATGAAACTATAAAGTTTAAAAAATGTTTATTAGACCAGTGCTTCCCAACTTGGGGTCCGCAAGTTTTCTCTGGCGGCCGCGGCAGAACATGATTTGTATTGAGGGGGGCGCTGATTATTATTATATTTTGTCAGATTAGGGGGCCGTGGTATGATTTTTTTGGGAAGCACTGTATTAGACTAAATCATTAAGCCATGTCTGCCCCCCAATAGAAAAAAAAATCTCATTTAAAATTGCTAATAATCGCTGCCATAAATAAACATAATAGTTTATAAAATGATTTTGTATGAGAGAGACAACAGCAACTTTTTAACCATGCCCACCCCCAATGTGGAGCATATAAAGACCCATCAACTCATAACTCATTAAAGACAAGTTTCTCTACTACTGTTTGTTATCAAAGTGCTCAACCTTTAATTTTCAAAGAACCGTTTGGTTTTAAAACTATTAATCATTTGTTTTATTTAGTTTATTAGCTTTGAATTATTTTTGTTTGAAGTCCGGAACTCTAATGTTATTTGTTATCATGCTGATATTTTATTGAATTTACATCGAGAGAATTTTAAATCATTCAAAAATTTCAAGCTATATTTGGCGCATTACCAATGCTTTGCTGAAGTGACTGAATGTGTATGTAATAATATATGAACCCTCGAGTGCAATCAGTTTTTACTTGGTGTTTTGGTGGATTGCATATATTTTTTTTATGTAGATAACGTGTATTAACTGTGGTTACTTAATTTTTACGATACTTTAAGACGTGTAGAATATTACAACGCATCTAACTTATATTTTTCAAAAATACCATTTGAATCTTTCACCTCTTATGGGCCCATATAATAGTATACCTGCAGGTATATGTCGGGTCCGTGATATAGTGGTCAACGACTTTGGATCTTACGGGTGCAAGTTCCGGGACGAACAGCATTTTCTCAATAGATTTATCGATTCCTGTTTGGCTTGGTGTCTGTGATATCTGAAAATTCTTAAAAACGGGGCCCAGCGAAAGCGATTCACTCACTACTTGTCCTGCCTTAGTCTCCTATCCTTTATATCTCTAATATCTTTGAAAGAAAGATAGGTTAACCAACTGAGTGACAAGCATTTCTTGTAGAAAAGTCCCATAGAGGTACCTCCATTACGAGACGGATATAGATAAAAAAAATATCTTATTGCTGAAATAAATACTAAAAATACTTCTTGTCATCATCCATGAAAAACAAACAATAATGTCTTTATGTTATTCCTTAGGCATGAGTTAAAATATTTCATCTAAATTTATGGTTAAAAATTACCTTTCTCCCATCTAAACTGGGTATTCGAGCGCCATTGGCACATAGCCATCTCAAATGTTGTCATTTATTATAGAGCCTCACACCTCGAGAAAGTTTTCTTCCATTTTTCGCGCATTTAAATTTTTCAAAAATATGGTCCATTATCGAGTATGGTTATCATAATATTATTACTAGTCCATTAAAATACATAAATTATAATTGTGCAATATAATGTTACCATTATACAGGGTTTCATTCAAAAGTTTTTATCCATAAAATATATATATTTTTGAAACACATAATCAGGGGTGGGCTGGAGGGGGCTCGGAGAGGCTCGCGCGAGCTTCTTGTTAGATTAATATTCTTAGATCAAATTAGTACATAATTGCAACTTTTGACATATACTATCTACGACAGCTTCCAGTATGCACAGTAGTACATTTTTAGCCGTTTACATTGACAAGTATATGGTAAACTGCATATTGTTGCATATTTAAGTGTATTAAGTAACAATCGTTTGCATATTTAAAAGTATTGCATATAATTACAGATGACTGATAACTTACTTTGATATTAAGCGAGCCTCTTGTTAACGTATTGGCAGCCCACCGATGCACATAAAGATATATAAATTCATACCTCTGCAGTCGCACCTTGCTTTATATATCGAAAAAAAGATAAATGAAAATTCTGTTCTAGTTTTTGATTTAATCCATCGAGTATTTTCTGATATTAAAATTTGTTGTACCTGTTCGGATAATTATATCTTCTGTCCGAATTTTCATTTTTTTCGGTTGATAATTAGCTACTCATTATTCCTCATAAACAATGTAGTTATATTATATTTTGTTATCCTTTCCAGCAAGGAGTATTAAATTTTTCGATAATATCTAGTCTTAGTAAATTTCATTTCGTATCATTATATTTTAAAACATTTACGTTTATCCGTATACCAAATAGAAATCTTGTAAATGTTTTTTTTGCGTAGGTGATTTTATTAAAATCTTGAAACATGATAGAAATGATCGTATTAAATATTTTCTGACGAAGCATAATAGCGAATGACTGTGGAGCTCCGTTGGTAAAGCCACCAAGTAAATATTTTTGGACGAACATTAACGATCCAGGTGTTACGAACGGGGGATGGAAACCGAAGGGAATTTAAAGCCATAATCGTAAAAACAGAACGGGCCGCGGTTCGGGACAGAAATGCCATCGCAAATGCTTTCTAAAAATACCTGGGCACTGCATTATCAGCCAACTCGCACGAAAAAGAATGCTGAAAGTAAGTTACACTTGGGGCACAGAGCTTAAAATTGTTCAACAGTCGTTAGTATCAAGGAGAAAAATAGATAAAACCATCTGAGAGCTTTGGTACTACATTTAAAGTTGTACATATCACACTTGAAAAATACTTAACAAACCATTCTTGCGCAGTTTGCGAACAGAAAACAAATTAATTGCTTAATCTCAAAGCAATTTTCGGTGTTCTGGGAAGACGTGAATTTTTTATCAGTCCTATGCAATTATATGCAATAGTCAAATAATCAAACGACTATAATTATAACCCTTATAATATGTAACAAAATCCAATTTACCGTAAACTTTTCTTTTCAAATGGCTTAAAAATTTACTACTGTGTACATATTCTGAAGCAGTCGTAGATAATATATAAGTCAGAAATTTCAGTTATGTACTAATTTGATATGAGAAAATTGTTCTTTATTAAATTAAAAAGAGGCTCGCGCGAGCCCTTCTGAGAGCTCACTCCTGATTGTACGTCAATTTTGATCTTAAGTGACGCTAGATACTAACATTTCTAATGAAAAAACTTACATCTCTACCTGCAGGGCAATATGGGTTATTAATATTATTTGCAAACATTTATGTACCTAAGGAGTTACAAAGTTTATAAAACATTATGAATTGTTATTTAAATCCTTTTTTTTATAAATGCTATTAATATCAGTTCTAAAGTTTTGAAAACAAAAAATATCTGTATAAATTAATAATACCTTCGACTTGTGATATAGAACAGTTGGCTAACAATCGTTCTTCTCTTAAATGAAGCCGTTAATATATATCACATCATATTTATGACATTACTAATAAGTAAAAAGGTTTTTCTTAAGTAAAACAAAATATATTGGCTCCTACACTAATGTATTAATGTACGCTCTGTATTTTTGGTTAACTAAAGATAAGCTTTTCGATATCAACTTTCAGCATACTATTAAACAAATCTGCAATGTCAGCTTTCGTTCACCCCCGTACAGTGATGGATTTTGGTTTAAACAATACTTAGAACACTATTTAATTCAAACACTGCAGTAAATAACGAAGCCTAAACTAACTATAATAAATCATATTTTCCGGTTTTCATTTCGAATAATTTAAAGTGGGCCACTTAAGAGTTTTAATTTATTTTTGTTACAATATCTCAAAGTGGAGTTCGAATAAAATATATTTGATATAAAATATAAAATAACTTCCATAAAGTTACCGCTGAATCATTTTTCGAAAGAAACTGCATTTCGCTCTGCCATAATAACATAAACCATATGCTGTAATTAAAAATTTAGCAACAACTATGTATGCTCTTTTCATCAGGATTTTTAAAAAATGGGAGCAGTAGCAATTATGTTAAAACACTTCAAAGAGGAGATGTAATATATATTTTCATGAGAGCACTACTTACTACATTGCAGGCTTTTTTTACGGTTGTTTGAAAAATATGATCTAATTTTGATACGGGAGTATATATTTTTTTGTATAAAATAGGAAAATTGGGAAGAGAAATAGTCAAATAGTAAAAAGTAGCTTTAAATCATAACTCACAGTTGTGAGAAAATGGCAAAAAAACTATAGGAGCACTATTTATTGTAGTTTTAAAAAGAAATAATTATTATTTGAAATATGTATACCGAATGACAAATAAGACTTTTTATAATGAAAAATACAGATCGAAAATTGTTTCATTTTAACATCTCACTGTATTCCTTTTAAAATGGGAGCTCGACACCAATGATGATCATTGGCAGTGGTTTTAACATTGCTTAACGTTTTTTTCAGAAAACGACTATTTATTCGACATGCTTAACTAAAAAAATGACAAAAATGCAAAATGTGAGTTTTGATTCTTAGCGATACATTTAAACTTTACGATTTCACAAAGCATGTCCTATTAAAACTTTATGATGTAAAAAATACATCTAAATGGTTTGATTAGGTAACTTCGAACATTAGACGCAAAATCTCACTTGATTATGCATTCATTGCCAATGATCCTATTTCAAGTCCACCCCTGACCACCCTCCACACCGTCTAGCTCGTAAATATAATAATAACACGGCATACACGAGATCACCTACAACACTGAGCCAACCATAATGGCTAAATTTGCCTACTCTGGCGTACTCGACTATACAACCATCTATGTGTTACTACAGTATCAGGTTATTTAGTTTGACACTCTAGAGATAGAAAGTTTTCAGAAAGTCCATCCATAACATTTTACATCAACTTTTCAGTGAAGGTAATACTAAATAATGTGTTGATAACAATAATTTTACAAATTCATACAGTAAGCTTGAAATATTGAAAATATTGAATGTTCGCGTGATTTTAGAATAAGATGTCGACGGCTCCAAAGAAAATAATATGACAAATATATAAATGACTCTTATGTTTGTGTATTTTGACACTTGTATATGAGTATTTATTTGCAAGTTGGCCGTTTTATTATTTTATTCGATTGTTTTATTTTGAAACTGCTAGATTATTGAAGCAGGTGAATGAGTTGAATTCCCTCAAATATTTTCTTTTTGCCTTGCTCTATCGCTATGTCTTACGTAAAAGCATTTTTTTCTTCTTCTAATCTACCCATTGTCTTGTAACTTGAATATTTAAAAAAATTATCAATATATTTTTTTAAGAAAACTGAAGTGACAAATCACTGAGAAAGTCTTTTAATCTTTAAATAAATTTGTATCACCTTATGATACATCGATGTGTCGTGCATGTATTTATAAGTAATCTGTGCCGTGATTATCGGGCATATTACGGAATAAAGAAAAAAGTTCCGACTATTTATGCAGCAGTATTATTTCTGTTTTGTTTTATCTTGTTGAAATGAGAACGCACTATTGACAGATTAAGGAACACTCAAAGGAATAAAAATATACAGAGCTGAAACGATTCATATAATAAAATATGACAGGTTTATAAATATGCCGAAATATTAAATAAAAACACATAAAATATATGCTTAATTGGTTGGTCGTCTACCTATCGTAGGTTTTACTGTATACATTGAAACAGATCTGGTATTTGAAGTCTGCAACGGATCCACGAGACATTACTCAACCCGGAGCACGAAGCAAGCTTATTGCTTATAAATACTAAAAATTGTGACTAGGGTCTCCAATTCTGTAATCCCGGATCCTGAAATCCCGTCCAATCCCGAGACTATGATATTACCAATCCCGGGATTTCTGGATTGAGAAACGCGAAGGCGAAAAGGTTCCATTTTTTTTTCATTTTGGCAATTTCGTAAATTCTTGGGTTTTTGGATTTGAAAATTCTGGGAAGAGCTAAAAAAGGCCCACGTCTTTTCATTTTGGGAATCCCGTAAATTCTTGGGTTTTTGAAGGCGATTACAATTTTTTTTAAAAAATCCCAAGGAACGCCGAGCAAAAAATTCTCTATCCCGAATTTATACACGATTTTTTGTTGATTGTTCAATCCCGGGATTAGAAAAATAGTTAATTCTGAAATTCCGGGATCACAAGAAGAGTTCGGGACTGGATGCTCTAATTGTGACAGGATGGAGAATTATATTTTCAATAAATATTAATATTTCATATTTTTGATATATCATATTATAAAGTAATATTTGGTAAATACAGCAATTTTGGATTTCCTTAGGGTTAGGCTCACAAACTTGAAAACAAACATATGAGATGAGTCGGACTGGGCAAGGGGTCTGGTCCCAATACGATTATTGAATGAGAGCCCGTGCACACCTCGATCTGCGGTGTATTTTATTTGATTATGAAGCTCACCTGCTATGGTCAACTTACACTTTTAATTGTAAATTAAGTATCAATAAAATCGCAAATAATTGTATTATCGTTAAATTGAACGACAATTTAATGTGGAGAAATCTTTAAATTTTATCTTTTCGGTAAAACATAATTCTTATTATACCATGTTACTAGCAAAAGTACGTAAGTAACAAAATCACAAAAATTAGGTAAGTACACGATTCTTGGACATGAATTATTTGTCTGGAATAACTCAATTGGTGTATATATTGTACCGGATTGGCAAAAACAGCAATTTATTTTTTCAGTCATTATTATTAATGCTCATTTAAAATTAGCCGATTTTCCTTGCCAATTATTTTTTACATGTGTCAGATAGGCATAAAGCCATCCGTATTTTAATGCTATAATAAGCTATGTAACATAAAGTATCGACGCTAAAGGCTTAACCTTTAACCCTTATTTTATTCATTTGCTATTTACTGAGAAATATCAATTTGTTACTTATCAACTTTTGTCACTTTGGTGACAATATATAAACTTCACACGTTCTAACCAACACACGTTTAGTTCAATATGATATCAATAGGTTACGAAAAATGGGGTCGATCAAATAGTTTCAGTGATACTTTTCACTATAGTATATACCTTTGAGTCCATTTTTTTAAATTTTAGATAGCTTTACAATTGCATGTATTAAAATATTAGTAAAATCACGGCATTAATTGAAAAAAAAATGAACTAATTTATTGATAAAAAAAAACTGTTGTTTTATGGGACAAACTTTCTCTATAATTTTTAATTTTTCCACAAAAATATCGCGTTCTTAACTTTTAGAGTGTTCACTGTCAATACTTGGTGAAAAAGCATCGTATTAAAAAAAATAATATACTTAAATGATCAGTTGATAATGCTCTTCATGAGCGAAACTGGTTCTGCTCATATTAAATAAAAGTGGAATAAATACAAAACGGTATTTTATTTATTGGATATTGAGTTCACGTTTGCTTCTTAACTGTTCGACCAAGTGAGCAACGAGCCGAAACATTGTATTATACAGACGGAAATATTTTTCCTCTCGAGTTCATTGCTTTGGTGTATTTTTAACGCTTACCTATCGTAAGAGATATTTTTTTAAATTTCTTTGTCGCTCATACGGTTCATACAGAATATTTGCGATTATTAAATACAATCAAAATTAGGTCGCGCGTATCGCACAAAAAAAAATGATAACGTTCCTATTGGCAACATGGCAGAGTTTTGAATGATAGTAAATATTCAACAATTGTATTTATTCAAACAAAATTTTCATACTAAAAAAATACTTTCAGATCTCTCAGTTATACCATTTTTTATGTTTGTTTTACTTTCTATAATATACATATCCTGATATAAATTAAGCAATAATAATAAGAACACGATGATGAGTGCACGACACATATTTTGTGTTGTTTTTTTCATTACATTGAAAGCAATTATGCTCCATTTTTTTACCATGTCCGCTCCCAATGTGTAGCATATGGACTCCGAATGCAGTTTATCTCAACAGAAATGTTTCTACGAGAACTTCTTGTTACTCAGTTGCTCAGCCACTCTTTTTTCAAAAGAGAGTAGCACTATAAGGATAGGACTAAGACAGAATCAGTAGTTAATTAATCGCTTTCGCTACGTTTTTAGGATAGAATGGGTGGGAGAGGGGAATCAAAAACATTCAAGACATCACATACATACACCCATGCCTTCGAACATAAATTTATAAATCGATTGAAAAATCAATTTATAAATGTGTCCTTACTGGAATTCGAGCCCGCGACCTCTGCAACCGAAGCCAACGACGTTGACCACTCGACCACGGATATGGAAGTATTTTTTCGTATATTTTTCATTAATACTAAGCGTCTTGGGGTAGTCAATATCTTATCGAATGTCCCAAAACACAGTCCCAACAAAGCGTAAATTTAACCAAACTGTCGACCCTGACCGTGATAACATCCAGATGTGACTTAACCGAGCGAGACGGGCAATAATTGGTATCAAATGTGTATGAGAGGGATAAGATCGCGTCTGACAGGGATATTTAAAACTTACTATTTTTAACGTGTCTCTTAATCAGAAGCGAAATATATTTTTGTATTTGGTTTTTACCTTAAGTAGAGTAACTTTAAAAGTGTCAATGATCTTGTAGATAATACGCAAGTTGCTTAATAACTTTTTTTTTTTAATTATCTTCAGATAGTGTCTGACTATTAACGCGTGGATAACCAGAACTATCACTACTAAAATATGAAAGAATACTTTAAATTCAAATCCGTCTATATTTATAAAACAAAACAAATTGTGTTTCGATGGTTAAAGAGCACAGGATTGAGGTGAAGGAGAAAGCACAAATTAAGCTCAATCAATAATCTTACTCAACGCTTATCTATTATTATGAATATGATGATTCCTATTAAAAAGCGATGGAGATGTTAGATGAATGTGTTGTGTTTTATTTGTTAAAAAATACATACTCTCTTCTCTAGCTACAAAACACTAGTGCACGCTTTTTGACAAAAAATCTGAAATTCGTGCGACTTAAAGAATTTTTCCAATCATGAAAACGTTTTTTCAAAATAAAATGAGATGTCCAGTTGAGATAATCTAAAATAATATGTAAATGACACGGTTGATGTAATTGTTTTTTGAAAAGAATATCTTTATAAATGAAGGTGTTTTTATACCTATGTCATATTTTGTTCTCGGTAATAAAGGGTGATTCATTAAGAGGTACTTTTTTCAAAAGACAAAAAAACGTTTATAAAAAAAAATTATTGCATAGTCTTTAATATAATAAATAGACCCATTTTCTACATTTATTTTTTAAATATTATTTGTTTTAAATGTTGGCCGTAACTACGCCTAACATGGTCCACTCGAAAGATTCAATTTTGGATGACGCGTTCGAGCATTTTGACTGGTATTTAGGTAATGATGCGAGTAATGTTGGCCTCCAATTCCTCAATCGTAGTTGGTTTAATTATATAGACTTTCAACTTTACGTAGCCCCAAAGAAAAAAGTCTAGAGGTGTTATATCGCAAGATCTAGACGGCCAATTCAATAGTTCGAAGCGTAAAATTATTTGTTCACCAAAATGTTCTCTTAATAAAGCCATGCTTTCACGGGCTGTGTGGCAAGTAGCGCCATCTTGTTGAAACCAAGTGTCGTGGAGATTATGGGTTTGAATTTTAGGCACCAAATAGTCCGTTATCGTGGAATGATAACGGGCGCCATTCACGGTTACGTTCTGGCCAGCCTCATTTTTTAAAAAATATGGACCGATTATTCCACCAGCCCATAAACCACACCAAACCGTTGTTTTTTGTGGATGTAGTGGCAGCTTTTAAACCTCTTCGGGTTGATCTTCAAACCAAATACGGCAATTTTGTTTATTGACACATCCATTAAGCCAGAAATGGGTCTCATCGCTAAACAAAATGTTGCACAAAAAACAGAAACGGAACGCTGATTTGCGTAATACAGCTGAATAATTTGTAGGCGCTGTGCCGGCGTAAGTCTTTCCACTATGAATTGTAAAACAATACTGAATAAAAATAAAATAACACTTGGGCACAACTCACGTGTTATCTATTATCAAATCCCAATAAGAAAAAGTACCTTTAAATGAATCACCCTTTATATATCACCGTCTCAGATAACCGCCGATCTCACTTCCCCATAATTGTCTGTGTAGTCAACGCCTGAATTATGTTATTTTGGGTGCATACTGAAAAATATATATTCGTTTTTTTAATATACGAAACAATATATTGTTACATTATAAAAGCATACTTAAGTATCTACGATAGCTTTCATAATATTTGCGAATAATCGTATGAGCGATATGAAAAATCAACCCCTTCTCTGGAACATCGTAATAGTTTTCAGATTGATTAACCGATCTTCTTGTTAACATTTTGGCAGTCCACCGCCGATTCCAAATATTCGTTGTAAACAAACATTCGGATATCGAATATTTAAACCTTAAATAATTCAAATATTCGAATACATGTATTTTTTTGATATTTTTAAGAGATTTATTTTTTGTTTACATATTTATTTACCGAGCGTTTTGTTAACCCAGTGACTTAATATACGTAAATTAATTTGTTACGTGAGCGAATGATAATCGAATCGAAATATTCGAATTCCAAAAAATAACTGAATATGTTTCAATTTTAGATTGAACTCCCTAAATATAACTGTTCATAGAATATGCTTTTGATGTATGTGATTCCTTGTAAGTTTATTCACAAGGCGAATACAATTTTAACAAAGTAACATGTTATTTTATACAGAGAGATTTTCAAAACATATTTGATATTTTCAATGATTTAAATTGTTTTAAATTACTTCAGAATAACTCAAGAAGAAAAAAATATTACAGACCATCATTCATTTTAATAAAATTGATATTTCATATTAACTTTTCTGTGATACCTTATAGCCAGTGGCGTAGGAAGGGGTGCCGCCACCCGGAGCGGTTTATGAATTCGCCACCCCCCCCCCCAAAATTTCTTCATTTTTTTAAAATCAATTCTACTATTTTTTAACAATGAGATTATACTACTAGTGGCTTAATTTTTTTTATGTATAAATATAATTTCTCGAAAAATATTGTTAATTGTTTATTATATTTTCTAATATTGTAAAATCAAATTGCAGGGCAGGAAGTTTGTGTGAAAAAAATATATTAGTCAATGGTATTTTTTACTATGTTTGGAGGAAAGTGGTAAAATATTGCTGTTATTATTAGTATTCATTTTACAAAGAAGTAAATGAATTTAAAGTTGTAAGTTAATTCACAAGAAGAGAAACTATATTTTATTTTATAAACATAACATTAGGCAAAAAACATATTGGAAATATAATTTCTGGATTTTCTCTTCGCAAAGGTCGTTAGTAACATTATCAACATCTATTTTATCTGACGGTTAAAATTGTATTAAAAGCTTAGGTATGGAGCTAAAATCCTTATCGTAGTCGGAAAAAAATTACGACTCCGACTGCCGCCTCCAAAATAGTACATTTTGCCAGTGAGTGTAACAGAGCACAAATAAGATGAAGAACAAAAGTGAAAGGCGTAGAGCTGACATTAGTTCTGTATACATATCTCTTTCAAAATTTTCTGCTAATTTTCGAAAATTCCGCCCACATAAATGTGCCGCCCGGGGCGGTCCGCCCCCTCCGCACCCCCCTTGCTACGCCACTGCTTATAGCCATTATATTCTGATAAATAATATTACCTCTTTCCACTAAAGTAGAATTATTGACCAGCACTTTACATGCCTGATATTAAATCTTGATACATCAAAATAGCTGACGTATCACAATTATTGTGTGTATATCAAAAAGTCATAAATCCATTGCGCGTAAGTTGAATATGGAAGTTCTAGAAAGTTGTATATGGTAGTCTAATTATAGTTGCGCCACTTGATCAATGCTTTAACCATATTTTCCTGCACCAAACTCTCCATTTGTTCTTTATTTTTAATCTTACGTAATAATTAAACATTTATTATAATTTTATTGTTCGAAATATAGCAAATAAATTGCATCAATCTTCTAAAAACGAACAAAGATTTTTCGAAGTCTCTTTTTTATTATGAAAGTACATATTACAAACTAGCCACATCACCAAAAGTGATATACATATTAATGATTTATTTATTTTTGTTTTAAATGATTATCTTTAATTAAATAATCATCCATCTGATTAATCAATATTTTAATATCTTATAATTTTACAATAAAGTATAAATGTCAGGTGAGTTTCTCTGCCTGGCATGCAGATACAGATGACAGTTTTAAAAAAATAGCAAGCTGGCAACTTTCACTCGCCCTAAAAAAATCTAAAATGAATCTCCTGAATCGATATTCCAATGATCCAATGTATTACGAAGTGTTATCAAATCAGTGTGACGTAATAGTATAATAGAGTACCAAATTTTTGTACTAGGAAGATTTGACAGATAATTCAAATTATTCAATGAATAATGCACATCGCATTATTGGTTTAGTACACCAAAAATAAATATATTTTTATTAAAACGTATTACATATTCACGGCGAAACAGTTATGTTCCCCATTTTAGAAAAGCTTATATTAAAAAGTTTATTTACGATGGATTCGGCGGTTGCTGTCTGGAAATCTATTTTCAATATAAATTTGAAATTGGTTAATCATTGTAGCAAAGTGGGCAATTTTATTTTTATATTGATGTTTTTTTAAACAGCTATAGAACATCATAATTTAAATATATTATTTCAAACATTCAATTGATATAAATTGTTGCTGATGCATTTTCAAATTGTTTTTCGTTATATACCACTAGAAAACAATTCATGTTTAAATAACTCCTGAGGTATCTTTCCTGTACCCCCTCCTTTCCCCTGATCACGTGTCAAGGAACGCATTACGCAAGTCAGCTGAGAAAATTACGCCACGTGGTGCGTACACGTCAAATCACCCCTGTCAACAAAAAAAAACACTCGATCGTATTGGAACAATTCCAACTGACCTGGTTTTCTTTGAGGCTTTGCCTGCTTTCTCCTGGCTCGGACCGGATGCATTTCCCTGGAAAGCTCTTCACTAATCACCAGTGGTCAACTGAACTACACAAACAAAACATTTCACCAGAAAGCACGTATAAATATTACTCTTTTTTCCCGTATTTTTTAAGTTAAAATTATTCAAACGAAGGAATAAGTTTTTTATATAGTATGATTTCGCGCACTTTTTACATAGGAATTTTGTTGTTGTCCACTATAACAGTATTAAAATAAACATCCATAATATCATTGCACTGTTGTTTAATTATTCACAAAAAATATAAATAAAAATACTCTTGTAAAAAGTAAACAATATCATCAGTTAAATTATTATCACTTAAATTCAGTTATTGTCTGATTGGCACCGGATAATAAGAGCACAGACAGCTTCAGTCACTGACACTATGCAATAGTTGGGTCGATTTCTTGCATTATTTCCGTGGTGAAAAACTTCGGGAAAGCGGCATTTTGACAGGAACCGAAATGACAACAAACACGGCGGTCCCATGCGACACGGCGGACCGCTACGGTAAACATTCCGGGGGGGAAAAGCCGTCGTGAATATTGCTCCGCTCGTGGACGGCGGTGCTACCCGTCGCGGCCCCGCGCTGCGCCGCCCGCAGTCAGTAGGCGAGCCCGCCCATTGGCCCACCTGCCCAGAGCGCCCTCCCACCTGAGCACGTCTCTGGCAAAAAGATCATACTACCAATATAAGATGTAATATAGATATAAAGAGTATGGAAATTTAATGTTTTATTTTCTTATATGTAGGTACATAGCAGAGATAACCAGTGTGTCGATCACGAAGGTATTTATAGTCGATCGCGGACTTATATTGTACTATTTCTTATTAAAATTAAACTCCGTTTAATGTGTAGGTAAGTAATTTTTGGAAGTGAAAAACAAAATTATATCTATGTCATTAATTCAATGTTTTTTTATCGTTTATTGTAATTCAAGAAGGTTTTATTTTTTAATACTTATTTATATTGTCTTCGCATCAGTGGCGGATTAAGTACATGGGAGGCCCCAGTCGCGACAAAATTTTGAGGTCCTGTTTTTCGGATAACAAAAAAACGTCAGAAAATTTCAAGTAAAATAGAAACAAATATAGAAAAATTTGAGCAAAAAATATATGGGTTATATTATGTAAGCTATTTTTGAGGCCCCAAGCGCGCGCCTGGTTTGCTTATAGAATAATCCGCCACTGCTTCACATCATAATCATAATCAGAATCGTTCAATTAAATCGATCCACATATTGATAGATTAAAATGAACAACGAATTAATCCAACGAAACACAAAGACTACCGACCATACGCATCGCTATTGCTTATATGTATGAGATATCTGTTTCAAAAATACATAAATGTAGTTGAACTATAAAAAATGGGTTTTTATTGTTATTTTATGATAGAATTACAAAATATATTAGTTGATCAAAAAAAAACGTGAGGCCACCTCATGGCAGCCATGCAATGCGCGAGGGCCCAGCGAAAAGGGGGGCGTGTTTATATATACTCCATATAACAAATTGCGTGAGGCGGTTTTGCGTGACGTTTGCATTAGGGCCCCAAATTTCTAGCTACGCCACTGCATACGCAACATTTTTTTTTATATGGATCAGTGGTTTTATTTATCAAAATTATTTCCTATTTCTTTTCCTTTATAATAAAACGTTCGTTTCAATGTTTGCACAACTTTTTGTTTCGAAAAATAGACAGTACATATCGACTGTGGAAAGGAAAAAGGACGTAACCCTCACATATCAAATTGTACAGGAGGCGCTAAAAACGTGTTTTGATGATTTTGTGACATATGCAAATTATGAATTATACACAACCTTTAAGTGCACGAATACTTCTAAACTAGTGTTTAATTGACATAACCTAATATTAATTAAAGAAATTGTCTCGGAAAAACCTTTATTTCAGTGTTTTTTCTTGGTTTTAATTTTTTACAAGGTCATCTTTTTCAAACTTACAAGCTAAATTTAGATACTAATTCGGCATTTTCAGCTTCTATCCTTTTGATAGAACGTGTGTCAAGTTGTATACATTGTGATTATCAAAAAAAAGATGTTTTGGGAAATTGAGGGTTACGTCCTTTTTCCTTTCCACAGTCGATATATATTTGTGTCTGTATAATTTTGGCTTTCCCGCCATTTTCATTGTATTTGTATGGATTCATTTTATTTTACCTTACAATTATACTTATTTTTGAAGATTTTTATTACGTAACAAATTAAATCATCTGTAGATATTTTACGTAGACATAAACGTCGTCATTCTGCGTTTTGTTTCGTTCGCTTCGATTTTTCAAAATCAATTAAATACTTATTCATCAGTAGCGGATTGCCCCATAAGCTCAGGAAACGCGCGCTCAGGGCCTTCGAATCTTAGAGGCTTTTATAGCATATATTATATAAAACCCATATAATATTTTTAATTCAGTTTTAGTAATTCTAAAAACAGAACCTCCAAAATTGATTGCCCCTGGAACTTGCCATGTGCTTAACCGTCACTGTATTTCATATTTGTATTGATGGCTATAAATATATTGAATAAGCTTTAGCGACGAGTAAAATGAAAAATTAATGTCGTTTTTAACTGACTGACTAGTGGCGGACTATTTCGTAATATGCCTATGCCGCTCTTTTGGGACCTCCGAATTTCAGGAAAAATAACTTTGGCAATATAAACTAAATAATTTTCACTCTAACTGTTTTTTTAATAAATATTTAGTGTTTTTCAATATATGGTTTTATTGAAACGCCTTCGATAGTAATAACGAAATATTTGTGATAACATATAGATAGCTATATTAAAATGCCGAATAATTTCTTTGAGACCTTTTTTATCGTGTGAAAAACAGAGCCTCCACATTTCTTATGCCTGGAGCCTTCCAAGTGCCTAATCTGCCACTGGTTGATAAAACAGGGCCGTAACTGGAGCTGATAAATGGGCGATCGCCTTAGATGCCGATGATCTAGAGAAGTAAAGGGGCGGCAAAAAATGACAGGATTTTTTAGATCAATACGGTACATCAAAATTTTGGTCCAAAATATACCTATTCCCCTAGGCGCCAAATGATCTCTCTTAAGCTCTCCAGATTTTTTTTTGCAAAAAGTCTCTCCTAATTTATTTTACTGTATTACATTCAAGTTGATTAATTTTGAATAATTAAAATTCCATTCATGATTAAAAACATTTTGTTGGTCATGTAGAAAAGGAATTCACTCATTACTTGGGAACTTTAGAATGCATACCTACTGGTATTTTGCATATGATAATGATATCGAAACTAATTTTAAAAATTGATAGATCTTACCGTTTATGCCAGAGCTAAAATCCAAGTTATATATTGATTTCGTATTACTATCTAAAGCTATAGGCGTGTGCTCTCATATAATTTATACAATGAATGTTCTAGTTTGCATCAAAACTACATAATTGAGGCGTTTATTTTACGAATATTTACAATCAAGATAAAACCATTAAATACTCAGTAAACAATATCTTATGTGCTTTAGTGGTGGAGTAATTTGAAACATTGAAGTATTTTATTGACAAAGGGGTTTTCATATTATTGCGTTTTTCTAAAATTTAGATACTATTATAAACATTTTAGTTGGAGAATTCTTTTTGAACACTAAAAATAATATTAATGTTACGTTTATTACACACAATTCTCGTGCTTGCACAAATTTCACATAACCACCATCAAAAGGTAAGTGTAACGGTAATCTCTCTGCTATAAAATTATTCTATGTCATTTTGAACGCTTGTGTGATTTTCAACCTTTTTCAAAATAGTATATGTAGGTAAACTCATTGCAACCTTAGTATTGGAATGTGGAATAATTGTATTTCTTCTCGTTTATATTTAATTTTTCCAAGTTAATGACTTATATTTGAAAATTATTTAAATCAAATACAAAAATTGGTAGTCGATTTTTAATGCGATCTTCGGTTTAGTTGATATTTTTTATTTAGTATAGAATAAAGTAAGGCTTAATATTAATTTAACTTTTACCATTATGAAATAGTACAAAGTAATACCACCAATAACTGCCAGTTCTCTGTTATGTTTTTATCCATGACCGATGTCGAGCATATGGCCTTTTAATGGAGGTATCTAAGCCGAAGTTTTTTTCGAAGAAAAGAGTAAAGATAGGAGTACAGCACTAAAAATCAACTTATTGCTCTCCCTATACACCGTTATTTTAGGATTGAAAGAGTGGAGGGAATTTTTAGACATCACAAATATCCATCCCTTTGAACAGAAATCGATTGAAAAAAGTGCGCGTACTGGAACTCGAACCCGTCAGATCCGTCAAGGAAGCCAACCTTGCGCCATAGACCTGACCGCTTAATATAACAACAATGATAATATTGTCAATACAAAGTGGAACCCCAATTCAGATCCCTCAAAAAAAGATGAATGCGGGAAAGTCTTTCAAAAAACGATTAAAATAACGTTTAATGCAGCTTCATTAAAAAAAATCAGGAGGTAGCAAACGTTGCACACCTGTATTTTATTTTACTTTTGTCTTTATCTAAAAGTAGGTTCAATGATTACAAAACCCCTCCCTCCCTTTTCCTCTTATCAGAAATGACATCCTTGAAAAGCGGAAAAACAATGAATGGGAGAACAATATTTCGGGATTCCACTGTGTATAAAATGTACGGAAGTTTTTGTGTTAAATGAGAGGGAAATTTTAGTTGCGCCACTGACCAATAAATTATTCAATTTAAATAATAAAACAATCTTTTGTACTAATTCAGCATTTATTTATTATGATTGGGATCGGTTTCGCTCATTACGAGCATTTTCAACTGATGACCAACGTTCCCTCTAAGCTGCGCGCGCGCGGGGCCGCGCAGCAGTTGGGAAGCCCCCGCGCACTCATTCCGGATTGGCGCGCACTACAAGACAGTTGGTCAATTAATATTTGATCGGTCCGCGCAGCCTTTGAAATTTCCGCGCAGCTAACCTCTTGCCTTAGAGCAGCGATTTCCAACCTGGGGGGCGTGGACTATTGCAAAGGGAGGCGCGAATAGTCCAAAATATTTATTTACCCTTCATAACGTATCTTTGTTACTCTATGAAATAAAGAATGGGGAGGAAAAAATATCTTCTAATAAAATAATGTAATTTCCGAATTTAAAAAAAAAACGAAATATGTACATTTTTTTAATGAGGTACGAGAACACATTTTCAGATTCAAGAGCATGCAAAGGCTAAGAAAGCCACTGCTATAAAGGATTCGTTGAAGATCATGATATAAGTCTGAACTTTGAACTAGTTATCTTCACCTGAATTATGACCTCATACTTGATGCAAATTTTAATAAAAGTGTGTACCAAAACAATATTAATTTAAGGGACTTGACAAGTGGGGACTTTGGGTTTTTTTTATGGGCAGCAAAATTTACATGCAGTAAAACATCTCAACTTTTCTTAGAAATTAAAAAAAACAAGGAGGTGACAACCATTTTAGACCAGGTACTGAACATTATGTCATACTTCCTAATTTACTTATCATTTGAAAAAAAGCATAACAGGTGGGAATAGGCTAACAAATATGATTCCCAATATCATATTTTTTCCATATCGACTGTGGAAATGAAAAAGGACGTAACCCTCAATTTCCCAAAACAGGTTTTTTTCGATAATCACAATGTATACAGCTTGACACACATTCTGTCAAAAGGATGGAAGGTGAAAATATCTAAATTTAGCTTTTAAGTTTGAAAAAGATGACCATGTATAAAATTAAAACTAAGAAAAAAGACTGAAATAAAGGTTTTTCCTAGAGAAATTCTTGAATTAATGTTAGATTATGTCAATTAAACACCAGTTTAGAAGTCTCCGTGCACTTCAAGGTTGTGTTTAATTCGTAATTTGCATGTCACAAAATCATTAAAACACGTTTTTAGCGCCTCTTGTAAAATTTGATGTGTGGGTTACGTTCTTTTTCGTTTCCACAGTCGATATGTACTTCTGATATTGAAGATAATAGGTATAACAGTTGAGATCTTGGACATGGCAAAATTTCTCAATTCAGCCGTGTACATCCTATGGATAGTACCCGATGGTCATCAAGGATTGCAGAATCCAACTGGTTGGAAGACAAGGTAAACAGGATTGAAGCTCTAGTGGCTTCTGCAGCTTGTAACCCAGCCAGTTCCTATGTCTCTCCATGACCACTGACTCGTTTCCTTATTTTCGAGTTCCTTACAAAATCAAACCCCATCATCTCCCCCATTATCCAATTCAAGCATCTATTTTCGAAGTCTTTCGGAGTCTTCATCAGGTGCCATGATTCGCTCATTTTTCATAATGTATAGCTGTCTCCCATACAGTCCACATTGAGTTAAATGTGGCTCCAACTTTTCCTAAGTGAATAGGAAGCTCTTTCTGTGTGCAACCATATTTCAAGATATGTACACCAAGTTACCTGAAGTTGCTTGCGTTTATTTTCAGACCAATTTATAATACGAAACATAAATGTTTCATATTCTCAATGTACTAGGGATAAAATAGTTACAAGAGCAGAGCCAATACTTTGAGCAGTAAGGGTCTTTGAATAAACATGGTGATGGGAGAAAAGGGGTTAAACAATATTTAAATTCATGGCATGGTAAATATCATTTAAAAAAAACAATAGTAGAAAAAGATTTTTTTTATTATATTTCAAATAATGACTTATTATACAGTACGGAAGATCATGATAAGACACTTAAACAGATCATAAAATGTATATGTATCACTAACTGGATTTTCCTCGAGATTAAATATACAAAAATTTTACCAACAACATGTTTTAAACTGTAAATAATTCTAACAATATAAAGATAGAAAATACATTGATTACAAGGGCACTGGAATGTGTACATATGTTATTTCGTATAACTAAATGTATTAGTGTTGATAATACAAAAGGTTGTATGTCAAAAATCATCAAAAATTATATTATACCATATTAGAAATAGTCAAATATATCAATAACATCATAAGCAATCTCAAGAATATGTATTTCATAGTAATAAATTGCAACGATTTCTCACTTCCTAAGCACTTAAGGTCTCTAGACATACAACCTATGGCAGTAACATTGACTATACATATAAAGAATTGCTGATACAATACTCAATTAAAAAAATAAAAGTATACTTTAAGGAATTTTAACTATACATTCTCCATATTACATAAGATACTTTGAGCATTTATTTAAAATTGGAGGATTATTATAGTAACAAATATTAACAAACAAATCGTGTGTAATAAAATTTGTTGACATTGTTTTTAAAAATTACTTGGAGATTCATAGTTTATAGCAGGGGTCGTCAACCTGGTTCGTAATGCCCACCAGTGAGCGATTTTAGTTTTTTATTTATTTTATTTTTTTCTGTTTGTATCAAAATTATTATAGCAGAAAAATCTATTGAAAATCACCCAAATAGGAGACTTTCGTTTGTTTCTAACGAAAATTGCTCCTATTCTTATGCAGTAGTATTCACAGACGGATGATTCAGAAACTACAGTTTGTTATTGTTTGGTTTTTTAGCGATTTTGATGGAAAGGAGTCTTTCAGAGTTTTTCAGCATTATTTGATATAACATTGAAAATTTTCCTAAGAATTTTTCCCAGGAAAATTTTGCCATAACAAGTATACAAAAGTAGGCGATAGGTATAAAAAGGCTGAAAAACCCTGGTTTATAACATCATATCATTGTGTATATCAGTAGTGGGCATATTTAATGGTGAAATAATCGTAGATTAGTAAAAGCTAGAGTGATGTTGTGCTCATCGCAAGCTTTGACGACCACTTCATCGTTATTAGATCCTGATGGACTGCCTATATATTGGACACCGTTCTGAAACAATAAAAATATATTATTTTCAGTAAAAATTGGTTAGTATATTCAGATTATTTAGAATGTTTAAGATATTTAGCGCATTTAAGACGGAGGCTGCATAATTTTTGCTTGGCTTATTTATTTTTTAAATAAAATTTGTTATTGTGACTTCTTTTAATATTTTTATTGATAAAAGAATTCTCAAGAAACAATCATGACAAGATATAACTTTATTTATCTTAGTAAGCCCAGTGAAATCACAGTTGTGATTATTTTACAGAAAATAAAGTTTAATTACAATATATCATATTGTCGCCTGCTGTAGCCTAGTTGGTTAGAGCGTGCTCTACCGATCGAGCAGGTCTGGGTTCGATTCCTGGTCAAATCACAGAGAATTTGAGAATTATTCAATTCAAAATTGTGATCAAATACTGGGTTCAATCAATTCACATAATTTTCTCCCCTTCCATCCTTCCGATCCTTTAATAATTGGGTGTAGCAATAGCGATTAGCCAACCACTAGTCCTGTTCTAGCCTTATCCTTCTTTCCCTACTACTCACTTTGAAAAAAGTGAGGTTGAGCGACTGAGTAACAAACAGTTCTCGTAGAAAAAAAATACTGTTAAGATACCTCCATCAGGAGGCCATATGCTCCACATTGGGAGCGGACATGGATAAAAAAATAAATATATATTTGTCTTGATTTATCAGTCTATTTGTAACGCACAGCAGATAGCTGCACTTGTGTACGAAGCGCAGATAGAGGGTGTGGATGAGTGAGTGACAGCGCCATCTGACTTATGATATTACTTATCTTATAATAATTAATTACCTGGGCAGCTCTGTCAATGTTGTCCCGGAATGGGAAGAATGCATCAGATGCTAGAGCAACTTTATCTAATTTCACGAGCCATTCAGAGCGTTCTTTTTGAGACAATGGAGTTGGCGGTGTATCATACATCGCTTCCCACTCGGCAACTGGCATGTCTGCACCTAAAACAAAATATATTTATTTAAAAACCAAATTTTAATTCTCATAATATGTAGACTAACTGTAACAAACGCAGGGTATTCCAAAATTACAAGTTAATGTTTAATCTAAATATTTTAGTGTCATTTTATTCATGAAGCGTACAGATTTACGTAATGCTTTCAGTCTAGTTAAAGAAATTAGCTATCAACCTGTTTTCTCAATAACATACTACTACCGAATCTCCATATAGAAAGGTTGAGCAATTGATTTAATCAGACCTATAAATTTGATAATTTATCAATCGTTAACTAGACAAATAAAAATACAGTGCTTCAAATGCCTTCTATTTTTATGAGCAAAAAAATAATAGCAAAAATCAATGCTGTGAATAAATTATGATATTTTGGGATACAGTTTTAAAAAATTAGCAGACTCCAATTTGTTTTTTGCAATAATCTTCTGTTTTGATTTATCAATAAATGCTGGATAAAAACATATACATCATGCACACTATCTATAATACTTTAAAAGATATCCCATCTGTTGCAGCAGTTTTGTGAAATTACGACTGTCAAAGCAAGAGGCAGTAAAAATAGACAAAGAAAAGAAACCGTTAGAAGATTTTTTCTGTGCTTAAATCAGAGTTGGCAGACTTTTAACTTACCGACAGTATCGCTAACATAATTGTCAATAGCATTAGATTTGTTTGCTCTGTTGACGCCTTCTTTGAATTTCATTCCCTGCACCTTGGCATGCTGACGAAGCCACCAGTTAGCAACTTTCTGTCCAGCTAAACGAGTGCAGTGGATACGAGATTGCTGACCAGCACCAATTCCAATAACCTTGGTTGATTAACAAAAAAAAAGATTAAAAATAGGAAAAATCAAAATAACAGAATACTGTTTACAGTATGCAACACTTTTTCTACCTGAAAAATTTAATACCCGTTAATACCAATGCACTCTCTCCAAGAAAAATATTACAAAATAGCCTGTATTCTTTCCTGTAATGTTCTGAAATATCGTACTCTAATACAGTGCCGTAGCAAGGGGGGTGCCATTTTTAAAAATCAATACCATATTTTTCGAGAAATTATATTTATACATAAAAAATTAAGCCACCTGTAGCAAAAACTCCTAGTTCATAGATAAAAAAGAAGTGATTTAAAAACAAAATTAGAGGAAATATTGGGGGGGGTAAATTCAAGGACCATCCCGGTGGTAGGACTCCTTCCTACACCACTGTGCTCTAATATCCTATTTTTTTAAAATAAATATAGTATTTTATATTTTAAGTTAAATGATATAGTGTCATTACACAATCTATCATGAAATTAATAAGAAGACCAGTCTTCTTTACCTTGTAGGCTCATTTCTGAAAAGATGTTTGAGCAACTACCTTGGTTTCACCAACCTGCACACCTCATACCCTGTATGCCTTTTTTCAGAGTCTCAGAAGCAGCCGCCCAAGACCTTGTTATATAGCATTTAAATGTGACTACTAGGTTCAGATTAAATGTCAATAAGACTTTCAAATATAAATTAAGGACTTTTAAATACATCTTACATATCATATTTGTCACATATTTTTTTTAAAAAAAAATATTTGACATTACAGCTTACGCCAATGCGTCAAATATTTTTTATGTTGAAAGATCATACGAGATATACTCTATGAGAATTTTCGAAAGTCACACGAGATAAACTCAAGGAGAATTGACTTCACAGACACCCATGTCTTAGATCTCAAATTAAAATTGAAAAAAATCCAATTTTGACATTGACCTTACCGGGAATCGAACCCAGACCCACCTGGTCGGTAAAGCAAGCTCTAACCAACTAGACCACAGCGGGCGACAAGTTAGTTAGTTAGGAATTTAAACCAACATTTAAATGCACATATCTTTGCCGATGAATGTGGGGCAGTTCTTATCTTCTCTTCTTGCATTATCCTACCACCGCCCACCAATTATTCCTTGAGGCTACAACTGCTCCCTGAATTGGCAGTATTTCCCGCTTTGGGAAAAGAGAAATAAAAACCATGTGTTTAATAATGATATAAGCAAATTTACCTGACCATCTCGTGCATAGCACACAGAATTACTCTGAGTGTACTTAAGAGCAATGGTTGCCACAATCAAGTCTCTGATGGCAGATTCAGGGAGAGATTTATTCTGCGAGACAACATTTTTAAATAATGATGCATCAATAACCGCATCATTTCTCTTCTGTTCCAATGTTAACCCATACAACGTTTTACGCTCTATTGGTGACGGTTCATAACTAGCATTGATCTGGAATAAATTGCATAAGTTAAAAAGTCAATGAACAACTTCATCAATTGTATATTCTCATGCATAAAATATCCATCCAACATACAATTGAGCTAAAAAGAAATTCTTCATCATCTTCAAGTCATCTTTCCCATTTCAGGAAATATCCTAAATATTTTTATATCTATTGTTTAGAAGTTTAATTACTGTCCCACTTACTTTATAAATTCACCATCCTATCTTATTGTGCTGTCTTAATTCATAATAACTACAGGAACAAACAGGATGTCTACACTTTGCCCACCTTGGCTTATCAAATTATTGGTCAGATTAGTATAATTAAGTCGGGTCAGTTGATTGATTGCAATCCTCACAGGCTCAAATCCCAGTACGGATGCTTTCATAATAAATTGACTTTTCAATAGATTTATGGATTTCATTCGAAACTCTGTGATATTTAAAATTGCCTCCCACCCATCCGTCCCAAAAAGATAGGGCGTAGTGAGAGTGATCAACTTATCACTACTCCTGTCATGGATCCATTATGTTACCACTACTCTTTTCGTAAAGAGAGGTTGAGCAACTGAGTAACAAGCAGTTCTGAGAAAAACTTGTGACAAAATAAACTCCATCAGGAGTACATATTGGGAGCAGATATGGTTAAAAAAATCTTAAGTTAATGGCTGACAAAACTATGTTTATGTGGACTTTATATTATATTTTTAACTACTCTCTCTTTCACGTACCTTTATAACGCAATACTTTCCGCCTTTCTTTTTCTTCAATAAATCTAGGGCCGCGGCAGAATATCCTGGGGCAATTACACCGTCAGACACTTCTCGGGAGATAATCTTAGCTGTTACTTCATCACATTCGTCAGAGAGTGCCACAAAATCTCCAAACGAACTCATCCTATCAGCGCCTCTTGCTCTCGCATAAGCTGTTGCGATGGGTGACAGTTTGTCTTTCAAATCAGACACCATGCAAAGAGATGCCTGCAATATAATTTATTTTTAATAGCTTCAATGTGATAACTCGTATTGGAAGTCATTTCAGAGGTAAAATTTTACATGCTCAATACGCCAGAGACGAGTTATCTCGTCAATAACTAATTCAATTAATAATTGCAAATTATAGACGGCGTGCTACGTACTTTTCTCTGCGGCAGATAAAAGGTTAAAGACATGTTTAAGTGGAGATTTCTTTTTCTAATTCAATTTTCATTTGGGAGGTATAAACAAAATTAGAGGTTTCATCGCCGAGTTGGTATGTTATGATGAAAAAGATAACACAGAAATATTATCCGGACGAAATTGTCACATGAAAAGTTTGAACAAGTCAACAATTATATATATTTTTGGGACATGAAAATGTTTGAAAATGAAACAAACTTAACATCAAATGAATTACCTGAATGTCATCCAGTGGATATCCAACTGCAGCACCTGCGGGGGATACATGCTTGAAACTGGCTGCAGCAGGCAAACTGAGAGCCCTTTTCAATTCCTTTACAAGTTGCCAAGCGTTGAGTGCATCGCAAAGGTTAATAAATCCTGGAGATCCATTAAGAGGAGTAATCGGAAGCTGAGCATTTGTAGTGAATACCTGGGCAGGGGTTTGATGAGGATTCATTCCTGAAATTATTACTCAGTTAATCACTTAAAGGAAACGATATCAGTAGAATTTTTTTTACTTGAAAACATGGTAAAACTAGGGCTTCAGAAAATAAATAATTTAGTGCGAGTATTCTTACCGTATCTCAGGGAGAGTTGTGACTTGCCACCAGAAAATTGTTTGCGGCAATAGTCAGATATAGCAAGATCATATTGAGATGTGTGCGTGAAAGCTTTTAGTGCAAGCTCTTGCCTAGTAATTAAAAAAAATAACAGTAAGCAACCGTATAATTAATTTTAAAGAAAGATAATATTTGAAATAAAGAAAAGCTCAAAGAATCACCTCTTTCTGTCAGGTACAATCTGTACCTCTTTGGCAAATGCAAATATGACAAAATTTCTTTTTTTTATTTAGGATGTTAAAGACTAATAGATTTGTGCCGTAGAATGCATTGTTGCAATTATATTGTAAGTATTGCAATAAAAAAAACAAATACCGACTGCTTATAATTCTCTTCACAATGATAAATGTGACTCAATACCCATGTTCATAGTAAAACTGGAGAGTCGAATTCATTATTACGTGGCCGCTTATTAATATTTATTTTCCAGAAATATCTTTAATTTGACATTTAACGCGTTTCAGGAATCATCATAATGAGTGGAAGTTGTATCAGATTATTTGACGGTTATCATCAAATTTCACATAATTAACTAACACAGGCCTAGCAGGGTAATCTTGATTCTTTTTTGCAATGCGAGAAACTATATAAACATTATTTTTCATATCTTTGCGACGATGTATCACTTTTATTTTATGTATGGCATTTATTTTGCTATTATTGTTTTTAAGTTACTTAATAAAGTGATTTTTCAGATATTAAATTATTTTTAATTGAATCCCCTGCTCAACGTGAATTTTCACTGATAACAAAGCGTATCTCCTCCGATCAACGGGGGGGGGGGGTGTACCTGTATACACACATAATCTATCACAAACAGAAGTGAATATCTTCATCTATTATTAACAATATAAGGTATCTTTTTAAGTTAAATGCTGTACGTATATTTAATAAGCCCATGCAGCCTTAGCAATTCTATGATAAATAAAGAGAAAATTGTAGTTTTATCTCGCATCGTAAAAAGGTAATAAATAATTTAATCTTGCCTCGTATTCTTCGACGTTTGCTTTTTAGGTGATAAACTCATTTCTTCCATCACTTTTTCATAATCCTTAGGGTCACAAAGAACGGTGACTCTCTCGTGATTTTTTGCAGCCGCTCTGAGCAGTGTAACTCCTCCAATATCAATATTTTCAACAGCGTCTTCAACAGTTACGTTGGGCATGGAGACCGTTTCAACAAATGGATAAAGATTGCAAACGACAACACTGATGAAAGAATAATTCTGCTTTTTCATATCTTCTTCGTCTGATGGAATATGTCTGCGAATACACAAATTTTTAAATCACTATAAATACAAATGAATGATTGCTAGTCATTTGTTTTACTAAAGAACCAAATAAATGTAAATTATTTATTGTTAAAAATTAAAATTACAGTACATGACATAACAGCTGACGCCAATTCGCCATGTACAGTGGAACCCCGATCTACCGTTCTCGCATTGTTCGTTTTCCCGCATGGATCGTTTATTTTTTATAGTCCCGGCCAAACATCCATAAGAACAATGTAAAATAATCCCGCATTAATCGTTCCCCGATTTACCGTTTTTCTCGATCTATCGTTTAAATATTTTGGTCCCGTCACGAATATTATCCCGATTGACCGTTTTCGTTGAATATTTTTCATAAATAGTTTTGCCTCGCATTTCGTCTCGCGTTTTTTTCAGTGTAACCCCGATCTTCCGTTCTTGCTATCTTCGTTTTTTTACATGGATCGTTTATTTTTTACTCGACCAAGACCCTGTCATAACAATATTTAATAATTCCACGTTTATCATTCCCCGATGTACTGATTTTCTCGATCTATCATCTAAATATTATCGTCCCGTCCCAATTATTATCCCGATTGACCGTTTTTGTGGAATATTTTTTTTCGCTAAAATAGTTTTATATCGTATTTAGTTACATAAATAAATAAGTTTTTTTGAAAATTTAACATTTTTTTGGTATTATTTGAAGATTTCCCGCATTATCGGTTTCCCGCATTATTCGTTGAATTATTACGGTCCCTTGGAAAACGTAGAATCGGGGTTTCACTGTACTTGAAAAGTATAATAAGACAAAACATAAAATAAAACTACACAGTACATCGAAATCAACACAAAACATCAAGAAATATAATAGTAAAATTTATAATGTTTAATTTATATTTTTTAATTTGTAATGTTTTATTTGTAATGTTTTATTAAAGTCAAAGAGATGGTTAAAGAAGATAATGGCGAAAAAGAATCCAAGATAATTAATGTCAACTGCATATCAAGGGAAACATCCATTTTTTTATTTCTAATAACAATACACCACTGCACTACATTATCTTTCTAGTCATTAACTTCTTTTTCTCGTTCTGATAAAAACAGTTATTGTTATTAAATTGTTTGTACTTACTCCCGTGTCGCTTAAAAATACAAATTTATTATAATTATGTTGTTCAGTTGAAAATATTTCAATAATATTTCATCCCAAACATACCATATTATTAAGAAAGTATTTTGATCATTAGAATCATTTTAACAAATATTTTATTTTTAAAATTGTAACCATAATAACACTAATATTGTGACGTAATGTTTATTGACAATGTTAATGTTTAATCGATGTAATGAAAGCAAATATACTTTGATATAAAATAGAAGTGTGTCCACATGCTATTTAGCCAATAATTTGGTTAAAAGATAGACAGTTCATTTTTGTGATCCCAAATGAGAATTTTCGAAAAGCATGTTTGTAAATATATAGATTGCTTCATTTAAAAACAAAACATCATGACAATGTTAACAAAAAATGAAGATGAAATGAGCCTTAACTCCAACACAAACAACTATGATTCAAAGATATACCCCACACAAACAAAAGCTTGTTGTGGGATATAAATCACAAAATTTTTGACTGTAGTATCAATATTGTTTAACTAGATGGCTGCCACAGACGAAATATCTCGTAAAAATTTTCATGCTCAACACGCGAGTTACGAGTTAACTCGTCAATAACTAATTAAATTAATATTTGCAAATTATAGCCGGCATGCTAAGTACAGACGTACTTTTTTCTACGGCAGCCAAAAGGCTAAAAATTGATGGTCCTTACAGAAACAACTTAATGATAGTTTCACCTTCCTACGATAAGAAGTTTAATAGTTTCCCTGTTTTACGATTAATCTAAGTATTATTACAGTCGCAATTGCTAATATACTGCTTTTAATATAGATATGGTAAAAAAAAAAAAAAATACTAAGAGCAAAAAACATATTTTTACCACAAATATAAATAAGGCATTAGAATAACAGGATAATTTTTTTAATAAATCCCTAAAATCGCAATAAGGAATTATTATCAATGAAATAAGATACATTGCAGCTTATACTGGATACAATATGCAAACACAATAGTTGACAGCTGTTGTTGATTTGATTGCTTTTATTCTTCAAATAGATAAATACCGGACGCTTAGATTTTTTCTCATTCTTGTTTAATCACATAGGAAGTGAAGGGCGTGAGCGAGACATAAGAGCATGTCTCACTCACGCATTCTACTTACTCATACGCAAGTGGCGCTGTATGATGGATATAGTTTAACTTTCATCGCAAGCAAATGATAAACCTACATATTAATTAAACGGCAGAAAGAAACTTCTAACATCTTTCTTTATATTTATTAATACATTTCTTAATTAAATACACAATAAGTTGTACCTCAAATTGGATGCGATAACCAAGTAACATAAAACTATCCATAGTTATTCAGACATTAATCAATTACCTGGATAAAATTCCAGCATGAACAGCAGGGTGTAAGGTCTTGACTCGGCCACCGAGCATTTCTGGTGCTCCTGTAATGTCCGATACATCCAGGACTGCAAGGCCAGACTGGCGGAGAGTAGATGCAGTTCCACCACTTCCGACTAGCTTCAAACCACAATGTACTAAATGTTTGGCAAGAGGAATCAAATCAGTTTTGTCTGATACACTCAACAACGCTGAAAAAGGGTAAAAGAAAAACATAATTGTAATATGAATTAATTTCAGAAAAAAAGCATGATTCCAACCGGTTTCAACTGAGTTCAAACGATTTGGGAAATTTTCACTGGATCTTCTATTATCCAGATAAGAATTCTTTAGATGGATGAACTTTGAAAAAATTGTGGAATAAAATTACAAATGTCATAAGTAATTTCCAGTAATTTAGTAGAAGTATGTAGGTAAAAGGTTTTTTTACAATTCAAAATCAAAGTTTGAAAATGTACATACTGGGATTTGGTCCCGTAGACACTGCAACCAAAGAGTGTGATGTTGATGATTTTGCACAAGCCCAGCACATTTAGATAAGGCAAATTATTTCTCAAAAGCTAATTATATTAAAACTAATATTGACTAATGAAATAATTATCTTTAACCCATCAGGCCCGACGGAAAAGCACCACATTTAGATAAATATTTGTATTTTAAGTTCTATACTATGGTTTTCCCTTCTGTCAATGTGAATATTCCTTTGGATTTGTTTTAATAGCTTTTTATTAAAATATAAAATAATATCCATGTCGGATTTTATTGTAACATGATCATTTTTGCATAAAACTCTTTCATAATAACATGATATTTACAACATAACTTTGTCAATTATTGCTTTAACACACTACCGAAACGTCAAAAATAGGATCGAGAAGCGACGGGGTACAAAGTGACCCCAGACAAATTTGCGTAATATTGGCAGTGCATTTATTGAGGTACCATTAAAAAAAAGATTACAATAAATATCAGCTAGATATTATTAGTATTCAGCGAATGTTTGAAATAAGAAGAATTCTGCAATGTGAATGACCCCGCTCGGAACTCAAAGGTCAATAATAAAATTTCATTATTGAATTACAACAAAGAATTCGAATGACTGGTATTGATTGTGTTTTAAATTTATGACTGTAAATTTGATAATGTGACCTTAGGTAGTTCATTTGTTTTCTTATAACTGCTGTTAACAAACAAGTGATATCAGGTCAAGTCGAATTTTACTATTATAATAATTATTATTTGATTGGAATTTCCGTTTGATTTTTATAAAAAAAAATATGAATTTCTGAAAGTTGTTAAAAGTAACTTAATCAAAGCAGTTTGTTTTCTAATTCAGAAATAAAGCAATATTAGACTGATTTATTTATATATTCAAAAAGTACATGTTTTCAGGAGACAAATAATAATGTACTTTATTCCAACGCTATCGCTATGACTTTATATTGATATAAAACATCACTGGAATTGTTTTGTCCTCAATATCTTTGAGGATGTTAATGAGGAAGGAAGCAAAGACGTTCCCATCCGTGCCAGCCCTTCATGCTAAACAGAGCAACAAGACCATATTATTTTCCTGTCTAGTTTTTGTATAAGGTTAAATAAATTGAAATATATTTTTCTTTTTGTGTGTATCAAAATTTTGAATTCATTACATCAAAAAACTCAAATACTAACAAAAGTCGAGATACGTATTTGGAGAAAATTACTGACGATTTTTAAGCGTAGTATATGTAGATAAAGCAAGGTTTTACTATATGTAGATCACAGATGAAACAAAGTTGCATAAAATGATCTCAGTCAATAGTTTCAATCATTCAGCAATATCATTAAGATTAGTTGAGAAAAAATAATTAAAACAGATACCATTAACACTCTTGAAAAAAAAAACTGAAAAAAAATATTTTTAAGTAAATTTGTATTTGTTGTGTGATTTCAACTTTTTTAAGAGACTCAAATTATATAGTAAAAAAGTCACACATTTGCAACAATGTTTTTTGGCCACAACATGCACGATACATTGGCTCATTCACTATCTTGTGATGATTGCTTAATAGTTCCACTTGCATTAATTTTTTAATATGAAGAATTTAGTCTCACTCATAAAAGTTATAGCATTTCCATACATGTATAATTTTATGTGAACGAATTTAATTACAATATTCTTACCAAGATATCCTGATGATGCCATTTTATAACTGTTACTTGCACACTCTACCAAGGAACTAAAAAGAAGATATATTTTAGCTATTTTATTACAGTATAATAAATTATATTCAAACAAATAATATTAACGAGAATAATATTATTGTTGTTGGGATTAATATTGGAGATCAGAAAGGTCATCATTTAGTGATAAACTTCTAATGTTAGTAACAAAGTTTTTTTATGTGATGCATTTTTCATCGAAGTAATGTTCATTAATCAGCACAGCAAAATTATAATATTTAAACAGTATGGTATTATTAAGTATTTCGACTGAGGGTGCTTGATGGAATTTCAATATCAAATTTGAATTGTTTGAATTTTGTACTTTTCCATGAGTTTTGTCGCTAACGACCCGGGTTTCGCCTTTCGGCATCTTCAGGCATTTCAAGTGCACGGATGTACTTGAACTGACCGCGGCTCCGCCATAATGGAAAACAGAGGCGATGTACTGAAAAATATTTCGTATTTCGCATAATTTATCAGTGTTCTTCGTAATAATGTGGTTTTAACGCGATTATCAAACTCTCAAAAAATAATTTTAAATCGTGGCGTTGTTTTTAGCTTAGTTTGTTAATTTTTTCGCCGTAATAATCCATGACGAGCTATACTCTACTTTTACCAAAATAGTTTTAAATCGTGGCGTTGTTTTTAGCTTAGTTTGCGAAGTTTTTTGTCAAAATGATCCATGACTAGCTTTAACACACAATTACCATAATATGAAAGAAATTTGTTCAATAGGAAAATCTTTCATGACTTTAACCCAAAGCTGTTGATTGCTAAGTTGAGTTCTTTCAGTTAGTGTCATAATATACACAGTTCTCTGCATCGATAAAGCATACGTAAAATAAATACTTACTATAGAAAGAAAAATAAGTTTATATAGGTTGAAGTTTAAAGTTTATATTTATACAAGCAGTTTGCAGGATTATGTTAATTAATATTGTATTTGAGTGAGTAACGATCATCTCTGTAAATCTGAATACATTTTACAATATATAAAAAGAAAAATAAGTTTTAGAATTAAGCGCGATTCTTTAGAATTAAAATGAATGATCAAAAACATGCGCTAGTGTAATAATTTATCTTTCACAATAATTATTATCATAAATAATAAATATAACTTTAATTAAACCATACCTAATTCACAGCACTTCGACGGAATGAAACTTTTACTGAATGTGACAATAAAACTGCACAAAATAAACGTTTTATTTATGCCAATTAAAGATACTTCGCTAACCACACGGCGAGACGAAGACAGATTTGACGTGTTGACACAATTAAATTTGACAACACAGTTCGCAGTGAGTATTTTAAATATTACAAACCTACAACTTTTGTTCATTTATCTGAGTTGCGAAAAAGACTGTTGCCGTATTCCAAAATTTGTAGATTAATAAACCAAAGACAACCTAATGTATGCAAAAATTAGTTGATACAAAACTTGATAACTTTGTTATTTCACTAGTTATGTTATAAAATGTGGCACGTGTTTCGATTCTTTGGGAAGCATCATCAGAATGAAAGCGGCTTTTTTCCATACTTTCTACCGGTGGAATCATGCCAAAAAAACATAATCATCAAATTCATTTATTTTTTAAAAATAAACTTTTACAAAGCTACCGCTGAATCCATCAAAAATGCGTATAATATTCTTTGGTTGGTAGTAGCCAGTGTAGAAATTAAATTATTACAATTATTGTCTCTCCACATATTTGACAGATCTCCACGTGTGGATCATAGATAATAGAGTATTGTGTGATGAAAGTATCTAGTGTGGCAGTGTTGATTAGACGACTACGTTATTATTGATAATTGATGATAGATTTTCATGTAATATTGATTACTCCTTTTTAACACTCCACGATATATTATCAAATAAAATATGTCTACGTCTACGACGTTACCAGAAGGTTTCAAATCTTGGAAAGATTATTCTCAACAGAGAAAAGCTACGAAACGAAAATGGGATGATGAAAAGATGGCTAAAAAAGTCCAACAAGCCGAAAAGCAAGCAGAAAACGAAGCTGCAGTAGCACTCAAAGAAAAGGAAAAGTCTAAAATTTCTAAGGTATCTACTATTAGTCTAGCAGTTCCTGGATCAATTTTGGAAAACGCTCAATCTGCAGAGTTGCGATCATATTTAGCCGGCCAAATCGCGAGAGCTGCTTGCATATTCAGTGTCGATGAAATTGTCGTCTACGATGACATAGGTGACAAAATAAATGTGAAGAAATCGAAAATTGATGACATCGAAGGTACTAAAGTGGCACGGAAAAGCTGTGTCCAGCTAGCGAGAATACTACAGTATTTAGAGTGCCCTCAATACCTCCGCAAATTTTTCTTTCCTCTGCATGATGACTTAAAATTTGCCGGAATATTGAATCCACTCGACGCACCTCACCATTTGCGTACCAAAAATGACTTCTTATTCAGGTAAGAACGCATAGTTCCTTTTTTTACGCAACTAACTAATTGTTACGCGATTTTCTTATAAAGATTTACAGCCACGGGAAATGTAGTAATCAAACGAATTATAATTTTTGTAAAGAAAAATAATTGGTAAAAGTAGAGTATAGCTCGTCATGGATTATTACGGCGATAAACTTCACAAACTAAGCTAAAAACAACGCCACGATTTAAAGATATTTTTTGAGAGCTTTATAATCGCGTTAAAACCACACATTATTACGAAGAACACTGATAAATTATGCGAAATACGAAATATTTTTCAGTACATCGCCTCTGTTTTCCATTATGGCGGCGCCGCCATAATGGAAAACAGAGGCGATGTACTGAAAAATATTTCGTATTTCGCATAATTTATCAGTGTTCTTCGTAATAATGTGTGGTTTTAACGCGATTATAAAGCTCTCAAAAAATATCTTTAAATCGTGGCGTTGTTTTTAGCTTAGTTTGTGAAGTTTATCGCCGTAATAATCCATGACGAGCTATACTCTATTTTTACCAAATAATTTATCGTCGAACCAACAAAACGAATCTAATGTAATAATAATAGACTCAGATCAAGAATCTAAGAAAAACAGCATTTCATCGAACAGGTCAAAGCAAAATTCAAACTCGAGCAAGATTCAATACGTTCATTCAAAAAATTGCAAAAGAATTTACCTGATTCTCAACCAACAGTGACGGCATATTAAAAACTGAATACAATTATGCATTTTATCATGTAAAAAAATAAAAATTGAGCGAATTTGAAGAACGAACTTGAGTTTTTTGCTTTTAATGCGATATTTTGGATTTTGAAACCAATTAACAAATTATATGAAAATGATTTTTTTTCGAGATTATTTTATATGCGTCAATTTCTGAAACCAATTTATCACGTAAAAAAAGGATTGGGTGTATATCATATTTTAATGGTCCCCTCTAAACTCTTAAATATATCAAAGAATAGGTTTGTTAGTATTTTGCATCAGATGATACCACGTGATAAAAAAATTCTAATTGGATCTTTGATACTATATTACTCGCAGATCTCATTATTCTCCGCAACAATTAGGTTAAGAGCTGATAGTGGTAGTCCTAGATGTTTTGCTATGTCAATACTTTTTTCTCCTAGAGTCCTATTTTTCATGAGAGGCATTTCAGATGCGAGTTAAACTCATTCACCATTTACTCGATGCGACCAATCAGTAGTGTGCTCAGCGCAACTGTTTCTAAATTTCAGTTAAACACCGCCAACCTCAGCCCAGTCCAAGGTGAAGAACAAAAATGGGATGAAAATTTTTAATAAAAACTATCAACTAAAGTAAATTTGTGACAGACAATAAATAATATTTCAACGATTGATTGCGAAATCATTTATGATAGTCTTTATGGGTGTTTAGCTAAAATGACAATTTATGCAAAAACAATAGATTAGACTTCATCACTGTATTGAATTGTATCTACTCACTAAAAGTATGTTGTATGTTTCAACATTGTTAGGAATCTAACATATTTTATATAATTGTAGAGAAGGCATCACCTTGAATAAGAATGTCAAGCCAGGTCGAGGATCACAAGTAAATGTTGGACTTCTGCAAGATGTATCTGTTGATAAATTACTGACACCTGGCATAAGAGTCACCGTCAGAATGTTCCCAGCAATTGAAGGTTCAAAAAAACTAAAAGGAACAGTTGAAAGTTTGTCAACACCCAGAGCTGAGACTGGAGTCTATTGGGGATATGTTGTCAGAATTGCTAACACGCTTAGTGAAGTCTTTTCCAAATCACCTTATGAAAACGGGTAAGGAATTCATGATTCTTTGACCATGTTGGAACACATTTCAGCAGTAACTTTTTATAGAAGACTTGTTCTTGAGCTGTTCCGTTTTATCGAAATCCCTAGCATTTCAAAAAGCATGAATCTTTTTAACCCTTCTTATTCTATCCACTAATCATAGCCCATCTTATTTCTTCTGGTAGTAGGTATAATGTTATGTACCCTGGGAAAATAGAAATTCAGTAGTAAACTCTATCTTTGGTAGTAAAACAAATTGTAATTGATATCAAAGATGTATACGATATATATGTTCAAGATTCATGAGACTATAAATAGGACATTCAACACTTGTCAAGTGTTTCCTATGTCCAAATGAAGTAATCACACTCAGAAGCAATGCTAAGACAAGAGGTTAACTTCGCGGAAATTTCAAAAGCTGCGCGGACCGATCAAATATTAATTGAATAACTGTCTTGTAGTGCGCCCCAACAAAGAATAAGTGCGCACGGGCTATCCGACTGCTGCGCGGCCGCAGCTTAGAGGGAACGTCAGAAATATAAAATTCAAAACTAGTAATATAAATATCATTAAAATGTAAAAAATAGTGGCTCCACAATACAAATACAAATTTGTACTTTAAAATGTCCTGCAGTAGTTATGAAGTATTGCTATGTATAAAGATCATCTTTATTTATTAATAAATGAATTCTCAACTCTACAACTAATTGCAAACATATGAAATGAAAATGTTTTATTAATTTTACAGATATGATGTTACAATAGGTACGTCAGATAGGGGAACAAATTTAGACACACTGAATGATAAGGAAATATGTTATGACCACGCACTTATCTTATTTGGAGGACTTCAGGGAATTGAAGCCGCCTTAGAGAGTGATGAACAACTAGCTGTCGATGACGCCAGTCTCCTATTTGACCATTACATTGATGCCATGCCTACGCAAGGATCGAGAACCATCAGAACTGAAGAGGCTATACTAGTTACCATGGCTGCTTTGAGGACAAAAATGGAACAGAAAAACAAAGTGAAAGAATTCATTTTAGCAGATAGAATTGCACAAAGCTGTGAATTAAATACTTACAGAGATAAAAGTAAAAGTTTTCAGAAGGACATAACCGAAACTATCTCAAGTGAAAATAATGATCTCAATAGATTTGATTGAATCAGTTATATAATATATTGCTATAAAGATTATCAGGTTGTGCAATCATTAAAAAATTAAATTTTCACATTAGGCAATTCATTTAACTTTACTCAAGAGAGATATCACACTACACAATGGGGTATAATATACTTTTCTGCGTAGGAATGCGACTGCCTTGCCTTCTATAGTTTATCACCGAAGCGAACATCCATTCTTTTAAACAGTGTTTCAAAAAAGTATTTATACAGTCAATATTATCAGCATGAAGTAAATCCTGTTCAAAATATGTATTTATAAATTATCAATTAATTAAATTGAGAACTAATTAGGTAAAAATGACAAAATATTTAGTTCCACGAGAATTATAAGATGATTGATAGCTTTTTCGGCTTCAATTGAACTTGTCGATAAAATAAAATATGTACACCTACCTACCAACAGTAGAATCATTTCACTAAATGTTCTGAGTCTATTTACTAACAAGGAATGTTTAGCGATAATTCATATCTTGGTAAAATCTATAATCCATCATTCTAAATGTGAAGAAATTTACTCTCTAATTTATGTTACTATTTCTGTTGTTTCTTAGAGGATATGGGCTCACATGGTGCCATATGCTTTTGAGTGAAAGAATAGATTTGATATCTCTAATAAACGATTTTTCAGAGTTTGCCTCTCATACAATCGAAAATGGTCATTTAGTATCAAGGATTAAAGATGAGCAGTGATAAGTTCTTGGTAATTAATAAAAGCCTTAGCAGTAATAAATTATTAGTTAATAAACTTTCAAATAGGACAGCCACCTTGCATTCAGTAGAAAGTAATAATTCCACCCTTCATCTATATCAGTTTTAAGTTAATACATCTTGAGCAGGGAAGGTAGATCTACCTGTGAGCCCGACTCATATTTATCGGCGGGAGGGGTAGTTCTACCTTTTCTGTCAAGTAGAACTACTCAATTATTTCATTGGAGTAATTTATACAAATCTCTTAAATGTTCACACGCCACGGCGCGCAAACATTACTAGAGTTTTTCTGACAATGTGGAAACCCAAGTGACCGGCTTTCCAACATTTGTCTTGTGGTTGATGAATTACGAAAAAAATCAATTTGAAATAAAACTATGTTATCCGTGACTGCAAAACTCAGATCGTTTTAGATTTCAATGTCTATACGGGAGCTGCAATAAATGTTTAAGATATTCCAAAAATTTGAGTATCATGATGTCTCTAATGGAACACTATCTTCAGCTCTGCCACACATTCTATGAGGATAATTTTTATACCAGTCCAACCCTGTTCCATCATTTGCAAAACCTAAAGACAAATGCTTGCGAAACTGTAAGAAGAAATAGAAAAGGGATGCCAATTTTCAATAAAATGAAAGGGATGAATCTTCTTCATTCCACACATTACTGCAATTTCGTGAAAGGATAAAAGGGATGCGACCATGCTGTAGACCAGGGGTTACCAACCCGGCGCCCGCCGACCGATTTTGGTGTGTCCGCCAACTAACTTGAGGAAATCGGTAAATTCCTGGGATATAAAAAACCTTGAAAAATGTGGTGCCTGCCGCCCTATCAATATTTTAGAATGCGCTCTAGGGTTCAAAAAGGTTGGTAACCCCTGCTGTAGACAATGCATTGATATGAGTTTCAACATGCATCCAAATCGCTTGGTTTAATATGTACGGCATCTAAGCGGTTAAACTAATTTGGCTAAAACTAGGCCTAAGCCTTTATTTTAATTTAATTATTTCTGTAATTTCATGCAAAATATTACATTATATAATCGGATATGTACTTAAGGTTAGAATGCAAAATTTTAATCTGGTTACATTCTAATAAATGATATTTATTAACTCTTACCACTCGAATGTGGCTGTCACTTGAGATGATCTGATACATATTTTTTTGTGATTTTTTAATAATTTAATATTTTTTTTCAATTTTTACCTTTAATACACATTTAAAATACATAATTTGACAAGATGTTCGGAAGTTGGGACACTTAACAACAACTACCTGACGTGAACAAAAGAATGGAATACTTTAGGGGCGCAAGCGTGCAGCGACATAACAAAAGCAGTCGTTCTCGCGCTGAGGTTACGCGAACATCTGTTGCCTGGCTTTAAATTATATTTCTGGGGATTTAAAGTTTTCTTAATAAGTTCTTACATGTTGCACAAAAAATGGGAATCTACCAATCAGCCATAAAAAATATAGGTAAAATTTATCAATGTCACTGATTGGAGACTTCCAAACTCGCACTTCATCTCGCAAAATTTCGTCCTTAACCGGTAAGGAGCAACTATTAGTAGAGCAATAGGACGCCATATGTTATATATTTGCACTCAGGTGGCAAGCACAAGAATTGTGCTGTGTGCTCTAATAGAAAAATAATAGGTGGACGAAAAGAAACATCACATTTTTGCAAACATGCAAGGCAAAACCAGCGCTCCATCCTGGGAACCGTTTTGAAAAGTATCATAAAAATGAATATTTAAGGATAATAATACATATACAATAAGAAACAAAAATATTAAAAATATATATCGTTTTATTTAAAAAATATATTTACCTAATAAATTTCGCCGTGAGCTGGTAGAAACAAAGTAGTGTTGTAGAAAGAGTTAAGTCAACAAAAGATACTGATGCAACATCTTGTGCAATAAACCCACATTTTTTTAAAAGAAACCTTGTTTTATCTATTTTTACTAAAAATCAAATTAAATCACTAAAAATGGCTAGAGTGCAAAGGATTAATAAAACAACACTTTCTACCAAATTTTTTAATGAATATAAAAAAATCAATGATAAAAAAAATTAAAACTTTACCCCCTATTGCGTTAAAATATTTATTGCTAAAATTACAACAAAGGTGGCACCAAATTGATATTATATAATAAGATTTAACACAAACATCTTTTTATATGCTTTCTTAGAAAATATTTTAACAATTGTGAAATAATGTGTAATCTTATTTAAACATTGCATTTATGTATGGAACTTTCAACAGTATTCTTCAAATTTGCTATCACAGAACGTGGGTCCGTGGATCCAGTAATTGCAGTCCCTGACACAATCATATTAGCACCAGCCTGAAATTGATAGATAGAAACCATAAAATCTAAATAATTAACAAAAAGATATAACGAATCAAATGCCATGATTCTAACTGTTTTACAATAAGAATAGAACAAATATTTGTTGTCAAAAGTATATTGTGTTATATTAAATAAAATGGAATACCATTACTTCATTATCAACTATTTCACTTTATTACTTTACTATTACATAATAAATCGAGGGCTTAATGTCAAACTACACTATACAGAAAAGTGTAACTTTACAGGAGAGGCAAAAATGTTTATTTTATTACTTTACAAAGGCATGCTTATTTGAAGATTAAATTTATGATGCTAAATTTTTTTCAGTATATTCTTAAAAAATATTAACCTTTAGAGTGACCTATGTACGTCGGCACCATTTGTCTAAAAAGGAGTATGGACGTACTTTTAACTCAACACAGTAGTGTCTGTCTGTGAGCATAAATCGAGGGGTTAAAGTCGAACAACACTATCTACCAATGTGAAAACGCTTTTTATTGTTTTATAACTTTACAAAGCAGATGTTAATTTGAAACCTAATTTTCATATGTTATAATTTGTTTTATTAAGTAAGTTTATATTGCTTATGGTGATGCTAAAATTTTTGAGTATGATCTTAAAAAAACACTAAAAACTTTATGTTGTTAATGTTAAACTTCCAATGGTGATTTAAGAAGAAACTAGAAAAGATTGACATTACAATGTTTCACTATCATGTAGCTGAGAATGAAAAATAACAATATCAACAAAAAAACATTTTTAAACTGTAAGCCCTCAAAATATCAAGGAAAGTTGGAAATGTGTCAATAATATTAATAGATAAAATGTATTTACCTCAGCACAACAACTTATAGTTGATGGGCCAACTCCTCCGTCAACCTCAATATCTAAAAGTGGATATTCACTTCGGAGCCATCTAACTTTATCCATCTGATCAAACATAAACTTTTGCCCGCCAAAACCTGGCTCTACAGTCATAATAAGAATCATATCTGCTAATGGAATGTAATCTTGCACTGAAGTCAATGGTGTGCCAGGTTTCAACGCAAGTCCAACCTGTAATGAAATTAAAAAAATATATATTAAAACACCTCAATAACTGTAGGGTCTTAACCTTCTTATGGTCACAGAAAATTCTACACATGTACTACAAAGAAGAGCTTCAATTTTTATTGTTATCTACTTTGTACAAATCTGTAACAAAGAGATATGGGAACGGATCAGGTAACCCCTGCTACATCAGTGATCATAAACCAAACTAAGAAACAAGCCTCTTTCAATAGAATGAACTTAAGGATGCTGACATGTCATGGAAAGAAACAAAGCAATTGGCGGATGACAGAAAATCTCTGAGGTGCCTCAAGATCCACATAGGAAGCGGATATAGTTATATAACTAGGTACCAAATTTTATTTAAGACAAAGCTCGATGTTGATAATTAACTCTTCTTTCAAATGTGGCCAGCTTGCGTAAAAGAAGATAGGACAACAAAATAAGAAAATTCAAACCTTCATTCCAGCTTCACGCACCCTCCGGCATACTAATGATATATCATCTACTGGTTCGATATGGAATGTATATTGATCAACTCCTGCATCAGCCATTGGCTCAATCCACTAGAGTACAAAAATTTGGATAAGTTGACAACTAGATAATAAATATAATATTATTTGCTGTTACTTCGTGGATATTAGGTATAATGAAACAAATGCGTAGGTATGGTACGCATTTCATTGACTTTATCAAATAAATCATAACCAGTTTTAATAGGGTAAAAATAGCAACGTATAGCGAAAACCAAAATAGCTATCAACTAATAAATATAAAAACTGTAGAACTAAATATGTTGCTATTTTTACCCTATTATAATGGAGTTCTACCAAGTAAATAAATAACCAGTTTTGCTCAGCTGGTAAGCATTATATTATGCGGTACAGTGAAACCCCGATCTACCGTTCTCGCATTGTTCGTTTTCCTACATGGATCGTTTATTTTTCATAGTCCCGGCCAAACACCCATAAGAACAATGTTAAATAATCCCACATTAATCGTTTCCCGATTTATCGATTTCCTCGTTCTATTGTCTAAATATTATTGTCCCGTCACAAATATTACCTCGATTGACCGTTTTCGTTGAATATTTTTTATTTTACTCATAAATAATCTTGCCTCACAAAACTTTTTTAATTCTTTACAAACTCTTCGGTTACTTATTAAACAAAATTTTCGGCGTACACCGAATACATGTTCCATACAATTTCATGATATTCAATTTATATGAATTAGTTTTGTGGAATTCGTATATTTTATATAAAAATTCAGGAGGAAAATCTTTAATAATAAAAATAGAATTTGATGGGTTAAAAAATAATAAAAAGTATATGTATATGCTTCAAATTAAAAGAAAATAAAATTTTTTTTTTTGGAACATTTTTGCAAAAATAGTTCGCCTGGGAAGTGGTTGTCGTGCGAATTTTTCTAACTCGTCAAAAATAACAGGCCAAAATTAAGAAAACAAGAACTCTATTCAAGATGTTGGAAAAATCCAGTAGAAAAACGAAAGTCAGCGATTTTGAAGGGTGTTTGTTAAAATTTAAGTGCCAAACTGTAAATAGGTTACTTAGTTTGTATTAAGCAATTTAAAAGTATGTATATTTATATATTCTTTAATAAAAAAGTGAAATAAATAAATAAGTTTTTTGAAAATTTATCATTTTTTTGGTAATATTCAAAGATTTCCCGCATTGTTCGTTCATTTATTAGTCCCTTGATAAACGTATAATCGATGTTCCACTGTACATCGTCGTTAAATTTATACAAACACATATCTCAACTTTTGTCAGTTTTGAGTTTTTTGATGTAATGAAATCAGAATTTCAACACACATTCCTTAAACAATATTCCAAAAGAAAAAATAATCATGGTCTAACCTAGGGGTGGGGAACCTTTTCATTTCTAAAGGCCACATTCATTTATCCAATTCAACATAAGGCCACAGTAAAGAAAACGTTGACACCCCCCTTTTTTTTCAACTGTTGAACATATAATGGGTTGATTACGCTCTTTTTCCAAATGCTAGTGTATAATTTTTTGGTAAAAGTGAATATTTTGATAAAGTCAAAAGGCCGCAGGTTCCCCTCCACTGCTCTAACCTAATACAAAAACGTTGGCGACAAAATAATATGGACATGTGCCATGTTTAGCATGTAGAAGAGGTCGGCATGTATGGAAACGTTTTAACTTTCTTCCTTATTAACTTCCTCACAGATATTGAGGACAAAACCATTCCAGTGGTGTTTTATAATGATAGCGGTAGAATAAAGTACATGTATGCGTCTCCTGAAAACTAGTACTTTTTGAGATACGAGGTTGTAGAAAATTAACGACGATATGTAATGGACATTGAATTCATTGAACAATACTTTAAAAATAAATGATGCAAGTATGTGGGGGAAAGTAGATGTAAATTACTGCAAAAACCTGACAAGAAGTAATATGCATTTAGTTACTATACAGGTCGAAATAAAAGGCATATCTAAAATTCACTCGACTTTGATGCAGGGCTATTTGAAGTTGACAATGTTATCTATCTACCCTACTTTTCAAATTTGTTGAAAAAGCTTATTAACCATAATAGTATGTTTATACTTAAGCTATATTTATTAGATATCAATGTTGATAGAAATGAAGGTCACTTCAATTCATGGTGACTGAAAGTAAGGCCAGTATCAAGCCTCAATGTAACATTCAAAAATTTATATACAGAAAAACGTTGACATATTTGACGTAAAATACCTTAGACGGGTCTGACACCATCATGTGTGTTTCAAAGAAAGCATCTTTTATTTTTGAACGCAAACATTTCACAACCGGGTGGCCGAAAGTCAGGTTAGGAACAAAATGCCCATCCATAACATCCAAGTGTAAATAATCAGCACCGCTGCTCAGCAACCTCTGAGATTCTTCGTAAAGTTGCGCCAAATCGGCATTTAATATGGACGGCCCGATTTTGCATTTTAAGACGTCTGCCATGCTGCATTACACCGCTTACTTCGGAAAAGTTAAAATTTCTCTTGACAGATTTATTTGACGCCGAACGGAGTATATTATCTCTGACGGAGTCTTGCTGTTTACTAAAATTTTACTTCCTTTTTTAATGACGTAGCTAGTATGTATATTAGTCTATGGCCAGTATACTTATAAATCTACCGAATAGTTTGTATGTACTTAATATCAAATAATGATTTGAATAAGCTTCTATGCGGTTAACTAAATATACTTTTTTGCACACTTTAGACAGATTGTAAAATGCTTCGATGACGGTTGAACTTCAATCTATCGGTCTTGCATTCAAAGTAATCTTGCATTTATCGTTATTTTCTTGACAAGCCAAATTATAAATTATCAAAAGACTATAGCGTTTGATTTTTTAATGTTCAGTTTGATTTTTGTTTTTCTGCGAGACATAAAAGCCAAAATATTTGCAAAATATTTAAAATGCCTCTAAAATCTACATTGAAGATTGATTTCATACCATTATAATTTACTTATTATACTGCCGCCTGTGTGGTCGAATGGTCAACGTCATTGGCTTCGGTTACGGAGGTCACGGATTTGAATCCCAGTATGGACAGTTTTATTAATTGATTTTTCAATCGATTCATGAATTACTGTCCAAAAGCATGGATGTATATTATGATGTCTTAAATTCCACCTTCCTATCCACTCATCCTTTCCTATCAACAGGACGTATTGAGAGCGATTAGCTTACCACTAGTTCTGTCCTAGCCCTATATTTCTATTTCAAATCTCTCTGAAAAAAGAGAGGTTGAGCAACTAAGTAACAAGCAGTTCTCGTAGAAACACTTCTGTTGAGATAAACTCCATTAGAAGTTTATATGCTTCACATTGGGAGCGAACATAGTAAAAAAAAACTTTTACCTTTCTTTATAAATACATGCTTACTTTGGCTATCGATACTAACATAATACCAATCAAATAGTTTATAACAATGACGCCTACATGCTCGAAATCATAAATTTGCATAATCTAAGCTAGGTACTATGATTAAAAATTAATGTCAATTATCAGTCATTACCTAGTTTTAATAAATTTAATTTCGTTAGGTACTTGTTTTGAAGATTTCCAATTTTTCCTGTCCTATTTATTATTGTCATACTTTTTAAAAATATCCTTAGCCCGCATTTATATTTTTAATCGTCAAAGAATAGTATACGTATAACATAAAAAAATCATTCAACATTAATCCAGTAAATGTATGATCTATTTCACAGTTTAGCAGTATAAATAGCAGTTTTTTTACTCTTTAATTACTTACTTATTTACTCGTAATTAATATTTTTTTACCAACCTACTTTTTAAATACTACAATACTTACAATTATTATATTGTCTATGATCACAGTATGCCCTACGGTTAAGTATACTAGTCTATGCCCTACGGTGTATCCATAGACAAGGTGTGCATGTGTGTATGTATGTATCGAAACGAGTGTCTATGAAAAGAATCAGCTGTCATAGACTAATATACTTCAGCTCATCTTCAGCTGTATTGTGCGAAATATAAATCTGTAATATTTGAACTATTTGAAATAAAGACCTTATTTAAAATACAAGTAGTATAACACTTTTGATTCCATTTACTTGAAAATTTGAAAAAATATACTTTATTCCTCCGATAAAGAGTTCAAGGTAATAATTATAATTTCCAGTTCACAGTCTTAACCTCTTTAAATTCATGCCTCTATTTTAATTAAAATATATTTTCAATCATTCTTTACAGTTTTATCAATTTACTTTGTTAGAATGCGCTGGGCTTCTGCTGATGCTACTCTCTGTTGGACTTTTTCCTCACGTGTCATCGTTTTTTATTTAAAGTTATGAAATGAAATTTACATAATAACTTTTGCCCCTTATAAATAACCGATGCACGAAATGCCTTATCGATGCTTATAATCTTCCACTAGTAAAATACAGTATCATAATTGATGATTTGCTTTATTTTTTTTATCTACTACCGCCTTCAATTAAAAAACGGGTAGTATTTTCATTTAGCAATTTAATGTTTTATCAGATGGGTTCTTCTGCAGAAAATGTAACTGGCATGACTGTTGTGCCTGATCATTTTAATCCTATTGAGTTGCTTATGATGGAAGGAGTATCAAATCAAACATATGCTATTACAGTTTTGAACCGTAATATTCATCACCCGCATAAATTTTTGATACCATTTTGGAATAAAGGTTTGTAAAAATGCTATACTTATTTTGCCAAAGAGAATTTGGATGAATGAAAACATTTATTGTAACCAGTGGCGGTTCCTGAACTAAAATCTTGGGTGGGCTAGAGGAAAGTTTAGCATTGTATACTATTTACGAAATTGTGTATTTTTCCACTTCACCTTATACATTAATCTACAAGCAAATAAACAAATGCTACGACACTACTGCAAAGCATAAATTACTGTATAATAAAATCAATGCTAATGTAAGTAAGAAATAATAAAATAATAACCTTAAATTCGTCTCTTTCAAAGTGAAATAACAAGTACAAACAGCAATACAGAGCTGTCACTAAAAGTCAATACCTGTCACTTTCATACAATAAAACGATATTGGTATTTATGTTGGAACGTATGGGTGGGTCATGGGCAAATTCAATTTAGCCCCCAACGAATGACAGATGCTTGATAATTTGATGCACTGTCGTGTGAGTTTGATGACGTTTCCGTACATACAAATACAAAAAAGTCTAATCATGCTTGATTGCGCCCCAGTGTAAGAGAAAAAACTCGGGCTTGAAAGATCCAGCCCCTAAGTCGTTAATACGTATGTGTTGCCAGACTGACGTCACGTTGCCTGTTCTCTATAAAGTATTTATAGGGTATTGTTTTTTTTATGCCAGCTCAGTTTAAAATCGTAGTACAAAACACAATCGAGAACATTATTGTAGGTAGACATAGCATTGTCTTATATTGACAGAGGAAAATCAAAACAAAGATATTGTATTCATTTGGGAAAGGTTAGTTACGCTTATAAATGTATTTATTTTGTTCAGCGGCTGAAGTGCTGTTAATCTTTATTCAGCCATCTATAGTTTTGGGTGAAAAATGCAGGTCGGGCTTAGCCCACTAGCCCAGTACCTAGAACCGCCACTGATTGCAACATTTGTAATAACTAAAAATGAAAGTATTGCATATAAAATTTATCAACTTGACCAGTGGTCATCAATATTGATTATTTTTTTATACCTGTAAAAGTAAAAAGAAATACACTCTTGACAATGTATATTTATTGTGATCCTTAAATCTTAATTTCCTATTTTTTTTTCAATAATTGGCATTACAGCTAATGCCAATGCGCCAAATATTTCAAAGTTGTAAGATCATACAAGAAAAACTCTGAGCATTTATTGTAAGTCACTCGAGATAAACTCAAGGTAAATTGACATCACAATCACCCACATTTTAAGTCTCAAATTTAAATTGGAAAATCTAAATTTGACATTGATCTTACTGGGAATCGAACTCAGACCCACCTGGTCGGTAGAGCCAACTCTAACGAACTGGACCACAGAGGACGACACAAACAATCGTGAAACAATCTTATTTCAGATTGTATGCCTTATAGAATAAGTACATAATATCTAAAGAAAAATCTATTACCATAACAACACCAATATGTCAATTACAAATCATCTGATATAGATACCAAAAGATATAAACAATTTTTAATCAAAGTTTGGGAACCTTCGATTTTTTATTACATTTTGTCTGCTCCAAAGAATATATTTTTTAGTGTTGGAGGGTGTAATTGGTAGGCTATCACAATAGCAATTAACTTATACGTAATTATATTTATAAATCAATGGTGTAACTTGAAAATCTGGCCCCATATGCATAAGTTATCAAATGGTCCCTATTTTTTTTTTGGTGTTTAGTTGTTATATGCCAGGCAGTGAAAACTTTCCACATGACACATGAAGTGTGACCATACGTCCCATTTTAGGTAGTCCACCCTGTTGTCCCGAAGCAGAACTTGAAATGACCTGTTTTAAGAAAGACGGCAACCTCATTAACAATTAAAAACCGCAAAAAATCAGGCAAGTACATTATATCCAAGATTCAGAAGTATTTGATGAGTATTCACTTATTTTTAACTACATTACATCGCATAAAGTGACAGAATGGAACACTGGGAATGTTTCGTGTACACTTCTATTCCTTTCATTATTAAATAAAACCTATGAAGAAATACTCATACTATTATCTGAATATAAGTCAATGTCCCATTATGAGGAACTAATGAACGGTCACGCAACTAACGCCTTGAAGTCGACGTTCGAGAACACGTAAAGAAGAGCAGTTTTTAATTTTATTTTTTGAATTGGTCAAGTAATGCCTCATCTGGATGTGTGGGTGCACTGGAGACCATTGCATTTTTCAGTGCCTGGCGTATAACAACGAAGTATTTTTTATAAAAATATAAAAATTCATTCTCATTCATTCATTCATACAAGTCATCTTAGTCTATACTAAGATGACTTGTAAATTCTCAGCTGTTGACAGATTAGGGTCGGTATACGTCTTTTTCTGAGAATTTTTAGCTGGCAATAATAAGAAAAAAAGTTAAAAGACTTTCATCATTTGTTTGTTTGGCAAGGACTTCTAAAAATTATTAGCTTTTTACTATTAATTTTCTTGTTTTTTTTTTTATGAAAATTTAAATATGGGTATACATTTGGGGCCCACTGAGTACAAGGGCCCTTATGTGTTGCATAAGCCATGTGTTTTATTGGTTACGCCTCTTGTCATAAATAAATAACATCAAATCATTCCAACCCCTATATTTTATTTTATATTAATACTCTTTTTTTATATTTTATAGCTGCTGTACGAGTGACTGTGGATGGAGGTACTAACAGATGGTTAAATTATATTCGCCAACTTAATTTAGCAAAAAGTGAAATTTTACCAATAGACATGGTCACTGGGGACTTTGACTCTATAACTGATGTAACCATGAATGCAATCAAAGAAATGAAAATTAAAGTAAAGGTCTTTGTGTTACAAATAATTGATGAAAAATATATCTTGTCCATTTTATTTATCATTTTACGATTTTCTCTAGAGCTTCTAGCTTTATGCTTATATTGAACATGTTCAAAAAACCATAATAATGTTACTCATCTGGAAATGTTAATTATTACTATTTATTATGTTTTAGATAGTACACACCCCAGACCAGGATGAAACTGACTTCACAAAAGCTCTTATTGAACTATTTAAACATTGTCATAAAACAAGGATAAAATTAGGTAATAAACCTTGTTTCTCGCTGACGAGTGTTATTTTCTTATCATATATTGAAATTCAGTTATTTATTCTTAATTATTCTTTAACCCCTCAGACCTGTATGATGTACACAGCACACATGGACAGGTGCATGCAAAAACAGTACCCTGGTTAATCGTTGATTTGTAATAACAACAGTTCACTGATTTCATTAAGATTGAGTTATTTAAAGATTACATTAGGGTATTTTACTGTTTTTTTGTTTGGTTTTGGGAAAATCAAATCAGCTTAAAAATATAAATTACCACATAATAATGAAAATTTTGTTTATGATCAGTGTAGGAGTCATGATAATATAGTCATTTCTACCAGGCGCTGATAAGTCGGGGGTAGGGTCTCTATGACAATACCATTAAGCATGATAAATTGGCGGTCTAGGAGTAATAATTTTCCCGCTGCGGTCTAGTTGGTTAGAGCTTGCTCTCCCGATCAGGTGGGTCTGGGTTCGATTCCCGGTAAGGTCAATGGCAAATTGGATTTTTTTCAATTTTAATTTGAGATCATGACATGAGTGTTGAGATTTAAGACATGAGTGTTTGTGGAGTCAATTCTCCTTGAGTTAATCTCATGTGACTTTCAAAAATTCTCATTGAGTATATCTCGTATGATCTTTCAACTTCAAAATATTCGACACATTGGCGTAAGCTGTAATGTCAAATATTTTTTTATTTCAAATAAAAAAATAATAAAACCACTAGTTCCACAAAATCATTTGCCAAGAATGTTTATATCAATTTTCCCACCTTATCCATAAGAAAATATGATCCATCACCGGGACCGAGATGAAAATGAATATTTTCTGTAGAATAACGTCTTTCATAGTTAGAAAGCCTTAAATTTTTATCTTGTCTGCCGATTGAGGCTAATAAAATTTCATCACTTGTTTTCAATCTTGTTTTAGATTCTGTGTTTGTCATATATCAGTCATCAGGCAGAATTGATCACATAATGAGTAATATAAACACACTGTATAAGTGCTCAAAACGTGACACTCCTATTTTTCTAATATCAGAGGATTCAATTAGCTGGCTCCTGCATTGTGGAAAAACAACAATTGCTGTTCCAGAATCTTTCAAGAATTCAAGTACATCGTGGTGCTCAATAGTGCCATTCAGTGAAAAATGTCAATATATTACAACTAGTGGATTGAAATGGAACCTCCGTAAGTTATTTTGTCAAAGGACATTCTAGTCTCATGAGTCTGTGTATTCGGCATATAAATTGTTTGGAAACTAAAAATCCAAAAATGACCATTTTCATTGATTGTCACATTTGTATACAACTTTCTATTATCTTCTAATAAATCTATATAGTCATCATTCTTTTGACCCAGCAAATATTAATTAATTTGTATTTACACTAAAACTAAGGATTTCGATTGAAGGAAGCTTGATGGAATTGCTAGATCAAATTTGGTAGAGTTTAATTTTATCCATGCAATTGAATGTTTAAAGATGCCGAAAGGCAAATCAAACTTTGTTTGTGATAGAATGTCTAAAAATATATAATATTTGAAATATTCAAATTTACACTTACTTGATAATTCAATGTTTTTTTTACTTCATATTTTTAGGTAGTTCATCAATGAAATTCGGAGAGTTAATAAGCACTTCTAATAACTTCGATGGATCTGACATTGTAGAGATTGACACAAAAACTCAACTCCTGTGGTCCATGGGCTTAATACCATTGTTTTCTAAATATTTTGGCACACCTAATGTAGAAAGCTAATGTTAACGAGATATGTTAGAAGTGACTGAAAAGCTTAACTTTCCCATTGCTGTTTGTTATTTTTTACAGAAAGTATTTCCTCCTAAGAGATTTCATTTTGAGAGAAAATTATTTTGGAATCTTTCAATTTCTCACTTTTTTCCCAGCCATCAATCCTGAAATACTTGTGTCCCCAAATCTCGAAAAACTTCAACGATTCAAAAGGGGCCACAGGCCCAAAAAGGTTGAGAAACCATGCTGTAAACAACTGGTCAATATATAGCTGGTTTAGCAAAGTAGAACTCATGATAATTTAATTACAGCATTGATATTTTGCACCATTAAAAAAAATTCTTGATATTCCGTGACCTGCAAACAACTGACAGTATAAAAAAACTTGTTTTCATGTGTCCCATATTCTATCAACAGTACATGAAAAATGTTTTTTAAAACAACTATCTGCAGAAATAATAAGAACCACTATCTGTAGAATTAAAATGGTTGAGTCACAACCAGTTATATAAATACACAGCAAAAAAAAATCAGTTAATCAACTGGATGCCTGCCAGACAAGATACCTCGTAAAATTTTAAGTGGTCAATAGCCAGCGTGCTAGGTACAGATGTCCTTTTTCTACGACAGCCAAAAGGTTAATTTTTTTTTATACTTTAAAAACATAGTTTCACAAGGACATCTTGTCAATCATTTGATAGAATCATTTTTGTTCAATGAGAATCGGTGAATATTTTTAAATATCTAAACATACAATTTCTTTTTCTTAATTTGTAGATGGGTTCTGTTCCGTCACTGAAAATTGAAAACAGCTATCGTTCTATTCATTATGCTGGATGGAATATCTGATGAAATTACATGGCCCATGTTAGTCAATGACTAAAATTTCAAGGATATTATTTTGTAATAAAGGTTTGTTCCGATAACAATATGCTACATGGAATATAATAATACTGCCCGTCACATCATTACCATATTGCTCAACTTTATGTTGATAATATAATAATAAGGATCATTTACTGTAATTACTGCATTAACATGAAGTACATCTATTCTTTTGCATGTCATAACAATTTATTGATTGAGCTATGTCTAATAAACAAGTGAACTCTTTGTAGATGATATCTAAAAAACCAATCGACACGAATAACTGAGGATTAAAATATACAAAACAGATTAACCCAATCAAAAGTGAAATCTCAACATGGAATATCACTGCAGCATAAACAAACACATGTGGTTGCTATGACAATATCTTGGATCACTATGAAATGCTTTTAAATTGAAATTTAGTTCCATGCAACAAAAATTCTCTCATGTTACCCTATAAATAAATGATTACAAAAATTTAACCATGCTTTTTTATCCATTGGTTATTGTTAATTGAAGCATGGTGTTAATGTGTTATCATCGGCGCATATGTTTTATGGCTGCCGTACTAGCAGTAGAAAAGAAACACCATTTTACTAGATTTGAGGCAGTTAGTCACAATGGTGTAAGCCATTTTTTTGTCTTTGGCTCAGAAAGGAGATACAGAAGTTTATGGCATGATCCAGTCATGCCAAGAGTTGAAAGTAAAATTGAGCGAAGTCAAAATTTCACAGTGGAAACCAACTTGTTACAGTACTGAAGGTGTATTTTTAGAGGTTCGGCTATTGGAATTAGCAACACTTTTCCAGCGACAGCCAAACTGATTTGTGCTCAGTTCGGTTTGCCATTTCACCATGAATAGGCTTATGCCAAAAAACGCTTACAATTTTACTGATTTTGATACTTACGTATACTAGACATGCATGACATTTAACAAGTGCATTTAAGCCTTTTGGGGATCATGGTCACTAAAATCCTGTCAACGATTAAAGTACAATACCTCCATGCATATGTTTTTCCATTAAAATAAAATAATGAGTACCAAACTTGACCATAATGTATAAATTTGGCTTAAACAACCTATTTCCTCTGCGGGCCGCATGAAAAAATATGATGGGTGAAAGAGACAATGAATTTTAAAGTAATTGTTTACAAAAAAATAACTAGTGGAAAATATTTACACATGTATTTGTAAAGATATAATCCAAAAGACAATGTGATATTTGTCTATGTAAATTTAAAGCTAATTTTATAGAATTTAGTTATTGAATGCAATTTTTTTCTAAAATTACATATATTTTTATTCTAAAAAAAAAGCTTTCGAAGGCTGCATGCCTCAGGCGTTGGCCAATTGTAAAGTGGAAACTTAAATTTCATAGATTGTATACTATTCAACTTTTTTAGCCCATCTAAAATTTTAAGTCAGGAACCGTTACTGGTGATACCACCCCTTCTGCTTCAACCAGTAGGTCCAAGAATCGGCGTCTATCGAGTTGTACAGACATTTCGACTATCTCATCCTGGAGTTAATAGTCATTCCGACGTTAATCTGGAACATCCTTCTTTGACCAATATATTCACAATTTTAAAAAATAGCGGTACCTAGCCTAAAATGGTATTTCTATCTAAATTCAATTCTAAGTTCAATTTATAATGTGAAGCATATGGACTCCTAATGGAGCTTATCTAAACAGAAGTTTTACGAGAACTGCTTGTTACTTAGTTGCTCAACCTCTCTTTTTTCCAAAGAGAGTAAGAATAGAAGATAGGGCTAGGACAGGACTAGTGGTCGGCTAATCGCTCTCGATACGTCCCGTTCATAGGAAAGGATAGGTGGGAGGGAGAATTCAAGACATCACATACATCCATGCCTTCGAACAGAAATTCATAAATCGATTGAAAAATCAATTTATTAACCTTTTGACCGCGGCTCAGATCCAGATCGGTTCAGATTGGGCTGCTATAGCAGTCAACCTCGGTCTAAGGGTTAAACTGTCCGTACTGGGATTCGAGCCCGTGACCTCTGTAACCGAAGCCAACGTCATTGACCACTCGACCACACAGGCGGTTAAAAAATATCTCTTAGCCCATTCTTAATAATCTCATCATAAGAACATTGGCTACAGGGCGAATATGCCCCAAGTACTTGATAAGCTTGTCGCCTGCTGTGGCTCGGTTGGTTAGATCTTGCTCTACCAACCGCGCAGGTCTGGGTTCGATTCCTGGTAAGATCACAGTGAATTTGAAAAATATTTAATTCAAAGTTGTGGTCGAAGACTGGGAGTTTGTGATGTCAATTCACATTATTTCCTCTCCTCCCATTCTTCCGATCCTTTAATAACTGGGTGTACCAATAGCGATTAATCAACCACTAGTCCTGTTCTAAAGAGCCTTATGTTTCTTTCTCAACTACACACTTTGAAAAAAAGCGAGGTTGAGCGACTGAGTAACAAACAGTTCTCGTAGAAAAAACTTCTGTAGAGATACCTCTTTTAGGAGGGCATGTGCTCCACATTGGGAGCAGACATGAAATAAACAGCACGTAATTTAAAAAGAGCATTGCAGTAGTCATTGAAATTATTAAACCTATAATGCAGGTGTTCATAAACATCCAAATTATAGAATTTGTATTGTTTCCATAGTTGACATATTTATGTAGCTTTTACAAGTTCATGAAATAGTTGGTTCTTATTAAAAGAGAATGAGTTTGACCCCTCCTTTTGTACTCCTTCAACTGTAATTTCAAAATGTTATTAATAAATGTGATATCTGTCTATCTGTATGTGATTTAAATTCCAGACCAATGATTTATCAGTATGATGAGATTGTGTTTCACAGACAGATCAGCTCTGAGGCTTTTAAGCAGTCAGGATATGTCTGTAGATTTGCGCTCGGGGGCTCAATTCTTCCAAAAGACTATTCTTGTTACCCGATTAAATAAAAAAAATATCAAAACTTATTTAATAACTAAAAAAGAACATGGAAGGGGAATATACAGAATTAAATAATTGTTAGATTTTTATTGTGATATATTTCACACTTATTTTGTACAAATGTATACAGATATAATTAGATAGGGCACAATTAATATGAAAAACTTCTTGACTGATAAATTCAGCACTGAAGAAGTCCATGACGAACCACTGAAGAAGTCCAATCAATACCCTGGAACATAAATGCAAAACTTATAAGGCGATTTTCAAATTTGGTTTAATCTACTTTTCAAGAAACTGAGAAAATGCAACAATTACATTTGTCATTCTTCAAGGGTTTGTGCTAATTAGTAACATTCTTAAAAAATGTTTAAAAATGAAGAATTACAAATAGTGTGTAAAAATAAAAACTTTTGAATGTAATAAATAATTTTGAATTTGACTAATTTCGTTTGTAACATCTGGGTAAATATGGCATATAGTAGCACGTCGACTACTGCGGCGAAAAATTTCACAAACTAACTGAAAACAACGCCACGATTTAAAATATTTATTGACGTTTTCATAATCGCGATAAAATCACACATTACTATGAAGAACACTGATAAATTAATTATATGAAATATTATCAATATACGTCGACATAAGGTGTTGTTACTCAGAGCAGAGAACGCGGAGAACATTCTAAGTAAGCAGTGCTACCAACCCGAGAGTTGCTGCCTACTTCAGTCGTATTTTTTTTATATAGGTATCAATAGTAGACTTAGGTATTAATGAAAGACGTATAGATAATAGACAGAGGTATAAAAAGTACATGTAGGTATTGATAAAATGCAAACCTGTTGGGTTTATAGAGCTCGCCCGCCATCTTGAAGAACGCGTGCACCCTATCTGTGTGGTCCTTTAATGTTCGTTTCCACAAAAACTCGCACAGGTAGCCGTGGTAGTGGTCAACGCTTCGCCCATACCGAGGTACATGGCAACGAACATCTCTCCATGTTCGTTCAATGTTCTGGGTATGAGCTCTCGTTGAAGGGTCAACAAAATTCAACGAGTGGGTAACTTTTAGGTGGACGAAACCTTCCGATTGAAGGCAATCGTATGCTTTCCAGCAATCGGAGATTATCGTCGTCCCAGGAAGAAAGTTTTCTTTTATAACTTCGAGTAATGTTTCTTTGCACCTATTGTCCACGGCACACATAAATAATTTGTGCGAGTTTCGCTCAAACCCACCAAAAACCGATTGTCCATCTATAACTCGTCCCTGATTGTATTTCCCAAACTTGGTCTCATCTATTTCTACGGTTATCCCGACGTCACCAATTTTCCCACTATTTTTTGTGCACCAGTCCACACACACTTCCTGACAGTAACTCGACCAGTTTACCACGGTATGCGAAGTCACCAACATTTCCGACATGATGAATATCATCCGGGGAGACCGTATCACGCACCAATAAAAACAAATGTTCAAAATAGAGAGACGGGAAGCCTCGAAAAAGGTTCCCTTCCGGGCAGACACGGTAAAAGGAAATCTTCTTTATGTTTACTTGTGTTAGAGTGGCCTTTCCACAGCGGAACATCCAGGACTTGGGATAGAATTTACATAGGGTAAAACAATTGGGACACATACAACTTCGCGGAATCACGCCGTGCTTGGTAAATTGTGTACGAAAGCTGTTTTTTGAAACCTTTGTTATCAATAATTACAACACGTGGTGGGCATATGCTTCGAATAGGGAGCAGATATGGTTTTAAAAAATACCAAATTTTCAAACGCGAGTCAAAGAAATTTAATGATAAGATCAAAAGTAAATTGTTTACAACATGCTAGCAACTTTATTTTAATCTGCAAATTGACTAAATGCAGCTCGGTACTAAATGTAATTGCGTATAGGAAAATAGAAAATTACCATACATGGAATACCCAGTGTACCAGGTAATTCAGGCGAAATACAAATCTAAGATCAGTATGAGAAAGTATACTAGTTTACAAGTTTGACATCATGATATGTCGCAGAGACAATAGAGATTAGAACGGTTAGAATAAGACCAGAGATAATAAATAAGACGTCAAAATCAGTCAGAATCAGAGATAAGTCAGAATGAACGTAAAACAAACCAGAGAGCATATTTGAAATATGACAACGAATATTTAAAAATGAGGAGCAAACATTCAAAAAGTGTTTTGTCACACAGGGCACATTACATTGGGATTTCGGCGTGGACGCCAAAAGAACGTGGTAAATACTGGTGTAATGTCTTATCGTGTGGGAAACGCGGCGTGTTGGCCTGTTGCTTGGAACGCTTGCGAGTAGCGTACTTTTATCGAGAGGATCGAGAGTTTTCGTTCTGTCTATGCTCTTACCTGAAATATCAAACGTTAAACCTCTAACGTAAAAATGGATAACCGATTGAATAATTTTAAATTTGCGGTATCTTGCGTTGGCCTCAGCTTACTCTGTGAAGAAAGAAAATGAAAAAAACAAAGTTGCTGGGTGAAATTTTACAGGCAGCGCTACTACCACCTGCCGAATTAAGGGAAAACTATCCAGTACTATTTTAGCCTTATCCTTCTTTCCCTATACTCACCTTGAAAAAAGTGAGGTTGAGCGACAGAGTAATAAACAGTTCTCGTAGAAAAAACTTCTGTTGAGATACCTCCATTAGGAGGCCATATGCTTCACATTGGGAGTGGACATGGATTAAAATATATATTTTTTATTCAAAAAATGTTGAAATAACAAATAACATCAAACTTATTAATAATCAATTTAAAAAAAGTTATAATTCTATATATTCTCTAACAAAACAAACCAGGAGTGTGGCGTTGGAGTCGTGGTATTTTGGCTGGAGTCAGTTGTGAAAAATAAGTGGCTCAATTTTTTTTGAAAAATTTATTTAATGATGTGTATTCAAACAAAATAGTTCAAAGTGTTAACATTGCATGCTTGGCTGACTAAAGATGATCTGATGAAATATATATAAGTTAAAATGAAATTATTTAAAAAAATCCTGGGGTCGTCTTTTTTTTACACGACTCTTGTTTCAACAAACGTTGCAATACCAAATAAAATCGTATTAAAAATAAGTTATAATTCTATATATTTTTTATTAAAAAAAACTGATGACATAACAATTAATATCGTACTTATTGTTGATTTTATATACTATAATATAACAAAAAAACGTTGTATTATAAAATGAAAACTAGATTTCAAATCCCAAATGTTATTCGTCAGAGCTATCTTCCAAGCTTACATTGTGTACAGGCATAACATTTCGAGGTGAAGAAAAAGAGGAAGTTAACACAGATGGAGTGGCTTTGCAATCGTTAAAATCGGTTTCTTCCTTCAAATTATTTAACATGCCTCTACGTATAACACTATAAATTAACTATTTAGCATACACAACTTGTAGTGGTTCCATCTTAGCCAGCTTTTTAGATACGTACAGTCCAACTCCATCAAATTCAGTAAGTGGTTGGTTATTTAATTTTAAAGTTGCTGAACAAATATCAAAGAACTCAGCCTGAGAGTTTCTTTTTCTTTTCGGCGTTGGTTTAGGTGTAGTCCTGACCTAAGACAGAAATATTATAAAAGTTTTAGTATTTATATTTTGAATGTATAATATGTTCTAATTTAAGATTTCGACTGAAGGTGCTTGGTGGAATTTCAATATTAAATTTGAATCGTTCAAACTATGTACATTTTCACAGATTTTGTCACTAACAACCCGGGTTTCGCCTTTCGGCATCTTCAGGCATTCAAGTGCACGGATGAACTTGAACTGACGTTTAGTAAATGAAAGTTTCGTGTTTATATAAGAAATTTCTTAGTATTTGTAAAGAGTATTTTTGATGTACGTCTAATGCCTACCTAGCTATGTTCTAATTCTTGTTCCGCTCTTGGCGTTATGGACTGCTCCTCTTCACGATTTTCATTTTCTCCTATAGTACCCTGCATCCCAAAACCATTTATATTCGACATGCTGTCGGTTGGGATCTCTTGATCATTTGTGAACGAGAGTAATTCAAAATACCATAAGGATGGTGCGTATATCTCTTCAGTTCCTCGCCCACTACGTTGGCTATCACTTTGTCTTTTTAATTCTTTCCTATATGATCATCGAAGGCTTTGTATCTTTTTTGCCACAAAATCCTTATTGGCATCACTGATCTCTTTTGCTTTGCAAAACTGTATCATTAGAATATAGGCCCTGATCACGAAGATTTCGATTCCTGTAATCTAAGCTTTTATTCTTCCATAAGCATGGATGCGATCTATACACTGCAATAAAATCTGCCGTGAAATTTTTCGACCACGTGCGGACATCCATGTTTACTAATTGTAAATGACAGGTAAATAATTCGGTTATATGAAAACAAACCGTCTTTTCGCGTAAACATGGGAAAGAAAAATGCACAATCTGAAAAACATACGAATTTTATAGGCCATTAAAGTTCTATCTGAATGTATATTTAAAAAATACTAGAAACGGTTTATTCTTTCATTCGCGCCTATAGATGCATAAGTATGTTTCATACGGGTATTCCAAGTGCATGGAACAAATGTAACATACCTAAGAGAAATTATATTTTTGAGTATTAATGCACCAAGGTTCGACCTGCAAATCTCTTTCAGACATTTAAGAACATTTGAAAGCGTCGAACTGCAGTTTCGTCTATTCTAAATATGCTAATAGAACAACGAAATTTAAATAAAATCAATATGTTAGGTAAACATCTAATTCTGATTATATGTATGCTTTTAAATAATTTACTTTTAATCTAAAATATCGATTCTACAAAAAGTTACATCGTCTGAAATTGCTTCTCCTGCGGTTTTATTTTTCATGTGGAACCTTGTATACACAAGGAGACGAAATAGAGCATAGATTGAGAGGCGATATCTATGGCTCACCTGCACGACGGAGCGGCAGTTTCAGGCAGTGTCAGGCAGTGTCAGAGATAATATAGCAGTGTACAGACCCTTATCGGCGTGTACACGACGGCGTGTCATTTTGGCGTGCCGTACTTACTGGACGCCGACCTCTCAATTTTGATATCAATTTACATGACACGATATCCGGCACACTCTGAAATACGTCATCGTATCCTGGACGCCGGCATCCCAGTGTGCGGTCCCCTATTAATAATCTAGAATTGTCAGTTAAAAAAACACAATTTTGGAGTTGACCAGTTTTGAAAATTACCTCCTGAAATGTGTCCGTACTGATGTCCACTTCACCCAATGATAGCGTTTTATTTTGAACACCACATTTTTCGGCAAAATGGAATGGGCGTCTTTTTATATTAAAAATTCAAATTTCCTGAAGCATCGTAATAATATTGAGAGAACTTTATTTAAAAGTTTGCAAGGCTACGAAGTTTTTTAAATAATCAAATGAACTGATTCGATTTTTTGAAACTATGATTATAGGGCTGGGAGCTGATTTGACAGATTTTGTTCAGTATCATTGATTCGATTATTGGAAGGTAAAGTTATATTTTGCATCCGGCCTTGAAAATCTTTTTAATTTCTTACATGCATTAGGAATATTCCAATGACGGTATGGATATTTTATAGAAATATATTTCGACTTTTATTTTAAAATCTTCTACTACAAAAAATGGTAGTTTGCAAACTTAAACATTATTCCAAAAATTCAATAATTTACAATTTAAAAACTGCAGGGCTGTCGATATATGCGCCGAGGTTGATTTATGCTACTATGAAAAATGATTCTTAGCAAACTTGAACATTATTCCAAAGATTTAATAATTTACGAAATTTATGCTACTACAAAAAATGTTTCCAAAAATTAAATAATTTACGTGGTCTATTTCTGCTACTACGAAAAATGATTGTAAGCAAACTTAAACATTATTTCAAAAATCAAGTAATTTATGAGGTCTATTTTTGCTACTGCGAAAAATGGTTGTTAGCAAGCTTAAACATTATTCCAAAAATTAAATAATTTACAATTTAAAAACTGCAGGGCAGGGCTGTCATTATATGCCCCGAGATATATTTCTTTTACTATCAGAATTTCTGGCTTATTCAATAAATAGGTTTGTAATTTATTTTTCACGCCAGTAAATTTTCTGACTACTTAAAAATGCAACAAAAATCTCTCCGTTGAGTTCAACGGGCTTACAGCTAGTATTTATAAATAGTCAAAGTGAGAATAGATTGTCATCTGTTGCAATATGAACTCTTTGATTATGGTGCAATTCATCAAAGTATGTGCAAAAATAACAAATGATGTTTTTTTTATTTTCATGCATTTTTCGAAAAAAAAATATTTTGAGAATGTTTAGTATTATAACATTGAAAACAACCATATATCAAAAATATAATGCACTATGTGGAGCCACAGTACAGTTTAAAGCGGAAAAGGGCAAATTTTACGAAATTCTCCGAAGAGCTCAAAAACAAGGTCCCACGCTGTTCATTTGGGTAAATCAGTAAATTCTTGGGATTCTGGATTTGGAAATTCTTTTGGAAGAAAAAAAAAGTCCCATGCTGGAAGTATTGGGATATCCACAAATTCTTGGGTTTTTGAAATTCGAAAACAAAAATTGACACTCAAAAAGCGCCACGGGCCCAAAAAGGTTGAGAAAAAATGCTGTAGCGAGTTTTTGACTTTAATTTAACTTAACCTTCGCTGTGAATGACAGTGCCAAAGCTTGTGAATTAAGGCAAAAGAGGCATTATTTTCATTGTCCCACATTGCTCATATTTTTTTTTCAAAGCATATTCACATTATCACGAATATCACACGTTTACTATTTATGTAGCAGGAAGAGGGTGTAAGCATATCGATTCACCAGTTCAAGACGGGAACAAGTCGAAATAAGTTGTTTTGAGATATTAACGTTTTAAAATTCTAATAAGAGTATGAAATATACTGAAAAGCTAGAATTCCACAAAGAAACTTCTGCAATATATTAGCTACAGTATTGAATACGAGCAATTGTTTAATGAAGAAATGTAGATCTTGATATGGCAAATCCAATGATGTTAATATCTCAAAAAGTTGTTTTTTTGACTTTTTCCAGTCTTGAACTATTGTATATATATATATATATATATATATATATATATATGTTTTACTATTACCAAAAATACCTTTTTAATAGAAAAAAGAAAAAGGAATTAATTTATTGATTATTGTGGCTAAGAGCGTATTTTATTTTGCGTATAATAATTCTATATAATGATTTAAAAATTCTCTTCTTTTCAAAAATTACTCGCCAAACACTCAAAACTCTTATTTATTAATTATATGTAACGATCTTTTTTTCTTATATTTATATACTTATATACTTTTCGTTTATTAAATTATAAAACATAAAACAGTGCAAAGGCTTTACAATTCACTTTTTAAAATGAACATCCTTTCAAAGAAAACCACAAAATTAACCAAATCATATTACCACTTCTAACCACTGACAGTTTATTAATATCTTTTTACAAAAAAATAATTACCATTTATGTTTTTTACTGATCAATTATTATTTTTAACTGATCGATTTATTTATTAATAACTGACAATTTCTTTAATATTTTCTGACCGTTTATCGAATAAAAAACTGACCAATTAATTAGTTGCCCTGTTTATTGTTATTATTGCCATCCGTAAAGGGTTTCATCTTTTTCAATAATGTGACAAATTCCTAGGCTTGGCATTAATTCATTTGATTGTGCAGTTTGATAGTAAAGTACATTTTGTTAAGTTAAGAGACTGATTAGTTATTAAAACATGTAGCTTAGTTTTCCGTTCAGTAACAGTAAGTTATCGCGCCAAAAAAAAACGCGTAAAAAGGATTGGGTATATAGCAATTGAAAAATGATTATTTTTGGAAAGTTTTGTATATCTCTGAACAAATATCAGTATTGAAGATATATAGGATATTTGTTTTAAAAATATTCTTTTTTCAATTGCTTACAATTGATTACACCCAATCCTTTTTTTACGCGTTTTTTGCAAAGGAATATTTTTGGAAAAAGTGTTGTAAGCATATCTCTGAAAAATTGTGTTGAAAATATAAAGGATACTTTTTTCAATGATGACGCAAAAGCCGATCGGCTTTGACGATTCTCGCCAGAGTAGTAAAATCAGATTTATCGGTTTTTGGAAACCGAAGGGTTAAAAGGATGGCAAATTGGGGAACCGCCCCAGGCGGCACGTACCCTCGCTACGCCACTGCTCCTTCCCAACCACGCTTGTGGAAATTATTAACTCTCTCTTTGACGGCGAGGACGGAATCACAAAGGATAATCTCTCAACTATCATTGAGAGATTGAGAGCATTCGTATGTCCCGCGCCACCCGCGCAAATCTCGCTATGTCTCTTAACGACGGCTACTAAAAGCCGAGTCACTACTGGACAAGTGTGTACTAACCACACCATAAAAGGCGCAGACCTTTTAGATAACGAGCGCACACTTAAGTTTTTAACATGGAACGCTAACAGCGTTTCTAACCACAAGCGACCTGAAGTTCAAGCTTTTTTCACAGAACTTGGTATTTATATCGTCTTGGTTCAAGAGACTTACCTTAAGCCGAAATATCGCTTTTCTGTCCCCGGTTATGATTGTTACCGTGAAGACCGCCCCCTTCCCGCGAAGGGCGGATATGCCATGATACTAGTCCATCGCGATCTAAAACACGCGCATTTCCCAACCTCCCCTTTAAACGGATTTGAGTCCACTGCTATAAAAGTAGAAATCAATACAAAACATAATCGAGAGTATTATTGTAGGTAGACATAGCATTGTCTTATATTGACAGAGGAAAATAAAATCAAAGATATTGTATAAATTTGGGAAAGGTTAGTTACGTTTAGAAATTTATTTATTTTGTTCAGCGGCCGAATTGCTGTTCATTTTTATTCAGCCATCTAAAGTTTTTTTTCTACACATTTTGAGTGAAAATGCAGGTTGGACTAAGCCCACCTAGCCCACCCAGTACGTAGAACCGCCACTGCCATCAGGGTTAGTGATCAACATAGGTAAATATAACCAACTGTATTTTTATTAAAATTTATTTGTATCTTTTGTAAATGTTTTTGATTAATCTCCAGTATACACTGCCTAAGTGTTAAATTTAATGATCAGTTATCAGTGATCGTCTCTCGTTAAATTTAATGATCAGTTATTTTCGTTGCACGAATCTAACCTTGAATTGGAGCTTCTCTCATGAGCAATTATTAGTCAATTTTATTAATTAATCTATAGTATAAACTGAGTATGTATTTGTGTCTTATTGTAATTTTATTGTCAATCAAAATTAGTTTTTGAGCGAACTGAATCGCGACATGAGCTAAGGGCATGCTTTAATTTTTTTGGACCGTTTGATGTGACTTTCCAGCAGTTATGTGCTGCTATTTTTTTTATCTTGGGATTGTTCAGACAATTTCATGTCAATTTCAAAACCATAAATTACTAAATATACCATAAAAAAAATTTCCCCTCCCAAAAATTTTCAGGTCTTATTCATCTAAGAACCGACCCTTCGAACCAAAATTATTTTGAGTCGGTGCGAACCCATATCAGCACGTCACTGGTTTCGACCTTTTATCTAATTTGTATTGTTACATCATACATCTTTTTTGTTTTTAAAGCGCACACATCAGTTATGCAGTTATGCTCTCCACGCAATTATGTTGAAATATGGCTTCCTTTTTCGTGGGCCTCTCATGCATGACTCTACTATGAAGTGGCTACGCTACTGATACTCAACCACATGTGTGCACAGCCCGCTTCTGCCGTATTCCCTTCATTTATATTGGTTTTAACCAAGAGACGTGCCGGCAACATTGACAGTATCTTGACAGAAGTTGACGGAAATTGTCATAAGCCGTGATCTTGTTTTGTTTAGGTCACAGGTTAACCAAATTTATACAACGATAATATGATCGCTTATCAGCAAGATTGTCAAGTGAATTGGAAAAAAACTCCTCGTATTTCTGTACTAAAATTTTAAGCCGGAAGTAATACGCATTTAGAATAATGCAATTACAAGTTTTTCTAATTTACCTTATTACATTCATCGTAAGTATTTTTTTCTGATCGTTAAAAATGATTTTAGACGTACCCATCGATATATTAAATCATCGAATAACCTAAATATTTTTTTCCAAAATTTTATTATATATCATTATTAAAGAATAAAGTTTTCCTGAAGTATGTATGTATCCTTTTTATGTAGACGTGTTGATTTTTCAGGATTTATTTGCAGTCGGACTTGTGGTTCCGTTTATAAGCCCTCATGTCTTAGCACTCGGTGGTTCCCATTTTGTGGTAGGCCTCATGGCATCATTCTATTCTGGCTTTCAGCTTTTTTCTGGACCTCTAATCGTAAGTTGTTAATTTTTTTATTTAACACCGCGAGAACTAAAAATATTTGTAATTAAGTTTACCGAAGGTTACCAACCGTTTCAACTTTTTTAAATCATTAAACTCACTATTTTGTGTCCCGCCAACCATTAACATGTTTTTTTGAACAAAAACACAATATTCCTTTGTACTTTATTCCACTTTATTTAAAAGGTCAGGACCGGTTTCGCTCATTGCGAGCATTGTCACTTCGTAAATCTGGAGACAATTTTGGTGTGCCGTGGGAGTGGAAAGGTTGCGGAGCACTTATTTAGTTGATTATAACAAATTTATTAGTGGTGTATGTGATGCTGCATGTTCATTCAATTCAGTTTATGGATTCTTGGCTTCGATGATGTTATTGCAAAAACTCCATGAACTATCGAAATTTTCTCACAGATTACTGATTGGTGACTGCTGCAATAAACCACTCCAACACTTATCGTATACTACATATCATTTGGTACTCGGTTTTTTTATCGTATGATTTGTTTCATGGTTGTTTTACAAGAAGTCATTTGAACAGTTGAAAAAATCAAATCGATTGCATGAATTCATAAATGAAAGTATTTTTTTGTTCCTTATAAAAGCAATAAAAAATAAAGCCACAGTAATAATATATCATAAACTGCTTTTCAAAATAGTCAAACAAGTGCAAGCTAAAAAAATATTTATTTTATATTCGTTCAACGTTACGGCATAGCCACTTAACTCTCATCTATGTCCACTGAATATTAATTTTATAAAATGAGTTAAGTTCACTTGTCTGTTTTAATTATTTATACACTAAAAAAAATAGATTTTTTTTGACTATCAATGTAAATTTTAATTATAATAAAGCCACAAATTCCTCATTTCAGGGGAGCCTAAGCGATGTCAAAGGAAGATGTCCAATTCTTATCACAACCATATTGGGATGCAGTATAGCATATATAGTATTCGGATTCGTTTCTTCTATTTACATTCTGCTACTACTCAGACTTATTTTAGGTAATTTTTAAACATCATTATATTTTTTTTAATCCAACAAGTTGTAGATCTAAAATTAATCTAACAATTGAACCCTAAGATCATAACACAACGTTGGTTAAATTATATCGGCATCCTTGAGTTTTGCTCATGGAAAAATATACATATTAGTTTGGGCTGTTGGTGATAACCAAGACAGAAATTTAAGAATTTTGTCTGTTCAAAGTTAATAAAGTAGCATAGAGTGGATAAAAAATTGTCTATTACTTGGCCCGAAAATAAAAAGTGCCTAAACATAATAAAAATTACCTAAAAATCGCCACAAATAATCGTTTACTTTGAATGAGCTAGGTTAGCCCTCTGTGTGTGTAAGCATTATCTCATTTCACCTTCCATAACATGTGTTAATTTATTCCGACTCACGTCATTAAGTTTTTATTTTTGTCATTAAACAATCTAAGCATGAATATTGTTCAATGTAAAGTATTTTATGGCAACTTATAACAGACTCATTTTAGGATTTCTCAAGCATACCCAAACATTAGCAAAAGCATTTGTCACAGACATTGTTAAACCGGAAGACCATTCTGAGGTGTACGGTAAAATGGCAGCTATCTCAGGTATTGGAATATCATTGGGGCCGACTGTTGGCGGACATATTTCTGAAGATTATCCACAGTTTGGATTTACATTAACATGTACTATAACTAGCATATTATTCATTATCAATGCAGGTAAGTCAATATTTTTTTAAATCTTAAAAATTATTTCAGTACTCTCAAAGCTTATTGACTAGAATTAAATTGAAGATTCTCAATAATTGCAATCGATCAACACTATAATTATTTTATATACATTTTAAAAATCGCAATTTATAAATTTATTGTTTTTGGAATCTAAAAAAAGGTAAAACATACTGCAAATAAAAATAGACAATGGAAAATGGCAAGGAAGTCAACCGAGTTAATTGTATGGGCCATGTTATTATTAAAATTCAGGGACGGATTCTATTAAATGGTACTGATCCCAGAAAATAAAGATTCATTTAATAAACTTAATTATTAATTTAAATATCACACAGACAAAATATTATTATACAAATATTTTTTAATTTAGAATTATTTTCATTTTGTACACTTCCATAAAGTTCTTGATCTAACACGACCTGGATTTCGCCTCTCGGCATCTTCCGGTACTAATCAGTTCGAGTGCATTCGCGCACTGATTAGTACCGGAAGATGCCGAGAGGCGAAACCCGGGTCGTGTTAGACCAAGAATTTTAAGGAAGTGTACAAAATGAAAATAATTCTAAATTAACATTCAATTTCCATCAAGCACCTTCATTCGAAATTTTAAATTCAAATATTTTTTGTTGCCGTAGCTGCAAATATCTTTTTAAAAACTCAAATAGCATGTAGTTTCGTAAGCAATCTTCAGTCGACTTGGATTCTGCCATCGAAAATGGGTGGTTTTTATTTTTCTTCTTAAAACAGGAACCCTGCAAAATCACAAAGCACAAAAAAGATTTCCTTTAGTTTTGCAAAAAAAAAATATCGACGAAATATTTAGTTTTTGTAGTAGTAAATATCCTGCACACAAACGCCCAGCTATGCATGTATAGCCTGGCACGTGTTGAATACACAGACGCTAGCCAACATTTGACTGTATGCGCAGCACAGACGACCGTCTCTTAGTAACGACAATGGAATGCAACCGTGCAATTGGGGGATTTGCGGCGAATATTTCAAGCCAGCGCGTAATTCGAGGTAGTGTAATTGGGGGTTCCACTGTATACATATTTTCAATATCAACTCACTGGTTTCTTGTTTTTGAAATAAATTTTGAAATTATATTTTGTATTTTCTTTACACACCTTGTTTGATTCAATATATGGGTTGCTAAAAGAAATTTTGACAGCATGTATTTAACGATGATTGGCTGTATACTGATAGCTCACCAATGCTGGTGGATATAAATTCATGTTATGCCCTTAGTTTAGATTGCATTTCAAATCTCTAACACATCTACTTTTACTTGCCTGCAGGAACGGTATACTACATGAGGTCAAAAATAATCATGATCGACGATAGCAAGCATTCACGGAAGGCTGATGGACCAGAAACAATAAAATTTACTTCAATTGTTGTCGACAGTTGGAAAAAATCCATTAATGAGCTGAAAGAAGTAGATTGGGAAAACTATTGGGATATATTTTTGTTAAAAGCTTTAGCCAGTTTTAGCATGAGCATATTTTATTCAAACTATTCGCCATTGCTTAAAACTGTCTACGGATTATCACCAAAATGGATCGGTTACACAATATCATTCCAAGGGGGCATCGGTGCCCTCAGTAGTTATTTTATTAAATATATTAACAAAAAGTTTTACAAGAATGATGTTGAATACTCGCAAAGAAATATGCATTGCTTCATTCTTTTATCAACAACGTTTCTGTGTATGATTATTTGCAATCAGTGGGTACTATTTGCGATGCTGTCAATTCCGTTGGCTGTAGGAAATGCCGTTTTAAGGTTAGTAGGATTGGAAATGATTATCCAGAAATGCCCTAAAAACCAACGAGGATCCTTAATAGGTGCTTCCACTAGTGTACGAGCTATTTCCGGCACTGTAGCTCCAATGGTTGCTGGTTATTTAGGAGATTTGATCGGCGTACAATTTGTTATAAGTGTATCTTTTCTGACAGTTTTTAGTGGTGTGGCAGTATTGTTATCACGTAAACGTGCCAGGAACAAATCGGAAACAATCAGTGATAAAAAACAGAAATGATATTTTGTTTTGTAAAATTTTTATGCATAGTAATTTTTTTTATGTTCCTACCATCAATTATACATTAATAGTAGGTATATGCGGGTCCATTACCAGTATAGAAATAATTCCATTTGTGATTTAAATAATTGTTACTAAATATCCTAACTAGTGTGATTTTAGATGTTATTATTGTAATAGAATTTAATGATTTTTATATATATTGTGAGATCTTACTTCAGTGGTCAAATAATAAAACTGTATTTTCATTAGAATAAACATTTGGCAAAAAAATATTTATATTTTTATAAATAGTAAACAAGTAAAAATAAACACTATTTATAACTGTCAAATGTCACAAAGACAATGTTACTAGATAGATAAGCGGAATTGGGTGCATATAACTTTTAAGAACCTGATGGTTATATAAATAAATATTATTCCATATAGACATCCTTAGAAAATTACAATGATTTGTCAAATAAACCTCATTAAGGGAATTCAAATAGTGCAAGTATATTGAAAAAAAAACAACACCTATACAGCACTTCTAAGTCTAAAAGTTCTATACCGAGGAAGTTAATTTTAGGGTAATTTTATAATGTTACAAACTGCCTTTTCTGATTTGATATTTACATACTATGGATTTTAGATATTCTGTTGAATCTGAAATAAATTTTAAATAGCGGTTAATTTATATCCAATAAATAAAATGAGCCTCACATGAAAAAATAAAAGTTGATTTGATTTGCTAAACATTTCAGGTAAAAACAAATTACAACTTTTTTTATTTAATGTTATCGACAGACAGATTGTTGCTATATCAGCTCTATATGGTAGCTCGTAAGAAGCGCCAACCACAGTTTCAAATATATTATATTTTCGACTTATATAGCCTGATAAAATTAATTCTTTACTGGATTACATACAATGTGTCAAATTCTAAATTTTTACTATCTTTCCAAACTAAAAATTTTCACAAAAAGTTTTGAAATTTTAAAAAATGTTATTATAAAATATAAAGTTATTTTATTAAAATCAGTGAACTTAAGCATTTTTTAGCATGCTGTGCACGACGTCATACAAGCTTAAACTGATAAGGATATTATCTTCTCAATGTTCTTAAGGCAATCCAAATTAAGATTAATAAATAATTGAGATACGCCATCATTTCAACTTAGAATGGCAGAATAGCTATTTCTTTTCCCTGTACTGACCAATTCACTGTATCGATAAGGTTTTAGTTAAAGCATGTAACATCAAAGGTAAGCAATTCAAGAAAAGAATAATGCTGTATCTGACAATATAACTAAAATTAACTTACAAAAAGTTTGCAGCATGATGTAGTTCACATTTAATTTCTTTCTTTTGTTTACTATGAAAAAATCTTAAATCAATTACGATACATTTATTTTATACCTGGTTAAATTTTACAATTGGTATAATATTTTTGGAATTTATTAAATTGTAAATATGTATATTCAATGTTTTTCATTATTTATTTGGTGTGTTACCACTTCATCGACTTAATAAAGACGCTCTCAAGGTCAGGAAGATAAAAATGGTTGACTTTTATTTCTTTATCACTGTTCCAAGAATCAATCCTCATTCTAAACAAGTATTCAAAATGCATGTTTGTAAATATGCACCGGTTAAGATTGTTATAATTGATGCTTATCGACTTGTTCGACTAACGCCATACTTTCAGTGCTCATGCGGACTGATGTTGAACCCGTTGGCTTACTTTATGAGTAACTGGTCAGAAATTTTTGAAAAGCAGACTGAAAATGCAACCCAAGGATTCCGCATTGTCATAATATGAAGAATAAGAGAAGAAAATATCATTTTTAGTGGATAGAATAGAGGTCTGCATGGGTCTAGGCCCGGCCGAGGTAAGAAATTTATTTTTCAAAAAAATATGACTTCAATATATTTTCGATGCAAATGTGGAGTTTTCAACGAATAATGGAGTTAATCTCGACAAGTGTTTTGATGAGAATTGCTTGTTACTAAGTTGCTCATCGCCTGTTTTTCAATATAAGTAGGTATAGAAGGATAGTGAGCTAGAACAGGATAGTGGTTAACTAATCAATCTTACTGCACATTTTAGAATAGAATAGGTGAGAGAGAATAGTGGTCATCACAAACATTCATGCCTTTAAACAGAAATCAATTGAAAAATCCATCAAACTGCCAATACTAGGATTTGGCAACCGATGACTAGTATGTTTACCACTCAATCATGGACACAGAAGTTTATAAATACCAAAATAATGATACTTTTAGATATACCCAGTGGCGTAACAAGAAGTTTTTCTGTCCGTGACAGTAGTAGATTTCGCTACCCCCTCCTACAATTTCTCCAAAGAAAATTAAAAATAGTGGTGGACTGAAGGTATTTTTTTAACCATGAACTATTATGAAACATGATTAAGCTGCATATAAACTAAAATATTATTTCTTGAAAAATACTGTATTTTTTACATATATAAATATAATATTTTGCAAATAAAGGAATAATACTGTTGGTATGTTTTAAGTGCATTTTAGAAAAAAAAATGCATAAATTAAAAAGAATTCTATGAAAAAATATTTTTTCAAAAAAAAAGCATACTTTGCGAGTCGCAAATCACAAATGAGACACCAGAAATTATGACAGGAATAAAGCTTGAATTGATTCTGTTTATGTAACAATTAATATTTGTTTACTATAATTAAATTTAAGATTTCGACTGAAGGTGCTTGGTGGAATTTCAATATTAAATTTAAATCATTCAAATTATGTGCATTCACACAAGTTTTGTCACTAACGATCTGAGTTTCGTCTCTAATAGATAACCTTTTATCAAAAAAACAGACTAAACTTGTGGAAAAAATGATATATTAAAAGGTAAATTGTCAAAGGACATAGAACATACTAGTATAGGTCTGCGCCGAAATTTTACAAAATTACCCGAGCCTGAAAAAATCAGGGCCGAGTCTAATGCCACAGTTGTTACCCAAAGCCCAGATTTATACTCCACAGCAACGTTCCCTCTAAGCCGAAGGGTTAGCTGCATGGAAATTTCAAAGGCTGCGCGGAGGTTGCGCGGAACGATCAAATATTAATTGAGCAAATGTATTGTAGTGCGCGCCAACCCAGAATGAGTGCGCGGGGGCTTCCCAACTGCTGCGCGGCCGCGCACGCGCGCAGCTTAGAGGGAACGTTGCTACACAGCCCAAAAAAAATCCGTTTTTTAAAAATTAACGATTCTCGATAGAACTGGTAAAAATTAAATTCATCATGGCTGACTTATAACACGAACAGTCTGAAATATTTTTCTGAAGAATAAATTCCTTACCTGGGCCTGGCCCGAGCACGAATCTCAATGGCGCTTACCCGGCCCATGCAGACCTCTACATACTAAACATTGGTGTAGAATTATTTATTTAGGTAGTAAAGTTTTAAAATTAAGAAAAAGCTTGCTGATAGTGTTAGACCAGCTTTTTATTGTAAAATCTCGTTAGGTAAATTATTAGGCAACAATAAAGATAGAATACATTACTTAAAAAAATTCGGGATTTATAGACATTGCAGTCTTTTGTTGCACGAATTTCTATATTGGAAAAACAGAAAGAACCTTCAAAACTAGACTTCTATTCAAATTTTGTCTACTACGTTCGATTTTTTTTATTTTCTGTTCGGAAATGTCACACCTGGGGCAGTCTGTCCTTTGCTACGCCACTGGATACGCACAAGGTAAAAGACTAATTATCTTGGAACATTCATAATGACAAAGAGTAAATTAAAGGTTATAAGTAGAATGTAATTTTATTATCTTTTTCTAAATAAATCTATTTCATTCTGCCTTTCAAAATATTTCTGATTGTTAAAACATTTTCTATTGTCATAATATATTGTTGGTAACATATTTTAGTAGCACTGCATTAAAGCTAATGTTTCTCATACAATTAGTTACGTTGTCAAGTCTTGGAATTGTTTTGCAAATAAGTGTTGTTTAGTGTAGCAACATATTGTCAACTTAATTCACAAAATATGTCCAAGTGTCCAGAAATTTACAAATCTACATACATGGAAATGGAGAGTCCATGACGTCCTCAGACTTATTTTTTTGAATCAAAAAAACTATAAGAAGAATTTCTCTGTAGCGGACGCTGAAACGGATGTGCAAGAAGTTTAGCAGCACATTCGTGTATTTTAGTAGCACTTCTGATTACTTCAAATATATAGGAATAGCCATTATCCAAAGTCTGCAGTAAATCGTAAATCTCTTCACATTGGTTTTCAGTACAGTTTTCCTCGTGCGCAAACAGAATATCAGTTGAAAAATATGGATGTTTCTTCAGAAGATCATAATATTTATCATCAGGGGAAAGCTTAGGCAGACAATTGGAACGATTATACAGTAAAACTAGTCTGACGATGTTTGTTGGAGGCACTAGTTTATAATCTGAGCACAATTCTGGTAAATTAATCTTGTCATAAATTATATCAAATATTGATGACAAGTTGAATTCTTTCTGTTTGCATTCTTCACTGTCATAACTATCCAGATTGTTAATAATCTCAATTATGTTCTTAGTGAAATTATGCACCCACACAGGTTCAGAATCCCTCAAGATTACTAATGCAAATTCTGAATTGTTGTTAATGGATTGTTTCGAATACAAGAAGAATGATGTGATTCTTTTAAGCATATTCAAAGGCGTTAATGATATTCCTTGCTCCAGTTCAAATGGTGTGAATTTCTCAGGTTGACAGACATCAATGCATATAATTATTTTTTCCGGAACGTTTGAATTTGGAACCGTTCTCTTAGGAATTTGCCTCAATATGTCAATGGAGTTCCCAGTCTTTATTGTGGCAGAATCTCTTCTGTCACCACATTCGTCCCTAAAAAAATCATAGAAATATAAAAGTTTCACTCACTAGGAATAATGAGTGAGGTTTTATTTTCGAAAACATAGTATATAAAAAACATACGTTTCATTGACATTGATTCCGTTGGATTCAGTAAATCTAAAATCTCTTTTGGTCTCCAGAAACTCGTCATCTGTACTTGGACTGTACTCATTAGTCATTTTACGTTATTTTTTAAATAAAAAATTGATGAGCTGAAAACAGACTTTTTGACAGAACAAAGTAAATATAGACAATGAATTAATAAATGTATATCATAGACTAGTATATGAGTGGTAATAACGCACGAATGGCGTTGTTAGCGTTGACCATAGACTACACAATATTTATATTCTAAGAGTTCATTCCGACTCTAGCTTTAAAATAAAAAAACGACTGCGACTCCGAAGAAATTTTTCAATAATTTCATTTTAATTTATCAGGTCACCTTTAGTCAGCCAAGCATGAAATCGAAAATTGTTGAAACATGAAAACCTGCAGGCTTATTCTGGCGGGGGTACTTATTTCCGACCGGTCTGAAATATTTACCATAAGCAATATTTTTTTTACTAAGTTGGTACCAATGATATATCGCGTTCGTCCACACTAATCGTCGTACTCTGTCAAACTATTCTCTGACGTAAACATAACCTCTATTACTATGGTAAACAGAGATGATACTTTGGTTATTTTAATGAATTGATCTATGAAACGAACACGATGTCAGGAACTGAAAATATTCTTCCAGTATTTTTATGCCTGATTAGTTCTGCCCACTCGCTATATACGCATAAGAGTGATTGTAATGAGACAATAATATGTCTTACGTTTACTACAAATATCCTACATTTTCTACATGAAAATCAACTAAATGCCGCTAATAGCAACGCAGTTCTGTAAGAAATTGCCAAACCATCATACAAGGAGATCAGGGAAAGCGATAATTTATGCTAAATACGAATATGATATCCGTATGAAACAGAAAGATGTCGTATTGAATTTCTTATATCCATAATAGAGCAAATTTGAAATACGTCGACGAATTTTCCTTATACTTTTTTAATCTGCATCGATTGTCGGTTCCATAGATTCCTAAATTTGTTTTTGTATATTGTCCAATTGGAAATTAAATATCCTAGGAATCGCATTGCTTTCTGTGGAATTTGTCAATTTTCAGGGTGAAAATGAGTACTTAGTATGTTGTAAAGCATTTAAAAATATGAAAGAAAAAATCAAAATTCGGTCTTCGATTCCCGACATCGTATTCGTTTTTCGTTCAGTCAAATAATAAAAATATCGTCTTTGTTCACGGTTTACGGCAGAAGGCTTCCCACTTACGTTTGAAAAAAGGTGCGAACCTAAATGCAAATATATTTAATGAGTACCAACAGTCAAATACCAATACAAAAAATATCGTGTCTGGCGTGAGTGGGTTGATATAACAGACCGTCGGAATCAATAGTAAAATTTATTTCAACTGGTCTGAAATACTTTACCCATTCGAGTCAAGCACATTTTTTTTTGTATTATCATTTGAAGGTTGGTCAACATTCGTTGATTTTAATCTTCGATCTGTCAAATGAATGGAATGTCACATAGTGGAATGTCATATTTTCTTCATTTGTCTGGATGATAGTTCAAAGTACTTAAAAGTAAATGTATCATTATTATTTCTGTAAAATATAGTTTAAAAAAATATCTTTTTAGATTTGTGACTCCGCACGTGGATAAAGAGGCATACTAAAACCATCATAGATCTTATTCCATTAGTGTTCAAATTGTTAGTCTAAGTGAAGTGATAAATATTTTTGTATCAATTGATATTTTTTTAATTCATTTTCAGATTTGCGACAATGATCTTAACATTCTGGATGTTATTGCGAGATATCCAGGAAGTGTCAACGACGAATTCTATTTTAACACTTCTAACACTACGATTGAAAGGAAGATATTAGCCAACGAAAGGATTGCAACTTTTTTCTGATGGGTATATAAACATATTTTGAATTTTGTAAGGAATTCGGAGATAAGGGAACGTACAAGACAGCGACTGGGTCACGTGCTGCGAAAGCCTTAATCCTGCCCGCCTCTTCTTTCGACCAGTGGGATTCCGGCATTCTGGACGACCGTCGGGAACTATCCATAGGATATTTCCTTTAATTGGTTTTACAAATTACCAAATGAATGCAGATTTGCGCGAAAATAGACTAAGCATCGAATGGTCTGTAACGTGGCATAATAATAATGATTTTTATAGTTAAAGAAATTATTTATAATGTATTTGGCATATGTCAATCCTGAATTGATTTATACATATCTTAGACAAGTCAAAAAAAAATCATTTTGAGTTCATAAGGCTAAAAATATTATTATTTACCCTGTCACAAACTTTCAAAGTCTAAATGAATAATAGAGGTTTCATTGAAATTGTTACTTTCCATACCATTACACAATATTATGAATTTAGATAAACATTTAAAATCTTTCGATAAGTTAGAACAGTAGACTCCTGAGTAATCGTTAATGGCATATTTTATCCTTGCAGGATTCCAAGCCCACAGCCACATTCAGAAGAGATGCTAGCAACACCTCTCGGGCAGGCAACAACATCATCAACGAACTGGTGAACGGATTCCACCAAACTTGATTCTTCCAAACACAAACTCTCCGAACAAGAATACTCCCAACACAGATTCTTCTGAACACAGAATCTTTCGCACACAGAACTTTTCGCACATAGAATACTCCATACATTTAAATATGAAAATCATTGTTTTATTATAGTGAGTAATGTCTTAGGTCAATTATGCCAAATATTTTTCAGAGTGGAAACAAGCAAAATATTTAATTATAATGTATATAATTTTGAACTACGACTGAAGGTGCTTAATGGAACATTAATAAATAAAATTTGAATTATTTTGATTCTGTACTCTTCCATGAGTTTTGTTGATAAAGACCCGGGTTTCGCCTTTCGGCATCTTCGGGTATTATAAAGTGTATTAGTGCATAATGCATATATTGTTTATGAACAGTTTATCATTTAATACGTATTTTGGCTTATTTATTTAGAAAAATTGTGCTGTATCCTATAGGGCCGATATCTTTGATTGTATTGAAAAAAAATATCATTCATATAGGTATCTAATATTGAAAATTCAAGTACACAGGATTTTTACATGATTTTATTATCTTATTGATGCTCATATATTATACATTTACTTAAAAAACGTGTAGGTATATCAAATTTTAAACGTATTTTATCAAATTGTAATTTAAACATTAGACTTTAGTTATTAATTAAAACAATTTTCAAAGAAAGAATTAACAATATTAATGTTGGTAAATATAAAAATCTATGTACCTCCTGTGTGGTAAAGTGGTCAACATCGTTGGCTTCGGTTACGGAGGTCACGGGTTCGAATCCCAGTACTGAAAGTTTTATAAATTGATTTATGAATTTCTGTTCGAAGACATGGATGTATGTGATGTTTTGAATTCTCCCTTCTCACCCATTCTATCCCATGAACGTATGTGCATGTATGGAGAGCGATTAGCTAACCACTATTCCTGCCCTAGCCCTATCCTTCAATTCCCACTCTCTTTGGAAAAAGAGAGGTTGAGCAACTGAGTAACAAGCAGTTTTCGCAGGAACACTTCTGTTGAGATAAAGACTTAAGGAGTCCATATGCTCCACATTGGGAGCGGACATGGTAAATGTTTATATAAAAATATGTTAGGAGCTTCGTTTTCTTTGGAATATTTTATTATTATATTTATAGGGTGAATTTCTGTTTTTTTTTACTTTTTATAATTAAAAATAAAGAAAGTATCAAAATTTTGTATTTTATTTCAGAACAGATAAATCAATTTAAGTCAGTGGACTGATTAAAGAGTTTTAATATATATATTATGTTTTGATGTTATTTATATGGCTAAAGTGCTTAAATAAAAGCTAACAAATACATTTTTTTTACAAATAAGTTTTTGTTGAATTATGTTCAATGAAAATAAATTACAGTATTTCAGTAAAATAAATTGAATAACAGCAGGCTTATTCAGGCGATGTCAGGAACTGAAAATATTCTTCCAGTATTTTTATGCCTGATTAGTTTTGCCCACTCGCTATATACGCATAAGAGTGATTTTAATGAGACAATAATATGTCTTACCTCTACTACAAATATGCTACCTTTTCTACCTGAAAATCAAATAAATGCCGCTAATAGCAACGCAGTTCTGCAGGAAATTGCCAAACTATTACACAAGATCAGGGAATGCGATAATTTACTCCAAATACGAATATAACATCCGTATGAAACAGGCCATAAAGATGCCGAATTGAATTTCTTATATCCATAATTGAGCAAATTTGAAATATATTTACAAATTATCGGTTCTTTGGATTCCTAAATTTGTTTTTTCCTACTGGGAATTAAATATCCTAGGAATTGCATTGCTTTTTGTGGAATTTGACAATTTTCAGGGAGAAAATGGGTAGCATGTACCTTTCATAATACTTCTTGTTTTCAGTCATTCAAGAAGAAAGAATGAAGCATTTGAAGGTGGTTAAACCATATCCAGTTTTTTGTATTGTTGCAGAGTAATATAACAAATAAGACTGCCTTTATTTATGTTTTCATTCAATTGTTTAATAAAATATCAACAAAATAAAAAGATAAGTAATAAAATAACAAAGAAACCAGCCAACCAAATTTAAACAATGGACTTCCACAAAACTGTTAGATTCAATGAATCAAAATCTTTTTATACACAAATATTTTTTTAAGAAAGTGAGATTTCTGGGTAATTATCTGTTTTTGACATTAGTTGATAATTCATTTATTATACTTATATAGGAAAAGGGTACAATTTTTTTTACCCCAAATTCATAAAAAAATCTTTTCAAATCCATTAATATCGTACGATTTCACACCAAACTGCGTGAGCTTCAGCTAACTGATGGTTCGTTGATGATGTTGTTGCCTGCCCGAGAGGTGTTGCTAGCATCTCTTCTGAATGTGGCTGTGGGCTTGGAATCCTGCAAGGATAAAATATGCCATTAACGATTACTCAGGAGTCTACTGTTCTAACTTATCGAAAGATTTTAAATGTTTATCTAAATTCATAATATTGTGTAATGATATAGAAACTAACAATTTCAATGAAACCTCTATTATTCATTTATACTTTTGAACGTCTGTGACAGGGTAAATAATAATATGTTTAACCTTACTGCATTAGCAAATATATTATAAATAATTTCTTTAACTGTAAAAATCATTATTATTATGCCACTTTAGTGACTATTCGATGCTTAATCTGTTTTCGCGCAAACCTGCATTCATTTGGTAATTTGTAAAACCAATTAAATTGTATGTCATTATCTGCGAGGACGTTTCCAGCCTCAACATCGAATGAACAAAAGAAAACAAACAAAAAAATATTTGGATTTACAACAAACAACACACCACAGCAGTGATGGCAAACTTTTTTGAGGAGTGGGTCAGATTTTGCTCATTATTTCTTTTAATACCAGCACATGGGCCACTAAGTCAGTGGCCTCGCTTCGAAAGTGGGAGGAGAGGAAGTCTTCTTGGGTCAGTGTCTGACCCGCGGGTCATATGTTCGCCAGCACTGCACTACAGAAATGATTGCAGCTAACAAAGATGTCACATTACTGAAATCGAAAAACAATAGATTTAGGCAATCTGGCACATAATGTACTCAATTTTTATGATTATGAATAATAGTAGAATATTAATGTACAAGAGAACACCCCCAAAATCGTGTGCACGAAAACCATTAACGATAGTTGCTAATTAAATTCAAATGTAATGCGATCTTCATGAACTCCCATGGCACTAAGCAATTATTATTGTAAAAAAAAATTAAAGACAATGTAAAAAAATGCGGCGCTTAGGTATGGACTGTGGATGATTCTTGTAATTACTGTGTTTTTACTTAGTAGGGCAGAATAGATAAAGGAGCATTTGAATTACTTTATGTTCAGCAAATTTATATTAAATGCACTTGGGTCGTATTTAATTCAAAAACTTATGAGTAATTCATTGTAGTGAAATTATAGGCAATTATAATTCGACTGTGGAAAGGAAAAAGGATGTAACCCTCAATTTTCAAAAACAGCTTTTTTTCGATAATCACAATGTATACAACTTGATACACATTCTATCAAAAGGATGGAAGCTTAAAATGCCGAATAAGTATCTAAATTTAGCTTTTAAGTTTGAAAAACATGACCTTGTAAAAAATTAAAACCAAGAAAAAACACTGAAATAAAAGTTTTTCCGAGAAAATTTCTTTAATAAATATTAGGTTATGCCAATTAAACACCAGTTTAGAAGTCTCCGTGCACTTCAAGGTTGTGTATAATTCATAATTTGCATATGTCACAAAATCATCAAAACACGTTTTTTGCGCCTCCTGTAAAATTTGATATATGTGGGTTACGTCCTTTTTCCTTTCCACAGTCGATATGACAAAATGAAACCAATCTCATTTTCTTTATATGGTTGTCTGCATGCCAATAATTCAGCTCCTCCTTCTTGTCATTTGCCTTTGATTTTACCAATGAACCACGCCAAAGCTTTCTCATTAGCTTTGGGAGCAAATTTTAGGACAATAAAGGTTTGCAGAAATACTCCAATGCTATCGTTTAATGAGCTCTCGTCATCCTGGTATGTAGACATTTTTAGATCACAAGTTTTTTTTAACTGTATTAATAATAATAACCATAATTATTCAACAACGAACATCTAGAAAAAAATAAGTATCCCTTTTTAAGACGTATTTTATACACTTTTTTTTTTACCATGTCCGCTCCTAATGTGGAGCATATGGACTCCTAATGGAGTTTATCTCAACAGAAGTGTTTCGAGACGAGAACTGCTTGTTACTCAGTTGCTCAACCTCTCTTTTTCCAAAGAAGGAATAGGAATAGAAGGAAAGGGCTTGGACAGGACTAGTGGTTAGCTAATCGCTCTCGGTACGGAGGGGGGAATTCAATACATCACATACATCCATGCCTTTGAACAGAAATTCATAAATCGATTGAAAAATCAATTTATAAAACTGCCCGTACTGGGATTCGAACCCGTGACCTCTGTAGCGGTAGCCAACGATGTTGACCACACAGGCATACTACATAAATCAATAGTTTGGGTTTAACAAATTTTACTCGAAAACCGAAAACTTCCATAGCTTTGATAAGTTTGGCTTTATTGAAATATTGACTACAGATCCATCATTTTAAAAAAAAATCATATACATTTTTTAATATTATTAAACACACATTGCACAAAATCATAAATTTGTATTTATATGCAACAGTATTATAGTAATAATAGAGATGTGGACCTAGAACAGCACTAGTAGTTCATAATGTGGAGCATATGTTAGGAAAGAGGGAATCACACACATTGTGTACCTTTGAGTGCAAATCTATAAATCAATTGAAAAATGAATATATGAAACTGTATGTACTGGGATTCGAACTTGTGGACACAGCAACTGTAGAGAACGATAATTACTACTCGGTTACAGTCACATTAATGCAGTGGTTTCCAACCTTTATGTTACTACGCCTCCCTTTTGAACAAAAAAATATCACAAAAAGACACATTTCAAAGGATAAATAAATATTTTTGACTGTTCGCGCCTCCTTTCGTAACATTCCACGCCTCCCAGGTTAGAAATCGCTGCATTAATGTGATATATTTTAGTTACAAATAAATTTAAAAGATTATTTGAAAACAATCATCATATCAAAATATATTAATGATTTTTATCTGGATTGGAAATCTATCAAATGATTTGAATTTGATGTATAACTTGTTTTATGAAACTTATAACGATCATTAATATCATGCCCAAATGTACATTTTCATTTATTGATATACTTCTTACATTGGTATTACATCTAATGGTATGGATATCAGTAGTATTTTTTCCCATCGACATATTCCTAATTCTTAAAAACAATACAAACAGCAATTTTCTCACTGATAGTTCTCTGTTAAATGTATCTACTTATTTATACCACGGCTTAAAATAGAGGTTAAAGGACTGAATTTTTCACGAATGAAATAGACTGATAAAATAATCAAGAAGGTATTCTAAATGTCGACTTTGGGAACAGACATAATACAAAATACACATTGTTTTAATGTACCTATTACGAAGAATATTTTTGCTGTCTATCAATTGATAAATTGTTATGGATCCACGCAGAAAACTCATTCAAAATTTGTACGTACATAGTTTCAACTGGTTTCAATGATAGATTACGTAATCAAGTAGGTGTCAAATTAGTTATCGGGAAAAAACAATCAATCTGTTAAAAATGTGTACCAATTCTCAAAAGGACTACAGTAAGCTAGCTTTTATTTATATTACAGTAAGATGTTGATGTAATAAATTTAATCATCCAAAACGCAAACATCCGGATAATAACCGAGAAAATTTATACCTCAATTTTTGAAAAATTAAATCTAGTAATAACCTTTATAGTGATTTAATTTTGGTTAAAATAACACATCTCGAGTCTTGACATAACATCAGCTGCGATCAGCTGTCTTAGTGACATTCAAACTAACAAATTTTTGAAAGGTTCACCTAGTGTTAGTTATTGGAACTAAAATTTTACGACAGTGGTCAACGTCTTGGCTTCCATGCCGTAGTTCACGGGTTCGAATCTTGATACGAACGGATTTTTTTTTCTATCAATCATTCATATTGTCGAAAAAATTCACTCCAGTGAGAAGTAAAGCTGGGACAAATAATAAAAAACAGTAATTCCATAAATTCCTGCTCTAACTTAGAGATTTATAAGCTCTTTTAAGTTTTGATAAACAATTGTTGTTAGTTTTTTTTTATTATTTTCACTAACCCTGCTCTTGCCACAATGCTTTGAAATTATAGTAAGCCAAAGTATATTAGTTTATGAGTAAGCATAATATGTATAACAATTTTAAAAGTCTCTCGTGTTACAGGAATTATTCCTTAGATAGCGAGAAATGAGTTTATAAATCCTCAGTAGAATCAGGCTTAGAATTAAATGATTTGCACTTAAAGTGTAATAGAACTCTGTTTGGCTACAATATTTTATTTTTGAATTAAAATAAAATTGTATATGCACGGATGGTTGTGATAACAAATTTGTAATATAAAAAATATACATTAAATATCTATTATGTTATATTTTCAAAAAAATCAATAATAAAGTTCACTTTTAGCAAACTTTGTGAAAACTACCCAATCAATTATTTTTAACCAGTAAATAATACACTGACTGCCGCTTAAAAAATGTAGAACAACAATTTTATGCTTAAACTGAATAATTAATAGCAATTTTATCGTAGGTTCCTAAGTATTTTGAAGAAAAACATTAATATTAATAAAAGCAGGACAGAAATAAAATGTATCTATATTTTACCTGTATGTAATTAAGAACGAGCAAATTATATACAATATATGATTTGAAAACGCCAAATATTTTTTTTTTATTTACCCAACAATGTACCCTTTCGTAAAATATATATGAGTACTTAGAATTTATGTAAATTATAATAAAACAACGATAGCCAAGTTTTATCTACAGAATAACATGCTTTTTTTTTGCAAAATTCATACGAATTCAGTAATCTCAGTACATTGTTACTGTACACTGACATCTAGCGTCATCGTATTCATACACATAAATAATAGAGATTTTTACAGTAAAATTAATTAAAATTATTTAATTAATTAATTACCGAGAATCGGACCCAGACCCGCGTGATCGATAGAGCAAACTCTAAGCCAACTCGGCCACAGCAGGCGACGTTATATTATTGCAGAAAACAGTATAAAGTAGCCCATTTAAGTCGTCACCAGTGAACGGAACCTCTTGTTTAACATAAATAGAACTTCCAAACGATACTCAGTGGGGTGGTAATGGGGTAGGATAGTTTCTCTCTCTCTTTAGGTAGGTCGGTCATGTATGTAAATAGCTTGTTAGATATTAAGTTAGCCGATGTAAGTAGTGTACATAGATAGAATAGGCATTAAGTATTGGGGGCCCTATAAGGATAACTAGATTAGTTTTTTTAGTGTTTTTTTTCAAGAATTTTTACTCTTATTCGCTCCTTTCATTATACGGACAACTTAGGTTGGTTTTTTTGTTTTTTTTTTTTAATTATTTTAAGGCTTAATATGTGATTTATATTTTTGTTATCATTACATTGATAATAAAATTTCGCCTGAAGGTACTCATTTTTTTTTTAATTCCATTAAAAATATAAAAACCCTATCTATTTGTGCAATTTATGATTCCTTTTTTAACACTGATTGCTTTTGTTTTAACACGGTTTTAAAAAACTGAAAGGAATAAAAATTTGTATCTAAGTACATATTTATCAAAAACTTCGTTATAATGTCACCTATATTATTAACATAAATGCACGCCACAGTGTTTCACAGTGCATATCGTATTTTCTTCAGATGACGCCTGAACCGGAGGGCGCTTCTAGTCAGTTACCATTGGTTACCATTCAGCAACATTCAGCAAACTTCACGACTGTTATATTGTTGCGGCGCGTCGCTTTTAGCGTCATCTATAAGTTTTGGCAGATCTTTATTAATAACCAAAATGATGGCTTTTGGACCGAAAAAGGATGGGAGTTCTAATGTTGACTTCTTCCAATCTCCAGAAACAATGCAACAATTTGACTCAATACGGGTCGACTACAGAAAAACTGTAAAAAGGTAACGGAAGCCGCTGACTTGCTGCACTAATAAAATGACGTTTATATTTGATATTTATGTTATTACACGGGATAATTGTAAATAAATCAATTACCTGGTTACTATAGTATATTATTTTAAACAATAGTTTCATTCTTTGTATTATAATCGTCATGTAATCTCTACTTATTGATTGGCTTTAAATGTCATTTGTCATCAAAAATTTGTTTGTATTTCGATAAAAAATTAAGAAATGTATGACATACGAAAAACGAATATCAGTTGTAATACGTACATCAATGACTTGTGTGTAGATACTTGTGCTTAGGTTTTTAACCTTTCAACCTCATTACCTGTATTCATACTGCTACAAAGCTGTGCGAGCCTGTCGTGTGTGTGTGTGTGTGTGTGTGATAAATAGCAATGGAGCAAATGGACTCCTAATGGTTGCTATTCAACCTCTCTTATGGGTAGAGTGAAGTAGAGTAAATAATTTACAAACAAATGTAAAAGAATTAAAGTAAATATTTTTTTTTTTACAAAGGTACAAACTTAGACATCTAATCAAGTCAAGCACTTTGAGCCGATTACTTCTCTGATTCGTAACGACAATAAATATCTCGCTGTTTAACCCTAATTGTATACTCAGGAAGTGCTACCAAAAAATTGTGTCTTAGTGGACACAAGTCAATGATTTGCAATGATTCTAATATTTCCACTGAATTAAAAAAGTGACTTGATTACTGTAAAGATATGTCATTTGGATTAAAAGTATTATTTCAATGCCTATACATATTTGTAGTAAAACTATGAACTCAATAATATTTTTCTGGCGTTGTACATTAAGAATTATTATGTCACCGTCAGCTTAGTTTTAATATTTGATTATTGTGGTTTGATTTTTAGTATGTGCAGACAGAACCGCTAACGAAAGAAAGCCTTTCGCAGCTTGTTATTCAGTTGATCCAATATCAGGAAACGAAGTTAGGTAAAAATGCACCAGAGCCGCTGTTTACCAAGCTACCGGTAAGTCATTTGTTATTATCATATTATTACCGTTTATCAGGTCCTTATTTTTAGCAATGCATTATTTAAAGATAACCTATAAAAAGCTGCCTGTTTTACCGTAAAAAATGGATATTTTGGTCACACATTCTGCTGTGCAAGCTAGTTTACATACATTCAAATTTGAGTATCCAATTGTTTGACAGACTGTTTGAATATTCCAATTGGAATGTATTACTACAACTACCAAGAACGATTTCAACTTTGATATTTCTAAAATACTGTAAAACCTCCATTTTCACTAAAGTCGGGACAGTGTAATTGGGGGTGTGAATCTCATACATAATTAAGGATTTGGTTTTTTCTGCAAAAAATGCAAAACTAAGATTTCCCTTATTTTTGCAAAAAAAAAATATTGACGAAATATTTAGTTACCAAGTGATAAAACAACAAATGGGTGGCAAAATTAAATATGTCATAATTCACTGTATGATAAAGTTTACTGTTTATTTATATGATTTAAAAAATGTATTGATTTTAATAATTATAAGCATTAAAGCAGTGGTTTCCAACCTTTATGTTACTGCGCCTCCCTTTTAAGAAAAAAATATCTTCGCGCCTCCCCATCCTTTATTTCATATTGTAATAAAGACACGTTTTGAAGAGTAAATACATATTTTGGACTCTTCGCGCCTCCCTTTGCAATAGTCCACGCCTCCCAGGCTGGAAATCGCTGCATTATAGGTTATATTAAAATTTTGTGTATTCAAAATTTAAATTTGAAGTGTTTGTTCTTTTGGTACTTCGTTTTACGCCAGACGGTGAAACCATTCCATATGACACATCACATAATATGAAATGTGACTATGTCCCATTTTTAGGTAGTCTATCTATCCTGTTGTCCACAAGAAGAGCTTGAAATGACCCATTTTCTGAAGGACGGCAACCTAATTAACAATTCAAAAACGTGATAAATCAAAAAATCAGCCAACTACATTATAATCAAGATTCAGAAGTATTTGATCAGTATTAACGTAATTCTAACCACATTACACCGCAAAAAGTGACAGAATGGAATACTAGGAATGTTTCATGAGCAATTCTGCTATTTTCATTTAAATACATATTCGTTTCCTTGAATACACACCCTATTAACTAAAAATAAGTCGATATCCCGTTTTGAGGAAACAATGAATGGTCATGTTGCGATAATTATCACGCAACGAATGCCTTGAAGTCGATGTTTGAGAACACATTACAAAATAGCAGTTTTTGATGTTATTTTTATATTTTGGAATCGGTTGAGTAACGGCATCTGGGCGTGGAGGTGCACCTTTTGCACCGACGACTGTTGCATTTTTTAGTTTGAATCGTTCAAATTATGTACATTCACACAAATTTCGTCATTTTTTAGTGTCTGGTGTTAAACAACGAAGTACCGTTTTTTATTAGGAGCATATGAGTTTGCAGGTGCTTCCTTAGTGCTGTGCAGTCATATACTTTGAGCCATTCTTGTCAGTCCTGTAATTGCAACAAGCTGAGCAAGTGAGGTTCAGCAATCGACTATCAAAATCTTAATTGAAATATTTTAGGTTTGCATATGGCTTAAAAAATTCTTCATTCATAATTGGAGAATGAACATACAATAATCATATTGTTGAATACTGAGATAGATATAATGTAGAATTATTGTATCCAATACTGTATTACTATTTATTGAAATTATGCGGATAAGCCATTTGTTTCTATGGTTCCATGATAGGCACTGATTTTAAAAATCTGCGAAAATACGTGCGAATGCACTCAAACTGACGAAGTGCATTCGCGCACTGAGTAGTACTGGAAGATGCCGAGAGGCGAAACCCGGGTCGTGTTCGACCAAGATTTTTATGGAAGTGTACATAATGAAAATAATTCTAAATTAATGTTGAATTTCCATCAAGCACCTTCAGTCAAAATTTTAAATTATATCAACAACTGAGATATCTTAACCAAATTTAATTTTCTTAGCTTCCAGATACTTCACCTATACGCATATATGAGTCCGCCGGCCAGCAACCATTGGTTTTCAAAGACTTAAATACGCGTCCAGCGGTATTTAGGCTTTTAATATACAGTAGAACCTCGAATATCCGGACTAATTGGGGATGATGGTAGTCCACATAAGAAGAAATCCGGATAATCGAAAAAAATCACAATTGACAGGGCAAGACATTCGGTATGAATAATTTGTATTTGTTTAGATACTGCATTGCTACAGTGCATAGGAAATTATGATATCAATTGTTGCCAAATGTATGATTCACAAATGTATGACTCACAAATAAAGATTGAAAAAGGTCAAACCTAGTAAGAATAAAAAAAGGTGTAACCTATAAATTAAAAAAAAACGAGCACATATTAATATATTGTATAATATTATATTTAGCATTTACTGTATCATTTTTTTATATGTTTATAACTGGTTTTATTCCAATTATGTTACAATTTAATGACTTATACCTCGCTTAGGAGGTGTGAGTCACCAGTTCCACGGGCCGTTCGATTGATCAACACATTGCCTAGAGAAGTGGACATTTTTAGTGATAGTATTTGTGAACTGTTTGTTAAATTTTATTTCTTGATTTTGTCTATTATGTAGTTTTATTTTATATTTTGTCTTATTATATTTGTCAAGTACATGGCGAATTGGCTGTTATGTCATGTACTGTACTTTTAATTTTTAACAATAAATAAAAAAAAATTGAGGTGGGAGTGTTCCGGTTTGACTTGTAAGAAATCTGACAACCCTACCTGTCACAGACTTTCAAAAGTCTAAATGAAGAAGTAAAATTAATAATAGAGGTTTCATTGAAATTTTTAGTTTCTATATCATTACACAATATGATGAATTTAGATAAAAAATTTAAATCTTTAAATAAATTAGAATAGTAGACACTTGAGTATTCGTTAATGGCATATTTTATCCTTACAGGATTCCAAGCCCACCGCCACATTCAGAAGAGATACCAGCAAATGACCTATCTTTCAGGCAGGCCACACCATCGACAACATTATCAACGAATCATCGATTAGCTGAGGCTCACGCTGTTCGATGTAAAATCGTACCATATTAACTCCTATCACTCGAACGTCAACATATAGTCGACATAACTTCAACCTCGTTTACTGGCCTCAAATTAAATTATACACTCAAACCTTTTTTTGTGCGGTAGATGCGTTCCGCAGTAAATCGCACAAAAAAAGCTGTGATTTTCATAGAAAAAGTGTAGATGCGTTCCATGGATTTAAAAAACCGCATATCTTTGAAAATTCCATATAAAATATACCCAAAACTGCACAAAAAAAGGTTATAAAAATGTAGGAAAACGATAAGGCATAAAAAAAATAACATTTTAAGGATGTCTCGCATAGTTGGTTAAATTTTAAGAATGTGTGGAATCTCTAATACCTTCCATCCACTAGAGAAATAACAATTATTTTAATTACAAACTGTAATTGCTGTATGACAATTTTCATTGCGATTTTCGATATGGCTCAAAATCGCGCTCTTCGGAAGAAGAGATAGTATGCGCAGTTGTAGAATCAACGTCAATCTCATCATTGTTCTGTGTAGATTTTCTTTATCTCACAATAAAATTGGTGATCAAATTTTGTTGCAATTTTCTTAATTGTTTATGTAGTTCTTCATACCCAGAAATACAATTTTTAAGCTCACGTTGAAACCTGAAGGCTCGTTCAGAATTCGTATCATGATGAATAAAATGATGTTCTAACTTCCTGCAAAGTTGTACACCTCGAATTATATTTGCCGTTAGGGGAACTGGTATTTCTTCCACCAAATCCTCGTTTTCTGGTTGATTGTTATTATTCAGAGTTATATCCATAATATCATCGTCACTCATAGCATTATCCATAAGTGATTCGTCAATATCATTTAGGTTGAAGGTATCAAATCCCTCTCTGCTAAATCTATGCGCTAAATTAACGATTTCAGCTGATATCGACACTGTTTCAATGATTGAATTGTCTTTAACACATCCAGGCCATACAGCTTTCCAGCATGCATTTAAAGTGTGCGGTCGTAATTCAGCAATAGCAGATGCAATATGATTTAAACAGTCCAAAATTGTAAATTTTATCCCCTGATCCAATGGCTGAATGAAGCTTGTTGTATTAGGTGGAAGAAACAATATCTTCACATTGTTATGTTCTAAATGCAGGTGACCTGGTGCATTATCAAGGATTAAAAGAACTTTCAAATCGAGAGCTTTTTGCTTCATATAAATTTCTACCTATGGTAAAAAGCAATTTGTGAACCATTCAGTAAATATGACTGTAGTCACCCAGGCCTTTGTATTGGCCATCCAATATACCGGTAGCTGCTTTATATCTTTGCCTTTTAGAGCACTTGGTCTTAGGAATCTGTTCACTAGGAGGGGCTTCAACATTTTATCTCCCGATGCATTACTACAAAGTAACAATGTTACTCGATCCTTACTCGCTTTAAACCCATTTGATTTCTATTCAGACTTCGCGATGTAAGTTCGATCGGGCATTTTCTTCCAAAAAAATCCCGTTTCGTCTGCATTGAACACTTGGTCGGGACTATATCCACCATCTTCAATAATTTTAGCCAAAGTCTCTGGGAACTTTTTGGCTGCTTCTTGATCTGCCGATGCAGCATCCCCACGAATATTCAAATTATGAAATGCATTCCTTTTTAAAAATCCGGCAAACCATCCGTTACTAGCGACGATTTTTTTTATTTCCCCCGGAACATGAATCAGTAGATGGCTCCAATTTTTCATTTTCTTCATAAAATTTACATGCTTTTTCTTGAAGTAAAAAACCGCTTATTGAGATTCTTTTTTTGGTTACTTCTTCAGTAAAAATTCTGAGCGCTTGTTTTTTCTAATAGTGTATCTCTTGTGTACGATGACAATTTGGAACTTAGTTTAGTCCCATCAATGATAGATTTTCTTATTGCAATTTCATTCTTCTTAATTGCTCTTATCGTAGATTCCCCCAAGCTGAAATGTTTATAAAGTTAAAAAGGCGCAGTGTTACAGCGACATGTTATAATGCTCACTGCGTATAAACACCCTGCCGCAATCAGGAGTGCCCAATCTCGCCGAGTGCAGGCTGCATTGTATTGGCACGAGCCCTCTTTTATAATGAAAAGACACCGATTGAACTTCCCAACAACAGTTAGATTAATGTTGCTTATCTTACAAGCTTGGTGTGACGTTTCTATATTTAGCTTCCTACTGTACAACCCAAGTCTAATGTCAAAGACCTGCAGGCTTATTCTGGCGGCATGGTACTTATTTCCGACAGTCTGAAATATTTACCATAAGCAATATTTTTTTTTAAGTTGGTACCAATTATATATCGCGTTCGTCCACACTAATCGTCGTACTCCTGTACTATTCTCTGACTTAAACATAACCTCTATTATTATGGTAAACAGAGATGATACTTTGGTTATTTTAATGAATTGATCTATGAAACGAACACGATGTCAGGAACTGAAAATATTCTTCCAGTATTTTTATGCCTGATTAGTTCTGCCCACTCGCTATATACGCATAAGAGTGATTGTAATGAGACAATAATATGTCTTACGTTTACTACAAATATGCTACCTTTTCTACTTGAAAATCAACTAAATGCCGCTAATAGCAACGCAGTTCTGTAGGAAATTGCCAAACTATCATACAAGGAGATCAGGGAAAGCGATAATTTACGCTAAATACGAATATGATATCCGTATGAAACAGATACAGAAAGATGTCGAATTGAATTTCTTATATCCATAATAGAGCAAATTTGAAATACGTCGAAGAATTTTCCTTATACTTTTTTAATCTGCATCGATTATCGGTTCCTTAGATTCCTAAATTTGTTTTTGTATATTGTCCAATTGGAAATTAAATATCCTAGGAATCGCATTGCTTTCTGTGGAATTTGACAATTTTCAGGTTGAAAATGAGTATTTAGCATGTTGTAAAGCATTTAAAAATATGAAAGAAATAATCAAAATTCGGCCTCCGATTCCCGACATCGTATTCGTTTTTCGTTCAATCAAATAAAAATAAACAAAATATCGCTTTTGTTTAAGGTTTACGACAGGTTTCCCCACATAAGTTTGAAAAAAAGCGCGAACATAAATGCAAATATATTTAACGAGTACCAACAGTCAAATACCAATACAAAAAATATCGTGTCTGGCGTGAGTGGGTTGATATAACAGACCGTCGGAATCAATAGTAAAATTTATTTCAACCGGTCTGAAATACTTTACCCATTCGAGTCAAGCACATTTTTTTTTGTATTATCATTTGAAGGTTGGTCAACATTCGTTGATTTTAATCTTCGATCTGTCAAATGAATGGAATGTCACATAGTGGAATGTCATATTTTCTTCATTTGTCTGGATGATAGTTCAAAGTACTTAAAAGTAAATGTATCATTATTATTTCTGTAAAATATAGTTTAAAAAAATATCTTTTTAGATTTGTGACTCCGCACGTGGATAAAGAGGCATACTAAAACCATCATAGATCTTATTCCACTAGTGTTCAAATTATTAGTCTAAGTGAAGTGATAAATATTTTTTGTAATAATTGATATTTTTTTAATTCATTTTCAGATTTGCGACAATGATCTTAACATTCTGGATGTTATTGCGAGATATCCAGGAAGTGTCAACGATGAATTCTATTTTAACACTTCTAACACTACGATTGAAAGGAAGATATTAGCCAACGAAAGGATTGGAACATTTTTCTGATGGGTATATAAACATATTTTGAATTTTGTGAGGAATTCGGAGATAAGGGAACGTACAAGACAGCGACTGGGTCACGTGCTGCGAAAGCCTTAATCCTGCCCGCCTCTTCTTTCGACCAGTGGGATTCCGGCGTTCTGGAAGACCGTCGGGAACTATCCATAGGATATTTCCTTTAATTGGTTTTACAAATTACCAAATGAATGCAGATTTGCGCGAAAACAGACTAAGCATCGAATGGTCTGTAACGTGGCATAATAATAATGATTTTTATAGTTAAAGAAATTATTTATAATATATTTGGCATATGTCAATCCTGAATTGATTTATACATAACTTAGACAAGTCAAAAAAAAATCATTTTGAGTTCATAAGACTAAAAATATTATTATTTACCCTGTCACAAACTTTCAAAGTCTAAATGAATAATAGAGGTTTCATTGAAATTGTTACTTTCTATACCATTGTTAATGGCATATTTTATCCTTACAGGATTCCAAGGCCACAGCCACATTCAGAAGAGATGCCAGCAATACCTCTCGGGCAGGCAACAACATCATCAACGAACCGGTGAACAGATTCCACCAAATTGATTCTTACGAACAAGAATACTCCGAACACAGATTCTTCTGAACACAGAATCTTCGCACACAGAACCTTTCGCACATAGAATACTTCGTACATTTAACCGGATGGCTGCCACAGACGAGATATCTCGTAAAATTGTCCGTGCACTACACGCCAGAGACGAGATATCTCGTAAAAACTTTGAAGCAACTTTCCTTAAAAAATAATCCTTCTGTTCGAAATGTTTTTCAATAGGACACACCCTGACATCTACCAGAAACGTTTAAAAACATTTTACCGTCATTTTAAAGGATTCCTACATCGATGTTTTGTGATTTTTTGAAGTGACTGAACTGTCACTTGAGAGATGTCGATAGTGCAGGGCGACGCCAAATTTTTTTAAGTATTTAGAGGGGATTCCCTTTATTATTTTTTAAATTTGTTTATAGTTCGTGGTCATTGACCTTTTTACGCGACAGTTTTTTCCCTTGCGTTTATTTCAAAGATTTCTTCAATTTTTAGTGATTTCTCAACAGTCTGCGGTGCTTGACCTTTTTACGCGACAGCTATTTTTCTCGTGTTTCTTTTTGTTTGTTTATTTGATTTCTTCACAAATTACGTATAAATTACATTTATTCACTTAAATATTGATTTATTTTCAATATATTTGTACTTTTTGTGTTGTGTTATGTATAGACATTGTAGTTTTCTAGTTGTTCGTATAAGATAACAAACATTTAATTCATTCCATTGTATTCGAAATACTGAGTGAAGCGTCCTAGTGAAGTGTTTTCATTTGTTAATTTATTATTGTGAGTAATATAAATTATTTGTATTTCGATATATCATAAATTAGTCAAAACATGGATTCAGAAGACTTTTTTAGTGAGCTACAACAAGACCGTGGAATCACAATCGAGTCAGATGAAAGTGATGCTGAAATGGAAGATATGGAAGATATTACTGAATATGTAGATATGCCACAAGAGCAAGCCCCAGATTTTCAATGGTGTAGCGGTGATTTTAATCCTATTATACACCAATTTGATTCTTCACAATCAGGATCACAATTCGGTGAAAGTGAAATGAAGGAGATCGACTTTTTTAAAATTTTTATGAACGTTACCTTGGTCAGTTTTATAGTGTCGGAAACTAATAAACAATTTCAGTACGTGAAAAACGCGTGTGAAGATTTGTCATGGAGACTAATGCAGTGGAAAGATACAACAGTTGACGAAATTTATTTATTCTTCGGAGTTTGTATGCTCATGGCTGTAAATTCCAGAAATAAAATAGAAGACCATTGGTCGACTGATCCCTTTTTACACAGTGCATTCGTGCATAATCTATATATTGTTTATGAACAGTTTATCATTTAATACGTATTTTGGCTTATTTTTTTAGAAAAATTGTGCTGTATCCCGATAGAGCCGATATCTTTGATCGTATTAAAAAAAAATCATTCATATAGGTATTTAATATTGAAAATTCACGTACACAGTATTTTTACATGATTTTATTATCTTATTGATACGCATATATTATACATTTACTTAAAAAATGTGTAGGTATATCAAATTTTAAACATATTTTATCAAATTGTAATTTAAACATTAGACTATAGTTATTAATTAAAACAATTTTCAAAGAAAGAATTAACAATATTAATGTTGGTAAATATAAAAATCTATGTACCTCCTGTGTGGTAAAGTGGTCAACGTCGTTGGCTTCGGTTACGGAGGTCACGGGTTCAAATCCCAGTACTGACAGTTTTATTAATTGATTTTTCAATCGATTTATGAATTTCTGTTCGAAGGCATGGATGTATGTGATAAGGCTAAAAATATTATTATTTACCCTGTCACAGACGTTCAAAAGTATAAACAAATAATAGAGGTTTCATTGAAATTTTTAGTTTCTATACCATTACACAATATTATGAATTTAGATAAAAATTAAAAATCTTTCGATAAATTAGAACAGTAGACTCCTGAGTAATCGTTAATGGCATATTTTATCCTTACAGGATTCCAAGCCCACAGCCACATTCAGAAGAGATGCCAGCAACACCTCTCGGGCATGCAACATCATCATCAACGAACCATCGGTTAGCTGAAGCTCACTCTGTTTGGTGTGAAATCGTACGGTATTAATGGATTTGAAAAGAAAATGTTTTTATGAATTTGGGGTAAAAAAAAATTGTATCACAAGTACCCTTGTCCAATATAAGTATAATAAATGAATTATCAATTTATGTCCAAAACAGACAATTACCCAGAAATCCCACTTTCTTAACTTTTTTAAAAAAATATTTGTGTATAAAAAGATTTTGATTCATTGAATATAACAGTTTTGTGGAAGTCCATTGTTTAAATTTGGTTGACTGGTTTCTTTGTTATTTTATTATTTATCTTTATCTTTGTATTTTTTTGATATTTTATTAAACAATTGAATGAAAATGTAAATAAAGGCAGTCTTATTTCACTTTTAGGGTGTTCACTGTCAATACTTGGTGGAAAGGCATTATATTAGTAAAAATACAACATTTCTTTGTACTTCATTCCACTTTATTAATTAGGTCAGGACCGGTTTTGCTCATTGCGAGCATTTTCAACTGATAAGAAAAATATATAAACAGTGCTATTTATACGAATTAAAATTGAAGTAAAATGTGTAAGCAACTATTAACAATGAAAAGGATTTACAAATTAAATTATAATTACACAAAATTAAACACCTATAACATACAATTAAAAAATCGTCAAAGACTCAATACTTATAAGTGGCGAATGATGGCAATTTGTTATATTACTCTGCAACAATACAAAAAAAGCTGCATATGGTTTAACCACCTTCAAATGCTTCATTCTTTCTTCTTGAATGACTGAAAACAAGAAGTATCATGAAAGGTAAATACTCTTAACAACATGCTACCCATTTTCTCCCTGAAAATTGACAAAATCCACAAAAAGCAATGCAATTCCTAGGATATTTAATTCCCGATAGGACAATATAAAAAAAAAACAAATTTAGGAATCCCAGGAACCGATAATCGATGCAGATTAAAAAAGTATAAGGAAAATTCGTCGACGTATTTCAAATTTGCTCTATTCTGGATATAAGAAATTCAATTCGACATCTTTCTGTATCTGTTTCATACGGATATCATATTCGTATTTAGCGTAAATTATCGCTTTCCCTGATCTCCTTGTATGATAGTTTGGCAATTTCCTACAGAACTGCGTTGCTATTAGCGGCATTTAGTTGATTTTCAGGAAGAAAATGTAGCATATTTGCAGTAAACGTAAGACATAATATTTTCTCATAACAATCACCCTTATGCGTATATAGCGAGTGGGAAGAACTAATCAGGCATAAAAATTCTGGAAGAATATTTTCAGTTCCTGACACTGTGTTCGTTTCATAGATTAATTCATTAAAATAACCAAAGTATCATCTCTGTTTACCATAGTAATAGAGGTTATGTTTACGTCAGAGAATAGTTTGACAGGAGTACGACGATTAGTGTGGACGAACGCGATATATCATTGGTACCAACTTGAAAAAATAAATATTGCTTATGGTAAATATTTCAGACCGTCGGAAATAAGTACCCCCGCCAGAATAAGCCGGCATGAATGTAATTTAGTGGATAAAAATAAAATTTGAAAGTATTTTTAGAAATCAGTCAAACATGGCTTGAAAACATCAAAAATATCATTCCAAAGTAATGTGAGATTAAAAATACTTTCAAAATGTACATTGCTTTTCAAACTGAAATTCAAGATTTATTTTTTAACCATATTGGAATTAGCCGTGTTTGAAAGTAATACCGTCAATTGTGGTTTGAAAACACAAAATTTTTTTTTTTTTCAAATGTTTCGAACGGATCGTTTTTCACGGCTCCTACTTCGACTCTGACTTCACAGCCCTGTTAAAAACTCTGCGGTGGTGGTGTTGGCGCTGACGATAGATCACAGGATACTCGAAGAATGTTATTCTAAAGTTAATTATAACACGTGACCTCAAAATGTATAATTTATTTAGAAAAAGTATGGTTCCATTTGAAATTTCAGAGGAAGAATCGTTGGATTGGAAGATTCTTGTTCTTTAACTGAAACATGATTATTTTATTTTTTATTGAAGTATGCTTCAGTTATTATAGTATGTTAGTAATACGCTAGTAAAAATCATCTTATTTTTTTTTACAATTATGTATTATACATACAAACTACTTGGGGAAGACAAATAGATAAAGGACAAATGGAGCAAATAAGGTTGGAGGCCCCTATCTAAGAGCAACAAGGTTTTATTTGCGTTCACCTTTAAAATTGACAACATTCTGTCAAAAGCTCATTACATTTTGATTTTCTATAATTTCATCAAATGACATGTCCCAAGAAAGTAATTAAACTTGTTCCAGAATCTTACTCGCTATGTGAAACACTCGTTAAGCGAACAAATGTTCCCATATAAAACAATGTAAAATACAATAATACGTTCCATGCCGAAAAAAAACATTTTTTATACTTTTAACGTATATTCAAGTAAAATTATATACTAATAAATTGTGAACGAGCGTAACAACCTTTAACTTTTCCGTTTCTAAGTTCAATAAATGCGACCCCAATACCAACATTTTCTTAAATATCTATTTTAATATGGGTGATACAATGTTTATAATTAAGGTATTCTTATATCATAGTTTTTTGGACCTTTTGTAGTTTATATAAATACGCGATAACGCTTATCAGGTGATTAGCGCCCGTGATAACGATTGTTCGTAAGATAACTTAGAACGCTGAGAACACTCAGTCAGTTGTATATTCATATGAGCGCTGGGATGACGTCTTTTTTACGCGCAACTTAAAATATGATTATTTATTAAAAAACCACAGATTTTTATAAAAAAAAATGGATGAGGAATGATGCAAAGAGATATTTTTAAGCCCTTGGACTATTTTTTTTTTGAAATTCATAAGAATAAGGCCAATAATGAGAAAACCACTGGGGTCAAAAAAGACCCCCATCGGCTGACAAGTATTTTTCTAGTCTCCGAGCCGCAAGAGTTAATGCGATTTAGATTTGCAAAAAATGATTTTAAAAAATCGACTAGTTTCCTTCTCTACTAGAAGACATTTGTTTTTGCCGACGCTTCAACATTTGTTGAAAATAACCACTTCCTTATTAGGGTGATGCTTTTCAATTTATAATGCAACAGTTTCACATGCTTTTAGCTTTTCTCTTATTGCGCCAGAAGATTATTGCTCTGCTACTTCCTCCTCTTTCACTAATAAACTATCCTCCATAACTTCTTGCTGTGAAAAACAATGTAACTCCATGAACTTTTCGGTGGTCAGCTTTTGACTGTACTCTTTTAAAAACTCATCAATATCGTTGTTATCCACCTCCAGTCCCATGGTATTGGTCAAAGATACAATCTCAATGACTGTATACACCACAGGTACTGTTTCGATCAATTGTCAATCATATTGAGGCAAGCAACGAGGTGAAAGTGATCTTCCAAAATTCTGCGTCACTTGTCATGCGAAATGTCACTTGTTAAGGGAGCATTTTGTTCACAATCTGTTTTGACCGTTATGCGAATTATTCGTTAATAGAGGTGCTCGTTATGAGAGATTTCACTGTATAGCTTAGAACAGGGATACCTACCCTTGTGCCCGCGGGCGCCGTGGCTAATTAAAAACTTTCTAAATATAAAAATTATACATGGCTAGGTTTTTATATTTAAAGTATACATCTCGTATATATCAAAGTAAATGTATCAACTCGCCAATGAGCTTCTTTATGATTGTTTGCTGACAGAAACAATATTATATATTCCTTATTATGAGGTGCAAAGTATAATTATGCACTTCTTTTTTGCTTGTTAAAATAAAAACAATATTTCATAAATATATTATTTATTACCCTTGCTCAATAAGAAATATCTTTAGAAAAAATACGTGGTGCCCGCCACTCAACCAATATTTTAGAATATGCTCGAATGTCTAAAAAGGTTGGGGACCCCTGGTTTATAAATATAGTAAATATAGGAAAAAAATAGAAAATACTATTCTATGATCTATAGTCAACGCCACAAACGCCTCAAGTGTGTTTTTAACCGCTCGTAGAAACATACCCTTAGGCGTACGTAAACTTTGTACAAACTGACATTATTTTAGCTGGCAATTTACGTCTTTCAACTGAAAGGCTCGAATCTGACTGGATCTGACAGAAGCATTGAAAGTTGTATGTATTATAGACGTAGTAAATGTTGCGCTGTACTTTTACAGAGACAAGAATAAATATGACCTCATAGTAATCACTAATCATGGTTTTCGAAGCTGTCGTTGTCGACGTTTTGAATAGGTTTTTAGGAGACTATGTTGAAAATCTGAATAGATCACAATTGAAAATTGGCATATGGGGAGGTAAGTGGGGTTATCTAATTTGAAAAATACTTTTTTCATTTTTTCATTTTATCTATCACTGCCACGGTTGTCAATCATACTTAAAATGCACAAAAAATTAGGCCGGTCGTTTAAAAAAATGTATTTGATTTCCTATGTATTTTAATTAAAGCATACGGCCGCATTCAAAATAATAAACACATCATTATAATAAGGCGTAGCTTCATGTTTTGTCTGCAATGTACTGATTTATTTGTTATAAACGCTTAATTTATTACAAACATATATGGAACTTATAGGCGAAGCTTATAATTAAATTAATCATACGATGCAATGTTGAAAATGTATTGAAAAATTGTGTTTTATTCCGATTCTTACAGTTGAAATTTTAATTTTCTTCGCATATCACAGAGCCTCAAATAAAATTATGTTCTTCAAAAAATCATCGACTAAATATCGAATTGTATTTTATTAAATATCTAAGGTAAAATAAACCCAATCAATATAATATGCAGCATATTCATTTCTTTCAGATGTTTTTCCATCTTTAGGCAATATGCCAATATCAGCAAACTCTTTGTTTGCTTTATTACTAAGCTAAGCTGAACTGCTGTTGGAATTAGTTTATATTTTTTTTGATCTAATTCTCAACACGCCTTAAAAGAGATATGCACTTTTATTGTAACACTTTTTTTTAAAACGGTAGATACATTCAATTAAACACCATGTATAAAAATGATAGAATACGAAGACAAATTAAAAATTGCTCCTCTAAATTAAAAAAATATTTGGTATGTGAAAAAAGAACAACATTGGGGTATAGAAAATTGTGTTAAACAAGGTAATAATGAAAACTCAATAAAAAAAATCTTCAAAATATTTTTCAAACAAATGCATTTTTTTATCCATGTCGGCTCCAAAAGTGGAGCATATGGCCTCCTAATGGAGGTATCTCAAAAGATTTTTTTTTCTTTGTTAGTTAACTGTTAGTTACTCAGTTTTTCAATCTCTCTCTTTCAAACAGAGGAGGGATAGAAGGGGTAAATATGTCTTTTACACATGAAAAACTTCACAAACTAAGCTTAAAACAATACCATGATTTAAAATTATTTTTTATGGGCTTGATAATCGCGTTTAAATCACACAATTAACAGCTTAACGACCGCACGTTTTTTTTTATAAAATTTCACCTGGCGAAATAAAATTTTGCGAAAAATTCGCAAAAATTATAATTTTACTAAATTCACTATAATTAGTAAGCAAATTGAGATATCCTTACAAAATTTAATTTTCTTAGCTTCCAGATACTTCGCCTATACGCATATATGTTTCCGCCGGCCAGCAACCTTTGTTTTTCAAAGACTCAAATACGCGTCCACGGTCGTTAAGCTGTTAATATGAAGAACACTGATAAATTATGCAAAATATGAAATATTTTCACTATACATCGCCATATTTCGTAAATTATGGCGTGGGACCGATTTCGCAGCGAAATCGATCCAAGTATATATTTTTTGATTTCGAATATTTTCGGGAATAAATACAATGTGCTCAAATATGCAATACTTATTTGTAAATTCTTTTCAATGTCAATTGTTTACACCTTTTCATTTCAATTTATTTTTGTATAAATAGCACTGTTAAATTGTACGTCTTATCAGCTGTAAAAAAGGGTTTGGTGTATAATAGAATGTCTCGCTCACTCTCGATCGACCGCTGCCGATGAAATAAACGCTTGCCTCAAATCATTGACTCTGGCGCTATGTGAAGAAACTTCAGCTGACGACAAACATTCGAGTTGCATTGCTAAACGATCCATCTGCCGAAGATTTCTCCATGCAATTGCTGACTATATATTTATTTATTTATTGTAAGAAATTAAAATTACAGTACATGACATAACAGTTGACGCCAATTCGCCATGTACTTGAAAATATAATAAGACAAAATATAAAATAAAACTACATAATACATCAAAATCAACATAAAAAATCAAGAAATAAAATAGTAAAACTTTACAAACAGTTCACAAATACTATCACTAAAAATGTCCACTTCTCTAGGCAATGCGTTGATCAATCTAACAGCCCTTGGAACTGGTGACTCATACCACTTAAGCGAGGTATAAGTTTTTAGAAATAAAAATTTTTGCTCATAGTTTCGCCCACGTAAGAATAAATTGGGAATGTAAATTAATAGTCATGAGAATTTGAGGATTATTAACTCGGCCCCGAAGGAGAAGAGAAAAACGCTTTAAGTTTGAAAACGATCTTCGACTATCGTCGGTAACGACCGTGTTCCTGTTGACGAATCGAACGTATTGATTTCGTTTCCGCCGAATTTTAGGACGGCTTCATCAACAAAATGTTCCCAAACATCTTATCACAAAAATCAAAATTGGTTGAGTGAACGAGCAATTCTTGCGGCGAAGAACAAAGATGTGGATCATTTAAACTTCACAATTCAAAATCAAATCGTTGGTCCACTACATTCCTTCAAATCTATCGACCGTGTAACAAACGAAGTCGAAGCAACCAACTATCCAACTGAATTTTTAAACTCATTGGATCTGCCTGGTTTTCCACCGCACAATTAACAACTAAAGGTTGGCTCTGTAGTCACCATGTTTCAAGTTATCAAGTTAACAAAACACTTATTGATTCTTAGGCGTAACGAAGTTCGTTGGGTCAGCTAGTATTTAATAAACAGCAATCAATAATTGTTTCAAGAAAAATATCACCAAAAGCTGTGTATGTTCCTAATTTGCCAGTATGGTGAATAGGAAGGTGAATGCATTGAAAAATTAATGTACAAATTGCAATCAAATTAGTTAAATTTATGCATTTAACTCAACAATTATTGCCAAAGGTAAAACGAGTTATTTCACTACATAGTTTAATCATTATGATGTGAAAATTGAAACAATATTTACTCACACTTAATTCGCATGCTGCTAAATGAGTAATGTGTGCGGTGTAGCCACTGGTGATATGGGTCAGGCGTTTTGTGTAGCTGAAGTTGCTAGTGATGCGAATGGATAAAGAAGTAACGTTTATTTTGATATTTGATGTTGGAAAGTATGTAGCAATACAATGTTACATATAAACTGCAGCATTCTTTTTCATGGGTCGAACTATAAAGAAAATCTTAAAAATATCATTTCAACTACTCTCACGTTTTACTATTAACGACAGGTTTCGCCTTTTACCATCCTCAGGCATTAAAGTGCACTATTCTATCAAGTTCATCCGTGCACTTGAATGCCTTGAGATGCCAAAAGGTGAAACCTGGGTCGTAAATAACAAAATGTGTGGGAGTAAACAAAATTTGAATGATTCAAATTTCATAACATTAATCAACCAACTCAATTTTAGTAAAGTATTCAAGCTAAAATCAATATTAACCAATAACTTACTAATTGAAAATGTTTCATTTATTACTTGATTGCATAAATGACTTGAGTTTCATGGTAATTAAATATGTAGACACCATATGATACACAATTAAATGAAGGTCAACAAACATTTTTTCCTTTATTTGTTATATAACTCATGCCAGTTCTTGGTGATTATTAAAATAACTGAAAATAGTAATTTCAGCCTGTGTTGGATTTTTTGACCTATGAACTATGGGTATTTTAACTCCTAGTTTACCACAGTTGATATAACGGCTTTTTGATGGACTTATTGTCATACAATTTTAATTAACATGGTTACGCCTCATTTTATGAATAATGTTTTTTTTTAAATGTTAACTGTAATAAAATATAGAGTTCGTTGTTCCTTGTTTATTCTTGACTAGCTGAAAGCCCGTTGACCTCTACAATTTAAATACTGCAGGGCTGTCGATATATGCCCCGAGGTCGATTTCTGCTACTACAAAAAATGATTGTTAGCAAACTTAAACATTATTCCAAAAATTAAATAATTTACAATTTAAATACTGCAGGGCTGTCGATATATGCCCCGAGGTCTATTTCTGCTACTACGAAAAATGATTATTAGCAAACTTAAACATTATTCCAAAAATTAAATAATTTACAATTTAAATACTGCAGGGCTGTCGATATATGCCCCGAGGTCGATTTCTGCTACTACAAAAAATGATTGTTAGCAAACTTAAACATTATTCCAAAAATTAAATAATTTACAATTTAAATACTGCAGGGCTGTCGATATATGCCCCGAGGTCTATTTCTGCTACTACGAAAAATGATTGTTAGCAAACTTAAACATTATTCCAAAAATTAAATAATTTACAATTTAAATACTGCAGGGCTGTCGATATATGCCCCAAGGTCGATTTCTGCTACTACAAAAAATGATTTTAGCAAACTTAAACATTATTCCAAAAATTAAATAATTTACAATTTAAATACTGCAGGGCTGTCGATATATGCCCCGAGGTCTATTTCTGCTACTACGAAAAATGATTGTTAGCAAACTTAAACATTATTCCAAAAATTAAATAATTTACAATTTAAATACTGCAGGGCTGTCGAAATATGCCCCGAGGTCTATTTCTGCTACTACGAAAAATGATTGTTAGCAAATTTAAACATTATTCCAAAAAATAAATAATTTAAATACTGCAGGGCTGTCGATATATGCCGCGAGGTCTATTTCTGCTACTACGAAAAATGATTGTTAGCAAACTTAAACATTTCAATTATTCTAAAAATTTAATTATATACAATTTAAATACTGCAGGGCAGGGCTGTCGATATATGCCCTGAGATATATTTCTTTTACTTTTAGAATTTCTGGCTTATTTAATAAATAGGTTTGTAATTTATATTTCACGCCAGTAAATTTTCTAACTACTTAAAAATGCAACAAAAATCCCCCCGTTGAGGTCAACAGTTGAGGGCTTATAGCTGTAAGTGTATATATTTTATTCAACTAATTTTCAAGTACGCTAACCAATATATTTTGTAGAAAAAGAAAAAGATCCGAGGACATTAGTACAAACATATTTGTGATTATTTTATCGACTATAATATAATTTTTAAAATATTTGAAATGTTTAAGTTTGCTAACAAATATATTTCGTGTATCAAAAATGTCGTAATTTATATTTGCTTTACGTATATAAAAAAACATTTTTTAAAATTTTATTTGTTAAAAAATAAAATAATATAAACAAATTTAATAATTGAGCAGCCCTATACTTTATCTCACAGCCCTGCAGTTTGAAATCTTGTAATTTTCAGAATAATTCGGTTAGTGCAAGTTAACACTCATAGATGGCATTAATAGTTCACTAAGAAGCCGTTTGCGTCCTTTGCTTTTTAATATTTTGATATATGTATAGAGCTTATTTGTCACTCTACGCAACGGTACTGGTGGCGCAACGGATAGCGCATCGGTCTAGAATGAAAGTCGGGAGTCCGAGGTTTCGAATCCCTCGCCTGTTAGAATGTTTTTAATTTATATGAAAATAAATTCTTTTTACACAACATCATATAATAAAAATGTCATGACTTTTAAAATTCACAATGCGACAGCGCGGCAGGGGTGGGAGGTATCTTCTTGGCGTCATTGAAAAGGTAGGAATAAAAAAATGGCGACAGCGGGGCTGAGGAGGGGGAGGGGAAATCGGGGACAATCATACAGACGGACGGACAGCGGACATTATCGACTATTAATATATAGATGTTTTTTTAAAACGCCAAAAAGTGTCCTTTTGTTCTCATTGTTCTAACACTTGAATCATAGTACATATATATTATGGATACAATACGGGGCATTATTATTGTTGATAATTTGATATTTTTTTTTATTCTGAAATACTTTTATATTCACTATATAATAAAAGAAACTTGCATATGGCAGAGTGCTTACAAAAAATATGTATAATGACGGATTTGCAAAATATTTTTACTAAAAAATGTATATTACTTTTAGAAATAACTGTTACAATATTACCAATACTCCAAAAAACCCAATGAAATAGTGTGATATTTTCCGACAGTAACTATAAATTTTCTGTGGTACTAGGATGTATTTAAACATATTTTTTTATTTTTTAGGGGATGTTGTCCTGGAAAACCTTGTTCTTAAACAAAATGCTCTCGATGAATTAGATTTACCTGTACAGACTGTATTTGGACATCTAGGTAAGCTCTTTTATTATATTTGAACAAACTAAATTTGTAATATTAGTGGTTCGTAAGGTCCAAAAGTTATATGTCCACTGAACCAAAGGATATGTAAAGGAAAAATTGAGAATATGTCTGGTATAAAGATACTAATTGATAGTGCCAAAAGGTCAACTGTTTGAAAATTAGCGTTACAAATATCATACTCACAAATATTTTATCGAGTTACTCAATCTAGTTTTGCTTAAATTTAATGTTTTTGAAATGAAATTATTTGTAATTAAATGAAATCCATTTTTTTTGTTGGGTCAAGTCTTTAACATTTCGGCCAATTTCTGTGTTTGAGTATGACTTCTTTGCTCACAGAGTTTTTTTAGCATTTCATCAAATGATTCCGAGCAAAATTCAGATTCAAGTAAAATTCAATATGTTCATTTAAAAAATTGCCAACGATTATATTTCGTAACCGACAGTGACGGCAGCGGATTGCTTCTACAAGTGATGCATGTATACATATATGTATCTGTTTATTATTGTATTTTTATAATCAATAAAGAAATTCAATTTTATAAGTAAAAATTTTTTTTTTGCGTGAATTTGAAAAACAAATTTTGTTTTTTCATACATTTTTGATACTTTTTACGTGATATTTTGATTTTTGGAACCGATTTATCAAATTATATAAAAGTGAGGTTTTTTTAGGTGCGACTTTCTGGAACCAATGTATCGCGTAAAATAAGGATTAGGTGTACTTATATCTAAGTTCTGCGAAACCTTTCAAATTATAGGATTATTTTTTATACATATTCAGCTTAAAAACCACTGATATAAACTATTATTAAGTATTTAAAATTAATTTTATGATTTTTATTTATTAATTTTGATTCACCCGTTTCTCTCGTGAATTAGTCAAAGAAATGAATCAATTACTGAAAATTATTGGATAAGAACTGAATGGTAAACGTAACATAAGAAGTGTGCAGTTTACGAAATGTCGTGATGTAATGAATAAAAAAATGATTTGACTAGGAGAAAATAATTGAACCATTCAAAGTTCAACATGAGTGAAGCAATGCAATAACATTTGATGTTTACATTTTTTTTTTTAAAAATTCTACCTGCTTCAGCGATTTTGCATTATATTTGAGTTTAAAGTGGTTTGTGAAGATATGGACCGCTAAACTAAGATGGTGTTAAGATACTCTTCTAAATCAATACTGATGACGTAAGCTTAAAAACAAATCATTCTCACCTGGGTATCTGGCAAAAACAAATTTCTCTTCATCACCTCACCGTTTCACATTCTAGGCCCTGAATATATTGACATATGTCTTTTAGCCCCGATTTTTTTCGTAAAAACTATTTATTATATTCGTGGTAAACTATTATTTGTATTAGTGGTCTAGTAAAAAGAAATAATACTTAGTCTATAAATGGTTGCCTATTTTGGCACATTACCAATTAACGAAGATTATTGATAATGTTATTCATCAAAAAATGTCAAAATGGTCATTAAGAATTTTTTCAATATTATTTACCAAAAGAGGGTATAAAGCGTTTACCCGCCACTTCAACTCTGGACATATCCCATTCGGTGTGTTACTTTCTTCTGACTTCCAAATTGCAATGCCTCTTTTTTCATAGGTTGTTATTGGCATGAGATTTGTCCACCAGCAGTCAAAATCATATTTTTATGATCGAGTTTAGGCCAAATGACATTCTGTATACATTAATTTGAATATGCGATCGCATATTTTTACTTTTTTTAATCTACCACAACAGCATTTAAAAATATTATCAACTAGTGAACGCTATTGCAATTATTTTGTTTGTTTATATTTGAGTTGGCTGGTATCAAGAGCAGAACTGTTCCATACATCATGTATGGAACAGTGCTGCTTTTGATACCAGACGACTCATTTGTCAAATCAGTGATTAACAAGAAATCATGACAATATGTTAGGTATGTGTGGGTTCTCATTGAATATATCAATTACATAGGTACCTAACTTCACTGTTGGTTCTAAATATATACGTTATAAAAAGGAGAAAGTTTTTTAGTTTCATTTTGTCTTATAATATTTTTATTGACTGCAGGAAAATTGGTTCTCAAAATACCATGGAAAAATCTATACGGTGCCTCAGTTGAGGCGTCAGTTGAAAGGCTTTTCCTGCTGGTGGCGCCCAACCAAGAAGTCAAATATGATCCTGAAAAGGAAGACCGTCTGCTCCTGCAAAACAAGCAGAGTGAACTGCAACGTGTTGAGGAGGCGAAGAGGAGAGAGGCTCAAAAAGGTGCTTTTAGCCTGCAATGTTTTTTTAATCTTAATTTCATTTGTGATTAAAGAGTAAATTATTTCTTATGTTGCCATGTAAATCATATGGTGTAACAAATCGCTGTGTATAAAAATGATCGTAGAAAATAGATTGAAATTTATTTATCAATTGTATGGAGGGTACAATTAAATAATAGCATTGATAAGGAATAGAATTATGAATGTTATTGTTTTAATCTTTCGGAGCTCGAAGATCGTCTTTGACTTTCATTTTTGTCTTCTTCTATTGGACTTGGTTGACAAATCTAAAGTTCTCAACTATAAACCTACATGTTTCTGATTTTTATTTACGTGGCCTGTACCATAATCATTTTTTTTCTTACAATGTATTCTTTGTGACAATCTTAGAGAGAGAGGTGGACTTCTACAGCAATGAGCTTTGTGTATCGGTTTTTCCTTTTTTGAATTCTTTCGTAAGTAATATTATTTTCTCAGTTCTGTAAAATTGTTTTTTTTTTGTTTCATGCATTGTCTACATCAGTATTTCCCAACCTTTTTACACCTGTGGACCGGTAAAAAATATAACAGTCAGATGCGAGTGTTATTGCATTCTAGGAGAAAATTTTGTATGATCGGCACCGGTCACGGCAAACATTGGTCTATATTATATTTGTCTAATTCATGACGGATTGGCTTCTGCTGTCATTGCCATGTATTGTCCTTTTCTGTTAGCAATAAAGAAATAAATATTTCTTTTTAATTTTTTTTAGATGAGCAAAAAGTGGACGACTCCTTTGTTGAAAAGTTGGTCACTCAAATAATTAAAAATGTCCAACTTAACATAAAAGATATCCACATAAGATATGAGGATAAAGTGACGAATCCGAGTGCTCCCTTTTCTTTGGGTGTCAGTCTTCACAACCTCGCTGTGAACACCACCGATGAAACATGGAGGAGAACTATTCTGCAAGAGGCTGCTACAAAAATATTCAAGGTGAGTCAGTTTTCACAACATTACTGTTATCTTTTCTTTTGCCATATGAGTTAAATGTTGAAACACATGGAACCAAAAAAATAAAACACTGCTATTCTCTCAATTCATACCAATTATGAGGGTAGATTTAAGGATGTTAGAATTCCACTGGATGAAATAGGTGCGGTGTAAACTTTTTTAATGCATCAATATATTTGGTAATTGTGCATATGCCTGATTGTTTGATTAATATTATTTAAACTGTCTGATTTGGTAGTAACAATATCTGTCACTTTGAATGTTATTGTAATTTTTTGTTATCGTTTATATACGTAAATGTATTCGTATATTGTCATGTGAATCGAATTTATGTTTTTGTTACTCTTTTAGGTGTTAGACTTGGAAGGTCTTGCATTATATTGGAATCCGTCATCCGTATTGTATACAAAAATGTCGCGAGAAGAGATGCTTCGTAAGTTTGAATCGGAAATTGCCACAAAAACTGACAAGCCTACACAATACAAATATAGTAAGCGTGCATAATTAATCTTTTCTTTCTTACATATTACAACAAAATCATAAAATTTAGTTTGATGCTTTATATTTTCAAACTAAATATGATCAATATGAAGCGTAAATGAGAATCCATGTGGATCAAAACGGATCCGTGCGTAAAAGATGTGTTGCTATTTTCGGCAGTTGCCGTGTAGGTACGATTCAGAAGCATCAAAGAATTAACATAACTTATCAACATTTATAAAACATGTTTTTTGGTGACATTGGTTTACAAAAATGTTAAAAATATTTTATGTTTTCAGTTCTCGGTCCAATCAACGCATCGGCAAAGCTAAAACTGAATCCGAAGCCTGAGCAAGACAATCCTAAATTTATTTTCCCGAAATGCATTCTCAACCTAGACATGGACCAGTTGGCCATTGGAATAACAAAAGCCCAGTACCAAGATGTTATGAAATTGGCTGATTCTATGGACAGGATGACAAAAGGAATGCCATATAGGTATACACATTCTTCTCTTTTGATCACATGTAGAGCATATGACTGTCATCTGCCAATCACTTGATAAATTTATTATTTCATTGCCAACGAATTTAGTACAGTAAAGCCTTGACGTATTGGTCTTTGATTTAACGGAGTCGTATTTAACGGACTAATTCTTCGTTATATTTGAAAATTGGAAAAATATCCTGTCATTGAAATCCATATTTAAACATTTAAGTCACTTCCCGTTGATTATAACTACCAGAAAAGAAAGAAAAGAGAGACTGATTTGAAAATATTACGATTTGTACTTTGAAGAATACTTTTACAAAACTAGCTACAAACAAGTGACCTGGGAAAGCTCAGAGTAGAACAGTTCACAGTCAATAGTCTTCAGATGCGAACAACTGAATTGTGATTTCTGGAGAACTATACATTTGTCAATTGTGTCATTCAGATAATTTTATGTGCCACATCCTACCTGCACAACTTTATTTTAATTACATTCTATTTTTCATCCAATAATGAAAACTGTCATTGAATAATTTAAAAAAATGTATGAAAAAACCCAACTTCATATAATTCATACCTACCCCTCATCAGCAATAGTTCTATGAAGGTTTAACTGTACACTGGTCTCGGTAAAACTTTTTCAGTTTATGATGGCACATTTTTACCCAAATTGGAATTGCTCATAACCCATTGATCTTAATTTTGTTTTATTTCAGAAAGTACCGACCATTCCTTACATCCTACAAAGGTCACTATGCAAAATGGTGGCGCTTTGCCTACACATGTATTCTGGAGCAAGATGTGAGAAGGCGTCAAAACAACTGGGACTGGAATCACATTAGAAAGCACCGAGACACGTGTCGTTGCTACGCCGTCGCTTATCAGATTAAATTGCAGACGCCGGCAAATAAAGTACCCAACGATCTGATTTGTCAGATCAACAGTTGTGAAAAAATTCTTGATCTCTTCAATTTGGTTGTCATTCGGCAGAGAATAGAGATGGAAGTAAGTCGCTTCCGAAATTACAAAAAACTTTTATACAAAAATATTTGATGTATTTTCCTTTGAGTATCCTAGGAATAAATAATTCGTAACAGTATACATAATTATGTAAAATTTTTATGTAGCTATGTGACTTTATATGACTTCATAGCCTTTGCAAAATAAAACTATTATTTTTTATAACATGATTTTTCTTCAATTTGTGTTAAATGATGTAGTCAATCAATAAAAAGATATTTGTAATTTATACATAGTTTCTTAATATGACTTGGTGTTTACATCACTTTTAGGTGGCTCGACTGGGAAAACTCCAAGAAGAGGCAAACAAGAAAAAAGGATGGTTCAGCTCTTGGTGGGGAGGAGGCGGTCCGAAAAATGAGAATTTGAATGAAACAACTGACATAAGTACGTTCAAAACTTTTGGACCGACTCCATATTAAGACTTAACTCCATATCTCCACAGAATTGGTATTCTCATCACAAGCGTTATCAACTATTTTCTACCATGAATTGACAGAGAACACCTTAAAAGTGAATAAGTATACTTTCGATGGATTCGGCGGTAACTTTGTGGAAGTTATTTTATAGTGAATGAGTATGTTTACTTGACTGAAGAGGGCCTAGTATTTTCAAGTGAAATCATCGCTAATTAATTAATGACTTAAAAAATATTTATTTTAACTATCAAGCTATTACAAAAACATACTTTTTTGTTTATGAACAGTTTTTCCTATATTCTCAAAAATTTTCCTAGGTGGAGTTAATCTGTTTGCAGATTGACTAGTCGATATCCACATAAAAAAATGATTAATTGTGATAAAAGATAATAATTTTGAAACCATTAATTTGCAGTGAAACAATTCGAGAATGCCATGACTTCAGAAGAGAAATCAAAACTTTTCCAGGCGATCGATTACCAGGAGAACTCTTCTCCGATGCATTTGCCTTTAGAGTTTGTCGCCACAGAGTGTCACTTTACTCTGGGTTGCTTGCTACTACACGTGAGTGATGAAAACACCGATGTACTTACTTCACGACTCAATCACGTCCAGGCGTCGCTTCAGCAAAGACCTGGTGCTAATGCTTTGAGGTATATTTGATTCTTTTAGTGTATTTTATACATAACAATTGATTTGTTTGGATGATGTAAAAACTTTAAGATTTTTTCTTCTAGGGTGTCTGTTAGGATGCAAGAATTCACAGTGTCAGGTTTGGAGCAAAATGGAATGACTCCTCGTCTCGTAACATCGAAGCAGATCACTGCGGGAGATAGTTTACTTGATGTTATTTTTGAAACGAATCCCCTCGGTAATATATTTTATGATGATATCTTGACATTTCATTTTATAATCGATCAATCAAACTTTATGGTTAATATCTTTCATATTGTGATATAGTGGAATGCGTCAAACAATATATTTCATAAACCACTTTGGAAAAAATGGCTGATTGATATAAAGTAAAAAAAAATCTCTCATTCATGCTGTGTTGATTCAAATATTCTATATTTTATTTGTTTTAATACGCATAGTTTTTTTCAGATGGAAAATGCGGTCAACGTATAAAAGTAGCTGCTAGACCGCTTCAGATGGTTTATGATGCACAGACAATTATCAAAGTTGTTGATGTTTTTAAACTTCCGTCAGAGTCATCTGCATTGTCACAGTGAGTACTGTTTTCAACCATATTTATCACTATATCATTTGACAAAATTTTTGCAGTCGCGTCTGTCCGGAAGCACACTTCCCTCTGCTCAGCACATGACTGAACACATTGATACAGTCTATGGCAGTATTTCTTAATTCTATTGAAGCCATCGTCCACTTTACCATAATAAAATTATTCAACACTCCCCTCCCAAGTAAAAACAAAATTTCAAAATTATGACTTATATGTATTTCATGTATGTAATGAATTTTTGAAATAATGGCTTATTTATGTTTAACTGATTTCAATGAAGAATAACTTGAAATCTAATATTGGCAGAAATGAACGATTGCATCAATCATCGCAATATGAAATCACTTATCGTGATTTCGGTAGTGACCTCCATAGTTTCAAATCGCCTTCTACTGCATCAAGTACCCAGGGGTATACTTCACAACTGGTGGCAATCCACCTAAAGACTTACTATCTGACTAAGAACCTGTTAACACTGATTTTTATATCTGACGTTTTGATTATCTTATCTTGCAGACTGCAAGCTGCCGCAGGAAATAAGCTCTCCAATCTGAAGGAAAAATCGGCTCTCGGGCTGCAGCATGCCGTCAGTAAACACATCATTCTCGACATAGACATAGATATTTGCTCATCATACATAATTCTATCACACAACGGAATGTACACAGAGTGAGTAATAAAATCGTTTTTTGTGTGGAGTAATTTTATAAAATAGTTCACATTATACACAGGAATCTTCCAAGTATCTTTTAAGAATAGTGTGTATTAGGAGTCATTTTTTTCCTTGAGGGCTTTGTTGTGGTGCAAAAAATTGACGCCAATGGCGAGAGGAAGAAGATTTATATTATTTATTCTAATATTCGAATAAAAACTTACTTCAGCGAGTAAAATGAACTATGGGGATTGAAAATCACATATCCATCATCATAATATTTTTTTTTAATTAATCTGAATCTTTGTTATTGATGAACAGAATATAATGTACGGTAATTTTTTTGTTTTTTTCTTAGGAGGGAAGCATGTGTTGTGGTAAACCTCGGTGCTGTGAGCATAAAATCAGCACCCCGCTCTAATAAGACATTCGATGTTCATAAACTGTTCAAGGAAGGTGCTGATGATGATGAAATTCTGAAACAAGCTATCCAACAATCTTATGACAAGTTTATTTTAAAACTTACCGATATTCAGGTAAGATGTGAATTTGGTCATACGAAGTGATGTGGTTCAGATTTCGTAAAATATTGAATCGGGAGAAAATTAACATGAATCGCACTGTACCTAATATTTTTATCTATCTTCGCAGGTAGTTATTGCGGCCAAGGGAGAAGATTGGAAATCCAGCATTCTGCAAAGCAGTGTGACTCCACTTCATCTACTACAGCCGACAACTCTTAAAATTGAGATCGACAAATGCCTGATCATTGACGATCCTAGGTTACCTAAAATAAAGGTTTCAGCCCACCTTGCGCAGATTGCAATCAATGCGTCTGAAGAAAGGTAAGCATTGTCATGTTTTTCATTCCTCGTTTATAATGATATTTAGTTATGTTTTGGTACATTTTACTGTTGGCAACTGGTTAGCAGTTTATTAATGATCATGATTGAAATTAAATTATTTATCCACACAAGATGAAAATTTAAACTACTATCAAACGCAGCATATTTTAACAGCCAATTACGAATGTGTAAGTATTGTTAATTCTTCATTTTATTTAATCGTATTCACACCTTACATAATATCATATAATATTCCCTGTCATCTGTCGATCTGTATGCTTTATCCCAGTGTTCCCCAACCTTTTTACACCTGCGTACCACTAATAATGAAATAAAAATGGTTTTTAATTAATATTTTGTAAATCTTATATTGTTACGAATGGACATAACTATACAACTGTTTTCAGTTGACAATGCTCGCAATAAGCGAAACCAGTCCCAACCTTTTAAATAAAGTGGAATAAAGTACAAAGGAAAATTGCGTTTTTATTAATATAATGCCTTTCCACCGAGTATTCACAGTAAACACCCTAAAAGTGTAAACAATTATGTATTATGAAATTATTGGTATATTTAGGCAGGGTTTTGCATCTGCGTTCACTATCGAAGAGCAAATATTTATGACTGTCGATTCTGAAAAAACCAGCGACCATTGTGATGCACACAGAAAAAATAATACAACAGAATAAGTATCCGCAATAAACTAAACTTTACAAATTTTAAGCCGCATTTTAGAAGTGTGAGTAATATGTAACCGCACAAAAATGGCCAAGAAATAAAATACGGAGCCGCATTATTGATGTCTTCTTATTTCACAATAACTAAAAATACAAAATTTGAATCGTTCAAACTATATACATTCTCACAAATTTTGTCACTAAATCTTAAATTATAAAAATACAAAAATCGTGCAGGCGATAAAAATCTTATATTCAATATTTTTGCATGGCGAATTTCTTGAAATTTGGCATACTGTTTGCGGCCCGGCGGAAAGTCTCTGTGGCCCAGCACTGGGCCGCGGACCACCAGTTGGGGAACACTGCTTTATCCCATATTGTGTCAGCCCTTTTTGGTTCAACTGAGAATATCCTATTGATATATTAATAATATTTGAAATACTGCTACAGGCAAAATTATTGACCTGCAATTATAATTGGTTTAAATACTATTTTATTCGTTGTAGGCTCATAAAACTTCTGGAGGTACTCGTCAGTGTTCCATTCCCCAAAGATGAACAGTCATATCCTCTTAAGGTAATAAAAAATATGACATTATTTTATATTCTTGAAGACATAAATTGGGTTGAGATCCAATATCATTTTTTTTCCAACTGAAAAATTTAAAAATGCTATTATCACCACTACTGTTGAGCAGAAACCGGCATCTATGAAGGCTACAGTGGCTACACCACTCGCTCCATAGATGGTGATTTTTGTTCAGATTCATCCATACAATGTGAGACTTATTGAGGATATCAACATACATAGAATATTGATTTAGTTTTATTATATAATATTTCTTGGAATTGTATAAAAATTTTGAAAGGGAATGTATTTTTTTTGCTGGGTAAAATGTTAAGTTTTGAGGATGCCACCAGAGAGTGCGACACACATTTTCCTTTTGTGGCAATCCTCACTGTTCTACACTGCTATGTTGACAATCTACATATTGTGAAAATCTTCACTTAATCAGTGATCATTACTAGTGATCACATTATCATTTAGTTTTGTTTCTCAATGATCTTTAATTTTTTTTAGTTTTGTTTAATAAGTTTAAAATGTTTCTCTGTTATTAAAACCATTTTTGTTATAGCCGGCCGAGTCACGTTCTTCCAGTTTATCTCTGCTGAAGTATTTTGATCCAGTAGAGAATAAAAAACGACAGTCAGAAAAGAAAACCAGAGCATTAAGAGCAGAGCAAGAAGACTTTGTGCAGTTGACCGAGGTTGAAGCTAACTTCATTATGGATGGTTAGTTATTATTTAACAATTGTTTTTATACAGAAATATTAAGCCGTCAAGAAGTGAAGTGAGCCATGTAGTAAAATGGTAAAACTTTTTTATTGTACTTTAAAGTACAATCATGTTTTTACTTGGCGTTATGGTGAATGGCATATTTTTTATTATGGGGAGATAACACTATGGGAGTGCATATTTACTGAGCTTACTTCACTTTTATGATACTTTAAGACATGTAGAATATTATTTTTTTTTTTTTTTTTTTAAACCATGTCCGCTCCCAATGTGGAGCATATGGACTCCTAATGGAGTTTATCTCAACAGAAGTGTTTTCTACGAGAACTGTTTGTTACTCAGTTGCTCAACCTCTCTTTTTACAAAGAGAGTAGGGATAGAGAAGGATAGGGCTAGGACAGGATTAGTGGTAAGCTAATCGCTCTCGATACGCCCCGTTCATAGGATAGGATGGGTGAGAGGGGGGAATTCAAGACATCACATATATCCATGCCTTTGAACAGAAATTCATAAATTGATTGAAAAATCAATTTATAAAACTGTCCGTACCGGGATTTGAACCCGGGCCCTCCGTAGCCGAAGCCAACACCGTTGACCACTCGACCACAGAGGTGGCGAAATATATTATAAGAATATTATAACGCATCTAATTTATTTTTTCCCAAAATACCACTTGGTCCATACATACATTCTAGATGATTCAGTCAAGTTCATCCGTAATGAAATTCCACCAAGCACCTTCAGTCGAAATCTTAAATTAAAACATACATTGTATGTTATGATTTTTAAGCAAAAGCCAAAAAAAATAAAAATGAATCCTGTACTTGAGTGATTTCATACTACTTAATTTTATGTTGAATTAACAGGAACTATCTAATTTATGTTTAATTTGTGTATTAAATTATTGTAACTTTATTTGACAGAGTTTGTTCTCGTTGTGATGCGTAAGAATATGGCTGAGTCTCCGACTGACAGCACACTCGCTCTGCATCAGCAAGAGAAGCTGGTTTCGTTTGTTCTGAGCGGACTAGAATTGTTCGCGGTCCAAAGAACATTGACTTTAGAGGCGACGGCTCGCTTAGGAGGCGCTTCCGTAACCCTATTTCGTAATTCCAATCAAAAACCATTGGAGCTTGTCAATACTCCAAGAGGCGATGATGATATCAGACAATATCTTTTCACTCTTCGGTATTGTAATGTGAGTTTATTTGAAATTCTTAGAATTCTAAAACTTTTTTCATCAGATCTCTAATATTCCATTATTTGTTACTTACGTGTAGCAAGGAAGTCAATTTAAATTTTACCTTTTTAATTCAATTGTTTTTGACTGATTTGCAGGTTGACAAGAAGTTCCCTGACTTTCACAGTAAACACGGCTCAGTAGAGCAACTTATTGAATTGGACTTCACCATTCTTCAGCTTTTGCTTCACCAGGAAGGCATTCAAGAGCTTTTGACTGTCGCCAGCCAGTATGAGGTATTTGTTTACCGTAATAATTTTATGAATTATAACATAGTGGTGTATGAATGTTGCCCATGGCTTTATCCAATTGACTTTCTCTTAGACATGCTCTCCTTTAATAGTTTGAACGCCCAAAGAGAAATATACCTGGCCATAATATATTATATTTCTTTCAGCATATACGAGGCCAAAAAGAGAATTCCGACATTTTAATCCTGATCCCGTTCCCAATCAATTTTCGAAGAATCGTGGACAATTTTTTGTATCTTTCGATATACATCTAAATAAATAAATAAACAAATTAAAGTAATCCTTATTTACTTCATATTATTTTCTTTCAAAAGGATCTGTTGGCATGAATAATTATTTTCTTTCATTGAAAATTATTTTCTTGCCTTGCTATAAAAAATGCGTTAGATCCAGTGCTATGTAGTTTATACACACAAGTGATTTAAAATGAACCAAATTAATATATATAAGTAAAATAAGAATATTTCAAAACATCGCTTAAATTAACAGCTTACCGCCCGCGTGTTTTCTATTGAATTTGACCTGGCGGCCGGACGATTTTGCAAAAAATTCGCAAAAAACTGCCATTCTACTAAATTCACCATAATTTGTAAACCAATTAAGATATCTTCACAAAATTTTATTTGATAGCTTCCAGATACTTTGGCGCATAAATCAATGCCACTTGAGCAATGGTTCTATATCTGCGGGTTGCATACTTCTACTGAAATCTACTGAAAGGTTTTCTTTTAAATATGTAAAATCTACTTTTTCATATTGTTTTCTTTGTTTTTATGTTCAAATATATAAAAAAAATAATTGGATATACTATTAACAAGGTATGATCAAAAAATCGTAAAAAAAGTACGTTTTATGGATAATAACATATTCAATACAAATATGTATTATTTAAGAATTGAGAACCCCTGCCACTGAGTTTGAATAGGTCGCAATATTATCAACCACCCGATTCAAATTTCAAAAATAGTTTTCGACCGCCACAATGACACTTGCTCCATAAAACTGCAGCATGGCCCGCCTCCTGCCCAAGCAATAAATAACAAGGCAATTCGATGTAAACAAATACTACGATACGTGAGTGCGTATCTCTAAGAGGCCCTACAAGAGCATCTGGGAATCATGTTACCCTGCTAATATTACGGATGTATGTTGTCGCTAATCAGAGAAACAAACCAGAAACGATTTAAACATAAAATCTTTTACCAGAACGTAAAATAATACTATGAAAAATGACACCTGAAAAAAATAAACGTCTACCATCTTAGGGGTATTTTTACGAAATATTTTAGTGTAATATTGATTTTTTTTTGTTAAATATTGCGTCAATGTGTATGCCACCATCTCTCGTTAACATTTAAAATCAAACTCGATCCTAACCAATTGATTTTTCAATAGAATAGAATGTATGACGTAGGACGCGTATATGCGTCCACGGTCCGCAACCGTTGGATTTCAAAGACTTAAATACGCGTCCACGGTCGTTAAGCTGTTAATTATAGTTGACGTTAAAAAGTATAATTAATTGAAAATTCGTTAAATAATTGAAATGGAACGGCTGAAAACATAAAAAAACATCAGCCTTAGACTGCAAACGGCTGATGAAATACTTCTAATAGAAGTACAAGATCTACTGGTCTGTGTTCATGACAAAACTTAAACAGAAACACATTGGCGTTCGCTTGATAAATAATACAAACTTATTTATGATTTTCAAAAATTTAATATTTTTTATTTCGATTCACAGGCAAGATTGAGTGCTGTCCAGGGAGAAAAAGATCGCATCGGGTCCGCTGGAACTCCTCTGTCTACTATTCCTGAAGATCACGAGATGCCAACTGCCAAAACATCTAAAATTTGTAAGTAATTTGGAATACACTATTGATAATGTTTATACAAATGCATATTATTATTTATGTGAGAAAATATGTCACTTTTCAATAAAGAGTACCTTTGACTGGTATAGTTTTGAAGAGAATTTTCTGGACCAAACTAAGAAATGAGCAAAATCAATGCATTCAGTGTGATGATATTTTAGCTTTGTTGCCAATGATCATATTAGTTACAACACAAGTTGGTAACAACACTACAGTGAATCCCAGATCTGTAGTTCTCGTGTTCATAATTTTTCCACAATTACCGTTGTCTTGAGTGAAGATTTTTTCAATTAATTTTTATATATTAAAATATTTGAATTTGACTATTTATAGCGTCAGCAGTTTCTAAACGGAAAAAAGGTGCCCAAGTTGAGGCGATCGGCTTAAAAGTCCAAGTGGTGATGGAGCAAGTGCGAGTAGAGATCGCTACTGAGGAACGTTCTCTTGCGATGATGGCAGTGGCGGGATTGAAGGCCGGGCTCATCATGAAGAGCTCTTACACGCAAGTGAATGCCACCCTTCAGGATATCACTGTCATTGATCAGAATCCAGCAACAATACATAAGAAGGTGACATATTAAACGTATATTTACTCAATAAAAACATAGTGGAAATTCATTTTTATTCTTCAAGCTTAACCCTCCAAGGACGAGCGTCTATTGATCCAATTATTCATCCATTTTTTTCCTGAATATCGTTGCTTTTACTCAAATTTGGTTAAAAAGGATACAGACTTCGGTTAGTCATCAGCCGCGGGGACGGAAACGACTACCAAAAGTACACGAGATTTTTTGAATTTCCGTTTATTTTTAATGAACTTTTTGAAACTGATAGTAATTATTTTATCAAAACATAAAATTATTTACACTATTTGTAAATATTTTTAAAAATTACACGTTTTGTTATATTTCAACCCCGAATTTTTGTGTGTCCATATGGTCACGCTCGTCCTTATTACTGTCCGTACAAAATATTACAATGTAATATATGGATGAGAATGACCATTTCGTCACGTGGGGTTTCTATACAATGACTGTATTTTTTTTTTAAATTTTGTTAGAAATAAAAGTTATCTGTGATTTTAATATGGCGTAAAAAAGCTCTCGTCTCTGGAGGGCTAGTCAATAATAAAAGTAGACATATTTATATTAATTTGATAATGAGAAGTAATTCATAAATATTTCAGATACTCTCAATTGTCGGCGGAGATGCATTGACAGTTCAATTGGTTCTATACAACATGGATCATTACAGTAACGTTGACAGCAATGATATGACCATAGACGCTCAAATCAGTTGTATAAGAATTATCTTCCTTAATTGGTTTGTTTCTTCAATGTTGGTGAGTAAAACAATCGCAATTTTCTGTACCAAAAGATTTCTATTAGTCCGTATCGAGTGTTTTATAGAGTTTTGACAGTTATGTATATTAGTTAATTATTTTGGGCATAGTAGTTTATAAAATCGGAGAGTGTTTTTGTAACATAACGTAGACATAATATTATCTGTTAAAGGAGGGTATTGATATGTGTATAATCGTAACAACCCTGAACCAATATAAAAATTATATCAATACCTTTTTTTTTTGTGAAGAAACCTTCAAATGTTATACTTTTACAATTGTAGGTATGTCTAATTACAGTTTTTATGATGTGATAAAATTGGTTCTATTTTTGCGAATTGTACGCAGCTTTTGAAACAAATCTGTGGTGTTTTGGCAAAAGCTGATGTCAGTTTCACACTAGTTAACAGGAGAAGAACTATGACCCTTAAATAATTTATTGATTTTTCAAAACTCTTATTAAATGGATAAATGATTGTCATACCAAATTTCACCACCGTATGTATGCTGCGGAATATCTTATACAAATTGTGAGAATAATCCAAATATGAAACAACGGACACACCAGCTTGTGCCATAACGCCACAGAAATATCATCATTCATCAGCAGAGAAAAAGTTCAATAATACAATCATTTTGGCAATTACAATGATTTTTACAGTGAAGTTTGTAAAATATGCCATTGTCAAAATTAATTATGAATTACACTCATTAACTCATTTTTAAAACAAGTTTTATTTTTCAGAATTTCCTGAATAATTTCCAAGCTGCTCAGCAGGCCATAAAGGATGCTTCGACAATGGCTGCCGAGTCAGCCAAGGCGAATGTTCAAAATGCTTACGAGAAGGCTACTAAGGTTGCCATGAATGTTCAGTTAAAAGCGCCAATTGTTATTGCTCCAGAAAATTCCAAAAGCCTTTTTGCTGTTATGGTCGATTTTGGTTATATTACTATGACAAATAAATTTATTGAGCTGAACGTGAAGGTGTGCACAATGTTTTTATTTTTTTTATGAATAATTATGTGATTAACAATGCAATTAGGAAATTCAATATTGATATCTTCCTTCTTGTCTTCGCTCATTATTTTTCTATACTTATTATTTACCTTACATTAAAAATTATGAATCGAGACTGCTTCATTTAAAAATAATTTTCATCTAAAAATACTATTGAGGAGTAATACAGTGGAACCCCCAATTACACTACGAATTACGCGCTGGTTTAAAATATTCGCCGCAAATCCCCCAATTGAACGGTCGCATTCCATTGACGTTGCTACGAGACGGTCGTTTGTGCGGTGCATACAGTCACGTGTTGGCTAGCGTCTGTGTATTCAACACATGACAGGCTATACACGCATACCCGGGCGACTGTCTGTGTGCTGGATTTTGTGCGCGCTTTGCATTTTATCACTTAGTAAATTAATATTTTACACGGTCCGGACTTAAGTGTAAATGAGGGTTTAACTGTAATGGTATTGAAATATTTTTAGGAAAATCACCTTGTTGTTATTGATGAGCTCACACTGGCTTTGGATAATTTGAAATTGTCGCGAGTCAAACTCATCATGGATGTAGATGACATCAGTAATGAAAAAATGCTACTTCAACCGACAACATTCAATCTGATTGTCAAACGAAACCTGTCTTCTTCATGGTATAGTAAAATACCTGATATTGACATGTCTGGGAGGCTCAAGGCTATTCAGGTAATTGAATAATATTTGCTGACACACTGTTAAAATCTTGTCTTTATAAAAGTCACAAAATATAAACTACTTGTTTTATTTCAGTTGAAAATAGCAAATGAAGATTTCAAGATGGTGATGAAAGTTTTGTCAGAAAATTTGACAGAGGGTTCAGATCAGGCCGTTGTCGTTGTCCCTGCTCCGTCTCCCCCTCACCTTAAAAGTAGTGTGAGCGTAGATTCGAAAACCTCAGTTTCTCTGAAAAAAGCAGATATGGCGGTTCATCTGGCGAATAAGCCCAAGGATGTGGACACTGGTGCGCCAGCGAAGACTGTCATCAGGTTTACTTTCACCATGGACAGTTTGACAGTTGAAATGATGACTAAACCTGCTGAAAATGTGAGAATATGATACGTTATTTACAAAAATATTTTTACTATGAAAAGCAAATGTGTTTTGTGTAATAAATACCACTTGCTAACTGAATTTATTGCCTTTTATGGTAATTTAAGATACTGTGACGGGCATGAATTTTTTGCGATATTGTATTATTTTTGATTGATGGTTATGGTTTATCAATTTGGAATAATTTGTTGCCTATCGAATTAATAAAATTCATGTAAAAAAAACTGTTTTATCTTAAAAATCTTTTTGCAAGGAAATCATAAAAACTGACAGCCAGTATGGAATTGCCTTTTTAATTTCCTGTTTATGTAAAGATTTTTTTTATTTTTTATTTCAGACTATTCTAGTGTCACCTCTAGGTTCATCGGATGAAGTTGGGCTAGCTCGATTTAGCTTGTCACTGCTTTCTGTAAAAGGCAAAATGCTCTCAGACAATTCTATGTATACATCTCTCTTGCTAGTCAATTGTCTGTTGGACGATACGAGACCAAACCGTGAGGCAAAGATCACCCGCTTTATGGAGAGACGATCAGAATCAGTATGCGAACCCAACTCCAGTCGAGGTTCTAGCGAGTCTCCTGAAAAAATGAGGAGTATGATTGATGTTACTTTCACCCAAAAACAAGCAGACACATTCAGTGAGTATATAAAATCCTAACGCAATTCTGTAATTGATGTTGTATACGCTACCAGGAGAAATTTAGCGTTCCTCCCAGCACAAAAATTAAAACGACTCATTCAGTACACAGACAAATTAAACTGCCATTTGATTCTCAACTGGCAAATGCTTAGATTATATTTATATAAAAATTGGTTGCATTTTCAGTGGATGTTCGCATCTTCAGCTTTAATTTGATCCTGTCGATGGACTTCATGATGAAGATAATGGATTTTGTTACCAGTGGGCTGGCCGCTATGACACCACCCGTGAAAGATGCCACAGAAGCAATTGAGGGATCCGAGGTGGTTTATGGTAAAACCACAGAAAGTACAACGGTAATTTGATGCTTTTGTATAAATTTTTAATGAATGTTACATCCTACCTACACAGCATGGCCGGTAGACAATTTTTAGCGTGGAGAAAAATTCTTCACGACTTGTATCCGATGTCGGTATTAGTCACAGAAATATGAAGTGATACGTTTTGATTCATTTGAAATGACGAGAAAACTGGATATGAAATATTTTCTTAATTGAACAATTTTACAGGTAACCCGAAAAGTTTCTAAAATAAGTACGCTTGAGAGTGGTCAAAAAGGTAAAGATGCAATCAAGGTGCAGCCCTCCCAGCCTGCTGACAAAAAAGGAATGCTGACTATCAATCTTAAAGTGGAAAAACCTGACATTATTCTGGTTGAATCGATGGACATCAAAGACTGTCAAGCACTTGTTTTAAATGTGAGTACTGAACTCTTTTTGTTAGCGATATAGTTTTGACTTAAGAAAAAGGATTGGTGACTGTTGTTAGTCTAAAGATGACGCAGGTCAATGATCTCTTAACTCAAGACTACTTTTAGAAATTTTAATTGCGTTATGAGCTTCTTATACTATTATTAAATTATTAACGTTTTTTATTAAATTATGTATGTTGTTATTGAATTAATTTTGACCTTTTATTATTTGAATGAATCATTCACATTTTGTACATTTCCATATGTTTTGTATATGTATAATTTTATTAATATTTATTATAATATGGTTCTTCTAGAATGAAATAACTTTCAAGCTTCGAATGACGGAAGAACAGAAAGTAATGCAGGGTTCAGTGCAACAGCTGCAACTTTTCACCTGTCAGTATGGTCGGAAGGGTACTGTACTGCGTGGAAGGCATTCTGTTCTTGAACCGTGTGATCTTTCATTGGCTGCTTCGGCTTCAGATGTTAAACCTTGGCATATTGACATCGCCATTACTGATCTAAGGCTAAATGTTTCTCCAGGTATAATGACTTAAAATTATCAACTAGCTTCATCTACCTTTGTATATAAGCAAGTTCGAGGAAGATTACGAGTCAATTGCTCATCTCATTCCTGAGAGGTTTGAATAATAAGATGAGGATAAGAAGATTGACTATCAGCAAAATGCAGCACATCTTTTCTCACATTTCACTGTGTAGTTAATATCTATACAATGGAGGTTACATATTGTGAAATAGGCAATAGTTTGATTCACATATTGTACATATTTTAGGCTTAAAAAGAATATTAATTTTTTGCCATTGTTCTATTCTTGACACAATCCTATTCCGCATGAAATACACACTTATTTATGTTGTATTCATAATTTATAATCTAATATATATGATTTACAGCCACAATAGATTTATTGAACCGTGTGATGGTGACGATGACAAGGACTGAAGATGACCTGGCGGAAAAAGTTGACACAGTATCAATTTACAAAGATTTGTGGGCCATCAAACCTTTCCACCAGCACAACTATTGGTTCTTGAGAACAGGTAATATGTTTAAAAATTTACTTTGGCCATGTCCCTTCCCTATTCGGAGCTAAAGGCTACATCACAGTGCCTCCAGAATTCCTTGCCCCCTCTGCTATTTTTTTTGCTTCCTTCCACGTCTCTGTTTTGATGCTCTGTCGGGTACATTCATTGGATGGTCATCGTCAAAATTCCTTTTCTTATATTACAATTTCAGCTCCGTACTCGGAGCTTTAACAACTATAGAGTAACTCCGAGACTGCCCCACACCAGCCTCTTTGCTTCCTCCCAAGTCATCCCAGTGCCCTGTAGCTCTACTGATAACCATTCATAGAATGTACTCGACAAAGGGATAGAGTCTGTCTGTTTAAAAAAAGAAACAGGTAGTATTCAGGCTCCACTGGGACCTCATGTTACAGCCAGGTTCATCGTGGTTTTTTTTTTATTTTAACATTCAATTATATATTTTTTGAAGAACTCTCCATATAATTTTCAATAAAAATACTTTCCCTTGTAAGTGGTCTTACGCACTATCATGTTTTATATGAAAAACACTACAGCTCAGTGGCTCGGTACTCGTGGCTAGTCGCCACGAGTACCACGAGTACGAGTGCGTTTAGGCACTTAGTGACCCCGTAGTTGATGTTTGTCAATTGCGATAATTTACACTAATGCATTGTATTATGTGTCTTAAAAGATATATTCTGAATTTTATTATGGTGTTGATTTTAGAACTCGCACAAGATGCTCTGAATTTATATGGGGAGCAAGCTAATATTGCAAAAGAGGTTACCGTTATTGCCGGAGAGAAATGTTTTATTTCGGCTCCCGTTATTATCTTGTCCATTGAAGCCGGCTTAGGAAACGACACTATTCCGATGCTCAGTATGCAGGCTTCTCTCCAGGCTGAAGTTAAAGATTGGAGTGGACAGGTATGAATTGTTCAAATCTTCACAAAATTGTATTTACAGTGGAACCTTGATTCATTGTTTTTTGAGGGACATTAAAAAAAACTATGAATGTGAGAAAACGATAAATCTGAAAAAGTCTCAACACAAAATATATATTTTCTTAAAAACTTATTTTTTTAATTTTTATCATATTCAGCACTTATTTATTAATAACATATTTTTTTTGGATCCATCAATGTTGGCAGATTGCTCCTGATGAATTTGCTATGCTTAAACTCAATGATTTCATTCTTCTTAGCAGCAATTGTGTCCAGAGTGCATGGTGCTAGTCCCAGATATTTTGTTATGTCAACACCCTTTTTTTCTAGATTCCTTTAATTTTTTCGGACTATTTTTTTAGTTGCCAGTTAAACTAATTCGCGAAGCGAGCGATGCGACCAATCAGTAGTCTATTCAGTGTAACGGTTTCAAAAGGTTGAGTTTTCGACAAAATCAATCAATAGAAGATGGGGCACAATATTTCATGGATTGATCAAGGAAAACGATAAATAGGAAGAAAATTGATCAGGGATTCTCTGTATATGGATTCTTGATCTGGAGTTTATTATAGACATTTCTCTTTTCTAGCTCAATTTGGAGTCAACCTGGGCGATGCAAATGTCATACTACAATAATTCTCTTGCTCTGTGGGAACCTCTTATTGAACCTGTTGAAGTATGGAAAGATAACCACTGTGAACATGTTCCATGGGATGTTAAAATGCAGGTTTGTTGTTTTTATTTAATTTAAAGGTTGGTTTACTTGTCACTGTGCAGTTATAAAATAATTTTAGATAAAATATTTTTACTGATTATTGAGCAGGGTTGTGAAATCATGAAAATAATTTTGACTCCCACTCTGGCATTAAAATATGATGCGACTCCAACTCCAATTTCAAAATGATGTAAGATTTTTTATAAAAAAATACTTATGAAAAACGAGCATTGTAAATATTTGTGTATATAATGAAAAAAAGTTTTTTATGTCTATGACTCCACAGTCCTGGTATAAATTTTGCTATTTCAGCATCCTAATCTTATAATTCTCATGAAATACCTTGCTATGTTTACATTATTATAATAGAGATCCACCAAGTTAATGCCAATTCAATCAATGAAAGATAATTACTTAACCCTTCAGCCTCGGCAACTTGAAATCGATTTTGAATCCCAAGGTTGTAAATCATTTTTTTTATGGAGACAGCGGTAATGTTCACATTAATATTATAAATTATGTTTTATTCGATAAACTTTTTGAGAGCTACTGGGATTTCGTTTTTTCACTTCCAATGAATAACATAATGCGGCCAGCTTGAACACATTATTAAATTTATTGTTTTTAAACGGAAAATGCTTTACAGCGGGAAAGAATCATAGTAGCTAGTGAATCTTCAGTGAAATCTTTACTGTATTTTTTATTGTTTTCAGGTTCAAATGAATAAGAATGCAAACAGCCCAGATGGTTACACGAGCGTGAGCACACTATCTCCGAGCCGTGAAGGGTCTCCGGCGATCCCGGGAGACGTCGTAGACGGAGAAGTGAATCTACCTCAACCTAACCTCACTGTCCAGATTACTAGCTCAGAAACTCTTGAACTGACCATCACCAACACAGCCTTGCAGGTTTGAAATTATCCTTGATAAATTAATTAACCGTTCATTGTCTTTGATAAAAAGCTTTAATATGAATTCTCCATTATTTAAAAAATTCAACTTACTTGCAATTTTCGAAGATTTCCTCTCCTCCCACTTTCCAAGCAACGCCACTGACTTAATGACTCACGGGCTGATATTTAAAACAATAATGAGAAAAATTTGACCCGTTCGCCAAAATATCACTTGGCTCGGTAAATGTATGAATTATAATAGTAGCTGACTAGACCAGGGGGAGACCAGCTAAACTGTGGCGCATTGGATCCTTGCACCTACTTATTCAGTTGAAGTAGGCACCATAACTGAATCCATCTTCATATTTTGAACACTTGAATGCTCACAGTTCAATTCGTACGGCCATCTTTCTCACTGTTTTGCAGTGTTTGTGAATTTAAGAATCTTGTACATATGAATGAATATGGCTGTATTTATGTGTCTTTTTAAAAATAGTGGTTATTAATATATATTTTTAACAAGCACCGATGAATCAGTAGAAAAATAATTTTAGCACTTTCGTATACCATACCGTAAAAGGGTTAATGCATGGTTCACTTAAAAAAACATGATGTATCCTTTTTTAGGTGCTGTCGCAATTAGGTGCATCATTTTCAACTGCAGTGCAGGGAGGGCTACCACCAAAGACATCAGAGATGTCTTCCCCATACCTAGTGAAGAATGACACCGGGATGACAGTTACTCTGATTCTTGATAGGGATGCTTTCACTGTTTATACTCAAGGATTGGACACGAGCCTTGTAGATCTTCAGAATCTACCTAATCACAAGTAATTAATTCACAATTGCATTATTGATATCAAAGAAGCAAAGTATACACATTTTTTTTGGGTGACATTAAATGGTTTTCTCACTTTATGACTTCTTTAGCAAGAGATTGAAAATGTCGATGTAACAACTACACTTTTTGCCGCAGACGGATTTTTATATAAAACCTCAGACCTCTGCCTGTCAGGTATTCTTTAACTTTCCTCTCTAATAGATTTTGAATATCGGCTCATTCATATCCTATGAATAGCAGAGTGAGCCGCAGATGAACAAATATAAAACATATTTTTTGTTTTGAAAAACATTTCTGGTGACATTCTGGGCAAATAATCTCGAAACTAGTGGCTGTTAAGTTATTATTCATAAACCGGTGTTTTATCGCCGTTATATGGTTATCAAGCTCCGACCATAGTATCGTATAGATTTTTTTTGGATATATAACCTCAAAACATATATAACATGTAAACATATATAACAATGTGTCAATTTTGAAAATTTTATCTTTCTAAAAATTTAGTTTATTAAAAAATATAATAAAAAGTAATTATTACTAAAATTTTAGTTTAATCTTTGAAAGAAATCAAGTTACATATTATAATGATATCAGTGAATCATTATAAATGGACATCTAAGTAGAGTATTTTTTTTTGGCATGCTGTATACGTTAAACGGGCTTGAAGGGTTAATGCAAATTTTTAGGTTTTATAGTCATTTAGGTAAAATACGAAAGGGTAAAAAGGTAAACTACAAAAAAACTAACGAGATTATTGAATATATAGCCAGTCTTTGATTTAACCTATTCAAGCTTTTAACTTTTCCAAAAAATATTTCGTGTCAATGGACAGACAATTTTTCAAAAATAATTATTGAAACTAACGTTGGTTTTCAGGGAAGTGACACTTAAACATGGAGATTCTGTGCCATTACAGTTACGTACTGGATTCGCGACTTCTACCGCATTGAACCAAAGTCTTCCAAAATGGGCTCTACACATAAAGGTATTATAACTTTTGTTCTTGATGACAATTTGATTATATGATTTTTTTTATCACAGACATGGATTATACACTCTCAATGTGGGGCAATATGAACTACTAATGTAGCATTTCAACAGAAATTTCATAGGTAGAATTGATTTTACGTAGAAAGTAAAGTAAAAAAGATCTTTATTGTAAATCCAAAACAATAAAGCTCTGATCACTTAATTCAGGGGAGTACATAATTTTTTTCATCTTTAAAAATACGAGGAAAACATATTTTAAGATTTCGACTGAAGGTGCTTGGTGGAATTTCAATATTAAATTTGAATCGTTCAAACTATGTACATTCTCACAGATTTTGTCAACAACGACCCGGATTTCGCCTTTCGGCACCTTCAGGCGTTCAAGTGGACGGATGAACTTGAACTGACGCTTAGTAAATGAAAGTTTCGTGTTTATATAAGAAATAAATGTATCATTGAGTTTAAAGCCATTGCTGGCGAAAAGGATAAGCTCATGGGAATGCCCACAGATTTGAGTAGTAAATAGTTTCAAGAATTATATTTATTTGTTTGTCGGCAAAGGTTTTATGATTATATTTATATAGAAGTGGAGATCCCGGTAGGTTTAATATTTCATTTAAAATCGGAAGACTATGCAATTGTGCTCTATTTATTTCCAAAATTTCCTGGAAAAAGAGCTTATGCCTGTCTGTATTTGGGTGTAACATTTTTATCCCTTGTTCCTGATTGAACACGTGTCCTTCCGAAATTAAGTGATTAGCAAAAGTAGACGTGTCTTTTTTCAATCTAAAGGCTGCCATATGTTCTAAAACTCTGATGTTCAGTGTCTTTTCTGTTATGTGAGAATGTACATAGTTTGAACGATTCAAATTTAATATTTTAGTTTCTATACTCGTTTATTGTTTTGAGCTGACATTAGACACATAAAATGTAGAGACGGTGACTAAATAGTGTTGCACTGTTTGAGTCCACACAAACCAACATTGCTTAGTTTATCACAAATCAAAAATCATTTATGACATTTGTGACTGACACATGAGACTAAATAATATTGCTTCGCAGAACAGTTTATGATTTTTGAGTGAATTATACTAAAAATAGTTTACAGGCTGCAGTTTGGCTTGATTTGTACCACTTAACTACTGGACTGACTAACCAATGTTAATGGTATGTACGTAACAATATCTGATATCATATTTTATCATCATCTAAAAAAGTAAGATGACTGATACCATTTAAATTAGTCAGGAATATTTTTTTGTATGTTTAACACAAAATTTTGACTCATTACAGTCATTAAAATGTACTATTTCTTTAGTTGGTAGAGCTGGATTCTGAACTGATATTGCCAGTGGTTCGCGCTGACAAACGTTACTTCCCCCTCAGCGGTGGAAGCTCAAACACGAGCCGTGAAGAAGCTGCCGGTCTCTCAGCCGCTGACGGCTGTGGACTTATTTCGGAAGTTGTCATGGTCGATGGTACCATACATATAAACCTCCGAAGCGTTATTCAGGTATTACGTTTTCATTGTTGTAACGAAATAAATACTTGATATCGTCGAGAATTTTCCACAACCTGGTATCTCAAATAGTTTTCAAGAGACACACAAATGTACTTTGTTCTACTGCTGTCTATCGGTTTTTTCCTCAATATTTGTGATAAAGTTAATAAGGCAGGAAGCAAAGACCTTTCCATCTATGCCACCCTCTCCTTCATGTCAAACATATCAACATGACCATATTATTTTCCAAAGTATTTTTTTTCCAACGTTTTTGTATTAGATAAAATAAATCAAGAAATACAATATATTTTAGAATATGAGTTAACAGAATATTGTGTGTATTGAAATTCTGGATTCATTAGACTTTAGAGACATTAGAGTTTGGCTTATCGTTCTATGGAACTAAGCCATCGATAAATATGAAATTATTTCATTACTACTCAAAGATATTCTGCTAATACCGTTCGAATTGTAACAACCAGGTACTGAACCGTCTGTCAGTTCCTGTCGAAGTTCACTTTATGAAGACAACTGGCAACGAAGTGGAATCACTGGGCTATGTTGCTCCTGATTCAGCTATGAATCTTCCACTGAGAGCTGTTCACAATAAACTTGGAGAATTGTTCTTCTCTGTGGAACGTCACACGGTCTGCGCGAGGCCATTCGCCTGGAGAGACTTGCGCAAGTCCGTCAAACAGACCGCCCTGCTTGCGTGTCCGGCTAGAGACAGAGACAAGAAAGATAAATTTTATATGAAGGTAAGGAAATACATTTTACAGTTTTTTTAGTTAGTAAGTAAGATAGAAAAAGTACTTAAAGGTAGTTAAAGATGTTGCAGATATACTTCGAACTTATATTTGATTATCATTTAAAAAAAATTGTACTGTAATCCTGTATTTGCTAATATCCTAATTTTATATTGGCCATGACTAAAGGCAAGGGAACTGTAACAATCGAACGTGGATTAAAATTTGTTCGACCCCAATTACTACAATGATAATAATTTTCATATTTAAATCTGTGCATGAAAAAATAATTTCCCGGTCATCCCTCCCGGCTCCCAACCTCATTAAGGTTGGGTACGTAACTTTAAAAATCACTTAATGGATAAAACTATTTAAAAAAAATATCCAAAAAATCCCTGCCAATTCTCTTCTTGCACTTATTCTCATTATTATTTATGTAAATTGAATTCTGCAGGCGGTAGGTGAAATGGAACAAGTATTCCTGGCAGACTCTTCCCGTCGCACAATTTCATCAGCCTGCTTCAACATCTGGCTGAGACCTGCTGTCGTTCTTCAGAATACACTTCCTGTTGATATCCTGGTTTCCCCGCAAGGAATCCTTAACTTAAAAGAGCATCCTGTCAAACCAGGAGAAACTTTGCATCTTCCGCAAGTTGAACCTGGGAAGACAACTATTGTCATAACGGTAAGCGAAGTAATCTATTTCACTCAGCCATGCTCTTTTGGCACAATAACATTTTATAAATATGCAAATTTTAAAACAGCGTGTTGTAAGAGTCAAAGGTTAAATAAAATCTGTAACTTTTCGAATATAACAATAAATATTTTCACTGAGAGATTTTCATAAGAAAATTTTTACTTTACTTAAAAATTTATATTGTTTTTGTATTGTTAAAAGAAATAGTTAACTTACCGCATTATAAGACAGCGTGATATGTACAAAACCATTGCTTCTTTCTAAAACGTAATCTTTGATGTTAATATTCCCAAATACAATGTTCGAGAATATAAAGATGAACAAGTTTACCTAATGTAATAAATTTTAACCTTTTGACCGCGGCTCGGATCCAAATCGGTTCAGATTGGGCTGCTATAGCAGTCAACCGCGGTCAAAGGGTTAAATACCTTATATTTTTCCGATTTTTTATGGGACTTATTCCTTCAAATATACGTGTTATTGAATCCAATTCTATATCATAAATGACAATTATACAACCGGCTGTAGGATCCCTTACAGTGAAGTCATGTAAGAGATGGCCAGGGCAAGTGTTGGCAACCTCTTGAAGGGTTGTCCCTGACTCGCTACCCGATATCGATATTTAACGAATGGCATGCTTCAAATTTTTTGAGCCACCTGCAGACTGAGTGACATTGCAAATTCAAGCGTTTACGCTTTATGCTATGCTCCACAGTGTAGCTTACAAAGTGAAGAAGCAGAAACGAAGAAACACTGACGCTATTTTTTAAGAAATTTGTAAAATTGAGTTAAACGTTTGCATAAATATTGTTTTAATATTTATTCTTCGACACTTTTATAACATATTATTCATTGCAATACATACATCTGCCAAATTTCCTCAGCTACCATCATATCTGGAAAAGTGCTGGACTTGCATGAGCGTCATGCCAGAGGATGCGGCTGAGTTTTCAGTCTGGTCTTTTGAATCTCACGACAGCGTCCAGAAGATGACAATGGACCTCGGCATGCACTGCTCGGAGAAGAATGGAAGCCAGCACTTCTCACTGTACTGCCCGTTCTGGATGCTCAACAAGACGGGCCTGAGCTTAGCATACAGAGTAAGTATTTTGAAATTATTCACGCGGCCACAAGTCACTGATAATAAATACGTTCTGAAAATATTTCGGTGGCGGACTAGTTTCTACACTACTCGCACAAAGTGCTGATAAAAATTCATAGTTTCACAGTTATGAAATGTTTTATTTTGAATGTTGAAAATACGAAGAAAAAAATTTGGTAGTTAAATTATGACAGTAATCTATGATATTTTAACACTTCACATTGTGATTTAGTGTGGTGATGGTTAGAACTTTTTGGGGTTTATTTTATGAATAACTGATTAATTTAGAATCATTTGACAAAATTATTAGTAGTGTGTTTCGTTGGCTATTTGTCATTTTGGTTTTGGAAAATCAGTCCTTCTTTATTATAAACAAAAATTGATAAAACATCCTCATCATTGATAATTCTTAAATTCAGATTTGGCTGGATCCTTATATTGCAATTGTTTTGATTGATGATTTTGCTGCACACGGGACCCTTAGAAAGTCCCTAGAAAGAAAGTCAATCTAACATTAACACCCCAGTAGTTATTTTATAAATGATTTGAATTTGTAGGCTTGTGACAAATTAACAGTTAATTTTTAATGTATCGGTTGAAAAAATGGGTTTTGTATTGAGTTTTGATATTGCAGAAGTCTCGAAAAAACGAACGAAGCGAATCCACTGACAGTCCTCGTAAGGTATCGAAAACCTTCACACATTGCACTCCTATTACTGTCTTTTATTAATTCACACTTTGTCACGCACATTTAACTATGTACCTAAATTTTATTTCAGTATCGTTATACATTCCTATAGTGTGCTGGTAGTGGCTTTTTAGACAGTTAGTTCTCATAAATTAAATCATCAGAATCATATTATCATTATGAATGTCAGGCATTTTATTTTCATTCATCTAATTGATCCATTTTTTTTATTAGTAATGACTTGGAGATAAAATTGCATTATTTTTCTCAATGCAACAGTGTGGGTGAGATGGTCAAAAGTTTGTATACTATTTGGTATTTACAGTAAGTAACAAACTGAAAAAGTTGTATGGTAAAAACATGAATTGGAATCTTGTTATTGAGTTTCTGGATCAGATTCTTTCTCATAAGGTTGACAATTTCATTTTACGTGTAAAATATGTATACTAGCTGTTTGATAAGCAATGGAAACTAATAATAGGAAAAAATAATGGGATAAAATGGCAATTAGAAGATTTCGTTGATATTACCGCCATCTATATACAGTGGAACCCCCAATTACACTACCCTGAATCACGCGCTGGCTTGAAATATTCGCCGCCTATCCCCCAATTGCACTGTCTCATTCCATTGTCGTTGCTACGAGACGGTCGTCTGTGCGGCGTATTCAACACGTGCCAGGCTATATGCATTGCTTTGCATTTTATCACTTGGTAATTAAATATTTCGTCCATATTTTTTTTTGAAAAACTAAGAGAATCCTTAGTTTTGCATTTTTTGCGGTAAAAACGAAATCCCTAATTTTGTATGAGATTCACTCCCCCAATTACACTACCCCAAATTACACTGTCCTGACTAGTGTAAATGGGGGTTTTACTGTATTTATATTAATTTATTGGACAGACTATCAAGACATCTATTACGTATTGTATCTTTCTATTAAAAAAATAATCTTAAGAAACATACATTCCAGTCAATTTACCTTTAAACGTCCTCCGCACAGTAGGAGTAGCTCTCTGCTCAAGCAATTTATGGACAATTGTACACCGATTAATTTACAAAAGCTTTGTTTACAATTTTTCACAATACATATAATTATAAATTTAAATTAAAGAATTATAACTATAAAAATTACACAAAACTTAGAGAATTAAAAACCTCAGTGGATAAATTTCTAGGTATGGAAAAAAATCTGTATCCTATCCAGGGCCGGCTCGAGGATTTCTGCACCTGTGTGCAAAAGTGCCTTCGGCGCCTCGAAAAACTAGATTTAAGTGAGTGCATAATGCTAAAATCTTAGTGCGGCGCCTATGCGCCACACGCCACGAGCCAACCCTGATCCCATCTCCATTGAAATATATTGTATGGTATTGAAAAAAGCTGATTTATTACGGTCCGCCTAATATAACATAACGCATATCCCAAGAGTCGACCCTGTAACGCAGATGATTGCATTACTCATTATGACAAAAATATTTATCGAAACCGAAAATGAAATTTTGATTCGATATCTCAAAGTCATTATTTATGTAAACTCATTCATATTTTGAATCCAATATTTATAAATCAGTATAATTAGATCACGAAATGTACTATAATCACTGGTCCTGTACCGGTACCACATTTAGGATAGAGGTTTAACCCTTTCCACTCCAAAGGTTTTTCAAAAAAATTCCACCAGCAATTTTTAGTGAATTTGCACATAAAAAGATATTGATGTTATAAATAAATAATACAGTTTTGAAAAAAAAAAATATGAGGATTTCTTACACATGATGTCAACTTACTAATCTGTCAACAACCAAACCTAAAAAAACTAAAACCATCCACTAGCCCCACAATCTTTGAAAAAATTCAATTTTTTTTAAAAAAAAATATTCACAAAAAGACAAATAACTTTCAAACCGTTTGACTGAGCAAATCGAAAAATATCACAGCCGGACAACATATGTTTACGTAACCTCGGCGCGAGAACAACTGCCTTTGTTCCGTCGCTGCATTCTTCGCTTGCACCCCCAAAATATTCCATTCTATTGTTTACGCCAGGTAGTTGTCGCAAAGCGTCCCAACTTTCTAACATTCCTAAATTGCTCGACAAATCACGTATTTCGAATGGGTATTCAAGAAAAATATAGAAAAAATTCCTTCACACAAAAAAATCAAATCAAAATATGTAACCGATCATGTCGAGTGACACTCGACATTGGAGTGGAAAGGGTTAACATTGTAAAATTTTATATATTATTTTGATTGCATGTATTTTTAGATGAATACCATAGAAACATTGTATTACTGTTGGTTATGTTTTTTTCTTATTTCATAGATATTTCTTTACTTTGGTTGTACAAGTAATAAAATTTAACACCCAATAGTGTGTTGTTAAAATGTAAGTAAACAATATTGTGGTAGAAAAATTTAATTGTTGCACTTATGTTGTATTTGTGCTTATTTCATTATTTTAATGTATTTATCATGCATGATTTTAAATTCTATGTCCTATAGTAATAATTAGACATGTTAATTCTAGTAATTGTTGACCATCCGTTTTATGGATGTGTAGGTAAAAATCTCAGCTAACAGATGTCTGGAAAACAGTGCCGCATGACAATTCTGAAAGTGAATTATTGGTAATTAACCCTCTAACTCTCAGACCACTGATCTATCGGTACTATATGGAAAAACGTTTTTACCCATCGGCGCTAGTTAAAAATGGGTTTATTTTTATAACTCATGCACCGATCACCTTTATTTTTTAAATCACATACATAAAGCCCAATTGAAGTTTAATAATTGGGAGTGAAGTTTTTAAATATTAAAAAACATTTGAAATCTGATATGTGCCTAAACAACCAACTTGATAATTTATGACTAGAAGTGAAATATGAACACCCGAGCAATAAATTAAGCCATAACTAATCCACTCATTGACATTGGCAAGTAAATGTTTTTAGCAAGCTAGCCATAAAAATAAAATGTCTGATTTGCATTGGAGATGAAAAAATAGATCTAGTAAAGCTTTGTTTTCGTCAAATAACTAACTATGAAATAAAAATAATAAAAGATTTTTAGTACTTTTTCCACATAAAATTTATTAGATCAGGACCGGTTTCGCTCATCGCGAGCATTATCAACTGATTTTATGTGGAAAAAGTACTAAAAATCTCTTATTATTTTTATTATAATGCCTTTCCACCAAGTAAGTATTGACAGTAAACAACTTAAAAGTAACTATGAAATGTTTTTTTTTTACTGTAACTTCTTTTTTTTAATGTGAAAATGTGAATATTTTGCATACAATTAATATAATCTACTACGCACCATCTTATTTTGTTTTTTATTTTAAAATATTTAGATGGTTAATAACTTTCTTTAGAATACAACGAATCAAAGTCAATTTTTTCTTCAAAATTGGTCTGAGCTTTTTACTTATACATACTTTTATAAAATCTTCGATAGTTAGAGGGTTAAGAAAATTGATTTTGATCATATAATGAGGGCTTTAAGAAAGAATAGTATAAAAAATATTTAAAATTTTCATATCCACATTTGTTTTGTAATTTAAACGTAGCTACACGATCAGGCTTTCTCAAATTTGAAAATTGTTCATGTTCCTTCTCTATTGATTGCGAGTGACATAAAATATTTTATTGTAGAAAAAAATACAGAAATATTTGGATTCTCGTAAATTGGCTATGCTCAAATGTTTTCGTCCAGATGCCATTAATGAAAGCAGTGAATTTTCAGAATTTCAAGACGATCTTGTAAGACAATAAACAGGTTTTTTGTTTATATTATTTGACAAAATTATTAAATATGACAAAGCAATCAAAAATATCTCCATATTCCATGTTAGTGCCAGATATATATAGACATACATCGAGTTGAAACTGCAATTATGATACCTTTCTTTTATTTCATTAAAGGATCATTTTTTGATCAAATTCAGTTCAATTTGGGCTTAGTTATCCATGGCATATTTAAAAAGAACTGCGTACACAAGAAATAAGAAAACAACATTTAGTAGTTCTACAATGGTTGTCATAGAAAAACTTTTTTTTACATGTATGTATTTGAATTGAATAATAAAATTACCTATTTTAATTCAACCTCACAGAAAGAGATGTATTCTTATTTTTTACATTGATCAAGTATCATATAGGTACATAATGTTGTGTAAAAATATGATATTTTTTTGGACTGTGATTAATGCTTTGGTTTCTTAGCAGAATTCGGACGACTCCAGCAATGTGCTTTATCACCCGTCTGACTACAAGGAACCCATACTGTTCTCCTTCAAGGCTAAAAACTTCTTTGGCAAAAAGAAAGCCTCCATTCGAGTTGAGAATGGCGAATGGTCTGAGAAATTCTCACTTGACGTGCCCGGAAGTTCGGGAGTTGTTCTCTGTAACACCGGCGGAAGAATATATCAAGTGAGAAATAAGAATTTCTATCTGAGATTATGAGAATACTACAGTCATAAGTAAAATGACCAGAATTCCACAAATATTTATTTTCAATATTACAAACTATTTGCTCTATTTATTTAAGGTCGGTGTGTCAAATACTTTGACCTACAACAGTCTGACGAAGCAAGTGACATTTACTCCATACTTTTTACTCATCAACAATGCTCCATTTGCCATTGATTGTCAAGAAATTGACAGACCCGGAGATCCATATACGAGGGTGAGATTTTTTTTATACTACTTAGCTAAAATTAATATTCAATGTATTGTGATTTTGTAAGTGTCAATTTCTTTCCAATTCAAAAATAAATAAATTATTTCAGGTTGAGGCCAAATCCAGCAAACCGCTGTGGCCATTGTCGGAAAAAGACAACAAACTGATGAGACTGAAAGCCGTTGACCATTTGGCTGTCAGTGCGCCTTTCATTTACACCGATCAGCATAATTCACTTCTCAAATTGGACAACCAGGTAAATATATAAATTTAAACGAGTATCTAAGATAATGAGAAACACATGTCACTCATAGAATAACAAGTTATCAATTTTAATTCAATATCTAAATTCCACAATTTAACTTTGTAAATCCATCACAAACAATATATGATTCATTAAATAGAATGAATTGTTTTAGTATTTATATCTTCTACAAAGTATCCATTGTCATGCAGTGCTATAGCATTGTAAAATCGGTGATTCCATCCAGTTCTGGCCAGGGCCAGCCCCGATTTTTGTTTTTATGCTTTTCAGATAATTAAATAAATTCTGCCATGTTTTAAATATATATTTTACAGTAAATATTATGATTGATTTTATTAATCATGTTATTTTTTTTTTCAGTATGGTGGTATCAATGTGGAAACACAAGTTAGTGAAGGCGGTGTCTATGTGACTTTGGGTCAATATCGATCCGGCTTAGCCCCAGCACTCATCATCAATCATACTCCGTACAGCATCAGCCTGTGGGAGAAGGAAAGCATCAACATTAGGTATTGAAATATATATGCAGATCTACTGTTTTATGTTTTACTTCAGAAAATTTTAATTACACACCGCTTATCCAGGAAATTTTTGTAAAATCAATTTTATGTTATTTATTTAAAGCTTTTCGTCAGATAATCCCCAAAAATTTGTTTTTTAACGATTGTTTTCACTATAGTATTTATCAACAATAAGCCACTAGGTTATTTATCAAATATAGTTCCAAGTACATGTACCTCATTTTAGTGAAAGGGATAACAAAAAAGGTAGCTATATATAACAGTTACGCAATAAATATCACATTTTCTAATTGATAGTTTTCGCCTAGCTGTGTGCTATAAATGAAATACCTGCATTTGCTTTGGAATGTTGTATATTCTTGCACTAATGACGAAATTTTGAAATTATTTTTCACACATACTGATAAGTGTATTTGCGTGAGGCTTTATTTGTTTCCCTTGTGGCTTTCATGTGTACTTGCGTGAATGCTTGGGAAGCGGTTAAGAATTTGGTTCACTGGTTACACATTGATCTGAAACATGATTAACAATGTATGAAAGAACTTGCATATATTTATAATATTGTAATATATTACAAATAAATTCAGTCTTTTTATTTAATACGGTATTGTCTGATTCTTCATAATTTTCTTGTTCTGTTTATATTAAGACGCATCGAAGGGATGCATAGCATGATGTACACTTGGGAAAATCCTGCAGGACCACGTATTATCATTTTTGAAGGTCATAAGAAGAAAGAAATTGAAAATGACCTGCGTAAGGACGGACTCGGAGAATTCATGTAAGTAGTAGAACATACTCACTAATAGTTGCAGAGTGAACGAAGAGATGAACATATTATATCTATTCATAGGGTAATATAAATTATTTTATCAAGCCATTTTGGATATGAATGAAATCATTTTTCTACGAGAATTTATTATAACTTAATTGCTTTAACTCTAGTTTTTTCGAAGAGTGTCAGGATATTAAGACAGGTAGCTCCTGCTATGCCCCATTTTTAGCATCAGATTTTTTTTATGAAATTGTCCGTACTGTGAGCATTGTAACAGTTCTACAGTTAAATACATAAATTGGCATACAGCCAAATAGTTTCCAATTCTAAATAAACAACTCAATATATCGACCCATAATTGGCAGAAAAGCGTAAGCGACAATTCATAAATTTTACAGAACGATTTTTTTTTTAAATTACTGTCGTAATAAGTTTGCGAAAAGAATTCCTGAAATGCAGTTAGTAATATGTGTATAGTGCTCTCCTAATTATATAAAACTATTCAACTCAATGCGGACTGTCTGGGACACGCAGCTGTACTCGATTAAAAACAAATGCCACTTATTCAACACTTGCATTCTGCCGGTATTGCTTTACGGTTGCGAATCATGGCACCTGACGAAGACTCAGAAAAACCGTATACTGAGCTTCGAGAACAGATGCTTGCGTCGGATAATGGGGGTTTGATTTTGTGAGGAATTCAGAGATAAGGGAGCGTACAAGATAGCGTCCCGTCACGTCAGTGGTTATGAAGAGATGTTGGAACTGGCTGGGTCACGTACTGCGAATGCCTCCGGAAAGCCTCAATCCTGCCTGCCTTTTCTTTCGACCGGTGGGATTCCGGCGTCCCGGACGTGTGTCGGGTACTATCCATAGGATGTACTCGGCGGAACTGAAGGATGCTGGCATGTCATGGAAGGAAGCAAAGCAAAGCAATTGGCGGGAGACAGGGAAACATGGAGGTGCCGCGTGGCGGCCATATGCTTCACATAGGGAGCGAACATGGCCAAAGAAGAAAAAGCTTTCCTAATGGTGCATCTCAATAGATAGTGTTTTTATGAAAACTGCTTGTTATTCAGATTGGTCATGTTCTCTTCTTTGGTGAGTACAGTAACACAGCTATCGAATTATCATTTAATTTCACCTTTTTTCTTTTAGGGTCGGCAATGAGAGTCGTGTATTCTGGGTTTCTTTCCTAGATGGTATGCAACGTGTGTTACTCTTTACACCTGATCTACTCTTGGCACACGGTGCACATACAGCTGGTGAAGCTGGCGTTATCAACACCGAAGTGACAATCTCTATGCACGGACTTGGCCTCTCCCTTGTCAACAATTTGCTTCGGCAGGAAATCATGTACATCAGTATTGCCAGGTAAAATTTTAAAAATAATGTTTTGACAGTTTCTAACCTTTTACATGTAATAGAGTGAAGAACTCAATAAACCTTTGAAACACAGAAACACCCTTAGAGAGCTCCTTTAAATATCAAATTTATTAGAAAATAACAATTATTATTTTCTGTAAAAGTGTTATGATTACAAAGACTATCACATCATTATCTATCCAACATTTTTGAAGGTAAAGTTGTTGTATTTTAATTAACAATAACAAAACAACTTGCGCCGTATGCCTTAAAAATGGACGCAGTTTTATTTCAAGTCTTAGTAAAGAGCACAGCATAAGGAGAGAGATGACAACTTCAAATACCTGGGGTTATGAGAAATGAGAAACCGCTTAAATATATCGCTTTTGACTAATGATCTCTGCAGCCACATTCAATATAATGCAGAATTTCTAGAATTCACAGCTGTACTCGGTCAGAACCAAGTACAGCAGTAATCTGTCAGTGGTGAGTAAATGAATAATGAGCTTCGAAAACAGAGGCTTACGGTGAATACCAGGGAATCGTTTTATTTGTGTAACTAAGTGAAAGTGATAATTATTTGTCTATTTTAGCTCTGGCATTATATGGGAGCAATGCAAATTGGGTTCTCGTCGCTTTAAATCCCTGAGCATTAAAGATACGGCTATGATGGAAGATGCATACCAAAGATTTCTTCAAGAGTGTGAAGTGGCCCATGCCGTCGTTCCCGGAAGAGCTCGACTGGATACCAAGACTGAGGTATAATTGTTGATATTTATTTATTACATAAAATCAGATTGGAAATAAATAAAGAAATAATATTAACGATCGCAATGTATTGTTTTAGGTTGACTTCGAGACTATGGAATTGTTAAAGCCGAGCCACAAGGGCCTCCGCAGGACCCTGGCTCCGGGTGTGTGGGTGCAGTGGGGTGGAGGGTCTCACAAGACACAGCTTCATGCTCGTTTGCATCGTCTGCAAGCCGATCAGCAACTGCCTGCTCCGACTTTCCCCGTTGTGCTCGCACCTGTGCCACCTCCCAAGAGTGTCGCCTCTTCACATGGTATTCTTTTTACCATTTATTATATTGAGTGAATCAGTAATGTATATTGTTCAAGGACTGACTTTTAGCCAGTAACAGGGTGAGAAGATAACGACTAATACTAAATAAATACATGAGGAACATAAACAAGGACTACGTGTAGAATGTTAATTAACATGTAAAGTAGAATTCTAGCCTGAAACTAGATTTGTTACGCTACATTTTCCTTTGGATTCATTCAAAATTGTATAGTGCATAAATATCGATTGAAAAATTACCTTTCCTAAATGTCAACACAGGGACTTGAACTCTAAACCCTAGATCAATTATCTAATGTTTCCATTTGGCCCCAGTGATTATCTTAATGAGATTAATTAACGTAATTTAGATTGAAAAATTAAGCTAGAGTGTACATCCATTTCCAGAGGTAGCATAGATTACTAAAATGCTCTTCAATCTCCAATATATTTACTTCAATTTTCAGCAATGAAACCATTTGTGGAGCTGTGCATAGTGGAACGCATTATGGAACACACTAATGTGAAGCAATATAAATATTTTAAGATTTTGGTGCAAGAGTTCCATGTTAAAATTGATATGGGATTGATCAACGCCTTAATGGGTATGTTCCCCCAAGAAGAAATATCTGAAACTGTGGCTGTAAGTATCCTTGAATATTATTTATTATATGTTGACACCCTCTTAGGAATCGGACACACTTATTATTATTCTTCTCCCAGTAAAGTTTTTCTTTATTAACTTTGAAATAATGATCATAATATGTTATTGACAGACGCTTTGTCTGGACACTAGATGCAAACAAGTCATCACACTTCCTCATTTTCCTATATTACTGGTCATAAATTTTGTGTTGTATTTAACTGAACTTTGTTAATCATTGGTGAAATAATACATCATATTTTAAATATACAGGGCGGCACTTTCAATATTCCCACATGAGTATGTTTTATTTCTTAAAAACCTTTAATATTATTGTTTATACATTCAATTATAGGCAGAGCGATTCAAAGTCGACTTGGAATCGGCAGGTCGTCCCCTTGAATCGGTTGTGGCTGATGGGGCAGCTTCGGATCTCAAACATTTCTATGACCTTCTCCATCTGTCTCCACTTAAAGTTCACGTGTCCTTTTCTATGGGCGGCGACACTCAGTTGCCTTCTTTCGTCGGAACTCTGCTTCAAGGATTGGGGGTTACTCTAACAGATATGAATGATGTTTTGTTCAAGTGAGTGCTTAATTTATCGATTACTTAAATGGGGTTACGAAATCTCTAAAGCTAGTAAAAATCACTTTTAAGGTGTTTACTGTCAATACTTGGTGGAAAGGCATTATAATAAAAATCTTTTATTATTTTTATTGCTAGTAAAAATGTTGCTGTGTTTACTCTGAAGATTTTTTCATTCTTACTTTATGTAAGTTAATTTTTCTCATGAATTGTTTTGCTCTATCGAGATATGCTTTAGAGTCTCTGCCTTTAGATACAAATCAATATATGAAAGGGACCATTTAGGGATTCCAATTGTTGATTATGCATTTGAATTTGTTATTTGATTTTAATATAACAATAATAAATTCAAATTCTTTCCAGATTGGCATACTACGAGAGGACATATGAGTTCATGTCTCAGAAGGAAATGATGTCCACTGCTACGAGTCATTATACAGGACAGGCGTTGAAACAACTGTACGTGTTAGTCCTCGGGTTAGATGTGATTGGAAACCCCTACGGTCTGGTGATGGGTCTCAGCAAAGGAGTTGAAGATTTGTTCTATGAACCATTCCAGGTATATTTTTTTTTTCTTTTTGTTAATCTTCAAAAGATCAAAGACTTGTCATAGACTCAGGTACCCGCATTAAAATTAATAGGTGTGTTTTTGAAAACACTTAAGAATTTGGTAACAAACAGTTCGTCCCTTGAGGTGCTGACAGATTTTTAACCCTTTCCCAGTGGCTATTTGTCGTACAAATTACATACGTCTGCGGTGACATTTTTCGAAATGTTTCTTTTCAACGTACTGTAATAAATACAACAGTTAAAAATAATTACTTTTGAGGCCAAATTTATAAGGAATATCTCAAAATACTAAAAAAAAAGAAATAACATAGGAAGTCGTAATCTCGATAATAAATTGAAAGACTACAATAGAAGTCCTATGACATTTGAGCTGCCGTTCCACAAGATAGGTAAAACAAATTGAAAACGATGGTCGATCGGAAAGAAAAAAAGATTCTTCAACTTTGATTTATATTGATATAACAATGAAAATTTTGTACAAATCTTACAGGGTGCCATCCAAGGACCGGGAGAGTTTGCGGAAGGTCTGTTATTGGGCGTGCGCTCTCTGGTGGGCCATGCAGTGGGTGGAGCGGCAGGTGCTGTCTCTCGAATCGCCGGTGCGATGGGACACGGCCTGGCTGCCCTCTCTTGTGATACGGATTACCAACGCAAAAGACGCGACAACATCAACAAACCGCCTGCTAATTTGCAGGAAGGCATCGCCAGAAGTGGCAAAGGACTTCTTATGGTGAATTTTTTTTCTTTTCGCTATTTTTTTTATACTTATTTATATATTTTATTTTTTACTATGTCAGTTTCAGGGCGGAACATACATACTCCTAACTAACACATAAATGAAAGTTGTTTTGTGAGAACTGGTTACAAATCTGTAAATGATGAGCCTTGCAGTTTGACAGAAACAAGAATTTTCTTAATTAAATCTTGTAGTGAAATATTCTAGTGATTGTATTTTAGTCTTAATATCTTCAACATTTATTGTTTCCTAAATTTTAGGGTGTGGTGGATGGAGTGAGTGGAGTATTTACGAAACCTATATCCGGCGCTCGGGAGGAGGGGGCCTTAGGGTTTTTCAAAGGTCTCGGAAAAGGAGCAGTCGGACTTGTCGCGAGACCCACTGCTGGAGTTGTCGACTTTGCCTCGGGATCATTGGATGCTGTTAAAAGGTATAAGCCATTTCCCATAGTCGACTGCAAAAGTGCAAGGACAGTATTTTTCTCAGAATTCAAAATATATATTAAGCTTATTTTATTTAACTAGTAATTATGTTTCAAATCAATGCATCGCTCAATTCTTCTTTGGCCATGTTCGCTCCCTATGTGGAGCATATGGCCGCCACGCGGCACCTCCATGTTTCCCTGTCTCCCGCCAATAGCTTTGCTTCCTCCCATGACATGCCAGCATCCCTCAGTTCCGCCGAGTACATCCTATGGATAGTACCCGACGGACGTCCAGGACGCCGGAATCCCACCGGTCGAAAGAAGAGGCAGGCAGGATTGAGGCTTTCCGGAGGCATCCGCAGCACGTGACCCAGCCAGTTCCAACGTCTCTCCATAACCACTGACATGACGGGACGCTGTCTTGTACGCTCCCTTATCTCTGAATTCCTCACAAAATCAAACCACCTCACCCCCATTATCCGACGCAAGCATCTGTTCTCGAAGCTCAGTATACGGTTTTTCTGAGTCTTCGTCAGGTGCCATGATTCGCAACCGTAAAGCATTACCGGCAGAATGCAAGCGTTGAACAAGTGGCATTTGGTTTTAATCGAGTACAGCTGTGTGTCCCAGACAGTCCGCATTGAGTTGAATGTGGCTCCAGCCATTCCTAAACGAATGGCGAGCTCGTTTTTTGTACTACCGTCTTCGGGGATATGTACGCCGAGGTATCTGAAGCTGTCAACCCTCTCGATGATCTGTCCCGCGCTGGTAAGGGTCCTATCAGAGTCATGACAGGTTTGGTTACACATCACATTGGTCTTACTAGTATTAATTTTTAGACCAATGCGACCTGAGTTAGTTCCTAACCCATCAATAGTCTCCTGGATGCCCTCAATGGATTTATCGAATATTACAGCATCATCGGCATATTCAAGGTCACACAGCTTCAGACCGGGACCAACAGCTACACCTCGATCAGGCGGAATTGACCTGCGAAGTATGAAGTCAAGGATAATAATAAACAGGAACGGTGCAAGAACGCACCCCTGTCTCACTCCGGTAGTGACCCCGAACCATTCGGTATTTGAGTCACCGATTCTCACACAACATGCACTATTCTCATGTAAGGATTTGATAATGGCCACAATCTTTGGCGGAATCCCGTAGGCATCCAGTATCCTCCACAAAGAGGGTCTGTGCGGACTATCAAATGCCTTCTCATAGTCGACGAAACAACAAGCAAGAGCACTGTTAAATTCATTGCTCTGCTGGAGGAGACATCGAAGATTGTGTATTTGGTCCGCACACGACCTTCCAGGGAGGAAGCCCGCTTGATTTTTAAATCGCATCGCTCAATACTCAACACATTCTTTGTGATGTAATAAATGTCACATGTTTTAGACTCTTAGTATATATTGGCAAATCGATTTTGTTGCAGAAATTATTTACTATAAGACACAATCGTTTTCCCTCTTTTTGTTGATACATAAATATTATGATTACAGGGCTGCAGATATGTCAACGGAAGTTCAACGAAAACGTCCACCCCGTTGGCTGGCTGCTGACGGCTTGGTGACGCCATATTCACAACAGAGTGCTGAAGGATACAAGCTTCTCAGAGACCTTGACAAGGTTGACTAACAATTTTTTCCCTAATACTGTAATTTAATGGTCGAGTAATGATTTCCTTAGTAAATGGTTGTGTGGTCATTGAAATTGTCAGTACAGATGTTGTTATGATGGGTGTGGAGGGCTCTAGATTCAATCTATGTTTGTCCCGTTGTGGAGCTTATGAACGCCTAATGAAGTTTATCTCGGTGAAAGTTTTTCTATGAGACCTGCTTGTTACTCAGTTTCTTACCTTCTATCTTTAAAGAGAAGGAGAGAGCTAGGATATAATTAGTGATCAGCTAATGATTTTCACTACGTCTACGGTGGAAGGGCTTTCTAGACATCACAAATATCATGGTTTCAAACAGAAATTCACTGGTCACTTTTATGGTACGGCTTTATATTAAAAAAAATATGTAACCAATTGAACTTTATTTATTTATCTTATCAGGACCGGTTTCGTACATCGCGATCATTATATAAATTTTGTATAAATAGCCTTGTATTACATTATATTTTATCAGTTGATAATGCCCGCCAAAATGCTAAGTCAAACTGGTTGTGACTTAAAATAAATAACATGGAATTTGTACAAAAAGTATTTGATTTTTTGATATAAGAAATCCATTAACACATATAGGTCCGCAGATTTGCATACTAAAAAATGCGCGGGAGCCGGCCGAATTTTGGGGAAATGGAACTTTTTTTGCGCTCATGTTTAAATTGCGATAACTATTAAACCGATTGATGTATATTTCTTTTTCTTTCAGAAAAGCGTTCATATGGTTTTATACATATAAAAATATGATAAAATCAGTGTTTCTCAACCGAGGGTTTCATATAAAGAGTCTTAACAACTTAAAAATAAAGTTATTTAGTAAGAAATGGCTATAAAGAGTTGCAATAATATACACTAATTTAAAATAAAGTTATTGGTTACTAACCCCCCCCCCCCATCTCCTTCTTCTCAGCAACGACAACTATTTTAGTTTTTTTGAGATATTGTAAAACCGAAAATAAACATCTGTTCTATATCGTAAGGTTTTATTCGCAACTCTCAGATATTTTTAAATAATTCTTGTTATATTTCAATTGCTTAAATATAAATGAAAGTGAGATGCACACATATGTTCGCCTGGACTCCTAAGTGTTAATCAATTGAAAAATAAAACTGCTTATACTGGGATTTGACCCCATGAGCACTGTGACTGTTATATCCTTAAGTTTGTTCATGCTTTGTAGTGTCTCTATGGTATCTTTGGTCTTACTCCATATATGTACTAACCTTCATGAGATCATAAGATAATTAATTTCTGTTACTTTATTGGTATTCTGTTCTTTTAGGGTAAATATGTTGCAACTGACTTGTATGTGACACACATCTGGGTTGTCACTCTCAAAGAAGTGGTTCTATGCACTGATAAACGACTCGCTTACCTGGAAAAGAATACCGTCTTTGGAGGATGGCAGGTGAGAATTATTTAAAATATTGACAATAGATGCGTAGACCAGATGTCCAGTCGAAAATTACTCAGCTGGAACGTGACGCACCGCCTAGTACTGGGCTTTATAAAACACACTTGATAAATAAATGTTTTGATATATTTTTAAAACATGCTCCTGCAGCTTAATTCATTAGTATTAATTGCAAAATCGTTTGTAAATGAAAAATAAATCTTGAATATATAATATTATTCAAGAAACAATATTTAAGTTATTAATAGTAACATTATGAATGGTTTCAAAAATAGGAGGGGGTAATTTTTTGAAATTACCCTCAATCCACCATACAACATTATGGTATTGATGCATTATTTTGAAAGATTCCCACATTCACTTTTAGGGTGTTCACTGTCAATACTTTGTGGAAAGGCATTATATTAATAAAAACACAATATTCCTTTGTACTTTATTCCAGTTTATTTAAAAGGTCAGGACCGGTTTCGCTCATTGCGAGCATTGACAACTCAGTTAACAATGCTCGTAATGAGCGAAACCGGTTCTGACCTTTTAAATAAAGTAGAATAAAGTACAAAGGAATATTGTTTTTATTAAATTTATACATATTCTGTCATCATGCTACCAGACCTTTAAGATAATCAGAATTTTGAATTGTCAATTGCCTTCTTTTCAAATATGGCTTTGTAGATATTGTACATAATGCTGTACCGAAACAGTATCAATTTTTTTACAATAATCGTGAGTAAAAAAACACTAATTTCCAGATTGTTTGGTCATATACATGGAGTGAGCTGCCGAGTCCTCCGAAAGCTGTGGAGAAAGGAGTCTTCGTAACGACACCCGAGGGCAAAAAGAAAGGATTGTTCGGTGGCGCCGCTCCCGGAAAATTGATTTTGATTCACCGAGAGCAGCAGCGTAACTTTTTGGCAGGGCACTGCCTGAAACTTTACAACGATGCCCGCTGACATGAGGCTCTGTTGTCGAGAATGTGGATGGCGGACCGCCCGTCCACCTCACGCTTCAATCTTTCTCTTCTCACATTCTGGCAACACTGCAGCGTGCAAAATGCCGTCATGCAATTAGCTTACTATTTCAATTTGCACCATATCCAATCTTTGGGCACGACTTTTTAGACTATTATTACTTAAATGTTTGTTTTTATTGTGTTTTGTGATTTCTGTGGTGTTGGATGAATGATGCAGCTACCGATTAGCGTTGCTGAAATTCTATTTGCAGACTTGATGATGTTTTTAGATTTCTTCTCCATTCAACCAGGGCTTTTAAAAAATTAAAATTAAAGCATATCGGTTCTACTTATAAACACGTTTTTTTCTAAGTATTTAAATGTTACTGTCACAAATCTGAATCGGCCATCAAAGGGGGTTCACAAAAAGCCTTTAGAGATTAATTTTCGCATCACATTATTTAAGCAAATGTATTGACTGATCATTCGGAAGGGATTTTCGATTGAATATAAACAATTTAATACTGAATAATTCGATTGATGACAAGAAAAAATCAAAAACTCATCCCAGGATAGAAATGGAAGTTAAGCTGTTTCACTTACTTACTGTTTTTTTTATCCTTAGTTATAAATTGATACTATGAGAGTGATGTCTTGTTTTAGAGGAGGGAATGGTTCCCTATAACCGATGAGCGACACATCATTATGGTTTACAATTTATCAGTGTGATTTATTGATTTGTAATTCGTCTATCTGTTAAAGCGTTATGTTTGAGTCGATTTGTGTTAAGTCTGATGTCACCAAGAGTCTGATAAATATTTTAATATCTTGTGCTACTAATATCACAAAAGTAGTAACAAAAACTAACATTTAGTTTCATAGATAATCAACTGACTAGTAAAACTCGGACTCTATGGATTGCGTAACTGTACCGTGAGTGGCTGAATGTTGTGTAGAAATATAGAATGAGGATAGATTGAAAATAACGCTAACGAAATTAAGAAAATTTTGGTGGCATATGAGATGTCGCATTGATTGAATTTTCATTGAAATAATTTTTGCAAGTTTTATTGTATTATCTATTAACATTTTTCTCCCTTACTTTTAGTTTTAGAAGCAGGTCCTTACATGTGATTAAATATTTCTATTTTTTAAACATTTTATCATATAATTGAGTACTTAATTTTTAATTTTCACACCTGCATTTAAGATCTAATTCACTTTGATTGAAGACTATATTGGAAACATTGACATTTCAATAATAAAAACAAGTTAAAGACGCCTGTATTCATTATTTTCAATATGAAATCTGCGTTTAATTAATCGTTCTCAAGTTTTTCCATATAATTATAATGTGGCCGGATCATTATTTTAGTGTGCCAGAATAAATATTATTAATCACTTAATTCTACAATTTTTCCAAGACCTGCTTCTATTTTTATTTTTTTTGATAAATGAAGAATTATGTATAAGTTTATCACAAATTATTGTTAGTATTGTTTGCTTCAGGTATAGAACAAAACAAACCAAAATAGTTATGCATTTATTGCTGTCATCTTATAACATTTCGCGGACGGACAATCGGGTTTGTTGCCATATTATAACATAGATTCGGATATCCATTTTTATGACATGTAATTTATTTATTCAGAATAGTGATGATATTTCAAAGCTCAAATAATGCAGTGAAAAGATAATTTCTTCCGCAAACCAGTGACGTAGCATAACAATTATGGTTAGTAGTTTACTGTAAAAACTACCATGTGAAAAAGTCTATAATATTTTTTTTCACATATTATGTCTGTCAATTATCGCTACTTATAATTTTCACAAATTTATCAATAGTTTTAATTTTAAGTAATTATTTAGTTATTTTTTTACAAAATATGTTTAGTAAAAGTTTTCCTGTACCTATTTGTACAACAGTAAAATATGAATATCTCGAATAATTAGACAATTAAAAAAAAACCTCAGAAACTCTGTTGTAAGTAAGATATAAAATGATCCAAATTCAACATCATCATTTATGATCCTTTGGATTTGAGTTGTATAGTTTATGAAGACTCTTGAATATATTATAGAAAGCAAAATGTATTGTGTCTGAAAAATTAATATCAAATGGAAAATTTGCAATCTGGCTAAATTCGTACTGTGACAGTATTTATTTATTCAATTATTTTTGCAATGAATATAACATTTTTTTAGTATGCATCCACCGAAGATTGAATTTGAGAAATATTCAGTGTAATATTTTAAGCGGTGTTGAGGTTCCATGAAAAAATATAAGTAATTGTACAGTATAAGAATATCACTTGTCATCATCAACATTTGTATCACTCAAGACAAATGAATATAAGACTCGTGTTTGTCATATTTCCTTTTATCTTATCCTTGGCATTCTCAGCTAAATGAACATTTATTATTGATTATTCACAATCAATTAACGTTATACTACTAACGATTTAAGATTTAATTTGTCAATTATATTTTATAGCTGTATATGTAGGTACACGATTCAACCTCATTAAAAAATTAAAAGAAAGTTTTGTATTCTTAAATTAACAACATTTACCTTACCATGTTATATGTATGTTATGCATTATTGCTTTTGATAGATGCATTTCCTTGTTTCTGTTAATATAAAGTAGGTGTAATATATAACCAGTACCAGTGTTCATATAATATAAAAGTTGTGTAGCTTAAAGAATATTGTTAATGAGAAAAATAAATACGTTTACTTTGTTAAGTAGCTCTCAAATTTCATCCTTGCGGTAACAAAATAAAAATAAGTTTTCAAGCCTGCATGTCTCGATGCGTGTTATGGGAACATTCTTGTACTTGAAGCCGTTGAAGTTAATTAATAATTTCACATTACTGAAGGATCCATCTTTAAATTTTGCTGAAACAAAATTCCGTAAATAGCACACGCTCAACCATTTAAATTCCGAGACACAATTGAAATATTGGCAGTCTTAAATTAAATGAATCGCTCTTAGTATGTTTTGTTGACCTACAAAATATCTTACACAGTAACTATTGAGTAAATATGCTGTCAGCGGGGGTCGAGATCTTTTGCCTTATGGTTTAATTTTTCAATGAGAAAAGACTTTTCGAGCGGCGAAAGAAAATACTTTGAAAAACACAGCAATAAGCTCCCACCACCTTTTAATTTCTTAGAAGATTGTTATTGTAACCATCTTAATTAACTCTATAAATCTTATTGACATGCCAAACCACAAATATTCAGAAGTAATGTGTTTAAATAGTATTGGACATTTGTCACCTTTATACTGGCCATACTCAACCTGGAGTTCCATCTTTTATGTACGTTCCAAAACAGTCGTTCACTCGATGCTTATTTAAACATTTGGCATTGTTTTCAAAACTTAACATAAACGAATGAATGCTTTGGATAAATTTTTATTTTTGTTTACGTAAATTTATGTTCATCGTCTCTATGCAGCAGTTTGATTTGTAATGACAAAAGAAAGTTTATCTTTGACTATATTTATTATGAATGGCAAATTAATGTCTTGCTATTAATACGTTGCGACTGACGAAATGTAGCAAAAAAGTGGCTCAGAGAAAAAAAAGCTTGAGTATGGTTGCTATCTACGGTTTAAGCTTACAAAGAAAACTAATAAACAAAACTGTGAGTGGTAGGTATTTCTTTAAAAAAAATGTGAAATATATGAGTTGCTTTCATTTTATTGTATGTCTAAGCCACCAAGGGTTTAAATGTTGAAAAATATATAAACTATTCATATAGAAGATATATTAATACACTACAATATACATTTCATTTACACAATAGTCAGGTAATTATACTTAATTTTCAGTCTTCCTTTGATTACAACAGTGACAACAATTCGTGTGAAAAATTTGAATGTTTTTATAAAATTTTAATCTTGTTAAAAACCATTACGCTTTTGCTTTCATCGAGGTTTGTAAATTCTATTTACTTCTATACTAACCCTTCACTCTTTTCTGAATTAAGTTTATTACCCTATAAATGAAAACTAAAATATTACTGAAATACAATTTTTCCTCTGATGTTTTTACTCCTATGATAAACTTGTTTGTATATAAAAGATTGATTTATTCAAATCATCCTGCCTTACTAGTAATTTTGGATGTTAATAATACTAATATTTATATTGTATATTCAGATGTCAATCAAAATATGGTCCAATTATTCATTTCATGTCTGTTCAGAGTTCATAAAAAAGTGATTGCATTTACATAATTAAGATGTTATACAATATTGTCATGCATACTTTTACATACATTATTGTGTGTATATTGTGCATTTTGAAAATATTTAAAAGATTGTTCGATTGATTCATTATTGAAAATTATTAAAAAAATTAATTGAATATTAATCAAGCTTTCTTAGCTGTCGCTTTGGTTTTCAAAGATCCAAAATGCCTTAGTGGGGTGGTGATTTTTATTTTTTTAAATTGATATAGTGACAGTTGTTTGTTTATAGAAGACTTGTTTATTTTTTATTGCACATAAATATATTAACCGAGTTAATAAAGTAATATTTCTATGCCGAAAAAGAATTATTTAAATATACCATTTGATATGATATTGGAAAAATATGTAGATAATCCTCCAAATGAGCTGCAAATTAATCATGAGAAATCATCCTCATGCATAAAAATAATCACCTATTGACCCAGATTCATAATTATTATTTTATATGTATGTACATTACAAAAGAACTGCAAATTGTTAATTTATTACTTTTGTAATTTAAAAAACAGGATATAACAGAATATTAAAAAAAAAGTAGCATTCAAAATTGGCAAGGATGTCAACTCTCTGATAAAGTCTACTTTGATACATAGTACCTTCCATCCTTACTACTCTCCTTGCAAAAGAGAGGTTGAGTGACTGAGAAACAAACAGTTCTCGCAGAAAAACTTCTGTTGTTCAGGAACCATATGCTCCACATTCGAAGCAGACATGGATAAAAAAAAATGACAATTCAAAATTTATTATTTCACTTGGGGGTCCATGGTCAGGTTTTCGCTTTGAAAGGTGTCCATGAGCATAATTAGTTTGGGAACCACTGTACTAAATGAATACAATTAGAAACAATGCTACGCTGCGCCATTTTTACAGATTTTATTTTATTTATAATACAATAATAAAAAATTCTCGATACTATTTATATGTAAACACAAAGGAAGTGATCAAATTAAAAATAAAATCAAATTTGCCAATGTTCCCCGTTTTAACAATATTTTTCATTTATTTCACAGTACCGAAAAGAAATCCATTTTTTTAACATCTATTTATTGATTTAACCGCTTAGTACCGTAAGGCCACTGGTGGCCGCTACATACGAACGGCGTGAATACTTTAATGCCTCTGAAGACCACTAATGCAACTTAAAAATAATTAACTGTATATATCATTTTATAAGTATAAACTTTAAATATTCATAAATTCAGTCCTATTTTTTAAAACTATTCAAAAATTATTAAAAATATGCGGTAGGTATGTGAGTGAATGTTTTTTTAGCTTGAAACATCGTGGTACTGAAAAGGTTAAGTATGCTTAAAAAAATATTCAATATGTTATAATATCGACTGTGGAAAGGAAAAAAGACGTAACCCCCACATATCAAATTTTAGGAGGCAAACTATCGACATCTCTCAAGTGACAGTTCAGCCACTTCAAAAACGATGTAGGAATCCTTTAAAATGATGGTAAAATGTTTTTAAACGTTTCTGGTAGATGTCACGGTGTGTCAAAACATTTCAAACAAAGGATTATTTTTTAAGCAAAGTATGCTTCAAAGTTTTTACAAGATATCTCGTCTGTGGCAGCCATCCGGTTAATGATTTTTTTTAATTAACGAAGTTATAGGAGTTTAAACTTAGCTCCTTTACCTTTATCATTTCAATACAAAGAGAGGGTGTCCCTTTTACTATATCGACTGTGGAAAGGAAAAAGGACGTAAACCACAGTATTTCCAAAACAGGTTTTTTTCAATTATCACTATGTATCAAACTTGATACACGTTCTATCAAAAGGATGCAAGCTGCAAATGCCGAATTAGTATCTAAATTTAGTAATTGATTTGGCATTTACTTGGTAGAACTCCATTTATAACAGATTAAAATAACAAAGTATTTTTGCTCTACAGTTTTTAATAATTTTATTCGTTGATAGCTATTTCGGCTTGCGCCATCGTCAGAACTATTTCTAGTTCTAGAACTAGTTCTGACGATGGCGCAAGCCGAAATAGCTATCAACGAATAAAATTATTAAAAACTGTAGAGCAAAAATACTTTGTTATTTTAATCTGTTATGTTGTGATCTAAATTTAGCTTTAAAGTTTGAAAAAGATGACCTTGTAAAAAGTTAAAACCAAGAAAAAAGACTGAAACAAAGGGTTTTCCTACACAATTTCTTTAATTAATATTAGATTAAATCAATTAAACACCAGTTTAGAAGTCTCCGTGTACTTCAAGGTTGTGTATAATTCATAAATTGCATATGTCACAAAATCATCAAAACACGTTTTTAGCGCCTCCTGTAAAATTTGATATGTGTGGGTTACGTCCTTTTTCCTTTCCACAGTCGATATGAATATATTTTTATACAACGGTTTCTAGTAATACCTTTTAATTTTTATAACTCAAATTCGGTTAACGTTATCAACGTCTAACTTTTAATTATTTTTAAAACACATTCTGTTTCATGTCAGACGAGATAGAGAAAACATAGAAATCAGTGGAAACTTGAGGTCATACAGTATCATATCGACTGTGGAAAGGAAAAAGGACATAACCCACACGTATCAAACTTTACAGGAGGCGCTAAAAACGTGTTTTTATGATGTTGTTACATATGCAAATTATGAGTTATACACAACCTTGAAATGTACGGAGACTTCTAAGCTGGTGTTTAATTTACTTATTTGTCTTTTTTAAACTTTTTACAAGGTCATCTTTTTCAAGCTTAATAGCTATATTCAGTTACTAATTCGGTATTTGCAGCTTGCATCCTTTTGATAGAACGTACATGTTTGGTACATTGTGATTATCGACAAAACTACGGATTACGTCCTTTTTCCTTTCCACAGTCGATATCGACTGTGGAAAGGAAAAAGGACTTAACCCTCAGTTTTTTCAATATAGCTTTTATTCAATAATCATTATGTATACAACTTAATACATGTTCTATCAAAAGGATGTTAGCTATAAATGCCGAATTAATATCTAAATTAAGCTTTTAATTTTTTAAAAAGGAGGGCCTGTGAAATTTTTGTCGAGGAAAAAGGACTTAAACCACATCAATGACATTATTAGTCGCTGAGGTAAGATTTTACGGCGAGGAAAAAAGCGGTACGCAGCTTACATCGTAAATGTATGGGAATCGTTGCAGTTTTACCAACCTCTGCCGGCCGATTGTGTCAGTTTTGACCACCGAGAACACTTAAGCTGCTTAAATCTTTTGTTTACTCTTCTACCGATAAACTCATATATCAGCGATCCTTATGAAAGTAATTGTTTAAATATAAATTATAACATAACAATGGCAACATAAAGGAGCAAAAATATTCTAAAGATGTGTGGTGTCAACTTGGATGTCATAAACAATACAAATAAGGAAGCTAAGTGTTTAATATTACGTATTCAAATTTGTATGTCACCTTTACAGAGGGTTATCGTTAATTGTATTTAAATTGTTATAAAACGACCCTGTTTCTACCATAATATGCTTTAAATCATAGATCAATGATCTCGTGTTAATCTCAATTGAGAAAATTACCATAATATTTGGTATATTTATCAAAAACACCACCATGCGATTTTTAGGTTAAGTGTCGTGTAGTTTCAATGTTTTTGATAAAAATGATTTAAATTCACTTGTATTAACGATTCAAATCAATGTAATGGGCGAATATTTTTATTATTCACGGCTATAATAAATTTATAGTATTTTCCGATGCATAATATTTTATTAACTGGCAAATAACTTTTAAGGACAGTTCAGATTACACTGCAAGTAAAATGGAATAAATATTAAATACTGATATATACTTTCTTTCCTTTTTTGATGCATAATGTATGATAAACTATGTCTCAACTTAATGTTTTGAAATTGAAAGTAAAATAGCAATAGTTGCCATAATTCAATGTGTTTAAAATTTCACTCGCCGCACGCTGTTGGTGGACTCATGTTGTTATAACTATAACCAATATTATTTCTATATTAATTCTTAAATTTGATGTGCGCATATTCTGAAGATGTCCTCTGTGATTAACAGCTTGTATGGAGATATTGATGATAATATTATTATGGATGTGGAATTAGGTAATCCCGAAGAAATACCATACGGAATACAAACAAGGCCATGAATAAGTCGGATAACGTTCTGGATATTCAACTAGAGATAGTATAATAAAGTAATAGCTTTTCAATACTTTATCAATATTTTATTATTAAGATTTATTTTTTGTACCTCTTAAATGATTATTTTACACATTTTTCATTGTCATTCAAATTCCTAGCTGTCATCGTGCCATAGTATGTCTTCGTTTATTAACAAGTCATTTAGAAATTGGCGAGGAAAAAGGCGGTAAGCTGCTTAAACTCAGTGGGGCCGATAATTTTTGTCGAGGAAAAAAGACGTAACCATCAATTTTATTGGTTTTTGTTGAATAACTTTTTTATTTGTTATCGAATAGGGTAAATAAAACACCAGCTTAGTAGACTTTATGCGCTTCAAGGTTATGTCTATTTAATATTTTGACTCGGGCTAAAAATTATTTAAAAAACGTTTTTCGTGCCTCCTGTAAAATTTGGTTTGTGTGGGTTAAGTCCTTTTTCCTTTCCACAGTCGATATGTAAGCTCCATCGTTATTTAGGACTATTTGCCATCTTTCAGGCAACTTTTCAAATGCGTTGGAGTATATATTTAAGTAATTTTCGTCATCCTGGACATTTAAATTTTTTTTCCTTAAGTGACCGTTCTATTGACCTGGTTGAAAAAAGCTTGTGATAAGATAAGAAGTATTTTATATGTGAATACTTCTCTTACATCCGTTTTTATACGTGTAAGATTATTCCCATGTGCAATTTCTTCCTGTCCACAGTTAATCACTTCATGGGCGTTCATGCAAATGCGTGTGAAAAAAAAGTACTAACTGTGTAATACTATAGGCATAAATCCTGAAAGGATTGTCAATTTTTTTTATTTTTAAATAGACTGTTTTATAAGTTTGCACTTTTCACTACATTGCAACACTTTGTATATATTACAAAGAACGTGTAAGTATTAGTGTGTATTCATTTCGTGATTGGTTATCTCTGTTGGTTAGACATGAATGCACGCTTGATTGTTTATCAAAAAAGTATGGTGACCATGTCTGAAATAACAGTTAGAGCGAGGAAAATCAATCAGTTTTAGTGGATCTGAAACAAGACTCAGTATATTGACACAAAATGTGGAGAACCTCAAGTAGGTAATGTCAGTAAACTTTAAACTGTGGAGCGCATAAAAACCGTAAAATCAAATCACAAAGTGCATAAAAATCAAGTGGGTACAAACTATAATATAAGGTGTATAACTTTGCTTTCAACGTTTTCTTTACTGCGGCCTTATGTTGAATCAGATAAATGAACGTGACCTTCAGACATGAAAAAGTTCCTCACCCCCGACATTCGAATCCAAAAGCCCAAAAATTTACGGATTTCCCAAAATGAAAGCTTAAATGTATTTTAAGCTCTTAGACATTCCAATTTCTAAAACAGTTTTATAATTATTTAAGCAATATGAATTTCAGAAAATTTGCCCGTGCCCCCCCCCAAAAATATAATCTTCGTGGCCACTTGTTAGAACCCCGCTCTAGTTGTTTAATGCACTCACATTTAAATTAATTACGCGAAAATTTTCTTTTAACATTTGTGACAACATGTAAACACAATCACATAACAAAAAGTATATATGTTAAAAAAACCACAATAAATCCAAATATGATATGGTATAAAAAAATTACTATGAACGTTTAAAATTATTAAGGATGCACTTTTATGCACCCCGTCGCCTGCCACCGGTCTACATGCATCTCTTTTGTCGTTTAAAATTAAGGGAGCGATGATTACTTTTTTTGGCAATGCCAACCTCACATAACAATACATGCAGACGATCCGCCCGCATCAAACTAAAAATGGTATTTGGTGTAGATTCATTTGGTGTTTACTCATAGTTAGCGATCAGTTATTTCTGTCTGTAAAGTGACCGTTATTTTGATACAAATCAGTATTTTCGTCCATTGTCAACCAGTTTTTGCAGTAACATTAAGACTTAAGACTCCATAAATATCACCAATTAGTTTTTAAGTGAGTCACCCATTTCCAACCAATTCACCTTGTTCTCGATTTTTATGCCATATTTTCTTAAATCAATTTGAAGAGTATATTACACCCAATCCTTTTTATGCGATACATTGGTTCCAGAAAGTGGCGCATAAAAAGAACAGTCGAAACTGATTTTTTGAAATACGTAAGAGTATTTTTTTTTTAAATGCAGACATTTATTTGGTACATGCTTTAAAAATCACCATATAAATGTTTTTTAATAAAAAAATTATATTTCTATCTTCGGTTCGTAATTATTATTTTAACGTTGGGAGTGCATTTATTTGACACAGTAATTCTCGGTGGTAAAATTTATGACCGGGAAACTATTATTCAAAGAATTTAATAAATGCATTGTATTTACACAAGTTTTAGAGCAGTTACATCACATGATTTTGCGTAGGACTATCACTTCTTTCGACGTAGGGTCACAATTTCTCCTGTAAAAAAAGTAAATGCCATCCAAAAAAAATGACTGCGAATGAGAAGGTTTGATTTGATATGCATTCGAAATGCTGTATAGATTGTTTGAACATTTCATGTTCATACAGGTATAACCACAAAAACAGTTTTCCAAGAATCAACAAGGATGCTAATTTTTCAGATTTTTTTTTGTTAACTGCTTTACAAACCAGAGACAGTCTATTTCTTAAATAGGTACTTACCCTTCCAATAATGTGTATCTATTCAATTTGAATCACTAAATTATGGTTATTTTTTAAACGTTTTTGATTGGCGTTTCCAATCAAAGGTTTAAATGGTGAATTTTGGAAATGGGCGACCCAAGTGTATTATGAAAAATATTTTGTTGAGTACTGTTTTAATTTTTTTTTTAAATGTCAGCAGTAGTTTTAAAATTTATGAGATTGGCAGTATTAAAGGTTGGTTATTACCATTATCCTGAATTAAATTACCGTATGAGAAACGTTTTTCACTTCTGATTTCTTCATAAAGATCAACCTTCAACTCCACATTTTTTTTTGTCAAGACTCAGGACGTTTTGTTGTAAATAGCAGCATAGGTTGAATATATACCTGTATAAAAGGGGATTAAGGGACGGAATTCAAACAGGATATGAATACAATGTTTTTTTACCCTGGTTATTTGCCAGCAAATATATTTTATTTATTAAAATCCACTTATGTGGCAACTCATTACAGACAGATCAGGTATAACTGTAATATAAAAACATATTACACTCACAGATATAACTGCAATATAAATTCATCAATCATAAATTCGCACGCAGCGATGACAATATTTCATCTATGAGGGCGAACGCGGTCATCGCGCTCCGCGCAGGCTTACCATTGAGACATTTCTCAGTAAGAAATACTAAATTTGCGCGTCAACAAAAAGAAGTCTTCTTCGTAATTAACTTTACACGGTTACGAAAGCGAGAAAAACAAGATAGGAAACAATATTCGAGTAAGAAGGGTATATGAAATGACGAAGCGGTACTTCACTGAGAGGGCCGGTGTGTTTTCGGAATGGCTCTTTTCCAGTTTGACTCCTTTACGTAAACACAACACAAAGCGTGCAGAGCGGGAAATCTCGCATTCGATCCGCAGTAAATCGATGAATCACAAAACGTGAAAAGGTTAACGAGGAACATTCCTCATTCGGTCGATAGATGAATATAAATGCGGACAATGGCGAGCCTCCCGCTCTTGACACAAGTATTTGCAGAAGGCGCCAACGGGCAATAGGGCCCGTCGCCAGCCGACTGTGACCGCATCCAAATGAAGCCGCCTCGCCCGCAACTACCTGGCTTACACTAAAACAGAGGAAAAAATTCTTATCTATCAAACACCTAATACTAATTAATAAAATCTACTCAACGTTTACAGTATTCCGTCGACTGATCGATACTCTCGCGCTCAAAGAGTGCCATCCGAAGGTTCGATGTCAGAAAACGTCACGAAACCACAATAACTACTGTGACAGATCTGGAATTAAACATATCGAATGATACTGAATAAAATAAATATATACAGACACTTAATAATTATTAGGCTTAATACGAGTGGAGTCATTCAATGAGAGTCTTCTCGTTCTCCCAAGAAAAGCAGCGTCGACCGAAGTGGCCGTATGTGCTGGTCTTTTGGTAGATTGGCGCTCTGAGGTTTAATTCTCTAAAAAGAAAAAAAACAGTATTGTACAATGCAGTGGATGAGTCAAATTTTCAAATACATATGCAAAGATAGTTGTAGTATATAAAAAAAAATTATACTTACTTAACAATTTTGCCCGGTCGTAAATCGAAATTTTTCTTGACAATATTTAATAATTCTTCGTGAGTCTTGTTTGAAGTACCATAGTCGAAAACAGAAATGGAGAGGGGCTCTGCTACACCGATCGCATATGATACCTACAAATAAGAGAACATGTTAGCAATGCGTTGATGTTAATCGCATCTCGGAAGTACATTTTTTACCAGTTCAAATTCTAGAACAAACAACATTTTCAATTGATCCTTCGATTTCTGTTTGAAGACATGAGTGGGTGTGTCCTAAAATCCTAAAATAACGGGGTGTAGTGATTAGCCAATGACTAGTCCTGCTGTAATCCAATCCCTATGCATATCCCTATTCTCTTCGGAAAAAATTAGAGTTTGAGCAACCGAGTACAAACAAGCAATTCTTGTAAAAAAAACTTCCATCTCCATTAAGACACCACATGCTCCAAATTGGGAGTGGAGATGAATTAAAAAAATAATTGAGAAGGTTGGATTTGATATGCATTTGAAATGCTGTATAGATTGTTTGAACATGAAATGTTCATACAAGCATAACTACAAAAACAGTTTTCCAAGAATCAACAAGGATGCTAATTTTTCAGATTTTTTTTTTGTTAACTGCTTTACAAACCAGAGACAGTCTATTTCTTAAATAGGTACTAACCCTTCCAATAATTAGAATTAATCTTTAGGTGTGAAACAGCAATGTAATAAGAACAGTGGAAACAAGAATTACAATTTCTTTATAGAACAGTGATGCGAACAGGGTTCTTTGAATGCCATGCCTTTGAGTGGCAATCCACCTTATAAATTGTTCTAATTGATAAAAATATAATATTTACATTGCCATTGTTATGAAGCGAGCCACTCTAAATTTATTTTAATCTATTTCTCGCTGCGGCAGGTTATCCTAACCCAGGGGTTCTTAACCCCATGCCCGTGGGCGCACGTGCTACTTTGTGCGCCTGGCAATGTGTCTAATAATTTTTTAATAGATTTATTGAATTCGAAAAAATATAACCATATCCATGCTATTTTAAAACAGCTAAGGGAACAATTAAAAAATTACTAATAGAAAATTTAAATTAACTTTGATTATTCCACGTATTGTGTTACCAACTGTGACACGTGTTTCGCCTCTTTCAGAGGCATCTTCAGACTTACTATCGCAAAGTTTGCTTAAGTAATGAAGCAAGATTGATTCTAACATTTTAAAATTATAAAATGGAGGTTTGGGTTTTTTCCTTTTAAGAGGAGCAAGGAGGGGGGTGTAGAATCGAAATAAAGCAAACAGATAATGATACTAATTATACTAATGAGTTGTAAACAATCAGAATGGGATTTTTCCTTTTTAAGGGAAGCAAAGAGGGGATTATAAAATCGAAACAGTGCAAACAAATTTAATCATACTACTAATGACGTTAAACATTACAAACTATTAAACTAATGAGCTGCAGTCAATCAGCTAGGTTTGTGATTACTCTATTAATTGGAAACAATTTGAGTAACGGGGAACCGCCTGTGCTATTAAGAGTATAATTTAATAATATTTTTTTTTTGTTAAGAGTTTCATTAATTTCTAAAAATTCTAAACTATTCATCTTTAAACCCTTTTTATTTACTCGGTGGAGTATTTCTAAATTACAAATCTGATTAAAATTATGATTATTTTCTATTATTAAATGAAAGAGGCGAAACACGTGTCACAGTTAGTAACACAATACGTGGAATAATCAAAGTTAATTTAAATTTTCTATTAAAATGAATTTCCACAAAGTTACCGCCGAAACCATTGAAAGTAAAAAAAAATACTACTTTTTAATACTATGTATGTATTAATAAATCTGGTTTTTTAAAAATCCGGCCTGCGCCTGCCACTTTTATTCTAAATCTCAAGTGCGCCCGTCACCGCAATAGGTTAAGAACCCCTGTCCTGACCTATGTAACTGTTAATAAATATTTGTAGTCGAGTAGAGTAACCATATTGTGATTTAATTTTACCAATAATTGTTTATACAATATATCAATTGAACAAATAAGTAAGAAATTGTTGGAAAATTTATTTTACTACCAAGCTTAAAAATGGTGTGAACCACTGTTATAGAATAAAAATTGTATTTTTTGTTGATTTACAAGGTATGTTGTACACTTACCACCGTAATTATGGTTTACGTCTGTTATCAAGCAAAATTAGTGGCATCCGAAAACCAGTTTATTCAACTCGATAACCCAATTTCAAATAAAAGAATTATTATTAATTTTATTACGTTTAGTAAGTTTGATTTGAAACCACCTTGGTTACAATTAAAACAATATGAAATATGATTTTTAATAGTTGGTAGACATTAATGAATGCGTAAAAAAATATTATATTTTTGATGTGAATTTATTTTGACTCTTGACTCAAACTTCTCGAGTACGGGATAGGTATAATTTCTCCACCACTGAAAAGTTACAATGAATAAAATTTTTGCAACTTTTTTTTCCACCATTTTCATTGAATTACCTGAACCATGCAACGTTTGCAAAGACCGGCTTTGACGAGAGACTTAGCGACCCATCTGGCTGCGTAAGCAGCTGATCTGTCCACCTTCGTGAAATCTTTTCCACTAAAGGCACCTCCTCCATGAGCTCCCCATCCTCCATATGTATCGACAATAATTTTACGACCAGTCAAACCAGCATCAGACTAGAAAGAAAAGATTTTCATGGAAAAAATATTCACTTTACGATTGGGAAAAAAAAGCATGTCTCCTCTCATTATCACTCTTTTGAGGCAATCCTCTATCAATTATCAAACTCTGTTGATTGATTGAATTGGCATTTGCATGATAGAACTCCACTGTAGTAAGGTAAAAAAAAAATCATTAATAGAGTATTTCAGTTTTACAATATATATTTTTTGGTTGATAGCTTTGGCGTATGTCTTCGTCAGAGGCACTTTTAAGTGTTTTAAGTAGTTTGGCAACTATTCGTAGCATAAGAACAGGAAGTTAAGTGAACGTAATAGAGGAACAGTTCCATAATAGTTAACAAACTCAACAGAAGTGTACAGAAAACCTACAGTATTGGATGAATATTTTTGGTGAAACACTGAAACTTTATGCCAAGTAATAAGTGGTTTTATTTCTCTTATAACTTCCATAAATTTTTAAATTTTCAAAGATTAAAAACTGTAGAATATAAAAAGACAATGCCTATCTTAGAGTGTAATTGTAAGAAAAAATGACTATTATTTTATGACCAGAGGGGCAGGCATTCTCAAATTTATTGAAATTTAGTCACTAATTAATTCTAGTCATTCGTCAGCCGCAGGGATAGACACAACTACCAATAGAATATGCGATTTTTTAAATTTTCATTTTTTTTCTCATAAAAATGGAATTCTCGAAATTGTCACTTATTTCCACATTTCAGTAAAAACATACGAGGACATATGTATCAGTGGCGGTCAGTCCTTGGATGCTGAGGTGCGCTCTACATAATTTTAGAAATAAATAGTATTTTCGTACTACATATTTTGAATACTTCTAAGAAATAAAATACTTATTTGTACTTATTCCACTTTTATTTAACATGATTAGGACCAGCTTTGCTCATGACGAGTGTTATCATCATCAATTCAACAGTAAATTGCAAGCAGTCATACGATATACGTATTAGTGATTCTAATGAGATACATACGCTTGAAAACACGCTACTACACGAGCTTGCGTTTCTTATAAAATAACTTCTTTTTAATGCAATCTTTTGATTAGTCGAATAAATCATTATTGGCGACTATGTCATATAGTGAATTTCTATTGATGCATAATAGAAGTTTGCACGGGCCCGGGCCTGGCCCTCAGGCCTTTACCCGGCCCACGTTCACCCGGGAAAGGAATTTATTCTTCAGACTATGTTTGTGTCATAAGTCAGCCATGATGATTTTAATTATTACCAGTTCTATAGAGAATCGTAAATTGTTGTAAATTTGTAATAAGAGTTTTTTTTTTTGGTCTGTTGAGTATAAATCGGGGCTTCGGGTCGGGTTCAAATTGTGGTATTAGACTCGGGCCTGAGTCTTTCGGGCTTGGGTCGGGTGATTTTGTAAAATTTGGGTCCGTGCAGACCTCTAATGTATAAGTATAACTGAGCCTCCAAGAAGTGTAGTGAGCCGGGTAGTAAATGGTAAATTTTTTCTATTGGATTTTTTAATGCAATCACGTCTTTACTTGGTGTTTTAGTGGATTGCATATTTTTATTTCAGGGAGATAACACTTGCAGTGTATTTACTGCCGTCTGTCACTTTACTTTTATGATACTTCAAAATATGTAAAATCAGTGGTTTTTCCCCCATGTAACGTGGTGGAATGGCATTACAGCACCTTTTTCTCGGCATTTTTAATTTTTCCTATCAATATTAGCAAAATTTTATTTTTATTTTGCTTAGAAAACTTTAGAATTTAACATAACGAGTAATGTGACACTCATTAATTAATATCATAACACAAAACAAAATCAGGACCACAAACTTACTTTGTGACCAGAACCAGAATCCTAATGCTTAATACACTGAACTCCCCATTTACACGGTGGATATGTAACTGTGTAAAAATACTGATACGGTGTAAAAAAAAAACGTATTAAGAATGCAGTCTCGCGATTCCTGCCCTTATTTGTCCTAGCCCCCTTCCGCATAGTAAGTACATGCGAGGGATGTAGGAAATTCCAAATTACTGTTACGCATTGTTAAATGAATGTTCAATTTTTTTTTTGCACCGTGTAAAAGGGGAGTGTATACGGTTTTATCGATTTGTGTCCAAAGGCATAGGATGGTTGCGAAAATTTCCTCCCACCCTTCCAACCCTAAAATTGACAGGGCAAATTTCTTAATTAACCACTGGTTCTCTGTTTCCTCTTCAAAAAAAGTGAGGTGTATCAACTGAGTAACAAGCAAACAAGCAGTTCTCGTAAAAAAAAAAAACTTCTGTTGAGATAACTCCCCTCCATTAATTAGGAAGCCATATGTTCCACATTTAAAACGGAAATGGATTAAAAGAAAAAAGCTTGTCAAGCGAGTTCTGATTAAAAAAAAACATGGTGTAGAATATCACTATTGATGTTTTCTTTAAATACCACTTGGCTCATTTCACCTCTCAGGGGGACCTAATAAAGACAATATGAAACATAATGAAAGTTGTCAAAAACTGCTCTGATATTAAGCATTTGAAATAACAATATAACAAAATTCTGTTTTTCTTACTTAACCCTCCAGAGACGAGAGCTTTTTTCTGATAATTTTTTTTATTTTCTAAGCCATGTTGAAGTCACGGATAACTTTTATTCCTATCCAAAATTTAAAAAAAAGCGCAAAGTCGTTCTATAGAAACCCTGCATGACTATATGGTCATGCTCATCCTTTTATTACTGTGTAATATTGAGTATGGACAGTAGTAAGGACAAAAGTGACCGTATGTGCTCTCAAACATTCCGGGTTGAAAAATATCTAAACATGATTTTTTTTTTAAATATTTACAATTTGACCTCTTTAGATAAACATAATTTCAATACATTTGTATTAGAAAAATAACTGTAAATAATTTGATGTTTTTATAAAAAAATAACTAACAGTTTCAAAAAGTAAATTAAAAAAACGGAAATTAAAAAAAACAGAAATTCAAAAAATCACATGTGCTTTTGGAGGCCGTTTGTGTCCCCACGGCTGATGACTAACTGTAGTCTGTACCCTTCTTAACCAAATACGAGCGAAAGCAACGATATTCAGGTAGAAAAAGGCTGAATAGTGGGATCAATAGACAACGGTGTTTACTGTGGTGGTTTACCATATGGTGACGCTCGTCCTTGGAGGGTTAATGCCGTTGAAACCGCCATCATTTGTGTTTTAACAAACAGACTATAGCAACAGGGAACATAGCCGCAATTATTACAGTTTTTTAAACCAACAGTAAAAACTAAATTTAAAAAAAGTTTGAGTGTTAGAGATCCCTAAATTGTAATAAATTTGAGAATAGCCCACAGGTTGTGCTAGTAAAAAGCTCATATTTTAATCACATTGTGCGCTGAATGAAATCAATATATTATGGCATTTTTCAACTATTAATCTGTCAATAGGACTAGCCTACCTGAGGTCCACCGAGGATGAAAACTCCGCAGGGGTTGATGTGAACAATCGTGTTGGCATCAAAATATTCTGCAGGAATAACGACCTTTACCACTTTTTCCATCACCTCTTCACGGAGCTTATCCAATGAGATCTGAAAGCATTATAGAAAAAAAAAAAATATTATTAATCCATTTCCCAGACATGACAATGTTCAATATACAAGGTAGTCATGCATAATATACAGAAATTACATTAGTTTGTGTTTATATATGATACAAACCACAAAAGAACCATATGGATATTTTATAACCATGTCCACTACCAATGTAGCACATATACTGCTAATTGAGATTATCTTAAAGAAAAGTGTATTGCATTATCATTTTTTAGGTCATTTTACTTTACGCAAGCATCTGCTGCGGTGCCCCATGATGCAATTCAAATTTTTTAAAAATGCTATTTTTTTCGGTCGTAAGTTGTGGACTACCTGTAGGTTAATCTATGGTAACGCACTTAGGTATATCATGTATGATACAATGGACCAACGTTCCCTCTAAGCTGCGCGTGCAGCCGAGCAGCAGTTTGAAAGCCCCCGCGCACTTCAAGACAACTGTTCAATACATGGAGCATTGCGATGGACGTAAAATATTTTTGTTACGGAGACAACGGGTAAAGTTGATATTAATAATATATATGATCTTTATATTCAATTAGAACTTTCGAGAGCTACTGTAATTTCTTTTTTCGGTCCTAGTGGATAAAATAATGCATCTAGTTTGAACACATTAATTAAAAAATAGATGGATTTTAAGCCATGAAAAACACGTTTGATTTTTATATTTAAATATATCACTCAGACCGCCTAACCGGTAACTCTAAAAAGCTACGGCCATCGATTCATAGGCGCTCAAAAAAGTTTAATTAATTAGTCAATAACTTTTTAGAACAAAATCAAATACGATAAAAAATAATCACAACACAATTATTTGATCAAGTTATTTTAACGCAGACCATCCCAGGCATTGCATAGACTAATGTTTTTGTGCACAGTTTTAACTTTCAAATGCGACCTTTTAAGTTACAGCTCGCGCGTGTTTATCTCAGTCTCAAATTTCAAAGCGTACTTTCAAAACATACATTATTCCGTATTAACGGGTAACTTTTTATTTTGGTGCACATAATAATAGTTGTTTATAAATTTTATTCTACACAAAAATAACTAATAGTGTTCCGAGAAATTTCAAATAGTTTTTTTTTATTTGCAAATAGAAGTCATGAGACTAAATTGATTATAATTTATAAACAACGCCCGTCCCAATATAGGACTGTTTGATTTCAATGTAAAAAAGAATAGTCATCGGGATAATGCAGTAGGGCACATATTACGACAAAGTTATTGACAAATCTATGTCCCCAAAGTCAACAATCGAATTGATGTAAAAATAATAATAAAATTTGCCACCTGAGTGGACGAGTGGTCAACGTCGTTGGCTACCGCTATGGAAGTCACGGGTTCAAATCCCAGTACGGGCAATTTTATAAATTGATTTTTCAATCAATTTATGAATTTCTGTTCAAAGGCATGGATGTACGCGATGTCTTGAATTCCCCCTTCCTACCCATCCTATCCTATAAATGGGCATATCAAGAGCGATTAGCTGACCACTAGTCCTGTCCTAGCCCTTTCCTTCTATTCCCTGCTCTCTTTGGAAAAAGAGAGGTTGAGCAACTGAGTAACAAGCAGTTCTCGTAGAAACACTTCTGTCGAGATAAACTCCATTAGGAGTCCATATGCTCCACATTGGGAGTGGACATGGGAAAAAAAGCCTAATGCCAGATTCAAATGAAAAATGTCAGTAGGTCAGCAAGTAGAATTGTGCTCCGACTCTCTCAGCTGGCTATCGTTTATACAGTTGGTGCAGGCACAGGCAAACCGAGGCCCGTGGGCCGCCACATACTTTTCTGCGGCCCGCGAGCAACATTATATTTTGGAAAAAGATTCACGTTTTTATCTTTTAACGCCTTTTTAAATAAAGATTGAAAATAAATATAATAATCGTTATGTTTGGATCAACATATATATGTGAACAAGCATTTTCAATCATGAACTTTAAAAAAAACCTTACGATTAAACATCACAGATGAACATTAATTTACAAGCAGTTTTAAGAATCTCAACTACAAAATTAGCACCTGAATCAAAAAAAATGTTTAAAGACGTAAAACAGTTCCATTATTCCAGTAATGCACAACCTTTACCTTCTAGCAGACCGCATAAAACAAATTATCGTGGGTCCGGGCCGCAAAGAAAAAAATGATTTAAAGTATGCTCAATCCTTTTTTATACAGAACATACATACGTTTAATTTAAAACAGCCTTAAAACCGTGTAAAAAAGATTAAGTGAATTCAGATAAATGAGTTATTACTTATAGTTTAATTGAATTCCATTCTATTATTTTGACCGTTATTTCGAAAATAAATAAGCCATGCAAAAAAAAGGATTATGAGTATGTACTTGCTTATTAAAAATTTCGTTGCGAAATATTTATGTTTCATTTGTATGCAATTCATAAGTTAATGCGTTCTTGGTTTTTGTTAATTTTTAACTTTTTTTTTTAATTTGACATAATATTTGTAAGCCTGTTTCTATGAACCGATTTATTCTCCTTCATTGAAGAAAAAGCTTGCTAGCATTTATTAAATAAATGTTTTACGTGAAAAAAATATGTTTGAAAAAGAGATTTAAGGGCCCGCGGTTTGTGCATCACTGCATTATTCTCATTAGATTGTTTTCTTCATGATCACAAATAGGGTACATATAAAAATGGTATTCTACTTGCAGCCTGCCGCTCATTTTGAATTTCTGAATTTGGCCCTCCAACCGAAAAGTTTTCCCCCCCTGAGTTGTGTATCAGAAAACAGTCCAATTTATTTAGAGAACATTACATATTATTGAACTCTTGTTAGATAAGAATTCTTCATAAACATTTGTTTTTTCAATTTTTTTTATCAATAAGCTAAGGAATTGTTAACACTACTGCTCTTATCAGTTTTTTTCCAAAAGTCATTAATGCATCATAAGTTGCATTATGTGTAATGAAAGAAAAATAATTACCTTCTCAGAATGCTGCAATGAGACTACGACAGTGTGCACTCTCTGCGGGACTGTCTCGCCATTGTGGAAGAGGTATTCACAGGTCACCTGGAATTATTGAAATGCAATATTTTTAGCACAAAGACTCTAGAAATTTACTATACAATTAGGCATTACAGCTTATTGTTCAGTAGTACCTGTGTTTTGGAATCAGGACGCGCCCACCAAAACTCTTCACTTCTGCGGAGCTCGGCAATGCGAGCGTTCAGTTTATGGGCCAATTCGATTGTCAGAGGCATGCATTCCTGTGTTTCATTTGTAGCGTAGCCGAACATTAAACCCTTAAATATAAAGAATAAAATAATGAAATAAGTAACTCATTTTACACAAGCGTGATTAATTAAGCAAAATAAGAAAGATATTTAATTTTCAATATTTAAGGCATATAAAGCTTTCTCCAAAATATTAAAATTTTAGGTAGATACTGATATGGGATAGGTATAACATTTTTGGGTTAAAGCAATCTTTAGTAAATTAAATCCCATTTCTTTTCATCAGCGTACATTATACCAGTGGAGGAATCAATAAATAAAGTCGACATATTGAGAAATTTGAATCACGTAGAAAGGTGTGATAAATAATGAGAATATTGTTAGCTTGCATTCAATTACATTGCAAATATAAACCTAAAAAATGATGACTAGCCAATTATTGATGTTATGATTTATTTTAAGGTTATATTGGCAACATGTTTTTATTGAAATCATGCAGATAATAAATGAAGCTTGATTAGTTACAAACTATTGCATTATATTTAGAAATCATTGGCATGCAAACACCGTGATTTGATCTGACCTATGCATTTATTAAAAAAAGTAATTAGACCAAGAATTTCTGTTATTATTATTACAAAATACTGATTCACGGATGGGGCATAACAGCCACTGTAAAAATGATACCATTATAGGTGTGCCCTTTGAGCAGACATCACATGGGGCATTAAGTCAGATAAATCAGAAATAGTCATTTTGAGATACCGCCAAAACAATATTAAAAAAAAAACAGATTCACTCTAGACTGAAAATACAACTTATCAATACTATACATAGCCTACGACATAACACTACCAACCATAATAAAAATAATAAAAGATTTTTAGTACTTTTTCCACATAAAATTTATTAGATCAGGACCGGTTTCGCTCATCGCGCGCTTGGAAGCGGGAAAAACACCAAATCATCATTAGGATATTTACTTTAGTAATGTAGTGTTTCACTTTGTGTAAAAATTTCCCAAATTTTAATTGTGTTTATAATTGATATCGTTTGCCACTTAGATTTATTATTCTTTGATGATGATTTTTTAATTGTTATGGTTGTTGAGCATTTTAATTTTGTGTAATTATAATGTAATTTGCTAATCCTTTAAATTGTTAATAGTTGCTTACACCTTTTTATTTCAATTTAAATTTGTATAAATATCACCGTTTATATATTTTTCTTATCAGTTGATAATGCTCGCGATGAGCGAAACCGGTCCTGATCTAATAAATTTTATGTGGAAAAAGTACTAAAAATCTTTTATTATTTTTATTATAATGCCTTTCCACCAAGTATTGACAGAAACACCTTAAAAGTGAACTACCAACCATATTAGTATTGGTCTCATTTTTAATGTTTTGTGACTTATTTGACTACACACCCTGACTCAACCCATGATGTGTGTTTTTAAGTTGACCCTTTTTTTTAATCTAAGAGATGATAGAAATTTGGGTAAAAATAAGAGCTGAATTGGTTTAATTCACAAATATGTAGGCGAAGAGAAGCAGAGAAGAGGTAGTGTTATAACAATGTTACAATGTCGTCATATAATTTCATTTGAGTTTATAATATGAAAGATAAAGAAAATTTGATAAAAGTGAAGCATTTACATTCATTTTTATAAGAAAAAAAAAACACTGACATGGTGTAAGATTGATGAATTGAAAAATTTATAGCCCTCATTCACTTATCGAAAAATTTAATAACTGTTTTTAAAGCAGAAACATATTTCGAAATTAAGTTTCTCTGTTTTCTGGTGTTTATAGGTGTTGTATATATGAGCACAGTTCACATTGAGTGTATAATCAGTGCATATATAGGCGGAATGAGAGACACGCACGGGTTGAGTGTAATAATTAGAAATACTATGACCGAGAGTTGTCATGGGGGATCTCTAGATCTCTACTGGTATTCGACATATTTTCACTGGATAGGCGGTGTAAGCCGTTTCCTGACCTGGTCTCCGGCGCCGACTTCTTCATCGGTTTTGTTCTCGTGGACTCCTGCGGCGATGTTTGGTGATTGCTGGTCCAACGCCAGCAGAACATTGCAGGTCTTGTGGTCGAAACCTGCCGTACCATTTTATTATTAAGACATTAACAAGGCGACATGCGACCAGAAGTATTATATATGGCAGTGTTAGGTATATTTAAATAAGTAAAAAAAAAAAAAATACCGATATAAATTTAGGTATGTGAACATGTTTTTACGACTTTGGCTAAGCTATTTCAATAACCCTTCAGGTCCGTCATGAAAAAACGATTTTCAATCCCAGGGACAGATCATATTTTTTTTTACAGAGAGCGATAAAAATGATATCAATTATAATACTATATTTGATAGTAAAATTTTGTTCAGTCAACACTTTGAGAGCTGTCAGAATTTATTTTACTCAGTTCCAATGAATAAGATAATCAGCTCAGCTTGAAGACATTAATTAACTTTGAAAAAAGTATCTGGTGACACTCTGGTCAAATTATTTTATGTCACCAGTGTGTTGTAAAGTTTCTACTTAGAAATATCACTCAGATTCCATAACAGTAGAAAAAAGAAAAAAAACTCCAACCGATGACTGACTCATGAGCATTTTGTAATTGATTATTTAGATCTAATTTGAAATTAAAGTGAGGAAAATCAGTTCTTAGATGATATCCGTAAATAAGACAACATATTCCAAAAGATTACTCATAAAGTCAAAAGCATTTGGGTTTATGCTAGGCAGGAGAATCATCAAAATTGAATAATATATCTGATATTTAGCTAATTTTTATGAAAAACAAATGGTATACAATAATATTGCAATGTGGAATATTTGGTGAACTATATTTAGTTTAGAACCAGAGTTTATTTAAGAAACAAAAGTTAATTTTCACCAACTTAATAGAACCCAAATAAAAATAGATAAATTCATAACTCCTGAATGGATCATTCACAGATGTGACCTTGCTTGTGGAATAACTAAGATATCAATTTTAATTTTATATTAATTTCACACATATTATGATTTATCATATTTCTATTAACGGCAAGGAGTGGACTGATTTCATGCTTTTTATTTTTCATTTGGCGGAACTTTTGCTATTAAAATTTCTATTTTTATGAAAATATAAAGGTTTTGTATATAACGAAATATCAAAAATAATAACTGGGAATACAATTTCATAAACATCACTCTTTATGGGATTAGAACGAATTGGTCTAATTTGTAAAAAAATTGATAACTTTTTCAGAAAAAATAATGTGTTATTTAGAAGATGGTTGACTATTCTGCTCTTAAAAATGACATTGTTTTCGACGGGTCCTGGGAGTGGTTTTTAATCCACATCAAACCGGCTTGGAGGGTTAATAGACCAATCATCACCACAACATCAGTTAATATTTATAACCAGACAATGCAGATATATTAGAAATAATATAATATTCCTACTAATTGATAGTTTATTATCACAAAATAAATATAATTTATTTAGCCCATTTATGTATTGGTATAAAGCAATCCTTATATTTAAAATGAAGCCCAGCAAACACATGGTTTAAATAAAAATGTATGATATAGATAGATCGATGTGACGGTTGCTTCTATAAAGCCATCACACAGCGTCACTTGCTTTACATCTCGCTCACACCCTTCTCTCACATATGATCGAGTATGAGAAAAATTCACAGCACATGCCTGATAGATCTTATTCCCATCTAAAGTATCATCTCCAGTTCGGTGTCTATGCGAAGGATTATTACTTATTACTCTGTAATTTGAAAGTCTCATTCAATTCTAGTTTATATATAAAGGGAAATGGTGTAATTTTAGCCCAAATAGATTGCCCTGTTTCATATCACTGCATAACAAAATCAAATGGCAAGCAGTTCAATTCTAATAAAATTTAACACAAGCCATTTGATTTCCCAGCCTAGAGTGAAGCAAGTGATTTGCAAAGATTCTAGAGGCAATCCTCATTCTAATTATAAGATAACCATTTAAACAACATGCATTCGGTTACCATACTATTAAGAAAATTATAAATCATAAATAAAAAAATATCACAATTTTAATATTCTTATTGTGTTAAGATGTTTATTCTAAAGAGATTCTTGCTAGGAATGTTTTCATTATTATTTAAATTTGAGTATAAAGTTCCATAAAAAAATAATAGTGGATATTTCAGCATCACAACATTGTCAGAATATAAACGGATTCTATTTCACCTATATATAGCGCTGGCTGATTTCTAGATTGTTCTGTCACTTTTAGTGAAAATATCAAGACATCAAATTTGAAACAAATATGTATATTATGAACTGTCTTCTGGATATAAAAGAATAACTTATTGTGAATGAAAATATATCAGATCCAATGCAACGTATGCAGATGATTGAATTTAAATCCAGAATTGAAAATATATTTTAAAAAAATTTATAAAATAAATTGCCATTGTAGACAAATCCTTTCATATTGTTAGTATTCTGATTAATAAATTAAAAAGAGTATTAGAAATAAAACAATTTGGCATTGAAGTCATTATGCATAAAAAAAAGTGCATAAAACAATCTGGAAACTAACCGTGTATATACAGTGAGCCCCAAATTAGGCGAAAATCGGGACTGCACAATTGGGATACTAAAAGCTCAGACAAAAATTCGGGTTACATTTTTTTTTTGCGAAAAATGCAAAACTGTCATGACTAAGAATAAATAAATAAAATATATGGACGGAATATTTAGTTCTAGGCGGTAAAGTGCATAGTCGCCCGTCAATGTTCGACTTTATGCACAACATGGACAGCCGCGCACGCCTGCACAGTGACGAGAATGGAATGCGTCCACGCAATTGGAAAAAACAGCTGCAAATATTTCTTGAATTTGCATAATTGGGGGGTTCACTGTACTGACATAGAGACGATACAGAGTATATATTCTCCAAGTTAATAAATAAACGAACTGAAAATTGATATAAAAATAGTTATAATGGATGGTGTGATGCCTAAATAACAATATTTTGTAATTTGTGTGTAACTAAATTCTATGTTATTTATACTATATGACGAAATGTGAATTCAATCAATCATTTATTTAGGCAATGAACCTTAGCTGAAAACAACAGTAATTTATAAGACACCCGGAAAATTCATAAATATCCACAGTGTGGAACGATGATGCGGTGAATAATGGTTATAATATATATAATCCAAATGAGCAGGCCTTGCAATGAATGTTATATCCCCATTTGTAGATAGCATAGATCTTTATCTCTCATGCCAATACCTGATCTCCGGCACCTATATCCATCTCTTCCCTATCCGTGTGAACACCGTCCGCTATATTCGGACTCTGCTGCTCTAGGGCTACCAGCAGATTAAGTGTCTTCCAGTCGAATCCTGGGCAATTTTACAAAGATTCAGTATACACCGAAATGCTGAACAAACATTGATCAATCATTTTTACGTGACTATGGTTGGACACGCCACCTTTTGAAATAACTGTTTCGTAGATATCGTTACAGCTTTTTCATATTTTTCATCAGAAAATAAATAAATATGGTAGTAAACAAAATGCTAAGATAACATTGTGAATTCATGTGGAAAATGCCTTAGATATGTTTAGCAAAGATATCTCAGTAAATTCAAAATCATATAGCCACCTTGAGTTCAGTAAATGTTGCACGATGACCATTAAAGGATGTTAAGTGTGTGCGAAATGAAAAGGCTGTCAAGTCTTAATTCAAACTATTCAGGAGAGCCAAAACAAGATGTGATGTTTCAGCGTGAAATTTAATAATTTGGCAATGCAAATTTTTCTGGTTTTCTTATATTTCTATACAAGCATAACTTGTAGTTATTGTGGCATATTTGACTCATTTTTAAGACTCGACTCTCCTTTCTTTTGCACAGAGATATATACAACTCTTTTTTTTACAGGGTAGAACCAAAAAATCGCATAAAACAAGTGATCATAGAATAATTGAAGATATGATCCCTTTTTGTGTTATTGACTTTCTTGTTATTAGGAAAGCCGCTATCGGTTTGTGTTTTCTATTTCTGGAACTAGTGGTAGACAAAATAATTTGTGTAAAATATAGTATTTTTTCTTTTTAGAGTTTTTAGTTATTTCAAAACCATCTAAAAAAGAGTTCGAGTATATACCGTATTATGAATTACAGTATCGCACATTGAGGGAACGATTTCTACAAATAATTATTAATCTTTTAGCTGCCATAGATAATTAATAGTAATTACCTAACACGTCGACTATAATTTGCAACTATTAATTTAATTAGTTATCGTCGAGATTACTCGTCTGGCGTGTTGAGCATGAAAATTTTTATGAAATATCTCATCTGTGGCATTGAGTTAATGCAAAAACGTCACGACGCAATGAAATATGGGTATTTTTGATTAATTTAATTGAATTCATGACATATAAGAATATTAACAAGTAACAATTATAAAATAATATTTCTAGAATTTTTCTAGTCTACTAGGTCTTAACAATAAATCATTATTTTGACAAAAGATAATTTTACATTATTGTGAGATTGGAAACACCAAGTGATGAATGTCTCGCAGCCCAAAAAAAATAAATTATCAATGTATATCAAAAATAAAATGTTAATATTTGTATATGAGATAACATTTTCTTTTTATTTGTATTGAACAAACGTTGGGTGGAATGATAACATTATTTTGAAGGCCTATATATTCGTTAGTTATATGATTTGAATTCTGAACCAAAACAAGAATGACTGTGTAATATTCACTCTTTCCTGAAAAGCATTATATGAGAAATTTTATGTCGTTTTAAATTGAAAAACATTAGAAAATACCCTGACAAAAAATGCTGTTCCCAAAGTTAATGAATGGAATGTTAAATAATTATAAAATAAATTCAGCTGCATCAGTGATAAACAAAACAAGATATTCATAAAAAGCTACGATGCAATAACGTATTTGGCTTTTGTTGTAATGGTTTCGTATTTGAGTTTGGCTTGATTAAATATTTTGGATCGAATTGTCACAAATATACCACCACAACAATATTTTAAAAGACCTTGTGATGACAATACTTTGATTATTTAGCATATTTTTAGAAATATTTTTCTATTAAGTGTTACGGTCTTCAGAAGGTTTACTAAATTGTGACGTGAATGCTTGTAAAATACATTTCCACTGAAGATCACCTTCTGAGAACTAATGACTTATTTACCTTGCCCATCACAGTTCTTGGAAGATAATAAATTGTATTACTCATTATGAAAAAATAAATGCGGTAATATATTCAGAAAACGTTACATGTAAACAAATATGGCGGTAAAAAGGTGGCAGTTAAGTTTATAACAAATTGAAATAACACAAAATGGCAATTATTTTTGACAGCGAAAGTAGATTTTCAAAACTTGAAACAGCTTTAGAAAAAAAGGAATATTTTCGAGAATATCAAGATACAGAATTAGCCGAGTAAATAAATTAAAAAGTAGTACATTGGCTTCATTCCAATTGTGACACTGAGTTTAATACTGAACAAAATATTACAAAACAATTACCTTTGGAAGAGTCATCATAGCCGATATGTTTAACAGTATCTCTCACAACTTTCTGGTAATCCACAACAGCTTTGGATGTAATTTCTCCGCATAGTAATACCATTCCAGTCTTAGTGACAGTCTCTGAAATAACAACGGTTATGAGATATCACTATTAAAGTTAGGCGATACAGAAAAATGGTTTTAAATAATATGTTTGTACTCACCACAGGCAACTTTGGCATTGGGATCCTGCTTGAGATGGGCATCGAGAATTGCGTCACTTATTTGATCGCACATTTTATCTACAAAATAATTATAATTGGATAATTGAAATACAAGTATTCATTTACATTTGGAGACTTTTCAGTAACGCCGAATGGAATTTTCTCAATAACACGTGCAAACCGTTGTAATACTATCATAATAAAAGAACTTAAGGCTTAATAAAAGCAATTCGTTGTTCGTAAAGATTAGAAGTGTTTTGATAGATTGTTTCTGTCACTTGACAGCCAGTAATGTCAACATAAAACCATTATTATTCTGGCGCCATTGCAAAGTATTCTATGGATGTTTACGGCTATTGCGCACATGTCTAGTCGGCGGCCATATTAATCAATGCGGTTTGAAATGAAAATACTAACCTGGGTGACCCTCGCCGACGGACTCCGATGTGAATAAAAACGTTGAACCATTTGATGTTTCATAATTATTGTGGCCGTTGCTTTTGGCGTATCCATTAACTTTGCAAGTTTCGGGCATTTTGAACCTTTTATTGCACTGTTCACGATCAAAACCCCAGCACCCCTTAGAAATATAGTGGAAAAGAGACCGCGTTTCGGTGTTTCACTGGTATTTATAACTTCACGCAGCTAGGGTCAGCTGACTTTAACACGCGTTGTTATTGGATGTATCTTCTTTATTTGATGCGCACGCAATCTGTAAAATAACCGGTAATTTTGAAACGTTATCGATCTAAGAAACAACAACATCTAAGGAATTGTAGCACTTTTATGAGATAATTCACATGAATAAGTTTTTAATAGTTAACATATATACAAAATGGTGTTTATAAATACAAGCATTTAAAATGTGTGGCATCATTTTATTATTTTTTAATAGGTAATGCACAAATTTGCTCAGCATTTTCAAAATTACTGATTTACAGGACTTATTTTATAAAGATAAGTAAAAAAACAAACGACAGAGTTTTCAGTATATTTAAACGAACAATATTTTTGAGAAGGTATTTATAACCAGTATGTAATGAAATTCTTTGCGAAGCATATGCGGAATGATACAAATAGATTTATTATATTTACGGTATAATTTTCAAACACTAATCAAATTAGATAATATTTTTCGTTGTTGATCAAAGTTGTTTGATAAGTTAAAATACTATACCCAGATTATAAAAGATGAAATATAATTAGCACGCTCACTTTCCTATTTTTTTGTATTTATTCAAATTACTAGTAAAATCAATATTGAGGAAACATAAAAATATAAATATTCACTGAGTAACAAACTTTTTAGGTGAAGATAAGTATCCCAAGGAAACGGCACTGAGTTTAGAATCACTGAGTTACTAACAAATAATTAATTATATTCTAAAATAACTTTGTACTCGATATTTGTCGAAAAGATTAAAATATTAGAGCAGTGTAAGGCAGTGAAACGTATCGTGAACTTACTTCGTATTGATGAAACAACGTTTTATATATTGATGACCTCTTAACCCAAACAACAAGATGAAAATGATTAAAATATAACAATTATAACATTCAGCGACTTGTTCAAAACATTGCTGTCATGAGCGTCACACAAATATTATATTAATTTTCTATTATTATTTTATTGCTATTTTCTAAATTGAGGAAAATTATTTGATGTCACGATAACCATGATTTTTTCATAAGAATGATAAAGAGATTTTTTCGCATGATGTGCAACAAATGTCAAAATTATCGTAAATAATATTGCAACTTTTAGTTTGGTTGAGTTTTTTAACATTCGCTCTGAAGAAATCAATTAAATATGTTATTTAAGATTGATGGAAACGGTGGTTGAATTTTGATATAACATTCTGTTGTTATTTTAAAATAAAATGCTAAATTCATACTATTGGGCTGCAAGTACATTATTGGTACGAAATAGAACTATTTTTAATATATAATAACCAGCTACTTTTTTGATATTGTAATATGTATATATTTTTTTAATTTTACTTATTTTAAAGATTTTAAAAATGCAATGTTGGATGAGATTCATGGAATTTTTATAATTAATTATGTAATTTTTATTGGATCGACTGTCCTGGAATTTTATCTCAAACGATTGTAAAATGAAATGTTTTTAATCATACTGCACCTATTGTATAATTCATTACATATTTCGATTTGTCACATGTTATATTCATTTTTACATCAGGGTTTCCACACACAATCATAATTGTACTCCCAATACGATGAAAAAAAACAGTCATTGAGAGATTCACTTATTATACTAATTACATAAGTTATTATTTTTATCTTAGTTGTGTTAACCAGCTATTCGGAGTATATGGACACCCCGCGATGTTTTAAGGATTATTTATTTTTCACCGATTTCTATATTTTCTTATTGGTAAGTCATGCAATCATTCTGTGTTTGCCGCGAATTATTCTGTGAATATCGAATGCAGACAGTATTTGGGACTGCATAGTCCAATTCAATGTTCCTTAAATAATTAATCTTATCTTAAGTATATACTCAACTATACTTAAGTCTATAACTTGACTCGCAACCTTAAAGTTACTACGTTTGATTGTATTCATGGAATATTTTGATGGACCGGCTTCCAAACTTTTCTCATTGTGTCGAATGTGGCTTCAACGATGCCAAATAAAGTGGCATTGAAAAATAAACTAAAACATTCTTCTTGTGCGTAGCAGTTTTTCGCAATATTAATTGTGGACTCGTGGTTGGATGATGATAACAATACCAGTTTTGAATCTCGATAAGTTGACTATTTCTATTCCAGCTTAGAGAAATGCCGGGATGAAAAAAAAGTGAAAATACTAGTTAAGAGATAAATTATTTTTGAGGTTTGTATAATCCTTTTTTTAAACCATGTCAGCTCTCGAAAACTTTTTAAACATGGACTCTAATTGAGATTATCTCAACACAAAAACTGTGTTCTTACTTCTTAGTCTTTAATTACGGTATTTTATGTGAAGTATAGAAATACTGATTTTGATTTACTCACCCGGTATTGAAATCCTAATTGGTCCTAAATAGTTTTGCTTTATTTATAAATACACCAGAAAAAACCATAAAAAACACACCTATGTATGTATTTTAAATAAAATTTCACATGGTGGAATGTCTTAATATTTTTTTTTTATTAGACATGTTTGAAAACGTACGTACCAATTGATTTTAAATAATATGCAAATTTAGCAGTGAATTTATCGGTGCGCTAATGTCCCGCGCGCTAATGTCGGGCTGCAATATGAAAAGCTTTTAGAAATCGATTAACATATACATCTCAAAACCAACTTTTTTTTCATTATATTTCACTTTTTCACCTTCAGGAAGCAATATAAGATATAACACACTCGTAGCGCGTGAATAATATACAAAATATATAACTAATTTCATAATTTTTGTTTGTAAACAGTCAAATAGTCAAACAGATATTTTATGTTTCTATTAATATGTCATTAAGCGAAAATTACTAGCATTTCTGCTATTTCGCTTTTTAAAAACAGAATATTATTTTCCGAGTATGAAATCTTTACAGTGACGATTTGAGCAACTCAGAGCCTCCTCATAGAACGATATAAAAGTTGGAGATCCCTTTTCCGATTATTAAAAGCGTCGTGAAATTCCATGTAAAAAAAATATCTTTTGAAAACTATAGTACCATATGGGTTATTAATTATATTGAAGCCCAGGCTTGGCCCGCGGGCCTTTATCTGGCTTGGCCTGTGGGCCTTGCTCGGAAGGGTAGGGAAGATCGAGACTCGGGCTCGGACCGGGTCCGGATAAAGAATTTATTTTTCAGAAAAATATTTCACATTGTTCGGATCGTAAATTTGACCATTGCGAATATTATACAGTACGGTGTTTTCCACTAGTCTTAAATCGTTGTCAGTTCGTTTTGCTAGAATTTTTTTCTTAAATAGTAAAAAAGGTCCTTTTAAGAAAGTTTTAACAATGTAAAAAAAAGTATTGAAAAGTGGAGTGACCTGATTGGTACAAGCAGCGAAATAAATTTTATCGTGGCTGGTTTTATTATTTTTCATACAAATAAATAAAGTTATAAAAGCCATCATTGAAATGGAAGAGTAACGCATTGTTTGATGAGTTGAGTTTAAAGCAGGGCTGTGGAGTCGTGTAAAAAAAAAAGACGAGTCCGACTCCGGCTCTGACTCTAGCTTTAAAATAAAAAAACGACTCCGACTTCGAGGAAATTTTTCAATTATTTTATTTTAACTTATAAATATGTATTCCATCAGATCGTCTTTAGTCAGCCAATCATGCAACCTCAACACTGGACTATTTTGTTTGAATACACAACATTAAACATATTTTTCAAAAAAAAAAATCGAGCAGCTCATTTTTAACGACTCCGACTCCATCCAAAATACCACGACTCCACGACTCCGGCTCCACAGCCCTGGTTTAAAGCTTGCTTTTATAATTAATAGTTCAATAAAATATCATATAACATGTTATAATGTAATTGTACATTAAAAAAACGGTTTATTCTTTATCGGCACAAGCCTGAATTTCGGCCCGTGCAGACCTATATGAAGGATCCATTCGAGTACCTCATACGCGTATGTGGTAATCCGCCACTGGCTCTTCACACTCTACGGTTAAAAGTTTGCAGGCCATATCAACCAAGCGTAATGATTACCAGGAGACACGTCATTCCTGAATTGTTTACCAACACATGAATTTTCGGCTCATTCTAAAACGGACCGCTAATAGATATCGATAGTTTGCTGATAGTTTGAATAGCGTTGCTTATTTTGTAGATAGCATCGAACTTGTATGATCTGTTTTGACAAACGAAGGGTATTTTATTACCTCTAAAAATAGGTATTAGCATTTATTATGAAAAAATATCAATTTAATGTTACAGCAATCTGTATTACAAAAGATACAAACTTTGTTGATTGTGATATTTAAATACAAACACTTTGTTTTAAGTAATCACGCAATAATATTATGAGAATATAACGTACGAATTTTGTGATATATAAATATCATTAAATTTGTTATATTACAATAAATTACACTTATTATTTTGTAAATTTTACAGTCACGTCAACGAACTTGTTATTTCTGCGATAAATTATTGACCATTATATTTGAACAATATTCTATCAAAGGTTATTTGTGATTGCTCTTAGTAGCTGTTGGTGTTTTTTTGTTTATGAACAATTAAATATGCCTATGTATTACGTATTTTCAATATAATAATATAAAAATTACAGTGTTAACCCTTCGGCAACAGCATTTCTTCGTTGTTTTGTTCTGTTGGCGTTAGTAAAAAGGTATATTCTTTCATTATTATCGTTGGTTGATTTAATTGTAAGAATATTGAAAATGGTGGTTTTTAGGTGTCGTTATCGAGTTATTAGAGTTTTAGTAATTAAGTCTAATTGCAAGTGGAATAAATCTTTAGGGTGCTGACTGATATCACATTGAATGACAGAATCATTCTGTATTGATGACTATAATAAGTGCTTATCAAGAAGCACTTGGAAGGTTTCAAGGAAAGTGAGTAAGCTTTTAACTAGTATCAATGGTTTTCAGAAATGAGTTTTTGCCTTACGCTTTTCATATTGATTGTTAAATAGAAAACCAAATGCTTCATAGAAGCTAGCCCAGCGGCGTAGCCAACTCATAGCACTTCATGCAATGCATGAGGACCCAGCAAAAAGAGAGGCTCAAGTTTCTACATATTTGATATACAAAAAGTGTGTGGGGGGGGGGGGGGGGCTTGCGTGACGTTTGATTGCTACGCCAGTGAGCTAGTCGTTGCAATTTCGAGACTTTTTAAAATTTTATTTTTAACAAAACTGACAATATTTGATCGCTAAGCGGAACCGGTCCTGATTTAGGAATATTATTTGGATGCTGATACAGATATAATATCGACTGTGGAAAGGAAAAAGGACTTAACCCACACATATCAAATTTTACAGGAGGCGCTAAAAACGAGTTTTGATGATTTTGTGACATATGCAAATTATGAATTATACACAACCCTGAAGTGCACGGAGACTTCTAAACTGGTGTTTAATTGACATAATCTAATATTAATTAAAGAAATTGTCAAGGAAAAACCTTTATTTCAGTGTTTTTTCTTGGTTTTAGTTTTTTACAAGGTCATTTTTTCAAACTTAAAAGCTAAATTTAGATACTAATTCGGCATTTGCAGCTTGCATCCTTTTGATAGAACGTGTATCAAGTTTGATACATTGTGATTATCGAAAAAAACCTGTTTTGAAGAAACTGTGGGTTAAGTCCTTTTTCCTTTCCACAGTCGATATGAATCTTATCTCAATCCATATGCGTAACTTTTTTTTTGATAGTATAAATATCCTGCAGTTTATTTATTTTCTTCATAAAAATTGTTGTGAAAAAACACAAAAACAAGTTTCTTCGCTGCAAATAAGTGATCGTTTTGTTCTAAAAACAATCAACGGTAGATTGTACAAAGTTTATTCTTTTTCGAATAAGCGAACGATCACAACATTTGACGCGTTCGACAAATCAATATAAATGTTACGACATCATTTATTATAATTATAAAATATTTACAGAGCGATCGAATGAATAACTATGTTAAAATATTTTTTAATATGGGTGGAACTTAAATGACAGTTTATTATAAAATATATCAAAATAAGATACAGTACAGTGACAAAATTGCAAGTCATCCATCGGAAGCAGACTCTTTTAAAAATGCGATAATCTTAGGTGAAGTTCATTAATATTTGCGTGTTATCATGTTACATTCAAATAAATCTGCGGAGTTCATTTTATGTGGAATGATGAAATATGGCGCAAGTTTTTCGAATATTAATTAGAACATTACGCAGCTTCATGATTGTTGTTGAATAAACTTGAAAGTGATTGAGGGACTTAAGAAGTGTCGAAATAAGTACGCGAGTGCAAGTTTGACTTTCAGGATCGACGAGATGAAAACAGGTAAGGTTGCAATTTTGTATATTTTTATAAATTAAATACAATGACATACAGGTTGCGTTTTTTTATTATGTACTTAGAATTAAGAAATAAAACAAATTTGTTTCTTAAAAAAGTACATTTCATTGATTTGTCGCTATAAGGTATTTAAAAAAATATTTTAATTATTCAAATCATTGAACAAAAATCACAAGGAGCTGTTATAGTAGATTAAGCATTATGATACCATGTCCACATTAGCTGTTTCATTATTTATAGCTGAGGATTATATCTAATTCTTTTTTAAGAGTTTCACATTTTTATAATAATAATCAGGATTACGATTTTCAACCGATGGGTAAATAAGAAAAAAAATATTCAGTTCGGATCATTATAAAAAATGTGGAATAAGTAAAAAATATGTTTTAGTTTTTCAAAATCGTAGCATATTTTCGAAGTGGAATTTTAAACGTAAACAAAACAATCAATTTTTAATTAGCATATATGCTCAATCTTTATGTGTAATTTTGGAAAGCATCATAATGATTTCAATTATTTTGATACTTATTAACATGAAAACCTATCGGGAAATCACCGTCGCTGAAACTGACAACAAAAATTAGTTATGCATTCATTATATATATATAATATGGAATTAAAATGTGAAGAATAGTATTTTTGTTGACAATGATAGTTAAGAAAATTGAACGAGATTGAAATGAAACACTTTGGTTAGTAAAAGTATGGTAATTATAAACAATTTGATTGTTTGATACATTAACTGTTATGTGTAATTGAGAGATTGATCGGTAACTCTGAGCTCATTTTTATTATCATTAAGAGCCGACGAAAATATTTAAAAATTACTTGTGCGAATAATAAAACAAAATAATATGTTATAATAAAAATTACAAGTGTATTAAACACAACATTAATAATTCTGTCGAATCTAGGCGATCTTACGAGAATCATTGTTCCTAAGGATAGCTACAGGTGAAGTTTCCGGATGAATAATAACAACTTGCATCCAGTTTTCAAGCCGCTGCACCTGATATTGATTTATAGAAGAGTGCAGCTGCATTAGGAAGATGCTAGTTACCATAGTGATGCAAAAATAAAGATACATAGGTATATGTCTACTTCAAAGGTTTCTTTCTAAATGTTTATAATTACACCAGCTCTAAGGTTGTTACGAAATTCTCTAAAAACACGATGAATGATATTTAAAGATTTGTTATTGCTTAGGTTTTGATAATAAGTGAATCTGTATGATGTATACCAGAGGATAATTATTTATAATGATAAACTACGTATGGAGATTGGGGACTTAGGTAAAGATGGAATATATGTATAAACTGTATATCAAAAATAAATTATATTATAATTACCTCATTAGACCATCTTTTTTATTTCTATTACATTATATGGTGGTTAAAGAAATATTGCAGTTATTGAATATTTAAAAAATATATATATAATTGCCAAACTGCTATGAAGGCTTAATTAGGCGTTATGTTTTGAAGTATATCATAATATATTACATTAAAAATAAAAATATTATTTAGAATACAAGAATCAAAAATTTAAAAAGTCAAATTTATGCATTAAATTAGCGATTTCCAACCAGGGATGTCTCCCTTTGAAGAAAACAGTTTGGCCCTTTCGAGGTTTTCAATTTTCTATACATTTTGTATTTTGTTATTGGTGAAATACATAATACAAAATATGATACAAGAATTTTATTAAAAATAAATGATATTCTTTCTTGTCAAGACACGGTTTTGGTTTGTATGAAGTTCCAATGACGGAACCCTGCAAGAAAAAGATTCTTATTGTGAAAAACCTATCTTCGTGTAAAAGAAGACAAATAATTAATCAATACGTCAAGAGAGCAATTTGACAGGGAGTTAATTTCAAATTCTATAAATTACATAATGTGCACATGCTATGCAGTGGTTTCGAGAAAATTATCCCACAACCAAGACACCACTGTGCCACGCAGTACGTTTTTCCTTTTTATTCATAATATTACAATGAAATTTTGTTTTGAAAGTTATTTTTAAACAGTACAAGCGCTTTTTATTTTGTTCATATGTCTTCCCATTGTGATAGACAAAATATTGTTTAAAATAGATAGTCGGCGACATTGTGAGCCTATCGACAACGAATATTTAAATAATAATAAAAACATCTTGGATGTTATCGGTGCCGAGGGGTCAGATTTTTTGTTAAAAAATACTTTTGCGTCAAATGCGATGACCTAGTCATATGACTATAGAATTTGTGGCTAGTAGTTATTTTGGCGATAATACGTGTTTGCTGTCTACGTAAATAGCTTCCTGTGATTTTGTTTTATGATGGTACCCATGAATACTATTTCATCATCAGTGTACATAACAATAATCTTCAAACATCTCTTTCGAGACTTCATTCTCAAATTTATTTGTAACATATTCTACACGTGACGAAGATAGACGTATTAGTATTTGTTACCTTTATCAAAGTCTCCCCTGTGATAAAGGAAAACTATACCAAAAAATAATAATTTATAATATTTTTCAAGTGCATGGCGAATTGGCGTCAGCTGTTATGTCATATACTGTAATTTTAATTTTTAACAATAAATAAATAAATAAATAACATGTAACGATCAAAATGTGTAATTCAAACAAAAAGACAATAAAATTCACAAAATGTTTTCAAATTTATCTTCATAGTTTCTAATAAATATGGTTTAGATCAGGTGTGGGGAACCTGCAGCCTTTTGGCAATTCTGTAATTCTGTAAATGTATGTACATTTGTAAATTTCTGACATATTCTGACCGTAATGTTCTGTTTTCGGCCAAAGATTCCCTTGTCAATGGTAACTGCAGCCTTATGTCGACTCAGAAAAATGAATGAGGCCTTTAGAGAATAAAAGGTTCCCACCCCTGGTTTAGATAATAGTTTCTCAACATTTTTGAGCCCATGGGCCCTTTTGATTCCCATATTTTCCGTGGCCCTACATACTCGTATATATTAGTTTTTCGAGACTCGGGAAACGATTATGTCAGGATCTGTGGTTTTGGTATCTTGTAATCGATGACAGAGAAAAAGTGAGAAATTGAGAGAGTTCAAAATAATTTTCAACTATTATTTTTTTTTCATTTAACCCGATGACTTGAACAATTTGGGATGTTATTTAGATTCTACAGTTGAGAAATGTGTTTAATTTTTTTTTAGCTCGCTTCTCCAAAAAATTATCGAATTCACGGTTTACACAGATATCCATAAATGTGAAACCCTTTTTCTTTTTAACTAATTTACTAATGATTTTATGAATTCAATGCTTTGTTCGAATACAAAATGCGCAATTTGTGTTGTATTTTAACTGTGCTGTGACTCCCCACAAATCATATTCTCTCTGTGGCCCCCTTGAAACATGCTGTGGACCCCGATTGAGAAACATTGGTTTAGATGACATTAAAACCGGCATAACTGGACTAAGATTATGAAAATATATCATTACTTAAGATATATATAACTCGTTGTGTGCATATCAATTTTATATTACGATGTTTATTTTTTCCGATACACAGACGTAATCATGTAATACTTACGACCTATGTATATAAAGGTTGATTCATTAAGAGGTATTTTTTTCAAAAGATAAAAAAACGTTTATAAAAAAATAAATATTGCATAGTCTTTTATATAATAAATAGACCCATTTTCTACATTTATTTTTTAAATATTATTTCTTTTAAATGTTGGCCGTAACTACGCCTAACATGGTCCATTCGAAAGTTCCAATTTTGGATGACGCGTTCGAGCATTTCGACTGGTATTTGGGTAATGATGCGAGTAATGTTGGCCTCCAATTCCTCAATCGTAGTCGGTTTAATTATATAGACTTTCGACTTTACGTAGCCCCAAAGAAAAAAGTCTAGAGGTGTTATATCTCAAGATCTAGACGGCCAATTCACTTGTCCGAAGCGTGAAATTATTTGTTCACCGAAATGTTCTCTTAATAAAGCCATGCTTTCACGGGCTGTGTGGCAAGTAGCGCCATCTTGTTGAAACCAAGAGTCGTGGAGATTATGGGCTTGAGTTTTAGGCACCAAATAGTCCGTTAACATGGAATGATAACGGCTGCCATTCACGGTTACGTTCTGGCCAGCCTCATTTTTTTAAAAAAAATATGGACCGATTATTCCATCAGCCCATAAACCACACCAAACCGTTGTTTTTTGTGGATGTATTGGCAGCTCTTGAACCTCTTCGGGTTGATCTTCAAACCAAATACGGCAATTTTGTTTATTGACATATCCATTAAGCAAAAATGGGCCTCATCGCTAAACAAAATGTTGCACGAAAAACATTCGCAGAACGCTGATTTGCGTAATACAGCTGAATAATTTGTAGGTGCTGTGCCGGCGTAAGTCTTTCCATTATGAATTGTAAAACAATACTGAACAAAAATAAAATAACACTTGGGCACAACTCACGTGTTATCTATTATCAAATCCCAATAAGAAAAAGTACCTCTAAAAGAATCATCCTTTACTTCAAATGAAACAGGGCAACCCACTAAATAACTCATCGGTAATCAAATAGGGAACTTGTTATTTTGTCTAAGCAATGTTATCTTACACTTTTTAGTCATAAATAATCATCAAAATACATTTAAATTCCAGACAGAATTGTATCAATAACTTTTTAGACAATAATACAATGTTTTAGAATTTCAATTATCTATATAGGAAAACAACGATGCAGATAACAAATTTAAGACAATTTTGTAGCGCCGCTTTCGAAAATTCGATCCGTTTTATCAAAACAAGAAAACATATTTTGACGAAAGGCGACATAGTAAATAAAATACAATCATCTGTTTGTACTAATTTCACATGTATTTAATATGTTCTGGACCGGTTTTGCTCATCACAACATTTCCAACTTTATTTATACTAAGCCAAGGAAAACTAGTAAGGGTGTAACAAACAAATAATAATAATAAAAAGAGTTTTTAGATCTGTCATAATTTTTTCTTTCTTATTGAAATAAATTAATCTATATATTAATAGCCGATAATGTCCGTCTGTAAGGTGTCCTCGACCTTCCAGTCTCCACTTTTTTAAATAAAATAAAATCTATAATAATCACTTTTTACTTTTCACTTTTCACAAATGTGTGCGTACTGATGTCATCGGGTCTTTTTCTTCTTTTACGAAATTTATTTGTTAGCGTATTTGAAAATTATTTGAATAAAATATATATACTACGAAAAATGATTGTTAGCAAACGTGAACATTATTCCAAAAATTCAATAATTTGCAATTTAAAAACTGCAGGGCTGTCGATATATGCGCCGAGGTCGATTTATGGTACTATGAAAAATGATTGTTAGCAAACTTGAACATTATTCCAAAGATTTAATAATTTACGAAATTTCTGCTACTACGAAAAATGGTTGTTAGCAAACTTGAACAATATTCCAAATATTAAATAATTTACTATTAAAAAACTGCAGGGCTGTCGATATATGCGCAAAATTAAATAATTTACGAAATTTCTGCTCCAACGAAAAATGGTTGTTAGCAAACTTGGACATTATTCCAAATATTAAATAATTTACGAAATTTCTGCTCCAACGAAAAATGGTTGTTAGCAAACTTGAACATTATTCCAAAAATTCAATAATTTACGAAATTTCTGCTACTACGAAAAATGGTTGTTAGCAAACTTAAACATTATTCCAAATATTAAATAATTTACAAAATTTCTGCTACTACGAAAAATGGTTGTTAGCAAACTTAAACATTATTCTAAAAATTAAATATTTTACGAAATTCCTGCTACTACGAAAAATGGTTGTTAGCAAACTTGAACATTATTCCAAATATTAAATAATTTACGAAATTTCTGCTACTACGAAAAATGGTTGTTAGCAAACTTGAACATTATTCCGAAAATTCAATAATTTACGAAATTTCTGCTACTACGAAAAATGGTTGTTAGCAAACTTCAACATTATTCCAAAAATTAAATAATTTACGAAATTTCTGCTACTACGAAAAATGGTTGTTAGCAAACTTAAACTTTATTCCAAAAATTGAATATTTTACGAAATTTATGCTACTACGAAAAATGGTTGTTAGCAAACTTAAACATTATTCCAAATATTAAATAATTTACGAAATTTATGCTACTACGAAAAATGGTTGTTAGCAAACTCAAACATTATTCTAAAAATTAAATATTTTACGAAATTTCTGCTACTACGAAAAATGGTTGTTAGCAAACTTGAACATTATTCCAAATATTAAATAATTTACGAAATTTCTGCTCCTACGAAAAATGGTTGTTAGCAAACTTAAACTTTATTCCAAAAATTAAATAATTTACGAAATTTCGGCTACTACGAAAAATGGTTGTTAGCAAACTTAAACTTTATTCCAAAAATTGAATATTTTACGAAATTTATGCTACTACGAAAAATGGTTGTTAGCAAACTTAAAAATTATTCCAAAAATTAAATATTTTACGAAATTTCTGCTCCTACGAAAAATGGTTGTTAGCAAACTTAAACATTATTCCAAAAATTCAATAATTTACGAAATTCCTGCTACTACGAAAAATGGTTGTTAGCAAACTTAAACTTTATTCCAAAAATTGAATAATTTACGAAATTTCTGCTACTACGAAAAATGGTTGTTAGCAAACTCAAACATTATTCTAAAAATTAAATATTTTACGAAATTTCTGCTACTACGAAAAATGGTTGTTAGCAAACTTGAACATTATTCCAAATATTAAATAATTTACGAAATTTCTGCTCCTACGAAAAATGGTTGTTAGCAAACTTAAACTTTATTCCAAAAATTAAATAATTTACGAAATTTCGGCTACTACGAAAAATGGTTGTTAGCAAACTTAAACTTTATTCCAAAAATTGAATATTTTACGAAATTTATGCTACTACGAAAAATGGTTGTTAGCAAACTTAAAAATTATTCCAAAAATTAAATATTTTACGAAATTTCTGCTCCTACGAAAAATGGTTGTTAGCAAACTTAAACATTATTCCAAAAATTCAATAATTTACGAAATTCCTGCTACTACGAAAAATGGTTGTTAGCAAACTTAAACTTTATTCCAAAAATTGAATATTTTACGAAATTTATGCTACTACGAAAAATGGTTGTTAGCAAACTTAAACATTATTCCAAATATTAAATAATTTACGAAATTTATGCTCCTACGAAAAATGGTTGTTAGCAAACTCAAACATTATTCTAAAAATTAAATATTTTACGAAATTTCTGCTACTACGAAAAATGGTTGTTAGCAAACTTAAACTTTATTCCAAAAATTGAATATTTTACGAAATTTATGCTACTACGAAAAATGGTTGTTAGCAAACTTAAACATTATTCCAAATATTAAATAATTTACGAAATTTATGCTACTACGAAAAATGGTTGTTAGCAAACTCAAACATTATTCTAAAAATTAAATATTTTACGAAATTTCTGCTACTACGAAAAATGGTTGTTAGCAAACTTGAACATTATTCCAAATATTAAATAATTTACGAAATTTCTGCTCCTACGAAAAATGGTTGTTAGCAAACTTAAACTTTATTCCAAAAATTAAATAATTTACGAGATTTCGGCTACTACGAAAAATGGTTGTTAGCAAACTTAAACTTTATTCCAAAAATTGAATATTTTACGAAATTTATGCTACTACGAAAAATGGTTGTTAGCAAACTTAAAAATTATTCCAAAAATTAAATATTTTACGAAATTTCTGCTCCTACGAAAAATGGTTGTTAGCAAACTTAAACATTATTCCAAAAATTCAATAATTTACGAAATTCCTGCTACTACGAAAAATGGTTGTTAGCAAACTTGAACATTATTCCAAAAATTCAATAATTTACGAAATTTCTGCTACTACGAAAAATGGTTGTTAGCAAACTTGAACATTATTCCAAAAATTCAATAATTTACGAAATTTCGGCTACTACGAAAAATGTTTGTTAGCAAACTTAAACTTTATTCCAAAAATTGAATATTTTACGAAATTTCTGCTCCTACGAAAAATGGTTGTTAGCAAACTTGAACATTATTCCAAATATTAAATAATTTACGAAATTTCTGCTCCTACGAAAAATGGTTGTTAGCAAACTTGAACATTATTCCAAAAATTCAATAATTTACGAAATTTCTGCTACTACGAAAAATGGTTGTTAGCAAACTTAAACTTTATTCCAAAAATTCAATAATTTACGAAATTTCGGCTACTACGAAAAATGGTTGTTAGCAAACTTAAACTTTATTCCAAAAATTGAATATTTTACGAAATTTCTGCTACTACGAAAAATAGTTGTCAGCAAACTTGAACATTATTCTAAAAATTAAGTAATTTCCGAAGTTTCTGCTACTACGAAAAATTGTTGTTAGCAAACTTAAACATTATTCCAAATATTAAATAATTTACGAAATTTCTGCTAACTATAAAAATAAAATAAATTAAAATAAAATAAAATAAAATAAAATAAAATAAAATGAAATAAAATAAAATAAAATAAAATAAAATAACATAAAATAAAATAAAATAAAATAAAATAAAATAAAATAACATAGAATAAAATAAAATGAAATAAAATAAAATAAAATAAAATAAAATAAAATAAAATAAAATAAAATAAAATAAAATAAAATAAAATAAAATAAAATAAAATAAAATAAAATAAAATAAAATAAAATAACATAAAAGAAAATAAAATAAAATAAAATAAAATAAAATAAAATAAAATAAAATAACATAAAATAAAATTAAATTAAATTAAATACCATAAAATAAAATAACATAAAATTAAATTAAATTAAATACTATGCAACAAAAATCTCACGTTGCTGGGCAACGGGCTTACAGCTAGTAGTATTCAATTTTTCAACAAATTTGAGGACACTTCTGTGCAACACGATAATAATTTATTCATTGAAATTACATAAAGTCTCTGGAAATAACGACGATAGTCTCCATGTTTTATCGAAAATTAGTTAGATATGTCATTGTGTAGGGCTAGCCATTCTAGGAAATAATAAAAAATATATAAGATGTATTTTTTTACGAATTCAAATTGAGTTTATAACAAAAGTAGTTGCTTATTATAATCAAACACGCCAGTTATTGAACTTATTTCAGACAATAATTTAAAATATATAAAAATAGCAAGATAATATAACACTTATAAAAACATTATTTTTTTCTGACGTTTTATCTATAAAAGAAAAAAAAAGTTTTAATTAATTTAACAACATTTCAGAATTATGATAACTGCCGTCATTATTATTTAGAGCCCTTATATGAACGTTTAATGTTATTATTAAAATATGTTCCCTTAAACCACGATGTTAAATGCATTATTTTACATATAAATATAATTAAATTATATTTTTTTAGCTGTCGTTTCTGAACACATTCGAGCTTAAGCTCTTTCTAAACTTCTGTGATAAGACGGAGAATGTTATAATAAATATTTGAAAAATAGCTTATATATAGAACTGTCCACATTCGAATTATTAAATACAGTAAAACCTCGATTCTAAGTTTATCAAGAAACCGGGAAAACTTTAAATAAAAGGTGAAATACATATTCCATTTTGGATATAATTTTTTTTATACTATGTTTTTTTAATTGCAGTTTGACACTTCAATTTCAAACACGCTTACTGAGTCAAATCGTTTTTCTCCTGGGTTTTTTTCAATGTTTAAATTTATTTTCATTTTCTCAGCTAGTGTTCTAATTTTCTTCATGGTGGACATTTTAGATGTGAGTTAAAGAAATTCGCAAAACGAGATTTCGGGCTTAAAGATTATTTATGAGCGAAATATTGTATCATTATAAGAATTGTATGTTATGACCATATTGTTTCCAATAATTCATTTAGTATAAAATTATTGGTCTTCCCTAATATCGTTTATCTTAAAAATAGAATGTCAACGCGATTATTCAAAGAACAATTAAAAATAATATAAACATTAAAAGTTTTCAATTTTATAAAATACGGTCACTGAATTATCTATTCTCATTGAATTCCAAAAGTACTAAAAAATATTGTGGAATTCGCTTCTCTATTGAGAAAGTTAAAATATAATAAATAATATTTTGAAGCCTTCCGATTGTGAAACGAGAGCATGTTATTTATGTAATAGTATGATGCAACAAGTCATCTCTCGACGATATGAAGAAATTTTCAATAATATTTCTTTGAAACAGAAATGGGACGTTATTTTTATCGGATAAATTAAATAGTGCTCCGATAGCTACAATCTGTTATGCGTCAATTGAACCTAAGCGAGTTAAAAAAAGGTAGGACGTTAATAATTCTTAGCGAATGAAATGCTCAGAAACATTGTCGTTTACTGAGATACCCGATAAATAAATGTTATGTTATAAATAAAACGTTGGTAAATTATTAAGGTTAGATTCTGATCATACCAAAGTGAATTAAAATCTTATTGATTGCATTGGTATTTACTCCGTAGAACTCCATTCTAATAAGGTGAACAAATATCAAAGTATTTTTGTTCCACACATATTATTTTATATGTTATGTTATGGTTGATAGTTATTTCAGTTTACACCTTTATCAGATCTGTGTTTAAACTTATATTAACTTAGCTATATACATATACGGACTAAGATATAAGAAATATACAAAACATCTTCTCATCAATTCTAACATCCTAACTTAAATTGAAAAATATTTTGTAAAATGTACATACATATATAATAAATTGACTTTATGTTTCTCGGAAGTACGGAATTATTCAAAGAAAATTAGATTCAATTTAAGCAATTGTGCAAAATTAATTACATGAGCTACTTTTAACGGCCAAATAATAACCAAACACATTTTAACTCAACACTGTTACTAAGACTAATCCTTTAACTTTAAACTGTTTTTTTAAATTTATTAAAATAAAATCTTTTTACTCAAAATGAACTTCCATAAAGTTGTCGCTGAGTCCATGGAAAAAAAACTATAATTTTAATAAACACGGAAATGGCGTAAGGAAATATAACTTAAAATGGTGAAAGATGAACAATAATAAAAAAGGTATCTTACGACGTATGGTAAAATAACTTTATAAAAAAACCATGTTTACTATAATAACCGGGTTTGCAAAAATAGGTCAGTTATCATACAATGTTTATTTTATGTCATTCATGGTCAAGATTGCGATGGATAAATATATATATTTTTTTAAAACGTCATAAATGATTGCAAAACGATAAAGAAAATACGCATATGTCAAAAAGTGCTTACTAATATATTATATTATTTTAATAGTTGTAGAAAGCCTTGACCTTAGTTTATAACATCAAAAACAAAATTTACAATTTAGTAATAATGCGCATGCTTAATAACATACGGGCGTATCTAGATTTTCACAGTTATGAGATATAGCAGTGTTACTGAAATGTACATCTCTGGGATGAATGATTATTGAAAATAAAGTTTTTTTTGGAAACTTATTTAATTTTCAACTTGTCCACAAAGATGCGAAACTGCGATAATAACTGTGAAAATCTAGATACGCCTGAATGTTATTAAGCATGCGGATTTGAAAACCAGGGCTGTGGAGTCGTGTAAAAAAAACGACTCCGACTCCGACTCCAGCTTTAAAATAATTTACGACTCCGCCTCCGAGGATTTTTTTCAAAAAATTCATTTCGACTTATATATATATGTATTCCATCAGATCATCTTTAGTCAGCCAAGCATGAAATGTCAACACTTTGGCCTATTTTGTTTGAATACACATCATTAAAAATATTTTTCAAAAAAAATTCGAGCCGTTCATTTTTCACGACTTCGACTCCACAGCGCTGGTTATAACATACAATGTTCTTGCGATATTTATAACATAGGTAAAGTTTTTAGTCACTTCATATTTATTTTTATACAGTGAGTTGTCGACTTAGAATGATTTTCTCGAGTCTAATTGAAATAATAATTTAATTCCAAATTTGTATTGATGATATTTTAATCCGATAAATTCGTTTTAATAAATTAAACTGTAACATTGGTAAGACGGGAATCGAATACAGTAAGTCCTCGACTTACGTGATTAATTCGTTCCGAAGCATTAAAAAAATCACCTAGGTCGAATACAACTTAAAATCGAGCATTTTTTAAAATAACATGCGTTAGTTTTAGTGGATAGTTGTAATGGAAATAAAAAGAACATTCATACGTATGTCCATGTATACAACGTGTAAATGTAAAAGAATTTCTTATTAATTCATATACGTACATTCATTTAAATACAAACAATAATTCTTATTAAATTACTGGTCGGACGTCCCGTGAGTATAGGGCGAGTAAGCAGTTGCCTGGGCGGCAAGTCCTAGAGAGCGGCGAAAGATCACAAAAATGCCGAAATAAACAATTATAAAAAAAAACATTTTTTTCAATGGTAATAATACTACGAATAATATACCGATGGGTAAAAAATACTTATATTTATCGCGAAAATCTTCTTTAAATATTACTTTTACCGATGGCAATAGTTAGGGCGATGTTTGCCTTCTACCTTTTTTCTTTTCTGTACAGTGTACAGCATGCAATATCACCAATCTCTGCTTTTGACACTTTCACGAATCGTTTGAAATCGAAGTCTTGGTTAAGCCTCAAACTAAGTCAACCAATCCAATCATCTTATCTTATATATATATATATATATAAATGAATTTTGCTTAACTTTCGGTCGCTACGGATTTGAATACCGCTGATCCGATTGCAATAAAACTTTGACAACAATTTAGCTTGCACATCCGTGAAAGTTATAGGCGTATTAAAATTAACTAATAATGTCGAAAAACTAAAATAATCGTAGATATTATATTTTTACCATTCAAACAGTCCAGAGTATATCAAAACAAAAGTGGCCGCCGTTTGAATTTTGACACCGATTTGTTTTGATTTGACAATTGAAATTTGATGTTCGATTGTTTCAATTTCAGATCTCTCAAGTCGTATGGTCTAAATTTTGAAATTACATTTAAATGTGTTTCGTGCATAAGGTGTGCTTGTTTGTTAGTTATTTATGCGATGTTCTTAGATTAGGTTTATTTGGAATTAGAAACTGTACTCTTTTCAATTCAATTAATACTATACTATTTATATAAAGAACGTCAAAAAAATATTCCGTCATATTTAATAGCAAAAGTACATTGTGAATTATATTACATAACGTTAGTAAGCCATTATTTTATGGTTATTTTTAAATGCATGTGAATAAAGATATTTTGCGTAAACTGCTACGTACATAATTCCTGCGTCCACTGTCAATACTTGATGGAAAAGCATTCTTTATTTATATTAAACGGTTTTTCTCTTATTAAATGTTCTTATATACAAAGAGAGTTTTAAGTGATTATTTTCATGATGTTCAACGAATATTGTACAATTTAAGATTTCGACTGAAGGTGCTTGGTGGAATTTCATTATTAAATTTGAATCGTTCAAATTATGTACATTCTCACAGATTTCGTCACTAACGAGGTTTTCCGGGTTTCGCCTTTCGGCGTCTTCAAGCGTTAAAGTGCACGGATGAACTTGAACTGACGCTTAGTAAACGAATGTTTCGTGTTTATATGATGTACAATTTCTTTTTTATGCTTTGTCAACTATTGTATGTAAATGCTAAGAGTATTTTGATGGTTATGCATGCATTGATTATACGTTTTAGGTTTGAAAGTCTTTTTGAACGAGGTTTTAATCTATTAGGTGGGACAAGTCATATAAGTGTAGATGAATAAATATATATCTTATATTCTGGAATTCATATTTTTAAGGTTCCCATATACTACAGATTATTAACAGTAAGAACACAATAACATTAATTTATGTTTTTTGCTATTTATATTTGTTTTAGGCAGTTTTTTAGTGAGGCACATCTTTTTAGAAACGGTAATCATAGAACAATAATTTCGAATACGAAAAAAGACTGAACGTATGAAATAAAAGTCACGCAATCATGATCAGAGTAAAATGAATGATTGTTTGTTCGTACTTTATGTGTTTCCACACCGCTCGCCCGATTGCAATAAAACTTTTACAAACTTTTTGCTTGCACTTCCGGGAAGGTTATGAATCTTATATATAAAAATCAATGTTTGTATGTCTGCTATACAGTACATTTTGACAACGTATGCTTGCACTTGCGCGAAGGTTATAGTTAAATTAAATTACAGTAGGTGGCGCGTGTGTTGTACCATAGACAATCAGCAGCAAACGTCAAACAGACAGAAAAAGAAAGCATGCACTTCAATATACACAATTAAAACACAAACACTTTCTTTCTTCGAGTGGCATTGCAACGCTTGCCTGGTACCGGCTAGTACCTGATAATATATATCGATCATTATAAATAGGAACCGTTACCTGTAAATCGTTGTATTGAAAAGTAATAATTCAAAATTATTTAAAACTAATAACCGTTAGGGTGCAACAAAACACAATATTCCCTAAATATTTGTTTTCCTCAATATTATTTAACACAATAAGTTTGATGTTCAAGGAATTTCCTTTCTTTCTTCGAGTGGCATTGCAACGCTTGCTACCGGCTAGTATCATATAATTTTTATCAGCCTAAACTGCATTGCTAATTACCTTTGAATAACTACTGTCGATTTAATTAACGAAATCTTTTAATGTATATATCGGTCAAATTCTTTGGTCATTTCGACTACTCCGCTAATAGCTCATCAACTTCTTCCTTACTTTAAAATATTGAAATTTCCCTTCAGACTACACAGAGATTTATAATTGTCCTACTCTTTTCAGAATTATGCTTAAATGCATTTCGTAGGAAATTCACGTAACTCGAATTCGCGTATGTCGAGAAGTTACTGTACGTTATTAAATTTGAATTTTGTACTTTTCCATGAATTTTGTCGCTAACGACCCGGATTTCGCCTTTCGGCATCTTCAGGCATTCCAAGTGCACGGATGTACTTGAACTGACGCGTAGTAAACAGTTTGTATCGTTTATATACAAAAATATAAGTAGATCACTGAGTTAAAAGGCTATTAAAATGTAAATTAGCGAAAGAATGTATACAAGTTTCAATGAATTAAGTTGGTTTGTTATAATTATGGGGATTTTTTGAAAATATTGATGACCAGATAATAACAGGAATATTTAAAATAAATCTAGGGTTTTATCCGACCTATTATTAATAAGTTGATTGATTTTAAGCCTTTGAATTAATATTTAATGATAGCAAGTGCTTGAACTATTGATAAATGACAATTATTTGGTAAATAAAGGCCTCCAAAAGCACATGTGATTTTTTGAATTTCCGTTTTTTTTATTTACTTTTTGAAACTGTTGGTTATTTTTTTATAAAAACATCAAATTATTAACAGTTATTTTGACAATATATTTGTATTGAAATTATGTTGATCTAAAGACGTCAAATTGTAAATATTTAAAAAAAAATCACGTTTAGCTATATTTCAACCCCGAATGTTTGCGAGCCCATACGGTCACTTTTGTTCTTACTACTGTCCTTACTCAATATTACACGGTAATAAAAGGATGAGCATGACCATATAGTCGTGCGGGGTTTCTTTGCAACGACTTTGCGTTTTTTTTAAATTTTGGATAGGAATAAAAGTTATCCGTGACTTCAATATGGCTTAGAAAATATTTTTTTTATCAGAAAAAGCTCTCGTCTCTGGAGGGTTAATTTCTAAATTCAGTGTTTTTAAAGAATATCACCGGGATTTTTGTTATTGATGTGTATTTTAACTTCAAGGTCAGTTTAATGTTGACAGCCAAACTTAATGTGACCATATTTTTATAATCACGGCTATATAAAATAAATACTGACCTTTCCAAGATTACACAGTCCGAAAATAATATAAATACCAACCAAATATGAAATTTAAATTAAATTTGAATCGTTCAAATTATGTACATTCACACAGATTTTGTCACTAACGACCCGGGTTTCGCCTTTCGGCATCTTCAGGCGTTCAAGTGCACGGATGAACTTGAACTGACATAATTTGACTGACATAATGAACATAATTTGAACGATTCAAATTTAATATTGAAACCAAGCACCTTCAGTCTAAATCTTAAATTATGAAATTTAAATTGCTTAAATACTGACCTGTTAAATTTAAGTCTTAAATAAGTGTGGTTTGATTTTTATAATAGTTACCTATTAACTTCTCCGAATAGTTTATGGCATAGGTAAGCTATTTGGAATCCCCTTCTGAGTGAAATGGTTGCTAACCACTAATCTTTATGAAAAAACTGGTTTAGTGTATGAAATTATACAAAAGAACGTTTTACAACGAAATAATCAAAATCACAACAAAGTTTCAGCACTTCCGTAAAGTAATTGATCACCGATGTACGATTATGACCTAATAACGTACAATTAAGTATTTCGACTGAAGGTGCTTGATGGAATTTCAATATCAAATTTGAATTGTTTGAATTTTGTACTCGAGGCGCGAACATATTTTTTTCTTCAAAGGGAGGCGCAGTCACACAATGGTTGGAAACCACTGGTTTAGAGCATTTTTCTTCTATAAAAACTATATTAACTGTAGGATTGTCACCACTAGAAAATTTCCAGCTGTGGAGTTTTCTACTCAAAATTTGGTACCCAATTTTCGTTAAAAAACAATAAAATGTATTTCATAATGGTTGTTTAAGTTGTATCAATATTCTAAGAAAAATAATTGGCAATTAAAATTGCACTCTATCGGTGTAAAATGAATGACGGTGTAACATGTGTTTATCAAATGCTTTTTATCGATAAGATATTGATAAAAAAATCACCTACTCGTAATTTTCTTACGCTGGTATCAGTTTTTAGTGAAAACGGTCGACAAACAATAACTTTTATTTGTGTGTGTTCAAAAAATGTTAAAAATATGTGCATTTTATCGTTATAAATGATTTTTTGATTCGTAGTTTCTAATATAGTCCTAAATACTTTAGTCAAAATATTTAAGAAACTGTAAGTGTAGGTACGCAATAGTTTTTGTTCTTAATTCAAGATAATGAAAAATAATTCTTGATTAGCGTCACCGTTATATGATAGAAAAATATTTTTTACATTACGTGTTGATGAAATGAAAAACGACAGATATTTTGAGATAGATTTTTCAATTTATGTTTTTTGTTTGTGAATATTATTTTATTTAAAGAAAATCTGCTTTATAATAAGTAACATGTGATAAATATTCTGTTTTGGAATGCGTCACAGTGTTTTTGTGAATTATTGTTTTCGCAAATTTTGATAGTGGTGTTATTTTAATATATTATAATATTTTGTGTAATGGCGGGCGTGTACAGTGGCTTAATTTATAGCATTGTTGTTGTGAACTACAATTTGACGATCTTTAAGCTCTTTAAGGATTTATTTAAAAATAATGGCGGTCTCCAAGCTGTGGCCCGCATTCTTTATGCGATCGCTTATTTTCTTAACAACTTTATGGTTCTAATATAATTCCATGTTTATTAAAATGTGGAAGATATATTTAAAAAACATTTACCAACAAAAAGATAGTAATACAAATTTTAAAATTGACTGTTTAAAAACGAAGCAAACGTTACGAAAATGCGTTTTTTTTCAAAATATATTATTGATAACAACGTTTTAAAAATGTTATAGTTCTCTATGTTTTTGGTTGTGTGATTAGAAAATATATAAAAATTAAAAATGATTATCATTTAGCCCCAGCTTAGCACAATAATGTATGTACTATTGGCGGATCTAGAAATTGTCACAAGTGGAGGTCATTCAATTTGAAAATAAACATGATGCATAAATAATACATTAAAAATATATATATATATATCTATTTAAAAATAGTCAATACATAATTAAGTATGTATTCTATAAAACATAGTAAACTAAACAATTAAAGATTTCAAAACAAAGTTTCATTTCAAAACAAAGTTGTAATAAATTAGAAGAATGGAAAAAAAATCCACCAATGGTACGTACGTAATAGTAATAGTAATTCTACTTTATGTCAAGTATAGTAGCCTGAATCGGTAGTTAATATCAATCATTCATTTAAAACCACCAGCCATAATTCGCTTCATCTGGTTGTCGTCTAAGAAATTTACCTAATTTAAAAGACTTTTTTCCCTAATATATTTTATTATCACCTGTCAATTTAATTACATTTAACCAAAAGCTTGAATCAAATGTCTATTTAAATAAGCGATATAGATATTTGTATAAATCTCTGCTTCTTTTTATCATGGAGCCATCGAATCAGCTTCTAATTCTTGGACGCCAGTCATAACGATGACCTATTACTTGGAAGTAGTCAATAACGAAATTTGCGGGAGTGAAAGAATCTCTTCCCATACACGCCTCTGCTGCCTTCTTTATATAAATTAAATAATATAATTGAGTAAGAGACAGTTATCATTGTTTTCTTTATTTTGTATTCAAGCGAAACAATTATTATCTGGTGAAACTTTATCAAGGATTAACGAGATAAGACAATAGTCATTATATTATTGTTTAATATTGAAATTTTAAGGGGAACAATATTAAATCTTTCGAGTACCTGTAGTGATCCTCAATGGCCTCTAATACAGTGAGTTTTGAGTAATTAAACATAAGTGATAGTGAATGTTGACAGTGACGTTTGAAAAGGGACTGAAAACAGTCGGGAAGGTGACCATGGTGGTGATATTAGGATAAGACTACGACTAACAACGACGAGAAGATGATAATATTCCTAAAACTTATTTTCTTCACACTTTTGCTTACGCAGGCATGTATAACAATAATTTTATTATCTAGTCTTATCAATTTTATCTTATCTTATCAATCCACGATGACTTTTAAATCATTTAAGAATACAATGAATTTTTTTGTAGCATTTGATTTCTAGCACTATTGTGAAATTTCACAATACATTATTTATATCAGATAAATTAATCCCATAGCCGAGTGCACCATACTCACGAGTTTTAGTCTTAATCGGTTACCCCGTAATGAGGTTCGAATACTCGAAAGGAATTATTCACTAATTGTATTTTTAATTGATTTATGGGTTTGTGTCGAATTGCATGGGCTTAGGTCGTGTTTTTATTCCGCCCCTTCTTCCTCCATCATCTGATCCAAGAAAATGAGCTAATTCTATCCAAACAACATCCTTCTTCCTATGTTCTTTTTAAACACTGTGGTTAAGCCACTTACAAAGACGTTTTGTTACACCAATTCTGCTGACCTCTGAATCTGCTTAGATTGAAACAAATGGACATACATCAATTTTTTGTTTACGTGTCGTACGAAAAGATAGGTGGAACACTTTTTTCAAAGTAGGTTAACAATGTTTAATAATGTTTGTGAATGGACTGCGATTGTGACGTGGTAAGCTCATCACTATCTTTATGTGCCACTTTTGGATGAAAGGTAATTTTAACATCACGTCAATCGTCATACATCCCATGTTTTTTTAAAATAAATTCGTAAATTGATTGGCATCTCCAAAACATCATGTTTTTAAACCAGAAGACACCACACCCGACTAGAAAAAAAACTCGGAAATTTGATCACTCGTCTTAATGACCACCCCAAAATAACTTACTTATGGGGTTAATTTACAATTGATTATTTTTACCTGTCGTGCAGTACTGGCAAAACCATTGTGGTCCTTTTATTCCAAATTATTTACTAATAAAAAAAAATAGCGCTAGTTTTGTTAATTTCGAACATTTATTAACTGGTCAACCAGTTGACAATGACTTTGTTGGCGAAACCTGTCCAAATATTCATTGATAAGTAATGCGGAATTAGTACTTATAGTGCTTCATTTTTTTAATATGTCTATCGACCAAGAATTGAAAACCTTAAAAATTATGACATTTTAAAAAATAAAACAATCCTTTTTACTAATTTCGCATCTTATGATGGAGGCGGCGTTGTTTATGAAAAGTATTTTCAACTGGTCACATAAATCAGTTTGCATGCAAATATTATTAGATTACATATTATCTCAAACAATATATATTTTTTGTAAGAACAAAAGAAACTGTTACTTCCATCGCCTGAACTAAATATTTATATCTATTTTAAATTTCTATTGCTATTTTTCTTATTGATCATTCAATTTGATCAAATGTTGATTAGATTAGAAATGGCAAACTCTTTTTGATTGCTAAGTGCTTAGTACTCTTGTGTTTTCTGGCTTTTTGGTTTTTTTAAATGACAGTATGAATCCTCAAATGACAACTACAGGAAACCCTCGTTATTCGAGGGAAAATGTTATCGAAAAAATATCTCTTAGCATCCGCTTAAAAAGGCGACGAAAATAACTTAGTAAATGGGAAAGATTGTTTTAATTGGGACACGCTTAGAAAAATGAAACATCTAATGAATTAAAAAAAGAATACATTATACGCCTTTGTTTTTGGTAAAACAAAATAAGAATCGAGAGATGATTGTTTTTTTGACGTTCTCTTCGCGTTAAAATATACTTCTAGCAAACCACGCCCGTGACATCCCCTTGACATTCGCGGATCGAACACTATCACACGAAGGAGATTTTTTGAAAAGAGTTGAAAATTGAAAGTAAGCCTTATCGTTTTTCTAAAACCGGGTTTGAAATCCCGGTGTTTAGAAAAAATTATGACATTCAAAAGGCGAAGTTTTCAGCTTGATATCCCGGTTTCTATTATTTTTTAAATTATTTTTCAATATTTTTGATTAGGTGTTTAATTAAAATGTAAATATTTTGACATGAAATAGTTTTGGTAACAAGTAAAACGTGATGAAATATATGACGTTTTAGTCAATTTACATAAAAAAATGCGTTGATAATAAATATTATATGAAGGCTCATTGTCGTGCATTTTTACGTGGATATATATATCTCTCAAATACGCAGCAGATACATATATGTATCATATATTTGTGCACCGCCAAATAGGAACAGCGAATGAAATTGTAGTAAATTTTAGTTTATTTTAAGTGTTTATAATATTAGAACGAATATACTTTTTTTGCGGAACTTGGAAAACCGGCTTTAACCGAAATATTAGAATTCGAAAATCGGTTTTTTCAAACTTCGGTTTTTGTATAAGCTCTAATCGAAGACTACTAACGATATTTCACTATTGCACTTGTGTTTTTGTGTTTTTTTTTTTAAATATTTAAATTAACGAATACCCATGTAGCATTTTATAACATAACGTTGATTATCGGTCGATTCTACTGCAACTGTTATTGAAATTTGGGTTTTATTATATACTGCCTGTTGTGTTGTTATCGTTTGAATGCGACGTTTGGATTGATCGACACCTCAGCCCTAACGGACAGCTATTGTTTTTCTTGAATAGTAATTATCTCAAATATTTGAATGTCAGACACGACAAACAACTGAATGACAGCCGGATGTTTAGTGTGAGATTTAGAAGATCTATTTCTAAGATTTGTTCAGTCTATGCCTTTTTATTTGATACATGTTTATTGCCCCTGTCATTCGTGTTTGTTTCGAATGAATAAAGTAATGATGGCCGATAACTGATGATAACCCAGATGACTTGCGAATAATCATTAAAACAGCAATTTGAATATTCTAGTGAATACTGGAAATGAAATCAATGAAAATAAGCGTCCCTCGGACAGAGAAATTATCGCAGATTGAATAATAAATAATAAGGCGATGATTTTATGTGGGCTTCGTAAAATAAATAACTTACAATAATAATTATTTTTTTCATCATGACATTTAAGACATAACGAAGCCGATATTGATTAACAAACATAATTTATGTACTTCAATATCAGATGTTTCTGGTTTTCAGCGGAACATCAAATAAAATGTGCCATAAATTGTGGGCTCGTATTGATAAATATAATATCATTGAATTATATGTTCTCATTTCTGTTGTCATGTCAAGGAAAGTATTTTCTACGTTTTTGGTATAAATGTTAAATTTTGATTATATGTATTAAAATAGTTTTTATCATTGCAGATTGAAGTGTTTGGCCAAGTAGCATCCCCGCTTTTCGAAGATGGGTCGCTTTTTGATTCACGTTCGCTGAAAGAACCTTTACCAGCATGTGAGGTAAAATTTTCATGATACTGTACTATTCAAATAATTTACCACGGTGGTAATCAACACACAACTAATTTGCAATACTTATTTTTTTGCATTTCCATTAAATGTATTGGTGATACTGCTACGTTTCCTATAGGAGCAGACACGATTCGGTATTAAAAAATACTTTACTTTACTACCTGTAAATCTTTCACCAATTTGCTGTTTTCACAAGTGACTAATTTTCGATCGATAAGAACACGTAAGATTTAATAAAAAACATTTTTTTTCTTTTAATCAAAACTGCATTGAATTACTGTGCGAAGTGACTTAAAAATGACAACCATTACTTTAAAATCAGGACTAAACTGTTTTTATAAAGAAGTGTTTACTTCACTGAAAATAAATTGTAGTATATTATCAACATATTTAAATATTGTGATTTAAAAAAAAACATATTATTGTTGGTTGTAATCTAGTGACAAAAAAAAATGTTTTTTAGAACTCCGGGTTTGTTTTGATTAATAAAATATCCTGAAGTTATGTTTTTTAATAAACTGATAGTCAGAAATATGTTATTTAATTATAAAACAAATTTTCATAAAAAAATGTTTAACGAAAACAAAAACAGATTTTTTGCAAGTATTGTTAAAAAAGCTTTGAATTCTCGATTAATTTTAGGGTGTTCACTGTCGATACTTGGCGGAAAGGTATTGTACTAAGAAAAAACATTGATCTTGATAAATAAATGTGGACATTAAGTACAAACAATATTGAGTTTTTTCATTATGAATTCTCGACATTGTCATGTTATTTTAGTTGAAAGTCGAGATTCATTTGGATTTATTTCATAGTGATAAAGATAGACAGCAAACGGTTAAATTTTTATACAGAACCGTTATAATTGTTAGTATAAATTGTTTTCTAAGAGACATTTCTTATCAGCGACAATTTTAATCATTTCTCTGTCAAGCCGTTGTAGTCGAAATTAGAGCAAGAAAGATTGAAGAAGATGAACGCCGAAAATTTCTTATTAAAATAATAGTAAAAAAATAAATAATTATAAAACTTTTATACTTCAAATTAATTAAATTTAAAATTAAATCAGGTGAAATTATCTGTGAAAAATTTAGGTAAAAATATTATATACTGAATACATACGAATTTTAACTGCAACAAAATTATAATTTATATTATCAAAACCCATTTCATACTTTATATAATTGAATTTTCATTGATATTTCAAAACATATTGTAAAAGACGTTACTAAAGTAACTAACTATTGATTTTACTTAACTTTTGAATGTTCCAAAACCATTGTTTCCTATTTTTGTAAAGAAATAGTAAGAACAATTAAAACACATACCAATAGGTCAACATAATTTTAAAGACGATAAAAAAGCTACGACAATACCAAAATTACGTGTATTATTTGCTTTTTGTTATAAAGTATGTATATGCATTCATACAATATTATATGTATTATATCTTCAAAGATCGTTGACACTAAGTTGTATTATTGTGATTCAAATATGATTGTAACTTAAATTTGATAAAATGTTTACTCTCTAGACGTATTGATATTATTATAATTGAATATTAAATATTCTTACATAACTTACAATAATAATAATTAAAACCAACTGATATTTTTCATGTTAAACGAAATAGCTATATTCTGGTGTTGGATTCTTGCGAAATCTATTATATTGTAATTGTTTTTTTATTTTATGTTTAATATTGCTTACTGTTTTGTTGAAGGCAGGATATTTTTTCATCTTATAAGTTGTTATAACATGTATAAAAATTTGGGATAATAAGCATGTGTACAACGTGTGTACATAGAAGAACGTTTTTAGTATTTGCGTGTATAAATGTTAGTAAATTGATTTTTGTATAGATATGTTATGAACGGTTCGGTTATTTTAAATACGTATTATTAAATTGTTCATAAATTTGTTTGATTTTATTGAATAGCTCGCATTCCAAAGTTTATGCTTCCATTTCAGTGTGATGTTTTGAGCTCAGGGGTTAAATAAGTTACGATACAATTCGTCATAAGTAATAGTAATCACTATTTAAAATAAATTAATCGCTTCACATGGCAACATTATTGCATGCGATTAAAGTGAAAAGAATTAAGCTTACAATAAGTCAAATAAGATTAAGTGGATTTTATTTTGTTGAAGTGTAATTGTTTTTCAAGTGAATTTGGTTGAAAAAAAACTCATTCAATTTTTATTATTTGTGTGTTTATCATCAATGATATATTAAAATTGAAATCAATTACGAAGACGGAAACTAGTTACATACCTAGGTTACTTAACATCTGTTTTGTCGAAAAAGAAATATTAATATTGAATTTATTTTTATATTCATAAAAAATCATTTAAGTATATGATAAGCCGCAGTATGTATATAATGAAAAGAAAAAGTAGTTTATCTAGAAACAAAATAAAGCACAGGAGGTTGACATACAGAAATATTTGCAGCAGTTAACACATTAAAAGACGGAAACATAGAAAAAAAATAAAAGATTTTTCGTTAGATTTGGTGGTATCTTTGTTGAAGTTCATTTTTAATAAAAATATAAATAAATTTGTTACTTTACTTGTTGTGCAACAAAGCGTGACAAAGCACGTGTCACAATTTGTAACCCAACAAGTAGAGTAACAAAGATAGCAAATTTAATTATATATTAAAATATAAGATGTGTATCAAAAAGTTAGTTAATGATATCAATATCATCTATAGTGATTATACGTTGATCTCTGCTTTAAAATTTATTGATATGCTACCTTAAAATTTGAATTATATTCGCGGAGTGAAGGTTTTAAGTACTCAACGACCATACAATTCCAAGAATTGAAATGATATACCGAAAAGAAGTTATATGAATGGTAGTTAAAGAAGCACTGTAACACTAAAACATAAAAATTCCTGAACGATTATCTACGATAAACTGTCTAAGACCAATTTTCGATAAATCAAACGGTAGATTTGTATGGTGGTTTGATTTTGTGAGGAATTCAGAGATAAAGGAGCGTACAAGACAGCGTCCCGTCACGTCAGTGGTTATGGAGAGACGTTGGAACTGGCTGGGTCACGTGCTGCGAATGCCTCCGGAAAGCCTCAATCCTGCCTGCCTCTTCTTTCGACCGGTGGGATTTCGGCGTCCCGCACGTCCGTCGGGTACTATCCATAGGATGTACTCGGCGGAACTGAGGGATGCTGGCATGTCATGGGAGGAAGCAAGGCTATTGGCGGGAGACAGGGAAACATGGAGGTGCCGCGTGGCGGCCATATGCTCCACATAGGGAGCGAACATGGCCAAAGAAGAAGATGAAGATTTGTATACAGCAGGGGTGGCAAATAAGTAGCGAGCGAGATATTTTTGAGATTAATCCAAAGCATTCTAGTTACAAATCCACTTTAAAAAGTTAAATTGTACTACATGTATTCTAATTGTAGTATGTAAATATTATTTATTTTCAATACGTCAAATGATTATTTAAATTAACATTTTATTTTTCATAATGTGTTTGAAATACCAATAAAGAAAATATTGATACATTGATTGGATCATTGATATACCAGATCATGTATACATAATTTTTGATTGTATGTAATTGTGTTAAGTAAATCTAGTTAAAAATTGATCAGGTTAAAAATGTAAATGTATCATTCACGAATATTCAGTCTACAAACAGGTGAAATTTGGTGGCATGTATTACTCTGCAATCAAGAATATATTATTCCAGCCTGAAATAAGGGATATTGTAGGAAATTATAAGCAAAGGTTACATATTTTATATGTAATTCTGAGTAAGAGTTTTATTTAATTGGCAGATTGTTCAAAGCTTATTCACATAATAACAACGTGCTTACAACATGACAAAATTAATTATGCCTTCATAAAAGTCGGACATAATTAGTTTAAGACCGTGTACTTTTATGTTTGTATAATAAGTGCGTGGTTTTTAAGCATCCAATTCGGGAATTCAGTATATGGCGTGATAATGATAGTTTTTTTTTTAAAATAAAAATATGGTATTAAGTGATTAATTTAATTTTCGACACCTATTTCAGCAACATCTAATCAAGTAGGGGTCAAAGATAACGGTATTTTTCAAGCAATATTTGGCACACGACTGTTTGCCCACGAATGTATGTAATAAAAAAATGTACATAAACGGAAGACTTATGAAACATAAATATGAGAATAGTGAAAACAATTATTATTAATGTGAGGCGGATGTGAAATGTGTATAAATTATAAAACATACGAGGTTATATTATGATAAGCGATATTTACAAAAAGTGCAACCGAATCTGCAAATCTTTAACGCTTATAAAAATTAAAATATTTGGTGAATTAACCAGGCTTGCAAAGCTTCGGTCATCTTTTATTTATTGTAAAATTCCGATGAATCCTTACTATCTCAGTATTTTACAGAAAATATTGTAAAAATATCCCTGGAATGAAAACATAAGCTGATAAAATTCGTGTTGAAATACATTAAAAAAATTACAATGTGAAAATGTCAAATATTTATTGAATTTCTTGTAACGGATTCATAAAGAACAAAAGAAAAATCTTGAAAGCTTTCTCTGACGTAGGCGCTGGCGGAAATTAAATGGAGGACAGACGACGTTGCTCCATGCAAAAATCCGAGTTTAAAAATGAAGATTGTAGGACTTCGATACGCATTCGATCCCTCAGATTCTTCAGAAGATATTGGCAAACACCATATGGAAAACGGTTATGAAGTCCTTCACGGACCATAATGTCAACTAAACAAGTATTATTTATGTTGTTTGCTTTCGAAATTATTATATATTGATATACGATTATCGGTCATACAAAACATCAATATAATATTAAGATGTAAGCCGTCTGCACCGGTCTAGGAAAGGATCATGTAATACGGAGAGATAAATGTATTATAAGCTGTGGGTCATTGAGATATCTGTATAAATAAATATTATTCAAACTAAAAAGAAAACAAAGAAATTCACAAATAAGACCACTTAATGAGCAGACTTACTTATTTTTTTTCATAACTTACCTTACGTGGATTGGTTTGTTTTAATCGCTTTTGTTTAGTATTTTTTTCAATTATAATAAGAAACGCCTCCCTCGTCTCATCATAACAATATTCTGCTGAATAATATTTGAGTTTTAGTTGAATAACGGGCTCGGGTTAGCAACCCAAGATTTTGGCCAGAGGTCGCAAAAAGTTCATCTGGTGTTTTTCTCGCATGATCGTAAACTTTCCTACGTCATTGAAGAGCCTTGGTCAAGCGATATCGTATTCGAGTGGTCCACATTTTTGACAACTGGACGGTTCACTTCGCTTTCTATCTGTACAGATAAAACATTAATTTAGCGATTTTCTATGACGCGCTGTTGACTAAAATAACACGACAATTTGCATTATGGGATGCCAAACCAAGGCCCGTGTCAATTATGTAATAATTTTGCAAACAGTTCTCAATATACACATTATCAAGTATCATCGAATCATATGGAAATAGATTGCGTACGTATTAATTGGTGTATGTATCTTTAACAATATGTTTTGGGAATATTTTTTTATGGCGTCTCAGTTCAAGATTTTTTTATTAGTAATGAAATATAACTTTAAGAAACACTTTCAAAAATGTAGACTATCATATTAAGCCAAACTTTTCGTACTGCTAAGATAGCACTAAACGTATATCCAGGGCTGTGGGGTCGTGAAGACTCTAACTCTGACATTGATCACGACTTCAAGCACGACTACATGTTTTTTCGGCTTAGTAGCATCCAATGGCGTCACTTTTGACCCTAACTATTTGAATACACATTTTTTTAGAAGGATTCTTAGTTATTAGTTATTTTAGATCATGAATTCAGTTAAAACAGTCGGACTCCATGACTCCTACCCCAACTCTACTGCCCTGCATATAACACAACAATTAAAAGAAGGCTGGCATTCTTTGTTACTTAATATGTATATGATCGATAAGTAACGCCTCTTGGCTAACAATTTACATGAAAGTTAAGCATATCCGAAAGATGTAATCGGCAGAGTTTTGGGGTTCCTGTTAAGAAGCAAAGAGGCTCTTAAATGCTTATATTGATAATACTATCAAAGACTGCTGGTATGTTTGCCGTTCCACGACGTTGACAACCTACGGCCTACGCCAACTATTCATTGAATAATTTTGGGTACATTCATTTTTTAAGTTATCGTATTTTGAAGCGAAAGTATTATGTAGATTAATCTATTTTTAAAAGCATTCGGATAACTGACATTAAAATAAAAGAAAACATAAAAATGCTACTACATGAAATACGATTAATGGTTAAGAATGCCTCAGACAAGCTCAATGTAAAATATTTTTGAATCTTTTCATAAAAGAAGACTAATAATCTCGTTCATTGTTCAAATAAGTCACATGTAACTGAAATTGTTTGGTCGGTCTAGCATTCATAAAAATAACCAAAAACCTAGTCGAAATATCTATTAGTAAATAATTAATGTGAGATTTATTTTTTATTTATTCTTTATATATTTATATCAACAGTAAATTATTTTGACCGACGCACATTGAAATTATTATTATGTTTTTATTGGTCAACCTTTTGTAGTGGTTTTTATATTTAAAATTTAAAATTACTCGATTCGACAGATTTGCCATTTTAAATGGAGCTGGTATGCTGATTGCTAGCTTTAATTTTGGAAACTTATCTTTGATGATATGTTTTTGATGAAACTTACATTTTTCCCTTTGAATATGCTTTTTCTCGATAAACATGATTGCAGTTCTATTGGCTCCTTTTTGTATATTTTGAGGCATTGCCACATTCACATGAAATGTAATCTAACAAGGAATATATTAAATATGTTCTAATACTCGATTCTGTATGAAAATCGGTTTTCTAAACATTTTAATTAATTTTGTGACCTTATTCACATATAAATTTCAAAAAAACTTTGTTAATATTCAAGATTTTTGATAATTGGAAATTAATGATATCAATAATAAATCAAGCCAGAGAAATCTTCAGTTGTGCGCCATGCAAACTGAGGAACGCGTGTTGAGCATCGCTGGTTTGAAATGTAATAGTATATGGAAAATTATTAATATATTTGTTTGTTGGGCTTAAATTGATCAAATGTTGTGAAATTCCATTCGTTTGTCATTCACAAGGTTTTGCGTTCTGATATCTTCAGGCACATCCAAGCATTTGATTGCCTGAAAATTACCAAAGGCGAAGCCCTGCACGTCAGAGATAAAACGTATGGAAATGTACATCGTTTCAAAGATTCAAATTTTATATTGAAATTCAATTACGAACCTTGTTTTTAAATCCTAGAAAAAGCTTAGCGAAGACTGACGTATACATATATAACTAAATACACTACTTTTAATAACGCCCAATGTACAAACCTTTATTAGCTGGTGTACTATTTCTTTAAAATAACTATTAATCAGACGTTTATTTTCAGTTCACTGGCGACCCCGGAAACTTAAAAAAGGCTTGCCTCTACCGTGAAAAGTTTTACCAAGAAATTCATTTTCGATGGGAAACGGCGTATGGGTGTTTGTCTTACACTCAGTCTAATTTGATAAAGCCGAATGTGACTACAAAATTTTCAGAATGTATTTATAATAAAACATCTGTACGAGCTAAATGTTTCTATAAGGTAAACATAAAAGAAAGTAATTGTTTGATTTTAAGCTTAAGAAACCTACGTGTTGTGGTTGATGGTAATCACCTGACTTTTCGTAACGATTATAAGTTTTATTTCCAGGAGTCTGAATGATGGAATGATCATAAAAGTATAAATAAAATATAGTTCCAAGCGCTGCTCTCATCAATATATTATGCTTTTTTACTGTCACACTACACTGAAAGCCTAAAACTCTATCTATATAATAGAAAAGTAATTATGTAATATACCCACGTGATCGGTATATACCCAAAGTGACCAAATTCCTTGGTGCTGTAAATCAAGTTTTTATTTTTATTTTTGGCAAACCAACTGTTAAAAAATCATATTTTTGTTACATGCAATTTAATTTTGGTCGTTAAAATTATTGTATACGAAAGAGTGATGCTTTTTGAAAAAAAATGAAAGCAGGTCGAACGTGATCCACCTCGTATAAAATATATTAAAAAAATATCACATACAAGAGCAGGTTGGATATATTTTCACGTCGGAAAGCTGCATTCAATAATGTATGATTTAATATACTTTTTATGTAATTTTTTAAATTAATGAAAACAATGAAACAGGCCTCTATGATTCTTTTTACAAGCAAAGAAAATATAACTCGCAGGTAACTAGGATGTTATTATCACTTGAAATTTGTGAATTTTTCTTCCAGCCTGGTGATGACAGATGTTTTCCTTTTGATGTGCATATTCCTCAAACTAGACAAGAAATTGGGCGTATCCTCGTATCTGAGGAAGCAGTCAAGCGATGGGAACGTTGTGCAAAAGCTGCCCAATCCTGCTGCGATAGAGATAATGCTACACATATATGTAAAACTATTTTATATTAAAACCATTTAACTTTTTATAGTCGATTTTCATTTTGGATTATATGATGTATCTAGTTCTACAATAGTAATTTTCGTGTCAGATCTGGTCACCTCAAAATTGTTCACAGTTAATTTTATTTTATTAAATCGTCAACTCATGATGTAGGGTATTCATGTATCTAAAAACAAAACATTTCAACGAGATTAATTTAACAATTGGTTTTCAATAAGTTGCTCAAAGTTTCTTTGAAAGAGTTGTGTAGAGAAATGTAGTTGGTAAAGGGTAAATAGGCTGATTACCTCCTAATTTGATTTGTCGCCTGCTATGGCTCAGTTTGTTAGTTTGATCTACTGATCATGCAGCTCGGGTTCGATTCCCGGTAAGATAACAGTAAATTTTAGAATTTCTCAATTCAAAGTTTTGATCGAAGACTGGTTGTTTGTGATGTCAATTCACATTATTTCCTCTCCTCCCTACCTTCTGATCCTTTAATAACTGGGTGAAGCAATAGCGATTAGTTAACCACTACTAATCGATTTGAAAAAAATGAGGTTGAGCGACTGAGTAACAAACAGTTCTCGTAAAAAAAACTTCTGTTGAGAAACCTCCATTTGGAAGTCATATGCTCCACATTGGTAGCAGACATGAAAATTCGTTTTCAGAAAATTACGGGGTTCGGGTGGGAAGTAATTGAAACAGCACAAAACATTACAAATTTGATTATCGATCTATAAACAAATTGATTGATACCATATGTTTTCCAAATGGAGATTTCAACTTGGCCTATGTGACAAGTAGCATGCGGTGCGCGATGCGAAGCGACACGGGACTTCAACGATGCATTTAGTTTGATATTTTCGCGCAAAGTGGTCATGGCGGAATTTGGTATTTCATCATGTCAGATGTAGAAATGAAAAAATTCTCCATATACGTGTCTTTCTAAATACATATAACATATTACTTTCACTTCTTTAGTATAGTTGTTTCTGTGAAAAATTGTATTTTTAATTAAGATTTAAAAAAAAGAAGACATAATTAATGTGATGCCGACAGTGACGGTGAGCACGTTGGACAACGTTGACACTTTGCACCGCCTTGTGCTATGTCCAGGGCTGTGGACTAACGTTCCCGCTAAGGTGTGCGCACACCTCCCAAAATATGGCCGCACACATTTTTCCATCCATAGGCCGCACACAGAAATATTGTAAAATACTTATACTGAACTTACCAAATCTTCCACATCTAGCGTCAGTGAGTACATACCTAATATTTGCGCACATTGATTATTTTGCTGAAAATTTATTGCTCACAAAAGTTGATGGTCCGCACACACAATAGAAAAATTAGAGGGAACGTTGCTGTGGAGTCGCGTAAAAAAAAACGACTCCGATTCCGACTCCAGCTCCGAGGAAATTTTTCAATAATTTCATTTTTACTTATATGTATACCATCAGATCATCTTTAGTCAGCCAAGCATGAAATGTTAACACTTTTGACTATTTTGTTTAAATACACATCATTAAATATATTTTTCAAAAAAAAATCGAGCCGCTCATTTTTCACGACTCCGACTCCAACTCCACATCCCTGGGTATGTTGCTTTGAACCGTGTCGCAGTCGCGTTTGCATCGAATTCGTTCACGTAAGACGTAGTGTAATCATTGAGTGTTTTATTCATGGCGGGGGTTTCGGTTTTCCATTCTGTATATTCCATGTCAGAGTAATCACAGTTCAATCTCATCATATAATAAAAAATGTATATTTTCAGTTAACGAGACTTGTCCAACAATATGGGACGCTTGGGCATGTTGGCAGAAAGGTGTCGAAGGCGAATCATACACTCAAGTCTGTCCAGAGTTTGCATATACCAATTCGGGACCTGCGTGTCATCGTAAGAACATTTTAATACATATGTTGTCCGTGATAGACACAATTACGTACAGTCGTAAAAGATAAGATAAATTGTCACCGTTCAGGTAGATATTGTAATGTGAAAAATCAATAAATCAAAGTATACAAACAAATGAAAAAAATTGAACTTTTTGAATAAAGTCTCTAGTCTACATATTCTATGTAACGAAGATAACTGACAGACATAAAGTTTGGAATTAAATTTCAGTGAGAATTAATAATAACTGATAAAAAAACGCAGTTTTCGCCAAACTGGTACAATAAATTCACCTATTGAGTTATTCCAGGCATAAAATTAATATCCAAGAATTTTGAATTATCATTTTTGATAATTTTGTTTCTTACCAGCAGTAACTGTTATTTTGTTTTATTATTTAAATAGTAAATATTTATTATAAATTTAAATAATAATTTTTCAATACAATTATTTAAAATTGAAAAAAAAAATAGGATTTGTTATAAATAATACATTTGTTTTTCACTATATACCACATTTTTATTAATTTTAATACTTACCAACTTTCGCCATTACGGGGAGAAAATATTGATAATGAATGCATGCTCCTGTGTTGTTATATATGAAGAGTAAAGGCGATAACGTCATTTAATAAATATTTATGGTTCTATAAAACCTTATTATAATTTACATGCTAAAATGAAAATAGATGACACTGAAGGTATACAGGAAATTGTTTAAATATATATATATATATATATATATATATACTAGTTACCTGACATTGCTTCCGGGAAATTATTTGACTTTGATAACTAAATAAATAATTTTCATTAAATATCAATTTGTCCCACAATTTTAAATATTAAATTAACTCCCAAATAGATGGCGTATAGATAAAACTGAACACAATATATCGAATCAAATATTCGATTTTCATTGGGTTTTGGTTATAAAATAAGGGCATGCTTTTGTGTATCTGGTCATTATTAAAATCAACTTTTGACAGTATTTAGTATGTATTTTAAAAGGATTCAATATCAATTTTATGTTGACAACCAAACCTAACTCAACTTATCCACATATTTATAATTACGGTTATTGACCAAATTGAAAAGAAATAAAAACCTTTTTATATTGATACTGACCGATAACTATATAAAATACTGATACTCATATGTCGGAGAGACTGGGGACACTTGATTTAATCCGTTCAGAGTGCGAAATCCATTTTTTGTACGTCGTCAATAGGGCTTCCAAGCCCGGGATCAGAGATCTCAATTAATTTGGTGATCCCGTAATCCTCAGATCGTCTTAATACATCCTGAGATTTCGGAATTAACTACAACATGAAAAAAAACAAAAATTAAAATTCTAAATGCTTGATTATACTGAATGATAAAATAAATCACGACAGTACAGTCCAGTTTGGTTATGGACATATTTTTGTATATTACTTATATTATCAATAAATGAATTGTCTTATTCCCTCTTATATTTGTCAACATTTGTCGGCAGAGTAAACAATTTTATTGTTTAATTCCTTTTTAGGGTGGGATCAATGGCATCCTGTGAAGCTTCTATTGACGATTCATTTAATTGTTATTAATTAAAACTTCTATATTTATATTTTTGTCTGATTCATGATAAATTAAACAACATTTTAACACGTCAAAAGAATATATATCGAATTTCAATGCTCAAAATTCCAGCAACATTTCAATTTTTAAAAATATATAGATCGAATTTCAGCAAACAGTGGACACAGAAATCTTGAATATGGGTGTTGGATATATTTTTTCTCCTCTAATTAAACTGAAGCAACTGTGGTTTAAAAATGAAAAAATGTTGCTATTGTCGATAGTTATAATGCCAGTTTTTTTTTGTATTCAAATTAAGTATATCATATATAAAAACAAACATTAATCCCGGCATTTCGGGATCGCAAAAAGGACTCTGGATCGGATGCCCCAATCGCAAATGCAAAACTATAATGTTCGTAATTGTTGAGGCCACGGCATGTTCCAATGGGCCACAGCACAGTTTTGGGGGGCTACGGAAAAATCAAAAAACTTGGGTTTTTGAAATTATACAGTGACAAATTACTTTGAAATTCTGGGAAGAGCTAACATCATTTATGGAAGTCCGTAAATTCCTGGGTAAAATTTTGAAATCTGCCAGCGATATAAATTTCAAAGAATTGAAAATTTTCAGTAATTTCCCAGTCATCAATCCCGAAATAATTGTGTTTCCGAGCCTCGAAAATCTTATATGCTTGTATAAAAAATGGGTTTGCAGGTCACGGATACTCAAAAAGGGCCACGGGCCTAAAAAAGTTGAGAAAATATGTTCTAAATGACCTGTATCACATTTCTCACAGAGATGATTTGTCCCCAGACTTACCTGCGTTAAAAACCATACTTTGTCAAACACATACAATTACCTATAACATTGGGCTTTAGTTGGGAATGTAAGCATTCAAAATTTGCGCCGCTAAAACCACTATGTCCTTATTTTAAACTATTGTTGATAATGTAATTATTGTATTTAGTTGTGAGTCTGCAATAATGCGTAGTAATCTGTTACGAATCAAATAAAAATACACCATTACACGTGCTTTAATAGAATTGACTTGACAATTCTTTATCATTAAGATTTACAATTCAAACATGTCATTGGATGCTATAATATAACAAATAATTATTAGGTACACTTACATTATTTTAAAAGCGTGGTTTTTATTTATCTTTTAAAATTTCTACATTAAAAATTAACTGAACTGATCAGAGTATTTCGAAAAAACAAACTGTCAAAGCATTGTAGTGATTTTGTTTTTTTTTTAAAGAATTCTTTCTTCGTCGGTCGAAAAGAGAATCGAACAAATTTTAATTGCTCTATTATTGTTTTGTATAACCTTGACCTAAAATTTACCTGTGTGGTCGAGTTGTCAACGTTGTTGGCTTCGGCTACGGAGGGCCCGGGTTCAAATCCCGGTACGGACAGTTTAATAAATTGATTTTTCAATCGATTTATGAATTTCTGTTCAAAGGCATGGATGTATGTGATGTCTTGAATTCCCCCCTCACCAATCCTATCCTATGAACGGGGCGTATCGAGAGCGATTAGCTTACCACTAATCCTGTCCTAGCCCTATCCTTCTATCCCTACTCTCTTTGGAAAAAAAGAGGTTGAGCAACTGAGTAACAAACAGTTCTCGTAGAAACACTTATGTTGAGATAAACTCCATTAGGAGTCCATATGCTCCACATTGTGAGCGGACATGGTTTAAAAAAAAATTGTTTTGACGTAGTTTATTTATTTCGCCTAAATTAATCTAACAGTCTCCTATACAACTCTCTTGTACTGATAATTTGGCTACTGATGCATAGAACGAAATAATTAATAAAAACAACCCTTTAATAGTCAATTGCGTTCAGGGACGTCTCGTGGGCATAGGCGAGTAGGCAGTTACCTAGGGGCGGCAAATCCTAGGGAGCGGCAAATAATCACAGAAAAAATTGACACGAATTTGGCTTAGAATAAATGTGATGCCTCAGTATCCGTGATAAAATAATGCCGAAAAATACATTTTTAATGGCAATACTATTATAACCGATGAATGTACAGTAAATCATCACATTTATTTTTTAAATATGACATTTACCGATAGCGACACCATAGGAAGCACCTTTTCCTTAAAGTGATTGACTACGTACATAGAGTGTAGAGAATTTGAAATTCTATATTTGTGTATGTATTATTAGAATAATGGGAAATAATTAAAACATGACACTATGCTCTTATGGCGTTAAGAGATTCATATGTAATGTAGTTTAAAAAAAACGAAAAAAAGTGAGGGCGCTATTTTAAGCTTTGCCTAAGGACGGCACATAGCGACGCGACTGATTGCGTTAGACATAACCAGTTAAAGTATTTAGTTACCCTTTTAAAACAAATAGGTTTAGTGACTTGTATATTATTACTATTTCAGATATGGGTTCCAAGGAATGCTTCGCCAATGGAACATGGAATCAACGCACAGACTACGGCAGCTGCAGTGTAAAGCCCCGATTAGTGAATAGAATAATTTTTCACTCGAGCTGGTTGGGGATCAGCGCTTTTTTTTGTTTACCAGCCATCATCATTCTATCGGTCTACAGACGTCTGAGGGAACGAAGATTTGCTTTACACAGGAATCTGCTCATAGCACTATTCTTAAGGAATATTTTCGTGATCATTATTAAGTCGGCAGTAAGTAAGATCATTTTATTATTTTAACTCTCTATCGCTCTTTATATCCTGACTAAATACAAATATTTCAAATGATTCCACCACAATTTTCACTCTATAATCATTTTATAACGAATGACGATAGTCAAGGATAAGTTTACGACGTTTTGATATTAATAATATTTTACAAATCGTGACTAATGAAAAGAAGCCAATTTTCATATATGTAGGTACTGCAGCTAATGATTAAAATATTGCGTACTACAAAAAAATACTATGACCATTCGGATGGGTTATGCAAATTTTAAGAAACATGTTTTTTTTAAAACTAACTGATAACTATTGTAAAGTGTTTTATATTTTACTGTTAAAATAAAAGTACACATATACGAAAATAAAGATCTGTCAAGACTGTCAAGTAACTAGAGATTGATTTATATATAACGTAAAACATAAAGTATGTTTGTCTGTTCATCCCAAATACTCCTCCCAAATAATAAAAATTAGGGACTTCATACGTCATTTTGGACGCCATTTTCGACATTCACCTTTCAACTTTTAATTGGTAAGTTAAATAATTCAAGCTTGCGATATTACTCCATACAGTAGAACTGGAAATAACCTCAAACGGTGGTCATAACAACATAAGCTGTGTCGATGTCGCTTAGCAACCAACAATATTATCACAAATAATAGACATCTATTGACATCTATATCGCATCGGAGTAACGCAGACCTTTGCACGCACACATTTTGATTTGACTAACAAAAACATTAAAGCCAAACAAAATTGATGATATAATTTATGAGGAAACTCCCATCACTTTCTTAACAAAAAAAACTGCTTGTCATCGTCATTAAAAATGTAATGCATGACTCGTGTGACGGTTTCAATAGGTTGTTACTTTTCACCATGCATAGAAGACGGAATATTCAACAATGTGCATCCGTGTCAATCTAAGAAAACGCAATTTAAAATAAATGATTAAATGACATTCGAAGAAGGCAAAAAAAGACAGCAAAAAAAACAGCAACCGTAAAAATGAATCTGACAATGTTGGTGGATCGTTCTGTGCAATCCTTTCCTTCTGAAGAAGATTGATGCCCACAACAACGTTGAATGGCTTCAACTCAGTAAATCTATTACGTATTCTACATTTTCAAGTATTTATGTTCATAAGAGTTTTTTTTATCAAGGTATATATATAATCTGCGCAGTCCGGTAATAATGGTATAGGTGAATTTATTGAGGACCAAGCGGCCGCTTTATTTCGAGCGAAGTGTGGTGTATATTTCATTACAAACTACATCCCACAGTCGTACATCCTCATGTGCGTCTGGAAAACGACCTACTTATTTATTTTATCAAAAACAGTTTGGAAGATCGTCTGGCTAATTAAAAAAAAACACAATATTGACAGGATCACGGTCACTATCAACTAGGGCTTGTTGGTTTTAAAAAACCGGTTTTTTGGCTAAATTTGCGACATTCGAAAACCGGTTTTTTCAGCTTCGTAACCGGTTGTACTCACAACTCTTTAAAAAACCATGAAAGAATCAATAAATATATTTCTTGAGGAACCACAATAAAAAACTTTAACTTTAACAACAAACGTAATAACATTAAAGGCCAATTTTCCACATACGAGGCTACAAAAAATTTGAATCTTTTATTTGATGCCTTAAAGACTATATGCCCCACATCATTACCCAGCGAAAGGGTATTTTTGAAATCAGGAAATTTTGTTACAACAATTAGATCATCACTAAGTGTGGATCAGATCTGCCGCATATAAAGAGTATCGAGTGTGCTTAATGTGTGTATATATATTATACATCTAATATACCACGAATAACCTCTATTGAATATTTGATAATTCGAACTAATGTCATATCGCCATACTCTATTTTTTCATATTGATTTTGTAGGTGATGATAGAGGAAATGACAGCTATCGATGGCGACACAGCGATGGTACGAAATGGTTTCGGGTGCAAGTTTCTTACATCTTTGGAGAAACTGGCAGCCGGCGCAGCCTTCACTTGTATGCTGGTTGATGGAATGTTTCTTCACAGGCGAATTGTTGCGGTTTTCAAGCAAGACCTCAATATCAAATGGGTCTACTCGATAGCGACAGGTTAGAAAATGATCCATGGTATATTTTATCCTACTTAAATTTGCGAGTCGACAAAAAAAGCACAATGCCGGCAAATATAAATAACGGTTTTCGAATCGTTTAAATTATGTATATTCACATAAGTTTTGTTACTAACGACCCGCGTTTTTCCTTTCGGCATCTTCATGCGTCAGTTCAAGTCAAAATAAACGATAATTGCGCGAAATAAATGAATGCGAAAACGATCGAGAATTACAATGCAATTTTTTGACGTTGAAAGATCCAGACATTTTAAAATACTTTGAGGCCAGATTTTTTATCAATGATAAATATGCAAACCTTAAAGACCATGATCTTATTGATTATGAATATTGTTGATGCCATATAAACTTATTGACACGCTTAAATTTGTATTTATTTACTCTAATAAATACGATAGCAACTGTTTTATATATATATTTTTCAAATATTGCTGACTCGCATACAGGTTGCTTTATGTATGCCCTTCATTGTATAAGAAACAATTATATTTATCTATAACAGATTAAATTAACGGCTGTCAACTTGTTTAGCGTTACAATTCACCTACTCGTTTTTTTATATTGAAAAAATGTTCATCTTTTTTACAATATATTTGATTGAAATTTCTCAAGCCCAGTTTTTTAGCGTAGCAAGGTTGCTCACCACTCGTTTAGCATACTTATTTTATGCACGCCAAATAAATAAGAGCTTTCGGAATATTATATTATATATTAATTATCTAAAAACGTATTAACTGCGCTATTCCACCAGTTGTAAAATGGCTTACGACTTATTTTGTTTCGGCAAATTGAGAAATACCTCCGGATCTTCGTCTTTATATTCAAATAAATTGTTTTATTTATTTTATTTTAAGGTTAAATCAATATGACCGGAAACATTGATGTTAGCTAATTAAATGTTTTTGATTCGTGTGAAATATGCGTTGTCCTCGTGGCAGATTCATTTACATGTACAAATTTATAACATCAGGGGTAGACAACTAAAATTGTTTGGCGTAATAATTGTTGTGATTAATTAAGAGCGAAGTTTTTAGTATTCGTGACAGTATCATCTGTTCGTTTTATTGTTAGAACTTATTTTAAAATTAGCGAACATTAATTTTTGAAAGCAATCACCTTTTTCACAGTTTATCAATGCCTGATGATGGAGAAGAGTTGTTGTTTTTGAGGTATTAAATTTATTTGACAAAAAATATCGCGTTTTAGTAACGTCAAACGAATTGATAAAAAAAAGTTTACTGTTTCAGAATGGTATTGGCGCGCTATAATGTAAGCGTTTAGTATATGGAAAACAGTACAAAATATTAACCTTTAAACACCAGTGGAATTTTTGAGAAATATTTGGATGACCCGTAGCTTTTATAAAAATAATTATATCTCTAAGACTAGTCAGCCTATGTGGGTAAAATAAAAAGCATTAGCATTAGCGCAACAAAAGATTGTTTATAATTAACGAAAGATTTATTTACAATTTTCAGATTTTTATATTATTATAAATTAAAGTTAAGGAATTAAAATGATAAAAATTAGACAAAACTTAAAAAATTAAAACCATAAAATTACAAAAAAATTAAGAATTTTCTAGGTGTGGAAAAAAATCTGTATTACCATTGAAATATGTTGTATGGTGTGGATAAAGATTTATTACGGTCCGCCTAACACAACGCTTATTCCAAGAGTCGACCTTTTAACGCAGATGCTTATATTACCCAGTATGACAAAAATATTGGAAATATACATCGAAACTGAAAATAAAATTATGAATCGGTATCTCAAAGTCATCATTTTTGTAAGCTTATATTCATATTTTGAATACTATTATCATAAATCAGTGTAATCCGATAGCGAAAGGTACCATAATCACTGGTCCCGTACGGGACCGCTGGGCGTTCAAAGGTTAACTATTCTCGTTTACACATATAAAATATATTAGACCTTAATGTTAGTTCAAAGTTGACCTTATTTTTGAACTTATATAAATGCATGTGATACCCGAAACCGGTTTTGATCATTATAAACAAATGTGAGTTTAGTATGTACAACACACGTGTTCATTATTAAATCTACCATTATTTTCCATTCCTTATTGTATATCGTTTATTAATTTTTGAATTATTAAGTTCAAATATGAATGGTTGAATAAAACATACCAGTCGAAAATCTACTGCACTTTCTTCGTCACCAGACATTCTAGTTTGACCTGAAACGCCTCAGTATAGTAAAAGCCTTATACTTTTTTTTTTAAATCTCTAATCAGGTGGATTTAAAAATATTCAATATTGTAGAAATGTGAAAAACTTTCATAAGCTTTTTCATTTTTTAGAAATGCAAAAGATTTTTTTCCGAAAAAGATCTTTTTTTTACATAATAAGTATTCCAACTTACGCCACTGACAACGAAGAAGCTTTTTGAGGCCGATACTTGATGATACTACAATGTAGTTAAATGAAATTGTATCACATGCTATTTTAAGTGTGTATATTTATTTTATCAAATGAGCCATTTATTTAATATTGTGTCTTGCGCGTTCTTTAATTTGACCCTGAGTATGATAAATTGTTGTCATTTCCTTATCAAAACGTGAAATTTTATTGTCGCTAACGGGAATAATGCCCAAGAACATCATAATATTATTCTGTAAATTACTAAATACGAAAGATTTTTACTTTATTGTTTGTTTTCAAGAAATACTTAACAGCGGACCCTATCGGCATTTTCATATATTTTATATTGTTCTTTATTTAAAGCCGTACAAGGTAAGTATATGTACGTACCTCTATGGTAAAAACTTTTAAGCTCCCGTTGACGCGACTTGTTAAATAGTTTTATTGAAATTCTATAGATGGCAGTGTTAAAATATAATATGTACATGAATTTTATATTGCTATGATGTCGTGTAATAAAAGCTGACTAGCTGTAAGCCCGTTGCCCAGCAACGTGAGATTTTTGTTGCATAGTATTTAATTTAATTTAATTTTATGTTATTTTATTTTATGGTATTTAATTTTATTTTATTTTATTTTATTTTATGTTATTTTATTTTATTTTATTTTATTCCATGTTATTTTATTTTATTTTATTTTGTTATTTTATTTTATTTTATTTTATTTTATTTTATTTTATTTTATTTTATTTTATTTTAATTTATTTTATTTTTATAGTTAGCAGAAATTTCGTAAATTATTTAATATTTGGAATAATATTTAAGTTTGCTAACAACAATTTTTCGTAGTAGCAGAAACTTCGGAAATTACTTAATTTTTAGAATAATGTTCAAGTTTGCTGACAACTATTTTTCGTAGTAGCAGAAATTTCGTAAATTATTGATTTTTTGGAATAATGTTCAAGTTTGCTAACAACCATTTTTCGTAGGAGCAGAAATTTCGTAAATTATGTAATATTTGGAATAATGTTCAAGTTTGCTAACAACCATTTTTCGTAGTAGCAAAAATTTCGTAAAATATTCAATTTTTGGAATAAAGTTTAAGTTTGCTAACAACCATTTTTCGTAGTAGCCGAAATTTCGTAAATTATTGAATTTTTGGAATAATGTTGAAGTTTGCTAACAACCATTTTTCGTAGTAGCCGAAATTTCGTAAATTATTGAATTTTTGGAATAAAGTTTAAGTTTGCTAACAACCATTTTTCGTAGTAGTAGAAATTTCGTAAATTATTGAATTTTTGGAATAATGTTCAAGTTTGCTAACAACCATTTTTCGTAGGAGCAGAAATTTCGTAAATTATTTAATATTTGGAATAATGTTCAAGTTTGCTAACAACCATTTTTCGTAGTAGCTTAAATTTCGTAAAATATTCAATTTTTGGAATAAAGTTTAAGTTTGCTAACAACCATTTTTCGTAGTAGCAGAAATTTCGTAAATTATTGAATTTTTGGAATAATGTTCAAGTTTGCTAACAACCATTTTTCGTAGGAGCAGAAATTTCGTAAATTATTGAATTTTTGGAATAATGTTCAAGTTTGCTAACAACCATTTTTCGTAGTAGCAGGAATTTCGTAAATTATTGAATTTTTGGAATAATGTTCAAGTTTGCTAACAACCATTTTTCGTAGGAGCAGAAATTTCGTAAAATATTTAATTTTTGGAATAATTTTTAAGTTTGCTAACAACCATTTTTCGTAGTAGCATAAATTTCGTAAAATATTCAATTTTTGGTATAAAGTTTAAGTTTGCTAACAACCATTTTTCGTAGTAGCCGAAATTTCGTAAATTATTGAATTTTTGGAATAAAGTTTAAGTTTGCTAACAACCATTTTTTGTAGGAGCAGAAATTTCGTAAATTATTGAATTTTTGGAATAAAGTTTAAGTTTGCTAACAACCATTTTTCGTAGTAGCAGAAATTTCGTAAAATATTTAATTTTTAGAATAATGTTTAAGTTTGCTAACAACCATTTTTCGTAGTAGCATAAATTTCGTAAATTATTCAATATTTGGAATAATGTTTAAGTTTGCTAACAACCATTTTTCGTAGTAGCATAAATTTCGTAAAATATTCAATTTTTGGAATAAAGTTTAACAACCATTTTTCGTAGTAGCAGAAATTTCGTAAATTATTGAATTTTCGGAATAATGTCCAAGTTTGCTAACAACCATTTTTCGTAGTAGCAGAAATTTCGTAAATTATTTAATTTTTGGAATAATGTTGAAGTTTGCTAACAACCATTTTTCGTAGTAGCAGAAATTTCGTAAATTATTGAATTTTTGGAATAATGTTCAAGTTTGCTAACAACCATTTTTCGTTGGAGCAGAAATTTCGTAAATTATTTAATATTTGGAATAATGTCCAAGTTTGCTAACAACCATTTTTCGTAGGAGCAGAAATTTCGTAAATTATTTAATTTTGCGCATATATCGACAGCCCTGCAGTTTTTTAATTGTAAATTATTTAATATTTGGAATAATGTTCAAGTTTGCTAACAACCATTTTTCGTAGTAGCAGAAATTTCGTAAATTATTTAATTTTTGGAATAATGTTGAAGTTTGCTAACAACCATTTTTCGTAGTAGCAGAAATTTCGTAAATTATTAAATCTTTGGAATAATGTTCAAGTTTGCTAACAATCATTTTTCATAGTACCATAAATCGACCTCGGCGCATATATCGACAGCCCTGCAGTTTTTAAATTGCAAATTATTGAATTTTTGGAATAATGTTCACGTTTGCTAACAATCATTTTTCGTAGTATATATATTTTATTCAAATAATTTTCAAATACGCTAACAAATAAATTTCGTAAAAGAAGAAAAAGACCCGATGACATCAGTACGCACACATTTGTGAAAAGTGAAAAGTAAAAAGTGATTATTATAGATTTTATTTTATTTAAAAAAGTGGAGACTGGAAGGTCGAGGACGTCCTTACACTCAGACGGACATTATCGGCTATTAATATATAGATACTATAATTTATATTGTGAATAAATATTTTATACTTTCGGGTTTTGTTATTAACATTATTTTTTAGGTTAATTGCTTTTTGTTTTTTTTTCAGGAGCTACCATTATTCCTGTTATTATTTGGATCTGCTTAATGTCGACGATGAACAACTCCAACTGCTGGTTGGTATACGAAGTCTCCAATATACAGTGGGTTCTGGATGCTCCAAGACTTACAATGCTGTTTGTTAATACTATTCTTTTAATCGACATTCTCAGGGTGCTTATTACAAAATTGCGAAGACAGGAAAACGACAATCAACTGTAAGCCTTTGTGATTTTTTTATTATTACAAAAATCAATATAGAATATTAATTAAAATTAAGAAAATGCCAAATCATTGAACATGGGAATCAGGAAAGTCGATAATTTACGCAAAATACGGATATAATGTAAGTATGAAAAAGTCAAAATAACAACATCATACAAAAAATCAGAGTAAATTCGAAATATGGCGGCAAAATTTTTATAAAAAATGTTTTGTAATTTGAATGAATTATTGGTTTCCTTTATTCAAAAGTTAGGTTTTTGATATTCCCGTACCCGCAAGTAATCTACACATAAAAAGAATCGCATTGCTTTTTTGAGGGATTTTGTATTTTTTTTAGAGAAAAATGAGTAGCATGTTGTAAAGCATATTTAATTAACTGAATTTTTAATCATGTAGGTACAATATTTCCTGCGTACAGTTCACTTTCTAATATTATCCTTTTACACATATTCCTACCAGCACATCGTTTCGAACCTCGTAAAACATGCTAGGTATCTGTGAAATGAATAATGATTAAGTTTATAAAGTTTTGACAGGTGGTGAAATAATTATTCTTTTTTAGATCACTGAAATATATGAGCAGCAAACATTCATAAAGTGATTGGTAACAAATTTTGAAAAATGCCGTTTTATATCAGTTCTGATCGTCCATAATTAAATCTATGAATGGAAATCACAATTAGAGATCAAAAAAAGTTTTTCCCCTATAAAAATTAAATCATAAAGATGACACATTCAAGCAAACCGTGATTTTTCGAACACTTACATCATCATTTTCCAAGCTCTGTATTTGTGTGACGAATAATTTTTTGAATGTTTGCTCCTCACATTGTGATATAATAATGCTAGAATTCATTATTTGAACTTTAAATTAACAAAACTGCCGCGGAAGAGCATTGAAGACAGCTATCTATTAGATATTACTATTGTATGTTATTATTAATTATGTCTAAGATTATTCGTGACGTCGGCATTCAAATAAGATTATTACAAAACTAAGAATGCTGTTTTTATACTATATGACGATGTTATAATATGATAAAATATTACCACTGATTGCGCATTTTTAAGGAAAGATAAAAAAAGATCTTACTTACTACAAAGTGACATTGTATTTAAAGAATATATATCAAAAACACATTTGAATATTGAATGCAATTGCTATGACAAATATCAGCAAAACAAAATATCAATGAAAGTTTATTTTTCAATTTATAAAGTGTTCCTTCGAATTTGTAAAATACCTGTTAGTTTTCCGTAGATGCGACTGAAGAAAAAATGGATACGTCAAGCTGATTTTTCCCCTTTCGTTTTTATATCTTGATTCTAAACATTCTCAGTGTGTGTGATCCTCCCTTCAGTTGGAGTAGATCTAGGTCAGTGGTTGGCAAACTGCGTCTCGCGAGTCACACGCGACTCTTTGGCCCCTTAAGTGTGGCTCTTTTACAAAATACCACACAACATAGGGTGCGATTGAAACATCGTACCCCACGCGCAGCAGTCGGTTTAAAAACTAGAGTTGGAAGAGATCTCAGCAAACGTACCTCAATCAGATAAAGGACCTTTTAAGCAAAGGAGTACCATAATTCAGTTAATCACAATTTACCTACCTATATAGTTTAGTTTAAAAAAAATGGCTTTTTAAAGAAATTCCAATCTTTGTATAGTTAATGTATTGCTCAGTTGACTAATGAGATTGATCTGATCTAGACAAAGTAAAATACAACATTTGGCCCGGCGCGCAATGTGAGGGCGACTATGCGGTTAATATTTTTTTTGATATAAGAGAAACACTCATCTTTTCATTATCTTCCGCCAAAAAAATTGTTCATGTTTGAGTTAGAGAATTTATCATATTCCACAATCAAAATTTTCACTAAATATTTAATGTCACCTGACTCTAAGATTAAATGATTATTTTTGCAGGAGTACCGCAAAGGCCACGTTATTCCTGATGCCCCTGTTCGGGGTCCAGTTTCTGCTGACTGCCTGGCGTCCGGCTACTACCTCATGCGACTTGGAACAGGCCTACTATTTCTTCACTTACGCCGTGGATGGCTTGCAAGGCATCATGGTTTCTTTGCTGTATTGCTACTTGAACAAAGAGGTGGGTTTACAGAAAATTCTGTTTTATTTGCTACAAAGCACTTTTCGTTCCTCTTTGCTTTGCTGTACAGACAGATTTGATGGAAACAGTGCGAGTCATTGTGTATGTAAATTGTCATATTTGTTTTAGATGGTCTTTGAACAAATAAGTTGAATTTGAATTGTTTTGACAATCGAAAAATAATATGATAGATTACCACAAAGATTTATGTAAAATAATGAACATTTAGCTCTCATTGAAATTAAAATATACGTTAATTGCTTCTTACAATGATAGTGATATATAAAATAACGCTTCTCTAAATGATTGATGAGTGACCCACGAACATTCTCGAGCTTTAATTTATTGTTCTAATCCAGTGTTTTCCAAACTTTCGACATCTGTGTACCCCTTGTAAAAAAAACAATGTTTGTAATCGATGTAAGCTGCATGTTGAATGTTGCAACATGTAGCTTGCTGCCAAACGCTTCGCGTACCCCAAGAGGTACGCGTACCACACTTTGGAAAACACTGTTCTAATCGACATCTGTGTATCCCTTGTAAAAAAAAACAATGTTTGTAATCGATGTAAGCTGCATGTTGGATGTTGCAACATGCAGCTTGTTACCAAACGCTTCGCGTACCCCAAGAGGTACGCGTACCACACTTTGGAAAACACTGTTGTAATCGATTAAAGGTCTATGGGTTTAAATCTCTGATAAGAAGCAACGGTCCACAGCGACATCTATAATGAACCAAAATGCATTTGCAAAAATCGACTCCTCGAACATTTAATTTATTGAGAATAAATGTTACCAGAATAATAGCATAACTTTTTCAAGGATTATTTTTATTGTACATCTAATTATTCTGTCTTAAGAATTCAATGTAAATGATGATTTATTCATGTGGCTTTGGCGAAGTAAAGTGACGTTTGTTATTATTTGATATAGCATACGTGTGATATCATTATACAGGTAGCAATAAAATTGTTCAGAATTACTTTTTATGGTTTATTAAAAAAAGTGATGGTTTTCTCATTGAAATTATCATTGAAAATCAATGTTCAAAGTCTTTATGAGTATTAATTATTACATCGAAATAATTTCTCGGGGAGGGTGTGTTCAAAATTATTAGAGAACGAAATAGCTCTAGTATTTTTGAGAAATGGGAAAAAAACCTCATAATATGCTTTTTCCGGGATTGTCATTTTCATTCGCGAAAAACTGTTTAACGTTGTCTTTTATTACTGCTTTGATTTCACATATTTTTTAAAGAATACTGATGCGAAATACGAATATTTTCAAAAAAACTTCGCCATTAACAGTGAGCCTAATAATAACGATAGGCTATGATAGATTATTTTATTTTTAAAAAATATCAATAGAATCAGTTTTGCGATGAAACCGATCGTAATATATGATATTAAAAAAAACCAATAATATTATTAATATAAGGCTTAAAAAAACATACTTAGCTAAAATTATTCATCGAATTTTCTTCACAGAAAACCTGTCTCAAACGAATGGACAACAGAACAAAGCCACAAAACATTTAACACAAGACAGTCTTTTTTTAGTGCCAGGATTCGATTTTTTTAAAGGTATCTCAACAAAGTTTTTCCGAGAACTGCTTGTTAGTCAGTTGCTCAACCTTCATTTTTTAGAGAGAGTAAAGAAAAAACGATAAGGCTGCTACAGGACTAGTACTTGCTTTGCCCTGTTAATTTTAGGATAGAAGAGTGGGAGGGATATACAAATATCACAAATACCAACGACATTAAACATTAATCGATTTTGTAGGTATAATCTTAGTTCGGATAATTCTTTTTTTACAGTTATTACTTTTTCGAGAGATCATAATTTAAAAAATATATTTTTAAACGCCGTTCCACCGTGTTACATGAAAAAAAGCACTGGTTTTATCTATATTCTATAACAATATGTGATTTGTATAACAATATGTGATAGTATGAAAAAAAATAACTAGAGTATTTTTTTTTGAATATCATCCAACACGAATGCTAATCATAAATCGAATACCTGATTAGTAGTTGTATTTTTAAGTTTAAATGAATGAAGATTTTTTCGTCTTTCCGTTAAATTGATTTGGATCGAGTCAACCAATGTTGAAATTATCGAATGAAGAGTAGACTTATTATATTAAATACAAATAAACAGTCAAAGATTTGAAAATAAATCTAAATATCGATACATATTTATAGAAACATTCGACTCTTATAAAAACTATTTATAATACGCGAATGCATGAATGACAACCAACTTTCACAAATAAATAAAAAAACATTTTCTAATGACATCTTTATTTTTTTTTATTCAATTAGGCTTCAGCAATAAATAAAATACTTATTATTATTGCATAAATTAAATATTCAGCCTGCGGCTGTTACAAGGATACATGACTTTATGGCCGCTAATGCAGTGTTCATATTTCTAATTGTTGCAGATTATAAGTTTTTAAAGCAACATACAAAACTCAATATTAATAATTGAAACACTAATTTCATGAAGATTTGAGAGTGCCATCTCCGGATCCTATTTGCCATTATAGTCCTGATATCATGGCATTAAGACTATTGATTTTATATATTTTTTTACAAAAATAATGTAGTAAACCTTCCTGTAGAATACATTTAATTTCCTTATTTATAAAAAGAAAGTATAAGATTTTTAGTCGACTCTTAAAATTTATTAGTCCCGAGCTTTAATATCGTACTAAACTGAAAATATATTCAGGAAATTTGTATTGTATTTGTGTAAATTGGGCTCTATATCTCCCAAGTCAGCAATTGATTCCACAAATGCTGTAAAGAAATCTCAATCAAAAACTTTTTTCCAGCAAAAATTTTTTTGACTAATTGGATATATGTAGTTTTTCACGTTGTTTACTCATCTCTTGCGATAGCGATCCAGAGTTCTCGTATTTTTTTTTTATCGTAAATTCATTGTTTTTTTTCTAATTATATTAAAGGTTCGAGAGCTGATTCGGACCACGTACAGAAAGACGGAAAATGTCGTGTCCACGAGATTTAGAAGCGAGGCAAACAGACGACGCACCACACAAGCAGACTTAGATAGACGACAAACTTTCACGACAATGGTGGCTGACAAAGCTGACGATAAAGAAACTCAAAACAATCAAGACGCGATAAATAAAGCAATTGCTTACAATAATACACAATATGAAGCAAGATTGGAGCCACAAAATCATGTCAGCAATTTGGAAGCTCTTGGATCAGATTCAATGCTATTTAGAAGCGATAATAGCTTTAACGATTTACGTTTCCTTGATAATGACAATCCATTAGACGATGAAGGATTTATTCATATTGGGTTTGAACATGACGTAGACAGTATAAATGTCCACACGGTTAAAACAGTATTCACAATTCCTGATTTCAAAAAGAAAGAAGATATAAATGCTGTCGATTATTCATTTAAATATGAAAACATTCAAACACATAACGATGTCGACGATAAAAAAATGGATTCGATAGTTTTGGTAGACAATATACCCGTGCCAAGAAAAAGGTCGAATATTTTTGGTGGTGACAAAAACGTTTATGAAAATATAAATTTTAAAAGTAGCACTGAAAACGCCGGAAAAATAATGTTCCCGGAAAGGTTTTCTCAATATTTAGATATTGATAATGAAAACATTGTCAACAATGATACAACATTGTATGAGAACGACACACAAATTGATGATGAAAATAAAGATCTCAAAAATGTTGTTGACCAAAATAAAGCAGTCCAAGGATTTGATGAATCAGAATACGAGGAAAATAACGACGAAGAAAAAGGAAATTCAGGCGCTGATGAAGAACAGTGTGAAAAGGAATATCATATTGTGAAAAATGGTGCAATTCTTCTACCCGATGACATAATTGAAAATGTTGATGCTTTAGAAATATTCCGTGCCTCCATATCTGATATTGTCGATGTTGATCAAAATGGGAACGTTAATACGAGTAAAAATCGTATTCCTATCGAAGAAATACAATATGAAAATGTGGTTATGGATCCGAATAAACTATGCCCAAATCGACCAGATGAAAAAAAAGTTGTTTTCATAGATATATAATAAATAATATTTTTTACATTTTCAAGTGCATTATATATATTATTACCATAAACCTATTCAGTATTTTTCAGAGCTGTTATATTTTATAAATTATTCAAAGAAAATGTAATGTTAGAAATTTATATATAGTATTAAAATAGATACTTTATAATATTAATAGATACTTTAATAGATACTTTATAATATTTTAAACTAAATATTTTTAAATTGAAAAAATACTTATAGACTGTAAATATGAGATTTAATTGTTGTACATAAGTTTCCAAATGCTGTATATCTTATTTATATTTTATCCTTTTTAGTATTAGTATCGTTAAATTATATAAAGTTGTTATATATATTTAATAAAAAAATCTTTTCAAATAAAATTTACTTACATATGTATGTACATATTCTGAGGAAAAAATTAATAATATAACCGCCGTTGGTTTCGTCAAAAATATGCTATAAGATTTTGAAACACCGTCAGTACGTATAATTGTTTTGGAAAACAAGTTTTTATATGTATTTATTTGAAAAACTAAATGAACATATTTTATATAATATGATTTGTTGATATATATACATACATATAACATGTAAATAATATACTGAAAAAGGATAATATGTATTGTGTACCCTAATTATTTTAGATTTTTTTTGAAATAAAGATAACATAATAACATTTATTTCGTTTCATTTATAAACTTAACAACTACTTTTTCAATTATAGCTAGTTATTTTTTTTTATTCAGCGTCATAAGATTACATATAGATTGCTACCTTCCGGAATTACCTCTGACCCCGCACATTATTTAGTACAGTGAACTCCCAATTACCACTCCCAAATTCTATTAACATGTGTATATATAATAATAAGTAAAGTTAAACAATGTCTGAATTAATTAACAAAAGTTTTCAACATTAAAACTCTTGTCAAAGTCGCAACATGTCAACACATTCTTCGTAAAATTGTACTGTCTGACCAAAAAGGCAAGAAAAATGTTTTTCTAGTTTCACATAAAACAAAACGTTTCATAACATTTTCCATGTTTACTGTGCCCCGCTTTCCACGAAACCTATCTACCGTGTTGATCGAGGTTGACTGTATGTAAGTATATAATATTTTTTTTAAATTCAAGAATACGTTATAAGTAAAAAAAATATCACATTTCTTATAATGTTTGTCAAAATGAGAAAAATTTAGAAGTATTTACAATATGGAGCATGTGAATTTAAAATAATAAATCATTTCGAAATTTCAATAATTTATTTTACCAAACATTTATTCATTGTGTTCACAAATAACAGTGGAATAAAAACACGGAAATAGCGTTTACTGTGGACTTTACAACTGGAACATCACATATTGTATTTTGAACTATAAAGCAAAAGCGAAAACATTTGTAAACTAAAATATCAATTTAAAAAAATGAGGAAATTCCTTGAACATCAAACTTATCGTGTTAAATAATATTGAGGAAAAAAAATATTTAGAGGATATTGTATTTTGTTGCACCCTAACGGTTAATAGTTTTGAACTATTACTTTTCGATACAACGATTTACAGCTAACGGTTCCTATTTATATTGATCGATATATATTATCAGGTATATTGTATTTTTGTTTATTTTTTAAAAACTAAAATAATACAATATAGTGAGTCTATACTATATTTATTATTGTATATTCCTACATATATTATACCGCAAATAAAATCTTCATGACAGAGTTGTCATTTTGAAAAAAAAAAGTTTTAACACCTTGCTAGTTTAATATCAACTAAACCAGTGTTGTGCAAGTTAATAAATTTTGGTTACTTAGTGGTTAAATACATTTACTTTTTTTTTTTAATTTTATTCTATTGAATCTAATTATACAAGATAAATGATGCAGCGACCTATAAATGCGAAAAAAATATCAATGTATTTTCTAAAGTCTGATTTTTATTGTGGTATAACGAAATTGTAACCAATATTAAAATTAAATAATTTATGATTTCTTTAGATATCCACATATAAAATACGGCTTATTTATAATCATAGTGTAATTAACATGACCAGTTTCATATAAATATGAAACTTATTTGTGTATTCTTGTATATATATCGACCTTGGAAAGAAAAAAGGACGTAACCCACAGTTTTTTCAAAACAGCTTTTTCGATAATCACAATGTATCTAACATTATGCACGTTCTATCAAAAAAATGTAAGCTGTAAATGCCGAATTAGTATCTAAATTTAGCTTTTAAGATTAAAAATGATGGGCTTGTGAAAATTGAAACCAATAAAAAAAACTGAAAAAAAAGGTTTTTGCTAGAAAAATTCTTAAATTAAGATAAGATTATGCCAATTAAACACTAGTTTAGAAGTCTCCGTGCACTTCAAGGTTGTTTTGATTTCATAATTTGCATACGGCCGAAAATCATCAAAACACGTTTATGTGCCTCCTGTAAAATTTGCTATGTGTGGGTTACGTTCTTTTTCATTTTCGCAGTCGATATGGAACAATACACTTTTGTTAAAATTTAACTGATTTATTTACCGTTTCGTATATTGAACAAACTTGAATTCACTGATAAAATTAATTAAACAAAAAACTAATTGCAAATGCTAATCGACGCACTGGATTCATCGTTATGAATAGTCACGTTTTATGTAGATCGAAACAGGTCTCTTTACATACAATAACAAAGTGATAAAAATGTTTTGTAAAATAATATCAAAACAATTTATAAATGATTACATAGATTATAACATCATTATCTACAATAAATGTGTTAATGACATATTAAAAAATACTTTTTAATCAGTTGATAATGATCGTAACAAAACTGGTCCTGATCCTTATTTAAAAAATGTGGAATTAGTAGAAAAAAAATCATTTGTATTATGGAAATAAATGCTACTATTAAATTGGTAAATTTACTACTCTATTTGGAAAAGAGACATTGAGCGACAGAGTAATAAAAAGTTCTCGTAGAAAAACTTCTGTTGAGATATCTCCATAAAGAAGTCATATGCTCCACATTGGGAGCAGAAATGGATAAAAAAAAATGCTGCAGTCAATTAATATGTTGTGTTGACTAAACATCTGCAATTTTTATTTAATTTTAAATCGATTTCGTCAATGATTTAGTAAAGATATTAAAGGAGGGCGTGTAAATACATATTAAGTGGTCCATTATACCACACTCTCCCCAATATACAAAAATTGCACATCTTGACCGAGAATAATTTTCTTTTATAAAAATACAATGTCATTGGTAAAATATTAGTGTTAATACACTGTGAAAGGTCAAAATATTTGTTAAATTTTCAAACGTGTTCTTAAAGAAAAGTAGTAATATTAAAATTAACATAACCCACAGTATAAAATACTGCCTAATTCACATGTTCATTGGTATTGAATTAATTATAGCTAGGGAATCCAATCCCGAGCCAAAACGTTGATCCCGGGATTTCGGGATTAGAATTTTTCAATCCCGAATCAGTAAATTTTTTAAAAAAAATAAAAAAATGATACTGTTGGTGAAAAAAAAATGAAAAAAAATATTCTATGTTATATTACCAGCTGTAAGCTGCCAATACGTTACCAAAAAGCTCTCTTAATCTCAGTTATTCGCGATGTAGAGGTGAATGAGTGGATTTTTTAATTACTCGTAAAAAATAAGCGAAATCATTATCAAACTAACTTAATATGGGAATATACGAAATACAACTTAAAATGGTTAATTTCGATAACTGAAAAAAGCAATTACCTACTTCAGACCGCAAGAATGAAGATTTTTTAAACTGTTGTCTATATACATACATTCTTAATAATTTTATTGAAGTAAATAGACGTAATTTAAATATTAAAATATTCCCACAGTACCAAAGCATCGATTGTTTCGTCATTTAATCAAAGGTTTCGGTTTACGGTACAAAATGAATGTTTATGAACAATTTCGCAAAACAAACATCAGTGATATCTGGTAACATTCATTGATGTAGAGAACAAAGCCAAAAATAAATTTAAAACATATCAAAACATGAAGCTTTATAATAACAAACAATAAATATTGTCGACAAATGTATTCAAATACAGTACACGTGCGTATAATGCATTGAAAGAATTTAATAATTGGCATCAAGTTACCTTTTCGGCTTCGACTTGCTCTTATCTTAAACTCGCGTGTTATCGCAAAGATAAAGTCTTAATAATAAAATTGGGCATTGTTTATTGCATATGCTTGAACTGCCGACTTGAAAACCAACACTTTTCTGTTTTAAAATCAATCCCGAAAGTTTCGGTATTGTGTTTTCTAATCCCGGGATTTAAATATATCGAAAACTATACGGGATCCCGGATCCCGGGATTGGATTCCCTAATTATAACACCAGTTTCGCGAAATGAGTTCATTAGCTTGTTGATTTTAAGTAAACAAATATAAATATTTAATATGACTTGTTAGTCGTTGTTGAATTAGAAAAATACCTTCATCGCGGTAGACCGTTGTAGTCTAGGACAGCGGTCGGCAACCCAAATTTAACCAAAGAAAACTTTTTTGTCGTGATTTTGGCGAAGATTGTTTTAGTGACCTTTATAAAAGATAGCAAGAAAATGCTTTAATGGAGAATTTAAATAAAAAAAGTTCTCAGCCCCTTAGCATGAAATAAAATAAAGGTTTATCATTTTCATAGACATGACTATTGGTTGGCTAATCACTTTCACTACTGACTGTTTTTCATCACCAACATTCATGCCTTCGAACAGAAAAAAGATAAATTGTTTTAAAAATTCTGTTCGTACTGGGATTCAAGTCCGTGAGGTTCGGCATGGAAGCCATCGACGTTGCCAACACTGTGCTATGGACCAGAAAAATGACTCATAAAAGAGTTATTAAAATTTAAAGCCGAAAAATATTGAAGAGTTTTTCGAAAAATAGATGTCAAGTGAAAGCGATTAAGAATGATAGATATACAATATTTAAGTACGCGTTCTTTTTTTTTCTGTATAATGTATTGAGAAAAATATAGGATTATTAAACATTGATATTTATTTTAGATAGCACACTTTGTGTAAACTTTTAACTTCGTATAACACGGATTTGCAGTAAACGATGCGTTTGTGGAACCTAATACTTGTATTATACGAAGCCCGAGCCTACTATATGATACTCGAACAATGACGAAGTCTTACAGTTGGCATTTTTCTCACGTATCTTAAAAATAAAATTGCCAATTCTAAAAGGATTTGTGTAGGCTCAAAACGTGTAGAAGATAAAACTTATACTTGACGTATTTTATTTCGTTTAAAAGTTTAATAGTCGTATGCAATTTAGGGAACTCAATCATTTGTGTATTATCATGAACTTATTTTTTTTATCGAAACAGAGTAAGTGACTTAACATCTTAAGTCCTAATCAATAAAAAATGTTTCTATTCAGAATTTCATGATACTGTGATAATGTGACTATAATAAAAAAAAAAATTCTACATATTTAACACTATTTTTATTTTAATAATTCGGTTTAAACACTTTCATTGTCTTGATGTTTTAATGGGCGACTGATTGGGATGTTGTCCTTGTGAGCCTGTATAATAAGGTTTCAAATTTAACCGTTGGTGAGTTCATTCGTTTATTATATTCGTATTAAAATAATAATTATGACTAATACGAATCGAGAAAGTATATGAAAAGTCTCCACCAATGATATTAAGTTTGTAACAGATATAAATAAAATTATCGATGACAATCTTATGACATCAACATTGGTTGAAAAATGGAAGCTTTATTTGAGCAAAAATTTTCAGTTTATAGATTTAGTACAGTAATAGTTTAGACCAGTGTTCTTCAACCTATGGTCCACGATCTGGCACCGGTCCGCAAGAGTTTATTGCCGGTCTGCGATAACTTTTATGTATAGATTTTTCTTGGCTCGGATGTACTAAAAATGAGAAAATTGTTAAAAATATTACACCAAAGAAAAGTAGTTTAATTAGCTTTCATGAATAAAGTTCCATGTAACATCGACTTGACGCCCAATAATTACATTTATATAGTTCGACCGCGGCTTAATATTATTTCATAAAATATTTGAAAGAAACTGTAAATAAAAAATATTTTTTATTAATTTATCCTCCATTATTTTTCCAAATATTCGCAAGTTAAGAACTGTCTGCGTGTTAATATGTATATCTGGTTGACGCTGGTCCGCAAAATATTTTTCGATTTTTTACCGGGACGCGGATTTAAAAATGTTGAACAATACCGGTTTATATTTTATAATCAAAGGCGGTATTCCCTTTTAAAACAAACACTTTTATTCCAGCAAAAATTACATATTCCTTAAAAATATTTGTACTAATAATGTATTTGTTTTCAAATTGATATAGAAATATACATTTATATTTTTGAGGACCCAGTGCGTCCGGCAAATGCATAATGTCAACTGACAGTATCTAATATGCAATCGAAAATAAAAAAAAACCAGTAGCCGTCCATAAGCTTACCTATTTGAAAAAGCTTTGGTTACACGATACTTTTGAGTACATTTTTTTTTTGTCTCGATATTTGTATTTAAAAGTCTCGAATTTTTAATTACAACATCTTGTATAAATGTGCAACTATTAATAATATAATATTATGTATTTCAGATTTGGGACACTTTTTTAAGCACTTCAAGTAAATCCTATGGTAAGGCACCATCTACGAATACAAAATAGTATTACTAGTAATACTTTTACTAATGTTACAAACATTGAAGAGATATGATTTGTATTATTACTCTCTTTAATATTAGTATGTAGTAGTTATGTATAGCACCTTCTGCAAGGTAATGAATGTTTCGTTCCCTTAAATTTGAATTGCTTGTTGCAAGTAAATATTTCTACAAGTAAATCAGTCTTCATAGTAGTACCTTTTTTGACATTAATAATGTGTAGTTTTTTTTAAATGTTTAATTTCGTATTATATAAAATTAGGTAAACCAACGCGTGATATTATTCAACACAATGTTGTCAATTTATTGTTCACCTAATTCATTGAGAAGATTCTTTTTAATAATTAGATGAGTGAATATATCTATATACAATTTACTTTACTTTACTGAAATTTTTTATCTCACAATTGTGTGACTTTTATCCAATGAATATCGACTGTGGAAAGGAAAAAAAACGTAATCTACACAGCAAATTTTACAGGAGGCACAAAAAACGTGTTTTGATGATTTTCAGTCATATCCAAATTATGAAATAAAACACAACCTTGAAGTGCACGGAGACTTTTAAACTAGTGTTTAATTGACATAATCTAATATTAATTTAAGAAATTGTCTTTTTTCTTGGTTTCAATTTTCACAATCCCATCTTTTTTCAAACTTAAAAGTTTAATTTAGATACTAATTCGGCATTTGTAGCTTACACCATTTTGATAGAACGTGTATCAAGTTCGACACATTGTGATTATCGAAAAAACGATGTTTTGAAAAAACTGTGAGACATGCCTGTGTTGAGTTAAAAGTACGTCCATACTCCTCTAAAGGTTAAGTGTGATAGATTTTTTTTTTATATTTCCCACTGATTTCGATGAAACATTAAATGTATTTTATACATACAATGATAACATTCAATAATGAGATACGCCCGAATCCATTTACTAATTAAAATATAATATACAACGTAACGAATATAACTCGTTTTGTCGACAGAAAAAGGTGACACCTTTGAAGCAATCTAATAGTGAGAAAATTAAATGGCATACAACATGTTCTCCAGTGAAAAACGTTCAGTGTGATCGAAGCTTAAGTCGATCGTAACGATATATTATACGGCTAGGTCAAGATCAGCTCGCCAATTTAGTTCAACGATCAGACTTGATCACTCCCGTGAGAATTCTGCCGGCGAAACAACTTGCCTCAATGAAGCTCACTCGGTCGCGTTTTGCAATTCTTGCCTTTTGCTAGAGAATTGTTTAAAATTTACGCGGAAAATGAATTGACAAATAAAATATTATTCGAATTTTGAATTCGAATTTTGAACAAGACATTAAAGAAGTAACGTGTATGTATGTATTTCAGTGAATATTGTTTGTGTGAAAGTTTTATTTATAAGATTTAAGCTATAGATGAGGTTTGTTTTCATAAAGGTTACTTTTGTAGATTTTCCGATATTTTTAAAACCACTGCATATTTTATTGTTAATGGTAATAAAAAATATAAAGTTTAGGTATCTTTTTGATGATGAAATCTTTAATGGTTTGGCAATCGTAAAAAGGTGTCTTACCAAAATAAAATTCAATTTTGAATGAATTTTATTTACTTATTTACTATTTGCTTAAAAACGGTTGTAAAAATAATAAATTATATTTTTAGAGTTATATCGTATCTTTATCGTCAGCTTATTTGGAGTAAATAAATGTTAGAAAACGTGTAAATTATTTTTTTCAATTTCGTCACCTTTATTTCTCAGCAGTTTTATGAATTTTTAATACGTGTTTCCCCAATTTATGCGGATGAAAAAATTATATTGTAAATCATTACCGTTAAATATTTTCTAAACAGTTATTCTATTATGTTAATATGAATCTGTAATAGTCAGCTTAAAATTAGACATTTATCATATTATTCCCTCTTAGCTATTTTAAATTAAATTTATTTGTGTAATTTGCATTCTAAATTTTTAAATTAAAAATAAAGATTTTTAGTGAAAAGTCTCCACTGTTAAATTTAAAAAATTCAAGTCGATCGATAAAAATATGTGTTAAGGATCTATTAATGTTTTTTTTTATCTTTTTAATAAATATTTATAAAGAAACTCATTGTATTGATTTACAAATACATATAACAAAACAATATAATTATAGCAACTTTGTAACTATTAGAATAATTAAGATAGTTTACAGTCGTCATTTTAAAATTATCATAAATTTCCTTATAATAATACTAGACACGCCGCGAGATTGGGTCAGGTAATTATTTGTTTAATCAATCATTGATTAATTAAAATGTGATGAGCGAAGAGCAGATAATAAATACATTAATGCTTAATAATTAATAAAGTGAAGTGTATGTGACAAAAATCCATATTGGTAGTGTGCACAAAACAGTTTCGTCAATTTTACGCCAATTAGAAATAAGAGTTACAGCACGACAATGAAGGTAAGTCCAATTATTTAGAAATACTCACTTATTTTATTCTGATAATCAAGATTTTATCAGGGCTGTGGAGTCGGGTTGAAAAAGACTACTCCAACTCCAACACCGGCTTTAAATAAAAAACCGACTCCGACTCCAAATTGATTTGTTTGTCATTCTAATTACTAGAATAATTCTAGTAAATTTCACCATTAAATATGATGAATAGACTTATTATTTTTCAATATCTTTGAATTATTTTCAACTTCAACTCCGCAGCCCTGGGTTTTATTACAATTTTGTGGATAGTTCTATTTAAAGTAACTACTAAAAAATTCTAAGGAAATATATTATTAATAATATAAAAAATATACGCACTCGTCAATGGCGTAAAACGAATAAAAAATATTAATGGTTATAAATGTTATAATATATTTAAAAACATACATACTACCACTACCAGTTGAAAATCGTAATATGTCTAAGAATATTTTGAAAATTACGACAAAGATATTTCTGTTTTTGATTGTTTAAATAAATGTCACCAGTGATTCCAAGAAATGCAATATAAAAAAAATAATATTGATATAATTTTATAGTATTTTGATATACGACTATGAGTGTTTTGCATAAACTTAGAATCTCTTAACGGAAAAATAAACAAAATGTGAGGGGCGTTTTTACCTTTTTAACATTTGGGAGACGCTGGTGATGTGATGAGTGGCCGAGTGCATCATTACTCGATGAATGATAAAACCAATAATATCTATCAACTCCTGTGGGATAGACGCTGTAATGTTTTTTCTTTTGGACATCCGAGTGCTTCTGTATTGAATGTTGCATACTATAAATTATTCCTTATTTAAAGAAAAACATATTTTAGTGGAGATGGGTTAAATTATTTTCCTTTTCTTTGACTTTAATATAGTTTATCAACACTTTGTAAGAATATTAATTGTGTTGCCTTCTATAATATAATGAATTGCACATTTTGAAAACCAAATTATGCTGCAGGCGAAATATAGCGATAACCATTGATGAGGAAGACAATATTTTGTTAATTAGCATCTCGCTAATTCAATTATATGAAGGGCATGATATCAAAACTCATAATAACCATTTATTATACTTTTTAGATAAGTATACTAAAAATTATAAATGCTACAAATCACTACAAATACTAAAAAAAGAGAGGTATTAAAATTTACTTTAAACACTGTTTAAACCACTACCAGTGTCTAAGCTCACACTTTTAAATGAATAATAATATTATATGGTCAGAAAGAACCAGTCGGCGATCAGTATTTTTCATGTTTTAATGGTATATTTTGCATTTTAAGACAGTGCTGCTTTTCACTTTCGATTTATATTCATGGTCATTTATAACATTCTTTATAATACAGAAAAATGTTAATCCTGTGGTTTTTTGCGATTTTCTCAAAAGACGATTTTTGGAGAATGTGAGTTATGATAACTAGACTCCTCATATGTAAGCATATCGGAAGTAAAGTAAATTTTGAGATATTTTTTGCAAACATACATTGAAAAATGCGGTAGTATTATTATTTCAAGGACTACAGCCAATGTAACATCGTTGCCAAGTGAAATTGTTGTATTTTAGAATGATTTAGGTAATAAAATCAACTCGCTTAAAAATACACACTTCCTTGATTGACATTTGGCTTTTCAAACCCTGTCAAATTTCTACAATATAAAACCTTCTGTTTTTGTTTAATGTAATTTATTGCGGTACTATATTCTGATTAAAAATCGTCACATAATAGACATGGACACAACATAGTTTTCTATTAAAAAAATATACCAAATAAATAAATTTTGTGGTTAAACACATTGAAAGATTGATAATATTAGCTTATTAGCATTATAAAAGTTAAATATCAATATTATCTAGAACAGTAAAATGAAAAAAAACTATGAACAACGATTATGCGTTGCTATATCATGTATGAAAACTTTTATTCAGTTAAAAATGAAAATATCGGCATACAGAAAAAAGTAGTAAACTATAGTAAATGCTTAAGAAAACCCAGACTTTATTCACATTTCAGATTTAGTTTTAAGATTTTTGTCTATTAAATATTATATTATATGAAAAATACAATTGTCTTTGAATTTGATTAAGTCTTCAAAAAATGTAAAAAAAATATCAATCAAAATAAAACATCTGGTTTGGAACAAAAGCAGTGGAGTGCAGATCCTCAGAGATATCATCAATTCGTTTTTGTAAAGTATAATAATAATAACTTTTTTAAATGTAAATATCCCATAATCTACGACGTAGTTTATCGTGGGACGTAGGTTCTACGTCCTACGATAACTCAATTAGTTGATTATATGATAACGCATAGATATATCCGTTAAAATAATTATTTACTAAAAGATCGCATGAAAATTGCTGTAAAATAAAACTGTAAATTTTTGTATCAAATTAATTTAATATAAAGTAATATCATGTGAAAGGGGGGAATTCAAAACATCACATACATCCATGCCTTTGAACAGAAATTCATAAATTGATTGAAAAATCAATTTATAAAAACTGTTCGTACCGGGATTTGAACCCGGGCCCTCCGTAGCCGAAGCCAACAACGTTAACCACTCGACCACACAGGGGACAACCATCCCATCCTATGAACGGGGCGTACCGAGAGCGATTAGCTTACCACTAATCCTGTCCTAGCCCTATTCTTCTATCCCTACTCTCTTTGAAAAAAGAGAGGTTGAGCAACTGAGTAACAAGCAGTTCTCGTAGAAACACTTCTGTTGAGATAAACTCCATTAGGAGTCCATATGCTCCACATTGGGAGCGGACATGGTTAAAAAAAAAAAAAAAAAATATCATCTATTTATATTACGTATAGTATGTCCCAGACTTTTATCATGTCATAAAATTAATAGTCTAGCGCACAATCGTGTTAAGTGTAATATTGCTCAATTAGAGTAAAATGAAAATTATTGATGAAAACTACTGATATCGATAATCGTATTTATAGTGTTCTGAATATGGAAATAGGTGTACTTGAAACATTAATGCTTATTGGAAATATAATTATGACCAAAGTAAATAAAATATCACTTGTAACTGTTTAACATTAAGTATGGTCTTGAGAGATATTGAAAATGTAGTTGACTCATTAGCCGATACATGTGAGTCATCGAAATAATGTTTTATTTGTATTCGAAATTTTATCAAAAATTCCGAGACTATATTGTTTAATACCGAAAACAATCAACGACGAAAAGAAGCTAAAGAAAACTTCATTTAATAATAATTAGCCGACGGTGGCTGGTCGCGATTGAATCGTCGTATATCTCTCAAATTACAATAGAATTCTCACATTTCCATCCAGTAGTCATCCGGTTTTAGTTGCCGGTTGTATGTTCAAGACATATAATTTAATCGGGTAAGCACACTCGAATCACTAACGCAAATAAATTTCATTGTCTGAGCTATTATATGAAACGCGCGTTGAATGTTTTATTACCACTTTGTCAAACTAGCAGTGGCTAGCATACCAAAAAACGGAATTTGTATTTCCTGAAATAGACTGTGAATAATAATTAGACTAAATACATACTGTACTGAATATGATATGACTAGAAATTATCACGAATATTTGATTTGACAATTTGACTGCTATCTTGTTTATAAAAAGTATTTTCATTGGCTCACAATTTCACACCTAAAAATATAAAACGAGGTGTGGGTTGGAGAGTGTTAGAAAGAGCTCACTTTTACTTGCTCAATTTTACTTAGGCCTGCTAACCTCTTATCAAAATATCTTTAATTTATGACGTACATTGTCTAAGATAGATTAGTTATAACGTTTGAAACATGGAATTAGCGCGAAAAGAATAGTTGCAATCTAAAGTAGGTAAATACATTATTCGGTTATTGATATTAATTATTTTTTAGGTACATACTATAGTAAAACTAAGTTACACTCGATTGCTTTAATTATAATTGCGTATAATAAAATAAGAGCGATACAAAATCCGCTCCGCACTCGGAACACCGAGCATTGTTCTGAGATTAAGCGAGCACTTTGTTAACGTAATGGTAATCCACCGCTGTATAAAACCGTATACGTAAACTAACTTAAAATTATCATAATTATTATTTAATATAATTTAATATACCAACTGAAGGTGCTTGGTAGAGTTTCAATATTAAATTTGAATCGTTCAAATTATGTACATTCACACAAAGTTTGTCACTTACGGCACAAGTTTCGCCTTTCGGCATCTTCTGGTGTCTAAGTGCGTGGATGGACTTCAACTTACTCAACGTCATTGAAGGAGATAACGGGTTCGAATCCCAATACGGACAGTTTTTATAGATTGATTTTTCAATCGATTTATGGATTTTCGCTCGAAGGCATGAATGTAATTGATGCCTTGAATTCTCTCCCAACCATCCTATTCTTAAAAATGGTGCAAAGCGAGAACGAGTAGCTAACCACTAGTTCTGTCATAGCTAACCAATCCTTCTATCCCTCTACTTACTTTGAAAGACAAGAGTCCAGAATGGAAGAAGTCCATATGATCTAAATTGGGAGCGAACATGGATAAAAAAAATAAGAAATATACATGTAAGAATTTCAGACAGCAGAAAATTCGCTTACGGAAGAATCACCGAACCTCACAATAGATAAATATCGATAAGAATAAATATACCCGGTTATAGCATACATCATTTTTATTATAAATACTGTAATGTATTCCACAATGTTGCACATTGTAATGAGTTTATAAAAGCAGGTTTGCTCACGCAGTTGGCATTGGAAATATAGAATCTTAATCTCTTAAAGTGTGTGAATAAGTTAAATCTGTACTTTAATATTGTTGCTTTGTTTAAATACTATTTCAGGGTGAACGTCATTATTGTTGATCATTACTATCATCATTATCCTCACTGTGCAATTTAATTGAATGGCACGCTCAAATTTCTTTCATAAATATTTTTTTTGAATGAAATTTATAAAAATAAAGCATTCTTGTTACTGATTCCACAATTAATTATTAAGTTCAAGACCGGGTATGCACACCCCGAGCATTTTCAACTGATGTCTTGCAGAATTAGTGAGAGTGTTTTTTTTTTTAAATATATTTAATTTCCAACAAGTATTGACAGTGAAAACCTTAAAAGTGATGAATTGAATATGTATGTCATGAATTTGGCCCCAATAATAAATCTTAAAAAAATGATTTTTTTTAGTCATCGAATGATGAAAAGCTGTTTGAGATAGTCTTAAAGATTCTCATAATTTGTCATCATTATCAATAATTTGTTTCTTCGTCACCACTTCAGCTTATGTTAATCATGGCTGTGTAGTCGAGAAAAAAATACGATGACTCCGATTTAAAAGATTTTCTTCAATCATTTAATTTTAGCTTATATTTATGTATACCATCAGATCATATTTAGTTAGCCTATCATGCAGTCAACGTTCCCTCTAAGCCGAAGAGTTAGCTGCGCGGAAATTTTAAAGACTGCGCGGAGGCTGCGTGGAGGCTGCGTGGAGGCTGTGCGGACCGATCAAATATTAATTGAGCAACTGTCTTGTAGTGCGCGCCAACCCGGAATGAGTGCGCGGGGGCTTCTCAACTGCTGCGCGGCCGCGCCCGCGCGCAGCTTAGAGGGAACGTTGCATGCAGTTGTAACGCTACAGACTATTATAGTTTGAATATACAACATTAAATATTAAAAGATATATCGTAAGATTTTTCCGTCTACGACTCCGGACAAAACCCACGACTTCCGACTCCGACTCCATCTCCACAGCCCTGGTAAACATGCGCAAGTTGATGTTTCACGGCCGTCTTTCAAAACGCTATAGACAGAAAAGTCTACCCCTAACATTCGTGCTCCAAGCAGAGCTCAACGGAGCTGATTATGGGTCATGTGCTTAAAAGGATTGAAAATAAATAATGTTTCAAATAAGTGGGACTAGCTCAACCTAAGTAGCCTATGTATAATCTGTATACCAAAAGCCCAATGTTATGGACTAGCTTAGTCAATACTGAGAAATAGATATTACGGAGATACTCAAAAAATATGATTCTTTGAAATGCCGCGGAGTGAACCTTCGTTACAATTAGGTAATAATGGCCTATCGAGCTAGTGTGAGAACGGACTGCAAGAATTATACTGATTTGGAATTCACATAATAATAGAACGCGATTAACGTCCTGCTAGGGACGCCCACCAGCACAATCCGACCTTGCCAAGAGCAATTTTTTTCATTGAGCTCGTTGCATAGAAATTTAGTATGATTTTGCATTGAATTTTCCAATGCGGTTAACGTTTTAGGGATTTTTAAACAAGCTTAAATGAATTACTGCTCATTCAAAATATTACCTGTCGAAAGAACGATTTTGAATAAGCTTTGTGATACAGGTTTATGCTTTCATCATCCCGATAAGATTTAAAATACATATATTTTGTATTTTTCGGAATTTTGATGGTATGAAAATACTCATACACAGCGGAAATTAACATTCAAAACAAAAATAGAAGATTTTTTTAAAGCAGTAAACGCGAAAATTCATTTATTAAGAATATTTTATTTTCTAATGGTTTGAATTATTGGTTCACCAGTCACCACAACTTCAATTTCTTAAGAAAGAGAATATTATTGTGATATCGTCAGCTTATCTTTGGTGCATTCTATTTATTAAATATGCACAATAAAAGCATCTCTTTTTATCCTCCTATAAAAACTCGGAAGCTAGTTTTTTAAATATGTATTTGACATTTAGTTTTTATTATGATGTTATGTAAAAAAGATTTATAAAATCATCTGGTTACGACACAAGCAATTGTTTTTTTCAATAAATGCAGGAAAAGAATTCACCTATAATTTATTGAAACAAATAAATCACAAGGATGCAATAAAATACAATCATTTTTTTCCTTAAATGACTCCTTTTCATAGTTTATATTTTTTTTTGTCATGGCGTGGGGCGCTTGAAATATTATATGGAAATACAATTAACATAATCAAATTATTCGTAGAATTCAAAACAATACAATAGATCACCACAACTATTATAAAAATAATCACAATGCATAGTGATTGACTGTAAACATGATCAAAGTCTTTAATTTAATTTGAAACTCAAAATAATTATATATTTTTGAACTAAAAGTAAAAAAAAAATGTTTACGTTTAACGACAGGATGAATGTACAGAATCTCCATAAATTCATTTTGGAATATCAAGTTAGAGTTCGAATCATTTTCAGCTATTGTGGACACTAACTTATTAAATTGAACAACCCTTGGACGTTATATTCGTTAAAGAAGTTCTAATAGAAGTTCTAATTTAATATATTTTTTCAAGCTAAATTTAGTGATATTAGACGTTTGGTGTAGACTGTTTATCTGATGTATGAAATATAATCTACATATGAAATTCTTTATGAAACATTTCGAAAAGATAATCAGAGTTATTATTTATAATGACAATGGTTTTTCATTATCACAATTGAATTGCTCGAACTGAGTTTATTTTTGAAAATTGAAACCGATTTCTATCGTGAAAAGTGGCGCCCTGTCGGCTACTGAGTCTAAAAAAATAAATATTCCTGGGTAATTAATACACGGAACTGGTTGTATTGAGAAACCTTAATAATATTATATCAAGATAAAGATTCAGTAGCATAATTACAACATGAGCATTTATAATATCCATTATTATAAAATTATAACGCTGTATCAAAAAATTAATAACACGCAGATTGTTTAATTTATTTATGCAAATGAAATGGTTAATGATAGGCAAACTATTATGTTGATTATGAACCGTAATTGTAATTTTTCCTTTATGAGGAAAGTGACATTATTTATAATAAGTAATATTGATATTTTTCCTTGAAAATGTCATTAAAATGGCGCATTACATATATTAAGTGCAATATTCATGTCCATGTCGTGTAATTATTAAAATAAAAAAATATTTAATTGATTGATTTTCTATATTAGTAATACCTAGTTCTTTATTACACATTATAAACTAGGAAGGTGAAACATTATGAAGTACATCCTATTGTGTTTGTAAAAAAGACTCACATTGTAGAGGTTTGGTTTATGCTATTTTAAATAAATTGATTTGATTTAGCCATATCACTAATAAGATCATGAGAACGCAAATCTCAGTAAATTATTTGCATGTAATTAGTATAATAAAAAAGCTGTAGCATTCAAAATAAATACAAAAAATCTTTAAACCAAAAATATTGCCTACTATGCGAAACAATTCGTAGCGTCTTTCCACAAAGGATTATCATAAAATAATATTTATTGAATTACTGGTTTTTTGGATACTTGTCAATTGGTTGGTCTGTGATTTATTGATTGTATTACCAAATTTAAATCGAAGACTTTTTAATAAATGTTTACGTCCCAACATGACATCAAATTTTCTTCCGCAAGCTTATGGCCAGTCAATTTTTGAAACGTAGTAATTATTCAATGTAGAAATTTTGATCTTAACCTTGTTCATCGCAAGGGAGTGCTGCTTGAAGAGTCACTGACTTTCTCGATATACATAGTTTACCTTCGACATTCCACCACAATTTGCATACTGTATATAAGCTATATAATGTAGTTTGCAAATATTAACCCATTGGCTGCTCACGACGAAAAGTGTACATATCAATTATTAATTATTTAAGTAACACACGGCCCTCGGGTCGCATGCAGCTCATATTCTCTCTAAACGTGGTACGCAAGCTTATCAGTTAAATATATAAAAAAATAATGATTATTTTTCAAACTCGAAAATTCATCCTGGTTCGGAAGTATTATAAGATAAAGTGTTTTGAGTTTGGTTAAATATACCTTACTAAACTTAAATCGCCTAAAGGTGTCTGAGACAACTTGCATAAGTTTATTTATCAAGAATATAAACTGCGGGTGGGGAGGAGAGGGAGGATTGAAATTATAAATAATCAACATATTTTATACCATTCAAAATAGTCTTAAGTAAACCGCATTTGAAAGTTTGAATACTAGTAAAATTTACAGTTTATGTTTGACACGTTTCTATTCAAGTTGAAATAATTGTATATCATATGGGAAGTGTTTTTTGTATAAGTATTTAAGTATTGATAGGTACTAAGTCAGCTTTTCAGAAGACTGACTTTGTTTCAAACCAATACTTGGTTGGATGAATAGATTTTTTTGTGGTTTGTCCGTTTCAAAATAAGGTTGCTCATCACTGTTTGACAAATTAAAAAATATAATAATTATAACACTTCGCAGGAAGGGTAGGCGTTGAATAATTGACTGTTGCGACAAACTGCTCCAAGCAAATTGGGCCTACAGCTTTAAATTTTTGATTTTTGGCAGCACTAAATATATAAGTATGATCGAACGAACAAATAATTGGTTACTTTAACCTGTAGTTGGTTAAGTGTTTTCCTTTTTTCTAATTACCCGGGTAATCAACTTCTAATTTAACTAAATGTGATTTAGTTATTGGGCCCTGTTGTTGGCCTTATCATTTAGACTATGCGGTTAAGGGGTTAACTGATTAAAATAAACAACTCTTGTAAACAAAAACGAAAAAAAAATACGCACGCTTCTTATTATCTCTTCGGTTTTTTTGATTGGATACAAATTTATTTTATTTTTGTAAATATGAGGAAATGTTGAAGTTCAATATTATATTGTATGGCAATTTTTTTTTTTATTGAATCTTAGAATTTGTTTTTTTTTATTCCAAGATAAAAGATTTTATTCATTTTTATAAATTTTGCGTTAGTGTTGAGTTGTCTAAGCATATATTAAATTTATTAAATATAAAACATTTTTATAATTAAGCACGATACACTGATGAGGGGCTTGAAAGATACTATGAGATGTACATATTATTTCTTACGATTATAAACAAAAATTACTATTAAAAAATAAAATAAATAAATTAAGACACCATGGTATAAGCTCCATAATATAAGATTTTAAAGAATTACTTTAATACAGCTCATCTTAACATTTTTCCATAAATATTGATTTGATAAATTGTTTTATAGCGATAAATTTTTTTAAGGACTTTCAAAATTCAGTACAATATGTTATCATTCCATAATAAAAACAATAATTTAATTCATTGATTTATTATACTTGTTATGCATAATGATTCATATCTGAGACTAACAAATCAAAGCAAATCGATTGTTTTTTTTTTATGTATTGATTATAGGTTCATTCATAAAAAGACTCAGGCTATCGACATAGTCATCGACAAGTTTTTTGTTTTTTAAAAAACCGGTATAGTGAATTGTATTGTAAATACATACATACATACAAATCTAAAATTTGACCGACGAATTCTTTGTGTGAATCAATTCCCTTACGATATTTAACATTCAATTGTTCTCAATTTTGAAATGGAATTGAAAATTTAGGTTGGCTTAATTTGAAAAACCGTATCTTCACCTATAAAGCTGAATTGATTCCACATCCAAAGATTATGCACTTGCACGCCATCATATGTTATAGATGCATTTGCTTAACCTTTTGGCTGCCGTATAAAAATAGATATCTCGTCTGTGACAGCTATTCAGTTAGTTTAAGACATCGGCGGCATCATATAATTAATTTATGTTTAATTCCATTGTTTTAAATGTGTAATTGCCATACAAAGGCAGCAGATTTTTAAAAAAATACTATATCCGCTTCCAACGTGAAGTTTATGTCATCTGAAAACTGCTTGCTATTCAGTATTTCTGCCTCTCATTATCGAAGAGTTAAGAGATATAAAGATAATGCTGGAATAGGACAAGTGGTAAGCAAATTGCTCTCGTTAGGTTTCGTTTGTTAGTAATGGAAAAGTGGGAGGGGCTTTTAAGCATCACGGATATTATTACCTATGAACAGAAATCCATTATTCGGATAAAAAATCTGGGATTCGAACCTGTGTGTATCGCAACCGATGACAACGACGTTGACGTTGCCCACTCGACCGCGGTCCTGAATCCACGTTTTGAGGTTATTTTATTTCGAGTCATTTTTAGGACACGTATTTTTGGAATAACTTAAGTCGGTGCAAATGTGGTATGCTTTTGAAATTATAATTTTGCCCATACTCCTTCTCAATGGAACACGCTTACTATTAATGGATTCCTTAAAAATCAGTTCAGGTCAATGTGTATTTTTTTTATATATTATATTAAAATCTATTTGTTCACATGATAAATAACATCGAGTCAAAATTTGTTATTACTTTTGATACCAATATTTAAATATCGCAGAACCCGTATACAAGATATGCAAATTATAAAATTACATATTGTAAATATCACGAAATTTATAATGCCACGTGGTATGTTTCAATTTATAAAAAATACCATACATATAAAAATATTTCTTGGCATGTGTCTGCATGGAAGGTAACGCGTTTTTTGGAAAAAAAAATCAAGGTGAGATCTATGGGAAGTATTTTTTATAATATCGCAATAAAGTTAATGCTGTAATAAATACGGATCCGTAACCAAGACGTAAACGTCGTTAGTCTCAGTTAATTAGTTAACAGGTTTGAAACCTATGAATTTCTGTTAAAAAAGATGCTGTGATGTCTAAAATAGTTTCGTAAAAGGAAGGTGGAGTATCTTTCTATCAGTTCACGTAGAGAAATATCTGTCTAGATAAATTACACTACGATTAAACATGCTTTACATCTAACGCAAAGAGGTTGACAACTTGTCGAAGGCTACATGTAGATGAGCTCTACAAGGTAAGAGTTATTGAAGTCGGTCTGGCTTAACTACACTGACTTGTATATGGAAGCTTAAACTTAATGAATTTATATTGAAGGCGAGTAGTTATTGAATCATAAATGCTTTCCATTAAGTATATTATATTGCATTAAAACAATATTTTTTGTAGTAATTTATACATATCAATTATTATCTGAAAGTATGTACTTCATGTTGCCGTGTAATAGAATGGGTTCAACATGACTGGAGTTTAAATTTGTGACGGAATATTCGATTCGATTCGAATAGTTCTCGGTTTTGAAAACAAGGAATCTTACACTATGTCTTATCTGGGCGAAGTCACTGCGAACGCGAATGGAACACGGTTTAAAGCGAATCAAAATATCAAACAAACTGATCGCGGTTTGCGATTTGTCACGTAGACACTATAGCGGCGGAGACCATTTAAAATTTTCGTTCCGCACCGAGTCGCGTTCCATTCGCTTTGATTTCGTCCGCGCAAGACAATACAGTTAGTGTCCTCAAAATAAAGCTTTCATACATAGATTCTTCTGATACGGTGAATTTATTTCATTACCTACATCTCTTATATGATTTAAATAATTGCGGCGCACAAAGAAGCTTAGAAAAATATAAAAAAAGTATTTTTGTAGCGAGAATGATAAGTGTCATAATTTTAGAAAATCATTTACAGCCTGATTTTAGCAAATAAATATATTGCATATTTTTTCGTTCTCAAAAAATCATACATAGTTTCTGCAATCGGCTGGAGTTGTTTTCAGGGCTATGGAGTCAGAGTCGGAGTCGCGGAGTCGCGGTATTTTGGCCGGAGTAAGAGTCGTGAAAAATGAGCGGCTAGATTTTTTTTTAAAAATATATTTAATGATGTGTATTTAAACAAAATACTCAAAAATGTTAACATTTCATGCTTGGCTGACTAAAGATGATCTGATGGTATACATATATATAAGTTAAAATGAAATTATTGAAAAAAATCCTCGGAGTCGGAGTCGTTAATTATTTTAAAGCTGAAGTCGGAGTCGTCAATTATTTTAAAGCTGGAATCGGAGTCGTCTTTTTTTCACGTGACTCTACAGCCCTGGTTGTTTTAGTATTCCGTTTATTGTGGCTTGAGTACTACAAACACCTTACGTTGTACGTACACTTATTAATAATATATACATATTTTAATTAATTAATATTTAATATTACAATTAACGCCAGTGCGCCAAATATTTTAAAATTGAAAGATTATACGAAAAAAGCTCGATGAGAATTTATTGTGTCACTCGAGATCAACTTGAGGTAAATTGAAACCACAAACACCCACGTCTAAGGTCTCAAATTCTAGACATTGTCCTTACCGGGAATCGAACCCAGACCCGCCTTGTCCGTAGAGCAAGCTCTAATCAATTAGAACATAGCGGGCGATATTATTTTAAAATGGTGGTTGAAATTGCCTCAAGTATAAGCAACATTACATAATATTCCGCACTGGTTGAATTGTACACTTCCATCATTTAATATGCAATGACAATGTAAAAAAGCAGTCCTGATTGACAGGTCAATTAATTGCTCGCCATTTGATGCTTTGAGCTGCTAAAAGATTGAACGATAATAACCTTTTTAATTTCCGAAAAAAAATATTTTTTAATGCTGACTTGATTATTAGTATTAATTGTAATAAAAAAATCGCAGTTATTGAAAGTAGAATGGGCTAGTAAAGTGGGCTTCCAATAATTTAATAATGGGCTCGCTTAACCTTAGAGCTGTCCGCGGTGTTCTGGAGAAGTAGTAGATTGTTTATCACTCTGATTCAACCACCCGCGATAATTATCAAAGCAATCGAATGATTTTTAAAATACTTTGTAAAATAATTATTATTAATAACTGTAAAATGTTCTCACCTACCTTAGATTGAAAAAGATAAAAAAATCCAATATAGATTAGTAAGGTAGTAATATTTTCGCATCAATTTCATTTTTCAATCTTTATGATTTTAAGCCGAATAAAATTATATATCAGTCAGAAATTACAAATTATCTTAACAAGGCACTCACCGGTCCAAGAAAAATTTAAGACTCGCGCGAAACCCTTTAAACCTCCCCTAGTCTACCCCTGAAGAAGACTATCCTACCTTGATGTATGTATGTATTCATGTACGTAAATTGTATATCATAGTGTATTCCAGTCATAAATAATCATAGCAATGAACTGAAAAACCTTATCGCAATAGGTACACGGTGCAAAAAAAGAATTTTATTTACACTGAAGACAACTGAAGCTACAGTCGGTCCTTAAACCAATTGGTGTACGTTCATGGACTTTCATCTAACTCGGTTGCGAAAATAAAAATATATATTTTCCTTTACCTCTTCTATGGCATTAATAGTCAATTATTTATTAGATGACAGGTATTTATAGAAAACTTTTTTAAAAAATGAAGATTTTTTTGTTGCACTAATTCTACAATTAAATCAATCGAAGCCGCTTTCACTCATGGCATGCATTTTCAACCGATTAAAAAAAATATGTTGCATTTTTTTTATAAATAAACCATTGTTTTTCATGATAATTTCATGAGCTGCGTTAAGATACTTTTTATTAATATATTTACATAGTATCAGAAAGCATGGATAACTGTGATATATTGATTACTGTCTGATCCTTTTTATTTCTTTAATCCATAGTTTTTCGCCTTTGAACAACTTACAGTAAGTGTAATCGATGAACATTGAAACCAAAAACCCATCACTTGAAAACATGAATCGTCTGTCGGTAAAGGTTAAGCAGTGGTGGATTACCCTATAAGAAAATGTGGTGCGCATCCAAGGCCTCAAAAATAGCTTACATAATATAGCCCATATATTTTTTGTTTAATTTTTTATATATTTTTACTATTTTACATGAAATTTTCTGACGTTGTCCGTAAAACAGGATCTCCAAATTTTATTGCACCTGGGACCTCTAATGTGCTTAATCCGCCATTGGACACAAGTTTAGTGTTAACGATGACTTGTTTAAAATAAAAAGACGCGCTAGATACAATTGAATCGACAAGTAATGCGTTGTGAGCTGTGACCAGCGAAACCTGATTAAAGTATCTATTCATTTAACTCTGTTTATATTTCATTAAACTGGCAAGAAAGAGCGTGTTATATTTTATTATCATTTAAATGTACATAATTTCAATGCCAGCAAGCCCGTTCAAGATTATTATCATTGCAAAGTTATAAAAAATGACTGCTTCTAGTATTTAGTTCAAGAATACGTGTGTGATTCATTCAGCCATAAATTATCATACTGCTTCTTGTTAACAGTTGCATGCAACAAGAAGAATACACCTAATCGCTTTATCCAGTAGCAGATTAATAACTTTTTATGATCATTAACGCAAATTGTAGTGCCATTCAGAAGCTTATACAAATACATTAATATTATTGCTATGTTTTTAACTAGCACATAATATTATATGAATAATATTATGTGCTATTGATAGTCATAGCTATAAGAAAAATATTAAATTGAATATAAAAACGAGGCCACTGTAAAATATATTTTTTGTTAACTCCATGTCTGCTCCCAATATGGAGCATATAGACTCCTAATAGAGGTATTTAAATAGACAGTTTTTCTTCATAAACTGTTTATTACTTAGTCACTCAACATCTCTTTTTCGAAGGGAGTATTAGGGATAGAAGAGTATGACAGGACAGTATTAGTGGTTAACTAATCGCTCTCGCTACGCTCCGTTATTTAAGGACCAGAAAAAAGCTCTTGATAACATAGGTATATAAGATAGCTCTTGAATGGAACAATATTTTATAATTCATAATGGAGGCGTTTTTATCTCGCTAAATATAAAAGTAAATACACATACATGTAGGTGTCGACTTTCACACTTTCGTCTTTCGTACATTTCTTAAAATTACATTTTTTATTGATAATGTTATGGACTACTTGTTTAAAAGCTGATTCTAATATAGAATTCTAAGTAAGTAAAGGCTAGTCCAACATATTTAATATTGATATTTTCAAAGTATTTATATATTCTGGAACCAACTAAGTTCAATACATTGATCCTAACAAGGTGATAATAAAATATATTATAATATAATATATATTTAAAAAAAGTTTTTACCTGTATAAGACACTGAAAAGTATTTTTCATCATATTTAAATGTCAGTGAATAGATTTCAAATAATACATTGAAAAAACCAACTGGTAATATTAACTTATAGAAGATAAATAATGTTACATATTTAAAGTAGTAGCTTTGTAAATGAGTTAAATGAATATTCCGGATATATTTATAAAAAAAATGTATATGTTGTCATATTACAACGATAATATTTTTTTATGAATTTTCTGTTAAAAGCCGCCAATCAATCATTTTATGAGTTTATGACTACCGAATAACGTCAGGTGGTTTAAGCAATCCACCGGAATTTAAAAGTCAAATATTTATTTAAAGTCAAGATCAATACCAAATTACTGGTTCCGATTTTGGTGAGGTCAAGTTCAAATCGTATTTTTTAAAAAAAAAACAGTTTCTTATCTGTGTTACTCAATACCATGTGTTAGAAATCATAAAATGCTGCCGGTAAAATTTGTATTAATTTTATTTATGTCAATAAAGCAACTTTTCAAATGATTAAAAAAAACATGATTTTACTGTTTTACTTTTCGTAGACTTATACAAATGCTATGATCATTTTTATTATGATACTCCCCATACCCCACCCCATAAAGAATTAAAGTATAAGGTTTAAATAGTAGAGTAAATTTATTTGGTGACCGAATGTGGATAAAATAAATTCTATAAATCTATATATTAATAGCCGATAAAATAAGTTTTCACTTTTCACTTTTTACTTTTCACAAATGTGTGCGTACTGATGTCCACTTCGCCCAATGATAGCGATTTATTTTGAACATATTTTGAACATCACATTTTTCGGCCAATTGGAATGGACGTCTTTTTATATTCAAAATTCAAATTTCCTGGCTTAGAACTAAAGCATCGTAATTAATATTGAGAGAACTTTATTTCAAAATTTGCATGGCTACGAAGTTTTTTAAATAATCAAATGAACTGATTCGATTTTTTGAAGCTATAATTATAGGGCTAGGAGGAGCTGATTTGACAGATTTTGTTCAGTGTCATCCATCTTCTATATGATTGTCACCGATTTCCCCTCCCCCTCCTCATCCCCAGCCCGACTGTCGACATTTTTTTTATTCATACTAGAAGTATTTTTTCATTACGCTGAAGAAGCACATAGTTTTAAATGTGAAAAAACGCTAAACTTTATTTCACATTTTATTTCTGCCGCGGGTCGGATTCGAAACGTGGAACTTTGCAATATGAACGGAACGTCTTACCGCTGAGGTAAAGGGCAAACTTTCAGGTGCGACAAAATTAGATTATATATATTAAGCATTCGAAAAAAGAACTATTTCAAACTTGACTTTGATTGTTTGTTTGTATTGAAAATTCAAAAATAGAATATGTCAAATACTTAGTGTGGCCAATTCAAAAAAAATGATTCCAAGATATTTTTCTTTTTCTACGAAATATATTTGTTTGCACACTTGAAACCTTTGCAGGGCTGTCGATATATGCGCCGAGGTCGATTTATGGTACTACGAAAAATGATTGTTAGCAAACTTGAACATTATTCCAAAGATTTAATAATTTACGAAAAATGGTTGTTAGCAAACTTAAACATTATTCCAAGATATAATAATTTACGAAATTTCTGCTACCACGAAAAATGGTTGTTAGCAAACTTCAACATTATTCCAAAGATTTAATAATTTACGAAATTTCTGCTACTACGAAAAATGGTTGTTAGCAAACTTAAACATTATTCCAAAATATAATAATTTACGATATTTCTGCTACTACGAAAAATGATTGTTAGCAAACTTGAACATTATTCCAAATATTAAATAATTTACGAAATTTCTGCTACTACGAAAAATGATTGTTAGCAAACTTGGACATTATTCCAAATATTAAATAATTTACGAAATTTCTGCTCCTACGAAAAATGGTTGTTAGCAAACTTGAACATTATTCCAAATATTAAATAATTTACGAAATTTCTGCTCCTACGAAAAATGGTTGTTAGCAAACTTGAACATTATTCCAAATATTAAATAATTTACGAAATTTTTGCTCCTACGAAAAATGGTTGTTGGCAAACTTAAACATTATTTCAAAAATTAAATAATTTACGAAATTTCTGCTACTACGAAAAATGGTTGTTAGCAAACTTGAACATTATTTCAAAAATTAAATAATTTAAGACATTTCGGCTACTACGAAAAATGGTTGTTAGCAAACTTAAACATTATTTCAAAAATTAAATAATTTACGAAATTTCTGCTACTACGAAAAATGGTTGTTAGCAAACTTGAACATTATTCTAAATATTAAATAATTTACGAAATTTCTGCTCCTACGAAAAATGGTTGTTAGCAAACTTGAACATTATTCCAAAAATTAAATATAAACGAAATTTCGGCTACTACGAAAAATGGTTGTTAGCAAACTTAAAAATTATTCCAAAAATTAAATAATTTACGAAATTTCTAATAAAAATAAAATAAATAAAAATAAAATAAAATACAATAAAATAAAATAAAATAAAATAAAATAAAATAAAATAAAATAAAATAAAATAAAATAAAATAAAATAAAATAAAATAAAATAAAATAAAATAAAATAAAATAAAATAACATAAAATAATATAAAATTAAATTAAATTAAATACTTTGCAACAAAAATCTCACGTTGCTGGGCAGCGGGCTTACAGCTAGTCTATATATTAATAGCCGATAAAATAAGTTTTCACTTTTTACTTTTCACAAATGTGTGCGTACTGATGTCCACTTCGCCCAATGATAGCGATTTATTTTGAACATATTTTGAACATCACATTTTTCGGCCAATTGGAATGGACGTCTTTTTATATTCAAAATTCAAATTTCCTGGCTTAGAACTAAAGCATCGTAATTAATATTGAGAGAACTTTATTTCAAAATTTGCATGGCTACGAAGTTTTTTAAATAATCAAATGAACTGATTCGATTTTTTGAAGCTATAATTATAGGGCTAGGAGCTGATTTGACAGATTTTGTTCAGTGTCATCCATCTTCTATATGATTGTCACCGATTTCCCCTCCCCCTCCTCATTCCCCAGCCCGACTGTCGACATTTTTTTTATTCATACTAGAAGTATTTTTTCATTACGCTGAAGAAGCACATAGTTTTAAATGTGAAAAAACGCTAAACTTTATTTCTCATTTTATTTCTGCCGCGGGTCGGATTCGAAACGTGGAACTTTGCAATATGAACGGAACGTCTTACCGCTGAGGTAAAGGGCAAACTTTCAGGTGCGACAAATTTGGATTATATATATTAAGCATTCGAAAAAAAAACTATTTCAAACTTGACTTTGATTGTTTGTTTGTATTGAAAATTCAAAAATAGAATATGTCAAATACTTAGTGTGGCCAATTCAAAAAAAATGATTCCAAGATATTTTTCTTTTTCTACGAAATATATTTGTTTGCACACTTGAAACCTTTGCAGGGCTGTCGATATATGCGCCGAGGTCGATTTATGGTACTACGAAAAATGATTGTTAGCAAACTTGAACATTATTCCAAAGATTTAATAATTTACGAAAAATGGTTGTTAGCAAACTTAAACATTATTCCAAGATATAATAATTTACGAAATTTCTGCTACCACGAAAAATGGTTGTTAGCAAACTTCAACATTATTCCAAAGATTTAATAATTTACGAAATTTCTGCTACTACGAAAAATGGTTGTTAGCAAACTTAAACATTATTCCAAAATATAATTATTTACGATATTTCTGCTACTACGAAAAATGATTGTTAGCAAACTTGAACATTATTCCAAATATTAAATAATTTACGAAATTTCTGCTACTACGAAAAATGATTGTTAGCAAACTTGGACATTATTCCAAATATTAAATAATTTACGAAATTTCTGCTCCTACGAAAAATGGTTGTTAGCAAACTTGAACATTATTTCAAAAATTAAATAATTTACGAAATTTCTGCTCCTACGAAAAATGGTTGTTAGCAAACTTGAACATTATTCGAAATATTAAATAATTTACGAAATTTCTGCTCCTACGAAAAATGGTTGTTAGCAAACTTGAACATTATTCCAAAAATTAAATAATTTAGGACATTTCGGCTACTACGAAAAATGGTTGTTAGCAAACTTAAACATTATTTCAAAAATTAAATAATTTACGAAATTTCTGCTACTACGAAAAATGGTTGTTAGCAAACTTGAACATTATTCTAAATATTAAATAATTTACGAAATTTCTGCTCCTACGAAAAATGGTTGTTAGCAAACTTGAACATTATTCTAAATATTAAATAATTTACGAAATTTCTGCTCCTACGAAAAATGGTTGTTAGCAAACTTGAACATTATTCCAAAAATTAAATATAAACGAAATTTCGGCTACTACGAAAAATGGTTGTTAGCAAACTTAAACATTATTCCAAAAATTAAATAATTTACGAAATTTCTAATAAAAATAAAATAAATAAAAATAAAATAAAATAAAATAAAATAAAATAAAATAAAATAAAATAAAATAAAATAAAATAAAATAAAATAAAATTAAATAAAATAAAATAAAATAAAATAAAATAAAATAAAATAAAATAAAATAAAATAAAATAAAATAAAATAAAATTAAATTAAATTAAATTAAATTAAATTAAATAAAATAAAATAAAATAAAATGAAATAAAATAAAATAAAATAAAATAAAATAAAATAAAATAAAATAAAATAAAATAAAATAAAATAAAATAAAATAAAATAAAATAAAATAAAATAAAATAAAATAACATAAAATAATATAAAATTAAATTAAATTAAATACTTTGCAACAAAAATCTCACGTTGCTGGGCAACGGGCTTACAGCTAGTACTTATTATATTCACATTATTGATTACAACTAAAGTCACCTTAGAAAATAATAAAGGGTGAAGTTATAGAAAACAATTATACCACTGCAAAAGGTAAATTGTTAATGATTTCCAGAGCTGTGGAGTCGTGAAGTTTATGTTAGAGCCGACTCCAACTTTTTTTTTCAGTAAAATTATTTACATCTTTATAAAATTGAGATCGGAATTGGGTTATTTGTAAGCGCGGGAGTTGGTATCTGAGTTAAGGTATTTTTTCACGAATTCACAACTCTGGAAATATCACGAATTTTATGGGTGGTAAGTATTTCTCCCTTGATCACTCTTATAAATGGATGGGGACTAAAATTGAATGTTTTATGTCGAATCCATCGAACATGAAAAAACTCACATATTTATTATATTATAACATTTAAAATAAGATAAGTGATCGGAGTCAGACCCGGTTCCCGGTAAATTGCTCGAATAACAAGATAATCATTTTTTTTCCGTTTGTTCTGTCTTAGCGCTAGTCTTCTATGTTTTCTGAAAATATATAGAAACAGTTTGAGTAACTAATTAATAAGCAGTTCTCGTAGAAACACTTCTGTTGAGATAAACTCCATTAAAAGATCATATGATCCGCATTTGGGGCGAACACGGTTAAAATAAATACTTACGAAAATTGTTTTTATATTTCACTCTCTAACCAAGTGTCGCACAAGATAAAAAAGAAATTCGTAGAAAAAGTCGTGAAAAATCGTTTAAATAACCAAGCAATTCGAATAATTTGTAATTCGAGCAATTTACCGGCTCCCGTCAGACCTGTAGTTTGAGCTAATTTAGTTGGACTTTGAAATCGATCGAAAAAATGCTTTTCTTACTGGGACTTAAAACCCGCCAAAGAATCCAACTTATAAGAGCAGCAAAAAAGATCAATACAGAACTGAACAAAAAAATAGTATGATAATATTTTTATGACCAATAGCTTCCAATTAGAATTTATCCAACATATCGACTGTGGAAAGGAAAAAGGACTTAACCCTCAATTTTCCAAAACAGCTTTTTTTCGATAATCACAATGAATACAACTTGACACACATTCTATCAAAAGAATGGAAGCTGAAAATGCCGAATAAGTATCTAAATTTAGCTTTTAAGTTTAAAAAAGATGACCTTGTAAAAAATTAAAACCAAGAAAAAACACTGAAATAGAGGTTTTTCTGAGACAATTTCTTTAATTAATATTAGGTTATGTCAATTAAACACCAGTTTAGAAGTATCCGTGCACTTCAAGGTTGTATATAATTCATAATTTGCATATATCACAAAATCATCAAAACACGTTTTTAGCGCCTCCTGTATTATTTGATATTTGTGGGCTACGTCCTTTTTCCTTTCCACAGTCGATATGATAATTAACGAACACCGATTTCAAGTTCGTCAATCAATATGTGGATGGTGTCTTTTCATACTAAATGGGGCGCTTGTGGAGCAAGCTTCAATCTACCATTTATCTTTGGTTAGAAAGATTTTTTTTTTCAATTAATATGTCTTTTCAAAAAGGGTTATGATAATAGTAAGTGATTAGAATAGGACTAGTAGTCAAAATAAGGAAACGCTCTCATTTATTAATTTACCGATCTACCCATAATGCATAATATTTTTTTTCCATATTAACAGGATATATCTATAAATCTGTCACCAAAATAAGTATCAATTAATGTTTTTTAAATTTATTTTCTTTGCTGTATGGCATACTTTAATCAAGAAGCGAATCCCTTTAGTGGGTACGTCTTGTTTATTTCTTATACTGGATGTGTGCACAAAGAATCCGGTCCAGACAAGCACTTTGTTAAGTTGAAGGTTGAAGATAGGGAGTTGACCCTATGGATTCCTCACTTGAATCGTATTTATTCTGTCAAAAGTCCTCGACGCACGAGCTGGAGTCATGCCACCCTTGCGGTCAGTGACTTGGCTAGAAACCTGTAAGCCAATTTGAAAAGATATTTGAGTGTTTCTTAAAAATATAAATACAAAAAATTGTTTGCCTGTAATATTTAATTTAGTAGATAAAGGTTAACACAATGATAAAATAAAAAAGCTTTTGCAGTATCACAAATCGAAATTGCAACTTAGGACCGAACCGTTTTTGTTAAAAAAAAAACGAGACAGCTACATACATACCTGCAACAAATGTCTATAATATAGCATCTTTGTCTGTGATAACGAAGCAATATTATTGTAATTATACGACATAAAAACATGTAGAAATTATAGTTGAAAAAAAGAATAAAGATTAACGAAATCAGTCACAAAATAATTAAAATTCTTGTCGATTAGACTTATGAGTTTTAATTGGTTATTAATGAAGGTTAGGAATTTACGACTTCTTGTGCTAATTTGAGCTCATTGTTATTTTTTTGTTTTTTTAAATACTTCCGGTTGATTGCCCTCAGTGTGCGTTTTCGCGTCTTTTCCTGATGCAGTTTATCTCGGGAACAGTAGCGGCTTCAGCTTAACAGCTTAACGACCGCACATTTTTTTTTATAAAATTTCACCTGGCGAAATAATATTTTGCGAAAATATATTGTAATTTTACTAAATTCACTATACAGTAATACCCCGCTTAGCGCGACCCCGTTAAGCGCGGTTTCACTATAACGCGAATTTCAAATTTCGCGCTCAAATGCCTTGCATTACGCGAAAGAGTGCGTATAAACATATTTAGTCATTAACTTCTCTAGGGTCGCGGGATCCCTGCTTTCTCTGAATATTCTCTTTGAAGAATTGGGAATTCCCCGTCCTTCGACTTTGTTCTATGGGGATTTCCTCGTTCGTTTCGTGTGTTCATTTGTTCCGTCATGTTAGTTAATGTTAGTACAGAATAATCCTATCTACGATGAGGAAGAACAGGTAGAAGAGAAAGTTTTACCTTAAGGGGAAATACAAAATGCACTTTCAAAAATTTATTCAGGTTTGGACATATTGCAGAGTATAGACTATAATGATGACCGTGTCTTGACCGTGTGTCAAACAATTAAAAACAGTGTTGGGTGTTATGAACGTATTTTACAAGAGCGTAAACAAAACGCTACCCAAAAGACAATAGATGTATTTTTCCGTAAAAAATAAGAGTATGTATTGCATAAAGTGTTCTTAGAATTAAAGTGATTGATTAAAATGATTTGTATTTTTTTGTATTAAATTTTGACTATGTTTAATCATAAACCTCGATATACGCGAATTTCAGTTAACGCGATTTTTTTCGGAACGTATCCCTCGCGTAAAGCGGGGTATTACTGTAATTTGTAAACAAATTGAGATATCTTTACAAAATTTAATCTTCTTAGCTTCCAGATACTTCGCCTATACGCATAAATGAGTCCGCCGGCCAGCAACCTTTATTTTTCAAAGACTCAAATACGCGTCCGCGGTCGTTAAGCTGTTAAATTAGATCATGGTAATACTTTGTTGTCGCTTTGGTAACTAACTATTCATCGCGCCTCTCAGCTAGGGACAGATTTATAATGGGTTTCAATTTCATTATCAGTAAAAACAACATGATAAATAATGTTGAACTCTAAATTAACAGAGTTTTCATATTCTTTAGCTCACAACACTCTTTATCGTTTAACTCCTACTACCGCAAGAGCGGCTTTCACCTTTATTGATACTTTAATCCTTTTTTCGAAGGAAATTCAACACTGTCTGACATTTTCAATTATTGAGTGATATCAATATTTGTAAATCAATGCGAATTCAAAAAAGGAACAGAAAAATATTATCAAAAGAAAGTCGCATAATAATCGCTTCCTTAGCATAGTGTACAATGTTGTAAAGTGACAGATTTCAATAAATTAAAGAAATATTATATAAGATGTTCACTTTTTTTCAAATATTCAATTGTTATGATTTAAATTTGAAAGTAAAAAAGTGGGACAATTTTTCACTGAAAATGAATGAAAGACAAAAATACTACATAATTTTTAGTGCTAATTTTTAATAAAGTGGCAAAAAATAAAAAGATTTTTTTTAATATTAGGAACTGAATAATATTCACAATAGATTTTGTTTGATGTTGTAATTTATTATATAATAATTATTAATGTAAGATAACTACATATTTATACTACAAAATAAAAGAGTCTTTTGAACAATTTATTTAATATGGTCAGTACCAGCTGCGGTTATCAACTGAATGATAACCGAAACCCGTCCTAATGATATTTAATGAAAGTGTCCCTTTTCACCAAATATTGACACCGAATACCTTAAAAGTGATATATATATATAAATTATTATTGATATACATAAGTAATTTTTAAATGATAGCTTGAAATACGTATCGAAGGTTATGCCTATAAAAGTATTGAATTTATTACGTATATGGTAAGTTGAGATGAAAGCTCTTAATGTGTTCGACTAAGAAACAACATATTTTTTTTAGCTACCACTAATTCAACCTAAAAACATGTTCGGCACTACCTTGTCATACATTTTGTATTGTCAAACGAAAATTTTGTTAAAAAATCTTCAACATAACGTTCAACATATTTAAGTAGGCACTAAAATTAGCATCAATGTAATAATTATATTAACAGTTGCTTAAATTAGTCCGTCAAATATTTTGCATTAGCACCATAAGACGAGTCCATTCATTTGATTGCATTTCTAATAAAACATGAGTTCAATAAATTATTATTCACTCTTTATTACAAAATATAACTATAAGAATTTATTGTGTTCTATTTTTTAATACTCATTTTTCCTTATTAGCAAATGGTAGCTGACTTTAACACACGTCAGTTTTTAAAATTTTATTGATTGAGGTGTTTGAACCTGGATGACCAAGAATAACCAACACAAAATTATTAAATGACGTACAAGGTATAATTGTATTCATCAACGTTGGGATGGGAATGCCGTAAATATATCCTACAGTAAATAATGACGTTAAGGACAGAAAAATACTACAGAATCATCAACTGGGGATATTTCAACTGATTTTTTTTTGAGACAAGAAAAAATACAAGATTTTCGAATCATTAAAATCATTAAAAAAACATTCTGTAATATTACAAAAATTCAGGGAAGAATTTCTCAATTATTTATCAAGATAATGAGATGATAATACTGATTCACACTTTCATATAGGAAGTTGGAATTTGAAAGTACAAACAGCAGTGGTTTCCAGCCTTTATTTTGCTACGCCTCCCTTTGAAAAAAAAAACTTCGCGCCTCCCCATCCATTATTTAATATTGTAATAAAGACACGTTTTTAAGGGTAAATAAGTATTTTGGGCTGTTCGCGCCTCTTTTGGCAATAGTCCGCGCCTCCCAGGTTAGAAATCGCTGACCTACAGTATGAGAAAAAATATTTGAAAACAAGCCTTTTTTATTGTATTGATCGCTGAAATAATGACTAGAAAAAAAGGAAATGAAGGTGAAACAATTGATATCCATTTCAAGGATAAAAAAATATTTTTGACTATTTTTGAACTTAATTCAGATTAGGAAACGTAGTCGGAGTCATTTATAAAAAACGTCTTCATGGCCATGATAATGAAAACGCTTATTTGGATGAGCTTATATCTCCTGTAATTTATGAGACTATTTTTTAGTATATGTATGAAAGTTTACATCAGTTAAACTTAACTTTATTTTTCTTTTAATTTTTCAGCTGCTGTCAATATTTTTACTCGTCCTTCTTGCTTTGGGAGAATCTGATTGTCAGCTAAAGGGAAGATCGTTAGAAATTTACAGACGCCTAAGAGAGCTTGTTCTTGGCGTCATCGGTAGGAGTGCTAGTGAGCCAAGACTACTTCAAAGAGCTGAAATGGCACACGTAAGTTACCTTATATATAATAGTAAAAAAAAAACAAAACATTACAACAATAGTATTATGGTTAATGAAAAAATAAGGAATAATTAAAACTTGTGATGTGATTTTGAATCACACCTGAAAACAAAATTAATTGACGATTTAAGGTACGTTAGATATTGCAATACAAGGCTAATATATCAATACTGGTTTTTACATATTTTATGTTGAATAGCGGTTTTCTTAAATTATTTTTAGGTATGATTGTTTGAAATTCCCTCTCACCAATCCGATTCTAAAATCAATGTGTATCAAAAGCGATAAACTTAGTTCTATCCTAACCTTATTCTTCTATCCATTACATACTTACTCCTTGAAAACAAGAGATTTAGGAACTAAATAACAATCAGGTCTCGCGGAAAACAATATGTTAAGATAAGCTCCGTTATATGTAAGTCTAGATGCTTTACATCAGCAACGGATATGGAGTAAATTTTCGGAAATTTATTTTAACATCATGATTTCTTTTGATATATTATAAAATATTTCTGTTTTTGATGATTTGATCAAATATTGCAATATCATATCAGACGGAGGCGCCATGTTTGTTAAAGGAAGAAATCCTTGAACAGTTTTTAGATCCACGTACCTATATATTGTTTACTTAATAGTTGTAACATACGTTATAAGTTATTTAAATAATGTATGTAGGCGGTAAATTTCCGCATACGTGTATCTTCTTCGAGATGCGCGTTTACTCTTTTGGATGACTGTACATTAGAGGTCTATACGGGCCGAAATTTTACAAAATTACCCGACCCGAGCCCGAAAAACTCGGGCCCGAGTCTAATACCACAATTGTTACCCGAACCCCGGATTAATACTAAACAGACACAAACATAGTCTGAAATGTTTTTCTGAAGAATAAATTCCTTACCAGGGCCCGGCCCGAGCCCGAATCTCAATTGCGCTTACCCGCCCAAACCCGTGCAGACCTCTACTGTACATATTTTAAATTACATGTTATTTAAAAACACGAGTCAAATAAAAATTTCATAATCTTTTGTGTGCAACAGTTAAGGGTCATAAATATAAAAAGTTTTGAAATAATCGAGCATTCTTGACTTCATGTTTTGACTTGAGGTACGGTCTAAGTGGCCGGCGGGCGCGTTTTGCGGGGCGTAGCGTGCAGCGTGCATGTCAAACACATGCTCCGCAAATACGAACGGTCAGAGATTTTTAGCACTCGAGTACCGAATCGTCGAAAATAGGATCGAGCACCGGTGAGGTACAAAGTGACCCCAGACAAATTTGCGTAATATGTGCATTGCATTAATTGAGGTATCATTGAAGATTAAAATAAATATCAACTAGATATTATTGGTATTTAGCAAATGGTTGAAATAAAAAGAACTTTGCAATGCGAATGCACCCCATAGGTGCTCGAAGGTTAAAAATGTACGCCTATGCAAACTGCACGCCATGCAATCGCTGTCTACTGTAGCCATCCGCATAGGGTTTAGCTCTGTAGTAGACAACTAGTTCCCCATAACCCACTAGTGGGCGATGGGCGGTAAAGATTTTAAAAACACGGTGGGCGGTTATAATATTTTATTACTAACGGACAACTTTTGCTTTAGCTACAAAAATCAGTTGTGTAGATTAGAAATATCTAAAATCAATCACTAAAAATAAAACAATGATAATATCTACACCATAAACAATTGCATAATGATTATTTTTTCCACTATTTTAAAATATTATTTTGTAGCATATGCTATCTACAACTTTATTATAAAATTTCAGAAGCTACAAAAACGAATGCCGGAGTCATCCGAGTTCCCATGTTTCCAAGGTTCTTCGCTTGATCGTCCACCTGCCCGGTCGAAAAGACGTCCACAGACAGTTCACGAGCTCCGTCCTGGAGACTTTGATGTAATCGCAGCAATGGGAGATTCTCTCACTGCGGGAAATGGAGCTGCCGCCACAAACGTTCTTCAAGTTGCCACTGAAAATAGAGGACTTGCATGGTCAATAGGTAAATGTCAGCCAATGCTTAGCAATTATGATGCATTATCCTGGTTTAACTGAAATTTTGCCGGTTCGAAGGATTGCACAGAAGATGACTAATGGCTAAATATAAAATTTATGGCTTCAAGAATATATGTATTACAATCAGTGGCGTATTACCATACAAGCAAATGAGACGCACACTTAGGGCCTACGAATCTTAGGGCCCTGAAAAATAGGTTTATAATATAACTAATGTGACCATTTATTTTTTCCGCCAAACCGGGACACCTAAGCAAATTTGATACCTTTAGACGCAGTTTTAAGCGTCTCATACTTTCATACAATAAAATTGACTAGATAGTAAAGTTTTTTCATGTCATATTAAATATGTACATTATATAAAAATACAATATTTACATTGAAATGTATTATTTACTACGTGCGCACGTCCACGACTTCATCTACTAGTCTAGATTCTACTGGCATGATTTTGATTTTGCGCATTTTTATATTCTATTCTTTTTGTTCAGATTTTTATAAATTTTGACTATTTTACTTATCTTTACTTTATGTTATCCGAAAAACAGGGCCTCCAAATTTGATTGCGCCTGGGGCCTTCCATGTGCTTAATCCACCACTTATTATAATACAAACAAAAAGTACTGATATGTTGATTAAAACGTGAAATATTTTTACCAGTAAGTCCATGATAAAACGTTAATTCGTATCCCAAAACTTTTTGATTATCACATATTGATTCATAATGATAAAACACACGATCTAGCAATCAATATTCGCATAACAAACATAATTTCCAATACGATTAATTGCCTTTTTTGCTACTTTTAAAGATGCAATATCTCTTTTTTTCCATGTAAACAGAACAAATAAGATGATTCCATTAAAATTATGTTTGGTCAATACTACTGACGTTTTTCGTCTTCTGCAAAATTATAGAGTATAAGTTGTTTTATCATAAGCGAATGGATATATAAAAAAAAACATATCCAAGGTCGAAAAACAAGATTTTTGTTAATAAAAGAATTGTAGCATGAGTTGTAAAATGTAAACTTTAATATTATATTAACTCTTTCTCTGCCAATAACGCGTTTACGCGCACAGTGTTCCCGAGCACGTAACGCCGTCCATAGTAAAGAAGCGAGCTTACGGGCTGTACGTTGTCACTTGATATCTATCCAAAGTCGATAGTTAAAAGTAATTTAATAATTTATGGGCACGGTGCCATCTATTGTAATCCTGATGTAATAGTATGCGACGAATAACTATCAATTATTATTGTAAATACAGTGCAACAATGACCCTATGCATTGAACCGTATTCTAAGACAAGCCACACGGTGGAAGACTATTTAAAAAAAAATCGTTGTGTTTTATATAATTTTAATATTAATTTTCACATATGATTATGCTCGCGACCTTTTCATGGTAAGTGATATGCCAACCCTGACGCTTTTGCGAAAATTTAAGATTTGTTTTCTTGGATAAATGACGGTACAAACTACGCACTATGCATTTATTTAGTAAATCTTGAATATCTACTGTTGATAGATTTACAAAAAAGATATATTTATAAGGTTTTATTTTTTCAAATAAATCCCGGCACTCTGTGTACCGCCATATGATTACCTTACGGCAGTAAAAGAGTTAAGGCGACTCAGTAGGAATGCAAAACTTTAATTTGACCTACAGCATAAATATTGCACTGACTTAAATAAGTAACCACCACAATACGTATTTTTACAGTATCAAAACAAGCAAAACATTTTTCTATTTCATTGCAAAAATAACAATACCACCTAACACACGAATGGGTATTTAGACAGTTATAAATGTTTTTCATATAAAACAATTTGTATTAATATTAGATATCGACGAAAATCAATAAGTATTTATTTATCTTCATAGCCAAGACTGACAATCTAATTTACTTCCCCAAATATCTGTTGCAACAATTATATGTAACTGAAACTATACGTTAATTATATATTCCTTGAAAATGCTTCATATGAGGTATTGCTACATGTAAGCAACAGTAAGCTATCGTACTAATAAATTAAATCATGAGACGGCTTTTGCCAAAGGTAACAAGAGACGCTAAACAAACCATACAATACAAATTTCTCAAACTTTCTCTTGTATATTGAATTAGTTTTTATTTTTAATTTTGTATAACCTATTTTTTATGATATTGATTTGTTATGATATTGATGAATACAGTTTTGAAAAATAATTTTGTTGCATAAAAAAGTTTAAAACATAAAAAATATTGACATAATAAGATTAAAATAGAAAAGTATTTAGTTCTAAAAGAATTATAAGTTGCAATTGATAGTTATTTCTGGTTCGCGCTATAGTTGACCATGAATTTAATCCGAAAATTATCTTAACTATGTCTTATCGTGTGAGACAAAAAACTTCGATATTTTTAAATTATTATATGTTAAGTAATCGTTCTTAACAAATCGATTGAACATGTCGCACAGTGACTTCTTTACATTTTTTATTAATAGCATCTAAAATGTATTGCGGATTCTATTATATATTTCTATTGACCTTTTGAATCTAAGATCCAAAATCTCAGGATGATACATTAGTTCCAGAAAGTGGCGCGTAAAAAAAAGCTCATTTCATATAATTTGATAAATCGGTTTCAAATCCGTGTAAAAAAAGTACCAAAAATGTATGAAAAAACGTAACGGTTTATCCAAAATAATCAAGTAAAAAAAGTATTGGGTGTATATTTTACTGAATGCAAATAGTTTTACTTCAATATTCTATAGTCTAACTCAATAAGGAAGAAACTAAATGAATATTAGACCAGATCAAAAGTAGTCATTCAAATAATTTATATTGAATGCATAGATATATTTGTATTTCTTTATATAATGTTTGAGAACTTTCTTTACTGGCAATTTGCATGTTCGACGACATGCAGGGTTGTGACATATTAACATATTTTCCAATATTTTTTTGTTTCTAATAATAATGTGTTTTTTTTACGTTTAAACGACGAACTTTGTTTTTTTAGCGAAAATCTTCCCCATCTGTAAGCGGCATAAAACTTTTGAAACATAGAAATGATTCATAAATACTAATGTAAAAATGCTTTTATTCATCTATTATTACTATTAGATACAAATATCTATAGATAGAATCTCTGTTTAAAAGCACTGCCAAATAATTATTTTAAAATACTTATCCATTAAGCCAGTAGTTTCCAACATTTGTGTCAATGCGCTTCCCTTTGAAAAAAAATATCTTCGCGCCTCCCCATGCTTTATTTTCATATAGTAACAAAGACACGTTTTAAAGGGTAAATAAATATTTTGGACGGTTCGCGCTTCTTTTTACAATAGTCCACGCTTCCAAGGTTGGAAATCGCTGCATTAAAGGGTGCAAGGGTGTCCAACCTTTTTTTTTCTTAAGATCGACTTTTCAATCTTAAGTTTTCTCGCGATCGACTTCTACCATGATTCTTGTAACAATTTTTATTTAGTAGGGTTTTTCCCTTCTGAAATGTTTATTTTAAATGCGAAATACATACAATTAGATATATTAGATATATATTAGGTATATGCTTACAAATAATTCAATTTTTGTATATTTTATATTTAAATTGTTAAATATTTTTTCCAAATTCACGGAAGCTTTCGGGATCAAACAAATTATGCTTTGGAGTCGACCGGTCGATCGCGATCTACCGGTTGGACATCCATAAGCTAAAGTAATACTGGTCTTTAGAAGCATCGCTAATGAAAAATACATTATTGTATTATAAATAATAATATTATTTGTCAGCGCTTTGGGCAACCCTAACCCCAACCGATATAGCACGTTTTTTTTGGCAGAATAAAAAAACATTGCTTCGATTACCTCTAATATTCGTTGACCAGTGATTTAATATTTTTTAATAAAACATTGGACGCGTCCACTCCACACCACGTACGATCTCAGACTGAAGCTCAAACTGAAGCATAGTAGGTAAGAAAAGGCATCTCCGAAAAATGGTTACCATTTATTGGTATTATCATTATTATTATTTTTTTTTTTGCTTTTAATGTAAAAAATAAAATGGTTTTTTATTTCAATTTTTTTTAGAAGTATATATGATACAATTATGCTTTAAAAATCAGTCAGAAAAAGTGGGAAAAATGGTACATTTCAAATGGCTGTATAATCATTATATACGATAAATTAGAAATTCTGCTCAAATCACTTTCTTAAACCAATCTTTATCTGTATTTCTTTCTAAGACTTCAATCTTCGGTATCTTATAATAAACTTCAAAACGATCTTCGCGTAAAGTAGTTGAAAAAAATCCAAGTCAATGTTTTACCGCGTAATCTTGACATTTTTACTATTTTCATAAAAAAAAAAATGCAATAGTGTAAAAAAGCGTTTGGAAAATGTAATTATTGAAAAAAAAATTTTTTTAAGTGAACGGTTCACGAGATCTCGTCGATGGCAAACGATCGATTTACTCTGTTTTCAGGCGTAAAGGTACTATATCCTCTTAAGAAGAAACAAAGTTGAACGAAATTATCACATTAACAATCATTATTATATATGTATGGAGAATAATCTTTTACAAAATATTTGGATTACACGAAAAATTATTCCCAAGCCAGGAAATAATACATTCAACGTAAGCATTCTCTGATAATATGATAAGGTTTCTATTACCTGATCTTTCATATAAATCTTAGCTAGCCATCTGTTGTTAATATACACAACGTTTTTTTTATTTAAAAAAAAAATGGATTGAGTCTTCGCTGATGGTAGTGATATGAAAATAGTTTTCTTGTGATAGTGATGTCACTGATCATCGAAGGTATGGAGCTTAATGTTAACACATTGATAGAAAATCATACTTAATCATAAATAACATTAGATTGAGCAGTCAGGCTCTTTTGAAATAATAGATCAATGATGTTAAGTAATCTATAAAATTCTTTTCGTATAAAATAAAAAAAGTTTCTTTAATATTTCTAGCAGATATCTATCTACTCAAGCAACATGTGCTTAATTATTATTGTTTTTTTAGGTGGGCAAGGGAGTTGGAGAGAATTCGTTACACTCCCCAATATCATTAAAGAATTTAACCCTAAACTGTTTGGATACTCTTTGGGTGATGCGTTAGGTCACCATCATGATGCACAATTTAATGTGGCTGAAATTGCGGCCATGTCACGTGATTTACCTTTCATGGCGAAGCAGCTGGTTAACAGAATTACACAAGATCCGAGGGTTGATCTCAAAAATGATTGGAAGGTATGTTTAGAACTATTCTATAGCTTGGTTTTCTTCATGTATGTATCTAACAAGATTTTTGATTACTCTAATTAAAAGTTTATTTAAATGAAATTTACGGCTAGCCACATAATACACGTTGAATAAAATTATGAGTATTAAGTACAAAATAATAATATACAGCTTGACCAGAGATTATTTCGTCACGTGATTATTTCACACCGACAGTGTTGCAAGACGGGCTAGTCATTCAAAAAATATATTAAAACTATCATATTTAAAAATCAAGTTATATCGACATTATACGATTGATTTTTTAAGAAATTCCTGTATTTTATTATACGTGACATGCGATTACGTCGTTGCGTATAGTTTAAAGCCAAAATAAAATTTAAAAACGACGAGCCTAAGAAATATTTGTTGTTTTACAAAACAAATACTACCCAATGAGCTTTAACACGAGAAAAACTCTTAACATTCTCTTCAGCTTCGTTTACACACATTCTCACTCGTTTTCACTCACTCACTTTGTAAAATACATTTTACTCAAATCTATGTGAAAACAACTCAACTTAAAGCCGACTAATATAATGTTTGATTAAAGATAAATGTGGTGGTAATTAGTGGTGGGCTTCCAATACGCCGGCTACAAGGGGCTCGCTTAATTTAAAACTATTCGCTATGGCCTGGGGAGGGGTGAAATTTTTTATCACTCCAAAACAGTTATATGCAATAATCATTAAATCAATCAAATGTAGCCTAATATAATAACAAATTTTAATACTTAACTGAAACATCTACTAACTTACTTTTGATCGCAAGTGAATTGAAGATAAATCAATAAATCAGATTGACCAAGATTGACACAGCAATACATATCATTCTTTTAGATTCAATTTATATTTCAAGCGTTATAATTCAACTGTCGTAAATATAATATGCTTGGAATTTCACTAAGGTTCTGATTTTTTTCTAATTTAATAAAGGGCTCGCCCAAGTCAAATTTAACAAGGCGAGCCACCCTTAATCACTCCTTTAGTCCACCTGTGCCGGTAGTGCTTTGTTTGAAATTGTATCAACAAAAAAAGTGTGAATGGATAATATGAGTGATAAATAGCGAAGCAATAATAATATATGACAAAAATCAACAATACATTTTTTTCCAGTTGGTAACTTTGATGATGGGAGCTAATGATTTTTGTCTTGATATGTGCTACATTAAAGACTCCCAAAAGCTTCCCGAGCGGCATCGAGCTGAGCTTTATAAAGCTCTCACAACTCTGAAAGATAACTTGCCTCGTACATTTGTCAGCATTGTTCCAGCACCGAGTAAGCACATTTTAACACTATAAATAAATGTAAATAAGTGCGTTCTGATTCACGCCACTTCCCGTGATAATAAAAAGAAAACTAATTGTTCGACCGAATTCTATAACGAGATGATTATCAATATAAAACATACAATTTTACCGCCGTGCTTTTAGATTACAAAACTGACGCAAAACATAGCGCTATTTTATTGTTTAATATAAAACATCAATGTTTCAGTAAAAATATATTGTATGTTCATCCATGTTTTGAGAAGAACGAATTTGAAAACCCCTTTGTGCATAATAAATATTGATGAAATGGACATAATGTATTTGAATGAAACAATATCTACTTAAATACTCTTTTATGAACATACAATAAATCTACAGCATAAGGATAAAATGCAGATGAACATTATGTATTAGTAAATTTCGACAGAAATTGCACTTACAATATTTTTGCACTACGCAATACGCATGCTCGACATGCTGACACAACAATTTACAAAACTAATCATTGGTCGTAACAATCTCGTTCTAACTGATTATCCAAGTAGATCAAATCAATAATACATTCTGAGATTTTTTCCTGGCGGGCTACATTATAAATTAAAAATGAACGGTGACCTCAAGTAAAATATTATTTTTAGATATGCATCATAATTACATTTACTAAAAAAATCGATATGTAAAAATGTAGTTATTTTCTATTAACCAACAATTTAATGAGATATGCTATGCCATTGGTCATATTTCCATAATATAACATTTTTTCTGCTATTCAGTTTAAAAAATGTCCACCCTTGAAAATCAATAGGTATTTCTGTTATGATCTTTTCTAATTACCTTTAATAATGATTGATTCTAATAACCAGATGTAATAATCGCAAAGACCTACAGAGTTTTTAATTGTTTATGCACATTGTACATTATTTAAATCAAATCAGTATTGAATTTTATTTAGATCAAAAACAGTGACTCTAGACTTACTGATAATATATTTTCTTAATTATGGATATATTATTTAAGAATAACACTGAAATAAAATATTGAATTACCGTCAGTTCAAGTTCATCCGTGCACTAAAATACGTGTGAACACCGAAGGATTTTTTAAATGACTGACTAAGTAGCATTGAATTTTTGTTCTAAGTGCGGTATTTCAGATACTATTTGTGATAAATTTGTTTCAGATATAGAGATTCTAACAAATTTCACTGGAGGGTCCGCGATGTGCGACGTGACTCACATATTCGAATGCCCATGTTTCTTCGGAGAGACTAACAGCCACAGACACGATGAATTGGTCGAAATTATCAAAAGGTGGCAAAAGATTGACATTGAGGTAAGAGAAAGGTTTTTTTTATTTTTATGTGTAGTATTTCCCTAAGTATGTACATATAATAATGATTTATGAGAGATTTGTATCCATGTCCACTCCCAATGTATAGTATATGGCCTCCTAATGGAGGTATGTCAACAGTTTTTTTCTACGAGAACTGTTTGTTACTCAGTTACTAAATCTCTATTTTTCAAAGTGAGTAGGGATAGACGAATAGGACTAGAACAGGACTAGTGGTTAGATAATCGCTCTTGCTACGCTCGTTTAATTTTAGAATGAGTATGAGGGAATTCAAGACATCACATAGATCCATGCATTCGGAAACAAACCTATAAAACGATTGGAAAATCAATCTATAAAAACTGTCCGTTCTGGAAGTCAACGACATTGACACTCGAACACGCAGCTGACTAGATTAAGAGAGATTGTATACATTTAATGACGAAGTTTTATTAAGTTTCGTATACGTAAGAAGCTTATAGAGTTTTTATTTAAACTTTTTGTTCCTCGCACTCTTATAATACTATATATTCAAAGAGTCAATATTTTGCTAGAAAATTTATCTTGGAAATATTGTTTGCATATTAAGGGAAATTCTATTTCAGGCCTGTTAATTCTGACAGAAGGGAAGTGTGGTCGACGTGAGATTGATTGGTGACTTGGAACACGCTCCAGCATTTGGCTAATTAATAATATTAATTGGCTAATCAATATTATTTTCCACAGAATGAACACTTTCACGTTTATGTCCATAATATGTAGGATTATTTTATTCATATATCCTAACTTGGGGGAAAAATAAAAATAAATAATATACGATGTAGTACAAGAAAATTTCAAAAGTGAGCTGTTAAATATATACCACATTCGATTGAAATAAAAATGTTAAATTATTTTTAAAAATGTAGAGATGTTCCGATATAACAATGTGTAGCCAAATAATCATGTCATTCTGTGTAACATTTTGATGCGTTATTATTGCTTGATTGATATTTTCAACAACAGCAAAGTAATATTGTTATTAATCCGTTCCAGATAGCAAATATTCCAGAGTTCAACGAACGGGATGATTTTATCGTTGTATCTCAACCATTTGTAAAAGAAATCATTTGGCCAACCACCCGCGGGATAACAGACTACTCATTTTTATCGACTGACTGTTTTCACTTTAGTCAAAAAGGATACGCCAGAGGTAAGATAGTTAAAAAAATACTAAAAATAATAATTTTATCACTACTTCATTTGCGTTACTTCAACTAGATAAATAGCAATTTTAGAAGGCAAATACAGTGGCAATTAAGTTTGCATGTGCTAAATCAAACATATTTATGTTTTTTTCTAAAGAAATATGAAAAATAGCCACTGTGGCGTAGTATTTTTGACTGAAATAAAATTTAATAGGAAAACAAAAGAATCAAACTATTGAAAACAAAAACGGATACATTGGAAAGTTTGAAAAGTTTTTCACAAAATCTACGAGCACATATTGTTGTTCAACTAATATTGAATAAATATCATTGCGAATCTGTGAAAAATACTGTTCAAAATAGAAGAGAAAAAATAGGAACATATGTGGATTAAAATATCTGATGAAGATATGCTTACGTCCAAATGCTTTTATTATCATTGTTGTTAATATTTTCACCAATCTTTGAGCAATATATTGTTTATTCATAAGAAATTGAGCACACATATATTATATAGAAAATGAGCTTAGTCATTATTAATCAATATGATAAAAAAATGTTTTTATGATGAAAATATATAAACATATAAATTTTAACAAAATAAACAAACCATCGACCACAATAATAAATATTTAAAGTAGGTGTTTTGGTTTTTTTGAAATACCAAATTTATTCCATTGAATGAATTGGTACAACTACTTTATAAGATTATACCACCAGAATAGTTTTCAACCAATTCCAATAGTCATATATAATAATGTATTCTATCCAAAATATTATTTTAAATAAAATAAAATCATGAGATTTTACTAATAAATGTGTATTGGTTTTATTTTACAGCGGCGAACGCACTGTGGGAAAATATGTTGGAGCCCGTTGGAAACAAGTCTACAACTTGGGGAAAATTGTTCAAAAAATTCGTATGCCCGACAGTAGATCGACCATTCATCAGTACTTGGAAAAATAGTGGTTTACCCCGTCCGACTGCTCCTGATGATTTCCCAGAATCGAATTTGATCAAACGAAGTATACGAGTAGCTTAAATTAGAGCTCGAATCTATTTTCCAATAGTTAGAACGAAAGCTGGAGTCACACATTACTCACAAACAATATTAAGATGGAAAAATATAAAGTCTTATAAGCCAAAGTTTAGTCTTCCGATTTGTATGCGATACTGAATGCTGATACACTTGAATGATGTTATCGAGTATTAGTTTTTGTTAAAATTAGCGCAGAATTATATAAATTATCTTCCATATTATTTATTAGCGAAATATTTTAGTCAACATAGATTTAATACAACTAGAATAACATAAAGTTAAAACTCAAAGTTTTCTGCTGGCAATACAAAAGATAAAGGAAACTCTACAATGTGTTTTTTGGTAATTTGTACTCTTTTTGCGTGGCAGGCATACATCAATATGAATTCGATACATTTGATCTTATTAGTTATTTAGTTCCAATGCAATGATTTTGCCTCTTATGAAATCTATAAACTATGCACGGTAGACGTCTTGCGATTTTTAAAGTATTGAAATAACACAAATTATTGGACTTATATATTATAGTTATATATATCGACTGTGGAAAGGAAAAAGAACGTAACCCACAGTATATTCAAAATAGCTTTTTTTCGATAATCAAAATGAATCTAATTTGATACACGCTCTATCAAAAGGATGCAAGCTGCAAATGCCGAATTAAATAAAATCTAAATTTAGCTTTTAAGTTTGAAAAAGATGACCTTGTAAAATATTAAAACCAAGAAAAAAGACTGAAATAAAGATTTTTCCTAGACAATTTATTTAATTAATATTAGATGATCTCAATTAAACACCAGCTTAAAAGTCTCCGTGTACTTCAAGGTTGTGTAAAATTCATAATTTGCATGTGTCACAACATCATAAAAACATGTGTGGGTTACGTCCTTTTTCCTTTCCACAGTCGATATATATATATTGATAAGTAGGAATTGAAAATAAATTATAAAAATAAGTTAAATCTTTTATTTTTAATATCATGATAGTTAATATGTCGTATTAACATTGGATTTAGCTATTTTAAAAAATAGAGATAGTTTTATAATAATTATCGTAGAGGAAAATGCATTGAATGCTTTATAAATTATATCTATCGATTTTTGGAATATAAATTGGTAGATAAATTATGTAAAATTAGTTAGAACATTAAAAACATATGTGCCATTATGTATAAGATAAAAAATATTTATAATTTCGTAATGAAATGAATTTAATTATGTAAATCCAAAAATTAGTATTTCTGTAAAATTTACTAAATAAACAACATTCCCATGCAACAAATAAAGTTTTTTGTATGTACGTATTTATTTTGTACCTAATTTGTTAATTTAAAATACTTATAATAATACTATAAAATTTGTCTATTTATCTATAAGAAGAACTTCTTCCAAACGGTGAACAATATCGACTTAAAATTTGCACAGGTTATTCTGACTTATTTTCATTCATTCATTCAGTGAAGAGGAATTCTCATATTTAAAAATTCCGATACTACGATCTGAACCGTGTCAAAGGACATAATATCCAAAAGTTATTCACCTGTTTTCAATTATCACAGCCAGAATGGGAACTAATATTTATGAAACTGGACCAAAGATCACTGTTAGATGACTGAAGGACCATTCATATAACTTAAATCATCAGTAACATTATTTGTATTACCTGTTGTCGTATCGTAACATCTGTGATGCCGTTATAACAACTCAAACTGTTATGAAGTCGCTTGGCAACCGAAAATGTATAATATAAAAGTAAGAAATAATAAAAAACATAGCGGACAACTATTTTATGATTTAAAATTTACCACAAAAACCAACATCTGTAAGTATCGAAATTGGCAGAAACGCAGACTTCTGCATTCACAAATTTTATTTTGGATAGGAAACACAATAAAACCAAATCTTTCATTTTATAACAAACTTTTTTAAAATTTCGACTAAAAGTGCTTGATGGATTCGACAATTTTCGACGGAAATTTCGACTGAAGATACCGAGAGGCGAAACCCGGGTCTTGTTAGACCAAGAATTTTATGGAAGTGTACAAAATGAAAATAATTCTAAATTTATAACAAACGTTTAAAATATGGTGTGTGTCAGAACCAATTCATCAAACATAATTTGTATCGGATGACTATCTGCTTTACCAATGAAAGAAACCAAAAGACAATGAAAAAACAGCAACTGTGAATTATTGATCGTTAGAGAGATCGGAAGTTTTATACCAAAGACTGACATTATAAGACAAGTCCTTCACAACAGCGCGCACATAACATGAGTCGGGAAATGCTGGAAAATTTTTCGCACCATAATTGATGTATCATATTTTTTAATGCTAAAAAGAATTAAATACAAAATAATTATTAAATAAGGTATATTCCAAATATTCTTTGATGAGTAGACGTAACTGTTTAATTCAGTTAGAATCTATGATATAATCATTAGATTCTAATACTTTATTTCCCGATGCCAGAAGCCATTGTTAAAGGCAGACCAAGAACCTAACAAAAGATAAGAGCCGATCAAGATTTCTTATGATGCCACGAAATAAGTGAAGGGGTTATTTTTATTGATATATCGGGAATAAACAAACAAATATGAACATTTTTGACATAGTAAAATTGATTTTAACCAAATCAACATTAGATAGTTTTGAGAAAAACTCGTTCTTAAGTTTGAATACTTGCAGTACTTCAAGTTTATGTTTAATTAACATGTATTCAAAACAATATGGTTTTATGTCATATGGTTAGTATTTTTTATAGTTTTGTATTTGTTATACATTCTTATTTACGCGGTGTATAGGGTCCAACAGAAACCGCGTAAATTATAGTATGAAAATCATAAAAATAAGAAGCACAGGTTCCAAAATATTAAAAATTACATTAACTGAGTCTTATTATACATAGAAAGTTAGAAAATATGTCAAAATGTTTGAATATAGGAATATATTTAAAAATACTAAAAAAAAAAAAATTTGAGTATTTACTATTTGAATCATGGTTATTAAATAAAAACAATAATAACGATGCGCGTATAATTAAGATGCGACGAAGAAATACCAATAGGACCTTGTGTCAAAAATTTAAAAGGAATCTTTAGAAACTACGCATTACCAAGAACGACAACCATAAATAATTATGTATTTTCCGAAGGAGCAATTCATAGAGCTGCTAAATGGGTACCAGTGGAAATGTATAAGTTTTGGGTTGTGACAATCCCCCATCTCCACTTATTTTGCTTGAGAATCTCCTTGTGCAACCTTCACGACTCTATACAATTTTAGGAGTGAATGAGTGTTTGGTTCGTCGTAGATTTGAAGACTGAATTATGAGATAATCTTAAAGACGCCTTCATATCAAACAATATACCGCGTAAAGTGAGCAATAGTTCCCGACTAGGAATTCTGTTTCGAGATAACCTAAGAATGAATTCCCGATTAACTACGCATTTTGCCTGTCTCCATTTTCGGGATACTCGAAATTCTCTTAATTGTTATTAATATTTTCATAAAGTACATTTCATTGATTCAAAACAAATATGACATGAGAATCCTCTGAGAGCTATTGTACATTTCTGAAGAGGCAAGAAGATAATGAATTTACAAAATCTTTTTCTAATTTAATAAAAAAATATATGTGACCAATGTTAGAAATTCTTTGAAAGATGTTAGTTTGCTATAATATACATAAAATAAATTACTTTCCAAGGTAGAAAATGTCGGCAAGACCAATCGAGTGATAATGATGAGTAATATAAAGCAATATAAAGCAACATAATTAATATGTACAATACGTTATTATCATATTTTGTAAATTATAGGTTTAAATGATGTAAGTTTGCGTTTGAGTTTTGAATACCCTAGTGCTAATGGTTGAAAGGAAAACTCATCAAATAGATTACGAATTAATTTAAATGAACGTTTTTCATAGTATTGGTTCGTCATTTTAAAAATATATTGGTAGCTGTCATATCTGCATAGTTTGGACAAGCTCTGAACGAAAATATATAAAAGATTCAATTTATTATTATAATAAACTTGTCATAATTTTCTTTAATTATTTATAATGGCTACTTGTAAACACTAAAATGGATAAAAATTCACCTTATGTTGGGAACAAAATAAAATACTCTCAAAAATCACATAATCTTGAAATAGTTCCCATTTTTTTTTCTAAAATTATACCGGACAATATGTTGTATATAACATACAAAAAAGAATGCTTCTGTACTTCAAGTATATCAAGGGTCGGCTCGTGGCGTGTCAAAAGTGTGCGGCGCACACAAGCTCACTATAATTTTAGCACTCATATCAATTGATTTTGGCTGTATTAGTTCAAATGATTGCAATTTCTTGTCTGATAATCAATAAGCGCAAGGAAAACCGCTCAAAGCCACAGGCTTAGGTTTGACTGACAAGTTCTTCTCGCATGAAGAACTGTACGTAACATATGTAGGAATGTCTAGAAAGTAAGATCCCTCAGCATTATTTATCATATTTGATAATAAAACTTATACAAATAATATTGTATATATTGTAGCTAGTGATTCATAATAATAAAAGTTCAAAATTTTACAAATTAGAGCGCTTAATTGTATTAAAAAACATATTTTTTCAATAATATTGCCTTTTATTAGACGTTGCGCTTTTTTCACAAGTCTTACGAGTGAATTTGAACCCTGATAATTGAGATAATTGTTATGATTTTGACCGATCAGATAATTGTGTTTGTGATTTAAATAAAATGGTCTCTAGTTGTAACGTTTCAACCATAAACATATGAGGAGTTTCATACAATTAAATATGGCATTGTGCGAGGCTAAGTCAGTTAATTGCTCATATTATAAGTATATATATATATATATATATTCGAGAAATTTAGCGTCAATCAATGAATAGTTTAAAATATAACGTTAACGCATAATAATTGTTGAGTAGTTCATTTGATAACGTGAAGTGTTTGTGTAAGCACCTCATCTCAGAAACGGCTGAGTAGGACACCGCTTCCTTAGTTATATTTTTTCTGAAAAATAAAAGTCACAATGAAGGTAAGATAACTGTTTGTGTAATAATTAATTAATAAAGAGAATATTTTTTTACGAATCAGTATATTGCTACTGCATTATTAGATCTTTTAAGCGAAAAAGTTTGAGAATAAAAAATGATCATTAGCGGATTCAAAGGGGGGGGGGGCATGCCCCCCCTAAGGAGAATTTATTTTCCATTTTTCTAATTCATCAAATCATTATTGTGAAATGGTCTCTTTAATTGTTTAGTTTACTATGTTTTATAGAATTACTTAATTATGTATTGACTATTTTTATATAGATATATTATTTAATAATCATCTATTTCTTGTACTGTATTATTTATGTATCATGTTTATTTTCAAATCGAATGGCCCCTCCTGAGACAATTTCTGGATCCACCACTGGTTTCAAACTTATGTTTAATTCGTTATTAAACTATAAATTTTCATCACAGTCAAATGTTTATTAAATATGTTGGCGCAGTTGACAATTCAAAAGAAAGCTCATTCTAATCGCAGCTTTAATTACTGTAATATTTTTTACGAGTAAGATATTTCGCGAGTACTACTTTTGGCCAAACTAAAGTAATAATGGGGCAGTCTTAATCGTAGCATTATCGGTCACTCGGCCACACATCCAAATGTAAATAATAATAAAAATGTGAATAGTATTTTTTTTATCCTAACTTTTTTTGTTATAAGATTTTTCACGACTTTTTCTACGAATTTATTTTTTATCTCGTGAGACACTTGTTTAGAGAGTGAAATATAAAATTATTTTTCGTAAGTATTTATTTTAACCGTGTTCGCTCCAAATGCGGATCATATGACCTCTTAATGGAGTTTATTTCAACAGAAGTGTTTCTACGGGAACTGCTTGTTAATTAGTTACTCAAACTGTTTCTATATTTTTCCAGAACACATAGAAGACTAGGGCTAAGACAGAACAAACGGCTAGCTTATCAATATCGCTACGCCCAATTTTTAGTAAGAATGGGTGAGAGGGTTTCAATAAATTACATATATGTGTGCCTTTAAACAGAAATCCATAAATAGTTTGAAAAATAATTGATTAAAAAGTGTACGTATTAAGATTCAAGCCCGTGACCTCCGAAAACAAAACCAACGACCTTTTCCACTCGACTACTGGCAACTGAATAATAAAATAAAAAATATATTTTTATTATGACTTTTTTTTGATTTATAGTTTTTATTTCCCGACTTGCATAAATATTTTTTTAAAGAATGAGTAATTAATGTTTAAGCTTTTGTAAAACTTTTATAAAAAAATTCAAGCAATTTGTAATTCGAGCATTTGACGTTCGAGGAATTGGTTATTCGAGGAACTTGTTATTCGATCAATTTCCATTCGAGGAATTGCATTCGAGAAATTTACCGGGAACCGTGAAACAGAGATATAGTATTTATATTAAACATTTATGAACACAAAACGTGGTATTTCCAAGTAATAAATTGTATTTTTCAAATATATACATATCTTAATAAAAAAATAAATTCTTTTGTACTTTATTCAGGCAAAATATTTTTTTTAATTAGGTCTCCGAGTAAAACAAAAAGTAATAGAACTAAAATTATGTAAATATCAATTTTCGCACAGCTAGTGCCAAATTTATCGAAAATCCACTTTTATTTCAAAGCTTACTGTTTGAATCTAAATATTCTTTTATGTATCCATATTGGGACACACAGTTGCAAGGAGTTTTATTGTCCGATGCGGTTTTTTTTATTTTGCCACCCCCCTCAGATTTCTTCTAAATATTTTTAAAATTTATAATAGGTAGTAGTAAGTTGACGAGTTTTTTGAACTATGAATTATTTATGAACTGCAAAATTGAGCTGCGGGTGTCTGTATATCGTTCTCAAACATAATTACTTGATATTTTGTACTATATTTTTCCACCAAAGCACACATAATACGGAAATGAATACGTTGAATTTAATTATGCTTGCATTGATTCTGTAAAAAAAATACTTTTTATTTGTGTACTATTTTCGAAATTTTCTTAATAATTAAAAAATGCCGCCCCCAAATGGGTCCTCCTACTCTACTGGACACACAAACTCTTTTGAGAATTAGCCAAAATCGCTAACTAACAACCATTATTGGTGTTATAAATAAGTGGAATTTTACTTAATACTGAAATAACTCCAGAAATTAATAACAAAACAGTCGTTTCGTGGAAGGTAAAGCAACTGATAGAAAGAATTATTAAATAATCAATTTCAGCGGTACATGTTCTATCTCAAATTTTACAAGCATTTCGCGTTATTATTATTAATTTGTAGCTATTCAATTAGATACAAATTAAAGTAATTCATTTTGTTGACACTTAAGATGTAAAAAAGTTCTAAATGAAACTAAATAATATAAGTTTATTTTTTGGAAAGATAGTGTCATAGAGAATATCTATGATATGTAATTTTCAATCAGCAAAATTCAAAGCTTAATTTTGTGAGTTTCGTGCCAAATTTGGACTTGGGTCAGTTGAAAGAAAGTCAATGTTTCAGATATGAGAATACCAAAAAGGTGCTTATCCACACTATTTGAGAATATAATTATATAGAAATTTATGCTTGAGATGCTTGGCAAAATACGATTAGATCTCCGTTAGCGGAAACCTTGCTAAAACTTATAAATTCATAAAAATAAAAAAATCTCACGTACATATTTAACAGGGAATGAATGTCAAATACGAGTAAAAGCCGCATGCGCACTTAGATAGAAATAAATAGAAAAGCAATCATATATTACAAATAAAATAAAATTCATTGTTTTTTAAGCTATGTTTGCTTCCAATGTAGAAAATATGGACTTTTATAAAGTTTATCTAAACAGGCAATTTCTCTCGAGAACTGCTTCAACCATTTGCCATTCGATCACGGACTCCATCATATCAAAAACACTAATTAATATTTGTTTATATTTAAAAAAAATATAATATCTAAAAGCCTTGGGAGGAAGAGTTGTGGCTGGCTGCAATTATATTTTTTAAGAACCATTTACAACTTATTCAGTAAGTATTCATCATGTAATCAAATTATATTATTAATATATCATTTTTCAAATTCTTGCACTTGATATTGCATTGTCTTAAACAATATATTAAATATGTCCGCTTTTGGTGTAAAACACAAAACATTAAAGGTTTGTGTCGTCCAAAAGTTAGGTTAACGATCCAACGAAAATCCATCGATTGAAAATTCAATACATGAAAGGGTCTTTTTGGAGAATCAATCTGATTGATTTTTAATTAAGGGTCACTTTTCAATAAAAATGGTGACGCGCATAACTTTTCTAATAATAAATCAAGTATTCAGTAAAGTTCAAAGTCACGCAAACGTCAAGCACAACGGTAATGTATTAATTAATTGTCTTATTTGTTGATAGAAAACACACGTAAATAAACATTTCAATTTCAATAATCAACATACGTAACCGAATAAAATTATTCACATTTTTAATAAAATACATAATTGATAAATAAAAAAAATGTAATCGGATAGAAAATTAATCACATTGATAATATAATAAATACATAATTAACCTTTAAATTGACAAATAGAAAGCTGACGCCTAAAACTTGTAACCGATAGATTAAGAGATCCTGCTTGTACCAAAAGACACAAGACAATATAACATGGTTAGCCAAGACGTCGACCCTGTTGCCATTCCAAATTGACCACGTGTTGATTCGAAACTATAATTGATATGTTCGCTTGCATAGTTGCGGAAGTTATTATTCATTTTTGTTTTCAAAATAACTTAAATTTGGCTTTAAATTTGAAATTTTCACTATGAATTGACAAGGCTTCTAATAATCACTTATCTGACTTATCACATATGATGGAAGTAGAACGCCACCACTGATTTCAGTAGATGTCCGCCCACAGCGGTCAAAAGTTTGGCCGCTCATACAATATAGCTTAATATCTAGGAATTTTAAGAACATTACTTAAATTTGGCTTTAAATTTGAAATTTTCACTATGAATTGACAAGGCTTCTAATAATCACTTATCTGACTTATCCCATATGATGGAAGTAGAACGCCACCACTGATTTCAGTAGATGTCCGCCCACAGCGGTCAAAAGTTTGGCCGCTCATACAATATAGCTTAATATCTAGGAATTTTAAGAACATTGTTTGCACATCATCCGAAACACGAGATTTGGATTGTGTAAAATAACTTTACTATTTGGTTTATATTTATGTTTTTTAGAAAGAAGTGTTTTGATGATTGGATTTTATGCATTCGGTAATCACATTTTTTCTCTTTCACGATCGGTAGGAAGGTGATATTGACACACGACTTTAATGCGTTTGTCACTGATTTTGTAAGTCAAATCGGGCATATGTCAAATAGTTTTTTTTTATATATGATTGAAATTCCATTAATTTGTTTCAGCTCCGAAAACACTACAATATGTTTCTGACACGAGTTTGTAACTAACAAAACATGTCATAGGTATATCACTAATTTTTACTTTTTCGGCATTCTTTATACATATCTATCTACAAGAGTGTTTATCGTCCTTCTTTTCAGAATATTTCGTAAGCACAAGCTGAAGTATTTTTTCTCTCTCTCAGATTTGTATAATTTTCTTTATCTCACAAAAGATAACCTCCTCCACATCTGGCTCCTCCGTGGTATCAATTTCCTGCAAAATTTAGTAATCGATATATTTTTTTTAGTTCTAAATAGCATGCAGTTATCAAACCTTATTGACAGAATAAACTCCTCATATTTATTTAATTTGTTTAAAACTGAATTTATGAATGTGGTGAATCGGTTGACAATTTATTGATAATTAAGCGATTAAATCACGAGAAAAGGATACAATTATGGTTAAATTATGATAATGTTTACATTTTATTTATATTATTGCAATGCAAGCAATATTAGTGTCAAGACAAATTCACATTAAACATAACTATCACATACTAAAATAATCATAAATACTTCACTGTATTCAATATATTTTTTTCATTATCTTTACCATTTGTCGAATAAATAATATTTTCAGATATTATTATATTCTAAGAGATCACTTAGACACTACAGATATTCATGCCTTTGAACACAAATCCACGGAAAATCTAATTGAATTGATTGAAAAATCGATTTATGATACTTTTTGTAATGGAATTCAAACCCCTAAGCATCGCAAATGAAACCAACTAGGTTGACTACTAGGATACAGAACCCTTTTTGCTAATATAATTCTAAAAACAAAGTGATACGATTCTGTTCTAGCTTTATCTTTATATCCTTACTTTATTTGTAGCAGAGGTTAAGCAACTGAGTAACAAGCAGTTTTCGTAAAACAATTTCGATGAGATAAGCTTTATAAGTAGTCCATATGATTATGACCACAATAAGAAATAAATAAAGAAAATCCATTCCTTATCCTTTTGTTAAAGTCAGAATATATGATAAATGTTCATGATCCCAATTATTGAGCAAAATACAAACAATCTAAAAATGATAAACATTGTATGAATATTTTTATTTTTCAGGTGTCAATTTTCTTTTGCATACTTCTTCTTTTGGGAGAATATGATTGCCAACTAAAAGGAAGTTCATTGAATTTTTATAGGCGCTTTAGGGACTTTGGTCTTGAAGTCATTGGTAAAAGCTCTAATGATCCAACGCTTCTTCGTCTTGCAGATATGGCACATGTAAGTAAAACAATATTTAAAAATATAATAAACATAATGGGATAGTAATGATTAATCTTCGGTACTTATTAGTAATCAAATATTTTTTTTACCATTTTTGCTTCTACTGTATAATTGATAAGTCGGCAACATTACGGAAAATAAATTATTATAATATATTATGTTCTTATTGAATGAGCAATGACTTTTTCTGTCACATTATTTTATTTCTAATTATTGAGGATTGAAAGAACATTGTTTGTTTATATTTTATTAGTGCTATAAATATTTATTAGGTAAAGATAAAAGGCATAAATCAAGAATTGTTTACTAGTCCTTATAGAAATCGTGTATACAAGATAAAACGACGAGAAAAATAATTTACGTAACATGCAGCTTCTTATTATTATACAACAAAAAAGCTAGGATTACTAAGATAACACAAGTTATAATTATTTCATCACTTTTTCAAATAATGTAATATTTTTTAGGTGTTCACTGTCATAATAGTGAAAAGAATTTAACAAAAAACTTTTTATACTTTTTATAACACAATGTTTTTTTGATCAGGACCGGTTTCGGTAAATTTTCATCATCATTATTAGCATTACCAATAAGCAATGTCGAGTTAGTAAAAAAGTGTTTAAATTAATAAATGTACCTTATCTATCGAATTTGGATGAGATTTATAAAATAAAAAAGGGCTATGGTTGTGAAAATTCAACAGACAAACCCAAAGCATTCTAAAAAAAGTAAATAGAATAAATTAAATGAAATGGGACCACAACATCTAAATTAGAAAAAATATATATATTTAACCTTAGATGAAAGGGAGATTGGAGCTCGGCTCCACAGTTCCCCGTATAAAGATGAAATGACATTGACGATGGTTGTGAAAAAAGACGCGACTCCTACTCCGACATTTAACATTGACCCAACTGCGACATTTTGTTTATGGTCTTTGTTCATTTTTATTATATTTTAAAACGATTATTTTTTTTATTTGAATGCAACAATAAAAAAGAAGTCAGATTATAACCATGTAAAGTAAAGTAAAAATCCTTCGTAATTAAATTAAAATCAAAATAAAATCCTATGTTAAATAGTATAGCCGAATTCATTTATAGCAAAGTTGTATGCGCGCATGATACCAGAAATGAAATACATAGGCGAAGTATGAAAACTTTAAAAGATTTTTAATTGCTTTTAACAAAAATGCGTCAACAATATTTACATTATTTCATTATTATATAAAATGAGCATAATATATTTGAATAATCTGTGAGCACTCATTTTTTCTGCAATTTTCCGAGTTTTATCACGTCTTACGAACAATCTTTGGGGAAAATCCTATACATCCTCCTTACAACGCATATAAATTGGCAGCATGATTCAAATCAGAATAAAATTAGTTTGCATCAAATACTGTCTTTTTGTCTTGTATGAAATGTCTCAACCGGTATTATAATCACGAAGGTCGTATAAAAAAGTTTAAAAAAATCGCTAGGCGCTCATATAATTTTGTTAATCTTACCGATCAAGACGTTTTTTATGCCAGTTGCTATTTATCACTTATTATGGCGAATTATCACGTAATTATTTATCTCGTAGACAATTAACATGCATTATAATGGATATAGATGAGCGAGGACATTTTTATACACAATGCTAATTAATTAATGATAATATGATAAACCGTTAACTAGATTAATTAATGCATTTAATTATATATTAATTTATGCAGTTTTAAAAGCTCCTGTTTTATTTTCAATTAAAAACCATTGTCGTTTCCTGTAAAAAATACTGTTTCTGAGCTAATTGGTGAATATTTGCATGTTAATAGTCCAGAAATCGTCAAAACATTTTTTTTGTCACTGTTGTTTCAGTTTGAAAAATTCATACAACTGTTTGTGGAGCACTGGCTATGTCAACTTTTAATAATCGGATGCTATTTTATGTAGCACTCGTCGTTTTTTGGTTGGCATCGAAAACTCTAGAAGCCACTCACAAAACAGTGATCTGTAGCACATTTTGGTAATTATCTAGGAGCTCCAAAAAAGGGTTTTTTTTGGATACCATAACAATTTATTTGTAATGGCAATGAATGTTACTCGTAATTATTTTTTTTAAAAAATCAGTATGAATCAAGTTATTATTTTTGAATTTCAATATTTAATATTAAACGTTTAATACATGAAATATAAAATAAACAGTCGTATAGTTAATAATTATATTTAATAATTTGTGGTAATTTATAAAGAAATAACATTCCATGTAAGTATATTTATTTATGTTCGTAAAAAAGAATATAATTTATCGTTTGTACCTACGGAAGGTTAAACTGATTTATTTGCCTTTTTATGCACTGTTTAGCTTTTTAATTATAATTATATTAAACGTGGTTGTTTATCGTGGATCATCTTTTTCTAAGAATGACTGTTATTTAAATGTTTTTTTTTAGTTATTTTGATTACACTTATCAAATGTTATAAATATAATATGACGTGTATTGTTTTTGTTTTTTTATTAGAGGATACAAAAGCAATTTCCAGAATCAACCGAGTTTCCATGTTTCCAAGATTCTTCGCTTGTTCGCCCACCATCACGATCCGAAAGACGTCCACAGACAGTTCACGAGCTCCGTCCTGGTGACTTTGATGTAGTCGCCGCAATGGGTGATTCGCTCACTGCAGGAAATGGGGCCGCAGCCTCCAACATTCTCCATGTATACACAGAGAACAGGGGAATTTCATGGTCAATAGGTATATGCAAATGATTCTCTTGTAATGGAGTTAATGCTTCCCATCGGATATCGTATAAAGAAGACTCGACTTACATAAGAAAACAATGCGGCTAAAAACGGATAAACTGGAACTGACGCTTAGTAAAGTGTACAAAATTTAAACAAAACAGATTTAATATTGAAATTCCACAAAGCACCTTATTATTTAATTAACAATAAATTACAATTTTTACTTGCAGGCAAAGTCATGAAGAAAGAAACACGTTGATTAAAATAAACTCAGCATAAATAATTGATACATATCGACTGTGGAAAGGAAAAAGGACTTAACCCACAGTTTTTTCAAAACAGGTTTTTTTCGATAATCACAATGTATCAAACTTGATACACGTTCTATCAAAAGGATGCAAGCTGCAAATGCCGAATAAGTATCTAAATTTAGCTTTTAAGTTTCAAAAAATGACCTTGTAAAAAATTAAAACCAAGAAAAAGACTGAAATAAAGGTTTTTTCTAGACAATTTATTTAATTAATATTAGATTATGTCGATTAAACACCAGTTTAGAAGTCTCCGTGCACTTCAGGGTTGTGTATAATTCATAATTTGCATATGTCACAAAATCATCAAAACACGTTTTTAGCGCCTCCTGTAAAATTTGATATGTGTGGGTTACGTCCTTTTTCCTTTCTACAGTCGATATAATCATTATTCCAGTTTATTTTTTAATTATCGTTGTAACCTTTTGTCACCTGTGATCAATATTTGTAACTAAATATTGTATTATTGAAGGTTTGAGTCTTCGATGATTGTGTGATAGCTTTCTTAAAAAGTATAGCGATGGCTCTAATAATGGAAGTATGCAGCAAGATTTTAAAATTGAGATCACAAAATGATTCAATTTCTCAATAAACAATGAGCTCTTAAACGTAGTATGTACGTTCAAAATGAATAGCATATGTCATTCAATTCAATGACAGTTGACAGTTCCCTCACACGATTTGTTTAAAACATCATTTATACATTATATTATATTTTTTATGAGCTATTTAATTTTATACAATAGTGATTTTTATAGTGAGTGTTTAAATATTGCGTTAAAATAATGATATTTTTGAGTTGCGTTGTAGCAAGACAATGAAAATCTACCCTAATCATATTTGTGTCAGCTGCGTCATCTGTGGCCAATATTTTTTAAGAAGTTAGAATAAAAATTCATTCATTGATAAAGATATGATTGAAAACTTCTAGGAAAAGCTTGAACCATTAAATACGACACCATTAAAGCTTATACAAAAACCGAAAAACGAACGAATAAATGATTTAAAAATATTTTATTATTAGATTCGTTTATTAGTTATTGTATCAACGTTCAAAGTTTTATTCAGTGTTCCCTTTTAAAAAAATCTGACGTTAAATAATTTTCATAACTGAATTCCCTGAAATAGAAAATACTCTTTTGCTGCATAATGATGTGGGTCGTATTATTTTATTTATAGATTCATGTATGTAAAATTTGGTCTTCAGTGTTTTTGAGTTTGATGAACTCGTGAACTGTAAATTTTCAAAATAAGCCGAAATATAATATTTTCAACACATTCATTAATGTATTAGTCACTAGTAACTAGTCATTTAACCTTTAAGTCGCCGTACAAGATGTTATCAAAATACTTAAGATATATTCTATCCATCCTTTGAGTTGTTAAATCTTTTTGACATTTCAGCACAACCATTGTGCGGTAAAGAAGTGGTTCTCAAACTTTATTATAGTACGGCTCCAATTGAAAAAAATATATCTTCGCGCCTCATTTATGTCATATCGTCAATGCACATCAAATATGGTATATGTGACAATTTTACGAAAATGAGCTAAATATACAGTTCTTTTTCTTTTTTTTCTCCATCTTCTGAATTATGAACCGTGTAATAATTCAAAATATGAAAGGAGATAGAAAACAAACTATGTATCAACATTCAAAATTTTGCATTTAAATAAGAACCATGTGATCTTACTGAACATGCGCCATATTTAATACGTAGCTAGTTCAGGTCAATGGTCGCATGGTTCATATTTTACATCAATTATTTCACTGACCGTTGTCGAGTTCTTCCGGCCCTGTTCGCTTAAAAGTTTTTGGAGTGAATAAGTGTAGAAAACACACTTTATATCATTGTTTTACTGTTTGTGACCATTTGGTTTATAAATAAGCGGTAAGTTATTACTTTTTAAATTATTATCACTTAAATAAAACTACAGCAATACGAGAAACCCATTATATTTGACAAAGGATTGAAACTATTTTCTGGCTATGATGTCTTTAAGGTATCTTGACTAGGTATCCTACCAGTGGCGGCCGGTCAATGTGACATTAGATCAATGCACTCCTTGTATATATATGCGGGGGCGGTTATATTTCATGAAATAATATTCAAGCATACCATTCACTCATTTTAAATTCTTCATGTTTTTATTGTCTATAATAAATATTAAAAATTTTCTATGATAAAATAAATATATAGACAAAAAATACATGAAGAATTTAAAATGAGTAAATGGTATAAATGTTATGTTTGAATATTATTTTATGAAATATAGCCGCCCCTGTATATACAAAGGGTGCATTGATCCAATGCCACATTGACCGGCCGCCACTGTATCTAACTATAGGTTTCCACAATAATTTACTTTCTTACTGTCATAGTGTTGTGTACTGTGTAATTTATATTTCATTTTGAATGTGTTTTCCAGGAAAGCACATTTCTCTGACTAACAAGGGAAATATATAAATACATTATCGCTGTCGTTCGCTGACAAGCTGCAAGAAATTTTAAGTGAGTTCCTATTTTTATTACTGCATTGAAATTAGCAGGAAAGTTAGAATGAATTAATATATTTAAAATACCGATTTTGTTCTAGATTGTACCAACACCGCACACTAGAGGTTGTACGTTTATGTGAGATACTAAGTTATGTATTAGAAGTTATGAGTGTTTAAGTTGTTGAACCATCAATCACCAAAATGTATGACGACCTGATGTTATATCCTGTGACTGGAGAATTTATCCCAATGTCACAAGACATTTACCCTGTGCCATACGAAGATATCCCTGGAAACAGATTGCTGTGTGAATCATCAGAAGAGTGGATCCCACAAAGTGATATGGATACTTCTTTACAAGTGGATTCTGACATTTCAGTTGTTCAGAAAATTAAAAATAATCAGAAACGTAGAGTCTCGGGGCTAGAGTATGTTGGTTATAAAAAGCATTGCGGAAAATATCAACAAAGCCAATCAAAGCAAGCAAAGTCTATGGGAATAAGATGTTTACACAAATTACCCAAGGTGGCATATAAAAATTCTGTATGTTGTCATAAAATAATAGAAGAGGATCGCCTGCACATATTCCACAGTTTTTGGAAGTTGAAGTGCTTTAAACTTATATTGAATAAATATTTTTTTCCCTAATTTCTCCATTAATAGAATTGTTATTTTCCGTTTCGTTTTTTTTAAAAGTTTTTATCGATTATCTAGGAATGCACTTTCGTCACATAGACTATATTTGATATGCATCGACGATATAATAATAAAGATCCGTTTTAAAGGAAAAATAAATATTTTAAGCTGCTCGCCTCTCCCTTAAAGAGCTCAGTAATACTATATTATGTACAATGTTGTTTTTATTATTTTTAAACGTTTTTAGCCAAGTACCTGGTTGATTGATATCAAAATATTTACAAACGTAACAAGTTCTTCTGAATGTTTGCGGAAGGTATTTCCGTTATAAGGAATCGCAATACCGACGAAAAGGTATATGTATCAATATTTTTTTCAACATTTCATATATACTATTAAATAAATAAAAATAATATAAGTAATTACGGTCAGTTGACAATGCAATACCGGTTGTAGAAGTAGTGCAATTGTTTGATGGTTGTAATTCAAACAAATTTAATTAATTAGAAACATATGAACAATGAAATAACTACTTTAATCGAGAATTCGATAATTTGTGTAGCTGCAACCACTCAAGAATTAACGCGTGAATGAATGCTAGACGTTGTTCAAAAAATAAAAATTCGCTTCCATTGACTTTTCAATTGTGATACAGAATGAATTTGTCAATACCGAGGCTGTGGAGTCGTGTAAAAAAAGACGACTCCGACTCCAGCCTTAAAATAATTAACTACTCCGACTCCGAGTAAATTTTCAAAAAAAATCATTTTAACTTATATATGTATATATATACCATCAGATCATCTGTAGTCAGCCAAGCATGAATGTCAACACTTTGTACTATTTTGTTTGAATACACTTTAAATATATTTTTTCAAAAACAAATCGAGTCGCTCATTATTCACGATTCTGACTCCGACTCCGGTCAAAATACCACGACTCCGACTCCAACTCTAACTCCACAGCCCTGGTCAATATATGTAGAAAAAAAAAACAGCCTAAAAACTGTATTGAAATACAAATTTCGTCAAAACGGAAATTCAAAGATTTAATTTTACGTCGACGACTTTTATTTGAAGTTTTCTTCTTAAAAAGTCGGATATACGATCTAGTTTTTTTTTTGTGGTTTCCCGTTTTTTAATTTTTAAATTCAGACATTACTAGTCGATAAAATTAGTTGCACTTTTAACGATATGCTGCATGCTAGAGCTGTTGCAATATATCTTTTATAAATACATGCTTATGGACTTTGTAGATAAACTGCAATAATTATTATCGAAAGAAATCATGCCATTTTTGAAAACTACTTTCAAAATGGCAGTGCAAAAAATTTAGGTCAGTCAATAGCTTCATCGATGCATGTTGCATGCATTTGAAGACTTTTAATGGTCCGTAAAAAAATCTTATAGTGATTTGTTTATGAGCTTGACCTCATGACTTCTATTTTTTATTGTAAGAAATAGAAAATATGTTTCTTAATAATTATTGATAGTGACATAAATGGTACCTCTATTAACACGTAGCAATTATAAATACCAACAGTAAAAAAAAGTTTTGTAAAATTGAAATTGTCTGAGATTTATTGATAAACATTATGAACTCAATATAAAATATAATTCACGGACAGTAATGTAATGTTTTTTGTTGGTTATTGTTATGGGTAAGTGTAAGTATATGAATGTTGTTTACTTATTGTCAAATTGTTCGTTTAAAGATACAATATGTATTCTTAAAAAAAAAATGTATAAAATTGTAAATTACATTCGATTCTTTGGGAGTTTTTTGCAAGGTTTTTCGAAATGAATTATGAAGAGGTTTAATGTGAATAAAAGTCCACCATGGCGACGACTTCAGAGAATAATATTGACTATCATTATTTTTATCACAAAATCTACCTAACATAAAAAAAACGAATAAGGTGTAAGTATTGGCAACTGCTTTCAACCATCAATGACGAAGAGTAGAAAAACAGGAGCTTAAGATAACTGAAACGATAACAATGTCTTTTGTAACGTTTCCTCAGAGCTTATATTAGCATATATTTTTTATGCTTGAAGTCTGAACCTTATCCATGATTTTATATGAACTTTAAATCTTTTTAACGCGGTTTTTTGTGAAACGTATCTATTGCTTAAATCGATATTGCTCTTCGAATGAGTATTTTTAGCCGATTTTTGTCACTTGATACTATTTAAGAATATACTATAGAATAAATATAGAAAAAAGTATTAATTTGAAAAAGAAAAGCGATATATAGTTGATAGCTTTTTCGGCATTTTCTCATCTTAAGAATGACGTTGATGGTGTGGAGACGATGAAAGTCTGTCTTAAATTCCTTTTTTTACATAATTTTAGGTGGTCAAAGAACTTGGAGAGAATTCGTCACCATTCCCAATATCCTCAAGGAATTTAACCCGAAATTAATTGGATTCTCTTTAGGAGACGCGTTAGGTCATAATCGCAATGCTCAATTTAACGTGGCCGAGATTGCGGCAATGTCGCGCGATTTGCCATTTATGGCAAAACAGTTAGTGAAGAGAATGACCGAAGATCCAAGGGTTGATCTTAAAAACGATTGGAAAGTGAGTTTATAGTATTAGAAAACATGTTTTAAAACAAACTTATAATATACAATTTTGACGAAATTAGTATTTATTTCGGGGGTATATATTTTAAATAAAAATAGATTTCATACAACTTTGTAACTTCACTTATTGTGATATGTGTGTAGCCTTTTTAAGAAGTATCATCAGACAGACCATCGCAAAGTTTACAAATAACCTCAAAATGGAATGCTGACAGATGGCACTGTCCCATTCTTATAATTTGTATTAGGATATAACAACTGAAACTGTGTTGTATACCGTCTTATTTTGAATTTATTATCACACTAAAAACAAGTCTTTATTCATACTTATAAACATATTTTCTTTGCTTGTATCTACACTAGAAACATAAAAATACTATGAAACTAATCAGGCTCAAAATAGTTTCGTTAGGAAAATAAATTTAGTTAAAAAGCAAGGCTTTAGACAAGGCGGTTAAATGTTTTTAATTTTTCTTTTCCAGTTAGTTACTTTGATGATCGGAGGGAACGACTTCTGTATTGACATGTGCTTTCAAAAAGATATTCAACAGGTTGCCGATCGACATTTAGAACAACTTTACAAAACTCTTACGATTCTCAAGGATAAATTACCTAGAACATTCGTCAACATTGTTCCAGCACCGAGTAAGTACATCTAAATAATCTTTTACAGAATATTAAATGGTGCAAATTTGTCAATCTATTTCGAAAATTATACTGCATAGGTAAAATATAATTTATGGCGTAGCTGTTAAATTACGAACACCTTTCAAGTTCGTGGAACAATGCAGATATGCAAAGAAGATACATTTTGAGCAAGCTAAACTGTGGTTATTTAAAAAAAAACATATTGTTTCTATTTCAATAGCAACAAGAAGAAAAAGAAAAACCCCGAATAAGAACATTTTACGATTTTATAAAGGATGCGTCAATAAAAAAACAATTTATGTGAAATGTAAAAAGGAAGTCTTACGACAAAGTCTATTTACATTCATGTGGAATTTGTCGAAAATTGAAACAATACAACATCGCATTGATATTTTTTTTCAGTTTATTAGCATTAAGGATTCTGAAGTCTCGGTTTTTTACAAATCTTGAGACAGTAGTAATAAAGTGATTTCAATGAAAAACATATTTAAACGAATATTTTTACGCATGAAGTACAAGTATGTAGCATTATAAATACACGTATTAATATATGTATGGATATTATTATTGCTTTTTATGACATTTAAGGGATTCGTTTTAGTTTGCAGATGTTATCATAACTGTTTGAAAAATAGTACATATGGTCAGTATACTATTGATATTATTGCAAACTCACATCTGTCGCACATACTAATGAATAAATCTACTTCATATAAATTTTAACAAGAAGTTTCTGTTCGCTTTATTCAAACGTCCCGGGAACCGAAACTGTCAAAAAACTGTCGATTTACTGGGAATTTACTCTCAGGTTGTCTCGACACAGAATCTTATTTGGCAAGCTAGTGATACATTTTGAGGGAAGCAATTCATGTTCACGATTCCTTAGCGTCTGTATATACGTACTGTGTTCTATCGTGTTTAATATCTGTTTTGGCACACTCTTTCTATATTTTAATAGTTATCAGATCAATCAGGAATGAAATGAAAACAAAAAGTTGTTATACACATTATATAGTATATAACAATTGTGCTTATGAATAAAAATTGAACGACTTAAATGTAATATAAATATTTTTTGCTAACACACCTTCCGATTTTTTAAATATATTTTTTGACTTCTTGCAGATATAGGAGTTCTGATGAATTTAACAGGGGCACCACAGATGTGCGATTTGACTCACATATTTGAATGCCCATGTTTCTTTGGAGAGCCACATCGCCATCAACATGAAGAATTTTTAAAGATAGTGAAAAAATGGCAGGATATTGATGTACTCGTAAGGGATTTTTTTTAAATTTTCAAACCAAAAAAGCGCTCAATCAATTATACGTTCTTTCCAGACAACTTAAACTATCAAGCCTGTATTTAAATAAATTAAGATGAACCAGCGTTATTTACACACCAAGTTACATAAGTTTGAGAGAGTAGTACAAAATATCCGTTATATCAGGTTTGGATTATGGCATCCAATCTCGGATCCTTTTTGTCATCCCGGGATTGATCATTCACTATAAATTCGAGATGTGGATTTTCGTCATTCCAGGAAAAAAATCAGAAATTGAGAGATTTAAAAATAATGCACAAAATAAGGTGAAACACTTTTTTAAGTTCGCTGGCGGATTTCAATAATTTTTGCTCACTGGCCGATTTCGAAAATCCAGAAATTTACGGATTTCTTAAAATTATTACATGTGGGACCTGTTTTTTTATATCTAGTTTTTTACCGATTTTTCGAGATTTTTCCTCATCCCGGGATTTCGGAAATAAAAAATTGGACGGAATTCCAGGAATGGAGACCCTAGTTCGGATGTGCAATTATGTTTACATCGGCGCGTAACCCAGTGTAACATCTCGATGGGTGTATTGTAACTTAGGGATGTAGTATGTTAAAAAATATTGTAACAATATTGAGGAAAATCTGTTTCAGGTGGAAAACATCCCCGAGTTCAACGACCGAGATGACTTCATTGTTGTATCACAACCGTTTGTGATGGAAATCGTTTGGCCAAAAATTCGTGGAATTTCCGATTTCTCATATTTGTCGACTGATTGTTTTCATTTTAGCCAAAAAGGATACGCTAGAGGTAAAATTGTCTGATCATAGATGTAAGATAAATGCCATTACTCATATCATCAGTTGCATAACGAAATTTAATACAGAACCTTATGACGACTTGCCGTTGTGAGTAGGCTTGGATGCTAGTCATGTGCAATGTGTAAAACGTTGTTGGGTTTCCATGGCACTCTTTATGTAATGGCATTTTTTTATGTAATGATAAGTTTCGAAAGATTGATATAAATCATTTATTCATATGCGATTTTTTAAAACATATCTTATGTTTTATTTAAATGGGGTAGATATTTTGCATCATATCACATACGGTTAAAAGTTGTTTTGCTTTTTTTTCCATGACAAAATGTATTTAAAACAAGACAATTCTGAAACATCTAAATTGAAGATTAGTATGCACACGCAAGACTTGAGAAGTATTTCAAGTTTTGATGTAATTAATCTTGCAACAAATAGATCTGTTGCGAGCCATTGAATTTTTATGATACACATACTTAATTAAGAACGTTTAAACATTAGTTTTTATGTTAAATTATGTATATTATCATCTCTACGTATAATTTCTCGTAAGCCTCTAGCTTTGAGGAAGTATCACAATGATTAAATTAAATATTTCATGTTTTTAAATGTGTGCGATGGAAAAAAATATCTTTGACGAAATTCGTACAAAATCAGTTATCGATTTCATAAAATACAATAAAAACAATATATTTCTTTACCTTTTCTCTTTCAAATATTGTTACCAAATTTTCTGACAAAGTTTAATTATTATAATTCACCGAAAACGATTGAAAGTTTCATCGGCTTAGTTTTTTCTGCATTATTTTTTATATTGAAAAAACGTTGATAATTTTACAATAGTCCTACTGGATGTCGTACCAAGAGTGACCACCAATCAACGTGTTTTTAAGAATATAAGAGAGAATTGTGCTCCAACGATTCTAATAAACCAAAGTGACAAAACTGTTGCAGATGGAATGCACGTAAAACAAAAAGTACATTAGAGGTCACAGAGTCACTGGTCACAGAGTAAATCTATGGACATGGTATTGTTTTATTTTTATTATGACATTAATTTATGAAAGCTACGGTAAACCGTACTTTACATTAAAAAGGGACTAAAGATAGGGAAAAAAGCCAATGGTTTCCAAAAAAGAAAAAAAATAATAGTAAAGCAAATAATAGTTTTAAACATTAAAATATTAAGAAAGAAGGTGCCGGAATGCCGTTCTACCGCGTAACATGAGAAAAGGTAGTGCTTTAATACAAAGTGTAAATTATCACCCGCTGATAATGGAAATACAACACCAAGAAGTCTAATGGTTTTGCAATGGAAACATAGGTTAAGTCATCATTTTTGAAAAACATGTTGTAATTTATTTCACATCGGACGATTAATAGTCACGAAATAAAATGTATTTCCTTATTTTTATGGATGTTTCCAAGGCTGGATTAAGTATTTACTTATTACACACATCGAAGCCTTCAGCTGACGGATCCTTTGCAATACAAAACTTAGCTGATTGAAATTAAGACTAAGTGCCTATCTAGTCTGTTCTCGCAATAAAAGTAAGCTTTGCAGAGTCCAGTACGTAAAAAGGTGGACAAATTATGCTATAGATCAGTCATGCTTAACTTTTTTCTTCTATAAAAATAAAAAACTAATTATGATGGTTTGGGCCGCAAAAAAAATGAAATATAAAACACATTCTCTTAATTATTTTTTTGTGAGGTACGTTCCATCTTAAAACAGATGTGCAAAAGTAAATAGAGATAGGTTCCATTCCAATTTATCGTGTTATTTCAAAAGCGTACAAAAGGATGATTATGTTTACTTTTTAACAAAAAATGTTTTTACTGTTGTATACATGTTGTATCTATAATTCAGAAGATAATGCGAAATTTTGTCTTTCTAAATATTAAACTATTTCTATAGAATTTAACTTAATATGTGAAGTAACAAAATTTAATCCAATTTTTCATCAGTTATTTCTATGAACCGAATTATTCAGCCTCATCGACGAAAGAGCTTGCTCACATTTATCAAATTCAATGATTTACTTATAATAAAGGATGCTTTATTTTAATTTTACGATGAAATATTCGATGACCTCAAAAAAATAAAATCCGGCCCGCGGCTCTAGAGCTGTAGTAGCGAATTTTTTTGGGTGTCACGAACTCATATTCTACATTGTTTTATGTGACGTTGGTGTAGTATGTTATAAGCTATCAATATTATTATTAATGATTCATGAATCAAATATATTAATTTTAAAATATATTATAATGTATTTGAATCATTCAAATGTAATACATTCACATAAGTTTTGGCATTAACGACCTGGGTTTTACCTTTTGGCATCTCTAGGCGTTCAAATGCACGGATGGACTTGAACTGACAGTTTAGATTTTAAATAACAAATTTAATATTGAAATTCCACCAAGCACCTTCAGTCGAAATATTGTATTATATTATATTTTACAATATGAATTATGTGGTACTTAAAATATTGCTATTATTTTGTTTTATATACTTGAGTTGTACCAATTTAAGTATCTTAATCAATACCACTTTCGGTTTCGGTGCTGTAGGATTTTTTAAATTTACTTTCATAATAAAATAAGTTCCGATCTCCTTCGTTAAAATAAAGCTTTGTGCGCCAAAAACATAATTATTTATTATGATGCTGTAGCACCGTGGGAAAAAGGTTAGCATTCGTTTATTTCGTATTCATAATATATTTCATACTTGGATGTTTTGATGAAAATTTTATTAAAACATCATGGTAATTGATTTCATTCTTCAATGATTAGTCGTCTAGTATAAGTCTTATTGTAATCGTGTAAGATTAATATTTTCAATAATATTTCAAAAAAAGCTGATTCATACTGTGATCCTATTAAAGGGCCGATACATCAAGGAACTTTGTTTCCGGAACTATCTACGTAATTTCTCAGGAACTATGTTCCAGAGCATGTTCTTGAACGCACGAGGGGTCACAGAAACGTCACCCGTAGAGGTTATGTTGTACAGTGCTGCGTCCGAACGAACGTTATTTGCTTTTATTGGATGCAAAACTGCGAGTAAATTTAATTACTAATGTTTATAAGCTTTCTACAATTATTTTATCATCCACTATGACAGCTTATTCTTATACCATAGATAGTTCCAATATAACTTATTATGGTCTATAGATTATTTTGACATCTGTCACATGGGGAGAAATTCGAAAAAAGTCGAAAATAGATCTCTAAAGTGACACCTGATGAATTGATGTCAACGAGGGCTGCCTACGTATATATTCTCGCAAAAAAGTATTCCGTTTTTATGACTATTATTAGATGTATTCCACAATACGTCATATGTTTGGTATGAAGTCATGACGAAATATATTTTGACAGTTCGTGTACAGCTGCGCGCGTCTGCATGTTCCCAGGTTCCTCGTTTTTGCTTGGTTTTAGACGGTGAACATGGGAACCTATATCGGGTCACGTGAAATGTTCCACGATACGGCGTCAGCACGTGAATTTTGTGTTACAAAACATATTCTGGAACCATTTGTTCCTTAATGTATGGCTGGCATTATTTTAACACGTAACCCGTAAGCATGGAGGCTGCGATTTGACAAAAAATCTAGTTATTTACGCAATCGTAGATTTGTTTACATTTACAAGAAAAAAACGATTACAGGTGTTTATTTCTGTTGTTTTACCATGGACATGGACGCGCGTGTAATATAAGGTATTTTTTAGGAACTTAAAGAAGCGTTATAAGGTGACTAATAGTTAATTATGTTTTAAGGATATGAATGATAGCTATTTAAAAAAACATGTCTTTTGTGCTTTATCTTTTGAAGTTCTTAGGAAAGAACCACTTTGACACAAATGAATTATTGTATTAAAGAATTTTATTCTCAACCCGAGCCGTAATATTGTTTGTATCGGTTGTTGAGATGTCGTGGTACGAGTTGTTTCACAACGTCAGCGGGCGGTAATATTACGGTAGATATGTGTATGTATCGTAAATAATCTGTAAGCAACCTGTTATGCAGAAGTGGTAATCGTTGTCAATTTCATATATACGAAGAAGACACTTGCACAGTAAAGCGTTTTAGTCGCTTGTTAATAACGCAGCTTAAAAACATAATATAAAGTTCACTATCCGTTTGAGTCTTTCTCAATCAATGATAAGCCAAAACTATTTATGATGAAAATATTATGAAACTTTTGTATGATTAAAAAAAGTAATGATATTTTGAATTATATGTGTTTTTTTTTACTTTTATGTGACTGTTAAAGCAATGTACAAAAAAAATTGTCACGAATAATTAAGCAAAGTCGGAAAAGCTGAAAAACATCCGATAAAATTTCGGTACACAATTTTCAAACTTGAGATATTGATTGATTGAATTGGTAGAACTCCATTGCAATAAGGTGAAAAAATATCAATGATTTTTTTTTCTACAAATATTATTTTATCTATGGTTGATAGCTTTTTCGACTTATGCCTTCATCAAAAGTAGTAGTGAAGTTTCTATTAAACGAAACATACTTTTTATAGAGAGTTTTAAGAAAAGGGTTTTTTTTTATATATAGCACTTATTATATCGAAATAATTACGTGTAAGCAACGTAAGAATTACTGTATTGTATTAATTGTGATAATGTTTTATATATTTCAGCGGCTAACGCACTGTGGAACAATATGTTGGAGCCGGCCGGAAACAAGTCAACCAACTGGGAAAGGTTGTTCAAAAGATTCTTGTGCCCCACAATAGAGAGGCCATTTATCAGTACATGGAAAAATAGTGGCATGCCCCGCCCAACTGCTTCTGATTACTTTTCAAATTCAAATTTGCTCAAAAGAAGTGTAAGTGTGGTATAAAAATTCTAAATTTTTAACGGTAAGCTATCAACACCGTGCACCTAAGGACCATTTAAAACGAGACACGGAGTGCAGTTAGTATATATTGATAATATAATTTATTATACGAAAAAAATGAGTATGGATAGAAATACTTTATTCCATATTATAACTGTTTGTAATAGTGCAAAAAACGCATGATATTAAAATAATTAAGGATTCACAAATAATTATAATATGTATGTAGATGAAAAAACAACAGTTATTTTGAGAATTTATTGAAGGGATTTACCAATTTGGTAAAATATGTTTAATGAGCCGTTTGTTATATTACAAATGTTATGTTTTATATTTTAAGATTTCGACTGAAGGTGATTGGTGGAATTTCAATATTAAATTTGAATCGTTCAAACTATGTACATTCTCACAAATTGCATTGATGCATTTATATCTTATATAAACACGAAACTTTCATTTGCTAAGCGTCAGTTCAAGTTCATTCGTGCACTTGAATGCCCGAAGATGCCGAAAGGCGAAACCCGGGTCGTTAGTGACAAAATTTGTGAAAATGTACATAGTTTGAGCTATGTTTTATATTTTGCCAGAGGTAATTTGAACATCATAGATAATTTGAAAATTGACCAGTTTCATAAAAAAAAGGTGGGAAATATGCGAGTATTTTGTTTAAATTTTAATCGCCCAGCGGTCCATATAGGGACCGCGGATTTTCGTCCTAGAGGGATAACATAGATTTACAACGACAATATACAAACTATAGATATAAGATTAAATAAGTGATGACTTCAATCGAGATATAGTTATTTTTGTGACCGACCAATTTCAAAATTAATTTTGCGAAAAACTACTTGAACAATGAACTACTAGTACCCCATATCGCGTGGACGAATACAAGTTTAATTATTAAATATCTTTTATAAATAATACTAATGAATTATGAATATTTTATAAGGAATCAAATTTAATGATTATGATGTTTTTATTTGAAAATTGTGTCCAGTAAAATTTTGTTCTTGATTTCGATTATAGTATCCAAAAGTTTATTTATATATACTAGCTGTAAGCCCGTTGCCCAGCAACGTGAGATTTTTGTTGCATTGTGTTTAATTTTATTTAGTTTAATTTAATTTAATTAAATTTAATTAAATTTAAATTTATTTTATTTTATTTTATTTTATTTTATTTTATTTTATTTTATTTTATTTTATTTTATTTTATTTTATTTTATTTTATTTTATTTTATTTTATTTTATTTTATTTTATTTTATTTTATTTCATTTCATTATCTATTAATTTGAAAATTCACGCAAACAAAATTCATTTCGTAGAAGAAGAAGAAGTCTCGAGGACATCAGTACGCACACATTTGTGAAAAGTGAAAAGCGAGTTATTATTTTATCGACTTTTAATATATAAATTTAGTATGAATAAAAAAGTGGAGAATGGAAGATGTGAAATCGAGGACTCACACTCACTCACTCAAACAAACGGACCTTATCGGCTATTAATATATAGATATATTTTTTTTAACTAAAAAAATATTTGACATTACAGCTTACCAGAATGCGTCAAATATTTTGAAGTTGAAAAATCATACGAAATACTCTATGAGAATTTTTGAAAGTCACATGAGATTAACTCAAAGAGAATTGACTTCACAAACACCCATGTCTTAGATCTCAAATTAAAATTGAAAAATATTGACCTTACCGGAAATCGAACCCAGATCCACCTGATCGGTAGAGCGACATGTATGTTTGATAAATTCAAAACGATTTAATTAAAAAATATATGGTGTTAGAGGTAGACATATTCGAATTGTTTATTAAATTCAATGATAAGTAACGATCTGTTCTCATAAGGTAAAAAAATACTTCTTAAAAAATGAAACAAGATTTTTTTTGATATTTCTAATGAAGTTTAACATTCTTTTTCAGCTAATTAAATTCATTTCATTATGGTCTTATAATGGTCGTATCATTTTTTTTGTGTATAAATAATTTACGAAATACACTTGCACTTAATTTTTTGTACTACAATCTATATTAAATATAAATTTTATCATGTTACGAATTTGATTTGACGTTGACATTATACGACAGTTTAAAGTAACTGTTTTTTAATTATTTTTAGTGTTTTTTTAATTGGACTTATATAATTTCTCAACTTTCCTCGGTATGTGTATTATTGAAAAAAATACAGTCTGTCAGTTATAGTATAAGTGACATTTAAAGACCAATTTAATGTGTAGCGATATAATGTCGATATTCCTAAGCTTAATTTTAGGATTGGGTAAAGTGAAAAATAATCAAAACTTACCAGCATCATGTATGTATCTTGCTGTGAATTAATTGACCAACTGAAAAAAACACATTTGATTGCAGAACGTAAGCAAAAAACACTACCAATCGGTAGTGCCGATCGAGAAAATGTCAATTATACCAGTTACTTACTGTATTGAAAAGTATAAGGAGGTATATTCCGCAGCCCTTTGCTCTATTCGTAAAAAAACGTATTCTCTATTAGTGTTTTAATATTATAAATTTAGATTTAGACAGTTAATAATATTATTGCTACATTGTTTCTTTTTATTTTAATTTGCTTCCCTTTTAGTAATATTTAATTGGTATGTTAAAGTATTCTATGAAAATATGTTAAATGGTGTAAATAAAGAGTTTACTATATCATTACTTTACAAGTATGTTACTGTATTCCCTCTGCAAATATTACGACTATAGCACTGATTCTAGCCCCACACTCATTATGTTAAATAAAACATACATTCATAATAAGTATGCAATGATGCAAATAAAATTGAGTGGTTTTCTCAAAGTAAGGTAACAATAAGTCTTCAAAAAAGAAGTAACTCTCAAATGAATATGTCGTCAATATTTGTTTTTTTATAGCTTAAATAACTAAATAAGCGCATGCAAAATTATGAATTATGTCGATTATAAGGAGTTGAAAATAAGAAGTATCATTATATTATCAAGATTGAAATGGTGATGAGAATTAATCATTCAGCTTGTTGGATTAATTATAATCTCATTCAATATCAAACCGGCATTAGAAAAATCTTCTATCAAAATCCGATAACCATTTCCATTATGTTAAAAATACAAAGTAAACCCTGTTGTAGTTTGGAAAAATATTCACTTTTATATTGCTGCTAATTGTAACTTTTGGTTTTTTATATGTATATGTTTGTTTATCATACTTAATAGTTGAAAGACGGTAATGTGCCCGATTTCATATGTCAAGACGAATAATACATGTTACGTAGATATATTTTTTAAATGGTGTAATACTACTTGAATATAATGTTAATTTAATGTAATAAAGCACATGCGTCACTTTGTACAAACTTATTACAAAATAAAAATGTCAAAAGTACATCATGGCAAGTGAGAGAAACTTAAAGACGAGTTTGGCATTGTCTTGTATGACAGGAAGTGACTAAATGTGTTATTATTGTTATGTTGTATCCGACCAAATATTTTCTTTTGTGGACATATTATTATCATCGATAAGTAAATACCACGCCTTTTGCGTTACATCACAAAATTGAGTAACAGCACTATCAACACTTACCATAACTACTGCTTTAAGTCAGCATTTTTTAAATGTGTCGTTACTGTAATGACCATGATTTTGTTAGAATCCGTGTCCAAGGGCAAGTACTCAGTTTCTTGGATTACGCATGTGGAAAGTCAAATACCTTTGAAGCGTTTCAACATAAAGTTTAAAGCATGAAAAATGCTCAACCCAATCTCACATTTCAGTAAGGATAATGATAAAAAATCTTCTTAAACACTTAATGTACTAATTCCTCATTATGTATCATATATCAGTACTGCTATTAGTGAGCATTATAAGTTAATAGCGAAACCAGTCGTGATATATAATAATAAGTGTGGAATTACTTATCACAAAAAGTGTGTAAATTTTAAATTTAATGTCTTTCCAACAAAAATTGACAGTGAAACAGCTTATAAGTAAAGGAAAAAGAAACGACTAGAAAAGTGTTTGCTTTTCCTTATAGGATGGAAAAAGGGGAATTAAAACTGGAAAGGGATTTAACATCCATATAAGGTAAAAGTAAAAACATCAATAACAAAAACATTTAATGCGTGAAAGTGACTCAAAATTTTGATCGTGTAGTCGAGTAGAACAAAAAAAACTCATAACTTCGGATAATGCATCCAATTTGTAGGATATGGATTTCTAATGCAGTTTATCGACAAAAGGTGTTTATCGACGGTAGGTTTGAAATTGGAGTTGCTCCAAGTTTTTTTTTATTGGTAGAAAATAAGAATGTAATTAAGACTGGACTGTTAGTAAGCTAATTCTTATCTTACTTTGTTCGGTTTTCATGTATATAGGTGGAAAAAATATAGGTCATATTGTGAATTTCTAGTGGGAGCACATCAAGCGAGAATTTTTCAACGACTATTGGGTAGGGATTCTGTGTCGAGACGTCCCGGGACTTTTAAGGTTTTTTGCTGTCTTAAGTCCCGGGACATTTAACAACCAAGTCCCGGGACATTTTTAATTTTGAAAAAACCATTCTAATAAATAAAAATTGGATGCAAGCAATCGCTAATGTGACCTAAAAAGTTAATTTTAAAGTTACATTGGTGTCTATCCGCGGGATCAGTTTTGAAAAAAATGCATTATGTTTAGGCTAAGGATTAAAGGCCGGGGTTTTAACAAAATTAAGTATGCATATATAACAGGAATCTTATAAAAGAAACAGCTGTTTGGATTTATAATTGTTGAAGTTTAAAATAACATCTATTTATATATTGTAATACAAAACAACCATTTTTAATGGGTAGAGAGAGACATGCAGAAATACAAAAAAAACTTAAACACGTGTTCGCTTACCTATTTTTGCAGCATGGGATAATCGCACAGAATTCCAAGAATTAATGGAACCAATAGTTATTTCTAGAAAATTATGTTATAAATCGGCTTAGAAATTTTTATTACCAACCGTTCTGGTAGGACTAATTGATTTTCGAAAAGAATACACGAAAGATTTTGACAAATGCTCCAAAACAATATTTTTGAAATATGGAGATAATTTACTACAACGTCTTTTCTCCGTGGAAAAAGATATCAAGGTATCTGAAAAAAATATCGATGATGAGAGAAATATTGCAGAGCTGTCACTGGATTACAAAAAAACAAAAGATTTCTCCATTAAAAACTAAACGAATTTAATATTTTAAAATCAACTGGAGAACGGAAACAAAGATTATTTTTTATATATAACATTAAAGCAACATCGACTTACAATGAAGATGAGCAACAACGTTTATTACAAAAATAAGAAATCGGCTGTCTGATTCGTCATTAAATTCATTATTATTTTTAAAAGCATATTTTGATAAGCAAGAATAAAATATTAACTTTTGTGTAAATAATACATACTATGTATGATTTGAGGTTGTGACTTTATTATTGAATTAATTTAATATTTTTATTATTAATAAATAAAAGTGTTCAAAAGATGTATTTTTTAATTAACGCATACTTTAGCCGCCCTTTTAAAGTACGCATGAAAAAAAAATACGTATAACTGCGTAAAAAACGCTAAAAAAATAGTTTAATTGAAAATAAATATTAAAAAACGTTTGGGAGAAAGATATCTTCATTTATGTTATTAGAAATTTGTTGAAATCAATTCATAATCGTATTAAAAATATAACTGTAACAAAAACAAATTAAAAATATTATAATTAAGTGTTCATACCTGATGTTGTTTTATTTACAAATGTTTTTCACTATTCTACAAAGTTACCAATGTCTCAATAGGACAAAAAAGGTATAAAAGCTGTATTGTGATTTGTGAAGTAACGGTCATAATTTTACCCAATTCATTGTTATTTTTTCAATACATGAACCGTTATCATCCCCTTTTAGTACATAAGTACATACAAATATTTAATTTTAATAAATTTATAATTTTATTAAAGGGGAAATAAAAGTCCCAAGTCCCGGGAAGTCCCGGGACTTTGACTTTATCACGTCTCGTGTCCCGGGACTTTGAAAAACCCGAGACTTCAGAATCCCTACTACTGGGTGTAAGTAAGCTGCTCATTTTTTATATATGTACATATTAAATACATGAGGTAAGAATTAGGGAAGAATTTGAAATAACTCTTTCGCCATAAATGATTGTGTTATCTATGGTTTTGAATAACTCTCCTTAGATTGATTTAATACATTAATGCATCAAATATTCCATTCGGAAACTTCAATCACAAAGATTAGGAATTTCTTTCCCGTTTTTTTGTAATCTTGCAAAATACTTTTAATAAAATCCATATCCGCTCTCAATGTAAAGCATATGACCTTAAATGGAGGTATCTCAACAGATTTTTTCTACGAGAACTGTTTGTTAGACAGTCGCTCAACTTATCTTTTCCAAAGAGAGTAGTAGGGATAAAAGGATATTTCTAGGAGAAGACTAGTAGTTAACTTATCGCACTCGCTACGTTCAGTTATTGAAGGATGGGAAGGGTGGTAGAAAAATTAATACATCACAAACATCCATGCCTTCGAACAGAAATCGATAAAACGATCAAAAAATGCTGTTCGTACTGGGACTCGAGCCCGTGAGATCCGGTACAGAAGCCAGTAACGCTAACCGCTGCGCCATCAGATCCCAAATACTAATTAATTATAAAAGAGTATAGTTGTTTTCATGGGTTCGTTCCTCTCACTATTTTTAACTTAGTCATGAAGTGATGCCACTTTTGACTCTATCAACTTGTATACACAAATCAGGAGTCGGATTCATTGGTTTTCGACTCCAACTCGGTTAAATACAGTCCGACTCCACGACTACGACCTCGACTCCACAGTAATTATTTATTCTCAGGATTTTCACAAGGGACGTCATTTATGGATAGTTCTATCAGTAATACGAGATATGTAATTACTAGTACTTTGTAAAAGCCGGCTGGAAAAATTGTGAAATAGTTAAAAGCCGTTGATCAACTTAATCCGGTGTAATACTTTCATCGCAAGGCTTCCATATAAATAAATAACACGATTTAAACATTATTGCATTTCTGTTAAGACGAGATGAAAATAATAATCTATGATTTGTCTGTTGAATATTTACTGAACGATAATAATTTTGCCCATGAATAATAAAATAAACTCAATTTTAATTCAGTAGGAGAGACATGTTTCCATTTACTGCGCGGTGAAAAATTATAACGGTCGACAGAAAAAACCTTTGGAAATAGTTTATTTTATTTTTTATTATTGGAGACATAAATGCAGATGAAAGTGCCTATGCACCTATATTGCATACGGGTGTATTAAGCGCTTTTAAAATATTATTATATCATACAAGTCGGTTCGCGGCAAGCGTTGCAATACCACTCAAAGAAAGAGAGTATTTGTGTTTATTGAAGTGCATGTTTTCTTTTTCTGTCTGTTTGACCGTTGGTGCCGATTGTCTATGGTAAGAAAAACGCGCCACCTACTTTAAGTTAATTGTACTATAACCTTCGCTCAAGTGCAAGCATACTTTGTCAAAATTAACAGTATGGCAGACATACAAACATTTATTTTTATATATAAGACCTACTGTAAGTTAATTTTACTATGCCTACAATCTTTCCGGAAGTTCAAGCAAAAAGTTTGTCAAAGTTTTATTGTAATCGGATGAGCGATGTGGCAACGCATAAATAAGAACAAATAAACATTCATTTTTATATATTAGATAGATTACTTATAATGGTCTGTAATAGACGCAAGAGGCTATTTTTATTTGAAAATTAATAAAGATATTATGGACACTTTTTTCATAAGAGCTATCGTAGTGTTAACATTTTATAAATGAATACCACACTTAAAGTTTTTAGCAGATATGTTTTAAGTTAAAAAAACAAAAAAAATATTCAGTAAATAATTTCACATTATTTATCATATATCATGACTGCTCATCGTGAGTATCGACCTACTGGTGTGTGTTGTTATCAACATAGAATGCGAAAAAGAGTGTTTTATTTTTGATATAATATCTTTTCACCAAGGATTGACACTATTACTAAAAAATGATAAAAAAAATTATAAAACATTTAATATATAATGAGGAGTTAGGACAAAAGTGTTTTGTTTTTTTGATAAAATGTCATTCAGCCAAGAGTTAACAATGGAAACCATACATGTGACATGTTTGTAGTTTTTAATAATGCATGATACTTTTATTCAATATTTAAACATAACAATAATTGTTGTGGAATATAAATAAACTTAACTAATATATATACAGAGCGTTGGCCTAAATTTTGTAACATTATCCTTTTGGCAACATATCAAATTACGAAAGATACATTTTTTGCAGTGTGAGAATACAGACAATATGAAAAAACCAACACATTACAAGCTGAAAAGCTAAGAAAAACAAAATGTTGTTACTAAATTATTATTAAATATAAAAAAAAAACGTAAAAAATGTCAAATAAATGTTAAGCATCAGTTATTTTCACATATTTGGTACATACCTAAGAAGTCATAAAAATTCTACACTCGTCTGTATTTTTTAAATTATTTTTGGGTTTGAATTTTAAAATACTGGGCTATTAAAAAAATATCAAAAATGGCAAAACACGCATAATACAGTGACACACACAATGCAAGAAAAAATAGCGAGGTTATAAATTTGAATAGTTAAATTTAAATAATTACAGTAAAAATATGATACGTGTTTATTTGTATGCTCCGTTTTATTTTATGAACAAATATTTTCTTTGAAATACATACTACTACAGATTAGATTATTATGGATTAATTATAGAGAAGCAAATGAAATTTGAATTAGAAGCATGTTTACATGTCAACATGTAGATATGTTATAATTATAGGCTGACCATATTTTCTTCTACATAAACGAGACGGATTGTTACATGATGGTTGTATGATGATACATTTTTTTTTGTATTCTTTTGTTTGATAAAACTAATCTTGACACACAATTTAATAGTTTATTATCTTATCCAATACGTAATATATCATATGAAAAAGTTGCTATTTTTTATTATACTTTCTAGCAGTTTCTAGTGTTGGGGATAGCGCTATATGTTTAGAGCGTTCACCGAAAAAGATGTTAATCAAATTTTACACTCGGTTGAAAATTAAAGTGACACTGCAAAACGATGTTTGGCTGTTTTGTAAATTACAATTGAAATATACGTGATACGTATCCAGTGTTTAAAGTAAAAAACGCATAAGATGCGATTTCACCACATACGTAGATTGCAACTAATTGACTTAGGTCTTATCAGTTGTAAGAATGTGTTGAAAAATTATTTTACCAGTTTGTCTCAATTTCACTATTATAAAATGTACAGCTTTTTTATCCTGTGGCATGTGTTTGCAAAGAATAGGATAACGAGAGCATTTAAATGAAATAGCAGAACGCACGGTCGTACAATATTTTGCAGAAATATTGATACAAAATCATTTGCGAGTCATTTTAGTTGTATGGGTGGAGTAATTTGGTAGTCTGTTCCGAAAATAACAATAGATCATAATCACTTACACATTATCGAATTCATTTAATGGCAGTGAAATGGTTTTAATGCATAAAAACATGACCTCAATAATATTGAGCTGATTCAATTTGTAATACGTATTTGATGTACTCTAAATCAAGTTAAGCCAAACAGGTTATCGAAACCAATTATTATGTGTGTTTGCGACTGATATATCTTGTTATTATTCTAAATTTGTTTCATTATCATGAGAGAAAAAATAATTTGGCCAGTAATATTTATTGAAAATAAGGCAGACATTTTAGGGCTTTAAAATGAGATTATTGTTTATTTTTTGAGATTAATGTATGTTTTAAAAACTATTTAAGTCTTATTTACGATTCCAGACAAAACTTGAAACATAATATGAAAAACGTAGAAGTTTATTTAATAAGAATATTTTTTCTCTATTTCCGGCTCCGTGGTCGAGTGATCAACGACATTGGCTTCGGTTATAAGGGTCATGAGTTCGAATCTAAGCACGGATTCTTTTATAAATTTATTTTCAATTGATTTATGGATTTCTGTCTAATGACATGGATGTATGTGATGTCTTGAATTCCCTTCCACACGTCCTATCCTACAAATGGGCGTAGTGAAAGTGATTAGCTAACTTCTAGTCATGTCCTTATCCTATATTTCTATTTATACTCTCTTTGGAAAAAAAGAGAGGCTGAGCAGTTCTCGTGACAACAGTTCTGTTGAGATAAACTCAACGCTCAACATTGAGAGCGGACATAGTTTTAAAAAAACGATCCCAGGTAGTTCTTTTTTAATATATAATTTAGGCGTTTTTAATATTTTTAAGCATATGGATAATATTGAAAAATTCTTGAATGTTAGTAAAAAATAAATTCTACCAGAAAGATTATACTCTTGAATGCCAGCCTAGGAAAGGGTAGTTAATGTTAACTCTTCAATTCCCGATAAAAACTTTGAACGGGTTTGAACTGATCGCATATTATATAATCATAAACTCTTTTCCTTTTTTTCACGTTTAAATATTAAACTGATAGAACCATTAATTAAATTAATCTGTATTCTAGAATAGTGAAGAGAATAAAAACACAAACTGTACTAAACCTTAAAATAAAATAATCAAGAAAATGAGTAAACGTTTTAAAGTCAATATAATCTCAGAAAAAGTTAAGAAATCGAGAAAGAAAATAACATTTCTACCATTCGAAAACTTGTACAATTGTATTATATTTTTAACTGATCGATTTTTTTTATTGTATGTTAGAAGTTTCATTCGGTTGTCAAAAGAAAAATCTTTTGTGCAGTGAGGTATTAATTTTCTGATCTACAATTGTATGGTTTTTCTTACGCCGTTAATGGAATGTCAGCAAATCAGTTAATTTCAATTTTTTGTTAATTTGTAAAAATTCTCTTGCGAAATTAAAATTTTCGATGCGTTACAAGAAAATAACTGTCGATGTATTTTCGCTAATTTGACATTCAGGGCACGCGTTTTTAAAGTAAATTTTTAATTGTTTCATAATAAGCGCGATTAACATTTTCTGGACGTGATGCGATTAAACAAATTAAAAAACACTTTCGCTCACTGTTTCACGATCATATTGTCGGCGGCATAATTTATGATTAACAAACGTAATATCCAGCATGCTTTATAAAATCATCCACTCTATGATACCCTCAGTACGGACGTACTCAACGAGCTTTGATGATATCACACACATAGGCCCGTTAGAGGTTATCGGAAAATTACGTTGTATGATTGTATCGGTTCCTTAAGCGCACAATACAATAGCGCAAAAGGCAAATTCATACATGACATATATACATTAAGTAGCTCAAAAAATAATATATATATTTAATAAAAGTTATAAAGTATTTAAAAAAGTAGTATGAATACTATTAATGATTTGCGACTTGTATGTTGCATACAATTCTTTTTTTACTTTGGGGATACGTTTTATGTAAAATAAAAAAAAACAGCTGTAAGAGAATCTGTCTAAAAAAAGTGAAGTAAACATAAATAAATTAACGATTGGTTTCATTACATCTGACTACAACGTCGAAACCGTGAAAAAAAAAGAATTGGTGGAATTCGGGAGGTTAGAATCACAGGGGTCTATATATGCGTGTTTTGAGCTAAGATCGGTTTTGGTAATGTCGTAAACATATTTATTAGTTACACTTAGTTATATCTCGTACATGTAACCGTTTAGAAAATAAATTTCATCAAATCTATTAATGAAATGATAATGTTAGGATCACATAAGTAAATCACCTGTTATACTTAGTAAACTTAAAAATATGGTTTTGTAGATAGACCTCTGTGATCCTAAGCCTCTGAATTAAACATGTGTATATATAAGTTTATTAGTGCAATTGTGGTTGTGCCTCTCTTGTACAGAATGTTTGATATCCGGTAAATTAATTTTATACTTTTTAAAAACTATATAAAATACGTTCTCAGTCATTAAAATGTATAAACATTGCTGTTCTTATTCTTGAAAAATGTTATTAAAATAAAAAATATACTAACATAATATTTCACACATATGTATTTTGAAGTAAATAAACATTGATAATTTTTCAGCTTTTAATTGGTTATTTAAATGTATTTTCCATGCAGTGTCTGTAAGCTCGAATAGTAATACCGCCTCGAGTAGTTAATACGAGGGGGAAGTATTAACTATGCGTGCAGACACGAGGTCTGTGCACAGTTGCGCGGGACCTGTCAAACGGCCACTGCGCATCTCAAAGATTCTACTTTACCGGAACTTTAAACTCGCGGTTAAATGAAAAGCACGGCTTAAATTTAGAAAGAAATATATATTCGAAGAAGATCGATGTTATTTAGTTTCGTCTCAAAAGTTTTAATTTAAGACTTTTTCGGTGTTTATTTTTAATTTATCATTTTGAGTGAAAAAAATAATATTTCTCGATTAATATCACCTGGATATATTTTAATTGTGAACAAGTTAGTGGATGTAGTTTCTGTTGAGTTTTTGTGTTTTGATCATTCAGGTATGAAATATTTATTTTCTTTAACCATAATATTTATAGAAAATTCTTAATAAGTTTTATCGTCAATAAGAATGCTTAAACCATTGGTTACTTCAATAGTTATAAATTAGCTATGGTTTCCAGTATATAGGAAAAAACATTAAGATGTCACATGTAAGTCTAATAAAATTTGAAAGTGAAATAAAAAAGATTATTAACTTTTTAAAGTGCGAAAAAATAATAATTAATTAAATCAGTAAAGCTTTTTCAAATATTTTTTAAAAATTGTATATTTAGAATTCATAGCTTTTATAATATTGAAAACATTTGATTTAAGCACACAATCCATTCACTGGCATCTAGATTATGCACCGTAAAAATAATTATGATTAAATTATATTAAATTCTTAAATAATGTATTCTGAAAACTGATGAGTATCTCATACGCAGTCTAGGTAAAATACCTTTAGATAAGTATGTTTTGTTTTAAATTAACATATATTTAACAGGAAAGTGAAACAGTAAATTTAAGGAAGGATTTTAAAATGTTTACTAATTGCAAGAAATTTGTATATAACATATTAAAATTTAAAAAAGTGGATATGCAAACATCTATCGGATATTCAAATGATTATCGGATGCTTTGATACATTATCTAAATTCGAGGTCAATGACATTGTTTCGTATTTAATACATATATGATTAAATAAATGCATAAAATACGAATTTTACTTTCGCATGAAACCTGTTATTTGCACTGTTTTAAATTTATTACATTTATTACGTTTTTTTTCTGTTTCGGAAACGATATAATAAATTTGTCAAATATGTTCCCCTGCTCAAATATTTTAATCGCTGATAAGTAAATACAAACTAAAAACTTTTACTGTATTTTATTCATAATATCAAGCCAACAAGTCTTAGCGATCAAAATAGTAGAGAGATATATTATTTTTCATCTATTTTGCGGTAGAATTCAATGTTTATAATTCTACAGAAATGTATTTCAATATTTGTTCTTATGAAACAATATTGAACAAGAAAGTGTGTAATAATAGGTTTCAAATGTGTGTCGAAATTACATATTGGCCCGGTCTTGCAAACAACTTTAAAGCTTTATCATCTAAAAAAACTCACGAGTTCATTTCATAATAAAAAAAAATTGGTAGCGAAAGATTGCTTACTAATTTTATTGAAGGAATCTTTTGAAAAGTTTGAAGTTTTTAGACTTTTAGAAATCACAAAACAATGATAGCTATTTCGGAAACTCTGTTTCCCGCCTTCAGAGCTATCTACCGAACAAAACATTGTTCTGATGATAGAAAGATATATTCAACAATTCAATTATGTCAATATATTGATACTTTGGAGTCTTAACTTTAAAACATTATTTATTTATTGTGTTACGTTTGAATTGTTTGATTGATTGAAAATTGTAGCAGCAATTCACAAAGATAGTGTTTTCAACTTACGGCTTTCTAACATAACGACGAGATAAATACAATTTAAATTATTAAAAGTGTAGATTTTATAATTTAGAATGAATGTAAAATTTTTCATGTTAGTTTTTAATCCATATGTAATGGCATTACATAGGTTTTCTAGTATTCTTCAGAGGCTGTCGTATATTGAAAATAGTGTCAGATTGCAAGATACATACGAGTGTTAGTGTTGCATATACATATGTACATATGTATAAAAATCTTCAGACTTTGTATTTAGCAATAAGGAAAGTAAGTAAGATTTTAAAAAAAGTTTTAAGTAGTATACATCTTTACTTGTTCATGCATAAAAAGTAATCGATTGCAAAAGAATATTTGCAAGAATTTTATGTGACGAAAATATTTCCATATGTTATATAAATGGAAAAAAAGTCTTAACATTATTTGTTTTTAACTCTTTGCGTATTTTTGTAGTATTCAAAAAATTAAAATAATCTAAAAAATCTGGTATATGAATAAGTAAATCTTTTTGATTTTTTATATGAGTTTACATTTATTATATTGAACAAATGAATGACGATTAAAATGATTCACATAATAGTTTATGATCAAATTAATCGGTTCGCTACAAGTTTATTTATTTACAAATGGGTGACACATTGAATACCGAGAACTTGTTAGTTAAATTGTTAAATAACCGAAAATATTAAATTCCAAGCCGTACTTACTCTCGCAAGACGCGAAAAAAGATTGTTGGTTATATTGTCATAATATCGTAAGAGATATTTTATAGGTTTCTGTTTATATGTAAATCGCTATGTCTCATTTTATAATATTTAATTGTTATTGAGTTCTTTCTCCATTTTTAAATGTTGATTTTACAGAATAAAAATTGTCATTTTTTGAGTCGCGACACCTAGTAATTTGATGCAATCATACCGCAGGAAACATGTTTTTAACATATAAGATTCTTTTATTGTGAATATTATGTGATATAATAATGATATTGCCTGAAACTAATTTGACTTAAAGTTGACTTTGTTGGAGCTTACTCAGTTGACTACGTTGCCAATTTCAAATAATTATTATTTTTATACTACTTTTGAATATTGTATTACATCCTGTTTTTTCTACTTTGTAAAAGTAATAAATACACAATTTGTAATTCTTTTACAATTTACAAGTAAATAAATAATTGATAAGTTTTAATTTTCAGCAGTTCGCTTTTCGGTTTCTCTTCATGCTGGCAATGTTATAAATAAAATCCTTTAATTTCACCACAACTCGTTATTACGCGACATTTTTTTATAAATGATACAAGTTGTGTAAATGTTTTTCGATTAAGATAGTTAAAGGTTCAACCTGTGTAATTTTTAACGATAATGTCTGAGAATGCATCGCGCTTTGATTACGTAGATTACGAGCAGAATAATTAAAAGATACTATAACTTTCGATGCAGTATAAATAACCGTTATGTAATGTAAACTTGCTTTTATCTTATGTGCAATGAATATTTCATTCAATGTCTGAACAGTTCGCGAACCATTTACATATTTAAGACGACTGTCTATAGCTCGCCGTATATTATAATAATTAAACAGGCCTATCGTGTTGGCTACATGACAAGTATTTTCTATTGACTAATCGTTACTACATTGAAGCGAATTCCACGCAGATTAGATTCTAAGCATTCGTATACACTCAATAAATGTTTTAGGGTTGACGATTAGGTAATAAATTACTTATAAGTTTCAGTTTCTTTAATGTTGTTCATTACATTTTAATCTCATCAATGAAATATACTAATACTAAAACAGTTGTTAATTTTGGAAAAAAAAGTCGTCAACAGTGCTATAATGAAAGTGGCTGTATTGTCTTATATTTGTAAAAATATAACTGACCGTCGTTAAATCAAAAAATTCTTCCACTAGGCCATAGGTTCCCAACCTGGGAGTCGCGAAGGGGTTTTTGGGGGGTCGCCAACTTATACAGTCAACTAAAAAAATCCATCCAAAGTTCCATTTGTTTCTACATATCTGCGAAAGTGGATTTTCAACGCTTTTTTATTTAAAAACAAAAGTAAGAAACCAATCAAATGTTGAAAATGACTGAAAATGGATTGTATGGGAGGTCGCGAGTCACATAGATTTTATGAAAAGGGGTCGCCACCCGAAAAAGGTTGGGAACCTATGCACTAGGCCAAAAATAAAATGGATTTCGGTCAACAGCATCGTAAACACATTGTTAGATGTCTCTTTTGGCTTTCGGTGCAAGCTATTGTTCAAATGTCATTATTTTAATTGCACCTTGACAAAATATGTTGACAAATATTGATAAAACATTGATCATCAACTGACACTAGGTCAAGAGTATCCAAAAATAGCAAATGTAGTGACGAAAATTCTCGTCATTCTTTACTGAATGTTTTTATATTATATGATATAAAATAACGTATTTTACATAATTTTAATTTAGAACAATTTTTGTTTTATAAATTCTATTAAATTGTAAAACATATTTTTATAGTTAAATCGTTTTAATTTTAGTTCATTTTCCATCTTCTAATCCACGGAAAATAAAATACCTAAATAAATATTAGGGTATACATATGTATGTAAATATTGGGCTATCGATATTTTATAACAAAAAATGTATTATCGTATACTCTTTGTACATCTTACGATTAAACGCTAGTTGTAAGCGAATTGAATCAATTAAGTTGCGCTTAGCGGAGAAATATTCTACTTATATTAATCTAAATGGATTAACAACATTAATCCATTGGCGTATAAGCTCAGTAAAATCAATAAGTTTTTGTTTGAATTACGCTGAATAATAAAGTATAACTAATGAAATAAGATTATTAATAAATTTTGGTGCTCATTGTCCACCTTTTCCTTGATAACCACTTTTTAATATTCATCTAACACTTATTTCAATTATTCTTTATACTAACAGGTATTTTATTAAAATATATTTTGTAGAAAACAGTATGAAATCGTCAAATAACTTGAAGCGGTAAACTGAATGGTTGATGACAGCTTGAAGTAAAAATCTAAAACAGGTTTTGAATCGAACCTATATCGTTTGAAGAATTATTTCCTGATCGGAAATTCTCATAGTTAAACATTTTGGTGCGTTTTGTAGGACCGGATTTAGCAGGAGTGTATTAGTAGTAATGGTTATGACTACTTTTTAGCAACAAAAACATCATTGAAATCAATATAATGATTCTAGTTGCATGAATAAATTTCGTATAAAATTTACCATGTGATTAGTAGGTCGTAAATTTTAAGCTTGTTTGACTATGTTAACACCATGGTCAGTATCAAAAATTCTCGCGATGTCAAAAATAGATATGATAATGAACACCCTTTACAATTTTCTTTTCTCTACTAATTTAATTTATTAATTTCACGTCTGAATGATTATAAGACAACACGATAACATTTTAAATGAAAGATTTTTACCAAAAAAATTTTACGGAAGATAAAGGGAGGATCTATAGAAAGTAAGAAGGAGTAAGTTGGTGTACCAACGCCTTCTAATCTTGATTGACCAAGTTATATGGGGAAGTATGAAAACTGCTGAAGTATGTTTGCTTTGCAATTCAAATTCATAAGCCGATTTAAAATCATTGAATGCAAGTTTTCATTCAAGGGATCAATCAAAATATAAAGATCAAGAATATCGTACACTCTGTAAAGGTATTGAAAATTTATTATATTTTTAAAAATAAATTTTAGTAGTGCAAACTGTAACTGTAATAAATACCGAAACGTTTTGTAACTTAACAATTAATAACGTATGGATTTTTACAATTTTAATTGACGAGTGATTGCCCGAAAGAGAGATGTCGTAAAAATCTTTACTTAAAACTATTTAATATCGTAACACCAATACTTCAACTAGGTTACTGTGATTTGATTATTTTTAGGAAAGCAAATTAAAATATTATTTGACTAACGTATGTGTAACGTATTATCAATGTGCCAATTAAAAATGGTGCTGTTTATAAATTGTCAAAAATTAAATAATGTTCACTTTAAAATTGTAAGTAAATGTGAGGTCATATTTAATAGGTATTTCAAAAATATCAAGTAACCTTGTTTATAGAAAGATTTAAATAAAATCAAATTAATACATTCCGATTAAAAATATTGTTGTATCAGTTAACAATTAGTTATCTATTTTTTTACCATGTCCGCTCCCAATATGGAGCATATGGACTCCTAATGGAGTTTATCTCAACAGAAGTTTTTCTACGAGAACTGCTTGTTATTCAGTTGCTCAACCTCTCGTTTTCCAAAGAGAGTAGGAATAAAAAGAAAGAGCTAGGACAGGACTAGTGGTTAGCTTATCGCTCTTGATACGCCCCGTTTATAGGATAAGATAGGTGAGAGGGGGGAATTTAAGACAGCACATATATCCATGCCTTTGAACAGTAATTCATAAATTGATTAAAAAATCAATTTATAAAACTCCCCGCACTGGAATTCAAACCCGTGCCCTCCGTAGCGGTAGCCAACGACGTTGACCACTCGACCACACAGGTGGCAAAATCTATGTTTCTAAAATCTAGGCGGTATTATCTTATAAATTCGGCTGTTATCTGTGTATGTATTTAATAATTTAACTGCTTTGAATAAAATGTATGCTTTTTAGAAAGTAACTATGATACATATTGAAAAAGTATGATAACAATTCGAAAAAAAAATTGAATATATACGTCATTTGAGATAAGAAGCGGTATAAACTTAATGAAAAAGTGTGCATAAAAACTTGGTGAAAAATGCTGATGGCTATATTAATAAATTAAATAATTAATGAGATTCACCATTTCGGGTCTTGATAAAAACCGGTCTTCTCTCTACAAAGTACTGCATATGAAAAAATATGCTACGGATTACCTGCATGTAATAGATCAGCGTAAAAAAGGTAGCAAATTATTATTTTTATAGTTTGGTGGGCTTTCTCTCACCCAACACACCTCATGGCCATACTAAATAATTAAGTCACCACTTTGGTAATGGGCATCATTAATAATTCATTTTCGTTAACATAATTTACTAATTAGTATTTTTTTTCGATTAAGGGAAATTGGCAATAATTATATATTTATTACATACAGTTACATCTTTTATTTATCAAATTATGTGTAAATGGACAATTTCATTAAAAAGGCAAAGAAATACATTTAAGTTTTATTATGAAATTTTAGCACACAAATAATTTAATGGATACAAAATGACAACATTTTACGACAAAGATTAAAGAAGTTTGTAGTGGGGTTCGAATCCGTTATATCAAATAATTAGAGACTATTAGGTCATTCCACGATTTATTGGATATATTAAATGAAATTTTCTGGATGTTTGTGGATAACATTTCAAAATTAATGTTTTCAACCACAGTTTTAGCTCGTCGCAAATCTTGAGCCATAATAGCTATTTTTATTAACTCATTTAATTTTAAGCACTGAAAAAAGATAAGCTTGCATTGAAAATCCCATTACAATGCTTTTATTTAAAGAATTAAACGTTTAGGAAAAAAAATAAAGTGAGTTTCATTCTCTGATGGTAACATAGAAAACCATTATTTAACAATTAATTATGCACGAGGAGATAATTTCGGACTAAATCCTGTACATAAATAAACTACACTATGTACATTTTGGCCGAATTGATCTATCGACATAGTGCATTGTACCCTGCTACGGTCTTTTCAGTAATATATAGAAAAACACTTCAACTATCATAGAAAAATTCTGCTAAACAAATTAACTACTAAGAAAACTAATGATTTTTTAATACAAACTACATGAAGAAGCATTAACAGCCATATTGAAATTTTTATGGTATAATTTACCTCTCGTGTACAGAAATGTACAAAATTGTTTTAAATATATTTAATGTAACTAAAATTCCAATTAACTGAAAATCCGATAATGACACGATAATCATTACTTTCCATAGAACTTTCGAAACAGAATGATCGAATAAAAATTGTGTAGTTAGTACTACTCACAGTGAAGATAATAACGCTGTAAGTTCAATATGATGCAAACTGCAGGTCAAATTATTACCCACCCATTTCATAACTTAAGTATCAACCCGCAATAGTCAGAACAACGTTAGCGACAATTCATAAATTTTACAGGAAAGGTCTGGATTTAATCATAAAAAAAGATTTTATTAACCTCCTCTCGGAATAAGTTCGCAGATTATTTTCCTTAAATTCAGTTAGTAATATTAAGTCGATTAAAGTTTCTTTTTACAAGCTTATTATGATGAAATATTTAAAAATAACCTACTTCTCTAAAATTTATAAATTGTCGTTTACGATTTTCTGCCGGCTACCGGTCGATATGAGAGTTAATAATTAAAAATGACTTCAACTCAGTTTTCGAAGTTTGACAAAAAAGGATGATTCAATTAAAGCATTGAAAAAATGGTATTTTGTTCTTCGCTTATTTATTATAATATAAACACTGATGCTCTTCTTCAAAATATATCTTTGAAAAATACAAAACGTTCTCTGATATATTACTTAATAACGTAATTTGTTTAATGAAATGTCCTGAACCAGAAAATGAGCTTGATGGTCGTGTGAAATGCATCAGAGTCAAAATACACAACAAAAATCTTTTCAAACTAAACCTAAATAAAATATTTTAAACGCAGTCATTGATTGCCTGACTATTAAGCTACATATTTATTCTCGTTTCATTTGTTACTATGGTAATTTCAAATAGAAATATGAACATTATTTAACAAATAATAAATAGATAAGAATCAATTTTAATATTAGAAATCTGGTTACCAAGTTGCGAAACCCCGTTTTTGTAAACAGACAAGCCCTAAAAGCTAAGAGCGTGACGTGAAATTCAAAAAATCGAATTGATGTGATAATTTATAAAAATCACATTGGAAAATTGTTCGGAAGAAGCGATTATTGATTCATCAGTAATGCCATTCGTTCCTAATGTATTACGTCAAAAATGAAATATTAAAATATTGACATGCGATACAAAACTATGCTACAATCGTAATATTTATCGTGGAAAAACGAAACTCAAACTCGGATATAGTGTTGTAATATTTGCTACCGCTTCCTGTACATTCGTGATAGCATTACCTAGAAAACACTGCATAAAAATCGGTAAACGTTAAAGACCAGAAAATAAAACTATAGTGATAGATTGTCAAGCTCAGAAATTACCTCTTCTTCATGGCGTTACAGTCCAGGGTGACCCAGGCCTTGATCAAACAAGTAATTACCCTGACACGTATTAAATATGTAATATGATTCCAAAATTCAGCCAAAAATACAATTGATATCGTAAAACAAAACGTTTCCATCTTAAAATCTGAACCTGCTGAGACAAGCTCCATTAAGAGTCTATATTTATGCTCTACATTAAGATCGGAATCTTTTAAATTTTTTTGATTGAAAAACGTGTCTACAACATCTCTCAATCGGTATGTCTATATACTATAAGTGTTTATCGGAATTCAGACAAATAAACAAAATGAATCCTTTCTAATTTTGTAACAGTTGCTAAAGTTCACACAGGCAGTTAAGGAACAATTTTGTTGCAAATTTATGTATGAAGAAATTGGAAACGATGCGCTGTGATTATTTTGGGACGTATCTCTGTGGAGCTTCCCACTTATGTGGACATTAATAATATTATCGCTAAGAGCTTTAAGCGGAAAGCCTTGCTAGTGTTTTAAGTTTACAGTCATACATTTTTGAAAGTTCAATTTTATGGCTTTACAGCGAGATGAAATAATTTAAAATCTCAAATATTATAATAATTTTAAAGAAGAAACTTTTGCGCCAAAAACAATTTGAAACTTACTACAATTGCGAATGTTAGTTTTGTGTTGAAAGTGAAACATCGCGAATTAAATATTTCCGTTGATGTTATGAGTAAATTTGTTACAGAAATTAGAAATTGTAAATACATATTATAAATACTAAAGCAAACTGATTCTTTATTATCCTGCATTACAGCAATACAATACATACAGCGAGTAGCGACCGGTCAATGTGGCATTTGATCAATGCACCCCTTGTATATGCAGAAGCGGCTATATTTCATGAAATAATAAAAATAACATTTATACCATTCCCTCATTTTAAATTCAATAAAATAAAATAAAATTTTAAATAAAATAAAATATTTTTTCTAAAATATTTATTATATACAATAAATACATGACGAATTTAAAATGAGTGAATGGTATAAATGTTATGTTTGAATATTATTTCATGAAATTTAACCACCCCTGCATACACAAGGGGTGCATTGATCGAATGCCATATTGACCGGCCGCCACTGCATACAGGGCCGAAAAAGAAGCTGCCATGTCCCTCATGTGTAGAGAGGTCATCCATTTTCTTGTTGTAAACTATAATAAGCCAATGTATTTTTATAAACATTCAAAGTTTATTTGATTCAGAGTAAGATTTTATTCATTATAGTTTCGGAATTTTAATCAAAAAAATTCTACCTCGACCTTCACTAAGCGACTTTTTTTATATCATGCTTTCACAAGAAACTATCGTATATTTTATTTGTGATATAGCTTCTTATATTATTACAGTTAATTACAACAATTCTTTATATTCTCACGTAATACCCTATTCAGTTTCAAATATCTTAATTTATTAATAAATTCAACTTCAAGATGCCAAACATTGTTATTGGCAGTGTATAATTAATTTAATAGCTCAAAGATATAATTATTAATTTATACATTTCTATCGGTAGTTTTTAAATCGCTTACTATTATTATGAAACATGAAGTGACCGGAACAATTTTCTTTATTTAGATATTTGAAAAGACGCGTTAGCGATTTGTTGATTGTTGGCACGTGATTCAACACGTGGATAGACACGCAACCTACTAGAACCAAGTGTGACTGTTAGATCACGAAATTTCTTTATGTATTTGTAAAATTTGTACAATACTGTTCATAATCAATATTTAATATTTCGTAGTAAAATTATATGGATTTTTATTAAAGAATCGAAAAAAAGCAAAATAAATATTATACCAAAAGTACATAATATCAATATTTAGAAATCAACGATAATGCTAAGTTTACTAAATTTGAATTATTTAAATTTATTTTACTTTTACAATTCTAGTCAATAACGACTAGGGACTTTCTTTATCATTCGATATCGTAGAACCAATCTTTCAAATTGGAAAAGTGAAACCAGGTCGTGACAATATTTATACAAATGTACGATATATACAATTCAATTTTGATAGTGAAATTCCATCAATCAACATTATTTATTAGTTCATTCCTTAGAAGACAAATTAAAAAAATAATAGAATTTTGCAGATTTACTCCAACGCGTTAAATATTCAATATGAGCACTTAAACTAAAAGAAAATTAATGTCAAGTCATTTCAAGTATACGAATTGCTTAATCATTGCTTTTAACAGTACTAACGCATTTCATGTATTTTGTTTATAAAAGCAGTATGAATTCCATAAACAAAAACATTTTTTTTTATTTCAATGTAATAGAAAAGATATAAAATAAAATAACTTAGATTATTCCACGTATTATGTAACAATACGTGTTTCGCCTCTTTCAGAGGCATCCTCAGACAACTCATTCGTACTGGAGAAAGAATTTGCGAAAGTAATCGTCTGAGGATGCCTCTGAAAGAGGTGAAATACGTGTCCCAGTTTGTTACACAATACGTGGAATAATTTAAGTTATTTTATTTTATATTAAAATGAACTTTCACAAAATTACCGCTGAATCCATCGAAAGTAGTAATGGAAAAGGATCAATTTTTAAAGTACAATTTACCTAATTAAAAAAATATATCTTTCAAAATTGGAGGAAATTACTATCGAACTATAAAATCTTTTTTAGAATCACTGGGGACTCTGAAGTATCGGAGTTTTCAAAGTCCCGGGACTCAAAGCGTGAAAAAGTCAGAATCCGGGACATCCCGGAACTCGAGACTTTTATTTCCCCGTCAATAAAATTATAATTTTATTCAAACGCGTTTTTTAATAATAATATGTTTTCTTATGTAATGGATATGTGCAATGCTTACGGTTAATTTTTACTAATAAAGAATGATAACGGTACATGAAATAAAAAAATATCAATGAAGCCGCCGTCAGGAGTAAATTTATGACCGTAACTTCACAATACAGCTTTTAGACCTTTTTTGTCCGATCGAGACATTGGTACTTGTGTATAATAGTGAAAAAACATTTGTACATACAACAACATGAAGTATGAACATTTAATTTTTATATTTTGTAATTTGCTTTTGCTACAATTATATTACAATATATAAACTTCTACAAAATTAAAAATCCCTTTTTTTTTCAGATCCCTTTTATATATACATACAAAATTATGTTTAAAGCCCCGGGTTTTAATCCTTTAGCTTGAATATAATGCATTTTTTTTCAAAACTGTTCCCGAGAATAGACACCAAAATCCCGGGACATTTCCCAAAAAAATCCCGGACTTAAGACAGAAAAAAACCTGACGTCTCGACACAGAATATCTACTGTGGACCTTTTTAAAATATGTTTTCATTTTTTTTTATCTGATTAGTAAAAATTGGTACTCGAGAAACCATTGAGCTATAATTCTAACTAAAAAATGTTTAAAGTTTTTTTAATAAAGAATTCTTGCAACGATGTTAAAAGATGTTTACTTGCTTTACGATTTACTTGCTTTCGAGAACTATTGCGACTAGCTGTAAGCCCGTTGCCCAGCAACGTGAGATTTTTGTTGCATTGTGTTTAATTTTATTTAGTTTAATTTAATTTTAGTTTATTTTATTTTATTTTATTTTATTTTATTTTATTTTATTTTATTTTATTTAACTTTATTTAATTTAATTTAATTTAATTTAATTTAATTTAATTTAATTTAATTTTATTTAATTTAATTTTATTTAAATTTATTTTATTTTATTTTATTTTAATTTATTTTATTTTATTTTATTTTATTTTATTCAAAAAAGTGGAGACTGGAAGGTGTGAAATGTGGTCGGACAGACATTATCGGCTATTAATATATAGAATAGCTGTAAGCCCGTTGCCCAGCAACGTGAGATTTTTGTTGCATTGTGTTTGATTTTATTTTATTTTATTTTATTTTATTTTATTTTATTTTATTTTATTTTATTTATTTTATTTTATTTATTTTATTTTATTTTATTTTATTTTATTTTATTTCATTTCATTTCATTTCATTTCATTTCATTTCATTTTATTTTATTTTATTTTATTTTATTTTATTTTATTTTATTTAATTTTATTTTACTTTATTTTATTTTATTTCATTTTATTTTATTTTATTTTATTCAAAAAAGTGGAGACTGGAAGGTGTGAAATCGGGGACACCTTACAAACGGACATTATCGGCTATTAATATATAGATTAATTTGAAAATGTACGCAAACAAAATACATTTCGTAGAAGAAGAAGATGTCTCGAGGACATCATCAGTACGCACACATTTGTGAAAAGTGAAAAGCGAGTGATTATTTTATCGACTTTTAATATATAAATTTAGTATGAATAAAAAAGTGGAGACTGGAAGGTGTGAAATGGACGCTCACTCAAACAAACACTCACCCACTCAAACATACATACGGACCTTATCGGCTATTAATATATAGATGAATACCTTTTTTGGTGTTATTGTTAATTAATATTATATTTACCGAGATGCTAAAAGTATTTACGATACAAAAACATATTACGTATAAAATCACAGTCTTATAACATAGAGGTTAAAGGTGTATGATTCTTCGCGTAAAGAAAGTTGGTCAATATTGATCAAAATGTAAGTGTAAATAGACGAACCCAAGCTTAAAACCAGTTTCCGAAATGTGTGAAATGGCACATGCTTTCCAACTTTTTTTGGTAAATTTTCACAAGAATATATCATTATATACTCATTTTGATTAATGAAAGTAAAACTTAGGCATTTGAATATATATGAAATATTAATATGTTGGCCAGATATATTTTATTTTCGTACGACCAATGCACGCATGACATATACATATCTGTCTGTTTGTAACGCAAAGTACAACACTGTGCTTGTGGACGATGACAGAGAGAGAGTGTGAGTGAGAGATTGATAGTGTTATAGCACTGTCAACTAGTGTATCACACTACTAGTATAATACAATTAATATTCTAAAAAAATGTAGTATTTTAATTAAAGTTTTTTTTTCACTTATTTAAATTAAAAAATAAATAAGCCACTATAAATATGTTCCTTTTTTTACGCAACTGTATAAATACGCATTTGTCGCTTTTGTAAATTAAATATGTGTATTTCTATGCAACAAACTACAATATGTATATGAATATAATTTTATATTGATATATTTATATAATGATGTTGCTTATTCATGCAAGATGAGAACATAATTTTATTAAGTTTATGGAAAAATTAAAAATAAAGATTGTATGTTAAAAGAAATAAAATGGATTCTTGTCTGTATACTACGTGGAGTTTATAGAATCACAATGCAACATATCTCAATAAAACTGCAAAACTCAATGCAAACAAAAAAAAATGTTACTTTAATTCTAAGCCGCTCTTTTTCAACTAAAGTAAGTGTATAAAGGTAGAGCTAGGGAAAAAATAGTTGTGAGCTTATCGCTACTGCTACGCCACGTGATATTTAAATACCTTTATTAAAATATTATTAAAGGAAGTATTTTATGTTACTTAATAGTAAACAATTAAACAATTTATAAAACAATAGTCAGTAATTACATAACGAGTTCAATAGCATGTTAATCTGTAAAAGTGACAATGTTTTAGATTTTTTATTAATTGTTAATTTTTATTTTAACATGAGTTATATTTTTGAAGTGGTTAAAAAGTCGTTGATTTCTTAACCTTCGAGTACCTATATCTTGAAAAATCACACGGGTTCCGGAGCGGGGTACATTTGTACCCCCCAGAATTTTTCTCATTTAACGAAGTAAAAATTAAAATAATAAATTTCAGCAGTTCGAATGTTGATTTTGAGCATGCCCTGTCAAAATTAAGAGACAATTTGTCTTTTTGAATCATCCATATCATATTGCGTTGACGATACGTCAGGCGTATAGAAGCGGCGAGAGCAGACTGAACTAATCGTAAAGCGACGTCGTTCTCCCGGCGCGGGCGCAGGGTACGATGACATCAGGTGTGTGGAGTTTGCGCTCGGCACACGCACACACTAAACGCAACGTGTATATGTGACCCAAATACCATTTGTTAACGAAAAACGTGAATATCTATTTTATTTTCTACAATTTTTCAGATTTTTTTTTGCATTGTATTCAGTAGGATATGTTTGTAGATTACAATAAATATCAGCTAGATATTACCGATATTTAACAAATGGTTGGTAAAATAAGAATTTAGGGGCACAATTGTACCCCGCTCCGAAACGCGAAGGTTAATTTACGTTTCGAAATTGAACATTTTTGCGGCGTTTGCATCGAATTATATTAATCATTATTCCATGGTGCATTTCCATGCAAGTTTATATTATCATACTGCGTATTTTTTTTACTTGTTACTAACTATTGTAAATTAAATAGCTTTCTCTAATCTCTATGTACACCACAGCATGAATTTAAACTTAAAAAATCGTGAGAGAAAATACATTGTTTATTGATTTTTTTTTATCATGATAATAATTTCAATTAGACCGCTGTGACGGAGGCTAATATTTCGAAACTATATCCGGGATGAGCGCGGTATCAATTTTAGTGATTATTTGATCAGATACCTGGAATTGTTTATTATTAAATGTTACGTAACGTCCATTTTTTATTTCATGTTGGTAGAAATACAGTATGCGTGTGGCATGTTCGTATTATTTATTTGAAATTCTTTAAATTCAGATTGGATAATAGTAAGCCTATCATATCCGTTTTGTAACATAACATCTTTGAACATTTATTGTTAGGGTAACATCATATGTATTGAAATTTTTTACATTGAATTAGCTTGGTAAAATTAGTTAAATGCAAATAAATATACGTATTAATGAATAGATTTATTATAAACAGTAATAAAAAATGTAACACATCTGTTATAAGCAATACACATGTAAGTCATCAAATATCTATCATCAACTCGTATTCAAAATTAAACTTTCCCGTTGTGGATTTTAGCTTATATTAACAGTATTATAATGTTTAATATAGACATCTCGAAAACAATTAAATGCTTTTAAAAACTTCTTCTTTTTCGTTACCAACTTTAATCGCTGAGCTACAAAAATGGCAAATCTTGAGTAAACCATCCATCAAGTTAAGTCACGATCTGCCAACACTGTCTTCCGCCAGTAGTAAATAATGCGAGAATTTTGAAGGCTGTTACTAACCGTTGAGTGGTATATGAAAAAAAATAGGATCATATTTAAAAAATATGGAAAGTGAATACTGCTCGCTCTCCATATGGCATCGGAAAGCTATTTGACTCGGTGCTTTAGAAAATTATACGATGATATATTACGCTTGATATAACAATATCTGATTATTGATGAATAAATTTATGAGATCATTACATATATAATACAGATATATGTATCACCGATATAGAAATATGATTTATTCCAAATGAAATCGGCACTGATCTGTATGTATTTGTATCACTATTATTATCAAAAGTACTAAAGCCAGTACCAGTATCAACAAAAGAAAGATTTATTAAATCAACTAAAATATTAACCATATTTTCAACAGTTATTCGTTTTGGCCTATATACACCTGTTTACTTACGGCATGAAAGTGAATTGATTCGATTTTTAAGTTTTAAGATGTGCATTTTGTTAAAAATGTTATCAAATAATCTTTCAAAAAGGGTATCTGTTGTAAGCTTATAAGATCTTAAAACAATTGCTTGAATTGTTTCAAACTGGTTGAAAAGTAAAGTTTTGTATACTGTTTATATACATACTGATTATCTTTACTAGATTTAAAATTTATGAATGTCGGTTTTTTTCATATTCATGCAACGATAATTGATTTTATCGAAACAAGCTTTTACTAATTCAATATCTTGTATGGCAATAACCTTGTTGGCTTAGGAATTTATATGGGAGATCTTATCATGAATAAATAATTGAAGCCTTCGTCCGTAAACTCTTTCACGTGGTAAAGGTTTTGAGAATGAAACACTCTTGGGGTTTATTTATACAGAGTGGTTGTAAAATATATGACTGTTTTTATCGGCCCCTGCATAATAGAAGAGTAAAGCTTAAAGCTCTGAAACCTTTAATCCTGTTACAGTAAAATCTTGATATTTTCTTTACGTTTTTTACTGTAGAAAAAATGTATTTTTAAAGGAGAGCATAAATATTTTTTTGAAGTAAACGTGATTTTAGACATAGTAGTTTACACGGATAAATTGGTTTCATTCTACACACGTTAACTTTATTATTTCCATTGGTTGTGTTGATAGCTGTAACGCGTGTTTCATCTCTTTGAGAAGCATTTTTAAACAAACTGCACCGTAAGATTTTTATTTATAACACAGATATTGATTCTTATTCGTAGCTTGTTAAAAAAAAGTTCTTGCTTCTGATAAATGCTTCTCAAACAATTAGTCTAAAACACAGACAATGAAATAAAATAGCTTTCAACTTTCATAATCTATGGATTTTATAGCTCTTTATGGATTTAACATGTGATGCTTTAACATTGTCGGATCGGTGGTGTAGTGGTCAATGTCATTTGCTTCTGTGACCTAAACAGACGAACAGCACTTTTTAGATATACATATCAATTTATGTTTAATCGCATGGATGTTTGTGATGTACAAAAATAACCTTCCCATCCTTCTAACAAATAAAATAACGGAGCGTCGCTAGAGTGATTCGTTAACCACCGTTAGTTTGGTTCTAGCTCTATCCTTCGACTGCTACTCTTTCCGGAAAAGGAATTTATAAGCAGTTCTTGTAAAAAATATCTGTCGAGAAACCTGTATTCGGAAGTTATTTGCTCCACGTTGGGAGCGGACATGAAATAATAAAAAAAGTCTCGCAATATATACGATGAAATTTTTAACTGTCACATTTATTGTTTTCTTTCAGTAAATAGTAATGAGTCGACAATGTGATAGTTTTCTTATTTGCAGTTTACATTATAGTATAAAAAAACAATCATCGCTCCCCTCTTAATATATTTTTTTATAATGCAACAAGACCATCGGAATTACAAATGATTTGTTAAGATTTAGCACCAGTGAAAAATAAATAATCATTAAAGTAATAGATAATCTGTTGATTGTTTTAGATAATAAATATAAATATGATGAAATCATCGATCTTCTTTGTACACCGTATTCAATCTATTATGAAATGAACTATGTTTATGGACAGTTCTGGTGAAAGAAGTATTATTTATGTCCATAAACTTTAAATGTATACGTAATACTCAGAGAGACTACAATTTATTGTGTATTTTTACTGTATTGATGACGTTAATCGTAGTTCGTGTGGCCGAAGATAAATGAATCTTTGTAAGCTTCATGATATATTTGGCTCTAAAAGTAATTGATCGGGTGAATTACAAAGAGAAAATTTAGACTTTTGTTCGTAGACACATTTTTTAAATACAAATAATCATTCTTAACGTAATTGCCGACGAAATTTTTGTTTGGATAAATCATTTTTATAATAACTAGAAAAGAAAGTTTATTTATTTCTGGATTTCAAATACAATCCACACGTTTACAAAGGTGACTTTTTAACGATAATTATCGCTATTGAATAGTAAACGTATGATTGATAAAATATTATCGTAAACATACTTAAATACAGTAGAACTGAGATTATCCGCACTAATTAGGGATGCAGATTTTCTGGACAACGAAAGATCTGGATAATTAAAAAAAACATTCAGTGTGTTTATTTACTTTATCAAAAAAAATCAATTATTGATTTTTAATTTAGACTAGCTATTTTTTTTTAATCTGTTAAATCGCGAAATCTTTTAAAACACATAGGATGTCTTGAGTTATATTCGTCCTGGTTCTCAAACATGGACACACATTGATTATATTTAAAAAAATAACGGTGACTGGTAGAATAGTTTAGTTAACGTATAATTGTTATAATATAATTGAAAATTGTTTAATATCACAAAATATATCCAATTTGTCATTAGCATAGTTAGTCAAAAGATTTAAATATTGCCTCACATTACCAATATTTTCATAAATGATTTCAGCTATAAATATACCATGAAAGGCTTAAAATAAATCATTGAATGAAGTATACTGAATTATTTTAGCCAGACATTGTTAATTAAATGAAATATTTTATTCAGCCAAGCTTCTTGAGTTTCTTAAAAAAATCTCTAAAAAGAATAATTTGATATTGTATTTATAATGAGTTGTCTTTTTCTTTGAAAGAAATCGTTCCTATATTGTAATAAGACAAAATCGATATTTCACAACAAACCTTTCATTAGAGTAATTCTTCTTCATACAATTAATGAGCCACAAAAAAATATCACATTTGGAAACAAAGAGATTAAATATATTTATTAATTGAAAATGTTCACATGAATTTTATTTTTTTATTAAATAAGACTATTGCGTGCTATTATTTTTTTCTCATCATAATGGGCAATGTTAAGTTCTGCTTATAATTTAAGAATTGCTGATTGCGGTTTTGCGGAACCGTATCATAAAATATAGCCATTTCTTCACAATTCATCCGAACAATCTGTTATAATTGTAAACTTAACACTCTATCTCAATGAATTCAAATTAAATTCATAATTATAGTCTTATTTATCTTATTTCTGATTGGTTGGTTTTATAAATATTATTTATATATTTTATTCTGCAGTTATTTTTCATTAATGATCGTTTGCTGTCATGTATTTTCACCGTACATGGTTTTTTAATTACTACGTTGACTATTAAATCGTTCGTAAAACCTCTTTATGGATCTCATAAACAACTGATTTTTTTCTAACTGTTGTCTGTCTTTCCGGATATGTATCCGGCCCTCATTTCAGGTTCTGAGTAAATAAATATTATATTTACTGATCTAACGAAAATTATGATTTAACGATTATATATACAAATAATTTATTGTATAGATACACATTTTTTTTTGGATAAGTCATTGGTATGGAATTTCTCAGTACTGATTGATTCATTAGTAAAGTATTTTCTGAAAGAATTCATTTTGATTATAACTGAAAGACAAAACTATTTTGTTTAAAAAAAATGTTTTTTTTTAAGAGAATAACTGCTTATTGAAATTTAAATTAAAAGGAAAATCTATTGAACTTAGTAACTATTTTTGAAAACTTATAACTTTAATCACGTATACATGAAGCAATAGTAGCTGATTGTGTATTATTTATTGTATATACTTACAACGTTACTGAACTTAAATCAATCAAAGCGACAATATTATATTTGGTAAAGCTATTATGTACAATACAATAAATATATTAGCAGGTACATATATATTTATAATAGTAATTTTATTTCAACTGAAAAAGTAAAATAATAATATATTTGCTTAACTTGCTCATATTGAATCCCACAAATAAAAAAATGTTTAGTATGCATGATTAATTTATGACCGTTTATGTCCAGTTTCTAAGTGAAGGGCACCACCAAAGTAATTTTTATTTTATGTTCCGCGTTTAGCTCTGTAGCCTTGCAGTAAGACCTTTGTTTAACGCCTTTCCGTATTCAAGTTAAAGTCCAGGAAAGGTCAATATTAAATATTGACATATTAATTTTTTTTATTTTAATTTGATATTTAATATCGTAAGTATAAATTTACTTGCTAAAATTTTCCATTAATTTATTTCCAATTTGGTATACTGTCACTTATTTGTGCTTATATGTACTGTCAAAAAATGATTTTGCTTTTAAACTCTGCATAAGGCTACTCTTATAAAAAATATTTCCCTTGTAATTTCTGTAGGCTTAATTGTTGTCAACACGGTTGCAGGAGTAAATATTTAACAAATAATTCTCTTATGTTAAAGCGTTTTGTTTATCATATGTTTATTTTTTTAGTATGGTTTTACATGTAGGTTCAAGAAACTTTGGATTTTTTTCGATTACCTTGGAATAAGGTCGTTAGATAGATGTTGATATGATAGATACTAGAAAAAAAGTAATGAGAAGTTGAATTTTATCCGTTGAGACCCACGTAGATCGGTTTTCGATCACGGAAACTGGTTATTAAGTGTGACACAGTTAAGAGTAAAGTAACGTTTACATGTATATGTACTAGTTGTCCGGTACTGCTCCCTGAAGGATCACGACCCATGATTACACACGGTTGCTTATTGGGATATTGTGATGAAATTGTGAAAGTTTCCATATAAAATTATAATCTAAACGAAATGCTTTATAACTAACGAGTTGTCAGTCAGTTTTTTTGAATTTTTCAGATAAAGTTCCAGCTGGTAGGCATTATAATGCAAACTCTGGTAAAACCATGGCAATCGAAATCTATAATATATATGTCTGTAACAGTAGCGTTATACGAGACCCGGTCCAGGGTTTTTTTTAAACTTTAAGCTTTCAAGTTTAAGCATTACCTAACGCCAAATAGCGAACACGCAAATGTTTATTTTTTCAGTATCTGTGTTTGAAAGTTAAATAAAACCAGGGTGAATCTGGATAGTACACGTATTTATTCGATATATATAAAAAAAAAGATTTATTTATTGAATTGTGGTATATACGCTAACGTATTCGAGTAAAGTGTTGCATTTTTGTGATTTTTTAGAACGTGAGCTTGATATGTACTTGAAATGAGTTCAAATCTAAACATTTTTTTCCATATCCACTCCCTAGTCGGAGCATATAGCCACCAAATGATTTCTCCAAGATTCTCTGAACAAATCTAAACATAGCAAGTACGTATAATATACATTTCACAAATTATCAAAAACGGGTAATTATTACAATCTTGGAGAGTCATCATATTAACATCGAAGTAAAATTATCCTCAATCAAAAAGATAATGCAAAAAGTATGCATTATTTGAAACTAAAAAAGTGTTAAATGACCACAATTTCACAGAGAAAATGAAAAAAGAACTTGTATGACTTTATTTATACTTATTATATATCATTGCGTACCAGTGTACCACTAAATTCACAAATTTAATTAATAACAATGATTGTTATGATCAGCTTATTTGGCGATGCCGTTAAAGCTGACTAGATACAGTTTTAAAATGTTTGTATACAAGACTGTAGTGGTTAGTGCTAGCACTATGATAAGTGATGGAAAATATGTCCGCTCCCAGTGTAGAGAGTGATGATCGATGAATAAAGCTTACACAGGAATAGTGATTAACTAATCGCTTTTGCTACGCCTAGTTAATTTTAGGACTGTAATTTTTATATATCGCATAAATCCGTGCCTTCAAACAAAAAATCTTTTAAAAAACTTTTACCCTTCAGATCCGTCAAGGAAGCCAACGATGTTGAGCATTACGCCACAGACATATAATACAAAAACAAAAACATGAAAGGTTATTTTACGTCATATGCAAAACTTATTGTTTAACAATGAGGTTATAGTTATTTTTATAAAATTATGTCTTTGCTCTTACATATATTTGTACTATTAATTATAAGTTTTCTACCCTGTCAGAATTTCAACGATGGCCAAAAAAATGAATTAAAAGAGATATTTCTTTTCTTGTCAGAAGTGCTTCAATAATTAATGAATATTTGAAGTCACGTCACACTAAGTAAGTTTTTTATAATAAGTGATCATTTTTTTGTGATAATATATTCACTTAGATAGCTGAGGTAGCATTATGAAATTATCTATGATTAATGGATTGCTGATTTAAGCGAATAATTTGACAGTTATAATATGTATAACCTAAGCAAATGTACTGGATTTTTTTAAAATTGTGTTTCGGGTTTGAAACTTCTTCATTTCGTCTTTTTTACCGTAATTCACTTTTGTATTTTTTGTTGCTTTTGTTAAGTTAATTTAGTTGATTCACAAAAACACATTTTTTTAATTTTGCAAAAACAAATATACCTGAGAAAAATCAATAAAAGTTTAGCAATGCTTTAATCCAAGATTGATTTCAAATATGAATCCTTAATTAAAAATCATTTAACACCAGCTGTAAAAGGGGCTATTGAAAAAAAATCATATTTTTAAAAGTATTTGGGGTTTCATTTTCTATTTTTGAGTCCAGCTAAGCCAGTGATAAAATCGGTTTCAACAATAGCCGCCGTATATTTACACTATGTACTTATTAAAGTGCTTGAAGAATATTTCCACAACTTGTTACTTCAGTTTTAATAGTTGCAATGAGCGAACAACCAGTTTTGTTTGATTGAGTTCTTAAAGCGATCAAAATAAACACATAAACTGACATGTGTTTGGATATGATTAAGTAGAATATTACTTAATCACTCAAATTATACAAGATTTGAAAGGATTAGATTTAAAACTAAAACGGCATCGATAATTATGGTCGATTACCTATGAGTGGTCGTTAATTCTTTTATGCTGGTAAATAAACTGTTGAATATTATGTTGATAACTATTGTGTGTAAATTTTATTTTATGTTATCGAAATGGGAAGTAAGTAAAGGTGGCTGATTAATCTAATACAAATTTGAAAACGATTTATCTGAAAAATAGCCGAAAATTTTAGCCAATATATCGATGCATCTCTAATTTTAAATTTTGAAAATTAATTGCTATTTCTTTATACAACTTTTCAAAAACTACTTAATAATAATATAATAATTTTAAAGTTACATTGCAAAACTAACATTATGTTTACATAGTACCTTGATTTCTATTGTATAAAGAAAACTTAAATGATCTTTATAAACGGGCCTTGTACTACTTGAATGTGTTTTATTTTGTAAATTTATATTGCACGAGGATTCTTTTTATAAAAACTGATTTCTTCTCTTTCAAGTCTTTGAGAGTGTCATTGTTAAATGAAAAGATTCTCAGGTACGTGTTTTGACTGTTAATGTATTTAGAATTTCCTTGAAATTCTTAGATCATATCATTAAAATAACACATTTGATATGTAACTTCAATATTTGTTGAAATAAAATTTACGATCAAAAGTAAAATTCATAGTTGGCGTGTCTATTTTTTGACGAATTGTTTTCATTATTTTTTACGTTTATGTTTTATAAAACTCTAATTTCTATGGTTATTCACGAAATAAAGCACGTTTCAAAGTAAATTTTAACGGGTTAAAAAACATTTCAAATTTATATTAAATTTAAATTTAAAAAGATTTGTTGCTATGCACCTTCTCTATTCGCTGTTCTCAGATATTTATCTGCAAAGAAAACAGCACACTTGCAAAGTTATTTTACTATTACTGATTTATGTATACTTAGTGGATTCTTTTTATAGAAAATCATTTTCATCTAGTTGTATCATATGACACAGCATATGCAAGAGCTATCTGGCTGATTGATAGAAATAGTTAATAATTATCTTTGTTTCTTCTTGAAGATATATCTTTTTGATATAAATAACTAAGCCGGTTCAAAAATATCCATTTGGAAATTCGAACCATAGACTATATAATCGAATGTAACGAAAATATAAAAGTGTTAACCGTTCTAGTATGGAACGTTTTAATAGGTATGCCAAATATGATTCGTATTTTTAGGTTACTTTGAGATTGATTATAATCAAAATAGTTGAAATATTATACTTCGAGTATTGTATTTATCAGAGAAGACTTATGAAAATATAAATGAGTTCCTATCATATAATAATTAAAATCGTGATCATTACTGTTTTACCACAGAAATCAAATACCAGAATAATCACACTATCATTACGATCATGAAAAAAATAATCAAATACATTATATCATCAAAGTAAGGTCATTATGTTTATTTAGATCAAGGACATTTTTCATTGTGCATCGTATTACGTTGTTTAAGCCGCAACATTTAAAAAAAAATATTGATCAAAGAAAAGAAAATTACAACTTTATTTCGTAACAATTTTTTTATTTAACTTATCATCACCATACAATATATTATCATTCTCCTAATGTTTGTAACCTGTGTAATAAAAACAAGGTTCTCTCAGCTGTAGTATTCTTGGAAGAAAAATAAAAGATAAATTTCAATATCATTTAATATTAATAAATGTAATATTTTTGTTGTACTTATATCACAATTTTTAATAATATATCAAGACCGGATTCTTTCATTGCTATCATTATTATTTTGCTATGATTGAATATATTGACTTTTCACGTGACAATAGTTCAAGTGATTCCATAGTATAATGTTAAATAAATAAAAAACTTCCTCTGACATAACTTTTTTTAAAAAAAATCTTAAGAAACAAAACTATTTTATGATGTAAATGTAAATCATATATCACATTTGTATTTCAAAATTATGTATCGTTTTGGTATAAATATTTTAGTATATAAGCAGCCTTAAATCTATATAGTCCTGACAATGTAATCTATCATTCCTTTCCTACCCTTTAAAGAGAATCAGATTAAGCAACTGGCTTTAAGTCAGATCTGAAAAGATGCTTCAAAAGTAAATAGAATAGTTATTAAATTATCACTATTTAAATGACAAAAACATACAAATGTTCTAGTTGCTATAACCAGAAAAAACCGTGCATTTTTGTTATTAAAAGTGTTTAAATTGTTAAAATATAAATTCTTTAAAATGATTAATCCTATATTGGGTTGAAAAAATAGACACACTTTTGAGTTTTTTTGTAAATTTTACTTTGCTCTCATTGACAGATATTATAATGTGAATCGAATAAAAGTTTACTAACACCATTGGCAACATCAAAGTATTGTGGAAAAAAAAAACATATCATTCATGTCGGCTATTAATTATCATACGATTATGAAGCTAACAAAAATATGAATGCATATTATTTATAGTTGATATTAGATAAGTTTGTTGTTAAAAAAACTTATTTGTATGTAGTTTAAAACAGCATAATTACGTCAATGTATATCATTAAAAATAAAACCTTGACACTTGAAAGAGAAAGTAAATATTCAAGTTTGTAGGGAAATTTTTACGACTAAAATCATATTTACATAAAAAAACGTCCACTATGCAAAGCAAGGTCAATTTTTTATGTCATTATAATATGATATATAAGACAGATAATGAAAGTTATTGTTTTTATAATTTTATGTAAACTTATATATTTAAAATAAATGCATCGAATTTTGTATTGAATCCGTATGATATAAAGCAGCTTTTATGTTTTTTTAAGAAGAAGAAATAAAAGGTAAACAATTTCGTGCTCAAATAAAACAAATGAATTCAAGGTTTTAAATAAAGGTAAGAGCTTATAAAAATTTTAAAAAAATATTCCTATTTCTAAGCAATAATATTTTAATAAAAATATTCTTCTTTAAAAGTTTTAATGTTTATTTACTAATTGAATTGTAATATATAAACTAACACTTAAAAGATAACACATGAAAGCGGTACGGTTATGGTGTAAAATAGTGTCGTATAAAAATCTATTGCGGTCATATGTTAAAGAGAGAAAGTATGGTGCGCGGCTGCTGGGTAAAGTAAGTGTAGTGAAGTCATTCAGGTATTATAGTCTGGTGTTGCCACCTTACGTCAGGTAGTATTAAGTATAAGTGGTTATATCATTTGGTTATATTACATTTGTTAAGATGAATAGTTGTGCGGTTTATATCGACACATAATAAAAAATACTGATTGTTAATCTTGCTTGAAAATAAATTATTAAACATCTTAACAAAATAAATATTTGCAGTATGAGTTTCGAAATCTTGACTTAAAAAAAACGGGTCAAGTTTTTCTCAGCGTTATTGAACGTTCAGCATGTCAATTAAAGGTTTTGTCTTTATAATTTGGATTTAACAGATAAAATTTGTTACAAATTGTTATCAAATATATGTATGTTTAATATAAATTTTCAATTCAATCGTCACCCTTGGTTAATATTGGTTTGAGCATGATTCGTGATAAGTTTGAGCGCGTACCAACCGATTATTCGGCGTGCATTAAAAGCACGCCCAGCTTTGTTATTGTTTGCAATTTAATTTTTTTTATATAATGGGCAGCTTTTACGGACAATCCCATCGTCTACATTACTTTTGTAATTATAGATTGACATATATTATTATGAATCTTTGCATTTATTTTTATAAGTGCAGATTAAAGGGTCAAAATTTAAAGAAGCTGTAATATTTTTTATCTACAATATAATGTTTTTTCCATAAGTTTCATAACATACGGTACTTTTAGAATCGATAAACTTAACAGTATATTTCTTCAGTTCAAGTTCATCCGTGCACTTGAATGCCTGAAGATGCCGAAAGGCGAAACCCGGGTCGTTAGTGACAAAATTTGTGAGAATGTACATAGTTTGAACGAGTATATTTCTTTATATCTGTTTTAAGTAGAGTTCCCTAAAATAACACGTTGTAAGGGTCTATACAGAAGAAAACCATTTGGTGATATATCTAGAGAGTATGGTGGGTTAGGAAGAAGTTCCCAAGTAAATTCACTGATTTTTTTCATCGTCTTTTCAAAAAGTGTTTGATATTTTGTTTTTGAAATATCTTAAAGCAGTTTTTTTTGTAAAATTCGAGTCTTTCACTCAAACCGATATATTTATAGTGCGTATTAAAAACCGTACAAATAAATAACAATAATAGTAGAGTAAACTGAGTATTATTTAATACAATACTTAGACTCACATCTGGATAACCTGTTTCAAAATTTGTGACCGAGTTAATGCCAAATACAAGCCATTCCGAAGCATGCCTTTGTTCTTAAGAAACGTTGAAATTGTATTCTCACAGACATATTAAAGTTGAAATCGAACTCAAAACAAGGCTTCATTCTAGATGCAGTTATTGCAACCCAGAATATTACTCAAAAAGTCATAGCTCGCAAGAAACAACCTAACTTGCATCACGCAAAAAATGTGTAAACTGCACACTGAACAAATTTTTGTTATTCGGCGGTACCTTATCAAAAGTCTGCTAAAATCTTTAAGATACCGATTAAAAAAGAATTTTGATGTTAATTTTCGCATAACTATAAATATTTTTTCAATTACCTGTATGGCAAGCAGTTTGCTAGAAATTCTCGGATAAAATAATTCCATTAAATATGCAAATGTTACTGATATTGATAGATTATATCAAAAGTATTGTAGATACCAAGCTTATTTAATTACATTAAAAAGCACATCCAAGTTTATGTGACCTTAATTCTTATAACCTTTGGCTTGACTATAAAAATGTGAATTATTACTGTATACATTTATATTACCTAAGTCAAATTATGTGAATTAAAGTAGACTACGAATAAGTGATCTTATTGTCTGATCATGACAAGAAAATTATAGCTTATTGATAGATTTAGCAAAACAAACGACATCGGCCGTTTCGTTTGAAAATGATTTAGATTTCGTTAAAAAAAATCTACTATATCTAAATTTTATTATCATATTTGACTTTGAAATAATATAAATCAACTAAAAAATGTTTTATAAAATAAATTAATCTCACATAAAAAAAGAAAAAGTTTTCTTCCGACATTTGTAGCTCAAGGCTATATATAGTAAATTTATCAAATTATAATAAAACAGGTGGATCTCATGGAAATTACGTAAAACTTCAGAAACGAAATACAAATTTGGCATAATTGAGTTATATATTCATTTTGATTCTAAATCGTTGCTACATTTCCATTTAAATGTTATATTTAATTCAATACACATAAGATTGAACTATTAATTTACATAGGATTATATTTTATATTATTATCGTACAAATTAGCTTATTAAACGACAATTTATTTCATTTTCTTAAGTAAAGGTGTGTCGACAAACATTTGTTTTCATTTATATGAACGTGTTTAAATAAATAAACAATTTTGGTAACATGACTGAGGTAGCGCCCTCATGGGCAGTCAAGTTATGTTGGTTCATCTATAGATTGTTTAAAAATATTATCACAGATTGTTGTAGATGATTTAAAAAAAAATATAAAGAAATGAGTGATGTGAAGTGGTTTTTTTATAATACAGTAGTACTAACAATAATTTTACATTTAAACGGTAGAAGTTAACATTAAGAAAAAAATAATTTTGTTTTATTAATCGCCAGAATTTAAAAAAAACAATAATTAAATTAACTATAGAAAAATCTGAGTTTAACAGAAAAACCAACATAGCAAGTAGATTGTGCGTGTTTAAAAATAAAGAACTAGCGGGTTCTATGTTATAAAGTTTTTATGAAATGAATAGAATGTGTTGCGATATATTAAATACTGTTATTACATATGTTTTACAGGATGTAATGAAAACAATAATCCCATGTTTTCATAATATGGCAAAAGATTAAGATATGAATATTTTTATTAATCTACTCAATTTGTTTGCGAAGCTGGGCTTTACCAATGCGTTACATATTTTATTTTAAGATGATTCATGACATACTTAACACTATAATCTCACAATATAACAATCGTGTCTGCTTGAATTGTGTCAGGGTGTCTGGTATAATGTAAGAATACTGTGCAATACCGATGAATAAAGCAATTTATTAAGTTCTAAAGCAAAAAAACATATCTTAAATAATTTTATAGTAGTCTAGAAAATTAAGGATATATTTCAACATTAAATCTATCGTTAATATTGTATTGTTGCGACAATTTCTATTTGAATAATATGTTCATAACCAATTCAAGCTGATATATACATTTTTTTTATAAATTTGAATGAAATAATTTGTTTATCTACAGAAATTTTTGTTTAAACATATTTTTAAATAAATCGTACGTAGTTTGCATTTTTGTTTTCTCGTTAAACGAAAACAAACTTTTCGAATCACAACGAAAATATTGATTATTGTGAATATATTCAAGAGCAGGCTATTTTTTGTGATCTCTAAAATGTTGTTCTAACATTGTATAAAATATGGAATAATTAACAGTGATCGTTTGTTGAGACAGGTCGTATTTTGTTTATAATAAATATTATTTAAAAATTTATGTGGTTTCAAGGATCTATGTGTGTGAATATTATTGATAAATATTATTTTTTATAGATAAAAAAACACTAAGCTAGTTAGTCAACTTACATTTAACTATCTTATAAAAAGGCATAACTCTATATATTTCCTAGTGTTTACTGCTAACTTATCAAAGAAATAAGTTTTTTTTTTATTAATCCAGTCTTGGTGATCTATCCAAGTACATTGAAGTAGTGAAATTCTATCACTGATTCGAGATTAATTATGACTCGATCAAAAACTCATGTCATTAGGTAATCTATTGAAAATCGTAAAACTTTAATTGTTCCAGTATTTTTCATTATGCAGTTTCTAAAAATCTATGCAGGTGGTAAATATGGAAAACATTTATTTGTGATTATTGTATTTTAAATAATTAACGAAAGTTTGATAATAATTTTAACATATTAACTTCGACCGGGTTATTAACATTAAACTCGGTAAATATAATGCATTGGAAATTATGGTAATGCTATTGTTAGAAGCGAAGTGCCTATTTATCACAAACTTGTCGAATTAAATTAAAATAGAATAATACTGAATGCGTAATAGAAGTTTCAGTGTAATATTATAATATATACAAAAATATACTATGTTTGATATCGAATAATTTTGTATGAGCTTAATTCAATGTATTATCGTTTTATTTTCTTTGTTACTCACCATTTTTGAATATGTAATAGATGGAAACTAACATCGTAGTCATTTTTTATTTATTTTATTTAAGTAAGCAATGACTATGATTTTATCTGTTTCAGAATTTTTTTAAAATAATGAATTTGACAACAATGAACTATATCGTATAATAGAGGTCCACAGTTCAATGAAACCGAGCAATCTTTATCGAATATAATACTTTTAAAATTATATCATGTCATAATTATTTTTTAAAGTAGTATTTTTTTTATAAAACAAATCATTGTGACTTTTAAAGCTTGTAAACATATAATTTTTCGCTGCTGTCCTCATTTTTTTTCAGAACTGGTTTGACATCGTTTTCATCATCATTAAAAGAACTGGCTAGTTCAGTTCCTGTAGAAATATCCGTGTTATCTCGAGTAGTTTTTTAGTATAAGAAAATGAATGTTGATATTTTTACATACATTTTTAACACATTTCTTCATACTGTGCACAAGGATTTTGCAGGTATTTGTAGAATTTGTGTACACGTTTCCACGATACATTTTTCTCGACCATGTCAAAGTGAATCCGCATAAATATGTACCTCATAAATCAAAGATGAATATAGATTAATATTAATCATTTTATTCAACAAAACAAACTCATTAACAATATGTGATTTTATCTTGGGATGGATGTTATGTGTAGAGTGGTTTTTGAACATTATAATTCGCTGATTGATGAATCACGTAATATCATTATGATGGTATCAGTAAACAGTGATGAAAATAATCTTTATTGTAATCCACTTTCTCCTCGCTTGAATGAAAATCAAAATCCATTTGCCTATAATGGCCCGCTTAGTTAAATGATAAGTACTAATACAAAAAGACCATGTTGTCTTTGGATCTCCTACGGATATAAAATCAAGTTATATTATGCAATACTAATATGGATTCTGTGTAAAGATTTTTGGTTTTAAGACACCGGGCTGGAAATCTCGGTTTTTTAACATAATATGAATAGCACCATACTTTGCGATACACGCAGCATGCCAAACGAAACCTGATGAAAATCTTAAAATTTTTCTTTCGATCTTCGATAAAAAAAAACTGAAAAACACTATGTAGCTAAATAGTTTATTAATTTTAATTAGCCGAATATAATAACCAAAAATACTTAAATAATTTTGGAAGGTTCATCTCATATTTATAGCAGATTTAAAGTGTTGAAAAGCAACCTAAATTATCGATAAGAATGAAGCAGACTGTTATCCTGGAAAAAAATTGAAATTGATTTTTAAATGAAAATGTAAAATACAATACCTCATGAGTCTTTTTACATGACCAATCTTCTTATATAAAAATAGACTATAATATTTTTTCAACAGTAAATAAAACAATAAAAACAAATCTCATTAACTACTTACTAAAAACAACAAATACGCATTGTTTTTATTTTATAGTTATTATATAATTGTGTTTCAATAACTCGGATGATGTATCCTCGAAGTTTACTTATAGAGCAACAAGATTTTTATTGACCCACATGAATAGATTATGTTTTGTATACGTCATGACATGTTTTGTTTAGGTATTTGAAATTTATGTGAATTCATTAGACGAGAAAGAAATGTTTATTTGATCCCTTACCGTAAAATGAGTACAGTTTTTTTTGGTTCCTCAAAATGATGATATTGGCCTTGTAAATATTTTCATAAAAAAACCGGTATAAAATCGGCAGGGTAAATTGCTCATCATGCCATTCTAACTTATAATGAAAATGACCAAGTTGACTGTTATTTTTAGGGTGTAACCGTAAATTCTATAATGATATTTTGTGTACTACTTTTTTAAACAACTAACAATTCAACACTTCTTTTCGTTTTTATTCTACAGCTTTATATTTTACATATAATGGTCAAAGCTTATTTCACTCATAGCGAACACTTTATCTGTTGAAATCAAACTGGGTCTGATTGATATATATATAGTTATTGAATGTGTTTTATGTTTATGAAAAAGATAGATTTATATTTTTATTAATATCAGAAACTTTTGGTTTATATTATACAGGTTATTTTCACAAGCGACAGCGTATAATGTATGAAATCTTAGGTAATTATCATCAATCAAAAATTCTTCAATCGTAAAATATTAATGCACGTTGTGTCATATTTCAAATGCAATATTTGTGTGCGTAAATGTGAGTATAATTATTTACAATTAAATTTAATAATCACATCCACTTTTTTATCATAATCCTTAATGAACGAAAAATCCTGCTCACATTCACTAGATAAAATGATTACGTTTTATAAAAAATATTTATATTTGATGAGTCAATTTAAATAAATAGTTCAAATAAATTATTTCTTGAAAACTTCATTACCTTCCTTGAGAATTAATATCTCAGGAATATACTGATAGATATTTTTTTTATGTTTCAGACGCTGAGAAACAAGCCGCTATCACCAGAATTTCATGACTGAGAAAAAATAGCAACAAAATGATGATTCGAAAGAATTTTTTATGAAAGAAAAGTCCTTCGAATGTGAATGTGCTTTAAACGAAAGTGTATGGTTCTGTGAACAATTTTCTTTTATCAAAAAAAGGCTATAAGGCGGTTATTGTCCTAGTTAATAGTCAAGTGAAAGGAATACAAATAGTGCTAAAATGTCTCTATTATTAACAATTTTGTTTTGTTTGTCGTTGGAAGGGGGAGCATTTGAATTCAGCTTGAAAAGTTTTATAGGAGTCGATAATGGACAGGTGAGGCAAAATATAATAGTTGCATATTATTATTTTTTATTGATAACTTTTAAAATTTTCACTGTCGATGGTTGGTAAAAAGGCATTACATTAAAAAATAAAACACTGTTTTGGTTCCACATTATCTATTGAGATCGGGACCAGAAAATTTTCAGCAGAAACAAATGTACATTAGTACAAGGTTATTAGCACAACATCAAGTAAGAATAATATTATAATTCGGTGCTGATCTAAATGAATGTAGGATTATAACAATGCAGTGTTTTATTTTACAATATAATTTAAATTCTATTTATTTTACTAAAAAAATATAACATCAATAATACGGACAAAAAATACAATTTTAATAAATAAAAAATATATAAGAGGATAATTTCACATTTAAAAAAATGTAGGATTATTCTTACCTAAATTAACAAGTACCTATGATGATTGTTTTTTTTTTACAATAATTAACTGCATTAGATTGATTTGACTGGGAATGCATCAGCTATTTTTATGCAAAATATTTGTAAATGATTTCAATTTAAAAATTGTGCTTGGTTATCTTAGATCAACATTTTTTGTAAAATATTATGAAAACTACTTATCAAAAAACCAAAAGCAACTTTGCTTTACTTTAAAAAAGTTGTACAAGGAAAAAGTCAACTGATTTAAAAAAAAATAACAGCTTTACTTACTTCATCAGTTGATAATTATTGAACTGGGCGAAATCGGTCATAATAACAGCTTTGTAGAAATAACTTCACCAACATGATATTTTAAATAATATTTAATTGGTTTGAAATAATATTGATAAAAAATAAATATTATATATTCTTTCAAAGGCAACTGATTCTTAGTTGATAACTTAATTAAATGAAGCCACGTAATTCGTAAATTACTGATTTAGTTGACGCTTCTTGGATGATAATTTTCTTTTTGTTTGGCAAGACAAACACGTCGGGTTCATGGTAATATGATGGTCAGCTATATTGAATAAACTTAAAATGACTTCGCGAACATAATAAAGCAAAGAATGTAGTTACATCATTATTTCAAGAGGAATTTCTTACAAATGCCACGGTGACGAAAACAATAAAAGTTACAAGTGACATGACTCTCCTGCAACATACAAATTGTGGTTTATTCTGCTTTTCAAACATACTTTCATTCTTACTTACTAGATGTAGAATTAAAGATGAGAATCGCTTAGTTTTTTTTCTGTTATATAGAATTATAAAGTGACAAAAAAATATATTTCAAAGAGTCATTTAACTCCTCAGGCCTGTTGCTTTAAGAGCTCATGTTGAATATCACGACTTGAGAAATACATGGTTTTAAGTGATAAATTTTGGCGAAACAAAAGTACCAATGAATTCCAATAATGGTACTTGGAAGACTACGCCATTGTTACTTTTGTTTTGGAAAAACTTTAACGATATGTCAGCGTTTGTAAATTTTAACATAAAAAATTCACGTTTTGAGTAAGTTACAGAATTTGAGTGCAACAATTATCGCAACAATTAATCGACGCTGTGGGCTTTATCATAGCCGAGCAGTAGCGGTTGATAGTAAAGAAGGCTTGGAAGATCGATACATATTTTTGGATAGAAAGAATTTGATAAATTGAAATTAAAAGAGAACGAATAAAAATAGTCCTTACCATGCCACACCGTTAGATCCTTCCTTAGGTTGAAAAACAAGATAGAGTTTCTGAGTTAAAACCGGTTTTAATTAAATACATTATTATAGTGTTATACTCGTTTAATAAATGTTGGTTATTGAATTGCTTAACAATGCATTTTCAAAGCTTGCTTGCTTTCTTATACAGAGAGATGATTTGTAATATATTCCATTACTTAACTGAAATGTTTACACCTTTGAGTTTTCGTATTATATTAGAATTTTTTGCTTTCAACTGACTTATAATTGAAATATAATAAATAAATGGAACATTGCGCAATACTTATAATTGTAAAAATCAATTAGTTTGATTGATGTCAGAATATATTTCAACATTATTTTTAAGTGGATAAAAAAAGTTTTGCCTAGTAAATATTCAATTGGATAACTGTAAAAAAGCATAATAGTGCACGAGCAGACGGAAAGCTTTAAAAAAGTGTTTAAATATCATTTATTAAGACTCCTTCCATATTATATGATATATAACAGTGAATATAACAAAACTATACTGAAAACAAATGAGTCTTAAAGAACTGCTGAGCTTGGCAACTTCTTGCTGGGAATAATTATACGATTTAATTATTTTTTTACCAGTGTTAAATATCATAAATCTAATGATTTGGTACATTTTTTAAACGTTTGAACTTTATTACTTTTTTCGATATTTAAATGATACCAAATATAGCTTTTATAGAAAAACTCAAATCACATTATACAGACAACAGTAAAAAAAGGCCAAACTGTAACATAAAACGCTTCCAGTTTATATCGAGAGAAAGGATGTCTAAATTTGTTTTCCGAATAATTTATGTAATTCTATCAATTTTCTTTGATGTCGAAGCTTACGTATCCTTTTGATATATCAGGATATCAATCAAAGAGAATGTCAACTCTCTCACACACTTCCTGAAGCCTTATATGCATAAGTAAGTGAAACTAAATAGCAGTTTATACGAACGTGACAAGAATCTGTAACAAGTCGATATCATTGATACCGAAATACCGTTTGGATAATGAATCCATCTTTGAATTATTTATGAATACCATGTTAATGATACGGTTATCATACATGATAGAACAGACGCAAAGACAAATAATTACGTTAATTTTAATTTAGTGCTTATTCATTTTTTTATTTTCTTGATTTTCCGTCATTTAGATTCACTTTTAATTTCAAACGCGAATCAATTGAACGCAATGTATCTAATTGTCAAGTAAGATTCAAAACACTTTTGAATCTAACTTGACAGTTATCTATTGATTTTTATTGTGTATGTATTTATACTGGATAAAGTTCGTGAATTCTTTTTTGTGGGAAAATTTTGTACTCCCTTTTTCGCAGCATTGGAAGAATTTGTTGTTATCTTAATTCTATTCAATATCAATAGCCACGACCGCTCTGGAATCTAAAAAATCACAAAGCCTTGACATTTAATTCAACAAAGTTGGGATTGTCGGTTCATATTTATTTTTGTTCTTGTAATTTTTTTGTTGTTATTCAACCTTCGTGTAAAGAAGTGTATCCAAATACTATCCAATCACAAATTATCGCAAAAAACCTTACTTATTCATTAAAAATCGCCAACCATTACTTTGAAATGCCATTTAGACTTTAGAGTACTTGTTTTTATAAATTCAATAACTACGTTAACAGCTTTTTCAATACCCAATTTATTTGTATATATGGCCTTATATTTTAACATTGATTTTTTCTGTGATGTAACTAATTATATGTTTGTGTACACAGATTTTTCTTGAATTAAAAGTGGCGCCATAGCATGCTACTCCGCCCACAAAGAGGTCCGAATCCATTAAAACCAATAAAACTATTTTTTTTCTATAAAAAAATAAGGGTTTCTCAACAGAGATTTCTTTTTGTTTAAAGGAGCCACAGCACAGTTTAAGGGGGCCACGGGCAAATTTACCGAAATCCCAAAATGTCTGTGATTTTGTATTCGAAATTCTCGGAAGAGCTAGAAAATAAAAGTTCCACGCTGTTCATTTTTTTCAAATTTGTAAATTCTGAGATTTTTGATTTGATATACTTGGAAGAGCTAAAAAAAATGGTCTTACACTGGTTTTTATGGGAAGAGAATGGTATAAGGGTCACAGAAAAATAAAGACACTCAAAAGGGGCCACGGGCCCAAAAAACACTGATCTATATTCTAATATCGGGAATTCACATCCCGTACACATAAGAACTTAGTTGTTATTCGTAAGCCATATATATTCGAAAATTAGACTATTGATCGTATTGATTGGTGAAATAATAATTGTATGTATTTATTATATGTGATAAAATCAGGAGAAATTATTGGAGGAGAAAAAAATGATTTTCACAATTTTTTAAGACCGAATTCAGAGTTGGTATTGGAATCGGAGTCTTGTTTTTATTTAAAGCCAGAGTAAGAATCGCATTAGTGCTTTAATGAAAGGTTGGAGTTGACGTTATTTTTAAGCGACTCCACAGCTCTGTTGTTTACTCTAATCACGATTTTTCGGAATTGTCGTTGTAATTTTAAAATATAAAATTTTCATTTATTATTTAATAAAACATTTTTTTATATCCTTTTATTTATTTTAGTGAAGCTCATCTAGTACGTCATTTTACAGTTAATGATGCTATTAGGACTCTTTGTTAGTCGACTTACACACTTAAAAAAATGGACTGATCAAAAAATTATGCGACTTTCGTAAATTATTAAATTTAATTAGTTAGTAAGCGATGATATTCAATTTCAAAAGCATGATAAACCAAATTGTTTTATGTTTCAGTCATCTGACAAACCGCACGTACGTTTTTCCCGCCAGACATCCGACGTCAGAAGACAGACCCACTACAGCACTTCACAGCCGTTTCCATGCTGGACGCCTTTCAGCAACAACAACAACACTATTCAGGGAATTCCCCCAAGAGTCCGCATCACGACTACATCAGTTCACGCTCTCCAACCAAGCGATATTTCGGTTATTGGAGCTATGGGCGATTCTTTGGTTGCTGGCAATGGAGCTCTTGATGACTGGGCGCTCGGAGCCATATTTGAATATCGAGGAGTCTCCTGGGCAGCTGGTGAGTAAAACATATATTCATGTTCAAGGTTTGACAAACACATTGCATCATTTTATTTTTACTAAATTCGATTTCAAAAGCATTTCAACAGCAGTTTTCAAAGCATTTAAATACAAATTAGTAGTAAGTAAATTGTCAATCAAATAAAATTGTACTTTTATTATTGCTATTTTATTTCCCGTTTATTCCAAGATCGAATAGGTTAGGTGGAATGAATACAATAAAGACACCCATGATCAATGTTCCCTCTAAGCTACTTGTAAGAGTTTGAATACACCCGCGCACTCATCCCGGGTTGGCGTGCACTCCATTGACACTATTCAAATAATATATATTTTTAATAGTACACCCATAAGTCAAAACTTATTTATAAATTATTAAATGATTTTTTTTATTATACAAATCAAAATAAAAAAAAACTATATAATATGACAAACTGTGACGCGCTTTTGTTGGATTGGTCCGCGCAGCCTTCGAATTTTCTGCGCAGCTAAAATTTCGTCTCAGAGAGTACATTGCCCATGATATTGGATACGATAGTGTACGTTCGGAAATTCTTTAAACAGAACAAAACCAGAAGTAATAAATTTGCGATTTACAGCTAACATAAATGACATCTTTTTTTCCATTCTCATGTTTTCATTTACTTTTCATATACAAAAAATAATCAATTTTATTTTAAAGTGTATCTAACAATTTAAAATTGTTGAGTGTAGCCTTATCAGATGGGATTATTATACTTTGATGTGGCTTCACAGCATTAAATATTTCTCCACCTTAGATCGATATCGCCTGGTTACATCTGTTTGTATACTTTCTGCGTTTTAAAGGAAAATAAGTTTTATCGTAGTTAAAACTACTGAATAAATATCATATATAATTATTATTCAGTATACTGCAGAGCATAATTAATTGTTTTTAAGGAGTCCTTAAAATAATGAATGCGGAAATCTAAAAACCAACTGTAAAAAAACGATATATGCAAAAGAAAGATAAATCGGAATTCCATTTTACTTAATTACTTCAAAACATTAGTTTTAAAAACAATCTAAAAACTTGATAACATTTATGACAGAGCAACTTACTAAAATTAGGACCTAATGCATTGTGATTGTTGTGTTTTATGATAAGGTACAAAAAATATAATTGTTGTTTACCGGTGTTCTGAATTTTGGATACACTATCGTTTTGCGTGGTACTGCGAACATCCTCGGCCCCTTTCACCACAACAATTGACGGAACTTTTTTTCAACGCGTTCATTTATCATTAAAATTTAGTTTTAAACGTTTTTTAAATTCGCCTCTCAGGCCATGTTAATTTCAATAAAAAGATAAATTAAGTATTTCGACTGAGGGTGCTTGATGGAATTTCAATATCAAATTTGAATTGTTTGAATTTTGTACTTTTCCATGAGTTTTGTCGCTAACGACCCGGGTTTCGCCTTTCGGCATCTTCAGGCATTCCAAGTGCACGGATGTACTCGAACTGACGCGTAGTAAAAAAAAACTTACTTTTTTACTACGCGTCAGTTCGAGTACATCCGTGCACTTGGAATGCCTGAAGATGCCGAAAGGCGAAACCCGGGTCGTTAGCGACAAAACTCATGGAAAAGTACAAAATTCAAACAATTCAAATTTGAAAAAGATAAATATATAATTTAGCATTTAGTATTAAGTTAGTTGGTGAAATTTCGATATCAATTCTTCAAATTTCCATACGTTTCTTCAGTAAAGAACTGGGTCTTTCGGGGTCTTCATGAATTCGAATACTCATCCGCGAGTTAAAACTGATATTTTAAATATTTTTTATAGTGTATAATAGGTTGTCTCGCGTTAATATAAGAATACCAAGACTATTTATAAGCTTAAAAGATGGTGATTGGATTTATTTTACTAAAAGCATAATATTATTAACGTCTTATCAATTTGAAAAGTAGTTGCTTACATAATTACAATCTCTGTGAGTCTTTCAAATAAAATGTGATCATTAGAATCATAGTTTTTTTTTTAAATGTTAATAACACAGAAATATCAATTGATTTTTAACTGATAGGTATTGTCAGACGAAATTTAAAGGATTTTTTTTTGACTGCTGGATTTTCTTAAAATATTCTACGATATATAAGCATATTATTATTTTTAAAGGAAATAATATCAAGGGTGAATTGAGAAGATTAACTTGCTTAGTCAAAGTAAAAGGTAACTTCAATACTCTATCTATATTACTTAACACTCTAAGCATAATTCATTTATTACTTCAACAATCTAAACATAATCTGTATGACATGGAGACAATTATCAGGCGTTAAAATTGTGTGAGAAGTCATTTAAATATAAAAGCAAAGCAGCTACCTGATATAAAATTTGAATCGTTCAAACTATGTACATTCTCACAAATTTTGTCATTAACGACCCGGGTTTCGCCTTTCGGCATCTTCAGGCATTCAAGTGCACGGATGAACCCGAACTGACGCTTAGTAAATGAAAGCTTCGTGTTTATATAAGATACAAATGCATCACTGAGTCCAAAGCCACTGCTGGCAAAAAGGATAAGCCCATGGGAATTCCAACAGATTTGACTAGTGAGCAGTTTCAAGAATTATATAATTTGTTTGTCGGCAAAGGTTTTATGATTATATGATTTTATGGTTATATAGGGTATAGAAGAGGAGATGTGGGAAAATTTGATATTTCGTTTAAAATCGGAAGATTTTGCAGCTGTGCTTTGTTGATTTCTAACATTTCTTGGAAAAAAAGCTTATGACTGTCCGTATTTGGGTGTAACATTTTTATCCCTTGTTCCTGATTGAACACGTGTCCTTCCGATATTAAGTGATTAGCAAAAGTAGACGTGTCTTTTTTCAATCTAAAGGCTGCCATATGTTCTAAAACCCGGATGTTCAGTGTTCTTTCTGTTTTGCCGATATAAAACTTTGTACAACAAGAGCATTGCAATCTATAAATCCCGGATTTATTTAAGTAATGTATTTTATCTTTATTATTAACTAATAATTTGCCTAAAGAGTTTTTACAGTAAAAAGCAGGTCTTACACTATCAGCTAGCTGTTTTTTAATTTTAAGACTTGTATTTCCTAAAAAAATGATTCTACGCCAATACCTAGTATGATCTATGTCCTTTGACACTATACCTTTAAATAACATTTTTTCTGCAAGTTTAGTTTGTTTTTTTGATAAAAGATTGTCTATAAGAGACATATCGTATCCATTGTTTATGGCGATTTGTTTGATGATTTTCAATTCGATATTAAAGTTTATTTCGTTTAAAGGAACACTCACAAGTCTATGTATTTCTGAATGAAAAGCGGCTAGTTTATAAGAAAATGGGTGCATTGAATTTTTATGGATTATAGTGTCAGAGAAGGTTGGCTTCCGAAATATTTTAAACTCGTGAGAATGATTTTCAATGTTAATATTTAAGTCAAGAATGTTAATATTTTTGCCTCCGAATTCTAGAGTGAATTTTAAATCTTAAATTATACCTGATATAGTTTTACGTAAACAAGAATAACAAGTTAACTTATATATGAAGCGTAGGCCGATACTATGCCAATGTTCACTAGAAGTAGGAGAAACTATGTAATAATGTATTTAGTACAACAAGGATCGTCAGATTACGACTTTCAGATTGGTTTGCGGAATGTGTACAATCTAAGTAAACGTTCTGTGTTTTATATCTACTAAGGTATTCTTAAAGAGTATGTATTTAAAGTATTGAAAATGATTTGATAAATATTTTTTGTATCTATCAATTAGCTGGCTGGAAGATAATATTATTTTACATTATTCTATATTAATTCTCTCTTAAAGGATGGTTAAGAGACTGTCTAAAAACTTCAGTTGATTTATATATTCTCCACATTGGGAACAAAAACGATTGAAAAATAATAAGCAACATAATTTTTTAACCACTTTCGCTGGCAATGCGACACACATGAACTCCTTATGAAGCATCTCAACAGGTTTTTTAAAAACGAAAAATGACTGTTATTAAATAGTGATAGAGAAGTGGGACAAGGACAAGACTTGTTCTGAGATCAAGTGGGTGGAAGGTAATGTTGACATTACAAACAGCCATGTCAATAAACTCGAATTCATGAATCGATTTATACAAGGGTCGTTAATGTGACACTAGCCCGTGAACACCGAAATCGAAACCATTTGTCCATAATGTTATCGGCATTTAATAAATTTACTATAAAAATAGAATATTATTAAATATTGTAATTGTTATCATCTAAAGTGTGTACTGCATTAACAAGTCTACGTCACGCCAATAGATTCTGTACTACGAACTCTTGCAAAACAATTTTGATACCTGGAAAGTTACACCGCGTTTGTTGCAATTTTATTTAATCTGACCTGCTTTCGTAGTGCCAAAGCACCCACATATTATTACCATACACACAGAGCTTAACGACTGGTGACTTGAATCTCCTTATCTGTTACAACTGACGGAAAACTATGTATCCGATGACCGAATAATGGCGAAATTATTCAAATGTTGAGTCGGGCTAAACAATTTCAAGAACGTGACATCTTATTATTTAATATAAAAATCATGACGCGTGTGGTTTCGATTTCGTGTCAAAAATCTCGTATTTGTAAACATGTTTTATGGTAATAAAAATGCGATTATCATGTTATCTTGTAACCTACTTTATAATATGAGATATAAAAACGCTCAGCATACATATTTGTAACGATTTTAGTAAGATGTTTTCGATGGATTTGGCGGCAAATTTTTTGAATTTGATTTTTAATACAAAATTATATTGATAATTGTAATGCAAAAATTTTCAAAACTCAAACTTTTCAGTAGAGTCAAATACTATAACGAATAACACAAACAAAATAACATTTGCATACAAATATGATTTCCAATTTGAAAACGACAGTCTTGTAGACATTTTATATTAAAACTAATAGGATCAGTCGATTCATTAGGCTTGAATTACCCTATCTGCATACCTAACTCAATATCGCTCATTTTGGAACTATTACTTTTTGCATTATAACCCCACAATTTAGTTATTCTTCAATTTGTGCAAAAAATGTGACGCATGCTTTGCTCCTTTAAGAGAAAAAATTGTAAGTTTTAATTACGATTAAAAAAAATTCTGATTCATAAGTCCTTTACATAAAAACTACAAAATGGAGATAAAGGTTTTTCTTTCTAATGGAAGCAAGCAGAGGTCTAATATTAGTAATGATTATTTTTCTTACGAAAAAAGAGACGAAACACTTCGTTAGACAATATGTGGAATAACTGAGTTGTCAATTAATTTTATATTAGAATCTAGGGATACATATTGATAGTAATTGACCGCCAGCAATAAGTCGCTGACAGTTTTCCGATACCTCAATTTATCGTATAAACAATTTAAAGTCAACAAATGATCGCTAGCATATAAGCTAAGGCAGGATTTCTCAAACTATGTTCCGTGTAACACTGGTGTTCCGCATTCAGGATCCCGGCATTGGAGGCTACCTAATACATAGCTATTGTTTGAGCGCTGTTTCTTTGATCAATTGAAGCGGCGGTAAACTGCTAGCGATTAATTGTAGGCAAATAATTGTGGTCGGTGAAATGTCTGAAACCTATTTTTAATATGCCGGTAAAAAGGTCGTGTTGTCGAGTGTCGTCAGAATTAAAGTTAAAAAATGAATCCCGGTAAAGATTGAATGGGTATTTTGCCTAAACGTATGGTATGTTTTAAAGTTAACTATTTGTGACATACATTATAAATAAATGTCACTTTTTACTTCAACGAAGCAATATTTAATAAAATGACATTCCTAAAATAAAACGTTACATTTTTATCACAATTAATTTTATTTAAAAAATATATCAATGCGATGATGATGTATTGGTATAAGTGTTGGATAAATGCCAGAATATTAGCATATGGCATATGAAAACGTAGTTATAACTATTATGATTGCCTATTAGACAAGTACTTCACACATTAACAATTTCATTCATGCGCTGTGAACCACATAATTAATTCTAAATAAACACTTTATTTATTTTGAAATATATGGTTACACTGGTTACCCACCATTTAACGCTTGGTTGTTTTTTTTTATTCTGCAACCTGTCCCCCCCATAATAATACGCATTTTGATATCTTTGCCAGTTTCGTGTTTGTGATTTGTCAATCAAAATTTTAAACAATGCGCACAACAAAAACCACAAATTATCGATTAGTTTTTCTCATATAAACAACATTGTTTTGATCATAGGCAAAGATATTAATTTGATTTGCGTAGGAAAAATAAAATACTAAGCATTACAACTTACAATTGCCAATTTGTCAAATATTTTGAAAACAAAATTTATACTAAATCTTGATGAAATTTTTTATCAGTTACTTGAGAGTCGAGATAACCTTAAGGAGAAATGACCTTTTCGGGACTCGATCGTCATAGGAAAACATAGAATACTAGATTACAAAGGTCGATATATTTGATACTGATATAAATTATGGTACGCAATCTTTATTAAGGTTAACTTTATAATAAGGAATCAAATTAAATAAATATATACACATATGTACGTATGAATACAAATTACAAAATTACCAAGCAACTACTTATAGATGAAATGAAAAATATACTTTCCTTTAAGTTGAATAATTATTTTTTAATCCATTTTCGTTCCCAATGTGTAGCATGTTATGGTCTCCTAATGGAGGTATTTCAACATAAGATTTTTTCTTCAGAAACTGTTTGTTACTCATTTACTCAACATTTCTTTTTCTAATGATAAGACTAGTGATTAACGAATTGCTCTCGGTACACCCTGTTATTTAAAGACTAGAAGCTTGAATGGGAAATTTAAAACAACACCAACACACAGTATTTTGAACAGATATCAATAATCGTAATAAAATAATAAATGGAAAAATACTATTCATATTGGGAAACAAACCCGCGAGATCCACCACAGAAGCCAACGGCTTTGATCACTGCGCCGATTGAGTTAAGTATGATAACATATTAAGCTTCCATGTATATGTAAAATATTCGCATACAAACTTGCCTCGAAATAATGTTCTGAGTGTTAACGACCCCGCACGCTTTGAAATCCTAGATATTGATAGAGTTACAAATATTAATATGCTTTGATATTTTCACACACAACAAAGCTGTTTAGTTTTACAAATATTATTTTATATTAAGTTGATAGCTATTTCATTGTATGCTTTTGTCAGAACTAGTAAATGCTAATTTAATACATAATTAATTGTCATTTATAATTTTGACATATTTTTATGCAACATATTGTCTTCTAGTTTTCTATGGGATATAAGACACATTTTATGTAATTTTGGTTATCCTAAAACTAATCCGTTTATTTTTTATGCATCTGATACTTCAATTTATACAGATTCTTTTGGACCACATCCCTATCCACCACATGAATTAGGGCTTAAGAGTACGTAAAATCAAACTAAAAATACGCTAATGATAGTAAGTGATCTATCTTTACAAGAGATAATTGCTTATCTAGATGAAAAAAGTTTATTTGTCATGTTACATAACTACTTTGATCGGCACGATGTATGGTGCATTAGTTTTTAAAACTGTTGCAAGATGTAAACTGACTCACAAAATTTCCAAGTAATAATTTTGCACACAGATTTGAAGGTTTTTCCCAGTCGTATACTCTCATGTTATAAGTATCAGAAGAACACGTCAGTGTTTTTTAATACAGTGACTGATTTCAATTGTCAAACTTTCCACGGATGTGTAATGAATTTTACTTCACAATATTGTCACTTTCAAATAAGTTTCGACAAGTAAAGAGTATTAATACCAATTTTTAAAAAAAGCCTTGCTTCATTATATAATGGTATATTAAAGGCATATTCTGTCTTTTGTAATATTGTAACAAACAATTTATTTGCGATTAGTTGATATGTTATAAATATTAATGTATTATATTATACATGTTAAGACTTAGCAATAAAATGTTTTCTTTACAATATCGCAAACATCTAAAGATGCTCAAGTGGGACTAATACTGCAAAAAATATGTTACGTTTATTTTAGCGATTTCAGACTAAAATTTGTCTAATTAAAAAAACAAAATAGCGGTTTTTAAAGAGAGTAACATAAACAGAGGCAGATTACACCATTTTTCATATCAAATAATAAGAAATTAAGTCGTTAAACTAAAAGCTAGCGTCAAAGTTCTTGAAGTCTCCTTCATCACAGATGTTATTGGTTATTAGCATTTATTTTTCATCTTTACCGACAAAAGGGCGTGATCAATTCCAAGGCGAGCAAAATCCACAGTTAATGACGGCTTAGGCACTTGGGAGGCCCCAGGCTCAATCAAATTTGAATGTTTTGTTTTTCGAATTACCAAAACTGAATTTCAAATGTTATATTGATTTTATAAAATATATGCTATTTTGAGACCCCTAAGATTTTGAGGTTCCATGCGCGCACCTCGTGCGCTTATGGGGTAATCCGCAACTATCCGCAACTATCCACAGTGAAACCAGGTAACGTGGATTCCATGTCCATTTATATACATAATACACGCATGAGACGCACGCTTAGGGCCTCCATATTTTAGAGGCCCGAAGAATAACTTGTATTAAATATTCAATAATTCAACACATACATTTTCAATATTCATTTGACGATGGCTTCGAAATTTTATTACCTATGAGGCTTCCTGAATGGTCAATCCGTCACTATGTTACAACTATGTTATTTTAAAAGCTTTTATAAATAAAATTTACTTTTAATGGTATAAAATTACTTGTAATTTAAATCTGCTCATTTGAAATGTTCAATTCGTATTACTAGGTATCTGTATCTATACTGTTATCATCGCAAAATCCTCACGTATACGTTGTTTGTTCTGGATATTTCAATATAACAATATAATTTAATGTCGGTATTTGTTATGGGAAGTGATTTATTATAATTTGCTTTGTGTTTGATTGGATTAGTTTGCAGATTGCTACTAAAGCAAATACAGCAATGAAGTGATGTAATAAAGTTTCATAGGTAGGTGGGTTGGCCCAGTGATGAATTTATTACAATTGAGGACAAACGGATACTCGGTTTCATAAATGTATCTGCAATTCTCTGAATTATTTATTGTGTTACAACATTAAACACAGTCTTAAATATTCCGGTTCACAAAAGTTGACACCATTAAAATTTGAAATCAGACATAATTTTCAGAATCGACTTTGTAGACAAAGATGATTATCGTAACAGCGAAAAAATGAATAGATTTAAAAATCTAATCGTTAAAATTTGTTAAAGATGTAAGTATATTTCCCAAGATCTCTAAGCTATTGTCATTTAATAAGAAATAAAGATAATATAAACAGTCTATCAGAGGTGGGCTGAAGAAGGCTCGATGAGGCTTGCGAAATCCCTATGTTGAATTTGAGTCAGGTCAGCGAGTTCCTTATTATATTAAGGAAACAAAATCCATATTGAATCAGTAATTATGTAAATCTCTGTGGATGGCTTAAATTTAAAATATAATTGAATTCCTTTTGAAATTCATAATAAATATATAAATAATAAAAAAGAGTTAGTCTAAAAATGATTAAAAACGTCGTTGTTTGGTGTGAGACGTGCTAAGTTGTTCAATACAATATTTTAGAGAACGATACTTTGATCTATTAAACTTCATATCATAAGTGTGCATATTTTCCCCTTACCGTAATTGTGAATACTTTAGTAACAGGCTAGTTCCTTATATTAATTACTTTGTATCATCGTTAACTAAGGAGAACTTATTCAACTAACTGACAATTTTCAGGCATATATAGATATTATTTACGACGGTTTGTTAAAATGACTTGAACCACTTTGGACACCGAGCGTAGCTTTGCGATCAAGCAAGCCCCTTGTTAATGTACTGGCAGTCCATTGTTATCTATGGATAACTGAAATATTCAATTTCATTCATTCAGCAATCACATTCAGCTCCCGCACACATACACATTTCAGACATATATTCTTTAATTGAATATTGTACTTAATTCAAAGCCAAGGATGTTGGTAACGTTTTAATTTTTCTAATATCAATGAATATAACTAATATCAGCTGTTTTATCGCCCAGAAAACGTCTTAAATTTGAAACATTTTTTTGGTCAATATTTAATACGGTAGGTATCTATTATATTTTATATCTAAGCTGTGGTGGAGTCGTGGAAAAAGCGCCTTCCGACTTTGAACTTTTCAAATCATCCGATTCTGATCCGACTCCAATTTAAAAAAAAGATTGAACGTTTATATATTATAGTCTTTGCATACTTTTCAATATTTAATAAAATGATTTATTTGACAAAAAAGACTCCACAGCCCTGAAAAATACGCATTGAAGCGGTTGCATCATTGAGATCATAGTTCATTAAGGATACCTTGTCTAGATGGACTTAAATGCTTTGATAGTAATATTGCAATGTGATAGCCACGCCACTACATTTAAGCGTTCCTTATAAATATAGCGCTTAAAAGGCAAAATATAAAAAAACCCACCGGCTATATTTTTATAGTTTAAATGTTACACATCAAAGTTGTAGTTCATAGTAACAGTCAAGCTGTCAAAAATCTTACAGCTATCAGTGACGGCTGATTGAGGAAATTATTCAGAGGTCACATGTTAATACTATCTTAAGATGCAATTACCACTGAATACAGGACTTAAAATTAACCGAAAAGACATACTAACCGGTTGGCGATTTTTTGTACGAATAAATAACCGGTTAGCTAGGTCATTGATTTCTCTGCCGAATATTACTTACGTATAGGCTACAGTAATATTTTAAAGATTTTTTAAAATATGAATTTAATCACATGTGTAATTTATCAGTTATATATTTTTTGGATTTATATCCAAATACTGTGAAAGCCCTATTTAAAAATTACAATGTACTGACGAAAATATTAAAAATTGTGGGATAACGAAAATGTTTTCATGCTTCTGTGTTTTTCATATACAAACTCTTTTGATTAAATAAATTTATTTAAATGTTTGGTCGTGAACGTCATCAAAGTTAGTAAAGTAGCAATTTAAGTAGCAATTAAAGTCTTCAATTTTTCGTAAAATAAACATTACTTTTAATTGCAACTTTAAAAGCGGGAATTAAATGCACTGAATTACACTTTGCTCAGGCTTGTTTTAATTTGTAATTTTTCAGATATTAAATAATTTGTGACTTAAGATTTATGTATACCATATTCGGAACGCCAATAATCCAATTACATATGAAAATAATGCCAAATGAAAATTATAATATGTATTCAAAATTAAATATGTTTATAAACAACGGGCTTTGTTTTATGAAACGATGAAGATATCTTCCTGAACATTATTCTGATGTTTATCAGTTTTTATTTGTTACCAACCTAAATATGTAAAATTTCCATCAACTTTATGTGAGTATTTGCATACTCACATATTATAATAATATTACCTTAATGTATTTAATTTATTCTCATATGTTAAGTCGGAAGTGTAATGCGTATGAGAAAACACTCGAGCGTCAATTATATTAATTCTCTCATAATACCAAGATGAGCAAAAACACATAATTCAATGAGAGACTCTTATGTTTTATTTGCTTGCCTATCACAAATAATATTGAATGGGAAAATCGAGAAAGTAATCGTTGATATTTATTACGTTTTATGAACAAGTTACTTAACACACGGTTTGATATATCTTTCCAAGACATGAAATTATGTCTTGAAATCTTTTCTCAGACTGGATACACGAGTCCTTCAGCAATTCATGTTAATGTCTTTTATTTATTTACATCTGGGCGGAGATAAATAATAAAATAACCACCTGAATCCCAGTCAAATCTATAATAGTTAATGTGTTCAAAAAATATTCTCAATATAAATAATAGTTACGATGGATTTGGAGGTAATTTTGTTCATTTTTAATATACAATCAAATTTGATATATTTGTTATTCCACTATTTGTGCTACAAAATGTGACTAGTGTTTTGAATATCATATCCCTTATAATGGAGAAGATTCAGAAGAAAGTTTTGAGACTTCTCTATATGAGGGTGTATGGATATTACCCATGGCGTTATCCAACTGACTTTCTCTGATATTAGGAATAAAATATATAATAATATTTTTTAGTATATTCATAAACCTTACGATTTTTTGTCTGACAATGCTACTCAAAGTGGCGAAACACGTGTCAAATTTTGTTACACAACCAGTAAAATAACAAAGTTATCAAATTTTATTTAATATTATAAATAATAGTTGTAAACCACAGTTGTAAACCACAGTTTGCACACTAACACATCGACATACAATCGGCAATAACTCTTAGCTAGGATGTTTTTTTAATTATGTTAACCAAATGTTTTCGTGCTTCTAAAACATGGATGAAAATAATATCATAAGTTCAATTGATAAAATTCTGCTGGCTGAAATGTTGAAAATGTCTAAATTGGTTAAAGCTTTACTTATTTAACAACTCTCGGCTGTAAAGGGTAGCTTTGGCGTTATTGGTGCCCTAATAGAGTGAATTTCTTTCAACACATAAGAATAAACAAAAAACGCTGTATATTACTTTTGAAAACGGTGTGAAAAAAATTCTTCGCAAGTTCTGAGCGGAGGAACTTTCAACATAAAAAATGGACGGTAATTAATCAAGTGAATTTCTAAGCAATTTTAAGATTTTTCATTTGTATGGGTTACATTTATTTCTACTACAACGTGTTAAGTGATAAATGGTTGTTAAATTCTAGCTAAATTCAGTCTCGTCTTAATGATATGGTTTGAGTTGTTGTAGATTGTCAGGTAAAATTTTGAACGGGATTAATGTCACTTTTAATGTTATCACTGCCAAACACACCCCTATAGTGTAGAGATTTTTTCTTCGTTATAAGTGACTAGGCACTCATATACAATTTTAAGTTATGTTCTTTCAATTGAATTTTGTAGATTGAACGAAATATGGTCCATGCCACGTTCGCCTGTTACAGAACACGTCTAGCAAAGTCAATCGACAAACAGCTACTGAAGAATATTTTTTCAAAACATATATTATATTATATGTGGATCTGTAATACAAAACATTTATACAAATTAAAATTTAGCGTTTTGTAAAAAAACTAAGTTATAGGGAGAGTGCCGCATACGCTTTAGGAAACTTAAACTGTATATGGGAAACCCTTCGGAGGGGTTTGCTCTTTTAAAAAAAGCAGTCTTTATTTGCAATAATTACACTTTTATTTAAAATGATCAGAACCGGTTTCACTCATGACGATAATTGTCATCTGATGTAAAATAAAAATGAAATTATTAAAAATGAGTGTTTTAATTTCAGAATTAATTTAAGATTTCGACTGAAGGTGCTTGGTGAAATTTCAATATTAAATTTGAATCGTTCAAATTATGTACATTCACACAAAACTTATTTGAATGTACATAATTTTAAAGATATTGAGATTATTTTCTCCACTGGATCGAAAATCAACATGGTAAAGGAATTTCGAGTTTCACCATTTTTTGATGTATGGTTATTCATAGTCAATTATTTAATTACATAAAAAATATGTGAGTCAATAACTATGTATCGATGACGTACTGTATATTATCTTAGTATGTATAATAAGCTTTAATACATATGGGGGTTCCTTTAAGCTTGCAATCTTAATGCCATTATCAATACTTTCATTTACTGACTAGTCTTGCTTCCGTGTAAAATGTTTATCTAAGACCTTGTGGAAATTGTTTTTTTTTTTAAAATAATATTTGACTTTTTTACTATATAGGTGGTGACTCAACGTGGAGAGAGACCATGACCTTACCAAATATCCTGAAAGAGTACAATCCTCGACTGACTGGTTTTTCAACTGGCTATGGAGAGTTCAGAAGCCCGAACGCCAACTTAAACATAGGATTCCCTGTTTCTTCAGCAATGGATGCACTTATGCAAGCCAAGGTATGATTATGTTTTGCTTATTTAATATTTTATAGTATGCAATGTAAAATGTAAATCCATGCCGTATTTGAAATTTTCCATTACAATACTCAACGAGAATATTTTGATATTTTTGTGTGTGAAATCACGCTTAATTTATGATAACAACCGAACAACTCGCCCAGCAATAACATCGAGAATACGAATATTGAAGTTTTAAACTAATGAAGCTTATAATGTATTTTAAATGTATTTAGTTATCAGAGTTTGTAAATCGTCGTATTAATGTTATAATATTAATAAAAATATATTATGTTTATAAATTATAGTTTGAAAACTATTATCGTAGATTAATTGAAAATTGTTAGCAGTAAATTCTTCATAAATAACGTTATAAAAAAGATGCATTGTTTCGTTCTTTGAAACATTTTTCTATTTACCACCTGCACGTACAAATTGTAAGTAAATAAACAAATGTGTACGTATAGCTAGCTCTTCACGCTTGGCCAACAGAAAAAAAAAATTAAAAAACCCTTTTAGTTTGCAATTTATAACATAAGAATTAGAATCAATTTTTAGTTTATTTGTAAGCCTTGCGATGTTCTGTCTGGCGATGGTCCTCAAAAATGAAAAACACTTCATTTATATATATTCTAAAGTATTTAAATTTCATTTTTGTTTGAAAAGGACCATCTACAAAGTTACAGAAAACAGGAAAATATTCAGTATTTTTTTTAAATACATAAAACAATGATTAGGAATACCAATAAATCAATAGATTAGGTCTGAAGATGCTTTTTTCCTTGATAGAAAGGACATGGTTAAGACATGCTTGGTGGTAAGATAATCGCTCTCGCTACACCCCATTATTTTATGATTGGAAGAGTAAGAGAGAATTTTTATACATCACTAACGTCCATATTTTCGAATAGAAATCGATAAATCAATTGAAAAAATGCTGTGAAAACGACGTTGACAACTGTGCCATAGAGCCGACAAAGACGAAAATTACAACAAAAGACGCTTTTAATAGAAGGTCATTACGTTTCACACTTATTTGTATACACATCAATTGAAAAATCAAAGCCATAAATTTAAATAATACAGCTTAAAATAATAAAAGAATATATTATTAAATAATAATGAACGTACTCTTTTTTATTTGTTGTTTTTCTATTCAACGCTTCGCCCATTAATATTATTAGATAGTACCTAATGAATACGAGTAATTGCTCAGTAAATGGATAATAGTATAAAAAAATAACACATTCGTCCGAGACCTACTTATTCATGATATGTGAAAGAGTATTGCGATGGTCATGGCCGAAAATGTCATTCTTCATCATTTATTATTTAACATAATAGAAAAAAGAAAACATTTTTATGGAGAAATAAATGCAATTTACTACTGTTTAGTCAGTCTAGTGCAGTGATGCAAAAACCGCGGCCCGCGGCCCACATGCGGCCCTTTTTGAATTTTGTGGCGGCCCTTTAATATTTTTATCAAACATATTATTTTCACGTAAAACATTTATTTCATAAATGTAGCAAGCTTTTTCTTTCATGAAGGAGAATAAATCGTTTCATAAAAACAGGCTTACATTAATATTACGTCAAATTAAAAAGAATAGTTAAAAATTAACGATCACAAAGAATTCATTAACTTATGAATTGCATATAAATTAAACATAAATATTTCACAATGAAACGATTTTTAATAAGCAAGTACTCATAATCCTTTTTTGTATGGCTTATTTATGTTCACGTTTTCGAAATAACACGGTCAAAATAAGATAATGGAACCTATTACTCATTTATCTAAATTCACTTGATCTTATTTACACGGTTTTAAGGCTGTTTTACATGTACTGTGCATATGTTCTGTATAAAAATGGATTTAGCGTACTTTAAATAATATTTTTCTTTGCGGCCCGACTCCACGATAATTTGTTTTATGCGGCCCGTTAGAAGGTAAAGGTTGTGCATCACTGGTCTAGTGTATAGTACTTTTTCCTTCATTATTTTCAACTTTACTCTGGTGCAATTTGCAAGGGGCGCAAATATAATTGGTCGATTGTGTTGTTGGATTGGATTACAAAATTGGATTGATTAATAAAACATATGTACTTCAATTATTATTGTTATATAATATAAAAAAGATGAAATAATTACACCACATGTTTTTATACGGTGGCCTTATATTGTGTATACGTATATATTCATTATTTTGAATTTAAGTTAACATAATTATTAAAATATTTAGAATTTATTTAATTGGAATGAACTATTTTAGCTTGCGCATTAATTACTGTTTCTAAATGCCGTAACAAGTCAAAATGCGTACAATTTGCAGAATGCAAATCTAATATCAATTATCTGTTCAATATTAATTACAATAATACTATTTGATAAAGTAATTCACAGTTTGGTCGTATGCACGTAACTATGTGAATACCACCAAGGTAGATATAACCAGTGGTGAAGTGGTAAAAAAATGGGTACCAGGTCGGTCATTGATATCTTCCCTATATTTTTAATATTCGTCCGAAGTTAAAAAACTACAAGTTTTAACAATTAAACTATATGTACTATGTACGTGAAAATTAAGTTACAAGTAAAAAAGGTGGCAGGATAGGGCCCTGGCTCATTTTCAGGTGCTAGGTCGTCGACCTGGTCCGACTTGGCCCCACTAAACCACCGGATATAACGTATTGTATTCCTCTAAACTTGTATGTTCCAGTTTATAAATCATTTAAAAAAATGACCGTATCTAATTAGGTATCGTACCAAACCGACTTACACACATTCTGAATATAATCTGTGCTACCCTGGACATGACCGGTGGTGTGTGATGATTATAAGTAAGGCTTTCAGGACGTCTTAAAAAAAACGAAAACCAGGCTATTTTTATTTTAACCGGTCGTTTTATTGTCAACAAAATATTCGATTTCTCTTTATTAAATATAATTCTTTTCAAGATGAAAAATTTTCTGGATGTACACCTGTCTTAAGACTAAGTGAGACCTTTTTCCGCTACAATTTCCGACGGCTTAAACATATTTTTACTCGTATGTATGTAATACAATGAATAGAATGTAGTACAAAATGCATGGTTTTATTGTTTTCTATATTTATCAGTATCATTATTCTTTATTTTTTTCGAACCATATGTGTGTGGGGACAAGAATATTACAATAAAGTATTAGTATAAATATTTTTGTATTGAGAAAATATAAAAAAAACTGTAATTACAAATCGACTGTGGAAAGGAAAAAGGACGTAACCCACACATGTCAAATTTTACAGGAGGTGCAAAAACGTGTTTTGATGATTTTGGGCCATATGCAAACTATGAATTATGTATACACAACCTAAAAGTGCACGGAGACTTCTAAACTGATGTTTAATTGAAATAATCTAATATTAATTAAAGACGTTGTTCAGTCTTTTTTCTTGGTTTTAATTTTTTACAAGGTCTTCTTTTTCTAACTTAAAAGTTAAATTTAGTTACTAATTTAGCATTTACAGCTTGCATACTTTTGTTAGAACGTGTATCAAGTTTGATACACTGTGATTATAAAAAAAAACCCGTTTTGAAAAAACTGTGGGTTACGTCTTTTTTCTTTGCCACGGTCGATATTTTAATATATATTAAACATACATATACACGTATAATATAAATTTTAATTCTGGGCCAGTAAATAATAGTTGACAAAAATTAGCCGAATAAAACTGGTTGGTTACACTGAGTGTTTCTAAAAAAAATACCCGAAAACCGGATAATGGATTTGGTTGGGTTTTGGATGCCCTTATTTTAAAATGTGGATTTAAATTTAAAATTGACGATATGGTTTTTAAATTAAAGTATGATTAGGAATACCAATAAATCAATAGATTAGGTCTGAAGATGCTTTTTTCCTTGATAGAAAGGACGTGGTTAAGACATGCTTAGTGGTAAGATAATCGCTCTCGCTACATCCCATTATTTTATGATTGGAAGAGTAAGAGAGAATTTTTATACATCACTAACGTCCATATTTTCGAATAGAAATCGATAAATCAATTGAAAAAATGCTGTGAAAACGACGTTGACAACTGTGCCATAGAGCCGACAAAGACGAAAATTACAACAAAAGACTCTTTTAATAGAAGGTCATTACGTTTCACACTTATTTGTATACACATCAATTAAAAAATCAAAGCCATAAATTTAAATAATACAGCTTAAAATAATAAAAGAATATATTATTAAATAATAATGAACGTACTCTTTTTTATTTGTTGTTTTTCTATTCATCGCTTCGCCCATTAATATTATTAGATAGTACCTAATGAATACGAGTAATTACTCAGTAAATGGATAATAGTATAAAAAAATAACACATTCGTCCGAGACCTACTTATTCATGATATGTGAAAGAGTATTGCGATGGTCATGGCCGAAAATGACATTCTTCATCATTTATTATTTAACATAATAGAAAAAAGAAAACATTTTTATGGAGAAATAAATGCAATTTACCACTGTTTAGTCAGTCTAGTGCAGTGATGCAAAAACCGCGGCCCGCGGCCCACATGCGGCCCTTTTTGAATTTTGTGGCGGCCCTTTAATATTTTTATCAAACATATTATTTTCACGTAAAACATATGGTTCTAGTGAAAGTTTGTTTATTTGTTTTAATGGAATGTTTCTTTTTTCTCTACAGGAATTAGTTCGAAGAATGAAGAGGGATAGGAATATTGATTTCTACAATGATTGGAAGATGATCACAGTGTTTTTCGGAGCCAACGACCTGTGTTCGGTAGAGTGCTTTAGAAAAGATCTAGCTTCGCCCGAAGCTTACACGAAAAATATTCAACGAGGACTTGATTATCTACAAGAAAACCTTCCGAGAGCTTTCATTAACGTTGTACCAGTAATAGGTAAAATATTTTTGAAAATGAAAGTAAAAAAATAATAATATTGTAATTACATCTGACCGAGCCCAAAATACTTGTAATGGTTGTCTTTTTTACGACATGTTATCCTGGATATTAAATTTGTAAATTAAGAGGGCGATAAATTATATTTTCGTATCAAAAAAAATCTTCGTCGAATTTATGGGTTTATCAGTGACGTGTGAAAAAGTATCATAACGCTGAGGTCTTTTGGCCATACGACAAAGGCAAGGCAGTTCAATTGATTGCAGTTGAAAAACTGTGTTAGTTTGTTCACGCAGACCGTTTACCTGAACATTGTCTATTTAAGGAATTAAATTATAAAAAGTGCACGACTCGCGAGGAGAGATAAGCCAAAAGTCATCCCGGGTTATTCCACCCGTGATAATGATTATTAAATTAAAATTAATTTGTGCATATTATGTAAGCCCTAATGATGAACAACAAAGTTTATTTCATATAAATTTTAAATGATGTTTCTCGTTAAAATGGCGATGGTTATATGTTAATGAAAACATCAAGAAATGCTTCGCAAGATATCAAAGGCAAAATTTAATTTAGCTTTAATTATTATTAATGTTTACATATAACAACAATTAAGGGAATTTTTCTTAATTTTAATGAGCGGTAAATCATTTATGTTTCAGATGTAACAGTGTCAGTACGAGTCCAAAGATCCCCAATGTGCCATTTTTTACATCGTCTGTTTTGCGTATGCTTCCACCGTGGAAATTACGACCATGTCAACTATCTTGGTTCTCTAACAGTAGCGTATCAGCAGACTCTGGAAGAACTGGTAAGTGATACTATTAGTAAACTATAGGGATACCATACTCAACTGAAAGAAAATGAACATTGATTCTGACAACGTATCTTACGGTAAAAATTCAGCTATTTAACTTTCTTCGATCATAATCATAATAATTATATTTTTGCATTCAATGAAATGCAATGCAAAATACAAGACTTACAAGCAGGGCCATCTGTTATTCAAATATATTACTTACTACATCAAATAATTTACCGTGGACTCAATCCATGAAAATTATATAGGTTTACAACTTTAAATATAGTATGTAGATGTCACTAGTTTTAAAGAAAAATATTATATTATCATAATTTATTAGCAATAGATATATTATTTTTTAGGTTTTAAATAAAAGCAAAAAAAATATGATGAAGTTTCTTTCTTTTTCATAAACTTTACAAAGTTGGATGATTGATTACTAATAATTGTATAATAGCTTTTCCGTCTTTGTAAAAATACCACGAAATATGTATGTTAGTTTATTTTAAACTATCAATTTGATTTATGTATTAAGAAAAGGGAATTTTACTAGGTATGTTATTACCTTTACCGCAACAAACTGATTTTTTTTATATAAAGATACGGTATTTATATCTAAAAATATTCTTTCCAGCTTAGATATAAAAAAATAAACTATAACATAATTGCACCACGCAAAATCTCCAACATTAACCAGTGAACTGAGACGTTGGCAAACATATAAATTAATGTTCAATAACTACTTATTTGCATTCAAATATGTCTGCATCGCTGGATGTAGATGGTTGCAATTAAGCATTCAAAAAAGTATTTCTTAAAATAAGTTAGATTTAAATGATATAAATAAACCAATTTGTTTCTTAAGATTATGCGAAAATCCAATAACTTATTGTTTTCCAGTTACATCATGTATACAGTTACAAAGTCACATCATGTATACATTTCATTAAAGATTTTTTTGTTAATTTAAGATGTTTTCAGAGTTTTTGGTTAATATATAGTATTTAACGTAAACAAAAGAACGAGAAATGATGTTAAATCAAAGTACACCAGAAAAAGCATATTTATTCATTCTCTTATGATATCAATACTAAAAAATAACTGAAATAAATAGAAAAAGAAATCCGTTTATTTATATTCTTATTTTGGTGTTCTCGGATTACGTATTTACTGAAAACTTGGAAGCCTCAAGCTTTGAAGAACTCGAGATAAATTAGAGTGAGCCGCATTGTTACTCTTGCTTTTGTACAATACATTTTCAACATGCTTATCTTATAACAAATTTTTAACAAAATATGTTATTTAAACATAAATTAAACATCCAAATAAAAATGCCAGCGATGCCTATTAAAAAAAATGAAATGGCTTATTTACAAAGATACGTGTAATTTTCATAAATGCCGTACGGTTTTTTTTTTAAATTAAAACAAGTCGTTGAAAGACTTATCGATTCTGTAATAACACTTTTAGCAGATTTAGAATATTTCAATTAATCGCGAACAATTTTACAAAAATATTTCATGGTTTACCTTTTAATTTTCAATACCGAAATACCATCTTAAAAAACCGGTATATCGGTATCGAAAATATACCGCGAATACCGAGATCGGCAGGTATTGCAATCCCTAGACATAACTATCAACTATTTATTTAACATTTTTAGGCTCAGTTTTTATTTATATTATTTTTTCCGCTGAAATGGAAAAAAAAACTGTTTTTATTCTACGCTTACTAAAAAAAAAAATGCTAGATCACTGATTGTATTCTGCATAGTTAACTGCCTAAGATTTTGCGAGTTGAAAACAATTTAACTATTTTATTATATTTACAAAAATATTTGGCTCATAAAGTATAACGAAAAATTATCAAAAACCCTTCATCATATCGTCGTAAAATCATTATTCCGCAAAACCTCTTTAAGCAAATCAGGAAAGCCTTTTTAGGGTATATTTATGTAAAAGATGTAAATAAAGTCCCTAATAAAGTGGATCTCGAGTACCCTATTAAGGTATTTTATCTGTTTCCTTGCCGTTAATATGTGGACAGCCTTTTAAAGTAAGTAAACGATAGAAATTTTAGGGTATTGCTGATTTACGCTACGGTTTTGTACTACGTGTATCTTTCGATTGATTTATGTGCGGTACTAAGAAACTATAACATCTTCAAGCTCCTTCCTCCTGAAAACATTGATAAGAGTGACAAAATTTCATGAAAGCAAGGCTAACAGCAACATTACCATTTAACATAGAGTTAGTTTTTTAATCATTCTTTTATTTGCTTTATTCGATAATTTTAGTTGTAGTATACTGAAGATAATAATTCGATACGAATATATATATTTAAATAAAAAAGGTATCAATAATAAGTATGCAATCAATAGCAGTTCATAAATGAATTACTTTAAATACTAATATTAATTAGGGATAAAATGGCGAGGAGTAGGGAAGATAAACTTGTTCCCCAAAAGAAGTAGTATTTTTTTTTGGATACGAGACTAGATTTCAATGTTTGATAGGACCATCGCGGTTATTTCTACATGATAAAAACTAAATATCGCTTTCAATTAACATAATTGGACAATCCCAAGGAATGTGCTTTGAATCTTGATTACTGTCAGCACAGGGTAGTTTGTATTCAATCTTTGCTAAAGAACAACATAGTATTTATAGACGAAAAAAGTTGTTTCTATTCAACAGTACAGCTATTTCAACAATTCAACAATTCAACAATGAGTTATAGGGGTGAAAGGCCAATTTATCAATCGGTCCGGTGTTTTAAGAATATAAGGGGTTGAAGTTAAGTATTTTAATATTGGTATTACTGAAACCAGGATGTCGGTTTTTCGGATGATTTTTCAATGCCGAATTTTTAAGTTTAATATTAAAAGTACTTAAAAATGAATGACTATTTGTCTGAGAGGCGCTGAATCCGAAAAGGCAGAAGCCGACTGATATTTAAATTTAATGAACAATAAACTTACCGAAGTTATGTATGAAAATCATATATAATATTATACATCATAACGCTAGTGCTTATCGGCATGTACTGTAATTTTTTTGTACAGTCCCTCGTTGAAAGTATTATACAAGTACTATAATATTTCTCTTTAGATTGTTGGTCAATTTTGAATCATGTTTTAAATCAGTGGTTCTCAACCTGGGGTCGCAGGTTTTTCGCGAGGGTCCGCGAAAATTTTCATTCGTTCAACATTCTTTGTGATAAAAATATGAACATGTGAAATTAAAAATTTACGGGGGTCCACAGATTATTGTTTTAATATTGAGGGGTCCGTAGCATGAAAGAGGTTGAGAAGCACTGTTTTAAATGATGCTAAAGAGTTTTTACGGGACGTACATAGCATATATTGGTGTACAGGTGATTATTACAATAAACTATTTAAGTTTTAAATTGGTATATGAATAGTATTTTGGATTAAACATATCGACTGTGGAAAAGAAAAAGGACGTAACCCACACATATCAAATTTTACAGGAGGCGCTAAAACGTGTTTTGATGATTTTGTGACATATGCAAATTATGAATTATACACAACCTTGAAGTGCACGGATACTTCTAAATTGGTGTTTAATTGACATAACCTAATATTAATTAAAGAAATTGTATCGGAAAAACCTTTATTTCAATGTTTTTTCTTGGTCATCTTTTTCAAACTTAAAAGCTAAATTTAGATACTTATTCGGCATTTTCAGTCTCCATCCTTTTGATAGAATGTGTGTTAAGTTGTATACATTGTGATTATCGAAAAAAGGTGTTTTGGAAAATTGAGGGTTACGTCCTTTTTCCTTTCCACAGTCGATATATATATAACCTATTCTTTTTCAAAAAATGACTTTCATGTAATTGATAAAGGTAAAAGAAGCACTGTTATATTTTTTATAATTTGAAGAAAATAATAGTTACTATAGAAATATTATACTATATTTAACGCAACCATGGTATATAAACAGTGCAATACGACATTTAATCAAACTACATAATGTTCATTTCCGCCATTCAAATCTTTTTTTACAAAAGTTTTCGAAAAGTTTTAAGTATCTGGAAATAGCATATGACAGCTAAGATTAAACTTGGAAGCTCAAAGAAAGTTTCGCAAACACTTAAGTTGCTAAAAGTTTTTTTACTGATAAATAAAACATCAGAAGTTTGTTTTCATACAACCAAGTCAACATTGGTGTCGGATTTCTTTTTTGTCCTGTTTGAGCACTGTTTTCTTCAATTGACTACGTGAGTACATCCGCTTTTTTCATTCTATCTATATAACTATGTAACTGTGTCAGGTCATAGAAATGAATCTTTTAAAATAATATTTTTTTTAGTTTTACCAGAAGATATTTCATAAATGTAAATATATTATTACCATTATCTTACCATCTAATTTGCACCAATTGATTGGGACTAGAAGCCTTGCATTAGAACGGAAACTTAGTGTGATAAAGGCGAAGTTGAAAACCAATGGTTTTGAAAAACAGTCTTTGTCTACACAATTTTGTATTTGAGACATAGCATATTGAGCAGGAAAAATATAGCTGAGAGACCAACAATTTGCCTCTATAAAAATATTGTTTTCAAAAAATATTGTAGTTGTATAGTAGTTGTATAAATGTTGTTGTTTCAAATGCCACTTATTCAACGCTTGAATTCTGACGGTACTGATTTACGGTTTCGAATCATGTCACCTGACGAAAACTCAGAAAAACCGTAAACTGAGCTTTGAGAACAGATGCTTGCGTTGGATAATGAGGGTGAGGTGGTTTGATTTTGTGAGGAATTCTGTGATAAGGGAGCGTACAAGACAGCGTCCCGTCACGTCAGTGGTTGTGGAAAGACGTTGCAACTGGCTGGGTCACGTGCTGCGGATGCCTCCGGAAAGCCTGAATCCTGCCTTCCTCTTCTTTCGACCGGTGGGATTCCGGCGTTCCGGACGTTCCTTCGGGTACTATCCATAGGATGTACTCGGCGGAACTGAGGAATGGTGGCATGTCATGAAAGGAAGCAAAGCAATTGGCGAGAGACAGGAAACATAGAAGCGCCGCGAGGCGGCCATATGCTCCACATAAGGAGCGAACATGGCCAAAGAAGAAAAATGAGATAAATGTTGAATGTTGATTGTTCCATTACCAGTCTTATGCAGCCGCTGTTTCAGGGATTTGAAAATAAATTTACACAGTTTGCAAGCTTTTTTCTGACGTATAAGTCTGTTTATGGTGAAATGGCAAACTAAACTGAGCACAAATCAGCTATCTCTGTAAAGAGTGTTGATAATTCTAAAATCAACCGGTATTTAAATTTATTATTTAATCGTTATCCATCTTGTTTTTTGGAATAATTGATGATGAAAAATGCCAGGTAATTTCTACCACTAAACGGTGTCATTGCAAAATGATATTTTTTCATTTTTAAAAAATATATTATAAAATTGGACTGAATGGACCTAAATGAAATGGAACAAAAAAAATCTTATAAGTATTGTGGCTAAGTGTGTCAGTAATTTAGTTTATTTAACACAAATTAATTTCAGTGTACATAATCAGTTAAGTGTGACTGTGAGATGCCAATGTGTACTACTTTGTTCTTGTAAAAAAAAAATATAATTCATAAGAAAGCCTTCTGTATTTTCACGTGTCATTTTATAGAAGTTTCTCTAAGCAGGCTTATATTTTTCTTTGCTTTCCAATAAATTTTAACAATCGGTGTGTATAATTATTAATCGGTGGGCATCCAATCCCGCTCCTTTTTTGTGATCATGGGATTTCGGTATTGACAATTTTTCTAATCCCGGGAACCCGGGATTGAACATTTGATATTAAATCAAGTATAAATTCGAATTTTTACTCGGTGAAGTACTGAGATTCAAAGAAATTTTCGGATTTCCCAAAAATTCTGAGTGAGTTTTTTTTAGCCTGCGCTCAACTTTTTCAAATTTTCTCAATCCCGAAATCCCGGGATTAGTACTGTCACAATCCCGGAATTCTAGGATCACAAAATTTTACGGAATCCCGGGCATGGAGGCGGTGTGTTTTATATAAAAATATAATAAATATCTTAAAAATAAGACATAAACATCGCTGAAACGTTGATCAACATATGATTCATTACCGAGATGAATAATTCAATTACTTCGAAATTAATACTTGTAAAAATGATACAATTTTACCAAAAATATTGTTCAATGATGTAAAGTATTTTTATTTGAACAATAATTAAAAAATACTGAATGTTATTTTGCGTTGAAACGATAAGCTGTGTTTTTTAATTCCATCTGGGAGTATTATCATTGTAAATATTTGGCATACAAAAAATATTTCGAATCATATAATCGACAAAATTATGGCGTTTTAACTTTTTTTTTTATTGGCATGGTATCATAAAAACGTTTTATTACTTATTATATTATTCTACTTCAGGTATTTAAAAATATTTTATCTTTATTTGAGACACTAAAAAGTACTTTTGCTATTTATTAAAATGTCTCTGAATGAAATGTATAATTGATATAATTACAAAAATAATGTGAAATGAAAATGAATAATTGAATTCGAAATTATGTTGGTGATCATTGTGGATGAATATTGGACTTAGAATTTGCGGTTGAGGTTTCAATTTGAAGTAGGCAATACACTCTATTTAATATTAATTTATTTGATTTTATAACGATCTATCTGTGATACATATAAAGCTGACAAAACTTATTCAATCATTAGTAATGAACAACGAAGGTAAGAGAGACTGGCAGTTCTAAATATTCTTTGAAGTCGCTTTTTCTAAAAACTAATTTTAATTTTTGTTTCTTCAATCAATGACTTGAATAACCAGTCAATGTTCAATTAACCACTATGTATTTTTAGTTTTTGCTACCTCTTAGAATATTTTATTGATATTAAGTTTAAATATGCATAAAAAGACTTTTTAATTTGTCACTGTATGAAAAGAAATACGCATTTTCATCACAAAAAACTAATACAACAAATTATCCCTGGGAAATGTGTTCACTTAATATCTTGAGAACATTATTTGATGGATTATATTTTTTGTCTCGACATTATTTTCATATCACAAAGATTTGAAAGCATACGAGAGCATGATTTTAAAATAAAAAATGGAAATAAGTTTTCTTTTAAGCTTTTATTAAAAATTAAATTGTATAATGTTTTTTTGTCGAAGATTATTTTTTAAAATAAAACTTTTAATAATAATATAATATATAGAATTCTAAAACAATGTATCAGACATGAGAGCAATTTGAAAATTTGCAGTTTGTTTTAAAATATATTATTTACTGAATCTCATTTATAACGACAATTTTTTTTCACTTAAATGTATATGATGTTATATAACATCACACGAATTATTAATAATTCACCCATGGTTGATAATTTAATATTTAAATTACCGTCAGATATTTATTCCATTAACTTTAATTTTAAATATTATGTATATTGTTATAAATATGGTAAGATATTGAAAATTTGTTGAGATGTTTATTGAGAATGACTTTTGAAATTCTTATGTAGACATTTCACCCCGTTTGTTTTTTTGAAGATTTGATAGTAAATTGTGTGTCTAGACTTATGATAACGTAAAAACTCTTAGCAATTAATACTCATGCATGTGCTTCTTGATAAAAGTTTTTAATACTGTCTATTTCGGATGAGTTTTCACGAATTGGTTGGAATATTTTTTTATCGATCTTTCACATATAAAACTTTTGATAAATAATAATTAATTGTTAAAATCCATTGTGCTGAAAACGTAAATATCATACAGCCCAAAAGATATTTTTTCTTAAAAATGATTTTAACCAGACACCTGACGCCTATAACATTCATAAAAAAATTGGCGTTTAAGATTTATAGATATTTTGTATTTATTAAATTTCATGTAAAGTTTTTACAATTTAGAATATTTCTGCAATGTATCAGGTGCAAAAATAGTGTATTAAATTTCTATTAACATAAAAGATTTAAGTTCTGATTTTTTTTTTATAATTTTTAAAGAAAATGAGCAAGCGTGCCAGTCAGAATATTCAAATGCCAACCTCCTTAACAAATTTGAGCTCTTAATGTCGTTTCCTAATTTTTCTGACGTTTAAAATAAGTCCAGCGGTCTGAAATACACAACACAATCGTTCAACACTAATACTTGTAATTTATAGTAGTCATAATAAAGCGTCTCAGTACAATTGACTTTATATTGGTTAAAATTTTCTTTCGTGCCACTTTCATTCTATTGATGTGTTAGCCATCTTTTACATCATTTGTTCGTTGACAAAAACAGAATATGAGGTCTTAACCTATTAAAGTTTAGAGACTGATCAAGTTTGCCAAGTTGCTTGAGTGTTGTTGGTTATGTGCCATACGCAGATGGTATATGAGGTTTGAACTGCCGTAAAGTTTCTTCGTTATGCGGATAGTTGATTAGTTATATAAATAATTAGATTTCGATTTTACACAAATGCTATACAATTGCAAATAAAGCTGATGCGGAGGAATCATGAAAAACAAATATGATAAATTAATTGATGATGTCTTACTAAAGTTAATACATACGAATCAATAATTTCATAACTAATGATAATATACTTTCTAACGAAATATGTTTGTCGGAGTAGTCATGTATCATTTGTTTTCTTTGTCTGACTTTGCACCGCAAGGGCTCATTCAAAAACAGACTTTAAAAGAAACCGGTTTTCAAATTTCAATATTATTTAAAACCCGGTTTAATCTTGTTTTTATAGTTGTCTTCATCAACTATAAAAACATCATCATCATCAAGAAAAATAACACTATTTATCGTTACTTATATACTGAGACTTTTATGAAAGACTGGACAAAAATCGCTTGAAATGTCTAACACGTCTAATGTTAGGAAATCCAATGAAGCCTTTTTGTTGTTGTTACTGTCTTGTGTTGCTTAATTAATTTGTTATTGAGAAATCCATTATTCGCTTTTGTGTCTAGGAATTGTGCTAGGACAATGGAATTCATATTAAAACATAGTATTTATCATTTTTAGTGACCCTTAATATTTTTAAATTGTGTTAACAGAGTTGAGTAAACATGGTATATTTCTTGTGAAGCACAACATGGAGAATTTGTGTTAGCGAGAAATCGTAAATTATATTATCATTTCAAAGATACTGTTTTGCAAAATCAGATAAAAGTTTTCGTTAAGTCCCGTTTTACATCCATGCCTTTAAATTCGACTTTATAAATCGATCGACAAAACAATGGCAAGATATCGAAAATGTATATTCGTGAATTTCAATCCTTGAACGATTAATCAAATAGTTAGTTTGCACGAGAGTGTTGCTGGATTGACAAAAAATCTTAATAAATTGGGCATAAATTGTGAAAAAAAATTTATTTACTAGAATTTTGATAACAGCAAAGAAATTTCTTTTCTATGTGAAGTTATTGTGAACAATGAAAATGCATCCCAGTGAGACCGCTTTCAATTTTTTGTTTTTTTTTTGTTTTTCCTCTAACAAAAAAAAAAATAGTAAAAAATACATATTACAATTTTGAACACATTAAATTATTAAGTAAAGTTGTCGTTTTTATTTTGATGAAATTTCAGTAGAGAAAAAATCGTGTTTAACACCATCCCAAAAAGAAGGTAAATTAAATAAGTCTGTAAAAAATAGTCATAGTAAGAATAATATGTTCTTTTTATTCAATTATTTCATATTAAAAGCTTAGTTTCATTTATTTATTTTTAATACCAAATAATGAAAACAGAGTTGCTAAAAATTTTATTTATACAATAAGTAGCAGTAAATCTGTAGTATTATACAATTTTTACTTTTACGATTGTTTTTATAATGTTATACAGACAAACAAATTTTTACATGTTATTATTTTGGGCAATAATGTATTTATTTGTTATCTTTGGTGATAATAGCTTTTGTTTAATTTGGAAAATAAAGCATATGAAATAAAAGTTTTTGTAAGACCTTTTCGTGATCACAAAAATGTAAAATATTGTTTTAAGAGTCTATGAAAAGTTTTTACGACCCAAGCATGTTGTTAAAACAGCAATTTGGGTCTCAATGATAACTTTGTATTATTCAAGGTACTTATCTTTCCCTAATTTTGACTATATGGCCTGCTTATCTAAGTTATTTTAAGGTCATTCGTAAATGGTATTTTCATTTTATTATTGAAGTTAAATTTGGAAAATATGGGGCTTAACTATATTCTTTGCGTGGTTATAATTCACGAAATATTTCCATACGATTGCATTTTGCTTTACAAATTTTCGTTTTATTATTTTTATCTTGAATCAAATATTTTAGTAATTTAACCGCTTAGTATAAACGAATTTAAAACTTTAGAATAGATTTTAGCACAGTGCCCAGCGTTATTAGGTTATGTTACAGTTCCCACGGGTTCGCATGTCAGAATGGACAATTTCATTGATTGTTTTTAAAAATCGATTAATTTTTTTTTCAAGATATTACTGGTGCGATATCCAAAATCCCCTTATACTCATCCCATCGGCCATCCTAAACGTAAGACGTAAGAAGTAAACTGACCACAAGTCATGTCTTCTAAGAGAAGAATAGCTGTGGTGCAACTGAATAATAAACAGTCCTCGTAGGAACAATTCTATTAAACAACTCTATTTACTCTACGTTGGAAACAGGCATAGTTGCAAAATAAATAATATATATTGTCTTTTTGAAACGTATTAAGGACAATGTTTGTTATTGTTTCAATATACATACATTGTACATATAAAAAGTATTGTGTGAATATAGAAAAAAACAGTGAAAATTTTTTAATGTTTTATTAAATTTTCATATCTTCCGCAAAGTTTACAAATACTTTTGATAAACGAGCATTTTTATTTTGGTCAGCAGATTGACATTTAATTTTCTGACGGATTGAATTACTTCTTTTATAAAATTTTCCTGGTAAAATTATAGTTTTCATCGCTGGAGAATGCTTATCACCAAGTAAAACCAGGTCTGATCATTATTTTTTTTAAATCTTAGTATCAAAAATTGAACTATATTTGATTCATGTTAGTAGGTACTTTAATTTGTTGGAAGGTTGAAATCAAACATCACATTTAAACAGCGTAGAAAAAAGACTTTTGACTGATATTTAAATAATTTATCTTCAGCTTGAAGATTCACTGTGAACTAACAGAGCAAAAGTGATGTAGTATCCTATTTTATTGAATAAACATGGTAAGCGTGACGTGAAAACTACAAGGTTCTAAGTGTAATATTTTTGCGTAAAAAATAGCATTTAAGTAGTCTACCAAGTACTATTAAAAGTTTTCATTGTTACTTTTGTCTCGCCAAAAATCAACGCATAGAACCTTGTAGCTCTTGGGTCACGCGTACGATGTTTTTGCTTGAAAGTTGCGTAGTAAGTTTATAATAAATAAAATAGAAGAAATAAAGTTTAGCTATTGTGTAGAATCTAGAGCATTAATCAAAATCCGTTGACGGGTCGCGTTTTAATATCGTCGACACGTCGCATCCGGCCGCAGGATGTTAGTTGAACAGGCCTAAAAGAAAAAAACACAGGTGGTATTGTTAAATCTCTTTTTATTTATTATCTGTTCACATAAGTGCTTTTTTTGTTTTTGCGGTGACATATTTGATAGAATACTGTGTTGTTTTTTTATGAATAAGAAGAGGTGGTCGGTCAGTTAGATTTCACCTATTTACTGAACAACAATATTGTATCACAATGCTCTAATAAAAAAAAAATATGATAAAAACAAAACAACTCCGAATTCAGTTTTAAACTAAAAACCAACCCTGACTCCGACTCAGACTTCGATTTGAATTTTTCAATAAATTTCGTTTAACTTACATAATACATGTATATCAACAGATGATTCTGGTTTCTAAAATATTTCTGATAAATATCATATTTTCACAAATTAATATGATGAATATACGAGTAATATAAAAAAATAGTCATAAGATTTTTTTCATTCCGGAAAAAACACTTAACTCCTCGACTCTCAACTGCAAATCTACAACCCTGCCTGTAACTACAAAATTTATTACATCGTGGAAACATATAACTTATTACGTATTTATTGTTTTATTTCTTGTCAAAGCTAGAATGCTTTCATAAGAAATAAAAAAAATAATAAGACGGTATTCACAGACTGGTTTGTTTTTAAGACATGTAAACATATAATTATTAATTTTATGGTATTAAAGCGTATTTGATTCAAATAACATTATTAAGACAAACTTGGGAAAATTATTCTGAAATGTTGTGAAGGTTATAGACAATATTAATTAAGGATTTGAAATGAAATAATTAATTGTACTCTTGAAATAGTCTTGAGTATTAAGTGAGTCAATCACTCACCCTCTTTTTTAGAGAGGGTACAGATACAGGGTTGATTGGCGTAGAAAAGACTAAGTAGTTAGTTGGCTTATCGTCTAAATCCAGTTTTGATGATCGTATCGGTTGGTTCCGAAGCTGAAAGGTAATTAGATACACGGTAGCTGAAAAAAGAGCGAGTTCAACATTACATTTTTGTATTCATAATTTTTATTTCATATGGATGATTGATTATTCTGGGTGTTAAAATTCCTTCCCATCTATTTTCTATCCTAATCTAAAAAAATGGGGTACTAAATGAGTATATTAGCAAACTATTAAATCTATTTTATCTCATTTAATTATCTTAAAAAAAACACTAATTCTACAATATTGATTATACATCAAAAACGTTTTTGCTTTTCGCGAGCATTATCAACTTGGATATATTTTCCGTTCGAATATTTAAGAATTACTTTTGAATTTATAATAGGTACACGTCTTCCATATTTAATATTTTTTTAGTCTTGTTCTATTTTTGTGCAAATACATATTTGTAAAAGGTCCCAATCATTTTGATTATTGATAACTTAGTTTCATTCATCAATATATTGTATCATTATATTTTTTTATATTTTTTCTAACAATTGTACGTGACATCTTGTTATTTATTTTGTGTAAATAAGCCGGCATGAGTTAGCTATGCTCCCAATAAGCGAAACTAGTATTGTAGGATTTGTAAAAATGTTTTACACTTTTACATATAATGCCTTTCCACTCAGAATTGACAGTGAACATCCTTACAGAGATTTTTATATCCTTTTGCTCTTAGAAACAATAACTAAAACACTGAAAAACAACCGGCTACGATTGTGTACGTGATTAAAGTGTTGTTAATGTTCTAGAGTTTAAGGCATGAATTTAATCGTATGAAATTAAAAAAAACATATTTTTCTTATTCCATTGTCTTACATTTTTACAAGCTTGATCTATACTGTATATATAATATAACTTTTAGGGAGTTCACTGTCAAAACTTGGTGGACAAGTATTATATTAAGAAAAAAAAACAATATTCCTTTGTACTTATTTCTACTTTTGTTTACCAAGATCAGGACCGGTTTCACTCGATCATCGATAGTTTGAGCATTAATGAGCATCAGTTGATCAATGCTCGCCACTGATCTTGGTAATTAGAAGTGGAAATAAGTTCAAAGGAATATTGTGTTGTTCTTAGTATATATAATATATGTGATGTATAAACTTTTATGGACGATAGGAAATACAAAAATTGAAAAATCTTATTTTCCCAACAGGTGGCTTCAGGTCGTTATGACAAAAGAGAAGACTTCACCGTGGTGATGCAGCCCTTCATAAAGCTCTTCAATCTTCCTCAGGACCCAGCCAGGAAATTAGCTGAAGTCATTGACGTCTCATACATCACTCACGATTGTTTTCATTTCTCACAGAAAGGCCATGCATTAGGTAAGTCGTTTATATTTGATTGTAATAAATACGTACAAAAGTAGTTAAAGAAAAAAAATCATTAAAATATTCCAACCGTATTGAGGATGAGAGAAAAGGTATACAGTGACATCTGTAAGTAACTACTAACACTAACTTACTAACAGTAACTTTATAACACATCTAAGAGCCAGTGGCTTACTTAAATATTGATTTCTTATGATCTTTTTAAAATACATTTATTTATCACAGCCAAAACAAACTATTTTTTTTCAATTCTAGTAAATACTAACTATAGCTATTCACCCCATAACACTATTCTTTTTTTTACAATTAAAAAATTGTCTATTACATTGCTACTATTATATACTCAACACTTCAACGCGAAGCCATTAATGTTTTATGAAAGTTTTTTTTGCTTTAAAAAGATTTTTGTAAAATTCATAAATTTCTATCTGTTAATGTTTAGAGGAATTGTTGATAACAATTTAAATGACTGATCGAGATGAATATCCCATGTGAATTTGTTTTTTTATGTGATACAACACAATATGTGCATAGGTTTTAATGAAAAATAAAAATCATTACAAATTTTGAAGTAGCAGAAAAAATGGCAAAGCGACTACTTCATTGACACGAATCATATGATATTATGTTGTAATCCACCTTTCAGTTATTAGGGTCACGAAAAAAGGGGGGTCTAAATTTCTACACTCAATATGACAACTTGCGTAGAAAGGTCTTATTTTCGCGTGATTTTTGTATGACGCCCCCAAATTTATAGCTACGCCACTACAATCACCTTATTACATTCAAACGAAATATATATTATTGTATCTACACGAGAGTACGTAGACTGTTTGGTATCCAAGATATTTGTATTAAAACGCTTACGTCGAGGAAGTTCTGATACAAATTTGACGATAGTAGTTTATATAATTGAAATTTGATTTCATTATCATGTTATATCAAAAAATACGTTGTTCAAAAATGATAGTTTTTAAAAATAGCTGTCTAATAGCAACGCGTGAATTGCATGATAAAATTTTGTTGTATTCAAAAAAAAATAGTAATGCTTACCAAACAATATATTATGTTTAGTTTAACAGAATTTCATTTTATTTAAATGTGTCTGTTCTACACGACGTGCATAAGAAAATAAATTTTAGTGTACATAACTCAAAACACGACTTGCCTTTGACAGAACATGAGCAACTTTGGGTTAAAAATAACGCTGGCACATCCTTGGAGCATACCTTTTCTTAATATAGCAACAGACTACCCTTAATAAAAGTCAATTTTATGCTAGACATTTCGAATTGTTACTTGGATAATTTTGTTTGTAAATGTATTGTTCCAGATTTTCTTATTTGGCTTTCTGATAATTCTAATAAAGTATGACAAAAAATAAATACTTTTCGTTTCCACGGAAAAGAAAACATTACGCTTAGCTTTTTGGTAACAACTTGAGCCTTGTCTAGTAAAGTTTTATTTACTTATTGTGTCAAAAATATTGTAGATAAATAACTTTATCTTTGTTAAACATACAACATTATTTGATACGATAATATTAGTTTCGATTAAGCAAAAAAGACAAATTCGTGTAGGCTCTACGGAAATATTTATTTTAATATCGGCAAGATGCTGCTATAGCAGAGTAAACATTCACTAAAGCTAAACCGAACTGATTGTGTCGGTTTGTTTGTTTGGATAATACTATTGATCGGAAGAGAGAATATTTTGTATAATATGATTAAAACAAAGTAGTTTCATTTCAAAATAAGTAATTTATATGCATAAAACACTGTTAAGCAAAAATGTTTTGTTTCAAAGTACAAACTAAAATATGTATAATTTAAGATTTCGACTGAAGGTGGTTGGTGGAATTTCAATATAAACTAGTTCATCCGTGCACTTGAACGCCCGAAGATGCCGAACGCGGGTCGTTAGTGATAACATCTGTGTGAATGTACATAATTTGAACGATTCAAATTTAAAATATTATTACTTAATAATGAGAATATGCATATGTATATTCAAGTTTTTGTTAGTTCATTATAAAACTATTCTTACGCAGAAAACAATCTGATGTCATTGACAATAAATCATATTTTAAAAATATGATTTATTGTATGATTTATGTTTTACAATTCAATTGAATACAAGAAATAAAAAAGGCATAAAGTACGATTTTTTTTTAAAAAAAGTGAGTATGCAGAAATGTTTTATGTATCACAAAAACATATCTGCATACTGCATAGTGAATTTTTTCTTTCTTGAATTTCATTAGCAAAAAGAGAAAAGTGATTTAAAATTTAATTGGTAAATAGTTATATAGTATAATTTAAAGCTATTTTATACTAGGTTATCTTTGTTACCATGTTTTTCTGTTAGATCTATATAATTCTGACTAATGTGTGATTAAAAAATAAATATCAAGCATATAATATATTTTTTTTGAGAGTTAAAATGCTTCTTTATTCTATATTTATTGCCTTTTTTTGTTGTAAACACAGTCATTCTAAAGAATTCGTTGTACACTTTTATATATTTGATAATACACTAAAGAGCAACAGAAATTTATTAAAACAAACCTTCATTTATTTCCAGTGAATATTTTTAATTTTTTAATTGATAAAATGTTTTAATAAATATGTTAAATTAGCTAAGCCGTTGACGTTACATTTTATTTATTTACAACACGGAAGCCCAAGTCTTTCATAACCTTATAACATAATTTCAAATTAATATGAGAACATATTTATGATTGTTTTATATTGAATGAAAATTTTCCGACCCCCGATTAATAATACAAATTCTCTGAAAGAGAATCGGCTTGTACGTTATATGCTTCTGGTTGACCCATTTAATTTCAATAGAAAAAATATGAGGACCCGTAAAATGAGTAAGGCACGGCTTCATTTACTGTGGTGTAAAAAGGTTATTTGTAAAGCAATTTCATTAGATTACGGAAGTGAAACGAATACGTTTTTCCATCGCATTGCTTTTGGTGTAAATATAGATATTCATGTGGGCAATGATTGAGAGTGCTTAGGAAAATATGTACAGATATGATTTTCTTATTATTTTTTTGCATTAAAATAATAACATATCATTAGAAAAAAAACAATTTAAAATCGCATTTTTCTAATTTATGTTTTTCGCTATTTTTTTTACGATAAAAACATTTTCATTTAGTATACGTACAAAGCTAAGTATCATTACTTTTTAAAAAGATAAAGAAAATTTACTAGTAAAATGTCAACTGTTTTTGAAAAGGCACTTTATTCAACAAATAAAACACAAATAGCTCATTTGTACTAAGTCTACTTATATTTTATATGATCATTGCTCAAAATAAAAGTGTAATTAGTACAAATGAGTGTTTTTAATCTTAAAACCACATAAGATAAACTCAAGGACTTTTTTCAATTCACTTATGATCAATTCAAAAAGATATGACATCACAAACACTCCTTATTCTAGTCACTAGAATTTAGTGGATATTTAACTCATCTTGAACCTATTTCAGTATTGCAATTAATCTTCAAATAATTGAAAAATATCAGTAAATTATGATGGTTTTAAACATTATATTTTGTAAATAATTTAGCTAAGTCTAGGAACACTTTATTGATGAGACAATTTTTCAGATAAACAGAAAATGACTAAATCAACACGCTTTGTATAAATGAACTTGGTACGAATTTCATAGAATAAAAATGAACATATTTTATACCACAGTAAAGTAGCTTCACATATAATAATGTGAACCTAATAATTCATTGTGGCTTTAATATATGATTTGTTTAGTTCAAACACCGTATGGAAATTATTTGCCAAAGTTGAAACCAATGATACTCTGTTGTCGCCTCCCAAAAAGTTATACCCATATTTCGAGCACCCGGAAATGGTCCCCGATATTTTCATAATAGGCTCTGCGACGTGCGCTTCCAATGAAAAGGCTACGGGGTATATTGTTTGATGAATGTACATTATTTGACTTAAGAATAAGTAATGCTTATTATTTTGCGAGTCAATAATTAAGGGTCTTACTGATATTAGAAAACTTACAAACGAAGACGAAAATAATGATGTATTTAAAAAAAACATCCAAATCGAGCAGATAGAACAAAACATCATTTGCAATTTTGTAGAGCATAAAACGCTCCTACAAAGATCTCGCTAAAAACAATATTTACCTTGGTAATATAATAAAGCTATGAATTATCTAAAATTGTGATGCGTTATTTTATTTAATAAAACCATTCTAAACTACAAAATCAATTCGATACGATATTGTAATGAATAGTTGAATCTTGCACTAAATATTATTTCTCAATAGTCGTTTATTGACAGTTATGACAGTTATGACAGTTATGATACTTTTAGAGAAAAATATATTTTCTGAATTACATGATTCGTAATACGTAATAATTTTTGAATGTTTTTTTTTATTGATCTGATTTGAATATGCATTCGCTTGTTGTTACTCCATTATAATATACTCTGACGTCATCGTTACAGCTATTAAAAATTGACGTCATTTACTCTTTTAACTTTTTGGATAAATTTTTTTCTATAAGATATGTCAATTGAAAAATTTAATACAAAAAAGATGGTAGGAGAATTATTTCATATGTATTTAAAAAAAAAAACATTATTTTGAGAAATCAACATCACTTGAGCGCCTATACTTTTTCTGTTTGAAGTTTTGATTTCAAAATAGAGATTTAAATTGTAATATTATTAGGAATTATTTTTTGAGCTAGAAATCATGCGATATAATTAAATTTTTAGTACAGGGATGTTTTCAATCAATGATTAAAACTTTAACAAGTATTTCACTTCTCTTAAAAATATCGTTTTTAACGAGACAATTTGCGCTGTACTGTGCATACAAATTAATTGATACAATGATTATAGTCAATTAAACATTGGCTGAAAGGTTTCATAAATAAAAAAGTTATGTCGCTGTTAAATTAAGTTACTCAAACTTTGTTTCCCTTTTCCATTTCATTTCGTTCATTTGGCTGTGCTATTATTATATTTGACTATAAACTGATTTTTATGAATATTACATTTTTTATGGCTGAATTTATATTATGCAAATTAAATATAAATTACTACACCAAACCTCCAAAAACAAACAGTACATACACATTTAAAAACGTCAATTATATATTAAGAGTATTCTACTTTTTTTAAAAGTTACCAGACCACTTAGAGTATTTAAAAAAAAATTAGATAAATAACAATTTTTAAATTCAATTTTACTTTTACTTGTGAAGATTAATTTATAAAACAAAATATTCAAGAAAAAAAATATGAAAATATTGATCACAATATAAAGTAAAAATAAATAAGATTATTAACATTTACATAAATGTTTACGACTTAAACGTTATTTCAAGTGTTATGATTAAGCCAAACAATAAAAACGGTAAAATAAAAAAGGATTAAAATATTGTAAGAATAAAAAACAACACAATAAATAATATTATGATAAAAATCTGATGTTGGAGATTTTCTTAAAAAGTAAATTTTGTCTAATTGCTTATCAACTGAAAATTATAAATTAAATATTTATCATGTTGAAATAATGAAAAATACTAGTTTTTCTTTTGGTTATCGTAAAATTTCAAATTTATCAAAAGATGATTTCATCGAAATATACTTAATAAAAATCATTGTTTTCATATTTCTCTGTATATAATTGTTATGCCATTGCGTGCAGTTTTTCTGTCTGAAATAAATAACCTTGAAATTAGCTCACTAGCAAAATTGGTTTTGGCACTCTACTAAATATTATAATTAGGAAGGTAAAATCACTTATAATTTATTACAGACTTTTAAAAAAATATTACTGAATTGATTTGAAAATTATTATTATATAAATTAATGAACTTATACTACACAGTTATATAAATTCAATACGTTGTATTAAGGACTTATACAAGAACCGACTTAAAAAAATTATACAATATTCTGGTTTTCGAAAGTAAACAAAAAAGTATTTAACTAGAAAAGAGAAAAAAGTATTTTGTACACTTCGCTTATTTATATATACTGTTAGTAACAACACGAAAATTCTATTCGGTGTTCTTATTTAGCGATGGACTAAGTATGTTATATAACCTGCCCCGTACTGGAGAAAAAATCCGTGTTCAAAAGGACTGCAATAGTATTTTCAAAATTAGCCTAGATTTAATTTTTTTAACGTACTCATTGATGTATATTTCTAAGCAACAAATTTTGTCTCGTTTTATCTATAACCAAGTTTGAGTTTTATCTTTAACTCAAAATATTAATGTTTTTGACAAAATATTTAAAAAAAAATTGAAACCAGATTACTGAGTTGTAAAAACCTGTCGGGTCATATGGCGCAGCGGTTTGCGTTGTTGGCTTCCGTGCCGGATCTCTCGGGTTCGAGTCCCAGTACGAACAGCATTTTTATATCAATTTATCGATTTCTGTTCGAAGGCATGGGTGTTTGTGATGTTTTAAAATGTCTTCTCACTTTTCCCATTATTCTGTAGCTGGGGATAACGCGAGCGATTAGTTAACCACTTGTCCTGTTCTTATCTTTTTATCCCTGCGCTCAACCTCTCTTTTCTAAAGAGAGGTTGAGCAACTGAGTAATAAACAGTTTTCGTAGAAAACTTCTATTGAGATACATGGATAAAAAACCTACTTTCGAATGTCACAAATTTACCTATAAAAGCGAGTACTCAAAACAAAATAACTGAGAAATCAATATGAATATATTGATCGCGATACAGAAGTTAAAATTATTGTTTCAGTAAATTATTAACGGTGGTTTTCAAACCCTAGTTCTATTGTAATATATTATAATATGAACAACGAAAAATGTAATTACGCTGTGAGTTTTGTTCCTCACACTTTATACGAAAAAAATTACCCTTGGCAATTTTTTTTTTGTAATACGATTAAAATACTTTCGACAAAAAAATGTATGAGAAAAAACGAGAGTATTTTTATTATTATACAGACTCGTGGCATTTTCCCGGTAATGTGATATCTTGTTTACAAAATAATCTTTGAATAAGTAATGAAGGTATTTTGTGACCTGAATATTTATATTATATTCGTATATAAAAGATCTATTTGTGACATCGTGAATATTCTGATATTAATTTTGTACCTGGAAATTCATCTAAAAATTACTTATGTATTCAATGAACATCAACCGACAGAGTAAGGGATTGAAGAACCAGGCGAATAAATCAATTGTGGTATTTTATATAAAATACTAGTATCAATGTCAACAAAAATCGTTGAAATAAAATAACAAATACAGTTGAGTAAATGAAAAATGATATTTTGATATTTCATATAAAGTACTGCCATTGAAAAATACATCATATCTATAAACGGGTAATTTTCATAAATTATCTTGAGGTTTCTTATGATAATGCTACATTATAATTAAAAAGCTCATCAAGTTTGGAACCTCTCAATATTGATACATCACTCTTATCAGAATTAAAATAAGCCCATTAATCGCAAACAATTCAAAAAATATTTTATGATTTTTTTTCTATACATTCAAAAATCGACTTTGGTTAATTTTCAATACAGAAATTTTTAGATTTTCAAAACAGGTATATTAGTATTGAAAACACACAATTAATACCATTAACGGTAATACCGGTATTGTAATCCCTTATCAGATTATCGATGTTTTTTTTTAAATAAAATTTGTAGTTTTGTTCAATAATCACATATTATTTTTGAAAATGAAAAAAAAGATACTAATAAGTATAGGAAAAGGTGTTTTTTTTCGAGGCTTGTTTTTCGAATAAGTAACATTTTTTCCAGGGCGAGTCAATTCGACATCTAATAAATGATTTGCGCTCAGTTTGGTTAGCCATTTCATCATGAATATGTTAGTGTAAGACCAACGCTTGCAAATTTATTTTGAAAATCGTTGTTTTTTTACCGAAAAATTATGCTAATTTTTGGTTGAATGGCTATGTATAAAATCAAGATTAAAAAGGTGGCACAAAATGTTAAACGTGCTCGCCACGATTAACAAATTGGAGAAAACGAGCTATTTTATGTTATTTTTAACTTATACATAACAAATCGTCGATCTATTGATTGGCATTTGAAACATTTTTTTAATAAAAAAAATCTGTAAAATATTTTGCCATCATATCCACTACCAGTGCGGAGCAAATGGAATCCTAATGAAGCGTTTTCACAAAAGTTTCACGAGAAATTTTTGCTATTTAGTCGCTCAACCATTTTTTTTTGAGGTTGGTAATAAGGATGTATAGATGCGGCTAGTAAGTAACTTTTAATTAGCTTATCGCCCTATCACCCTAGAGTTACCCCATTTTTAGAATCAAATGGATGGGTAGGGAATGGAAACATGACTAAAATAAATACTTTTTACACAAAAGCGTAAATTGATATCATAATCAATTTATGATATTGTTCGCTGACCACTCGAATACGGGATCGGCACTGTTTTCTTTCATTCTTGAACTCGTAAAAAAATCTTTAATATTATACTTATATGTATCTGCAGCCTAAAGATATACATTTTTGTAATTTTTAAATTACTTTTACTGTCCTATAATCACGCTATGGTGATAAAATCATACTGATTATTGACTTCATAACTATTCGCCTAGCCAAATTTATTTAAATTTAAAAAAATAGAATGCGACAATATTTACATACCAACAAATGATAATTCAATACAATGCACTGCAAGTGTTTATACTAGAAATAATTGAAAACTAATTTGAATGTGTTAAATTAATTATCAATTCACAAATCCACAGCTTAAAAAAATTTCATTGATACGTATTCAAATTTTTAGATGTCATGTAGTTACCAATTAAAATTAATTATATGCTTTCATAATGAATTTGAAAAACTTGTTTATTTCAATTATATTAATTGAAAAAACAATACTAAGAGGAAAGTTTTATTGTATTATTCAAATATCAGCTTTTTTAAACTTCAATTATTTCAATCTATTACCATGAATATTGTATTGATTTTATTTGTCACCGTGTTGGGTGAACAGTAATCTAAAACTTTGCCACCACTTGTATAATTAGCTGGCTGTATTCAGGGATGTGGTAGTAGGTAATTGTGAAGTAAATTGGATATATTTATTTCAATGTTAGAACCTTTTCCTCACTTCTCTAAAGTGGAACATGACAATGATCACAGTTATTCCACGCGTAAAAGCATTTTCATTTGGGATTTCCCTAGTTGACGATTTAAATATGGTCTGTCTTTTCTGTTGAGCTTTAGGCAACCAGGTGGAGGTCGTTACTAAGGATGTTCACATGAGTAGCGAATAATTCCGCAGGCACTCGATTCATTTCTGTGCCCGTATAGAAACTTATGAGTTTTTTTCGTGAGAAAAATGTGTTTATTAGTCAAAACTCTGCCTAAAAAAAATGCAGCACTCAGCATTTAATTTGCGTTTGTAGCTGTGCCGTGCTGTGTCGTGTCGCTTAAAATATTTTAAAAAGTCCTCAATATTTTGTTCATTACGATTTTAAAACATAAATGTATTGTACATACTAAATAAGTCATAATTTAATAAGTCGCAGTTTTTGTCATGTTCTTGGGAACTTAAGCCTAGTGATTCAAAAACGAAAAAATTGTACCACACAAGTAAAGCAGCTTATAAATATTATCATGATTGAATCGAAAGGATCGGATCCATGAATAGCAACTTCGGCTATATTATATTGTGATGAAATTCGTAAGTCTATCCTTGAACGTACACAAGGATCGAATTCGATCGGTGTGCATCAAAGCGACGTACTGGTCTATAAAATCCGCTGAGAGTAGCGCACCGACTTAAAAAATATTTAAATTTTACACTAATTCGTAATTCATCAAAACAACCACAATATAATTCGTTAATGTTTATTTTTTTAGACTATATGTATAAACAGGAAACCATGTCAAATATCAAACGTTTTGGTTTGTAAAATTTCACGTTCAAAGACCTAATTATACTATATTGCATAGAAAATATACGATTGATGACAATGATTTCAATATATGACAAATTGATTAAAAAAAACATGTTATATTAATATTTATTTCGCTCAAAAAACTAATATGAAATTTACGATACTTAAATCGGGAAAATTATTTACCATCTCTATTCTTAAGTCGTGTTAAGCTTGTGCGTATGTTTCATTGATTTGAATGCTAATTCAGATGCCATTCTGTCTCAGCGATAAATTTTACAGGAAGGAAAAATCAGAGAGATGAGGAAAGCATTTTTGAAAGATTTCTCGAACGAATTCAACGGTGATATTAATTTTTTCACCGAGCTACAATAAAGGCTAAGGAAATTGCCAATTCCCAAAATGTATTTCAGCAAGCATCTCAACGCCAACATGTGTCATTTAAGCAGGTAAGCACATATGCGAGTGACACGTGGCATTTCAAAATTTCGTTAAAATGTTATTTTAACTTTGAGAAAAACATACTTTTCAGAAATTTATTTCAATAATTTGCAAGTTTTTCTATACGATATCCATAAAGTTTTAGAAGTTACTGTATTATCAAAAAAACTTGCATCAATTTAGGTTTTTAAATTAAATTAAATAAATTATTAAACATTTCTGCAACTCCATTCCCAATAGCATACGAGATCCTTATAACGGTACCCCAACACAAGTTTTTTACGAGAACTGTTTGATATTTATTTCTTCAGTTACTATATCTCTCTTTTTTCAATTAAAGTAGAGATAGAATGGATAAGGCTAAGACAAGAATATTTATTAACTAATCGCTCCCGTTGTTTAAAGATTGAAAGGTGTAAACATTTTTAAAATTACTAGCAACCATGCCTTCGTACAGAAACAGAAAAATCCGTCACGGAAGCCAACGCCTTTGATTTCTGCGCCACGAACCCAACGAAGCATATAGACTCCTAATTGAGTATAATTCAACAGAAATTTTTCAACCTCTCTTTTTTCTAAAACAAAAAAGTTGGAATGGTGGAAATCTCAATTCAAGATTAGCAGTTAATCTGTCACTCTCGCAACGCCCCATTTGTAAGATCAGATGGGTAGAAAGTATGTGTACACATCACAGAAAACCTTGCCTTATAAAGTAAATACGTTAATCGATTGAAAAATGTCATTTTAAGAATTATCTTTACTGGAATTATTACCCGTCAGCACCACAACCAAATCCAACGACCTAAACCATTAAGCTGAATTCTATGATTACTGTGAAAAGATGGAACGGGATTTGTGCAAGGGACACCAAATTATAATAACGTTTCTGACTTAAATCTTAAATGAGATATAAAATAATAATACGAATGAATAAATCTGACTTTTGAATTTCCTTGATTTGATATCACGTTAATACACGAATAATTCCAATTTCAATAATATAATAGTAATTATCCACATAAATTTCACCGAATTTTGTGAATAAAAGCACTTCCTTTCGTACAATTCTATGAATTCACCGTTATGTGTCTGAGGCCATAGGATAGTGCTTTTGTGTCTTGGTAAATTTATCTTCTAGTTAAAAAGACACCTGACCCAAATGTAAAATATTATCCACCATTTAAATCCTAATGAGATTTAAGTAAGGCGCTAACAAAATTGCGGCTCATCTTGTCTAAGCAACTTTGTTCATTAGCGGACAGATGGACGCCGCAGAGAGATGTTATTTGATACTGGGTGGGGTGATAGTCATGTGAGACTTTAGTGATATAAGTTTTTTTTCACTATTGTAAAATTAAGACACAGGCTAAGGTTATAATTACAAAACAATTGTAAATACATAGTATGTATTTCAAGAAAGACATAAGATATCGTTGGAAAAAAAAAATAAATGTGCAAAATTAATTTCGAAATATTAACCAATGGCGGCTAGTTTAGCATTGAAACATAAACTTAATAAGTAGGAATTGCAATTAGTACCCAACAGTTATTACCGAACCCAGGATTGGGATCCTGAATTTGACAATACCTGGGTATTCACAGTGTTTTGAAATACCGAAATATCTAAGTTCTAAAAACGAACCAAAATCAAATTTTGAATTTTCACATTTTTTAAAAATGTTGATGAATTAAAATATTTTTCATTGGTTAAGAGTTGTGTTAATATTTATAAATTTTAAAATTGATGATCCTTTCAATTGTGTATTTTTATTATTTTATAAAACCGTTAGTTATTTATGAAAATAGTTTATAAATAAATTTTATTAAACGGTACTCGCTACTCAAAGGGTTGAGAATATTTTCCATTCAATTTAATAAATTAAATCGAAATAAAATTCGATTCACATTATATAGTAATTAAATAAAATATCTCAAATAAATAAATATGGTAACATGTAAGAAATATATCATGTTATAATATGTGGGAAAATTCATTGGAAAAAAATGAACCGTATGTGTCCGAAAATTGTCGCAAAAATGTTCAAAATCGGGTTCAACATGTGTTGGAAAATACCTAAAATATGTTCGGAAAATCTTAGGAAAAAGTCACGGAAAATTTCTATCAATCTTTTAATAAAAAAATACATAATATCGGTATTCTCCGCATTTATCTATGATTAATTAAATGTTGTGACACTTTGAAACTGAAATGACGTAAAAGAGAAATACGACAAAATTGTTTTTTAAGTGATTTCGATTTATCTTTTTGGTAAGCGTGTATAAATAACACTATTAATTAATAGCTAAAGAGTGATTTAAAAATTATGAGATTCGCGTCCTGGCATAGATAATACAAAAATTAATAAGTGGACGAAATAAACTTTCATTTTTAAAATATTGCGCTATTTTGTACGAATTACGACATAAATTATTTTCCCTTGAAAATGAGACCAAATCCTTTTAAGTTCCCGTTCCGTAGCGAAATTGCTTTTTAACTCGAGGTCAAACAAGATGAAACATAATGTTTTCTTGTAAATTTATTTATTAGTGCAATAACATCACACGAGTAGGGATTGGTATTATATAATATAGAAATGATAACTGTACAATGTTTTACAAATTTTAATTATAATATCGCATATAAGCAAAAATATACAGGTCCTTTTTTGTTTATTTGTGGATTGAAAAATTAAACAACGAAAATACGATCGGATGGAAGTGAGATGGAACGTGACTATATTAATAAATAAAATACTATAAATGCAGAAATCGAAATTTTTGGTAAATATATAGCTCTCAAAGAGAAAATCTTTAACTATGGGACAAAACAAAACAGTATTATACATGAAGGGTGATTCATATTATATTTATATTAAAAATTGATATAAAGAAAAAAATGTGAGTTTAAAATAATTCATTGTTGCTACTGTAATATTTGAAAAAAAAATATGCAAATAATTCACTGAGATACTCAATATTAAAGATATAACGCATTCGTATAAAAAATCGTCTCAGCATATAAATTCAACGTTATTTATTCTTGTAACTGTAAGTGGCTAGATAATAAATCAGAAATTACTTCTTAGAAATTCAAATAACTTTTCACCCTGTTTCATATCGATATATTTGACGTGAACGGAAACTTTTCTAGTGATTATTAATAATCGGATTCGGAAATATTTTCGTCACATTTATAAACCAAAATAAAATCCTAATATAAAATAAAATAGCTTCTTTTCGTTATAATTGGAAAAATAGAGTGTGCTTTTTATTAACAGTCAACAAAATAAATATATATAGCACAGAAAAAATATACATTAGCAATACAAGTACAATCTTATTACATGTAATTCCATACAGACCTTTATTTTTATAGCGCAAAAGATGCACGAATTGTCGAAAATAGATATACAGAAAGCTGAAACAATTTTTGGAATTTGAAACTTTTCTTTAGGTTCAAACGCGTATTATATTATAATATTCTATTTCATAAAAAAGCGTTTAATTTCAGAATGGGTTGACTAACAAGATCTATGAGCTGTTCGTAAATTATTTGCTTGACATAGCATGTATGTGCATATATTAGGTTGATGCATAAGTTTAAAATAAAACTTTTTTTTTGTTTATTTAGTCAGTTATTTAATTTCCAACGATTTTTAAAAACCATCTGACACCTTTCTTTTTACATATCAATACTTTTGGAAAAAAAATCCCTCGACTTTGATGCGAAAAATGGATTAAGGGACGTTTTTACCTGCTCTAATGTATCATTTTTTTATCATTTAAAAAAATGCAGTGATATGAGTAAATGGTTATTAGAAGGTGCAAGATCTGGAGAATACGGTGAGTGCTTGATAATAGCCCAATTCAACTCATTTGGCTTACACTGGGTGATTATCGCCACATGCGGTCGCATTGGCAGCATCATCAACGCACTCATCATGAGGCTTGACGTAGATTGGTGTTAATTATGACTTTTAATTTGTCGTCATTAGACACCAAAGGCCGTCCGGTCTGTAGTTTATCAATCAGTAAAAAATCCATACTCCATACACATCGCAAATGTCTTTACGGAATTCATACAGTAATCGATGAAGTAAAAGCACTTTAGCGATAAAAAAATTTAAAAAATATAAAGGCTCTTCACTGTACGGCTAAGCCAAAATTAAATAGAAAGTTGTAGGGAAACATTCTTTTATACAATACGACCATTTTAAAACAAAAGTTATTTATCAGTTCCGAGATTTTTTTTGAAAGGGTTTTAAAAAAATGTCAAAACTTTTGCATCAATTAATATAAATATACATATTTTTAGAAAATAAGAAAATATCAATCTATTTAGTAAAGAAAAAAAGTAATTTGATCATTACCGATTTGACGATTGAATGGATAAGTGTATGAAAAGAGAGCTATTGAAAGCATTAAATACGTCCGTTCCTCGCCTGCCCGGGAAAATCCATAAATTGATTTTATCAATGTACGAAAGTTTCAATTTGGCAATTTCAACATGATAATACAAGTTCTCGTTTATGTAAAATCTTAATGCTAACATAACCTTGTGAAGGTCTAATTTGAAAAACATAAAAGTAATTGGCAAAAATGTTAAAACTGCTCATGCAAAAGTTTTTTGTTGTAAAATATTTAATATAAAAATACATTGCCTGGTAAAAAAAAACATTGGGAAAATATTTTTATATCAAGTAAATTTAATCGATTACCTACATACTTCGAAATCTCAATAAATAAAGTAATGAATGGGGAAAAATCGTATACAAAATTTATACATAGTTTTTATGTCGGTATTCAAAATAATTTATTTTGTATATAAAAAAACATATGTACAAATAATTGAGTTTGTACTTCAAAATATAACCTTTTGGGATTGCTGTTATAAATATATTATTTTTTACTTTAGAACTTTTACGAATAAAAAAACCGGTTTAATAAGTTTTGAGGCTTATAAATAATAAGCCACTAATATATGTTTTGAAAAGTTTTTTGTTTGTTGTTTCATGTTTAGAGATCGATTTTTTCACACTAAAATTGATATGGGCTTGTTTAAAAAAAGTTTATGCTGCAAATAATCCGAGCAGTGAAAAAAAATCTATAATAACTACCAAATTTAAAAATGATATTTGCAAAGTTTGTCATCACATTGTCATTAAAAGTTTTATAATTTACGTGAGACAGTGAAATTGCTATTTAACTTAATTCTCGTAAAGAAAAGGACTGAACGAGAAGTACAGACAAACACACGACTCACCACCATATAATATATGGGCCCTCTAAAGGTAAAGTGAGCCAACTACAATAGTAAAATCGTAAAACTTTTTCTTGGACAATCACGTTTTTATTTGGTATTTTGGTGGATTATATATATTTATTTTTAGATAACACTATTGAAATGTGTATTAACTGAGGTTACTTCACTTTTACGATAATTTAAGACGTGCAAAATATAACAACGTATCTGTTTTATTTTCTAAAATACCACTTGGTTTATTTCACCTCTAATGGACTCATATGTAAACGTTGTTTAAGCTGTGGAGTCGGACTGTTTTAACTGGAGTCGTGCTCGAAAAATCATGTACACTCAAATTGCTATTGTCAAAAGTGGCACCACTGCATGCTACTAAGCTTAAAAAATAATTAACGCCGTGTTTTAGGCTATTTATGGTCAGAGTCGGAGTCAGAGTCGTCTTATTTCTTTACAAAATCACAGTCTTTATTTATACACAATAGACATAAATCATATTTACATTCAATAAAATATTCATCTTATTATGAGATTTTTCTCTTTTGACATTCATTTTTACACAATATCTCGGAAAGTGCTTCTAAAAAGAGCAAATGAATGTTTAGTTAATTAAAATTTTATGTTGGAAATGTTTTTCATTATTTATATAATTAATTCTTAATGCAAAATAATGCCAAGATTTACAATTTCATTTAAATGCATTTTTATTTTGTATATATTAAAACTTCTATTATCTGAACCTCGATTATCCAAATTGGATTTCTTTAGATTTATTAACTTGGAAAAAAATTGAATAAAATTATATTGCAAAACAAAAGTACACATTTCAATATGCAGATGATGTGACGAAAACGATGTCACCGAATAGTAAATTTGTGAAATGAATGATCCTGGATTCCAAATTTTGAATAATAAGAAAATAATGAAGACAACATCTGACAAATATGCGAATACCAACAAGAGCAATATAAGCCAAATACATTCTGAAGATTTTCACTGATTATATGTAAATGAGATAAATGTCGAGGAGAATGAAAAAAGTTACCAAGACAATTTTACTGACCTAAAGACAGCTGCCTATAAGCATTTTTTAAATAAAACTATAAGTGCGTTATATTACAATATTTTTATATGAACATACATATACGAAATACAAAAATATTGTAATAAACACACTTTTTGTCTTCGTCAATTACATATTTCTTCGATTATTCGGACTGCCTTCTTTCCGGGTTATTTCAAATAATCAAGGTTATAGTGTAATAAATAACCAGAAAAAATATGTAATGTACTACATAAATAAAGATCGATAATTTTTTCACGAAATCAAAGAATGTTTTAAGAAAAAAGTCAAATGCGAAATGTGACAAGCTGACCCTTTTTTATGAATACCCATTTTTGTGCTTTTTATACAACGGTTTTAATACTTTGATAAAATTCTTTATAACAGTATTCAGTTATTAAAAATTATGATACTCATAAATAACAAATTTCAACACTTTTTTACCAGAAAAAACTCAAATTAAAACGATGAAAGTGTTATTTTTATTATTTGGCGCCTGCTATAAATGATTTATAGAGTACTGATTCAATTCCGCATTAGCGTTGAAATGTTTTTAATGGCCGTTAACTTAATTTGGCTTTGATGAAAATTCAACAGTATAATACATATATAGAAAATAAGACAAAATTCTAAAACAATAGTAATTGTGGTGACAACAGTTTATGACATTTAAAAACAGTATAGTTTTTGATAGATTAAAACAGTGCGAAGTGAAAATCCTATGTTAAGTATTTGTACAGCCAAACAAATCAAAACATAAGGTATTAAATAACAATAGGTTTACAGAGACTTTTTTCAAACGGATTAAAGCCAGTTCGACTAGTTATACAAAAATGTGTTTATATATATATTAATATTGTGGAACTTAAAACATAGCAATAGTTTAATATAATTGAGTTTTACCTAGTAAATATTCATCCAGACAACAACACATAGGACATCTAGAAAATTACTAAATAAAGAATTAAATTTAATATACATTAACTGGTTCTTAAAAGAAAATTTTAACCAAAAGAAAACGTTAGTAAAATATAAATTTGTATATAAAACTTTGTACAAATTACTTCGACGAAATTAAAAATTAAAATAAACATCAAGAGCAGGCGTGGGGAGCCTGCGGCCTTATGGCTACTCTGGTGCGGTCTTCTGGCTAATCCTGTAATTCTGTAAATTTATGTAAATTCGTAAATTCCTGACATATTCTGACCGTAAATTCCGTAAGGACCGTATTCAATGTTTACTGCGGCCTTATGTCGAATTAGAAAATTAAATGTGGCCTTTAGATAAGAAAAGGTTCCCCACCCCTGATCTATATGAGGAGCAAACATTCAAAAAGTGTTTTGTCACACAAATACAAAGCTTGTAAAATGATGATTTAAGTGTTGCAAAAGTGACGGTTTGTATGAATGTGTCAACTTTATGATTTCATTTTAATATTAAAAAAACCTTTTTGAACACTAATTTTGATTTCCATTCATAGGTTTTATTATGGGCTATTAGAATTGATATAAAACGCCATTTTTCAAAATTTGTGACAAAACACTTTTTGAATGTTTGCTCCTCATATATCCATTTTTGATTATGCCACTGAAGGAAAAAAATATTATACTTCATATTATGTTCTTTTTAATTATACAATAATAAATGTAAATCAAATATTTTTCTGAATATAATTTACATATCAGATTGAATTGAATAAAATAAATCTATCATACAACTTACTGCTTCGTAAAAATAAATGCTCCCTTCACTTGAATTTCCTTTTGTAAAAGTTTGAAATTTGCTGATTTCGTTGAAAACTTTCATACATTTTGTTCATAAAATATTCATCATTTTGGTTTGGGTAACTTAGATATGAAAATCAATAATTCATACATTTAATACGATCTTTTTCCGAATTATCGGTGTAAAGTAAACCGGTACAAAGTATTACTGCAGTCCTTATTACAATTACCGTTGCTAATTTTGAAAATTTATTTCGGTTGAGCCATAAGTTCCGGCGTACGCGGGGCGCAATCAAAACTTTTCTACTGTGCTCTTTCATTAAGGTTTCAATAAGATAGCTGAGTTTGGGAAAATTTCAGCCCTTGGTAATCTGAGATAATAGGTAGAAATGTCTGGTAATTTCGACGCATTGTAATCGTACAAACGTAAATTGTTTTTAGTGCTAGACATTTATAAAGTTATGTTAAGCCTCTTGATAAAATAATGTTTGGCTTTAATTTGTTCTACTATATTGATAAAATGTTAAAACGTACTCATGAAAGATTTTTTAAGCCATGCCTGCTCTAGATAAGTATGATTATGATCTTCTATTAAAGCACCTCAAAAAAAAATTTGGCGAGACTTTGTTGTGGTTCAGTAGCTAAACTTAACTTTTTTAGGGAAAAAAAGGGAGGATGAATGAAGTTTGGGAAGAACTAACAATAAAATAACTACAACACGAGCGTTAAGGAGCGAAAAAATGTAAACATTTCAGATATCCATGGTTGAGAAAAAAAATTCATACATCGGTCGAAAACAAATTGATAAGATTGTCAGTACCGTGTATCAAACCAGCAGACACCGCAATCGAATAAGATTTACGTTAAGCACTAGACTACAGGACTGATATATTCTAATACATATATATACTTTCATTGTAAATATGATGTCTGCTTAAAATTCGTCAAACATGTCTTAAGATTACAAATGCATAAATGTTGATTTATCTGTCTAATTAGGGTATACAAAAACCCATTTAAATGCAATATTCGGTTCTTGGGATTTTTTTCATAAACTACCCGGGTACCCAAATTGGTTCCGAGTAGCTTTTGTCAACTATCATAATATATTGGCACATAGCTAACATTTATAATATTCAAAGTAAATGTTTAATATAACTGAAAATATTTGTTTGCAGTATTTTGCCGTCGTAGTATTTATTACTGATAAACAAAAAAAAAGATTTTTCAACACAAGTAAAATTGTTAATATAATATTTGATTTATATACATTTTCATGTATACATAAATTGTTCAAATAAAAAAAAAATAACGATACTGATAGGCTTAGAAAAAAATAATTTTACATTTATATTTTACTACAAACATTGATTTTCATACATACGGCTATAGGAGTTAAAATTGCTTATTTTTAAATTATAAGGTTAAATTAATTGTTTATATAAGTACTTTTTTATAAAAAGAAGTATTTAAAAAAATATTAATGCATCCCGTTTCGTATTTTATATAAATTTGATTTTTTATGAAAAAATGTTATCAACGGAAAATACACATTCACTTGTCGTAGTAGATTCCAAATTCAATTGATCTTTTTATGGGTTTTGCAATATTATAAATCCGAAGAATTATAAATATTAAAAAGATATACATGTATTCAATATGGAAAAATCAAATATTATGTATATTGAAATTAAAATGACCGGTCCCGGTTATATAAGGGTTAGAAGCTCTATTTCAAACACAACAAACACATACACATATTATGTGTACACAGAAAAAACAGACGCTCTCTCCCTTCCCTCTTTTATGCTAGCATATTAAGTGAATGTTGATACGTGTCTTTGCTACCTAGTATTCATATTACTAATTATTGTAATATGTTTTAATTTTGTTTGTTTATTTTATCATAATATATGTCAGGAATTCATTTTGATGTTACGACTTACAAAACTAAATTGTTTATTTTTTTTGAAAGCTCGATGATACCTTTATATTCTTTGGAGAATTTTTCAAAATGGCATTAAATTATTATAAAATAAAAGCGTTTTTTTTAATGGTATCAGTTTTTAATGAACAAAATGAAACTCATTATTAATTGTGATAAATTAACGATTGGTGTGACTACATTACGCTGTGATTTATATATACATCGGAACATTTATTGCCCAGCCTAATTAATATATTAGGAGTTTATTTTCCGTTGTGAAATTTTTGTGAAAATTTAAACTATTTTTTTGAATTTTAGAATTACTCAGTGCCGCTCAAATATTTTTTTATAGAGCTCGGCATTTTAAGAAGCATGTATTGCACCAATATATTATAAAATACATTTTCGATCACCCTGATCCAGTGACAGACTTTATAAATTCTTAAGCTCTTGAATTCATGACGACTTTTTATTTAGCAAAGTGAACGAAAAATACATAAAAGGTTAACACATGAAATATAATGATTTTTGAGAAAAAGCTGAAAAATCATGAAATACATAACTCATATTTCAATGAAGTTATTAAATAGTATGCGGAGATATGACTTTCTATTTATGTTTGTATTTTTTTCAACGCGATCCTGGAAAATGAATTATTTTTTTGACAAGGTGTGGACATGGCTCATAAATGATTTAGGCGTAAATTAAACATGTTAAGCTTTATTTATTTTTCAGTTTATACGTAATATAAAAAAAAATATTTGGATGGAAACGGAAATGCTAAAATAAATCACATTTACACGTAATTTTTTTTATTTATACAACAGATTAATGTTTACCATATCAAGATTGAAATCTCTTTTGAAAGGAAACATTAAAAAAACTATTTTAACTTTAAGTACTGAGTATGATAATCATTTATTTATCACAATGTTGAAATCTGAAAATGAATACATACCGCCATCTTTTAATCAACGCCATAATTAATCATCATCTTTGAATCAGCGCCATAATTAATCATCATCATTTTTAATCATCTTTTAATTTTATCGCCATCTTTTTTATCAGCGCTTTTAACTTGTAATTGAAAAATACATTAATTTATTATATTGAGGGTATTCCTTGCAAACCCGTCTTATTCAAAAGCTTAGTAGATCAAAATAAACTTTGAATTTATTTTTTTGGTTATCAGTCTCAAATATGGCTTGAAAATATCCGAAACATTATTCGAAAGTAATGTAAGACTAAAAATACTTTAAAAAATTACATTTTTTTTCAAATGAAATTCAAGTTATATTTTTTTACCATTTTGGAATAAGCCGTGTTTGCAAGTATTACCCTCACATACGCAATGCACTTATTTACAAAAGGTCAGTTCAAGCTCATCCATGTACTTGAATGCCTGAAGATGACGAAAGGCGAAACCCGTGTCGTAAGTGACAAAAAATGTGGGACGGTACGAAATTTGAGTGATTCAAAATAAAGTTTATCTATTCAAAACAACTAACAGTTATACTGATAAAATTGACTAATCATTAAAATTTAAATTATACCTAATATTTGTATATACATACGTCTCACGCTGATTGAATAAATTGAATATTTTAAATAAAATTGTTATTTATCAGATTTAATACATCTTTGAGATTTTGTTTGGCTAGAAAGGTATCATCAACACTGTGTTTTTTTTAAAGGGTGATTCACAGTCTAAATAAAGCCTAGTAAGCTCCACTCTCTCGCCATTAACCTTATTATGGAGTCGATCTTAATAAGAAGTTACGACAATCAAGGATCTCAGTAAATTACACACACCTTAGTTTGTGGGCACAGTGCTAAATCCTAACAAGAGAACGCTTTCGTAAATAGAATTACCTATATCTCATTAATTAATCACAAATAGATGCCTCGTGGGTCTACGTCAAAGAGTTTCTTTGGGCATGTCTGATAATTTATTTTAACTACGCATAGTATCTTTTCTATCGATACAATAAAGATTTTGAACTACTTCGTAGTAAACATTGAGAAAATTCACATTTTATCGAAACTTAATTGCATTGTCCCCTTTACTGAATAGAGTTTTGTTTTTTTTAATTTGAAAAATTGCAGCATGGATGATAGGACGTATTATTATATCAAGTTGGTCTTGCGTGTTGATATTAAAATTTTAATTTGGCTTATTTAAAATGGTTTGCCACATTGAACATCAACTGTAAGCTACAACAATTTCGATCCGTAATCGGCAGAAAAGCGTAAACGACAATTCATTCATTCAGTTTTTTTTTAAATTCCTTTCACAATAAGTTAGCAAAAAGAATATTCGACTGTGGAAAGGAAAAAGGACTTAACCCACACATATCCGATTTTACAGGAGGCGCAAAAAACGTGTTTTGATGATTTTGGGCCATATGCAAATTATGAAATATACACAACATTGAAGTGCACGGAGACTTCTAAAGTGGTGTTTTATTGACATAATATAATATTAATTACATAAATTGTCTAGGAAAAACCTTTATTTCAGTCTTTTTTCTTGGTTTTAATACTTTACAAGGTCAACTTTTTCAAACTTAAAAACTAAATTTAGATACTAATTCGGCATTTGCAGCTTGCATCCTTTTGATAGAACGTGTATCAAAATTGATACATTGTGATTATCGAAAAAAACCTGTTTTGATAAAACTGTGGGTTACGTCCTTTTTCCTTTCCACAGTCGATATAATTGAACAAATATTACTACAAGTCTTTAATAAAATCTTTTTAACAAACTTATTACAGAAGTAGTTTAAAATAAAACCTTCTTAAGTAAAATTTATCAACTGTCGTTGGCGCTTTTCTGCAATTACAGGTTGATGGCTGATGTTGGTAAAGTTGTTACTTCAGTATACGTGTATCGTTTCATTAAAAAAAACCCAAAACTGCATACTTTTATTTCTTAAAGTATTGATGTTAAGGCAATTAGGCGAATGATTTTAGACAAATTTACTTCATTATTTAGATGTTTGCCATCGCTTTAAAGATAATTTAATATTGTTCAATGATGCACGGAAAATTTAATTTTGTAAATTAAAACATATGCGTAGTATTCTGGACAGTATAGTGGTTTGGGTAGTTTTTTCGGGAAATTCAAAACAAGCTCCAATTTGTTTCATAACATCTTAATTGCCAATGTGCTTGTTCTTCTTGTTAAACTTGTAAATCACTTGAAATAAATAAAAAAGATTTTTGCAAAATCACTCAAGATTGACCGAAGAGAAAATAAATTATAAACTTTTGTGTCTAAAAGTTAAAATTTTGTGGAAACAACAGGCAGACATAAAACGTGTTTGATTTTGGATTTACAATTTGAGAAGAAACTTTCGTGTTTTAAATAATAAAGAACATTTATTATTAGGGGTAGATTGAAAATAAATATTTGTTTGAACTCTCAACAAACCGTTGCACAAAGTCAAACATTGTTATTTGTATTTAATGGGCTGCGGTTTAAAGAAAAACAAGTCTCAAAAATGTATCAAATAATAGAGGCACAGAAAAGCCAATATTTACGAAACAAAGCTAAAACACACCAAACTTGATAAACAAACATTGGTTTTATTGATAAGAATGCTTTATATTGTGAAAAAAACGTAATATTATTATTTTTAATATACGTTGATCGAAGTATATCGCTCGACTAATAACGATTTGTCATACCTACTATATTAGTATACTAGTGTTTGTGTAATTAAATTACGCTGTTTGTCAAACGATAAGCAAAGTAGTATATGTATCCTTTAGAATTTAGTGGTTAAAAAAGTTAAGCACAGAAAATATATTTAATATACACTAAAACTGTATAAAGAATGTTCTATAGTTGAAAAATTCAATGCATTTATATAACATTTAAGAAAGGTCATTTATATTATTTTTATAGCCGAGAAAATATGTCCATATATCCTTCAATTCAATCATAAGTGCTTCACCGCTGGCAAAACTAAATTTCATATTGCATTCCCTGAAAGTTTATTACCTTTTTTTTATGTGCAATTCACATTTTTTTACTCAAATATCATCTATCCTGAAAAAACTTTCGAAAATATTGGCGAAAATTTATCAAACAGAATTGACGGTACCAACTTTACAAAAGTATATTTTAGCTTCTTATTCTTTCGTCCGATTTAGACGAATAGATTTTGACTCTGAATTCACCAAACTAAATATTATTTTTTCAGGAGATTCAGGAGAAAAAAATGTATAAGATAAAAATTGATAAAAAATGTTTTCAGAGTTTTTAAGGCCATCAAAGATTTCTAAGCCTGATAAATAATTTGTGCGTCAGCTGTGATAAAAACCGCAACAAAAATATATTTTCTTGGAAATAAAGACTAAAAAATATAAAATAATCTCATGCATCCGTTACACAAAAGCATTAAAAGTTAGCCCTGGTACTAAGAAATTGACACATTTTTTGTGCATAAAAGCATTGTTTGAACGTAACAATTTTCTACTCAATGAATTCTCTATTTTTAGAGAAACAAAATGGATATAAAGACAAATTTTTAAAAATGAAAAATATAAAAATAATATCGATTTTAAAAATCATAAATTTTCGTATTGGTTCAACCATGGATGTTAGTAAACTATATTTATATAACTTTGTGAATTTGTTTCTATTCTTAATCCAAATTTAATCAACGGGTGTTATTGTTTACTCGTTACTCGTTTTATCTAAATGTGTTTGAAACATTTCTGGTTGATGGCTTAATAATAACATCAGCTCAAATTTTTCAACACACGTCAAATCTGAATAAATTATATTTTGAACAAACTTTCCGTTAATTCGATATGTTGAGCATAGAGAATTTTGCATAGAGATATGCAAGATGATCATATTTGGAAATTGTTAACAAGCCTTAATACGAATTTAGTAAGCTCTTCAAACAAGTATTTTTGGTTTATAAATAATTTAATGTGTCTAAAAATTTAACTGCTGCACTGTTAAGAATAGTAAAAAAAAATCTTCTCAGGTGAAACCAAACAAATAAGTGAACCATTACAAAAGATTTTAAAGCGTTGGATTAATTATACACACACCTTTACATTGTGTCAAAAATCGTCAAATTCTTCTTGGAAAATACAAAGAGGAAACTAAAAAAACTTACTATTGAATCACACATTATATGAGCTTTAGCCCTTTTCAACTCTAATCCCCCTTTCATAATTGGTAAAAATATTATAACTTCCTTCCTAAGATAATAAAGTTTAACTCTAACTTAAGAAGTACATTCTAATTAATATGAATATGTGTAGATTTATAAATCTTTAATATACGAGAGTTGTTATTTTTACAATGATATTTGTGCACTATCTAATTTAGTGACGTGAACAATACTTTGCTCAAAACGTATATACGTACATGTTATAATTTTATTGACATATTGCTTAAGTCATGACTAAAGATTTCAATCCGGGATCCTGTTTAATTCTGTGATCTCAGTATCCCGGGATTGTGACAATACTAATTCCGGGTTTTCGGTATTGAGAAAGTTAGAGAAAAATGAGCGAGGGCTAAAAATGGGTTTCAAGTTTTTGGTTTATTTGGTAATATCGTAAATTCCGAGATGTTTTAAATTGATAATCCCAGAAGAACTGAAAAAAGCAAACACTCAGATCGTTTTATGTTAATAAATCCATAAATTCCTGAGATTTTGCATTTAAAATTCTGAGAAGAGCTTAAAAAAAGCTCTATTTATATATATATATCGAAGCTATACTTCGTTATTTTAGAATACGAAGAGTGAATGGGAGACTAACATCCATCCATAGAATTCGAATAGAAATCGATAAATTGATTAAATAAATGCATTTCGTACTAGTACTCAAACATGTAAGCCACGCGGCAGCATTTTTTTTTATATTAAAGCATACTTAAGATAACGCAAAAGAACATTTGTTAGATTTAAATATTTTGTCACTTATAAAATTACCGCATTATTAAATTGTTGACTTTTCCAATGTAGCAAATTCGAGATTTTTATGAGTCGTGAATTACGTGCTAAAAAAATATTGTGAGACGATAACCCTTCTTTGAATTAATAATATAAAAGCCGAAATGTTAAATTTTAAGCCAAGAGTTTGCCTACATTCTTTACTGAGTAATAAAACACAAAAAATACAGTAAATTTTATAGGTCCTTTAACTCACAGAAAGTAGGTACACTAGTAACAACATCAATGGTTGTAAAAATGTTCAGCAGGATATTCATGAAGTTAGAGTTGGGAAAAGAATGAATAGTTACTTTCAAATACGTGTCGTCATCGTAGACCCGCTGTTAATAAAATTTTATGACTTATAAACTTGGACAAGTGGCAATTTCAAAAGCTCAGCGATTTTAAACATCCTTGTTTATCGCACAAATTTATATCCAAGTCGATAGATTAAGTTTGGTATATTTTATTTTCGTACAACGTTACTTTTCACTCTTCAAACGGGGTCCGTAGTGTAACGGTTAACGTCCCTAGCTTCCGCGACAGACCAGTACGAACAGCATTTTGTTAACAAATAAAAATATTCTTTTGTACTACTTCCATTTTAGTTTATCAATATCAGAGCAGGTTTCGCTCATGACGAGCATTATATTAGCTTATAGTAATTTACGCTGATGTAATTATTATGATTATTGTTCCAATGATTTTTTTTATTTAGATATAATAAGGTATATTTAATTTACTAGGTTATTTATCCATGTATAATTTAATAAATAAATACAAATGTATATTTGATAATTTGATTGGGTAATTTAGGTATAATAGAGCTTAAACAAAAATACAATTAAAAAAACTCAATTATCGAATTCCAATATTTTCAATATCAAGACCCGAAATAACCTGGTTTTCAAAGTTTCACAAAAAATAAGTAATTGAATTAAAAAATGAAAATATATCATCATTTACATATAACGATATATTTGGTAACGATATTTACTAAAATAGAAAATAATCTTTTGCTGGGTAATCATATATGTAGGTCGAATAGTGTTCAACGTAACTAATTAAAAAACTGTGTTGTTCTTTTTTTTTTTTTTAATTTTTTGATTCGTGTTTTTTAGTTTGATTTGCTCGTGAATTGTGTCCAAGTCAAAATGCACTTCAAAAATATTTTCAAAATAAACTTAAATATAATACTTCATTTCATCATTAATTTCATGTCATTTTATTTGTAACTATGGCAGTTTCATATCAAAATATAAAATTATTTTATTTAATAAATAAATATTTATATATATTCTTGAATTGTAAACCAAGTTACCAAATTAAATAAAACCGGCTATCAAACAACTCAAATTCCGCTATAAATAGTTTTTCAAACCCGGATTTATAAAACCGACAATCCTTAATTGTTGTTCTTTAAAAATATTGTGATTTGTTGTAGCATTTCCTTAATTTTGACATTGTATTAAAAACATCAAGATTAAGCTCGAGTGACATGTAATATTACTAAATACGCCATTTATAACATGGGTAGATATTAAATTGAAATTTTCACGTAAATCAGCCGAATATACATAAAATCATAATATAGTGAACGTCTGTTATGAGATCATGCCAATGTGCATTCCTTTGAAGCTTGAACGTCTACAAAATTATAATTAATTATTAATTAATTTTCCAGCATTAAATAGGTTTTTAATAGCGTCATCAATTTTCAAGGGCTGTTTATGATGTTATAAACATGTTGAAATAAATAAACAGTAATTATTCTGTTATAAATTCAGAAATAATTATCTTAGCAAAAGTCTGGTAGTGTCATTTTATTTTGTTGTAAGATTTAAATACAATTAATAAGTACGAGTTTTCAACCTGTAGGGTTGTCAGTTGAACCAGTAAAATAAACTGTTGTTTTACTAACGTTAGTTTTCTGTTTGAATAATACAAAGTTATGAGTGCTTATTACTTTACTTTGATAATTACTAATCACACTGCCTTGCAAACTTCAATTTTATGATCACTGCGAGTATAGGTTTTTTAAGTCACTTTAATTGAGAAAAAAATCAAAAATAAATATAGAGAATTTTTAATCGATGTCCGCTTCCAATGTGAAGCATATGGTATCCTAATAGAAGTATCTCAACAGAAGTTTTTCTACGAGAGCTGTTTGTTACTCAATCGCTCAACCTCTCCCTTTTCAAAGAGAGAAGGGATTGAAGAATAAGGCTAGGCTAGGCCAGGACTAGTAGTTAACTAACCGTTCTCGCTACGCCCACTTATCGAAGAATTGGAAGAGTGAGAAAGAATTTTTAGACATCACAAACACCGATGCTTTCGAACAGAAATCGATAAATTGACCGAAAAAATACTGTTTGTACTGGGACGCGAACCCATGAGATCTGGCATGGAAGCCAAGAACGCCAACCGCTGCGCCATAGGACCCGACTAGAGAATCGAAATAATTATAGATCAATACAGAAAGAAGCGATATTTAGTAATAAAAAAACATAATTTACTTGTATTCTTTGTTAAATGTTTATTCTATCTTTGATACGTGAACTGAACTCTCGAGAAGAGAAATGAGTCAACTATAATCACGTCTTTATTTGATGTTTTGGTGGATTCCATAGTTTTATTTTACGGAGATAGCACTATGGCAATGTGTATTTACTGAAGTTACTTCATTTTTACAATGCTTTAAGACGTGTAGAATATTTCAATGGATCTTTTTTTTTTCTAAAATACCACTTGGCTAACTTCACTTCTGGTGAGCCCATTACTAAGCTTTGTTTGGTTATGTGTGAAAATTACTAAATATAGGACGCAATGAATGTTTCCCACTCTCGAAGATATGTTATATAGTAAAAATAACTCATCTTTAGATTTATCGATATTCAATAAATCATAGCAAAATATCATTACATACTACTGATTGATCAAAATAAAAATTATTGTCAATCATTTAAAAATTACTTTAGAAAAACAAACTAAAATTATAAAATCTATAAAACTAAATTTACCATGATTTGTTTTCATGAAAAATTAATTATCAGTTGTAAATAATATTTTATTTTTTAAAGATATTAGGTAAATTTTAAATTCTATAATATTAACGATCGTATCCGATAATGATGATGTAGCATTGAGAAAAAAGCTAATTTCTCTCAAGATGTCATAATTTTGTGAAACTAATAACTAAGTTAACGAAAATTTATGTTGATTCTTACTTTCCTTGAAAATTTCAAAAGCAACTTGTTTTTAATTAGTTGAATATTTCAACTGACCAATATTATTTTATCAATCAAAAATAAATTGCGCAGGATAAAATAAGTAAAGTTCGAACAGCTACATTTAAGTATAAAGTTCAGGAAATTTTGTGGGGAATGTAGTCTAATTAATTATAAAATTGTTTTACATCCTAAGTGATAGGTCGTTAGAGTTTATAAAATAATTTTAATTCAATTAAAATATTATTTTATCATATAGCAAATATCGTTTAATTAATTTTTATTTAAAAGTTATTTTCAAATGGACAGAAATTATTTTTTCGATTTTTTTTTTTATTTTGGGACAAGAACCAAAAACATACCGATCCTTAAATTTGCACAGAGTTTCCCATCGCACGGTTTCTAACATAACGTACACAGATAGAACGGTTGTATTGATAAAATGATTTGAAAAGCTGGTCGCAGATAACGTCTTTTGACATTTCCGTTGTGTAGCGTAAATAAATGAAAATGTAGAGGGAGCTTAAAATATATATTTGTAGAAATGCAGTATCTTTAAAATTGGCTTCATGGATTTTATATTACTGAATTCTCGATACTGTTTCAAAGTCTCTACAATATATAAAAATAATATACATGTCTTAATTTTAAAATACGTGTTTAACAATCAAATCTTTTTTCTGAAAGCTGGTTATGTCAGTCCAGATTGAAAAATAGAATACGAATGCCACCTGCTCGTCAATTAAGTAAGCTATTTATTTAAAATTTCCAAATACTGAGGATGTATATCGTTATGAAAGCATAAACTTTAAAATATATACAAAAACACGACAAAAATTAAACTGTCAATGTTAGGATTTACCCAACTCCCTCTTTCATTTTTCATGGCTTGCGTTGGGCTTCAAATGAATATCTGGTATCAGAAAGCTTACTCAAATTCTCACAATATTCATTTTTTTTAAATCCCACATTGCTTGATTATTTACTCTTGCTCTAATACTCGTTTAAAATTTGATTTCAATGATATAACGTGTTTTTGAATAAAAGTTTCTAAAAGTAAACGTCTACACGGAGCCCAGAAACGAATATTGCCTGCATTTGGCCGTACAGCAATTTACCGCCATCAATTAATTGCTAGCAGTTTGCCATTGCATCAATTCATCGAATAAACATTTTATAGCCGATATGATCTCCGTAAAATTCCATCATATTTCATAGAATTCTAAGCAAACCTTTTTAACACTGAAAGATGCTAAAAATATATTTTTTAGGCTAAACACACTTTATTCGACATTTAATGCGGCGGTGAACTACTAGCGATTACTTGCTGACGATAAGTTGCGGGCGGTAAATTTTCCAAACGCATGTTACAGTTGTGAGTTTTAGTCAAAATCATCTTCTAATTATTTTTTCATGATAATATTTTGATTGAATTTCTAAATTATAAATTTATTTGACGTCTGATTTACAGAATTATTAAAAACCCACCGTTGAAGTTATTTAATTATAAATTATAAACTTGTTTTAGCGGTAAGCTTTTAAATAATTATTTTGTTTGAAAATCTCATTGCCGTTTTTATCCTTAAAATACGAAATTATTTTAAGGCTTAAAATAAATTATAATATTATATTCATTATTATGCTCAATTATAATTGTTATATCATTATACTCTTGTTTTATTCGTAGCTTATTTATTATTGTTTATCATTTGCGCAGCGGTGGGCTGCCAATATGTTAACAAGGGGCTCACTTAATCTCAAAGCAATTTTCAGTGTTCAGACGAAAGAGTGAATATTATTATCACTCCTATGCAATTATATGCAATACTTAAATAAGCAATCGATTGTTACTTAATACACTTGTAATATAAAACAATATGCAATTAACCGTAAAATTATCAATTTAAATGACTAAAATTGTACTACTGTGTATACTGAAGCTGTCGTAGATAATATAAAAGTTAGAAATTTCAGTTATATACTAATTTTATCTTAAAATATTATTTTCTCTTAAATTAACAAATGGCTCGCCAGCCTTAATAAAATTTAGAAAAGGGCTCGCGCGAGCCCCTCCGAGCCCCTTCCAGCCCACCCCTGCCTTTGCGATAGTTCAAGTACCTGTCCGAGCCCTTATTTTAGATTTTCATTAACAAGCTAATTGAGAATTACCAAGATACACATCTTATTAACAATGGTTACACAGTATCTTTGAATCAATAATTAAATAATCGTAGTTTATAATTTTAAATGTTGTGCTTCTTTGAAAAATATCCATTACTAGAAGCAATTTTTCGTAAAAACAAACACTGTAATTTCAATTACAATTAACAACATTAAACATTATGATATAACTATTTTTCAGCTGCAAAATAATCATCAACACATGAATGATACTGTCAATAACTAAGTCAAACTGGTTCGTTCAATTGCTAAAATCAACAATAATTGGTGTTAAACAAACCAAATTGGAACTAATAAAAAGGGTTTAAAGATGAATAGTTTAGAATTTTTAGAAATTAATAAAACTCTTAACAAAAAAGAAATATTATTAAATAATATTCTTAATAGCACAGGTGGTTCCCCATTACTTAAATTGTTCCCAATTAATAAAGTAATCACCAACCTAGCTGATTGATTGCAGCTCATTAGTTTATTAGTTTGTAATGTTTAACGTCATTAGTAGTATGATTAAATTTGTTTGCTCTGTTTCGATTTTATAATCCCCTCTTTGCTTCCCTTAAAAAGGAAAAATCCCAATCTGATTGATTGCAACTCATTAGTATCATTATTTGTTTGCTTTATTTCGATTCTACCCCTTCTTGCTCCTCTTAAAAGGAAAAAAAACCCAAAAACTTCATTTTGTAATTTCATAATTTTAAAATTTTAGAATCAATTTTGCTTCATTACTTAAGCAAACTTTGCGATAGTAAGTCTGAAGATGCCTCTGAAAGAGGCGAAACACGTGTCACAGTTAGTAACATGATACGTAGAATAATCAAAGTTAATTTAAATTTTCTATAAAAATGAACTTCCACAAAGCTACCGCCGAAACCATCGAAAGTACAAAGCCGCTTAATTTGTGCTTTTTTCGTACATAGGCATATGCACTAAAAGCTTTTATTCTCAAAGCCACGCAAATAAATTACGAGTGTTTCCTAGAAGTAAAGAATTTCACAGCCTTTCAGGTTTAAGTAAACGTTTTGTTTCTTCACATACATATATTAAAACGGTTTTTTTCTTTTTATTTACATTTGAAAACGAAAAAATAAAACGCATCTTTGTCAATTAATTATGAGTGGTTGTAAATAATTTACTTAGCTGGTAATGTGTTTGCAAACTTCATTAAGGTTAAAATAACAGCCACGTGTGAATTATATTTTTTATTAAACAATTTATACAAAAGCAAATCTTTTGAGTTTATTTATCTACAAAATAAATGAAAATATCAGTTTAGTACGAAGAGATTTTACTCCATAGCAGAAAACTAAACATAGTTGGCTAATGGCAGTGATCGTTCAAAGAAGAAGTTTCTAATAAACACAAGTAAAACTCTGTTTGGCAAAATACTTGACAGGCGTTTCCATTTATATTTTAGAAGGGTTTTACTGCACTATACTATCAAAAAGTACACAAAAGGAAACATCTTGAAAAACGAATTGCAGTGACTGACTGCAAATGTTTTCTTTGGATGGCAAGAGTTGAGGATTTTTTTATGATTACTAGCTGTATAAAATTTATCAATTTAAAGTCATTGCATTTTTATTCCAAATTAACAATGTGAAACAATTAGGATATCTGTTTTAGCAATAAATTATAATTTTTATTATGTCTACTCAAAATTTGACGAGCATTTACTTAAATTTAGATACATTACAAAAAATATACAAATAATAAATATATTGAATTTGTATTTGTAACGGAAAAATGAATATGACATAATATTTTCAAAAAGTCCATCTTAATATATAAAACATAGTATTCGTCAGAATTCACTCACATCATCATCCGAGGCAATATTGTTAAGCACTATTTAAGCTTTTCCAAATAGCATCTCTACTGGCAAACTGGATTTACACCATGGAAGAGCAAACAATTCATTTACACAATTCCTCAAAAAATTATCAAATTAAATTTCTCAATTTCAAAAATAAGCAGAAAAAAATAAAGATACTTTTCTCTTCAAAAGTTCAAACTAGTATACGCTTTCATGCGTATGATAAACTCAGTTGGATAGAGCCATGGGTAATTAATATCCATACAGCCTTAAACAGAGATAAATGTTCACTTTTAAGGTGTTCACTGTCAATACTTGGTGGAATGGCATTATAATAAAAATAATAAAACATTTTTAGTACTTTTTCCACATAAAATTTATTAGATCAGGACCGGTTTCGCTCATGATGAGCATTGTCAACTGACAATGCTCATCATGAGCGAAACCGGTCCTGATCTAATAAATTTTATGTGGAAAAAGTACTAAAAATGTTTTATTATTTTTAGAGATAAATGTCTTTTGAATCTTCTTTATCATAAAGGTATATTTCGAACCACTTAGTTTTCCAAAAAAAAAATACTCTTTTGAGTATTTAATTCTTATGGATCATTTGAACATTAGGTTTTTACTACTCATTACGAGTCATTTGACTTTCATTCAAAGTGGGTAAAAGTGGTGTGATTAAAAAATTAAGAATAGACTTATAGATATTAGAACGTGTAGAAACGTTCACTTCATACCGCCTAGGGTAAGTTGAAAGCGATTTAAATATCGCAAACATCTTTGCTAAGACAACAAAAATAGATCTATAGATTAAAAATTTATTGTACTCTAGTGTTCACTTGGGAATGCACACCCTTGCGTAGGATTGAATGATTAAAACATTTCAATTTGAGTATGCGACTGATTTATTTTTATATTACCGACTAATCCATTAAATTAAATAAATACACCTTAAGTACATTAATTTTTCAATAAAAAAGTGTTTTATTATAACGGTATTTAACAAAAAACAATTAGCTTTGGAATTCATAAAAGCTTTGTTAGAACTTACATCCGTTAATTCGAAAACCGTTATTCATTTGCCAATACATAAATACATAGACTTAGTCTTCACACGGCTTCGTAATTTAGAAGAAACTGAAAAGACTTAAGAGTTTGTCATAGGATTTGAAAATTATTCATAACTTAAAGCTTGCACTTTTTATTTAGACCTTATAAAAGTTCGTTTTATGATGATTTTATAATAAAGATCACCTTTAAGTTAATGGGGCATAGGCCCACAGAAATACATCATACAGATATATATTTAAAATAAAAAAATTATCATTTGGTAGTCATATAAAAAAAATCATATATAGGGTATAAGCACTAAAATTGTATATATTTTTAAAAATATGAGAAGAAATATGAAATATATTTACTCATCTAAAAATTAATTAAATCTTGTATTTATGTTAATATAAAAGAAAGAAAAACAATAATCCTTTGTACTTCATTCCACTTTATTTAATATGTCAGGACCGGTTTCGCTCATTGCGAGCATTGTCAGTTGACAATGCTCGCAATGAGCGAAACCGGTCCTGACATATTAAATAAAGTGGAATGAAGTACAAAGGATTATTGTTTTTATTAATATAATGCCTTTCCACCAAGTATTGACAGTGAACACCCTAAAAGTGATAAAAGAAAGATACAACAAATTAGATGATTCTATTGAGTGCCCTTTTCTGATAAGCTTTAGATAATTTAAAATACTGAGCCAACAATTTAATCAGAGAACCTTTAGTACTAATGTTAAATCCCGATGTGAAGTTTTTTTTTTATTAAAATCCATCTTTAAATCAAAGTTTTATGTTATTTGAAATGGTTTTGGAGTTTAATGAACATTAAAGATTTTTGTTGTGAATGAAAAATTAAAAAACATCTTGCATGTTTTTACAATCTCCTAGTTATGTTTTTTTTCAAAAGAAGTATGTAATTATATATGTTATAACTAAAATTTACCAAAAAGGTGTTTAGAATCAGTTCGAAATTGCTGCTATTTTACTATAGTGGAAAATATTTTCTCAGCACAGAGAGATGAAATTTATTATTGAAAACATATTGTATTACCTTTTAAGCTATTTACAATAAATCAACAGCATTCCTTTTGTAAACCCGAGATTTGGCACAATCGACAAACAAATCCGAAGTTAATTCAATAAATATATTTCAAAGATGTACAATTGATTTCAATATAAAAGTAAAGCTATCAGACGAGTATCATAAAAGTTTTTTTTATTTAATAAAAGACTTTTTAAACCAAATCATCGTCAAGTTCAAATACTCAGGAAAGATTTTGTGCCTTCAATGTAGTCAATATCCTTTGAGTACTGTTGGATATTGTATCAATATCGTTTTCTGAATACAGTCATTTTAGATTTGAAGTGCTTTGGTTCTGGAATCGCAATAAAACGGTATTGCCAAGCATCCAGCGTGATATAAAAAAGCATGGTAAAGCAAATGGAATAGGAGAGTTTATACAAGAATTTATAGACACCTGACGCTTCATGGCTAGGCGACCTACACTGACTTAAATTTTCTTTATTTATGCTATTTACTCCATTGAACATTTTTTTACGTCTTAGTCAGGGTCAAATATAAAAAGTAAATACACCCCAGCAGTACAGGATAAGTTATTGTTCTGTATATGATTTATGCTGGCTGGCGAGTGGGATATTCTGTTAAAATTTTCTAAGCTCGTTAGTTCGGCCAGGGTTTTGATTATCGGAAAATAAAGAGCCATAAATTGGATAATAGTTTAAAAAATTATAATGCATTGATCACTTTGTGAATTTTTTAAGGAAATATGTAATGTACTTTTTTGTAAATTTAAACATCAAGAATGGTTTTATTCGGTAAGTAAGTATTTTTAACTGTTTTATTTATATCGAAGAAGTCATTATTTGCATTTCAAATAAATAGTATGCTTAATTGTTTTATATACTTTTTTCATGTTGGAAAAAAATATCGTTTTATTACAGTTTTAAAGAGAAAAGCAATTACTTAAGTATGATTGGTTTTTGAAAAAATAAGAAAGTTAACTTATACTCAACTTCTAACTTTTAGTTCGTGATTAATCAATATTACTTAAGTATTTTTTTAGTAGTTCTGTATATACACAGTTAAATTAAAGTGAAGTATTTTATAGTTACATTTTAAGACGATCAGGGTTTCAAACAGCATTTTCAAACAACAGTTTAACAAAAACTAAAATCTCTATTCTAATGAGCCCTTGTCTAATGTTTTAACCACTTATACAATTTTGATAAAACCACTTTACGTGCGAAGAATAATTTTAAATGTAAAGGCGTTTTGTTTCTTTATTACGTTATTACTCGTACTTTTAAGCCAATACGAAAAGAAATTATGCTAATTTCTAACAAAATATTTATTTTTATGACATTTGAAGCCGAGGAGGCAGTTTAACAAATTGAATTATTTGGAAAATTTAACTGTAACAAGTTTTACATAAATATATTTTCAAATTGTTTTAACCCTTTTTTAGATTGTATACAACAAAAGGTGAAGGGTGTATAGTGTGTCTTTTTGTTCGATTATTTTGCTTGACTTTGGTTTCTGTTAACGTCTCCCTCTAAAAGGATACTTTATCACTGAGATTTCAAAATCTACGTTTCCTGAAAATAAGTGTTTGTCAAACAAGCACAACTTCCATGTTTTAATACGTCGATGTATACTTTTCTTTATATAATATATACATAAAGATTTAAAATAGGCCACATTGTGAAATCGCTTGTTAAATTTCTAAGGCACAAATGAATAAAAATAATATTAACAGCGCTTGTTGTTGAACTTTGAAATGATCGTCAATTTTGAGTTACTTTTATAAGGTAAACAAAAACTTTCTTTTATAATATATTGCAAATAAAGTAAGCGATAATAGCACACATTAAATATTTTTTGTGGAAGTTCATTTTCAGTATAAACATGAATTTGATTACTTTGTTACTCCACTTCTTGTATTAAAAATGGTTTCATGTACTTCGCAAAGCATTATCAGACAGTACAGTACGAGGTTTTTTCTTTTTATACAGGATGCAAGAAGGGAAAGCATGAAAAAGTTAACAGTACTAATTAAAAAATAATTACTTGTATTAGGTACGGTAAATCGCGATGGATATTCAACAGTGGTGAGCGTTCAAAAAGGTTTACGAATAAACTGTCATTTGTTAGTTTATTTGTCAACCCTTCGATGTTCTGTCTGATAGTGCTTTTAAAAAAAGAAACGGAAGTTTCACAAAAAATGAAGTAGCTAAGTTATCAAATTTAATTTTATATTATATACTCATATTTAATTTTTTTAAAATTTCAAAAAAATACTTTTAATTTGTGCCGTATGCTTAAAGTTTCTTCCAAAACGAAAACAGTAATGAGATGATGATAAAATTTATTAAAATTTATTTAATAATCTGTGTAAAGTCTAGTCACTTAATAAATAAAGTCCAGGCTATGCGAGAAGAGAGTACGTTGGGCAGTCTATTGAGTCTACGTATTTATACTTCTATGTTGGACAGTTATGTAACATATATTTTAGAAACCCCTGGTGCTTTCAGTGATTCAAGAATAATTTATAGTGAGAAAGATAAAGACATAAAAAAAGTTTCATATAATTGAAAGCAGCTTTTTCCGTTGTCAATTATCTGGTAAATGAAAGTCTGCCTAGCTTCCATCTATGTGTTAATATCCTTTGTTTTCCACTGTCACCTTTTTCTGTCGATTGTCATTATCCATTATTAATCCTGTAAGCCCGACGACCTTTGTCCTTTTTGTACCTCTTAAATGACAAAACTTATCTTGCGATCATCTTTTTGTTATACGTATGATCCGTTTGGCCTTTATATTTATAAAAATGGTTACATATTATATGCAAAGCAGAACGTATTATTATGATAATACGTAAATCCATTAAAACAGACTGCGGTCTACTTTCACAAACTATAAAGTTTAAAATTTGTTTTTCCAACAGCTTTTGTAAAAAAAATGATAAATTAATCGTTTTATTCACTGATGAATTAAATAAAAAAAGTCGTTGGTTTTTACATTTTAACGAAAGATGAATTATGAAAAAATAGCTAGACAAAACATTGAATTGAATTTGATAAGTTGTCGACGACCTGAAATGATTATTTGTGTTTATCGAATGAATATTCCCATATATAACGTTATACAATTATTTGTGCAGTTAACATACATATGTTTGAAAAATATAATTTTATAAAAAATAAAATCAATACAAGAACTTCATTTGGTTTTTTTTTCGATTTATTAATACAATGATTTTTTAACACTCCAACCTCTCATGATTTTGAGCATATGAGTTAATAATGAAGCTTTATTAATTCTTATAATTTAAAAAAAAACGGCATGAAGAGAAGGATAGAGTTAAATAAATATTTGTAATTAGCGTCACTTATCAGAGGCCCTTCTTTGAGATCAAATAATAAGGCGTAATTAAAATAACACGTCCAAACCTGTAGGCTTAGATTAGTATACTGTAGATGTCAAGCAGGAATATATTCAGGCTTTACAACGGAGCGCAGCATAAGGCAGACGCATGTATGCGTACCATGCGCCAACCTATTATCGTACGCGGGTCTGCGCTCTATTATGTAATACTAACTGCCCTGAGTTGCTTGTGTCTCAACATATCGACTGTGGAAAGGAAAAAGGACGTAACCCTCAATTTTCCAAAACAGGTTTTTTTCGATAATCTCAATGTATACAACTTGACATACATTCTATCAAAAGGATGGAAGCTGAAAATGCCGAATTAGTATTTAAATTTAGTTTTTAAGTTTGAAAACCTTGTAAAAAATTAAAACTGAGAAAAAAAATGAAATAAAGGTTTTTCCTAAAAAAATATTGAATTAATATTAGATTATGTCAATTAAACACCAGTTTAGAAGTCTCCGTGCACTTCAAGGTTGTGTTTAATTCGTAATTTGCATATGTCACAAAATCATCAAAACACGTTTTTAGCGCTTCCTGTAAAATTATGTGTGGGTTACGTCCTTTTTCCTTTACACAGTCAATATGCTAAGCCTAATCATTATTCTACGTGGTTTCTAAAATTTTATTTTTAGGTGATTGAACTTTATAAAATAGAACATAAAAGTGAATATTGATTTCTTATGTTGGAAAAAATGATAAAATCTAATAACTAAAAATATGTAACATATAATACATACGTAAATTTTATGCCGATATTCAAAATAAGAAGATCGCAAATGTTACATCCGAAATTATTGGCGTCGTTAAAGTGTTTAAGAAGGCGATTATTTTTATTGCATTGATTGATTAAAAAAGGAATTCGTGAAATTCTTATCATTTAATAGATTCTTTTACTCACGATCTATATTAAACTTTATATTACTAAGATGTGATTGCAGACAGTAAAAATGTTTTACGGTACCTCAACCTCTTATATTTCGCATTTGATGAGTGTAATAAAGCACTCTAGCATCTGCCACCAAGGCGCTTCTGTATGAACCCATAATTTAGACCATAAAAACGTATTAGCTTTCTTTTTTTTAAGATAAAGCTAAAGATTACCGTAAAACGAATAAGGATAAAATTGTCAACGCTTTGTGTTCAGTAAACGAGGCACTGTTGCTTTGAGTTTGAAGAAAATTGTGTTTGATTCAAACGCTGTTTGATATGCAAAATTATTATACTTTGTTCAACATTTCTTTCATGATCATAATTTCTGTTTTTCTGGCATCTTTTCAAGATAAGCCGTTTTCATTAAGATTTAAAGAACATTAATGTAATTAATAAACTGTTGTTAACAGCTTAGTGTTTAAATTTATAAGCATAAATATTGACGCTCATTATTTTCTTTACCAGGGAATAAGATTACATAACATTTAATATATATTTTTTACTTACATAAAGATTATCCATGTTTGGACGGTATCATTGATACAGAAAATTAATAAAACTATGTGAAAAATGTATTCCTTTTTATTTCATAGGAGTTTTAGTGCCTTCAAATCAAGTGTCTCACAAAATATTGTTATTAAACAAATATAAATCTTCTAGCAGCGTTTTATTTATTTGAGAGAACATCAAGATTGACACGGTCAAAGGCTTAGTCAAATATAAATGTACTTACGTAAAAGTTTACAAAAAAGCGCTAGCTGAGAGAAAACACTTTTTTATATAAAATATCCGTGTAACTACCAAATAAATATCTAAAGCCTTTCTCTGTAGAAATCGAGGAATTATCTACTTCGTATAAATTTAAAGATACACATCTAAACGTAAAAACAGATTTAAAATGTTTTGTATAAAAAAACATTCCAAATAATCGTGTATCTTTTTAATAAAGCAAGCAATAAATCAGCGAAAAGATACCAAGCAGATAAAACAAAGTAGACGTTGGGGTTTTCATTTTTCGAATTGAAAATTTTCAACAAGAGCTAAATATTAGCTAGTGAACATTTTTCCATGTATAATTAAAGGCTTTATCAAAAATGACTTGAATAAATGTGAACTGAATTTAATTTTTAACAATTACACTAAAATGACATAATTAATTGTCTGAACCAGTTGTGTTTTTTTTTTGGATATCAAATTTATGGAGCTTTAAATACCAGGACGCGCTAGCGTCAAGATTCTTCTAGTCTTCTTCATCGATAAATTTTTTGAAAAATTGTATCCCCTTACCATCGTTTGCAGACGGAAGGGTGTGATCACTACAGAAATAAGAAGTTCGCGGAAACTGTGTTAACATACTGTACAAATCTGCTTTAAAAAAAATATTGCGTGAAGGAATTGCTTTTGGAATATTTAGATAAGTAGTGTGCAATGATTATTTTAAAATTTGAATCAACGTTCGTTCGTTATTTATTTTCTGTTAATATCATCGTTCAAAAAATGTAAAAAATAAGTATTTGAAAATCAATGGTTTATAACTTACCCTTATCACAGTTTCGCTAATTTGCTGTATCAATCTGGACTTTGAAAAATAGCATCAAATAATATTACAAAAAAGCTTATAGATATTTTTAATTTTAATAAAAGTATTACATAATATTATAGCTGCATGACTAACACAGTTTATTTTGACTGGAATTTTTCCAGAAGCCTTTTGTTTACCGAGTTAAGCCGAGGAAAAAGATCCATTGTTAATTTTAACGAGACTGATGCATTCTGCCTCGAAACTAGTTGTAATGCTAATTAAGTGAAAAAAAAGAAACAATCGTACATGCTTCTATAATAATTGCATTTACTTTACTTAATTAGATTGAGTAATCATTTTGATATTATTGTAATAGTAACTACAATGTTTGTATTGTTAAATGATTAATGGCAATAATTAATAATATGTCGTATGAGAGTAGTATAATACAATTAGATTGACTAATAATTATTCGCATTATACTACAATGAAAACTGAAACTGTTCGCAAAAACGAGTATGTAAAATGCAAAATGTATACAAAATTATATATATTATTTGACATCCGTGTCGACGACATTCTGGCAAGTTGGAAAATATGTTTTGTGTTATTCGATGGTAAAAAAAATATGCGTCAATGATATTATATAAATAAACAGGATATTTTTATATCATGAAAAGTAAAATCGGCTAAGCGACCTGTAGCTCAACAGAAGTGTTTTCTACAACTGTTAGTACTCAGTACCTCTCCCGTTTGAAGAGAGTAAGGGTGTAAAGACAGGACTAGTGGTGAACTACGCTTCGTTATTTTAGGACTAAAAAGGTGGGAGAGAATTTTCAGACATCATAAATATTCATTCTTAATAATAGTAATCGATAAAAAAGTTTGATAAAATGCTGTTCATACTGAGACTTGGATCTGTGGGATCCGTTACGGAAACCAACGACGCTGACCGCTGCTGATATAAAATATTTAATTCAATTGATTAAAAAGTGATATTTTACATCTGATCGTTTTTTAATCGATTACTGTATAGTAATAGAATTTAAGCCATTGAAAATAAAATAATATTGTACTTATATTTCATTATTTTTTAATGATAATTTAATTACGCTTTACTAGTTTTCATTTTTGTTTGAGTTATTACAACTAGACTAAATTTGTAAGCCTTCGTGAATATATGAAATACCAATATGCCAACCATGATGATGGATCGACGAAATATTAATATGCAATTGAAATGTATGGTAGTATAAGATAAAGCGTCAAAAAATGAATGTAAGCACTGAGCAGAATTTTATAAAACTTGTCTGATATTTATTATATGACGTTAGAATTAATTTGAATTAACGTACTGTGCATAGTACTTTGATCAACACATCTTTGATCGTTTGAAAATACGAACGCCCTGATAAGTTGACAGTCCATTCTATTTAAACTCTGACAAACAATCAAAGTTGAAATTGTCCTATTGACATCTCTTTGATCCTTTTCATTGTAATAAAGTTTTGTCAAGTAAATGTTAATTTCGGATATGAATAGATTAGCACCATCCCAGAACACTGGCTGAATTTGTTTGAGATAGGGAACTAATTGCTTCTTCTAGGTCGCATAGTTTCAAATAGATAAGGAACTATGAATGGTTCTACTAGGGTATGCAGTATCGTAAATTAACTAAGAAGTAATCGTTGTCGAAATACCTGGGTCAAATTTGTACGTAATAAAGGATAACAAGAAATTGCTTAGTTAATGTGACACAGTTTCAATTCAGTGCATGTTACACATCGATAATTTTTCGTAAAATATTTTCTTTAACATCTCTATACAATAGTATTAAAGTTAATATTTATATCACTTTCAAATAAATTTGTCACTTTTAAGGTGTTAATTTTAAATTCTTGGCGGACACAATCTATTTATAAATGGTAAATAAAGTCGTCATAACAAAAAGTATAATCTTTACTACTGTTATCTAGCGGTAGGCTTAGGAGAGATTTTTTTCTATCTTTCTATCTATTTTTTTCGGACATATCCATATTGTTACCGACAAAAATAATCACAATACAAAGAACATCTTAGGCAGTTTGTTTGTCATAATGAAGAGACTTATTTGTTCAACATTGAAAGCATCTTATCTTCTAATATATAAAAATGAATGTTTGTTTGTTCGTACTCTATGGGCTGCTAAACCGCTGATCCCATTGCAATAAAACTTTGACAAAATTTTTGCTTGCACTTCCAGAAATGTTATAAGCATACTAAAATTAACTTACAGTATCGAAAAAACTAAAATGTTCGTTGATTATCGATATGTGTTTTGCTGCCCTTTAGAGCGCTGAAAAAACGGCCGCCGCTCAAGTACGCTGAAAACGAGAGCAACACTGGCACCACAATAGAAAACTGTCAAAAATGTATGGGAGACAAAATTAAAATTTGACGTTCGATTGTATTAAAAATTAAAAAAATGGAATATTTAAAATTTGACAAATCATGTGGTTTACATTTTGACATTTTATTCAAATATGTTTCGTACATTAGGTGTGATTTTTTGTTCGTATTTAATGTGTTGTTACACCGCTTATCCGATCGCAATAAAACTTTACATCATTACAACTTACAGCGTAAACTATATTGATGTCATTGATCGTAGCAACCCAAAATTAACAATAATATAAATGTCAAAAGTATTATACTGAAACGTAAATTTCTTTAGTCATATTTGAAATTCTAGACTCAAAAGATATTGCTGAAAATTATCATTTATATTTTAGATTTGAAAAGTAGTCTTTATACTTGTTGATGTTGGAAGACTACTTATATTATGTAATAGTTGTGTGTGCAGGTAAGTGTACTTCACTTCAAGGTGCGATTGTCAGGCTAAGTCTTAAGCACACTCGCTTCATTGATGCCCCTAAAAAGCTTGCTTAGCACTAGAGAATCTACCTCCCATTAATTTGTCAATAAGGTGGAAAGCTGTCGGCGTCGAGAGAATTCGATTCATTACTCCAATCGTTTCGGTACTCCCAAAGAAAAAAGCTGGGAGAAAATTTTTATAAAAAATAAGGTTATATAATAAAACACATGGCAACGATGACTGATAATTCGTTTTTTGCAAATTTATTTATGGCTGAATATACTGATTTTTGACATTTGAAAAAGTCGTAGGTGGCATAATATTATTTGTCGGTCGTAAGCCTTCATTCAATCGAACAAAATTGGCTTTAGCACTTGAAGGAAATTGACATTTTTCCCATACATTTTACGAGTTTTAGGTTATTTACGAGAATAAATCTGGCGGTAGTAATTTTTTTTTAGATTGGCTAGATTCATTTTACCGACAATAAAGCTTATAATTTAACTTTTTTCTATCAATACTCATTGGCTAAACGAATGAATGAAATCAATGAAACTAACCTCTCTTTCGTCAAAAATAATAACGACATTTTACTGTACCAAAATAATAGCTTAAAAATGAAATTGGTGAACTCAAATATACTCAAATAGAGCTTAAATATTTTCTTTAAATAAATGGTTTGAAAGTAGATTGTACAAAATTTGCAATAATTAATATTTTATAGCGCGAAAATCTTAAAAACTACACTCACCTAAAAATGAAAGTGTGTAGATATAAAATTTAGTTTTAGATATGAGAAAGGTTAAAAAAATATACAAAACGATATTATATTACAATATTTCATTATTAATTATGAGATGCCTTGAGCGTTTGATTTACAGTAATGCCATGTTGTTGTATTAAAAGTCTTTATGTTTGAAATTAAACATAAACTAATGTATATCTTAATCAATAAATATAATAGTGTGTATTTATATGGGACAAACTTTACTGTAACTGGTTTTTCTTTTAAAACGTCAAGTAATATAACGAGGGTTTCAAGTAAAAAAACGTTGGCTAGTCAAACAACTTAATGGCAATATTTTTTAGTTTATTCTTAAATCTCTACGGAAGTTAAACGTTAACTATTATATATGAAGAGGTCTTTTTTAATGTCTTAAACTTAAAAATACATCATTACAATAAGCAATATAAACATGAACATTAGGTTTTCAATTAACATCTGCTTTGTAAAGTTACAAAAAAAAAAAAAAACATTTTTTTGCTTTCCTGAAAAATTAAACTTTTGCAGATAGTGTTGTTTGACTTGAATTCCTCGATTATATTGTATTTACTTAAGAATAAATGAAAATTTGGTTTTATTGTTTTTATATATACTCTTTGTGTAAACTTATAAATTTTCCAAGTGTAAATTTTCAAAATAAAGTGTAGTTACCACTATTGAAATATTTCAACTTTTGTTTGATTTGAAACCGTTTCATTATCCCGGGAATGAAATAAATGTAGTATATATATCCTATATATCTTATTTGAGTGCCGTATTTGACTGCCATGATATTAGTTTATTCAGCGTTGACTTCAAGTTATTAATATTGACATTTATAGCAATGCATGAAATTTGAATTTAAATATCAATATTGACAGTTATGACTGACGTTCGCAAATAAATAAAATTAATGTATCGAAATTTGGTATTTAAATGTAGCGACTTGTTTTGAATCGGATTTGTCGGGCATTTGATATAAATAGAAAGTGACAAACTGTAATAAAAAAAATATTTAATCCTAAGTTTCATTTTAAGTATTTTGATAAGACCAAAATAAAAATAATGAATTTCTAATGTTTTCAAAGAGTACAATGATAATTGTAAAATATATATATTAATGATTTTTTATCCAAGTTCAGTTGGTGGAGCATATGGCTTCCTAATAGAGGTATCACAACAGAAGTTTTTCTAAAAGAACTGTTTTTTATTCAATCGCTAAATCTCTCTTTTTCAAAGAGAGTAGTAGGGATGAAAGTATAGTCCTGTCCTGACTAGTGGTTAATTAATCACTCTCGCTACGCTCAATTATGAAAGAATCAAGAAGGGTAGGAAGGAGTTTTTTTTAGACGTCACAAAAACCCATGCTTTCGATCGGAAATCGATAAATCAATCGGATAAATGCTGTTCGTACTGGGACTCGAGCCCGTGAGATCCGGCGTGGAAGCCCACAACGCTAATCGCTGCGCCATATAACCCTACTGTTACATCAAAACAATTAATGTTTGTATAAAATGTTTTTAAATTGATATACGAATTTCTCTTCGAAGGCTTGGATGTCTGAAATTTCTTCTCATATTTTAACATATTTTAAAGACTGAGCCTGGTAAAAGTGATAAATTAGTCTTGGCCTAGCCTTTCACTTATATCCTTAATCTCTTCGAAACCGAGATGTTGAGAAATTGAGTTACAGGTAATTCTCGTAGAAACGCTAATATTGTTATAAATTCTATAAGAAGATCACATACTTTACGTTGAGAGAAAATATGCTTTATAAATAAAACTTTACTATTTCAAATTTGAATCGTTCAAACTATGTACATTCTCACAGATTTTGTCACTAACGACCCGGGTTTTGCCTTTCGGCATCTTCAGGCAGTGCACGGATGAACTTGAACCGACCGTGCAAGTTCATCCGTGCACTTGAACGCCTGAAGATGCCGAAAGGCGAAACCCGGGTCGTTAGTGACAAAATCTGTGAGAATGTGCATAGTTTGAACGATTCAAATTTAATATTGAAATTCCACCAAGCACCTTCAGTCGAAATCTTAAATTTACTATTTCATTTGTTGTGCTTTTAATTGCGTAATTGAGTTGAGTTATTCCAACAGTACGTCTGGGTCTGAAGATATTGGTGATGTTTTTTGAATAGATGAAGCACGTACCACCACTGTTACGATAATTGATAGGGTAAAAATAAATTGATTTTAATCAAAAATAAAAATGAATTTCACTATCATAATTCTTTTAAACAGTTATTTATTTTTAAAAATCCATTTTGTAAGCTATACGATAAATAAGTAATTGATTTTACGGCGTATACATACAATACAACAAAACTAAGGCATGATTCATTTTATAAAACCATTATAAGACTTTTTTATACGTGACTCATATAATAATTTTATCTCATAAACCTTTTGCTATGTTTAATGAATGAATATTTTCCAACATTTTGCGATAAAAGACACATCCCAAAATAAAATAAACGGGCCTATATGACCGCAAATATAGGTCACACACAGTTTGGAAAAGCTTCGAGTACGCTCGAAAAACGCATTATTCTTCTGTAGAAACAATCCGAAAGGAAAAACGTTCTTATTGCATCAGGCCATGCTCAGGTGGAATTTTATTCTTACGATAGACCATAATATTTTTTTACTTGATCAAGTTTTAAGTTCATCTGAAGCAATCTGATATGTATTTATATTTCTTATATATTTGATTTAAATATAACAAAATATGTCATATGTCATTTTTTCCGACATGACTCTTTTTGTTGGAATTTAAGTATAGGAAAACGAAATGAGTTTTAAAACAGAAGTTATTTTTATATTTTTTACACTACTGTTATTTAATGGGTGTGAAAAATATTGATTCCTTTTTGTGTTACATGTAATCACAAGTTCAAGGGTTTGAATTTCTAAATGAACACATAAATTGTTTGTCTCTGCGCACCTACTTCCTTGCCAATCCTTTAAGCAAGGAGTATAAAGAGTGACTACAAAACTAACTAATGGTTATTTTTTGAGATTATTGTTTTACCCTTACAATAGTTGAATAGAAAGGTTGAACTTTTGTAAGACCAAATGACAAAAAACCGGTTGCTACTACAACGTGATTTTTTTTTAATTTGCAACTGGAAATGGTTTCTATAAAATAATGTACTGAATGATATCGAAGAAGTGACCGATTTTATTTTTGAATTGATTTGAAACGAGTGAAAAAATTTAAGGTTAATTTATCAGTCATAAACTCAATATAATGTCGATATTTATAACCAATATCTTAACATGCTGTCATATACTTAAACGAATTGATTTTTAATGAAATAATATTTATTCGTATGTTCTTACATAATTAATTTAACGAAGTGTTTAAAGGATTTGAAAAAATATGAATATAGTACTAATCTCAAAAATAATGTTGATGACAAGATAAAAAACGTTTTAATCACAGAGGCTCACAAAAAGGTTAAAATATAATTATCTAAAATTATAAACAAAGTTAAAATAACAATGCTTTCAATAGCAATATAAAATAATAATCATTAACTTGGAGCTTCCGAGATTAATTTATTGGACGCTCAATCAACTGTCGACTACTAATGCTACTTATTATCCCCACAAGAAATAAGGAAAAGCTTTCAGTAAGCTTTTCCGATAATTGATGTGAAATGGTTTTTCACTGTTCGTAATAGCTTGATCATTTCAAAAATTAAATTTTTGTGACATAACATTTTTTTGAATTGAATCTACATACCTGTTCTATGAAACAAATCACAGTTTTAATGCAGCCAGATTTATATATTCAGATTTATCATTCCTTATAAAAACATTGATGTAATTCTTCCTTTTTCCTTGCGCGGAGTCAATTTCGTTTCGTTTTTCCACCTTTTATACCAAATTCTTGCTATCCGTTCTATATCTTAATGATTATTAAAGCTATTAGTTGTCTGCGTCTCTTAACACAATTTTCAGCAAAACCTGTAAGAAAAAAAGTTAAAAAAAACTGTCCATAGAATTAGTAATTGTAAAGAGAATCGTTAATTCTACCTTTTGGAAATCAAATAACTCTTAACCTTTATAATCGTTTTCAATGCTTAGTAATTTAAAGATAATTTTAATAGCGTCGTCAAGTATTCGTCTTCAAATTTTTACAATGATTATCTAAATTTCTTCTAAACATATAAAAGTTATAACGCTTGGTGTAAAATAACGAAAAAATAATTAATAAATTAAAAGAAAGTTTTTTTATTAAAAAAACATAATAAGTATATTATAGACATACAAAAAACAGCAAATATAATTTGCTTTAAAATGGAATATCAGTGGGTGCAAAAAGAAAAAATGCTGTATTTTGAGCCATGTAATATTTCGATCCGAGAATCAAAAAATAAATATTTGTTTACTTTGGGTCAGAATGAGACATATCGACTGTGGTAAAGAAAAAAGACGTAACCAACAGGTTTTTTCAATAATCACAATGTTTACAACTTGAAACATGTTCTATCAAAAGGGTGTAAGCTGAAAATGCCGAATAAGAGTCCAATGAAAAAAGAAGGGTCTGTGAAAATTGCAATCAGCGAAATAGACATAAAAAGTTTACTAAAAATAATAATAGAGTAAGTGAATTAAACACTAGTGCACAAGTTTTCGTCCACTTCAGGTCGTATATATTTCATAATTTGCCTCTGGCCCAAAATCAACAAAATACGTTTTTTGTGCCTCCTGTATTTTTTTTATGTCGATATGAATTAATGCAAAATTTATTGAATAACAAAGAATATTTAAGCCGCGCACAATACTAAACTTAGTACTGCGATTTTTGTATAATTATATGAAAATATTATTCGAATTTATATTTTAATTCCATGTCACTATAACAATGTATAACTTTCGATAAATAAAATTGTATAATTAAGCGTTTTCCCGTGAAAATACATAACCATTTGTCAATACTTTAAAAAAGTAAAGATTTCCCGATACGAACTGCTGCCCTGTAGTTGCGAGTGCTTAACAACCTCTTTTGAAAAGTTTGGAAAAAAGTTATAAACGTAAGCCTTTTTCAGTGCCACTCAACACCAGTATTAAAAAAACCTAGGGGTTTTAATGAAGGCACATAAAATTTAAGAACTTTTGGAATATTGAAGAGAATTTTTGCTAAATAGAGTACCTACTCAAAAGATAAATGCTATGGTGTACTTGCTTTTCCAAATAGACTATTATTTGCCTTTAGTAAAAATACTGTTTATGTGGTGGTAATTTTAGGAATATTTTTTTTATTTATCAAGTAAATGTTTAATAGATCACAGAGCGGAAGCAAAATGGTATTGTCTAGAAAATTATGACTGTCAACACAATATTTTCGGGAAGTTTAAAAAATCATGTTCATGATTGTCCTACGTTTCACTCAAAATAATTAAATAATTCTATGAATTAATTTAACATAATATATCATACATGCACTGATTTCGCAATCGTTTTCAACCGTCCTAAATGTATTATGGCGTATTAGAAACAGAAAAAAAGAAAAATGGTCAAAGAAAAAGTTTCAAGGATTTAAAATTTAACAGTTAAATAGTGAAAAGACTTAAACTCTTTTTTTTAATCAAAGAAAATAGTTTAACAACTATGGCGTCATGTATGAAATACGACCAAGTTATATTTTAAAAAAATTTGGTAAGGGATTTTATAATTAAATACAAATTTAAGTATAAAAATCTTAATGCAAATGTATGAAAATAAAGTTCAAATAATAACTTTACTACTAAAAGTAGCCAATACAAAAGAGTCTTGCTATCTAGCCGGTAAAGTCATTAAAAGTCAATCAGATCGCAAGATTTGAATCAGCTGACTGAATGTCAACTAGTGTTTTGTATAGAATGCTTAGTATCTGGTTTTTCTGAAATTAGTAAAAGTAGTTCGCATTATAAATGAGTTATACAAACATTTAGCTCTATTTAAAAAATATGTGAAACTGATTGAGCAGTGTTTGATAATAAACGCCTCAACCATACACGAATTGACTGAATAATATTATTATTTTATAATGTAAACACAATAGATTAAAATACATATTTCAACAAGAAATTGCTATTTTATGACTAATTAAAATCAAATACTAGACTAAACTAAGTGACACAGGGTGTTAACTGTAAAAAAAGGTTCAACCTGCTGATTTTTTACTGTGCTATTAGCAATCTTAATTTTTTACTTAAACCGCAATGGGTATATTGCACCTCTTTACGTATCAAAAAATAGCGAATGTTGTTTAAAAAATACACAAATATATTATAATACCATAAAATATTCATTATAGTACACAAACGTTTGGCAGTTCTATAAATTTGCTTGTGATGATCTACAATATTTTATATAGGAATAATGACTTCAGTCATTCAATATTATGTTGAGTATGAAGTTACTTTCACATGGTAGTAGACATATTTTGTTTTATTTTCAAAAAAAGACATTTAGTACCCGTAAACGACGTGCGAGATACTATTTTTTTTTGTCATGGATGTTATATACTTCTGAAAATACTCTTGCCGTCTTTCCAATTCAGTTCAACCGAATTCTCGTCTCATGTTTCTGATATATAAATGTTAAATAAAACTACTGTTAATTTTATTGTTAAGATTAAGCTTAAAACATTTTTTATTATTTAACTTAACACTTTCAAATCCACGCTCGCGTCTATTGCGGGCCTAACGATACGACCCAACAACGCCAACGTCTTTAAATATGTACAGTTTTACTGTAAAAATACATATAAAAAATAAAGAGATTTACCGTTTGTATTTTGTATTAAATTATTGGAATTATAAATAACTTTTTTTTTTTTCAGCTACCAACCTCGTCTGGAACAATCTTTTTGAACCTGTTGGTAACAAAACAACTGTTAACATGGACTATATCATGCAACGGTTCCTTTGTCCAACGCAGAGAGCTCCATACTTCTTCACAAGTAAAAACTCCAAGACTTTTTACGCTACAGGACATCAATGAATATCATGAAAAATTCACACGAATAAACTAAACTTATTAAAAAATATATATTTTGGCATTTTTCATAATTTTTCTGCCATAAAGTAAGGATTAGATTTTTGTAAATAAACAGTTTTAAAGTGAATTGTAACAAGTACACTTGTCATCTCTCTTAAATAGCTACGTCCAGTAATTTTGACTCTCCAAGAAATATTTTCACAAAGTGCTCACATTGATAAAATGTTGCTGCATAATATACATGTCATAAACGTAAAGTGTTTTTTTTTTGAATTGATATTTGTTTTGATTTATTTTGCGACTTAATCAAAGTCCATATAAAAAAAATCATATCTAGTCAAATCTTCGTCTGTTAAAATGCTTTGTGACTAAGTCCAAATTTAAGCAAACAATATAATCTCTAAATTGTAAAAAAAAAAAAAACAGACAGGCAAAAAACAAAGTTTTCGAATGAAAGGAAGCGTGCAAAATGCAATACATTTTTTCAAAAGAAACGTGTTTTTACTAAAAATTAATAATACTTTTCAGAAAGAACGTTATACCACAAATTGAAATGGAATTTTATTGACTTAAATGTGGTTAAAATAATTTTTTTATTAACAAAGTTATTTATTTTTAATTTAACTAAAAAGCATATTCAAAAACTTTCTTGTTGATTTAATAAATATTGATTGGAATGAAGAGCTTTCAGATTTTTTACGCGTATATCAATAAAATTCTACTACAGAAGCTTTGGTGTGGAACTTTTTGTTTCTTAACTCTTTAGTTAACAGAGCGTTTCAATTTGTGGGCAAAGATTGCAAAAATTCTAACAGATTCAAAATAACTATAATGAAAAAGACTTGTCTTAAATGGGTTTAATTCAATATTTAAAAGTTTGCGTATGTAACAATTCCAATTCGTAAAAATACGAAATGTTTGTTATAAACCAGAAGTTAGTAAAATAGTTTATTTAAGTTATATTGAAAATGATATAAAATATATATATATATATAATAGTTATGAAACGAAGTGATCAATGTGGCATATAAAACATTCGTTAATAGTCATTATAATCATAATTAGTGATAAGTGGTCCACTGGTGAGTGTATTGGTATTCATTATTGCTTCAATACGAAGGACGATTCTGGTACCTTCACTATGACGTGATCTTGAAATAAAAAGTGTGTTTGCGTTTTATGTGAATTTATATAGTATATAAATGACCAAAAATAAAATTATGTGGATGTATTTATTATTCTCATAGAAAACTTATATTTATTTAAGATTGCATGTCAAAAATGTGCTGAAAGATTTCTTACTATGAAGGCAAATAAAATAAAAATAAATTTAAATAGTCCTAATATTGTATTAAATAATAAAGTTATATATTATAATAAAATATGTTTACTGCTTTATTTTAATTGATTTTGAATATTTAATTATGTTTGAAAAGCTAGTGAATATAATTTAGTTGTAAAAATTTGTAAAGCAAACTTTTTATTAGGCAGCTATTGAATGTTTTATGGCGGTATGTTATTTTTTAATGAACTTCTTAGACATCGTGAGGATGAAAAAATATTTGATAATGAATATTCAGTTCTAAAGACTCTTCGTCAAAATGCTTTTGTATTATCTTTCAATCATTAATCCAGTATCAATTTTTCACAAAGATGTACTTTATTAGTTCCAATTGCTAATGTTGGAATATTTCCTGAATAACTCTAGAATTAGCTATAATTACGTAAATTAAAAAAAATGATTACACAATTTTACAAGTAGGTTGTAAAGAAATTGATCCAAAACAGTGAAACTCATTTAATTATAAATATAATAATAATTATGCTATATTATATAAAAATCGATTAGTTAAAAAATGTTGATAAAAAGTCATGTATCAAAGATTTTTGTCTATATTCCCTTTTTTATTAGCATTGAAATGGGAAAAAAATTTACTAAAAAATTTGTTACTCATCAAAGCTAATATCAGAGATTCGCGAAGAGATTTATTTGAAACAAATATGAAACAAATTCAATTTTTAAAGATGAGCATAAAAGTGTCCACATAAAGTTTTGTCTAAAAAGCACAAATTAAATCCCAGTCATAGATTCCGTATAAGCGTTTTGAAAGCTGTCAGTTTTGAAAGCTCGTTTCTCAGTCTGATATACAATACAACTTACTATTATTGAAGCAAATGCTTCCCTTTTACTTATCTCAACTGCTTCGGCAATTAATTGTTTGAGTAGAGACAAAGCAATCAGTTTGATTATTGGAAATTTTAGATTGATTGCTTGAATGTGATGGATTACGCTCTTCTTTGTTATCCCACAGTTCTTATATAAATTTAAATCATTGTTTTTTACGATAAATATCTAAATATATAATTTAATTCACTTTAATGTAGTTCTATCAATAATTATTGAATGCCACCAGAATTCAGCCACCAGAAAGAGTAAACTACTGCCAATTCTTAGCTGAAAAGCACACATTTTTTGTACTATTTTTAATTCTGTACAGTTCATAGTGCTCGCAATGAACAACACCAGTTCTGATTTTTAGGAGAATTTGAAAGTATAGAAAACAAAATTATATTTAATTTTTTAAATGGTATTATAGTACCTTTGAGAAATGATTAAAACTGTCGCTCAGCAAAATAGATATTTTTTGCTGACGATATTAAATACTAATAAGAATATTTATTCTCGGCGTAAGCTGACCGGGATAATTATTTTACTATTTTGTCATTATTTCTATTAGCCAGTAAAACAATATTTTGTTTCCAATATTGAAATGATTTGTATGTTCTGATTATAAAAATGTAGTGTAGTTGTAATGTTATTATAAAATACTTTTAAAAATTGTCTTGGCTTTGATAACCTCAAAAGAATTTAGAATACTATTTATTTTATTATATTGTTGTTATGAAAAAAAGCGTTTTAAATATATGTAAGAAAAAAGTGTGTTTTTGAAAATATATGCATCAATCAAAAATACATGATTTTATTTATTGATTTGGCATTTACTTGGTAGAACTCCATTATAATAGGGTACAAATATCAACGTATTTCGGTTATACAGTTTTTAATATTTATGCGTTGAACTAGTTTTGACATTTCTAAATAGTTTTGACGATGGCGAAAGTCGAAATAGCTATCAACGCATAAATATTAAAAACTGTAGAACTGAAATGCATTGATATTTTTACCCTATTAACATACATGATAATTATTGAGAAATAAAGAAAATTTGATATTTTCAACGAAATTTATTTACGTGTATTAGATTATAAAATATACTTTTCAGATTTTTCTGAAATATAAATTAATGGGTTCTTATCAACTGAAATTTTTAACACCAATATTGGTATTGGCGACTTTCAAAATTCTGTCGTGATTTACGTACAGTATTAAAATTATTAACTTCGTAATTAAATTCACATAGAAAATTAGACCGTGAAAATAGAGATAAAAAGTTTTATATTTATGTTATGGTTATTAAAATCAGAAAGTAGCACTGACTCGCTATAATCCAATAGCTAACAAACTGAAATTTTGTGCTGATATTTGGTGTTTGAACCCTCCGTTTTCCAGTAATCACATATTTACTATATCAATAAAAATGTTTGTGTCTCAAAACGCAATATGCCCATTTAATGATAACAGTAAAGATATTTACGTAACCAAAATCCTTGTATTCGTGGTGTTTTTTCAATACATAGTTTTTAAAAATCCATACCGCTCTCAATGCGGAGCATATCGTTGTAAGTTTTTTATAAGCACGTATCCCAACTTTTGTCAGTTTTGTGCTTTTTTGATGTAATGAATTCCTAATTTCAATTCACACATATTTCTTTAATCCGTTTTGCAAAAAAAATGTTTTATGCTTTATTTAACCTTATATAAAAGAGTTAGAAAAAAATGGCTAATAACATGGTCATGTGCTAAGTTTGGCATATATGAGAAAACGAGTTTCGGAGACAATCTAGGGGAAAAGTAGTGCGAATTGAGGATTTTAAATTCCTCGGTGAGCTAAAAAAAACACTCACCAAAACTTTCAAATTATACATGATTTCACGTTAAGAAAATTAGTCAATCCCAAAATCCCGGGATCGGATACCCTAGGTGGAATGACATTTTTTGATATCAAAAAGACCCATGACTTCGAACAAAAATCGGTGATTCGATAAAAAAAAAATACTGTTCATACTTGCGCTCGAACTCGTACGATCCGTCTCAGAAGCCAACAGTGTTAACCGCCGCGCTACGAGTCTGGAAAAAACATTTTTTTGGTTTTTGAAATTTAGTAAAAATCGATTAGTTGTAACGAGTGTTTGTTAAATATTATGTAAAAATATTGCTAACTCCATCAAAGAGAAGCCCTTTTTCTTCAGATTAGATTGTATATATGTTTGAAAAGTTGACATGCGTTTATGATTAACTTTTTCATATAAAAAAAGAAAATCTGGACAATTATTGTTAACTAAAATAAATTATTGTGTATTCAGCTGAACAGCCTAAACACTACCGTATTGCATATTAAATGGAATTATCAAGGAAAGTGTGTCGTATTTCTGAATGCAAGCTGTGTGTTTTTTCATGACCGACGACCGAGAAGTGATTTTACTGTTGTTGTTGAAAACCAAATAAGCCACTAAAATTGCTTTCTTCAAACCATGGTTCCATTTAAAATACTTTTAGCGAATAGCCAATATAAACATATGGTTTCAAATTTTGCAAAATAATAAAAGTAAATTAAACGAAAAATAAGATATGTACATTTTTCGATACTAGTAGTGAACGACATATTTGTGTTTCACACTGAAATTTTTAGTTCTACATTTTTTTTTCAGGGTATTAAATTTTCAATAAAGAAAAATGGACATGTTTCTATATCTAACAAGCGGTTATTGCTATACACACAAACTGTTCATATTTTTATTAAATTTATCGGGTATAGAAGATTGACTGGGCACAAATAAATGGATTTTAATGTAATATATTAAATCCCCAATCGAAAAAAAATACCTTCGCGATTGACACACTGGCGATCCTTACTTAATTCAATAATGCTGTTGGTTGAAGTAAGTTTCATGCTATTTGTTGAGAAAATATTTGTAGACGTAAACATTTATTAAAACAATAATAAATTTGTCTAAACGTAAAACTTTCTTTATTTGACTTACACTTTGGGGCAATATTGTGCCTCTGGTGAATGACAAATAAAAAATCAAATGAGTCAGTGTGATACGTTTTATTTGCTAAATTCAAAAAGCGTATGACTTTCAACGAACAAATTCGACAAGACATTGTAATATAATGTACTGGAAAGAAACCATTTTTCATTTCATTTAAAAGCTCAAACTTTATCGTTTCTATTTTCGGTCAATGTTGACATTCAATGTCAAGATAAAAATATTTTAGTGGTTTCAAAAGTTGCCACATGCCATATTACAATCTCTCAAGGCAGGTGATAGATTCGTATAAGATAAACTGTAAGAATAAAATAAATAAATACCAGAGTTAAATATGTAGTACAATGTAACGTAAACTGTGAAGTGGCAAATATTATACGTTTATAAGTTTGACAGACGAAAAATAAATATGTAATAAAGGTTCTCATAGTTTATTTGGTTGAATCTGGATTGAAAAGAGATTTATTTTTACAACATAACAAATACCGTAGCCACCTTCATGTAAATATGAAGTAATCATAATTTTCTGTTGGAAACTACCAGTTTTATTTGTTCCCAAGGTTAATTGCTGACAAAGATCAGAAACCGATCAATGGCCAAGGTAAAGTGATATTTTATGACTGACAGTAGAAACACATGTGCTGCAATTAAGTTCAACGATCGATAGAAGGCTACACCATGTAAAGAAAAAGATCATTATATAATTTATTTATTATGAAAAGATTTTAAAAAATCACAATTTTTGATAAATAAAATGTGAAGAGTCCTTAAAAAAAACATAAAAATGTAATTTTAATATTAAACAAATATAAATTTTCTTCTTTAAATTCTTCTAACCTAAAATTGTAAAGAGGGGAATATTAAATTTGGACTAATACTAGTGAAAAAGACATGCAAATATTAAAAGAAACGTAAAATGGATTACATATATAACGGTATCACAATGTTGTTTTATATTTTGTTAACGACAGTACTTAGACGGTATAGTTATTGTTAACTTATACAAAAATGCAAACAATATCGTATGAAAGAATGATTCTTTACAGTACTTATCTGTATTATTTCTTCCCGGCGGAAGACAGAATATTACTTTGGAATAAATGATATGAAGGTTTATATACCTTTGCCTTTGTGAATATTGAAAAATTTCACTTGTTATGCGAAAACCGTTAATCTTTTTTGCCCATGTGCCTCTACAATAAAGAAAATATCTTTTGATGTTCAATAAAAATACTGCGGCCATTTTCTATTGTATACGTTAACAGTAAAAATACCATATTCCTTCAAATGGTTTCGATTCACAGACGTTTTATGATTTTTAAATTGAGCGCTTGTATAAAAAAAACTTTATTATTCAGCTTGAGTAAATGTTTAGGTCGTCAGATTTAAAATTTCATCAAGCCCTCAATTTTGACCATTGTTTTTTTACCACCCAAAAATATTAGACAGTGGATTTTAAAATTGTTAGAATTTGTGGTTTAGTGGGCAGAAATTTAGTCTAGATGCAAGTACCGAGAATGTCAATAAAAACTTTCTATTAGGAATGTATAACAAAATCATATGAAAAGATGAAACTAGTTTTCCAACAAAAAACTATTTTTTGTACAAATTTTGAGATAAAATGAGAATCGTGAATATATTTGAGTAAAAAAAATGTTTTTTTTTTTATCCCGTCTTGTATTTAAATGAATGTTTGTTATTTTAAATGAGCGCTCTTAAATTTTGGAAATATTGTTTCGTATTTGGTTTGATTATTTTCCAACGCTATCAAAAAATTGTAAATATAAGTGTCGCTAAGATAAATAAAACGAATATTTTCATATTTTGGTAAAAAATCTCCCCTATTCTCTTATCGTCTGCGAAAGCTTATTATAGATTATTTGATTTGTATTGAAATGGTTTTTATTAAAAGTATTGTTTTTAGCTTTGAATGCCTTCTAAAAATGATTTTTCAGTGCAGAATATTACTTTTTATACACGTGTCAGATTATTGAAGATAAAAAAGTCATTTTATATTATTTTATGGGTAAAAAAATACTAAATGAAAATTTCGTTTTCACCAGATTAATGACGAAATAAATTTGATATTATTCACTAATTGTAACATCAAGCTTAATAATTCCCATTGTTCTACGTCAAATAAATATATTTTAAGAGACTTGAATTTTTAATACTTTAATACAGTGGTGTGCATTGGGATAAAATCGAAAAACATTTTCTTTGATTTAACTCTGATACACGTCGACGTTGAAATGCAAAAATTTATGTGCTAGGATTTCTAAGTTTAAAAAAAAAGTGAAAAAACAGAGCTTCAGCACTATTCGAAAGATGTTTTATTGTATGACCAACTTTCTATAAAAACAATATTGTTGCTTACGGTAATGTGATCATAATAGTTAGCTAAAATTTTAAGTAGAAATCAATAAAGCACCATAAGCAAATAATATACATACGTTAATATTTTCAGAACCCTTTACGCCTGGAGTAACGAAAGTAAGAACTTTGGAGCCGTCGAAATCGTAAGTATGAGATTTCATTTATATATTTTGTTTCATGTTGGCAGGCTGTGATTGTTCATAAAACATGGTGTAGCATTCTGTTTATGTCATTAAACTTCACACAATCTACAATTTTGACAATAAATATTTAAACAGTCTAAATTTTGATGACTCAATCAAGTGATCAGCTAATAAGTGTAATAGATCCAACAACTGTAATTCGAAATACTTGAATGTGACTTAGTTCTCTGGGATTAACTGTTATGGTAAAAATCTCGTTTAGACTTTTGAGTCGATACTTAAATTTGATTTAAAATTAGATGATATACTTTAAGTGGCAAATAAATCTCAAAATCATTTCATTCTTATATTGCAGACTTATTTTTGTAATATGTGTTTTTACTAACTCACAATTTTACACTTCAAAATATACAACAATCTATATATTAATAGCCGATAATGTTGGTAGGTAAGAATGTAGGTCCGCAATTTTGCCTTTTTGATGACGTCAAGAAAGATGGGAAGATGAAAAATTTAAATGTGTTTCCGATAGACTGATAAGCCAGGAGTGATGTTTAAATTGTATTCTCACCATGATTATTGCCAAGATAAAACAAAGCCTTTTGTGAATTTTGTGCTGCACTGTAACGCTCACAGCACTGAAGTTATATGGTGTAGACAAAATGAGCTTGTTTTTCTAGAAAACGAGTTTCCGGGAAATATATATATTATAGAATGAAACTATTATACCGGAAAAACATGAGGTATGCTGTCTGTTGAAAGAGGCATCATATTTTTTACGTAAAAATATTATTTTCATCCAGAACAGAGACATGACTCTTATTTACTCATGAGTGTTTTTCTAACATGAAAAAAAAAACTAATACATAATTATTAGACAACGTTTTTTTAGTTTAAAAACAGTTTTGTAGCTTAGAGACATTCTGTTAAATGCTCTGTTTTGTTTTAAGATTTTTTAAAAATAAAAATTGACAGTAATACCATTATTGTGATTAATATACATTTAATTTGATCAATTAAAATATTTAAGATATTTATCAATCAATAAACTTTCAATTCTGTGAAAAATTATTCAATACAACTGATATGATCTGAATAGTTTATTGCTGATCAATTTAAGTATAAATATTTTATGAATATGTATTTATATATATGTATAAAAAAATTGAATTAAATTATGTCTCTTTTAATAATATACTAATAATTATTCACACTAAGGTATATAAAGAAACACTATCATACATTTTTTCAAATAAAAAATAAAAATTGGTTTATTTGTTATTTGACTCGTTTTGTGGTTTACTGTGACACGCGATTCACTTTTTCTAATCTCATAATAATCATTAACCCATTTGGCATTTCAGATTTGGGTGCGGTAAAATATTCACCACTTTCATGAATTTTATTACTTACTACTTTTAAAGAGTCTAAGAGATAATTTTACTATTGAAGATTAAACTAATATTCAAAATATTATTGACCAAAAGATAGTTAAGTATAATTTACAAGCATATTAAATTCCAATAATTATATTTAGATATTGTAAAAGTTTTTGATGTTAGATTCAAACTAAGCGTGAATAAAGAAAATATCACAATTTTTATTTGAAAATAGTTTTTCAGAAAGAAGTTATACAAAATGCCGAAAAAATATCCGCTTATATTATTATTAAGCTTAATCAACTCTCGGTTTTAATAAAAAGTAATTTCAAAATGATATCAGAAGTTTCATTAAAAAAGAAGATTTTTATAATTTTCATTTACATTCCTTGCGGGTCTTGACAATCCCTTCACACTTAATTACACTGTGTCATAAATTTTATTATGATTACTTACTAACTGTTAATATAATTTGTAATTTTTGTATAGAATTTATATTGTTATTCACATTCCGTTACTCAAAACTGATTTATCAAAGCAGATATATTAAGAAGTTTTGTTGTAATTAATGCCTGACAACAATGCAAAGAGCTTGCAACTTGAGTAAAATTATCTATTGATAAGATACTCAATATGAATTGTATATATATGTTATTACCGTGTCTGCTATCGATGTGATGCACATAAATTTCTAATAGATTTTATCTCAACAGAAAAGTTACTACAAACTGATTGTTTCTCAGTTGCTCAATCTCTCTTTTTTAAGAGAGTAGAGATTGAAGTGTAGGGATAGGACAAGACTAGTGATTAGCCAACCGCTCTCACAATACCACGTTTTTTAAATAAGGTAAATGAGATGGGGAAATGAAAGGCATTACATACATCCGTGCATTCGAACAGAAATTCATAAATTAATTGAAAAACATATCGGTATTCATAAGCGTATCCATAGTTCAGGACATTTCACAGGCTGCAAAGTGGATGATTAAGTATTTAGGAGGCCCTGTTGATAGGGTAAGGTAGAAGCGTTGCAGAACTCCATAAAAAATAAATACAGAATACTGAATTAAAAATATAAGAGTTATATTTATTATATATATTATTGTTATGCCCATTAATGGCGTGCGCCACATGTTATTATGGAGTAATTCGCCACTGGTCCCAATAACAAGTCAAGAATAGATTTTGATCGCAACTTTCTGATATAAAGTCTACGAACTTCCTTTTAAGTAAGTTTTGTCATAATAAACAGAGTTTACTCGACTATTTTCTATGACAATTTCCAATTTTTTCTATTGTTTATTTTTTACGTTACAAAAGAAAAAACGAATTTCAAATGTATTTTTCAGAAAATATGTAAATTTATTTTTAATAAGAATTCTAATTAAAACAATACGAACCGATATAAGAGTAAACAAAGCAATGTATAAACTTTATTAAAAAATATAAATATAGAATTTACCGCGAAAAAATGTTAATTTTACGAATTTACTCATGACAGCGATATCATTCAAAGTATCACTCAGTATAAATCTGGAACAACTTGTAAATAAAAGTTCCGAAGGTTATCTATTTCGGGAATAAAAAAAAGAATTTCGCCTCAAGAAATGCCTTAGTCCACAACTCGAGAAGATATTTTATTTGACGATTAACGAAAGAATATTTCATTTATTATTTTGATAAAATACCTTAAGGGTACATTTTGTAAATTTGATATTGGTTTCATTTGATATGGAATCAACGATAATAATGTTTGAGTAAGCCTTTCGATCAAAGGCTCGCGAACTTTTTTGATTTGCGATACCCTTTCATAAAAACATGTAACTTATGATCACCATTGTTTATATTTTGTGCAGAACGAAAAAAACATATAAATTTAATATGTTTTGTTTTCAAAATTAATTTTATTTAAATAAAAAATATTTTATTCGCCAAAGTTTTGATATAGATACATATTGAAACCGCTCTCTCATTGACATATAATGTGAAGTGGTCAATCAAAGGTAAAAGAAAAAACATTTCAAAGTCAAATCATGATCCTGCAAATTCAACAATAAAATTCACCATTTAGATAAATGGTGGTGTATTCAAGAAAGTACACGAAGGTTTTTTTAACTGCTATTTACACTAAGAGAAAACTATATAAAATTACTAAATTGATTCAATTTTAATCGTTCAGATTATGTATTCATTTACTAAGCGTCAGTTCAAGTTCTTCCGTGCACTTGAACGCCTGAAGATGCCGAAAGGCGAAACCCCGATCGTTAGTGACAAAATCTGTGTAAATGTACATAATCTGAACGATTCAAATTTAATATTGAAATTCCACCAAGTACCTTCAGTCAAAATCTTAAATTGATTCATGTTGGAGATGTTTGTCTTACATATTTTTGTTTAGATTACTTTTATTCAGTTGTTACTTTGAAAAGCTTTTAATAACTTTCCGTTTTTTCCGTTTCCAAATTTATAAATTGATATTTTCATATATTACTTGCACTCAAAAGAAAACATTCCTCTTTTCAGAAGTTTTGGTTTTGTAATCTATTCCCACTCTCAGCGTGGAGTATATGGACTCCTAATAAAGTTTATCTCAACAGAATTTTTATAAGAGAATTGTTTGTTACTCAGAGACTCAATCTATCTTTTTTCAAAGAGAGCAGAGATAGAAGAATATGACAGAACTAATGGTAAGCTAGTCGCTGTCACGCGATTTTTTTAGAATAGGATGCGCGAGAGAGAATTTAGGGCATATCAATCATCCATTTCTTTGGGCAGAAATCCATAAATCAATTTATGTCCGTACTGGTATTCAAGCACGTGACTTCCGTAATCGAAACCAATGACAATGAACACTCGACCACGCAGCCGACATGCAATTAATACTGGATTAATGATATTTAGCTTCAACAGAAAGTTTTAAAAAGTTATTAATCTTTATTTGGCGTATTTGGCTTGGAAAGCCTTATTACGTTAAGTCGTTACGCGTCAAGATATGCATTAAGAATTAACTATATTTTCAACAATACATTACCGTTATATTTTTAGAGAATATTTTTCTCTTAAGCAGGTAACGTTTACTGAAAGGAAAGACTATAAGCTGTGACGCGAAGGTAAAATTATAAAGAACACTCTCAATTTATTAATAAGTCATAGACGTAAAAGCGTGTCTTCCACTTAAATATAGAAGACCAAATTTTCAATTTAGCAGCTGTGACTTGTTATTGGGAAAGTGTATTTTTTTCTTATTTCTGACACTTTGCTTGCTATCACTTATCACTCTTATAAGTCGTATTTATTTTATTCTTGAAATGAATATTCTTACAGCGTTTTTTGTCGTGGCGGATTTAGTTATAGTTATATGTGAAATTTGTCAGTTGTTGAGTTAATAAATTCTTGACAATTTCATCGTTAATATTTGAGGGTTTTGAAGTAATAAACGCAAAATACTGTGTTCAAGAGAATATCGAAAATTTTGATGATTTTTAAGAATGAAAACAGTAACACAACTTTGCTAGACCGTTTGAGTCCTTAAAAAAGTTTAATCGAAAATAAATATAAACCAGTATTCGTAAAAAGAATAGCGCATAAATATTGCATTGTTTGTTTTCAAGATGAAAAAGACGTAGCTTGTAGTGTAATTATAATTGTGGACATCTCTTGATACGAAGAAATGACAAAGTGTTTTTGAAAAGTTACTGAAATGCTTGGCGTAGGAAAAAAATCGTTTCCAATTGGATGTCGAGTGTTTGGCGTACATAAGAAAAGTATGTTATTTACTAAGAAGAGACAACATTCGCATTTGTGCTACATAATAATACAAATACTGGAAGTATTTTATTAATCCGTATTAATAGATAATTTGCACGATTCTGCATTAACGAGGACATTATAATATTTCAAATGTACAATAGTTTTTACACATTTTACTTTTTGGGTAATAAAGCAAACTTTTTTTTCACTCACTGTCATTTTGGCCAGGAAAGGCAGAATGAGAACTTATTGAATTTAATTTTTACATATGTAAACTGATGTCAACTTAAAATAAACATGGCAACTTTGGGTAAAAATCAGCCTTTATAGATTGTGTATTGATGATGAAAAATCGAAACCTGTTGACACAACGATTAGGATAAGCAAGACACAAAAAAATCAAATCCAATAATAATGTCCGCGAAAGGCGTTGTTAACTTAACTTACAACTTATAACTTACAATAAACAATGTACATAAAGGTGACTATTATCAACATAATATTACAAATGAAAGTGTGCATATACATATACGGAAACAAATTTTAGACCATACACAACTTGAAAAAAGAAAATTCGAATAGATTGGCTAATAAAAGAAATGCTTAAACGAACTTAGTATTTTAAAACCAGCTTTTAAAGTAAGAAGTGAAATAGTTCACTCGTAGTTAGCAAAAACCCATAGATGAATTAGAACAGGCGTGGGGGACCTGTGGCCTTTTGGTTACTCTGGTGCGGTCTTCTGGCCAATTCTGTAATTCTGTAAATTTATGTAAATTTGTAAATTCCTGACATATTTTGACCGTTAATTCCTGTTTCCGGCCCAAAGATTCCCTAGTCAATGTTTACTGCGGCCTTATGTCGAATCAGAATAATGAATGCGGCCTTTAAATAAGAAAAGGTTCCCCATCCCTGAATTAAAATATTAATTTATAAACGTAGAGTCCATTAATGGATTAGAATACTTAATTGCGTAACAGTGTAATATGAAAGTTAGTACAACGGCAATGAAAGCAGAAGAAAATATTTAAACAAAATAATCCTTAAAGATAAATAACAAGTGAATATCTTTCTTTAATTTGCGTTTTCGCGGTAGAATAATAATATTAAGACAAAAAGTTTCTTCGAATTCTGGCTTTGCCCATCGTTGTTATCGTATTTATTCTACCTTAATGAGAAAAATCTTTATGCATCAATTAACGCAATTTCCGTAATCCAAAGAATTAAAAAAACGTTTAAATATATCAAACCATTTTTCAATGAAATAGGGTAATACAAGGAATTTTTTATCAAGGAAATAAATATACATAGCTACCAAGAAATCGTCTAAACTACTTTTTAAAACTCAAGAAAAACAGTGGTTAGTTGGCGGTGGTTAATTTAAAATAAAATAAAATTAAATGTTCTAAAATATTTATTATAGACAATAAATACATGAAGAATTTAAAATGAGGGAATGGTATAAATGTTATATTTGAATATTATTTCATGAAATATATCTGCCTCTGCATATACAAGGGGTGCATTGATCCAATGCCACATTGACCGGCCGCTACTGCTTGTATAGCAGACACGGGCAAACCGTGGCCCGCAAGCCACATGCGGCCTGCGAGCAATATTATATTTATGAAAAAGATTCACGTTTTTTTATATTTTATCACCTTTTTAAAAAAAGATTGAAAATAAATATTATAACTTTGAGCTACAACTTGAGATAATTGATCTGCAGTGTGACGCTGATTGAAGGGAATTGTACTGTCGTGAAGAAATCTGCAAATTTTATAACGCAATCAATTCGGACAAATTCAACCAGCTTAAAGATGTCACTCGAAAATTTTTCGTTATTTTTGGATCAAACTATATTTGTGAACAAACATTTTCAATCATGAACCTCAATAAAAACTCTTAACGATTAAAAATCACCGATGAACATTCACAAGCAATTTTAAGAATCTCAACTACAAAATTTGCCCTTGAATTCAAAAAAATGTTAAAAGACCTAAAAAGGTTCCATTCCTTTCAATAGAATATTTTTTTTTAATATTTTTTTCATAATAGTAAATAGTCTTTTGTGAAAAATTCAGAGATAAAGGAGCGTACAAGACAGCGTCCTGTCACGTCAGTGGTTATGGAGAGACGTTGAAACTGGCTAGGTCACGTGCTGCGGATGCCTCCGGAAAGCCTCAATCTTGCCTGCTTCTTCTTTCGACCGGTGGGCGTCCCGGACGTCCGTCGGGTACTATCCATAGGATGTACTCGGCGGAACTGAGGGATACTGGCATGTCATAGGAGGAAGCAAAGCTATTGGCGGGAGACAGGAAAACATGGAGGTGCCGCGTGGCGGCCATATGCTTCACATAGGGAGCGAACATTGCCAAAGAAGAAGAAGAAATAGTCTACATTTAAAAATGGTTTTTTATTTGCGGTCCGCCGCTAATTTTGAATTCCTGAATTTGGCCCTTCATCCAAAAAGTTTGCCCTCCCCTGCTGTATAGCATATATTACTGAAATAATATTTTTTTTATTTTTAATATAGTAATGAAGATACATATGTATAGTGTCATAACAATGATGTATAATGTACAACAAGAAAAATGCTTGGACCACAGAAATATCGTTAATTATTACTGGTACCTTTTTTATTTTGTTATAGACATTGAAAAAACTCGACTTCCTTTCATTGAAGAAATGACATTGAGTCTAAGACGAACATGCTGTTTGTTTGCTGGTTGAAATATCAATTGTAAAGGTGATGTTGTTACATTGTTATGTTTCACCAAGTACAATATGTTTGCGTGTTTTAGATGGAAGTGTAAAAGACTATTGCAGAAGAAGAATCTTTATTACAATAAGAACAAGCAAATTCTGATGCTATGTTTCTTCTCAACAATATAAAATACAAGCGTTAAATAATATTGTTTGAATCGTATTAATATAATAACGCTTGTTTGAGTTTTCGCATATTTAATAATAAATTGTCGTTATAAAACATTTAGTCATCCAACTTAATATTGTCCAAAATCATACATAGCTTATACATGTATAAGTAATATATTACAATCAGTGCGAACATTTTGACTACTTTTGATAAAACGGTTAATGAAGAATTGTTATTTTAATATTGTTAAAAGAAAATGTATTGAATAAAATTTATTATTATCAGCTATTTACTACGTGGATCCACCTAGGATATATTCAGACTAATTATTTATTCATTACAAGTACAAGACAAATACACTTTATACAAAATCGCACGAACTATTTCTTTATTAGAATACGGCAGCTTGTATGAACTACTCTCCTTTAAAAAGAAAAATAGAGTATTCTGCCCAGCTTTGTCTTGGTTGTAGTGAACTTTCATACTTTCGAAATACAAATATTTCTTTTAGCGCTATTTTAGTTTAACTTTAAAGCTAGCCTATGTTGAAAGTTTAAAATATCATCGCGAACTTAGTAATAAGCGAATAAAGTCAATTAACTTATAATTTTGTTTAACTATAAAGTTAAAAATAGCACAGTTGAACTAGAAATGACAGCCATAACTATATGTGCAAATATCACATCACCATTGTCAACCGTTTGGAAAGAGTTTTTGTGACAGACAGACAAACCACATATTTTTTGTTTTTTTTTATAAATATTCATGATTATGATGTTAAAAGTCAAGAAGAAACATTTTTCCTCTAAAATATATTTCCCATCATTTTCGCATATTTTTTTGTTCGAGATTTTTAAACAAAATATAAAATAATATATATAATATATCTTTAGTTTTAAGAGTAGAACCCTAATATTGTTGAACATTTTATATCAGCTCCAGGTTCCAGCAGAAAACCTTTTCCTCAAAGAAAGCAAAGATAAAGTTTCAAGTATAGTTATGTCATTTACCTATTTGAATAATATTATCTATGCTAATGTAACGAGAATAAAGTTTTTCAAAAAAGTCTCTTTTTTTATTCACATGATATTTTTTGGGAAAGAATTTTTCTCTTTTATGAGTTGTAATTTAATTTTAAATAAAGCAATAATGTGTTTGAAATATGATTGCAAAAAATATGATTAACCGGCATCTCAATACCGAGATAATAAATCAAAACCGGTATTTCTATATTTCATAATAATTATTTGTACAATACCGTCATTATAAAATATAAAGAATCATTAACTCGTAATTTCTTGTAAACAATTTACGATTTCTTAAAATAATAAGAGACTGCTAAAAAGAGTCTAAAGTAAAAGAGTGGGACCTTATGAACCTCGTAGACAATTGAAAATTCGCTTTTAATTAATTTTAGCTACTAAGATAACGATATTTTTGCATTTCAAAAATTGTTATTTCGATATTGAAAAAAACATCATGAAACCCGAAGCACAGTTTCAATAATACCTGTATTGCAATCGTAAGTATTGAGAATAAATACAAATAATTTAATATAAAAAAGCAAAAATATAAATATCTGTTCCTAGGCACAGTGGTCAGGCTAAGCGTATGCTGAGATGCAGGCGACGCAACCTAGTAAAACACTGAATTGGCAAGTGACGGCATGCGCGACCAACGTATGTTGTGACTAGGGTATCTAATCCTGGAGCCTTTTTCCAATCCCAGGATTTCGGGATTGATTAATTTTGAATACCGGGATTGAGATTTTCTCACCGAGGAATTTGAAATCCTCAATTCGCTATACTTTTTCCTTGGATTCTCACAGAACCTAGTTTTTGTTTTTTTAGCTCGCCGAAGAATTTGAAATCTCCGATTTGGTATACTTTTTACCAGAATCTCACAGAACCTCGTTTTTTTTAGCTCACTGAGATATTTGAAATCTTAAATTTGCCAATTTCGTGCAAATTTTCGGGATTTGCTCAAAATTTGTCAATCCCGAAATCCCGGGATCGCGGCCATCTCAATCCCAGAATTTTGGGATCAGAAAATTAAACGGAATCCCGGGATTACGGGATCCCGGATACCGGGATTGGATGCCCTAGTTGTGACAGCTGCGTCACGCAAGACACTTATTATATGAATAACACACAATGATATAATTTTCTTACAAAACGACATTCAAGGCTCATTTTTAACGAGTTACTCAAATAAAACTCAAAGTTTTCAGTAAGTTTAATAACGCTTCAAACAGTAATCTGTGTCCACAACAAGCCAAGCACATGTCTGCGTTTCAGCATTCGCCTAGTCTCATGGGTTCGAATCTCAGTACGAAAAACTTTTTTTCAATCGATTTATCAATTACTGTTCGAAGGCATGAATGTTTAGAAAATACCCCCGCCATACCAATTCTAAAATAATGGGGCTTAGGGAGAGTGATGAGCCAACCACTAGTTCTGTCTTAGCTCTATACTTCCTATCCCTACACTTTTCAACAACAAAAAAGAGCACCTGAGTAACACGCAGTTTTCGTAAAAAAAACTTCTGTTGAGATTCTGTTCTTCCGTTAGAAGGCTTTTTATTGAAAATTTGTATACATAAATACTGACGATCTATTACTAGATACTGCTCAAATGTTGATTAAAAATACTGCCAAGTTGATAATAATCTTCTAGGATATCAAATTTCTTTATCCCTTAATACAAAATAAGATTGGATTTGCATATTTTTCCGGCTGAAATCTTTTGCCGATTCTCAATAGAACGAAGGCTACGACAACCACGCTGCATTTGACATCAAATCTACAATCTTAGGTAAATAAATATTATGTACATACTTCAAAGCCATTTGGCCTTCCACATAATTTTGCTTACCACTGTAAAAAATATGAACGAATGTTTATTTCCTGTGCCCTATGATGCATTTGAAATTTGGACCGCTGATACAAAAAATGAAGTGAGAAAACGTTAAAAAAATCTGTTTGATACACGTACATGTTTATAAATTGCATGACGTGCTAAAATCTGTTATACAACCAATTATCTTATAAAAATGGTAAAGTTTTCTCACCATATTAACTGAAATTGTGATGGGCACTTCACCGCAAGGAGAAACAATGTCTGTTCATGTTTATATATTTAATTCATAAAAAAAGCATATCTAACACAAAACTGGTTGTATAAAAGAGAGCTTCCATAACTTTTCAATGCCTCGGCTTACGAAATTTGAAAAAATAATCCACAGAGATTTAGTCGTCGAAATCTTTATGTGGCACATCTTATTACTATTAAATGCATTTGATACATATTTGATTACAATTAATAAGAACTTACTTTCAATACCTGGTACAATATAAGAAATGCTTACTCTCAAACAATCTTCTAATGTCCACGTGGAAAGGCATTACTATTTGTGCTTATTTTGTAGTAGATGTAATGGAAAAATGCTGATTCACATAGATATGTAGTCGGTTAAAGAAAAATGATTACCAACGCTTCCTTCGCAATATACAGAAAACAGACATTCTTGCTCACCATATCACCATATCTTATCTTTAGACTTTTTTTTCAAGCAAATTACCAGAAAAATTTTGCGGACCCCCCACAAAAATCTTGCGGATCTTCAGGGATCTATGTCTCTCAGTTTGGGAAGCGTTTGTCTAAAAGACGGATGGAACAACTTATGCGATATATTATGTGGTTTTTCAGAAGCATGCGGATGAGTAAAATGGTGTGTTTAGATATTATCAAGTTTCATATGAAGAATTTGACATCAAGGAATTGTGATGTTGGCAGTAAATACTTTACGCAGTGTTTTAATTATGGTTTACTAAATCGAATTTGATATATTTACCCGTCAAATTCAAGACGACGACGCGAAATTCCACTGTTGATGTCGAGTGATGTATAACCATGACATACACAAGATTGGCAAAAGTGGATGAAAACCAAATGTTTTTCAAGTAGGTGTATGTGAAAACAAATATGCTCCTTCTTTGTTGTACAATGTTATTTGAAACAAAAACTAAAAGTACAATATGCCAAAACATTTTTTTTTTAAATTCCTTAAATGTAATATAATATATGTATATTTTTAAAAATATCATAAGGCTTATAAATAAAATTAATTTATTTGATTTATTAGCAATTTTCAATGTTTTTTTATTGTTTTAATAATAATAAAAAAATATTAATGTAAAAAACATGACAAAACTGAAAAAAAGAATCATAGATCTGAAGAAATCTCCGTCTTTTACAATTTTGTCTAATGTAAATAATCTAAAAAGAAAAATAAATATATTTCATCCTTAGGGTGATTATATAACTGGAGATAGAAAACATTCCATACTTGTATCCTAAATTCTACTCGTCAAGCTAAACAACTCCTAATGCAGTGGGCGTTTTACAAAACGCCTTGTCAAAATACCGTATCAATAACCCACGCAGAAAGTATGGAGCTAGAAACTATTTAACATATTATTTTTTCATACTGATTGAAGTCATAACATACTCAAAATTACGTCATATGTACATGAAATGCGACCTAAATTGTTAAATGGAACTCATTTTTTTTGTGATTACGAAAAATATATATACAATTTTTGAATATTGGCTAGGTTTATAGCCAAATGACCAACTTTGTCTCCATTCCAGTATAGGAATACATGTTTTTATTTACAGAAAATTTCATGCACTGATTTATTTAAATTTGTTTATGATTTTGTAACCAAAATTCACAAACGTCTGTGAAGTTTGAATTTCCATGCCTTCAATTGAATCTCAATAAAATAGTGCAGCGATAGCGGTTAGTTAAATACTAGCTCTTTCCTAGCCCATCTTTCTATTCATAATATTTATGAAAAAGAAGATTGAGCGTCTAAATAACAAGAAATCACCGTAAAGTACACTTATTTTGAAATAATAATACATTAGGAGTCGATATACTTCATACTGGGAATGTAAATTGATGCAAATAAATCATAATTCTTCTATGATTGTTTTATTTAATTAAAACAGAATTGAGTTCGGAAATTATATACAAACCCAATTCGGGATGAAAATTTAAGATCCAATATATGAGATAAACACATTCTTTGAGACACTGTCTCTAGATAGTGTTATAAATCTAATTATTTTATATTGAGTATTTGAGAATGGCCGCAAATTTTAATATTATTTGTTCTCGAAAATGCATAAAAAGTTGCTGAAAGTATGATTTTTCAAAGAATAAATGCGATATAAAAACTTCAAGAGAACACGACAGATGTCACGAACAGTGGGCAATTTATTTTTCTTGAATGTCTAATAAAAGTGAACGATAAATTCTAGCGCGAAAGTGGAATAAATAAATCACGATTCGTTATAATTTTCGTTGCAAAAAGAGACGGCGCGGCTTAAAGAGGGTATTTGTAAGATGCTCAAATAAAAAAGGGGAAAATTATTTATACAATATTTATTTTTATATTTGGAATGTTCAATAGCTCTTTGACATATTTTCTTAAAATAGTATTGAAAAAAATAACTTAACGTGTGAAGTCAAACTTATATTGCTAGCTTTATATTCTTTCGAACGAAGTAGCTATTATTTTTTGGCACAATTCAACATATTCCTGAAAGTCTAGATGACTTGAAAAGAGAGGAGAAAAACGTGTTTTTCAATTGAATTTTTTCGCAACTCTTTTTTCCTTTTACCACTTTTATCATCATTATTTGGTGAACCACGTTGACTGCTATTTTTAATATAATGGAAGATATTTTAAACATTTGCCTTTAAATAAAGGCAAAAAAACTTTTCATATACATACATACTTTATTCAAAAGAAGTTTTAAATCGAATTGGAAATTAGTGTCTAATATAAGGATATTGCAAATAAAAACACTTACCATGATTACATTAAAAAACTGCCATGTCAACCACCTATGTGGAGAATATAGAGTTTATCTCAACAGAAGAATTTCTACGAGAGCTGCGTGTTACTCAATTGCTCAACCTATCTTAAAGAGTATGGATAGAAGAGAAAATTACCTAGCCCTAGGACAGGAATAAAGGTTGTTGCTCTCGCTGATAACCGTTTTTAGAATAAGATCTTTAAGAGGGGAGAATTCAAGGTATCACACGTATCTATGTATTTGAACAGAAATTCATAAACCGATTAAAAAATCTATAAATATATAAGTTATTCGTGCTGGGATTCGAACTCGTAACTTAAGTAACCGAAGCTAACGACGTTAAGCAGTCAACCACACAGGCGATTACGTTGTGTATCTAATTTAACCAAAAAAATATACAAATGTAAAATTAAAATAATCAAAAAACAAGCAAGGACTCGTAAATTTGACAAACCCACATGTTGAGTATTTCGTACTCTACCTATGGACGAATTAAGCAGATACGATTTGTCTGTTTTACTATGTGAAAATCTTAGTTTTGAGATAGTGACAGTTATATGTTGTTTATTTTTTTAAAAATTATATACAGCTTATAGAGAACACTGATAATTTTTGACTGATATTATAATATATTAGTATGTTGTGTTACAGACGAAAAATATACTATTGTCTTATATAGTATTTCTGTATCAATAATTATATTCTTTTGAGTTACTGTTGCATTAACAGTATCACTATAAGTTGATATCCGCTGTATTTTAAAATTACAGTGTATCTTAACATTGTTTTTGATTAATCGTTTATATTGCTTATAATGGCATTCATAGCTAAAGACATCTTGTTTTGCCAATTATCATACTGTTGTATTGATGTACCGATATTATGCATCGTTTCAGAAGCTAAGATGATGAACAGATGGTTGTTTTGTTTAAGAATAGTTTGTGGAGTCAAATCTATACTGATTACATACTATTTTTTTTGTTTATCACATTATATTTCGCAATTATGCGTTCAAATATTGTTTATCTAATAACCTTTTACATTTGAATTAAAATAATGTCTTCTTTGCATATTTTTTTGAATGGATGTTAATAATTTTAATGAATGTATTTTTGTGCCAGACGATAATGTTTCAAAAAACAATTTTAGTAGTACTAAATAAATGTCTTAAGACAAAATATTTATAGATGCTATTGTTTTATCAAACTGTTCAAAGAGAAAATATAAATACAAGCGAAGAATATTTCGTGCAAGTAACAAGTTTTTCAGGTTGTTGTTTTTTACGGAATAGAACCAAAGATATATCGCTTTTCTTGCGAGAAGATTGCATTACCAAAACAGTACTATAAGTAGCAAAGTCGATGTCAAAATCCATTTTGTTCCAAAAATAGTTTTTGAATTTCCTTTTCAAGCGTCAAAAACTTTATTCAATTTCTTTAAGAAAGACAGACAGTTCGATTTGCGAGTTAATTTGCAAAAGTCGGAATTCTTTGAAAACTCTTTTGTTTGTACGATACAAACTAGTTTGCTTTCTGAATAATGCATGCAAAAAAGTATTTTCTTATATGGTATTCAATATTTAATATGGAACAAAGTGACTCATTTAATACAGTAATCAAATATATTCTGTGTTACCATCTTCGTGGAATCAATCTGAAATTGATAGCTGCCGAATGGTTATGTTTTTTTTTTCATTTGCTTACAATATAAAAGATGTTTTATATTGTTTCCTATAAGAAATAAAATTTATTTTTTACTTCCGAAATTGGAAAAAAAACATGCCACCTTTTAATAATATAAAAGTTAGAATATATGGAATTTAGTAAAAAACATCAAATGTAACACAGAGAAAAACATTTTAAAATCTACGTCATTTTTTTAATAAGTTTTTGGATTAAGAAAAAAATACTAAGTCGCTGCCAGGTAAAAGATGGATAAAAGCAGTTTTTTTAAAGACTAAGCGAAAAAAAATATACGACGTTAATCTCAGCTTTTTGAGAAAAGAAGCAGTTTGTTCAAAGACTATTTTTTTTCTTAGCGTGTACCTACACATTCATCCATCGTTTTGAGTTTTAACAATCGTGCCAGCTTTCGAAATAATTACTGAGATGGAAAGTTAAGTGAAATAACATAAAGTGTGTTTAGTAAATAAAATCTATAAACATTTCTTTGTAAGACAATTTTTACACATAAAAGTAGTTTGAGCTAGCAAACATTTGAAATAACAGAATTTAGAAATATTAAATAAATATACTCTTAAATATTTTTAACATATTAGAATTATATTAATCTTATGCATCAGAGCATATTTATTGTATTCAATATAAAAACCATTTTTCGGTAAAAAGAGATAAAACCTTAGGGTGTTATATTTAGTTATACTATTATATTTGTTTCAAGGCGATACCGCTGAGGCCGGATATTATAATAAACATAAAATTTACGCAACATTGATTCGCTATTTCTCATTTTTGGGTGATTTCTAATTTTTTTGTTTTTTTATCAATATTTTCGCTCAAAAAAAAAAATATTTCGATAATGAGGTGTTATGAGAAGTGTCATTATTAGTATACGTATATCGTTAGGATAATGCAAAAATAAACAAGATTATAATACTCGTTAGTTAACGAATTGAAATAAAACTTTTTTTATACCTCATAAAAACTTACAGGTTTAAATACTAGTGAAATTTTCGTTTCGCGTTTTTGAATTGTATAATTCAAATATTTAGCTATATATTGTGTATAGGGGATAAGACATCATTATGTATTTAATGTTTTAATTGCATTTGATATTATGTTTATTCGTAATGAGACAAATACTTTGGGAAAACAGTATAACTGTTTTTTTACAGAAAAGTATAATGACTTATTTGCCACTTTAGGAAAAACAAAGTTGACTTGTCCCCGTAGGTATGAGCACTAATTGTGACCCACAGTAAATTTATTTCTAAAAGATCATATATTTATGTTGATACATAAGTTTTATTACTGCAGTGCTATCATGAAAATTGTTAGAAGGATTATTTAAATATTTTATGCATACTCAGTATGAAATGTCTAAAGCAAAAAAAAAATCTAATAAGCAATATGAAGTCATATATATTATGATTCGAATAATTAAAAATAATTTTGTCTTTTTGTTGCAAAATACCCATTAAATATTTTTTTTATCTATGATTATTTCCTATTGTCGTATTTACGTAGTGAAAATTACCCAAAAAATATTGTATTTTTAAGCCATTTCCGTTCTCAATATGCAGTATATTCACTTTAAATTCGTTACTCTTTACTAAATGTAATAATAGCTCATAATCACTTTTCAATCTTATTTCAGGATGGAAAAAATCATTTTTTCCATGTGACCGAATGAGCAACAATCAAACCAAAAGCGTTAACCATTCAACCACTAGACTGACAACATATTATAGTCAATTTATGAAAAAGCGTTCCATCATGATGAGGAAAAAAATCATAGATTTTTTATGTCATTCAAAGAATATTTGACACAAATAAATTATTTGAGTTTTTTTAATTACGCTACAATAAATAAACAAACAAGTTTTTCTATTTTCTGAATTGCAATACTGTGATAGTTTATGTTGTTTGTACAGTTATATATTATTATAAGATTTATAAAATAATTAAATCAAGTTTGTTTTCAAATTTCGACATTGGATTTAATTTATATGTTGAGTTGAAGGGTTTCAGAGAGTCGATTAGATTAAGCCAGTTGTTGATATAATATCGCATTCTTGTTCCCGTTTCCTGCAATTCAGCTGCTTTATTACACAATGAAGGAAGTAAACGTTCAATGATAACAAGCTTATGAAATGCTTGTTGATATTAAAATAAGAAATTGCCATTTTGATCTAAATTAGGCATGCAAAACATTTTTTATGTAGTGGGCCGCATTAAAAAAGTATGAAGAGTTCGGGCCGCAAAAAAATATGAATAAATTTAAAGACTCATCTGTGGAAAACGTTTTTATTGTGTAATATTTATATCGGGTCCTTGATGGAGCAGTCGACGTCGTTGGCTTCCGTGACGGATATCACAAGTCCAAATCCTAGTATGAATACCATTTTTTAATCGATTTATCAACTTCTGTTCGAATGTATGGGGCAAAAATATATTCACTGCTATATTGATATGTGCTAGTCACTGATTTCTGAATAAAGTTTTCATAGGTATCCTTCAAACGACAGAAATTTAAACATCCGTTCAAATTTGATCTTGTATATATTTTATTTATTGCATCCTCCGACATGAATTTAAATAAGATATAAAATAACATTTGAGAATCGTTATCAGTTCTTTTCTATCAGTAAGTTCAATGATTCATTTAAAAAATATGTCATAATAATAAGAGAAACTAAGGGCCGCAAAAAATATGAAACGAGCCACGTTTTGAACATTTCTGTTTTTAATTGTAATTTAGAATGTTCACTCATATTATTTCAAAAACTTGCATATGTCTCACACAAGAAATCAATGCTAGATGCATTGACAACCTGTATGCTATACGTTCTTTTTGCTCATTAACTTATCGGTTATTAAAATTAAACATATATTTAATTCATACTTATATATTACTAATTTTAAATGTTTCTTCAATATGTAATAAATGCATCAGTATTATAAAAGTATAAAATGTTTGAATGTTGAATCCAAGAAAGTGATACGTTGAATGTGTTATTGTTATTTTATTGTTAACAATAAATAATAAAATAGCTTTTCATAATAATTATTGTTCATTGCATTGCAGTATTTCATTGTAAAATGTTTTATTATTGTGTTTTCGTAGACTTTTGTTTGTGTTTTTTTTATATGAAAACGTGACGTGCTGGTAATTGTTTATTTTATTTTGATATAAGTGCAAAAAATGCTTGGATAAATTATTCAAATATATCTGAAGCAAACAAAATAAAACATTACTAAGCCCTACATTTTGTTTTGGTTTTGAATTTATATTCGGATGGATTGTTTGTTTTTTTTATTATAATGCTAAACAAAACAAATTTTCGTAAGAAACATACATATAACTAAATGCTCAAAAAATATTTAGCGAATTAAGTCATATGAATGACATTTAGTCTAATAAAGTTCATTTATAATATCGAAATAATTATTACGGCTGAAAAAAATTGCAATGGGATAATGTTATGTTCTGCGTATCACGCGTTTTCTGTTTAAAGTCTGTCATACAGCGAATTATAATTTTGTTAGCAATTGGTTGTAACTATTTCTAAACGAATAGATGAATCTTTATTAAGCTAGGCAATAAAATAACTACAGACAGGTTACAATTGGCATACATTGGAAGCAATTCATTTGAGCTAGAATCTAGATAGTAAAGGCTTAATTTTTAATATTGGTGTTCACTATCCGTCAAATTTCTTTTATATAAACATATCATGTAAGATTTTCTGTGCTTGAAACCATTCTGTGTACTACGAATATGTTTTCACTGTTGAGTTGTCTTTTCATTTTTAAAAGTCGTAAATAAAAAAAACTACATTTCGAAGAATATACTCTATTTTATCTGTTATTTAAATATTTTTGTTTCAAACACATTTTTTATTTACAAATTGTTGAGACTGGATTGTGATCACAATCATATTTCTATTAGAGTAAAAAAAATAATAATTCAACATGAACGTTAATCAAGCAAAAATTCAGTTTGGGTGAATTGTTATAAATAATACTTATATTATTTATTTATTGTTAAAAATTAAAAGTACACTACATGACATAACAGCTGACGCCAATTCGCCATGTACTTGACAAATATAATGAGACAAATTATAAAATAAAACTACATAATACATCAAAATCAACATACAAAATCAAGAAATAAAATAGTAAAATTTAACAAACAGTTCACAAATACTATCACTAAAAGTTACCACTTTACTAGGCAATGTGTTGATCAATCGAACGGCCCTTGAAACTGGTGACTCATACCTCCTAAGCTAGGTATAAGTTTTTAGAAATAAAAGTTTTTGCTCATAGTTTCGCCCACGTAAGAATAAATTGAGAGCATGTTAATTAATAATCATGAGAATTTCAGAATTATTAACTCGGCCCCGAAGGAGAAGAGAAAAATGCTTTAAACTTAAAAAGGATCTTCGAGCTTCAAGAGAGTAAAATATTGTATTTAATGGAGATCTTTTGCAAATCTAAGAGGTTTTATTAAGATGTATATTTATCTTGAAAGCTATTAAAAACATATCAAATCAATAAAATTAATGTAATATGAAAGGTTTTAAAATAAAATATCAATTATCAAGAATATTTTTTTTAAAACCAAAAACTAAAAATATTGAAATGATATAGAAATAGTCAAATTTTATTATGAGTAAAATCAATAAGCAATGTATAAGAAATTAAATAAGATGAAATCATGTTACTATACATAAAAGAAGTATTTTTTATCTTCATAAGGATGCCACTTAGTGGAAATAAACGAAAAACTCCTTAACCGTAAATATTTGGGTCAGCGAATATGTATTTTCTCATGAACCTTCAAAATACATATTTTATATCAGTCGTAAACAAAAAAATCTATCGTCCTTGGAAAATATTGAGAAATACCATATAAAATGGTTTTTGTTTTTACGGTTTCTTTGACAAAAAAACGTAGAAGAAAGTGGCTTTGATAGATTGCGTGATTTTCTATACGCTGCGTTATTATTTTGTCCAAGAGTTGAAAAAATAACCGATGAAAAAATATGAAATGTATTGAAAATTGGCTAATTTTCTCTTGCATCGCTACACTTTGAAACTTCGGAATAATCTATAATGCGCATAAAATAAATGCATACTCAAACATCCTTGATATAGATTTAACAATACATACGGTAATAATAATCTTACCCCGTTTTAAGATTATAACAGAAGAGTTCTTAATCTATGATTTTTGAGCTATTTTTTGCGTAGTTACGATAAGATTTATAAGAAATCCTTCGAAATGAATCTTTTCAATTTTTCAGTTTTTAAATATAAAAAGTGATCTTTTGCGGTTTTTAATTAACTCGTAAGAATATATGATAAGTGGTGTGTAGTTATTATAAATTGAAAATACATATCGAGGACGAAAGAAAAAAATATAAAAGATAGAGGTATCTACTAGGGCATCCAATCCCGGGATCCGGGATCCCGTAATCCCGGGATCCCGTTCAATTTTCTGATCCCGAAATTCCGGGATTGAGATGGCCGCGATCCCGGGATTTCGGGATTGAGAAATTTCTAGCAAATTCTCGAAATTTACACGAAATTGGCAAATCGGGGATTTCAAATTCCTCGGTGAGCTAAAAAAAAAAAAAAAAAGTTTCTGTGAGATTCTGGAAAAAAGTATAGCAAATTGAGGATTTCAAATTCCTCGGTGAGAAAATCTCAATCCCGGGATTCAAAATAATTCAATCCCGGGATTGGAAAAAGGCTTCGGGATTGGATTCCCTAGTATCTACCACAAATATATATTCACTAAAACCCCAAAGCAAGATTTTGCCATTTTTTGTTATTTGTACTGTTTAGTTTAATTTTATTTCGTTTAAATCTAATATGTCTAAATTAAAAGCTTTCTTAAAAGATATATTGTTTTATTCATAATAATGAATTATGGATATTGTAAAACATTATTTTGGTATTTGTGTTTGTCTATAATTAACCTATAAATTACATATATTTTTTTATAGTTTAAACTTAAATTACTTGTCAGTCAAATTAATCCATTTTTTGCTGCGATATTGCTCAAATAGAGAGTACATAGTATAAACAGTCAGCTAAGAAATGAGCTTAAGTTTTCCTATGCAACTCTTAGGGGCGATGACATCCAGAGAAACTGGTTTTGATTATCAGCATGTATAAATAGAACACGCCAAGATATAAATAAAACAGAAAGGGAATATTTATGTAAATCGAAAATAACTTGTCTAGAGTTGCTAGTGGAGATCGCCATCTTCAGTAACGAACCATTAGATCAGTGATTGGCAAACAAGGGCTCGATAATTGTATTTATAACGTCTGCCACAAAATAAAGTTTTTTTAATATTTTAGGGCGACGTATCGTTTATTGCTATTATGCACATACACCAGTATTGTGAAAAATTCACACTCATATCAGTAAACACTTCATTTATTAAAGATATGTATGTATATAGAAACAACTAATCATGTTACTTCAAAATTTCTCTAAATTATGTTATATCGCTTTACTACTCGAGTAGAGCCACAAAATCGAAGCATTGGTCACTCTTAACACATGTCAGTGTATTATTGCACTCCCACTCGGTTTGGGTGTATTTCTATAATAAACTATATTTTGATGTTTTTTTTTATCCCGATGCTCCCAATTATATAAGTTTTTAAATTGAAAAAAAAAATGGCATTATAGCTATGCTAATGCGCCAATTATTTTTCAGTTGAAAGATCATATAAGAAAACTCGATGAGAAATTATTTGTCGCCTGCTGTGGCCCGGTTCGTTAGAGCTTGCTCTACCGATCACGCAGGTCTAGGTTCGATTTCCGGTAAGATCACAGTGAATTTGAGAATTATTCAATTCAAAGTTGTGATACCAATTCACATTATTTCCTCTCCTCTCACTCTTCTGATTCTTTAATAACTGGGTGTAGCAATAGCGATTAGTTAATCACTAGTCTTGTTCTAGCCTTATCCTTCTTTCCCTATTACTTACTTTGAGCAATTGAGTAACAAACCGTTCTTGTAGAAAAAACTTCTGTCGAGATACTTACATTTGCAGGCCAAATGCTCCACATTGGGAGCGGGAATGGATAAAAAAAATTGACATCACAAACGTTTTAAGTCTTAAATTAAAACTCGAGCAAATATCTTCACGTCCTGTAATATAAAAATAAAGTGACATTTTTCACAAGCAAGCCATTTGGAGTGTCCCATCACAAAAACTACTTTTCAAATAGAGTATCAGAACTTCATGAGAATATTTAAGCTACCAAAGTTTTTTAAGAAGTAGGCTTTCAGTATAAAATTATAATATTGTGATGTCTTCGCGATGTTTTGACATCTGGTAGTAAACATCATGGTTCAGAACAAGGTGTAGCTATCCGATAATAGTGTCATTAATTATTCGCGTGAATTGATACTCACTGACAAAGTCACTGGCGTTAATAGTAATTTTATTGAAATGACCTTGCATTAATTTACTTGTAGATAAATAATAAATAGGAACGTAGATGCAAAGCGATTTAATTTCTGTCTGTGCATAATCATTGCAGAACAGCTGAAAAATTATTCAACGATAATCCCATCCCACCTTCAAGAAATCCAATTAATAAATTGCGTCTTTCCAATCAAGTGTTGAATTATCGATGTTTGTAAACATAAGTTAAGTAATATCGATATAAATAAATGCAATCTTATGCAATGTTGGATGATATTACATTTATACATTGGGTTTTAAAGAAATATAGAAAAACTGGTTTAATAACAAGGAACACAATTTGTTTCCAGATTGATAAATATTTTCAAATTAATTATATAAAATATACTTCATGGCAATATATTTTTTTAAAGATTTAAAAAATATTGTTGTGTAATGAATATCAATTTGATTTTAGGAAAGCATTATATGATCTATAAAAAGCGGCATGTGTATAAATTTGGAAGTCTGTTAAAAAATAAATAATAAACTAAATTAATGTAACTAGCTGTAAGCCCGTTGCCCAGCAACGTGAGATTTTTGTTGCATAGTATTTAATTTAATTTAATTTTATGTTATTTTATTTTATGGTATTTTATTTTATTTTATTTCATTTCATTTTATTTTATTTTATTTTATTTTATTTTATTTTATTTTATTTTATTTTATTTTATTTTATTTTATTTTATTGAATTTAATTTAATTTAATTATATTTTATTTTAATATATTTTATTTTTATAGTTAGCAGATATTTCGTAAATTATTTAATATTTGGAATAATGTTTAAGTTTGCTAACAACAATTTTTCGTATTAGCAGAAACTTCGTAAATTACTTAATTTTTAGAATAATGTTCAAGTTTGCTGACAACTATTTTTCGTAGTAGCAGAAATTTCGTGAATTATTGAATTTTTGGAAAAAAAAAGTTTGCTAACAACCATTTTTCGTAGTAGCAGAAATTTCGTAAATTATTTAATATTTGGAATAATGTTCAAGTTTGCTAACAACCATTTTTCGCAGTAGCATAAATTTCGTGAAATATTTAATTTTTGGAATAAAGTTAAAGTTTGCTAACAACCAATTTTCGTAGTAGCCGAAATTTCGTAAATTATTGAATTTTTGGAATAAAGTTTAAGTTTGCTAACAACCATTTTTCGTAGTAGCAGAAATTTCGTAAATTATTGAATTTTTGGAATAATGTTCAAGTTTGCTAACAGCCATTTTTCGTAGTAGCAGAAATTTCGTAAATTATTTAATATTTGGAATAATGTTTAAGTTTGCTAACAACCATTTTTCGTAGTAGCAGAAATTTCGTAAAATATTTAATTTTTAGAATAATGTTTAAGTTTGCTAACAACCATTTTTCGTAGGAGCAGAAATTTCGTAAATTATTTAATATTTGGAATAATGTCCAAGTTTGCTAACAACCATTTTTCGTAGGAGCAGAAATTTCGTAAATTATTTAATTTTTGGAATAATGTTGAAGTTTGCTAACAACCATTTTTCGTAGTAACAGAAATTTAGTAAATTATTCAATTTTTGGAATAAAGTTTAAGTTTGCTAACAACCATTTTTCGTAGTAGCAGAAATTTCGTAAATTATTGAATTTTTGGAATAATGTTCAAGTTTGCTAACAACCATTTTTCGTTGGAGCAGAAATTTCGTAAATTATTTAATATTTGGAATAATGTCCAAGTTTGCTAACAACCATTTTTCGTAGTAGCAGAAATTTCGTAAATTATTGAATTTTTGGAATAATGATTAAATTTGCTAACAACCATTTTTCGTAGTAGCAGAAATTTCCTAAATTACTTAATTTTTGGAATAATGTTTAAGTTTGCTAACAACCATTTTTCGTAGAAGCAGAAATTTCGTAAATTATTGAATTTTTGGAATAATGTTTAAATTTGCTAACAACCATTTTTCGTAGTAGCAGAAATTTCCTAAATTACTTAATTTTTGGAATAATGTTTAAGTTTGCTAACAACCATTTTTCGTAGAAGCAGAAATTTCGTAAATTATTGATTTTTTAGAATAATGTTTAAGTTTGCTAACAACCATTTTTCGTAGTAGCAGAAATTTCGTAAATTATTGAAATTATTGAATTTTTGGAATAATGTTTAAGTTTGCTAACAACCATTTTTCGTAGAAGCAGAAATTTCGTAAATTATTGATTTTTTAGAATAATGTTTAAGTTTGCTAACAACCATTTTTCGTAGTAGCAGAAATTTCGTAAATTATTGATTTTTTGGAATAATGTTTAAGTTTGCTAACAACCATTTTTCGTAGTAGCAGAAATTTCGTAAATTATTGAATTTTTGGAATAATGATTAAATTTGCTAACAACCATTTTTCGTAGTAGCAGAAATTTCCTAAATTACTTAATTTTTGGAATAATGTTTAAGTTTGCTAACAACCATTTTTCGTAGAAGCAGAAATTTCGTAAATTATTGAATTTTTGGAATAATGTTTAAATTTGCTAACAACCATTTTTCGTAGTAGCAGAAATTTCCTAAATTACTTAATTTTTGGAATAATGTTTAAGTTTGCTAACAACCATTTTTCGTAGAAGCAGAAATTTCGTAAATTATTGATTTTTTAGAATAATGTTTAAGTTTGCTAACAACCATTTTTCGTAGTAGCAGAAATTTCGTAAATTATTGAAATTATTGAATTTTCGGAATAATGTTTAAGTTTGCTAACAACCATTTTTCGTAGAAGCAGAAATTTCGTAAATTATTGATTTTTTAGAATAATGTTTAAGTTTGCTAACAACCATTTTTCGTAGTAGCAGAAATTTCGTAAATTATTGATTTTTTGGAATAATGTTTAAGTTTGCTAACAACCATTTTTCGTAGTAGCAGAAATTTCGTAAATTATTGAATTTTTGGAATAAAGTTTATGTTTGCTAACAACCATTTTTCGTAGTAGCAGAAATTACGTAAATTATTTAATTGTTGGAATAATGATTAAGTTTGCTAACAACCATTTTTCGTAGTAGCAGAAATTTCGTAAATTATTTAATTTTTGGAATAATGTTAAAGTTTGCTAACAATCATCTTTCGTAGTAGCAGAAATTTTGTAAATTACTTAATTTTTGGAATAATGTTTAAGTTTGCCAACAATTATTTTTCGGATTTTAAATTATTTAACAATTATTTCCAATAAAAATCAAAAGATCAAATCCAATTTTTCAATAAAAAATCAGTTGCACATTTTGTCCAAGTGTATGAAAAAAGCAAAATATTATTCTATCATATATCCATATCATAATTTGAATATTCTTAATGTATTAAAGAATTCTAACAGATTTTCAAGGTCAGACGTGAAAAGATTCATCATTATGATTCAATTGATCAAATCCGCTCCAAAAAATATTAGTCTCACATCGACTCACACGATCAGACGATTCATTTCGATAGCCCTATAATCATAGTTTGCAATAGTCGAATTAAAGTCTTTGATTATTCGAATATTATGATGTATGGTGATACAATACTTTAGCTCTACACCAAGAAATATCAAATTTTCAAACGTGGCGATATCAGAACATTCACGCCCGGTTTAAAATAAGCCGCTCCCATTGGATAGAACAACATTTCAAAAATGTGCTGTTCAGAATAAATCGAAATCATTGGTCTGTACCTTACTGCGGACGTCCTTACAGACAGACCTTATCGGCTATTAATGTTAAGATACCTAGTTTCCAGTATATGTATGTAGTACCCTTGATCAAGAAAGTAATAAAGGGGGATCATCAATACTCCATGATTTTTGTACTTGTTTTTACGGTTGGTGTAAAATAATTTAATAATTTCAGATATGTTCACTGTTGCTATAATCGATATGTCTAACGACAATGATTCACAGAATTCCGTAAAGTTTTATGTTTGATTGATCATTTCCACTTCGTAAATACGTAAAAAGCAAGCTTTACACTGAGGAACAGTCATTCATGATTAGGTAACGTGTGCTCCGTACACACTCATCGTGGATGACTGCGCTTCAATGTAAGTGACTGTAATGAGATATATACTTAAAAACATGATACTTGACAAGCTTGTCTTAATTTTAACAAAACGACTTCATTCTAACTTACTCTATTAATTGGCCGCGTAAATCATCACGATCGACCATAACAACAGTGAACATATCTGCAACTATTAAATTAGGTTACACCAAGCGTAAAAACAAATACAAAAATTATGTTGAGTATTAATTGAGTATTAACATTATCGTAATTATTAGTGTTATACAATCTTTCAAAACCAAATTCAAAAATCAAAAACGAGTACTAAGGACCCTCATTAATAAGTGTCTTTATCCTAATATATTTAGATAATGGTCTCGTTGTTATGATAAATTAATTAAAATAATATTTGCCACGGATTAATTAAAAAAAAAATTCAATGTTAAATTAGAAAACAAACGCAACAGAATTCAAATTATTTTACGAAAAACATGACACACTTGATTTTTGTTTTTAAAAATAACATTTTCCTCATGAATAACAAAGCCATTGCAACGTTTTTAAACAAGAACTGGGTCAATATGATAACGACAAACGGGCACTGCATATGAAAGGCATTTCATAATAATCTTTGACATGAACTTTTGAGGCATGAAAGAATAATGCAATTTAAACATATTGGTTCAACCGTGATCCATATATTTTAGTGTCAGTATATTGTTCTTATATGGGCCACGAAACATGTGAATGTTCAACTTGAACCAACCAATTAATTGTAATAATGTAGTTGAAGCATTTATTATTATCAACACACATAACGTTGATATTGTAAGCCTTTATTTGTTTTAAGGAATAATAACACAAATAAATTGAATAATAAATATATTTTACATGATGTTTGAAACGTTTTGCTAAATTCCCTTATTATGTACATATACAATAAACCCTCCTATAGCGTTCACCCCGAAAGAAACGTTTCCTATGGCGTATGCGGTATTCCCCTCCCCCATATAGCGGTCCTCTCTATAAAGTAGTTTTATTTTTACAAAGAATTCAAAGTTAAATAGAATTTTCATAATACATTATATTATAATATACGTGCATTGAAAAAGTATTTGTCAGTAGCTGTTTGTCCCTTGACTTCACTAGATGTATTCTGTGATAGGCGAAACGAAAAGGTGAACGTGAAACGGAAGAATGTTTGATTTCGTTCAATTCACAAAATATAATTGAAAGAACATAACCTAAAAATGTTGTATGGGTACAAGGGCTTATACAAAACCGATTTTTGAAAAAACCGGCTTTCGAATGTCAATATTGTCCATTTTTTGGAAAAATGGATAATTCTATCAAAATAGCGAAACAAAGTTAATTTTTATGTTGTTTATTTATATACATAATAATACACAACAAGAAATTATTTGATGTTACTCCTCAAAAAGTATGATTTAAGAAAACACAAAGCGTTCACTGATCGTTTTGTATCAGGAACTGATATCGAAAATACCCTTTCGCTGGTTAATGATGTGGGGCATATGGTCTTTAACCCATCAAATAAAAGAACCAAATTTTCTATCCTTTTGTTTAAAGATTCGTTTATGGAAAATTCGGCACAACCGGTTACGAAGTTGAAAAACCGGTTTTCGAATGTCACAAATTTTGCCAAAAAACGATTTTTAAAACCGGTTTTTGAAAACCGACAAGCCCTAATGGGTACCTAGTCACCTAAAACATAGTATTTATACAGCGTAGTCCCAATTATTAAGCTATATATGGGGTCGATTGAATTCATTTTGATGAATTAATTAATTAACACGTATGATAAATTCGATGAAGGTTCACAAAATCACTCAGGCAGTGGAAAATGCTTTGTAACGTTCTTGCAGTTGATGTGTGTTAAATGATTAACCCAGTGAAGGCTGACTACCTCAAATGTAAAAGTTGTATGATAATGTAGCTCTTCCTGTTTATTTATCGTTTTATAATATTAAAAATTAAATTTATTGATAACCTTAACACCCATTGTCAGAAACGTAGTCGTGATTCAAGTAAGTGATTAATGTCGTTGGCTTTGGTCCCGGTGCTCAGGGGTTTGAATCCCACTGCAGCTCATTTAATTTTGCAATCGATTAATTGATTAATGTTCGAAAAAAAAGGTGTTTGTGATGTTTAATATTCGATTCCTTAAATGTAGCGAAAACGATTAGCTAACCACAAGGCCTGACTCAGCTTAATCCTTATATTCTTACTATCTAAAAAAAAATGAACAACCGACTAACAAGCAATTGTTTATAGAAAAAAACTTTAGTTGACATAAGCTTTATAAGGATTCCATATGCGAGTGGCAATTTATAATATTCATTTATTTAAAATAAATAAAAATTGTTAAAATTCAATCTTAATATTAAATTATATGTGATACCTCTGTTATTACAATAGCACCTTGTTGATTCTGAAGATGTGAACCAACGTCACATTTTTACACCTTAAAAACAAAAAAGATTATTTTTTTATATAGTTACTATACAATAGATTTTGTAATAGGTTATACAATAATTTAATGACTACAGGTGACTTTTAATTTTCTTGAATTGCATACGTGCTAAAAACATTTTTGGTTGTTTAATTAATATTTAAAAAATATGCAGCTTAATAGTGTTGTGTAAAAACTGTTGACAGGTGTTGACATAATGTTCGATTGGGTATAGATTTTACAAGAATAATGAAGGTTGTTAATTTTGTGATGATCTTGCGATTGTCGTAGGTAATTCCCGCCTGGTATTAATATTAAAAAACCCCATTGTCAATTCCATAAAGACTTTCTTAGAAAAATGTCTGAATGTAATATATTATTTATAATTTAGCAACGATCTCTCGTGTCGAAATTGCATAATGTTGAATCGAATATATTAATTTTAATTTTGATTGTGATTTGAATTTAAATATTTCTAGAGATTTCCTGTGGTGGAATGTCCTTATATTAATATTTTTTCAAATCGATTATTTTTCTTAGATATATTTGTAAAGTACTAATTATTTTTAAATAAGATATACTTTTAGCAGAAAAGTTACATCATGTAAGTAAACTTCTTTAAATAAGCAGTCAACGATTCAAAATAGTATGCTTAAAATTATGCTCAAAATAATATCGTATTCCGTGTAAGTATCGGTGCGCTGATGTCCTGAGCGCTCATGTCAGGGTTGTACTACGCGCTAATGCCGGGATGCCAAAAAATGGAATAAAGTTCCAAAGTGGTGTCAGAACACATTTTCAGATTTAAGAGGGTGCACTAAAAAGCTTAAGAACCATTAATTCAAATGCATTCATGGTTGAAAGTAAGTATATGGAAGATAATTGAATAAAGATGCAGAAACTTTGAATACAAACCGGTGTCGTAGGCGACTATTCAATGATTATACAATTTCAATATCCTTGGTAGTGCTATAAATTATTCGAATCTCCTTTAAGCAACATTCACACATTGATAATTGATATTTATGCTTTTTTTCATATTTACGAATATATGTCTATAATATTTTCATCTTTCCGTAACCATGATCCATCCGATAATATCAATCGCATAAAAAAGTGATTTCAATTATAAAATCATTTTTTTTTTGCTTATACCATCCTTTTTTCTCACATTTTTTCAAAATTAATTCTTGTAAAAATTGTCTTGTCTCACCTTGTCTGAGGTGCTTTAAAAGAAGTTCATTTGCTGACATAAATATAAAAATAATGAAAAAACCATATGAAAAATAGGTACTAAAAAAAGTTTTTGATTATATATTGTTGTATCAACAGTGACAAAATATACAAAATAAACAAGTTAAATAATAACTAATATTTACAATAATTTTAAGCTGAAAGAATGTCGTATTGTTTTATAATAAATATTAATTTTAGTCGTATTACGATAAAAGGTAGATTCACTGAGCTTAGTTTTTCCAAGTGGCCAATTGCTTGAAGACTGCGAAGAAAAATAAGTATTAAGAGAATAAGTTTAATATTAAACATCACAAAGGTATATTCATTTGGCTAAAAAGCATAAAGGAAATCGTTTAATCCTAATGATTATTTTTTTAACCTGTAATTTAATTATTGTATTGAATCGTGTTCGTAACTACGTCACAGTATTAACTTTGACCGGGTGTTATTTTCAAGAAACGTCGTTTACGTTATTGATGACGTTGATTTAGTACTTAAATGTTTGACGTCATAAGAATATCCATCGTTTGATTTATATGCTATTAGAGGGTCAGCCAACGGATCTAATGTGACTGGCCAATCCTCAATTATATCCATAAATTATGGACTAAGCTATACCACCATTTATAAAACACTTTATGAACGACTATGACGTAATCAAAATATTGCTCGGTATAGAAATGTATTTTCAATTACTCGCTTATTTTGCTACGAGTTTTTTTTACAGAATATAAAAAAACGTATCTAACTTATAATTATTTCATTTTATTATGTTACGAATACGTTGTCTTGTTTGAAGACAGTAAATAAGATTTAAAAAAAATGTTAAATGGGTAGCTTATAAGCCTCGTTGGTATGGATTGCAATACTGGACAAATATATATACCAATACTAATATTTTGTTTTTTTTAATATAATATACTGGTATTATTTAAAAGTTTCAATACCAGTTTGAACCTGGGGTAGCGAACCATTTCATTTCAAAATGCAACATTCATTTATCTGATTCTTCATAAGGCCGCAGTAAAGAAAACATTAAACAGCCCCCCATTTTTTTGACTGTCTTAAATATAATTACGCGCTTTTTCCAAACGCTTGCATATAATATTTTGATCAAAGTGAATATTTTGATAAAGTCAAAAGACTACATCAGAGTAGCCAAAAGGCCGCAGATTCCCCTCCATTGGTTAAAACATTTAAACCTGTTGTCTCTAATATCTTTGAATTTTCACTTTTTTGTTAATCTTTGAAAACAGGTTCAAATTGAATTTGAGGAAAATGTTTTTGTTTAAGCCCTTATACTTATTTTATCTTAAAGAGAGACTGAATTGTTGGTTTAAATATCTTATAAGTAGTCCATACGCTACATATTGGAAGTGAAAATGGTTTAAAAATGCTTAAAAATTCATTTGTTTACCTCTGATAATATATATTAAATAAATACAAAATATACGTGCAAAATCGACTTAAGCATAAAAAAATGGAGAATTTTACTCGGAAAGTTTTTTTGACGACTCGAAAGACCCAGAGGTGTGATAAAATATATAAATAGTCGAAAACAACAGTTTTGTATGTCGTTGTGGTTCAAGTTCCAATATGACAATGTGATTTCCAAATCTATTTTTGGATATGCTAATAATTTATGACAATTGTAATACTATTGATTGATTGTGGCTAATGTTATTTTAATTAATACGATTCGAGTATAAATGTACGCAGTTAAGCAATTTCAAGAAATTCGCATAAAAGATTTAAGCGTTCATACAAGTATTTGTAATTCTATAATGTAATAAATAGATTAGCGTCGTTCGTTAAATTGTGTTCGTCATTCAGCAAAAGAAGTTTGTTTTGTTGGTAAAAGTGTTTAAGGTAAAAAATAGTTAGGTACACACTTAGTTTTGCAATAATTATGTTGCTTGAACTATTTTGACTTAACGCCACGTCAATACAATTTATGCCAATTCAATAATTTGCATATCGAGAAATATTTTTTGGCCTAATATAATGTTACTGTTCCAAGCATTTACAAAAAAAACAATCAATAAAAGTACAATCAATTGAATCTCAGTTGAAATAGTAACTAGGGTCTGAAAGTACTTAAAGGCTATCAAAATTGCATATGACGCTATACTCTTAGAAATCACTAGATACACCGTCAGCGTAAGGTTCCAATAATGAAAAATTCGATTCTTTCGCAATACAGTGTTCGCTAGTATGTTTCCGTTGGAGGCTTTTGAGGTTGGAGACATCCTGGTGTCCCATCTCCTGGTCATGTTTTTTTGGAGATGCACCATCGCAGTGCTGCCGTCAAAAGGTTTTGCAATAAACGCTGCTTTGCTGGTCTGGCAGAGACTGTAGGACATAACATGACGAATAGAGATAAACAAAGTCTTGACACCAAATCACTGGGAGAGCTAATTCTTAACTGGACACGGTGGTTTCACTTCTAAGCTCTATGAGCTTGGCCAGTAAGTGGATAGGCCAGCATGCAAATGTGGCTCTATGAAGTAAAATGCTGAGCACGCTCTATGGAAATGTCGTTCAATTCACGACGAGAGAGAAGAACTGCGTAGGTCAATCAATGCAAATTACCAGAACTTTGATAAATTTGCGGCATCATACGAAGAGCGAGTAGTCCTCAACCTATAGCAACCTCAAGCTTTTCGTTTATCTTGAGGGATCGATTTTCTCCACACTTAAGTGCACGTTACAAAGTCTTAGAGAGTTGCTCCTTATACACTTCCAGTCAAGGAAAATACGCTTTACGTTTGTTACACCACTATATACTGCCGTATTTAAATTAGTGAATGTGAAATCAATGGCGGGTGGAGAAGGGCAAGTAAGTTGACATAATACCAAGTATGTATATCAAGTGAAACTCAACATGCACATTTAGAACTGACAAGCCTAATGCCAAAATGCATACTTTTAATATTTTGTAAAACAGCATTTCCGTACCGAATATTACTCGTTTAATTTTAATTATTATAGAACATTTAGTGTGAATGTTTTATTAGTAATATTAAAACGTCTAACATAAATACAAAACAATCAAAAAAATTGCATCAGTCATAGCGGTTCGATAGTTACTTAAAAATAAAATCACCTTGTACTCGCTTACACTTTTTGTAAAAAATGCAACCAGTTGCGACTGAAAAAACCATAAAGAAAAAAGAAACTAAGGTGTAAATGATAATTTAAAAAATCAAAAAAGGTCTGTGTTCTTCAAATTGTCAACTTAAAAATATATAAACATCATTGCTTACTTATCAATTCATTGAATAATATATTTTTCTGTAGTTTTAGTCAAAAAATTAAATTCCTTGCACCATTTTATTGTGACAATGATATTTTTTTGAAATACAATATTTGAGAAGCAAACATTCAAAAAGGGTTTTGTCACAAATTTTGAAAAATGGCGTTTTATATTAATTCTGATAGTCCATAATAAAACCTATGAATGGAAATCAAAATTAGTGTTCAAAAAGGTTTTTTTTCATATTAAAATGAAATCATAAAGTTGACACATTCATACAAATTGTCACTTTTGCAACACTTAAATCATCATTTTCCAAGCTTTGTGACAAAAGTGACAAAGTGACAAAGTGACAAAAGTCAAATGTCCAAGTGTGACAAAACACTTTTTGAATGTTTGCTCCTTATTTTATGTAAAAATTAAGATTTTTTTTTCAAACAAATTTATGCTTTTAATCAAGCAAATATCGAAATCAATATAATCATAAGAATCAAATAAAGATTTTGAATATTCAGACATGATAAAAAGCAGGCGTAAAGCTACGGAAAAAAATCTCACATTTTTATGGAACACCTCTCCAAATTACTAACATAGCCAAATCTCATTTAGCTTTCCAACTTTGGTGTAATTTAAAGTAATATCAAATTCAAAATTTAAATAATAAAATAATGAGTGTATTCACTGCTAGATTATTATAGCATTATAGTAAGATGATTATCAACGATTATTTTATTTAGAACTCCTTAAATGTTTCAAGAAAAATGAAGTAAAATTTTCCGTTTTTTTGGATATGTCACCACATCACAAAAACTATATTTTTGGTTTCTAATACATTAAAAGAGTGCTAAAAAATCAAATTTACACATTTTGTTTGATACGTTGAGTGATAATCTGTTAAAAAAAACAATCTGAATATGGCCGAGTGATTTAAATCAGTATGCAGAATAAGCAACCATGCCCAAGGGAAACATGTTCCCGTTTATCTACCACACGATTTCAACAAAAAGCAACCGATGTAATGTATGGAGGCCTTGCTTTATCGTACATGAAATTAATACACTAAGCCATGAATAATCTATCAAGTGGTCGTATATCTTCTCAGACGAATACCTTTTCGTAATGGATATTGTAACAATATGCTCTTTTTGTACTAAAATTCTTAGTACAAATATATTAATATTTTGACGAAAAATACAAAAGAAGCAAAAAATAAATATTATAAAACGCTTTGCTTAAAACAGTCTTCGATAATTTATTTCATACATACACAAGGAAATGAAACCATTAAGCCCCAGTTAAACTATAACAGATAAAGAAATGGGGTTGTTGTATTTCCAAATAACTTATAAGAATTGTCATAGTTTACAAAAAAAGAATGTAATCATCGAATACAAACGTAATTTCAGTGTCTTGAAAATTTTATTTTACTCTTTTTTTGAATGTTGGATAAACTTTTTTATTTCTACTTTTTCATTGAAATAAAGCTTAATGTTCTATAGCTAATATTTTTAGCCTATTATGTCAAATTAAGCCAAGCACTAACAAAAGATTTTTTAAGATAAAAACTTTTAGTATCCTTACTTTTAGTAATGACCTAACTAGGTTATTACCTTCAACCCCTTATAAATACTGACCGTATACATATACATGCATTTAAAAAATGTGTCTAATTAACGTAAATAAAAGTTTGTTATGTTGTTTCAAGTATGGTAAAGCTATTTTGTGGTATTAAACCACGAATTATTTAATTGAATTGGAGCATTGTTCGAAAAGTAAGTGCGTAAAATTTATTACAGACAACTTTTTAATCAATTAAACAAAATATTAACAAGATTATTTATTACCAGACTGTTTGATTTGTTGACTGATATAAAATTTCTATTGATTACGCCATATAACCGCAATTGAATTTTACATGCGTCATTTTGTAATTGTTTGTGTACAATGATCTTTTTTTGTGACAATGTGCAACATAAACGTTATCTCAGAAGTTGTAATGTTTGCAAAGGTGTGTGTGATTTAATTAATTATTCAACATTATGATCTTTTCTGTCTACCGGCTTTCTCGGCCTTACAAAGTTCGCTACTCAGGTCGAGCAAAGTGCAGAACGTTATGTTTGCAATGTATATATTGATGCAGCAATTGACAACATCCTGAGACGTGAAAATATCGTTACTTTTAATATCCATACATGTACAGTTAATCCTGTATCATAAACAAGCATGGTCCATTATATTTACTCGATGAATCAGAAATATAGCCATGTTGATCTTAAACTGTTTTATTACTTTGCTTTCAACAGTGTTTTTTTTTGCATTTTCGAAACCAGCCTACTCGTATTAGAAAGTCGAAATACTGTTATCTTCGTTTAGTAACATAATTTATTTAACCCACGACTTATATTTATATTAATTTATTGCAATAACTATCGTATTATATTTTTCATATCTGTTTTTCTTAGTACAGCTTCCTATCAAAGTTTTGCGATCGAATCGCAGTAATTCGTCAGATGTACTGCATATTGATGTTACAAGGGAATAAAAACGACATTGTTTTTCATTGTCATTTTTTATTGCTGTAGTGCAAGGTATTTTTCGAAACAACTCTGACTACATCAACGTAGTCTTATGTCAACCCAATGACATTTATCTTCGACCTCAATGCAGCTACCTATCACCGAAGGTATTAATTTATTTATCGCCTTCGTAGTGCGTAAAATAATAAAAAAATATATTGCATTCATATGTTAAATATAATAAAAAATACAACTTTTATTTTTACTTGTTTTAAAAAACGAAAAAATATTGCGTACCCTCATAAAGTCAACAGCCAATAAATATATTTCTACCATTAATACATATAATAAGAGCGATTGCTTTTGACTCAATGCAAAGCAATAAAGATACGTTTAATTCAAGCTTTTGTCAAATTTGGCTTAAAAAAACTATGGTGGTTTGGAACTTCCTCTCTACCTTAAAATTCTTCTTCTAAAACTATACGGAGCCTAGCAGCTTAAGTATAATTCTTTTATTTAGTTTACCGCACGTATTCTAAATTAATCTGTGTCCTGACATTATTTCTAAAAGAATTGGCTCAATAAAGTTTTTACTTAGGAATGCAATCAAAACAATACCCTTTAACTTACCTCCTGCGGATTTCAAAAAACAAAAGTTATTTGATTACAAAATGGATTACTTTAAAGGCGAAATATTAACTGAAGACAAAAGTGAACAAAGGAATAATGTTACAAAATCAAAGTATACAGTATATTAATATTAACCTATTTTTGCGTATTTTTCAGATGAAGACAATTTCACTAATGAATTACATAAGATTACAAAACAAATAACTTAAAGTTAAATGTTTAAATGAGAAATTTATTGATATAAAAATCCTCCGCATAGGTAAAAATGGATGTAGCCTTTTTCATTAATTAGAAGCTTCATCCATTTTCAAATTAAAAAAAAAAAAGTATTTTAAATTTCGGTTCCAGTGGAAATCTTTTAACATTTAAAGATGTCTGTTACTATCATAATATGGGAGATGGGTACATTAAGTCTAGTTACTTCTTACATTATTATAGATTTGTGTTTTTTCTATTGCTTCAATCCCTTTGCTATTCTCAAATAAAGCCCAAAGAAAAAATAGTTGCTTACTACAATTCTTCTGCATAAACATATTTTTCAATTAAATTTATGTTTATTTTTTTAAATATTTTTTCACTTTTTGCTGAAAAATTCTATTAGAACACTTTATACGGTTCATTGAAATCAAAGGAAGTTAAAATAGTTTTCTATTCAGTGATTTAAAAGTTGCGAATCATGCGTTACGAAGTTGCGAATCATGACACCTGACGAAGACTTGTATACTGAGGTTCGAGAACAGATGCTTGCGTCGGATAATAGGGGTAAGGTGGTTTGATTTTGTGAGGAAATCATAGATAAGGGAGCGTACAAGACAGCGTCTCGTCACGTCAGTGGTTATGGAGAGACGTTGGAACTGGCTGGGTCACGTGCTGCGGATGCCTCCGGAAAGCCTTAATCCTGCCTGCCTCTTCTTTCGACCGGTGGGATTCCGGCGTCCCGGACGTCCGTCGGGTACTATCCATAGGATGTACTCGGCGGAACTGAGGGATGCTGGCATGTCATGAGAGGAAGCAAAGCTATTGGCGGGAGACAGGGAGACATGGAGGTGCCGCGTGGTGGCCATATGCTCCATATACGGAGCGAACATGGCCAAAGAAAGAAGAAATTTAAAAGTTCAATTTTAATACGTACTAATTGGAATTAGCTAATATTGATGGAGGTGTAGGCTTACATGTAAGACTTCGTAGGGTTCCCAGTGTTGTTTTATAACTCATTTAGCACCTTAGTGCATTGTTAAATAAAAAACGTTATTTAATCTTGTAAAAAAATCCAGTTGTAGATTTTAGTTCTAGCTGTATCAATCAATGCGAAATGATATTTAATATGCCTATCAATGACATACAGTTGCCTTCAAAGAACTTTATGATTAATAAAATATTAAAGATATCTCTTTGCTTATCGTCCAGTAGAACTATTCTTTTCTGAATTCACTGTAGACATCATAACCTCTCCATCCCGTCAAATTCAGTTTAGGAGTATCAATTTTTGTAAATTCAACTTTCCATTAAAGTTTTTATAAATTTGTGAACATAGGCCAGAATTTACAATGATATAGACGACACAATGATGTGACTTATGTTTTTATCAATTCTGTAACCGAGTGGCGATGTTGAGTTTTCGTCCAGCATTGATGAACAAAAAAAAAAAGTTTTGATTACAACGGTAGATTCAAAAAGAGAGATCAATGAGTTATCAATTAGTAAATAAGTATATTCCTAAACATATATAAATATTCTTAACGTTCCTGAATAGACAGGATCAGTTACTATTTAAGAAGCAATCTCTACTGAAATGTTCCACGATGAGTTCGTTTTTATACATTAACAGAAAAATTGATTAAAATAATCACGGAAATAATATTAGGTATTTGTCATATATGCATCTGCAAATGTTTCAACGTGTCTGATGATTATCACAATTAAAAATACAGTGCGTTGATAATTTTATCTAAAAAATATGTATTGTTATGCTAAATTGAAGTTGTGAGCTTTCATATGTCAACTAAATGTTAGAATACCCGAATTCTAGAGTTCGTCTGATTATTATGCGGACAACATCATGTTGAGTTGATCTTGCTTAATTAAAAAAAAATACGTGACGAGTGTTGCGCGAAAAGTACACCGCTAGAATGTTGTTTAACATTGTGATTGTATCTAGTGAATAGGAATATGCTCACTGCTCAAATGATTTTGTGAGGTCAGATATTTGCCCCATTAATTAAAGTATAAAATTAAGCAACGCTTTGTAGATAATTCTAATAATAAGTGATTATTTTATCTACTGGTAATTTTGCAGTGTTGCTATTTACTATTATAAATTAAAATACCTTCAAGAGAATGGTCTTTTCCAGAGAAATGCGTTAATACACTTTAATCGAGAGTCCCAACATCTACTCAAAGAAGAAAATTGCCTTCATTAGTGTGTCAAATAAAAAAAAATAACGACATACGTGAGATTGAAACATTTAACAGGTACATTCATGTATTAAAGAGAAAAAATATTTAATATTTTATTTACACTGTATTTTCTTGAAGACTCATGTATGTGTATAAACATCGAAACTGAGATATTTACAAAAATTGTGTATGTTTAACGTTACGGTTATTTATGGTTAACGTTACTAAAAAAAAAGCAGAATGTCCATTTATTATCAAAAAAATATCGAAAGTCAATTTTTTTCTACGTATAATTAAAATAAAATTTAATATGATTTAAAAATAAACATTTCCTTCTTCATATCACATTCTAAAAATAGCCAGTATGTTTCTTACATGGCAACTTAATATAATATTTGACACAAATAAATCTTTTCTTCGTCAGACTATTGATAATACAAAACTCAATTCATTGTTGAAGATTTATACACGTATTAACATGACGGTGATATAAAAATAACGTTGCTATGAAATAAAATATTATATCCGTTGTCAGTAAATCGTACTCAATACATTTAAGTAAATAATTAATCATACATAATGCAAATACACGTGTGATGTATTTCCACTTCACAAAAACATATTGACTTAGAATTGTCTTCTGATCTTTTGACACAATCTTTGCAACACGAGCGATTGAAACACAGTTTATACAATATAATATTATTAATTCACTGACTAGAGCGTTCCGTGTTGATAATATTAATATGTCATATTTTATAACATACATAATATGTGACTATTTATATCACTTCAAATTTTTAAAAATATGACTCATTTGTAAGCCATTTTCACTTCTAATTTTAAACATGTTAGTTAGTATGAAAGAATTTTAATTTGTGTGTAAGAATAAACGGTATTTAATTATTTAACCTTGTTTTAAAAAAGATTACTATACAAACACATATTGAGTTACGATACTAATAGTACTAAAAAGATATCAATTTTTAACCAAAAATAGAAATTCAATTGAAAACATATTAAAAATAGTAAAGCTATTTATCTATATAATAATAAACAAATAGCTATTTTGGCACCTCGCCATCGTTCTTTATAATATTATAAACACAAGTCCTGCTTGGTTAATAGTGGCGAGATGCCAAACTAGTCGTTAACTTTATTAAATTATTCTTTTGAAATAAAATACTACAATATTTTTACTGGTTTTTTAATAATTAATGTGCGATTTCCTTCATATAAAATTGATTATATTCTTTCACAAATTACATATAAAATAACTTCTATCACGCAACTTATCGATTTGGTGCCGTAATTAATCTTAATCATATTAAAATACTTACAACGTAGTTTCTTCTATACGTTGTTATTGTTAACAATAAAATAGCATGCTCTCTTCTGTACCATTATTATCATTTTCTGGCTGCCACATAAATACCTCAAATAATCAAATTAACTAAACCGTTTTACACGCATGCTGTTAAGCTTATATTTTAAATATATATTTTATTTATTTTATTTTTGTCGACATCATGTTCTAAAGGTAATCTACCTATTTTATTATTCTCCTAGTTTATGTAGAGCACATATTTATAACAGACAAAATGAAATTCCGTCGAGACTTCTTTTTATTCGTCAATTATCACACCCCCTTCACAGGTCGTCTCCGAATCCTTTAGTCGTACTGAATAAGTTATTTTAAATTGGCAGTAGTTGATGGTTTTTAGGATACCTTAATCCTTACGGTTTTCAAAAAAGGCTTATAGAATAAGCCTCCAATCTGACAATGTCTTGAACAGCACACAGCTGATTTTGTAAACGTGTACGTACCTGGTAGAACAATTAAGATTGTATATATTTAACCTGCTAACTTTATGAATTTACGTTACGATACGCTAAGGCTAGTTCATACATATATTTAAACTAAAAAAATATTGTATAATATCTCAAACGTGTAGCCTTTTGACTACAGAGCTAAGGCTAAAGTAAGAATTTGATGCAAACCAACCACTCAACACTTTCTGAGAACAGGGTAATGAAAAAAGAATGTGATTGTAAGTCTCTTTAATTCATCTGATCGATGTATGAATGTCTTTATTAAAGGATAATAGTTTTTGAAACATCAAATTACAATATCATCACTTTGCATAAAGCTCTCAAGCCATTGAATTGATGCAGAACTGCACATAATATATGTAATTTCCATTTAATAGTAAAAAGACACTGGAACATTTGTGATTACCAAACTTTCCTTATTTCGATCTGAATTTATGTTTTTTTTAAAAATCTTTCATATAAATTTCTTTGTGGAATATAAATTAATTTCTACTGTTATTCGTAAATTCTTTTTCATGCCAGCTATTTAAAACACCATTTTTTTCAATTTGTTTGTGTATAAATAATACTGTTAAATTACATTTAATATCAGTTGATAATGCTCGACACGAGTGAAACCGGTCTTGATCTTGGTAAATAAATGGAAAAATAAGTACAAACGAATATTGTGTTTTTCTTTATATAATGTCTTTCCACCAAGTATTGACAGTGAACACCCTAAAAATTATTAATAACTATCGATTTAGAGTGAATTAAATATTTCTAAATATTAAGTACTATTGCTATTTTTTTTATTAAAAAATAGCGCAGGGAGTTTGTCCAAAACGTATTGTATGTTATAAAACGTTAAAAGTATTTTTTATAATTACATTATATAATTCACTAATTTTTATCACACAATAATTAATACATGTTTGTATCGCAGCGTTTAGGATCTCTGTAAACCGTAGACAAGTTGAGGCTTGCGGCTGGAAGTGAATAACGTGTTTGGGAAATCCCAGTGTTCAATGTCATTATCAAAAGATTGTTGTGGTAGCGGTGAAGAGACTGTTTTGAATCCGGCAACATTTCATACCTGTACAGATCGTTCGACGGCTATCCGGTTTAATTGATAACTGTGACCGTTATTATGAAGTTTTAAAACAACGATTACTTGAAGTGATAATATTAAATAGTGTGTCTTTAAATGAAAATATAGATCAATCAAACAACTAGTCAATATCAAATAATGTATTAACTCATATTATAAAAATCATGTATTGCTTTTTTCATTTCTGCATGCACATATTTGCACGATTGTAAATTTTTATGGCTCTAAAAATTTAATTTTGAGTGGAAAGTTGACAGTTTGATATTGAGCAAAGAAAAAATATTAATAATTAAACGAGAGCTGTGGAGTCGTACTCAGAAGTTTTTTCCGGAGTCAGAGTCGGAAAAATCTTACGACTCGGACTCATTATTTAAAAGTTTATTTAATGAGGTGTATTCAAACCACAATGAATTGAATAATTCTTTGTGATCGAAGACTGGGTGTTTGTGATGTCAATTCACATAATTTCCTCTCCTCCCATCTTTCTGATCCTTTAATAACTGGGTATAACAATAGCGATTAGTTAACCACTAGTCCTATTCTAGCCTTATCCTTCTTTCCCTACTACTCACTTTGAAAAGTGAGGTTGAGCGACTGAGTAACAAACAGTTCTCGTATAAAAACTTTTGTTTAGATACCTTTATTAGAATGCAATATGCTCCACACGAGCGGAGATGAGAGCGGACATGGATAAAAAAAATCAAACCACAATAGTCCATAGTGTTGTCACAGCATGCTGGTTTACATATATGTATATAAGTTTTTAAAAAATATTGAAAAGTTTCTTTGCAGTCGGAGTCGTTTTTTGTTTGAATGATAGAGTCAAAGTCGTTTTTTTTACACGACTCTACAGCCCTGGATGAAACAGTAAATAAAAATACACAATCAGTTATTTTTTCATGATTTTTTTAAATTGTATATTTTTGTTAGCAAAATACTAACTGCCTGCATAAGAAGATCCTTAAAATTACGTAAAAAAATATTGTACTTTCTTGTAAAAAGTGTATATGCTTAACATATAACGTCCACCATTTTAAAGTACGCTGTTATTACCTAAACGGCTTATTGGCTTCTCAATTACATTTTTATTTGGTGCGTTTTGAAAATGGGTGTTCATTTTATAATAAAACGCTCATTTAATATTTTCCGCAAGTGATTTCTGATAGTTCTAAGAGAATGTCGTGCCTCGGTTTGATAATACCTGGCCAACATTATTTAAAATTTATGTTTGTTTGAAAGCGGTCAAATTCCTTAAAATAATAATTGATATTATTAAGTCACGGAAACACGAATCATTAAAGGTCAAGTTCGAAATTTTGAGTGTTTATTTTCGATTTGAAGTAACAGCGTAATAAAAATCCAGAATAACGTAGGATTTGACCTTTTAATAGATATTTTTTTTATTATGAACTATTAATAGATGTTGTACTATTTACATGAAGAAAAAATATTTATATCGTGAGAATCGACTGCTTAGCATCAACGTTCCCTCTAATTTTTCCATTGTGTGTGCGGACCATCAACTTCTTTGAGCAGTAAATTTTCAGCAAAATAAAAAATTTGGTGAAACAAACATTTTTTTACAATATTTCTGTGTGCGGCCATGTTCAGGGATGGAAAAATGTGTGCGGGCACATTTTAAAAGGTGTGCGCGCGCACCTTAGCGGGAACATTGCTTAGTATATATTATATAGTATTGCAATATATAAGTTATTTAACTGAAAATCGATTCCACATTTTGCCAAAATCTAACAAAAATTTGTAGTTTTAGCTTCATTTCACACAATATGTATGTGATGATTGATTACTAAGAAAAAACAAACGACGTAGAAATTTTTTTTTTAGCTCTAGCAATATGATATGCATAATCCTATAAATTTATTAGTAACAAGAAAATGTCAATGTGTCAAATTTGATATAGTTTAGATTTATTATGTAGTGAGTTGACTACCTACTTTAAATAGGTACACTGTTGTTGATAAGAAATATGTTATGACAAAAAAATACATTTGTTTAAACTTATAATTTAAGCGTAAAAAATAAAACGTCGCTTCCTACCAATATTGCAGAAATAGTTGCAACTAAAATGACAAGCAAAAATTCAATGGGAAAAAACCTCTTCAATAATAATTTATAAAACTGTGTACACTTAACTAAAATTTTATAAGAACGATATCGTTTCATTTTCTTGAAAGTCGAAGATAGTTTTCAATTTCACAGAATCTCCTAGAGAGACGAGTTAACAATATTGAAGTTTTTAAGAATATAAACTTGCATGTTCTTGACTTTTATCTATGTGGGCGATACCACAGTTTCCTTTTTTCTCAAAACTTGTTCTTCGTATCGTCAAGCATATAATACACTACAGAATTCACAAGAGTTGATCAATTTTGAGGTTAAAAACATACGTGGCCATCTCTATCATAAAAGAAACTGAGTGTGTTAAATCATCTTTTTTCATTATTAGGTTATTTTAACCTCTGAGTCCATATTGTGTTATTTATTTTATAATCATGTATTCCATTTACCGATTTGGTTTGAGTTGGATTTAGCCAGCTTAGAAATAAATTATATTGGACAGGACCAATTCTGATTTGTGCTGTAATATTTATATCCAGGTAAATCAAAAACAATAAATATTTTTTAAATATTTTATTCAAATTCTATATGTAACCTATTGAAAGACGTAGAATTATTTATTTCAAACAAGATAATTAGGTAAATACTCGACGCAGATGACAAATTTTGAAAAAGATCACAAAATTTGTGAAACAATTTAATCATTTTTGAAATAAATAATATTATAATATAAATATAAAATAATATGAGCAGTCATAAAAACTAAAAAAACATTAGAGTAAGTAACTGGAGATGACCACGTTTGTTTTTAAACGTCAAATTATTCATGGCTTAGTGAAATGGCCGTATTGAGAAATAAGCAATGCGTATTACTTTTTGCATTTTCTTATTTATAAATTTGTATAATTTCAATATATCTTTTTATTAATTTTTCGATTACTAAGAAAGCTTTAATTTGATCAAACTAAAGCATATAAAAATGTTTTTAATGAGTATGATAATAAAATATTCCATTTATATTTTTTTACTGACATACCTTTATTTTTAAATTTTTATTTCAATACGTTTTGTGGTATAAATATAAGGCCTATATCAAAAGAACTGTGACTTCTTGTTCACTCTTAAAAGATAAAGAAATTTTAATTAATTAACTTTATATTTAAGTTCTACATTCAATAAAAACTTTTACTTTTTCTACATTTATTCTCATTTTTGTCAATATTTTTATGCAATTATATAATTTGCTGCATTATATTCAACACAGAGAATTGAGAGACTTGACAATTTTTCTCTACATTTTTAAATAAAAATCAGTACCAGCTTTATAGACAACGAGGATTATCAACTGATAACTTAACTAGGTAAAAATAATTGCTATATTTTTAACATAATTCCTTTCCGCCTAGGATTGCAAGTAATCACATCAAAAGCGATTTATAAATCATATATAATTGTTGTCCAATCCGTGACTCGAAACCGTCACCTGTTATAAATATTCTGTTATGTTTTAAGTGACGTTAGTAACGATATAATAATTCCAAGATCTGTGATTTAGCATATTTGCGTGAACAATGATTTTGCGGTTAAAAAGGCTTTTTTTAACTCAACGTTTTTAAAAGTCGGAGAAGATAAAATATGATATTTACATTTTATGCAGCAAAATAAATACTAGGAAACTATCGATATTAAATACTGGATAGAAAACCCAAATGTTACAAAATAAATCTATTTTTGTTTTTGAATATTGTAAGGAAAGGATATTTGTTCTTCAGAAACTTTTATCTTTGTATATTTATCAATTGCATGTAAAAAAACTTGGATATTTTAAATAATTCAGCGTCTTGGATCTGCTGCAGAAATAAAAATAAAAGAATACTTATATCTTCTTGTGCAGTGTGCATAATGCAAAACCTGTCATCCTGGGGAAACTTGAAACAAGGAATGAAGTCAACCTTGAAAGGTTGGTTCTTACTTCAAATGTACAAGGACGGTAGGCAAAGGGCGATCTTGTCCTAGCCATACGAGGCAAATCAATGAGATCTTGCTAACCTTCCAAAGAAAATCAACTAAAGTTCTTACAGGTTTGTTCACTGTTCTCGCAACGCTAAAGAGGAGAAAAGATACGTTAATTACATAAAACTGACAATATTATATATGAAAAATCATAAAACTGGCAGCTAAATAATTAATGATGGTTATTAAAAGTAGATTTTACAAAGTAATATATATATATATTGCGTTGATATGCGATTAACCATTAGAAGAAACATAATTTACATCAGTAATTAATTCATATAATTTTTGTTTTCTTCGGATTTTACATTTAGATTTAATAACTTTGTTTACTTGCAATAAAAGAAACTCTTCGAAAAACGATATTCAGAACATGTGATTTGTTATGCACGTTATTGTAGCGTATATTTTTTAATTATTTTTAAACATTTCGTTGCGTAATTTTAAGGTGGATGGCCAGCTTAATAATTTGAAAGTCCTTGAGATATTATTTTTTACAACTATTATTGGAATAACTGGTTCATTTTTTTGTTTATTGAATAATTATTGTAATTTTTAATATTAAATTGGGGTATGATACGTATAATATCAAAAGAGTTCAAGATAAGCTTTATACGTCTAAGCTATTTGATCATTATCATTTAATTTAATCATAAACATAATGATTTATAATAATATTCTTACTATCTAATTGAAAAAACATATCTATAAGGCATTTATTCATATCATAAAGAATATATGTAGAGTAACATAATAATTGACAATGATTTTTTCAATATTGTTTAGTATAAAAAAACAATATTCTTATTTATAATTCACGTGAGAACGGCAGAAACTAAATTATTTTTATTTGTATTTTAAAGTGTAACACGACTAAAAAGATTAATTTACATTTATTTTTCCAAGATTTTTTGACAGATTCTTTAAAAGCTGTATTTTAAAAAACATAATTTGTATACCTTTTTAATATTAAATCAGGTCTATGGCGCTGCGGTTAGCGTTGATGGCTTCTATGCCGGATCTCACGGGCTCGAGTCTCAATTTTTAATTTCTATTCGAAAGCATGGGTGTTTGTGATGTGTAAAAACTCCCTTTCACCCTTCCGAACCTTCAATAACTAGGTGTAGCGAGAGCAATTAGCTAAACACACACTAAGCCATGTCCTAGCCTTATCCTTATATTCCTACTTTTAGCGACAAGCAGTTCTCGTTGAAAAACTTCTGTTTAATATTTGAAATATCAAATGATGCGCGATGATTTATTAACCAATCTTATTTTTGTTTGATTGGGACTGGTGTCATATCAACTGTGGAAAGGAAAAAAGACGTAACCCACAGTTTTTCAATAATCTTTATGTATCAAACTTGATACAAAGTCTATCAAAAGGATGCAAGCTGCAAATGCCGAATTAGTATCTAAATTTAGCTTTTAAGTTGAAAAAGATGACCTTGTAAAAAATTAAAACCAAGAAAAAATACGGAAATAAAGGTTTTTCCTAGACTGTTTCTTTAATTAATATTAGATTATGTCAATTCAATACTATTTTAGAAGTCTCCGTGCACTTTAAAGTTAAGTATAATTCATTATTTGCATATGGCCCAAAATCATCAAAACACGTTTTTTGTGCCTCCTGTAAAATTTGATATGTGTGGGTAACGTCCTTTTTCCTTTCCACAGTCGATATATATTATATATATATTTATATATCTTGCCACATCTACCATACCCGATCTGAAAACGGGGTGTTGTGGGTTCAATATGCTAGCAACTAGTCTTTTCCATTTCCTATCAATACACATTTTTCTAAGCAAACAAACTTGAGTGATTGAATTCAAACGAATTCACTTGAAAACGAGTCCAAATATTCCACGTCAATGATGGAAATGCTTAAAACAGGCAAAAACTTTGTAGATACGTTAATAATGTGTACACACTATTTCGTTTGTATGTTACGAATAATAAGTATATAAATATTGTTCCGATTCAATAATTGGAACATTTTTTTCTAAGCACGTTTTCCTGCCAAAACTACGGTGAGTCTGTCCAAACTGTTTCAGTTTCAAAAGAAGTTTTTATATTCCTTTTCTGCAACTAGTAAAGCCAAAGACTGTTTTACTTAACTTGGGCAGATAAAGACTATTTTCTAATTATTCCACATTGTTTTTTAAGGGTCAAGACCGGTCTAACTCATCACATGTTTCAGTTAATAATAGTCGATAAATAAAGGCTTTTTATTGTGAATAAAATTAAGAAAAAATATCCCAATGACAGAATAATGTACACAAGTTGGTTGTTGAGTATCTCACCACCACCCGTTATGTGTATGCAGCAGTGGTGTATAGTGAGTGTGTATGAAAAAAAAAAAACTAAACAAAACAATTAGGTATATGAAAAAAAGGTTGACTAACTGCGTCACAAGCAGTTCTCGTCGAAAAACTTGTATCAAAATACCTCCATTCAGAGGACATATACTCCACACTAGGAGCGAACATGGATTGAAAATATATATATCAAAATGTTTTGCAAATTATAACATAAAGAAGGTAAAATAACATAGCGAAACATAAATATTAGTAATAAATGATATCACTTCAAAATATCAATGAAAAATGACATGTTAGAATAATCTAATACAAAATTAAAGACGTGAAATTTTCTAAAGAATGCCCGAGAAATCTCATACATGACGTGTGAGCTGTCAATAAAGAGGACGACTTGCGACCTTAAAGTTGCGTACAAAAATATTCTCTCCATGCTACTCGTACCTAGACTGCGCGATTGTATGCAGTCGTATGGAAAGGCAGGTCGTGCGCTTGAGACAACGCTCGCCTTTTCAAATACGGTATACTACTGAGCAACAAATATACTTTAAATATATTACTTAATGTTCTAGATTTTGCGAGCGTGTGTTCCGAATGTGCGGCGCACACCTTGCACACCCTGAATATACGCCCTTGGTATGCAACCGCATTTTCACGACCGCCTTCCATAACGCAATGCAACCAAGAAAAGAAAAGAATGTATTCCTCATATTGTTGGCCCGATACAGAGCTGCAACGTTAGTACATAGAAAAAGATTCCATTCTTGCCAGTAAATCAACATTGTGTATTGATTATAAAAAAATACGAGTTAACTATGATTTTGTGGTTAATGAATGGCTGGTGATCCCATGTGAGCACATTGATCCCAGTAAATGCGTGCACAATAAACGATGGAAAATTTCAAACTCAGGCTGGCCTCCCCGCGGCGACCATCAGGCAATGCAGCTTCAGCTGTAGCTAACAGTAGGAAGCAAAAGGCGAGTTACTGGCGCCTTTAAACCGGTACTGAGGGAAAGAAATCCCTGACAGAAATATTGGGTTAAGCCTACCTGTACAGTCCTCGTGATTCAGGCTTCAGAAGCACAGGGATAATCACCCGGCCTTTTTAAAAACAACTGATCCACCAAAGCAGAATCCTCGGACACCCAGCTCTGCCCAACGATACGTCAAAAGTGAAAAAGCGACGATGGAGCTTGCTTGGACATGTGCCTGAAGAAAGCCGGAATTCTGCTTGTCTCTTCTACCAACCGGATGGATTCCTCCGTCGTGGAAGTACACTGATGACCATCTATACCTATAGTGTGTACTCGGCGGAGCTACGGGGCGCTGGAATGACATGGGGGGAAGCAAAAAGACTGGCGGGGGACAGAGAATCTTGGAGGAATCATGTGGTGGCCATATGCTTCGACTAGGACTAGGGATTTTAAAGCAAATGCGTTAAACGTTTAAAAAAAGATTGGGTGCACGATCTAATCTTTATTTTCTCTTAGAAAATTTCCTGATTCATTGAATAACTTAAATGCAACAGTGTATTCTATTGCTTAGATTAAACAAATGTTAATATTGAATTATATTTGTAATAAAAATTTGGTAATACGTTAAAAATATATTTAAAATATCTTACAAATGATTATGGCTTGTAATGTCAATACAACGATTAAATGTTTTTAAGCAGATAAATATTTTTTCGTTTATAATTAAAGTCATAATAGTAAACATTATTTGGCACTTTTTTATGTTCATGAGTAAGTTGTATTAGCCAGAATATTTTTTTTACAATTACGTTTGAAAGTCAAAATATTGTTCAAGTAATCGATACGTATATGTAAGATGTATAGTGTATTTTTTTATTGATTTTTCTGATGTGATACCTTTCATAAATGTTAATATTGAAGTCACAATAATAATCGGTTATTAAACGTTTTTATTGACCTGGAATATTATTCTTTGATAATCTACATTTTTTCATTCAATACCTCAAAGTGGATGTGACTTAAAATATAATGCTTTTTCGTGTTAAAAATAATTAAAGTGTTATTTCATAAATTAAAACAAACACCATTCATATTAAATATTAATTTATGGTTTTAGCAATTTTACTATATGAAGTCTTTTAAAAAAAAAAGTTTATGTCAGTCAAGACCGAGAAATGAAATTTGTTAGTCAAGTGAATAAGTTACAAAATTTTAAATTAAAAAAAATGAGGATCTTTATCTTCTCGTTATGGAGACAATTTTATTTGTATAGTTCTACAAAACAAGATATTATGTTACAAGACAAAAAAAAACTTGCAATTTCAGGGTAGGCCCAACTCCCCTGTTTATGTCTTCAGGTGGGTTTCAAATGTATATCTGGTATTAAAATGATTACTCATACTCTCAAGAAATAAATACTGTTTAAAAAAGCTCACATTGATATTTTTTATTCTCAATCTACGGTTTTTCGTATGTCTTGAACAATTTGAATTCGATGATATAACTAATTTTTGGAGTTAATGCTTCAATTGTTTAAAATTCAAAAAAACGCAAATACTTTGATTAGAAATTACATGTAACAAATGAAAATATTCTAATACACTTAAAATAATATAAATACAATAATACTGTATAAAAAAATCATTTAATTAAAAGTTTTAGCAGTAATAATTTTAAAAAATATATAGTAAATTAAATAAAACTATCCTAAGCGGTTCGACTTTAAAGTAAAAGGAAATTTTTCGAAAGAAAAACTTCCATAGCGCATGTAGTAAATTCCTTCGTCGTTTTATAAAGCATGCCTTTGATGAATTATAATATTTCCAAGATATCTAACCACAATAGATATAACGTATTAAAAGTTTCCGCCGGATTTTGTGAGTCTTATACAGTGGATGCTTTTTATGGTCTCATTAATAATGTATGTATAGGAAAATGTATAGTTATTCCAAAGAGAGCTCGTACTTTTAGAATAAGTTATTGCATGAACAGCTCGTGGGAAACATTTAATAGGATCTTATATTAAAAGAAATAATAGAAGTTACGAAAAACCATTTAGTAGAGCACTTTTACTAACAACGTGTAGGATGTAAAAGTAGAAAAAAACGATGTTTTTTTCAACAATATTTACTGTTTTTCAATAAAATGTGACAAAATAAAAGTTTTTATAAATACTGACTTATTTTTATGATAATTGGTTGCCAAATAATAAAGATTGGTTGTCTTGTTTTTATATTATATAATTAAAAGTACAAAATAAAAAAACAATTTATATAAATTAATTCTTGAATTAATTAACATATATATGAATAAATAAATATTTCTAAAACATACTTAAAGTACGCCATGCTTAAAATATTAAAATACCATTACTTGAGTTTTGTATTCAGATGAGACTTGAATTAAAAACGATTCAATTGATTTTGTTTTATGTAGAATGTAAATGATATTTCATTGAAATGTTAATATACGCATAAAGTGACAGTTATTAAATATCAAGGGCTTAATCGAGAATTAAAACGAAAATTTTGAAAGTCTAGGTAAAAGATGAGTCAAACAAAGATTATACAAAAAGTGATGTTTCGTTCTGTTTTTTTTAATCCATGTTCGCTCCCAATGCGGAACACATGGGCTCCTAACAGAAGTTTTTCTACGAAAACTGTTTTTTACTCAGTCGCTCAATCTCTCTTATTCAAAGAGAGTGGTAGAGGATATAAGGATAGGGCTGGGACAGGACTAGCTAATCTCTCTCACTACACCCCAACTAGAAAGGATCGGAAAAGGTGTGGGGGAATTTTTAGATATCACAAACACCCATGCCTTCGGACAGAAATCGATGAATCGATTTAAAAATGCTGTTTGTACTGGACTCGAGCCCGTGAAGTCTGGCTCGGAAGCCCAACACGCTAACCACTGCGCCATAGGACCCAACCCGACTTTGTTCTGTTTATCTAAGAAAAAAAACTTATTTATGTCGCTAAACATCAAAATAAGAATTTGTTGAAAGTATAATTTCGTCGTCATCGTAAAAATACCGTCCGTGTGCCAAAAACGTTAATATCCAGGAAACACTAAAAACTGATTTTTGAGAGTTAAGGTATATATGAGAGCTTTTACGTTTTTTAAAAAATGAAAAAATACGTTTTGTCGTTTTTATTTGTTTATCATTTCAATTATACGTCTTCCTCAAGTTGTTATTATCTAAATACAACTGCAAACTCAAACTTTAAGCTTAAGCAAATAGAAAAAAACTCGCTCATGACAAGCATTATAAACATTAAAGTTGACAATGTTCGTCATTAGCGGAATCGGTCCCAAACATACAAAATAAAATTGGAATTAGTACAAATATTTTTTTTTATTTTTTCAATATATGTTATGCCATTCCGGAAAGTATTGGCAGCGATCAAATACCTTTAAAGTTAACAGTATTTCCTATGACATGGCAGATGTTACCAATAGGTAGACGTCTCTGAAATGTCATATTTTATTCATTTTTGTAAAATCGATTACATGGGACGTATTTTCACGTTGATGATATACACGTTTCAAACTGTGACGTATTCATGGCATATTATTTTTAAGATTTAATTGCAAATTAAATCTAATGTGTAGAACTCGTAGTCCATTTTTTAAGTTTTAATGCTTTCGTTTGTAACATTTAGCGGAAAATGCATTGATTTTTCAATCGGAGTTATAGATGTCTTTAGGTCTATCCATTCTCCTCCCCTTTCCTATCTTGTAAAAGGGATTAGAGGTAGTGGTACTATCTATGTGTACATTTTTTTTGGATATCAAATTTATGGAGCTTCAAGCACCAGGACGCGCCAGCGTCAAGGTTCTTCTAGTCTCCTTCATCGATAAAGCTTTTGAAAAATTGTAAATTGTATTCCTTTACCATCGTTTGCAGATTGAAGGGCGTGATCACTACAGAGATAAGAAGTTCACGGGAACTCCATATGCATTATTTTGAAAATAAAATTTAGATTCTTTCCTCATACTACATCCGTACATGTACACACACATGCGCACACATACATACACACATGCACTATACAAAAAATGTCAAACAATCAGTGTCATTTTTGTGATGCTTGATTTGTGATTTTCGTTCTTAAATTGACAAATTTAGACGACTAGATAAGATCTATGAAGGGTCGTCGAACAGAACTGCTCTCGGTCTAAAACGATTCTCAGGCAGTGTCTCGTCATAATTGTGGAGATAAGAGATCGTTGGGTTAAAATGTTTTCCTACCTCGCTGTGAAAATTTTGAGATATTTGAGACATCTATGTGTACAAAATATCCTCACTCAATCTTAATTTTCCTATATCACATAAAACGTAAACATGGGCATCTGAAAAGTAATTTTAAGCATTTTTTTGTCTAATGTTTGGTCACGGTGAAATTTAACACAAGTCAGTGAGAATTGAGTTCAAGTGTGGGGGAATAAATTAGTTTTCCTCGTGTCCTAAACTATGTAAAGAGTTATTATATATACATAAAATTTGCATATCAAATGTTTGAATTAAACAAGTTAACTTGGGGAAGAACCCGAACCTTTTTAATTTATTGATGAAGTCTCGTGACAAGAAGCTCACAGAGATTTTTAAAAAACCAAGTGTTATATTATTATTTAAATTTGAACTTAATTTTGTAAAAAAAGAAACTCTCTACTTGGCTTCTTGTATGATCTATATTTAATTAAAGTGATCTTTTACTTTTAAATGAGCTGTTATAAAGCCACATTGGTATCTAGTTGTATTTTTCCATCTGGTTATATTAATTAATAACTTCCTTAGAAATAAATTGTATCTAATTATAGTTTCATTTTGGACATATATTCTACATCCGGAATAACCTTTGTTTAATAGTTAGTAAAACGAAATCGATATTGTTTTATTTTTATGTTATTTTTTATAGTATTATATCCGCCAGGTAATTGTTCTATAAGACGGTACATAATAGTTTTTCTCACCAAGGTTAAATCTCAGCTCACCTGCAAATGGCTTTTGCCGTGGACTTGGAAGAATGTTGTTTCAAAACCAGTCCTAACAAAAATGTTAATGCATTATAGCTGCTAATAGTTTAACAAAATAATGATACATTTAATTGAGTTTATCATGACATGTTATTAGCATAAACATAATGGAAAAACATTAAATACAAAATTGTCTACAGCTTGGTTTTGCTACACTAACATTCAATAGCAATTGATGAAAATATTACCTTATTATTTTTAATAATGATGAAAAACCCAAAAAAAACTACATTACTTACTTATTAAGAAGTGTCATAATACATTTTTGTGTCGAAAAACAAAAATATTGATTTTCATTTAGTTCGCAAGTTTTTTGTTAGCTGGAATAAATTTATGTACGTAACACTATGTTGTTGAAAATTTAATAAATCATGTTATTTTTATTATTTGTTTCGTAAATACACTATTTGAACAATTTTGTTGGGTTTTGTAGGATCAAATTCTAAATAAAATAAACCATATTTTATATTTTAACTGTTTTATTTTATTGAATACAATGTAAGACATATTAATATTTGGCCATACAGTATCACAGATATTCAGCTAAAAATAGTACACAAATACGTTTCTTATTCATATATTAAGATATATATTTAAATTTTATAATAACGATGAAAAAAGGATATGGATGTAATTCAAAAATCGCCAAATGTATGACACGATTTAAAGCTTAACAATTCAAATAATACTTGGAATTTAACAAATAAAATTCATTCTAGTTCATAAAAGTTATTAAAATGGGTGTTTTGAGTGAAACATCTAAATAAATAGCAATTTATAAAAAGTATAAGAATTAAAATTAATTACAATAAATTTCTACACAATGATTTTTATATCTACCAAGATATACGTAATAATACAAGATACTAAAAAAACAGCAGTTTATAAATTTATCTCGCATATTACATCATTTATGAATTATTATCATCTATCACATGTTATTTCTTTGACCCGTAAGCAAAAATACAAATTAAAGACACAATTCTACATAACTTGTAATGATTGTAGCTGGCACGCTTTATATTTCGCGTGTGTAGAGCAGCCATGGCACAGAAGTAATCAGCTCGGTGAATTTATTCCAAAAAAACACCACCAGCGAATGCACATCACGTCTTGATTCCAAAAGAAAACGACCTCTTCGAAGATCTGGTTGATTGATTGGACTGGCAAGAAGAAACAGAACTGGAAGAATTCGTAGAGCCTGAGCTGTCATATCTCTGTAGGTTTGATTTGGTCGACCACTTTTCTTGGACATTATTGTTGGAGTCGGGCCTTAAGAACTTGTCAAACGCTCGACGGATGGAAGAATGCTTCCTGTCAAATGGATTTGGATACATTTTCACTGAAACTTTTAACAGCAACGTAAAACTTATAAATATTGTTCTCTTTTTAGTTAACACTTGGATATCACAGTTTTCAATCTTTCACTTTACTGTAATCTTAATTTGTTTAAAAACGTTCACAATTTTTTTTAATTAGTTCACGTTGTCTGGAGTAATCCACAGTACGTTGTCTGGACAGTGAAAGTAATTGAATATTCTCAAGTTGAAACTTTTACAAAAGCGACTCGCTGCTCCCGAGCAAATATCGTATTAATTAAAGTACGACACTATCACGGTGATTCGAGCCGAATGGTTTATACTGAGTGTAGTATTCGCTCAATTCGCTGTGGGCGACTGTTTGAATTTGAAGTGCCGTCAGATAGTTAGTCGTTTATATGGAGTGGCTGACAGTAGTGCGAGAAACGCCGTACGTAGGTGTGACGTCACGGCATACGATGTTACTGCACGGCCTTTCGACTCGCCAATGTCTGTAGGTCAGTGGTGTGCAACGTTTAATAAAATCAGTAAGCAAGCTGACTTTTCAAGTTCAAACCTTCAACTTGAAATCATTTTACATGTCGCTTATTTTGTTTATTTTTGTGTTACATTCTATGTACATACACCAAGTTACTTATGATATTTAAAAACATACATTACTAATGATTACAGATTCGTGTAAAAGCAAAAAAGATTAGGTACTTAGTGTACTAATAACAAAAAATGAGTGCTTTCTGACAACCTTATTTTAAGATTAGGCTTAGGTAACTAGGTAATTGTATGCTTTTATAAGAATTTATAAGAAAAAGAAACAGTATTTGTTTTGTCAATGAATCATATATTTGGACACACATTAGTCAGTGTCAACAGAATATATACTTTATTTACGAAAAAAGCTAATATGTTTGATTCTTTAAAATTAAAAATTTACATAGAAAAAATATTCAGCATTGATGTCGATTGCTATTGTTGATTTTTAAAAATCGACAGAATTTTATAGCGAAGCAAAAAGTAAATTCTAATCCAGATTCAATTTATTAATTGAAAAAGTGAGCAAGGATATTATAATTTTCTAAAAATTGAACGAAGAACTTTTGAATTATCTGAGCCAGGGGTGGGCTGGAAGGGGATCGCTCGAGCCCCTTGTTAAATATTACTCAGGTCGGCGAGCCCCTTGTTAAATTAAGATAAACGTTTTTCTCAGATTTTCGCGTTATATAATCTATACATATGGAATATATTTCGATTCAGAAAGTTGTTTGAAACATTTTTCAGCTATTGATATTGAATAAATTACAATAGACTGTGTACTGTTGCAAAATATGAGTGTATAAAGTAACATTCGATGTTTTAAATAATTATTGGGTATAATTGCACATGAGTGATAAAAAATTCACACCTTTCCCAGAACATCACGAATAGCTATAAGATTTAGCGAGCCCCTTGTTACCGTATTGGCAGCCCATCGCTGATCTGAGCTATTACTACTGAACTATATTGGATGACATTACATCACAGAAGGTTCGTATGACTTTAAAAAGTTTACAAATTTATTTTCTAATTTACCTTGTCTGAAATGCACTTTCATTATAAAATTAAGATTCACAATTTTCTATGTGATGTCTAAAAATTCCATCCCACCCTTCTCATCCTTTAATAACTTGGCGTAGCGAGAGCGGTTAGTTACCCACTAGTCCTGTACAACGTTCCCTCTAAGCCGAAGGGTTAGCTGCGCGGAAATTTCAAAGGCTGTGCGGAGGCTGCGCGGACCAATCAAATATTAATTGAACAAATGTCTTGCAGTGCGTGCCAACACGGAATGAGTGCGCGGGGGCTTCTCAACTGCTGTGCGGCCGCGCACGCGCGCAACTTAGAGGGAACGTTGGTCCTGTCCTATATTTATCTTCTATCTCTTATACTCTCTTTGAAAAAGAAACGTTGAGCGACTGAGTAACTAACTATTCTCGTAGGAATACTTTTGCTAAGACACCTTCACCAGAGGGCCAAATGCTCTACATTGAGAGCGGACATGGATTCAAAAAAAAAATATACACACAAGTTATTGTTATTTGATTTGACAAAACGGAATAAAGAATAAGACAAAATCATATTTATACACCTTGATACAAATTACTATGATATGTATTATACCCAAAAAATGTTGTCACTCGTATAATGATAATCGATTAAATTAATATAACAGTACGTTGCGAAGTCTGTATTTTATATCACTGCGGTAGGAGAGTTCGATTGCGGTTGGGTTTAAACGCTTAGGTATGTTACATCGCTGTTCCGTCTTATAGATTCCCCGTGCGAAATAAATTGGCACAACCAATATAGAGGAAATGTGAATCACCTGAATATTGTTTGTTTTTGACACAATTTTCCTTCAGCGACACATAATATAAGACATTCCATGCTGTGTGTATTTATAATTCTACGAAAAAGTTGTTCACCTATTGAATTGTTTATTGATTGGGGAACTTCGTTACATATGACATTTTGGTTTTTTTTTGTCGATATGATCACGAGGAAAATTTATTTGCTTAGTAGTAAAAGGTATTCCAGCCTTGTTTATTTTGTTACACATTTTTTGTATCATATTTTTTTTAAAATAGAAAACGAAATTACAAACTGTAATTTTAGTATCAAAAATAAAAACTGCATCTTAAAATATGTGTAAACTGTTATTAGAAATTACAGTCGGTCAAAATGTCTATAATATATTTATTAATTTGTTGTTTCACTTGTCGTGTTAAAACATGTGACACGTGTTTCGCCTCTCTGCGTTGCATCGTCACGCAGAGAATGGTTAGGAAAATAAATCATAAACTGATTCTAATTCTTATTACATAAATGACAAAAAAAAGTTGGGTTTTTGTCATTTTCTACTGGGCACAAGGAGGGGTGGTTAAGATAAAAAAAAAACGATAGTACTTATTACTTTAATTATATACGCTAAGCCTCTATGAACATAAATTCAATTATAGAGCGGCGCCTAATTTACTAATGTTTCTTTTATATTAATGACTTTGTTAATTTTCAAAAGTTTTTTATTCTTCTACTAATAATTATTTATTGGAGTATTTCAACAGTGTGATAATTTTTTTTTATCGAATTTCAAAAAAAAAAATTGACATTACAGCTAACGCCAATGCGTCAAATATTTTCAAGTTGAAAGATCATACGAGATATACTCGATGAGAATATTTATAAGTCACGTGAGATTAACTCAAGGAGAATTGACGTTACAAACACCCATGTCCATAGATCTCAAATTTAAATTGAAAAAATCCAATTTGACATTGGCCTTACCGGGAATCAAACCCAGACCCACCTGATTGGTAGATCAAGCTCTAACCAACTAGACCACAGCGGGCGACAATCAATTTTCAATCAACTGATTCGCATATTCTGAAAAGTCATAGCTGCTCTGACATCTTACGTGTTCCTTAATACTAAGATTAAAATTTCTATCCGTCTGCCAAACATTAACAGATTGGTAGCCTTGACTGGTCAGGCGATAGATACAGGTCTGAAAAAAATCCATATTTCCCCTATTCAACATAAGCACTGTAATTATATGAAGGGGTGAACTTTCCAAAAGTACTTTCGATGGTTTCAGCTGTAACTTTGTGGAAGTTCATTTTAATAGAAAATTTAAATTAACTTTGATTATTCCACGTATTGTGTAACTAACTGTGACACGTGTTTCGCCTCTTTCAGAGGCATCTTCGAATTTTTAGAAATTAATAAAACTCTTAACAAAAAAGAAATATTATTAAATAATATTCTTAATAGCACAGGCGGTTCCCCGTTACTCAAATTGTTTCCAATTAATAGAGTAATCACAAACCTAGATGATTGACTGCAGCTCATTAGTTTTAATAGTTTGTAATGTTTAACGTCATTAGTAGTATGATTAAATTTGTTTGCACTGTTTCGATTTTATAATCCCCTCTTTGCTTCCATTAAAAAGGAAAAATCCCATTCTGATTGTTTACAACTCATTAGTAAAATTAGTATCATTATCTGTTTGCTTTATTTCGATTCTACACCCCCCTCCTTGCTCCTCTTAAAAGGAAAAAAACCCAATCCATTTTGTAATTTTATAATTTTAAAATGTTAGAATCAATCTTGCTTCATTACTTAAGCAAACTTTGCGATAGTAAGTCTGAAGATGCCTCTGAAAGAGGCGAAACACGTGTCACAGTTAGTTACACAATACGTGGAATAATCAAAGTTAATTTAAATTTTCTATTTCCAAAAGTAGTTCAAATAACATTTGAAAAAGACCGACTGGATACCACATTACCGCAAATTGTTTTATTATTACGAACCGTTTGATACTTTGATTTCCCACACTTTGAATCTTCGCAACCGATTTCAATTATGGATCGCAATACCGGGATCCCGGTTTTCATGTTTTTTTTTTACATCGAAATACAAAAATTCAAAAATGCCGTTGTTGCAATATGGAAAATGAACCAAAACGAATTTAGAATATATAATGACGCATGACACATTTTAATGTAATTAAATTGTTTACGAAGAATTCAATGTTTTAAATTCTTCAAGAGTAGTGTCAAACCTGACAGGCTGGTGACACTTTTTAATGGAAAATTATTATTTTAAGAAACCGTATTTTACTAAAGAAAATTACCCGTTTATGACTATGATGTATTGTTTAATGTGTATTTATTTGAAATTTTGTTTTTTATTTACTCGCCGGTATTGAAATCCCAATAAATCGTATTTTTGCTTAGCAACATTTTTTATAATACCCGTATTTAATATGAATTACCAAAATACAGATATTAAAATATTCGTCCAATATTGCAATATAAAAGCATACAATGAAATAAAAAACTAAAGTTTAACGTTTCAAAATTATCTGTGCTTTTAAAAAGGAATAAAATAAGTTTTATAACTATTATTCTACATCAGACCAATATTACAAATCAAAATGTACCTTTAAAAATATTTAATATATTGTACGTTTGTCTTTACTAATAAACAGAATATCTGTGACGGATAATAGACTAAAACAATCCAACGCACTTATAATGTAATACAATACATAGATGCGACTTATTTTTTAATATCTCATTTTTTTATTATTATTATTGAAGTTTAACCAATATGCAAATGCTATCAATCTGTTGTTGACAAAATCTTGGAACCTATGAGTAAAATAATATTTTTTTGGCATGTACATATGTAAATATTTTCAACAGATTGTTGATCAGATGTGGCGAATTCGATGGCGCGTCTCCGAGTAAGCAAGAAATCAACACGGCAAAAAAATACTTACCCGTTATTGATGATTGTTTTTGTTCCAAATTGTGTTTTTTGGATTGAATCAAAAATACTACCCAATTTTTATTTATACCCACTTATCGTAATCCGTTGTATTAATAATAATATTTTCGTTTTTTTATATATTCATGTTATGTACCAGATTTAATGTCACAATATCGATTCATGTATTTATTACGTTCTGCCAATTAAAATTGGAAAAATAAAATAATTTTTCGTACTACAATTTGAGGTAACAGATATGTTTTATTTTTTAATATACCTACTGCATTTCCATAAAAAATGAATGAAGACACTTTAAAAGCGATATAAATTACTAAAAAATATTCACAACAAACTTAGTTAGTTTAATAGTTTCAAAAATCGTTATTAGAATTATAATAATATCTAAAAACAGTTTAAACATATTTTTTAATGTTATTATTTTCGTTATTAAACATATTTTTAAATCTACCATTGACTACTTAACTGTATCAAGAAAAAACATTTTTTTAGATAATATTCACAGACAAATTTTGATGTACTAAGAACATCCAACATTTGCTTTTTCTTAATGTTCAGTTATTGCCTAAAATATAATTAAATAAATATCTGTAGGTATTGTTTAAAGTTTCACAGATTCTCTGTTTTTATATTTACATAATGACATGTTTACATATTATAATCAGCGATCAAATTTAACTAAAATCTTGTATTGTTTTCCTTAAAGAAAACTCAAAATTTAATAAGGCAGATTTCACAACTAAGCCCGGAATTATACATTATCAACGATCTTTCTTCAAAATGTTTAAACTTTCAATGAAGCTTAAAATTAAAATATCTGCCTGCGTGCACTATAAAATATTTGATAATTCATTAGTGAGTACCAATGCCGTTAATTATACTGATTTAGAAATACCTCATTAGAATAATTAAATATCAAATTTCAGACTTCCGTTGATATTGTTATAATAATGTGATGTTTGAAGTTATGTTTTCACTTGGAAACCATTATAATATTTATTAATAATTTCTTCAAAGCGATAAACCTACCTAGTTGTATTTGTTTCGATATGTTTATTTTGATCTTCATTCGCTTTTCATAATTATCATACATAATATATTTTGCAATATATGGGCACACTCGTATATTATCATTATGAATTCATTTCACATTAGCTCTAGTACAATTTATGAAATGTCTAATAAATAACAGGTATAATATTTATTGGCTTCCGTACTGGTTTTTTTTTTTATCTTTTATTAATGACTCTACTTATGGGTCAATATATTATTGTAATAAAATATAATGCAACACAATCGTTATCAGGGTTATCTACGGAAGGAAATGAATGCATATAAAAATATATACAAACGGTATTGAAAGTTAAAAAAAAAATAATTATATGATCCTTGGGTTTTCTTTCACTCGGTTGTGGGGTCAAGAGATTGAATTCACGACTTGAAACCTCAAACGATGGACAAGTTTTTGTCAAAAAGTCGTTCATGTCCAATCAATCGACACTAAAAAAATAGAAAATAATAGTTTCTTACTATCCAGCCACTCCTTTTACATAACTTTACTTAATGTAATTAATTAAATTAAAAACTGATTTTCAGCTAGTTTCTTTAATCGTTTCTATAAAAAAAAGCTATAAGAAGTCTTTATGGTTCAAATTGAAAGTTGATAATTAATTTTATTACGCATGTTATTTAAAGATATAATATATGCGAAATAGTAATCATTATCTAACTTGTGTAATTAAATCGGCATTTAATTATTGTAATTGCAATAGAATATTGTGAAAATTTGGCAATGTATTAATTATCACAAATAGTTGAAAATATTAAATGACAATTTAGGCATTACGTCATCGTCAGAACCATGCCTAGTTATTAAAAAATCTGTATTATCCCAATTAAAAGAAAATTTTTGGAAAAGATTAGATAAACAGTTTCTAGGTTTTGTTGAAATGAATGGTTCCCGTAATCTCACAAATAAAATAGATTAAAAAATGTATTATATACATGTTAATAACTTTTCATCTATGGAGTCAAAAAAAATAAGCTAAATTTTAAAAAAATTGATGTCAGCAGAAATATTGTTTTCGCTTGACAAAAGCAATATGTTCCTTAAATAATGCGTTTGATGGATTCTTGTTCGACGTATAACGACGAGTTACGTTTAATTTTAGCAACATGTATTTTAAAATGAAATGAAAATCTTGTCTGGCAATTTCTAGTCTGTAGAAGACACAATAATATACGTATATTTGTATATTTCTGACTAAGTAATATGTGGTCAGTGGAAAAGTGTTAAATGGTATGTAAATAAGGAAAATGTATTATTGCCCGACGACTTCAATCAGAAACAATTGATTGATGACCTGCTTATTAAAAGATTTTATCGAAGTATTTAATGTTATTTTTAATGCGGAAAATACTGGAAATATTAATAATACATTAGCGGTTATGTACAAAAATATCAATATTATTTTCATAAATTATCAACTGCTTATTTGTTTTTGTAATAATCGTTTTGTGACATAATTGTCAGTTTGAATAATTTGTTTATTGCTCTTAAATATACACACACCAACTAGAAAAGTAATCATATGTAGGCGAACCAATGGTGGTTTTGATAATCCTAAAATGATTAATATTCAGTTAAAACTTTTCTTTTCTTTTAAAGATAAAACGTCCGAATAAAGTAATGTTAAATATTTTAATTATTAATATCTTGTTGTATTAATATAATTTACATTAATTTGTGACATTCGTTTAATAATTGCCGTTTTTGCTGTACAGGACTATGTAAACTGCCCTTTCATTAGAAACTCAATTCTAATTCTTCAGAAATTTACATCTTAGAACCTTAGTTGAAGAAGACATAACTAACGGAATGTGGTATTGTCAGTTCTACACGATGACTAGGGCACCCAATCCCGGGATCCCGTCCAATTTTCTGATCCTGAAACCTCGGGACTGACATGGTCGCGATCTCGGGATTTTGGGATTGAAAAGTCTTGAGTAAATCCCGAAAATAGATAGGATTTTGGGAACAAATCGACCCTTGCGTCCTGGACGTCCGTTGGGTACTATCCATAGGATGTACTCGGCGGAACTGAGGGATGCTGGCATGTCATGGGAGGAAGCAAAGCTATTGGCGGGAGACAGGGAAACATGGAGGTGCCGTGTGGCGGCCATATGCTCCACATAGGGAGCGAACATGGCCAAAGAAGAAGAAGAAGTATATCTAGTAGTATTTTACGTATCATTTAAAACTGCCATAAGCAATTCTGGACTGCCAATACGTTAACCAGGGAGTTGCTTAATCTCAAAGATATTGTTGCTGAACTGGGAAAGTAGCAGATTTTTTTATAACATAAATTAATAAAGCAATAAAATGCTTTTTGGCATACTTATGTTATGTAACAAAACGCAATATACATTAAAAAATAATATTAATTGAAGGAAAATATACTTATCTACCTCAGATTTTCCCCAGTAGTTCCAATATTGACCCAAAAATAAGTAGTTTTATATGTACGTTTCAAACGTTATACTGAAACTATAGTAGATAATTTATTTATTTATTTAATTAACATTGCACAAGGTTGACAAATTATAAATTTGAAACTTTTACAATGAAGAAAAAAAATGAACAATTTAATATTAAAAGCAGTAGAAAAAAATGGCAAGGAAGTCAACTGAGTAAGCTCCGACAAACTCTACTTTAAAACATAAAAAATAGTATTCGTCGGAACTCACCCACGTCTACGTGGAATATGTCGACATCCGCAGCAATATTGTTGAACACCGTTAAAGCTTTCCCCGGTGGCATTTCCATTGGCAGAACAAACAATTCACGTCCACGATTTCTCAAAAAATAATCAGGAATAATAATAATATACATATGTGTCAGAAATTGGAGTAACGTACAGATTGAACAAAGGGATCGTACGACCTCTCCCAAGCCCTCACCAGCCCCACATTGGTCATGATACTTCATTGTTGATAATTAAGTATTCATGCGCATTATCTCACCCCAAGAATTATTAAAATATATTTTTTTTTTGAATTCAAATTTTGTCCGTATTTCTAAAATGCTTAATGACATCAACTAAATTTCATCATATGATATTATAATGGAGTTCCATCATAAATATACTGCTTCATCAAATGAGAAAATAATGGGTTTTCCTATTCTTTATACTTAAATTATAAATTAACGACTTACCTCAGTCAACCTACTTAAATCAACACACTTATCTTGACACCCAGTATAAGCATTCGATACTGAGAAAAACGTTGAAGTTAAACCAAAGTCAACAAGTTTGAAGGAAATCATTTGAAAAAAATCTTGTATTGTTACTGAAATAAAAAAAAATATTTTCTTTTCAATTTTATTACAGCCAATGTCATATTACAAAAATACCTGTAAATCTGATTATATACGCAATTCAGAAAATATTTTTTTACACTAATTGAGCTGAATAATTTAATCGGTTATTGAGTTGAATGCGTATTTTTCTTATTTCATACAGCATAAATTCATTACATCTACGATAGTAATATATTTTTTTCTTATTATGATTGTTATACAGTATAGAAGATTTAGTTTAGTAGCAGTGTTGGATTCAGCAGTAGGCTAAGAGGGTCCAAACCAGAGTTGCACTCATAAAAAATGAAAATTATTATAAAAATAATTATTGAAAAAGTTGATACTTTCCTATATGAAGGTATCGATTCGCTTACTAAATGTACTGCGCTTCCAGATCTTCTTAAAAACAATAATGATTACTTTTATTAAGAATAAATCGACCTACATGAACACTGCTTAACGATTATCAAATTGTAAAAGAAAAACGATTATTAAAGAATAACGTTTATTATGATGCAAAAAATGCACCTGAAAAAGTTCCAGCAGCGAAGAGTTTTTGACCCAAAACTTTTTGATAAAAAAATGTTTTATTTAAAAAAAAAAATATTCAGATTTCTATAGATGTGTCACATTTAGTTTGGACTAATTGCACAATTGAGCGCCTTAGTTTCAAAACCTACCTAACTCCAAAAACCAAAATTGTTGGCAAAGTGCAAAAAAACGCTGTGGGCTTTTGAATTTCAATAGGTTTTAAAATGCGTTTTCTTTGTATTGTAGATATTGAAACGGAGAACAAGTTGTTCTCCGTTTCAATATCTACACAATCAATAAAATTTGAAAAAAATCAAAAATGATCTTTAGGTAGGTTTTGAATTTCAGATTCTTAATTCAACTTTAATAATTAAAACATAGAATGTTCAATATTGTGAGTAATTGAATAGTGAAGGTTTCTTAATTAACCGGCTTAAGTTTTACGTATATCACGACTTCCAGATAGTAAATTTTTAGTGCTTGTACTTCTATTTTTTGTACATCCTCAATTAAACTGCCATAATTAATTTATCATTCTTTCACTTCATTGTATTTTAACAACAGAATTCTTTGATGCTTCCCCCAGGGGCATTGTTAAACATTTTTTTTGAAAAGTGTCTTTATCAAAATATCGTACTGAGCAACAAAAAAAAACCTAGTTTTCTGCCATGTGTTTTGTTTTTACATACTGGTCTTGCTTGAATGAAATGATCACAGAAGAAAACTGACATCACATTAAAAAATATGTAACAGCTCTATTATAAAAGAGATACACGCTTGACATACGTACTCACATATTCCGCTTAGATGGAAAATCCCAAAACCATATTCATAAAGTCTCCCATTTTCAATTTTAACGATACAAGATAAAAACGTCCCCCTTAGTTGTAAATTTCTACTAAACCGAGCAATAGAAAAACACTTTAGTCAATCGGAAAAATATTGCTTACATTCTTTAGCCCAATGGCTTGGCTAAAAAAACATCGTTATACACTGCAGAACGTTTATATTGAATATTATTAACTGTTCATAAATTCTGTTTTTACGTGTGAAAATTTACTGATTGGCGCATTATCACGATTCAAGGACAGTGTCTCAAAGTTGATTGTAGTATAAATGTATTCAAGAATTTTTCCATTATATGACGATATTCAAGATCAAGAAGTAAAAACGGTATTAAACATACAGCAGTTTTTTTGTATCCATGTGTGCTCCACTGGGGATTGAAGTTGAAGTACAGTAAACACTTCTCGTAATACGTTTTTAGCAAAATTGGTGGTGTACGTGATACATACGAACAATAATAAACAAATATACTTAATTTTTTTTCAATACGATCATAATTTTTGGATTGAAAGGGTGATAGGAGTGAATTTTTAGACAAAACAAACATCAATTTCTTCGGATACAAATCGATTCTTAAAAAAAATATGCTGTTCGTACTGGGGCTAATGAGATCTGTAGCGAAAACCAACGACGTTGCTTATAGAATTACGGACCCGACATAAGTATCTATATATTAATAGCCGATAATGTCCGTTTGTTTGAGTAAGTGAGTGAGTGAGTGTAAGGTGTCCCCGATTTCACACCTTCCAGTCTCCACTTTTTTATTCATACTAAATTCTATATATTAATAGTCGATAAAATAATCACTCGCTTTTCACTTTTCACAAATGTGTGCGTACTGATGTCCTCGAGTCTTTTTCTTCTTCTACGAAATGTATTTGTTTGCGTACTTGAAAATTAATAGTTAGTAAAATAAAATAAAATAAAATAAAATAAATTAAAATTAAATTAAATTAAACACAATGCAACAAAAATTTCACGTTGCTGGGCAACGGGCTTACAGCTAGTCTTTCATAATATACTAGAAATTCTCTGGGACAATTTAAAATAGTAAATTTATTATTAAAACTGATCTATGAAATTTGTTTTTAGTCAGATAATAAACGATGAATCTTTGAGAATTTTGATACTAAATACAAAAATCGACAACGTATATCGACGAAAATTATCATGTTCGATTGATGAGTTCCAGGTATTGGAATAGTTATTATAAGAAACTTGCCTTTAATATATTATAGATAGACGTACGAAATCACACAAAAAAAGGTTTAAATTAAGTCTTAGAAAAAAAATAGTTGATTTGTAATAATGAATTATCTATAATTATTTAATTATTTCGTATGAACATCATGTAATGCATCCAGCAATAATTATTTGTAGAAGTGTTTCTTGGTTGATAGGTGTGTTCACAAATTACATTGTTTTATTTTATTACTTTATCAAGCGGATTTATCTCGGTTTAACCAGTTCACATAATTATGTAATGTATTATTGAAAAAAAAAGTAATTAAAATACTGATTAAGTCAATACATAGATAGATATTAGTAATTATTAATATAAATTGTAGACTTTAATGCAGTGATGCACAAACCGCGGCCCGCGGGCCGCATGCGGCCCTTTTTGAAATTTGTGGCGGCCCATCAATCTTTTTATCTGCATATTTTTTTCACGTAAAACATTTATTTAATAAATGTAAGCAAACTTTTTCTTCAATGAAGGAGAATAAATTGGTCCATAGAAACCGGCCCTCAAATATTATGTCAGATTAAAAGAAAATAGTTAAAAATTAACAAAGACCAAGATCGCATTAACTTTTGAATTAAATATAAATGAAACATAAATATTTCACAATGCAACGATTTTTAATGAGCATGTACTTATAAAAAAAATTTGCATGGCTTATTTATTTTCACGTTTTCGAAATATCACGGCTAAAATAATGTAATGGAACCTATCAATCATTTATTTATATTCAGTCAATCTTTTTTATACGGATTTTTTGTAAAGCTGTTTTACATGGAACGTACATATGCTCCGTATAAAAAAGGACTGAGCGTACTTTAAATATTTTTTTTCTTTGCGGCCCGAACCCACGAAAATTTGTTTTATGCGGCCCGCTAGAAGGTAAAGGTTGTGCATCACTGCTTTAATGCAATCAGAAAATTGTAATAGGAATCAATACAACTTATAGAGCAAACATAGCATCCGAGTGTTAGAAATATATCTTCTTTCTTTTTTGATCTTTCGTTTTATTTTTTTGCGAGAACATGAGTTCAAATCCTAATCAAACTCTTTTATAAATTACTTTTTAAATGGAGAAATGGAGAAAACAATTAAGGCGGTAGTCAGCGTCGATAGCTCCTGTGACGGATCTCACGGGTTTATTTACCAGTACGAACAACAATCTTCAATTGATTTATCGATTTATTTCCAAGGACATGGTTGTTTGTGATGTCTTAAAACTCCCTCTCAATACCTATCCAATCCGAAAAAAACGAATCAAAGCGAAAGCGATTATTTATCCACTAGTTCTATCCTAAACTTTTTAATAAATACTCTATTTGAAATAAAGAGATGTTGAACAACTGAGAAGTAAGCTTTTGACGTTACACCATAACAAGTGAAAAAAACAAATTTAATTTTATATTAAAAATAAAATTCCACAACGTTGCCGCCGAATCCATCGAAAATATTGAGTAACAAGCTTTTCTTTTAGGAAAACTTTTTTCGAACCTCCATTAGGAGGCCATATGATCCACATTGAGAACGGAAATAGGTCTAAAAAAAAGGTTCTCGACTGCCTTGTATGGAAAGAGATGTTACCATTTTTTTTTAGTAAAATAGTTACTTTGTACACGAAATTCCAATTTATATATGATACTGACTACAAGAATTCGATCATGATAAATAAAGTATCAATTACTATGGAAATCAAATAAGCTATTCATTTTAACACCTGTATTAATTGATGAATAATATAATAATATGTCTGTCTGTCATATATATGAGATATAAGTTAACTTGAATTAAATAATAATGTAAAAAATAAAGGAAACAAATTCTTTGTTACCACATTAGCCGTGACACTATAATATACTTGAGAAGCATCTTTGAATTAACTCTATCGTATATATTTATTTATACCTAGCGTTGAACAAAAAGCTATAGTGACGGAAAATATTTTGTACATTTTTTTATTCCATATCCGCTCCCAATGTGGACAATATAACCTCGTGATGGAGTTATCTTAACAGATTTTATTAGCTCAACTGTTAATTACACAGAAGCTAAACCTCTCTTCTTTGTAAGAGAGTTGTAGGAATATAAATATATGGCAGAACAAGGCAAGTGGTTAACTAATCACTCTCGCTTTGCCCCGTTATTTTAGGGACGGAAAGAATCTTTAGACACCACAAACACCCATGCTTTCGAAAAGAAATTGACAGAAACAAAGTCTGAAACTTGTGAGATCTGTCAAGGAAACCAACAACGTTGACCACTGATTCACGGATTCGATATTTTTTTTATATAATTATTATATTAAATTAGCATCAAAAATAATTTGGCTTGTTTCACGAATTGTATTAAAAAAAGACCATTCTAATTTTCTTTATCTCAACACGGTGCAATATTATAAAATAAAACGAGAAAATGGTCAAGCGAGTTGATAATCATTACTTGAAATAAGTTATTTGATATCAACACTACCGTAGTTGGCAATAAATGAACAAGTTTATTATTATTTTAGTTCCACTTGTTACCGACAGAACGTCGATGATAAGAAAAAATGTCTGACAATCAGATTATTGAGGATTTATTGAGGATTTATTGAGGATTTATTGAGCTGTTAACGAATCTTATCCTGTTATCGAATTTAAAAGCACAGAAACAATATTTACTAAAGGTATAAACATATTTACTACACTAAGTCAGCGTTTCCCAGATAAATATTATTTCCCAATAATAAATATTATTTCCCAATAATATTTATCTGGGTAACACGACAAAATATAACAATGAAAAACCTTTGAAATCTATTAATTTAATTTATCATTTTATAAAAAAACAAGTTGCTCGCCAATAAGTCTATTTTAAATGTGAAATATTTTGAATCGAATATTACATTTTTTAAGAAAAGTTAGCTGCAAGGTCTAGACCAGTGTCTGTCATTTTTTTTTACTTCGCGGCACACTGGTGAATGGGATTTGTTCCGCGCCACACCAAATAAAAAATCTTTAAAAAACGGAAATGTGGGAAATTTGTTGAGTCAACCACTGTATATGTATATGCGATCTTGAAAAATATTTATTTGAATACGTAGATGTTGAATTTATTTAAAATTTAAATGAATAGGCATTATTTAAAATAAAAAAATTTAGGCGTCTTCCTCCGCGGCACACCTGAGACTTCTTGCGGCACACTAGTGTTCCGCAGCACACAGTTTGGCAGACACTGATCTAGACATATGTGACGTCAAACGATTTTGGCTATTTAAGTTGTCACATTTTCGTATAATATGATACATATAATTTATCGAATTGTTACTTTATATCAGACCCCTCAGAGAGTGTGAGAACCCCCCTCTATCTCATAATGTAAAAATACATTTCTGTGTATTACATATTGTTTTGAGAACGAAATCTTAACCTTGTGATGGTTATTTAATGAAAAAGCGAGACCAAGTGGTGATTATCCGTTTCATATATATTCTTTGTATTTTTAAGATAATCCCGATCCCGAAATACCGAAATCGCGACCATACTAATTCCGGGAAATCGGTATTGAGAAAATGTAGCACGGAACATATTGTTTTTTATAAAATCTGTAAAATCTTGGGTTTTTGAATGATTCGGAAATTCTTGGAAAAGCTGAAAACAAATAGTCAATGCCGGGATTACAAAAAGGTCGGGTTTGGATAGCATAGTTGCCGTTAGTTCACACATCAACACAATACACTCACCAAAACAAATAGAGGTTTATTTATAAAACGATTAAGATCATGTCAGTTATCAGTTTATTATATATTATTAGGTATTACTGAGGTAAATAAGTTACGTATCTTTAAAATATATTTATAGCTTGAAATGGATTCTCAGACTGGAACTTTAAATTCAAGTATTCATAACTTACTTACTATTTTATAACTTCTCAGAAGAAAAACTTTCATAGCACAGATATCACGAAAAAAAAGTTTCTTATAGAAATATAAGGCTGTAATAAATCAATGGAGCACTGGTTACGAGCCACTGCTTTAGGTGAATTAATGGTATCATTTATCATACATTATCTTCTATTGAAACATCATTAGTGATCGTGAATATTTTTTAATGTATTGACGCAAAACAATCGTACTGCCAACGGATTGCACTAGGAAAGGTAAAACCCACAGCTAAATGAATATAATGGCCGGATATTATCACAATTTTATTTTTGTACTTCCCCGATGCCCGTGCATGCTCGTATTTGTTATTTTAAAGTTGCCAGTCATGGTGTTAATTAAAACACAATAGCGTAGCTACAAAGCGATAACAATTTATTTTTAAATTTGCATCAGTGCTCATTTACTTATGCAGGGTACTCCACTTTTTTAACGAGGAAATGTGTGAATCTCCTGTCAAAAAAATTTTGGTACCCGTTTTTAAAAAACTGTAAGAAAAAGTCAAAACAGTTTATTTTACCGTTTGATTTTAGCAATGAGCGGCATAAATATTATTTGTATTTTTTATCTTGTTTACAATGAAAATAAGCAAAGAAGTATTTTCACAACATAATAGTTATTTAAAGATTTATTTTCAAAAGTTATAAGGTCATGAACAAGAAAGTTATGCTTGTTCTCAATGTGCATAAACTCGTAACTTAAAGCAATCAATTGGTTAGTAACGGCATAGTCACGAGGGCAGTAATGAGAGAATGTAACAATATCTAAGTAGAGGCGTGATTGTACTTAAAAGTTCAAGAAAGAAGTTTTACCATTATGCTAGTTGGCTCACATCACCTCTAGAGAGCCTATATGTTCGTTAATTTAACATTTATATATTGCTTATAAAATTAAAAAAAAACACATATGAATGTGCATCGTTATTGTATTTATTAAGATAAAATAAATTTATTTTAAGATATTAACTTGAAAGCTTAATCTTTTTAAAGGTGAAAGAAAAATTACATATTTCCAGGATGCATAATTGAACAATTGTTGTGACTTGTACCTATAGCTTAAATATTATTTCCATGTTTGTATAAAACAAAAGTAATTACACATTCAATTTTCTGAGACGTCAAAAAAGTGAAACTAAATAAAGATTTAATGCGATGGTTTGCAAACTTCATAAAAACAAATAAAAAATTAAATAACATCTCAGATTCATAACAGAAACAAAAAACACGCCATAAATCTTATGTGAGGCTTACTTTGTCTTTAAAATAGAGATGAAATAATTTTATTACCACGCCACCGTACATTTAATTTTTCTTGAGTTTAAGAAACCAACGAAATATCTAAATAATTTTCTGAACTCGAAATTTAGGAAGAAAACGTTATTACCTTTATATTATTGCATCGGAGATTTAAATTCATTCATGTTTAAAATTGATGAAAAATTTTCACTATTATATAATTTTTTGTTAATTAGTTGAAACTTCGTGTATTGTGTCTTAAAAGTATAAAATATTAAACATTGGAAATAACGCAATGACATTTTTATACGAGTACTACATGTTTTTTCATTATCCGTGTCGGTTTCGCTAATCACTAACACCTCTTTTTGATTATAATATGTGAATATATAAAATAAAACTATTTTTATTTAACATACTTACTTTTACTCGATCATTATTGATATATTATAAATACACTATAGATCTTTTTCTTTAAATTTTCCACAGGAAGAGAGTGTAAAAATACGTTTCTAATCTAAGACACGACGATAGTTGAAAATCTACATTATTTTACGTTGAATTCATGAATATTGAATAAAGAAAATAACACAAATATTAAACTATAATTTTACTTTATTATAACATAACATACCTACGATAGAAAAGCAATAATTTATTTACCAAGAGTTGTATACATATATGATGAATTGAAAATTATATTTACTTTCAAACAATTCTTTCTTCTTATGTAAAGCGGGGAATCGTCGTTCTGGCACCTTTTTAATTTTTTTATCAATATTTGCAAAAAAGTATTTTTATTTTGCTTCAAAAACTTTGTTAGGTAAAAAAAGACGATTGAAAATATTTTTTTAAATCATTATTCCGTGAAAAAGTAATGACAGCAAAAAATTCGAGCTGCGTAATACAAATAAGCAAAGGAAAATCGATCTTTCAATATGTTGAAAATTGAAATAAATTTCGAAGAACAGCAGAGGTTCAGCTTTAAGGCGTGGGTGTTTGTGTTATATAAATTCTCTCCCACTCTTCCAATTAAAAAATATCAAGGCAATTCGATAAGATAACCACTAGTCTTATTGATAAACAATCAGTTCTCGTAAAAAAAACTGTTGAGATACCTACACTAGGAAACCATATGCTCCAAAAAACTCCCAAAAGAGTCCCGGCACCTTTTTTTCAAAGAAAAAGCACTGCTTTCATGTATTAAAAAAGATACTATTAACGATTTTTAAGGGTTAATATCTATCTGCGATCTTTATTTTCATACTAACGCTAAATAATATATAACATCTTTGAAAATAGCTTTGTAAAAATGCTATTAAACGCCTTAAACTTCAAAATAATAGGAAAACTTTGAATAGTTTGAGAGTTTTTTTTGTCGGCAATATAACGACTTGTAAAGTTATTAATTTGCTTAAATAACGTTATCAGACAAAGCTATTAGTGTTCTGTTGAATGCTCGATGTTTGAAGGGTACTTGACGTTGTAATCGTTACCAGTTACCACCCTATATGGATTTACAAACAGTTATGCAAGGCCTATTAGGTAACACAGTAGCGTCAATTGGCATGATTCGGAAGAAATAAGTTAAGTATTTAGCAATATTTGTTTATCACAAAATGTAAAAACAAATGTAAATTTACTGAACGAAAATTTACGCAATATTAAAAAGGTACAATGAAACATTCGTCGTTAACTTTGTAAAAGTTATTTTTTGGAAAGGTTAGTATGAAAGGGTAGTATGATTCTATTGGCAATTGAAGTGTATTTTAAAACTCAATTGAAAAGCACACAAATGTAAAATTACAGGCAGAGAAGTATCGGCGTTTGTAAATATATTATTTTTCATATTTCCTACATTATTTTAAGAAAACATCGTTTCGTAAAATAGTTTCATCATTTTTATTACTAAACAATATATATTTTTAATTTTTAATGATCATTTAATGTAATGAGTATTTATCATTAACAATAAATGTGTTTTTATAATATATAAAAAAAATAATGTACTATTGGATAAATCCAAATCTGATAGATAAATCGAAATAAATCTTATAAATAAATGAAGTAAGTAGGCAGAGGAGTTGTCTCCAGCATATTGGTTTGTCTTACTAGCCAAAACTTAGTAGTACGATTTTTTTTATAGAATACCGCTCTTTTGTTCACTAGCTGGTTTTCTAGTCCCGACTATATACATTAACATTAAACATTAATTCGTCGCTTTTTTGAGGCCCTTAAAAATGCTCTAGAGCACGGGTTCCCAACCTGGGGGTAGCCAAGGGTTTTCTGGGGGAGTCACCTTTTTTCGATTTTGGATTTGAATAACAAAATAACGAAAAAGTATAACAAATCGAGGATTTCAAATTCCTCGGGGGGTCGACTAGTCACATGGCTTTTATAAAAAGGGGTAGCTACCCGGAAAGGTTGGGAACCTATGCTCTAGAGTTTCACTGTAGGTGTATTATTACCTCCATATGAAAGCGGACAATAAAACTTGGATTAATTTTTCACCCATATCTTAAACGATGTTTTGTAATAATCAAAACCGAATCGATCTAACATCACATTTTTAGCAGATAATCGAAGTCTATAATTTTATTTTTAGATTTCAGTTTTTAACATTTTATTCCATTTTAATTTGATTGAAAAATCATGTGTGTCAGTTAAAAATTTGTATATTTATAATTGTTTTTAAAACAGTTTTTTTTTTTAATTAATTATACATATATAAAGATACTGACCTCACCTTTACAGCCAATTTTACAGAGACTTCATGTATTAGGTCATCTCATAAATCCTTGCGTATTTTTAATACATGGGTAGTATGCACATTTTTCAGAAATCTATTTTCTTTTCGATAAAATAGTAAAAAGTTTTTTAATTTTGTTAATTCTATACAAGCAATGAAAAGAAATGAAAGACATTCAGTTACGTAACATTTTGTTGTACAAACGTCAACTTAGATAAAATTTGTCTGTTAAAAACATATGTTCTGCAATGTGCAGTAAAACTAAAAATGTGTCAAATTTGGTTTTTAAAAATATGTTTAAGTTTTGTAGAAGGTATTAGTGCTAGTAAGAGAGAAAACAATGACGCAAAGGTTTGCTTGAAAACTAGATTTGCATCCAAGAATAGTTCAGAGACATTTAATAACTTTGAAAAATATTTTATTTTGTTATCTCTTTAAAATAAAGCTCAAAATACGAATACGCAAAGACTTATATTAACTTTTTTGTATTATATAAAACTGAACTACCCATTTTAATAAGTAAACAAAAGTATATTTAAAAATTAGATGGTAGGGAAGAATTTTAAATTCACAGTGGTTTAACGGAAAATCAGTATAATGTAGAAAAACTTTACCCAATTAAAAGTGATGTCGTAATTGTGCTGTAAATCCAGCTAAAAGAAATTTATATACATAATTTACCGGAAAAAGTTTTTAAACTTGCTAACTCAGTTGAACTATCATTAAGATTTTTTTTTCATATAAACGAAACGAGTAAAAATTTTACGACGAAAAAATGTAATTCGTTATAAAGTTCTTAGCGTTTTTACTACTTACCTTAAAAAACTGCGGTATTGAGTTTTTTAAAATGTTGTAACATTTTTATTGGAGGAATAAAACAACATAATAACACGAAATACTTAAGTCGGCGTAAATATATTGATAATAACAAAAAATCGTTCGATTATTGTATATATTGTTTTTTTTATAATAAACAAATATTTTCATTTTTACATTACGTAAGTATTATAGATAAGCCTTCATTAAAAAATTATTATCAATGCATATAAATGTTTATAATGGTATAATATCGTATAAAAAAGTATACATGCCATAACGATCAAAAAAAATATATCAAATACAAGAAATAATAATATTTTTTACTTAAAAATGCATAAATAAATTTGATAACTTTGCTATTCCACATGCGGAACAAAATGTGACACGTGGTTTCACTACTTTGAGAAGCATCATTATATTTAACATAGCAAGGTTTACGAACAACCTAAAAATTGATATTATAAATTACAAAATAATAGTCGGGTTTGTCTTATTTCTACTGGACGCAGAGAGGGGGTAAGATACAAAATTTGATAGTTATTAATTAAATTAGGTACAGTTAATCCCAAATAGAAATAAATTTAGCAATACTGATCTGCCTATCTAATATGTAAAAATGAATGTTTGTTTGTTCGTACTTTATAGGCTGCCAAGCCGCTGATCCAATTGCAATAAAACTGATGGCATATAAGGCTTATTAAAATTAACTTACAGTTAGTCTTATATATAAAAAATCAATATTTGTATGTCTACCGTTCATGCAATTCAGCCGTCAACCGTTGACTGACGATCAAACAGCATTCAGATAATTCAAATTCGACGTTCAATTGTTTGTATTAACAATTTAAAAACGAAATATTTCAAATTTGTCAAATCGTGTGGTCTACATTTTTACATTCCGTTCAAATGTGTACGGAACACTTGTTGAACACGTGCATTAGGTGTGATTATTTTTTCGTATTTTATGCGTTGCCACATCGCTCATCCAGTTGCAATATAACTTTGACATACTTTTTGCTTTCACTTGCGGGAGGTTTATATGCATATTAAAATTAACTTGCATTAGGTCTATATATAAAAATCAATGTTTGTATGTCTGCCATACCGTTCATGCAACTTGTACATAAGTTAAAGGCGTAGTATAGTAGTGTGTCGTACCTTAGACAATCGGCAGCAAACGTCACACGTCAAACAGACAATAAAAGAAAATATGCACTTCAATAAACACAATTAAAACACAAAAAAAATTTGTCAATAAAGATATTTAAAATTAAAAAAATCTATATTGTTTGAAATTGAAACAATTTTGATGAGAAAAGAATTTAACCACTTGAATACCAAGCGGACACAGGTGTCCGGAACATATGCAAGCAAACACGGATGTCCAAGGCATTTAAAAAATCAAATACTTGGTACGCTTATAGAATATAAGCAATATTTTGATGAATATGTGTATTGCTATCTAAACTGAGTTAATATAGGTTTTTAAAATATCGAATTCGAGTGTATATTAGGCAAAATTATTTTTCTCAAAAACACGCAGTATCTCTGGGACATATTAATTTAAGCAGTATTCAAACGGTTAATAGACATTAAAGTATTACTTTAGTTTGTCACAAAATAGTAATATCTAAAGATATAAATGGCGAAGCACATCTCGATAAACAATTTTATTTTTATTCTTGTTTGTAGTTTTTGTTCGCTACACCGTTTGAATATTTTACCGTCTGTTGCACTGAACCAGGTGCAAAAGATTAGGCAAAAAAATGCTAACGTCTATTTTATTTGCAATGCAATTCCAACGGCCAATGCCACAAGCCCTTAAATTGAATTCATTAGTGGAAAACGTGTCTGTTACGGTGAAAGTTTTATTTATCACAGAACAATGTCTGCGTTTCAGATCGTTGTTGCTTTGTTTCATTTTGATTGGCGCTGCTTTTGTTTTCAAAAGAAAACAAAGTATGCAAAATCACTTTCATATTTGACAAACTTATTTCAAAAAGTTTTTCCAGCGATAGCAATTAAATGGTTTAATAGCATTCATTGACTTGCGTTAAGTTTTTGACAATGTAATTTCATGGTCATATTTTCAAGACATTGTTTTAAAAAAAATATATTTTTTATACAATATTTAAACGGTTTCAGTTAACTGTCAATTTTTGGTAAAATGGAATTATATTTATATTTATTTGACCAAATAGTAATAATAACTGACGTAAAGTCAATAATTTTAGAGACACAAAATCAAAAATATCACATTTATTTGTAATTGTTTCTCAATTGTATCGCACATTCCGTTAAAAATACTTGCAATGAGTGAAACCAGTTCTGACCTTCCAATCCATTTGTGGAATAAGTATAAACCAGTGCTTCGAACCGCTAATTTTTCGTTCCAGTTTTCGTTACGGTTCAAGTAAAAAAAATATATCGGTTCGGTTCCGGTTTTCGTTCCGGCAAAAAAAACGGTTTTCGGTTCAGCTCAATCCCAAAAGCTCAGGAATTTACCGATTTGCCCAAAATATCTCTGTAATTCTTTTTTTTTTTTTAGCTCACCGAGGAATTTGGAAACCTCGAAACCCTATAGTAATTTACCGATTTGCCCTAAATACTAGCGTGAACCGAAAAAAACCAATATTTTTTTCGGTTCCGTTCCGGTTCGAAGCCCTGGTAGAAGCAAATTGTGCATTTTCTAGATTCGAATAAAACAGCTTTTTAGCTTATTATGACTGTTGGCATTTTTTTTGTTTGCTAGAAAATCCAAAGCGAATCTTAAACACTTCAGTGAATATGTTCCACCAACGTACCTATGTTTTGTGCTTATTTTACACAAACATACTAGTAATATTTGACGGTTTCCAACCACTAAAGGTTATTATTATTGACATGAAAATTGTATCTGTCATCTAAGATGTATCTCAAAGTCGGACACTAATCTACACAAAGTTTTTTAAAAACCATGATTAACTTAATGTAGTAGTGAATTCTTCTTGAAAAAGGCTGTATGTTTTTTCCAGGTTGAAAAGTTTACTTTATTCTTCGCCTTAGCGTTGGACAAAAGATTCTACGCAGTACTTTTTCTCAGCACTATTATGTACCTTTGCTAACGTTCATGTTAATCAACATGTAGCACATTGTTTTTTAGGTATGAAGAGACCTTTATTTCAATTGGTTTTTAAAAACAAAAAGTCGAGTAAAAGTATAATACTTATGTTTAGAAAGAACAGAAAAGTTCGATAATTTCTCACTGTGTGTCCGTTTTTTTAAGACTTAGAAAGGCTCAAGATAAAAAAAAAATCTTACAAAAATATGCGTTATCGTGCATTTATTAATTTAAAACTTAATGCTTTAGCATGGTGGTTAACCACTCAATCTTATTAGTAAAACGTTCACCAGCGTTGATTTTAAATCTTAGAATATTGATGGATTAATCCACTCAGTTTTAAAGATTTGAATATTAATATGCAAATAAAGATGTAGATACTTTACAAGCAGAAAACATACGGCTAATGAAATATCGAAGAATTTTAAAGAAACAAATAAAAAATAACTTAATTGACAAGTAATTTAGAAAAACACTGTTATATTTTACAATAGTTAGGTAAGTTACATTCCGTTGGATAGATGTATAAAAAATGTTAATTTTTAAGCAAAGTATTCATGTTTCAAACTCCATTAGGACTCCACATGCTAAAAACATGGTAAAAAAAACATTCTCCATGACCAAAATTCTTAAAGTCGATAAAGGACTCTAATCCCAATTAATGATTTTCTACTTGCTTCGTCACGTAGAGAACCACCATCAATGTTTTAGAGAAAAAGTCTCCCCATCTAATAAATTTTATGTACATAAAATAATATTTGTATCAGTTAGAACAGTGGTTTCAATGAGAGAAAACAGCCATAATAATTTGATACAACCTTCGGATCATGTGATATTATTTATATATTTAAATTTATTGTGGGTAGAGTATATTTTATCGTTAACCTGATCTGGTTAATCTTTTTCTAATAAAAAAATCATCTAATTTTGTGAGATTTAAAACGAATTAATTTTTAAACTTAATATCAATTCTTAAACCTATGAAAAATATAAGTGTTATATAATTTACCCTAAAGTACTTCTTATGGTTTATCATTTTTTAATAAGTGAAAAAAAACAATTATTTTTAATTATTCAATTTGAGATTCATACCTGATAATCAATGGCATAGGAATATAATTATCATTTATCCATTTTATGCATATAACCATTGGTTAGTGATAATTAAACACCCATAAGTGCTTAATGAGTAGCATGACGAAGCTCATAAATAAATACCATATTATCCTTAAGTAGTTAATAACATTGAGCCATAGTTCGAGGACACCTGAATGAATAACTTGATATTGTTAATTATATGATTTGTCTCGATTCCTGTATATGCAGTTCGCTGAACCAACTAAGGACTTTGTTCAAAGCGTACGTTAAAAAACAGAATACAACATTGTATGCACAAACCTCATTTAAAGCAATAATATCAATTTTCATAATGCCGTCATTAGTAAATACATATATCTGTGTTGATTTATTTGTTCCCCATTCGATTGTTCATTTGTACCCATGCGATACAGATATCTGTATCGAATGGGACACAAAATTTCCCTCTATGTCTGCGCATCTGTGTGTGTCCCAAATTGCGAGATTCTTTCATATTAAAACAATGCTATCGATCTTTAAATTACATAATAATAATACATCTTTTATATATATATATTAAGATTACTTAGACATAAACATTAAAAAAGTATGCAAATAAATAAGTAAGCAATATTACATATGATACAAATAAGTTAATGAGACTTCAAAAAGCTCCTCGGTAAAATTAACCGCATTTTTAATGTTCGCTTGCCTTTGTGACGATGAAACAAATCTAACAATGAAAGGTTGAAAGCTTTTAGTGAGACTTAAAAAGGTTTTTTGACTTACAAATAGATTTAAATGAAAAGTGGTCGTTAAAAATTTCATTCATAAAAATAAATGGATACTAAAATAAGCCAAAACATACAAATTTGCTATTGTATTCCTTTTTTTAGAATAAGTAACGATTGTAAAACATAATACTGCAAAGCTTCTACGCTTCAAATAAACAATTTATTAACTACCTAATCTTATTTTAGTTATCAGACAGAATAAAAGATCATTGTATTTAAGGAATAAAAATTGTATGATATTGTACATATATAAAAATAGTACCCATATTTTTTAATCCATGTCTAAATGTAGAACATATTGCTTTCAGATGGAAGTATCTCGACGAGAGTTTTTTTTCTACGAGAACTGCTTAGTACTCAGTTGTTCGACCTATTCTAGAACACAAGTAAGGATAGAAAGATATGTCTAAGACAGGACTAGTGGTTAAAAAATCACTCTTGCTGTTTTTGTTTATTTTAGAATGGGAACAGTGTGAGGAATTTTTAAGACACCATATACATCGATGTCTTCGAACAGAAAACGATAAATAAAATAGTAAACAATAAAATACTGATACTAGAGTCTGTGAGATTTGTCACAAAAGCCAACGGAAAAATATCATTACCCTAATGTGTAATATTGTAATTTCTTTACTTGAGTTGTTTTTCTTAATTTTAAATAAATTAAAACGAAGGAAAGACTATCGAGCAAAAATTAAATCAGAACATATTTTTTATACTTTTTACTATTTTTAATGTGGTTAAAAATTATTTGCTAAGTCCTGGTGTATTTATGGTATAATAATGTTATCTATATTAATATGATAATAAATTCAAAATATCAACCGCAATAATGAAAAAAAATATAGTGGTGAGTATTTTTTATTACTACATTTAGCATAATATAATGTAAATTGCCAATGGAAGATGGCTATAGAAGATAGCTGTGGCGTACTAGTATAATAATCATATAAATAAATGTATTAAATAAAGAGGTCATTGCACTTAGGCTTACGTGATTTTCAGTTGCGTGGTCAAGGGTTCAAATACCCCAAAGGAAACTATAAAACATAATGGGTTACATTGATTTATAGCATTGTATCATATAATATAAAGGCTTGATGCATTTGGTTTTCTTGTGTTTTATTTACACAGAGTCTTCGGTTGAAAGAATATTCTAAGAAGCACGACAGCACAAATAAATTAGGCATACAAACAAAAGTCTTTTCCCTTTAATCTCCTGCCATTTCACTTGGATAGAAAAAGATGTTTATTCGTTTCTTTCTGACCACCGATTCGATTATATAAGGTCTTATGAGTTAGCTACGTATCATTTATTATGTTCATATTTTTTCTTACTCTCTTGAACAAGAGAAATTAAGTATTTGATAATGGCTGGTACTTGTTTAATTACTTATTTTGAGCTCTATTAGAGAAGTCTATGACGATACTTTTTTATTTCAATTGGTAGAGAAAAGTATGAATTTTGTACGTGTTGTTATTAATTATTATTAAAAATCGCAATTTCACTTAATTAATAATTTTCTTTTTTTAGTTTATCAATGAGGAAAAACATCACAAATAAAAAAAAAACGAAACCGCTTAGTAAATGAACATAAACATAATGGGCTCATATTATCTTTCAAAGTAACATTTAAACAATTTTCTCGGAAAAGATACATTGAAAAAAAGATTAATTTTCGGCGTCTTTGTGATGGTCAAACACGTCTTTGCAAGTTTATACAAATCTGTTGAAAAATATTTAACATTATCTTACATGAAATGAATATTTAGGTACTTTATAAAGTTTCACGTGAAAAATGTACTCCGAAAATTCCAAGTATTGCTTTAAAAATGTCATCGAAAAAAAAATGTCACATTTCGAAACACACAGAAAATTTTCGGTATTGAAGCTCATAGCAGATACCTTTTTTTTATTTTTGCTATTTTACATACTGCGGTGTCGACTTTGTTTTCCGGGTATTAAGAATTGAGACGTGTTTTTAACAACATGGATGTATTTTTGCTATTGATTTCATCCATTATATACGAATTGAAAGGTAATGTTTTTAATATTCACGATGATAAAAAAATGACATTAGTGAACTAATTGCACATGAATTTAAAGTCGATTGGTTTTTATAATAAATAAATGATTATCTATAAACCCTTAAAAGTTTATACATTACAGTGTTAAAAAATAAAATTTTGGCCGTTTATATCAAGCAGTGATTTATTTATAAACAAAAAAATATATTTCACGATAGAATTGTAATATTTCTTTGCAAGTGAATAACAGTACTACCATTTTCATATCGAGCCATTGACGTTACACCATATCACTGATTTCATGATTTTAATAATCTATGAATTGATGAATTTTATGAAATACAATATTTTTATACAATCAAGTTACCGGGAACACAGACTTTAAATATTAAGTTTTAAATACTGTTATGTTTAAAGTATTTTCAAAAGTCTGATATGCAAAAAGTTGACAAGCACACAATATGCATTAAAAACGGTTTTAGTTTAAATGTCAGTTTACTAACAATTTCTTCAACTCAAACTTTTTGAACCAATGTTCTATTAAGATATAAAATTTAGTTAAAAGAATACATGCGGATTTTCAAAAATCTTGAGGAATGGTTTTATCAAACTAATAAGTTCGCTGAAATATTTGGTGGAATAAAATATAATTGATAAAATTAAAGACATTTTCTTTCACTAATTCCACTAAAATAAATATATACTATATATTTTTTAAGTTTTCACACTTTCCCAATTTTAGAATAATAATATTTTCTTTTCAAAAAAACATCATTCTATGCTAAATGTATTTAAAAAAAATATTATGCATTACGTTTGTCATATTCGATATCATTATGGTGTGTATAAATTAATTAATCAAATTATTTTTAAGATCAACAATGAGCTAGATTACAAAACATTTTTTTTAACTATTTTACAAATCGTTCAATTGCATCTTTTTAACGAAATGGGAGAAAGAATGACTTTTGTATGTATAATAAATTACCTTGATTTATCTTTAAATAACAATAGTTATATTAATATCTGCTGTACAGCTAGTGTAAAAATATTTATTTTTAATAAACAGTGTAGGTTCATGTAAACAGTGTACACTGAAAGTGGAAACAGTTTACAGCCGTTGGAAGTAGGTAAAGTAAAAAAAATGGAAATTAGTTAAAGCCTTCACGTAGAGCCTAGAAATAAAAAATCTGAGTTTCAGCTATAAACAAAATAACGGAAATTAAAAAAAAAGACAGCGACTTTCATTTTGGTATTATTCAGAGCGAACCGACGATTTATTGTTTCCCTCTGTCAACGAAACGTTTTACTAAACAGTCTCTTTGAAAGCCAACCCTCATATTCCTTCCCGATTCTCGATCTATTCCACGTAGCACTTCTCACAATAGATCTTTGTCGGGTCACCTTCGATCTGCCTGCTTTCACAAAGTTTTTATTCTGAAGTACACCTAGAAGTTGATTTATTTTAGGATCGTGTTCAGCCTATTCAATTACTTAACAGTTTTTCGTGATTACTTGACGTCTGGCTGACTATTTTGAATATATTGTATTTTCTGAAGAGTAAACACTCAAGATTTCATGTCCTTTGGCAAAGCATCAATTGAACAAAAGATGTACAGTCTTCATCGATGATCAAAAAATGCATAACGGATATCAATGAGCACCATACCAAGTATTTAAGCATTATGGTATCAAGCGGCGGTTGCCAACTTTTGAAACTTTACCGAGCACTATAATCATATTTTTTTTCGTTAATACGAACGTATATTACAAATGCTAACTAACTATTAATAACTAATATTTATTATTAATTACAATAGAGGTTTTAGCATATAAGATAGATAGCTATAAGAAAAGAGCATATAAGATCTTTTAAAAATACAAAATCAGACTCACAATTTGCAAACCATTTTTTGACCGAGTCTCATGACATTAGCTTAAGTTTAGAGCCAACCGTTTTGCATATTTGTCATAAGGGTCAAACATTAAATTTATTAGAATAACTTGAGATTAATAGGCATAAACAAAACATCTTAAACGAACGAACGATTATTAATCCATCACCGTTGTTTAAACCCCTATTGTAATTAATAATAAATATTAGTATAATTTATCCTAATTTAGTTTGAAAAATCCCATATTGCTTATTGTTGTTCGAAACAATAAAGCCATAGTCAATAAATTTTATGTAATAAACCCAGATTGTTAATCATTCTTTGAAACACTAGAAATTTGATAAGTGTAATATTGTAATTATAATTAGGATGTTAGAGTGAATAACTTGATGCATTGTGTATCTATTCAGAGCCAGTATATATAGCTGAGCAAAATTTTTAAACATAGTTCTGACGATGGCGTAAGCCGAAATAGCTATCAACACATAAAATTATTAAAAAGTGTAGAACTAAAATACTTTGATATTTTTAATCTGTCAAAATATATTTGTTTGTAATGCAATTTCCCTCCCATATAAAATGACACTGCCTATTTTATTAGTATCCATTTCAATTTTTTTTATACCTAGTATACAATGAAAAAAAAAATGAAAAAATCCAGCTCTTTTTTGACTATTTCACAGACTTGTGTTGCCTTTAAACCTTAACTAACTATGTATGTAAGTGATATTTAATTTTTTCTTACTTTCTGAAATAATTACAACATATTTCAAGATTGAGCCCGTCTCAAAAGATTTTTGAATTGTCGAATATTTGTTACAAAATTATTTACATATATTTTTACTTGAATGTCACTCTTACGGGACCTTCTACCATAAAGCGTTTCAAAAAAACAATTGTAAAACTATTTGCGATAATATAGAGCAGATATTTTCTTTTAAAAATGCCGTTTACAAACTATCAAATCTGTCAGTTTTTTTGATACATTGTCATGAAATTCTTTGAAAGTTTTCTTGTCAATAAAAGTAACTATGCGTGGCTTTATCTGATGTCTTTGATAGTAATACAATTCATCTTTAAACAGACCGTATAGACATCAAGGGTATCTGAACCCAAATCTTCGTAGATTTATGGTATGATCAAACTTTATCCTGACAAAACGGCCATTGTGTAACCGTATTTTTCATCTTCTAACGATAAAAAACGTAGCAAAGAATCATCGATATTTGTGACAATTTCAAAGCATGCAAATTAATATTACTTATTTCTAGAACCCAAACCATTTGACAATAGGATTATGTTTTTTTGATTTATTATTTTTGTGTTCCCATATGGCCTCATAATGGAGGTATCTAAACAGAAGTGTTTTCTGCAAGAACTGTAACTCAACTCTCAATTCTGTTACTCAATCTCTCAACATCTCTTTTTCAAAGAGAGCAGTAAGGGTAGAAGTATAAGGCTAGGACAGGACGGACTAGTGGTTAACTCATCGCTCTCGTTTCACCCAGTTATTAAAAGTTTGGAAAATGTAGGAGATAATTTTTAAACATTACAGACACAACGCATTCGAACAGAAATGGATCGAAAAAATGTTGTTCTGGAACTTGAACCCGTGAGATCTGGCATGGAAGCCCACAATGCTAACCGCTCCGTCATAGAACCCAACTCGGATTATGTTATACTACGGATTAAAATAAAATTGATAGTGTTTAAATAGCCCTAAGAAGTTTTTAGCTCTCCCATGTTAAATATAAATAACATAAATAATGCACTTCTGAAACGTTATTCGATTTGCATACTCTCTTTTTTTTTTAAAAGTCAATGAATCAATATTAATTTCAATGTTAATGATCGAATCAAAATTTTAACAAAGCGACTTGTTTTATTTTATGATATACTATGCTATGCAATAAATAAACATATAAACGAAAGTGGTTTTTTTAGATTTAAACTACTGAAAGCGCAATACAAAAAGAGCAATATATATAAATATAATATAATGATTGATATCAATCAAACACTTTCACTAACTATTTACATATGTGTTAAATTATTTGCTTATTATTTTTGAAAACACGTGTTGCAGGCATTTATTTAATTTAATTTCAAAACTAATGTAATGCTTACATGTAAGCAAATTCGTATATCCGTAATAATCTGTTTGTCGTATACTTGATGAATACTTATTCATAATTTGTTTTGAATAAATTCGACAGTATGGCTACACACTATATAATCTGCAAGGTCCCCAGTACAAAAAAGTAAAATTATTAGTATTTAATTCGAAACCTAGCATCGCGAGTCGCGACACATTGACCTTTTTATCTTCTATGTCAATGGCAATATAATTCTTATCATTTGTAGTACATCGTAATTTATCAAATTATATTTTGTATTACTAATATGGCTGAGAATAGTTTTCATTGATGAATTAGCATAATATAAATAAATTTATTGATTTTTAACAGTCAGTTGATTATTAAATGCATTACAAACAAGTGATCAATGGTAGTATGTATTATAATATTATATAATCCTACCATTGCAATCATTTCTGTTGAGCAAAATTATCCGATTAGTATTCTATAATTTAATGCTTACTGATAAACAAATATTCATTACACGAACAACTAAATTGATAGTTGGAACTAATTTAAAACATAACTGAAAGTTAATGTTAACAACATTTCAATGGATTCGTTGGTATTGTTTGTCAAAATACACTAAAAGTTCATTCACAACCAGTGGCTTGTGGAGTAGTAATTTCTATTTGAAGACCACTCGGCTAGCTATTTTTTTGAGTCCTGCCCTTATTTCCTATTGATGGCAGTTTTAGAATGTGAAATAATTAATGGATTCAAACAAAAATATGATACAAATAATAAAAAAGATGGTCATAAGAAAGGTAAGTAAATATCTGCTTTACTTGCGTACGAGTATGTAACCGCATATGGTATACCGCAATTTCGATAAAACAATAAACAACCTTACACATCATGTTCTTGATTGAATATATGTCTGTATATGACCGATACTTTTGCCGGGCACTTTGTGGTAAAAAAAATAAAATATAAGCCATTTAGTTAAGGTGATATAAAGTATCACGTGTATCCTTTTACTGAAAGTCAGCAGTAGTGGTCGGGATTTCTGTTCCGCGTTGAATCCTAAGGGCAACTAAGAATATACCATTTCTAATAGGGCTTACACAAAAACCGACTTTTGAAAAAACCGGTTTTCGATTGTCAATATTGTTCGAATACCGGTTTTATTCGGTTTTCGAAGTTTTACAAAAAATGGATAATTCAATTAAAATAGAGAGAAAAAGTCAATTTTTTTATTATGTTGTTTATGTATATACATAGTAATGCACAGAAAGAAATTATTTGGTGTCACTCTTCAGAAAATATGCGTCCACTGATCGTTTTGTAACAAAATTACCTGATATCGAAAATACCCTTTCCCTGGGTAATGATGTGGGGCATATGGTCTTTAAGCCATCAAATAAAAGTTCCAAATTTTCTGTCCTTTTGTTTATAAATTCGTTTATGGAAAATTCGGCACAACCGGTTACGAACTTGAAAAACCGGTTTTTGAATTTCACAAATTTTGCAAAAAAACGGTTTTAAAAACCGGTTTTTTGAAAACCGACAAGCCCTAATTTCTAATATACAAATTTATTATTATGTGAACAAAAAAATAGTTATTTGTTAAGAATAAATTATAATTGAGATTATTGTAGGAGATAGGAGTCGATATTATTTCAACAGTATTTCATTTTTTTTACTACATTTGAAATAATGATCGGGATCAGCTTATCTCATCCCAAGCATTGTAAGCTGATAAATTAGCCCAAAAAAAGTTATTCATGTAAAAATGTCATGTTTTAATTATATCTAGAAAAAATTTCACTAAATTTACAGATTATCATACAAATTATATTTTTTTTTTTGTAATAAAGTGTCTTTAACAAAAAATATTAAAAAAAAAAAACAAATTGACTTTCTTCAATTAAATCAAATATAATAAATCATTTGCCCGTTAACGTTAAAATAATATATTTTTTTAAATTTAGTTTTTTATGTTACATATAATTTTTGGACAATGAACAGTATTATATCGACTATGGAAAGGAAAAAGGACGTAATCTACACATAGCAAATTTTACAGGAGGCACAAAAAACGTGTTTTGATGATTTTGGGCCACATGCAAATTATGAAATATACACAAGCTTGAAGTGCACAGAGACTTCTAATCTGGAGTTTAACTGACATTATCTTATATTAATTAAAGAAATTGTCTAGGAAAAACTTTTTTTACAGTATTTTTTCTTGATTTAAATTTTCGCAAGCTCATCTTTTTTCAAACATAAAAGCGAAATTTAGATACTAATTCGGCATTTGAATCTTACATCATTTTAACAGAACGTGTTTCAAGTTGGATACATTATGATTATCGAAAAAAGCTGTTTTGAAAAAACTGTGGGCTACGTCTTTTTTCCTTTCCACAGTTGATATGACACCAGTCCCAATCAAACAAAAATAAGATTGGTTAATAAATCATTGCGCATCATGCAATGCATATGGTTTTATCATATTGGAGTTATCTCAACAGAAGTTTTTCAACGAGAACTGTTTGTTGCTCAGTCGCTAAAAGTAGGCATATAAGGATAAGGCTAGGACATGACTTAGTGTGTGTTTAGCTAATCGCTCTCGCTACACCTAGTTATTAAAGGTTCGGAAGGGTGAGGGGGAGTTTTTAGACATCACAAACACCCATGCTTTCGAATAGAAATTTAAAAAATGCAGTTCGTACTGAGACTTGAGCCCGTGAGATCCGGCATAGAAGCCATCAACGCCAACCGCAGCGCCATAGACCTGATTAAATATTTAAAGGCATACACATTATACAAAGTCGATATGCATTATTTTTTTTTTAAAGAATGCCTTCTCAACAAGTCAAAGTTTTTCGAATCTTTTTTTATTTTTCGCAGAGAAAACAGGTAGTTCCTTAGTGAACAGCAAAAGCCAGACAGCAAAAAATGGACTTGTGCAAACACATCAGAAGGTAACTCTATGTTAGTATAATGTACATCAATTAATTATTTATGTCAGAAAGGTTATGTACATATTCACAGAAGACAAAAAAAGAAAACAGTGAAGGTATCCGGTATAAACAATCATCATAATTAATGACGATAATGATTTGTAATATTGCATTCGAATTTTTTTAACGGGACTACTACAATAACCAATGAACATTTAATTGAAGTTGCGAGGGCAACCAATGTCAACTGGTAGACAATTAAAGCTTGTTGCTGCTTTATTTACAATATTAAATATAAATTACCATTTGCGTCTAGATGTCGCATCATGTAAGGAATATTCGCTTTAGACATCGATACTGTCACAGCTCGTTTGATTTATAATAGAATGCATTCATGCAGTAAACTATAAATTTGATTTGAAAAGTTGAAAGCTGAATGAAATTACGCTGTATAGTATTAGTCGGCTTCGATTGTCTAGGCGGTTAGAGTTTTGTCCTGGAAATCATCAGGTGCATCTAAGTTTGAGCCTTTGATAAGGTAAATATCAAATTTAGATTTTTCACATTGAATTTATATTCATTGCAATGGGTTTTTGTCTCTTCTCCTCGAGTTGATCTCAATTAGTAATATAAATTCCCTACAAAATTATCTCGTATGATTTTTAGAATTCGATTCATTTAGCGCATTGGATTTTTTGTTACTCTATCCTATTTATTAAAAATGTTGCTCTTACTGTCATTGATAATTTATAACTCCTTCTCTGTTCTCAGTGGAATAAAAAAATACTTTCCTACGTTATTAATATATTTACATAGAAAAATTGACGCTTATCTGTAGATGCTTATCAAAAAGTCAAAATACGTATTACACCTAGATAATAATGAAATATTTCATTGTATTGTAGAAAGATTTTTATTTTATTTTATGTTTCTTTTGTATTATGAAATTTAGGGGATTATGATGAGAAGGGTTAATCTACAACAAAAAAGTATTATTTATTGCCAATTATATCATCTACTATTTGAGAGTATTACTTGCAAACCCGGCTCATTCCAAACTTGTTGAAATATGAACCATCAATAAATTTAGTAGATAAAAATAAATTTTGAAAGCATTTTTAGAAATCAGTCTCAAACATGGCTTAACAGCATCCAAAAGATCATTCCAAAGCACTGTAAGACTAAAAATACTTGATAATAAAATGTACATCGTTTTTCAAAATAAAATTCAAGTTTCATTTTTTATCCATTTTGGAATAAGCCGTGTTTGCAAGTAACCCTCATTTATCTTATTTAGTATTGAACGTACTATAATATATTTTTTCAAAACAAAATTATTATAAATCCAAACCTTTAATCTCTCAACTGTATTTTTTTGCTTTAATGTCTTAAATAAAAAAAGCGTAATTCTGTTTTGCGTTTTGAAGTTTTGATCTTGTCACCTTAAGCCACGGAATTAATAGCACGAGTATCATCACTTTAAATATTGAATTTATTACAAAATATTAGCAGTTTGCTCTGCACAATCTTATTTAATTACAGCTTTAACTTTGAGTTCGGTTTAGTAAATTGCTGTTAATTTCACCCATTTCCGAAAGCTCAGCTTTCTCCTCACGGGTTGAATTAATATGCAATAATGTTTTGTGAAGGACAGCACTTTACCTGTGTACCCAATATGTTTTTAGGGCCTCGTTAAAGCTCAAATAACCCCAAAAGTACAAACAAGCGTGAGGTAATCGATATACCAACCGGAGACTTACATAATCTTAAACAATGGTTTCATTCTGCTGTAGACTCTGGACTATACCCTAATACTGGTTATTTGATGGGCAATTTTGCAAAGCTTTCATTCGGTGACAGCAGATTTAATGTTTGTCAATTTATATGGGCCCAAAAACCCGTCCGCAATTCGCAGTCGTAAATCAAAACGATAATTTTGGTGTAAATTAATAGCGACAAGATAAAATTTAGAATGTCAAGCATTTTGCCACTTAAGTTTGGTGACTTTTTTGTTCTAGTGTTTACTTCGACACCGTAACTTTTTATGTAATTTATTATGACCCAGGTGTAAGAATAAAACCTTTTGTTAATATACAATAAACATTCAAATATTTCAACCAAATCTTAAATTATTGTGTCATCATTATTATTAAAATTTAAATATAGTTTTCGTATCTAAAATAGTCGATGCTTATTGAAATCTGATTAAAATTTTGTAAAAAAAATCTTCTATTCATATAAAAGGTTAAAAAAGTGCATATTAAAGAAATAGTTTATTTTACTACTTAAAATTGATATAAATGGGGAGGAAATGATAAGAAAATATACAATCATGCTTTTCAATAAGAATTGATAAAAAATAAATATAATATGAAGGCATCCATTTGAGAAATTCATCCCTTTGACCTTGAACTGAGTATACTGAAAGCCCTGCCGTTGGAATTAGAACTGTTAGAAATTGGAACTGAAGTATAAATTTTTATACATAAGGTGAATGATATAAATGTTATAGTATTGTAAATATTATAAAATTATACATAGTTATGATTATTTGTCTGTGAATTAGAATATAATTTCCAAAAAATGAATAACTATGTTTATGTATTAAAAATTATTGTTTATAACAATATATCTAGCGGTCGCCAACCTCTCAAACTTCACGGATCACTTAACCAAAATAAATAATACGAGGACCACTACGATGTTTTGCTTTACAAAAAAAAACTGTACAAACATATACTTTTAAGTAATAGTTTATTTTTATTTATCAGATTTCTATGATATTTGTGTAAATATTACAAAATAAATAGTTTAGCTGCATGTAAGTATATAGTTTTTTTTAGCTCAATAAGAGTTTACTAAAAAAATTCCGCGTACCACCAGTGAGTGACCGCTGATCTAGACTAAATTGAGAAAAGAACAGTTCAAATAAAACATTTAAAGCAAACATTTTAAAATTCATGTGTCTGCAAATGTGGCAAAGCTCTCTTTGAAAGTGCTAAGTAAGAAATAAACATTGCAAGAATGGCAATATTAAGAAACGCTGAAATGGACGTGCATAAAGTCTTGATCACTTACCACGAACGCCATTAATTTATGTCTGTAGATGCAAAAAGCACACCGTATTAAAAGGTTATTCACGGTCTTTTATTTTACGACATGAAATAAACATTTGACTATCTTTTATAATGAAGAGAAAAGTAGTATAAAATGAAAATGATATATTTTTATTTCATCCGAAATATATAAAGACTCATTAAACACATTTCAATAAAAATTAGAATAATCTTAATCTAGTTTTTAAATCTTTTTTCTTTGATTAATGTCAACGAACTAACAAACAAAACAAAACGAAACTGAAAAATGTAAATTTCGTCATATTGGTTATTCGAGAAGTCAAACATGGAGCAAAGATATTAAATACAGGTCAATATTTAAATAAATTGATGAATATATTTTTTAAATTTTCCATAAAAATAATTGATCACACGAAAAGTGACGAGTAAGTCTTTATTTTTATATATTGGTATTTCAATTGTTTCAAACCAAACATATGTATTCGATGAAAAAAAATCGTTTTTAAATGGTTCTGTTTTTATTTTAACAAAAATATTGTTTATTTGATCGTTTTGTATATATAACATTACTTCATTAACGATTTTACTCAAATATCTGGAGAGAAAGCTTATAAGTTATATAAATTTTAAAAAATATTATATCAATGAAGAACGATATGAAAAAATACTTGAATTTTATGGTTTTCACACAAATATTTTCCTTTTGTAGTAATCTAAAATGATTTATTTAAAGAAACATAGTTTTGAAAATAGCACAAAAATGTCGTAGTATGAAATATACTATATGAAGCAAAAAAAGTATCAGCAAAATCTGACAAAAAAAAACATAAAAGATTTAGAGTATTTGGCACTTGCCCAAAATAAAGCCCGCATTTTCCTTCAAACGTCAGAGAAAACCTCCAAAATAATAGTGTCGTATTTTATTTAACTAGCTATATGAATAATACGTCATTGTTTTAAAATTGAACGAAAAAAATTTTCAAGTCAAACATCTTTCTCCTATTATATTTATGTTGTTAATAAAGAAAATAAAAAAGCGCCAAATATTTTTATAAATGGAATTGTTTTTGATAGATTTCATTCACAACGACATCGACGATATATATTATTATCGATGTCGTATATATTATATATAATATTATAACATAAATATATAAACAACTACTATAGTAGAAAACGTGGTTTTTATTTCATTGCCTGCATTTTGAGTGTTGTAAATTATATATTAGTTCTAAATTATATATTATTTCTAATATATAGAGTAAATTATATATTAGTTCTATCAAGAGATGTCAACATAATCTTAATAGAACTATCATCGCCAGATACACTACTATCACTCTAAAAAAAAAATCCAAGTTTTGTTTTTAATAGATCGTCAATGCCTCAGACATTGAACTTCTTAAGTAGTTTTTAAAGCTAAGATAATCCTTTTCTTCATACATATTTTATCTTGTATGAATAGTTTTTATGTGTGAGTTTTTTCCTTTTTGGGAAAAATATGATATTTATTGCAAAGACGCAATTAACTTCATAAAACTCTTGTTTTTTTTTGTGTTAAAAAAGCCATAATGCAAAATTGCAGTATGGCTTTGTGTTAAAACAAAGATTTCATTATTACATTACTATTTGAAAATAGTGCTACGTTTTACAATTGAAGAAATGTGGTATTTGTTTGTGGTGTGTGGTGAATGAAATGATATTATTTTACGAAATATTATTTTTCATTTTTACGAATTGAATCCACAAAATGTTTGTGTTCTGCCAGATTAGGCAAACAACATGAAGTAATTTGCATATTGAGTGGAAACGTGTGCCACTATTCACGAGGTGAAAATTTAGTTAAGATTGCATCTTGAATACAAAATCGACTCTGACCAGATGTTTATTTTAGCTAACGAGAATGTTAGTAAAAGCAACTGTTTTGCCTAATAATATCACGTGAGAAATTCAAAAGGGTGCAATGACATAGTTTTTCATAATCGCGCTTGATTTCTTTATAGAGCATAGTGCCAGTTCTTGTCATACATAAAAAAATAGTTATCTAGATTTTTCACATACGTGCTGAAAAAATAGAGTGTGGTGGAAGCTGTCTTGAGACGTTCACATTGTTCCAGCTATTTTCTTGACCACCGAAGTGACTGGACCCTTCTCTAAGCCTCGAATTCTTCACAACATCAGCCACATTTAAGGTATTCACTGCTTGGTGGAAAAGCTTTATATTAAAAAATAAAAAAAACACTCTTTAGTTCTATTCACACAATTAATTTTGAATGAACCTTTTTTCGCAATACTGAACGCTATCATAAATCATTAATTAATTTTCTCTCCGAGACAAAAGGTCTGTGCAAAAAAACCTTAAGGTTGAGTAGGTCAAATCAACAAATATACACGGCATAATCTGAGCCCTTTTTAAAATATCAGTGTATATGTTAAATTTATATATTTTCGATAAAATTAGTTTTTTTACATAATGTTTATTAATTATGTTTAATGAAAAAATATATTTCGAAATTGTTTGTCTTTACTGTAGTATTATTAAGAATATTTTAAAAAAAGGCTAAATGGTTTGTATTGGAGTGCACAATAATCAGAAATGTGTGTGCACAGCTTGGTGAAATTTTTTTAGATTCGTCAGGTGCCATGATTCGTAACCACCAAACAGCGCTATGAAATGATTGAAAAAATAATTGTAGGGTCTATACGAAGATTAAAAATTGTTACCTGGTTTAGGTGTCAAATGTCTTGGTATGTTAACGAAATGCTAATTGAAATTGCGAAGCTGAAATTGGTTGGATAAAAAGAGCATATTGGCACATATGTATATGAAAAGCTCAATAATTGATATTTATGGAAAATTATTCTACTTATATTATTTTGTTCTCCCCAAAAACACACTTTAGCCATTTTGACCCACCAACATTAATATCATTAACATTATCTAATATCATCTACTACATATTAGGGCATCTACTACTAAATGGTCCTTTATTTGTGTCTTGTATAAAAACAAGATATTATCGTCAAAGTATAATACAATCTAAAAATATATCGAAGTACCAAATTACTTTCACATATGTTTTTGTTTTCATCAAATTCACGAGGCATTGCTGTAAATTAATTTTCCAATGTCAAAAACCAAAACTTTTAGAATCCAATAAAATACTTTTTTCATTTTATATTTTATATAATATTGAGTTGGTTCTCCTAATTCTTCAAGTAAAAAACTATATTATAATTATTTATCGAAACAAGTTTTCCCAATAATTACAGTAATTTCGTTTGTGTATTTTTCTTATTGATCATTTATTTATTTTAAGCCAGATTTACAATAGGAAACAGATAATGAGCTATAAATTAAATGTGGCTCTAAAAAGAATATCGATTTAATAAAAACTTTATTACGCTTCTCTTTAATTATTGTAGCTAAGATAAGAGTGAAAAACCTATAGAAAAAAACAATTAGTGTCATTCGATTGCAAATACAGCTTCTATTCAGATGCTTGGAAAGGTCGCTTTAAATAAAACGTTCATTGTCTTCTCTAAATGGTGTTTTCAGTCGAGTTTTTTGTTGTTGTTTTTGATACAATTGCAAGTATTACTAAGCACTAGGTGTAAATATTACCATCGGAGACGTATTTTCAAATAGTTTCTTCTACGGAAATTTATAGCCAAAAAATTGTCGGTTTTTAGAATAGTTCAATAGTGAGAAATGCGTTAAATATATATATATTTATCACTTTTAAGGTGTTCGCTGTCAATACTTGGTGGAAAGGCATTATTAAATAATGAAAAAAAAACACAATATTCTTTTGTACTTAATTAAAACTTTTATTTATCAAGATAAGGACCAGTTTCGCTAATGGCGAGCATTGTCAAAAATTAAGAAATAAAATGGTGATTTTTTAATTACATGCTAGAGGTGTTAAAGATTTTAATTTGTGTTATTTTATAGTCACTTATTGATAATTTATACTGTTGTTTGTAAATTCTTTTCAATGCTAATTGTTTATTACAACTTTCATTTCAAATTGTTTTTGTATAAATAAATATCAATGTTAAACTTTATTTCTTATCAGTTAACAATGCTCGCTCCGTGCAAAACCGGTTTTGATATTGATACATGAAAGTAGAAATTAAGGAATATTTTGTTTTTTTCTATACACATTATATTAAGGTACATTTGAACATATTTTTGAAACGTATTTTGTTTTGCATAAAACAAATTTCCTGAGGAAGAATAATGAATAAAATTAAACTAAATTGAAGTAGTTTTTTATTTGTAACAGTGCTTAGGCATATTAAATATACGAAGTTTAATATGGTTTATAATTTTTTAAACTATTACTATCCATTTTTCGTAAAACTTCTTAAACTAGTTTACAAATATTGTAATTAGAAAACCTGTTTTTTTAAGTATGTTTTTGTATAAGCCCAAATAGTCAATAAGCAGACGGTGGTGGTTTATTATTAGTTAAATACTAAAACACGTTTTTGTATTTATTTTACGTTTATTTAGTATGATTAAAACCGGTTTTGCTCATACCAAGCATTTTCCACTGATAAGAATATTATACATACATTAATACCAGAACTAATTAAACTAAGCCATTATATTTAAAATAATAATAAAATCTAGAATAATATATTTTTTGAGTCATCGAAGTTGTGCTAAGCATTCTTTACTAATATATTCCAATAACATTTATTGGTAAAAAAATAACAGGAAGACACTGGTGTGCGTATGCAGTGACCTCCTTTTTTTGATAAAATATCGCATTTCAACCAAAACGCACTATTTATTTTTTTAAATCATATCAAATATACCACAATAATAATAACATTTTATTTATTTGTTAGCTTTTATTATTTATACATAGAAAATTAATAACTGTCAAATAGAGAATTGTTTGTGGTAGAGTTAGGAGGCCGCTGCTTAGGCACGTCAGTGGCTCCTTGTTCATTTTTACAGATATATTTTATTGTAATAAAATAGTGCTCAACTCAACTGGGGTATTTTAAAAATCTTTTTAAGTTAGATTTTATAAATTAAATGAGTTTTTTTATTTTAATAAGTCACTTAATAATTTATCTTTATTAATGATGTCACTGTCAACCGCTTCACTCACCTTTAAATAAATGTGAAACTAATATAAAATAGTATTTTATTTATTCAATATATGCCGTTTTCCCCAAGCACTTACACTTAACACCTTAAAAGTGACTTTTATTACTAATGAAAATGTGCTGTATTCTAATGCAGCGTCTGCAGCGGTGTTTTCCGGAACCCTGGAGTTTTACGAAGTTAAATGAAGACATTCGATCGTAAACCTACCCTATTTCTCTTTGCCCCACTAAAAACATTTAATTGTATTGATCAAAAGCTGGGCTATATATTACATATGTAATATATGGGATTAAAGTTACAAAAGACTTCACATCTTCTTCTATTGAGAAAAGACAAAGCGAATGAAGACAGCTACGTCGATATATAAAATTTACTGGTACTCACAAAGCTTACGACTGTTAGAGAAGCGAGTGGGGTGAAAGAGAAATATGTTCCATATTGGAAGCGGTGGTGGCTTAAAAAAACAGATAACTTATTGATTTATTGTTTAAAAATTAAAAGTACAGTATATGACATTACAGCTGACGCCAATTTGCCATGCACTAATATAATGAGAAAAAATAAATTGATATAACACATCATACTACACAATACATTAAAATCAACATACAAAATCATGAAATAAAAAAGTAAAACTAAAAAAATCAGTTCAGAAATACTGTCACTAATAATGTCCAGTTCTCTTAAAAATGAGTTGATCAGTCGAATGGCCCTTGGAACTGGCGACTCATACGTCCGACGCGACGAACATTTTTTTAGAAACAAAAGTTTTTGGTCATAGTTTCGCCCCAGTAAGAATAAATTTGGAGCATGTAAGTTAATAGTCATAAGAATTTAAGGATTAATAACTCGGCCCCGAAGAAGAAGAGAAAAATGCTTTAAACTTGATAAAGATCTTCGAGATTCAAGAGAGTGAAACGATAACATTCCCTAAAGACATTTGGTGGGGTAGTATTCCTTTAAAGAATTATCAAAAGGGAAGAACTTAAATATTAAAATATTACAAATCCGTTTCTGTAACCTTTACAAAATCCTTTAATTAAATATGTGTCACTATTAGTACATTGATTGTTTTGTCATATAAATAATCATGTTATGTTTTCTAGAACATCAACAAAAAAGATATTTTTTGAAACCGAAATTCAATCCAGGTAAAATATGTTTGAACTAATCTGAAGGCTATCGCGTAACAAATAGGTCGTTATGATAACTACCCGGAAGCACGCAATTTATCATAGGATTCCCCTAAGTCCTGAAAATGAAGATTTAACAAAAAAAAATCCAATGGTTATTTATTGACTTCATGGGCGAACGTTTCCAAAGTTTAATTAACTGCTTTTCGATAGTCATGAGCAGTAGCCACATACATATGACAGTCAAATTAAGCCTTTATTTGATCAATATTAATCGCTGACAACTTTGTTTAATCATTATTATTATTTATTAGTGTTTTATATTTTAAATTGATTTAAAAGCAGCGTTATCTAATGTATAAGTTATTCCTGAACAATGCAATTAGAAAAAAAAACTATAAATCTGTATGTATAAACAAAAGTACGTTTATATTTGATATGTTAAAAAAATGTTTAAACTTAAAACTTATATTGGTAAACTTATATACTCCCAAATTTTTTTATATTGTTTCACATTTTCATACATAATTGGTTGTCTTGTCAAAAATTTCAAATATAATCTATGAACATAATAAACAGTTATACTTGCTCAAAACATCATTTAATATTCTATAAACAAAAAAAATGTTTTATGAAAATTAAGTTATATTTCAAAAAAAGCGTAATAAATTTTGCAAGAATCATTTGTAAGACAAATTGAATGTAAAATACGCGAACAAAAATGTGATAAAACTCTATTAATTAAGTATTGTTTTAACCTTTTTTCAGTTACTAAGAAAAAAAACTCTTTGGGTAATTGAACACGTTTTTCAAACAAATAATATCATAGCTATGAGGGTGATATTTCAAACGTGAAAAGACTCGATAAAATGATTTTTAGCGAGTGGAAATATAATACAAAAATATACGCGTTCTAATGAACCTGTGTAGTCAGACCATTGTGAAGCTCTTTGAAGGGGTTTTAAAAAAATTGTGACTGTTTTCCGCTAGGGATTATAGTTTCGCAGAAATTTATAAATCGAAGAATAATGGAAAGGTATAAAATCTGTAGAAAATTCTTTCTGTTGTAAGAACTTAATTATAATTTTAAGGACTCAGTATGAAAGTCTATTCTAATTGTATTTAAATTTCAAAAGTATTTAAAATATTTTTTTACATATAACTTTACTTGTAATTTTAATATATATTTATTGTGTATTTTAGTGGTTTCCAAAGTTCAAATGGACCCCCAGGGGTTCACTGAAGGGGTCCGTGACAAATTAAAAGTCATTTAGGGGTGAGTGGACAACGTCAGAGGGTTCGCGGAAGAAGACATATAATAAATACTCCTGACACCTTGTTGATTATAACGAAAGTTAAAATAAATATAATGGTAACAATTTTCACGTCCTGAGTAAAATATAATTATGTTACATAATAAAACAAGAAATGATCACCCACCGTGCAATCAAGTCGATTGCGGCCGTAATTGCAATTTTTTGCTTTTTCCACGCATGCGCAGTATTATATTAAATTTGACTATAAACCCCCCTCGCCCACGTTGTTCGATTATTCTTCATCCAGACTGTTAACGGGTAGTTTGGTGTGTTTGTTTTCCGGTGATTTTCCTTGGCTATTAAATTAATTCTTTGGCCGAAAGATTTTTAGGGGTGGACTATATAAGAGGGCTACTTGGCTTATTTGGCAATATATCCAATCACATCGCAAGATATCGTATTACTTAAAAAGTTTTTACGAGAACAAAAAGGACTTGCTGTTACTCTCACATGGTTGGCTTTTTAAGTTTTAAGTCACTGCTTGCTTTCTATATCGTATCACTTTCTTGACAAATAGAAAGGTTTTGACAAAGTAACGAGAATTAGCTGTTAGATATCATTATTTGGTTTATATATCTTATCACTTTTTTGGCATACTTAAAATACTTTCACAGAGGAACGAGGACTTGTTGTTAGTATATCTCTCTCAGACTTCCTAAAATATACTGTAAAACATATATATATAAACATATATTTGCAAAACAATGATCAAACAAGCGTGAGGCTAATAGGTCGACATAAGAGTAACTATTTGTTAACCACCAGTCCTGTCCTAGCCTTATTCTTCTATACTAACTCTCTTTGACAAAAAGGGGTTGAGCAACTGAGTAAGAAGCAGTTCTCGAGGAAAAACTTCTGTTGACATACCCCAATTACGGATTATATGCTCCACATTGGAACTCAATTTATTACTTCACTTGGGGGTCCACGGTTCGGTTTTTGCGTTAAAACAGGTTCATGAGCATAATATGCTTGGGAAATATCAAAGTTTTATATTACTTTTCAACGGTGAAATGAATATAAAATGTGATGTTTCTGTTTTGGGTGGTCTGAAAACGTACGGAATATCAAAAAAGTCATTTATACCTATGTGCATTCATTTTGGTTATATCGATTTTCAATTGAAACCACTAAAAAAAGATAAAAATAAATCAAGAAATTAAAAAAAAAGTCAGTCTGCGATGTGTAATCTCCTAATGGGGCGGGACGTCTCAAAATAAGTTATTTCAAAAACTCGAGCAGTCAGCTAATTGCTCTCTCATCGCCCCATTTTTTATCGAAATAATCCAAATGAGAAATTGTGTATCAGCTAACCATTAGCCGTTAAATTTTATTACTGATTCTGAAAAAAAAAGAATTAATGATTAAATAAGTGAAGAATCAACGCTTAAACATTTTTATATTTACAATATAATCAAATAAATATGATCGGGCTTCTCCTTTGAAATCATAACAAAGCTATATTTATCAAGCTACACATGGTTTTTTTATTAGTGTTATATAAATTTGGTGTCAAAGAAATTTTGCTTTTGTAAAAAACCTTCGATACTTTATTAGTTTTATTTTCTATAAAAACACACTTTTTTATTTTTTTTAGTCACGAATGACATCTAAGTACGTTTCAGCAACACGTAATAGTTATCGAAAAGGCTTATAAAGCTTTCGGATATCCAGAAGACCCGGCTAATTGGGGACTTTCACTCTAGGGTCCTAAAAAAGTTTATGATGTATTTTTTATCGGGATTACATCGACTTCGTTAAGAGAACATGACTGAGTAGACAACGGCTTGCATCCATATCATTGTCAAAAACATACAGGGTGACATTGACGGATGCGCTTCCAGTTCTAGTTGACGCTAGATATGCATAATCAGAAGCATAGAGCGATTCCACTTAATAAACAAAATCGAAGCATCTGTTTATTACTCAGTTCCTTAGCATCTTTTTTTTTTAATCATACTGTCTTTTTCCGAAAACAAGATACTGTCTTACTTTCTTTACATAAAAATCATTTTAATATTGCATTTGTGCGCCCCTTAATGGTTTGCGCCATAGGCGGTTGCCTATTTCGCCTGTATGGTGGCACCAGCACTACTTGTGGGTGTGCCCAGGAGAGGACGTTATTCAAAAAGTCTCCCCATTATAATTATCAGCGCGAGAAGCTATTTGCTTCAGTCTTACCAAACACAAGAACAATAGGCCAAGCTAACTGGATTGAATCAATACTTTACTCATGGCTTAGATGCCGAAAAGCAAAACACAGGCCGTTAGTAACAAAACTTGTGTGAATGTAAATAATTTGATCGATTCAAATTTACTATTGAAATTTTGCCAAGCTCCTTCAGTCGAAATCTTAAATTTAATTCATGGTGTTTAAAAAGTATCTGTTTATTTATTTGGGGATCGCCTTAACGTAGTTTCCTTACAAATCAATAAACTCAAATAAAGAAATGGGCTCTGTAGTATACGAATCATACACAGAATACTTCGAACATGATTTAGGTTCCTTAATAAAGCACATCATTTTAAATAGTTAGTTTTAAAGTACACGGTGGTCTATCATAATAAGTCTGGAAAGACTGTTTTTTTTCTGTCAATAGTCGGCCATGAAACATTGGCTGCACATACAAAACAGACGGTGGTGGGAAGCCAACTAATTACTTTTATTTCTTGATATGGTAGAGTGAATTATTTTCACATATATAAAAAAACACCTTGAGTTATTATTCATTATACAACAAATCATTGTGTTTAAATTCATCTAAAAATAATTTTCTCACAATGTACTTACATTCATACTTCAATCAAGAATATTTTGGAGTATTTGAACGAGTTGAAATTCGTAGAAAAAATGTCTTATTGTAATATTTATTTGTTACTTTTGTGGAAAAATATCTGCCAATTATCAGTAATAAGACATGTACATGGCGAGCATAAAGAATTGATGACCGAAACCAGTCCTGATCATATAAAATAAAAATGGAATTAAGTGAACATGTAGAAATATAAGAAAATGTGTGTAGCATATTTCAGAAGAATCCAATAATACTAAAAAAACTGAATGACATAAACTTTTTGCACAATATATAAAAATATATTGTGCAAAAAAGTCATATTAATGAAATAAAAATAACGTTTTGTAACAATCGAGTCATTGTAAGTCGTTATTTTGTAGTTAAATGATGTTATAATATTACGATTATTATGTAAACCATGGTTCCTCAATCGGGGGCCACAGAGAAAAAATAGTTTTAGGAGAGTCACAGCACATTTTTGGGAGACCACCGGCAAATATCCATAAACTCCCTGGACCCATAAAAGACCTCGTGTCTTTCCATTTTGGGAATTCTCGCCAGTCTCGAAAATGTTTTTTTATGTGGGCCACGGAATAATATGAGACGGTGAAAAAGGTTGAGAAACTATGATGTTAACAATCCTATAATCCAAAAATATGTGTTAAAGCCATACTTAGACAATGGGGAATGCTGAGCAAATAATGTGATTGATCATAGCTTTTAAGATAAGAACACCAAATCTTTTACATTGTTCGAAAAAATATGTCAAGGAAATTATTTTGAACTTGTTCATACGAAAAAATAATCTTTTGCGTCAGATAGAAGGTCAAGGATTTTTTTTTTTATCTCACAAACCTATTTTCGTTTGATTATTTTTATTAACAGGATAAGGGGATAATTCAAGTTATTAGAACGCTTACAATACGTAGCATACATATTTTTATTTGATATTTACAAAAATAATATTGGGCTCAGCCAGTGGTCGGCAACCTTTTTTGAGACTGGGTAAAAAAAAAAAATGGTTAATTAAATTAATTAAATTAATTAAATAAAATAAGCATTGGAATAATTTTCAATGAGTCATCTGGTATAAAAAGCAGAGCTGTTCCATACATTATGTATGGAACAGTTCTGCTTTTGATACCAGACGACTCAAATACAAGTTCATGCTTTTTAATTCAAACTCCGTTGTATTAATAAGGAAAGAATGTGTTTTAAAAGTATTTACACCCATCTCTCGCTTAACACAGTACTCGCTTAACACGGTTTTCATTTTGAAGATTTTTTTTATTAAATCTTGCATTGTACATATTACGGAAAAACAATAAAAGATGGATTACAAATGGAAAGAAATAAAGAAATTCATTTTCTAAATAATGATCCGGATATAGATCGAGCTTTAAAATTTCAACGAGAAATGAAACAATACGTTGCTAGATTTGAAGAAATTCACACGAATCTGAAAACAGACAGGCAATCAAAGATTTCTTGATACGGCCGACGGAAAATGACGGTAATATAACCGAAGGCTTTGATGAAGGCACTGATGATGACATTCAGCCAAAAATAAGAAAAAAAGACCCCGTGATATTTGCATTAATATTCATATATAAGTGATAATTAATTCACAATATGTTTCAATAAATTTTGTAAAGTATAAAGTCATATGTATTTATTTTATTAACATTTCTAAAAAAAAACTATAACTCTCTTTTCCATACATTTGTTAGTTTCGCTTTACATGGTTTCGTTCAACACTGTGATCTAGCAGAACCTATCTTCCGTATTAAGCGAGAGATGTGTGTATATAGATATAATTTCTGATTTGAGTGTTCTGGATCACATACGCATAAATAAAAAAAGATATTTCTGTGGATAGTAAGTAACCTGTGATCTTAAACCTCCGAATACACAGAAAATTATTAGATATTATATTTATCGACGAAATAAAAACAAAGTGATAATTTATAACCAATTCCTAAAAACCTTCATTTCGTTTGCCTTGAATTATTGATGTTTGTAAACAATCAGCTTAAATATATTTCTTTACTTATAAGTATTATATATTTTTTTATTTCACAATTTAATATCGAGCAAAATTATATGAGTAAGTATAAAATATACGCAATACAGAGTAAATATTGGTTTTAAGTTGAACATTGTAAGAAATTATTAAAGCAAAATTTTGGTGTTTATTCATTAAGCTGACTTGTTTGTATCCTTATTTTATTCCAACTAAATTGATCATTGAATATAATAATATATATTTGAGTTTCAAGTACCAAAATAATTGTTTGTTTTATTTATTGTACACCCACACGCTATAATTACATAATTAAATATTTTTTCTACCACACAAAAAACATCATCTTAGGTAAGTGAAAATAATCGTATAATATCTTGCCAGAATAATACATCTTAAAAGGAGTGAAAGACGTATTGAAGAATTGTTTTTGTTTACTCTCCAGTGGTTAAACTTATGCCTCTACTTATTTGTTGTGTGGCATTGAGCGAATTATTTTTTACGATTTGAATCCTTTTGCTTCTAAGAAATTAAACTTTTATTCAGCAATAATGTTATTTCTCCAATATTCAGTATTGATTTTGAGACATTGCCTGCATAGTTATTAATTAACTTAAGCACCACCAGAATTTAATAAATAAATTTTCACAACATAATATTTATTTAAAATAATCGACCCATATCGTCAAAAGAATTTATGCGACACAATTCGGTAAATAGCGTTGTCAATAATTGTTCAATATCGCCTAAAGCACCAGTGACAACAACCTTAAAGCGTTATCTAATTCGCCTAATATTTTTATGGGCTGTGCATTTTAGTGTTTTGTTTTGTTTTCGTTTGTTTCCACGTGGACCTCGGATGAGAAACGCTGATTTAGAGATCTAAAAGTAATCAGAAAATTGTATTATAATATCAGGATAGGTAATGACAATATATTACTAGTTACCACACGTAAAGGATTTGTTTTTCAAACTTAATTAAAAAAAAACCTTTTGTAAAATTTATAAATTTTCGTTTGCGATTTTCTGCATATTACAGGTCAATATTGAATAATTATTATTTATAATAAAAATAATCTAAAAAGATATAAAAGAATAAGGTAAAAATATACAATAGAATATATATATTGATAGAAATGTGAAAATGAATATTTCTTCTGACAAATTTTGTTTTAAATAATAATCCCTCAAAGTATTTTTCGGTTTGAGGTTTCTGTGATATATTTTAATTAAAGCAATGTTTGGTATTTTTTTTTTTGTTTTGTAAAGAAAGTTTACTACCTCAGTGTAATTAAGTTTTTTCTAGCGTAATTAAGAAGATAAAAATATTTACCAGTGACGTCGAAATTTTACTAGTAATTCGGTTTATTTATTTCCCTAATAAAAATGTGAAATCGAAAAAATCTTTATGTCAGATTATTACTTTAGAAATGCGTTGCCTAGTATTATATCATAACTCACATTCTCCAAATATTGAGTTTTGAGAAAATCGAAATAAACCACATAGCAAAATTTTTGTAATTACAAGAAAGCGTTACGAATACCATGAAAATTTATCGCAAGTGAAAAATAGCACTTTCATAAGATACAAATAAACTATTGCACTATGAAAAATACCGTTTGCAGTTTGGTTCTATGACCAAATGTGATCTTTGTCAGTGTTTAAAGAACGTTTTAATACCCAGCTATTTTTTTTTTATATATATTAAAAATGGGTATTATGAGTTTTGATCTTCAAGTAATCTCTCAAAGTGTGTTTTGATGCTAAATTAAAAAAAAATAGTGGCAACATATCAATATTATTCTAAAATAAAGAACACAAATAATTAAAAGCTTTTCAACTTTCGTTCTTTAAAGCGCCTAAAATAATTTATCTGCAAAGTTGTTAACATCACGCAATTTGTTACGTCTTTACTCGGCGTTGATTGTAAGAAAATAGGCATGCTTAGCGGTGAGTGTAATGGTTTACAGCGACACCTATAATTAAGACAAATTGTTAAGTGACTTATTTACAAAAAATCGTGTAATTGATACAATCAAGTGAAATGGGATTTTTAAAACATCCTATCTTAGGGAAGCATTCCTTCAAATAAAATTAATCTGTAAAAAACAACAGGAAACCTGTGGAGTGACCTCAATAAATAATTGTATCTCAACCATAACGTTTTTTTTATTATTAAACGTTAAAAAAATCAAATACAATAATATTGACATGCATTTTTTTTTCAATTTTAACAATTCTCCATTTGATAGTTACTAAATTTCACACATTCAAGGTTCATCAGCTATGTTATTTATTTATCGCTTTAGTAACAAAGTTAGTAAGTTGTGGATAATTTAAATTAATCTTAATCTTTATATTTCTTTTTATATAAAAAATGTTCTTATGTACTATACTTTTTACAGAATTTATAAAATGTGAAATTTCGAATTGAATTTTAAGAATTTTCTTTCCAACTAAACCGCTTTGAAATATTCCGTTTATTTTTCAACTCTCTGATTTAATTAAGTTGTTTGATGGTATATAAAAAAACATTTATCTTAATTTATTCGTTGCAGTCAGTGCTCTATAACTTCATTTATTTCGTAAACAAAATTGATGTCTTTAACATGAAAACACACTTGCTGCAAATGGCATCTAAAGATAATAATGAACGGTTCAGCAATGCAATTCAATAAATCTTAATTTTGTACTAAGTCATTGTTCTTTTTGTTATCATTGTTCTTTTTCTTGGAACTCTTCGTATACAAATATTTTTAAGATGTTATTATAAAATCATACGAATTGTGTTGAATTTAATTTGATATTAAAAATGAATGTTTTATAAACATTATATTTAAAAAACACAATATTCCTTTGTACTACTTCCACTTTCATTTAGCAAGATCAGGACTTATTACAAAAATTACAAAAACGACCCACCATAGATTTTATTTTTCGTCTAAATTTAATAAAACGTGTAAAAACGAAAATGACTCTCATGGGGTTGTACATGTATGTATATAGTATGTGTGGAGGTATAAATAATGTGATTTTAAAATGATCATATCAATGGCCATACGTTGACAACACGTAACCGACATTTGTTCAATTTTACAGGAGAGCCAAGCAAACTGTATAAACAAATAAGTATTGGGAAATCAATGAAAATGAAAGAATTTTTTGGAGTAAAATAATTATTATGTGTAATTAAAATAATATGTTGACACAATAATAATTAAATAAACTTTTTATTAACAAGAATTTATGACGATACCAGGAAACAATTCCAAGTATTTTGATCAATTCAATGCACCTGTAGAACTTCATCCATATAATAATAGAAAAATTATACATATGTAATTGTAACCTATTTTTTAACCCAGTTATGGACTGTTCACTTTCCAATACAAGATGTTGCAGTAAACGTGTTGGAATTTTTTTTCACGTATTTTCAAAACGATGTAGCTCTTTTACTATCTTCTGGCAGTTTGGTGGGTTTTTTTTCTGTTACGTGTTTTCAAATAAAGAAAAATTTCAATGATTTTTTTTTTGTTAACTACAAGATGTCAATATTTTAATAGAGCTTGAAAAAACAAGGAAAACGATATGCATAACTCATTGTATGAAACAATGTCGGTTACGTGTTGTCAACGTATGGCCATCGATATGGTGTTCCCGTGAACTGGTTTCACTGAGTATTTCTCACCTCAGTAATAATTACGCTATTCCGTCGGCCACGATGATAAGGGAATACAAAATACCAAAACATTAGCGATGAAGGAGACACGAAGTTTTGACGCTAACGCGCCCTCGCACTTGAAAAACTCTATAAATTTGATATAAAACATGACAAGTTTATTTTATTAATTAAGTTAACATAACAAGTCACACTTTTTTAAATATTTTTTAAATAGTTTCCTTGATCGTTTTTGAGTTATGAAAGTTAGTCGTAAAAAATCAGCTGGTGGTGGTGGTGGGAAACCAATATTTGTCCTGTAAAATTTCTCTTCTTCTGAGTTTTAGTAACAAAAAAAACTTCTAAACGGGTTGGTCATATAGAAAAACAATTTGATAAAGCCACGAGCAATATCCATTTACTCTCGAATAGAGAAAAATATAGATTTTCTTGGGTTGAAATAATATATAGTTCCAATTTGTAAAGTAAATCGTTTCGGTGCGTAGTTAGTATGTAATTCAATGAACAAAGGATTTATTATCAGCTGTTTCCGATTTTTGCAGATCACTGAGAAAGTTTTACTTAATCGTTTAGCTTCCGAATAGTCTGCTGCTGAAAGAATAATAAAGTTTCGATATTGCATATTGAGGATTATGATGCCAACAATTAATTTTAGGTTTGTACTATTCAAAGTCCCACCACGTTTTGCTTCTTCCGTAAGCACTAAAGTAGTACGCACAACAATATTATTTCGACTGTGGAAGGGAAAAGGAACGTAACCTACACATATTTTTTTGATGACTTTGGCCCAAATGGAAATTATCAAATACACACACCTTTGATGTGAACGGAGACTTATAAACTCGTTCTTCATATACTTTATCTAATATAAGTTTTTATGTCTTATTTCCTGAACGCAATTTTCACAGGCCCTTCTTTTTTAAAACTTCAGAGTTATGAACGTGTATCTAGTTGTATAGATTGTGATAATCGAAAAAAGGTGTTTTGTAAAAACTGTGGGGGACGTTATTTTTCCTTTTCAGGGTTGAATTTTGGAATGTTAATATTTTATAATATGTATTAAAAATCACATGAGTAGAAAACATAAATATGCTTTAAACAAAAAAAATGAGATAATTGAATATCAACTTGATTTCTACACCCAAAAATAATTCATAAATAATATGCTAAACGTTTATATTTCAAAACAGTTTTAAAAGCGAAAAACAATATCAGCAATTTGAAATAATTAACTTTATAATAAAATAAGCCTTTTAAAAAAATGAAAAGGAAAATATTTTTTTTTATACTTTTTATATTTGAGTTGTGTCAACACTGTCAACCTATAATTATTGAATATACTCACTCGTTGAGAAAAACCAGAATACATGTTTAAACATAATTGTAACACTGAGAAATATGTATTACATCATTTTTTTAGAAATATGTAGCCACTCAGTTCCTTTAAAAATAAAGAATAATTAAATATTTCACTTTTAAGGTGTTCACTGTCAATACTTGGTGGAATGGCATTATAATAAAAATAATAAAACATTTTTAGTACTTTTTCCACATAAAATTTATTAGATCAGGACCGGTTTCGCTCATCGCGAGCATTATCAACTGAATCATCAACGAAACATCAGTTGATAATGCTCGCGATGAGCGAAACCGGTCCTGATCTAATAAATTTTATGTGGAAAAAGTACTAAAAATGTTTTATTATTTTAATTAAATATTTGATTGAATATTAATTCTTTTTATATATTTGTCTAAAATAAAAATACGTAGGCGTTATTTATTCATATAGTTTTAAATTTTCAACAAACACATTAAAGTCCATTTCATATTTTATAATATCGACTGAGGAAAGGAGAAAGGACGCAACCCACAGTTTTTTTCAAAACAGCTTTTTTTCGATAATCGCAATGTATCCAACTTGATACACGTTATATCAAAAGGATGTAAGCTGCAAATGCCAAATTAGTATCCAAATTTAGCTTTTAGGTTTGAAAACGATGGGCATGTGATAATTGAAACCAAGATAAAAGACTGAAAAAAAGGTTTTTCCTAGACAATTTCTTAAATAAATATTAGATTATGTCAATTAAACACAAGTTTAGAAGTCTCCGTGCACTTCAAGGTTGTGTTTATTTCATAATTTTCATATGGCTGAAAATCATCAAAACACGTTTTTTGTGCCTCCTGTAAAATTTGCTTTGTGTGGGTTACGTTCTTTTTTCTTTCCTAAGTCGATATGGATGTAAGATATGATAATAAAAATAAATCTACAGTAAAACCCCCATTTACACTAAAGTCGGGACAGTGTAATTCGGGGAAGTATAATTGGAGGAGTGATTCTCATACAAAATTAGGGATTTGGTTTTTTACACAAAAAATGCTAAACTAAGATTTCCTTTAATTTTGCAAAAAAAAAATGGACGAAATATTTAGTTACTAAGTGATACAATGCAAAGCGCGCCAAAATCCAGCACTAAGACAGTCGTCCGGCTATACGTGTATAGCCTGGCACGTGTTGAATACACAGATGCTAGCCAACATTTTAATTTATGCGCTGCACAGACGACCGTCTCGTAGCAACGACAATGGAATGCGATAGTTCAATTGGGGGATTTGCAGCGAATATTTCAAGCCATCGCGTAATTCGGGATAGTGTAATTGGAGGTTATACTGTATGTATTTCAAAAATGTGGTTGAGATATATTAGAGTAAAATGGAAATATACTATACATACGTGATTTGATAGGCAATTAATATAAAATTTGATTCTACTGTAGTATTGGAATGAAAATGATCTTGATTGTTGTAATTAAATTCGTCAAAAGTCAAGCTTCGACGTGCATTCTCAATTCCCCGCTTAATCACGAGTGGAAATTGGTATTAACAGTGTGTCATCGATACACTGTTAATACCGAAGTTTTTTTTGAGGTTGTGTTGAATTTATGATTCAGTTTCACTTACAAAATGCGATGTCAAATAATTATGATTTTAATTTTAGAATTTCGACTGAAGGTGCTTGACGGAATTCTAATACGGAGGACAGTGGAGGCGGAATTGGGAGTCGTAGATTTAGGGGCTTTATCCGAAGTCGTAGTTGGAGTCGGAAAAATCTTACGGATCAGACCCGTTACAAAAAAAAATATTAATGGTGTGTATTCAAACCAAAATAGTCCATAGTGTTGCCACTACATGCTAGCCTGGCTAAAGATGATTTGATGATGTGCATAATATATATAAGTTAAAATGAAATGATTGAGTCGTTTCTAATTTAAAATCTGTCGGAGTCATCTTTTTTTCCCCGACTTCACAGCCCTGATCTCAACAGAATTTTGTTACTCGGTTGCTCTACCTGTCATTTTCGAAGAAAGCAATAAGAAAAGAAGGACATGACTAAGACTGGACTAGCGGGTAACTAATCGCTCCCGTTGCGAACCGTTATTCAAGGATTGCCGGGATGCGAAGACATATTTTGACATCACAAACACTCTTGCTTTTGAATAAAAAAAATGCTGTCCGCAGAGTATTGAATATTTATTGACACTGAAATACTCAACTTGGATTTTTTCTGATTAAACCATTTTTTCCATAAATACAATGATACATCAAACGCAAAATAAAATACATACTATATCACTTGTTCACTAAAAATTAAATTTATCAGAAATGAAATCAAGATTGAAATATGTCCATGAAATTTTATTCTACAAAACTCACCCGCAAGTTCACTTGAGGTATTCGTATATGATACTCTAAAATGTTGTATGTGGAATAAAAGATATCTGAGCCCAACCATACGTGAATATTTTCAGAGAAATGGATTGTATTCATAAATATTTATCGAGTGAAAAATACTTTTCCTTACCCGTTGGATGTATTAATTTTGAGACCGATCTGTCACGGCGCTTATAGAAATGTCAAAGCAATCTTCCTGTCAGTTAAATACGTCATTTTTTTTTTCACAGAATGTTTCTTTTATACACTGCTATAGCTGGTGTGATAAGAGTTGAAGTCCACAATTGAATTGGTTTTATTCAATTTTGTATTGATATAAAAAGACTTTGCCTGCTGTGGCCCAGTTGGTTAGGGCTTGCTCTGCCGATCACGCAGGTCTGGGTTCGATTCCCGGTAAGCTCACAGTAAATTTGAGAATTATTGAATTCAAAGTTGTTATTGAAGACTGGGTGTTTGTGATGTCAATTCACATTATTTTCCTCTTCCCCATCCTTCTGATTCGTTAATAACTAGGTGTAGCAATAGCGATTAGTTTACAACTAGTCCCGTTCTAGCCCTATCCTTCTATTCCTACTATCTTTAGAAAAATTGAGGTTGAGCGACCGAGTAAAAAACAGTTCTCGTAGAAAAAAACTTCTGTTGAGACACCTCCATTGGGAGGCCATATGCTCCACATTGGGAGCGGATATTGATAAAAAAAGGCTTAAACGTTTAATTTTAAGTTATTGAAAAGGACTATCAAAAATATATACTCTCAATTATAGAATTTTATTCTACTCCTTGATTTAAAAAAAAGCAAGTTTTTCACGAGTCAAAAAACTGGAGTGTTTAATATTTTATTATAAGCAAACTATTATGCAATTAAATTTTTACTGTTCAATTTTCTACATTCCCACAAATTTTTTCACTATCGATCCGGGTTTCTTATTTCGGAATCTTCAGGCGTTCAAATTCACGGTTAAACTTGAACTGACACTTAGTAAATAAGTGTTGCAAGAAATACATTTATTTGTCACGAAGCTTAAAATTATCAAGTTCATGCGATCACTTAAACACCTGAGAAGCTGAAAAGCAAAACCCGGGTTGTTCGTGTCAAAACATGTGAGGATGCAAAATATTTGAACGGTTAAAATTTAATATTGAAATTACATTAAGCACATTCCGTCGAAATTTTTAATTATTATGCATTTACTCGTCAAGCGTCCAACATCATTTGCTTCGATTCTTGATGCTCACATGTTCGAATCTCTTAGTATGGATAGTTTGAATTATTTTTATTCTGTGCACTTCCAAAAATTTTGACGATAACGACCCGGGTTTTGCCTTTCGGCATCTTTTGGTTTTATCTAGCGCACGAATGTGCTTGGACTGAAACATTCAAGCACTTCGTGCAAGCACATTTGTACGCTAGATAAAACCAGAAGATGCCGAAAGGCGAAACCCGGGTCGTTATTATCAAAATTTATGAAAGTGTACAGAATAAAAATAATTCAAATTTGACATTAAATTTCCATCAAGCACCTTCGGTCAAAATTCTTAATAAGTTTGGATAGTTAAACAAATTAATCTTTCAATCGATTTAAAAAAATAAACAATCCAATTTTTTTCTTCTGCTTTTAATATTCAATTGTATTAATTTTTTTTCTTCATTGTAAAAGTTTTAAATTTATAATTTGTCAACCTTGTTAATTAATGTTAATTAAATGAAAATAATGCCTTTCCACCGAGTATTAACAGTGAACACCCTAAAAATTATATAAAAAATAGTGAATTGATCTGTATTTATTGTTAAACATATTGGTACCATTCATAATATGACAATAACAATGATTCATTCCAACCAATTTCGTTGTCGATAATGCGCCTGATTCTATGAAACGATGCAATGTTGTTTACAATTAGATCTGTATATTGCCTATAATTATAGAACCAGTAGTATGTATTCCAAAATACGTTTGGGATTAATTTTGTTTGACCACTGTATTTGCTTTAGCTGCTCAAACGGATGGAAATAATTGCCATTGGAACGTTCAATGATAAGCAAATCGATATGTTAATCATCCTGGTCATTAGTTAGACAACTGCGAAAACAGAGGTTAGAGATTATGCAGTTGTGTATAATTTTGCACTATTGGGTCCAGTTAAAAAACGTCACCAACAAAATGTTATATCGATAAACTTCTCAAGAAATCAACAGAATATTGGTGTTGTTTGCACGAAAATGTTTTAATTTCACTACTAAAACCAACTGAAATTCCTAATCTGTAAACACCTGTTGACAAATTATAAACATATATTTGGCACTGATATATGGAAACATAAGAGGTGAAGTGAGCTAGATGGTATTTTATAAAATATAAGTTAGATGCGTTGTTATATTCTAGACGTCTTAAAGAATCGTAAAAGTGAACACATTGTAATAGTGTTATATCCGTAAAATAAAAATATACAATTCACCAAAGCACCAAGTAAAGACGTGATAATTTGAATTGTTTGAATTTTGTACATTTCCATGAGTTTTGTCGCTAACGACCCGGGTTTCGCCTTTCGGCATCTTCAGGCATTCCAAGTGCACGGATGTACTTGAACTGACGCGTAGTAAACAGTTTGTATCGTTTATAAACAAAAATATAAGTAGATCACTAAGTTATAAGGCTATTAAAATGTAAATTAGCGAAAATTGAATGTATACAATTTTAAATGGATTAAGTGGGTTTGTTATAATTATGGGGATTTTTCGAAAATATTAATGACCAGATAATAACATAGGAATGTTTAAAATAAATCTAGGGTTTTATCCGACCTATTATTAATGAGTTGATTTTTTTTTAAGCCTTTGAATTAATATTTAATGATAGCAAGTGTTTGAATTATTAATAAAATGACAATTATTTAAAAGGGGTACAACAAAGGGGAATTCGGTAGATAATATTGCTCGTTTAAAATTGGCAAACTGTTAATCTGAGCTCGATTAATCTCTAAGATTTCTTGGTAAAATAATTTAAACTCGCCCCTGTTAGTATGTAACAAATTGATTTGTATACATTCAATTTTCGCTAATTTACATTTTAATAGCCTTATAACTTAGTGATCTACTTATATTTTTGTTTATAAACGATACAAACTGTTTACTACGCGTCAGTTCAAGTACATCCGTGCACTTGAAATGCCTGAAGATGCCGAAAGGCGAAACCCGGGTCGTTAGCGACAAAACTCATGGAAAAGTACAAAATTCAAACAATTCAAATTTGATATTGAAATTCCATCAAGCACCCTCAGTCGAAATACTTAATTATAAAGACGTGATAGTACTTAAAAGTCCAATGTTTTATTACCAGTTTTCTAGTTGGCTCATTTCACCTCTAGTGGGTCCAAATAATAATTCATTTATGGTGACCATTTGATTATTTTATTCCCATTATCACAACATAAGTTATTTTTAGTTGTCTGACTAATAAGCTGGACGATCGATGAATCTTCTTTAAAGATATCAATTATAAGGAGATAAATGAAATTTGAGTAGATATTTATTTCATATCAATAAAAATATGTATTTTATCTATTAAAACGAAACAATAATTTACATGTATCATTTACGTCACAAGTTGAAACGCCCTTCCCCAATAAATGGTTCGTTTTTTCTGAGATGAAATTAAAATGTGAAAAACTTATTTTGTTTTTGCATTATTTTCTGGTATTACACCTAAACTTTATATGTACATAAATTAACATTTTTTTTCAGTTTAAAACTATATGCTTACTTTCTACTAAGAAGCATTCTTTGCTAGTGACGTTCATGGTATATAAATATGTATTAAACTAAGGGTTAACTTACTTTAGAACAAAACTTTTCCCAGGACAATTCCCTTACAAGTTGTGTTGTTTTTTTTACTGCCTCAAGCTTTCTGCATAAATTATTCTCATCTTCACTCTGTGTACTATTTACAAAAGTTTTTTATAACTAGTTCAATTTTCACCTGAGATTCCAAGAGGAAATAAAAGAAACATCTTGAGACACGATAAAAACAACTTTCTTTACAAATCCAATGTTAAATTTAAAATTTGACTTTAAGTTAAAATAAACTCGTGAAATGACAATAACTTAATTTAAAAAAAAAGATTATTCATACAATAATCGTTGTTTGTAATTATAAATAATTTTCTTAAGTCAGCATTGTATATTTATTGCATGGCCTAAGCCTAAGCGAAATATAAACAATCCATAGAATTTATATCAATATATGAAATAAATTATGCTGACAAGAGCAAACCATCATAAGGAGCTATTTTCGCTACACGACATGTAAACTGTACCCATAAATAATAATATTTTGAATTTTACTGTACTTTAACCACATTATATCGAGCATAAAAAAGTTTACGAAGGAATAATCGGGAAAAGTCACATAAAATAAAATTGTAAAATATTTGTAACATCTACTCAAGCTTTTTTTGCCAATATGTGTTTTCGTCACTCTATGGCTATGCTATCAAAACATATTTTCCTTTTTTTTCGGATAATCATCAGATTTATTTTCGAATATTTTTTTTCTTGTATCTGATATTTGAACAGTTTATTTTTCAAATATTTGAAATCACTAGACTAGAAAAGTGTTTTGTGAGCGCACCAAAACCTTTAAAGCTTTGTATGTGTATAATTCACACATGAATTCTCAAATTTTAAATAAGTTAATAAAAAAATATATTGAAAACATGATAAATCTGGTGAATTAAATGGATATTTTTTAAGCTGAATTTTATTTTTTCGCCTGAGTGGTCGAGTGGTTAACGTCGTTGACTTTGGCTTCGGAGGTCACGGGTTCGAATCCCAGTACGGACAGTTTTATTGATTTTTCAATTGGTTTATGAATTTCTGTCCGAAGGCATTGATGTATATGATGTCTTGAATTCCCCCTCCCAACCATCCTATCCTATGAACGGGGCGTATCGAGAGCGATTAGTTAACCACTAGTCCTGTCCTAGCCTTATCCTTCTATTCCTACTCTCTTTGGAAAAAGAAAAGTTGAGCAACTGAGTAACAAGCAGTTCTCGTAGAAATCTGTTGAGATAAACTCCATTAGGAGTGCATATGCTCCACATTGGGAGCGGACATTGTAAAAAAAATAAATAATAATATTAAAATCTTTAACCATACAGATAGGTAAGCATAACGTATTTAATAAATCCTGGTAATTAATTTTACACTATTTTTAGAAACGAAAAAAAAACTATTTTTGAGAAAACCTTTTTAAAACTCCATAAAACAGTTTTCAACAGAATCCCTTTTATTATATCTTATTTCGATCATCGGTAGATATAAATGTTATTAAAAAAAATGAATTTTATAATAACATTAATTCAAAAGATTTCCTTGTTCAGCGTTATTACTTTCACGTCACATTAAAAATGTAAAATAAGAATAAAAACGTTTTTATCAAATTGTTGAAATCGGTAAAGTACCGATTTTATTGAGTTTTTGTAATATTTCGATATCATTAATTTGATATTTATGCAAATTTTAACATTTTATTCCACTGTGCTATCAAAATACTGGTATTCAAATGATTTTACTATCTTAATGATATGATCAAAATTTATACCAATTTGAAAAAGTTTTTTGATGAGTTCCTTTTTTTGCTTAAAAAATCCCTCTAGGCGTAAAACTAATAGGTAGATTTGTTTACCTAGCTGGCAGATAATGCTATCAACGTTTTTATGAAAATTGATAACGGATTAAAAAATATTTTACTATACCGATCATCACATCGAATGGACACGCAATAGCCTTACACAACCCCTTAAAGCAGTTATGAATTATACATACAGATTACATTGCATAATATTTTTAAAATAGACACATTGTTTTCCCTAATTAAAAAATTTTAACAAATCAATAGTGGCCACTCTCATGATCGTTCAATAAAATTGTGGAGTATTTACAAAAATTGTAAATCACAATCAAGATTCCATCTTCACTGTGAATTCTTGGTGAGAATACATTAAATAAAAAAGTGAATTACTCTTTACTATTAATAAGTCATTTATTTATTAGGAGCGCAATTGAACAGTCTTCTTATTTTAAATGAAATATTAAGCATGCCTGGGTCGCCACTTTTATACCCCATATAAATATTACAATCATAAAACCTTTTCCGACAAACAAAATAAATATAATTCTTAAAACTACTCACTACACAAATCTGTGGGCATTCCCATGTGATTATCCTTTCGCCATCAATAGCTTTAAACTCAGTGATGCATTTATTTCTCATATAAACACGAAACATTCATTTGGTAAGCGTAAGTTCAAGTTTATCCGAGCTCTTAAACGCTTACAGATGCCAAAAGGCGAAACCCGGGTCGTTAGTGAAAAAATCTGTGTGAATGTACATAATTTTAACGATTTAAATTTAATATTGAAATTCCACCTTCAGTCAAAATCCTAAATTATTACAGGGTTATTTATACAAAACGAAATAAAAAGGGTAAGATAACCAAGATAATAAGTATAAACCCATAACCCCTAATATATATTTTAAGCAGCTTAAAATTTCTGTGGTGAGCAAAACTAGTTATGATTCGTAGAATCATTACAGAAAGGTGTGTTATTTTTCTTTCTGTGAATGTTTGTGAAAAGTATTTCAGTGAATCAGTATTGTATTTTTGTCAGCTTTAACTTCAGAATGAACATATAATATATTAAACCTAATTGTATGTGTATTTTATTTTTCAACCGTTTCCAGGTCCCAATGTAAAACATTCTCGTCTTTCAGCTCTCTTGCTTGTTCGGTCAACTATTCGAATCACCAAAAGACAAATTTATACATTTATATTTCAATCGATTAATGGTTCTGTATCCAGAATAAGAGATTATATTACTGTTTTAGTTCCGTCCAACCTTCGCCCTATACATTCTAGACATACAATATCGACAGATCGATTAGCAAACTGTCACTCTATTCTCAATCTCGGAAATTTATCGTAATCCATCTTAATAGGTTTTGACTTGACACGCTCTAATAAAATTTCATAATGTTCTTTACATTGAAATTATTATGATTTAATATTTTAATTATGTACTTAGAGGTATTTGACAAACACAAACATTGATAACATATGCAATTTGCGTTTTTATGAATGCACTGTCAAAAAAAATAAATAATTCGGGACTTTTCAATAGTTTACGATGATTATGAACGAATCAAGTGTGGAATTACAGTTCTATCAAGAAAACTTAGTTGAGGTATTTAAGTAAATAAACTAAAGTGCCTCCGAGACAGTCGATAAAATTCTCAATTAAAATTATTTTCAATTGATCATTTACTGGTGCAAATTACGCTAATATCATTCGCGACCTCTCAATTAACGGCGAAAGATAAAAACAATTATTGAAGCACATTGATAGGCCCTGGACTAAACATTAACTGTGAGATTAGCAATTGTTTGGTCAGTAAAAATCATGGCGGCCTAAGTTTATTATTGTTATAGAAACTCTCTGACTAGCAGGAATTTCTTTGAACATTACAGTGTCTCATTTTTCGATGTTAGGCCAAATCAGCTCTAACAAGGTGTCAAAAGATGCTTGATAAACTTTATTCTAAGTTTTTTTTACAATCTTCTTTTAAAATTTTACGAAACTCGTAATAAATTTTCATAAGTAAAAAAATCTCAGTTTATACCACTCTTCGGAATGCAGAAAGAAAGATGTTATAACAAAAAAACGTTAATCTGTATTTCTATATGTTTATAAGTAACTGGTGAAAATAAAGATGCGTCGAGTAAAGTACTTTCAATCTATATTCAATTAAATCAATCAATTGTCTGTGTCAGTGAGTAATATTTAACATTATGAGCCCTTTATAAGTGAAGTGAGCTAACTAGTAAAATGGTAAAACTTTTTTATTAAACTTTTGCGTACAATCACGTCTTAACTTGGTGTTTCGTTGGGTTGCATATTTTTAGCTTACTTCATTTGTACGGAACTTAAAGACATGTAGAAAATTAAAATGTTTATTATTTTTTACTGAAATACCACTTGGCTCGCTTCCATGATCGTCTCCAGGGCGCTTAAGTCATTGCAATAGTAATTAAAAGTTAGAAAGTTGCAGTGCAATGATCTTGAATGTAAATACTAATATAATGCATCCACAACCACTTTCTCAATCTATTCGTTTGTGAATGTGCAATCTTGATGTATACAGATGCATAATAATATTATAGTTATCGTTTTTCGAATGAATTGTTACGGGAAAAACAAATAACCGCAAAAGGCACAATAATATAAGAAATGCTATAATACATTATAAAAATGCTTATCTATTTTGTGGTTTTACCTTATTGTTGAAAAACGTTTTCAATTATTGTTGATCAATTTCATTGTATCATATTGTATAGGCATAGAGAAACTTTGCTATAACATTGATATGTACATTTGAAGAATTATTTTAACTTGTAAATATAGTCTTATAAACAGAAAGTCTAATTTCATTGTTGTGGTGTATTCGTTTTTCACTACCATAGTTTATTTAGTCGCCTGTATATTGTTTATTTTTTACCTTTGATTAGACATAGAAAAATGAAACCCTATTAATATTAATTATTTCATTATAGTCAACATTAAAATAACGTTTTTTCGATTCCACGAACAACAAAATATATTACACAATCATAATTCTCGTTATATGTTATTGTACTCAATTATTGTACCATACAGTAAGATTATTCGCGGAAAAAATAAATAATCCATGAAATGTTTTCATTGTGAATTCTGGTTTCATTAGCGTAATACATTTGTATTTCTTTTCCTTACACACAAAAAGTCTTCTTCAATATTGCTGTCTTAATAATAATTGCAAACAAAAAGTCCTTCAACAAATACGACTTCGTCGATTTGAATTTCAGCGAATATCATGAAAATAAATCTGATTACAAAGTTGGATAGCGAGAATGTTACTGCATCTGCCTAAGTATTTAGATTAAAGTATTCGCATTTAATATTGAATAAATTCGCAACAGGAAGTATCTTTTACAATAGGCGTCAAGTTTAAAATTAACAATTTATTCAAGAAATTGTTGAGACAAGCAAGCATTAACAAACAGGATCCAAACTTTTGTCGTTTAGTAAGACTAGAAAGTTTAAAGGAATCATTCTACTCTGCTTTCATTCATCTTTATTATAGGAAATTAAAAATAATTAAATAAATCATTATAAGGAAATTGACCCAAATATTTTAATTTGATCTCATTTTATTCTTTAGAGATTTCGATTAAAGCCAAAGATTTGCACAAAGTGTTTTTTTTTGTCTCTAAAGAATGTTTCCTTAATGTTACTGTAATAAAGTGTATTTTTTTTTTCTTTCGAACGTTCTGATTATTAATATATTTGTGTTCTTGAGTAATCTAGTACGTGGCTGTCCATACGTATTTGACGTGGTTTTGTGCGGCCAGCGGCCCGTTTCGTGATTTATTGAAATAAGTAAATGCTGCATACAACGATTTGCCTCTTCATTCTGTTATTCGCAGTTTAAGTTTCAGGAAATGCCTAGAACGTTTTTATGCAATTCGAAAAGAAATATTACCAATATTTATTAATATTAATTGAAGTCTAACATAGAAAAACTTGAAAATCAAATTCAGGACCCCATATTTTTATGAAATCTTGCATTTATAACAAATATAGCTTGTGTTGAAAAGACAAAATATCGCCAATTTATCATCATTGGAATGAATATTTTAAGGGAACAAATTAAGTGTTCAGAATATAAATCAACTCTTAATCAGAATAAAAATATGAACGGCCAGAATATAATATTATATGGTCATAATATTTTATAAACATTTTGGTACGGTTAGGTAAGGTGAGGTTTTTTTTAATTTCATTTAAATTATGACTATTTACACTGACCGATGTATTATGACCATTTAATATAAATTATGACCAATGTAATATAAATTGTGACCGGAAAAATACGAGCCTTATTTTAAAAATAAATTGAAGCTATTCAAAACAACATTAACAAATGACGACTTTTATCTTTTTCCGAACTGCAAAAATATTTTTGAAAAAATAAAAAATTTTGAGGGAATATTATTTTCAGCACATTCAAAGTATGTTGTTAAATTGAATGTAATCGTTTCTGATTGTCCACGGATAATGGATAAACGATGTATCGATTGAAAACATATATTTTACTTTTAAGTCAACATTTGACTCTCAGCATTACAAATGTAATATCCGATCTTCATTTGCAAACAGACCCTTTTTATATTATTAAATATGAAAAAGGAGAAGATTATTTATAATTTTGCTTATGAAGACATTGATTTTTCTTATATAAAATTCTTTTTTTTTAATACATTATTTTTATCTATATTCGCTCCCTATTTGGTAATCATTGGCACCACATGGTTTCTCTAAGTCACCCGCCAGTCTCCATGCTTCCTCCTAGGTCATTCCAGCATCCCTTTGTTCCACCGATTACATTATATCATTATATGGATGGTCATCAGTGGTCGTGTACGACGTCGGGATCCATCCGGGTGATAAAAGAGACAAACAGAATCCAACCTCTCTTGGCGGCAGCACGTGTATAATTCATTTTATCTATGAAAATAATTCAAATTAATTGCGTGTTAAATAAATAAAATCGTATCCATTTCTTTAATTTTATTCGAAACATCATTGTATATAAAGTATTTCTTCAGTTAAGTATTTGTTCCAAACACTTAATTTTAACTAACGATAACGTTAAATTATCTTTCTGAAATATTAAAAAGGGAATTCTGAGTACTAAAATTTATTAGTATAATCTGTAAGGTTCTAATAGAGCATCCATTAAATTGCTGGTGTAAATCATCCTGTCCTTTTGCTGACAAAGTGATTTCGCGATATAAAACTTTGATAATTTTAAATGAAAAGGTGACAATTTGAAGTTATTTATTGAAGAGTAACTTATTTTAATATTTTACGTAGTTGTTTTTTAGATGGATATTATTATTAAAAGATCATGTTAAATGAAAATCCACTGATTGAATAATATTGAGCTGCTTTATGTGATAAATAACGAAATACGAAATAAATCGATTGAAACTTTAATTTACGGAATAATCTATTAAAGTTTTCGAACCTTGGGTGGTCAAGCAAGAAAAACTTTTTTGAGCGATACCACTCGGCTACGAAGCTCATATTAGAAATATATAATCGTTCAGTTGTTTTTAAAATATTTAAATTAAATACATGAAAAATATTTCTTTAATCACTGATTACTCTTTTATATGCAGAAAATGGATTAACGATTCATTTAAAAATAGTAAAAAAACACCGTTCAAATAAGGTAACTGTTTTCACGTTATTAAACTATTTAAGAGAAAAAGAAAACGAAAAGCAACTCTTATTAGAGTATAATTTTGTATATATAATAAAAGGACTGTTATTCGTTTATATACATAGATAGATTTTAAAACGTTGGGATTACTAAGACCAAAAAAATCTCTATTCCATATTTATAGTATGATCTGAACAGATAAAAAATAATAAAGTTTTATTATACGGAATATAAGCTTGCTTATTTAACTCTGTTGAAAAAAGCAAAGCCTTACGTTCCGTAACTATCTCATAAAATGCTACAATATGTAATCAGCTAAAACACAAAAGTTTATCTCTGTAAACAAAAATAAGTTTACCGAAAAATATTGTTGTTACACGTGTAGACAAAATCAAGAATAGGAAGAGTAAATATAGAATTCGTCGATTCAATTATTACTATCTCAATCGACCACAGGTAATAAATTTCTACCTCCAACAGTGTAGACGAAATTGATTGGCAAACTTTTGTTTGAACAGCTTATTACAAAATACAGGATTAAAATATTATATTATGTATTATTCAGAAAATTGGCTGTCATGTGGAATACTTTTTTACAAAGAAAACTAAAGCAACATTGAAATAAAATAAGAAGAAGAGTCGCCTACTGTGGCCCAGTTGGTAAGAGCTTGCTCTACCGATCACGCAGGTCTGGGTTCGATTCCCGGTCAGATCACAGTGAATTTGAGAATTATTAAATTCAAAGTTTTGATCGAAGACTGGATGTTTGTGATGTCAATTCACATCATTTACTCTGCTCCCATCCTTCTGAACCTTTAATAACTTGGGTGTAGCAATAGCGATTAGTCAACCACTATTCCTGTTTTAGCCTTATCCTTCTTATCCTACTACTCACTTTGAAAAAAGTGAGGTTGAGCGACTGAGTAACAAACAGTTCTCGTAGAAAAAACTTCTGTTGAGATACTTCCATTAGGAGGCCATATGCTTCACACTGGGAGTGGACATGGATTAAAAAAAAAAGAAGAGTATAAATCATACCGTGTCAATATATAAGTTTTTTAGCGATTCAATTAGTTTTTACGGCTGCTTGGTTCGCTTCACTCGCATTCAACATCACTCGCCAAGCGTTTGTTCAAACACGCCGGAAACTTGAGCGAGAGCTAGTTACAAGTAGTGAGAGTATCGTTTCACCAAAGGAAATAGAAACGGATTCTATTCACTCAAATTACTAGCCGGATCACCCGGCCAAATCCCGTACATCGCGTTTAGATTGTTTTGTATTTGACCGAGTTCACTCTCTCAGTTGCGTACTCGATTTGTCTAAATGAGACGTAAGGCTGTTCGGAATATTACATTGCTTAAAAATCAGATATAAATTGAGCTCATAAAGTACTAGTAGGATATGGATGCTAGCACCATATATGTTAGCATTGATAATAGATAATAAAAATTACAGACAAGTTTGGTACAACTTGAATCTCTTTCACTAGATTCAAGTTGTACCAAACTTGTAATAAAGAAAACTTATGTCAAAATCAACGTCTAATTTTTGGATACGATAGAAATTGTGGCAAGGTTATTGTAATATTGGATAAAAAATTGGCTTAAACAAACTTTTACCTAAACGGTGGATTATCAATGACTTACTTGTAGAACTAAGTAGTCTATTCAGACTACTTACGTGTAGTCGGAATAGACTACTAAGATAGGTTTTTACTTTCAAATCGCTGGAAATCTGAAAAAGCTTTAGCTCAAATATTTAGACCATTTCATTGTAACGTTTGTTTAAAGACAATTTCATCTTAAATGAAAAAAAGAGAAACTTTCCAGAATGATAAAATAAACACTTAGCGACCTTGCTCCAAATAATTGTTCATTAATAAAGCTGGAAACTCAAACAAAAGTTTTTGTCTATTGTCATGCAATAGTTATTTTTTTAATTCTGTTTATTTAAAAAGGAGAACGAAATTGATAAATATGTATTTTTTTGTAAATGAACACATGACTATTAAAGATTGTAAAATCCCGGGATCATAAAAAGGGTCTGGGATTGGATTCCCTAGTATGAGCATATTAAGGTTGTTACTATTAAAAAAAATAAACTCAAGAAGGATTAAGCAATGCCACTCGAGATCATATCGAAAAGAAAGTATTTATATCCAAAACATAAGTCTTAATATGATAATAAATGTTGAATTGTTCTACCGCCTTACAAACCAACGAATAAAAAGAGATTTTGGTAAATCTTCATCTAAATTATTTTAATTATATTAATAAATTATCAAACCTTAACAAATAGTTTAAATCATAATGTATTGTTATGTTAGACAAAAGGAAAGTTTCAATAGAATAAATTTAAATCAAAATGGCCCTTATTCAGGAAACATCCAATTAAAATAAAACAAATGACGGTGTTGAAGATATCAACTACCTCGTAAAGATTTTACGTTAGTAATCGTAGACTCTTGCCATCCCAAAAACCTACGTGAAAATTTTACTCTACAAAAGTTATTATGGTGGTGATAATAAAGCCCACACGTAAGAATTCTTTATAAAATTTAATTTGATTTAATAATTAACAATAGAGCACGACTTTTCAAGGTCATGAATACTCTTAACTTGAAAAAAAATATGTAGATCCAGTACAAGTTTTTTTCAATATGAACAGTCAAAAAAGATATGAATAAAAATATTTTTTTTTTTATCATAAAATCAAAAATAAAAATGTATTTTCGTTGTAGAAAATTGTAACTAGTGGAGTTCTACCAAGCAAATCTTATTTAATCTTTACATTTATAATCAATTAATCATTTTTTTTCTAGATCTATTTCCAGAATTGAGTGCAAAAGTGATACTACAAATAATATAATTATTTAAAAAAATACTTTTTAACGGGGAAATTGTTCACAGCTTTAACTAAATTATCAAAAAAAAGTATTAAACCATAAAGTGGGCCCAATGTTTGACTCGTGTAATTTAAAACATCAAGTTTTATGAAGGCCATCGAAACACTATAGTAGACCGATATTGTTAAATTGGTTAAATAAAATACGCACGTCAAAACATGAAAACTGGTCTTTGCGAGACCACCTTGTAATTAGTAACCAATAATGAAGACTGTCCAACATGGACTACTTAAACAAAAGTTCAAAGTAAAGGCGATACCTCGGCCAAAGTTTGGTAAACTTGATCATAAGTCGAGCTTTATTCACTCCTCTGGATTTTATAACGACATAACTTTGTCTTTTGACATTAAAAGCCTTAATTAAGTTGTTATGCGAATAATTGTAATGGGATTATACGAAGTTCATCCAAAGAATATTTTTAGCTTTTAAGTGAGTGTGTAATAATCATAAATGCTTATTCGGATTTTATAAATTTGTGTAGGATGAAACAAACAATTTTATAATTTGGTCTCATAAAACAATCTTTTTCTCTGCTTAAACACATTGGTTATGGATGATTCGTATACGAGTCTTTTCGCCGGTCTGACTTACGCGTTGAAATATATACATCCAATGCGACAAATGTTTTAGATTCTCTACGCAGATGGCGTAACAAATGTTTGATGCATTATTTAAAAAATAAAATATTAAAATATATGCACAAATATTTTTTTTATTCGGTGATTTCGGCGATGAAAAATCAACAGACAGTTAAAATAAAACTTTAAAAAATAGGCCACCAAAATATAAGCAATTGTAGGCTAAAAATAGGCTTTTATGTTTTCTAATATTGTTTTAAAATAAAATAAACAGGAGTAAATGTTTATTTGACTTATTATTTATTACGCTTTCGATGAAATATATAATTCTATGTCAAATACCCGATTTTCTATATTAAAAAATACAAAAGATGAGTATCGCTAATAAAAGCAGGCTAAAATATATAAAATATTATGTAACAAAGTGTTGCACAACTGTTGTCCAAATTATTTTTTTGAATGTCAAATAGTTTTAAAGTTATACTATTTTTTCAAAAGTACCTAATTTTTTGCAAAATTTCGCAAAAATGCCCCGATGCGAATGAGTTATTAATATGTTGATTTGAAATTTTTTTCAGTCACATGCATAACGGTTATAAAACAGAATATTTCTATTAGTGGCTTCTCGGTGCCTTCTGCAAGACTGCACACTTGTATTGATTAAGTATCATCTTCATTTAGTTTTTATTGGGATAATCCAATATCATGTACCATGTACCATCTGGCGCAGAATCATCAGTGAAAAATTATAGACCGGTGGCTGTTCTCTCAGCGCCAGCTAATGTTCTTGAGATGATTATGCATCATATGATTATAAAAAGGATTGAACCATTTATAATTAATGAGCAGCATGGGTTCAGAGTCGGAAGATCAACCGACACAAACTTTATGGTGTTTACGGATTACGTGTCGACGGCGTTAGATAAAGGACTGCAAGTTGACTGTTCTTACAATGATTTCTCGAAGGCATTTTGACAGGGTCGATCATGACATTCTTTTGGAAAAACTTCAATTGATCGGTTTGTCTGATGGTTTTGTTAGGCTTTTTGGTAGTTATTTTAGGAACAGAAAACAATACGTATCGTATGGGCTTTTCGAATCAATGCCGTTTTTCACGTACTCTGGTGTTCCGCAGGGTTCAAACCTGGGGCCATTGCTGTTCACTATTTTCATAAATGATATAGCAAACGTTATTAAAAATTCTATGTTCTTGTTATTCGCTGATGATTTGAAACTTTTTTTGAAGGTTGTCACCTTAGATTATTGTCATCGTCTTCAGTCTGATATAGATAATATAATAGATTGGGGGCGGTGTAACAAACTCGATTTCAATATTGATAAATGCAATCTTTTATCCTTTACAAGAGGGTTGCGAGTGTTATTTTTCCGTTATTCAATGAATGGCCGAATTCTCTCGCGAATTTCATCAGTCAAAGATCTTGGCGTACAATTTGAGAGCAAACTAACATTCAATAATCACATTAAGATTACTTGCAAAAAAGCATTGCAAATGTTGGGCTTTATCATCCGTACCACCAGAGCCTTTTCGGGAGTTAAAATTCTAATATTAATGTACAACGCTTTGGTTTGAAGCAGACTTGAGAGTGGGTCAATTGTTTGGGCCCCAAGATGCTCGAAATATACCCTTATGGTGGAGAAGATTCAGAAGAAATTTTTGAGACTTCTCTATATGAAGGTGTATGGATATTACCCATGGCTTTATCCAACTGACTTTCTCTTAGGCATGCTTAAGTTCAATAGCTTGAACGTTCGAAGAGAAATCTGGCCATATATTTCTTTCGACTTATACGAGGCAAAATGAGAATTCCACTATTCTTGAGAATGTGAATCTGAATGTTCCTGATTATTTTTTGAGAAATCGTGGACATGAATTGTTTGTTCTCCCAAGGTGTAGAACAATATTGCTTCGGATGTCGACATATTCCACGTAGACGTGGGTGAGTTCCGACGAATACTATTTTTTATGTATTAAAGTAGAGTTCATCGAAGCTTACTCAGTTGAATTCCTTGCCACTTTTTTTTTACTGCTTTTAATATTAAATTATACTATTTTTTTTCTCCATTGTAAAAGTTTTAAATTTATAATTTGTCAACCTTGTACAATGTTAATTAAATAAATAAATAAATAAATATCTAATGATCACGTTTTAATAAAAACACGATATCCCTTTGTACTTTATTCCACTTTATTAAATAAGTCAGGATCGGTTTTACTCATTGCGAGCATTTCCAAATGATAAGAAATATAATTTAACAATGCTATTTATAAAAACATAAATTTAAATGAAAAAGTGTAAACAACTTTTGGCATTGAAAAGAAATTACCAATTACAATATAAGTGATGCTAAAATATTTTTTTTAGATTTAAATTTATTTTTGTATAAATAGCATTGTTTAAGTATACTTCTTATCAGTTGAAAATGCTCGCAATGAGAGAAACCAATCTCGACCTATTAAATAAAGTGGAATAAAGTACAAAATAATATTGTGTTTTTATTAGTATAATGCTGATAAAAGTGATTAATGATCATGTTACTGTAACCTATAAACAGCAAAATTTTCAACATATTTATAGTATGTACTCTTTATTTTACTCTTTGTATAGATTAGCGCGACGAATTAATTTTTCTGAATAAAAAAATAAGGGGTATCTTCTGAATTTTTAATTGTTATTGCGACATGCTTTTTTGTGATTTAATATGGTTGTGCGTAAAAAAGATCTTTATACAACACAATAAAATATATCATATCAGAAACGTAGTATCAAATTCGTAACATCTGTAATGGAGATATTTTTGAATTAAAAAAAATAATTAATGCATCAATACTAAATATTGTATTAAAAATTGTTGTTTATTAAAGTTAACTATTTAAACCATATTTAAAATTAAAACAATGATATGACAGAAAGAACCAATCGGCAATCAGTATTTGTCATGGCTTAAAAATATATTTCGCATCTTAAGAAAGTGCCACTTTTCACTTTCGGTAAATATTCATAGTAATTTATAACCTTACTACTTACCATTTACTACAAAAAATTGTGATTGGGGGTTTTTTTATGTGAAGTATGATAAAAAATTCCTCATATATATCAAACGTTATCTGTTTTTTAATTATGAAACAAAAAAATTGTGTAACTTTATCTATACGATTTCACAATATTATTTATGAATTTTTATCAAGCCTAAGGCTTGTTAATAAAAATATGCTCTTTTATATGAATTTCAAGATGTAAGAATGCTTTTATTCTGACTCTTATTGAAAATAGTGTTGTTAAAAGATGGAAGATTTTATTAACTTTTTAAATAACTTCATAAATATTTATAAAAAAAATGAAAAGAATCTATAGTTTAATTTGGATTTGTTCGTATTAAAAAAGCTCTACCAAACTTTCAACTGCGGTAATGAAAACGTAGTTAGCCTCTATCTTCGCTAGGGCTTTGTTTACGAAAGACTGTTTTCAGAACATGTCAAGATTTCTAAGATTGAATATTTAATAAAGAGCCGTAGATACTTTTACTAAGAAGTATAAAAATAAACAAGAATGGGTTTTATGGAACCATAAAATAAATTCAATACAACAAATATAATAAAGCACTCAACGCATTTTAATTTATTCGCGTGGGTATTTCGTTTGTCTTACTTACTAAGAAGTAAGAACTGACTATTTGTGTAATAATGAATTCAAAATACAATAAATCAAACGTAGCATAAATGTGCCATCATTGATTTGATGGAGCTAAGAAGATTTGTTGAACTACACGAAAAATTGCGTGGCGTTAAAAAGATTCAGATTTAAATAAAAATTAAGATTATTTCTGTTTAATTCTCTTGAAAAGAAAACAAAAAAATAATTCAAATACGTTTTTGTTCCACTCGGATTCATCTTGATTGTAATATAATAAATTTAAGCTTTCCTTTTGATAAGAAGTAAAGCCAAATCCATAAAACAATGTTGTGATCAATATTAAAAAAAAAAAAAACCATACCATAAACGTTTCAATTCAAGTAAGCGGCCCTTCACTCAGTTTAACTATTGATTCGAGTCCTGACTTAAAAATTAAAAAAAAATGGTTTTAACAATCTTATATTTCTGGAATAAACGATTTTGATTCCGGGAAGTCCAGAAAATAAGCGATAAGCCGAAATTGCCACCCTTAATCTCGCAGACTAAGAGAAGATTTATAATCGTCTTATATATTAATGTTTTGCTTTTCAAAGCGCCATAAATCACTTAATTGATATCTTATACAACAACGAAAATTTTGAAAATCCATCATTCATAGAGAAATAAATGATTGAAGATATTTTGAAGTTTAACAAAATTTAAACGTTGTTTACAGTAAATAAAATTAGGTTAGTAAATGATAATCAATTTCAAGCATGATGTATACAAAAGTTATTGCCCATAACTATACAAAAAAAATATTAGTTACAGAATAATTAATTGATCAGTGACTTACACTAAAAACCGCACATTTAAATCGTGAGTCCTTCACTGTCAAACATATGGCCACATTTAAATAGAATGCGCTTATCTTCTTTCTTCTTAATTGTGGCTTAAAATCAGTTTGAAGGCAATACAAGTGTGTGATCTATGCTTTGAGGCTGGACTTAAACGTCCCATTTTTTATCAGATAAGGTGGAAAAGCAAATTTGTAAACATCATATGTATGTATTCATTTCTCCAGATTAAAATACGCAAATCAAATGAACAAAAACGTCGATTCAGGAGTACAAACCTTAGTCGTCTTGCTGAGAAGAATGAGAATCGTTGGGCGTTACAATTCGGCTACAATACAAACTTGATGTCATAAGTGACGGCTGTTTGACAAACACCATCAGATTAAATAAATCATAAACGTTATATCTGTAACATAAGTGTTGATTCTGATATTGTAGATCTTTTACATACCAAATCTTAATGTATTTATATATCTATTTTAAAAAGACAGACTTTGATTTATTTAAATGATTATCTATATAAAAAGGAATAAACAAGGCATGTACGCGAGTAATCAACGTGGTAAAATAATACAACAGCATTTTGTATTTATTTTACAATTTTTTATTAGGGTCAAAAACGGTTTCGATAATTACAAGCATTTTCAAGTGATAAAACATACAAATTGATAGACTTATTTAAAACCAAAAAAGACTAATAAAAGTGCTACAAACAATTGAGAATGGAAATATGAAGAGACAAACCTATTCTAGTTTTTTTGGTTATGTGTTAATAGCTCTGCGTCAAAATAATATTTTTATTTTATAATTTTAAAATGCTCATGAAAAGCGAAATCAGTCGTGTTTCTAATACATATTTGTGAAATAAGTGAAAAAGCTCATTTACCAACCGAATGGATCTCGTCAGAGAATATCGGAGAAACCATACGGTGGCCATATGCTTCAGATAGGAGGCGGATATGGTTCAAAATAAATAAAAAAAATCCAAAAGAACGTATTTTTTTAATGTATTACTTTTCCACTAAAAAGAGGAAATACTACTTTCAAACGAGATATGAATTTGTTCTCGAAGACATGAATGTCTCGATTCCTTTCCACCTAATCGATTCTCAAATTGGAACATATGGAAAGCAATAAACAAATCAGTAGTCCTGTAGCTTTTTTGATAAAACTAAATATTAAATCCACTAGAAAAATAGCTCGTTCAATAAAGAGATAAAATCAACTTTGATGAAATCACGCGATGTAATAATAGGTAAACCACGCAAATAGTTTGAGATAACAAGTCTTGGAACAATGCTCTTCTTGGCACAAAGATCAATTATGACCGTGGAGGCATTTTTTTATTTTTTCGCTTCATAAATTCATTTAGCCTCGCATCTTCTTAATGTTCTTGACTTACTTGTCTCGTAATAATTATTATCGTATTTATAGTATTAACGAAAATAAAACAAGGTATTCTGTAATTAGTTGTAGTTACTCATTGCCATTTGAGAATAGATTTAGCATTTTTGTACCGTATCGCAAATAGCTTTATTAAACTAAATTATATTATACCAACTTAAGTTCATAAATCAAAAAGGAAATAATTGACACGGGAGGAGGCATACTTATCGAAATTTTGGAATGAAACATTAAGTTTTAAAGTATTTTATAATGAAATCACACATCTAACCGAGGGGCTATTTACTGCAGTAAATGTTTATATAAAGTCCTATGGCACGGCGGTAAACGGTGTTGGTTTCCATGCTGGATCTCAATGGTTCAAGTTCCAGTACGAACAGCATTTTTTCTCTGGCGTAGCGAGAGCTATTACTTAATCACTAGTCATGTACTAGCCTTATCTTTGTATCCCTACTACTCTCTTTGGAAAAAGGGAGGTTGATCGACTGAGTTCAGTTCTCGTAGAAAAACTTCTGTTAAGATACCTCCATTAGTAGGCCATAAATTCCACATTAGGAACGGAGGTGGATAAAAAAAAATATTTATGACAGTTGTACAATCCGAGAAACGTATTTAAGTTTTTTAAATCCTTTTATAAAAATAACTCAATTATTTTTTAGTTTGATTGTCATGTATTTAAAATTTCGGTTGTTTGTTTTATCTTTATAATCTGATCTGATTTTTTTACCGCCATGTTTCAAAGAGAGAGATGGAGGTTGAGAAATGCTCAGTGATTGTTTCTACGAAAAGACAAGAACGAGTAACGGAGTACTCGGCGACAATTTATTTCATAACGGATTTATTCCAATAGGGCAAACAACTACAGTCGCCTTGTCCTCACTCTAATGAAAATATTAAAATAAATTCGCACTTTGTGAAATAATTTCTCTGTATTTGAACATTAATTTTATACGTTTAATCATATATATTTTTAAAAAAAAAATGGATATCAAATTTATGGAGCTTTAATTATTAGAGAGACTCAAAGAACTTTGACGCAAACCCGCGTCAAACTTCTTCGAGTCTCCTTCATCGCTATTTTTTTGGTAGAAAACCGAAGATTTAACACAATAGTTTGACTTGATAATCGATATTATTATATATATAACGTCAGTATCTTAATAGTATCCGTATAACATTTTAGATTTTACTTAAATAATCAAAATATTGCGAATCACAAAAAAATACAACAAAATATCTACATTTAACAACAATGTTCGGAAAAAAAAGAGTTTCATCTCCAGCTGAAGAAAACTTACCATTTGCTACTTTATAACGTGTAGATGTGTTGATAATATCAGTTTACTTGAGAACATATAGATTTCTAAACTTGATTTTATTTACAAGTATTACTTGTTTTCGGACGTATTCAAAATATAATATAAGAGATAGCATGGAAAGTAAGATTGTGTATCGAATATAAGCAAATAAAATGCAATTAAGTCTTATAATGCTGAATTAAAACAAGTTAAACTTAACAATAAAAAATGATAATAAACGGTGATGTCTGTTAAGTTATAGCTAAAATACAGTTTATTGGTGAAGCTCAAATTCAAACACTGTTTTCATATTATGATAAAGATCATTTAGCCACAGGACATTTTTGACTAAATCAATTTGTCACTTGAAAATAGTTTTTTGTCGACCAAATCCGGTTTTGATAGAGATAATAATATTCAAAAAAATTGTCAGGTATTTACATGTATTTTAATGATAAGGTTAATTTTTTGGAAAATACAAACTAGTTCGTTTCACCCTTGTTATGTTAATATGTATATACTAAATATGTTTTTAAAAATTAGATACTTTAAAATAAAGTTTGTCTTAGTTCAACTGATTGAAATTACACTTAAATTTTTTAATACATACAGTTTTGCTATATAGACGGCATTTTCAACGTTGAAATGAAACAATACCGAATTTTATGATGGTTTGTTCTATAAAAAAAACATTTTTTAAGACAACATCGAAGAAAAACCTCGTAACTCGCAATTAATTTTACTACAGGAAAAAAACTAAACAAAATTATTGTGTTTTTTACCATCTGAAACTAATATTTTTGGAATTCCTTTGTACTTAATTTCCATTTTTATTTATCAAGATCTGGATCGGTTTTGCTTAAAGCAAGCATTGTCAATTGATGTGTTTTGTAATTGTGTTTTTTCTTAATATAATGCCTTTCCAAAAAGTATTGACAGTGAACACTCTAAAAGCAATATTTTTAAATTGAAGTAAAATGTTATTTTATGAATTTATTTCCTGATCATATTGACATCGTTTGAAAATAACTCTACAAAATTACGTGCCAAAATTTCTACAAAATCTTTTTTTGTGGGATATACAACTTCGTATTGAATTTAAATTTCAAAACATAAAATTTATAAACTTACTACTTACCATTTACTACAAAAAATTGTGATTGGGGGTTTTTTATTTATGAAGTTTTATTTTAGATCAGTCATATTATGATTTTTAGTTCATAATAAAATAATACGTAGAAAAGTAATATATATTTTATTTATAAGAATTTAATTGTTCGTAAAATATCCGATTTATTTTCAAGATTGTCTGGTACTATCTATAATTTGTTTCTATTTTTAAACATCGAAAATTCAATACTAAAAATAATATCCAACAAGTAACATACGAGTTATTGAAATGTATATCTGTTATCGTGAATGTACTCTGCGGTCAAGCTTGGCCGGTGTATCGTCGTGGTCGCTACCTATCGAAAATGGAAAGAAACTTTCTCGATTCCCACCAATAAGTATGTCTCGCATACACGTTTAAAACGTTCTTGTTCTTCAGGTGAAATTTTCTTACCGAAACGCAATCATCGTGACGGGCTATGGCCGTACTCAAAAGAAATGCTAACGGACAAAAATTACCACGGAAACATCGTTAGCATAGGTTTGTATTGAAATATAATATCGGAAGTAGAAAGAGGATCTAGTTCAAAACGTCTATATTTAGATTATTAGAAATGTATTTAAGAATCAATAAACAGTATTTATTTGTATAGCACACTGACACATTAAAACATATATATTATATTTAATTCATTTCAGTTTGTAATATTAGTCTCACAATATTTACAAAAAATAAATAATCAAAATCAAAACTAAATAAACCTTAACATTAGGAAGTGATTTGATACTTAAATCTTTAATAACTGATATCACATCTGTCATAGCTACAGGCTCAAATACTTCATTTGGAAAGACTGATTCTAAATTTTAATAGTAATCAACGAACTCAATGTCAAATGGATTTTATTGAACGAGTTTATTTTTAATTTCACATTGTTTTTAAACGACCTGTGTTTGACTTCGTCACGTGTTTTTAATTGAATAACAATATATTTTTACTATAAATATAAACGTCAAAATATTTTTTATGTTGTTTGACGTCAATAAAATGTCATGAAAAAACATAATATAAATGTACATATCATAAGAAAGATATATTTATTTTTTAATCTTTATACATATTATTATGAATGGATTTACTTAAATATACTTATACACTTGTTTAGTACTACGGCAAATTAAAAGCTCACCAAATATTTTAAACTAAAAATCGATTATTAAAAATTTAACAGAATAATGGAGACATTGAACATTGACCTTTTTAGGATATCAATCAATATATAAAGTTCTTTTTAATATCACAACTAGGCATGAAAGGTTAGTATTCCATATGTCATGTTTAAATAAAACAATAATAATTGAAAAAGTTGCAAAGAGAGGTGCGTATTAGGCATGTCTCACAATTTTTTTTTTCTTTTAAATAACACAGAAAAAATGTAATTAAAAAAAAGTACAAAAAACATTGCAAAAGACATAAATCAACTTAAATAACATTAAATATAATATTTCAACTAAAGTGAGGTGGAGGGATACTTTTATCGAGAAATATATTGAAAACGTTTGCAAGTTAATGATGTTGACTGTTTTCTTTGATAATAGCTAAGTGTTTGATAATATATTATTGTAACTCATTAATAAAATTTACTAAATAAACCCTACACTTTAATTAATGTGATATAATTAACTAATTTTGAACATAATAAGGGTGTTGATATGCACGTACACACTTGCTTTATAATGATTTGACATCATAAAATACGTATAATATGATGTCAAAATATTATAAAGCAAGTGTTTTTGTTATTTTCACCATCAATTTGCCTTGTGATCATTTTATTAGCTTGTACTTTCTAGATGTGAAACACCAATATAAATCACTCGGAATTCATGTTTTCTACTATTGAAAAGTAATTACTATATTTATGTTTCATATAATACTCAATTTTACGTTTTCGTTATCCGCAATTTGCGCTTAAAATAATTGAAATTCCACTACAAAAATGTATATTGAAAGCTTTCAAAGAAATTTTTCTATCATTGATGGCGTTGACGACCAAACCTGAGAATCGATTTAAAACCAATCTATCAAATCAGGAAATTTGACTCGTAGACTTAAATCCGAGAAAGCGAAGTTTAAAATTATCGAAATTTCGACTTTGAGTTCGATCGCATTATAAAGACATTTAAATAACATTTTAGGAAGATGTAATATTCTTTTACATGGTTTTGTCTATTTTAAAAATTGAGATTTATTCTGAGCCATCGAACTATTACCAAAATTGATATTATTGCGACATCTTAAAAGAATGATTTCTACGGAAAAAAATATTATTCTCTTGTAGTCACTTCAAACGCCGTTCAAAAATTAAATCAATGTTATGAAATATTTTTCAAATATTTATCTCATAAGCATTCACTCACTATTTCGGAGAATTTGTTGTCAAAGAAGCAGTTGTCCTTTAGATAGATAATTTTCACTTTTAAAAATACATGCGTACCAATCTCAAACAATAAATTTAAACGAGGATGTGACTTGCTAAACATAAAAAAGAAATTCCACTTAGAACCGCACGGGTGGCTCGTAATTATCAAAGTTTTTTTAAAATTATATTGAACCATTTTATTTACAAACCTTTTAATAAATAAACAGCTCTAATCACTTAGTTTACCAATACTTGAAGGAAAATTAGATAAAAATCAACAGAATTACAAGGTGGCATGGTGATCAAATATATCTCAACTATTTTACATTTGTACATTTTGTAGAAATAAGAATAATATTATGAAAGTAAAACCTTAATTTAAATGAATGATTACCAACTCAGCGTTTTTTTAAAATCCATGCACGTTCTATATTTGTTGAATATGACCTCCAAATTAAGGTATTTTAACAGATTTTTCTGCGAGAACTGTTTGTCACTTAGTTTTCTAATTTCTCTTTTTCAAAGTGAAAAGATATAGAGAAAAGACAGAGCAAGGACAGAATTAGTGGTAAACTAATCGATAAGCCGGTTATTTTTTTTTGTTCGTATTGGGACTCAAACCCGTGAGTCAAATCCGTCACGGAAACCAATGTAGTTGATCGCTGCGCCACAGAACAGACGGATATATTCATTCTTGTAACTTATGAGAGAAGAAGAAATATTAAAGTCGATGTAATAATGTACAAAGTTTGATGACCTTTTTAAGTAGAAATTAAAAAAAAACTTATTTAATAAAATTATGAGGTTTGGTGGTTTTTACTTTATTTCAGATAAGGTTTTTTTTATATATATTACATAAGTCAAATAATGATAAAATTAACAAATATAATTAATACTCATTTGTTGGTTTACCAAAATTTTGTGGATAAAATTGTAGTCAAAATGGTCCGAAAAATTGGTATGAACAAAATGATAAAGTACAAAATAGTACATACAAATTGTTGTAGAAAAATAAAGGTAGAAACGGAATATGTCACACGAAACATTATTGCTCTTTTTTGTATCAAACATTTTTAACCGACTTTGTGATTAATTTGTGGGCGATATTCAAAGTAAAGAAACAAAATATGTATGTATATACATTTTTATCTATGTTCGCTCCCAATGTGGAGCATATAGTCTCCTTATGAAGGTATCTAAACGATTTTTTTTTATACGAGAACTGTTGGTTACTCAGTCGCTTAACCTCTCTTTTTCCAAAGAGAGTAGTAAGGATAGAGGGATAAAGTTAGGAGAGAACTAGTGGTTAACTAATCGCACTCGATACGCCCAGTTATTGAAGGATAGGATGGGTGAGAAAAAAATAACGACATCACAAACACCCATGCATATTTTATTTGCCGTATGAAAATCACGAATAAAATGATTAACAATTAATTTTACTTACTTGTTTCGTATCATTTATGTTAGTGTGTTTTTTAATCGATAAACAAATGTTTAATCAAGCACTACACATCCAAATTGACCGCGATATGAAAAATTAAGTGTGTCAGGCTATATAATAGTGATTCATATTGGAAACGAATCGATTTTAGTTTCAATTGACCGCAACTAAATCTTTTTAAATTCGCATAGTAAAAATACACCATAAGAAATATCCAGTATCACGAGACGCCCTACGTTACCTTGTACACCTTGGCAGTCGAGACCAAAACATTCATTAAGTCTTAAGTTTTAAAATGTGTTATAAAGTATTGCAGTTGAGTTATCAGTTGATGTTGACGTTATATCGAATAGTTATAAAGGTTATATTCGTATTTCACTGAGCGGTATTAGAGTATAGCTAGTTTTCGATCAAAAGTTGTCTCAGATTTCCCGTTGTCAGTTCGACGCGTGAAAGAGAAGGCGCTTTGTTTTGCGGTTTCAGTCGAGCTCGGTCGTGAGCTGAATCAGGCGGCCGTACACTGCGCATGTGTGATCGCTGTTTCCGGGATAATTTTGGTCTAATTTTAAAAATAATACATAAAAAATTTAGAATCGGAAACTAGATAATTCGCGGTAAAATTGCGACGGTAAAATGTGCATGGAATACGAGTAATATCATCATGTTAGTGCTGTTATTTCCAATAAAGTTGTACTAGTTTAAATGAATATTAACCTAACTTCAGTTTGCAAGTAGAAAACGTAAAACTAATTCAACATTTACTGACATATAAACACAATATTCGCTTATAATCTTTGTTTATTCCGCCAATATGTAGTGTTTCTATTAAAAGTATGTCGAAATGTTCTTGATACGATCGAAAATTTGGATTAGACATCAACGCACGGAGTAGTGAAACCCGAATTTTACTGTGACATGACAGTGCAGTGATTTAAAATTAGTGCTATTTTAAATAAGTTTACTTGTATGAAAAGTTTCAGAAGTATTCTGTTATAGCTTTATGCAGTGAGGTGTCACTCTGCGGAGTCAATTCGTGATTTATTACCATTTTTTCATACGTTGTGCCAGTGTTTGACTGTAGATCAGTCATGTTTTGTTTCTATAGTGCCCTGATTGTCTGACCAGGAGTTGACAAAGTGTTGGCGAAATGTCTCTTAAGAGACATTCGTGTCTCACAAATATTTCGAGGAATACATCAACGGCATATACATACATTCTGTGGATAAGTCTCATTTTGAAAGGTAAATCTTTGCTCAAAATTGATTGTGAAATCTTTCAGCTGTGACGTGTTTTGCGTGGACAGTTTTTATGTAATTAAGTTTTCACTTTTTAGATCCGGGAGATCGTAGACATATTGTATTCGATCTATTACGTTTGATTTTTTATTAGTACGTATTTATTTATCGAATCTATATAAATATGTTGTAAAAATATCTTAGTTAATAACAAGATTTAAAAAAAAAAACACGACTCCGACAATGATTTAGAAAAAGGTGCAAAATTCAACATTCAATAAATAGGCTTTGCAATATATTTTTTCATATCAACAAAAAATCATAAATGGTTATTTCCGACTCCACAGTCATGATATGTTTTTTTTAACATTTTCGCTCCTATTTTATGATTGAATGGATGGGAAGGGGGGAATTCAAGACATCACATACATCTATGCCTTCGAACAGAAATTCATAAATCGATTGAAAAATCAAGTGACTGGGATTCGAGCCCGTGACTTCCGTAACCGAAGCCAAACAAGTTGACCACGCAGACAGGGAATATACTAAAAAGCATTATATGATACATTTTTACGTTTTTGAGAAATCGTATATATGTACATAATAAAAATTCGGGATTCCGAAAAAAAATTCCATTAAAACACTATGTTATTTATAAATTTGATCGTAATTGTCTTTTGATGACCCTTTCTGTGTATTATATAGAGCGATAAGCAAAGTACATTTTCCGATAGTTGGTCGTCAAGCAGTCAATAAATTGTTTATGGTGAAGATAACGATAAAAAAATGGCCAGATTGAATGACGAGAAGAAAGTTGATTGTATATATTTCCTAAGCTTTGTTTTAAGGATTGGAAAAAGCGAACTGAACCCACAAATCGACGTTTGAAAATATTTGATCGAAGAACGGATTTTAACTTTTGATCAAAAGTATAAGAAAATTTCAATAAGGCTCCATCATAATCTACATGTTTGTAATATAAACTTTTAACAATCAAAATTAATGCAATAATAGTTTATTTATTTAACATAACTTCACAGTGTACATTTTTTTTGTATATTTCAACATGATTTACGAAAAAAAGCTGCATTTATGACAACAAAGAACTAATTGTCTCACGATTCTTATATAACTGTATATATAAGCTGTTATTAACTATAAAACGAGACCTGTAAAAACCATACAATTTATGAAATTTTGTGTTGATAAATATATGTTTAGATAATACGGAATCATCAATAAATTTAGTTTTTAATGGTTGATTGAGTTACAATCAACGAAAACGTTTTTGTTATACGAGTTATGCAAAAACAATGTTTTTAAATGGAGAGGAAAACTACTTTATATATATAAAAAAAATTCAAATTTCCAATTATGCACTTGATTTTCCTTTTCCTTATTTATTTATGTTATTTGGTACTCACATTGACACTGACAGCGAACTGTCAGCCATTTTTCAAATTGTACATTGAATGTAAACACTTATACACGATGACCAATTTTATGATTATTTTTTTACAAGAAATGGGACTATACTAAAGGCGCATTCAAAGCAATAATATCACCTTTGACACCAATGTATTATAAAGACCTTTTTGAAAGAACGCTTTTAGATATTAATGTATATTTTTTATTACAAATAATATGATGTTTCGCATCATGTAGCTATTATAATATTGGATTGCAATAACAATTTAATAAATAGATTTTAATATAAGTTTTTGCTCGAATTCATAAATGTCTGAATTTGTTCGTAACAGTACGATTCTCATTACATGTACAGTAAATAATTATTTGTCCATACTAAGCTATCTTTGTTGGATTAGTTTCACCAAAAAATAAAAGTTGAGGATAGAGACCGCAAAACTAGTACATATTTGTGATGTTTTTTCGGTACAAAAATATCGTGTTTAAGAATGCAAAAATTACCGGTAATAAAAAATTGAATTTTAAATGTATCACTCACGTAATATCTGAATAATGTTCTAAATAAATTCGAATAATTAAAGTTTACCAAGAGTTGCATCAACGGTGACATGTTCCACAATTGATGAACCTTTCAATGATGTACTATTTATACCAAAAAAATTTATGAAAAACATCCGTTAATGATCATAATATATTTTTTAATGACGTTATTTAAATGAAAATTTGAAATGTCAAAATACTGATTATCATTTACTCGTTCGGTATTGCGATCTCAATTAGACATATTTTTTATACGCTTAATTTTTTTTCTAATGGTGGTATTTATATATTTGTCCAGTGTTGTAATCACTACTTGAGTGACTGAACCAATTTGAAAACAAATTATTTTTAAATGTTCCATTAGGAGTACGGATAATTAGATCGGTAGTGTAAATCGATGAAAAATTTAGATTTAATATAATATGAATATCTGAAAATATTTGCAAAATGTACCTGGCAGTTTATAAAAAAATAAAAAAGATCCGTTCAAAATTTAGACTTTTCCACGCAGATAAGCTTGGGATTCAATGGTTGACTTATTATTCATTGTGTGTTTTTTTCACGAAGCCCTTCGAGTGAAAAGCGTGAGCAGAATCGATTTGATTGAAGGACTTGTTACTATCGTTAAAATTTTCATTGTAAAATACCGAGTTTTTTTCTAGTTCAAAACAATGAATTTATGAATGACTTTTATTTATAGAGATTCAATATTATATTATATTATTAACTGTTAATAATATATGAGGTACTTACAACCATAACTCACGATCTTAAAAAAATCTAGTTTTCAGAAAATTTCAAAAAACCCCAGGAGCACCATTTTTCTTAAGCATTAAAAATATTTTAAATTACGATGATTATTTATCGCATGTTAAAAGTATGACTTTTATAAGATGCAAAATGTACTATTATACCATAACAATAATACTGCCTATCGATTCTTTCTAATTCTGTCATATTATTCATTTAAAAAATGTACGGTTAGACACCGAGAGAAATCTTTAGCAGAGGTTTTAACAGTGTTCAAAGTAAATTTAATTACCCAACTATTGTTTGATATATGTAGTAATGCATTTTTTTTTGGCATACTTATAAAAAAATATTAAACATGGAGATTATGAGTTTACATATTAAGCCCCTCATATTAAAAAAAAGATTTAACTGCAAATTGCCAATATGTCTGACATTAAAATCGTAAATCAAATAAATTAAAATATACTCGAGATAATATCTAAAAGAAAACACCTTCAATAAAATTTTCTATTATGATTAAACTTTATAGATTGACTTTGGTGGAGAAACTTAACTAATACGCCTTTCAATCGCTTTGTGAGAATTTTATCAACGGCTAAAAAAGCCAATTTATTTATGTTTCAATCATTAAAAAACCATTAACATGATACAATCTCTCCAGTTCTCAACAGGATGTGAGTAAAGTGAATAGTAATAATTAGGATGTTTCATTTTGACTAACAACGACGGATATACTTGGTTTTTTTTATTTATTGTTTTATCTGCCAAATTAAACATTTAATCGATTCTTGGCAGGTAGTGTAATTTTTTTTTTGACACAGATTGGATTTCAAACTGATACTGCTTTAAAGAATACGGTTATTTGCCACACAGGTGTTGTGATAAAATTATGTGTTTTAACGAAGATAAAACGTGTCCGTGACAGCAAAAATATTCAAACTGCAGAAGAAAATTTGAATGTTTTAATAATATTTACGTTTTGTTGAATATTTTGTTTTTGTATTTCTTCATTGTGTTTGTATACTGATTAAAAAAAGCAAAACATTTAATGTAAATAACGAAAAGTTTATTTTAATGTTTCATATTCAATTAATAAAAAAAATATAGACATGAAAAAAAAATTTTGACTCCTGTACATACAATAATTAAAAAAACAACAATTGTCTTATTGCTGATCTGTCATATTATTAATCGACCGAAACGATACCAAAATTTAAATTATTGTGTAGCCTACACTTTTTTTAAAGTTCTGATATTGTCAATTGGTAATTATAATCATTAACACAGATTTGTTTATTATGCGTTACATGGTAAGCGGTTTGGAATTTGTATCTCAGTCCTTTTTCGGTCACTAATCTTGACATAATAAAAAAATACCTGTCATAATGTAAAATTTATATAATTTTTAAAATTATGTGTCTGTGACGAACAAAAAGAAAACTGAAAGTTGTAATTTTCATCAATAAATGAATACTTGACTATGATAATTCGTTTTAATGAGTACATATCATTTTAAATATAACTCTCAGTTAATACAGTTTTTATTTTTTTTATTTTCGAGAAACATTTCTCATATCGCTTTTCTCCTTATTTTCTTATTTACGATATATTAATTATACGTGAAACATAAACGCCTTTTAACCTAAAATAATAAAAAAGGTCATACCATTATAAATTTCTGGATAATGTAATATTAAGAAATATATCTGTCATATAATAAGTTAACAATTATTCAATGACACCGATTAAATGAGCAATTCTGATGAGATTTTGCAATGTGGGCGTAACAAAGGCAGCGTATGACGTGAGCAACGTCACATGTTTTGGTAAAACCAAATCAGTGATACAGACGACTTCAACAAATATTTCATCAGAGTTCTATTGGTATTTTTTTGGAATATAATTAAAATATTTTTATGCATTTTTTTATTTGAAATAGATCCGTCTTTGTTAATCCAAATGGAATATCCTAATTATTAAACCACTTTGTTCACATCTTGTTCAAGGAACAAAAAGATTGTATCATTTTAATAGTATTCTAATGATTAAAGTATAAAACGTTTACTTCTTCAGCTGAAGGGTAAGAGTTTCACTAAGCGATCTAAAGGTGTATTGATATTGAAGATCTAAGGGTAGTTTTGATGTGTTTTTCTCTTTGATATTTTTTTCAGTGTATTTCAAAATATTTGATATACCACTTAAAATGACAGAGGGGTTGAAATTTGCAGTAATATTAATAGTATATTTACAATATATAAAGCAATGCATATTTTTACATTTTTTACAAGTATTAATAAGAAAACTTAACCAAGTAAGTTCGATAGAGTTTAAATGGATTTAAATATTTTTAAATATTGTAATGAAAGAAAATGTGTCAATCGAAATAAAACGCTGACGTTTAAATTAAATTCACGAAGTGAATTTAGAGTAGCATCGACATGTCTCGCCTTGGGGTCTCATGTATACTTTGAAATAACACTTAATTGGATTTTAACAACAAGATGTGGAATAATTTTATTATAATTTTCTTACTTAAGTTTAATTGAAGTTCATTCTTGTAACACACAGATAAAAAGTGTAAAAATAAAATAATAAATAGTGTTTACAAACTTTAAAAATGTCTAAAAGTCTTATTTAGGAGGTTCAATAGAGTAAAAATAAATCTTGGAATGTTTTATTACTCGGTTACGCAGTAAAAATCTCAAAGTATATCTTTATACAATGCTTTTTTCCGATTGAACTGTTTTTATTACTTTCCAAAAAACCCATTTCAGATCTTACACTCAGTGTGTAGAGATAATTATAATATGTTTTAATTTGTCACCCTTGGATTTCAAATAATATGACTGAATTATTATACATTAATAAAAAAATAGATGCCAAGGTGATCTGAAGGCTAAATTCAATATTTAAAAAAAAGTAATTACGTTAAGTAAAAAAGTCTCCCACGGATGATATATTTATAATTGTTTTTAGATACCTACATCCTGTATCATATTTATTTGTGGGTCTTCTTTGTTTCATATCAACGTTCAGCATGATAATAAAAACATATTTTCGCAACCTTGGCTTTTAAAGATGAACCTTTTACTTCCTCTTTTGTTCGTTAATCATCTCAATGCTGAGTATTATATTATTTTTTCAATACATGATTTTTATTAATGGTGAATTAGTTACTCCACTTGTTGTCACACTAAATTTGCTTACTCATAATGTGATTTTCGAATTGAGCCAGAATAATATTTCATAAATATTTTATGTAGTTCAATAATAGTTTGTATTGTATTAAATAAACTAAAAATAAAAAAAGCTTGGTTAACTGATGTAAACAGGCGTAGATAGACACAAAATTTCATCTTCATTCCTAATGTGAGAAGAAGGTATGAATTTCTTCCAATAATAATAAATAAAACAGAAAAGTGCCAACCATTCCATTGCAAAACTAAATAAATTAAAACTTCTATATAAAAATTCATACTGATTTATCAAAAAAACAATATGTAAATGAATGTTTTCTCTTTTCTGGAAATAAAAGCTGATCAATGAAAAACATCCTACAAATCAGCTAATGGAAAAATATTTGTTTCATCTTCTGAACACAGTTAATGGTTCAATAAAAATGTTTCCTATTTTTGAATATCTCAAAGAACTAATATAATGACTATTTAATTATTTATTAAATATCCTTATGTTTTTTAGTATCTGGATTTTTATTTTATTTTGAGCGCACTAAGATTTAAAAAATGTTGTTTGTAAGTTGAAGAAAAGAGAAAAACCTTTTTTAATTTGAAGTTTTTCTTTCTTTATAAATAAATAATTCCATAACCTAATTGAACATCTAACTGAGCATATATTTAATTGGAAGAGATGAAAAAAGTTTCAAACCTTATTTAGGTTAAGTATATTCTTCAAAGAAAAGGAATATCTAATTGACAAAGTATTAATTCACATTGATCAAATTAAGAAATGTAAAGTAAGACTTGATAACAGTACTTATGCAAAATGCCCAATTTCAAAGTTTTTCTCAACTTTAAAGTCGTAATTATTGTCTGAGACATTGTAATTCAAACTTCTCGAACAAGAAAAATTTTGTGGAAGAATGAATAAATAACACTTAAATTCTTTCGCCAGACAAATGATTACATATAACTAAACAAACAAAGCTAAAAGAGACAGATTTTTTTCCTATCGATTAAGATTGAGCACATTGTTGAAAATCACAATATTGACAATTGATTTTCAATGTTGAATTTCATTATCTTTGCAGATTATTTTCGTATATGAGTTTTTAAAAATATGTGCTTTCACGAACAAAACTTCTAATGTAAAAGTTACTTACAAAAATAAGTGTGTTTAACGTTACGAATTACTGAATCATTAAAACAATTTTGATATGGTCAAATTAAAATTATAACTTTTTAATTAAATATCATGAGAATAAAAACGAAGAAATTTCGGCAATGGAAAAGTGAATTATAAATAAATAAGCTGAGGTTTACTAAATTTTGACGATGAAACTTTATTAACACACTGAATATTTCTCATAAAATTATACAAACACTTTTTACGCTTAGTGCCTATAAAAAACAAAATCCACAGCTCGGGGCGTTTTAGCTTTGTAAGATTAAATATATAATACTCAATCTGAAAGCTTTCAAATTGAATCCGTTGATCGAAAAGTCTTCATTGAATTTCGAAACGGCAGGAAAAGCTTGCTTTTATAAAATTCTTGTGGCGAAATTGCCATACAGACATGCCATTCAATGTTTATAAATGGGTATTTTCAAATACAGACAAAAATAGTCATAGTTTATAAGTGTTCATTGAGAAAATCATTTGTAAATTTGTTAGCAGGTATCAAAAATATAAACATAAACAGTTAGTTTGTTAGCGGTTTGTATTGACATATCTACTCTTACTGAAAGTCTCATAAAACTATTATAGCTTTTTAGTCACATAATTACAACTTATGTTTTATTTTACCAGAACCGCTTCCAATGTGTGACATGTAGATGAGAATATAGATAGGACAATGTTAGTGAATAGAAAACTGATCTTACTAGCTACGTATTGTGTTAGGATTGATTAGGTGGGAGAGAATTTTAAAAATGAAATACAAACATGTCATTCAATAAAAAATCATAAATTGAAGAATTGAAATTTAATTCTATTCATACAGGGACTTGAACACCCGGCCATTTTCGATATGAAGACGCTTACAATATGTTTTTAGAATTTTACAAATGTGTTGGTTTATATGCTGATTGTAATAACTTGCGGTTAACATCTTCTAAGAAAAAGATATTTAAACATTTAAAAAGTCCTGTCTGGTAAAAAATAAAAAAATACATGATAAATATAACACTTTTTCGTACATGTGAGATGTAGTAAGATATGAAATAAATGATAAGAAGTCAAAAAAAAGAATTTTGTTTAAATATTTTTTCTCTGAAAACGAAAGGTGGAAAATATAAAAAATCTACGTAAAAAGTTTTCAATGAGATTCTCGACTAGTCGACTACAAAGGCAATGTCAAACATCTTACATGAAAATACATGTATGCATTAATATAGAGCATTGAAAGTTTAAACGAGATAAAAGCCAATTTGATATATTGTGTATTATACAAACATAATAATTTTATTCTCTCTTCAAATTGGATTGGTGCTTAATACATTAGTATATAAATAAAAGCGATTCGTAAAGTCACTTTTATTTCGGATTTGAAATGAAATAAATATAATCTTCTGATTCAATATCTATTTAAAAACGCTAATGACGGATTGAGTAAGCTTTTGATAATCCCTTGATCCTACTTATAATAAAACGCATTAAAGAAAACTCTGATAAGTCTTCGAGATTTCCAAGAATACATCTTCTTCTTATACTTAAAATCTTTTATTTACTGATAATAACGATTGTTGTGCTTATTTTTTCGGTGAATGTATTATAAAGTGGTAAATTTATGCATGCTTGAAATGTATGAACTTTGTGTCGAAGTACCTAGAATTTATTCAAAGAGGAGAAAAAAAAGTGTCTATAGGAAAAGAGAATAAGAAATTAAAATATTCATTTTTAAACACCCCAGAGAATGTCAGTACAATTCGTAATGTCAATTGTCAAAAATGATCATTGAACGCTTTAATTGATGTTCGATAGTCGAAATTTTACTCGACGTGTCAACACTTTCGCCAGGTGCTTGTGAACATACATATGACGAAACAGTACTTACAGTGTGTGAACAGTATTTCAAGAGTAGTCAAAGGGACAACTTTGGCTGTCTTCACTCCAAAGAAAGTAAAGAGGGCAACACGCTGTTTTTTTTTCTCAGAATGTACTTAAAATATTGTTAAAGCTCGAAAAACATTTAAAAAAATAAGATACTGTATGCGCGAAGCGATTCCTGCTATTCAAAGACTTAAAAAGAAAGTAAAACTATTCAAAGTATAACAAACAATTATAAATTGAAATATGAAAAGAATTTATACATAGTGGTACAACTATAAATTTGTTTCTAAAGTCATTACAGGTAATTATAATACATACTTTACAAATTGGCAGTATTTGATCAAAGCCATGAATTGTGTCAAAAGAAGTTATGAAAATCATCTAACAAAATTTAAGCATTGAGAAGTGAGTGTTTAATTTTGTTATTGTTTTTATACTGCACAATGTGAAACAAAAATAAAACTACGACGCAAGTTCAATTTAAAATAAAAAAATGTGTTTCAAATGTTATATTAATATAACGAGTCAAAAAAATATAAATAATACCAAAAGCGCTTTAATTGTCAAACATTGTTTTGTTTTTGAAAATTTTCTAGGCGCTGTCATTATACTTGCGTCTATCAAAGTAGATAAAATCAAATTTTAAAAAATTGCATCTTATTGTTTGAAAAAAACTCCCACGACATCATCAAATGAAATATATTATGTAAATTTAAGAGTTTGAGGTAGCAGCCATATATAAATATTTTTATATCAGAATGACTGATAAAATATATATTTAATCTTTTGGGTTCTTTAAGGGTGCATTTGCAAAAAAAAAAAAAAAATTACAATAATATCTAGCTGATATTTATTGTAATTTTCAATGCAATTCAAATATGATGCAAATTTTTTGTGGAGTCACTTTGTACCCAACGCTCTTCTATCCTATTTTAGAAGTTTTGGTACTCGAGTGTCAACTGATATTAAATATTTCATTGTAAAAGTTTTATCAAACAATCAGCAACTAATAACAGCGAAGACAGAAAAAAATGTACATAAATGTCTTAAAATATCATGTCACGTAAAAAAATCATTGTTGATAGTTACAAAGAAAATTGCGCTGCATATTATATATACGAAAATTTTAATAGTATGTGATCATACGTAATACATGTACATGTTTATTAGGCCAGATTTTTATTTTCTAAAATATTTGTAAAACAGTTTGACCAAACATATAAGAATTAATATGATAAAATGATTCACAAGCGATACTTTAATGACCTATTCTTGAGTTGGATAAACTTGATTTAAAAATATGTTAATTCATCAATGGGCTTAGAAGGGTATTATAAAAGCTACTGACGGTTAGCTTGAATTAATTAATACGCTTTGATTGCGTTTGTTTGAGAGATTAGGGTACATTTATTATTAATTGCGAAAAGGAAGAATTGTTTGAATAACTGAATTTTATTGGAAAAACTTATCGCTATTGGAATCTGTCTCAAAAAAACTTGTATCCTCATTTTAGAATACGAAACTGTGAGACTCAAAATTGCATTGTATTATACTTATTTTTTTTTGACAGCAAGTCATATACAAAATAATAAATCGATTTAAGATTCAAAAGTGCAAATAAATTTAATATATACTTACTTAAATAGTTAAATATTCACTTATTTTGGTTAAACACTTTGAAGGGCTGAAAAGTAATTTGAGAAAAATAAATATCTCAAAGAGAGCGCAATTCATAGTATACATCTTTTGATCATGACTAAATGAAGATTATCCTCTCAGTGTAAAATTCAAAATTCGTATCATGTTTAATTAGAACTATTGAAAATAAGTCGGTGTATGCGGATTATCAAATACTTTAATGTTGGAAGAGTGGAATAAGTAAGAAACATAATGAATGTAAGCATAAAGATAATAGAAATAAAAATACATTAATATATTTTTTAATCCACTTGTGTAATAAACTGTGACACGTCTATTGTCTATTAAAGAATTATCATCAGATAGAACATTGAAAGGTTTACGAATTTGTTAAAAGTGTCAGATTTCGCAACACAAACAATTTGAGTTATGAAGTTATCAAATTAAATGTTATATTAAAAATGAAAGTTATCGCTAAATCCATCAAAAACATAAAAATAATATTTATGAAAACATGCGTTTGCATACAAAACCATATTGAATAATTGAAAAAATAAACGATCAAATAATATAATAGCCATTCCTTTTATTATATAGGTCTCTCTAGGGCTCATATTATGACCTATTACTCAAATTGTTTAATTATTGTTTATGACTAAATATGCGAATTGTTTGTTGAGAAATTAAACGTATCAAGACAAAATCTACATTGATATAAAATTCACATTATTCCAGTGGTTTTGTTTAATTTATATGAAAGTTGTAACAGTTCCAAAAAGAGATTTTTTTCAAAATAATCCCTATTAAATTAGCTTATATTGGTACGACGTCCTTGTATAAATTAATATTAATCGTTTGTGAAATGTTTCACTAAAAAATATAACTAAAAGATATAAAACTATGGTCGACTGCTCCTAATTTACTCCTACTACTAAGGCAACTGAGTATTAGAAGAACTAATTCGTTTGATAAATAATTTATAATTTTCTAGTATAATTCGCAACATTATCTCATTGAACAAAGTGGCGTCATCATTTATGTCGAGGTCATAAGCTATTAATACTGGTTCTATGTCTGTATCCAACAGTGTTACTTTAGATAATTTTAGCTATCTTCTACGATCTTTGAGAATATATTGTGACGCACGAATTGAAGGCTATTTACTTTTCTTTGTTTTATTGAACGCTGGAGGAATGTTTGTAGTGTGTTGACCCTTACATACATAGTCATTCAGTCACCAACATAACATGTGGTAAATTCATTGAGACATATATAAGTTTAGGCTTAGTGTTTTTTTTTTAATAATGTCCGCTTTGTTACTCAAATGCTCAACCTCTCTTTTAAATATAATAGATATATAAATATAGACACATACAATCACTAGTGGTAAGGTAAAAAGGAATTTAAAACATCAAAGATATTCATTTATGAAAACAGAAATCTTTCAATTCATATAAGTTACTGTCCGTACTGGGATTCGACCCTGTGAGTACCTCAAAATCAATCAAAGCTCAACATATCCAACTCCGCAAGTGCAATATCGTTAAAAACGTTTTGATAATAAAATACATTATTTAATAATATCCATTACTTTTTATAATGAAAATCTTGTTTAGCAAATAAAAAAAATATTTTCATAAACTGTAGCTCAATTATTATCTCCATATGAGTTTAATATAATATATTGTTTCTTATAGCGAAGCAAGAGCAATGAGTTTACCATTAGCCCTGTTCTAACCTTATATTTCTATCCCCTATCACTGTCGTCGTGAAAGTGAGATTGAGCAACTGATTAACAAACAATTCTCGTAGAAAAAAGTTCTACTGAGATAACTTCATTCAGAAACCATATGCTTTAAATTGGGAGGGGATATGGATTTATATATAAATATATATATGTACATATATCAACGTCAATGCCCAAAGAAATTACATTTTTCAAATAAAATTTAATATTTTTTGAATATGTAATTAATCGGTATTTTATGTTGTGATCGAAAAAATGAATATTGGAATAATCATCCAAATCTATCGTTTTTACCTGAAATACGTCAGTTTCTAAAAATAGGGATGAAACCCACTAAAACATCGGCGGAATTGAGAATATGAATTATAAATAACCTGTAAAGTAAGTATTTGTCAGTGATATTTTGTTATAATATAATGTTTATTCCGACAACGTGTGATAACAGCGAATATACATTACTGAAAAGTTTGTGACTTCTTTTCGTTCATTTTACATTACGAGAGATTGATTTGAAAAAAATATTCAAAAATACACACATGCTATTAATATACAGTCACTTAAAGTAATACTATAATTGAAATGTAGTAATTTATATATTTTATAAACTATAGTTTGTGTTTAAAAATGTTGGTGTTGTGTCACGATAAAATGTATTTTTGAGCATTTATTTCGCAAAGCATTTATATGATTAAAATCTGCATTTATAACAGATGTCACATGAATAATATATGAAAAATCTCAATTATTAAAATGAAACACATCGGGTTATAATGGTATGAAAAAAAACTGACCGGAAATCATATTATGAATGGAGTATGTACGGAAAAATTTTGTAAGCGATGATTTTACTAGACATATTATTTGCAGGTCTAATTAGGATTAATGTGATCTACAATTAATTGCAAAACTTTCTATTCTATTTAAAGTGCCGTATGAAATGGTAGGCAACATTAATATTGCTTGTATAGAATGAGAACATATAAATTAAGCGTAAATGCGTATTGTCTGTATTTATTAGAATGATTAAATCAAAAGTGAACACTCCAATCGTCATTTAAAAAATTAACGAGTTTTGCTGTATTAAAATATGTCTACAATTATCTTGTCACTGCTGAATCTAATTCAATGCATATTTGTTCTTCATTGAAATATAAATAGTATAATCTTCTCAAATAATAGAGTTTGCTATTTCATGAATGATACACCCAATTTTGATGATATCTTCATTCCTTTGATGCCAGTTCTAATTTGAATGACTAATTTACTTTTTAATTATTAATCTAGTATTTTAACAATATTTAGCAATCAAATTAGTCTGGTATTAAATTATCTTTTTTTAAACAATAATAATATTCTAGCTTATTATCAGAAAATTATTTATTAAGTTTTTATTATGAAAACGTGAAATTAGCTTTATCAACTTTCATTATATGTTGTAATGATTTGAATTGTGTGTGTATCATAATTTAATATAATATATTTTTTTTTTAAGAAAAGATTCTATTTCATAAATCGTGATATTACATTTTTATAAAAATTAAAAGTTTCTATTTCGCTTTGTGTTTAAAATTCATTTAAAAAATTCTTTTCTGCTAAGTTCTGGAATTGAATATTCATTAAGTATTTATTTCTGACAGTCTTCATAAAATTCATCAAGTAGCAACCATACGAATAAATTCTGTTCTCGAATAAAAAAATATCACTCTCTCGTTTCAATAATTTAGAGTATGAATTGAAACCAGATGTTTTTAAGGACTTATTTTAGAAATATTTAATATGTAATAATAAGTAATGTAAATGCGAAAAGATAATGCCAGATTTCCACTATTCCATCATTTGTGTATCATGCAAACAAGTTGGTTTCCCACTACTAGCCATTGTGTATATGGAGCAAACGTTTGATGGCCAGTGGCCACCATCCACAACGCTATCGACAGAAAAAAGAAGTCTACCACTCTATGAAGAAGTCTACCACTCTATGAAGAAGTCTACCATGGCCCAAGCAGAGCTGCATGAGACTAATTTTCAAACTGGGATGGCGTTAGTGCTTTTTGCATACAGTCTCAAAGTTTTTTTTTATCTAGCTTGACCCTTCGGTTTCCGCAATTTGTATCAGAAGAATTCAAAATACGCTGTTTATTTTCGGTCGTTTTTTTGAAAACAAAATTAATTAGCAGCGCAATTTTTGGCCTTCTGATGAAGAGTTAACCACTTCAAAGATTCTCTATCTTAAATTTTCAATCGATTTATGTATATCCCTTTTGAAGTTTCTAATATTTTCATCCTTTTATACCGGCCTTAACGAATTGCCAAAGCTAGGTAACTTTATTCTAGTCAATTCCTTATCTCATCTTTTAAATAATTCATACTACGAAACAAAGGTTAAATCATGCGCCAAAAAACTATTGTTATATGCTTAATTGATAGCAAAATAAGGCATTTATTAATAATTTGTTTTTCAATTTTTATTATCCATATATATTTTTTAATACCAGTATGGATAATGAACACAGTACGTTTTTACTAAAAAAAACTCTGTTTTTTTACTAGGTAATACAACATTTATCAACAACGAAAAGCATTGTCGATTAGACTTTTGTGATGAAAGAAACCGGCCCTGGTCTTAAATAAATGTGGATTAGTAAAAAAAAAGTTTCGATGGATTCACAATAACGTTGTGGAAACACTTTTTCAACATAATATGTAAATGAAATTAAGCATTTATTTATTTTATTCCACATCGTTGATAAAATTATTTATTTGTATTATATTATTATACCTTTAGTACTTATATGTCAAAATGTATGAAATGAATATTGTTGAATTTGTTTTAATACTAAAGAGTCCTTTTCGGTACCCATCCGAATGAATATCTTGTAATTTAAATTTATTATTTGGAGGCACTTTATGAGTTTTATTTAAGTTTGAGTACCACTTCATCTTTCTTATTTAAATTTTAAATCACCCTAAATTGCGATACTCGTAAAAGTGATATGAAATTTTGAGAAGATCTTTACTAAGCCACCGTAAGATTTCTCCTTTAATTTTGTGACGCAACTGGGTTTGGGCCGCTTTTGACAATATTTGATTACACCAAAACTCAAACATTATTTTTTAAATAAATCACACACAAATTTTTCATTTTTTTATATAAAATATTATTTTCAACTGCAATGTTTGAAAAAATAATAAAAAAAAACAATATCATCATCGTTCTGGAAAAAAGATAAATTAGTGTTAAGAATCATTATTCACAGTGAATGCCACTCTGATAAGATTCAAAATTAGAGGTACATCTCTTTTATGTAAATATATTATTAGATTATTTATGCATAGATATTTTAATTAACATAGTTATAATCAATGAAGTATGGTCGTTTCTCAGGCAAAAAACCCAAATCGCGTAAATTTTGTCACCACATTAAGTTTTCACAATACAAAATAACAAATATTTAAAAAGGTGTTCAACATTGAGTCTTAAGTAAAATTTGTTATTGAAAGTTAAAAAAAGGAAAACCTAGTAATTTGTAACAATGTTTACAAAATTTCAAAGAATAATTATTTCGTAATGTTTTTCATTCATATTTAATTTGGTATTTACAGAAAAAAGTTTTAATAATAAAATATTTTTCAGTAAAATTACAATCAAAAAGTGTTTTAATTTACAATACTCAAATTCTTATCTTCGTTTAATGAGAAGCCATTTTGTTATAATGGCGTATCGCTATTATGTCAGATGTTTTGCTTAATTTTTAGGAAAAAAATAACGAGAAGAAATATTCCTAATATTCAAAACCATCAATGAACAATTATTGCAGTTATAAACATTTCTAATTGATGTTGTCAAAAATTGAACTCGTGACTGCTATATTCAAAAGTTTGCTTTACTGCAAGATCATTGAAGTAATCAGAAGCACGATAAGAAGATAAGAAGGAGAAAAAAAAAATGTGAGTTATGGCTGTAATGAAAAATTAAATATTTTAATTAGAAGAAATATGCTTCATAAATGAATTACTGAGCATTATATGTATTTAAAGTCTTTGTATATGATGCCTTCTTAATTATACGCAATACAGATGTAAGAAATTTAAAATACAATAAATCTATTAATTTGAGTCCTAATCCAATGATGCTAGTAATTAATGACTGCTAGTTTTATCATAGAATTCGGTTTGAATTCAATAACTTTTAACAAATATTGTTATTTTATATAATACGTGATGGGTATACATTACTAAAGAGGTAAGATTTTTTTGGTTAACAGAACATTTTATACACAGCTATAAATATAAGCCGCATTTTAGGCACAAGCGAGTTTAACCAAAATATATTTAGGTAACTTAGTTTCTCGGGATAGTGGCTTAGAAAATAATGTGAAGGTGTTGAAATAGCTTTATATTGCATTATAATCAAAATATAATAACTTATAAACCTGTTAAAATAATTGGAATTTATGTTGTCCAAACTCAGATTTTTGGTTCACAAACAAATATATTTAAATACAGATAATATACTCAATTCGCGTTGAAACATAATTTTTGAGAAAATAATATAAATAACTATTATGTGACAGAATAATAAGATATTTTTTTGATTGATGAATCACGTGGGACAAACTACAAAAGATTTTTCACAATAGTCACAAATGATCTATTCGAGGAGAAAGTTCACTCATACTGTTTACCCATACCTTAAGTGAAAATTGACTTTATTAACCGCGTTCACTTTTACTGAAAAGCACCTTATAAAGCATCTAACTAGAACCTAAGGTTATGATTATAAATTTAATATTCACTCTCTCTATAAGTCTGTTTGTGAATGTCAGTTAACGATTGGCAAAGAGAAATTAAAACGGTTTCACATATCCATTAGTTTGGTCAAAAATCCATAAAAAGATTCTAATATCTTAAAATCAAAAAATGTTGTTTTATCAGCTATTGATACAGTCTTAAGCCGTTTATATTAAATAGGGACAGTTAAATAGTTTACCAATTTTAAATGAACAGGTAAATCTGCCAAATCCCCACGCCTGTATCATATATGTAAGTAAATATAATCATAAATCTTTCAGCAAACAACATAAATATAATTCTTGAAATTACTCACTATTCAAATCTGTATGCATTCCCATGAGTTAATCTATTTCGCCAGCAATGGCTTTAAGCTTAGTGATAAATTTATTTATTATAATAAACACGGTAAATTTACTTCTTAAACGTCAGTCCAAGTTCATCCGTGTACTTGAACGGCTGAAGATGCCGAAAGGCGAAACCCGGGTCGTTAGTGACAAAACTTGTGTGTGCATAATTCGAACGATTCAAATTTATTATTTTTTCTTTTTTTGTGATGTATTTTCTTCTCGAATTGGTTTTGGTGATTTGGCATTAACTGTAAAATTTAATTATGATGTTTTACAACAAGAAAAATACGTTGAAATCGGTAAAGATAGAATTGAAAAAACATCGAATCTTTTCCACTGTGAGATGTGTGTTAATAAAAATACCTTAACTATACTGGAATCACCCAAAAACATGGTATAAGATTACAAATGCTATTACTGGTATAACACTTAAAATATTGAATATATTTTCGTTCAAAATAGATATTTTATATTCGTCATCTACACGTTAAATTTAACTTTATGTCTGAGTAGTAAGATTTAGGCCTAGTAACAACGACATGTATGTGGATGTTCCCCTCAAGTAAAATGTAAATGATCTCATTGCATTTGTGAAAGCTGTGTAGAGATTGCAAAAATGTGTGGTGCGGTGGTTTTAAGACAGTGTCGACAAGGTCACCTACTTTATTTCGATTTCATTGGTCGGCTAGTCGGTTGGTCGGACTCCTTCTACAACCGGAGAAAGTCCATACAATCTTGGATGTATTGTAGCTCGTTTCTAGATTGGAGATATTTTATTCATATTATGAACCGAAAAAGGTGAGCTATGAATCATTATAATTATGTACGTAAAAAATAAAAACTGTTCATATATTTAGAATGTATCAAAGTATAACACTTTTTTTTTTGTTGTCGTTATTAAAATAATTATAAAACGATGGATTTTAATTTCTACTATGAATCTGATAAATGATTTTTAATAAGATTTTATATACACTATAAATATTTGTAGATACAGGTAGTCCTCGACATACGACCGAGATACTTTCCTGAGCTTTGGTCGAAAGTCAAATTGGTCGTATGTCGAATTTTACAAAAAGTATTTCGTCACTGCACACTAAATATGGTCTCTATGTGACGATTTTACGAAAATTAGCTAAATATACAGTTTTTTCTATTCCTTTCTCAGCCTTCTAAAGTATGAACCATGTAACAATAGAACATAATAAATGAAATAGAAAACAAATTATGTTCCATCATTTAAAAACATTCATTTAAATATGAACTATGTGATCTTACTGCACATGTACCGAGTACAATATGGTTCATATTTTACAGCTATGATTTCACTTAAGTTAATAATTCTACTATTAAGTTACTAATTCTAGTCTAGAAATTTGAAAAAACCGATTCTTGCTTCTTTATATTTTTCTAAAGTTTAGACATTTGAAAGTATGTCTACCGTTAGACTACCTATATTTATAAAAGTGTGATTTTATATAATACAGAACTGCAGTAGATGTTAACCATTTGACGGCTTAATACAAAGTACTCTTGGGTGGCAATCAAATTGCTTAACACGTTTAGTGGTAAAAGATATATTTACAAATAACACTTTTTCGATTATCTACATATGTATAATGGGAACGTATTACATATTTTTTATTTCTTATTTTATATTAGAGTCAGATTATTTGATTTTTTTCTAAAATTGGAGATATGCACCGCGGCACCCCATTTACGGAGCACTGTTTGACAGAACTGGTCTTCTTATAATGCGTAGGAAAGAGTACGAGATGCAAAATGAAACGTTGTAACATTTATTTTTCAATCAATGTAAGAGTTTGACGGAGCAAATTAAAGACAGGCTGAACGACCGAATTACAGAAATTTTGTGTTAAACCGAGTTAATACTATACTATTCTGAACAAATAAATATAAATAAACAATACATTATTTCTCGTATATAAATTTTCACTAGTTTTTTTCAGAAGGAGTATAAAAGACGATAAAACAAAAGAACATTTGTTTTTTTAGGTTCATTTGATAAATTCGCCATTCAGTTTTATTTTAATATATATTCTGATTTGGCCCTTTTAATTTTCATGAACGCTTTTTTTGGCAAATTATTGCTTGTGCTTACAAAAACGTTTCAACGGACGCTCATTTACACGTGGCGTTCCCACTCTTCGGTCATTTTCCGGATGCGTACAATAACAAAACTGCTTAGCTGACCCTTTACCATTTTTTTTCTACTTAATCATCCAAAAGGGAGACAGTTTGAAGATATTAGATTAGATACCCCTTTAAAACGGTATAATATATGCTTGCTATTTTACAAAATAAAAGCCACTCTTTCTGTATTACTGTAACGTTGATTAACATTTGCAAAAGTTTAAATTAACTGATTTCACAAATAATGTTTGAAATTTCGTCAACGTATACATTAACTAACTGGTTCAATTGAAGCTCACATCGTTAAAATCACATACACATTGACTAGCCAAATTGTGAACAACTAACACTGGCCAGAGTAGGAAAGATATTACAGCTAAGGTTAGGTCAGATATCTTGAATAAAAAAACGGGGAGAATGACAAAACGTTTATGTTTTTAAAATTGTTTGAAATGTCAGTAAAACACAACTGGGTAATTGCGAGCGCACAACAGTGGCAACACTGTAAGTGCGCGCGTGATTATTTTTTAAGTTTGTTTAGTTAATACATAAATTGACTAGTTAAATTTTCAGTTCTTCTCTCGTATATATTGATTGACATCGAGTTCATTTATACACCGACAAAGTGTATATTTTCACTGTAAAATTATAGAATAACAGATAAAAAAATATATTTCAATTACTTAACAATAGTATATTAGTATGCATTGTATGGTTGAGTAAAAAAACATTTGAATAGAAAATTTAAATTAACTTTGATTATTCCACGTATTGTGTTACTAACTGTGACACGTGTTTCACCTCTTTCAGAGGCATCTTCAGACTTACTATCGCAAAGTTTGCTTAAGTAAAATTTACTTAAAAACCATTTATTGTATTTTTAATGATAATTCTGTAGCCATTGCAGGATTTCGTATTTTCAGTAATTCAAATATTATATTTTATTTGGTAAACATGCTTTATTTAAGAAATTTATTTTTAATAAAGGTTTTTCATAATACATTTATTATATAATAGATTAAACATTGGTGAAGTAATAATAAATACCTAATTAAAGAAAATCAGCCAAATATTAAAGACAGATCGTACGCTTGTGTGAATTCAAAACAAAATAACTAAGCATATTTGTAAAACAATTGTAGTTATTGAAAATTTATGCTAATTTATAGGTTTTGAAATATCAATTAAAGATATGAAACAAGGGTTTCCAACCCAGTTAAAACTGGAACCGGTTAATCGGTTTATTGACCGTTTTAAGAAAAATCGAATACTGGTTTATTTTGCACGGTTAACCGGGGCTTATTGAAACCCTTTTTTCACCTTTAGTACAACGGATTTTTATACAATTATTCATATATCAGGTCGGTGGAGCATTGGTCAACGTCGTTGACTTCCGTGACGGATTTCACAGATTTTCCAGTACAAACAGCATTTTTTCATTGGAAGGCATGCGTGTTTGTTACTTGAATATTCCCTCTTTCCATTCCAATCCTGAAATAACGGGGCTTAGAGAAAGTGATTTGATAAGTATTATTTCTTCCTTAACCCTATTCTTATATTCTTACTCTCGTCGAAAAAGGAAAAAAATGATCAACTGAGTAACAAACAGTTCTTGAAAAAAACACCTTTGTTTGGATAAACATCATTTGAAGTCCATATGCTTTGCATTAAGAGTGGACTTGGTTGAAAAAATAAAATAAGTTAAAAAAAATCTTTTATGCACCTTATTAGTTCATTTAAGTAAGCAAAATTACATGTATTTTTTGGTGGTTTTGGAGTATTGATTTGTGCGTTACTACAATTGGTTTTTTGAAAATAGTTCCGGTTTAAGCCGGTAACCCGGTTTATTTATTTAAAATAAACCGAAAACCGGTATGTTGCTTTGGACGGTTAATTGGATTCCCTACATTGAACCAAGCACAAAAATATTCTACAAAACACCTTTAGTCGAAGAAATTCGTTATTTCAGTGTTTTTCTCCTTTTGCTTTGTCAGTATTTTACTTTGTTGTACGTTTTTATCGTTCTGATAAAATAAAATAAATTAGATTTGAAATAAAAGCCCCACATTTATATATAATAATATGTCATAGGGCGTTAAGACGTTTTGGTTAGAACGTTACTCAGGTATCTTCAAAGAAGAGTCCTTGCGATCCACTTACTTAGTTTATTGCTTTGCGGTTCCTTGATTGGATTAAATATCCACTAGTGCATCTGCGACTGGTTGTCTTCACGCTCCAGAAAACTGTTGATGCTAACATGCCGTTAGTTTTTGATTGGCTGTGTGTTAACAAGCTACTTGTTATTTTACGACTGAAAAGATATTCTGAAATAAGGGAATGAATGGTAAATTCGTTTATATATCGATTTAACAACCAACCAATTTGCAATATTCAAATAAAACAATTTGCGATTTTACATGATATAAAACAGGTTCAGAATTTAGAATTTGAATGACTTGAATTTTAAAATGAAATTGATGAAGATAATTTCAAGAATTCATACACTCTTTAATACAGATAAATAGTCTTCTTTTAAATATGAATAATGATAGTCTCTGCATTCCGCTTAATATATACCATTTATTTTCGTACAGCTTATGAATTTGTGCGTTTTGTTATTTTTTTATTCATAAAAAAGCATGTTTAAAATTATTTTTTAAGAAAACATAGATTTAAATTAAATTATTTATCATTGTTATATAGTAAAAAAGATTCACATAAAGCAGCTGAGTATAACTTAAATAATGATATCAATTTACGAAAACAAACTTCTAGTAGATATTCATTTTACAATTTTAAAGTCTAGCCTACAATGATCACTCGGTGAGTTAAAATTTTCAATAATAATAACACTATTTCATTCATCAGTTAACTAAGTAAGAAATTTAAAAAAAATACAATTGAATTGTTAAATACCTTTCACTAGCTGAAGTGCATTATTTAATTTATCCAAAGAATATATGTACTGTAAGCACCGTTGATAAATTGATCATGAAATAATTCTTCGTCAAAAAACAATTCATTTAAGCTGAAAGAAAAATTCAATTACAATTTAAAAAAAACACTTAAAATACAGTTATTTACTTTAAATAAATTAGTCATTCTTCAGATTTTCTGTCAAAAGTTGTTATTGTTCGTGCAGATATTAGTATAAATACATCTCAAATATTGTTTGATATAATATGAAATTATAATTTCAAGATGCGCGTTGACACATACATGGTTTCAAAACTATGCAATTAGGCTTTTAATGTCACCAGTCATTATTAAATCATTATTATTCGTCGGTTTAAATATGGTTACATGCATTTGCAGAGGGAAGTTACATGATATGGCCGTAATTAGTGTGAACAACTTTTCCGGTTTCGCTATGCGGTTTCACTAAATTACACGAACGTCCGAAAAGTTGGATTACTCAGATTTATAGTATTTTAGTTAAAATTAAAAAGGCAGCGTTCGGACAGTATGTTCTTTGTGAGATTTCTGTTAATTATGTGCATTTTTGTTATAACTGGTAATATAATCTTAATTTATTACACTTGAATTAAAAAATGCAAAACATATATTCCAGTCGACCGTTTCCAAAATTTACCTTGTCCATTTTCATTTTTTGGACATTCTTACAAAAGAATGTGTAAGGAACCTTTAAATTGCAATAATTAACATATTTTCTTGCAACAAATTAAATAATATGTTATCTTTTTCAATTTGATTTACGAAAATATGGTTTTATTGTAAAAGTGTCAAAAAAACTGAAAACGGACAAGAATAATTTCGGAAATGGGCATCTCATTTATATATTACAATATTAGACAATTGTGTAAAATAATATCACTTGTTTATTTATTGGTCCTGCGGTTAGTGATCTAGACCAGAGTTTTTCAACGAGGAGTCCCGAAGCCCTCATGGTGCCAAATCGTATCCCAAGGGAGCCACAGAGGTTTATTTTTGTTTTGGGGAGCCACAGGACAGTTTAGGGGGGCCACGGGAAAATTTTCCGAAATCCCTAAATTTGTGTGATTTTGGAATTTAAATTTTTGGAAGAGCTAAAAAAAAGGTTCCGCGCTGTTCATTTTATCAAATCTGTAATCTTCTAGAATTTTGGATTCGAAAATTCTTAGAAGAGCTAAAAAAAGGTCCCACGCTGGTAAATTTGGGAAATCCGCAAATTCCTGGGTTTTTTTAAATTAGAATTTTTATGGAAAACAAAACGATGGTATGGTGCCACAGAAAAATAACGATACTCAAAAAAGACCATGGGCCCAAAAGGTTTAAAAAACACTGATCTAGAGTATTTATTTATTTCTTTGTGGGTTCTGGTTTCGTTATAAAAACTTTTACATTTTTATTTTAAAATTCGTAACTAAAAACGACATTGGTATCTTTGAATCATTCATTTTATTTGTATATAAAATCCTCACAAGAACACGTTGAAAAAGAAAGAACTATTGCATATCTTGTTTTTATTATATTATCCTTAAGATCTATTATAATACAACTACAAAAAGAAAATATTTGCATGTCGAATCTTTTCATGTTAAAAAAAACCTGTTAGTCTTTAAAGACATGTTTTTCTTCTACTTCAACATATTGCATTGTCTGCAAATAGTCTGTTTCGAATAGAGATTTATGCATCTGATTTGAATATTTACACACGTTGGGTCGCTTTTTTACACTAGTACATACACATTTTCATTAGAGTTCAGCAGAACGCGAAATGTACAACGTACGGCCGTGTCAGATAAATGAGAAATCAATAGCAGTCGTACTACTACATATTGCCGTACAGACATACCTCAATGCTTTTATACAACTGAGTGCTACGTCACTTCTAATATAATTTGCCTACGAATTGAAAATCGCACACATTTTCTCGTTAATAAATAAATAACTAAAATGACATATATTTAAAAACTTAGAATATGATTCACAACAATTTGGTATCCATCTAAAAAGGTATAAATCATGGATGTGAATTAAAAGTTTTTCTAAAAAGAAAAAAATTCTAAACTATTTTGATTTATTTATTGAATAATATAACGAGTATGAATAAAGTGTTTTTGAAGGTTTTGGTGGCGCGTTTTTGTAAATTTATATTTATAATAATATATAATTAAATTTAAAAATTTTGTATTTTTCTTTTTTTTAATTATTTCATTCAAAGTGAATCCAAAGTCAGGCGCGGCTTTATTTTGCGCGGCTTTGGCATCTTCGATCTTGTACGATATTTACAAATTATTAGAAATGTTTTGTTTTTAAGCAAGAATCATATTATTAACTATTCCATGAACCATTAAAAAAATCAATGTTAGGAATATATAACTATCAAAGTTACCGACATGAATACAGTAATTAATATTTTCGAAAGAACCGGTGGTAAATTTTTGTTTTTTTTTTGTCGTATAAAATCAACTTTAACAACGTTATTATTTCACTTGTGAATATCGTAAAGTGATCAAATTTAATGCAATGATTTATTTTTTAAAAGTATGATTAAATTTGTTGTATTAGATGTAATTGTGACTTTTGTACAATTGAAAATTTACAAATGAAGTGAATTCCCGCTTAATAATTGGTAAAAAATATAATTTTTACTTAATTTTATAAGCAACATTTATTTTATGAAACAAAATTCATCACATAAATAATAACATTAAATTTTTTGACTGTGTAGACGTATTTGTATTGAAATTTTACCGTACTGTATCAAACTTTACATGGTTTTTATGACGCTGTAATCGTTATGTGTATCGGCCAACTTTACCAATTTAGAGTGAAAAAAAATATATGAAGTTCCCAAAAACTTCTTGATATTCCAGCTTCCATAACTCGAAGACCGTATTACACGTATATAAGCAGTTAGGCGATTGAATGTGCAGCCAATAAAGTTTCAGTCGGATTTATTCCGATTGCCAGCCAGACTCAGAATCTTCGAATCATCGCTTTATAACGGAAGCTGTCATTTTTTTTTATTTCAGCTCAACGCCAAATCTTCCTCAAATCGGTTTTTGTATACACACCTACAAATATTTATAGTTTATTAAGTTAATAAAACACCCAACGGTTCAAAAATAAAGCTACTACTGCTAAAAAGTCAGCCAGGAAGTCTTCATAAAAAAATGTTTGCGTAACACTTAATTCTATCCCAAATTATTGTTTTATTTTATTGGTAGCGGAAATGTAAATAAGCTTAAGTAATGTTCTTGTTTTAAGTTGAAAGTATGACCAAAAAAAATGTTTATGTTTGTATAATACAATCTGAAAATATATATATATTTTTTACATTAATTACGTTTGGCATACTTTCATTGATCAAACAACGAAACAATTTTTGTGAACTTACCTCTTGACCACATCACAAAATCATTGTCCAAGATTTGACTTATGTAATAGGATAAAAATGCAATTAATTTTCTGAAAATGCATTTAAGCAGTTATGCGTAAATGAATGAACACTACTAAATAAGCTAAGATCATCATCACCTTTCGTTATTAACAAAATGTTATACAATGGCCATGAACGTATATATCTTAATTATATTATTTATACTTATGATACTTAATATGCACTTAACCGGTTCCAAAGCCGTGTTTTCATTGGTTTTGGGAGTCGTAAATTTGAGTTGAATGGCCAAAACCTATATTTATGTACAGGAAAAATTGTTGTTATAAATAATTTTTAATCATCATCAATTATCGTCTTATCCACCTTTTATCTTTGCATTCAGTTTCAAGTTTAGAATTTAATTACACATAAGACAATTTCAGTTGAGAAGACTATGTAGTAGTAGGAGCCCATATACTCCGCATATTATAAAATCAATTTATTGCATTGTAAAAAAATATTCCCTTACCAACGTATAAACATACACAACACAACCTTTATGCAATTGTTCACACACATAAACGATAGAAAATATACACATCAATATTGATTCCTAGACAATGTGTCAAATGCCATTTTGAATCGTTTTTATCTTTATTTTCATTCGCTCTTTGTGTAAGAAGAAGTCAATTTTGAATTCTTGGTTCGTTTTATGCTGATTGGCTTTCAATTAAGTCCATTAATTAATACTTCCAATGTAGGTATTAAATATGTATTGTTCGACTAACATTTAATCCAAGTTTGCGAGAACTATAATAAATCATTTATTCTACCTTTATTTCTTAATTTGGGTAAGAAGAAGACCGTTAAAGTTTATGTTTGTCTCTTAGAGCTTTGCTTATACAATATTACTAAAAACAAAGCGTCATAGATATCTACCTATATATTCATATACAATCTTGCTTATCAATTTAAAATATCTCAATGAAAGCATTTATCACAGTATTTAGGTATTAAAATCTAGTAGCTTCAACTAATCCTTTACTTTAGGTAAATTGAAAATTTAAAATGTTTTAGAAAAATTAAAATATTTACTAATTTTACAAACACAAATGATAAATAATGTGACTCAGTTAGCCAATTTGTTTTTACTTAAGTATAGAAAATGAAAGTATTTTTGCAAGGTGCTAAAGAATTTAATATGCGTAAAACCTCTATTCGGAAAAGGAATCCAGACGAGTATACCTGTGCTACGATATTCACCGATGTACTTATAAGAATATTTTCTTGAACGACCTAAAGAAGATAGTGGGTTCAGAAATGGGATTTTTTATTGCCCCATACCCACATATCGGACTGAGGAACATCTGTAAGTAAACAATTTTATTGGACAGTATCGTTTTTTATATTTCAAGCCCGACGTGTTCAATTAAGCTTAAGTATCAGTCGGGGAAATTCTAACTACAGTGTCAACTTTCCCCATTATTTTTAAATGCCTTCATAAGATTGTTTTAGATTTCATATATCTTATAGAATATATGATAGCCAAGAGACGTTTTTTTATATCTAATATGGTTTTGATTTGCAAATTTTAATATATACAGAGTTCTTAAAGAGTGAAAAATAACAGTATTTTTAAAAACAATTTATACTTATTATAAAGTAGAATATATTTTTTGTGTGATAATTTGTCAACAAAATAAAGCTTGTTTAGTTTAAAAGCTTTGAAATGATAGTAGTAGTGCAGTGGCGCTATAGTATTATCTTTCTCGGTTGTACAGTCAATGTTTTGAATCCCTCAACGGACCATTAATTTTAAAATATTTTAATAGCTGTGCTTTAAATTCTTCCATAAAAAAATTAAGCATTTTTTTTTCGTAGAACTATCTTTTTATCTTCACCATTTCTGAAAAGTTATATTGAACTACTAATTGACAACAAGCTGTCGAAAAAACCCTGTGCTCGAAAACTTAATGAAAATTAATGTTAATGAAAACGAGTGTTGTTTCAAGCCTTCAAAGCAATGTTCTGTTCTATTTTGTGATTTAGCCATCTATAAAGACAGTAATTATTTATATAAACAAAACGCATACACGGTATTGATAATACGATGGTGTTTAGTCATATTCATGTAGAATTGATATGATAGATACTAATTATGGAAGGTAAAGTAAAGTGCGGGAATTCTAAGTCTACCAAAGCTGCGAATAAAAATATACCTTTGATAAATATGATTCACAATGATAACAATCATATTTAATAGTACCTGAATATACATTTAAATGATGTGTAAAAAGCCTGAATATAAAATGAAATATTTTCAAACGATTTGCTTAAGGATCTCGTGCCTAAAATATTTTCTTAGCAAAACGCAAACATAATTATTCTTCCTCGCGAAAACTAGGCTGGTGTTGGGAAGACTCACGATTCTGTATATCAGTATGCTAGTCACGTCTCTATCAAAATCAGAATATTAAAATAGCCACCGTGAACCCACTTGTGCGTTTACCATAATGGTAGCGGATATTATCCCATTTTAAAAGCACTTTTAAAATTATTAAAATTAACTGCCCCAAAAGTTCCCCTCAAAAACAGGAAGTCGTTTTCCGGCCACGTTTAGATGTGTATAAAATTTAATATTGAAAAATGCTGTGATGAGATAAATCTTATTGGTACAACAATTTCGTTTATTTGTTTTTTTTGTTATTCGATATGGTGAATTTTGGTCAAAAGTTGTTTCCTCGTAAAAAAATACAAATATGATCATATTCAAGTTAAATTATTTGTTCCATGTTGGCATACGCAGCAAACAAAATTAAATTCGGCCGTATGCTATTTCTAAATTGCCTTAGGTGGCAATGTCACTTTGCGAAATTAAATATTTTTTTATTGCAGCTGGAAATGGTTTTTTTTAATACAGAACCACAATTGTTAGCTGACATTATATTATGTAGTATATTAAATAAAAATAAAGTAATTGGATTTTTGTTTAAAAATGTGGTTCTTATAGAAGTTCATAATTTCGAATTAAAAGTATTAATACTAAGCCGTCTTTTAAATATTTTACTTCTTTCTTAAAAAAATACCCTCGAAAACAAAATAACTTTGTATTTTTTCACGACATGATTTTTGATTTACACTGGTAAATAAATAAGTATTTTTGTACACAGTTAACAACACACATTAGCAATTCAAAGATCTTTTTTAGCATCTAAGAAGGTATATACTAGAAGGTATAGTTTATTTAATATAATATAAATCACTGAACTGAACTGAATTCAATCATATTAGATGACATGTTGGGTGGGTACTTGTAAAATGATTTTAAATTTGTAAGCTAGCATTTTTTTCTCGATTTATAATTATAAAAATAAGTTTGCCAATTATCTATATAATGTATCAATACATCTGTTGACAAATAAGCCAAACATGAAATTGATAATAACAGCATGTTTCAACACAAATTCAAACGTCAAAAAGCAGTTTTCTGTAAATTTTAATCCAAATTTTGTAATTTTTTTTAAAAAAGTTTTTTCACTAACGACCAGGGTTTTTCCTGTCGGTACCAACAAACGTCCAAGTGCAAGGATTGTCTCCAGTAGATATCAATGTTATACAATTTTAACGATAACACATTTAATTTGAAAGACCTACAAAGACTAAGTTAATATTTCCCCAGTCAAATGGACATCATTTAAGTCAAATCATTAGTAAAATTAATCAATGGTGCCATCGATAGCCTATAAGTTAGTGATACATTTATTTCCCATATAAACACTTATTTGCCAATTGTCTTTGTATTATTGTTGATTAAGCGGAGACGCATTAAACACTTACACATTAGAGAAATTTTCATAAGGAAAATTTTTATCAAAAATATGCAAATTTATTCGTATTTGAAATATTTTTATTAAGTATTCCATATTAAGTAAACATATTAAATAATTATCCATCCTCTTTTAGATCTTTATAAAATATAAATTGGGTTTAGATAAACATATTTTTTTTGCCGATGTCGTATTGAATTTCAATAATACTTTAAAATATTAAATTCCACGAGAATTTAGAATATATTATAAGAAATATAATACTGACAAGGTTATGAAATCATAACCTTCAATCTCAAATTCATTTGGGTGTAGATATTTATTAGGGGTGGTATTTTATATTAAATATGTTTTTTTATTTGGTTTTTATGGTTAATGTTACTTAAGTGTAATAATTGTAGCTTTGTACACTAAAGTATTGGTATTTTGTTTTTAATATTCGACCAAGCAAAAGAGTGGGTTAGAAAGAGGTTATTTTGAAACAAACTTTAAAAATTACGAAAGATAAGTAGCATATGTAAAGCATAATTATCTCAATAAAATCGCTTCAATCTGTTAAGCGAGAGAATATAATTAATCAGACATAAAAAAACTGAAATAATAAATAAAAAAATCTGTTAATCATCTGCGTTCGACAGATCGACTGTCACAACACTAAACGCAACAAGATTATAACATTTAAATTTAACCAATCGTAAAAACCAAATACAAAAATAATGTCAAATAATTATAGCCCGCCCTTCATTTTATTATTAGTCTCTGGATTCCAAAAAATCGAGAATATTTTTTTACGAAACATTTTTATATTAATTATTTTAATAAATTCTTATACAGACCGAAAATACACATCAAGAACTCGTGTTGGCGCTTTTTAATATTTGAAATTTCAATTCAACTATTGAACCTTTTTTTTAATAAAAAATGTGCTCATTTCCAGGTTCGTAAAATGTAATTTTATGGAATACTTTATTGTTCACTCAATTTCTTTATTTGTTGAATTTGGCATGGAAAAAATTCAATACACATTTCCCTGTTTTTTATTTGAATATTCAGAGAAAATAGTATGATGAATATTGACAAAGCTCATTTTGAGTAAGTGTTCTATCTATTCAGCGTCTACTTCATTCAGCAAAGCGTTGTTGAATGGCTAAAGCTACGAATAATATACTTACACACAGGTAGGATAAAATACAGGTATTAGGCCTTCATATGTTACTCGGTTGATGCTATCGTCATCTCACTCCCTTTTCAAGTTAGCAATACACATGCTCAAGTGTGAAAGAGTCCAACGGGTATTTTCCTACGAACAGGAGCACAGAAACATCGTCCCACATATGCGACTCTACGCGGGCTCTACCTACAAGTTTGCGCGGCAAAGCAATATCGCGTGATACGATACCTCCTAGACCGCCTCATCTCTTCTGTGAGCCTGATACTTTCTAACATCATCTAATGCTGTGTAGAAAAGGAATAGACAGCACACTACCTCCGCAGATCAACACACTAACGTCATCTTGCCATAATACACGCCTCGGTATATGAGAACACTAAACGACTTCTGAGTCTTAGAAAATAAAAAAAAATACCTCCGTGTTTGCTTGAATCGCATTTCAAGTGTTCTCAGACAACCTCCTCACTTGTGCGAGCAGCATCATCTTCTCTTATACCTTTCTTTGTCTCCTCCCGTGTTGCAGCAAACAGGTTTTATTAGAAACTTCCAAGGTGTAATTTGATTACACTTGGTGCATCCTGTCTGCACAAGTACTAAATGTATTTTTTAACCAGTTTGCATGTATTACCTTTTCGATCTGAAGTGGTATTTACTTTTCATTGATTGCAATGTCAATATCGTTTGTATGGTTTATAACATTTAAGAATAAAAATTTATTCGCATATATTTATATAATTAGTTGTAAGTATATTCAGTGATCAAAAAGCATAGCTAGTTCGTTTAATAACTATTTTTTTAAAGTTAGAAACGCTCATCTAAACTCTTATAAAGGATGAAGTATGTGCAAATGGTAAACTATACATGAAATTATTTTTTCCTGTTTTAATAATGACTGGATCATTAATAAGTCAGCTATTATTTATTTTACCAGCTTACGTTCCATTACAATATTTCAAAATAATTATCAGCGGAAAGGTAATTGATTAATTTTCTTATCACTCAATTTGAATATTATTTCCAAGTAGTTGTTGTCAATATCAATCAATATTTTTGAGATTATTGGTAAAAAGAGTAATTCTTGTTGTACCTCAATCGTTGAACAACAATAGTAGTTCATATAATAAGTAATAAAACCTTACCTTATGAAATACTTTTTAAGGCCGACCAGCTCTAAAAATAAGAGTTGGTCAACACACATAAAAAAAATCAATGAATTTGTTCAAAATCGTTTTGTAAGAAACTTATACAAGAGTCTATTGCTTTTAATTTTTTCATTCTCAATAATCTTTTTTTGTAAAATATTTAATTTTTTTATAAAAAAATGGCTACGGGAGTCTACCGATTGAGTTTAACAACAACATTCACGTAAAAATGTATACAACTGTATTTTGCTGAACTCATTTTGGTCGAACCAGAAAACTTCGTTATCCAAAACAATATTGTGTAACAAAATCAAAGTAGACCATAGTGAAATGATTATTCGCAGACTGGTACTATATTTTGTGAGAAGCAACGATTCGTGCCCAATATATAGCGCATAACAGACTTCGAATGCTGACCTCATGTATTATTATTTTGTATTACTATTGTTTTTCTTCAAATAATGTCATCTGTTGATGACAGGGCTTTGTTACAACATTTTTGCTCGCAGTATTATAAGGTATATTTTAAAATAAAATATACAAATTATGATACGGAAATTCAAAATATGTATACAAAGCGAGAATGTTTTGTGTTTTGAAAATAAATACCGGAATAAATTTTGCTTTCGTGAACATTTAATAATAATAATATGCAAAATATTTCGTGTTACCCAAATCAAGGAAAATTCCCACTTAAATGACAAAGGCAAGGTAAAGAGTAAAAAATCGTGCCATACATTTTTGCGCTATTTCCTGCGCGCGAAAAATAATTTTAGTAGGTACCTACTAACTGTCGTTCTAAGCTTAAACGTTATAATGATATTTCTTCAATTAGTCAACTGAGCAAAAATATTGACCAAGTAAGCGTCGAGTCGGATTATCCCTACAATGAAAAAGCTACTCAAAAATGGAAAAAAATGTATAACCACAATTTTCAGTGAATTATCCACTAAACACTCGTCAAACGTCTGATTATGTACACTGTAAACGTTGGTGAGGGCGTGCTACAATTTGTGAGGTATCATCTCAGTGGTATCATCATAGTAGTATCATCTCGGCCGAGAAAATATAATAGGATCAGATCGCTTAGCCAAATGTCGTGCGTCGCGTTCAGATTATTTTGAAATCGGCCGAGTTCACACTTTTGACCGCGTAATCGGTTGGTCTAAATATGACATTAGAAAAGGATCTAGTTTAAATATTATTAAAAAAATGTGAGTTTGATAAACATTTGTTTTATTGCATAATTCTATCAAGAGAGAATTTTTAAAAAATCTCAGTATATTAATGTTTTTACTGTCATAGTGTGTACATCAGTGGTTCCCAAAGTGGTTTCTGTGGACCCCCAGGAGTTTGTGAGACCACTGAAGGGGTCCGTGACAAATAAAAAATCATTTGGGGGTGCGTGGACAACGTCAGGGGATCCGCGGAAGAATAAATATTTTTTAAAAATAATGACTCAAGCTCTCTTTTCCAAAGAGTATTAGGGATAAGATAGAGTTCGAGCAACTGACTAACAAACAGTTCTCGCAGAAAAACATTTGTTAATCTTACACATTGGAAGCAGACATGGAAAAAAATACCATTCAAGTCATTAACTTTATCATTTCACTTGGGGGTCCACGGTCAGGTTTTTGCTATGAAAGGGGTCCACGAGCATAATAAGTTTGGGAATCACTGGTGTACATAAACCATTTTCTGTATAGAGTAGTAGACTGGAATATAAGTACGAGTGTCGTGCTTAAGGACTAATATATCATAATGTTTTATCGACAACTAACTAGTTCATCACAGCAAAAACACTCATGCCATTTGATATGCCTGATGACAAAATTGCTTCGTGATACTGAATATTTTGACTTATAATATAACACTGTTTATATATATTTTATAATAAAACATAAAAAATAAAATTATTATTTTGTGGCATTCAGCTTCTTTTTTTCGTAAATATTTTAAACACTTTTCAAATTCAAGCCAAAATTTACAGTAAACAGCTATTGTAAAAGTGTATAGAGTCCCATAATCAACTCAGTCGTGTTCCAAATTGTAGCTTGCTAAATTTTGTCGATTTCAGCAGTATTTTTATAAAAACATTAGTTTTCTGAACATTATTTCTCATAATAATAGTATGTAAATATTGCAGATTATAGTTCTTTATTCAGACATAACGAGTACACTGTTGAACAGTAAGTTCACTGACTGAACAAGTGTCTGTATGAAAATAAGTTTCCAAGCTAGTCAGTTTAGTTTTACATTAATTTCATTTAATTCAACATGAAAAGTCGGACTTTTCTAAGAATATTTCAGTCAAATTATCCAAACGATGATATAATAACTACTGGAAGATAAGTAAAAGACCAGAGAGAAGCGAATATGGACAAGAAAATAATTATTACAATGAAACTCTTATATTTGATAGAGACTAAGAAAATATACTGAATAACCAAAGTGTCTCAATAAACTCTTCACTCGATTCTCGAAGAAAATTTGTTTAATCAAGTTTGTAAGCGGCTAATTTTCTACAGAGGCTTAGAGTATTAACTTGTCATAGAAAATTTTAACAGTTTATATTCCCTCGCTGCCTCGTTTCACTCGTCAGCTCACTAGATCGATGACTGTATGTTAATATTGTTTTGTATTTGGCCCAGTTCACTCACTCCAAAAAAAAGTATTAATCTTTTTACTCCACATTAAAGATTGTATTATAAAAGAATGGTAATTCCAAGTTTTTATTGTAAGTTTATATGAACTATAAACTTTCTGAATCTTGATTCTTTTTCCGTTAAATTCTCTGATAAGTTTGATCACATTGGTTCTAAAACCAAGAAAATGAACAAAGTTATGAGGTTATCCATATAGCGTTAGTTTCTTATTGCTAAGAAATTCAACAAGAGATTAAACAGCACGCGATGACTCTGATTAAAACGTAGATAAATGGTGGAAAGTCAATTATTAGACTCGTTTCATAGCCGTTGGCTGAATAGACTCCATTAAGTTTTGTTACATTTTCGTTCCTTTTATACTACACTAAAAAATCCTTTCTTTAGTCTCTAATAAATGACTTAGAATGTTTGGTATTTATTATACAATAGAGAAAAAGAATGTTGCTTGATGTCTTGTTTCAATTTTCAACTGAAAATTAATTATATTATTATTTATCCTGATTATTCAGAGTTTTTTAAAAAACAATAAAAATAAAAATTTCAGAATATCAAAGCAATTAAGACATTTTTTGAAAACTGTTTTAAGTATTTAACTGTTTGAAAGTTCATCAACAGAATGTTACTTACTTGACTTAAAAAAATGCCGAATAAATTTACAGTAGTTATAATATACGAATAAAATATAATTCAATGATTTTTATTCCAAGTCAAGATTCATAGAAGTTTTTCTCTTTATACATTTTTTTTATTGGAAGAGTGTACGTCTTAATTGACCTACCTGTTATTTAAATAGATAATTTCTTAGTGTGTTTTCAGGTCAACTAAAGAAAAAATGAACCATTCAAATTATGTGTAATATATTTCGATATTTCTTATAGAGTAATAAATTATGGCAAAGAAATATTGTAAGCAAAACTATATAATTTAATAAAAATAATAAAACATTTTTAGTACTTTTTCCACATAAAATTTATTAGATCAGGACCGGTTTCGCTCATGATGAGCATTGTCAACTGATAAGAAAAACAATAAAACAGTGATATTTATACAAAAGTTAAATGATAAAAACAAGGTATGACAAACAATTGGTATTACAACCTAGCAAAAGAATTGAAGTAAAATACAAGGAAAATAAACTATAAATAAAAAGTTGAAGACCACTTAGCAATGAAACTATTATGACAAAAATCAATTAGGTATGAATTATCATTACCAAAGTAAAAACCAACAATTAGTGTATATAATAAATAAATCTTAATGTCTTGTCAACCAAATTGAGTTTGGAAAATCCAGTAGAGTTTAATCCCGCAAAATTGATTCCTGCGAAAAGAATAAAGGCAATATCAATTCTTACAAAATAAAAGCAAACTAAGAAAATTAAAATTCTAACGAAATAAAACAGTACAAAAAAGGAAATATAATAGGCTAGAATTATGTTAATGAAACGGATATAACAAGGGTGATGATGCAAATACAAGTTGTTCATTTAATAAATTAGAGCCCGGCAAGAATTTATGTCTATTTATTTCTAAGATCTCTTGTTTATCAAGTTTTAAAGATTTATTGTTAACATGCAGGATTTTAAAGTTTTTAGAGATATCAAATGTATGCTTATTTAGGAACAAATGGTTCCCAAATGAAGATAATTCATTCCCTTTACGTGAGCAGGCTAGATGTTCTTTAAATCTGATATTAAAAGCTCTTCCCGTTTGACCAATATACCTGGCTCCACAAGAAGTGAAATTGAGCTACTTGGGTAGTGTTTCAGAAAAGATTTCAAGGAAATTCAACAAAAACCTTTTTAATGTCACTTTTTATAATTCCTTTAACTTACAACGCATTTTAGTAAATTATAAAGATAAGCTCAACATTCTTAACCAAAGTGGCATATATTTAATTGATTGTGATTCTTGTGGAGCCAGGTATATTGGTCAAACGGGAAGAGCTTTTAATATCAGATTTAAAGAACATCTAGAATGCTCACGTAAAGGGAATGAATTATCTTCATTTGGGAACCATTTGTTCCTAAATAAGCATACATTTGATATCTCTAAAAACTTTAAAATCCTGCATGTTAACAATAAATCTTTAAAACTTGATAAACAAGAGATCTTAGAAATAAATAGACATAAATTCTTGCCGGGCTCTAATTTATTAAATGAACAGCTTGTATTTGCATCATCACCCTTGTTATATCCGTTTCATTAACATAATTCTAGCCTATTATATTTCCTTTTTTGTACTGTTTTATTTCGTTAGAATTTTAATTTTCTTAGTTTGCTTTTATTTTGTAAGAATTGATATTGCCTTTATTCTTTTCGCAGGAATCAATTTTGCGGGATTAAACTCTACTGGATTTTCCAAACTCAATTTGGTTGACAAGACATTAAGATTTATTTATTATATACACTAATTGTTGGTTTTTACTTTGGTAATGATAATTCATACCTAATTGATTTTTGTCATAATAGTTTCATTGCTAAGTGGTCTTCAACTTTTTATTTATAGTTTATTTTCCTTGTATTTTACTTCAATTCTTTTGCTAGGTTGTAATACCAATTGTTTGTCATACCTTGTTTTTATCATTTAACTTTTGTATAAATATCACTGTTTTATTGTTTTTCTTATCAGTTGACAATGCTCATCATGAGCGAAACCGGTCCTGATCTAATAAATTTTATGTGGAAAAAGTACTAAAAATGTTTTATTATTTTTATTATAATGCCATTCCACCAAGTATTGACAGTGAACACCTTAAAAGTGATATAATTTAATATTGACTTATAATATTATAATAGATAACACAATAATAGGTTTGGCCTTTTGAAGCAATACAATCTATTTTATTCCCTAAAAAAAAATTTTGTGCTCAATTTATAAAAAAAGTGAAAATAATTCAATTTGTTGAAGCAACCTTTAAGTGGTCATTATATTTTGTGTGCCTAACATAAAGCTATCACCCAATTACTTTACCTTTACATAATACTTGTGACCGTTTTTAAATCACCATTATAATTTAGAAGTTACCCTAACTTGAAGAAATTGCGAAGTAAGTTTTAATTACATTACAGAATACTAGTACATGCATGTTGAATTTTTTTGAGATGCAGAGTTGTCTCAAAGACCATCGATTTTAAATTTGATTTTTACTTTGCACCATATCTAATGAGTAGTCTAAATCTACCATATTTTTTTACCTATGTATTTTTTCATGCTCAGATTTAGTTTCATAATATACTATCCATGAATACAGAAAGGCTTATGAAAAATAATGATAGTAAATGAAATAAAGTACATTGAAAGTAAAATTGTGTAAAGAATCTGATGGCTTCGTTTTCTTCATAAAATAAAATTTTCTACTTTAAATCTTTTCGACTTTAGAGCATTGGAACCATTAATGTTGATGAATTAAATACATACTAAAAAATTAGCATAATTTTTAACTTTAATTTACAATCAATACTGGTTTCATCCATTAAATGAAAATATCTCAATTATATGTTAAGACAAACATTTTCATTTAATTTAAGTAAATCTTTGGCATGATATTACAAAGAATTATTCTTTGTCTTTGTTAAATTTGAATAAGCGTTCGAAAAATAAACTTTTATACAACCAATTTACTATTTTGTTATTTGTATCTGTTTCTGTATGAATAATTTATTTTTATATAAAGCATTTTTATATAAAACTTTCCAATTAAATTTTCCATAATACTCAAGTATGATCTATACGTTACGCCTACATACTGCGCAAGTTTATCATGTTATAAAAGCGGCTATACGACTTTTGTTAAGATAGATTATTAGGTTTCGAATGTAGACTTTCATCAATTCGATATTTGACAAATTTAATCTAAATTCTCACAATATAGGTTACATATATTAAGCAATTTCATGAACGTATTTGTTCGAACTAAAACATGTTGTAGATGGATGTTTTAAAATATCAAACATACAACAAAAATATATTTTGATCATCGTTTTAAAAGTTCATTTAAATAAGTATCATTTTTTTTCACAGATGTAACTAGTTAATAACTTTTTTGGAATGATTAATTTCTAAAAGCTGACATCAAGTAAAATATTATGATAAGGACCGTATATGAAATAAAATATTTCTCTTAAAAAACTCTTTTTTCAAATTAATTGCATTTCACGAATACCTCACGGAATTCAAACAATGTATCACTTGTTCCAAAATGTTGGGTGTTATTATTACTGATCATTAAATGGTATTTTTAAATTTAAAATAAATGTATACATAGTACATACGTAATCATTTTTTTGTTGAAATATTCAATTAATCGGTTAGTAAACAAAAAAGGTAAATCAAATAATGTTACTTTAAAAAAAAAAGATAATTCGTTGAATATGTAATATGTATTCATTAATTTTCTGTTCAAATATATTTAAAAATAATTTTATTTGTATATAAATACTTACATACTTAATAGTAAAATATAACAATCAATGGAAAACTATTTTCGACACGTTACATACACTAATTAATTGCTCATCGGTTCCAGCCTGTTTTCAGTTTCACCCTACTCGATAAATGAAAAAAAACTATTAAGATTTCGTATATTAATCGTCTTAGTAAGATTAGGGACTACATTTTCATTGAATTTAATGATGAACCTAGAAAAGTTGTTCTCAAAAATTATCATGTATGTGTTGTGAAGCAAATTTAACAAACATTTTTGTTAAGCTCATATTTTTTTCATAAATATTTTATTAAACCGATATATTTTGTAATGGAAATTTTTTCAAAAAGTCTTTTTTAATATGTTAATAAAATAAGTGAAACTAAAGCTTATCAATACATATTTCAAACAAGAAAAGCGATTTCAATTTTATTTTGTGCGGTGTGATCTCCTTTTTATTATATCCTAGTAGTATAAAAATCAATATCAGGTCAGTAGTTAAGTGATCAACGTCGTTGGCTTTGGTTTTGGTTACCACTGGATAAAATCCTTTGACTTGCAGTTACATTTTCCAGTTGATAAATGGATTTCTCTTCGAAGGCATGGATTTTTTTGATGTCTAAAGTTCCTTCTCTTCCCACCCAATGTTAAAAATGGACAGTAGAGAAAGCGATTAGGTAACCACTAGTTCGGTTTTGAAAACATTTGTATATCCCTACTTTCTTTGAAAGCGAGATATTGAATAAATTCTGTCGATATAAACTCCATTAAGATTTCATATACTGCACGTTTTTTGTGATAGTGGTAAAAAAAATATAATTTCTTAGTTCTACCAGTGAAATTTTTATATTATTTTTAACTTTCACTAAATGTATAATAAAAGTATCCACTATCTTATTCGTGAAAGGGGCTGGTGAAAGAAATCAATACATATAAAAAACAAAGAGTTCAAGTTTCTAATATCCTCTATTTCAGTATGAACTTTACTAAAGCTAAACATTTTACGAGGTCAAAAATATTGTAAAAGCCGCAGCAAGCACTTACTTTTTTTACACGTGTATGAATATTTCATAGTTTTATCCACTAAAAACACTTTTCCTATGTTGCTTCAGTTTTTTTTATCGTTGGAGTCATAAATCTCGGTCTATCTTTTTGTATTTCATATAAAAATAACCCCAACCTGGAATTTTGGACAACGTAAAACGCATTTACACATATAGTAGAGATTTTTTTACTTCATACAATGAATGATATGACACAGTTAAAGGGTGTACTCAATATTTATTTTTCATTTAGAGTTATCATATCATAAATACGGTAGAATTCAATTGAATACAAAATCTGTCGAAGAATAAAAGCATGTAAAGAAATATTCAATATGTAATTCTTTTCCAATCATAATGTCATCTCGGGATTTGAAGTCATTGGTTGATAGTTAGTCTTTTTTGTCGTATTTATAAATAAAAATGTTTGTTTTGTGTAACAAAATATATCTGCATAACTGTTAAATTGCAGACTTAAGAAGCTTTCGCTTAACTTTATTATACGTTTTGCAAACCCTTAACCGTTGTTATTAGGGTATCCAGTCCCGAAATCATGGGATCTCGTCCAATTTCGTGATACTGACATTACAGGATTGTGATAGTACTAATCCCGGGATTGAAGATAAGAAGTGAAAAATTCTCGAAAAGTTTTTGAAACCAGTCAACCAACCACAATTTTTGAAATCTATCAGTGGGCTAAAAAGAAAAAGCTCCCGCAAGCTAAAAAAGGTGTCACCTTATTTTGTACATTATTTTAAGACTGACTTTTTTTCAGTGATCGATCCCACGATCTCGAAAACCCACATCCCGAATTTATGGTGAATGATAAATCCCGGGACCACGAACAGGTTTCGGGATTGGATGAGATAATTTTTGTCGATCGATGAGTGACTTCGCTAATGCCACATTGAAATTGTTATTCTTCTGAATAAATTGAAATTTGATATTTACTCATTTTTTTTAGATATAAGTGGTGTATGTATAGAAAGTTATTACTGTGTTTATAATCAAAACGATACATTCAAATTTTCTTTCAGATTAAAATCTGTTTTCTTATTTATTTCCACTCTATGACGTAAAAGTGTTTTTTTAATAACTAAACTCATCGGCCATATTGACACCGCCTTGTCTTACATTTACGTGATTTGGTTTTTTTTATCGTCTCCGTACGTTTTGTTAATTACAATAAAGTGCTGTTTTAACATATTTACTGTAAGTCGCATAAAAATATTTAATATACATACATGACCCATAATTATTTATTTTCGAATATGTAATACAAACATATATATTGTATATATGTGAAATATTGAAATGGAGAAATTACAACTAATCGGAATGTTTTACGGGACATTATTTGTTGCAGCTGAAATGAACATATATTCTTGGAAATGTCAGCTCGAATTTAAACTTCCGTTTGAATATTTGTATAAATGTTGACAAACCAATTTCATACATTCAATATGGAAGAGCTTTCTAAAGAGTTTTATTGGGATTCGAAGATAAGTCTAATCTCGTAGATAAGTAAGAAAAAAACTCAATATAAGTGCATCGGTTAGCGTCATTACAGGCTAGTAATGACTTTGGGCTAATTTATAACGATCAATTATTTTAACCATCTAAAATTCTAACTAATGAAAACAAAATAGTTGAATGTTTTTAAACTTTGGTTTTCATTAAAATCAAAAACATCGTTTGAGAAACAGCATTGTGTCGTAAACTCTAAACCTACTAATAACAATCACTGGTATATTGCATCGCACATACTATATTTCTGAGACAAACTCAAGATGATAGTGAAGTTTTCTTTTATTGATTTTGGTATGTTCCTTTAAAAAGCTGACTCATTCCTTCATTGGTATGTTAGAAGATATTCGAATATTTCATTGAACACGTATTTCTTTTCATGCCGATGTAATTCTTTGAAAAAATCTCACCTGTAGCATATCCAAATGCTGTGAAAAGAGCCGTCAGCCTGAATCTGACGTGTGTTAATATTATATTATTGTATGGCAACATAATAGTACCTTGACATCATCTCATTGGTTGACAACGGTCAACTAAGTGAAAAAATAGTTTTCATGTGGAGTAATGCTTTCACAAAAAATTCTCAAGCAAAAAATTGCATTAAATTTTACACGTTTTTAAATACGCGTGTTATACTAAACCAACATTATTTTGAATAGCATTAAACTAAAAAAGTTGGCAGTAAACGAAGACAGCAATAAAGCAGATGAATTTTCAGGTTAGATGCGAAAACTTTTATGTGTACTAAAATATTAACATTTTTTTTAATCACATCAAATTTTAATTTGCTTACAGAAACTTTACTGGTTTTGTAAAAAAAAAGTACTGTGGTTTTTTTTAATGAATTATAACAATAAAAAAAAACGTTTTGAAAACCACCTAATAAATTAAATATGACGAAAAATTTCAGATCAAATAACCCGTCACCTGCATAAGTCAGTCATTGACTTTTAAAATAATTGGTTATCAAATAACAATAGTTCTTAAAACCCGTTTAATTTTTTTGATAAAAGATGACAAATTCAATTTTAATTTAAAAAAAATGGTAAAATGTTTTTATTTATTATTATATACACTTTTTCAAAAACATATTTTAAGAATAAACAAATCATACAGTGATCTTTTAATAAAATAGTTTTTTTTTGACTTCCTGTACTAGTGGACTATAGCTATAACGATTTGAAACGCACAGCAAAAGTATATTCATAATATATGTAATAGACCTTAAATATTTTTAACGCATTCATTGATTGCATGCTTATTAAACTGCATGTTTTATATTTTTTTATTTGTTACTATAGTGGTTTATATTTAACCGTTTTTAAATAAATATAAATAAATTGGTATTTATTATACAAATAAAAACCGGCAAACGAATTTCAAAAATTTTGCTTAAAAACAAGTTTTTGAAAACTGGCAACCCCTAACTGTAAACTATTCATCCACATTACATTACTGAATATGACAAGGTTGATAAATGTATTTGTTAACAGCTGCGCTATGATAGGTCATAACAGTGTAAAATTGACAGGTCCCCCTAAAGTTGTGCTTCTTCCTAAGCAAGTTATTTTGATATATACCTCGATAAAATGATGCAGAAATTTTAATACTCTGTTTAAAAAGAGATCTTCAAATATAAATAAAAAAGGCAGCCGAAATAGACATCAGATACTATTTCAAGCAAAGGGATATTCGGGGATGAGAAAATATATAAACGCCTTAGTCAGACCAAATATGGAATGTCTATACTTTGACTGGTGTCAGTCAGTTTTGCATTTGAGATGTTATACAACAAATATCCGCTATCTTAACTTACCACCCGTCCGGATATTCATTCGTAATCAATACCTAAGAGCGGGTGGTTTGAAATTAAATTTGACGGATCATGTGCTGTTTGATTGATTAAGCAAAGGATGAATGCAATTCAAAAACGGATTAGAGCTGATCATTACATACAACATCAATTCAATACAAAACTACGAGTTGTATTAAATGATCCAAATATAATTAATTCTATTGGCTGAAGGTGTATGACGCATCTTCAATATCGCGTATGATTAGTTCAAATTGTGTGTGTTCAAATATTTTTAGTTACTTAAACTACTCATGTTATCTACAAGACTTCAATTTAACAGATGAATTAAAAATGGCGGAGAGTAAGAAGCTTAATTCGTTTTAATATCAATACGTCTGCGTTTTATAATATATATAAATATCGAATTGATGTGAATACTTACAAATTCAATATCAACTGAATGTATGTATATACCTAACTATGAGATATAAAATCACATATTTAATTTCGAAAAAAAAATGTTATGTTTTGTATATGTACTTCTAAATATTTTCTATAATATTATATCGAATATAGATTGCAATTCTATAATTTTATTTAAGCGTTTCAACGTGTTCAACTTTTCTTTGTTAAATTATATATAAAATGTAAAACGAAAGTTATTGATGTTTCTTTACCACCAAAAACGTTACAAATATAATTCTGTTATCCTACATATGTTTTTTTATAAAATTTCTTCACAGATAGGATATATTAAGTATATTTTTTATTACGAAGCAAATGCTCTAAAAACTTGAATATGTCAAAATACGAAGGCGTAATATCTTATTATGTAAAAACAGCTGGTATTAATTGTTGACTAAGAATAATCTTAGTTTTATCCAGTATCTTAAAAAAGATTTAATCATTGAATTTATTATAACAAAAGTAGACCTTCTTGTGATTTATAAATTTGATAAAAATCTTTTGCCTTACGCTTAAAAAGTGTTTATAACAGGTTAATCTAATTGATAATTTGAAACAGATTAGCGGTCCAAAGACTTTTAAATATTATTCATAAAAGCTTTATATTAAAAAATATTTCAATTTATTATACGTTTTTAAGCAGAGCGTATTTCCATTCCTCTTCATTTGGAATATAAAATAGCGTAAGAGAGTAAATATGAACTTTTAGATATTCGTAAGAAAGAAATGCCACATTAAAAATTACATTATACATAGCAAGAATGAAAATGAATGGGATGACTGATTAACTATTTATGATATGCTTTTTTCTGAAACAGATATACATACACACATAAGAAATTGTCGCCCGCTGTGGTCTAGTTGGTAAGAGCTTGATCTACCAAACGGGTGGGTCTGGGCTTGATTTTCAGTAAGGTCAATGTGAAATTAAGATTTTAAATTTAAATTTGAGACCTAAGACATGGTGTATGTGATGTCAATTTACCTCGAGTTTATCTCGAGAGACTTACATTACTAAAATTCTCATCGAGTTTTTTCTCGTATTACCTTTCAACTTTATAAAATATTTGGCGAATTGGCATTAGCTGTAATGTTAAATATATTTATGTTAATTTAAAAATGAAGTAAAATAAGAAAAAAATATCTGTTCATTTGACAAATAATTTTAGTGAAAATTTTTGTTTACTTAATACTGAAATGCTCGGCTAGAGTTTATTTCGAACGAAGATAATAAAACTAGACTTTACAATTTAATATATAATACCGTCATCATATTATTTACAAAGAGGTGTAGTTAAACTACACCAATATTCATAATGGAAATTTTGAACATTCATAAGGAAAGGCATTATCAAAGTTGTAAAATATTCTCATAAGATTTCATTTAAATATTTACACCGTGAAGAAAGTAAATCATAAATTCTTAATAAAAAGGCCTTTAGCTTTTGGTACACAATGCTGACGTTCCTTTCAAAATTTTATTTTCTTTGTTTTCGATAAGTTCATTTCGAAGACAAGATTTAGCAAGGAAAAACCCTTAAAGATCACATCCCGAGCGGATGATTAAATTCAGGTTAATATTTAGAAAGACAAAGAAAATATGCTACTCAGGCTATAAATTCACATTAAGCTGGTCTAGTGGAAACGGAATTAGCTGGAACGGCAGATTAATTAGTGTATACAGCTATATTTTTCGGTGGCTTAACCCAGACATAGAACAGATGTTTTTGTAAGCAGCTAGATATCTGTCCGCATAACAACTAAACTGTGAGTGCATTAATTGAAGAACAGTATTAGAAACTTCAATGAAACACATAGGCAGTGGGAAAAAGTGATTATAGATTTTAAAAGTAATCATGGAATAATCATATATTGTATAACAGGTTATCAATATTGGACATATCTATTATTTGTATTTTATATGTTTTACAATACGTATTTTGAAATGCCTTTCCATTAAAGTTTTATTATCTTTACTATCACTTTTAAGGTGTTCACTGTCAATACTTGGTGGAATGGCATTATAATAAAAATAATAAAACATTTTTAGTACTTTTTCCACATAAAATTTATTAGATCAGGACCGGTTTCGCTCATCGCGAGCATTATCAACTGATAAGAAAAATACATAAACAGTGATATTTATACAAATTTAAATTGAAATAAAAAGGTGTAAGCAACTATTAACAATTTAAAGGATTAACAAATTACATTATAATTACACAAGATTAAAATGCTTAACACCCATAACAATTAAAAAATCATCATCAAAGAATAATAAATCTAAGTGGCAAACGATGTCAATTATGAACACAATTAAAATTTGGGAAATATTTAAGCAAAGTAAATATCCTAATGATGATTTGGTGTTTTTCCCGCTTCCAATCAATGATGTACAAGCAACAAAATCAGCAGTAATGAAGATTCAAAATTGAGTTTGGAAAAACCAGTAGTCATCATTAGGATATTTACTTTGCTTAAATATTTCCCAAATTTTAATTGTGTTCATAATTGACATCGTTTGCCACTTAGATTTATTATTCTTTGATGATGATTTTTTAATTGTTATGGGTGTTAAGCATTTTAATCTTGTGTAATTATAATGTAATTTGTTAATCCTTTAAATTGTTAATAGTTGCTTACACCTTTTTATTTCAATTTAAATTTGTATAAATATCACTGTTTATGTATTTTTCTTATCAGTTGATAATGCTCGCGATGAGCGAAACCGGTCCTGATCTAATAAATTTTATGTGGAAAAAGTACTAAAAATGTTTTATTATTTTTATTATCTTTACTATTATATTTATACTTGTAAACATGATCGTGGAGTGTAAATTAAAATCGCTTAAAGCTCATTCAATTAACACTAGCAAAATTATAACATCTTACCATTTCTAAATTGTAAATGGAAAAGTGTAATGTTACTGACACTCTTTTATTGATTGAATTTTATAAGCATATTTAAACATTTTTTGTGATACGTATTTGTATCTATTTAATACAACCTTTGCTAAGCGAGTGAAAATTTTCATCTTTATTTTTAATTTACTTATACCAACTTAAGCTGCTCGCCTGGCGAAAGCAATCGTAATTAATTCGTAAAAATGTGTATTACTGTTGGAATAGTGAAATTTTTTGCATTGTATATAAAAACTATATCAAATAATCTGTATAATAAAATTCAGTGTATACAATTGTTATTATTTGGTACACCTATAATAATTATTATATTTTTTATTGACTGTTTATCAATGTAAAAATAATAATCAAAACATGAAAATGGTATTTTCTCAGGAATCTTCTAATCACAAAAAAATAAATAATTACTGCCAGTTATTGTTCGTTTATTCTTACATCTTTTCATCTGACACAAAGGTTAGCAATATTCAACATTGAATTTGAATATTCTTTTAAATCTTTGTTAACATAATTTACTTCATTTTGGAAGCAAACTCACTGATGTAATTTACAATTAGCCGAGCATCATACGTCTTCCTTGAGCAAATAAACTCACAAAACGGGTTATTCCCATTGGGGTAATGATACAGAGTTAGTCTTATGACACGGATATGTGGCAAGTTTAACTATAACATGCTCGGTATGTGTCACCACATTGGAACTTGTGAGTGATGTGGCTATGAAGCATCTCAGAACTTTGTCAATATTGAATAAAATTTCAACGTGAAAGATCTTGAGCTGAAGCTAGAATCTTTTTTTGCGTATTCAACCATTTCGTAGCAAAATTACACTGGAAATATATAAATTTCGTATGACGCAACTATTTCGTCTATACATATTTGTTCGTTTGATTTTAAAAATTAAAATTGCAGTTACAAGATACAAATACTATACCACAAAAAGCATCATTGAAAAAATATTTAAATTAAAAAAAAAATCGATTCTCACAAACTGTGTGACGTGTTTCGACTTAAACGTTAAAATGCTTCATCAGGCAGAACATCGCAAGGCTTACAAATAAACTGAAAAATTTATAAAACTATAAATAACAAAATAAAATTAGGGTGTTTTTCTTTTAATAATCAACGCAAAGGTAGGGGGAGGGGGAAGTTCACAACAACACATTAAGTAGAGTGACAAAATTATCAAATCTTATGTTTTATTTTAAATGAACTTCCACAAAGTTACCGCCAAATTCATCAGAAATATAATTTACTCAACTCTTAAATAAATAATTTTGGAATTGAAATTTAATTAAATTAGTTTTTCATACGAAGCAATTTATTAATTACAACATGTAAGTTCATTTTAACATGTCGTTTTATATATAGAGTTGAGTAGTAATTAAATTTCTTCAGAGAAAAACAATAAGCAGTGTTTTGTATCAAAGCACCAAAATGCCAATATTTCGTTCATCAGAAATAATATAATTGCTTTATCTTAAATAATACCGTTAAGATTTAAATTTGTTCCAAGAAATTGACACTTAAATTCACTAAGAAAAGCTAATTAGCTGGATTTAGAAAAGCCGAAATGGAACGTATCTGGGAGACATTGTCATGGAGTTTTTTTAAAATTAAAGATTATTTAAAGCATAGATTTAGTTAGATCCAGCAAATAATATTTTTTGTTTAAGGATAATATTATCTACTTTAATCATTTTCAGTTTATTTTAGTATCGACATTGAATAGTATGAGGACCTCAAAAAATTTTACAGCCCGCATCCCTGTCCTGTCAGAGTACGGTATGACATTATTTCACATTAATGTTTTGTATGTTTAGTATACACCGAATGACACAGCCAGATCCAATTTAAATCTTGCTTATTATTGTATCAAAGCATTTCGTTATTTTAACAGTCAATATGAATTAAAATTTAAAAAATATTTTCAAATATTGTAAAATCAATTTTGCCGACATTACTTTAGCCATCTGAGTTTCTATAGCAGTTTTCATTAAATCCCAGGGCTGTGGAGTTATTAAAAAATAAAATGATTCCAACTCTTAACATAAATTAAAAAAACGTATTCGATTCCAACTCCAACCCTGAACTCGGATTTAAAAAATAGAAAAAATTGTCATTTTTTCTCCTTTGAAATGGTCTTCAATGTTTTCAATCATTTTAATTTAAATTGAGGAGCAAACATTCAAAAAGTGTTTTGTCACACAAATACAAAGCTTGAAAAATGATGATTTAAGTGTTGCAAAAGTGACGGTTTGTATGAATGTGTCAACTTTATGATTTCATTTAATATGAAAAAAAAAACATTTTTGAACACTTATTTTGATTGCCATTCATAGGTTTTATTATGGGCTATCAGAATTGATATGAAACGCCATTTTTCAAAATTTGTGACAAAACACTTTTTGAATGTTTGCTCCTCAATTATGGAGCTGCAAAAACCACTCTAGAAGGTTTTTTTTTTTTTAATTGAGTAAATGACGAAAAACTGTTGCGCATTGGCATTTTATTATATGTGTTAGCAAATGTGATATAAATTTTTAATTTGTATGCAGGTAACGTGTATCAAAAGTTTGAATATTTTAAATTATTTAATTAATAACTAAAATACATCGTCACCTTTCTGGCAGATATCGGAAACTACCAAAACTGTCAAAACGAGTAATGTATACAAAGTGATTAGTTGATATAAATTGTTTGTCTAGAATAACTCAGTTGGTGCATTTATTATACCAGTTTGCAAAAAAGTATTTACTTTTATAAGTAAGTATTGTTAATGCGGATTTGAATGGAGTTAATTGACTCTGTCTATTAATTGTTAACTCTTATTTGTATCAGATTGGCATTGATGCATCTATATTTTAATGTTGTAATTATCTACGTAACATATACTATCGAAGCTAAAGGCTTTATCCTAAAAGCTGACATTTTTCATTTGCTGTTTATTCAGAACTATTAATCTGTTAGTTACTAACTTATGCCAGAATAATGACGGCATGTGTAAGAGGACCAGTCAAATCAGTGTTGCCATATTTGTAAATTTCACGTTAAAGCATCACTTTTTACATCTAGTTTCATATATACGCAAATCTTATTTTGAATTTCCCGAAAAGCGTCGATTTAAAGCTTGCTGTCGCAGAAAGAATAACTTATTAAATAAATTATTGTACTCAATTTAATATCTTTTTTTTTAAATCTGCCATTTTAGTATTTTTTTTGTTGTTTGATAAAAAACACTTTAATAAACTACCAAAATGTTTTCATTGACCGCAGTGTCATATGTAATATTTAATATAATTTAAAGGATCGGCAAAAGATAATACAGTAGAATTCACAACACTAGACCGTTACCGTGCGGTTGAACCTATCGAAGGAATAAATAATAATATTCTAGAGAATCTACATATAGAATCATGATACAATTTATAAAGCCAATTGTTTGTTTGTTCATTAAGATCCTGATTTTAATCAGATCAAAAGAGAAATTGTAGCAGTTAATGAACATTACTTTCGTAGTAATTAAAGTGTCAAACTGCTCGAATCACTGAAAATAAACACTAATAATAAGGATAATAATAGTAACTACATAAATCAAAGAATATCTAATTAGGAAACATTATTTTAATCTTCATTTAAAATTAAGGCCTGATTATTAAATGAAATTATCATTACGCGATTTTATATTATTCATTTGATACTAATTCAGAGCGTTTGGGTAAAATGAAACCTCTGAAAATAGAAACATTATACGCTGAGCACTCACAATAGAAAGTAATAAATAATAACCAGCCACTATTATTATGAAATTTGTTCTGAAATTCCTCATGATTTCTCACTAAATAATGTAATTATATCTGCTGTATTCATTTTGAGTTACTCTATAGTGAATATTATATAAATTACTAAGCCAAACTGTGATAATTACTATGTAGTCAATATTTGAAAATCATTAATTTTATTTTTTTTCAATTGAAACGCAGAAAAGGTTCTTCTTTATTACCTTTTGTTTTGTACTTTTGAAAACAATTATAAACATTAATTCCATGCCACAAGTATTAATTGTATTCTGCCTGTTAATAAACACTATATTATAATGAGGTTCAATGTTCAATTATTTAATGAAAATAGTGTATATTATATAATTGGAAACCGGTTTCTGAAACGTTCATTGTTATTATTATTTAAATAAGTTTGGTAGCTTCTTGAAATAATGTTCATGAAACAGCAATTAAACATTTTTATCTGTGCCTAATTGCTTTGTTAATAGTGTTCCCTACTGTTTCATAATCACCACCACCAATATGGTCAAAACATTGAACGAAAAATGGCAATTTCAACTGAAGTTCTATATTAATGTAAAAATGAAATAATTAGAATCAAAAGTATTCTTTTGTTTCAATTGGTAAACTATGCATTGAAAAACAAAATCTTTTAAATTATTTACGACTTATTCAATGAGTAACTAATAAAGTGGTTGTTAATATAAAAAAAAAACAAGACTTTAGGACTCCGAGACAATTAAATATTACATGGCTGTAAAGATCACTAAAATAGCATTTAGACAAAGAACTAAATATATATTATTTCATAATGTCAAGCATGACAGTTTTTTTTCATTTAGTTGATTTTAATTTTTGTTGTTAATATTTATGTAAATAAAATTTCTAAAAAACCAGTGTTAAATATCCTGATTAGTATTATTTTTATATTTTAATATAATTAATATTAAATTATTTTGCGCATTCCGCTTAATAATTAACACGTTTGATATACAAGACTATGTTATTTACGGCTTATGTTAAGAAACATATTTTGACTCTTCAAAAATGCACGCGTTAGACTGTTAGAGCCAATTTTTTTCACACGATCAATAAAATATAGCAACTGCCTTCTAAACATCTAATTATGTTTTTCTTGAACGTAAATGGTTTTTTTAATACTGAAATATACTAGAGACAGTTAAAACTGTTATGTTTTTTTTTGCGATGTAACTAATATTATGTCAAGGAGTGCTTATTATCATGATGACTTATAACGATAAAACACAACGAGTAACGTCATTTATTACAATACTGCTAATCAAAATTTAGTAATTAAGATGCACCTTCGATGATAAATAAAAAAATAATGACAATTGAATTGATTTCATCAAAGTAAACATGTTAATATTGGGTTTTTTATTCTAAAATTTATTCTTTTTTATCACTGTTTTTGTATATCACGCAATAAATAAAATGAAAAACCTCCAAATAGTTATCTTCATCATGTTATTTCGATTGAAAAACGATTTTACACAGACAAAATTGATAATCTCAATAGTATTTTGATTAAGCACACAAAACATAATACGTATTTGTATTAAGAAATGGTTTTAATTGACCCAGGCTCGACAAATTCACTGCATTATAAATAAGGTTGTCTAGTAAAAATTTTACCCTTGCGATCAGATCGATTTGTTTTTAAGACACGGGTCGGTCAATACTAAATTTAGATTTTTTAATTACAACTTGAGAGCTTTGCTAAGTGCTATTGATATATATATATATATATATATATATTGAATTGATCTCGGGTTATTTGTCTGACTAATGTGGCACAAAAACTATAAAATATTAATTTCATCGGCAATTATTAGTTGTAATTTAAAAATGTTATAAACGTTCAAAGAAAAATTTAAAGTTATATGCATATTAAATATTTTTTGTGTTTTGTTTCAGCTTCGTGCCAAAGCAGTGATAACACTCCACCTTTATTGCATCTTGACAGAAATTGGATAATACCATCCACTGAGGTTGTAGGGTCAGTCGTGACGAGAGTGAGAGCCTTTGACGTTGAAGAAGACCCTTTGATCTTTGGTTTACAGCCAGTGCACCATGGGCCAAAGGATACAGAACCAGAGAATTTTCATCTACCATTTACCATTGACAACTCCACAGGGGTAGTTTACCTCAATGAAAGCCTAAAAGACCGGGTAAACTTAAAGTTAACATTTATATTGTATTCAATTGTACACAGAAAATTCTGTTCGGTAATGTGTGTTTGGTTTGAACGAGAAACCAAAACTTTACTTATTTTCAACAATAATTGAGCGTAGTTAAGAAGAATGCTGAAAAATTACATTTATTAAAAAAGGAGCAAAAAAATATATTTTACATTCTGCATAAATCAGAGAGAACTGAGAATGCTTTCATGTAAAATTGTAATATAAATGCATTTCAAAAATTCCGAAGATTAACAAATACGCTATGTTTAATAATTAAAACACATTCTACCAAAATTTGGTCATTTGAGTTGATTGTGCATATAACAATGTTCAAAAATATACTGTACAAAACATATAATAATTATGTCATGTTTGCTCTCTGCATAACTATGGTTCGTTTCAATCAATTCACACATATCGTAAAAGACATGGAGATGCTATTATGATAAATTGATTCATATTGTCACAGCAATTTTTTTTCCACCTCTTTAATTTGACAAAACACTTCAATTTGTTAGTTTAAATCATTATTTATCAATCTTTTTGAGTTGGGATCCCGGTATTAATAACTAGAAAAAAAAGTGAGAAATCGAAAGATTCAAAAATAGTTTTCACCTAGAACACCTTTTATTTTTTTACTTAGCTCAATGACTTGAATAAGTTGAGAAATGACAGATTCTACAATTATAAAACAATGTGAGAGTTTTTCATTTTAGCTCGTGCGTCCATGGTTTCCACAATTATTGTTTTTTTTAGCTCATTTACCTGTTTTTTAAGAATTGAATGCCTTTTTCAAATAAAAAATGCTCAATTTCTGTTAAATTTCCGTGGACTCCTAAAACTGTGTGGTGACTCCCTTATATAATATTTTCCCTGTGGCCTCATTGGAGCATGCTGTTGACCTTGGCTGAGTAACCCTGTTAAAATGATTAAAAAATCTCACAAAATATTCAGATATTTCTTCAAAGTTTTTTTAAGCTTATTGAATCTGTTCTATGCCTGTTATGATTATAACAGTATAAAACGTAAAGTTCTTTTTCTCCGCGATAATGATCCGTTTTGTTGAAGTAGAGAAAAATTTCTGACAAACACTTACAAATAATTAACAATATTTTTTTTACTGTAAGGATTTTGATATATTAAAGTATAGCCGAGCTGTTATTGTAGGACCATATTAATACTGTTTCTGTCGATGTTATGTGAGAAAATGGTGAAAATTACATTGGAGGCAAAATATTATGTTACAGTTATTAACACATCATTTTTTTTTACATATGAAAGTTTAAATAAGATTTTAAACTAAATAAGTATAAAATATTCTACTACACAAAAAAAATGCTGAATTTGCGATAGGATTTTCTTGTTGGGAATATATAATAATTGATAGTTTTATTGGTCAGCGCGTAGTTGAGTGTTATCATTATTTTCAATTTACTTGGTGACACAGTCTAGACTCTCGAGCTTAAAATCTTAAATCCACAAATTGAAATCCATGACTGAAGGTGGCTTTATTGTAATTTCTATATCAAATTTTAAATGTTTCATTATTATTGACTAAAAGTTCACTTTTCGGCATCGTCAAGCATTCAAGTGTACGGATGAATTTTACCTATCTTTTAAACTATTCAGATTTATTATTTTTTCAATTAATTTATAGATTTTAATAACTGATTATACTTTTAGATTTCGACTAAAGGTGCTTGGTAGAATTTAAATATTAAATTTGAACGATTTAAAACTGATTATACGTTTATAGCAACGATATTTACACACCGTGTAACTGTTTTTTTTTAGAAAACTGTAAAGGATATATCCATAAATTTGATTTCCAGCCCATAAATTGACTGACAAATCAATGTATGAAATTGTTCAAATTCTGTTTGAACTCATTACCACCCAACTTGTTGGTACCATCAGACAAAATAATGCGTTCGTATTATTATGATAACGCCTGTACATATTATGAATTTTCTCAAATATCAGTTATAATTTAACTTTTCGTACAATTTGTATGAGAAATTTTATATTAAACTTCGCATTTGCTTAAATAATATTAAAACTCGTGTATTGAAATACGTAAGTCAAGCACGGAATTAAAATTTAACTCGAATTTGTTACTGAAAGAAAATACGGCTTCTATAAATAGGTTTCATCAGGAAAGTAGTTTCAGACATTTACATTAGATTTGCATTTATAGCATTTGGTAACTCTGAATTATAAATGGTAAGGTACGCTTATTCAAATCGAATGTGAGTCGTAAATTATTCTTGAAAGTGTGTTCCCAGCGGCTTATTATTGCCGACATATTTAGCGAGTTTTGTTTGATAAATATTACAAAATATTTCATTACTTTTACTCAAACTACCTTTTTGAAAATAGAAGCTCAAAAGGAAAAATGACCCAACCTTTATTTTTCGCTTCATGAGATAAACTGATAATTTCATATTCAAATAAAAAAAAATCAACTTACATTACAAGATATACTAGCTCATTGGCCGTTGGCTGGCTTTGACCATTTGCGAATGATTGACGGGCTTGTAAGATCTTTATAGTCGTCCACTGTGGTCTAGTTGGTTGAAGCTTGCTATACCAATGTGGTGGGTTTGGGTTCAATTCCCGGTAAGGTCAACGCAAACTTAGATTTTTTCAATTTAGATTTGAGATCTAAGACGTAAGTGTTAATCATTCTCCTCGAGTAGATCTCGAGTGACGTAAAAAGATATATTTATTTCATATGATCTATCAACTTTAAAATATTTGGCGCATTGGTATTAACTGTAATACCAAATATATTTGTTTAATATAAAATATTCAAATACCTAGCTTTATCATGCCTTATTTAAAATTTAATTCACAAAAACTTGCTTTTTTAGACTTGGCAGTTTGTCTTTTAAACATCCTCAAATATAAGCATCAAAAAATGTTTTAAATTTAATTAACCCAACTAGATAATTTTAAGTTTGTGTGTAGATGAATCAATGAAAAGTATTTTAACTGACTTTACAATAGAGTTTTTGTTAAAATGGACTGCATCCCATCTCTCTTTAGATTTTTTATCGTTTCTAGCAATGGGGCGCGTAAAATAATACACTTCTTTCATATAAGTTTGACAGATTACCTGCAACAATTAAATAGTTGGATAATTAAAGATTTAGAAAGATAAGCAAAAAAAACACGTGATAAATATTAATATTGAAAAGAAAAAGTGAAAGACAAGACGGTTTAATATGTATTTCTGCATTAGGAAACTTATAAAATAATGTTTTCCAACTACTATGCCACGTAAAATTAGTGTATCTGCAGGAGGTGATAGTGTCAAAAAAGTCCAGTATGCACTCTACTCACAAGTATTTTTTTGTCGATTAAATCAAAAAACTTACTTAAATAAGTGTCCGTATGTATTTTTTTTACCTTTGTGTGTTTTGTAAAAGAATTTGTTAGAGAGTACTAAATTATCATTGTATTAATTATAGAGGATAATGTTTGTTTGTTTATTATTTGCGAGATATTGCCGTAACGGTACTGGCTGATTATATACTTTTTATTATTGAATTTTGCAGTTACTGACATTTTTGTGTAGATAGTTAATTACTATTTATTTATCTACTCTTGGCTTACAAATGATGCGCACCACTGTTTTTAGACGTTGCAAATTAATTGCAAGATTGACTATATAATATTAACGTAATATTTCTTGGTTAACTCTATTAGTACCTCGTGTGTGACAGAGTAAATGTCATTTAAATATAGAATTTAAATATGTATGTGTTGCATTCTGATTCTTTATGCAATCGTTAATTGTATTCTTTTTGAATTCATCATTGATAGATCCTATTTTGTGAGCGAGGAAAATTCGAATTGGCGATAATTTTATACAACTGAGAACTTAAGACATACAAAACTAGTTTTTGGTAATGTGTTCATTGACTAGACATGGTTCAAGGTATACAAATAATAATTAGCAAATAATATATGTACATAGAACACAGCACAAACGGTAAAAAATGGTTGGTAAATATAATACGATGCATCAAAACGAAAAAATGTGATCTTGCTTAATTAAACGTTTCAAATTTATAATATCTCAATGATAAGGACATCGAATTTGAAGTTTCACATGCTTGTAGTAAATGTAAGTTTATTTTTTTTATAATTAACCCAAAACTAAATATTAAATAGTTAAATCACTTTGATACGTCAAATTAAATAATCTTTAAACCGTTTTTTTCCAAGACGACAATTTTTTGATATCGAGTCGGGTTATTGTCGAGGTCTGTGGTCTATGGCTAACGTTGCTGACTTTGGTTGAGGAGTTCACGGATTCGAATCGAGGTACCGAAGATGCTATAAACTGATTTTTCAATCGATTTATAGACTTCTATTTTATAGTATAGATGCCTGTGTCTAAAACTCACCACATATTTTATGACAAGAAGTTATCGTAAAAAAAAACTCTTATTGAGATGAACTTCATTAGAAACCCATATGTTCCACACTGAGAGCGGACATGGCAACAAAAAAATATATTTTTTAAAATTCTCAAACGAAAATTTATAATTGGGTCCTCGAGAAGTGAGCAAACTAGTAAAATGGTAAAACTTTTTTCTTGAATTTTTAAGTACAATCACGTCTTTTTTTTATGTTTTGGTGTATTTCATATTTGTATTTTACAGAGACGACACTATTGCAGAGGTTTTTTTCACTTTTACGATACTTTAAGACATCCTACGTATTACAACTATTTTTTTCCAAAATACCACTTGGCTCACTTCACTTTAAATGAGTCCAATTAATCTGTGGAATATTCATTTTTAATCGTTGCAATTTTTTTTTAATAAAATAAAAATATTATATTTACAATTTTTATCATCCAAAATATGTATATTTTTCTTAAGCCGCGTACTCAATTTAATTAATTTTAATATACGGCAATAACACTCTAGACGTTATTTAGTATCAAAACTAGTAAATATTTATGAAAACAAAAAGTTGTATACTGTTGTAATATAACATCGCAAAAATTCGTTCATTTTCGCTAAATAAAAGACAAGGTTTATGGTTTATGGAAATAGTTATTCAACATTTCCTTTGCTCCCAGAACGTTTAATGTAAGTGAAGAAACAGGCGATAAAATATGTCCACAGTTGGAAATACGGAAGAATTCTTTTCGCACATAGTAACTTTTGTATTTATTTATTGCATTGTGAGAAAAGAAACTTTTTCAACTTTGCTCAATTGTTAATTAGAATAATAAAATCATCCCAGTTAATAAAGGATTCCTTTTTATAATATTTTACTAACAGTTTACAGTATAAAATAAATGGCCAGTGCCTGCGTAAGCACGTCACAGTTAGTGTGATAGTATTATAAATAAATGATTATATAAACTGTCATGTCTTAAAATTCCATTGAACTTGACTGTAATAATTACGCAAATGTTTGTGAATAAGTCACTTAACGATTTTTCTAACTAAAATAAATCGTTTATCACCTTTTTTTTCTTGCTATGAGTTAATTTTTTAAAAAAATAGTTTTATCCTTTACTAGAAATTTGTGTTCTGGTTAATGAGAGTATTTTATTTGCATTTGGATTAAATGAACAAATAAATGTTTATTATTGATTTTCTTAAGATAAAGTTGTTGAATTGAAAAAATTTACATACTAATAACATAACAACATAATATTAAGAGCTCATAAGAGCAAACAAAAACTCAGATTTTATCGTATGAACAGCTCCCGTTCGACTTAGAATATCATTTCGTTGTACATTCATTTATTTATATAAAAATATTTTTTTGAAAAACAATCAACATATTGTACATGTAAATAGTTGATTGTTGTAGGCATAAGATATACTAAAAGAATACCACTTATTAAGTTCTCTAAGAATTATTGTCAAAATTAAAAATTACACCTTTAATCATCTATATTAATATTTACATATAAAAGTAGAGATTTGTTCAAACTTAACAATATTAATATAATAATTTATTATATGAATATCATACTAATGTTATATAATTTCACTGTTCGTTTGAGAAGTAAATTCAGTCTGGTTACGCAAAAAGGTATGATTTTTATTTTATCTAAAATAACAAAGTGTCTTATGTTTTACTTCAGGCCGTTCTAAAAATATTACTTGCTTTATATAAAACATGATAAAGGTCTTATTTTGCAATATTAATGTATACATATATAAAAATAGCCCAGTTCAATCATTGTTATATAGAAATATTATTTTACACGTGTTAAAGATATTACTAAACTAATTATAGCATCCATTTGTTGGTTTATCTTTTGAAAACGAACTGGTTTATGGATTGATATGGAATAAAGTATTTTCGGAAAAATATTAGTACACGTGCCGGATATATTAATAATCAGTAAGAGGTGGAATTATAATAATCGTGCTTAGAGACATACGTTATGATACTTAGTATATATGGAATCAATTTAACACTCTAGTTTCACCTTAAATTGAAACAGATTCTCATTAAACATTATATTTGAGGATGAATTTTTCAAATGGGCTTGTATTCACTTTGAAGTTTTAATCATATTTTAATAGGACTGCCTTTCTTACGTTGAAAAGCACATACATGTAGCAAAATATAATGAAAACAGACTTTATTTGTCTTCAAAAATTAAAAAACAAGTTTCTGACAAAACGGTTTATTTTCAGTACTGTTTTTTGCAACATGAAAATATGCCCTTTTATTACTACGTTTATTTTATCTATAGTTTTATTATTTCATGATGCATCATTTATCACATTTTTCTCAACTCAATGATAAAACAAAAAGCATTATTAAAGAAAAGCAAAATTGTATTTATTATAAGTACGCATTTTAAGATAAACAAAAAATATCAATTTTGCAAACATAAAAAGACAATATGTGATTTTAGCATTTTAATACTTATAATATAGGATTCACCTTCCAGAATTTTCAAATTGTCAGCTATCAGGCATATATTTTATGTTCTCTTTATGGTCGTCATATAATGTATTTTTTTTGAATATTCGAAAAAAAAAAATCACGTTGCATCACAATGAACAAGCTTGATTTATTATTTGTTGTAATTCTTACTAAAATTAGCTCTCCTCTATACAGTACTAAAATATTATTCTCTTATCATAAAATTTTATGAAACCTTTCTGAATATGTTACAATTTAAGATTCAATTATGTTTCAGGGTGGAAAAGACATATACCTGTACGTGACTGTGTCGGATGGAAAGCTTACGGCAAAAAATGAGGTGTGGGTAAGAATTGAAAACGGTACGGGCGGAAATTCGGGCCAAGGAGGCTATTTCCCTGGGAAAAGTGGAAACACACCGAGAGTGAACCCTCCATTTTTATCCCTCCCGGGATTCAACTCGAGAATTCCACCTCCACCCCCGAACTTTAACCTGTTCCCGGTTAATAACAGGCCAAATATACCCGACTATACTAGACCTGTTGAACGACCAAACAACTCTAATGTCAGAAGAGTTCAAACTAAGACATATATCGAAGACGAACCCGACGTAGCGAATGTTACCGAATCAACAATGGAGAATAAAACGACTACGCAGTTACACGCGATAAATCCATTGGTGCCAAGGTTTGAGTTCCCTCCCGGGACAAAGCCTGTTTCAACTAAAGTTAGTAATGACAAAGACAATGATTTGTTAACGAACGAAGTGGATGGCGAGGGAAATGCATTCAATGCAACGGAAGGCGCGGTAAAGTCAGCGACAGACCTCACCGCGACAATTGTGCCCCTCATTTCCGTGTGTGCGGTTTTCCTGGTCGTTGGATTTGTCGCGCTGCTTTTTAGAAAAAAAATATGCCCATCTAGATCAAAGACGAAGAAAGCTAACATGGTGAGATTTTTTTTTTTACTAATTGATAAATTTATCTTAAAATCAAATTGTAAGCACGAAGAACAAGCATTGCAATTCAAAATTAGGTTCAGAAAAGAATTTCATAAAGCTCTTTGTAAAAAAATATTGAAAAGAAGTTTTGTCAAGCAATGAAATATAATTTATTTAACTTTGGTGTATCCACAATTTTAAATGTTTAAAAATAAGTTACTAGCTACGATAGTGTGGATACACTTTTTGACGCAATCGACACTATCGGTATATTTTACTATTGTATAAAGCCACCAGTAGTTGTTTTATAACCATACAAGTTTGGTATAAATATAAAAAAAATTGAATATTTCAAATTCAAGTAACAATATTTAAATGCTTTATTTTTATATTAATTTTTTTTATTCCAATATCTTTTAACAGCAATTGGAATAACATAAATATTAAATTTTATTTTTAAAATGGACTTCCACAAAGATACTGTCGAATCCAAAGATACTACCAAAGATACAAAAAAAGGGAAACGAGTCTTCAAAAATTCACGTTATTATACGTTATTTAAAAAAAAAATAACTCTTACTCAAATCTCATGAGCTTTTTAGTGCAATTGTTTAAATTTCATTGGAAAGAAACTTTTATTTATATGTGAATTATAAGCAATTATGTAAATTTCAGTAGATAAAAAAACCATGTGGCAAGAATTTAACTAAAGCTGGGTAAGAGACAGATGTAACATGTAAATTGTGGGATGTGCATATATTACCAGAGACTGAAATTTCTCAAAATAAAACAAGAATTATTTTTAAATTTATTATAATCAAAAATAAAGAAAGATAAAATAAGAAAAATATGTGTTCATTTTATAAGAGGTGCCTGAAAATTATTTTAAATAAAGATTTTTTAGTGTCACGCTACTAAAAGTAATTTATATTTCCTACAAAAACATACCCATGCCACTTGTTTAAAAAATATGAATCGCTTTACATAATTGTAATACAAACAAAATGGAACAGCTCACATTCTGCCTTAATTTTTTTTTGACAAATACAGAAGATTCAGGGAACACTTGGATCAAGAAGATGATAGCTTTTAGATAGTAAAAATGCTTACCATATTTCAATATAAAAATTGATTTTGTACATACCAATATACGTGTTGAGCAATTTACTGTTAAATTTGCAGATGCAATATATTAGTTGGTTGAATTTTACCAGTTTGTTAAAAACATTCACAACAACACAATAAAAAAAAATAACCATTACTTGGCTAAGGTTTTAACCACGATTTGTTAATAAATCGATTTTGTAAGATCGAAAAAAAACGATATTGTCTTATTAAGTGGCACACTTCTAATTGAACTAAAGAATTCTAGCCTTTTCAACAAAGATTAGTGCAGAGACTCACCGAAAACAACTTCTTTGTGAAACACCAACTCTCGAAATATTCTATTCGGGCTCAAATCTTAAATACTGATAACGGAAAAAGTATTCAAAAATTCATTGGCAAAACTTAGGTCAAATTTTGTAGCTTATCGCTTGTAATATAATACTTTGATTCATCAATGTCTGAAATAAAGCCATTTCCTTTATATAGTAGACAGTTTACTTACAATAATTGTTATATTTATTATTTTACTCAGCACAATTTTGTAAGTTTTGTTTAAAGGTTTGTTTTTAACAAATAACTAAATTGTATGAATACTAAAACTTCTGTTTGTCAATACCAAAAAAAAAATCTTCATAGCAGAAAAATAGCAATATCAAATACTTGTTTGTGACTTGACTTAAAGACTTTTCTAAGTATTTCTGAAAAATAAACTCTGTTCGATTGAGTTGAGGATAAGCTATAGTCTTTTTTACGAAACTTTTCTAATAAAAACAAAAATATATACTGACTATTTTTTTATATCGTAAACTAAAGATTCAGAAACAAATTTTAAAGCAAGCTAGATTTAATGTAGCTTGATCCGTATTAGGCTTTAAGAAATCATGAACTTTGTAAATAAAAAGTAAATTCATTTTTTTACTCTCGTAAAGGTATTTTGGATATTAAATAATACTTTGTTATTCCACTAGTTACAAAGCTAAATATTACGTTATAATAAATGCTTTTAAGCATACTAAATTTGATATGTTCAAATATTTTATACTTGCCGTAACATTTCACTTTTTAATGCAGTATTTTAACATACTTTATTAATAAGAATTTGGTTACTAGTCTAAGTGACAATGTGAGACTAAAAAAATAAAAACACCCAACGGTGGTCAGAGTTGTTTTAATCCATTTCATTCACATTGTTTATTAAGGCTATTTTTTGGCGTGTTAATTGTTTTTAGTATTTTCAATTATCAGAATCAAATTCTGATTATAATGTATTAAAATTATTTGTATACCCTTAAGTTTTTTCTTTACTTTCAACTATTGACTAAACTTTTCAACTAAAATGTTCTAAAAATCAAACGATTTAGTAAAACCAGTGTTGATAACAATAAATTATTATTATATATAACAATTAGTAGAAGAAGTAACAAAAATCTATTGCTAAACATCTCAATATATCATTCTACTATTGGTGAAAATCAGGGCATTATAGAAAAAAAATGTATTTTTTGTACATTAAATAAAAAATATAAGCAATGTGATCACAACGACAAGATAAAAAAAATAGTTTATCCGAAGAAGTTTAAATTGTATCATTTCTGTCTTAAAGCATACACATAGAATAAAATAGTATACTTTCTCACTCTTTATATTGTCAAGTCAATAAAAAATAAGGAGCTCTTGAAAGAAAGTTCGTAATAAAGGATTTTGAAAACAACTTCCTATAAAATAAAACAAAATTACAACTTTCCCATGCGTACTGAAACAACCAAAGTATACCCGCAACGCTGGTTGTATTACTTTCACTTTGGATCCCAATACTTTCGTATGTATATGGTTTGGATACGCCATTGGGTACTCCCTAGGGACAACTTTTCATGCCTTTGAATGTTATGGACACTCGATTTCGAAAATCTTTCGTATTAAACTTTGTACCACAAAAATATGGCACATAACTGCCGCAATTATTTGTATCCTCTTGAAATCTTCCAAGGTAATTGACTTATAATATTGACGTGAAAAAAAATGTATTATATGTATACAATTATTTATTATAAATAAAAAATAGAGACTTCTTATCTATTCCACACTGTTAAAGTATCGAGAAAACGTTACGTATTATATTCAACACTTTATTTTTTAATATGAGTAATAATGTTAAAATATATGAGAAGATATACTGTGCATTTTATTTGAGGCAGTATATATAGTTAAATTGTAAGCAAAGTAAGACAAAATAGTTATCAAATATATATAGAATATTATTTGTATAACTAACAAACATTGATATTTATTTTTTGTTCTACCAAGTAAATGCAATTTCAGTCAATAATATAATTTTTATTATGAAACAGTTCAACAGTAAAAAAAATATCTAAAGTGTTTTTTTTTATAATCATTGGAATAAAATCAGATATTGATATGTAATATAGTGTTTCAGTTATATACGACTTCTTTCGCGTTCACAAAAATAGATTGCACCGAGAAATACTGTGAAAAGGGAAAATTTGATAAGATTCGTATAATCCCGAGCCTACATTGATTGCAAATTTTTTAACTATGCATAAATATCAACTGACGATTTGCAAGTTAAAAAAATTATTTAACCTTCACTTTTTTGTCTTATAATACAATATTTAATTCTTTGTTCTAATAAACACTTAAAAGGGAGAGTTCACAGCAATGTTCAGCTGACGTTCACTCTGTTTCGGGGACACGATATTGAGTTCCAGAACGGAAAATCGTGGATTGATTTTTAAATCAATTTATGAATTCGTTTTCAAACTCAAGAATGTTTGTGATTTTGTATACTTTATTGTCTAGTGACCGAAATTATAATATTTTGCCTACTCCATCATTATTTATTTACTCAATAAAAAAGAGAGGTTGAATTGCTGGTCTACAATTTGTTCTCGTAAACACCATTTTTGTATCGGTGCTGCATTGTAAATGTAGGTGGGCTCAAAAGTTGAGAAAATACATATTTTGAAACATTTGTCTAAAACGTCTTAATGATATATTATTTGTTTTCTCTTATCGTATTTATTATTTTACACGCATAATGTAGCAGTTTCTATTAAGGCGTTTAGTATACAACATGTTTATAGCTGTCATTTATGTAGTCTGAAAACGAGGCTTTATGATAGCAGCTCTTATTAAATTCGAAAAGAAAACGGGAGACCCGACTAAAAGAAAAAGATAAAAAAAAAACAAATAACTCTAATAAATGTGCCATAAGGAAGAGGCAGCAAATAGAAACAAGAATGGACAAAGAAAAGCAAATAGAAGGACATTGTTATGCTAATGAAACATTTTTCTTGACTGACAAACGACATTATCTGTGGAATGTGTTACTCTAGTCACCAGCGCTCAATTCGACAGATGACAAGGAATTTTAAGGTCTTAGTACAAAAATGTGCCGACAAATAACAGCAGTCTTGAAAAATTTAACGAATATATTTATTAGACGAACCTGAAAAGAAATTGTTTTTGGAGTATAGAATTTATTGACTTTGACAAAAATATAAACATTATTTTCTATAAATATTTGTTTAATAGTTTAGGGTATTTATAAAAGCTTTTAAGATTTATTTTATCATCACTTTTGTTGCATACTGTATATTCATCAATCGATGGTGGGATTTTGTTTGAAACAATAAACAGAAAGATATTATATTTAAAGAATGTAAATATATCAGGTACGTTTAAAAAAACCTTGAAATAGATTTTATTTTACTTTTGCTAATATATGTTTGTACCATGTTTGCGTCAATCGGCGATTATAAAAAATTCAAATTGAGCATTTTAAGATTTTTATAAATACCTGGTTGTTCAGTAGTTCAACCTTTTGTTAGGAGATGTTTAAACAAAAGAAAATTAAATCAATAATTGTTAAAAAGTATTAAGTTTTCTACAATTACAACTTCGACGTTTTGTCACATTCTGATCCGTATTAGTCATTTTTATCAGATGACAGATTTGCAAGCTATGAACATTGCACGGTTGCTTGAGCGTACAATTTGAGCGGTTTTTTTTTTAAATTATATTTAAACATATGTAAAATTAGACCTACAAAAATTGTAATTGTTTAAAAACCCTTAATGGTGCCAGCTTAATTTTTTTGCAACTTGAAAATACATACATTCTAATATTTTAGTCCATAAAAAAATCCGGTAAAAGTCTGACATCTTGCATTACAATTGTTGAGTAAGTAAAACGGTTAATATACCATAGGAACACTAAGATTTAAATTTCATAAATTGCTTGCTACTGTTTCAAATATATTAGTTTTGCATATTCAACACATTCAAGTTTTAATATTCATTTTTAAATGTTATATATACACATTGATTTGTTAGGCAAATAAACACATCAAAGAGTGGATAATTTTAGACAATTAATGTTTTATAAATTGTTACAACCAACAATATTTTTAATTTCAGACTAAAGAACCAGGAGGAGGAATAGTATTACAAGAAGCACCCCAACTAGCAATTCAAAGATGGAGAGTACCTCGAGCTTTCAGTAATAGATATGAATCACAATCAAAAACAACCAGTGATCTACAGGTATTAAACTTCTGCTGCTTGTCCTTAATAAAACCCTACGTTTTAGTATTAAAATAAACCATTTATAATTTTATTATTATCAAAGATATAAATAAATTTACAGGTGGGTCAGTAATAAAGGTATAAGCGATCTAAAACAATTGATACACATACAAAAGAATTACTCCAATTCTTTCTCCAACCTTAGACAGAAGACTCAATCCAAAGTAGAGGTGTGAAAGCTCAGTTAATGTTTTGTAATGTGTTTTGAATATAAAAAAAATCAACATTGGCGATATCTTTATTTGCTTAAGTCTCGTAAATAATTTGATTGAATTGTTAATAAGTTTGTTAAGCGTTCATAAATAATATGAAAACTAAAGTCCGAAATAATGTATTATTAGATATGCATCTACATACTTTTTTTCGCTAAAGGCGACTGAATGATTCTTTGAGTCACTCAAAGAAATTCAAAAAAAAAATACATTTATATTTCGTAAGTGATAGTTTTCAATTTAATTGACTGTATTTGCCACAGTGACAAGCAGTTTTTGCAGAAAAACTTCTGTTGAAATAAACCTTTATAAAAGGAGGAGGATATTATGTTTCATACGTTTCACTTACCAAATATGCTTTTTTTTATTCTTTAGCAATGCATTCATCCTTTTCTATCCCTTTTCAATGAATTCAACTTGCATAATTTGAATAATGGTAAAACTTTTAATAATATAAAAATATTCAGTAGATACAGCTGTATTTTTTTTTAATATGAGACAAGGTACGTTTTGTTAAAAACATCATTTTAATTTAAAATAAAATAATTTTCTGTTTTAAGTATAAATTTGCGATTAGTATTTTTACACGATTTCTGCAACTTAATTAGCAGTTTATTAAATATACTCGTTAAAGTTCGTTTTTGTTAGCACTAAAATACGTTTAAAATATATGTAATGAATGTTAAAAAATAAACAACTACGCTATTCATGATAATACAATTTTGTTTAAGTTATGCTGTTTTGTTTATTATAAAATTATCATTTCTTAACACAGACTAAGATGTCCAATTTCAATGAACCCAATAATTAAATGTATTATTATATAACTTATACGAAATGCTATCATTCAGTAATTCAGTAAAATTTTAATATAAATTACAAAATTGTTTGCCAAGAAAAATGAATATATGTTTACATTTTTATTTTATGTTAGTTAGTTTAGAAATAGGAAATATCTCTCTTAGAGTTTGGTTAAAACAGACTTTTTTGTAATATAATTTAGAACATTTTTCGCATATCTCGATGTTTTTGAATAATTATTAAAAATATAATATATATAAATGGTTTGTAATAAATTTAATTTATTAAAATTTATTTGTTAAGAAAACAAGCACCTTTAACCATTTTATAAGCCTAAATAAACCAAAATGAAGTTAGGTAAAATTTGTATTCATAACAAATTTTCCATACCAATCTCAATTAATAATCCAATTCGTCACATTTTTTGTGTATCGCAAAGCGAAAAAATACAAGGGGCTGTTTATGGTTTTTATCCCTTGGGTAATCAAGAAATGTCTAGAACGAGTTCGGAGATCTTTTGGGAACAAAATGTACTTCAGTCGGCTCCAATCTATCCAAAACCGACTCAAATCAGTTGTCGTTTATCTGAGCGGGTTTATAAAAAAATCTTTAGAGCGTTAATAACACTTCGAGAAAAAACATTTTTAATTTTGTAGATTTTTCATCGAAAATTTAAATTTTGATTTCTATTAAAAATCGAAATGATAAATTGATGAAGTGTGTTTTATTTTCCAATTAAATAATGCTCTTGGAACCAGATATTATCAGCAAACAATATATCAATCAGAAAAATTTAGTTGCAAATGATTGAAATAATGTCTTTAGTGTCTTCGTATAATATAAATTATCTCTGAATTGAAAAAATAAAGTAAAAAACGTCATACATAGCGTTATTTGGATAAATGTTTAAATTAAACACATTTTTTTTATACTTTGATTAGAAAAATTGTAACTCTGATTTCATCATAAAATGTGTTTAAATAACACTATATAAAAAGTTGATTTATTCAAATAACGTTTAGTTTAATAAAAAAAATATTTTTCCTTTTCCTCAAACATGAAAATTCAAAACAATGTTCACTTTAAGCTTTAATACAATACTCACTTTCTTATTAAAAAGATGGAAAAATGGGCTATAAAAAATATATAAAATATACAAGAGATTAAAAGTGGTTTTTTTAACAGTTTTTTTTAACTATTTTTGCTCCCAATCAGCAATATAATATGTTTTTTTAATATGGAAATGATAATTACTTCATGTTTTTAATTTTAAGGGAGTCTTTGCATTTTTTGTTACTTCATAATTTTTATTGCATCAGTTTGTTGATATAACAAATATTTCAGTCAAAAAAATCTTTGGTGATCTAGATTCAAGAACTAATGAAGAAGATAAAATATTATCCGATGAAATCTTTGCAACAGTAATCAGGTATAAAAGAAAAATAGCTTAACCACAAAAAGGAATGCATATTCTTATTTTATATAGTTTAACATTTATTCAGTCTAACCGCGTATACCCGGGGTTTTAATTACAATTTTCACAACTCAACACCTGCGCTGCGACTCAATTGTATCTATTTTAATTGCAAGTACGGAAACGAAAATTTAATTAACGTAACTATGACAACTAACTGCTGAGTTGCAAGTAGTGATTTTTTCTACATACTACGACAGTTAATGGTGGGATTTTACTAAGGCACTGATAATCATCAATTATTTTTTCACGAAAGTAAGCTCTTTTGAAGTTCTTGTGGATATGGTGATATATGCTTTCAATAGAAAAAAATATTTATTGCAAAAATTAAACCTATTTTACATTGTATGTAAGATTTGATTTTTAAGGTTTCTGAATGTTATTATATGATCTGAATGATATTTATAATCTAGAGCTTAATCAAATGATTATGAAAACAAGTAAATCAATCCAAATTTTAAATTAAACTTTTAAGTTTTACAAAAAAAAAACAGCAAAGACGTAAAAACGCTGTCGAAGAATAAGAGGTTATCTTATTTTTAAGATTTGCATTCGTTAAAGATGTATCACGTATGAATAAAAATCTGTACACTGTTTTTTTTCGTTAATCTAATTTAAAAAAAAATAACTGGAAACGAATACCAAGTACTAAGGAATAAAGTTGTATTAACAAGACAGAGGTATTATAGTGTGAAGTAAAAATGGTTAAACTAAAGAATTAAATCTCATTAAGAATCTTTTATTCGATGTTTGTTTCTGTTCTGTCTATTAATTTAACTATTGACAAATGAATTTTACTTTTTTACGCTTACTGAAGCGTTTCATTGTATTTGCTCGCACTATAAATGATCATTCTGGGTTTTTTTGCGGCCGTTGACATATTAAAATGGTACGAGTGAAAAAATGCATTACATTTTTTGCCATATATATCACAGTTTTAATCTTAACGTTACTCGTGTGCATTTACATATAAATAAGTCAGTAATAAAATTCACATCGCACGCGTTTATATGCACGAAAAGTAAATTTTATTACTATTACGGTTTTATTCAAGTCAAGCACAATCTTCCCAGCTTTCAGTGAGCATATCGATATTTGCATAATAAAAATATTTTATCTCTAAGAATTTTTACATCTCTCGAATATTTTTAAGAAAATTATTTTTTGATGCGCTTTTCGTGATAGCAAAAAAATGAAAATATTTGCATAACGTTAATATAATGAAGCTTGAAAGATTTATCGAATTTATCATACAAATATCACACACCTGCTGTAATTTATGCATATAATATTCACTTATCATTCTGCCGCGAATATATTTGTATAATTAATTTAAATAAAAAGATAGGTTTCGTTATTATTTTTAAACATCAGGAAAATTTGTGTTGCATTAGGTCAGTATAACTATATAAAAATAAACAAAATATATGTTGGTATTATAAGAATATGAAAAAAATAATAGTGAATGTTTATAATTATGCTACTAAATTTTGTATTAAAACACCGTCTTCTTTTTGAAGCATATTATCATATCAAATAATTTATCAGTTGTGATTAGGGCATCCAATCCCGGAATCCTGGATCCCGTTCAATTTTCTGATCCCGAAATTCCGGGATTGAGATGGCCGCAATCTCGGGATTTCGGGATTGAGAATTTTTGAGCAAATTCTCGAAATTTACACGAAATAAATAATAAATCAATCCCGGGATTGGAAAAAGGCTTCGGGATTGGATACCCTAGTTGTCATAATAATCATTTTCAACTGTCAACTAATTATGAAACATTGTGTTTTATTTTATAAAAATTCTCACCAATAATTAAAAGTAACAGTTAAAGTGATTGACACAAATGAATTATTGTTTATTGAGCGGTCACAAAGCAGAAATGGATATTGCCTAAAAGTAATCGCATAGTGAAAGATCTTTTCGGAATTAAATCAATTAAATGTTTTATTTTCGTCAACATGATGAGTTAAAATGGATTTAAGAGAATGGCCAAGAATTGTGCGTATTTATTCAAAGTGACTGTTTCAAAGAAATTGTTTCCTTTTGTGTATCTTATTATTATTTTGCAAGGCCTCACATCTCTGTCATTTCAAATAAACCCTTTGTTTTATTAGACAATTGTTTTATTTCACAAATTTGTTGTGACGAATATTGAGTGTCTAAGGAGAATAATAAACATTTTTTACACCTCTATCGACGGCTTGGCAAAAATGTTGTTTTTGTGTTTTCACAAAAGAAAGCAGAATTGAATTTGTTTTTTAGTTATTAAAAACTATCACATTATTCTCAATAAGTTCATATAAAGTTTATATAACCATATCTGATATACTAAGCACTGTATTTATACATTGAAATTTCAATACGTTTTATTATATATAAATGCAACCGTAGAAAAACAGTAATATTATCAAATTGTATTCCTTGAAAAATTTTGATCTACGTCTTTTGAAATATGTTGATTTTAAAAGACTTGGCAATAAAGAACCCTATTAAAAAGTCTTGTTCTCATCAATTTTATATGTTATTATTTTTTATGCATATGAAAAGAATTATGACAAATATGCATTAACTTCAGAATTGTTTTGATCCCTGCGATATCAGCAGAATCAAATTGGTATATACTTTCATATAAGTAAAAACTTGTGTCAGTTATTTCAACTTCTGTTGCTTTCTCCGTTCTCTGAAATTCAAAAATAATCTTATTTAACCACCCTAATAACCAACGCAGAAATATTCAAATGAATATGAAGTTTTAATGAAAATATAAACAATGACCGCATTTAGGTTTATTAATAGGTTAAGTAATAGGTTTTTTTCATCAACAGGATTCAGATAAACCTAATATACATAAGAAAAATTATTCACTACAATATTTTCTGAAAAAGATCACTAGTCTTTTCCAAATATTTAAGTTTTTTTTAATATTCAAAAGAAATAAAGTAAAAATTTCAAAGTTTTGCTTATTGTTTTGTCTCACATCTATATGATGTTTAAATAAATTTTTCAACAATATAAATTAATTGTTGGATATTTATTAAAATATATGTTTAAGCTGCAGCTAAAATTAAAATAAAAAATCCTGAACTTAGGTACGTAGGAATCACGATTTATTTATATTCAAACTTAATTTTTATGGTTTTAGCTCACGGCTCAAATTCACGGCATAAAACTATTCTTTGAACTAATTCTACGTGCTAATAGATGATTGAAACCACTTTTGGTCGCTTGATTGAATTGTTAAATATGAACGAATATTCTTTTTTTTATTTAAAAAAAAAAAAAAAAATTTCGAACAAGTTTTTATTTTGAGAATTTAATATTTACGAACTACTGTTGTAACCTTACTTATGAGAACTAAAACATCGTAGAATTGATGGATCTTTTGTGAATTGTGGAATGTAAGATACATTCCACAATTCACAAAAGGAAAATGGTAAAACAAATACAGATCAAAAATACCTTTTCAGTCACCCGTAAAATATATTTAAATATCAAGCAAAAAACTGTTTTTTCTCAGTATCTCAGAAATTACCTATTCTGAGAACATCCAATTTTTTTGATTGTATGAAAATATTGATTATGAGTTATCCTACCGATTAAGAAAAAGTGATTTTTGATACCATGATTATTATCAAATGTTGAAATTAGTGATGAAAAAAAATATATCCCAGACATCGATAATATTCCATTTATTTAATATAACTGGTTTACAGCGTCAAAAATGATTATTATTGTGATCATTCTAACTCATCGTGATCATAATTCATGATTATGATCATAACTGATTCTAAAAAAGGTTAATTAAAAAAATATTTAATTTTTTTGTGATGTGTTGTAGACTGCTCCAGGATCCGTCGAAGAAAAAGGACCAGTAGATCGATGGGAGTTTCCAAGGCATCATCTAAAAGTCTTTGATATTCTTGGTGAAGGGGCCTTTGGCCAAGTCTGGAGATGCGAGGCTATGGATATTGACGGTAAGAGACTTAAAAGAAATGCAATGTCGAAAAAAAATGCATTTGCATTATTTGAGCCATTTACAAGCATCATTATGATCTGATATATATATATAAGACTTATAATTGAAATAATATTGTACATTTCTTTAGCTTCTTGAATCAAATTATGTATAGTTAATGAACCTACAGATTAAATTTCAGAAAATAGTGTACTCATTTTTACTAATTCCACCATTAGTTTAAATTATCAGGACCGTTTTCTCTTATGAAAAGCAGAGACAGTAAACACCCTAAAAATAGTACAGATTTTAAAAATACTCCTTTTTAGGAATTTTTAACGTTTGTGTTTTTTATTTTGAATATTTTCAAGTAATAATAACTTTCCATAACCGTAAAAACTATTATAATTTGTATAAAACTTCACGGCGTCCTAAGGAAAGCAAACGGAAATCAACTCGTCTTTTTATATTGTCAATTTTAGTCTTCGAGAAATTTTCTGAAAGAGTTTCAGTGCAAAACTTTATAATACGCTTATCATTGACAAGCTGAAAAAAACGTAGGCCCTATAAAAAGGGTGCGAAGTCGTGGCGGATGGTTTTGGATACTACTCTGTGAACCCTCGTGATTTTAGAAATAGGCCTGCATCGATTGTATTTTATCAGATTGAAAAACTTATTTCTTTAGCGAAAAAAATGTAATCTAATAACAACGGTTGCATAATATAAACGTTAATAATGACCTAAAATCAAAAATAGCGCAATAAATCGATTTACATTATAATAATTCATGTAATGTATACACACAACTGTAAAGAATTTTTGCATCAATAATAATTCACAGTTTCATAAAAAAAGCAATCGGCTTTTGAATATGTTTCAATTTAAATAATTCGTCGTTTAGCCGCGCAGGTGGATTACTTTCTAATCAAAAAATAATAAAACATGCAGTGTATTAAAAATCATAAACCGGTGATGTCCCATTAAATTAATTACTCCATCTATGTTGACTGGTTTTTTTTTAATGCTATTGTAGATAATTTTCATTGACGTTTATTTCACCCACTGATAAAAATTATTATAAAAAGAAATCATGTTATGTTGATGTTATAATACGAAAAGTTCTTAGATATATAAAAAAAACATTACTTAGTCCCGGTATATAAAATAGAGCTTTTTTGTTGAAATAATCGTTTTTTTTAAATTAATTAAATTTACAGAAAATACATATAATATTGAAATAATGTTTACAGTAGTGGATATAATTTGAATGTAGCGTACGTTTTTTTTTTAAATATATCTTAAGGTTTATACCTCATCGCATTAAGAGTGAGGTTCTTTATTTTTTACCATGTCTGTTTCTAATGTAGGGAAATAAAACTACTTGTTACTTAGTTGCTTAACTTTTTTCAAAAGAAATTAGTGGAAAGAAAAGAAAAAAAGCTCAGACTAGTGTAATGTAGAAGCAGTCGCTATCAATGCGCACCGTTTTTAAAATGGGGTGAGTGAATGGTAATATATGTATATATTAATAGAAGATAATATTTTGTATCTTCGTAGAATGAAACTATGATAGATTCCATAAATATTTGAAAAAATAACAAAATCAAAATACGTAAGCGGCAATCAGTTACACTGATAACTGAATGATCGATAGTTCCATTTTGTTTTCATTTGTTTATTCAGCATTATATGACAGCTAAACATGTAGATACTATGTCACGTATTAATTTATTTGTGGAATATATTTATTCAAAAGACATAATTTGTTATAAGTTCAATATATTTGTTTTGTGCTGTATAATATAATTTTCGTGCAGTGTATTTTTTTTAATAGAAAGGATTTTTTTAAGTGTTTATGATCTAAAAAAAGTGCATGCAAATACAAACTTTAGTTAACAGTCATAATTATCAACATCAACTCTGAAATAATTCGGTGTTAACTCCTGAATTTGGGTGATCGGACGAGAACCTGTGCTTTCAACGTGGAATAGTTGTTGGTGAAAGTATAGTTTCAGTATGTCTAATCAATTTAAAAATCATCATACATATATTCCTAAAAACAAGTTCCGTTTGGAGAATTAGTCAAGTTCATTCATTCTGATCTATTTGATAAGAAAGTATGGATTTTATTGTTCATGTCGGTAAATTTTTGTTTTTTACAATGCGAAAAAATCCCCATTGAGGGCAACGGGTTTACATATCGTTATTTTTAAATATTATACAAATAATACCCTAAAATCCAAAACAAAAAATACGATTGTAAAATAAATTAGGGTTCTTTTACTGGAAATCGATCCTGTGTGAACATTATTTGGCATACATATCGTTCCAGCCGAGCCAAAGTCATGATTTTTGCTTAATTTTATACAAATAATACAGATCGGCAAGAAAAATACTAAATTCTGTCATATCAAAGAGACGGAAGTAGTGAAAATTGCGTTGATCATTTCTAGGTAGTAACACTCCAGTCAAATAAGCCAAATAAATTAAAAAATCACACATTTGTGTCAATTGAGATGATAATTCATTATTAAACGGATATTTATACAAATGCTTAAAATCATTTAATTGACACATTTACTATTTGTTTAAATGTTTAGTAGTCCAAATCGGGTTGATTTACATATTATTAAAAAAAACACCATTATCACCTGTTAAATAAAACACCTGCAAAATTTGAATATAATATGTAGATGTCGATAATGGAGTGACCGATATTGTCTTTGGTTTGAGAATTGATTTTTTTTTTAATTTAAAGAAATTTGAAAGAGCATATAAATGTATTTGCATTAACGAGATGAGATTTTTTTTTTGATGTCTAAAGATCAATATTGGCAATCATAATTGTATATTTTTACAATTCTGCGATTGAGCATGTGCTGTATGAAACTGAGCAAACTTTTTCATTTTATTTATATATATTTTTTAAGCCATGTTTGCTTCAAATGTGGAACAAACGCCCTCCTGATGGAATTGTCTTAATACAAGTTTTCCTTTAAGAACTGTTTGTTACTCAGTTGCTCAAACTCTCTCTTTTAAAGAGATAAGTGATTGGGACAAGGGCTGGACTAGTGTTTGAAAAAAAGTTTTTTGTTAATGAATCTAAGCCCGTGAGATTTGTCGAAGATGCCAACAACATCGAGTACTGCCCCTAGAATCCGAAAGTTTTTCAAATATCCATATAGTATTTTTATAAGATATGATTGAGTTTAAGTTTATTTATAACTGGCGTTTAATAACCGGTTTTTATAAAAAAATCTCTCATCTATAAGAAAATTTATTATGCAATTTACTTTAAGAATGTAGATCTTTATACCTATGGCCAATTTATCCAATTGAATTGAGGCAAAACCCTGATACCTACATTCTTGGAAAACAAATCTATAGGGAAAATTGAAACGTGTTGCAATAAGAAAAGGAAAAGTAAGGTCCCTCTAGTGAACGATTACAGCAGCAGGGAGTTTTCCATGGGCACCCTTAGAATTGATAGAAACACGAAAATTTTCAAAGCAGTAAATTTTATCAAAATTCTTAAACATTTAAAAAAAAAATTTTGTAACAATTTTAGATTCTTAATAAAGATCATTTTCGCTCTTGATTTGTGCTTCTGAAAATTTTTGTTGGTTAATAGCGAACATTTTATATGAGTATAATGTCTCGTCAATTAAAATTGCCAGTGGCACTGTTCGAGTGATTGTCGATCAATGTATGATAACATTTGAAATTTGCTTAGGATAAGATTTATTTTAAATTATTTTGTTTTTACGTGCGCCATAGAAACCCGAAATGTTAAGACAAGATGACTTACTTTCATTTTGCAAGCTTTACAGACCTAATTCCTAATTTGTTGACGGAAATGATGTCAAATTATTTTCAAGCTGACTTGCGTAATTTTATTTAGAATCTATTCATGCGCTCGGTCCAAATCTTTTAGATACATTTTTCTTCCTATCTCATTACAGACGAGAATAAATTGTGTACATTATAATATTTCTTCATTTATCCCATCAATTTCTATCAGAATTTTGATAGTGACGCTTTTTCCTGTTCCACAGTCGTAATTCAAAGTGACATAAAAAAAACTGAGTAAAATAGTGTGCCACCTAACGGTTTTATAATGAAAGTAACTTATTTTTCGATTCAAATATTTAGTTTCTAAAAATTATCGATTACAGTTAAATAAAATTGGTAAAAAAACACTATTAGCAACAGTTATATTCTCGGATGTTGTTAAATGATTCATTTCTTCACTTTTATGATGTTCACTGTCAATAATTGGTGAAAATGGATTATATTAAAAAAAAAAATCAATTTTAATTCAATACCAACTGTTTGTTACACTTAATTAATTTGATTTTGTTTTGTATAGATAACACCGTAAAATTGTATTTTTTTACCAGTTGATAATGCTCTTCATGAGCGAAACCGATCCTGATCTTATTAAAAACGTGAAATAAATGTACTAAGTTCAATTTTATAAAAATGGTTTTTTCACATTAAAATTAAAACAAATATAATGCTAAATATCCACTTAGAAAATTTTGTAAATATTCACAAAGAAAATAAGATCTTACATCATTATTGTCTGTTTTCGTGTTTGCAATTGTTTACGCGAATAAAGAGAAGGTTTGAGAATGTTTAAAAGATTCTTCATAAGAAAATATATTTAGTTTTTATTTAATATATAACTAAAATATAATAAATACAATGTATTCTGTGGGTTCGGAACTTTCAACTTTACTTAAGTTTATTTGTCTAGACTACATACTCTGAACTTTATTTTGAGTCATGTTACCCTCTTATAAACACCAAGCTGCAACAGAGCCACGCCGCATTTTTATTAGTTACTTGTCTCACAGTGTGACAAAAAATATTGAAATTATATTTTCCACAATAAATTGAGGTATCTTAAAATCATACCGTGACGTTGAGATACAGCCAGTACATATTACACAGAGTAAATGAGCTAAGAAATCATTCCTTAGATGCAATAATTTTTTTTATATAAATTTGTGCTGAGAATGAGCTTCTAACCGACCTAAATTATTTTACTTCCTTCCCTTTAAAGAAAGAAAGTTTACGTTTTCTTTTCATCTTTTACTTTATATTTCCGATTCTAATGTGAATCCTGTTATCTTTATTATACTGCAAAGCTTTCTGCAGCAGTATAAACGTTATTTAAATAAATATATCTGTAAGCAGAAAAGTTGACATAAAATTATCGAATAGATTTTTAATGTTAGTGTTTCTATAAATGAGGAGCAAACATTCAAAAAGTGTTTTGTCACACAAATACAAAGCTTGGTAAATGATGATTTAAATGTTGCAAAAGTGACGGTTTGTATGAATGTGTCAACTTTATGATTTCATTTTCATATGAAAAAAAACCTTTTTGAACACTAATTTTGATTTCCATTCATAGGTTTTATTATGGACTATCAGAATTGATATAAAACGCCATTTTTTAAAATTTGTGACAAAACACTTTTTGAATGTTTGCTCCTCATATTTGGAAATTTTTCGATTATGGGTAATAAGTTATATAAAGTTCTAACGGACATAAAAAAGCTAAATAATTATTTTTTTGTTTATTAAAATTAATATAAATGGTTTCAAATAACCACCATAATGCTGTGTCTAAAAAGAATTTTACATTATCTCTGCTTACGGGAAAAATATTCCACAATTTATTATGGCCGCAAAACTTTTCATCAAGCTAGTTGTAAATATTTTTTATGATTATTTAACATTGAAAAAAAAAGCTTTTTAATGCCAGCAAAACTTCAAACACATAAACGTTGACAGTAACTTAGTCCCCGACACTAATATTTTGTAGTTTGAATTGTACAAAGAAAAGCAAGTAAAAAAAATCAATGCTCTAAATAGCTCAAATGTTATTTCCCGTTATAAAATATTACGATGAGTATTTTCACATTTGTTATCGTAAACAAATCCCTATTTTTGCTATCTTGAAACACTTACATATTTTATGGAAGTGAGAATTGTTTTTAAGCTTTTTCGTGACCATCCTTAAAAGAGTTTTCTATAACTATTGGATAGCACTTGAGCAACTGAAAAAAGTAAGTGAATTGAAGAATGTTATTTTTATTTTTTTGTTTGTTTGCATAAAGTATCATATTTGCTTTTGAATTAACTTTCAATTTAAAAAAAAAATTTTAGTTGTTTTTGTAGTGAAACCTAAAACTTTTGCTTGGCAGCATTAAACAACAAAATGTTTTCAGGAAAACAAAATGTTTAGCTTCATATGACCTACAAGATAAATTGAAAAGGTGACGTCATTGTCAAGAATATATATTTTATTTTTGTGAAACTATTTATTCATTTTGCCATTTTAAGGTATAGTAGACAATTATATATTGACTTTATAATTATTTTTTGTAGGGAAAGTTGGTCCATCTACTGTTGCCGTAAAGACCCTCAAGGAAAACGCAAGCGAAAAAGAACGAACTGATTTAATATCAGAGTTGCAAGTGATGAAAACCCTTCAGCCCCACGCCAACGTTGTACGTCTTCTAGCGTGCTGTACTGAGAAGGTAAACAAACACACATTATTATACTTAGAAGTGGCTTTTAATCCGTATAATTTTATCGACTCAAAGATTTTCAACAATTTACTATGAAAGTCAATATTCAATAGACAATGTAATGGTAAAAAGTTTCTATACTTGTATATTATTTGAAGCATAGTAGTAGAACAAATAAATTAAGTAATGTTGAAGTAAAGCATATTTTTATTTTTTGACCTTATTCTAATTGAGTTCTACCAAGTTAATGCTAATTCAATAAATTAAAATTTATCTGTCTCTCAGTGATAGGTGTTCTGATTGAGTTCAACAAAAAAATTCAAAAGATAATTGTTTTATATTTTTAAGCGATTTTTTTACAACAGTCGCAATTTTATTTACTTTTCGTGATTGCGAAACCGTCACAATAGTATAAAAAAAACAAATACGCCGGGCAAAATGTTGGTTATTGAAATATTTTTTACGACAAAGCTGAAAAGCGTCTGCACGTTTTTGTTTAGCCCGTTATCCCTGGATGACGGGTATTTTTTCCTAAATAAAACTCGTATCTGAAAGTATTTGAACAACTGGCGCTAATTGAAAAAGGTAACGTATTTTATTTTACGCACCTGACTGCACACAAGATACGATGCTCAAGTGAAACGAAAGAGCCAAAGATATCAACGTCTGTGTTCGATACACATTCAAAGCTGAATTTCACATTCATTTGAGTATGTATATATAATTGCTACATTGAAGAATAAAATTGAAAAATTAATTAAAATGCTTTATACGTTTTAAAATGTAATTTTTAGCCGAAACACTTATGCTGCTTTTAAATAACAAAGGATTTTTGTAAGTAATGAAAAAATAAAATATGGATTTGAATAAAATAAAACGTTTGAAAAGTGTCAGAGATTGACTTTCTCAAATTGCTTGTCTTTATAGGAGATAAGTATTTACTGAAGGTTCATTGTTTTGTATTTCGGTTAGTGTCTAGACTTAGAAGTAGTAAAATGTATTTTTAAAAACGTTTAATGTTCCAGATGAAAAAAAACACATTATCTTATACGTAGATGATAGCCAACTATAATATATTGTTTGAGACATGATTATTATGTAAATAATATTTCTACAACTTTAAAAATGATATTTAATTCAGTTTATTATTAACTGCATATCAAAAGTAATATTTTTCTTAGCAAAGTGTATCGTTAATTTAACATTTGTTTTAATGTTCTGATGATCATGAAATTACGTTTTTTTTAATAGAAAATTACATACGGCATCTAGATTATATTTAAAAGCAAAAGTTTTAAAATTAACATAAACATATTAAGATTTTGACATTGAAGAAAAGCTTTGGTAATTCTCAATGAAGTAAAAAAAATCTACCCACAACGAATTAAAACATAATGCAAAATAAAAGTAAAGCAAATTTGACTGCGCTTTTGTTGCTTTGTGTACGAAAATTTACAATAACTTACTAAGAAATATAAATATTGCAAAATAAGAAGAAAGATTATTCATGAATATTTTATAGTGTGTGAAAATAAGATTTTGTTATAGGAGCCAGTTTTTGTGGTAATGGAGTACATAAGCCTCGGAAAACTTCAGGCTTTTCTGCGGGCTTCTCGCGCCGAACGCCATTATGGGAACATTCATGCAGGAAGTGATACCCTCACATCGCGAGACCTCACTTCGTTTGTTTATCAGGTTGCTAAAGGGATGGATTATCTCTCATCTAAAGGGGTAAGTCAAGTTCACAATATTTACAATGATATTTTTTTTTCATTATTCTGTTATAAATATGTTAACTGTATTTTTCTAATAAATGGAAAACGGGGAAAAAAGTCATCTACGGAGTTAAAAATTATAATTAGAGAAAATAGTTATGTCGTAATGGTTAAATGAGAACTTACCGCTAATTGAAACACAGATAATAAATAAACACTGTCTTCAGTTTTAAAATTATAACATAAACCTTGAATCAAAATTGCAAGTTTTAATGACCAACGCGTGACTGACAGTATGAGAAAAAGTTAGCCTTTTTTAATTTGTATTGTTATCGAAAATGAAATATGATTGTGTCCATAGAAATACCGGTATTAAAATCTCTATTTCAACGGTTGGTTTCTACAACCTCGTTTCCCAAAAAGTACATGTTTTTAGAAGACATGTAAATGTACTTTATTCTATCGTTACTATTATCGCTTTCTATTACTATCAATTACCAATGGAATGGTTTTTTTCTCAATATAGTTGAAGAAGTATATGAAAGGGAGCAGAGACGTTTCCATCTATGCTCCCCTCTACTTCATGATTACCACATAACCACATTATTTTCCGATGCATTTTTTTGCTAACGTTTTTTTATTAGAGTAAACTAATCTTGAAAAAGTATTTTTTGGTATTAGAATTAAAGAAATACTTTTGTATTAGAATTCTGGATTCATTTACTAACAAAAGTTGAGTTACGTGGTTGTAGACAACTGAATGAGATATTTATATTGTGAAGTCAACTTTGTATAAACCCACCAATAACTTGCAAAATTATTTTTTCAAAATTGATTGCACATGTGTTATTATGTTATTTTAATACATTTGTGTAGATTTAAATATAAAATAAAAAAAAAATTAAAAATATAAGTCATCTTAGCCAAATTTACTAGAAAAAGAAATTCAAAACGGGATACAAACATTTCTATTTTCATTTCAGAGCCAAAAAAGAAACATGGATTTAATTCATACTTCGTTCAATCCAAAGAATGGATCATTTTATTTTTTAGTTTGGTAACGTTCATTGCTTCGAACAAAGAATTATTATTTGCTTCTTTTTCATTAAATTAACAATGAAAAACCATTTTTTTCATAAAGCTCTGTATGTTTTGATTATCAATTATATAATATGTTTAGTACATATCCAAACGTGTATATTAAAGATTGAGATTGTTAAAATTTTAGATAACCATTAATGTGAAAAAAATGTCAAAAATATTTTTGTCTTTATATTTAGCCATACACATATTATGTTGAACGCAAGCTTTTGGTTTACATATTTGATAATATCGTTGAAAAAATACGAGTTATGTTTATTTATTTAAAACTGGCGTTTTCGGCTACCTTGTGTAATGTGCTCCTTTAGAAAAAAATAAATGGCTCTCTCTGCTACCTTACGTCTCTTTTATATGAGGGTTTCCTTTACCAACTTAATGAAGTTTGCAGTGAAAAGTTATGTGATATGCTCCACGTATTTGGATGATGTTTCGTGGAGGTGCCACAGAAATGTTTAGAGATGACACGTTTATTGGTATTGTTGACTGTATTTGGACAATTTTTTTGAGAAAAATTTAAACAAAAGCAGAAACTATATCCCTCAATCAAAAAAAATGTTTGTATTTCATTAATATTATTTGTGTAAAAAAACTTTCTATCCAGTGTGCCGTCAAGAGCCGACATGATATAATCATGGAAGACTTATATCAATATAATAAATATCTTGTTAAAATAAAATAATTGTAACACAGGCTTAATTACTTTTAAATGCATTAAATAATTTAAATGACCATTTAAACCATTTTACATTAACTGTGAAGAAAAAAGCTCTTTTTTAACAAAATAGGGAATGCCTAGGAAAAAAAATAGAATCGAGAAGTAGGTATGATGATAATTATATTTCTTTGTCCATATCTATTCTGCTTCGTTTTCGAAGTCATTAAAGTCAATCTACGTCTTCTAATCACATGGTGGCATACTTAAGTTGACTATACCGTACAGATAGTTCACATTGAAATCTTACCAGTAGAAAAAAGAGACAAGTATTGCTTGTCCAGTTATTCACAGCATATGTGCCAGCTAATTCAGAGTTATATGAAGCTGTTTGTTTTGTTCAATAAGCACCAAGTCAAACAATAAATAAAAGCTTTGCATACGGTGTTTCTCAGACTTTGTTTTAACCATGTCCTCTCTCAATGAGGGGCATATGAAATTATAATGGAGTTTATCTCAACAAAAATGTTTCTACGAGAACTCCTTGTTATTCAGTTGCTCAACTCACTTGTTTTCCAAAGAGAGTAAGAATAATGTTTAGGGCTAAGACATGACTGGTAGTTAGCTAATTGGTCCAGATATGTCTTGTTTTTAGAAAAGGGTAGGTGGGAGAAGGAAATTAAAGACATTACATAAACCCATGCCTTCGAACAGAAATTCATAAATCGATTGAAAATCAATTCATAAAACTATCCGTACTGGGATTTAAGCCCATGACTTCTGTAACCAAAGCCAACGGCGTTGACTACTCGATCAAGAAGGCAGATGGAAGACCTCTTTAGGAGACTTAATCCGATGCTGTAAAGTAGTATTAAAAGAGTATAGCGTTAAAAAAATATATGTTTTCAACCGAATACAGTTTTACATCCCGAATCGACAGTTCGCCTAAATTTTATGTACTACCAGCTATCTTCTGGGATATATACTGGATGGTATCTGAAGTTGATGACCATCTCAATTCAATGATCTGTACCGTGCAAGTGGTTTCGATAATCGTTTTTCCTCACATTTGTTTTCAACTTTTGATTATAAAACGTAATGTTAATCCTTCTGTTCTCTTAATAATACCGCTCGTTAAGGTGAATGTGTCGGGCTGAAACTATGTTTGTTGTTAAATTTTGGCGTGTGGTACTTAAGCAATTATCTTAGCCAAGTATTTTAACGTTCGTAAGACGCGTGGCTGCTAAAACGAAGTAAAGAAGCCATTACAAAGAAAGGATCAAGACTAATTTTACAGATGAGTGTTTTTAGCATTTATAGGATTTTTATTTATTATATGCACATGAAAATATCTCAAGACTTAATTAAAAATAAATTTATTAATATTTCTACATTTATATAAGTTCTATAAAAAATACACTGATGAATGTAAAGTTTGCTTAAATTTATTGAGTTCAATTACCTATAATTACTTATCTAATTATCAAAATAGTACATTACCGTTTCTAATTTTGTTGAAGATTCTTTCCTGTAAGTCCTTTTTAATTTACATTTGTCATTTTCTAATCAATAAAATAACAATATCATGTTAAAAAGAACAACCAAAGGTCATAAAACTTTATGGTGTCACTATTTTAGCAATAAGTTACCTAGCCTACTTACTTAACCAACCTATTTTAAAAAAGCATGCCTTTTCCAACATATCTATTAAACCTTCAGAGTCTAATTTATCTAAAGTACTAATCCTCGTAAATAAACAATGTTATTCTGTTTTTCGCTATGACTACCGTAAGTAGTATATCATGGATTATAATTTTCACAATACATAAAATAAAACCTTTTTTTAATTTGTGCATTAATAAAGTGTACAAACATATGTTGTTTAATTATCCATAGCGCTAAAATGTTAGTTTTTATTACCTAGTTGTACTTAGGGTATCCAATCCCGGAGCCTTTTTCCGATTCCGGGATTTCGGGATTGATTTATTTTGAATCCCGGGATCCGGGATCCCGGGATTGAGGTTTTCTCACCGAGGAATTTGAAATCCTCAATTCGCTATACTTTTTCCCGGAATCTCACGGAAACTCGTTTTTTTTTTAGCTCACCGAGGAATTTGAAATCTCTGATTTGGTATACTTTTCCCAGAATCTCACAGAAACTCGTTTTTTTTTAGCCAACCGAAGAATTTGAAATCTTGAATTTGCCAATTTCGTGTAAATTTTAGCAATTTCCTCGAAATTTCTCAATCCCGGAATTGAGATCGCGGCCATCTCAATCCCGGGATTTCGGGATCAGAAAATTGAACGGGATCCCGAGATTGGATGCCCTAGTTGTACTGCTGGTGACTGCGTTTATTTTCCAAAAATCGTTTTGATATTTTTAACACAATCAGGGTACAAAAGTTTTGCGAAAGACCACAGAATATTAAAATTTATAAATAAAATAATTTAAAAATTGTCAATTGTCTTTGAAATAAGCGAAATTGAAAGCTGGCTATAAATGTTCAGAAACTCTTTTTTATAAGCAAAGTGTAAATTTAAAAGCAAGCTAAGTAAAACCCTTCAGAGTAAATCGGTTTGGGCACTCAATTTTATCTGCTGCGGGGATAAAAAAATGTCTTTGATATTTGGTTCGAGTGCGAAAATCTTGGAAAATCTTTTGGAATACAATATTATATGAGCGGAAATAATTTGATTATATAAAAATGGAAGCCGTCCGGTGAGTGTCGCTTAGAATGTGTGTTTGAAATAACGCTATTTTACGAAAATGATTACATTTTTTTTTAAATACGCCAACTTAATATTTTTAATAAATGAGAATTCTGTGATACGCATTTTTATTACGCAAAACAGATGTTTGTAGTGTCGATTAAATTTCTCAGGCAGCTTGAAGTTGTTTTAATAAAGTAAATATATATACAATATCTATAAACGTATATTTTGAGTAAAGTTTTTTGCAGTAAATACTTTATTTCGATTATCAAAATGACTGTCAAGTGACAGCAAATATTTCAAAATTTTTGTTGAATCACTCATGGAAATAATTAGATCCCTTAAAAAGTCTATTCTACGCCATAGGCGAGATGGTCGAACCCAAGACTCAATAAAAGCAGTAAATAATGTGACATCTCAAAATCTTTTCACTGTTAATGTCTAATTCTTTTTTATTGAAAAGGAGATTGGAAATAATAATTACATTATAGATACTGTTTTTCGATACATTTAGTCTGGCGATACACAAAGTCAAATAACAAACTTAATATCGGAAAATAATTTACACTGAACCCATCAAAGATATTGAATATTTTTTTTATAAGTATTTAACAATCGCTATTATTCGGCTTAGCAATAAAAGATTATTACGGGTAAGAAGTACTTTGAATAAAATTTAACGTTTAAAATGACGGTTGTCGAAATAACATAGTATTGTATAAAATACGACGATTGGAAAATAATAATTGATTTGCCAAGCCTATTATCGCCTTAATAGATAATTTCAAAATATAATAATATCATTCCTCGATACAGCGGAAAGGCTTACCTGTATTTTTTTACACACGGCACGACACCTCGTAAATCTGGGCACTAAACAAAAAAACTATACTGTACTCCAACACAACATGATTACGATTAGTTACACAGTGGAACCTGTCGAAAGAAACACAGCCAATGTAAAAAATATTTCTTTTTTGCTAGCGTGTAAAAATATATATTAAAAATTACAGCAATTCCTTATTAACGTTGCTATTCTTTTTATTTTATATTGTTTTCAGTTAAATCATCATTTCGTTTCAACTCGTATTCAACACACCAAACATATCATACTCCCGTGTCACCCCAATCCAATTTCATAACAAAGTGTTTTCATTGTCAAACGATCATTTTGCCGATCAATTGATTTGAAAACAGTCACCAAAAACATAGTATTTAATTTAACAAGATTATTAAAAAAAAAATGTTTCCACACCTTTGTCGAATCTTGGTGTTATCGTTTATATATTTGATGCTTTATTAACATGTTTTAATTTAAAGTCTAATCTGTTTATATTGTAATTCTTCCTTTTTACAATAGCTTTTTTCTTTTTGAAAATAGTCATTAAACTAACGATTTCTATCAATTAATTATAATATAGATATCGATTAATCGAGGTTATTCTCTTTTTATCCAGAAGTATTGTAATAAATCGCTAATGCCTAATATATTAAGTAACTTACGTATGTTGCATACCGATGAGAAACCTTTTAAATCTATGCATTTGCTGCCCTTTATATTTCCGTATTTACATTTGATATTTTTTTTATATATACGTCTGAGTTGGCCTGATCCCACACCATTGCTGAATTGTCAATAATTTCAATACACTGAAATGATCCACAGAGTCTTACTTTATTTTGTTTGACCCTTTCAGAAATCTTGAACTTTTATGAGCTTGTAATTTGCTACTTATCAGATAAAGAATATTGACTGTTAGAAACCGAATATTGAATATATAAAAAGAATACCTAGTAAAATATTTTGAGCAAGAACGGTTTATCTCGTTGTGCGGTGTGTTTTTCCGTTACGCGCGTAGGTGTAAGAGTGGTTGAAGCCGGTCAACCCTAACGTCCCAAAAGGATTACTCATATATCTTGCGGCCTTTTTCCTCTACTCCCGTACCCCGAAGCTATCTCAGAATAATCCGTAGACACGGCAATATTCTTTTGCCTTTCTATTACCAGCACTCCATACCTACTTACCATCAAGCGAGTTTGGAAGCTATGAAAAGCACCAAATAATATAAAACCATAGTTTATTGAGGATCTTCTATGAAGGCACTTCAAAACCAGATACCTCAACTTCGATTCAAGTGACTTATTATTTAAATAAGTTTTCTTTTTAATTTTCAGATAATATTTTCGCTGAAATTGAGAGATACACAAACGTTTCATGGGTAGAAATTTTATAATAGAAATTTATTGCTATATTTACAAAGAAAATATTATATATGTATGTAGACTTAAATTACTTGAAAGTTAAAAAAGATAGGAATATTAGTCAACCGTTTTTTACAGTTACACTAGGTGTAATTTTATATTTTTAAATACAATTTCGTATTAAAAACCAAGAATTAGGTAAATATTAATATTTAAAAAAATATGTACAGTCAAAACATTTACTACTAGGTTAGGCAAACTTATGGCAGTTCATTTGCTCCAAATAAAACGAATATGATTATTAATTCTAAGGAAACCTTAAATATAACTTAAGCACACAAAAAGCCCGACCAAGCTCTACGGTACGTTATCATTAATTTTAAATAAACTTTGCATGCAATTCCGCAGAAATACGTTCACTATAACTTTAATGACAAAAGTTTTCGATTTTTTTTCACGTTTCATACTGTATCATCGTCAATGATCGAGAAAATATATTTCTTTTATATTTTGGAGAACTCACTGCTTATAACTTTTGAAATTCACGGCACGTGTACATATTTTTTACAAGTCCTAGGACAAGCAGTATTACACGAGTCAATACTTTGTCCGCATTCTATGGCGTATTTTTCTTAAAAGGGTCTACCTTACATATAGCAAAATCAGTATTCGCACAAGGTTTTGATGTTAACTGATATAAATAGGTGGGATTTCCAATACTAAAATTCTTTCACACATAGCTATCGAAGGAGTCACCTGCACGATAACTAAATGTAATAATCATACCATACATATAATAATAATTGTTAGTAAACTCAGTATATTTTGGAAGTACAAATGGGCGCATTAGAGGCAAAGTGAACCAAGTGGTATTTAAGAAAATATATGTTAGATGCGTTGTAATATTCTATATGTCTTAAAGTATCGTAAAAGTTAAGTAATATCAATTAATACACATTGCGATAGTATTTATATCAGTAAAATAAAAATATGCAATCCATCAAAGGACCAAGTAAAGACGTGATAGTACAATTTCAACAACAAAGTTCAATTTTTTCTATCATTTTACTAGTTGGCTCACTTCACCTCTAATAAGCTCATATATTACATAGTCCTATTCCGAATAGAAATTTCAAATAAAATTATAATATTTTTAAAACATTAAAAAATTAAAAACAATTTTCTCACTTGCGGAATAAAATAAAATAAAACAATAGAGTTTCAAGATGTTTTAAAATTGAAACTTGTTTTTATTTGAAGGCAAAAAGTGTACATTACAAATGAAAACTTATATGGACACGCTTTGTTAGATCAAATTTGGCCTTTTACTTTTAAAAGCTTAGTTATGCTTGGCATAGCTGAATACTTTTCAAATAGTGTTCATTGTTCTACAACTTTCCCTGAGAAATTTATGCTTATTACTTTGCTTACGAAACTTTTTATATAAATTAGTTTACATACGAAGATTGATTTGAAAATGTTTTAAAAATTCTTTGTATGCTATTTACCCGCAAACGTTTTGTATTTTGTTTTCACACCGTGCTTACAAAATGTATTGATAAAATTCGATCACAATTTGAATTTTCTGTATTTTAACCTTTCAATGAAACGTATTATGTTTAATATTGCGGAAAGTTATTGTCTTTGTACGTCATTATACCAAGTCAGTTTATTTAGATAATTGATATTTATAAACGAATTTAACACATCGTCAACCATTTAATGCATATAAATTACCAAGTACGCCTTAGTCACACTAAATACATATTCATGAATTTACGAGAAAATATTTTACCAAGAACTTTTAAATACAACATTGGGTAAACTCGTCTCATATTCCATCTGGAGTATTTTTTTAAAATCCTGGGAAAATTATTTTCTATTTATATTTCGATAATTGTATTTTGCCGATTTTTCTGTTTTTGTCCACTAACTGGACATAATGTTTAAGACGAAATTAAGTGTCATATTTAAAATATTGCCGCATTGAATTAAAATTTCCATCACTTTATATTTATATGAACCCAAAACCAAAACCATACACGTTATGTTTTACTATATAATGAATATAATGTAATAAACTAACCTCATAAATAACTATTCAATGAAGTGTAAGTACTTTTTTAAAAATAATTATCGCTTTCGATGTATGGTCCCAGAAGAAGTTGTTTAATGAAGTCTGACCTTAGTTTAGTCACTATTTTTCAATACTAAGAAAAAAAAAATGCTGAATGCAAGCTTATGCTTTTAAAATGTAGGATCACGACTTATATATTAAATTATAATAATTTTACTTTCTTTCAAAACTTTTGAGCAAACAATACTTCATCACTTTTGTGCAGCACTGGTGGTTGCGTCTGGGATGTCGAATTTAAATTTCTAATTATGTATTGAGTTTTGAAGATTTATGTAAACGGTTGTCTGTGAACCTATAATCCATCTCGCTCCCTGATAATGAGGCGTAAGACGATTGACCAACAACCCCTCTTTTTTAAGAAAAAAATATATTTATTCCTTCCAAAAATATCTGTTAATAAGTCTATTCATAATATATGTTTATTATTTATTACACATTGATAATATGAATTTGTTTGAATTCAAAACGAATAATCTAAAAATGACTATATTGTACAAGCAATTAAGCTTAATTATAAATATTATTTTTTGTAACATTGGTACTTTGCCTAAAATAACTTTATAAATTTGAGACTGATTATATTTAAGGGTACCATTAAGAAAATCGTCAATTATTTATGTAAGTTCTTAGTTTTAGCAATTAGCTTAGTTCTCGTTTTCACGATTATTATATTATGCGTATGAATATTATCGATAAACACAAACAACTGTAATGTATTTACTAGGGAATCCAATCCCGTTCGATTTTCTGATCCCGAAATTCTGGGATTGACATGGCCGCGATCCCGGGATTTCGGGGTTGAGAAATTTGGAGCAAATTCCGAAAATTTACACGAAATTGGTAAATTGAGAATTTCAAATTCCTCGGTGAGCTAATCCCAATCCCGGTATTGAAAAAAGGCTCCGGGATTGGATACCCTAGTATTTACCACCCACCACTACACAGTGTTCACATGATAATATTTAATTGTTTTATTGTATATTATGATTTACACAACAGTATTCAACAAAGATGTACCCAAACTTGTATTTCCAACATAACGTGTTTTGCCAGTTACGCTACAAAAATTATGATATTATTTCAACACACTGTTCAGATATAAAGAATATTTGCGTACGGTGCTGTATGAGGCATGCTGTTAGAACTATAAATTATTATATATACCGTAAAGACACCTTTGGATAGTACGCGGGGGACAAATAAATCTATCCGTATGTAAGGCCATAAAAAGCATCATCATAAACAATTACGTACACGTTGTTATTTACGGTTATTTTGCATGTATAATAAAGCTTGATGGTTTTAATTTCAGATTATTCATCGAGACTTAGCAGCTAGAAATATTCTGATAACAGAAGATCATGTATGTAAAGTGGCAGACTTTGGGTTTGCGAGAGATCTCGTCACATCGCAGGTCTATGAGAGGAAAAGTGAAGGGAGATTACCAATCAGGTACGATTTTATTTTATGTCCATAAATATTTTGGTTTAAAGGAAAATCGGTATTTTTATCGAAAGACTCTTTTTTTCTGTGCCTAAATACCTTATACATACATTTACTCAAATGGTCTGTTTATTGCTTGAAAAAAATGTATTTCCAAAAACACGGGTTAGCTTATTTTTAATAATTACAATTTAATTTAATCACTAAAAACCTTGGCTTCATTTTCTTATAGAAATATTGTGTTAAATGTTGAGATTCAAAAATCTTGAAAATTAGAACATTTTCACAACTATTAAAAACGTTTCTGAATATAATAATTTGATAAGGTGTTATGTACAATATCATAAAAATGCTAATTATTGTAGAGTAAGATACATTAAAATAATAAGCTGTTTGATGGACTCGATAGTCACTTTGTAGAAATCCATGTTAAAAATTGCTAAAATTGTTAGTCTACTGATTGTTTTACAAACTGTGCCACGTGTTTTACCTTTGATGAGAACCGTCTTCGTGCAACACACTTGTCACGGTTTGTAACACAATCAGGGGAATAAAAAAAGAGTTCATAATTAATTTCATCTTGTAATATAAAGCTATTTAGAATATTTAAATTAGAAAGTGGTTAATATTTAAAAAAAAAAGCACACGCAAAATTTGTAACACTGATTTAATGTTTATTTAATAGATTAAAAACGATTTTTTTAACAAAATTATCATTTTCATCTGATAAGTTGAATTCAAAAATTAAGTCAAATTACTGTTTTGATAAAACATACACAATAAATTGATTTTTAAAGTCATATATTATTATAGAATTTGAAGCAGTGAAGCTAAAAAAAATAATATCATTTACTCAACTATGAGCTACCTTATTGTTTTTAAGATGGATGGCGCCAGAGTCTTTGTACGATGATATATTCTCAGTGAAATCTGACGTCTGGAGCTTTGGAGTGCTTATATGGGAAGTTGTCACCCTGGGATCAACGCCTTATCCTGGATTATCAGCTGGTGATGTTATGAGAAAGGTATGTTTTAATAACTATTTGTTGTATAAGCTTTGTCTTAAATTTATTTAATATTATCAATGTATTATTTCTAAAAATAATTGCATCAACTAATGTGTAAATTTATCATTTACACTTTTACATAATAACGAATAAGAAAAAATAATAAAAACACAATATTCCTTGCACTTTATTCGACTTTATTTAAAAAGTCAAGACTAGTTGCGCTCATTGTGAGCATTGTCAACGGATTTGTACAAGTACAAAGGAATATTGTGTTTTTATTAATATAATGCCTTTCCGCCAAGTATTGACAGTAAACACTATAAAAGTATAGTAAGAGTTTTTACTTTCTCCTTAAAATTAATGTTGGAAAAAATTATTTCGCCAATCTTTTGGATCCTGAAATGTTTGGGGAAATGTTCACGCAAAAAAACTCACATGATTTGGGATTATCAAAATATCATGTATCAGATATATTCATGAAAGTAAATTATAGAAAGTAACAAATTATTTGCAACTTCTAAGTTAAGTTAAGTATTATTTTTATTATGGTATGTTAGTGCATCATACTTATTTGTAAAACTATATCATAGATTATTTATGAAAATAAAATGCATTGTTAATTGATTCGGCTTCTGGGCTGACTAATATTTCATAGAGCAATTATCAAATCAAATTTTTGTTTTATAAATATTTAACTTTTGACTTTTGAAATTATTTTTTAGTTATGTATGTTAAAAAATAAAATGTAAATCACTGTTACGGCACATAATGCGCACTATAACCGTTAAAAATTAACCGGTACGCATTCAACATGCAAGCAAACTGGATCTTATCAATAAAACTAATATTATATGGCCTTCAATCAAAAGAGCATTTTTTTCTTAGGGAATCGAAAGCGTTAATTAATTGTTCCTTCCGCTTAGTTCCACTTTTGTGAAATGCTGAATAGCAGAAAAACTTCTCAGAATTTTTTTTTTGCCTGCTTTTAAAGCATTGAATACCGTTTGCAAATCTTTTTGTATTTCCTATCAACCTAATAACGTATCTGAAAAAAATGTTTTAGCTATGCCGTTTCCATTGTTATTATCACATTGCTCTTACTACAAAAGGTTCAGAGAGTGCTATTCAAGACTTAGAAAAAAAGTGAAATCAAATTTAATTGTAAAATAATAGCTTATTTTTTTTGCATATTTTCAAAATCGTTCGCTTTTGAAGTTCTCTGACGGAATTAATAATGGTTAAATCCAACATCGGAAAAATTTCCATTTTCAAAATGAAATCATAATTTAATCCTACCTTTTTTGCTCCACTGCGGAGGATATTTTATGTAAAATAAAGAGAAAAAAACAAATCTCTCCGGTGGAAATGGAAACTATTCAATTGTTAATAATAGAGGAAAATGCTTCCGCCTTGCGAAAGAAAAAGACGTGTATTTATATTTGCATTGAGTGTAAATAAATTGAGTGCACTTAAAAGTATTTTAAAGTAGTAAGCGCCTGTGATATAACGTTGAAACTTGAAAAAATAAATATCAACAAAATACGACGTATTTTCTACTGATGGTATAAATATTCTTTACCACTGGTTTATATTGAATAAAAATAAAATTAGATGCTGTATTTTTCATATTAACTTTTGAGTTCATGTAATGAAAAAGGAATGTACACAGTGCTATATGAAATCTTATTTAAATTCTTTCGATTACTCGTCGTCCCGAAGGATAAGGCCGTACAAAAAGTACTAGTTTTCGAATTGCAATTGCTATTTTTTTTTAATAAAAACGAAATGTCTGGGCGCCAGAGCTTTACATGACTTTTAAATACAATTTTCATATGTTTAATATATAACTTTCAGGCTTCAATAATATAATTATGATAGTGCTGATTTACGGTGATGTGCCATAGCATGAACCAAATTTAATTAAATAATATTAAGTATGTAAACTGATTTTAAAAATATGCACGAACTTGGTGGAAGCCAATTTATTAGTGAATATCATGACATGCAGTAGGCGCTAGAGTATCCATTCCCGGAACCTTTTGATGATCCCAGTATTGACAGTTTTTCAATCCCCAAACTGAAACGCGGAAAAGCTAAAAAAAGATTCTGTTATTTTTTGTAAATCCATAGGTAAATTTCTGGGATTTTTGATTCGAAAATTCTTGGAAGAGCTAAAAAAGCTCCCGCGCTGGTAATTTGGACGAAACTGTAAATTCTTGTGATTTTGTAATTCAAAATTTTTGGAAGAAATTAAAAAAGGTCCCACGCTGGTAATTTTGGAAAATTCGCAAATTTCTGGGCTTTTGAAGTTGACATGAATTTGTTTGAAAATTCCCATGATTTCAAAATCGCCGACCAAAATTTTTCAAGTTCTCTATCCCGAGATCCCGGGATTGAATAATTGTTAATCCTAATTAGGATTCCTGTATCTCTCTTTGTATAACTACTTGACTTGGTAAATTAATTTTATTTAAATGAATGTCAAACGTCGACAATACTAATTTTATATGTATAAATTATTATTTGTAATTTTTATTTCGTCAATATTTTTTTTAGCGTCTGTGGAAATTATGTCGTCGAGCTTGCATGTTCTTAATTCTTATATAGATCAGTGGATCTTAACCTTATTGGTGACGCGCACCCCCTTGAATCTGAAAATATGTTCTTGCACCCATTAAAATTTATTTACGTATTTGTGATACATTTAATATACATTTTTCAAAATAGAAACTTCTGTTGCACCACCAAAATGCTTTTTCGCACCCCGAAGGGTGCACGCACCCTTGGTTAAGAACCACTGCTGTAGAGTCATACATATCTCTTTTTCGTAAAAACAATGACGCAATTGACGAATGAGAAGTTCTTCGAAAATCGCAAAAAAGTTTTTTTCATGCTTTTTACAAATAATCATTATGGGATGGAACATCCCCAGGCTGCCGAGAAGCGATATAAGGAAATTTTATTTTATATATTTAGAATTATTTGAAAGACGTCTATTTCAACCATAACATAAACTTATTCTACGAATTAAATAATTATATTTTTGCTTTTTTTAATAAATGATCTTGTTTCTTTTCACCGGATATTGCGATATTCGATTTTGTTATTTGCAATCGTGATTTTATTTTCTAAGGAAATAAATTTCAAATTGAAATTTGAAACTCAAATAAACAACGCTTTTGTGAAATGTGCAATAAAAGAGAAATTGGCAAAATATTTTCACGTATTTTTTTTAACATCGATCGAATATTCAAATGGTGTGCTTTTTAAGTCAAAGTGTACGGTCATTATTTTATTGTGTCTCTTGTCGTTACTCAAAACCGTCACTTGTACTGTTGGTCTGTTATATTTTATTTAAAATTAATTCGTTCACATTTATTTTTTAACTTGATTAAGCGATGTGTATGTATGTACAAAATAAATAAATGTTATTCAGTCATTTTTTATTGTAAAATAACTTTCAGTTTAAACAAAGTCAGTGAAGTTTTATTTTGCTATAGCAAGAGTGAAAACTCAATTGATTTTCTTTAATATTTAAAATCGATAATGTTAGATTTTAATGCGATAAATCTATATATATATATATATATGTACATAAAGGACAACGATAATGATAACCGAATCGTTTTCATGCTGATGTGATGAGTGAATTATTCAAGAACGTCTAATAATTGTATATGACAATCATAGATTCAGCTTGAGATATTACTTTTAATGAATAATATTTTAAGAAAAATATATTTTTTGATGAGTACACTAGGTACTTTATTTAAAAATAAACTATTTTTTTAATAGTTACTTATATTTAAGATAGATCATCATCATTAAAATTAAGTATTTATAAATTTGTTGACTGAAATATATAATAAAATTAGCCTTAAAGAGGTTAGGTGTGCCCACTAATAAAATGATAAAACATTTTTATGAGAGGTAGTACTTTTGAAATGTGTTTTAACTAAGTTAACGTCACTTTTACGCTACTTAAAGACGTGTGGAATATTACAACGCGTCTAACTTATTTTTTTCTAAAATTCCACTTGATTCACCTCTAATGTGCCCAATTCTGTGATATGATAATTCATTCTTAGCAGTTCATTTATTTGCCCATTGGTATATTAATTGAAATATATTGTTTGCGTAAATGTGACAAAAATGCTTTGTATTATTTTGCTATTTTTGCCGTTCACTATAATTCGAAGAAGATTATATGTATTGTGTTTTTGTTCCAATGTTGACAGTAATTTATATATCATATATGGTGCGATAGCCAAAAAGGGTGCCAAATTTTCAATGATGTTTATCTGCACAACAGCTACCCAAATATTTCAAACGTAAATTATATTGGCTTGATCGCAATTGAAACTTACGTTGTCGTGGGTATTTGATCTAGCGGAGCTTAAGTTTGGTTTACGAAACGAAAATGTTTGAAAATATGTGGAACTAGATTTACGTTAATAATAATCTTTATTTAGAATTAAGTAAAAACTTATGGATTAATCTTATACTTTTTATAAGTGTGTCTGTTTAATAGATATGTGATATCTATCATCAAATTTCTATCCACCAGTCGCTTCTCTAACTAGATGTAATTCTTCGTTTAAGATTTCGACTGAAGGTGCTTAGTGGAATTTCAATGTTTAATTTGAATCGTTAAATTCCTTTGCACTCCTACACGTTTTATCACTACCGACCCGGGTTTTAGTTATCTTTATACAAGTCAAGTGCATAAATAAATCGGAACGCATGGAGATGTCAAAAGGCAAAACCCGGTTCGTTTTCACAAATCGCGGGAGTGTTAACAATTTGAACTACTCAAATTTAGATGTATTCTGTTATTTCTATGAAAAAAGACCTATCATAATTCTTCCTGTCTTTGCGTACGTCTTATCCATATTACCTATCTACCTAATTATTCTATGTTTGGTCCGTTTTATCATGCCAAATAGATGTATTTAAATAAAAAGATGAGTTAACTATACAGAGCATCTCGTGCAAAAACGCGAGATAAAAAGTATACATACTGCCAATTCAACGTCAAAGTGTTTTCCACCCCTATACATCTTGTAAGCAAATAGTAAAATTGGGTTGGCCTTTGTGTAGGTCTCACAGGTTGCGGCGGATTACTCAATTGTTTCATCATGACAACATCTCGTTTTGGCGTCTCAATTACCCTCGCTTGATCTTCAAAGATACCACATGGCAAATATTTCTGTCGTTTGCTGAACGTAACAGAATTTCCTTCAAATGCTTTCCTTTGAATAAGTTTCTCTGTCATTATTATGGTAGAATGATATACAGCACGGATCCTCAGCGATATACAAAGAAAGATTTAGGTTTACACATATTAATTTTTCTATAGCTTCCAATCTGGCGGCAGCTTAAGCTACGGAGCACAGTACATCTGCCTTGGTAATAAATAATTATAGGTTTTAAGATAAAAATAATTACAAATTTTTGTGTTGTATTTTAGTATTTTTTTGTGAAATAAATGTAATTTTCTTGAATTTTAATTACTCATAACATAAAGTCATGCTGTAACGGCAAAACGGCGCTGTGAATTATATTTTGTCAGTTCTAAAAATATTAATTTGATGTCAAAAGTTTTTACCCAGAATAAATTGCTTAAATATCAAATTTATTATCTTTAGAGTACTGAAAAACGTTTGTGAATAAGCCTATGTAGTAAAAAAAAAATTTTAAGCGAAAAATGTTAAACTTTTTCTTTGTTTTAGCTTTTTCGTCTAGTAAAACACACATTTTCACTGTAATTTATAGTACCTTTTAAAATACGTACGTAAAATAGCATAAATGAATTAATTCTTAAATATGTAATTCATTTTGAGTGAAAAAAAAAATCTTTGAAGTCTGATATATTTAAACATTTTATGAATATAACATTGCTTAATGCTGTATAATTGACACTCAAATATTTAACACCTCTTGAACAAATGCTTAAGGCCTTATAACCTTTTGTAAAACCATCATTCTTCAAGGACGACAAACAAGTCTTAAATACAGCGGCTATAACGCTGTAAAATTTGTATGCAGTATGTACTTACATACATTTAAAACATCTTTCTTTAAAAAAAATATACAAGTTAAGGTAATTTAAAAGTTTAGGTGAATTAAAGTAGACCGTATTCTTGAAAATTTACGTGTGCGCTTAGTGTCACAATTCAAAAAATATATAAATATTTCATACGCTCAAAAAAAAAACATTATAAATCATCTAGATAAAAAAGTAACGTGAAATTTCGGCATAAATGTATTCATTCCGTCCTCACACTTTGTATTTACATTGTTAATATTTCAATATTTCTACTCGTGTTTCAGAGTTCACGAGTGAAAAATTGTGGTTATAAATTTACTCAACTCTTCACTATCAATAACCATGTCGAAACTCCACTCTAGAAAAATACCTTATTTGTTCGTTTAAATCACACTCAACTGGCAATATTATGTTAAAATTCATATATTTACCTATATAATATTGACTATCATAGAATAATTGTATGTTAAAATAAAGCAAGAATATATTATTGATAACTTGGTATTATTAGTACTATAAAAACGGTTGATAACAAAGAAGAATTTGCCTGTGGTTGAGTTGAATGATGTTGCTTGAATTTTTACTCATGCAATAAATCATGTATCAAATTTTTTTTTTGACAAGTGTCGTATTGGTGATATAATAAGGCGATTGATTGAATTGTCATTTACTTGGTAGAACTCTATTGTAATAAAGTAAAAATATTAAAATTATTAGTTCTACATTTCTTTTATAAAATTAGTTTATTGCTATTTCGGCGTGCGCCATCGTCAAAACTTTGCTTAAGCCTGCATTCACTCAGCTATATATATATACTATCGTAGAAGAAATATACAATAAATCTCGTTATTTACTCTAAAATATTATTTTATATTACGTTTATTAGCCCTGAATTTAGTATAATAATTATCAGCTATTTGTGTTATTTTTGAGCCATTTTTAAACAAAGATCTTGCCTTAAGCCTTTTTTAATACGGCATGAGTAATGTGAAAACAAAAATTCAGTGTATCTCGTCGAAACAATTGGAAATGAACAAATTTATAATACAATAATTATATTTAAAATAGAAGCATAGTCACTGATGTTATATTAATTGAAATTGGTAATTTGGTTGTTCCGCTTATTGGACCACTAATTATGACATGCGTTTCGCTTTTCACCGCCTCTCTTGTTTATTTCGGTGTTTACTAATAATAATAAATAGTCTAAGATTTACGTCGAATCAACAATATTTCTTGTCAAAAAAACTTTAACCATACACGTGATGCGTCATTTATGTTACATTATAAATAGTGTTTTTTTTAAATCATTAAATTTAAAAAATATATATGTGAAGCATATCTAAGCATCTCCTCTTGGAGGTATCTCAACAATAGTTTTCTACGAGAACTTCTTGTTAATTAGTTGCTAAATAATATTTGTTATCAAAGAAGTAGAGATATGAAGGATATGGTCAAAACTGGATAAGTTGTTGGCTAATCAGTCACGCTACAATCCGTTATTTTAAGATTGGAATGGTGGAGGGAATTTTCAAACATCAAAAATATCGATTGAAAAAACGCTTTTTGTACTAGAATTGAGGTCCGGTATGGAAGTCAACAACGTAAACCACTGTGTCATAGACCAGACAAACATTTAATGGTAAAACCCATTATTTTTGATTATTTTAATTTCAATCAAATTGAAATCAATGTGCTGTTGAGAAGCATTGCGTTGCAAAAAAATTTGAAACGACATTGCTATTTTGTTTTGACGTTATAGAGAACGAAAATTGTGCTAATGAATATACTCATAAATTGAAAAAAAAACGATTTCACAACGTTTGCCTTAATGTGTGCACATTAAAAAATCATTAAACTTTTTTTCCAGGTACGAGATGGTTACAGGCTCGAGAAACCAGAACATTGCAGAAGAGAGTTGTACAATATAATGTTTTACTGCTGGGACAAGGATCCAGCTCAGAGACCCACCTTTGCGGAGTGCATTACACTTCTTGAGCGGCTCCTCATGACGGAGACGGACTACATAGAACTGGAGAGGTTCCCAGACCACTCGTATTACAACGTTGTTAGTCTCAGTGGAGAAAAACTTTAAGCGTGTTATTTTATCGACCAAATCGTATTAAAAAAATATATAGGATACCAATGAAGACTGGAAAAGCATTAAATATTGCATGTATAAATTTATTTCCTTGTGTTATTGTCGTAACTTGGTTATGAAATTTTATTTAACCAATCACTCTGTAATATTGTTGATATAACATAACGAGTAGGATAATATTATGTATAGTGACTCGATTTTTTTGGTTTGTAAAAACTATAGCGTGTAAGATTGTTTTATTATAGATTATACTCAATAATATAAGTCATAAAACAATGGATGAAGATTTGCAAATAATAAATAGTTTGCCATACTTGAATGTTTCGATACATTCAAAGCATATGGAACAACAATAAATTCGACAAAATTGATATTTTTTTTACAAAATTTAAAGAAGTAGTTTTAAGTTAAAGACAAGAAGATATGAATCATGAAAAACACTTGTGATAATTAATTTTAGCTCACCAGAATGTCTCGAATACTGTATTTTCATAAATGCTTAGTTCTCGTCAATATCGTATTCATTGGATATTTCGCATTATAATGAAAATCTATTTATGCGAAAAACATTTTATTTCACACTTTTTTGGGTTTTTTCAGTGAGCTAGTATTTTTTTTACATTTCGAATCTCTTGATTGTAAAAAAATATTGGAATATTTAGAAACGCAGTGAGTAATCATTTAATACAGCTTTCAGAAAAGACTAGCTCTTAAATCTCCAAAAACTGTTGTGTATCCAAATATTAATTTAAATTCTTGATTGCGCAACTAGTGAAAACATTTTTTAATTAAAACAGTTGTGGAATTAATAAAAATAAATAAAAGCAGAAACAAATTTGGATTCGACCAAAAATTTATTTTCGATAGTTTATTAGATTAGCTCGTGCCCGTGTTAACCAATAGAGAATCTAACTTAACTATTAGCGTGATCAATTTAGATTGAGAAATAATTATTACGGGGTGATATCACCACTTGACACGAAATTCATGCAAATTCAGCAATCATTTTAAGAGCTTCTCAAATGATCTAGACTTGTATTAAAGTGATGCTTTGCCTGCATGCATGCTATTAAAATCAACTCATGGAGAGAATGTTACTTAGCGTTGAATCAAATTTCCTGTTGTTAAATTATTACTAAAGAAGTTTAAGCTAGTCGTGTAATAAGAAAATTAACCCAAAACCACCCAACATAAAAATGGGCACTGCTAAGTAATTAATGTAATATCATATTTATTGAAGACTTATATAGTTTACATTAATATGGTATACAGTTTTTATGAATATGAACACATTCGTAAAATTACTGTAAAATACATCGAAAGCAGTAATTTTTTAATTCCTCATTTCAATCTGCAACATTACATTTTATACTCTTAATGAACCATGTCTAGACAAAAATTGACCCACGAAGTTTGGTTTTCAGTCGTTCAATCTCTCGTTTTCGGATAGAGTAACGATGTAAAAATAATATCAGGCCAATTTTACGAGTTATAAAATTGCTTTAGCATTGCCCTTTGTCTTCAGAATTGAAAAGATATGAAACAATTTAATAATGCGTCAAATAATAAATTGATAGTTTTTTTAATACTCAAAAGATGTGCGTTTTATTTTTTAAATGATATGCAACGGTGGTATTTTATTAGGTTTGATTTAATAAACAATATATTCTCTCTAGTACACTTGAGACATTAGAGAATTACACATTTTAGTGTACATTTTTATCTGCATATACACTTTTAAAATAATCATAAAAAATCTTGTTAGTGGATTTTTTAAGAAAAAGTAAAACTATATTTGCATTAAATATTTTTCATCTCAGCAAAAAATCCTAAATTGCATTCAAAAGCTTACTTGTTGTTAAAATCCTTCAACGGAGCGACGTAAAAGTTCCATTATGAAGATCCCTTCCAATTTTTGTTTTAATTAAACTTTAAATTCTACCGCTTCCTCGCAGTTACTGTTGAATATGAAATGTAATACTTGTTCTAATGTTAGAATATATCAAAACATGGAGTTGGACAACTGTGTGATACAGTGAACTAGGATCAACTTCTGTAAATATTATATTACATTAAACTGTTTTACGTATGATGGACTGAAGCAATCACATTATGAATTAAACTTCGGAATATATTGTCACAGTTTCACCTTTGAGCAAAATTAAAAGATATTATTTCATCGTTTTAACAATATATTTAATGTTTGTTAAAAATAACTGAATATGTATTTGATTTAATGCTGCTTTTGCAAGAACTATAAATGGTGACTTTGTCTGTTTTTCATTTTTTGTTGAATGTTTCTTTCGATTCCATTACGATTATTTATACAAATCGATAATTTAAAATTCATTTCTTCGGTAGTAAATTAAACATTATCCTAATCAATAAATCATGTCTAATGTAGTATTCTTTACTAAGTACAATTTGGCTACTAAAATTTGTAATATTTAGAATGTTTAATAGTTGTGAATCGTTATGATTTATTTCAATACACAATTTAAATTTATCACGATTACACAATAATTCATATCAAATTATGATTTAGTGGCTTTACAGACAGATTGAATGAAAAAAAACATTTTTTTAAAAATAAATTCAACAACAATGTCTTTTTCGTAAACATTTAAATTTACAATACAACCAATTTTAACCATATATATATAATATAAAAAAATAATACTTACGTCACTATTGTCTTAGGTACTATATTAAAAGGTTATAAATTAATTTTACATAAAATATTGAAATTTAATTATTAAAAATAATTTATCAAAAGTTGTTGTAATAACTAAATTGTTTTGAATGGAAAAGAATTAACAAATTGTTTGAATAATGTGGATAGTTAAAAAATAACGTAACTTCTTCTAAAAAAATATCAAAAAGTATTAAATAAAATACGTCTTTCAAACAAAATGATTTTAAGACATTTGTATTTGATTGTAAAAAAGAGGCTATGATTGAAATATAAATATTGTAAACTATGAAAATAAATATTTCTGTAAATATAATAGTAAATACAAAATAATTTTGCTGTATATATAAATTGTATGTTTGTAATTTTAAACGTAAAGTTGTCTTTATCTTAATGCATTTACGGATTCAGGTCTTAATACATACGTACCTTGTATTTTCACTAGAAGCCTATCTAATTTGATTTTTATTTAAGAAGCACTGCTGTTTTTTCTTGTTGACTATAACTGAAACCTTATTTTGTGTATATATTTAATGTTATAAAATATCGTATTAATTAAATATAAACAAATAACAAAACCATTAAAGTATTTTTTTTTATTTCAAAATCCAAATACTATGAAACAAATATAATTGAATTTGAATCGTTTAATTGATCAATGAATGAACATTATTTGAATGATTCAAATTGAATACTGAAATTGCACTAAGCACCTCCAGTCGACATCTTAAATAAAACATAATTGAATCAGTACAAGCGATGACAATGAATAAAATCGAATATGTAATATATTAGTTTTAATTTCATTTTGATTAATAAAGATCACTAAGTGAGATAAGAAGTGTTAGTCCAACATACCTATTTTGTACTACCTGAAATACTCAACATGTGATTGTGATATTGTTATTGACATAGCTTGTAATTGTGTTCAAAATTTTAAACCTGCAACTTTGAAATTAAACAATTATCTAGGTCATTAATTCAGTAGTAAAAGTTGTTGGGTTCCGTGATGGATTTCATTGGTTTGATCATAAAATAACGGAACGTGATGGGGACAATTTGATTACCACAACTCCCAGCCGTAGCTCTATCATTGTTAACTATACTCAATACGTTAAGCAACTTAGTAAGTAACAAACAGTTCTCGTAGAAAAAAAACTTCTGTTGAGATAACTCCATGTTTAAACCATATACCATACAGTAGAAGCGGGCATGGAATAACAAAAATTATCAACTTTTTTACACATAAAGCTAAGTTTATTCAAACAATTATTTAAATCAAAATTTCAGACATTAATACTCGTGCCTATTAAATATTTCTTTTATCTCACAAAAAAACTAACTTTTGTCAGGAAACCGTTTTTTTTAATATTCACTAAATATAAAAACTGTTTATTTAAAAATACTTAAAATTCTGTCCAAGAGCATAATTTTCACAAAGCTTTAAATGTTTACAAACAAAAAATATGATTAATAAAATAAAACTATCTCTTGTACAATTGAAATGGTGAAAGAAACAAAGCTCTAAGCTACTCTTATCTCCACGTGGAAGCATAATAAACTTCTTGATAATGACAATACTCCTCTTTTCAATTTATTCATAAGGCCAAGTCGCCTTGGGAAACTCCCGGAAATAAAATATTTTTTTGTTAATATTTTGCTCATATACTTTTGTTTACGAAACAGCTGCTGGGTTTATTTTGAACAATAATAATTTAATATGTAAATATAATATCTACAATTCTCCTCGTGTTTGTAAAGATACTAATATATTATGAAGACGGCAAGGTAAAACCATGTTAACAGACACTTTTGCCGAAATTGAGTTACATTATGTTCTGGGCTAACTTTTGTGTGTTTTTTTTCAGTAAATTAACTCTTATTTTTGTAAAATGGCCACACTAAATGCAATTTTCAACTATTTTACACATTAAATGCAGTCTGCAAAGAAGAAAAAACTTGTTAAATGTGCAGTCAGCAGTATCTTGCCTTACGTATGTATGATATATCTACAGGGCACAAACATGTTAACGAGGTAATCAAACAATATTTTAAGTATTTTTTTTTAAATTGACAAAATCCCATGGCTGACTTTATTTAAATAAAGTTCCATCTTTTGGATATCATTTCAGTTGGGAGCGTCAATGAAATATTGTTGTTTTGACGTATTGGTAGAAGAATTGATGCCGAAATCAATGGCGTACTTCTGACTCTTTAAAAAATTTATCTCTTTTCATGGTTCATCCTGTGAAAAGAGATTCTTTAATTCTAATCCAAAGTATCTTTTACCAAGTTAATAAACTGTCAAAACATAATTATGTATAAGTTCTTATTTTAACCCGTACGAGAATTAAATGAGGTTTAAATTATAAAGAAATGTACATTTAAGGACAAAATTATCTTCTCGGTTTTATTTCCAATGAAAGATAATATATAAATAAGAAAAAAGCACACAAATATTTATTTGTATGCCCTAAAATATACATTTTAACTTTTCAGAGATAATAAAAACCTCTACGTGTTCCATGGAATGAACTTAATAAAAGTTTTAAAACAATAATTTTGTATTTATTTTAATTAAAATATCATACGAAAAATAATATTTAATATGAGTCGAATACTCAAAACTGGAGGAGCCATTAGCTGATTAGTAAGCAAAAGTTTCCAACTAGGCTATATTACAGGTCGCATAAGTTTCAGACTTGGCTTCGAGAGAGGTTTGTTGTGTGGTTTTATGACAAATTCTCTTATCATTTGTGGTTGTTACAGGCGTTAATATTGTGTGCAAATAGTATTTTGTAAAACATTCTGAACTCTATTCCCCAACAATGAAACAAAATAATACTCTCATCATAAAACATTATTGGCCATAATAAACATTAATTTGATTTTACGATTGTGGTGATAACTATGAAATAAAGGGCATAAATTCATTATATTAATACAATTGAACAAAGTTTATTCATATTTTTAAGTTTGTCCTATGTGAAAATATGTTGGATAAAATAATTGGGTAGTTATAATGAAAAAATATTTATTAACCAGTCAAATATATTTTTGGGAGACTATTGATTTTTCTTAAATTTTAAAAAACATTTTTCTCTCGTTTTGCGACACTATCAAAAAGGTATAAGAGGTTAAAACATATATTGTCTCAGTTTTCATCTACGTGATCAAAACAATTTTCTTACGTCTCGAAGATATTGCTATTGACGTTTTTTTTAATTATAAAAAAACAATGAATGAAATGAATTAACAAATTATCAAAGAAATTAAGAAATATTGAAAAACCCAAGTATTTTTTTTTATTAACAACGTATCCGTTCGTAACAGAATAAAATAATAAATAGTGAGCCCTGGATTCAAACAATATTGAAAATATATTATTGGGCGGGATTTTCAATACTAAAATTCCTTTACACATAGCTATCGAAGGACTCGTCTGCACGATAACTAAATGAAATAATCATACAAACATATATATAATGATAATCATTAGTAAACTCAATATATTTTGGGAGTACAAATGGGCCCATTAGATGTGAAGTGAGCCAAATGATATTTTAGAAAAAAAAGTTAGACACGTTATATTATTCTAAAAGTCTTAAAGTATTGTAAAAGTAAAGTAATTTAAGTCAAAACACATTTCAAAAATAGTGTTATTTCCGTAAAATAAAAATATACAATCCAGAAAAACACCAAATAAAGACGTACTTGTACCTAAAAGTCCAAGGAAAAAGTTGTATCATTTTACTAGTTGGCTCGCTTCACCTCTCAAAGTTCCATATATAGTTGTTAAATAATTCGAGGTTTGACAAAGATATCGCTCAAATTTAAATTCTGGACTGTCAGATAGTACTTCGTTTAAAAAAAAGTTAAATTTAAAAAAATAGTTTAAGATTCACGTCACAAGATGCACAACCTATCACAAAACGAAAGTAAAAAAGTTGTGTGCTGTAGAAAGTAGCATTTTTAGTTAGATTCTCGAGAGAGTGCTAAGCAGAGTAAAGGCTGCAGAAACTTCTACCAAAGAATAATAAGAATAAGATTCGCGTGTCTTTGGTAAAAATTGAGCTGACTTGAGCTTTGAATCCAAAAACTTTTTACTTACCCAGGTTATGTAATTTTAGTTTACTACTGTAAAATTAAATCGTGTTCATACTATATTTTAACAAAATAACACGTGAAATTATTTATTGCAAATAAAGTTGATTTTTCAATGCCTATTTAAGTTTTTAAAAGCACTAAAAATACTAAAAGGCTTCTCTGTGAGTGAGAAAGTCAAAAGATTACATGTATACATATAAAAAAGCTCTAAGAAATACACCCACTTGACATGTAAATGTATTATAAGTATTAAGGTAACACGATATAGCAAGGCTGGCTAAGTATTCCGTAAACAAAAATACTGAGAACCGTACAACTTGTAAGCAATACCTATTGAAAAAACCTAAGCTAGAGCAAAATATTTTATATGAAAACAAAAAGTTTCTTTGGTAGATACTTATAGCTGTAGAAATATGCATTCATCAAAAGGTGGCACTTAAGCTTTTATAACAAGTTTCCCATCCCTGGTTTACACAGTCCAACCAGTATATCAATAGATTAAATACATAATCTTTTTATAATATGGTTAATCTATTGAATCTCAGATTAATGTTGAGATCCTTAAATATTTTGATGTTTTTGATAAGAATAAAAAATGAATGTTCGTAAAATACTAATTCGAAGCAATAATGTACAATATTTTGATTGTCTGATAAAATAAGGTACGTGTATTTTTAGATTATTCTTTTCAAATACCATTGTCACGTTATCGATATGAACGTTTTGTGACTCATGAGTAATGGAAAATATTAATTCGATACGCATTATATTTCAATCAACAATAGTATTAATGATTTGTCGGTTAAACACACGTTCACTATGATTAATGAATATACGACGAATGTTTTCTTGTCACTAAAAATACTCATTTTTAAGGTGTTCATTGTCAATACTTAGTGGAAAGATATTAAATTAAAAAATACAACACTTTTTTTACACTAATTCCACATTTATATAATAGGATAAGAACCGGCTTCGCTTATTACGAGCATCTTCATTTGATAAGAATATACATCTATACAGGGCTACTTATACTAATCCAAGTAAAACTAATATAAGAATAATAAACATTTGTATAAGAAATATAACAGGAATTTATCGATAAAGATATGTATAACAAATCATTAAATGGCAATAAACTGACTGATATATTTAAAATGTTTTAAAACTCGTACTTAAGTAAGAAAGGCCACTAACAATTAATTCGAAGATTTATATTTAGATTTTTTACAAAAAAAATGATTTTTTTGATTAAATGTAAAAAAGGATTATAAAAACGTTTAGATTTTGAACACAAATAATACTCACAATCAATTGATGCAGAAAAAGGCGGAAGTGAAATTCCATACGGCCGGTGGAGTATTTTAAAAAATATTTTAATGTAAAATATGTAATTAAAAATTATTTAAAGTTGCCTTCAAAAATATTAATATCGTAGAAAGCAGTATTTCCAAGTTGAACGACTATCTTTGATTTGGAAAAAGTCTGTGAGTTTTATGAGAGATTTATTAATGAAAGTTAAGGTATTTCAGCTAAAGCTCAATTTATTTATACAACCATAAACAAAAAAACATTTTCCAACAGTTGAAACATTAAATATTTCTACGAGCAAACTTGCAGCTTTTGCACATGTGACCTGCGACCAAACTTTCATCCCCATTGTGGCTCAACAGCCAAAAGATTTGCTCACCCCTGGTTTATATGATTAAATTCTAATAATTTTATTTAAAAATAACTAAAATATATTCTGGAATATTTTGAAATAATTAATTTCCTTATTTAAGCACAGCACACCTCCACGTTTTTCGCAAAATGTTCTAGATATATTTTTACACTCAGGCATTTAAGAACAGTTTTTCTCTGTTTCTATACATTTGGCCAGTGATTAATACCATATATCTGCACATATTTTGAGCCACAAACAACTGGTTTACTCTTTTTTTATGTGAAACAGCTTCATTTTTAGCTTTTTGTTTGGTCATACTCGTTTCCTTTTAAATTTCGAGTATCCAATTCACATAATGTGTCGGGTACTGTAAAACATATATGTATGTCAAAAACTTTTCTGGTTTAATCTTTGATTTATGTTTTTTTATGAAGTATCCATTAATTGACTATAGTTATGTCAACCATGTGATAAATGAGTCGTAAATACCCCTTCCGACTTTTCGTTCCAAATTTAATATCGACCAATGAATGAGTCCAAAAGGTTGACGACTACCATGTGATGATAGTACTCTTCTATAATGAACGGGCAGGGAATTTTATTTCTGTCATTTTTGTTATCGTTTTTATTGTCTTCAATATCAATAGTTTCAATAAACAAGACGCCGACGTCAACAAAAGTTGCACTTATTTGTTATCATTCCAAACAACCGTCAATACTGTATTCTGTAATGCCTCATTTTGAATGAGCAAATGTGTTGATCCAAAATGAGACAAATTATCTGCTCCTTATGTATTTAACATAAAATTCATTTTTTATAAATAGGTCTTATTTTATGTTGCCTATCGTTAGTAAGGTCACTTTTGGGAAGACAATTTTCATTTTGTGTACAGAAACTATCAAATCTTTTTCATTTTTTAACAGTCAAAGTCGATACTTTTGGTAAAAATGGATAAACATCTGACCAATAAAAACAAGTGCCAGGAAAATGACAGATATAGAAATAATTCTAAAGATGTACTGGATGCTTTCATCATCACTGAATTCCATTCCATCCTCACTACAGCCAAATAATGTTTTCAAGCAATGATTTTAGTAAAAAGGCAGAAAATAACAAAAAAACCATATTTTGCTTTGATAATAATATAAAATAATAACCGTACATACATACATGTTGTCCTAAAACGAGTACAAATAAAAATGTCTCTTTTCTTTTAGCAAAAAGTTAAAACTGAAAATATATTATGAATACATGTTACCTTTTATGTATATTTAACATATTTATATACCATTTTTTTTGTCAGATAGGAAAAATGCTGTTCCTACTGGGACTCAAGCTCATGAGATCCGGCACAGAAGACAACAACGCAAACCACTGCGCCATAAATTACGAGTCAAAAAATATTTTTTTAAAGAATATGTACAATAAAGTGACAATTTTTATCATCTAACTTTTCTAATACTTTTTGAGTCTTAGAAGCTCTCGTCTCTAATTTAGTTTGCTGCGCTGTAGGACCTGAAATTTTACAAAAAGATTATTTGCACATATGAAAAAAAACATTTTTCCTACGTATACGCTACAAATAGTGTAGAATTGATAAGTGAGAAACAAAATTAAATATTTTAATATTTCAAAATTGTTGCTTAAAAAGTATCACTTATTTATTAAATAACAACACCATAAGAAATAGTTGCAATAGACGCATTTTTAAAAGCCCAAATTCTGAAAAATTACCTATTATAAACGAAAGTTTATTAAGAACAATTTTTACCAAAAAGAATTCTATTACGATGAATTAGCCTCTCTTCGATAAATTCATGTAATATGAAATTTTTAAAATTATACAAACTGTGTATTTTCTATGAGTCTAATGTTACATTATTTTAAAATATTAAAAAAGTAAAACTGGTACAAAGTTACATTAACATTATGTACGAATAATATTATTAATTAGAATAAATTTGATAAAACGGTGTCGTGAATAACACACACGGAGATGATAATGCGAACGAATACTGTGTCGCCCGTTTCCAAGAATAAAATAACTCATGCGGTTGATTGTATTTTCACTGGAAATTTAAATTATTATAATTCAATTTTCTGGTAATGCTGAAATTTAGAGCTAAAATACATCAATCTTTGATAAAGCTCAAAGTGTTTTATTCATTTGACATAAATAAAAAAGAACTGTAATAAATTTCAATATTAAGATTGCATTTTTTTAAATAAGTAACCACTTAGTTATATAATATCAAATGATATTTTTTAAGTTAAGCAGATAAGCTGCGTGCAAAAAACGACCAGTATTCTATTCTATGGAAGAAAATAAATTTGTTCATGTTTTACAATATTTTAAAAAAGTACAGGAAATTGAAACTATTATCAAATTATAATGACAAAAATAATTATGGATAATCGCTCTTATTGTTGATATAAAAAAATGTTCAAAAGTTTATGATTAGTTTTTTCGTTATAAAAAAATAATTTATTATTATATTGGGCTCATAATATCAAATTTAATATATTTCTATTCAATAATAAACTCAAATTAATGATAAAGGTTTTGTTTGTTAACTTAAAAATTTCGGGAACGAGATAAAATGAAAGAGAGTTTGCGCAAATGCAGCCTGGCAGTGAAATACGAAAGCTTTCCTTCGACAGTTTGCCGACCGACAACAGACCGTCGACACCTCCCACAACAGCTCTACGCTAAAAGCTTTAATATTACTACGAAGCTGAACAGTAGAGATTTTGAAATTTGAAGTTACGTTAGTATAAAAAGTTACTATATTTGTTATAAGTTCGTGTAAATGATTTTATTATAACTTTTTAAAAACAGTTTTAATTGTGTAAGAATATGAAAACTTAACTTGTTTTACAGATCAAATTTTATTCTATTAATAATTTTAATAAAAAAAATATATAAAATCAAATATAATATTTGATCGTATCAAATGACGTTTACAATATTAAGACACTTAACATGAGTAAATATTTTAGAGTTGTACAAAACAAAAGTTTTTTTGAAAATACTATGTGACTTATAATACAACGCGTCGATTAATAATGAAAGTTTTTGACTGAAAATGTGTATAAAATGTGCGTGTTATATTACAACCAAAAGCAACAAAACAAGAAAGATACACAGAAAGTAATATAAAAACTTTTGAAATGGAGGTGAGTTGTTTGACTTTATTGAAACGGTTTTCTTAAGTAAGTTGATATTTTTGTTAACATCAAATAAATATTTTTGACACAAAAGTTTAAAAGTATGCAGCAATAACAAAATGCCAACATTTTATAATAAATAGATCATGCATAAAAAAAAAAAAAAAATTGCTGAAAACTATTTAATTCTGTACGTTTTATTGAACATCACCGAAAAATCGTATGAACGTTGAAAGCTCATTTTCAAAACCATAACACATTGCATTTAAATCGTTTTTAAGTTTTAACGTTAAAAAATAAGCCTTTTGTAATGAATAAAGGCTCTGTCTTTGTGCTATAGTAATAAAATTGCACTAAAATGATTAAGTCGTAAATATGGTATCCATTGCATGCGTCGAAACAATAATTATTTTCTAGGCCAAATTGTTATAATTTTAGAAAAACTTCACCCTTTGCCTTTCCCAGTAGCCGTGCTTTAAATAAATTATATTGGGTTCTATAAAAGCTTTTCTACTATAACGATACCAGAAATCGAGAGAAAAAGGAAACTATAAATACATATCATGGTAAATAAAAATGAACTTTCCAATATTTTGAAAAAACTATCGTTTTGTTATTGTTTTCAGATTAAATACTTTCATATCATATTCTTTTTTATCGAGCCTGAATTGAAATGTTTTTTTGATACTAACTATTTCTTAAAAGTGTGTTGTTTGACTTGGCATTTACTTGGTAGAACTTCATTATAATAGGGTAAAATGAGCAACGTATTTAGTTTTAATTTTTTTATATTTATTATTTGATAGCTATTTCGGCTTTCGCCATCGTCAGAACTATCCTGACGATGATATCAGAACTAGTTCTGACGATGGCGATAGCCAAAATAGCTATCAACTAATAAATATAAAAACTGTTATATTCTAAAAAGTGATTTAAAATAAACAAAAGCTTTCCTCGAGTGATCAGTTGGGTCTGTCCTTGAATCGCGGCACGATCAAAATCAATTAAATAAAAATAAAATTTGCTATCTCGGAAATGATTTTTAGAGAGATTTTTTAATTTTAAAATCGTTTGTGCAATGGTTATGTAATACTAAATATTGTTTTTTATATCCGAATTATAATCATAGGCAGTTTTTGTCTATCGATATGCTTCATTGAAAGTCTTTTTGCTCTACATATATTAAAATATGAGATTGGTAAAAAAATTGAGGCTAATTTAAAAAAAAACTATATGATAATAACATAAGAGATTTTTTTTGTCACGGGTAAGTGAATGTGATCAGAGCGCATGGTGGTTCTTACAATAAAATTAGGCTGGAAAATTTTAAAAAATTAAATAAGGTATTTATTTATTGAAATACTATTTACAAAATTACAATTCCGATAAAATTACAATAATTTCCAGTTAGATCTCGAAGCTCGGATTGCTAAACGCATGTCTATATTGTTTGGTAGTCAACACAAGACTGATTGATGTCAGTAAATCAATTTCAACTTTTAATTAAAAAAGTTTTTTAATTTAAGGGTAAAATCGTGTTTTTTTCTGATTGCCTGATCAGAAAATCATAAAATCGAAGATTAATTTTTCGCTATTGCTATTTTAATTATTAAAGTGTTGAATATTAAAAATTGTGAAAAAGATTTTTTCTTTGTAAAGTAGCTACTATATTTATATAAAAAGCATAAATGGCTTTCTAAAGATACTTTGATTTATAAAGAAGGAAATTCATTTAGTTTGGAAGTTTTAAAAATATTTTGAAAAAAAAGCTTTCCGTGACTTTTACTTAAGGTATAGTAACGTATATGTGAAAGCGTTAGATTAAGCTTAAAATAATACCGTGTTGTCATACGTGAAATTCCAACGCAGCCAAGTAAATTGTATTTGTTACTTCGTTTTACGACCATTTTCTAACAGTCCATTAAATTTTCATCCCTCTTTTGGATTTTTTTTTTGGAGTAAGAAGCTATTTTTTACATTGAAAAATTGCTGAAAAGATCAGATGAGGCTTCATTTAGACTATAAAGTGGGTTGAGAATACCATTTCTAGCCCAAAAAGCAAATTTTTGAACCATCCTGATAATATAAAGTCTCGATTGTTTGGGTGTTTATCAGAATGACAAAAATTTCTACAGATAAGATTTGGTCTTTTTTCTTCCAATGCCACGTTTAAAACTTCTAGCTGTTTTCAATAGAGCACTATTGTGATTGTTCTGTCGGATTCAAAAAGCTCATAATGAATGGAACCCTAATGATTTCATCATATACCAACATCAGCTTTTGCGTGTATTAAGATGCTTCGGAGTCAACATTTTTAAAAATTAGTGTTGACTTAAAGAACACACTCTATGTAACTTCTCACAAACGTTTCAAAACAGCTTGTCTAGTTTATAAAATTTATAAAATCATTTGACAAACAATCAAACAAACCGATTTTTCAATAACGTTCAAGTCGTGTAGCATCTAAAATCCTTATCGAAACACTTTGCGGTACCTTTGACCAAAATAAGAAGCTAACCTGGTGATTCTTCAAATAATATTTTTGATAATTTTAAATTTTAACAGCCAAAACATGCAAGTTGTGAGCCTTAACATTTATCACCATGAAGTTCTCAACCTCCGTCGTGAATTTTGATAAAAGTTTTCTGTCACAGTTTTGGCGTTCCGATTTTGATGAAATGCATGCTATAAAATATTGTGACTGTTGATTTTTACATGTAATCAGACGAAATAAGACTAAAATTCAACATACAACATTTAAAATATGATTACTTTACGCTTTACCTAATATTTCAGCATCACGCTATCGTAGAAACAATGTTTACAATACCTTTTGTTTGCTTAAATATACTGTCATATGATACTATTCAATCACTTAACACAAAATAATGAGCATAAGTGGATAATTATGCTATTATTACAACATTATGCATCTCAAGAAGTACATATATATTTTTTAAAGTAAATAATATAATTTAAGTTTCCCGAAGTTTGGATAAAACGTAAACTATTTTTCACTTTCAAAATCAAAATAGTTGTAGATATTAAATTGAATAATGATCATAATAAATTCTTAAAATATGTATCATTTCATAAGCATGTGCTGGTAAATAGACAATCAAAAATATTATTATAGACATATCGTGTAGGTAACTGTTGAATTATTCAATAGACAAGAATAAAATATTCTTATGTACATATGTATATGTTTCAAGCAAAATAAATAACATCTATACTTTATGAGAAGTCTCATGTATGTTCCATTTTCTCTGTTCATAATGGCTAGCGTGTATATTTTTCTTTGTCTTAAAAATCTGAATTCTCGATTTATTTTATATAATATTTTCTTTATTGTAAACATCCAGCGAAAAACTTTCGTTAGTATCAAATTTCATATTTCAAATACCAAGAGCACAATACAACCTCAAATACGTAAAATAAAGGGAAAATATCTCATTATTTTCATTACCTTACAGATAGTGGTTGATTATTGATTGCATATTATTATTACGCTCACCAAATAAAATATCGTTTGTTTTAAATAAAAATTATACTTACCATAAAAAAACTTACTCGATTTTTTTTCATTATACAAATATTCCAAATAATATTTAGGCAAAAATAGCAAAATAGTGTTTTAACTAATAATTTTATAATATTCGAGGGTGGCTTAGAAAATTTTGTATTATACTTTGAGAATAAACCAACCCTCTCTTATTGTCTTTCTTACATAAGTATTTATAAAACTTTCAACGAATTATTTAATTTTATAATTTGAATCATCGTTTAAAATATTTTTGTGTATATTTGATCATAGTTTCAATAGTTTTAATTCCGAAATAGAAACGTTCAATTATCGATTTTGCCTACAAACAAATTAAACAACTTTTATAAAGATGCTCCACATAAAAAACTGTTTCAATTGAATGGATTTAAAAATAAATAAAACAAACAACAATTACTTACGGTAAGTTCGTATTGGTGAAAAAATAAAATGTAATTAATATATGAGACAAATTTAGGTCACCAAGCCACATATATATTACAAGAGTTTTTCGGTTGAGCAGTGTCAAATCTATCGGTGAATGAAAACAGAAGCTTTTTTCACTCAGGGTATTAAAGGTTACTAATTGAGATTAAATTCTAAAAAAAAACAATGACGTACAACAAAAGAAAGATTTAAAGGATTTTAAAATGAAAAATCAATTGCATTAAATATATGATGATTTAGCTTACGACGATTTTCTAAACAAAAATTACATTGTGCTAGACATCTATTGTTTAATATTAATAATAATGACCATAGCATTTGTATTTAAAGTACTCATTAGTCAAAATTTGTAAACGATAATACTTGAAGAGTATTTCAGTATTAAAACAATAAAGAAAATACTCAATCGCGATAATATTAATGGGATTGAAGTTTAAACGTAAAGAAAATTAATACTCTTTCAAATAATAAAAAACCTTTAAAGCAATAAACAAACGTTTAAATGAGACGGATGGTTCAACCATTAAACTCTTGAAAAGCTTTTTCCTTGTTTATTAATTTTAATTGTGAGTTTTTCCATCTTTACAACTAAGGAGTGTAATAACGGAAAGAAATGTCAATATCGGAATTTTCGATACGTTTTATGGAATACCGGTATTGCAAATATCAGTCCCAGCACTACAAAATCGTTTAAGTGAAACAAAAATATATGGCTTATTGCGATTGCAATATCGTACTAGAAAGTTAAAATCGTTATTTCGATAGTTTTAATAAAATAATTTCATTTGAAAATATCACAATTATGTATGGGTCATTTTGATAAATAGCTTTCTTTAAATAATAATGATTCATTTAAAGGCTGAATATTTCTGAAGGCTGTCAATATTGGACAGCTATAAGAATATTTGAAATATTTTAATAATTCATTTAGTCGTGGTTTTATACATTCAAAACTCAATTTCGGTGAATTTTTAATACAAAAATACCAGAATTTCGGTTTTACCTAAAATATAATGATCCCATTTTCAGTAATACCGACATAACAATCTCTATTCACAACCGTTTGACGGTTAAACCTCGTGGCGCCTCTGATAAAGGAGTTGGAATCAAAACCTAAGTAAAAGGTAAATATTTCATACGAAAATTCCTTTTAAAAACGTATATAAAGTACTACACTTAGTTACACAACAAATGGAACAAAAATATCAATACCATAGTTGACAACGAGTACATCAAAAAAAGAAATAGAGCTCAGAAGATAGCAAAAAGTATTTTCAATGTGACGGTACAATTTTTTATACTTCTTAAAACTTATAATAACAAAGCTTAGTAATGGTTGTTTGTAGACATCGTAATTTCACGTTTTTTCTCTAACTCTTTCATTTTTGAAAAAGGTGTGAAGCAAAAAACTTAGAGCAAGCTTTTATAAAAGCTTTCATTGTAGAATACACATCATAACATTTAATATATATAAAACCGCAAGTTTTCTGCATTGCGGTAAAATTTTAAGCGAATTATTACTTTGGTCATTAAAGATTCTTTTTTCAATCGAAAAAAAACTTTTTTGATTGATTTATCGATTTCTGTTTCGAAGGCATGGGTGTTTATAATGTCTAAAAAATCTTTCCCACCCTTTCCAATCCTTTAATAATTGAACGCAGCGAGAGCGATTAGCTAACCATTAGTCCTGTCTAAGCCTTATCCTTCTTTCTCTACTACTCTCTTTGAAAAAGGTAGGTTGAAGGATTGAGTAAAAAAACTTCTGTTGAGATAACTCCATTGCGAGGCCATATACTCCACATTGGGAGTGGTCATGAATAAAAAAAATAAAAAAAGCACATTACAAGATGTGGCTAAAAAAATGTAATATGGTTATGAAAACATAAGGTTTTAGTAGTCTCTCCGTCTGGGAATCAACAGTGTGAATTGAAATATTGATTTCCATTAAAAATTAACCCATTTTTATAATGATTACACATTTTTAAAAGAAATCACGATGAGTCACACACATTACGAGCAATATCATCTGATAATTGTCGTTTTAAGCGCAACGGTACTTACATATGGGCCTTTGAGAGGTAAAGTGAATCAACTGGTAAAAAAAATTTTGGACCTTGAAGTACAATCACGCTTTTATTTGGTGTTTTAGTGGATTGCATAATTTTATTTGACGGAGATAACACTATTGCAATTTGTATAAACTGAGATTACTTCAATTTTACGATATTTTAAGACGTGTAGAATATTACAACGCCAATAAACATTTTTCTAAAATACCACGTGGCCACACCTCTAATGGCCCCATATGTATTTTTATATTGCTATTTGTTTTCATTGAATAACAAATAAATGCCTACATTTTATGCAACATCATTTATATCATAACCGCTCATAAAAATATGTTACCATAAAATAATATTATTTCCTTATGTAACTTTCAATATTTCTTTCTTTGATCAAAACGTACCTAACTTTTGTGAGACATTTAAAAAACACGGGAAAAATACACTTTGTGTGATCAGCGAAGACAATAAAGTTTTACTGTCTAAGAACGAGCCTCATGGTAAGAAACGAAATTGTACGAATAGCAATTTGAGCACAAAAGACTAAAAACTATTTTATAAATTTTCTGTTTTCAGTACATTTTCAATCTAATCTGCAGTAAAGTATGTATAACAATTTATGTTTATTTCTTTTAACCTTTCGGAAGAAAATATTTTTTCAAACATTATGTGATGGATTACTGCGCAATAGCTCTGTTATTATCCATACACATAAAATATTATGTTATAACAAGAGTGGACAAACATGTAGTCCCAAAATTATTTAATTATTTGTTTTTTTTGTATTTAATGTTTTTTTTAATTGAATAAAATAGTTGTATTGATTGAATTGGCTTTTACCTGGAAAAACTTCATTGTAATAAGATGACAAAATATCAAAGTATTTTAGTTCTGTAGACATTATTTTATATATAAAAAAAATGATAGATATTTCGGCTTATGCCCTCATCAGAACTATTTTTAATGAACTATGTAGACAGGATCAGAAGATATATACTCTCATCCGTTGTAACATCCTTATTTATTTTGAAAAATATAGAATTGAATTTCATATATTTACTTTTATGTTTCTTGGAATGATAACAAATAATGGTTTATTCAAAGAAAACTACTTAAAATTTATTTACATAAGCATATTGTAAGGGTTTTAACAACAATATCTCTGAGCGCAACTGAACAGTCTTCCGATTTTAAATGAAATATTAAACATGCCTAGGTCACCACTTTTATACCCTATATAAAGTAATTATAAAACCTTTTCCGACAAACAAAATAAATATAATTCTTAAAACTACTCACTACTCAAATCTGTGGGCATTCCCATGGGTGTATCCTTTTTGCCAGCAATAGCTTTAAGCTCAGTGATGCATTTATTTCTTATATTAACACGAAACATTCATTTGCTAAGCGTCAATTCAAGTTCATCCGTGCACTTGAGCGCCTGAATATGCCGAAAGGCGAAACCCGGGTCGTTAGTGACAAAATCTGTGTGAATGTACATAATTTGAACGATTCAAATTCAATATTGAGATTCCACCAAGCACTTTCAGTCGAAACCTTAACTTATAACAATATCTCTTCTACGTTAATATATGTATATCTAAGTAAATATAAGTTTCAACATATGTAGCTCTGATGAAGAAATAAGCCGAAATAATCAACCATACATAAAATAATATTTGTAAAAATAAAATACATTTCACCATATTATACCATAACAGTTAAACGTTGCCATAACGCACATCTACACGATTAAACGTATGTATGTTTTCATGAAATAACGATATATTTTTTTTTTGAATTTGTAACTTAAGTTGACAAATTTTTAATTTGTTTTGTTAAGGAATGTGTTTTATTTAGGAATACAGTTTTAACGGTGTACCACCAAAGCTTCAGTGACTTTTTATGAACTTAAAAATGCCAAGACGTGTAGAGGAAAAAAGTTGTATTTATAATTATTAAGTACAGCACTTTTATTTTATGTTTTTCCACAATTCTTAGCTATGATATTAACTAATCGTCGCATTTAAATATAATTTTAAATACTTTAGGCGAATTTAAATTTCAAAATATAATGTAACTTAGTTCACCCATCATTGATGAGCGTTACGTTTTTGTCAAGATAATTGTTATTATTCTTAAGTACTCAAATAACAGACCATTAACTTTAGCGCTCTTAATCCGTTTACTTCTTATTTTATAGTCAAAGTATCCTAAGGTTGAGATAAGTTCAAAGATTAATCCTTTATAAGATCATTAGGTGCTCAGGCTTTAGAAATATCCAAATATTGCAGTGGTAGATCGTAAATTATGAGAAAATACTGGAAAAAATGTATATTTCCTGAAATAAAACTTTATGAATAGTAAATTTTATAATCTTATCACTGTCATTTGTTGGATGTGAGTTTTAATTTAACTATACAATGTATCGAAAGATGCACTTCCTTGAAAATATTATATATGATAAAATAATTAAATATTGCATTAAAAAAATACATGTTGTAAATATTTTCTGATAAAAACTCTTCGCAATAGTACAATACCTACATTACCTACGTAATATCTTGATGTATGAATAAAATACAAATCACATATATTAATCAAGTCTTGCTTAGTCAACAGAACTGAAAATGAAAATTGATCTGCTTAAAATGCGATTCATTCAAATGTAAAATATTTTTCATCCCTAGCTGATTTTCACTGATAGGTTATTCAGTAAAGTTTCAAAGCTCAATATTTCCATTTGCCTTTCATGTTCTTTTGACTTGGTCCGCATGCTCTATTTAACCTTTTGTAGGGCATATTCATATAAATTACTAAACCTTTCATAATCACTAGGTACCGGAAAGGTCTTGACGTGGCAGGTTGCTCATATAACTGAGTACTTGAAAGTGAAATTATAGGTGCTTTAATTCTAACTGCCTGTAATGGTAAGTTTATTTGTGTTGTGACTACTATTTATGTTATGATTTGAGGGCTTCTATAAATAAATTTAACGATAAAAATATAATGTGCTTTTCTATGACAAAATCTTTTTGAACGCTGTGAAATGATAGGAATTTGGAAAATTATACAACTTTCTAAATTATCGCAATACACGTAACCTTTTTTAAACGTTTTTTAAAAACGGTTTTGATATAACACAGTCCACAAAAAAAATATTTTGCCCGAGTTGCTTGTTCTAGCACGATTCTCATAAACAAAAAATAGCTAATTTCCTAATAACTAAATATTCAACAACACAGGACGATAATAACAAACAAACTTCATTAGATTCAAGTAGCGATGAAAAGTATATTTTTTTTCCTTAATATGAATAAATTTTAAAATTGATATTTAAACTGTTGTATGTTCATTATTTTTTTATTACTACAATGTAGTTTTTTTTCAAATACCACGATTTTATAATACAAATTTCAATTTTTCTACGTATTCTATCTTTTTTTTTACTTGTTGTTTAGTGGAATATATCGACCATGCACAAAAGAGTTGAGTATTTATAAATATTGTGAATTGAAAACTTCATATTTCTGATAGCTATAAATTATCTTACCATGGACATGATTTTTTTTGTCTCCCAAATGTAAATCAAGCGTATTTTTTTAAAAACTATGTTCATTGTTCATCAATATTACGTTAGATTTTTACAAAATATAAAGATAATAAATATTTAGCTTAGAGATGAGTGAGTGAGTGATTTTTTTTTTATTTTTTAGTAGAAATGCAATCGGTTTACTTACTAGAAAATATGTTTTTCACGTTTATATACACAGCTGAATAACAAAAACAATACAAATACCCCGATCTATCTCTGTTAAGAGTTTCTGCAAATTAATAATCCGTATCCATTGTTTTCAGGAACCTTTTAAAAAAAGATAAATCGATTTCCACTTCACATTTCTCGGATTAAATATCCTTATTTATATAACTAAATTTTCTTATATATTCGGCAAATAGCATAAATGGGCCATCAAGAAGTGAAGTGAGTCAACTAGTGAAATGGTAAATCTTTTTTCTTGGAATTTTAAGTACAATAACGTCTTTATTTGGTGTTTTGGTGGATTTCTCTTTTTTATTTTACAAATATAACAATATTGCAATGTGTTTCAACGAAAGTGACTTCACTTTTACGATACTAAGAGATGTGTAGAATATTACAACGCATCTAACGTATTTTTTTCTTTTAAATACCACTTGGCTCACTTCACTTCTAAGGAGCCAATATTAAAAATGTCAATCAGGAACGGTTTAGCTTAGTTGAAATTGGTCGCGACAGCAAATCCTGTTTTAATTTTACTAAATAATTTGAAACTATTGCAAAAAATATTTTTGTCATATAATATCTTTCTTCCAAGAATTGATAGTGAAAACATTCAAATTGATCAAATAGTTATCTGCAGATAACGCTCAACGTATAGTTAAAACGATCTTGTTCATGAACATGTGGGTTGTACATACAATATTATTTCTTTTGTCTCTTTTGCAAGTACATATCATTAAATCAATTATATTTCGTAAATGATACAAAATTGATTATTTTGTGACATTAAAAAATGCCTAGCAATAAAAGTTCTGAAAATACTTCAGTTTGAATTTAAACAGAAATATGTTAATATTTTCAAATAAATATTGGTGAAGGTATAAGTTATTCTCCACAGAGTATTCTTAACAAGACGATTTTTTCAAAGTATATCGCTAATTTTTAGATATATTTTTTTTCACATCAAATTAAAAGCTTTGAAAATCGTGTCACATAAACGTGTACTTACGTGCACGAATTTGTACATGAAAAACGAAAGGTAAAAAAAAATACGAAAAAAAATGAAAAAGGTTTCTCGTACAACATAAAAAGGTACAAAAAGGTCACGCATTATTTTTCAGCCCTTAAGAAACCTTAACTGAGTGTTTAGTAAAACCTTAACACAGCTGGTCTAGAAATAGTTTTAGAGATTGCATCAAATCTTATTGTGACGTTTACTTGCATACGAAAAAATATTAACACCGTGACTTTATATGCTAAAAGCATTAAATACTTTGATTATTAAGTATGTTGTTAGGTATGTTAATAATTAGCCTCGAAACCTTTATACAGATTTTATCGTTTTATTGTTATTGTACATAATTTCATATAAACTCGTAATGCTTATACAAAATAGAATTTTATGGATATTGCCTACAAAACTAAATGAGAATAATTTTTATGCCACTGAGAAATAGCTATATAATAATAGTAAAAGAACAAATCATAATAATCAATGTTTCATGGTAATAGTTATGTTGACTTCCATGGTAAAACTATTTTTTGATGAAAACTTTGTTAATAATTAATTAGTTGAGGTTTTGAAAACATTTAAGCTTTAATTGTCGATAATGAGAAAAGTTTAAAAGACCTTAAATATAGTTAAATGTTACTTCTAGAAAGAAAATACCCTGAAAACATTACCACAAAGTATTTTAACAATGCCAATCATCTCTTTAAAAAAATGAATTGTCAGTTCATAACATCAGTGTTGTTTTGTTATATGATAAAGGTGCGCTTACTAGAGAGAGATCTATTTTATTTTAAATATAAATTTGGTTCATTATTTTAGAAAGACAATAGTGCTAACAACAAAAAAGGAGACTTATTGCTGTAAAAAGTTTGATAATAATACCGTCTAGAATTGTGACGGACTCCAAATAAACCTTGTGTTTTTTTAAAAAATGTGAATTGTTAATTCTTAGTGAAGGGCTATTTTTGTTTTTACCAAAAATAATAACTTAAAAGATTCCATAACTTGATGAAATAATGATGAGAGTTAAATTGGTTTTTATTAAGTTATGAAATAAGTAGGCAAAAATGTATTTTATTTTTATTATATTTGACCGAAATAATCATATACGTATTTGTATCTATCCTAGCCTTTTGGAAAAATAAATGGGTTTAAATAATACCCCAACATAAGCGTACGTATTGTACGATTTTAAAAATCTTTCGGAACAGCTCGACAAGCTTTAATTTAGTAATATATTAATAAGAAGTGATGAAAATAGTCTATAGAGAAAATAGTAATAAAACAATTTTTAATGTATGATAAACATTAAAGTACAGTTTATGGTCTTTAATGTGTTCACTGTCAATTCTTAGATGAATGAACCCCTGCATTCAAAGAAAACAATCGATCTCTTTTCTTACTATACGATGTGAAATTATTTGTATAAATATTTATGTTTATACAAATACGCAAAGCAGGTGTATAAGATTGTACAAGCTCATTTTTTAGTTTCATTTCAACTGTTGTTATATTAATAAAATTCTGCCATCTCAAACACAAAATCACGTACGAATGAATTTTATTTTCTTTGAGTCTATTGAAAATTTTCATCGCCAGTAAAATAATTTAATAAAGACTGCTCAAAATAGCAAGATAAATAAAACCGTCTGGGTACTGCAGGCAAATAACCATATTTGCATGCAGTACCCCGACTGAACGTAACACCTCATTGACTTTTAAATACAACAGTGATCCTTGTGATGTGTACGTCACTCGAACTTCAATGTTTGAAGACTTTTAGACGTATCCTATTTGTGTTGAGAATTTCGAGTTATTTTACGCAAGCAAAAGATAAGCTTGCTGATATTTGAAAGCATCAAAATCACTCAATCGAATAACATAAAGTGTGATTCTATCAAAGAAAAATGTGAGAAAAGCATTTGACAACATCTTAACCCTTATAATAACCCTAGAGTTATGTTAATGATTTTTTAATGTTTCTATATGTTATGTTTGAAGTAATGAAATGAATAAAAAGCAAATTTTTATGGTAAAAAAAAATAAAATTTGAAATGCTTTCAAAGTTTTTTACTAGTTTTATTTTAGTAATATTTTGATTAGTACACCTGTTTGTATAAATTTAAACTTATACGTTTATTTTGATTTGCTTTATACTTATATTATTAACCATTTTCAATTCCAGTAGCAAAACATTTCAAATGAAAATCAAATCAATGTTAATATTTCTCAATCAAAATACTTATACTTTTATTATCCAGTTTCCCAAATTTAACGAAAATTTAAAAATACATTTTTAAAATATGTTTTTACTAAAAAATCAAAGTTACTGGGAGGGTTGAGGAAGAAAAAATACCCGTTCCCTTATGAATTATAAATTTCATATAGGCTGTAGAAAATAAAACATTTATTTTTGAAGTTTATTCAAATTCTCTTACTGATATAAATACTTTATTTTACCAATGTGATTCCAAGTTGGATTTAGTAATAGTATGGAATAATATTTCTGTAAGGTTATTAGTAATATAAAGATAGTAAATAAGTAAATATTATGTTAGGTTGTCTCATAAGTATTTTCGTATTTTTAATATTTGCGTAATATGCAGTTTTTTATATAGTTTAAGCTACTTTCAAACAATTTTTGGTTGTTGGTTAAGGCAGTGTCTTAAATTTGATGAAAATGTTAATATTTTTTAAATTAATAACTATACAAATAATGGTTAGAGATAAAATTACGATACAATATGTAGTATAAATTCCAACGTGTGACAATCAAGTATTGAGAAAAACGTAAAACTTTCATAAATGAATTACAATGAAATCAAGAATCACAACGTATTTTTGTTTTGTATTACATCACCCGTAAATAAAAATTTATTACGCAGTCGTCTTATAAATATAGATTGCTTCTGAATACACACAGTTACACATTACGATTGTTTATGACTGCGTCCCCTGAAATACTTTTGTTATGTCATAACATATATGCTTTGAAGAAACCATCTCCAAGACAATAAGAACGATCTTATGAGAGCGACGCAGTTATAACTACAAAAGAAAATCTCCAAGCGGTCATACGGGTGTCTACCGAAGGGTTTCCCAAACAAGGTTTCGTGGAAATCTGGTGTTCCACGGTACTTGAATAAATTTTCCGTGAACACCTACATAATTTAAAAACAACTGTTTTGCAGTATTTTCCGAAAACTAGTAAGGATAATTCCAGCTAGGCTTAGAATAACTTTCCATGATAGCTAACCAAAGCAGTCCTGAAGAATCCTGATTTCCGGGAGAATTTGTCAGAAGAGTCCACCTTTGTGTCAAAACAAGCTATCATTTTTTTATTTCCGTTTTCTACAACCTATTTATGCAAAGCAACATTTTTTCAGTATACTGCAACAAAATCAAAGTGCAAAAATAGGCTTGACACCACACCAGATATAATAATAATATATTTTTTTACCATATACGCACCCATTGTGGAGCATATGGACTCCTAATGGAGTTTATCTCAACATAAGTATTTCTACGAGAACTGCTTGTTACTCAGTTGCTCAACCTCTCTTTTTCCAAAGAGAGTAAGAAAAGAAAGAAAGGGCTGGGACACGACTAGTGGTTAGTTAATCGCTCTCGATACGCCCCGTTCATAGGATAGGATGGGTGGGAGGTGGAAATTCAAGACATCACACACATCTATGCCTTCGGAAAGAAATTCATAAATCGGGATTCGAACCTGTGACCTTCGTAGCCGAAGCCAACGACGTTGACCACGTGACCACACAGGCGACGATAATAATATACTCACCAATATTGTACCCGATATCAACAATATTTGCAATTCAAGAACCCAAAATCAGCAGTCATTAAGTGGTTTATTTACTCATATTTTGATGTGGTATGTGTTAAAAAAAATGTTTTACTTTTATTAATTATCAAACTTAAAAAAATAGCCAAGTTTTCCATTGCAGATGAAAATCGGGAAACCCTGGTTTAACGTATATGGTATCATACGCATCCGCTCAATAATAAAATTTTACTGTGCCTAAAACATTCATATAATAGGAAAAGAAGCTACACATATCGCACATCCAATGGATCGAATGAATTATTCAGTCAAGACTCTTTTTTTTTTAAATGATTCTGTTTTCCATATAAGAGCTTTAACTTCCACTTTGTTTAAATAACAGACTCGTAGGTCAGAGTAAAAATTCACGTGCACAACTATTTCAAATAAATAATTTATTGTGATTTTGGGGTGGTTCCTGGAATATCCGTTTTGCTGATATATTTATTGCTTTAACGCAGTTTTATTTTCTTTCCTTTTGGGTAAACATTTTTTTTTGCAAAAAGCAATTTTTCACGTCAAGGGAAACCAACAGTAAATTTTACATTAAATCCTTAGCTTGAAAATACAACCAAATAATCTAAAAGTGGCCACAATTTACCATAAAATCAATTTTATAATCAATCATCAGATAATGTATATTTTTTGATAAGTATAAGAAATTATCTATGAAAATGTATGCTCTTATATGAATGGATTCGGCGGTAACTTTGTAGAAGCTGTTCAATATAAAATTTAATTTAATAACTTTGTTATTCCACTTATTCCGTTCAAAATTTGACGTGTCTTGGGAAGCATCATCAGAATATCGTAAGGTTTACGAATAATCTAATAATTGATTTGAAATATTATGTTATAAATTGGTCTCGGGGTTGTTCATTTTGAATTTTTTTGAAAATTTAAGCAGTCAAATACATGAAAGACACCCATGTCTAATATCTAAAATTTGTGATTGAAAAAAATAAGGAATATGAGTCGTATGGTATCAAAAGCAGAACTGTTTCATACATGGCATATGGAACAGTTCTGTTATTGATACTTACCATACGACTCATATGATTGTGGTTTTGCCATGATTAGAAACCGTAACATTTAAATTGCTAATTGAAACTCATACCACTAAGCTACAATGGCCAACTTCTTAATAGTGGTAAAGAAAATGAGAATTGTTAAATGTTATATTTTTGGTTATTAATTTAAAAAAAAATCACATCTTTTGAATTATTAAAAATCGCACAAACAAAAAACCGTCATTAGCTGATAACAAGCACCAGTATTTAAGCTACCCTTTGCGACGTAAAACAATTTTTTTTTAGGAAGTCTTTTGAATAATTACCGACACCACCTTTGTTTAACATGCAATATTTTCACCAACCCTTTAAAAATTAAATATAGGAAGATAAATGCCTATCTGGTTTCTTTGTGTCAAAGAATTTATACGGGTATTTAAAATTTTCCGCGGAAAATTTGTATTGTAAAAAAAATATTTTTATATATCCCAAAATGTTCATATTTTATCTGCTTATTTTCCTATTGAAAAGCATGTCATAGAAAATTGATGTTATTAATGATGTTGTCAACAACTTATTAATTATAATTCTTTCATACAAAATGAGGCTTTATTTTATGCCAAAAAATTAGGAAATAAACAAATATTATTATGTGGTATTATAATATGATAGTTCATAAAATTTATGTAAGCTTTATTACAAATATGGATGTAATTTTTATTTCACAAATTTCAACCAACAATGAACTATTAATATTATGCTGTATTTAATCAATGAACAATATAACATTAAATCATAAAATCCATTGACAACTAGACTAAAAAAAGTTCGTCTTGTGTTATCGAGTACCTAGTAACTTGTTAGGACTTTAATGTTTTAATAATATTATTGCATACAGTATGCATGAAATTCAACTAAGGGTCGACTGATAATAATAAGTTTAAAATCTTATAAATCTTTTCAGGCAGAATTTTAATAAAAATTTAATGAATATTTAATTGAACAACAATGAAAGTGAATAAGAAGCTGATAAATCTTCAAGACCTTGACAATCAAAAGTATGAATAAGACCTTCGTGCATCTTGAATGTTTTTTGACTATATTGGAAAAATGAGATCCCATCATGTTATAGAACAGGAATAAACATGGCGCCTACTTTCTCTACTTTACTACTACTCTACTTTCGAACATTCAACATTCGCACACATTTTCAGAAACAAATTATGTACGTAGGGCAGCCTGTATAGTAAAAAATTCTTCTGGTATGTTTTATTGGCTTATTTAATATTAATATTAACCTATAATCGAATATGATGCTGATTTCAAAGAAGACTTTAAAAATTGGGAGCATAATTTATAAATTAGAAACTATAATGATATTTAGTTAGATATATTATATATAAAACTTTCGATATATATATATATATATATATATTAAATAAAATAAAATTATGTACGTTTTAAAAAATATTTTTGCTAATTATAATTTCGAAGTAATATAAAATTCATAGCTAATAGAACTAGCAAACTTTAAACTTTCGATCGAAAATATACTTTAATGTTATTTGTGAATAAATGGTGATTTTTCAAAAACTATTTCAAACTTATATTTGTTTATTTCACTTTTAAAGTATTCAGTGTCAATACTTGCTGGAAAGGTTATTATATTTAACAACAAAAAAAACACTTATTCCTTTTCTATTTAAAATGAAACGGACCGGTCTTGCTCAAGGAGAGCAGTTATAAAAGAAAATGGAATTAGTACAAATGAGCGTTTTGAGTCTAAATGCTTTATGTCGTTTTTATACGAAACTCTGTAAATGATAATTCCCAAAAATCGCTGATCACAACATATTTTAGTATTTTTTAAGTATTGGAATATGAACTGATATTAGTTAATACGTTTAAGCTTTCGAACCTCCATCCACCTTACTATTTAATATATGACAAAATTATGTTTTTTTTTCTAAAGAAAATTGAAGTCTTTGAAGCCAGATTTTTTTTAAATTCGTTTCCAATATTTCTTTGAAAAATATTTGAAAAAGAAAAATCGATTTAGAATACAGATTTCTATTCACATTTTTCGCAGTGGGCTTGTAGCTTTACACACTAAGGTGACAGTGTTTTTGTTTTTTATGTACATATTATAACAACACTATTCATTTGGTATTCTTCATTATGACACCATCCATGTTCTGTAAAAGTATAATATTCAATCCGTTCAATAGACATTATTTAGGAAATCAGAATTTTGAAGAGGGGTTGACAGGCCCTAGATCTTTTGGCTTAACGGTATTGGAAGGTTTTTTTCAACACAAGACTTTCTAAAATGAGAATTATACTGAGCCATAAATTATTATGACAGGCTTTAGGGAATGTTTTGTATGGCCACATAATGAAGAATGCTACGTTCGTTATAAATAAAAAAAATATCTCGTAATTTCTAGAGTTATTCGATTTATTTTATATAGCAAGCACTTGGCAAGCCCATAAAAATATTTTTCGAAGAATTTCAATTGCATAAATTGCTTCCGAAAATGTTGGATATTGTCGTAGAACTGTCTAATCTCTAGAGTCTAGATAGATTTAATTTGGTGATTGATAGTATCAATATGTGCCATAATGGCTCCCGTATTCAATATGTAAAAAAACAATTAGTTTGAATGTCGACGATATAAATTATCGACCTATATAAATTCTTTTGGTTTTATAAATCTACACATTACTGTGTTTTTCTATACTCAGGTAGTACTATTTTTCAAATAAAATTTTATTACAAATTATTTTGTGCACTAACCACGAATCTTAAAAAATGTTGTTTAGTATTAACAAAAAAAAATAATTCATATCCACTGTGGGAAGGAAAAAGGACGTAACCCTCAATTTCCCAAAACAGCTTTTTTTCGATAATCACAATGTATACAACTTGACACACGTTCTATCAAAAGGATGGAAGCTGGAAATGCCGAATAAGTATCTAAATTTAGCTTGTAAATTTGAAAAAGATGACCTAGTAAAAAATTAAAACCAAGAAAAAACACTGAAATAAAGGTTTTTCCGAGACAATTTCTTTAATTAATGTTAGGTTAAACACTAGTTTAGAAGTATCCGTGCACTTCAAGGTTGTGTATAATTCATAATTTGCATATGTCACAAAATCATAAAAACACGTTTTTAGCGCCTCCTGTACAATTTGATATGTGTGGGTTACGTCCTTTTCCCTTTCCACAGTCGATATGGTAATAAATAAATTGTAGAAAATATTTTTTGTCGCAGACTGACATCTGTTGATAGTTGACGACGACAAATTTATAAAATACTGCCATCTACATATATGCGAAAAAGTTTTAACATCTATGTATGAATCGTAAAAATATAATTTTTATCCTGACCGAGTAAGCCTAGTCCTTTTTAAATGTATTTTTTTAGCGCGATTTTGAATTTACGCGATTTTTTTGGTCGGTACCGTTACTTTTTTTTTCATGCGATTTAATCGTTGTTACGTGATTTTTTGGAACCAATTTAGCAAATTATATAAAAGTTAGGTTTTTTTTACGCGCCACCTTTTGTAATCAATGTATCGCGTAAAAAAAGGATTAGGTGTATTATCTACCTACATATATTATTATAAATAAAAATCTCTAGTTTCTATTTCAATATTTTCAAATACTAAATCTACTTGTCAGTTAGACACGAATTTCAAATTAAATACTTTAATTTTAGCAGCACATCTTTAATGATATTCATCAATATTAAGTTTAAATAAATAATTTTTCTCGTTCAGCATTCCTATTTTTTTGTTATTTTTCTAGATATAGTAGTGCCTAAAAAATATTAACATCGTTTTTGATTATTAAATTTTTAACCAAGTCTAATTTTTCACAATTGAAGCTGAAATAACAAGAATATAAAATAACATATTGTGATTTCTTCATAAGGATTTCGTTAAGAGATAAAAATGAAGATTTATTGAGTGTGAGACACTCGTTAGTAATGAAGACGAATGACATTTTGAGCGGGACCAAATTACACTTCCCGACAAAGGTTATTTTTCCAGGCCACTAAGAATACTTTTCCATTTTTCTTTTCCGGAGTTCAATAACATCGTGATCTTGAAAAATTGTTCCACGTATTTATTCTTTCGTCAAAAATAAGCTTTTACTATAAATCTTAAAATAAAACGTGTTTTATATTATTATTAATAGAATGCCGTCGTAACGAATTCCGCATCGCGCTTCAGCTTATAACTCAAACGTGGTAGGCAGAGGGTCACAGGCTTAGCAAGGGAGCGTTGGGGCTTAAGCCTACCTACCCTGAAACTACTATTTTTCAAATACGATAAGACGTTTTGAAAGTCGAATAGGTAGTATCTAAACAGAGATAAAATACTGACAATATTATACACAACAAGTAAGTTATGGCAGAGCAATATGCGTTCGTTCTAATAAAAGTTTAAAATCTTATTAGCGAAGAAAGACTAAAAAAATATTATCATGAGCAACGAGTTAAAAACTGTGTTTTAGATTTCAACAAAAGATTTATTTTGGATTTACAAAAATATATATTTTATAATTATTATCATTTTTTTTAATAGACTCTTATAAATTTAAGGTTTGTTTTTGACTGAGAATTATATATATATTTTTTACCATGTATTTTCCTGAAGTGCGGCTTATGCCCTTCAAATGAAGGTATCATAAAATAATTTTCTACATGAACTGCTTGTGACTCAGAAGCTTAATATTTTTTATCTAAAAAGTAGAGATATACGTTGATATTTTTAATATAGTGAATGCCTGTCTACTGATAACTGACTGTGAACACATTAAAAGTTTCCTGCTTAATATGATAAGCTCTTCATCACCAATTTCATGTTTGATATGTGAATTAATTAACCAGTAGAAAATGTATTTAAGGTGTTATTTGCAAATCTTTTCACGAATCACTTAGATTTACAAGCAAGCGTTCTCCTTTTTTGAATTAAACAAGTTTCAGCACATAAACCGCTAGAATAATGATTTTCTCAGTGCTGTATTAAGGATAGCAACCACAATCATTGAACCCGACTTAAAATGGTTGCTGGGAGCATGCAGTGTCTGAAATGTCTCTAGAGTTAAATTTTATCGTATAATTGTGCAAGTAATACAAAATGGAGAGTAATTTTAGTTTTTGATATATAAAATAAACAATTAAAATTGAAAAAAAATAATGTTTGCTTAGCTTAGTATGCTATTACAATATTTGTGCACAATTTTACCCCCTACGACACGTGGAATAATATAAATTACATGAATGGCTAAGAGTTCTGAAAAATATGTTGTACTCCACTTATGAACATTATTAATCTCTCAATGACTAATAATTACTTATGAATATAGGTATTTATAAATATTTAATTATTTATTTAATTTTTGCAAAACCTTAAAATTTGAAACTCACCATCTCAATCACTTACTTCATGGATAACTTAGACAAGGAGTTTTTACTTGTGACAGCGTCCTCTTGACGTTGGCAAAACGAATTTTACGCTTCAACCTTGCCCGTCTGAGGCGATATCAAGTCCAATATGCACGTTTTCTCGTAATATTCAAGGTAATTTTACTATTTCACACGTGGAAAACTGCAATATTGATAAGCAAACCAATGCTTGAAGATCATCCTTTTAAAGATATTATATGTATATAATATTGTATACGAAACCTTCTGGTGAAAGGTGTTTGTTAGTGATGCATAACCTTTACCTTCTTGCGGGCCGCATAAAACAAATTATCGTGGGTTCGGGCCGCAAAGTAAAAAGTGATTTAAAGTACACTCAATCCTTTTTTATACAGAACATATGTACGTTCCATGTAAAACAGCCATAAAACCGTGTAAAAAAGATTAAGTGAATATAGTTAAATAAGTAATAGGTTCCATTGTATTATTTTGACCGTGTTATTTCGAAAATAAAGAGGCCATGCAAAAAAGGGATTATGAGTACTTGCTTATTAAACATCGTTTCATTGTGAAATATTTATGTATCATTTATATGCAATTCATAAGTTAATGCATTCTTGGTCTTTTTAACTAGTTTTTTTTACAATTTGACATAATATTTGTAAGCCTGGTCATCACTGGTGTAGTGTATGTAGTCATATTTGAGTTTTTTTTATTAAATCCAGGCAGTGACTGGGCACAATAAACTATACTATTCATGTTTAATATCGTACGAACAATAATGAATAACGACTATTTTTTTAATGAACACACCCAAACAATACTTCTAAGGGGTATTCCTTCAATGTATTCTCCATTAAGAGCGTGCATCGGATAGTTTTTTTTTGATAATATTGTCTTTAGCATAATATGTGTAGGTAAGCGATTTTAAAAACTCAATTTTTGTATACACTCTAGATATAAATATAATCAACAATCTTAGAGCACACTTTGTAGACTAGTAAATAGAGGAAGTAAACATATTGAATTGATTAAATTATGTTATTTATTTATTCTAGGTTTTTTCAAACAGACAAAGCTTAACGTAGGTTATGCTAAAAATAAGTTTTTCGGCGGTAATGGTTTGTTTTGCTACGTAAGTTTTTAGCATTAGATTCGAGACCCTCGTCAGATGTCGCCCTAAATTTTCGCCAGTTCAGTAGAAAAAATAGCAGCTTACATTTAAATAATGTGGACGTACCACATATTTAAGTGAAGCCACTTTTCTACGGCTCTTAAAATAAAGCTGTTGGCTGTTATGACAATACATTTGAATAATGTCGTATACCCTTTTATTATACTAGTATATCGATAAAGTTTCATACTTGTGACGTGACTATGAGCTACTGTCGCTTGGAAACATAATTCTTTCACAGTTTTATATGGTTAGAGTAGATAACATAAAAAATGTATTAATTTAGACAAGACTTATATATAACACCAATAGGAAACCGTGCGTCTTAATTTACATAAGTTTTTATAATATTTATATTGCTGAAACACGCAATGTCTAAGTCTTACCAAAACAACTGCAATATTTTACATATTTTTTCTTTGCTAAATTATTAGCTTCAGCGAGTTTTGAAATTTAAAAAAAATGTGGTTTTTATGCTGCGCATTTTGTGTTATTGTAGCTACGAGCATTTATATCTAGCCTAGGTCGATGATTCACTTTATTTAATACACAATTTATTTAATTTATTTAATCTATAAAAAGAAATTTAACTCAATTCAAACCAGAAACTAAAATATAATCTTACATATATTTTTGTATATTTATATCATATTTTCCGTTGACGGTTTGACATGAGAAGACAATAAATACATGTCAAGGTGCTTATCAAAAATCAATAACAGTTAGTGCTAACATTAATCGAGAACTGTCTATCATTATGCTATGATCATCCAGTGGCGGATTAAGCACATAAGGTGCCCCAGACGCAATAAAATTTGGAGGCCCTGTTTTTCGGATAATATAAGACAGTCAGAAAATTCCATTGAAAAATATTAAAAACCTGGACAAAAAATATATGGGTTATATAATATAAGCCATTTTTAAGGCCCCACTTATAGGGTAATTCGCCACTGTTCACCTATTTTTATCGAATCCTCTTTAGCATGCGATTTGGTCTATAATAGTCTGCGTGAGTAAAATTGCCCGCGTCAGCAGACATAACATAAAGAGATAAAGATATCTTTAAAACTTCCAGACATTTAGTATGAATGCGTTTTATATTTCTAGCAAAATTACCAATTGACCGAATACCTCTTTTCTCCATGATTTCGTCAACTTAGCATAGCATACTGTAGCTGAAGTCCTAGAATAGTCGTGAGGAATTTCATCTGCCTTTTAATTTTTACACGCTATCAAATTTGAGTTGAATTCATTTATGGCATCTTCATCACAATAGAAGAATTCATAATATATGTTTGAATGAGATTACTTATATAATTTTTAACCATAATAGTAGATAGCCAACTGAGTGGTCGAGTGATTAACGTCGTTGGCTTCAGTTACGGAAGTCACGGGTTTCAATTCCAGTACGAACAGTTTTTATAAATTGATTTATAGATTTCTTTAGAACAAGCGTTGTGAGAGCGATTAGCTAACTACCCATCTTATCTTAGCCCTGTCCTTCTATCCTTACTCACTTTGAAAAAACAGAGGTTGAACAACTGAGTAGCAAATAGATGTCGTAAAAACACTTTTGTTGAGATAAACTCCACTAGGAGTGCATTTTATCTACATTGCGATCGGACATGGTTTTAAAAAGATTGATACTTCTTGAAAAAGTGGAAAAGACAATATTAACTACGTCCGCTCCTAATCATTAGTAAAAATACAAATCAGAGACTTGTTACTTTTGTTATGTGACTAAAGTAATTAATACAATGAAACATGGGAAAATTGGCAATTGGCAAGGAAGTCAACCAACTAATACTTGCGAGGCATTTCACACACCAGTAAAAAAAAAAAATCAATTTTAATGTTTCTTCGTGCTTTTTTTATTTATTTTCCACATATTTTATTCAACAGCCATTGAGGTGTGGTTTGAACATCCATAACTCTCTTTTCTTTTGAATAAAACACAGCGTACAGTAAATTTAACGGCTGCTTTACGATAAGGTCAATTTATATTTATACAGTTATATGTATAAAAAAAATGTATGTTATTTTTTTAATAAAAACTGACTATTGATAATATTGACAGCCAAAAAAAGTGATGTCAATAAATTATGTATTATTTTCCATATTCTTGGCGTATGTATTTTCAATGAGAGCTTTTTTGACACATTATACTTTGTGCTATATACACCGCAGTTATTTCTGGAATGAATTTTTGTTGTCAATAAGTTTTATTAAGCTAGAAAATCGCTTGATTTTTCCCCAGTTTGAATTATTTTTTTAAGATAGTTAAGGTCAGGGTTTTTCAACCGGAAGCCCTGTGGCTTCCTGGGGAAATTTATTGTTGTTTTAGAGAGCCACAGCACGGTCAAGGGAGGCCACGGGCAGATTTTTCGAAATCCCACAATATATTTTCATAAATAAATATATTTGTGAAAAAAAAAAGGTCCCAAGTTGGTTATTTGGGCAAATCCACAAATTCCTGGGAAGTTCTTGAAATCCGATTTTATATGAAAATACAAAACAATTTTATGGGGACCACAGAAAAATAAAGACACTCAAAAGAAACCAGGGGCCCAAAACGGTTAGGAAAAACTGGTTAAGGTTATCCATCGATGACCGGTAAGATTTTAGATAATAGAAAAATAGACTCATATGTATTATAGATTTATATATTCCCACCGTATTTCATACATACGCGTATTAAAATTACTTAGTTGGAAAAAGATTTTTATGTATCACTGATTTATTCCATCGTTTTTAATGGCATAAAAATATGAATAATCGTTTACTAACCTCAACCTAAAATATTGAAGCAGGAGTGAAATTAATATTGTGGTAGTGAGCAGAGAAAACATAAATAAAAGAATGCTCTGAGATACTTCCTGACTCAAAAAAAAATACAATTTAAAGTTTTTTAATTATTTGTCGTTAAAACCAAATTAAATGTAAGAAATAAGAGAGAATATTAGTTTAAAACACGTATACAAAAACCTCATTGTTTGTCAGTTACTCATTGTTGCAAACTGGCATTATCCTATATGACCCATATCAAGACTCCTTTAAGGTCACTAACGACGAGTACGTACCTAACCAAAGGATTATCCAAAACTGCAAAGCTTGATGGGGCAGCCGAATATTCAAATTCTTTCATACAGGACGCAATCGCAACAAAGCCGAGAACAGATGAGTTGACTTTTTTTTTTAAATCTATATCCTTTCAAAATAAATATCTTGCTACTTAATTAAATCACCAAAATACAGGCAATCAACCTAATTGGTGTATTTTACAAAAGTTCACTCAATAATTATTTAGATCACGTTAAATGTGTAACTCAATATTATTATTGATAAAAAAGCATCATATTTATTAAAATAAAACTGATTGTTAATAAAAACAATAATCCTTTGTACTTCATTCCACTTTATTTAATATGTCAGGACCGGTTTCGCTCATTGCGAGCATTGTCATCTGATAAGAAATATAATTTAACAATGCTATTTATACAAAATTGAAAAGTTATACACAACAGTTGGCATTGAAAAGAAATTGCCAATTACATTAAAATGATTCTAAAATAACACAAAATTAAAATGTTCAACACATCTAACATATAATTAAAAAGTCATCTCAGATTCATAAATTCAGAATGCGATTGAAAGTAATTACAAACATAATTAAAATTTGGGAATTTTTTGACAAAGTGATAAAATGCTACATTAATAAAGTGAATATGCTTAATGATATGAATATGCTTAATGATAACAAGTCTGTCAAACTAGACAAGCAAGAAATCCTAGAAATCAATAGATTCAAATTTTTACCTGATTCAGATCTTTTAAACGATCAAATAAGTTTTGCTAGTTCCCCGTTACTTTATCCATTGCATTAGCCCTTGTTAACTATTCTTTTATATAAATTATAAAAAAAAAAAAAATATAGATTTCTTTTGTTAGAATTGATATGGTCTTTGAAAAAATTGTTTTTCAGAATCTTCCTGGCTGTCGATTTTGTTTAAGTGATGAATGAACACACCAACTACTTGGAAGCGGGGAAAACATAAAACTATCACTAAGCATATTCATATCATTAAGCATATTCACTTTATTAATGTAGCATTTTATCACTTTGTCAAAAATTTCCCAAGTTTTAATTGTGTTTGTAATTACTTTCAATCGCATTCTGAATTTATGAATCTGAGATGATTTTTTAATTATATGTTAGATGTGTTGAACATTTTAATTTTGTGTTATTTTAGAATCATTTTAATGTAATTGGCAATTTCTTTTCAATGCCAACTGTTGTGTATAACTTTTCAATTTTGTATAAATAGCATTGTTAAATTATATTTCTTATCAGTTGACAATGCTCGCAATGAGCGAAACCGGTCCTGACATATTAAATAAAGTGGAATGAAGTACAAAGGATTATTGTTTTTATTAATATAATGCCTTTCCACCAAGTATTGACAGTGAACACCCTAAAAGTGAAAACTGATTGTATTTCATCGATTGATCATATTTTCAAAAAGTGAAAAAGTTTTTTAGTATGATATGTTAAAACATTGTTTTGGTTACATATTGAATTATATTACATTTGCTTTATTTTTGTATATATTATAGAAAATAATACTGTTCAATTTGAAGTATATCTAATTGAAATACCTTGTACGCGGTAACTTTGGGTTAAAGCTTACCTTAAGCCGCCAACATAAAACGGGCAATAAGAATGAAGTATTTGAATGATTTTGCCTTTCGATTCATTTTAAAAACATTTTTTTGACAGCTTAATGTTTATTGCAAGTTAATTTAAAAAATATTCTTCCGTGTAAATAAATATATTGGTGAATATATATCCATATATAATATTATAGAGAAAGCGGTGGGCTGGGAATATCTTAACAAGGGGCTCGGTAAATCATATCCATTTATTTGTATCCATGTGGAGCATATGGCTTCCTAATGAAAGTATCTCAAAAAAAGTTTTTTTTTACGAGAACTGTTTGTTACTTAGTCGCTCAACCTCTTTTTTCCAAAGAGAGTAGTAGGGATAGAATGACGAGACTAAGACAGGACTAGTGGTAAACTCGAACCCATGAGGTCAGGCACGGAAGCCCACAACGCCGAATGAAAAAATGAAGGGGCTACTAAGTCTTGTTTCACAATCAAATTTAACCATCTACAGAAATTGCAGTTAGGTGCTGATTTGATCTAAGAGGAATGATTTTCTTATCTTAACAAGGGGCTCGCGCGAGTCCTCCCCCCCCCCCCTCGAGACTACCCCATGTATAGAGGTAGATATAAGAAAATTTCATTCAATCAATCTATAATAGTGGTTCTTAATCAGGGGTGCGTACACCTCTTGGGGGTGCGAGAAAGCATTTCGGGGATGCAGGAAAAGTTTCTCCTTATATAAAAAAATGTCTATTAAATTTTACCAAAAATACGTAAATAAATTTTAAAGGTGGTGTGAGAACATATTTTCAGATTCAAGGGGGCGCTGGTCACTAAAAAGTTTAAGATCTACTGATCTTTAGTATTCAAACACATTATTCCTGATTTTTTTTTAAATGTACATGCTCTGTAATATAGAATGAAAAAATACAAGGTCAAAGAGAGGACATTTTTTTATGGTGAATAAATTAGTTTTGAAGTAAAACATTATTTTTCATCTCCGAACATAGATAATGGAATAAATCGCTTAGAGTTTGAAATTAGTTGGAAAACTATGTTTACCATTCTCTTTATAAAACCATTAAATGAAAAATTGAATCGTGTAGCTGCATAAATTAGTAATAAATTAACAGAAAATCAGTAAATTACTCGAGAATATAATGGTTATATGTAACGTTAATTGTGTACATTATCGATGTAATTTTTACGGTAGTTTTTTACGGCATAAATTATTTTTTTTATATGATAAACAGTGTTAAAAAAATAAAATTAAGTAAAAATATAATTTTAATTATCAGTTTAATATCATCAAAAAAAACACTTTATTTTACGAGTTATCGTTTTTTAATATATCAACCTTTTTCTTAATTTTATTTATTTTTATCATTTCAGTTGTTTATTCAAAAGTAGGTATTTTAAATAAGATAGAGCGCTTTTATATACACTATTACTTACAAGAGCTTTATTCAAAACGTGCTGACCGTCACTTGAATAAGCTTCCAAAGTCCAAATGTTTCCACGATGAGCTTTAACTTAAGTAAGAAAAATTTCCATTGTGACGAATGTAAAATGCAAGACTTTGTCGAATTGATTCTATTCAAGTATCAAGTGTTAGTTTTGATACCGTACTGTGTTTTAATTATACTGAATTTCATTCAATTTTACATAAAAAATAATTATAAACCATTTCAATGTACTGTTGCTGAGTATTTATGTTTGCTCAATATTAAGATGTATTTAAAAAAGTGTTATTTTGTGTAACCACAACCAATGTGTATTTTATAAAAAAATGTACTGTAAAATACTAAAACAACTATTTTTATATGAAAATACTTTTACTTCTTACATATTGTGATTGACTTATTAATAAATATTAACGGTTAAACATCAAAACTTCATAAAATCACAAATATTATTCAAGTTGATCTAAAATAAAATAAAATAATGTTTGGGATATGTAATACAATGGATTTTAATTTTTATTAGAAAAAAACATTTTAAATTCTATATGCATATTATTTTAGAATAATTGTTTATTATTTTGATAATAGTTATTTTAATATACTCACTGCCATGGTTATAAGTTTGCCATAAATAAAATATACCTAAAATATTTTATACGTCTTGCTGAACTAAATAAATTACTATTTATAACCGTGTAGAGCTCTCCAGGAAAATAAAAATTTCAGAAAAAAGATTAATACAGTAACACGGATATGAACCTTTAAATAATTCAATTAATAATATTGCTTAGGATTTTTAACCTTATAATAGGTTAAAAATATCAACGTATTTAGTTCAACAGTTTTTTACAGTTATGAGTTGATAGCTATTTCGGCTTTCACCATCGTCAGAACTAGTTAGTTAGTACTAACGATGGCGAAAGCCGAAATAGCTATCAACTCATAAATATTAAAAACTGTAGAAATAAATACGTTGATATTTTTACCCTATTATAACGGAGTTCCAACAAGTAAATTCCGAATCAATAAATAAATTCTCAACCTTCTTGCAACGTTCAGTTTAGCAGTGCTGCAATTTGTACATATTTATGATACAAGGGTATTTGATTTATTGTATGGTGTTATTATATAATATAAAGAATCAACATTTTATAACTTCTGTGCATTGTGATCGATTGAATATTTTTTTTGAGAACCGCTAAATTGGACGAAAGGAAATTTGAGATGAAACATTTTCTTGTTTTCACCCAGATTTGTATTATTTCTAAAAATCGTTTATCACGGATACACTTTGTAATGAATGCAAATTTATAACAAAGAGTCTTTCATTTACACAAAAAGACAGTGTCATTTAGGATTTAAGCAGGTGAAATTAAGCGAAGGAATTCGGGAAAACCTTGAGAGCATTATACAGTTAGTCAACAAAAAGGAAATCCTTATCTGTCAGGGAGAACAAATAGCTGTTCGTAGTTAATAGACAAAACCGCTAGTAAACGTTGAAAGTTTTACAGTTAAATCAGTTAGAGCAAAACATACAATTATTGGCCACTTGAGGATTTTTTCAACTTTTTTCTTGATTTGTGGACACGTATCATTAGAAAGGTGAAATGAAAAAATATCATATGTTAAATTGCTTATTTAGTTATGATAATCAATTATCAAAACATGTAATAAAATATATTTTGCACTTATACAATATACAAAAAAAGGCAGAAATCTACAATTATTGGCCACTTTTTTCAATTATCGGCCACCAAAAGATACAATTATTGGCCATACCAAAATATGCAGTAAAAAAATAATAAAAAATAAAATAATAATTAATGATGTAATGTTATGTTCCCCACATCAATATAAAGTTTTAAATGAAGTGATTAATGCAACATAAATATCATTTTCATGTAAGAATCATATTTTCTCATTTAATCGAGCTGAATGGACATGAATTTCAAAATCGGAAATACCTTTAAGGATTTAAAAAAGTAAAAAAAAATACCATGTCCGCTCCCAATGTGAAGCATATGGACTCATAATGGAGTTTATCTCAACAGAAGTGTTTCTACGAGAACTGCTTGTTACTCAGTTGCTCAACCTCTCTTTTTCCAAAGAGAGTTAGAATATAAGGATAGGGCTAGGACAGGACTAGAGGTTAACTAGTTGCTCTCCATACGCCCCGTTCATAGGATAGGATGGGAGGGAAGAATTCAAGACATCACATACATTCATGCCTTCGAGCAGATATTCATAAATCGATTGAAAAATCAACTTATAAAACTGTCCGTCCTGGGATTCAAACCCGTGACCACCGTAGTCGATGCCAACGACGTTGACCACTCGACCACACAATCTATGTTATCAAAAATTAATAATCCAAATTCGTTATTGTTTTTGACGTGTTTGATCAATTCATCTAATGCTGAGTCTGAATAACTGATGTCAAAGGGTTCAGAAATTTTATAATCAATGTTCTCTCAATCATTCAAAAAAATTGTTTCGTCATTACTAATATTTTTTTCTGTATTTAATGATAATGTTTTTTTTTGATGATGTTTACTCTATTACGTGAAAAAAGTTTTAAATATTGGCCATCAAAACCACAATTATGGTGGAATGATTTATAAATACACTAAAAATAAACAATTCAAATCAATTTTCAATTCATTCAATGAACATAAAAATGTGTAACGTACCTCTACACGGAAGTCAAACCCTTGTGATTTTTACTACAAATCTCACTTGTTTCACGGCAACGCTCCAACGGTAAGTTTAAAATCAGATTTTAGGTTATTTGACAATGCTTTAAATGACAGTTATCTGGTATACCAACGGAGGAATACTTAATGAACTTCATTATTAAGTCAACGAGTGGTTATGTTAGTTTAATATCTTATAAAATTAGATTTTATCTGCAAGTGGCCAATAATTGAAGATGGCCAATAATATTAGGTTTTACCCTAATTCTCTAAAGTTATCGTTTTTCATATCATACAAAGATTGGTTGCAATTATGCTAATTTTGTTAGGGGAAATATAACGAAAATAATATTTGTCAACGTGTTTTATGATATCAAGCATTCAAAAGAACGTAGAAAATAAGGTAAATGAAATAACTTCAAAACGATTAATGTTTAAGCGTGCTTTTAGACACATAATAAGGGCGTTGGGCTTAGTTACGGTGCTCACGGGCTTAAATTTTTAATCGATTAATAGATTTGCTTTCAAAAGTATGAACGTAGTCTTGTCATTGCCCTATTTTTTAATACTATTTTCTTCGAAAAAAGAAAGGTTGAGTGATTGATTAACAAACCGCTACAATTAAAAGACTTTTTTTAAGACAAGCTCCATTAAAAGTATTTATGTTTTACATATGAAGCAATCATGGTTAAAAATGTTGTAAGTAAACAAATGATATTGAATGATAAAACCAAAATCCTCATCGATCCTTTACATGGTATTTTTAAGTTATTTATTCTCAATACGGAAGGTGTGGAATAATTATAAATAGAATTAATTGTGTAATTTTTCAGCAGGAAGGGGTTTCTAAAAAGCATTATGGGTCAGTGGGTCAACCTTTTTTTTCAGTACTAGTATACTTGAATGAAGAAAAAAAACATTTTTATGATCGAACAGAGCAAATTAAACAGAAAAAATTCAAACGCCCAAGCTTTAGGTAACAACTTCGTCTATCCCTAGTTCTAGAACTGTAAAAGTAAATGGTCAAATATATGTACATTCTCTGTTGCGGAATTTTAAAAAAAACTAAATTATTATTGTCATTGTGATTGAGAATTAAACTGCAATATTTGTGATTTATAGATTCCTCAAAGCACAGTCAAAAGTTTATTAATGATATACTTGCCAGATGAAACTCTTTTCATACAATTTATAAATACAATACATTTATATATTTGTAGCAGACTGTGGTCTAGTTGTAAGGAGTTTTATTTTAACGAGAGATTTTATCAATTTAAATTTGAGATCTTTGACAAGGGCGTTTCTAACATAATATATATTCTCATCGAATTAATCTTTTATTTTATCCAATTTTAAAAGTAATTGATACATTGGGATATTCCGTAATGTCAAATATTTTTTTTTATAAATATTTATGAACATATAAACATAATGAAAAAACTACATATGCAATTATTAAGATGGACTTTACTTCACCAACGTTGTCTATCCCAGTGATTCTCAAACTGGGGGCCGTAGTTTTTCTCCGTTGGCCGCCGAACATGTTTTTTCAGACTTTGATGGTGAAAAGTTTAGGTAGCACAAGTCTATCCCATAAATACAAATACACTTAATTGAAACAAAAGTGTAAAATAACAATTCAAATTTATTATTAATGCATCAGTTCATTTGAAACATATGGAATGATATCAATATAACATGGTCGTATTCAATTGAATAAAAATCATTCTTATAAAGTTATGTGAAAAGTAATGTGTACACTTATTCGGTTGCCATTTCGTTATTTGATACGGATCAAATCTCTCATATATATTAAAGGTCACCCGAATAATTTAATAAATGTTGTACCATTCATTTGATTTATTTGGACATGTTGCCCGTGAGAAAGTCGACAAAAATGATAAAGAGGTTGAAACCGACTGTGACATTATTAATTTTTTTGCCCGATCGATCATCTGGCAATTGAAAATATAGTAACAAAACTAAATTAGTATCCATCCCTCAGCGTGTAAATAGCATGTAGCTATTGTTTGGCACTTATGAGGAATATTTTCAAGAATTAATTTAAGTATTTTTTGTTTCCAATTATGTGGAATAATACATTTTTTTAAGAGTTTTTTTTTAAACCATGTCCGCTCCCAATGTGGAGCATATGGACTCCTAATGGAGTTTATCTCAACATAAGTGTTTCTACGAGAACTGCTTGTTACTCAGTTGCTCAACCTCTCTTTTTTCAAAGAGAGTGGGGATAGAAGGATAAGGGGCTAGGACAGGATTAGTGGTAAGCTAATCGCTCTCGATACGCCCCGTTCGTAGGATAGGATAGGTGAGAGGGGGGAATTCAAGACATCACATACACCTATGCCTTTGAACAGAAATTCATAAATCGATTGAAAAATCAATTTATAAAAACTGTCTGTACCGGGATTTGAACCCGGGCCCTCCGTAGCCGAAACCAACAACGCTGACCACTCAACCACACAGGCGGCGAAAAGTTTTTAAGAGTAGGGAAAATATTTTGTGACAGTACCATAATTTAATAAAAAAGTATTTTTTTCAAAAAAATATTACACAGTAAAACGTTTTGTAAACTAGTAATCCATGGTTGTCTTAACCTGATCTGTGCCGTGCGGTATTAATATGGCCGTGCATGGAGGGCCGTGATTTTCTTTCAAAAAATAAAACTTAATAAATATGTACTTTTTGGACATATAATATTAGTTCATTACAAACACTTACCATATTAATACAAGATACCCATCATTGCCTGCATCATTTATCGAATAACGTTTCAAATACGGAAATTACCGCCAAGGCATTATAGCCCTGCTACCAACAAAATTGAACACAACAAAAAAGCTTTTTTTTAAATCGTTGTATCATAGATTACAAAACAATATCTTTTAAGTTTATGTATCACACTATGATTCAAAGAGATGTCACTATATGCATGATATTTTTAAATTATTAAATACGTTTCTTGTAGCCTTTAAGTGGCGTCTCAAGTACTGCGTATAAACACGCACATTTTGTATGGTCGGCCCTACGAGCACGAAATTGTTTGGCGTGTTAACAAGTCGCTGGCAGACAACCGGTTAAAGAAGACTTAACGTAATGCAAAACGTGTAATAGACGAAATATTCTTTCATATAGGTATATATGTCAAATTTTGTTTGTATTAGCATGTCAGTATGAAATTAAACAAATAGTCAAAATGGTGACACTTTTTTAAGCGTGTATTATATGAATATACTCTGCAGTATTTATAGCTAGCTAGCGACAATGTTAAGCATACTAAAAGCCACAAAGTAACTTTGCTTTTTCCTTTTTGTCTGATGTATATTTTTCATAAGGTATCCATTATGTAAATCTTCAACGTTGCAAATTGTACACGTCTTCACCACCTGTGACGGACATTTTAAATTCTTCTATTTTTGGTACATCTAGCCTGCAAGTTGAACTGAAATTTATTATTTAAATTTTTGTGTCGTTGACGTTTAAGTTTTCAAAGCTCATTTTCTAAAAGTTTTGATTTCAGATAGAAGTTTTGTAAAAAATAGATTATATCTTTTTATATTTGTCAACAAGCATTAACAATGATAGAACAGACTTGTCTGGTTAGTAAAAGAAGTTTACTTATGAACATTTGGATGCGATTTTTGGACTTAATACTTAAAATATTCATCACTTTTAGGATGTTTTCTGTCAATACCTAGTGGAAAGGTATTATAATAAAAAAAATGCAATATTAATTTTAATTATTAGGAATTAACCTCAAAATTCAAAAACAAAAATCACAACTATTTTGAATTATAAATACTACATGTATAAATATTTCACAATAAAAACATTACTGTAAATGAGTACTTTATATATCATTTTTCTTGTGTCAAAAACCCGTAATAACGTGAAGAACTTAACACCTTTTTTGACGTCATCTTGCGAGGCGCCAATATACTCAGTTTTTTTTTACTTTCTCAGTACAATTAAAGTATTTTGTTATAGTTATATTTAAAAAAATCATGTTCTCCTATATAATATACATACATAATTTTCGATTAATAACTTCAATCTATAATCGTCATATAAAATTCGGTGATCACTGTTTTATTTTTGAGAAACTTGAATGTTAATAAAATATACATTATACTTGTTTTGAATAAATATTTAGCTTATTAAACGAGCATTAAAGCTTAGTATACAACGCTGATATCAAATATTCACTAACCTAGTATCACGTGTAATATCGCAGAGAAACATTTCAACGTTGTGTTATAACTCCGTTGAAAAAATTGAAAAGCAGGTATTTTAATATGGATTTTGGATATATTAGAAAATCCACACTATTTGTAGAAAAAACTGGCTGGTAATAGCCAATCTAAATATTTAATATGAGTGACCTACTTGTTATGAATGATAAAGTAACTTTTTTTTACTCAAAATGAGAACTACATTTCAATTAAAGTTAAAACCTTTCAATTTACTTATATAGCATGTTTTCTTGATTATTTATGTATATTTTTTGCCTATAGCGTTAAGCACAACACTGCGCTTTCGCATGGTGCAGATAGTGAGACAAATATTGTGAGCGTAAAAGTTAAGTGAATGTTGACAGGTGACGCTGACACCTCATTATTAGTATTACTAGTTTATTATATAAGTAAAGTAAGCCACCGCCTGTGTGGTCGAGTGGTCAACGTCGTTGGCTGCCGCTACGGAGTTCACAGGTTCAAATCCCAATACGAGCAGTTTTAAAAATTGATTTTTCAATTAATTTATGAATTTCTGTTCGAAGGCATGGATGTATGTGATGTCTTGAAATTCCCCCTCCCACCCATCCTATCCTATGAACGGGGCGTATCGAGAGCGATTAACTAACCACTAGTCCTGTCCTAGCCCTTTCTTTCTATTCCTACTCTCTTTGGAAACAGAGAGAGAGGTTGAGCAACTGAGTAACAAACAGTTCTCGTAGAAACACTTCTGTTGAGATAAACTCCATTAGGAGTACATATGCTTTACATTGGGAGCGGACATGGTATATATAAAAAAAGTAAGAGACTTTCAATATTGATTTGTATTTTCTCAGTATGAATCTCGAAATTTTCTATCGTTTAAAAGTTAGTCAAAATCACCTTGAGTTTGTGACCCTTCTGTTGGCGTATAATTTATTTATACATATAGGAATATGAAATAAGAATGTACTATTACAAAAAAGTATTCTCCTAGATATGACCGCAGCGCTTCATCGAAATGTTGTATTCTCTATTTCAATAGTAAATTTGAATCTTGAGTAAATCATTATTTGAGTCTTTTCATAAATTCAAATATCCTCAATTTGTTTTCACATAATGGATTAACAAGATGGGAAAGAGGGGGCGAGGCGTGTTACATAGGATTGATCACTTATTCTCTTCTGAGATTAATTTTGTCTGTCTTCTTGGGATATGAAACAAAGAAAACGAAAAAAATCCCGCTCATTTAAATGGTATTTTATACACTTGCGGTCGATCTATCTACGTTCTTTGTTTTGTAAAAATATTATTTTTTGGAAAGCTTCTTCAGTAGGAGAAGCTCGAAAATGAAATAAATACTAAAGAATTTTATATAAAAAATTAACCTCTGTTGTAAGATTTTCCCTTTGAAAATGCCTTACTCTATACTTAGTCCATCCAATTTTATTTAAGGAATGTTATCATTTCACTATCTTGATGCTCGAAGACAATCGAGAGTTTCAGATTTGAAAACATTTTTCTCTTATTCATCAAGGCCAATGTAACAACTTTGAAATTCTTAAAAGAAATTATGTTACAAGCTCACATACTCCCAATGTTTGTCTACATTATTGAAACCATAACCAAACACTTTTGTTATTCGCGTTGGTCAATTTAGTTGCCAGTAGACCAGGGACTGTTTTACTGAGCAATGCGTTACTTAGAGAGGTTGTCATTTTCAGCAAGTGAGAGTATGCGAACTTCACAAATATATTATAAAAAAATAAAATACACAAATTAATTGAAATTTTCCATTTTGGGATATGACACAATATGACTAAGCAATCGAGTAATACAAAACATTTTTTTTCGATCAGCAACAGTTCGTAAAAATTAATAAGACTTTTTTATCTTCAAAAGATATGCGAAGACCCTCGCTTCGATAATGAAACCTTGAAATTTAAATCTATAAAATAAGGGCTTGCTTCTAAGGTTGCAAAATAAATAACTTCTTTAAGGGTGTGTATTATATTTCAATCGATAGCAATGCTCGCCATAAAAATTTATCTTCTACATAGTTGACCCACAAAGAAATAACAAATTCGAATGTTGGAATACTTCTTAACTAATTTATCTATTCATTTGAACCGCCATTAAATTTCTACCATCACTTGTGTTGTGATGTGTTAGACATTATCAATTCGTCTTAAAAGAATAATTATTTAATAAATATACATATAATATTTATATATATATATATATATATTCCGAATTCAACGTTAATTTATAAAATGAACAAAGTTATTTATGTAATAAACATTCCTTATGACTAATGGTATATATGGGCCCTTAAGAGCTGAAGTGAGGTAACTAGTAAAATGGTAAAACTTTTTTCTTAGAAGTACAATCACGTCATTACTTGGTGTTTTGGTAGATTGCATGTTTTTATTTTACGGAGATAACAGTATTGCAATGTGTGTTATCTGAGGTTACTTTACTTTTACAATACTTTAAGACGTGTAGAATGTAACAGCACATCTAAGTTTTTTCTTCTTCTTTAACACCACTTGGCTCAGTTCCCCTCTGATGGGCTCATATGACACTTATTCACTGTCGGAAAAAAAATCCAAATTTTCATAACAGTTACAAATAATGCATTAAGAAATATGAATCTGACTAGAATTTTTAAATTACAGAATTCTTTACATTCAATATTTAAGATAATAAGAAAAGGGGAATTATTATAAATAATTTAATTAAAGTAATTGATATTGTTTAAATATTAAATCAACAACAATAATAAGTTATTTTGGTATGTAGTAATGAAGTGTTTTTTTGAACTAAGACAAAAAATACGCTCGATTATACAAAATTTGAGAATAGTAATATAATATATTTAATCATACAAGAAAAATCAAATTATAGCTTAGAGCCATTCCGACACTTCATATTCATAAATATTCTATAGTTTCCAGAAATGTCAATTTAGTTTTACTACTTCGTAAAAATGTATAAAAACTCTGGCAAAAAGGTTGTGTAACGTTGATTCTATTTACAAATAAGGTTTTCCTAAGAAAATTAAAGGCGATATAGAAATGTTATTTTTGAAAGATAGATAATTATGTTATATTAGTCAACGTTTCGACAATTATAAATTAAAGCGCTGGATTTCTTTTATGCAGATTGTTCGCTACCAATTTGGAGCTGATGGCTTCGTCATGGATGTATCTCAAAAGAAGGTTTTTTCCAAAGACTGCCTGTAACACAGTTGCTCAACCTCTCTTTTTCGAAGAGAGTATAGATATAAGTAATGATTCTAGAACAAGAACAATAGTTGATTAATTGCTTTAGTAATTCCCTGTTATTTTTAAATTGACAGGGCGGCAGGGGATTTTTCGGTCATTAAAAACAATCTCATGCTTTTAACCCGTAATCGATACATCGATTAAAAAAAATATTTTTGTACTAAAAATGGGTTCGTATCCGTAAAATCCGACATTAAATATGTATTAAGTAAATGAGCTTTGGTATTTATTGTCAATGAACGTCTAGTCGAAAATAATTTAATGTTGGTTTCAACATAAATAAATATTACTTTATCGGCCAGCCAATGTTGCGTGTTAGTATTTTTTTGTTTCTGTCGAGTAGGTGTTTCGAATATATTTTTATTTTTCAATATTTTTTAATTTTTCGAAAACATTACTTATTATTTGACATTGAATATTTTATCTGTTGTTAAAAAAATAGCTTAATATTACACTAAAAGCAACTGAAGTTCTAGCTATTTTTGTATAATGCGCAATAACATGAATAATTCATTCCTGTCGATAGAAAATACGATTTTAGATCTAGAGTTTTTGGTCATAATTTTTTTATTCGAAACACTGTTGCAATATTAAAACTAATGACAAACATCCCATAAAATACAGTGGCTGCTCTTCAAAGTAATTTGCAGCCTTGATCCACTTCATTTGACAAAGGAGTGTCATATTATTTTTAATTGAGGCTTTTCATATTTCATTTCACAAAAACATATTTGCTTTCAAGGAGTAGCAATTTTCACTTGACCTAAATAATCTGAATGTCATCTATATTGTGTATAATTTATATTTGATACAATACTTTGTATAACAGCATGATGTTGTACTATGAATTGAATTTTTTTTAACAGGATAGGAATATCGTGGAATTAATTATTAGATTGGTCAAGGTTACTGGTTATAATAAAGCTATTTTATTATTTACCACATTCTTAAACAATATTATAATCACCTCGTGGTATTATAAAATTCATATACCATGTCACTCAACTGATAATATTGTTAAAAAAAATTAGAGCTTATTTATATAAATCTGTTGCCTAACAATCACACGGCTTACGTTTTCAGCGTAATGACAATCGTGAAAAACGAAAATATAATCCCTACGTCAAGCTTCTAGTCCAACGTTGAACATCCATCGATGAAACCAAACTCTATTGAGATTAAAAATGGTTATTTTTTTGGTAAATAAAAAAACTGCCTTAGGCTCTTGGCACAATTAATCTATCAGCGCATACGAGCTTAACAAGCTTTGCGATAAATCGAGGATACAAAATTCTGATGCTTACTTATCGAATGCATATTGATGCATTCGATAAGTAAGCAGATGTAAGTAAGATGTAAGCAAGATGTAAGCCATGGTTAAAATTAAATAAGCGGGGCGTATATCGACTGACATATGGAGACAGACGGCAGCAAACAGCTGAGCCCTATCGATATTCGTCTCAGGGGTATCTATCCCACACTACGTGATTAGCATCTTGACAATTGCTTCATTCGACCTACTTCCCCAACTCTAAGAACTTTCCGTTAAACTTGTCAATCAGGCTACAAATTTTTCATCTAGCTTTCAGAGGGGATTACTTAGTAAATACTGTGCACCTAAATATATAATATATGTTTTATTAATATTCATAATGTTTTTCCAACACGGTTTAATTATGGGTACATAAAATCATCAAATGGACTATGAAACTAAGTCATATTTTTTCTATGTTGACTATTTGTCAAATTCACCTTCTTTAAATGCAGCATTATAAGTTTTGTTGCGTGCATTGATTTATACTGTCACTTATGCAAATTACGTTATTATAGTGGATATTTTAGGTTGAGGTAATTAGTTAATGGATCTCAAAGCTTTCATCAATCGCGGATAAGCTTTTGACTTTGGTCACATTTTCCGTATTATAAAAATAGTAAGCAGACAATAATTAACTCACAATGATCTCATTGAAAATACAATTTCCATTATTTTCATATTATCTAAGACATTGGCGATCAAATATAACTGGTCACTAGGTCAACAGCTCGGTCTTCAAAAATCGTTAGAAAACTGTAAGAAATGAGGAAAACTGTAGCAAACTCTTTTAGTTTTTAATTTAAACATTGAAAACCCCGTTTTTTATGTACTTAAAAATATTTTCATGAGATCACATTTTTATTAATTCGTGTAAAATAATCAAATGCAAATACTTCTATTTTTTATTTTAAAAAAATCTTCAGATAAATTGCTTTACAGAAATTAATAAGGTAGTGCGCACTACCGTATACAATTTTATTTTTGATCAGCTCAGCTGGAAAATTACAATTTATTTGGTTACTCGAGTAGTACATTTCTTATTAAATTTGTTTACGCACACATTTTTTCGTATGTTTATGAAAATAAACTTTTAAGATGTTAATAATTTATGTACTGTTTCTGTTTGTCATCATTATCAATTCAAATTTATGAGAGCAAATATTTATAACTGAATAATTTTGATATTGATTCAGATACATGATCAATATATTTTATGAAACTACCTTATTTTTTAAGTTACCAATTTCTTTGTTTAGCGTTGGCGTTATTTAAATATAACCAAACTTTTTCGTATACTATTTCACTTCTTTGTCCGTTATATTCTTTATTATTTATCTTTCTATTGTTGTCCAGTACACGAGTTCCGTAAATATATTTATGAATTTGTTTTGTTCATTGTAGTTATGAGAGATCGTCTGTTAATGACATCAATTAACACTGCATCCGCTCAATCTTGAGAAGCTAATTGTGATTTAACAGTCAAGATACAACCGATCAGACAAGAAAACTTTAATTGAAAATATAATGTATACAATTTCGTAAAAGATGTTTTTACTTTTGTCTGTTTTTTTCTCTTCTCAGAAAGTTTTTCCCAATCCGTGAAGCCTACAACTTTACAGATATACAGTACAGTTGCCTTTTAAAACAAATTTCAGAAGCTTACTACAGAAAAACGTAATATTTTTTTATAAATGTTGAGTTTAATTAATATGCTTAATCTTGAATTCAATCATAATCACTTTTAGGGTTTTCAGTGTCAATACTTGGTAGAAAGGCATTATATTAATAAAAATACAATATTCCTTTGTATTTTATTCCACTTTCTTTATTAGGTCAGGACCGGTTTCGCTCATTGCGAGCATTGTCAACTGATAAGAAAAATATACAAACAGTGCTATTTATACGAAATTAAATTGAAATAAAAGGTGTAAACAGTTGATCAGTTGACAATGCTCGCAATGAACGAAACCGGTCGTGATCTATTAAATAAAGTGGAATAAAGTACAAAAGAAAATATTGTGTTTTTATTAATTTAATCATATTGATTATACCGTCGCATTTTTGGATAAAGGTTTTTTTATCTTTTGCAATAGTATTATATTTTAACGACTTTATACGATCTATTAACCTCAAATAATGCTATAATATTTTATCTTGTTCATACTGCGGCTCATAAAATCTGATGATATAACCATTTTCTTTCGAAAATATGCTCGTTAGAAATTTTAAAAATAAAACAAGAAAGAACGCAGTTAGCAATTTTAAACGATAATGATGTAGCTGTATTTTTTACCTAATAAACACTTGATTTAGTTTTAGAAACACTAATATCTTTATCACCAACTTTGATAGGGCCGTGTTATAGAAAGAGTGTCGTTAGTGCTATAAAAAACCATGTTTTGAGGAAGATTGTTCACCTTTGTCCGCGTAAACACAACAAATGTTTTTGCTCCAAAAAATAAAGTATATAAATAAAAGGACCAATAAATTGATGATTATTGCTAGTAATTACAAATATAACAATACCGGTAGTTCAGTTTTTCATATTAAATACTGGTATTTTAAAAAGTTTTAAAAAATCTCAAAACCGGACAATTAAAACAAAATTGACATTTCATTATTTCATACAAAATAACAATTGAATTTCAAAAATAACTTACACATCATTGAAGGTTCATATATTCTGGAACCTGAAAATATTAATATAACTCTAAGTAGATTTTAAACATTTCATTTTCGCGAAAACTTTTATAGAAATAGATTAACATATTATTTTTTTAATTTATTTTAATTTCATACATTTAAAATTCGAATATGGATAGATCTCAATACCAAAATACCGGTATTGTATTATTTTTATAACCAGTAATTTTTCATTAAAAAAACACCATAAATACAGGGATTCTGGTTTCGGTAATACCTGTATTGCAATCCCTAGTTACTGCATAGCACTGCGCATTACAGAAATCGATCTTTCTACATATAAGTCAAAAGTTAACTTTAAAGGGATAAGATAATTGAGAAATATGATATTCAAAATGATCTTCATAAAGGGGTGGCATAATTTTGACCTCAGATTCCCATAAGCGCGTAATCAACACCTCTAGAAGGAATTATTAACCAAAGGGAAAATAATAAATTCACTTTAATAGCAGGAGCTTTGAGTGTATTATGAAGTTTCTAAGCCTAAATGATTTAGTACATAATACTAATTGAAGCAGAAAATAATTAATAGATAAAATATTATGGACAAGCTTGTAAATATCAGAAAATGCAGATAATCGTCGAACAATATGTTTTTTTAATGATTACAACATCAATGATCGGAATAAAAGATTTAAAATACCATTCTCAAGGAATATTCATAGTACAAATTCGATGAAAAATGGTTGAATGATAAACAATTACTTATCGTAAAATTTTGTATCAGGTTCTTCGATAAAATAATCTTAAAATTTACAAAAACAAAATATTAACTTTTAGATTATATTATAAATAGCATGTATAAATAATTCACTTAAAATATATATTTTGTTGTGAATGAGTGTTTTGGAATTATTTTTTTCTCGTGGCACGAACCTATCATACTTTATTAATGCGGTCTGCTAGAGTAAATAGGTTGTGCATGACTGCTTAAAGTGAACAAATGAATCAATTTGTAAATCAACGTGCGCATAAATTCCTTGATCACAAATTGTTTGCTAAGAGTATTATGAATTTATTTCCCTTTAAAAAAATCAATTAAAAGATAAAAAGTCGATAAATTACAAACTCATCTGTGAAGAAGCATTAAAAAAAAGATTTTTATGACGTCAAAAAGCAATAACATTAAAGCACTTCTCCGATTCTTTCAGGACTTAACTTCTTTAATTAGGTACTTAGTGTTCATTCTGAAAAGTATTTTTCAAAATCTTTATATAAGAAAATTTACGATTTATTGTATTTACTGACATAAAGATCAATTATTAATTATGTTATTTATTTCAATGTTTGTTATTTTTGTAAATAAGATATATTTTTTGCATGTAGATATTATTCATAAACAACTTTTTTTGTAAATGTGCGTAAAACTTCTTTGATTAAATTATTATCTGTTAAGCTATTGAATCGTTAAAATTATCTCCTATGACTCAAATAGAATATCGTTTGTTTACTGGATAAGTAATTATTAATTTATATTTAGGTTAAAAGATTTTTAGGTCATCACTCCAAAAACTAATTATTTTACTTTTGACAATATAAGGAATAACATTCATTTAATAGTTTTACTGCTATTCACTTGATGTACAAAAATATTTTAATTAAACGAGGTAATCTTACATGCATACTTATTTATTCATATATCCAATAATAAAGCTATCATTTTAGCTTTACTTTTCAGTAACATATTTTTAACTGAACTATAAATTGTTTTAAATTTTAATGACATATCATATCTCATAAATAATATCCCAAAGAAGAACTTGAACATTTACATGTGTTTAAGTATATTTGTTGAATAAGTTGCAACTTTTAATTTTAGAATATTCAAGATTATTCCATTGAAATGTGGATGATAAGAATATATAAAGGAACATTAAAAGAATTAGGAAGTTTAAAAAGAATTGGATGTAAGTCAGTTTATCAATTAGTTTTAGATAAGGATAATTTTATAGAAAGTAAAATCTGCGCACTATTTTTCCATCCCGTTTTTAATAGAAGGAGTCAGGTGTTTAAAAATATAATTTTCATCAATTTTATTCAAATGATTGTTTAGAATATATAAATTCCATTATCAAGTTTTCTACACCTTTCATTCTACTAGATGGTACGGTTGTGAGCTTGAATATCAATTTTGAAAAAAATATATAAACCTAATTTTCAAACAATAAATTTTGTTTGTTCTTTTTATGTAAAAAAATTATTGACTCAAAGAATGTAAATTTATGTATTAAGTATGTTGCAAAAGGTATAATATTTACTTGGATTTTTTTTTGTATTTTGACGAATTCGGCATTTTTGCATATTCTTCTCAAGATCTCATTTGAATAAGAAAACAAAACAAAATGATATCAAAGACAACGGTCTTATCAAAGTAAAAACATGTGATTTTATCATGAAGGGAAGGAGTGCAGCAGATTTTTCAAAACAAAATAAACAGAATAAAAAGAATTTTAAAGAATTCACAAAGACGGCTATATTTGAAGAGAATAAAAATAATTAATATTTTTTGTTTACTCAATTTACTTGTTTATTTATATTATCACTACAGCTTTAAAAAAAGGTGTATGATTTTTAGTTTTTTTAAAAAAAGAACATGCACTAATTATGTCGTAAGTTTGGTGAAATTGGTAAATTTGTTGAAATTCATAAACAACTACAAATTGTCACATTTTAATTTCAAATCTATTACATTAAGTAGCCATTACATTAATACATAGTAGCTATTACATTATTACATAGTAGCTATTACATTAAGTAGTACTATACGGTCAAAATCTTTTTTTTGAACCTCTTCTTTTCAAATTTAATCAAGTATATTTTGAAATGATTGTTCTAGAGCTAGGCAATAAAATAAAATTGTGTTAGTATAACCTTAAAATAAATAAAAATGAAAATTTGTAGACAAGTTTATTTTCCTACAAATAACATCGTCTATGAATTTAAATCTCTTAATATTTAGTTATTCTTTATTCAGATATGATATAATGAACTATGAACTCAAAAATAAAGTAAGCGATACAATAATACTTTAAGTTTAACAGGTAATCTAAAGAAAAAAGACAAATATAAGTATCACTTTAAAGGTGTTCACTGTCAATACTTGGTGGAATGGCATTATAATAAAAATAATAAAACATTTTTAGTACTTTTTCCACATAAAATTTATTAGATCAGGACCGGTTTCGCTCATGATGATTTGGTTGACAGACATTAAGATTTATTTATTATATACACTAATTGTTGGTTTTTACTTTGGTAATGATAATTCATACCTAATTGGTTTTTGTCATAATAGTTTCATTGCTAAGTGGTCTTCAACTTTTTATTTATAGTTTATTTTCCTTCAATTCTTTTGCTAGGTTGTAATACCAATTGTTTGTCATACCTTGTTTTTATCACTTAACTTTTGTATAAATATCACTGTTTTATTGTTTTTCTTATCAGTTGACAATGCTCATCATGAGCGAAACCGGTCCTGATCTAATAAATTTTATGTGGAAAAAGTACTAAAAATGTTTTATTATTTTTATTAAATATAAGTATTTTTGGACTCATCCTAATCGTGCACTTAGTTTTGCCCCGTTTATTTATAAACCGATTCTAAGCATCTGCCAAATGATTTGAATTATTTTTAATATTTTTCTATCAACAAATAAATTTTGGTCTTGATACCATCATCAGTGTGTGCGATCAGTTACAAATTCTTTAATAAATATCACAAAGCAACTATTGGTATTCATATTTTCATCACGTATTGCGATACAAAAGGAATGCCAAATCGTGACCATTTCTCATGCTATAGAGAGTGTGCAAAAGCTTTCAGGTGTGTAAACTGAATATCTATGTAAAATTTCGAAGGCTAGTGATGTATAGACAAGAAAAATACATCGAAAATACGGTTGAAAGAGTTTCAATTCTTGATATACACTGTTAATATGAACCGTCTACTTAACATGAAAAATATATGTGATGTTTTTCGTAAATAAAAACATCTCCGTTATTTGACTTTTAATATCCCGCTGGTAAATCACAATGAAAAGGTGTAATGTAAAAAAATGTGGGGTGAACACGGAAAATAATATTAGAAAATACTGAGAGTGGATGAAAGCATTTTGAAGTTTGTTTCGTAACATACTGTACAACATTGGTTCACTAGTCCACAACATTTTTTGTAAAAGAATTAGACGGACCCTTTTGTTATGAATAATACGATTTTCTAGTTTGAAGTTCATGTTTGAGTCATCGTAGAGTCAGTTATGAAAATTTCTACTTACATTTCTTTTCTTGGCTTATAATACTTTTATTTCCCAAAAAAATCTTTATCAAAATGTATTACTGCTTAACATCAAACAGTTTTTGTAAATACAAATATATTTATGAGAACCATTTTCTACAAATCTCTACATTGGTGCATTAACACAGAAAATAATTTGCTTATATATTTTTTTCTCCTTTGAATTATTTACATTACAATTTATTATTGCACATTTTCGAAACTATTTTAGCCACTGTTAATTCATAACATACAATATTTACTTCTGACGATGCCACGATATGAAAAACTAATAAACATTCATTAAATCATAGTTTCTCAACTCTTCTGGGACCGTGACCCCTTTTGAGTGTGATAATTTTTCCGTGGCTCCCTTACCTGTTTTCTAATTTTGAAGTATAAGTTTTATAAGGAATTTTGGGATTTTTCAATACCAATAGACAGACACGAGACCTTTTTTTACGCATTAAATGAACACCATGTTTTTTTTTCGTTTTTTTATCTTTAGAAAATTTCAAATCCAAAACATCAAATTACGGATTTCGCAAAATTTCCCCGTGGCTCCCGTAAAAAAATATGTGCCCCTCTTATATTTCTAAAGTTTACACACGAGTTGGTGTAACGAATGTTGGAACCAACTTTTGCTCTCCTGTCAAAGTCATTCTTCATCATTAATATTTGCAACATTTATGCTAATTATTATAATATCTCCAATACTAACTTTTGATTTTAGTTGGGTACGATAAATTATGAATACTTGGCAATTATTAACCATCAAACTTCTAAAAGCTATGACTTAACAGTAATAATTACAAAAGTTTATGATCGCACAATTTTTATTTTGCAAAGATACTTCGAGATTATTTTGCTTGTCAGCATTATCAAAGTGTTTGCCGTCAAAGCATTAAGCCTCATATTTTAACGTCAAATAACTTTAAAATAAAGTGTTCGTTCATTTTTATTACCTACGAACATGCTTTTTACTCACAGTTTCAAGACATTATTACACTTATTGCTCAAATTAGTTTAATTTAAAATTTATATTCACGTTTAAAAAATTAATAAATTCAACAAATTTGAAACCGCACTGATTGTCTTACAAATTTAGATTAAGTGTGTCGCCTCTTTAAAAAATATTTTCAGACCATTATTTTTTTTTTTATTTATCATTTTTTTTTATAAAAAATAATTTCCACAAATTTACCACTGAATTTATTAAAAATATTGAGAATAAATAGTTTACTATTGCAAAAAGTATTTTTTTTATATCAATAATTGCATTTTAAACCATAAAATAAATAATATGAACATACATATATATTTCTGTCAAATATTATATAATATGTCAAACCGCACTAGAATGAATATGATATTATTAAAAACGGCTTATTATTATTTTTTAATTGAAAAATATAAGCAATAGGTACATATAGTACAAGATACGTGTAGGATTTAAACTATATGTAAATTTTTAATTTTGGAAGTACATTGAAAAAACGTTATTATGACTTGTAATTTTGCTTCCAATATTTAATATCATTATAAAGAATACTCCATTGGATAGAAGACGGAAACAAGAATTTAAGACAAAGTTAAATACTGTTTTTTTTCTTCTTCTAAGAAGTGTTGAAAATGGATATTTACTTTCGTAAAATTAAGTTTTCCTCTAAGTTCAAGTATAACAAGTTCTTTTAAAAATATTTTTTGTTGATTATTACTGTTTTAAAATTCACAAAAGTTTTGAAATTTAACTAAAAAGGTTAAACGTTAAGCCAAACTTATATTTATAAAATAAATTTATGGAGACTTAAATTCATCATCAAATTATACTTAAACGTAAACGGAAAAAGTAAGTATTTTTTAACACACATGAACTATTCGTAAGCTTTGTGTAATACAAAAATATCGTTACAACAAATTACACATTTTTTAGCTTTTTATGGAAAAATCAAAATAATTTTTGATTTTCCGACTTCTTTATTAAATATTAAGAATTTTTATCCAATAAAAAAGAATTTAGTAAGACAGCAGTATGTATAATATTTTAAAAAATATCATCAAAACGTATCATAAGTTGAAATATAAATAAAAACTCAACTTTATGTGTAGAGGTTTATGAAACAAATAGTAATGTGTGTTATTTAATACAATACAAATAATCGTATTATTTATTTATTTTTCAGATAGTGTCGACATGGGAGCTGGACTTCAATCGAAGTATGTTCGTGGTTGGGTCGACACCAACCCCACCATGGACAACTTTTCCGCCAGTGAGCTGGAGTTCCAGTTCAACGTCTTCTTCATTACTGACCACTAGCGAATCAGTAGGTAGTCCAACGGCGTCTGTGACTTCTGCCCAGCCTCAACCACTCATGCCGGCTTGGGCTCAAGCCTCGTGGGTAGCCCTTTTTACTGGAATGCTTTTCGTTGCCATAGGCGGAAACTCTATTGTAATGTGGATTGTTATAGGTAAATATTGTTTTACTTATTACCATGTATTTAAGATATTCATATCTGCAAGATGTAGAATCAATTTTTAAGCAATTATTGTTAGTTAATCATCATCAACAATTTATAACGAATAATTACCTAAAATATTTTTTTTATATTTGCTTTATTTGTGGTATTACATGAGCCCTCAAGAAAGTAAGTGAGCCAAGTAATGGTAAAACTTTTCTATTGAACTTTTAAGTACAATCACGTTTTTACTTGGTGCTTTGGGGGATTGTGTATTTTTATTTTATGAACGTAATACTATTGCAGTGTGTATTTACTTAAGTCATTTAATCTTTATGATACTTTAAGGTACGTAGAACATTAAATATTATATATTTTTCCTAACAAACCACTTGGCTCACTTCGCCTCTAAAGGGGTCATATGTCCAAAAGGGGGTTTCGTAATAAAAATGTTTTTTTTTTTTCAATAAGGACTTATATTTCAGTTTTGTTATTGTGAATTACAAACAATTAAAATAACTTTGATTCTAACATACGAAAATTATTCTCTAGCTACCTGGGACTCTTTCCATTGAATATTACGTAAAAAAAAATACTGCGTACATTTTTTTTTTCAAAAGAAAAAACAACACAAACGACTCAAATAAATGTCATCAAATAAAAGATATCTTGCATACAAAAAAGGTGGAAATCTATTATTAATCCCAGATACATCAACGTAGCCATTTTGTCATTTATCTTTTATGTCTGAATACTCTGTTACACTATTTTAGATATAAATCTTCGATATAGACGCCATTTTACTCCGTAAAAAGCTCTCATGATTTACGAGCTTCGATAATAAAAAATGTGATTTATGGTGAAAATTATTTATAAGTTGAAAATTTATTCAATTGATCGGTTATAAGTTAATTCAATAAAATTTGAAACACAAAAACGAGCTCGCCATTCGTTTAGGAATGGCTGGAGCCACATTCAACTCAATGCGGACTGTCTGGGACACACAGCTGTACTCGATTAAAACCAAATGCCACTTGTTCAACGCTTGCATTCTGCCGGTAATGCTTTACGGTTGCGAATCATGGCACCTGACGAAGACTCAGAAAAACCGTATACTGAGCTTCGAGAACAGATGCTTGCGTCGGATAATGGGGGTGAGGTGGTTTGATTTTGTGAGGAATTCAGAGATAAGGGAGCGTACAAGACAGCGTCCCGTCACGTCAGTGGTTATGGAGAGACGTTGGAACTGGCTGGGTCACGTGCTGCGGATGCCTCCGGAAAGCCTCAATCCTGCCTGCCTCTTCTTTCGACCGGTGGGATTCCGGCGTCCTGGACGTCCGTCGGGTACTATCCATAGGATGTACTCGGCGGAACTGAGGGATGCTGGCATGTCATGGGAGGAAGCAAAGCTATTGGCGGGAGACAAGGAAACATGGAGGTGCCGCGTGGCGGCCATATGCTCCACATAGGGAGCGAACATGGCCAAAGAAGAAGAAATTACCAGTATACAAAATAATGAACTTTGTATACTGTGTCATTACTAAACATTTTTACCGAACACAAAGGTTTTTGAATAAATAAAATAAAAATTGTTTATTACTTAACTTCTAACATGAACATAAACTTGTAAATGAGCTTCAATAACATATCTCTTGTTGAAACATTATGTTTATGTTGACTATTTAGTATCCAATAAACGGAACTAGATAACTTCATTGTTTTAATGCCAAAGCCGAAGCTCTGCAAGATATCTTATGGGTAAGATAGCCATATCCGTGAGATAAGTTGGTTAGGGTAAATCGTGCGAAACCGGATAAATGAACATGACCGTACTTCAATTCTACTGAATAGCCAGAATATCCAATTTGTGAAATGTTCGTGGGCTGCATAGTATTATAGTAAATAACTGAACAACTAAAGGCACAATACCTAGTTTTTTGTTCTGTTATTCGGTTCATACATATTAAGTTATAATACCAACGCCAAAATCAATATATTTGTTATTAAATTGAAGAATAATAATTGGCTTTATCATAATTGAAGAATGAATAAAATGAACCATTTTCTTCCCTTACAAGCAACAAAAATCAAAATGTTTATACATATGTATATAAAATTTGTCCCCATAAATTATTCTTAGAATTATCGTAAAATATACCTTCACCACTTTGTACAATATTTGATTTCTTTCAGAAACCTACTTTTGAAGTGTTTTAACTAATTTTTGATGGATTCGACGATAACTTTTTTCGAACGAAATCCATTTTTTATATATTATCAAATTTGATAACTGTGATTATTTTAATGAATGAAGTCTGAAAGTGCCTCTCAAAGACGCAAAACACGTATTACAGTTATTGAAACAATCAATGGAGTAATCAAAGTTATCAAATTTTGTTTTATATACTATTATTCACTGCGAAACATGACAAATTGATTTTGATTTTAAATAATCTACAAAGCCTAATAATATATTTAATTAAAGAAAATATGTGTATCAACTAACTATATTTATTAATTAAAATCTAGTTTCATCTTGTGTTTTCTGATGAAAATTAAATAACTCCATTACGTAGTTTAACGTTCTTTAAAACATGATTAGAAGATTAGTTATTTTTCATTGAATTCAATTTTAATACTGCAGAAATAACTGTTATTTTTGGTGACATTGCTATGCGTTACATGTGCTTTACCTCATTGAGAAGCAACTACAGACAAACTACTAAAAACATTCTGTTGCTTTGACAGAAAATAGCTCTTAAAAAAATAATGCCTTTCCAACAAGACAGTGAAAACTTACAAAGTGAGAAAGTTTCTTGTTTTGGATTCATAGTCTTAAAATTGACACAGTTTAAATTAAAGAAAATACCAAGCTACGTCTTGTAAATAATGCCAGTAGGTATTTTATCAGAGTCTACTATAAATAAAATGTGAAAACTAGGTTATCAAGTAGCATTTTAATTATACTTGAATGTTTTGTTTAAAAATAATAAATATGTTATTGGATGTTCAAGTATAATCCTAAGTCAATTTTTTTTATCCTATTTTTGCAAATGAATGGCTTAATTAAAAAAAATATATGAGAATTTTAATGTTAAATTATTACGCCTCTTTCGCGTATTTCCATATTCGTAAAAAAATTCATCGACAACGTGAACGGTTTTACTTGATATAATATCTCACATTATCGAGGCTATTTCGATATAGCCAGCTGTCGATAGTGAATAGACTTTTTAACGTTTTACTCTGGTATAATGAAAGTGAACAGTATATGCCTTTATTAAATTTAAATGTATTTTATTAGCTGTTGGAACTAACCAAATTTAATAAAAAAAAAAACTAATACTGTAGAGCAAAATATTTTTTAAGCTTACACAAACGAATGAAAGTTGAATATACAATTATTGGAGCCAACTAGTAAAATGGTAAAAAAAAAATTCGACTTTTAAATGTAATCACGTCTTTACTTGGTGTTTTGGTGGATTTCATATTTTTATTTATGGATGTAACACTATTCCAATGTTTTTTAACTGAGATAACTTAACTTTTACAATTCTTTAAGGTGTGTAGTAATATTACAACGCATCTAAATTATTGTTTTCTAAAATACCATTTGGCTCACTTCACCTCTCATGGGCCCATTGGTTAAGACAGACAGCTTTAAAATTTTGCTTGTGAGTATCAACTATTTAAATGAAAAGCATTTTTTTTTTAAATTATACATTTTCATTTTAGTGTATCCTGAAGTAATGAATAGTAATTTGATTATAATTAAATATTGTCAATACAGAAGAACGTATCCAGATTTGATATTGGCCTTCCTGAAACATGGATGTTGACGAATCTTATTGGTGAAGATAAGTTTTTACCAATGTTCCATAGACAATTTGTATGAATCAAGTGAAAATATTTATTATTAAGATGTACCATTTGCAAATAAAAATAAAAACTATTGCGCATCGAAAAAATCAACTATGAATATTTAAAACGATGGCAACACTATGTCCCTTATGAATTTTTGTTTCATTGGAAGCTATTTTGAAAATCCATTAGGTACGTTTATTACGTTTTGAGTGCTTAATACGCCGTGTGTGATAAAATATAAAATGAAAAAAAGGTGTATGCTACAACGTTCACTTTATTACTTATTCATAGCATAATGAAAGAATTGGCTGATATAACTATCGATTGCTTTTTCTTATATTTTATTTCTTGGTAATTAGTTCATTCATGTATGTTTACAAATTTTCTTCAAATTTAACAGTCAATCAAAGTGACACTACACGACACGTGCTCGATTCGATGAAAAAAATTGTCACATCGGGTAAAAAATTTTCATGAAATGCTTAACCAAGCAAAAAATGTGCGAAGTTTGTTGAACAGGTTTTATTTATAAAAAATAAATTCATTTGTTTAACAGAAAAAATATACTTCGTACTCGGTCTTAAAACAAGTATGTAGGATCAGCTGCAGAGCTCGAGCGGTCACTGCGATGGCCTTGACAGTTGACACTAGTATGACCAGTAACAATCTGTGCTTTAATATTGTGAGAGTCGGAAAAACGAAACTCTTTTTTTCATAGAATTTCATGGATATCTACAATAAACTTTCGTTATAATATGCCTGAAGTTATCCTCAATTCGCGGTAAAAAAATTACCGATGGTGCGTTTTGGATGATTTGACGGTAAACCGATTAAGTAACGAAAGCCCTAGTTTACAGTTAGAGTATACTTGCATACATTCATTAATAAAAATCGATTAAAAAACATATGTATTTTTATGTTTTTTTTTTTGTGACCAACATCTTTTTCTGTGTAACGAATTCACACCAAAACTGTTGGATCACTCGGCTTGATTTTTAACCAGTATGAAATAATTCTGAAAAGAGAATTCCAAATTTAAAAATAAAATATTCTTTTTTGTTCACTGATACAAATAAAAATATTGCGTGATGCGCTAAGTTTGTAAGGCAAGCTGTATGTCTTAAATTTTTTATGAAAATAAAACTGAATAAAGAGGCAACGCCAGCTGTCATAAAAATATTCGTGTTCTTTGAGCAAGAAACAAAGTTGATATATTCGCTTCTCCGTGGGAAAACTTTAATAATTTCATTCTAAGACACTTTCAGGTCAATTCGTTTGCTTTAAATAATTCAATGATTCAAGAACTGACGCGCAAAAGATAAATAGTAAGAAATGTTATGTTTTCAATATTTCAATATGAATAATAAGACTACGATTAATTTAGGAATTGTGGGTTAAGGTAAACTGATAACGCATAATTTAGTATTTGCTTTTGCTAACGACTGCATTTCAAAATTATTTGCGAATCTCTAATCTATAACAACGATTTCAAGTCAAAAATCATATTACAAAGCACGTATTTTTTCAAACCACCGCCAGATTTATTTTGTTATTGAATATTATTCAACCGTCCTAACACCATGTAAAACAGAATTTAGAAATTTAAATTGCTGTATTCTCAAAATATAAACACCAAAAAATATAAAATTTAATTCAATGCAGAAGAACTCGGACACACAATTGAAAAAAATGAACGTTCTAATCTCGTTAAAACTATCAAAGATTACTGATTTAACCTCTCATTTTTTTAGCAATGCCCCGCCCCACCTTTTCTAAGAATTTTTAAATGGACTTCAATGGATAGTGATTATTTTAATCCTCGACTAGAGTATTGAAGCTGAATTCATCATGATTAAAGACACTCAATCTACCACAAGACATGAAAATGTATCTAAAGCCGTGTGGCATACAAAAATCATTTTGCTTAAATTGGCTGACTCCATTTCGTCATGTGAAAGTTTTTCTGACACACGAGTTTTTAAAGTGAATTCCAATTTTAATCCATGTATTTTGCCAACGCAGAGCTTTACAAATGGAACAATACGAATGACATATAAAGAAAAATGGAAAATAACATTTTGTAGAAGTGTCAATGAAGGCAAAATTTTAAAATATATTTACACAATGAATACAATACAGTGAAGTGATTTTTTTGAATTTAGAAGTTTATTTTGTTCAGAAGTATTTTATTGTTTTCATAATTCTATTGCATTCTATTTTTGAAAGTAAATTTCTCGTGAAAAATGAAATTTTGTTTATTGCACCTATTCGCTTCGACTGTCAGATTACGTCTTTCTTAATAACTTACATTGAGAATATAAATAGAAATAAACAAATACAGCTGTTACTTAAATAATATTACATGATAACGTGTTATATTATGACTTAAAGTGTTTTAAATGTCAATCTGAATTACCAAAAAGACGTAATTAACGTCATTGTCATTTGAAATTTTAAATCATAGAACATTCGGATGAAGTGAAATGTGGTAGAATAAGGAAACTTACATACAGAAACGGCATAAACGATTTTGATGTCGATGATCTTGATATACCATAAAATTGTGTTTAAATGACAATTTTTCGATTGAATCACTAGTCTTTTTTTGTTTTGAATAATGCAATAAAGTGAAAAATGTTATCTACCTTTTTGTACAAAATCTCGGGATCTCGTCCAGTTCTATGATCCCGAAATCCTGGCATTGTGAGAGTACCAATCTTGGGATTTTGGAACTAAGCAAATGGTTTTAGATTCGAAAATTCTCGGAAGAGCTAAAAAAAGAAGCTACCGTGCTGGTGATCCACAAATTTCTGGGTTTTTGAAATTTACATAAAATTATCCCATGATTTCAAAATCTTCAGAATTTCAATTTATACACGATTTTATGCTGAGTGAACAATTGTCAATCTCAAAATCCTGGGATCAAAAATAGGGCCCAGGATTGGGTACCATAGCTGCTAGTTTCTTGTGAAATTGGTAGTTTTCTAAACCATTACTTGAAAATGGTATGTCTAAGTGATGATTTATTTTTTTGTGAGTGCTATTCTGAGCAAAATAATAATACCTACCTATTTATACTGAAGCTAACATGGCAAGCCATTAAAATCTATAATTTAATAAAATTATCAAGTTTATTTAAGACGATACAAATATTCAAATCAATTTGATTCAGGATGCCACTTTTCACTAGCTTAGATTAAAATTGATCGGCTTCCTTTTACACTGATAACTTAAAAATAATCGAATAGTTGTGTATTTAATGTGTACGTTTAATGAACATGCGTTTTGAAAAAGTTCAAAAATATTCCAGATTTAATTAAAAGATTATTGAGTGTTCAGTTTATCTTAAATTAATGGAACCGTATAGTCTTTCAACTAAGGTGAATATTTAAAATACCAAGAAGAGGTCATGAATGGTTTTTTTACAAACTAGATATAAAATCAAAATATGGTTACTATAATGTATAAGTAAGGTTACATACTAATTTGATTTTATAAAAACGACACATTATTTGAGCTAATACGTGGCTTGAAATAATATTAAAATAATAAACTTGAAGTCAGTGCCATGTTCTTCAAATAAAATATTTCATTGCAATATCACAAAATATATACTTCTTTATAACAATGTTTGAATTTTCAGTTTTCAAGAATGTCATATTATCAAACAAATTAATTAATGGGTTAATCAATTTTGTTTCAGCCCATCGACGGATGAGATCTGTAACCAACTATTTCCTGGTTAACTTAAGTGTCGCCGATCTTCTTATGGCTGTTCTCAACTGTCTATTTAACTTCATTTACATGTTGCACAGGTGAGTTGATTAATAACATGTAAGATGCATGCAAAGCTATTCATTCATTTGTTTTTTTTGTTACGTTTGAATTGACAAACAGAAATTAATCTCTTGACTCTTCCAGCCTTAAGCCAAACCTAATATTACTTCACACCTAAATTTACTGGACTTTTAAATCTAATTTATTTATCTGGTTTTGTTTTTGAATTCAACAATAAAAAACTCCACCGGATAACAGAAAAAAACGCTTAGGATGAAACAAAAGAAAATGATATTACTTTAATTTCCGTTCCTAATGTACATCATATTATTATGTACTCGTTTATGATAACAACTCTCGAAAATTTTGAAAAATATTTTCATGTTTCCCATCCCACTTGTGTCATCAATACTTGTTGCAGAATTTCATTTTTAGTATTTTTTAATAATTTAAAAACCGTAAACTATTAAAAAATATCAAGATATTTTTCTTTTGTAAGTTGTGGTGCAGAATCTCAACATAAAATGTTGTAAATGAACTGAATATATTTCTCTTTTTGAAGATGGTAAGTAAATAAGTATTCTGAGTCGCCTTCGCTATGTCTCGGATATGTAAAAGTAAAGACAAACATCATTGAAATATATGTATTCGAACTATATGTAATTCATTGTACTTTCTATGTTCTTTTTTAATATAGAGATTCAAACCGGTGAACAAACCAACCAAATAATTGAAACTCCCCATAGCGTTTACCACCCGAATACAGGAATTACAAGAAAATTTCGATATCAATAATGATGTAAGACTAGTTTATTCCTTTCAGTAAACCCAACTTTTTTACACTGTTTTGTAAAAGCACGGTCAATTAAAAAAACGAATATCATATTTTTACCATATTTTTTTATTCTTACATAATTTCAAGAAAAAAAAAAACAAGCGGATAACGGATTTGTAATTAAAAAAAACAACACAAGACAGCAACAACAAACAAAAGGCTTTATTATATCCTAACATATTATACGTGTCAAGAAAATTCTAACTATGAAAGCTATTTATGTCCAGTCTTTCGAAAAATTCTACTTATATATTCAAACAACGAGTTTTATTTTTAAATAGTTAAAATGTATGTTATAAATAATAAAGGTCTTCATTATACCTTTTTTAAACAATTTTCTATACCACAATTTTGTTATTTTTTCAAATAACATTTTTTTTAAATTCAGGGAACCATTCTTCAACTTTTTTATGAATTCTTTGACTTTTGTTCACGGCTTTTGTGTAACGTTACTACCGTGTGAAAGAAGAGTTAAGTGTGTATAAAAATATTAAGTTTGATCGAGGACATGCATGTTTATGTTTAAAATTATAATGTCAACTCTTCATGAGTAATTGCATGTTAACGTGAAAATGACATTGCCAGGAAAATCGGTATGATTTGGCGAACTAACAATATGCCCTTATGCATTAATTGAATGGGGCCGCAGCAGTTTCAAGTTACCAAAAGATATTGCTAGGAGAAAATTTGAATGAGCAAAAACCAATTAATTTACTCAAAGAGAAAGCTTTACAATATTGTAATAAAAGTTTTGAGAAAAAACAAAATGTTTTTAGTAAATTTAATTATAAAATACACATGAATTTATACGTTTGATAACTTAAAGGAAAAAAATAAAGTAGTTTTTTTGGTTAAAATAATTTACATTAAGTATGACCTACAGTAAGGTTAAATAAGATATGTATTATATTACTTCTCCAAGATCTAGTAAAGCTCTAATACTCCCAACAACATAGTGATGTCAAAATATCTATCAACTAAATTGTAATATATTATATTTATTGTGGAACTAAATACCCATTTATATTGCTTCAACTCCCGGGGTAACTTAATACTGTTGTTGTTATGATTTAATTTGCATTTACTTGGTAGAGCTCCATTAAAATAAGATGAAAAAAATATCAAAGTATTTTGGTTTTTCAAACATTATTTTATATATTGTTGATAACAAATCGTTCCCGGAAACACAAGTTAAAATAGTTACATTTAATAGTATATTTTTAAATTTTAGTTAGGATTTATTAATAGATAAGACGATGTATTGTGTATATCATCTAATCTTAGTTAATTTAAGCTGAAACATCGTTTTGATGAAGGCGTAAGCCGAAATAGCTATCAAAAATATCGACTATGGAAAGGCAAAATGACGTAACCACCACATAACAAACTTTGCAGAAGGCACAAAAAAAGTTGTCTTTATTCTTTTGGGCCAAAGTCAAAATATGAAATATACACATCTTGCAGACTCAACTAAATATTAATTCAATTAATTGTGTACGAAAAATCTTTTTTCTGGTCACAAGTTTGACAGGCCTTTCTTTCTAAAATTTAGTTACTAATTCGGCATTTTAGGTTTATACCTTTTTCATAAAACGTGTATAAAATAGTATACAATATGATTTTTGTTTTTTTTTTATTGAAAAACTATGGGCTACACCCCATTGATAATAAATGTTGTAAAATAATTTGATACTTTAAGACTTAATCACTGTTTTTTGTTATTATCAGAGTTAGGGAGTTATAGCAAACAAATTTTAATTTAAAATCAGACAAATACATCATTTATTTTTTGTCAGTTTTATAACAACATTTTGAAAAAAAATGTTTACCATAATTACATACTACTACAGATTAAACATTTTTATATCTTGAGATATATTTTTTGAAACAATTTCTGAAAGTAAATATAATTTTAACTATTATAGGATCGATTTTTTTTCTTAATTTGAAATAAAATGGAGTTTTGAGAAATAGTTCGAAAATAAATACAACTAGCCCTGTAAGGCTTCCAACGAATAATATCGAAAATCCACCCTCTAAATGTTCCAGCGAAAGACGGATGTCGTTATTTTCATCTTCAAATTCATAATCAATCGTAGCCTCACGTCGCACCGCTGCAGTTCTTCTATTTGCATCTTTAACGAATTCTGCAACCCATTTGCTCATTAGCCCACTAGCTTTTATTAAATTTATTTTGTGGTTGAAAATTTTTAGAAACGGAAACCCTTTGGGAGTCACAATCTCCAAAGGAATCGAAAAAAAATTGTCCGTCAAAGTGTGATACATTGGAGCACCAGTTTCATCACTGTATTCTATTCGTTTTGATGAAACATCTTTCAGGAACATTCTGCTTGCCAAGACGGAGAAATTTCTGTCAACTGTAACAAAATGCAACGCATCGTGCATATTTTCCATATCTATATATTCGGTCGATTCTTCAATAAGGTCGTTCAGTTCTTCAAATCCGCCGAATTTTATACCGCTTGCTAATAATTCTTCTACTGTGTTAATATCTGGATAGTATCCGGTACTTGTTAACACCATTATAAGCTTCGTTTGATAACTTGTAATTAATATAACAGAATACATTGAAAAAAATATGAAAAATATTTTGACGGAGTCGTATACTGGTTGCATATAAGCAACACCTCCTATATTTACGCATAGAGTATTAAAAGCGCAATGAGTAATTGACTTGTTATATTGGGTCTCATTGCTAAGGTTTCCAAGAGTAAACCATACAAAAACACAAAAAACGTATACAAATCCGCACGCTTTCCACAAGTCTTTGTTAAAAATGACTACTAAAGCTCTCCATCTGGGTAAAGGCAAGGCACGTGGAACTACCCACGTATAAGAATCTTGCATGTATGAAACGGTAGCGTCAAAGTCTTCATGGACACCGATGTCGGGGTATATAGCGCCTATCCCTATATCGCCTTCTTTCTTCTTGAGACGTGCCATCATTCCAGTCCAATCATTGCCGTCGGATTTATCTCCTCGACCTGCGTTGTTTAAGTCTATGTCGATGATAAAATTAAGCTGCTGTGCAATTGTCTCCAATAGATTACGTTCCATACCAAAATATTCTTCATTTGGTGGATTAATGAATGGTGGCTTAACAACAGCTAATACTTTGATGGGACACCCTCTCAAGTCACTCGGTAATTTCCCCTTAAAGAAATATTTATCTTTTGAAATTTTTCCACCCTTGCATATATCATACATTTCAACTGCATTTCGGGTTATATCTGAATCCGCTCCACATCTTTCAGGAGGACTGTAAGGATTCCAACAAAATGCCTTAAATGCAGACTGTTCTTCAATATCACGCAAGAATATGACACCGTATAAAACGAAATGCGACCATAAATATTTAGACATAATTTGTGAATATTGGTGCACCGATTTCGACGACTTTAATAGTTTCGAACACAAAATAACCGCATATGCTCTAGGGTTCCACGAGTCTAATTTAACTAGTTCGTTAATCTTTTGCCGGAATATCTTTAAGTTGTCAACTATTAACACGTAATAGTCAGCCTTATCAGCGAAGACGTACGATTTCTCTGGTGTAATTGTTTTATTGTCAAAATTGTCGTTATTAAATTTATCCATACCTAATTTGACTCTTTTATTTTCAATAATTTGACTATCTGTTCCAACGACCATTACAGTCCAAAAAGAAAGTGATTGGATTTCTCTCATAAATATCATCTCAATGTCAGCCCCTGGTGCAGTCATGTTGAAAGAATCTGTAGTAACTATGAGTCCAGGTTTTTTTTCAAAGTAATATTTAGCCAGGGATATTAGACAGTTGACAGCGTTGTTGGTCACCGTTGGTCCTTTTGGATTTGTCAGCGGCTTCAGTCGATACGTTGATACAAATTCAAAAAGAGTAACTATTAACACACATTTAATATTTAAAATCTTCATTATTTTTCACTGAAAAGATCTTTACTTTTTTTGAACTACTGAATCTTAAGCCATTTTAAATATATTTTCCTCCTTTACCAGCTATTATGGCAAGTTATTAGATAAGAGCTTGTTTCAATTTACGCTTATCAGATTCTTCTCGCCTAGCTGGCTCCGCGTAGATTATATTTTTATAAAATTGGGTAATGAAAAATAATGTACAAACAATGTGAGATACATTTTTTATACGGAAACCCAGCGAAGGGTAAGTCGCGTATTTGTTTATACACCTCGTATAACCGATGTGAGATTTTTCTTGTTGGTATAAATTCTTTAGTCTTTCCATTATTCTGTACGACTGTAGTGCCAAATCGGACGTGGTACGCTTACTAGCAGATGGCTTGAGCAAAACGCTTTATCGATCATGGAGTTATAATGTATCGTGATATGCATAATGTGTAAATAACAGCTCATTATAATAATGTATATCGTGCCATTAACCAATTTTCAAATTATTGTAACACATCACAGGATGAACGTTAATATTATCCTTCATATAAAATACTGTATGGGGTGACAATTAAAACATTCACATATATAATAATTAAAATACTTGTATACATGGAAAACGACATTATTAAAATTAATAAATGGCGCTAGCCTTTATGGGAAATTTCAAGCTTGACAAGTCAATATAAGAGAAGAAGGTATACACACAATTAAATGTAAGCTTTTATTTTTAAAAAATCGTGTTCATTGATTAATTAGAATCTTCATTTTTTCAAGCTTTATTTTTTGTCACATTTTATGACATTTAATTCACATATTTGGTTTTTGTTGAACGAATGTAAAATATTATTTCTTTGATGTTGTTTAAACAAATATAAAATTAATTTAAGCGTGGCAATACACGTAAAGCTACTGAGAATAACAATAATTAAAAGTTTCCTAACAAAATGCGGTGGCACAAATCAAGTAAAAAATATTATTAGAACATGGCTTAATTTTAACAAGAGCTCAACAAACAAGCAAAAATTTGATTTTTAAAAAGTTCAGTGATTTAATAAATTTCCACACACTGGAGAAAATACACTAATTGACAAAGTAATTAAATAAATACATTTATGTTAAGTAACTTTCAGGTATTATGAATAAGGTTCACTTTGTTTTTAACAGGGTAATATGTTTTGTTTGATGAAATGAAATAAATTATAACGGAACCAAGCACGCTGACAGATTTTATCGCTAAGTCATTTTCTATCTGTCGACACGCGAATATTTGGCAGTCTGAGTACAGAGTCGAATAAATTTAATTAAACCCAACTCCATGTGTAGTATATGTTACACGAATAAACAATTATTAATCCCATAATCTACTGAAAACGCTGTATAAAATGAGAGATTACGTGTGGAGTTTTAGTGTTTTAATTTATTATAAGTCAATTTCAATCTCATTACTGTAAAGGATGTTTCATCTGAAGTTTATTTATAATTTCATCTGTAGTTGTAAAATAAGTAATGTCAATTTTTTATTCAATTTTAAAGTGCATAGGTTTAATTGAAGCTTTTATAATTTTGTTGCACTTAGTCAGTTTGATTACAATTAGGGTATCCAATCCCGAAGCCTTTTTCCAAACCCGGGATTGTGATTTTCTCACCGAGGAATTTGAAATCCTCAATTCGCTATTATCTCCAAACTTCGTTTTATTTTTTTAGCTCACCGAGGAATTTGAAATTATGAATTTGCCAATTTCGTGTAAATTTACGGAATTTCCTCAAAATTTCTCAATCCCGAAATCCCGGGATCGCGGCCATCTCAATCCCAGAATTTCGGGATCAGAAAATTAAACGGGATCCCGGGATTGGATGCCCTAATTACATACTACATCAAATGAATTTTAGCTGTAATTCGTAAAATCATGTAATAATACATTTTTAGGAAAAAATATTAGGTAAGTGAGGGATTTAAAAGGTTGTTTTGGGGGCTTAGGACTGCAACAGAAAAACAATGGCTGTAAATATTAAAATACAGTAAATAATTGTTCAATGCATGAAAATATTTTTCAATAAAATTCTTTTTCGAAACTTCACGCTTTAAAAGATTTCTCAGATAGTACCACGTATCTTGGGTATTCATGGCACTTTGCAGCCATTGTCTTTTTTGCTGGTAGAGAAAAGTTTCGACTCGAACAAAAAAGGCATTGTAACATGCCGAAGGCATTGAAATTCAAAGACACCCTAATAATGGTAGCACGGGGGTTGATAGGGTGGGACTCGTAACGTCTATTACGTTTCCGACACTTCTGACAAAATTTAATGTTCGGCACATGCTTCAATATACTAGCGATCAAATCATCCAATACTAAACGGTTCAACGACCATTATCAAACGAATCGACATGTAAAATATAACTTTAAATAAGCCCTACTATCTAAGACTTACAGCAATATTTAAAAAAATGATATTCTTTCAAAATATTTTTCATAAGAGCAACACTGGAATAAAGAAATTTAATATTTTTAAGACGAGTTTCTCACTCTTTATCGGGCTGGGCCTACCAAACTGAATCTTCAGTGAAACTAACGAAATGAAAAAAATAGTTTTATTTCGACATTATAATTTAATTCATACAATCTCGTATGCTAGAATATTCTAGAATAGTCAGTTAAGTAGGTTTTATTTTAAAATAACAATATTTGTATTTGTATTGGTAAGAAATAAATTCTTCTCCGCGTGGAAAATATGGTTTTTAAAAAACGTTGTCAATTTTACACATCACAACTCAACAATTTTCTTCGTATTAACGTTTGAGTAAAATTACCACGTCCGCTCCTAACGTGGAGCATATCTCAACAAAAGTGTTTCTAAGAGAACTGCTTTTTACTTAGTCGCTGAACCTCCCTTTTTTCAAAGAGAGTAGAGATATTGATAGGACTAGGACAGGACTAGTGGTTAGCTAATCGCTCTCACTACGCCCAATTTTAGGATAGGATGGGTGGAAGGGAGTTCAAGACATCACTTTTTCACAAACCATTTTTTTTTAAAAAAAAAAACTGTCCGTACCAGAATTCCACTCGAACGCGTTATAAAAATTTAATTAAATGACAGTCAAAAGAATTCTTAATATATATTTTTAATAAACTTTGTATTAGACAATTTAAAGAAAATCCATTTTTATGGTGATCAATATGACAGAAATTGATATTTTCAAAATACCTAGTTTAAAAGACGTATTTTTTAAATATAGTCATAAGAATAAAAATAATAAAAGTATTTAGTACTTTTTCCACATAAAATTTATTTGATCAGGACCGGTTTCGCTCATCGCGAGCATTATCAACTGATGCTTGCAAAGAGCGAAACCGGTCCTGATCAAATAAATTTTATGTGGAAAAAGTACTAAAAATCTTTTATTCTTTTTATTATAATACCATTCCACCAAGTATTGAGAGTGAACACCTTAAAAGTGATAGTCATAAGAGATTAAGCTCGATGAAAAATAACTGTGCTACATACATATTATATATCATTTTCACAGAAAAACTATTGCAACGTTGCAATAGTTTTTCGAATGATGCGAGTAGCTCAAAACATTGTGATCGTCTAATGGAGCTCTTACATTAATTAGTTTGATTGAAACGTGGTAGCATGTTCATTTATATATTAACTTAATTTCTTTTTTAAATCTACAAAACAAAACATAAATAGAAATACTTTTGTACAATTAAATTACATAATGTGAGTACTTACGATGTGTAAACGACAGTTTCCCTCGGAGAAAATCGATTTCTCTTTGTCTGCACACCAAAGACTAAATAAATTCGCTGATGTTGTTGTGTGCTATTGTGTCAAATTGTCAATTTTTATTGTTATTGTTTTTCGCAGAAGTAAACCAGAACTTTTGGGGTATATTTCTTATTCTTTCAGTGATTGGATTTTCGGGATACAATACTGCAAGCTGAGCAACTTCATCGCAAACGTTACAGTGGCTGCGAGTGTTTTTACTCTTACGGGAATTTCTTTCGACAGGTTAGTAACAGCATGATGCTTTTTCTAGAACGCATTGGTGATGTACTTAACATGGAGTGTTAATCTCGGATTGAAATTAAAACATAAATACTGAATTACTCAATTTATACTTAAAATAATATTTAAACAGTCTTACACTTTTTCAGCTATACTTACCCTCCTCCACCTTTTACTACTTTTCTATCTGTTTATTTTAGACGACAGTATTCAGAAGCAAAGTAAATTTTAAGCAAACGTGTAAACAGTTTTTTTCCTAACTGAGTATGTTTCAGGAGCAATTGCCCAAGACTATATAATAATCCTTCTATATTACCACAAGCATCTATGAGTTAATGAGTACTCACCTTTTGTAATACACAACAATGTTAAAGCACCTGTTAATTTGCTTTACTAGCCACTTTATTTGCTGTTATCAATACTTTATCTGACTAATTTACTTGCTTAATAAAGGGTGTAACGGCTAAAAGTCACCTCCAAGATTTCCTGACACACGTCAATATATTTGTCTTCTCCTACGACTTGCTAACATTTATAAGTTCAGCTGAATTCATATGAGACGTTGTAACTTAGACAGGTGAATGAGGCAAGCATGGTAATATTGTATGGTGAAGCTCTCCTGTGGTATTCACAGGACTTATCTCAGTGAGTTTGAATGTTTTCTTTTTTAGACAATATAGCAAGAAGTTTGAATCAATCTAACCTGAAGCGATCAAAACTTGATATTGAAATTCCATCAAGCATTTATTTTAAATCCATGTCCGCTCCCAATGTGGATCATATAGTAAAGTTTTTATACGAGAACTGTTTGTTACTCAGTCGCTCAACCTGTCTTTTTTCAAAGAGAGTAGTAAGGATAAGGCTAGTACAAGACTAGTGGTTAACTAATCGCTCTCGCTACGCCCAGTTATTAAAGGATCAGAAATGGTACGCGAAAATATTTAGGCATCACAAACACCCATGCTTTTGAACAGAAAAAATGCTGTTCGTACTGAAAAACGCTCGTAATAATTTATGAACAACGTGTTTAAAAATTGCTATTTTTTCCCCGCAATAAAATTTATTTTTCAAGTATACACATGCTCTGAGAACATAAGTGAGAAAACTTTCAAATGAATGCCGACACTTTCTTTTTGGTTAAGTTTTCTAGATAAATTGTTTGCCAATTAACATTTAACGATCAAAGGACTCTTGCTTTTAGTAGATAGATAGCAAACTACAGGTAAAAGTTTTCATGCCACATAAAAGGCCTTTCTAACCTTTCGGGACGATTTTTCCCATTATGTTGATAAATGGTAGAGTAAGAATTTAATGTTCATTAATCATTTAAAATATTTTAAAATTTTAATAAAAACATTTTCTTTTTGGGTGTTTCTAAAATTAAATCTGTTTTAGAAAAAGATTTAAAAATATATATATATATATGTTATTTCGAACAGTCTTATATTGAAACTGTAGTTTCATCAAAAGTGGTTTTTTGAGTTAAATCAAATGATTTTGTATTGCTTATTTGAATAATTATAAATACTTAAGTAAATTAACACCATACGAAAAAATCTATATAAAAACTTTTTAGCTGCGTATTTTTGACGTAAAAATATTTCCCTACTTTGGGGCTAAATATTGACTTTTTACAAAACCCTCCACACGTTATCAACTGGTAAACAATGCAATGATTTATGTACTTAAAATATAATTGAATGCAAAAATTAAGACTTGATATAGATGAAACACACTAATAAACGCCTGACCAATAGCATATTACTGGTTGAGCAGCCCTAATATATAATAAAATATTACATTCTCTCAAAGCGATGCTTTCATTTCGCGTAAATTTTGTTCCATTGTATTAAAATATCATTGTGAAAAAGTATGAAAGATCTCGAAAGTCGATTTAAGGATAAATGAACATCCAGATAATTTATTTTTTAATAAATTTAAATTTTTATTTATTTTTCTTTTTTACAAGCGTAAACATAACGCAATTTAAAGCAAATGATTGATTTTAATAAAAACACAAAATCCCTTTATACTTAATTTCACTTTAATAAAAAGGTCAGGACCGGTTTCGCTCATTGCGAGCATTGAAATTGACAGGAACACTATAAAACTGATAAATGATTGATATAATAGAAAGTTATAATTTAATGTTCAATTTTCCACTATTCATTTTTTTTTATTCGGAGTGATTAATAAGCTTTCGTTTATACACTACTTGCATTGTGACAAAATGAAAGCAAACCAAAAACTGAAAAACTATCATATGTTTATTGTAAACCTATCTTTTTAATATTGGAAAAACTATATATATACAATATCGTTGATGTTTTGAGTATTTTTCTGTAAGAGATTTTTTATTGACTTTGCTGGGTGAAGAAATGCTTGTCCACGATTGGTCATGTATTCCTCATGACTACATAGTTTAACATTCTCGAGAATGGCAAAATTCTCATATTGACTTCGTGTGGGCTGAAAGAAATATGTGGACAGGTACATTTCTCTATGGGCGCTCAAACTATTACACACGAGAATGTCTAAGGAATTCTGCTAGATAAAGCAAAGGGTTTTTCCTTTACAAATTTAGTTTCCGAACATCTTCATGAAATTATTTAAAAACAATATATAAACATTTAACTATGAAGGAAAGTTTAGTGTAGTTTAAAAAATATAGACGAACAATCTCAACGAAGTTATTTGTTGTTTTCGTTTCATTAATATTTGGTTGAATCTTAAAATAATTAATACTTTAAACACATAATATATTTTGTGTTTATTTATGTTATTAGAAACACAAAGATTCTAAAACATAATTGAACAATTGAAATTTCATTTAGTCTAAAATTTCTCTCATAAAGCAAATTACCTGGCGGGTTAATATGTTGTAGTATCGTACAAAGATAATTAGTTGAATACGTTAAAGCTGAAATCATAAACAGGTGCTCCTGAAACACTCCCGGTTACAAAATGACTATAAACTAAAAGAAAATTACGTCACTTGACTGGCCGTATAAATTCAGGAATACAATCTTAGGTGGTGGAAGGGAATTTATTTTCAACATTGGCTTATAAAAAACACGTTAAGGCTTTGATATTTTGACTTATATTACAGCTACCGTTTTGCTATGAATCTTTAAATTATCGGTTATAATAACAAATTAAATAAATTTATTCAATTATTGTTTTGCCAGTAGATACCACCTTCTTATATTAAGAAATTGAAAAGAAGAGGCAAAGCAGTCGTTTCATTTTTTTTTCAATTCAAGAAAATGTCAGTGATAGCAACCGAATTTTAAATAATCGTTCTTGAGACACACTTGAAAATCATTGTAAAGCTACATATACTTACTGATACCAACGGTTGCGAGTTCAAAGTAAATTAGACTGACTGTAGCGGCGACTCTCAAAATAATGGTTTATTTTGAAAAAATAAATATATCTCACGAGATACGAAATGGAAAGCATTTATAATTAAACAAAGCGTTAACATATTAAACAAAGTTTCTTTTTGTATAATTTACACACTCTTTACGTAAATCTCAGTTTCAAATCAACATATGATGCCACCCGTTTACTTTCTCCCTCGCATCAAATTAACTAAGCTAACTTAATTTGATTCTTGAATCCTTTGAAAGCAACCCAACTTACCTAGATGCGCATATTTTATTTAAGATATTTACAATCACATAAACTACAAAGTAAGAAAGCTTCTCATGTTACTAATTTAAGCACACGTTTGCTTTGGTTATCATGGTCTTGCGGATTAAGGAGAAAGGTAAAACCGTTAATAAAACTTATGTTTATTTCAATAAGTAGTATGAATTTAGAAGGTGTTTTATGTGATGTATTTGCTTTTATAATACACTAACATAAATAAAAATACTGCGGAAAAATATTAGTATTCTTAGAAGAACGGAGGTTTTTTTGAGTACGTGTCAATAATTCAGTGGCTTTTGCCTCCGGCACAGATAAAAGAAACAGTATGGGTTGCTGCTTTGTAATATATTTTTTTATCTATCGCACAGTAAAAAAAACTATGTTTTAATAACTCATCTACCAGACACAAATATATTTGCTTCTTTTTTAGTATTAAGTATCTAAGCTATTTATTACTCAATAAACATTTGTACACACATACTATAAGTATACATAATAAATTGGTTTTTTTATTGTTGTAAGATATTATAGATTATATTTTTTATTTAATCTCATAGATTAATATAATTATTTCTGAACAAAAATACCATTAAAAATTTAATTTGTGTTGAGTAAAATTGTTTTTAATTCTTACCAACTAAACACATTGAATGATATAATATTGTTGCCTTAAACTTTACACTTGCAAATTTCTAAGTCTAATTTATTTAACCAGATCAAATAATATATGAACCCAATTAAATGGTTGATGTATGTATGTATATGTTTTGTTTTGTAAAAAAAAATACACACTTTTAAATATATTTAATTTTGCTGACCAATAAAACATGGCTGTAAAAATAAGGTTACCAAAAAGTATTAAAAGATTGTCTTTAACCACGAATATCAATTTTATTTTAATTTTTTTACTGAACATGTTTTTTTGTCGTATAATATCCAAAATAACTCATATGAAAAAATGTCTAAACTAATTTGCAATATTTTAAATGAATTAACCGAAAATTACTATATATAATTACTAATTTTCAACAGATATCAAGCAATCGTGTGGCCAATGAAGCCGAGAATGTCGAAGACTTGTTCGCTGGTGGCGATTGGCGTCATATGGCTGACAGGAATGGCGCTAGCGGTTCCTTGCCTTCTCTACTCGTCTACAGTAACCTACAAGTAATTTTACTCCACACTTATATACATATATTGACACTGATCAATCAAAAATGGGGAAAATCGATTTATATGTGAATATGAACTGGAAGTATTAGCTATAAAAACGTTGTAACATTACTTCTTGAATTGAAATTTCTAACCACAATCGTACATTTAAGATATAAGATGCAATACATACAGTTATAAAATAACATCGATATTGTTTTAAAACAAAAAAAAATTCGACAAGCTATGTTCAAGGTATAAGTGCATTTTCAATAAATGTTTGAGGGAGTAATATTAGATAGCTACACACATAATAAGTAACTGTCGAATCTAGCTAATTATATTTTGTCATTATTAGAGTATTTTAAGGGTACAATATAATATGTTCTCATTATTCTAATAAAATAGATAACTACCTACAAACAGTGAAAAATTAAGTTTTTTTTTTAAATTTGTTAATGTATAATAAATAATTTGACGATATAAACATTTGTTCTTGAAAAATTACGTCATTGCTTACATATTATCGATTTTTCGACTGTGATATTTATTTTCAATATTTTATTTTGCTTAGGTTACTTTAAACTTTTTTGTTACAAAACAAAAACCTACCCTGCAGCACATTTTCTCTACTCTGCTATTTCATATTTTATTACATTTACAAGTAGTTGTTGTAATCGTAGCTCTTGAGTCGTCATGTCTTGCCAATTTTGCTTTATAGCTTAGCTTTCATTATAAATGGCAACTCCCTTGACCATCTTCTGAATCTGCTAGTGGATTTGGGTCACTTCAAAGCGTGTGATGCCAAGCAATCAACGTTTGATTTAACACACGGTCATTAATTGAAAAGCTATGGTAATTTGTGACACTTTTATTATGCATTGGTATTATAATTATTTTACAGATACCTAAAGTCTAAATAAGCTATTTTTGTTGATTGATATTTCACAAAACAAGGTATCATAAAATTTGTGTATACTTATTTAATATAATAACAATCAAAAAATCAATTTTAGAAATAATTGAAATAATAAAAACAATGAATTAAAACATAAAAAAGTAGATTAAAACTCAATTTTTAGCAAATTTAAAAAAGTTTTTCACAACTTGTTTGACAAAGTCAAGATAATTTTAGTAGTAGTTTTTTTTTTTTTAAATATTATTAGATTGTTAACAGAAATTTTCATGAAAAAAGATAACTGAATGGGCTTCAACTGAGCCGCCTATTTTGTATGCAAAATTGATCAATAGCCATGCTAAACTGGCTGGCAGTCTGCCGTTCAGATGTTACCACAAAATAATTCATAGTGGCTTTTGCGGCTGACCGGTTTGAAAATTCAAACGCGCATATAAATATATTCTTTTAAGAATTGATATATAACAGTTTTGTTTTTTTAGAAAAAGTCATGCTTAATACTGTTTTATCAACTCTTCCACTTCGATTATTTAGTATAGTAGTTTTTTTGGAATCGCCTTAAATCTATATATATAAAAGAAAGTGGGGTTTGTTACACCACGTATATCTCGAGAATAACAGCTCGGATTTTAATGATCTTTGTTTTATTAAATTCGTAGCCGCCTAGAATAGCAGAATAAGCATTAAAACATCGGAAAAATATCACGGCAAAGAAATTATGAAGAAAATTAATATTCTCATACAGTTTTCAAATGGCGAACACCTTGAAATAATGAAAATGTCGTTTGTATGCAGATTTCATCCGCTAGGTGGCAATTTTTCCAAAATTCATTTGTTTTTGCTTCTTTTGCATACGATTGACTTTTAAATAATTTTAAATTTAGAGTATGGATTAGAATAAAACAAATCGATGATATAATATGAAAACGAAATAAAATCGGATAATGTTGAAATAAGGTTATGTTTTTAATTAGGTATGATAATTTTTTTGACAAAAATATTACGCTGTTTGCACGAACGTTTCTCTACTTTGAGATGCCACGTTATTACACTTGGAAAGCTACATCGAAGAAACGTCGAAAGCAAGGCGATGCGGTTCCTGCTCATCCGAATGACTACTGATGCTCTTGGACGCATGTACACAGTTCATTCGAAAAATGACGAATGCTTCTACTTGCATGTCAACAGCTCAATTTGCTTGAAAATGATACTCATTACAATCGCTGAAGAAATTGTTTCTGAATCTCCAAGTCAGATACGCACATTATTTTCTATCATTATTTTGACATGCTTCCCATCGAATCCCCGTGAACTGTGGAACAAGTACAAGGATGACATGTCCGAATACATTTTGCATCGAATTCGTGTCAGTTTGGGGAATCCCGATCTCGAGGTGAATGAAGAGATACATAACCAGGCTTTGCTTTAGATCGAAGACATGTGTTACCTCATGTGCGGCAGTTTGGTAGTCAAGTTAGGAATGCCAACGCCAGATCGTGGAATGAACGACGCTTTCAATCTAGAATTGGAACGTGAACGTGAATATGATCGAGATGCATTGAACCAATCAGTTTGAACGAATGTACCACTGTTGAACCCTCAACAGAAGGAAATTAGCGATACGTTAATGAAGGTAATTGATGATGGAAATGGTGGCTTATTTTTCCTCGATACGCCCGGTGGAGCTGGGAAGACATTCTTCATGTCATTGATTATGGCCACTGTTCATGCGAGATAAAAAAATTGCTGTGGCAGTTTCTTCTTCTGGAATAGCAGCCACGTAGATAGATCAACCGCTGCCGATGAAATAAACGCTTGCCTCAAATAATTGACAACCATGCGAGTTGCATTGCTAAACGATCCATCTGCCGAAGATTTCTCCAAGCAATTGCTGACTATCTATTTATTCATTGTTCAAAATTAAAATTACAGTACATGACATAACAGCTGACGCCAATTCGCCATGTACTTGAAAAATATAATAAGACAAAATATAAAATAAAACTACATAATATATCAGAATCAAAATCAACATAAAAAATCAAGAAATAAAATAGTGAAATTTTACAAACAGTTCACAAATACTATCACTAAAAATGTCCACTTTTCTAGGCAATGCGTTGATCAATCTAACGGCCCTTGGAACTGGTGATTTAAACCTCTTAAGCGAGGTATACGTTTTTAGAAATAAAAGTTTTTGCTCATAGTTACGCCCACGTAAGAATAAATTGGGAGCATGTAAATTAATAGTCATGAGAATTTGAGGATTATTAACTCGGCCCCGAAGGAGAAGAGAAAAATGATTTAAGCTTGAAAACGATCTTCGACTATCGTCGGTAACGACCGTGTTCCTGTTGACAAATCGAACAGATTGATTTCGTTTCCGCCGAATTTTAACAATTTCGTCTCAACGAAGGACGGCTTCGTCAAAAAAATGTTCCCAAACGTCTAATCACAAAAATCACAATTGGTTGATTGAATGAGTAATTCTTGCGGCGAAGAACAAAGATGTGGATCATTTAAACTTCACAATTCAAAATCAAATCGTTGGTCCACTACATTCCTTCAAATCTAGCGAACTTTCGCAAGGTGCGCGAAACATTCTTGCGCAGACTGTACATATAACATATTCTTTCAACCAAAAAATAATTATTTCTGCTTCTCTATGATAGTGTCATCAGAAATAGTTTGTAGTATCGACCAAACTATTTTTTTTTTCGTTTATTAGAGATTCGCGCCGCAGCACACCCAGCATCGCCTCGCGGCACACCGCTTGCGGAGCACTGCTTTAAACGACTGAAAAACTGACATGCAATATTGCGAAACACTCACCAATGACCAAAGTTTTGGTAGCAAGTAAAATCATCACCTGGGATGAATGGACAATGGCGCACAAATGCGCATTGGAAGCACTCAATCAAAGTATGAAATATCTGTGCAATAACTCAAGATGTTTTATAGGCGCAATGATTCTACTATCTGGCGATTTTCACCAAACACTACCAGTCATTCCAAGATTTACCGCTTCCGATGAAATAAACGCTTACCTCAAATCACGACTCTGGCGCTATGTAAAGAATCTTCAGCTGACGACAAACATGCGAGTTGCATTGCTAAACGATCTATCTGCCGAAGCAATTGCTGACTATCGGTAACGGGGGTGTTCCTGTCGACGAATCGAACGGATTGATTTTGTTTCCGCCGAATTTTTGCAATTTCACTTCATTCAACAAAATGTTCCCGAGCATCTAATCACAAAAATCACAATTGGTTGAATGAACGAGCAATTCTTGCGGCAAAGAACAAAGATGTGGATCATTTAAACTTCACAATTCAAAATCAAATCGTTGGTCCACTGCATTCCTTTAAATCTATCGACCGTGTTACAAACGAAGACGAAGCAACCAACTATCCAACTTAATTTTTAAACTTATTGGATCTGCCTGGCTTGCCACCGCGCAATTTACAACTGAAGGTTGACTCGGTAGTCCTCATGCTTCAAGTTATCAAGTTAACAGAACATTTATTCACTTTTAAGGTGTTCACTGTCAATACTTGGTGGAATGGCAATATAATAAAAATAATAAAACATTTTTAGTACTTTTCCCACTAAATAAAATTTATTTGATCAGGACCGGTTTCGCTCATCGTGAGCATTATTAACTGATGATAATGCTCAGATGATAATAACTCAGTTGATAATGCTCGCGATGAGCGAAACCGGTCCTGATCAAATAAATTTTATTTAGTGGGAAAAGTACTAAAAATGTTTTATTATTTTTATTACAACATTTATTGATTCTGAGGCGGTACGAAGTTCGTCGGGTCAGCTAGTCTATATATATAAAAGAAAGTGGGGTTTGTTACACCACGTATATCTCGAGAATTACAGCTCGGATTTTAATGATCTTTGTTTTATTAAATTCGTATCCGCCTAGAATAGCAGAATAAGCATTAAAACATCGGAAAAATGTCACGGGAAATAAATTATGAAGAAAATTAATATTACCATACATTTTGTTTTGAAATTTGAACCTCTTCAAATGGAACGCGGACACGTTGTATGCTGTTTCCGGTGAATCCGCTAGGTGGCATTGCATTACATTATACTTTGACAGTCGACTACTAGCTATGTATACATGCGCCGCGATTTTGAATTTTCATCGTTTTTCATTATGTTTTAATTCCCATAAATCATTCTGTGACGTCACCGCACGTGTTTTTAAACAAAAAATCCGGTGCTGATGAACTACATTGCTTGGCATCGCGTCTTTGGGAATACTCGATGCTGGATGTATTCGATTGATTGGCAAAAATGGAGCTTGCCGTTTGCACGAACGTTGTTGAGATGCAAGGTTGTGGAATCAGAGTCAAAGAGTCGCGGTATTTTGGCCTGAGTCAGAGTCGTGAAAAATGAGCGGCTCGATTTTTTTTGAAAAATATATTTAGTTATGTGTATTCAAACAAAATAGTCCAAAGTGTTGACATTGCATGCTTGGCTGACTAAAGATGATCTGATGGTATTACATATATATTGACTGTGGAAAGGAAAAAGGACGTAACCCACACATGTTTTAATTATTTTGGGCCATATGCAAATTATGAATTGTACACAACCTTGAAGCGCACGGAGTCTTCTAAGCTGTTGTTTAAATAACAAAGCCTAATATGAATTAAAGAAATTGTCTAGGAAACACCTTTATTTCAGTATTTTTTCTTGGTTTTAATTTTTTACAAGGTCATCTTTTTCAAACTTAAAAGCTAAATTTAGATATTAATTTAGCATTTGCAGCTTGCATCTTTTTGATAGAACGTGTATCAAATTTGATAGATTGTGATAATCGAAAAAAACCTGTTTTGAAAAAACTGTGGGTTACGTCCTTTTTCCTTTCCAAAGTCGATATATATATATATATGTTAAAATGAAATTGTTGAAAAATTTCCTCGGAGTCGGAGTCAGAGTCGTTAATTATTTTTAAGCTGGAGTAGGAGTATTTTTTACACGACTCCACAGCCCTGCTTTGATTGCACGTTATTATACTTGGAACGCTTCATCGAAAAAAATTCAACGTCGAAAGCAAAGCAATGCGGTTCCTGATCATCCGGATGTGCGTTCTACTGATGCTCTTGGTCGCATTAACACAGTTCATCTGAAGAATGACGAATGCTTCTACTTGCGGTTGTTGCTGGTGAATGTTTGTGGGCCGACATCATTTGAATCACTTCGAACTGTCAATGGCGTAGTGTGCCCAACATTTCGTGCTGCATGTCAATATCTCATTTTGCTTGAAAACGCTACTCATTGGGACATGACAATCGCTGAAGCAATTGTTTCTGAATCTCCAAGTCAGATACACACATTATTTGCTATAATTATTTCGACATGCTTCCCATCAAATTCATGTGTTACCTTATGTGCGGCAGTTTGTTAGTCAAAGTAGAAATGCCGACGCCAGATCGTGGAATGAACGTCACTTTCAATCAAGAATTGGAACTTGAACGTGAATATGATCGAGATGCATTGATCAGTTTGAACGAATGTACCACTGTTGAACCCTCGACAGAAGGAAATGTACGATACGTTAATGAAGGCAATTGATGACGGAAATGGTGGCTTATTTTTCCTCGATGCGCCCGGTAGAGCTGGGAAGACATTCCTCATGTCATTGATTATGGCCACTGGTCGTGGGAGATATAAAATTTCTGTAGCAGTTTCTTCTTCTGGAATAGCGGCCGCGTAGATAGAAGGATGCCGAATGGCTTATTCACCGTTGAAATTGCCGTTAAACCTTCAAACCACTGAAAAACCGACATGCAAGATTGCGAAACACTCAGCAATGGCAATTTTTTGGTAGCAAATACAATCATCACCTGGGATGAATGGACAATGGCGCACAAATGCGCATTGGAAGCACTCAATCGAACTATGAAAGATCTGTGCAATGACTCAAGATCTTTTGGAGGCGCAATGATTGTACTATCTGGCGATTTCCGCCAAACACTACCAGTCATTCCAAGATCAACCGCTGTCGATGAAATAAACGCTTGCCTCAAATCATTGACTCTGGCGCTATGTGATGAAACTTCAGCTGACGACAAACATGCGAGTTGCATTGCTAAACGATCCATCTGCCGAAGATTTCTCCAAGCAATTGCTGACTATTTATTTATTTATTGTTAAAAATTTAAATTACAGTACATGACATAACAGCTGACGCCAATTCGCCGTGTACTTGAAAAATATAATAAGATAAAATATAAAATAAAACTACATAATACATTAAAATCAAGAAATAAAATAGTAAAATTTTACAAACAGTTCACAAATACTAAATCACTAAAAATGTCCACTTCTCTAGGCAATACGTTGATCAATCTAACGGCCCTTGGAACTGGTGACTCATACCTCTTAAGCGAGGTATAAGTTTTTAGAAATAAAAGTATTTGCTCATAGTTTTGCCCACGTAAGAATAAATTGAGAGCATGTTAATTAATAGTCATGAGAATTTGAGGATTATTAACTCGGCCCCGAATGAGAAGAGAAAAATGCTTTAAGCTATAAAACGATCATCGACTATCGTCGGTAACGACCGTGTTCCTGTTGATGAACCGAACGGATTGATTTCGTTTCCGCCGAATTTCAGTAATTTCGTCTCAACGAAGGACAGCTACATCAACAAAATGTTCCCAAACATCTAATCACAAAAATCACAATTGGTTAAGTGAACGAGCAATTCTTGCAGCGAAGAACAAAGATGTGGATCATTTAAACTTCACAATTCAAAATCAAATCGTTGTTCCACTACATTCCTTCAAATCTATCGACCGTGTAACAAACGAAGACCAACTGAATTTTTAAACTCATTGGATCTGCCTGGCTTGCCACCGCGCAATGTACAACTAAAGGTTTGCTCGGTAGTCATCATGTTTCAAGTTATCAAGTTAACACAACACTTATTGATTCTGAGGCGGTACGAAGTTCGTCGGGCCAGCTAGTGTATGTTATAAATACTAACTGCAAAGTCTAAATTTTTTATTTATTTTTATCCTGTTTTGCGAATAGTGATTCTTGTCAAAATGTATCTAAAAAAAATCTTCGCGATGAATAATAATTTAACTCTATGATATTATTTGATAGATTTTTATTCGTAATTTTTATAATTATACTACAATATCATTGAAATTTATGTAGGTTTATGTAGACACCTGGTCTCAATTTGTTTAATGATTGAAACATGGTTTTATAGAAATTACTTTATATTATTTTTACTTAAAAAATCATACATTTGAATAACTTTACAGCGTACAAATTTTCAATATTAAATAAAAAATAAAATCTGTGTTTTGAATACGTTATTATTTTTGCAGAGTTCGTGGGCGAGTGAGGACTGCATGTATTCTTATTTGGCCAGATGGGAAACCAGATGTCTCTTATATGGATTTTATGTAAGTTATAATAAATGTATGTATGCACTTACTACTTATAAAGAAATAATTTCAAATGTATCAAATTAAATTCATAATAATAAAACACGTCTTACTATTTTACTGTAAATTCTCATAACGGTGTAAATATTTAAATAACCAATAAAAATAAATGTTATAACATAAACAATTTTTCGAAAATGCAAAGAATAAAAAAGTATTTAACACAAGTAATATTTACATAATTGATGATATCCAATAATTCGGTGCCATCCGATCTTTTTCAACATCTAAAATGATGGATATCACCAATTGTGTGCTTGTATCAATTTTCAGTCCAAGTGCTTATGAAGCAAGATTTTTTAAGTTTAATCGTAAAATAATCCTTATTACAAAAATATAATTTGATTCGATATAAGTACTCTTTACATATTTTTTTCAAATTTATTACTTGAAACATATTATTGAAAAGGCAAATAAAAAGTTGAATAATGATTAAAGCATGCTTTACTTTTAGTGCCTTTACAAAATATTTTTTTACCGTTTATTTAAATATAAACCGAAGGACACATGTTTTTTTTATTCAATAATATAGACTAAGAAGATGAGTAATAGTATTATAAAAATATGTTTACTATGAGATATAACGAGGCTCAAAATTCATATATCCCGATTAGCTTTGGCACAAATCTTTGAAAATAAGCGCACATAACTCACAAGAGCACGTACACAATGTGTTATCAGATTATGCTATTCAGACTGTTCAATCAAATCATCAAAAATTATTTAAAGCTCCTTTTGATTGCTTACCTTCTAAATCTCAAGTATAGGAATTTCATGATAATTATAAAAGGTATTAGTCAAATTTTAATGAATACTTGTAAACTATGTAAACGAAGTAAGTTACTGAATACGTATTCTTTTTTATCAATTGAATCTGAATATTAACGGCAGTGGATTTTGTACAACGTTTACACATTTATCTGTCTTATTTCGATCCTTAGCACGAATATCCGAAAACCGGCTAATGCATTTGGGTATGCCCTAAGCCTAGATTTAGGGGAAGTGGTTCCTTGTAAATCAGTTTTTTTATTTCTGTGTTTTCTTTTCGTTTCCTGGGAGGATGGTAACATTTTTAGTGTTATTGTTTTTAATAGTTTTGTAAAATGGAAATAACAAAAGATTCTTAATTTTTTGTGATTTAAAAAAAAAATCGTGAATATCTAACCGTTATCAAAGTGTTTTTTTATTTTAAAATATTCTAATAGGCTTAAAAGATGCGCGTGGTTGATGCAAATTAAAATGAGTTTTTTTGATGGGTTGGTTGAGCAAAATAAATATTGTAGGAATTGGAATACTAAATAACTTAATATTAAATTAAATATTTGAATGTAATAATAAGGAATTGGTTTCTCAACTGGGATCTCTTGAAAATCCTATAAGATTCTTTAAAGTCACTAATAATTTGTTATAACCATAGGTGTCGCTGTAGGCCGCTACACTCATCTATAATTATTTTTTTTTCGCCAAAAGTATTTTTTTGCAAATCAACTAAATTCCTATTTCCCTTGAATTATTTAACCCACTGAACAATAATAACTTCGTTAAAAATATTACACCACATTAATCACTTTCTAAACTAATGTGTTAAATTGTAACACGCAGGAAATTTTGACTATTTAAATAAACTACGTTGAAAAAAAATATCAAGTTTCAATAACATATTACAGTGTCCGACGCAAATAGGTTGTCACCTAAGGATAAAGCATTTTTCACCAAACAGTAAAAAAAAAATCTCAATAAGTACGATGATAATAAGATTTTATTTTAAAGCTTTATTACAAAAATTTAAACACTGTCCTATTTTATAATAAACGTATAGCTATAAGAAAATAAAAAGATATATGAATTTTTAATTAAGGCTTAATCTCTGAAAATAAATATCGATGAACTTATACTGATTTCACAAGTAATTAAATCTTTCTATATTTATTATGAAATCACTAGACGCTCACCCGTTTCAAGGCCTCTTGAGACTTTTCATAATCAAATTTGGTACATAATATTATGTATAATGAAAATCGACAATAAGAACCATCAGCGGATTTCAAATAATCGGCAATACTTTTATTGTTAAGAACGTCGTTAAAATTTTACACGTACTTATAATACTTTGCAAAACCGTTTCTTTCGTTTCGTGCTATTTGTGCGTAACAAATAAAAAAAGATCAAAGAAAAAAATGAGTTTTATGTGCTGATGGTGAATCGCTTATATTAAAGCTCAATACTTGGACTTTTTTACTCGAGACTTAATGTGTATTACGATAGCAACCACATGCTTAATTTAATCTACTTTTTCGACAGTTACCAGGTGCTATTCTTCGTGGTGACATACTTGGTGCCCATGTTGGGCATGAGTTGTTTCTACACTGGCATGGGCAGAGTTCTGTGGGGCTCTGGTTCAATCGGTGAGCTCACACAGCGGCAACTTGACTCCATCAAATCTAAAAGAAAGGTATGTATTATACAAAAAAAACAATTTTACTCCAGATATTATTCGTATGATTAACATCGTGATTCAATATAATTTTATACAACATAATCACTATTGAGGTATTCACTGTCAATAATTGTTTGTTGATATTAAGAAAATAAGAAAATTCTTTCGCACTAATTCCACATGATCGAAGCATTAAACGATGAATTAAAAATAATTTAAATTCTCATCAATATATAAATATCACTTTTCTCGTGGTGTCATTTTATATTGTATTTAAACTTTATATCTGAATACGCCTCTCTATATTTGTGTTTTTTTCTTATTAAAATTCTTCGAAGATTGAGCCACATATGCAATTTTGCGTTTAGAAGAGAGTTACAATCTACGTCAGATGTGACAAATTTGATTTGATTGGCGTGCCAAAATAAGCCATATTTAAATTTGTGGTGCGTGCCATTTTCAATGAAATATTAATCTGCATCGGTACATTAGCAGCTTCAATTTTTTTATTGAATGTAATTAAAAACAATACAAACAAATTTAAAAAAAAATATAACAATTTTTATTGAGGTTTTTTTTCGTGTTATTTGTGAGTCTTTTAAAACAGATTGATACGTACTTGATTGAAAAATAATACATGCTGCTGATTCTTCTTTTGTCTACCTGTTAAATATATTTGAATAAAGTACATTTACTCGTATTTTAATTTAATTTGGTAAAACCAATGGTTATTATCATGTGTGTCAATGGGTGCTTCGTTTGTCATAATAAAAGCAATTTTATTTAAATTGAATCTTAAGACTCTCTAAATTATTGATAGGAATTTCATAAAAACGTTGACATTTTATTTTTTCTGGTATATTTGCCATATTTAAAAGTACTTAATTTGTTTGATTATCTTTAAAATAACGTTGCTTACGAATCCACGCAAGTTATTGAAAAAACTTTCTGGTCAGCAGAAATATTTATATCTTTCATAAAAAAAATATTCTCATTTTTTCTAGAACAGTATCTCTGTTCAATTGTATTTATTGGATTATTTTAATATTTTTTTTCTTTATCGTTGGAATCTTGAACGAAGCTAAACGCATTTTTAAGAGAGCTAATTAGAAAAAATATTCGTCAAAAAATGCCTCCGAATATTGGGCAACTATAATAAATAAAAATAAATAAAACCGAGTTTTGTGACGTTGTTCGTATTTTTCATATATTTTTGTGATGCGTTGAATTAATAAATTGTCGTCCTTAAGCGTCGAAGAATCTTTTTTGTTTTCGCTGATGCTTTTATCAGCAAAATTTTGCGTGTTTGAGTATTGAAATGCCACTTAATAGCAAGGGTTTGATACACAAACGATTGACGATTTTTATCTCTATCTATTCTATCATTTAGTGATCATCTTTGATGAGCATATACACAACTCAAAAAAATATAAAAAACACAAAATGATATTATTACACACTATAATTTGCATAAAGTTTTATATACTGTACTAAAAGGTTGTGAAATATTCGTTAAAAAAAACAAAAACTATCGTTTACGTTGAGTAACTTGAAACACAGCGACCAGGACGTTGATTTTTGTAATGCATCTCACATGTATGAATTCCAGTACGAACAACGTTTTTTTCAATATTCTTATCGATTTTTGTTTAATTTCATTGGCATGTTTGTGATGTATATTAATTCCTTTCCACCTTTCAGATCTTAAATGTTGGGCGTAGCGAGAACGATTAGATCACTAGTAGTCCTTTCCTAGTCCACTATCTGTTTTATCCCAATTTTTTTAGAAAAAAAAATGAAAGGTTGAGCAACGGGGTAACATGCAGTTCTTATAGAATCTTCTTTTAAGATACCTTCATTCACGCTTTACATTGGGAGTGGTCATGGATTAAAAAAACACTTATTGTTCTTACATAGCTACAAGTATGATTATTTTATAAATTAGGGAATCTTTAAAATTCAATGAAATCAAAATCTAATAAATAATCATTGTTTTAACAGCGGATAATGTATTAAGTTCGTAAAAAGATAGGACGCCTGTTGAGTAACAGCGAATGTAGAATCACGCTGTATACATTTTTTTTTCTTTTTTTCCGAAAGATATTTTTCATTACTCATTATATATCAGGTAATATTTTTTTTCATTGTTTAATGACATCTTTGTGTAAATATTTGAAGCCATGATATATTATTTATTTTCGTATTACAAAATAATTTGTCTCAGCCGGATTCGAACACGATTCCTCCGTGTGCTAGCGTTTTGTGGACACGATCGAATCTAGAAATCTGACAGTCTACAACGGAGCAACAGCTTGGTCTTATTTAAATTACAGTTGTTTCCGTTGACGGGATGCAAACAATATCCCACCACCGTGATTTTCATTTACAAATACAATCTGTGGTCTAATGACTTTGGTATGATCATTCTCCCTTAACCGCACAGTTATCAAGACGTAGAATCAAATTAATGTTACTGGTGTGGTGTTCTCACACAAGTACGTTTTCTATCAGTTATTATTATGTTGCTTTCATGGTAATGTTAAAAAATATTTATAAATCTAAGCTCTGTTCTGTGTTTAGTTAAATAAAATAATTTTGAACTACCCTGTTGAATTTCATTTTTCAATATATTTGAAAAGAAGACAGCTCTCAGCGGAAAACTTTTTTTACGCGAGATTATTGTCAGCTTCTTCTTTGCGCTTTCGAAAGTTATTCTCTTGAACTTTTTACTTTTTTATTAAGCCAAGTTAACTTTTTGACATCTAATTTATTTATAGTGTTCTTTTTATAAAATATTTTTACAAAGAAGTTATTTGATCTCGAGTATACAAATAAAACTACTTAACAAATGTTTTTCCCTATTTAGATAGTTGTGAAGTTTAGTTTGTTTTATATTTAAAATATTGGTTTGTGAAACGACAGTGAAATTTTTCGGTTAGCTTTATATAAGTTATTTTTTATTATGCATAATAAACATTATGATTCAAATATTTGCAAAGAATCAGCATTATTGCAGCAATTTGAAAACCATGTGTTTGTACAGGACTATACTTAAATGAGAGAAATTTTAAAGTCTCGTGATTGTATACCAAAGTATGATTAACACGACCCCGATCTTGGTTGTGCGTGCCTTATCGAGAAATTTTAGCCTCACCTCTATGCGAAAACGAAAACACCTTTCTGTGCTGCGTCGCAAATTCGCGTGTGGTCCCCACTTGTTCAAACAGTCCACAATCTACGTTCGGCCATATTTCATAGTTGTACAAACCACACCCTGTACACGGGTTGCCTGAAATAATTAATCATATTGGAGGTGAAGGAATTTTGGATTCATCTAGGCTATTATGCAGTCGACGTTATACCCTCAATCATGCTTTATATGCGAGAGGAAATATGGTGGCTCCACAATTATTTCATCCCAATTCAGCGAATTATATCGAATATACTTAGATTATTATCACAAATAATACAATTATATCATCGCTATACTGCCAAAAACAACACGTTACGTTGGATATGGTTGTAAGTAAATTGGTGCTGGAAATCGGACTCAAACAATATACAATAAAATTATGTTTTGTCAAATAGTTTACATATTATTTTAACTGCTGATAAAACGTGTGCTGCTAGGTATACGGAAAGAGTGTGAAAACTTTTAAAGACTTTTATAGATGTTTTACTAGAGTTTCCAGACAAAGGAGCTTTTGAAGCTGAAACATTTTATGATACTAAAATTATTTGTTTTAGGTAAAAATGGCGATATCATTTTTACGAATTATTGTTATACTACATAGTTTTTTTGCTTATTCATTATTATATTAAGTCAATGATTAATACTGGTATAATATTTGAAATAAAAATCGTGTCCAAGATGTAATCAAAGCAATCATATTGAAGATGATGAATATTTGATACTTTGAATGGGAAAAAATGTTGAGAACTTATTCGATGATAATTTATTTATCTCTCTTGTAAATAAAATATTACCTTGATAATGCTCGTTATGAGCAAAACCCGACATAATATTTTGAAATATAGGTATAACTAGTGCAAATACATATTTATTTTTTGAGCAAATGTTCATTTGTTTTTTTAAGTATAGTTAAACACGATTTTAGATAACAAATTATAACGTTCACATAATTATTGTATATAAAAAGCCTATATGCTTGGTTGTCAAAGAGATCGTTAACGTGAAACATTATTTTAAAAAGACAATAAATATCGTCTGGTTTAATAAAGACGATCAGTTTTGTTATATTAAGAGAATATTTAACCAAATAAACTTCTTAGTGGTATCCTGTCTCATGTACAAGAGCAATTCTCTCGTAATAATACGTTCTTATTCTGGAATAGTGATAATTCATTACATCTAATAATATTAATTAAGTAATTATATTATATGAACAAACAAATCTTGAAACAAAATATATATTGATTTAGGAATAGAGTAACATATAGAACAAATATATTTCAGTATAATACGTATTCAATTTTCAATATGATTTTTCACCAGATAGTGAATAATAATCTAGTAATATTTTGTTGTCATTGGTAAGGAATGTTTGTTTCCCCGAATAAAAATTTTCTTTAGTTGAATTTTTAATTTTTGTATTGGTTTTTAGGCAAACGCTAACCCTTACACTCCCTACCTAATCCCGAAAACGTTACGCAGTGAGAGTGATCAGATATGAATAAATATTTTTCTTAGAATATTCATACTACTGTCTTGTATTTCTCAATTTATTGTTTAATGAGGTTGAACGAATTACTAATAGACATTGTTAATTAAACAACGTCTCGTCGATGCATATCGAATATGGTCTATGTGACGAAAGTGCATTCCGAGATAATCGATAAAAACTGTTTAAAAAAATAACGAAACGGAAAATAACACTTCTATCATTGGGAAAAATTTTCCAATCTCCATTGATAGAAGTGTTATTTTCCGTTTCGTTATTTTTTTAAACAGTTTTTTTCGATTATCTCGGAATGCACTTTCGTCACATATACCATATTTGATATGCATCGACGGTCTTTTGTAAGTAAATATTCTCCATAATTGGTACATAAATCGTATCCCTTTGAAATCAGTATTAGATTAATTTCAAATTCATGTAAGATTTATTTTATCTAATTGTGTATCAAAATAATTTTAATATTTATTAGGTTATATTTTAAATGTTTTATAAAAAACACTGATACTGACGGGTAAACAATGACACTTCAAACTATTTTTTTTTTCATTTATGTTGTTTAGAAGTAATATTATATATGTATTATATTATGTAGTCTCGAATTTTTCATCTTAATTCTTAAATGCATGATATTTTTCCGGATTTTGTTTTGTATGTATGGGACTTAATAGTGATAATTGTGGAAAAATACTAAATAATAATACTTTTATATCAAAATTAGCATATAATAAAGTATAACAAATTGCCTTCTTGGAAAAGGTGTGACTGGTAAAGTATCTAAGCATTCATGCTTTTGGATAAACATCCAAATTCGATGTTAAAATCAACATACAAAAGCATCTGTTCAGAGATGTGAGCTTGCGGCTACATAACTGAATACAACGAATCTCTAACCATTCGACTACAGGACTAAAATTTTGCAATATTATCAGAAATGTTGACATCAAACAGAGTGAAAATAATCGTAACATAATTCGGGTTTGTTTATTTAATTATTTTTTGTCAGTATACTCAATAAAAGAAAATATTTTTTATATGAGTGCTCTGGAAAAAATCGACTGCAATCTCATCGTATAAATCTGGCAATTCCGCATATAATTTTTTTTTTTTTTAATTTAAATCAAATGTATAACAAACGCGGTATTTAACGTTGTCGACTGTAACAAAAGTGCAGCTAATAAACGAATTTTTCAAAACAATATTTATTATTTTTTAAAGCAAGATAAATAATAGTATGAATATTCAACAAAACTTTTTTCATACGCTTAATCTATGAAAGATATAACCGTTTTAATTGATTTGTCAATATTTTAGGATTATGATAAGTGTTGTTTTTGTTTCCGGTGTCTTAAGACAATTTTTAATATAATCATTATGCTTTGGATATTAGATAATATTTTGAGGAAAAGTTATTGATATCATTTTACTTCTAAATTTTGAAGGCTTATTTTTATTCATTTAGATACTCCCTATGCCCTATGGTATTATGATATTCAATATTATTTCATTTGAGTTAATGTTTCATAGCGTTTCTCAGCATATCATCAGTTCATATCAAGAAAACAAGATATTTCTATGAAAGACGTACTAATAATACAAATACACGCAGGGTTGTCAAGTAGCGTATTTGATGTCGTTTTTATCAATGGATATTTAAGTCAAAAATAGTTAAAAGCTTCCTTTTTGAATTTATCAATAAATAAATAAACCTTCAGTAAAATTTAAATTCGATATTTTTAAGACTTAATATGATAGCATTATAATGATGTTTAAAAATTATGTATAAACAAGAAAAGTCCGTTTTGTTTTATTTTAAAGCACTATCTATAAATATATATTTTTAGAGCAGATGTCAGGGATTTTTTTTTGGATATTGAAACTATATAACTCTTCCAAGATATTCAGTTTTTCCTCACTTAGGTTAATTTCTATATGTTAATTGTATCCAATCTTTTATTTTACGAAAATCCGATAACCTCAAATCTGCAATTTCTTGAAATATATAATAAAACAATTTAATTTTCACGTAGTTCAAATATATTAAAACATTAAGTTTTTTAATACAAATGTTAAACTTCGTAAAATATAATTATTAATAATCAATTCATGTGAATCATCATAACTGATAATTAATTTCATAAATATAATAAATATGCATACCAACACCTACGTCACGTCTCTGTCGGTATCTTCCTTGGCTCGAAATTCGGGAACGGAGCCACGTAGCTGAAAATATTCAGATTCACAAAATTTTCAAATATCACGGCTGCTTACAGTTTGATTGATTTTATTTAATGGAAATAAAAAACGACTTTTTTCTACGTCGTATTGTCAATTCTTAGTTATAAATCAAAAGTTAGTATAATTAACGCTTTTCATTGAGGGAATTGTCAACCCTAACACTCAATATTTGTATATACATATATCTTGTATTCGCAGTATCATCGATCTTACGCTCTATTTGCAAAGACAACATGTATGAGCGTGGAATAGTTTGGGTGCTAAATCTTAATATGTTAGATACACATATTCTAATTCTATAACTTCTGGCAACACCAAACTTCCAAAACAATTCTCAACCGCTTATAGCTTCGGTGTGATTATTTCCTTCGTTTATCAACTCGGAAGTAATTAATTATCTACGCATCTCGGTTATATATTATTACGAAATACATGTAATACTATATTTTGCCTCACCTGATGTTTTACAATATTTGATAGTTTTCAAAAGAGTAAAAAAGTGCTTAAATCAGGATTCGAATATTGGACTTCATAAATTAACTGGTATAATTTTAATCATTACAGCAGTTTCTTTTATGATAATTTCTACTCAACTTCAAAAATGTATACATAATATCAAAAAAAAACATTACAAACAAACCAATTTTAGGTCAGTCGCTCTTTTAACATCAATTTTCACAGATTGTCATGGTAGACGGAGACAGCTAGAAAGAACTACCTGTTTTTATTGTCAAATAGACTCAATGGCCAGAAATGAAAATATTACAAGTGATCATGTCTGTGAATATAAATTCATAAATCGATAAACAAATAAATGATAGCTCAGTAAACAAGGACAGCAGTCTCCATCTTTTGTCGAAAAAGAGTAAGGTATGTCATCGCGAAGAGCTGGAAGCATTGAGAGCAGATGTGGAGAAAACTTTTTTAATTGACCAAAGTTTCAAGATTATAAAAACTGCTGCCTTTGGTTCCCAAGCTTTCAGATTAGTGAATCGACAATTCACATGATTGACCACGTAACTAAAGTGAAAGTACCAAACCACATATGAACAGTATTCAAAATAAAATAAGTTCATTTTTATATTATGTATTTATAACCAATTAAACTTGCATATGAATAAATAGTTTTGTATTCGATTTTGCAAAAACGATGTCATACTAATGCATTTCTGCTCTGCTCTGTTTTTTTATTCTAACCATTTAAAACTTGATATTTGTTATGGCACATTTTTATCTTCAAATTAAAAGAATTTTATTATACCCTAGTTAAGAAAAAATGGGCCCTCCGGAAAATTTGAAAAAAATTGTTCTAACATAATTATGGGAAATTTTTTACTTACCTAAATATCATTAAAACGGATTTGATTGTAATTGAACTATTGAATATATGCTCGCTACCGTAAATATAATTCTGTTTTCATTATATAAACAATTGACCAAACTAACATTTCAAAATCTTTTTTAACACATCGAGTATTTCGGCTAAAGACCAAAGCAAATTTTAAGAGAAATCAAGTGGAATAAATACATGAGATTTCATATTACTTATTTGCTGAATACTGCAGACCTGTTAATGGAAACAGCTTTAAATGCAACACCAACATAAAACAACTATAATACTTTGATTCACTATCTTTTTCTGTTGCAAATAACGGCTTTAACTATTTCGATTCCCCGATCTCTAGGTACAAGTTCGAGATACATACTTATTTACACCATTTATATTTCAGGTAGTAAGAATGTTTATTCTAGTAATCATAATATTTGGATTCTGCTGGCTTCCATATCAAACGTACTTCATCTACACGCATTTCAATCCTGGAGTGCTGTACAAGCGATATATTCAACACGTCTACCTGGGTTTCTACTGGTTGGCCATGGCAAACGCGATGGTTAACCCCATCATTTACTATTGGATGAATGCCAAGTAAGTTTCAATTTGTAGTCACATATTTTACAAAGCGTATATGTACACGAGTGGAATATTAATTTAAAAGTATGCTTTGTATCTCTGTTGATTTAATTTAATCTCGTGTAAAATGTGAGTTAAAAGTTTTTAATTTATAAAAAAAAGTGGTGGTCAAAAATTAAATAATTTTAGCAATATTATGATAGCAAAAAAACAACCGCTTGCTCTGGTAAAAGGACTTAAAAAATAGTATGGTATTCATATTTTTTTAAACTTTACCCATAAAATTTTTAGCTGTCCATTTACCTTCGTCTAAATAAAAATAAAGTCTCGTCTTCTGCGAATAATTTATCACAGCTTAGAATTTAACATTTTAGTTATCAAAGTTTGTTAATATTATTCTTACCTAATTGCTTACTATATATACAACGTATTTGTTAAAGTTTAATATACCTCTTAATTAAAATGAATTACTTGCTCAGGAATATTTATATTTACACTGAAGTTTTGATTTTAATTCAAGGTTCAGAAGCTACTTTAAAAAAGCCATCTGTGGATGGCGGTCGTACCTGAAGAGGAAGACGACAAAAAGTTGCGTTGCAGAGTCTCCTCAGTACGCAGATAGACATTCTAACTCAGGATCAAGATCTAGATCAGGTTTTTTCAATTATAAATAAAAAATTTTCACATATAATATTTATTATCGTAGGAAAAATGGTGACGTCATGGCCCGATATTTAATCATAGTCAACGTAAAAAAAGAATGTGCTTTTTATTTTTTGACAAAGTCTAATCTGTTTGTTTGTTTTTACTTTTTTTATAAGGAATTCTTATATTAATCCTTGGCTCTAAGCACCCAGGCTAATTTGTCATACAAATTGAAGTTATATATAAAGAACATCAAGTCCCACTGCCATGCTGATACAATGTGAAACATATTGTGAAATCTGCTATTACAAACATTTATCTTTTCTTTGTTGCTTATTTTCCTTGGGTAAGTAGTAAATTTGCGATCATTAATGCCAATAGAATTTGTTTTCATTAATTAAGTCTTTGAAGTAGGGACCATAAGTCTTGCATTACGAGTCTTTATGAAGTAGTAAAAATGCAATCAAACCACCCTTACAACATAATTATTAAAGTACTGAGTTATTACAGAAATAAAAATGTAATAATATTATTCTCTAAGCTTTTTATTACACTAGATGGAATTACTTTATCAAGATTCTTTGGTATATTACGTGTGTTGCTATTAAAAGGATAAATTAAAAAAAAATGTTAACCTTTCGTGTAACTAATGATTTATATAAAACTTTTTCCTACAAATTCGATTTCAATTCAAGGCGTAATCATTTAAAAACCCAGTTGGTCAAAATAGGCAAAAAATAAATTAATTAGATAAATAATGTAAAGCAAAAACTGAAATTTATGAAAAATTTATTATTGAATTTAACCTAAAGATTAGTTTTCTCCAATGAAAAAAATATTTTAACCTGTGGTTCGTGCACTAGAAACACTAAATTCAGTAATTTCTTGTACACGTACGGCAAATATCATGTGCGCATGTTTGTAAATGTAGTTATACCAATCTTAAATTAACTCAAAGTGAATTCATTTTAGGCGGAAATTTTTGCTGTATATTTGACTCAAGTTTTTTGCTATTGAAAATTATCATCAGATGTCAGTATTAATATATTTGAATTCGTTTGGTATCTAACGACTATGGCGTATCCCTAAATACCGCGTATCTAGTAATTATTGGCATAATACCTAGTATATTTTGCTAAATCATTGTCAACAATTGCTCAGTACCAAAAGATCGATCTCTGAATGATTTTATAACATACTAAATTATATGGAACTTTCAATATTTTTTTTCCGTGGAAAGTTTAATCGAAACATTAATTTGAAAAATCTGTTTTGTCACACAGCGATTGTGGCAAGGCATGTGTTTGTAAAAGAATACAATGTTATACATATATTGTATTGTTATTTTAATAAAAAATATTAGGAAGAAAAAGTTAATTTTATCGCTTCCTTTTTATTGCATACTTTTCTAAGCAGCTGGACGTAATATTATGTAGTCACTTTTAAAAGTGTGAAATATATGGTATCTAAGCAAACTCTGATTTTATAATTTCATTTCAAAAGATTAAATCTGACATATTTTTGTTACACACTTTTTTTGAATAGTTTGACTTTCTATTCTGTGTCAATCTGAAAATACCAAACGTCTCCCTTCTGTTCTATAAAATTAAAATAGAAGCGCGTATTTGTAAGACTATATTTATACTATTATGTAGACTTTATAGTGACGTTCAACATATAGCATCTATACAATTCCTTGTCGACGGCCAATCGTTTTGCTTCGATATCCGTCAGTTAAATCGAGTGTATCGTACCCTATGAAATGTCAGGTTTGCCGTGTTTCCAAGACCGCTGACATAACAGAGTGAAATCCTCACGAAATAAAACCACCTTGTATTATGTTTAGTATGTTTGCCATAACTTCCTTGATTTGCTAACTCACTCTCATTCGTAGACGTGTGCATTTGACGGTATGCTTTGCGGTCCTCAGGTGCCGTAGACGAGTACAAAGACGCAAACAATCAGAGCACCCAGACGTACGATATTCGTTTCAGCGTGACACGTCAGAGCTGCGGCAAGGGAGTGCAGTCCCAAGCCGCTCCGGCGTCGACGGTCCTCAGCCAGGGCCAGCTCGGCAGGGAGCCGTCCCGACGGGAACCACACCGGGTTCGCTTCCCCCACTGCGAAGGCAACGGCACCCGCACGCGCCGCGATACCACTCAAGTTTAACGTTGACATTAACTCCATACCGGTAGATGTATGATGCGATTTCCGCCCGGCCCAACTGAACACGATCGCCGGGCCGATCTGCCTAACCGCTTCCGGCGCCATGTTGAAAACGGCCTAAATCAAAGTGATACCAGCCAGTGTTGCAGGAAATAAACTGATAACTCATTCTACGGTATGGTTGGATGAACAAAAGTGCCATAAAAGAATAAACCTTTTTTACAGTGTTGAAAAATCATTCCAGTTTTATGCTATAATTTTTAAAAACGTGTATATAATTGTACAAAAATATTTCGTTTGAAGTGATGAAAAAGCTACAGTGTTCTGTAACATTAACATTTATTTAGTACAAAAAAAATATCGATAGAAAAAGCTTCCGATAGTTTGGGTTTAATTTGAAAAAAAACTATCCTTAAATTGTTTCTATCATTCATTCATTGATGTAGTTTTAAAGTGAACCCATTAATTGAAATAAGTAGTAGGTCATATTTATTGACGTTACTGGTCATGAGATAATAAGTGGAGTAAAAAGAAAAAATATACTTAAATTAAATGATAATGTTTTCGAAATTTGTGCTGAAATGTAAGAAGTATTTTGGATTCTGTTTCAAGTCACTCATTACCAATATTCCATATTTATACATGACACATTTGCAGAAACTGAAACGTCATCACTACCCTTCATCGATTAAATTAAAAGAACGTTATTATATTACGGTAAAATAACCAATTTATAGCATTCTAAGAGAATGTCGAATGCTGTTGATATGTATTATAAGGAAAAATTATATAGTCAATAGACAGATTTATGATCCTTAAATAGCATTGGAAAAATTCTAAGTACCGAATACGTGATTATCTAATATTAGTGATACTAACAGTTTTAGTTCCTCCACAATGGCGATTTTTTTATCACCATAACATTTTATCATGGCAATAGTAAAAAACCAGTCGATACATAATTCTGAAACTTAACAATGGTACAAACGTATTACGAAATATTTTTTACTTGATAAAAACACAGCAAGAAAATATTGTTTATTTACGTATCTTACCGAGTAGAAATGCTCAATTTTTCTTGACAATATTTTTTTATCTCGCCAAGTCACAAAAAAGTTCTAATATCTAAGGGCGCTAAAATGTCTGAAAATTGATATCATTAATTATTAGCATACCTATAATAAATCATCCGAATTATTAAAAAAGTTTAAATTCACACAAAAACTTTTTAATACTCTGTAAAAAAATTAAGTAGCTACTGTTTAAAAGCAAAAATAGTTTATTTAATTCCAAATTGCGTTTATAATTTAAAAACGTTATTTATAATCAGCTTAAAAAAATTGTAAACTAAACATTTCTTAATGTTAGCTGGTAAAAACAATTTCTGTCAAAAAGAGCTTATATTAGATTTTAAGTGTGCATAAATTAATTGTGATAAGAGCATTTTAAAAGAGCATTTAAAATATGAAGTGATAAACATTTTACCATTAGAATCTCGAAGTTATATTAAGAACAATTTTATGATAATGTAAAACACTGATTTTGCTTAAAAGATTTAGAAAACTAAAAGTTATGTTTATTGTATAATTAAAGCTTACTAATAGTGTTGTATAAAGATAGTTGTTAAGGTGTTTAATATTATAATTATAAATATTGTATTATAAAAACAACTAATTTTAATACAAATCGAATTCTTACAGCTTTTAATAATTGAAATGTAATAAAATTATTTTGGGGAAAAGGATCATAAATTTTTTCATAGAGTGCCAAAGTTCTATATTTCTCTAACTTCAAATTCTGTAAATCTGTTATCTCTAATACTAACTATTATATTTTATGTGACTTTATGAATTACAAACATATAAATTAGCTTATCATTTTTATTTACAATACCAGGAAACTTGTCAATGAAAAGTACATTTATTGATTATATAAAAAAAATATTGTTTAAAAGATATAAATAAAATCATTTTATATGATGTAAAAATAATTATGTACATGTTTTTAAAAAAAATTGAAACATATTTGCTCCAATAAAACAACACTTTCTGCTAACGTTTTTTCATTTCCTTGAGAATATAATATTAATTTAATCAAACAAACAAATATATTATGGATATTACCAAATTTGTAGATCATTAATTTCTCAGCTAAAAAAACAACCATTATTATATAAATTATGTGAGAAACATCCGCTTACATAAATATTATAATAATCGGAAGCTTCTTTATTTAGCTTTGTGCAATTTTCTTTCAACTCGAACGTTTCCAATTACCCAGTTAATCTTACATTCTTCCTTAATATAAGCTTAATTCAAATTCCAATTAACGCATCTCAGTTAAATGGAAACATATTTTTTCACCAATATCCTAAAAGGCATCGAAACTCTACGTGATATTTTTAAGTCAGAAAATTAAATATTAAGTTTAACAATTGATAACAAATATTCGTGATAAATAAAAATGTGTTTTAAAACATTGTAATTAATTAATAAATAATTTAATTTGTTGGTAAATGTACCATGAGTATTTAAGTATTTTGATCTCGATCTGTGATTTCAATATGAACATAAAATTGCGGTATATTTTTTTCAATCATGTCTATATATCCAACTCAGAGCATATTAAATCGTATTGAAACATTTCAAGGGTTTTTTTCAACGACAGTAATTTATTTCAAGTTTATTTTAAGGGAGTAAGAATAAAATTAAAAAAAACTAAGACAGGAATAAGATTGAACTGATTGCGCAATGCTCCATTTTCTTTGTACGGATATATGTATATAAATAGATTGAAAAAACAATAAAAACAATGTTTGTTCTGTGATTAAAGCCCGTGAAAGACGTTTCCTACTCGATTACAAGTGGAGCGAGCAAATTCTTATTACATTAAAATGGTTTTTTTCAAATTTCTCCCTTAAATTATTCTTACGAAAAGGTTTTAAAATAGTTTATTAATCTTAATTCGTTAATATTAAAAGTTTATTTAACTTCTTCTTCACTGAACTTTTGTTACAGTTTTAAATAAAACTTTGTGTTACAATTGTAAAAAAGATATTTTAAATAACATTAAGCTTAGAGGTAACTTTTCTCAATGATAATAATAAAAATAAGAAAAGTGTTATGAAGGAATTCAGGAATCGATAATGTATAGATTATGGAGTTTTTGAATAAAGATCCGTTTATCATTGTTTAAAAATGTTTACGTGTGCTTATTTCCCCCGCAACCTATCCTTCATTTCATGGAACACAAATTTTACCGTGGGGTCCCGCAGCCTGGTAAAATATATCAGCATGTCCCGGAAAACATTGTTACTAAAAATTGTCAACGGGCAGTTAATTTCCAATACACTTCATAATATGAAAGGATCGTTATCGTTGTATAAAACTATATTTCACAAAGACTTAACCATGGAATAAGTAATATATTTTTTTTATTTTTTCGATATCTACTTTGCACTTTATTTATAACATAAAAGTAAATTTAAAAACTGTAGGGGGTAACTTTAAGGATTCACTATTCAGCTATTTTCATCTCATGAGAATCATGTAGAGCAGTGTTATTCATCCTTTTCACATCTGCGGACCGTTAAAAATTGGAAAAATATCTCGCGGACCGGCGTCAACCAACATCACTCAATAAGTTAGTAGAATGACATATAGATCACGCCACTTTTGGCAAATCCATATGATTTTCAGGTACTAACCTTCAAATAATACAGGTCAAAATTTCATAACAATTTATGTTTTGTTCACAAGTTACAGTGGTTTTAGTGATGCTACTTTTGTAATTTTCAAAACAATGGAAAAATATGAATTTCGTGTGTTGACAAAGCATTGATTTTTAATGGGAAAAAATACCGTTCAAGTAAAGCAATGGCTTGACAAGTGTTATTCGGAGTCTGTTACATCGAGACAAATCATATAGAAGTCGTTTGCTGATTTTTGGACGCTCATTTCATAATTTCTGAACTAAACGTTCTAGTCACCCAAATTCGGGAGTTGTTCAAGAAAACATCAAAAAATACTACAAAATATAATAGTTTTGACCGATCGTAAATTTAAGTTGTGTGAAAAAGCTGACACGTTAAATATATCAGATGGCAGTTCATTCACCATTTTGCATCAACATCGAGGAGATAATAAAGTCGAAAATTTTTCGAAACATAAGTCTTCGCAGACCGGTGCCGGTCCGCGGACCATAGGTTAAAGAACACTGATGTAGAGGAACCTTAATTCAAATTTACATACATTTTTTACTAAATTTTTATTAATTAAACTTTTTTTGTTGCAGCCTGACATGAAAAAATTCTTAACTTTAATATTTTGTTCTGATGCTTTGAGAAGCATCCTTAAGTTAAATGTAATATTTATTTTTTAAAAAAAATGGATATGGTGTGTTAGTGTTTAATGTGATCTACGACAAAGATTTATTTTATCATTGAAATGGGATATAATACATATTTATATAAATAAGACAAAAATTTGAAACATGTTACCCAACATTTATTACTCATAAAAACAATAATCCTTTGTACTTCATTCCACTTTATTTAATATGTCAGGACCGGTTTCGCTCATTGCGAGCATTGTCAACTGATAAGAAATATAATTTAACAATGCTATTTATACAAAATTGAAAAGTTATACACAACAGTTGGCATTGAAAAGAAATTGCCAATTACATTAAAGTGATTCTAAAATAACACAAAATTAAAATGTTCAACACAACTAACATATAATTAAAAAGTCATCCCAGATTCATAAATTCAGAATGCGATTGAAAGTAATTACAAACATAATTAAAATTTGGGAAATTTTTGATAAAGTGATAAAATGTTACAATAATAAAGTGAATATGCTTAATGATATGAATATGCTTAATGATAGTTTTATGTTTTCCCCGCTTCCAAGTAGTTGGTGTGTTCATTCATCACTTAAACAAAATCGACAGCCAGGAAGATTCTGAAAAACAAATTTTTCAAAGACCATATCAATTCTAACAAAAGAAATCTATATTTATTTTATTTTATTTTTTTTTTAATTTATATAAAAGAATAGTTAACAAGGGCTAATGCAATGGATAAAGTAACGGGGAACTAGCAAAAATTATTTGATCGTTTAAAAGATCTGAATCAGGTAAAAATTTGAATCTATTGATTTCTAGGATTTCTTGCTTGTCTAGTTTGACAGACTTGTTATTTAAATGTAGAACTTTAAAGTTTCTACCAATATCGAAAGTGTGTTTATTTTGAAACAGATGGTTTCCAAATGAAGACTGTTCATCCCCTTTCTTAGCACAATTCAAATGCTCTTTGATTCTAATATTAAACGATCTACCTGTTTGACCAATATATTTGGCGTTACAGGAGTCGCAATTGAGTAAATAAATACCGCTTTGGTTCAAAAAGTTTAATTTATCTTTAGAATTAACTAAAACACGACTCAAGTTGAGTGTGTTATAAAAGGTTACATTAAATTTATTTCTATCAATTTTCCTAGCGATTTTTTCTGTAACTCTACCCAAGTAATTTAATTTAACCCACTGTTTTATAACAACAGGTTTATCCAACACCAGGCCAGAGCTAACATTTAAGAGTGCAAGTTTTTTAGTTTTTTTAATTAAAAGACGATCTATTATATCCGTAGCATAACCATTGTTAACTGCTATTTGTTTAATGGTCTCTAATTCTAAATCAAAATTTGCTTTAGTCATCGGAATCATTAGAAGTCGATGAATAAAACAATGGAAGGAGGCTAATTTATGTGAAATATGGTGTCTAGAAGAACTACTAATAATATTGTCGCTGTAAGTCGTTTTTCTAAAAATTTTTGAAAGTATGACGATTATTTACTATTTCAATTGTTAAATCTAAAAAGTTGATTTTATTTACACCCAACTCCATGGTGAATTGGATATATTGATTAATGTTATTGATATTATTTAAAAACTGGGAGAGTTGTCTCTCGGTGCCACCCCAAAGAACTAAAATATCATCTACGTACCTGTACCAGTAGATGACATTACTAAAAAGATCTAAATTGCAAATTTTAGATTCTAAAAAATCCATGAAAAAATCAGCTAAAATGGGAGACAGCGGACTTCCCATTGCTAGTCCATTCAACTGTTGATAGATTTTATCGTTAAATTTAAAAAAGTTTTGATCGATACAACAGTTCACTATAGATTTAATATCTCTAGTTAGTAAGGGATTTAAATTTTTTCTATCTATGAAATCTAAAAATGCTATTTTTAAATCCGGTATTGGGACACTCGTAAATAAACTAACTATGTCGAAAGAAACAAGTTTTGAATTTACTGGCACTTTAATGTCTTTAATTTTTTCTACTAATTCAATTGAGTTTTTAATACTAAATTTAGGACTGAAATCTAATTTATGTCTAAAAAGTTGGTTCGCCATTTTTGCCAATTTTGTAATTGGCAATTTCTTTTCAATGCCAACTGTTGTGTATAACTTTTCAATTTTGTATAAATAGCATTGTTAAATTATATTTCTTATCAGTTGACAATGCTCGCAATGAGCGAAACCGGTCCTGACATATTAAATAAAGTGGAATGAAGTACAAAGGATTATTGTTTTTATTAATATAATGCCTTTCCACCAAGTATTGACAGTGAACACCCTAAAAGTGATTTATTACTCACATAGTAACACAGCAATTGAAATATCAATAAATTTTTAACTGTTTTACAAAAAATATTATCATTTTTTTTTTGTATTAATTCTCGCAGTAAAATATTACTAATATATATTAACTTGATGTTGTTAATAAATGTAACGCTTCCATTTTAACGAAGAATTCGTTTTTTTGACCTTGGATTCATAATTGCTTTATATTTTATTAGAGATTTGCGTATTTACGTAATTGCTATAATATTGAAAACAATCTAAAACTATGCATTTCCGTGTTATACAAGGTTAATAATAATATTTTTGTTACACTTATTATCATATTCAACGGAAACATTACACTTTCGTTGTTAAAAAGAAACGATTAATTAAACAATAAAACTCGACAGCTTTTTAATATTTGAAATAAATCCTTTACTTACATTAATATCAAGTGGCTCAGTGTCTTTTAAGAAGTTTTTTTTCTGTCTACCTATTATTTTTCTATGTTCATTATAATTTATTTATTTATTTCATTAACATTGCACAAGGTTGACAAATTAATAATTTAAAACTTTTACAATGGAGAAAAAAAAAATATTACAATTTAATATTAAAAGCAGTAGAAAAAAAAATGCCAAGGAATTCAACTGAGTTAGCTCCGACGAACTCTACTTTAATACATAAAAAATAGTATTCGTCGGAACTCACCCACGTCTACGTGGAATATGTCGACATCCGAAGCAATATTGTTGAACACCGTTAAAGCTCTCTAATAATCTGCATCAGTCCAGGAGCGTGGCTTTGTGGAAGGCAGCAGTGAAACAACGATTCCCTTCCATAAAGCAATAACGTTGCGGTTGCCGATGGAACAACCGACTTATGCAAATTTAGATATTGATCTATAATTTCATCGACGTATTTCGTTTACAATTATGTTACGTTGTTGAATTGAATATATTTAGCGTCTGTTGGAATAAAATTTACATTTATATGATGCGTAAATAACTAAATAAATACATTTTATAACAACAGACAATAAAACGGGTTATTCGTTGTATTATATAACCATTTGCATGGTTATGGTCTAATCAAACTTTTTTTTCATTCGTAAACAGAAATCACTAGAAAAAATATTTATTTACTTCAAAATAAAACTTTATAAATTTCCAACGAAATATGACGATGACATTTTATATAAAATGAAAGCATCGCAGTCTTTACTTTAGCGACTTTTGCAATATTAAATAATAAGTAGATATGAATTTTCAACTAATTCTAGTTTATTTGCTCAAACATTTCGAAATGAGGTAATATGATTCAACAATTTTATTCTCTTACGCTGCAAAATACGTTTTCTATGACTAAAAATGAATGTTTAACGCTTAGGTATTGTTTTTATTGCGAAAATATTTTTTACTGCAAGCACAGTTAATTAATGAATAAAATATAATAACTAAGTTAAGTAAATAATACACTTAATAATCCGAATACTGTGAATATAGGTAAAACACGTGTTTTGTTTCATTCTTAGATTGTAAAAAGTACTGATCAATACAGTAAATGTTTGATATCACACGACCAATCGCTTAGAATCACCTCAATTGTGCTAAAAAAAACTCCTGATATGTTGCTGGCCCTTAAAGAACCAAGTGAAAAGATATGTTTTTTAATATACGTCCTGGATTTTTACCGTCCATTAAAGGGCGCTAAGTGTTAAAACGTGTTTTTTCACTTGGTTCTTAAAGGACCAGCAACATATTGGAAGTATAGGTAAAAATACATTATAAATTGGTTTAGAATATAATATGAAAAAATTAACAGGCATTAGGTAAATTAGGTAAGTAACATTTCATTGGTAAAGAGTTTTAAATGAAGCAATTTACAAATCTATCAAAAACACAAAAATCTAAAACTGTTAAAATTCCGTATGGACACAGATCATTTTAATCTTTTAATACTGATAAGATTTAAAATGTTTATGATAAAATTCTACACTTTGTGCTTATCCAATGAATAATAAAAACGAATTATTAATTTATTTATTTAATTAACATTGTACAAGGTTGACAAATTATAAATTTAAATCTTTTACAATGGAGAAAAAAAAATAGTATAATTTAATATTAAAAGCAGTAAAAAAAAGTGGCAAGGAAGTCAACTGAGTAAGCACCGACGAACTCTACTTTAATACATAAAAAAATAGTATTCTTCGGAACTCACCCACGTCTACGTGGAATATGTCGACATCCGAAGCAATATTGTTGAACACCGTTAAAGCTCTCTCCAGTGGCATCCCCATTGGCAGGCTGGTTCTACACAATTGTGTGAGAAATAACTACCAAAAAGCCTAACAAAACCATCAGACAAACCGATCAATTGGAGTTTTTCTAAAAGAATGTCACGATCGACCCTGTCAAATGCCTTCGAGAAATCATTGTAAGAACAGTCAACTTGCAGTCCTTTATCTAAGGCCGTCGACACGTAATCTGTAAACACCATCAAGTTTGTGTCGGTTGATCTTCCGACTCTGAACCCATGCTGCTCATTAATTATAAATGGTTCAATTCTTTTTATAATCATATGATGCATAATCATCTCAAGAACTTTAGCTGGCGCTGAGAGAACAGCCACCGGTCTATAATTTTCCACTGATGATTCTGCGCCATTCTTAAAAATTGGTGTAATCTTAGATATTTTCCATATTTCAGGGAAAATGCCCGATTTCATAACGAGATTAAATATATAACACAAAAGACTTTTGATGAGGTTAATACATCCTTTTAAAAAAAACATGTAGGCACCCTGTCGGGACCAAGCGAGTGGGTATTTTTAAGTTTTTTGGTAAAAAAAAAAAATCTGATTCATCGATTTGCATGGCATCAATGCATTGGGCACCATTTTTACGACTTTTCAAAATTGATTAAATATTAAGACGTGGTATATCATTTGAGTATACAGATCTGAAATGGCCAGCAAATGCTTCTGCCACCCCTAGACCTGCCACTTCATGACCCTTCCAATTCATTCGTCTCAGCGAATCCACCATCGTTTCTAATAGATTTGATATAATTTAAAAAAAAATGGATTTTTGCATATGTAATCTTTCATCCTTTTCAAATATGTTCGGTAGGCTAATCGAATATTTTGTCTCAGCTTAGATCGACATTTACTAAAAAAATGATAGTCTCGAGGACTCTTAGAAGCCTTCCAGGCTTTATGATACAAATGCTTTATTTTAATGTCCCCAATAATCTCTCCAGAAAACCACCTTGGATATCGCCTTATACCACGACATGGTGACTTCCTTGTGAAATGAATACATCCAAAAAATAAATGAAGAAAAGTAGTTCTTAATTTTTAAATATCCACAAACAAACTAACTAACCCAGTTTTTTTTTATTTAAAGACAACTATAAACTGTATATAATTGATAAAAGATTTTAATTCGTAATTGTGTTTTAAAGAAATAAATATTTTCGTTTTAAATCGGATATTTAACTTCAGTTGCATTTAATTTTAATATTTTATCGTGTTTATATAAGAGTAGTGTAAAGTGATTTCTGATTAGTATCTCACATTTTATTCGTGTGCTACCAACCAAGTTACAACAATGTCGAGTGCGGGGTGATAACCGCCTCGCAAAATTCGTTATGAAATAATTAAAATAATACATGTTTTTACTTAATTGCCTGTTCAGAGTGAATTTTAATGTTTTCAAGTGTAAATGTTATAAAATAATGGGTGAATATTTATTCTCATAAAAAGAATTTGAAAACCAGCTAAAAATATACATATTTATATAAATACTGTGGAAAGAATGGTGTCTTTACTATACTGTAGTTTATCATAGGTAATTAAAGTAAGAAAAACGGTTTTTTTGTAGTTTTTAAAAAATCAATAGTTCGCTATTGAATATACCCGTTTTTGAAGGTTAAAAAAGGATATCTTTAAAATAAAAATATATCGTCGTAATTGTGATGCAAAAGGCTATTTTTTTGTTCAAGTCACATAAATGCAATAAAATATCAATTTTGAACAGTTAAACTTAAATGAATTTTGTTAAAATAATGAAAAAAAAAAATTTTGTATATATTTTTGAAAATTTATTATTGTATCAAAATGATTTTTTGAAATTTTGAAGAATATTACAATTATTAAATAGCTTCAGTGTTTTGCCAGCTGATTGAAAAATTGAAACATTTAAGTATAACATAAATTTAAAAAACCCTTTTGTACTAATTAAACATTTATTTATTAGGGTCGTGGTCGGTTTTGCTGATCAAAAATGTTTTCAACTGATGAGATTCATTTAAATTGCATTTAATTTTTGTTACAAATGGAAAAGTGTGTTTTAATTTTTATTATACCTTTCCACCAAGTATTGACAGTGAACACCCAACAAGTAAAATATAATAGTTCAAAACGTGACATTTTAACATTTCGTCTTTGCCAAAGCTAAGAAGACATTTTTTTTTACTGGCAGACCTTAGAGCCTTAGACGTTTGTTATAATTAAAGTTACTTCAAATTGAATTGATATTGTCTGAGATAAAAAAAAATCTGCTTCTATCATTACTTTTCATTATTAAGTACTGAAACTCATTTAAAAAAAATGCTTTAGTTATCGAATAATTAATATTTAAAAATAAAAAAATTCTTTCCTACTAGTTTCAAATTTATTTTGACTGGTTTTGCTCTTATCTGAATGAATAAATGTAGAATTCGTACAAAATAGCATTTTTATTTTTAGTATACTGCGATACCACCGATAATAAATTGACAGTGAACACATTAAAAGCAATAATTTATATACTAAAAAATGTTAATGTTAGAAAAAAATGTTAAATATTTAGGTGCAAACCGGTATGAATAGCAAATAACATTGTCTGCATACAAATCAAAAGTAATGTATCGAAGACTTCAAAAAGAAGAAAAATATTCCTTTATATAAAATGTCATACAATTAATATAATTCAAAAAGCTTGTTTTACTTATGTACATCAAACGAGTTTATTTAAATAATATTAAAACAGCGTAAACGGACTTTATATAAAGTGTTGCGAAAATGAAAAGTCTACTATTACATATAATTTTTATTTGGACAACATCAGGTGAATACATTTTATATATTTTTTTAATAATCAATTCGTATTTTTACTGGTTTAGCCTGAATCAATTAATTATTTAATAAATGAAAATTATATCTTAAAACAAAGTGATATTTATTAATATTTAAAGCTGCGTTTATCAACATCCACATTACGAAAATATAAAGTGACGCTCTCTAATCATAGCATTATAATGATACTTTTACATGAAGAATCAATTGAAAATACTCGTTTCGCATAAAAACGACCTTAATCTTACTAATAAAATATGGAATTGGTACAATTTTGTGTCTTTTTAGTGTTATGTGTTATTAAGTAAGTATACTTGATTTTCAAAATAAATGATAGTCTATTTAAGTTTAAATATGATTAAAAGCACATTTTTATAATAATTTTCCATTTATTACCTAGCTTATTTAAATTTACTTTTGTTCATCAAAAACTTACTTCATAAGAAGAAACCAAAAGACGCTTCCCGTGATCTTTCAGCAACTTAATGTAATATTTAGTTAAGCTGTAACAGAAATGGGATATGAAAAAGTCAGTCACTATCAATTACAATTCAATATAGACTTAAGGACATTTTATTTAAAAAAACAAACACTCTAATTCTACACGTGAAGTGAAATTTCAAATGAAACTCGTCAGTTTAAAATGCTTGTGATAAGTGAAACCTGTTAATATCTTAAAGAATAAGTGTATAATTATCACAAAAGAGTATTTTTATTATTTAATATATTGATTTTTTGCCAAGGATTGACAGCAAATACTTTTAATGTAATACTTCATATTATATTAAATATTAATGTTAATACTGTTGAGATCAGTGTAAGCTGATAAAAATTTTCTTAAACATTGGTTGCATACAAAATAATAGTTATGTATCAAATATTTACCGTACAATAAAAGTAATTCTTTCTTAAAAAATGATTACAAGCATTGTTGTATGATATTTAATGCCCATACAACAATGCTTGTTTAATTTATGTCACTAAAGTTATGTGCATTAAACGGGTTTATTAAAATGATATTTTTACAGAGTAAAAGGACATTATATAAAGTGATACAAAAATGAAGAGTCTACTAGTACTAATTGTTTTTATTTTGACTATATCAGGTATGTAAATGCACTTCATATTTTTTACTGGTCCACTCTGAATTAGTTATTTATTTACTCAATAAAAATTGTACCTTTAAGCAATGCGATATTACAATTTAAGGTTACGATTTTCAAATTCCACGCTACTATTTTGATGATTACGAAAACTTTGCATCGAGACAATTTTATTCGAGCCATTCAGCTAGAGAAATCATTGCTGAAATAGATTTTGCTAACCATCAAAGAATTCAACAACTACACAGGTCCTTACAACAGGCGTCGCCGTGGAATTTTGGTGAATTGAGAAACACTCAGGTAAAAGATTTAATCAACCGCATTTCAAAATAATTTCATTTATTTCAATAGTTTGACACCGATTAAGATTACTTATTAAATTCATTAACTTCAAAAGAAAATCCTTTTGACTGAGCAATTCAATTACTGAATATACATTGCCGACATTCATTTGACTCTTCCAATATTGTCAATTTTTTATAAATATTTAATCAACTATAAGTATGCATGGATTGAAAAAAGTATTATATACGTTGCACGCTAAATAACAACTGTAATTCACACATTTATCTTTGTGAATTGTGAATAATAGCAAATGGATTCATAAATTAATAGAATTTTATTCAACTAAAATAACAACGATTTAATAGTGATCAATTTTATAATCTGTAGTGTATATGATTCATTTTACGACCGGATTTATTTTATTGGAGCGAGTATACCAAAAATTTTGTGATATTTTTACTCATAAAAAATATCATTTTTCTCTTGATAAGCCTTTAAAATAGTATTACTCAAACAAATATCTTTACGGAATTATATGGTTGCACTTAGGTGTTGGCAATCTTTATAAACATGGTCGAAAACGTATCAATTAGGGTCTCAAGTCCCGGGATCCCGTCAAATGTTGTGATCCTGAGATTTCTGGATTGAGGAAATATGAGGATTTTTCTATTGAATGTTCATTTTCGGGATCCCGGAATTGGAAAAGTTGTCGATTCCGAAAGGTTCCGGGATTTCGTATATTTTTCTTAATATTTGTTCTTCGGGTCAATCATTTGAAGACACCACTTGCAATGGTTGTGGGACTGAGCAATATCTTGCTTAAAGCAATGGACATATTCAGTAACGAACTTTGTGTATCGTTTATTTCTTACATGAATGTGTATTTGAATAATATTCCGTATTAATTAATTCTGTAGTATTGTTTTTTTATGTTTTGTTATATAATTGAGACTACTACAAGAATTTAGTCACCAAAGGTTAAATTAAGAAAGACTCAACCGTTTTCATAGGAGTAAAATTAAAATGACTCACGATTGGGACAATATTTTGTTTTGAATCCTTGCACAACTCTTTGCCATATTATGTTTTAATGTGTATCTACATATAGAAAAAGTTGTTTTTTTGCGATCTCTTTTCTCTCTTTTTATTTCGGATGTCAAAAGTCCAATAGTGTTATGTTGATTCTATTTGAAATAGTGTCTGATCGTGTTTTGTTTTACTCTTCTAAATTATACAATTTTAATTATTGTGCTTTGGCAAGCTATGGTATACCTAAAAAAAGGTTTTTTTGTTGTAAAAATTTACATTGAAAAAAAATTGTCATAAAAACTTTGTAAAGATTGTATACATGATTTCAATCCATCAAAAATTATTATTAGACAACTAATTCAAATTAAAAAAAAAGTTACAGGAAGAAACAGCATCACAAGAATCTGAAGAAGAAGAATATCCAATTGAAACTGAAGTACTGAAATTTAGAACAAGTACGTATTATTTATTACACATTAAACATTATAGTAACTCATTGCTTAACTCTTCACATTGAAGGTAAATTTGTAAATTTGATTTAATTTGAACAGATTATAACAATGTTTTTTTCTGTATGTTCAGTACCTAAGTTGATTTAAATAAATATTCATCATTGTCAATTGTAAAAGTTATCTTCCTGGACGAAGGTTTTTTTTTATATTACATTGAAAGTATGTAACCCAATTACAGTCATCTACTTTGAAATGCATCCTGATTTTTTTTGAAAAACCCTAACGGTAACCCGTTCGTGTATTATTTTTCTCACAAAATCGTTTTTACTCATAATTTAAATAATATAATATTTACATGAAAAAGTTTGACTATTAAGCAAAAACATATTTAAGTAAAATAACACTTCATTGTTCTCATTATTTAAATACCTTTCAAATAAATGTGATGAACAACCATTCCATTTCATGCAATATAAAATATGTCAGTAAAAATGATAACATAATGCTTGAATTTTTCCCGGTTAAATAAGCCAGGAGAATAAAATACGAAAAACTACTCAACATTTTTTACTTCATATAATAAAGCCATTTGCGTAAAACATCTAACATTTTACGGTTCATAAAATTTTATGGTTCATAATTAAAACATTGAAATGTAATATTTTATAGGGCTTTGACTTTTGAAATTGATAAAACTGATTTGAAGAAACAAAAATTAATATAATTTGTTTTTATATTATATGTGTTATAAACTTACAACGTTATGTTTTTGTTTTAAAAATACGTTTAATGAGAAAATTATTCATTTTAGATGTGAACGATAACAAAACATGGACCCATGATGGTAAGTGACATTTAACGTGTAACGATGTATAAAATGTCGTTTTTTTTACTGTTATTTAACAAAACGTTTTCTTAAATGACTATCAATACTCCAATGTTAACCAAGGCCCGCTCTTAAAACTTATGATAACCATATTACACTTTAATATTATAAAAAAGCACACTTTTTACATACATTTTACCATTTCATGGTTAAAAAAAAGCTTTAAAGAAACGGCATTCTCTTGGGAAATAATAAATAGCTATGCGTTCAACCTTAACAATCAAATTACTTATGATGACAGGCTGAACCTACACAATTTCAAAACTATAATTTCATAGTTTGTACGGAAAATATATTTTTTCTAATGTAGCGAAAGTGTAGAATTTTAACAAATAATAATTTATTTTTTTATAATTTTAATCTTATTAAAATCATTTAAAAAAATATTTGGTATTTTTTTCTGTGTATCTGTAACGCTCGGCACAAAACTTCTTTTCCACAGTGTATGTAAAAAAGAGAATGAATGCATGTGTGTGTGTAAAAGAAAAAGAAAATATAAGAGATTTAAGCAATCTTTGATAGATGGCACTGCATCTAGTTATTAAAATGTACGACCAAATTTTAAAAACGAAGCGTTGCTTGTTAATTTATAACAGCATGTAAAATCAGTTTTCGGGTCAACAGTAATTAGATTTAACTTTATTTCTACAGTAAAATCTTGTTAAATTCGACACATAGTGGATCAATTACCTCAATATAAAAATCGATGTTTTATTTTCCTGTATTAAGTATGTTTTTATCTTGCAGAACAAATTGATTGGCCTAAAAAATACCCCCAATGCGCTGGAAAGCGTCAATCCCCAATTAATCTTAGAGCGCGGTATCTACGAGTAAACCGACCTTCAACTTGTCTACAATGGAACGACTACAAAACAGAATTGAGTATGACGACCAGCCTGACGAGACACACAGGTGTGTGTTGATATATTATTTCCAACCACTCTCATAGAAAATAAAAAGTAATATTTTTCAACAAAAAAAAAATAATAATTAAAATTACGTAACATCCAATTAGTTAAATTTTAAATGTTTACATCATAAAATTACAAACTGGTGTCAGGGATCAATTATTGGTAGAGAGAAATTATTCCATTTATTGTAAAGTTTTTTTATTAATTAAATCCTATGTAGCAATATTTTATCAATTACGCAAATATTTGTCAATAAGGTTCTTTTGCTTTATATATGTAGATGTCACTGAATACATTTTCTCTCACTACAAGAAAAATAAACATCAATGCTGACATATGTCCATATTAAATCTGGTCGGGCTGTTAACAAAACAACAATATTTTTAGAATACACATATTACATTATTAAAATTAACCACCTAACAATTTTTAGTTGAAGTATCCTCTCCAAAAGGTCCATCCCCTTTACTAAGAGGAGGCCCTCTATCTGGGGACTATAAATTGAATGGAATTCACTTTCACTGGGGATATGACCAATATGATGGCTCCGAGCATGCTATAAATTCAAGGAAATCGTCTTTGGAATTGCACGGTGTTCATTACAACACGAAATTTAAGTAAGATATCTGCATTTAAAATGGATGATATTGTAGGAATAAAAATATTTAGTTTTGATACCAAATATGTTTATAAATGAGACTTGTTTCTGTGTAAGTGACATCTTAAAATAAGGAAAAAAACAAATAAAGTTTGCGGTATTTCTAGATTTTTATACTGTTGACAACGTCACGGTGGATTTAAAAATCCTCTATCACAAATAATACTGTACAATAAAGGTAGCTTTAACGATAGATAAAGAAAAAAATGTTTTACCTGTATGTTGCAAAGTATTGACTGATGGAAATACCAATTTGCTTCGACAAAAAAAATCTAAGCTAACAATAATATTGTCCAGGTTAATTCAGTTGGTAAAAGAGTATCCTACATTATCTGATTGGGGTCGTTTATATTAAAAAAATCAACTTCCATTCTGAACATTGGTAAAAACCATAATTATAAATTTTACGTAAGATTTTAGTTATAAAAAAAGGATACCTGGGTATCACTGGTGTAGTAATTTAATAAATGTCAAATAATGCTATTTTTTAAGGTTTTTCATAATTCTTATAAATTAACTGTAACAGTAAATAGAATAAATTTAGAGGGGAAAAAATATAGGTATGTGATCTTGGGTTTTTATTTATCAAATGTAAACAGATAGTAAAAGAAACGGTTATATTAAGAAAATATTTTATTAGCGGAGATATTTTCAATTTTTCAGCTACACCGTTGTCACCGAAGCTCTAGTATTCATTTTCCTTTTATTTATTGTTTGTTTCGTGCCATTAAACATTATTGAAAAAGCTTTTTTCGTATTTGATAGTTTATGTGCCTTCATTTGTACGGTTTTGTACAAATGTACGGTTTTGTAATAACGTAGTCCAAGAAAACGGACTATTTTTTTCACATTGATATAAAAATGAAAGAAATTAAAAGTATATAAATTATTCTTCTATATTTCATACAAGAAATGATAAGCAACTGATTCCATCAACTTTAAGTTTAATTCTAGATAGCCTTCAACCATTCAACAACTGTTTTAACTAACTTTCTAACAAATGATTATAATGTCGGCTAAGGTGTACCATTTCAACGTGGTCTGAAAGTAATTATGGCACGATATCAAAAACTTTACGAAAAACTTGTGAAAATCGATAGAAGGAAATAATAATGAAACTTATATTCAAAGCTTTAGAAACCGCGCAAATCTAAAACTTTGATTTTAATCACTATACTCTCGAGAAAGCCGGTTCAATAAATAAGTTTAGACATTTTATCATACTTTTTATTAATATTAGATTTTTTTAATAGACATTTCTTATTTCAGTAATACATTTATTTAAAAAGTCCATAAAAAATTGAAAAAATTTATAAAGAATAATCATGTTTGCGATCTTCACAAATGGAATTGATTTTATATAATGATGTGATGTGTGTCTTTCATCTTTTTTCGATGACTTGGGAATATCCTTTATCATTTTCATCTTGAGGAATGTTGATGTTTTTTTTAATCATCTGCAAGGAAGTTTGTATGGTGGTGATGAGATGATGTGATGATGGTGATGATTGTGTAGATCTTGATGGCGGTGGCACTGTTTGCTCAGACAGTAATCTCAAGAGGAGGTCAAGCCATCAGTACACCGGGTGGTCTTAAAGTTCTTAGTGACGTTGTGGCGTCGTCTTTGTTCTCCTGCTGTCCGGGGATTAACACCATCCACCAGACAAGAATGAGAAGAAGGGAGCGGGAGCTAGGGGAGATTTAGGAATAACACCCGGCGTGGTCTCGCGTGATCTGTTCACAAGATTTTAGATAATTGAATCAACTTCTATTTTTTTACACGATCGTTTCTGGAACGTACTATTCATGTCAAAAAACACAATCATCAGGGCTATTCTAAAATTTATGATTTATGATCTAGAGCAGGGCTTCCCAAACTATGTTTCGCGAAATACTGATGTTCCGTGGGACCTAAATAGGTGACCTAAAAATTAATAATGACAATTATACGCTGTAACACATTTAAGCATCTTCTTAAAAATCGATGAAAAATGGTAAATCTTCCTTGATGTCAAAAAGTCAAATATCGACAGGTGTTGATTTTGAATTTTGACTGTTTTAAAAAACAATTAACTAATTATTAATAATCGATTTATGTGTTTTTAAACATTGTTACTACTATAAATAATCTGCTTATGACACCGAACGAATAAATAAGCCGAAAAACATTTTATAATTACAGAAACATAGCAGAAGCCATTGATTCTGGTGAAAGTGAAGCACTAGTAGTTGTTGCTATACTATTTCAGGTAAATTACTTTATATTTTCATGAACTTTGTTTTTTAAGAACTAATCTATGAAAAAAGGTATTTATAATATGTCAAAACGTGATTTCATTAGTTACTTACGATATGGGGTTGTTTTTATTTTCGAAATTGCCACACTTTTGAGGTATAAGTAACACTTAAATGCTTACAATAGTTGAGAAATTATATGATTTTTATATTATCCAACTCAGAATATTTATAATTTAAGATTTCGACTGAAGGTGCTTGGTGGAATTTCAATATTAAATTTGAATCGTTCAAACTATGTACATTCTCACAAATTTTGTCACTAACGACCCGGGTTTCGCCTTTCGGCATCTTCAGGCATTCAAGTGCACGGATGAACTTGAACTGACGCTTAGCAAATAAAAGTTTCGTGCTTATATAAGATACAAATGCATCACTGAGTCCAAAGCCATTGCTGGCGAAAAGGATGAGCTCATGGGAATGCCAACAGATTTGTGTAGTAAGCAGTTTCAAGAATTATATAATCTGTTTGTCGGCAAAGGTTTTATGATTATATGATTTTATGGTTATATAGGGTATAGAAGAGGAGATGTGGGAAAATTTGTTATTTCGTTTAAAATCGGAAGACTTTGCAACTGTGCTTTATTGATTTCTAAAATTTCTTGGAAAAAGAGCTTATGACTGTCCGTATTTGGGTGTAACATTTTTATCCCTTGTTCCTGATTGAACACGTGTCCTTCCGAAATTAAGTGATTAGCAAAAGTAGACGTGTCTTTTTTCAATCTAAAGGCTGCCATATGTTCTAAAACTCGGATGTTCAATGTTCTTTCTGTTTTGCCGATATAAAACTTTGTACAACAAGAGCATTGCAATCTATAAATCCCGGATTTATTTAAGTAATGTATTTTATCTTTATTATTAATTAATAATTTGCCTAAAGAGTTTTTACAGTAAAAAGCAGGTCTAACACTACTTTTACGGATTACCGAAACTTCATAAACCTTCAATCCCAATTCGCCCTGTAGTGTCATATATTAATGCCCCAGCCTATAAATTATCGAAAAAAGCTAACTCCCTCATTCGTAACCATAGTGGATTCAACCCGACATATAGCGTAAAAAATTCATTAGAATTAGTTGAAAAACTTAAAAATAAAATCATTCCTTGCAATTCAAAATTAATTTCATTTGACGTGGTCAGTTTATTTACTAATGTACCAGTCAACAAATGCAAAAGGATTATCGAAGATACCTTAAATGCACGTAGAGTAAACCCAATAGTAACAAAAGAGTTATTAAATATATTAGACGTTTGCGTTGACCAGAACTATTTCCAATTTAACAATACAATTTATAAACAAACAGAAGGCCTTGCAATGGGAAACTGCCTATCACCGTTGTTAGCTGAGTTTTATATGAACTATTTAGAAGATACAATTTTTAGAAACAAAACAGAAGCCAAACCTATAGTCTATTGGTTCCGATATGTAGACGATATTCTTTGCCTGTTTAATGGAACAGATAGACAAATAACTCACTTTCATAACTTTATAAATTCATTAGATAAAAATATTAAATTTACTCTAGAAGTCGGAGGCAAAAATATTAACTTTCTTGACTTAAATATTAACATTGAAAATCATTCTCACGAGTTTAAAATATTTCGGAAGCCAACATTCTCTGACACTGTAATCCATAAAAATTCAATGCACCCATTTTCTTATAAACTAGCCGCTTTTCATTCAGAAATACATAGACTTGTGAGTGTTCCTTTAAACGAAATAAACTTTAATATTGAATTGAAAATCATCAAACAAATCGCCATAAACAATGGATACGATATGTCTCTTATAGACAATCTTTTATCAAAAAAACAAGCTAAACTTGCAGAAAAAATGTTATTTAAAGGTATAGTGTCAAAGGACATAGATCATACTAGGTATTGGCGTAGAATCATTTTTTTAGGAAATACAAGTCTCAAAATTAAAAAACAGCTAGCTGATAGTGTTAGACCTGCTTTTTACTGTAAAAACTCTTTAGGCAAATTATTAATTAATAATAAAGATAAAATACATTACTTAAATAAATCCGGGATTTATAGATTGCAATGCTCTTATAAAACTCAGCTAACAACGGTGATAGGCAGTTTCCCATTGCAAGGCCTTCTGTTTGTTTATAAATTGTATTGTTAAATTGGAAATAGTTCTGGTCAACGCAAACGTCTAATATATTTAATAACTCTTTTGTTACTATTGGGTTTACTCTACGTGCATTTAAGGTATCTTCGATCATCCTTTTGCATTTGTTGACTGGTACATTAGTAAATAAACTGACCACGTCAAATGAAATTAATTTTGAATTGCAAGGAATGATTTTATTTTTAAGTTTTTCAACTAATTCTAATGAATTTTTTACGCTATATGTCGGGTTGAATCCACTATGGTTACGAATGAGGGAGTTAGCTTTTTTCGATAATTTATAGGCTGGGGCATTAATATATGACACTACAGGGCGAATTGGGATTGAAGGTTTATGAAGTTTCGGTAATCCGTAAAAGTAGTGTTAGACCTGCTTTTTACTGTAAAAACTCTTTAGGCAAATTATTAATTAATAATAAAGATAAAATACATTACTTAAATAAATCCGGGATTTATAGATTGCAATGCTCTTGTTGTACAAAGTTTTATATCGGCAAAACAGAAAGAACATTGAACATCCGAGTTTTAGAACATATGGCAGCCTTTAGATTGAAAAAAGACACGTCTACTTTTGCTAATCACTTAATTTCGGAAGGACACGTGTTCAATCAGGAACAAGGGATAAAAATGTTACACCCAAATACGGACAGTCATAAGCTCTTTTTCCAAGAAATTTTAGAAATCAATAAAGCACAGTTGCAAAGTCTTCCGATTTTAAACGAAATAACAAATTTTCCCACATCTCCTCTTCTATACCCTATATAACCATAAAATCATATAATCATAAAACCTTTGCCGACAAACAGATTATATAATTCTTGAAACTGCTTACTACACAAATCTGTTGGCATTCCCATGAGCTCATCCTTTTCGCCAGCAATGGCTTTGGACTCAGTGATGCATTTGTATCTTATATAAGCACGAAACTTTTATTTGCTAAGCGTCAGTTCAAGTTCATCCGTGCACTTGAATGCCTGAAGATGCCGAAAGGCGAAACCCGGGTCGTTAGTGACAAAATTTGTGAGAATGTACATAGTTTGAACGATTCAAATTCAGAATATTTAATCATTTCAATATTTTCAATAACGAAACGATTTTTTATAGTATAACTCATCGTTATGATAAATAATAAATATTATTTTCATTTGTTCCAATGAGCTTTTTTTTACGTGAAAATCGTTAAATCCGCCTTAATTAGTTGAAATGACCATATCCTGATTAGGCAAGAACTTAGACCAGCCAAACAAAAAACCATTTTTATTTATTTACAAAATAATAATTATTATATTGACCCATATACTTAAAATGCTAAATTTCTATTATTCTATGATAGTTAGAAATGCTCTTTTTTAATAAAAACTATTTCGCCAATGACACAGGGTTATTTCATGAGCATGATTATAATTGATTGCATTAGAAGAACTCCATTATAATAACGTGCAAAAATAACAATATATTTTAGTTCTACACATATGGTGTTATATATAGGCTTATGCCTTCGTCAAAACTATCTTTTAATTTATATTAACTAAGATATACATATTATGTATTAACTGACTTAAAAAATATACACAATACGTATTGTTATATATTTTTTCATGATAACGTATATTGAAAATACAGTATTGAATTTTTCATGAAAAACTTATGTGTGGAAAACACACTAGGACAATTTAATACATTTGATACGTATTTGATGTATTTATATGTATAATGTTAGAATAAATGTAAGTATTGTGTGTCTTTTTTAAGCCAGTATTTAGCTAAGTTTAAAAAGGTTCAATGAAGGCGTTAACTGAAACAGCTATCAACTATATCTTTATAATATATAATAATAATTTGATTGTAGAACTAAAGTTGATTGTTATTTTTAGCTGTATAATAATTATTATCACAAATAAAAAAAACACGTTTTTTCTCTCTCGTAAATGTAAAAAAGTAAAAATGTTTTTTAACTTTATTATTTATTACAAGCAACATATTATTTTAGATTTTCCCTCACAGATGGCAGTAAGCAAAGTCTTGGCGTATGACAGTGGGAACAATATAAACTATCTTTTGACTGTTATTCAAATAATCAAAGATTATGATCTATATTTCAGGCGTCCAGAAAGTCAAATCTTGGCATGACATCTGTAATTGAAAGAGTCAAACGCGGAATTGCACTAAATGACTCAATTTCTCTTTCCGACTTTGGATTCGGTTTTAGAAATAATTACTATTCATATTTGGGTTCTCTTACCACTCCACCGTGCAATGAAATAGTGCGATGGATTGTATCTGGAAATATACAGTTCATTAAGTTTAAAGAAGTAAGTACCTCAATCCACAATCGGTATTTTTCATCTCTATTCACCTCATTTGATTGTGAATACAGATATAAAAACAAATCTAACATACAAAATTAAAAGTGTATCTTAATTTAACCAATTATTTTTTTCAAGATAGTGAAATATATATTTTTTTTTCAATGTCATTCGGTATATTATTGATCTTGCTTATAATACTAATACTAATATCTATTATCATTTGATCATTTAATCATTTAAAACTGATGGATAATACTTTTTTTGTTATGTAAAAAATGAATGGAGAGGATGCATCAAATTAATAAATAACTTATTTTCAATCAATAAACTATAATTTCATAACAATTTAAGAATTTAATCTGGAAAATTTTATTTTCTTTTGTATTTTTTTTCTCTTAAGAGAAGAGAGAATCAGCGTAATACCTTCACAGAACCGTCTAATTGAACTATTTTTCTTAATTTTCAATTGAATAAAAATGAAAACTGAAAATACTTGTTTTATATAAAAATGTTTTTATTTTTTTAGCTCAAAGTATTAAAGACTTTAGTGGTGGATGATCAACCATTGTTGGATAATTTTAGACAAGTGCAGCCGATAAATGGAAGAACTATCGATCATTACAAATTTTGTTAATTTGGATTGGACATACAATAAATCGTTTAAAATATATACTTCATTTTGAATTTACTACATTTTTTTTAATGCAATTAATTGCATTCATAAAATTCTTCAAAAATCATACTAACTACGAGTAATTCATCAGAAAATCTTCAATTATTTTCAAACTTCTACTTATGTATTTTCATTAAGTGAAAACAACATAAAAATGATAACCTTATGAATTTTAAAGTTAAATAATATTTTTCTTTTCCATAAACATAGACGTAAGCAGAAAACAGAAGCAAAATAAGAGAACAGTTTTCACTGAGGACAGTAGGCATATAATAATTATTTGCAGAGATATGTTCTCTCTAAATTTAAAGCAAATGAACTTCAAAAATAGTATCTTTTCGAGAGAGTCGCTTGACCTTTTTATAATCTTTTTTAACCGTTAAAGAATAAGGATGAATTCATAGCCAAGTAAACACTACGTCCAAACCAATGCTTGGAATAAATTAATCATTGAAAACAAGGTAGTTATAAGACATTTTGTCTATCATACCTAAAGTCTATCATACAAAATCTCATTGCAAAACTGACGTGCATATATCATTATAATAGTTGATTACTTTAAGTTTTATAAATATTTTGAAACAAGTATACAACTATTTTAAGCCCGTGTCTTCTCACAATGTGGGGCATATGGCCTCGCAAGGAGATTTTTTTGTTGTTGTTGTAATTAGTACTATCAGTAATTCTATCTTACCCCCTGCTTGTGTGCGAAAAAGGAAAACCCCCGAATTTTATTTTAAAATTTATTGCACAAGAAGTAGAATGAATTTTAAGTTTATTCGTAAACTAATGATGCCCCATCCACCTTGGATACGGAAAACCTAAATATACACTATAAGTCACTGTTATGAGCTTATCTATATATTAATAGCCGATGATGTCTGTTTGTTTGTTTGTCTGTTTGTCTGAGTGAGTGAGTGTAAGATGTCCTCGATTTCCCCTCCCCCTGCCCCTCCCCATCCTCCTGCCAAGCCGCGCTGTCACTTTTTATTCATACTTAAGACATATTTTTCCAATATCTACTGTTACTTATGATTTTCCTCGATTTCCTCTCCCCCTCAGGAAGGAATCATGTGGTGGCTATATGCCCTAACTAGAGAGCGGATATGGAAAAAAACTCAAATCATTATTTAGTATGACCACTCTCAATAAGTAGTAAATAGACTTTTAATTAATTTTCTTTTTCGAATACAACAAAACGAATGTATCTTCGTTCATCAAATTAGTGTATTTTTAAAAACATTAACGCTATTATGAACGTTAACTGTTTATCTTTCCACATTTACTTTTCTAATAAATATATTGTACCGCGTATATTATCAAAATATTATAGCTTGACTGCACATATGATGAAATACTGCATCCAACAAGCTTAACCGTTTGAATACCGCGCAGCGCAAATAAATCATAAATATGTCCCAGAGATACTGCGTGTTTTTGAGAAAAATATTTTTGCCTTATATACACTCGAATTCGATATTTTAAAACCTAAGTATATTGACTCCGTATAGATGGCACTACACATATTCATCAAAATATTGCTTATATTCTATTAGACAACCAAGTACAGTGGAACCACCAATTACACTACCCCGAATTACGCGCTGGCTTGAAATATTCGCCGTAAATCCCAAATTGCACGGTCGCATTTCATTGTCGTTACTACGAGACGGTCGTCTGTGCCGTGCATACATTCAAATGTTGGCTAGCGTCTGTGTATTCAACACGTGCCAGGCTACACACGTATTTTGGCGCGCTTTGCATTTTATCACTTGGTAACTAAATATTTCGTCAATATTTTATTTTTTTTGCAAAACCAAGGGAAATCTTAGTCTTGCATTTTTTGCGGATAAAACCAAATCAATAATTTTGTATGAAATTCACACCCCCAATTACACTACCCCGAATTACACTATCCTGACTTTAGTGTAAATGAGGGTTTTACTGTATTTGATTTTTTAAACGTCTTGGACATCCGTGTTCACTTGTATATGCTCCGGACACCTGTGTCCGCTTGGTATTCAAGTGGCTAATAATTTGGTGAAGCGGAACCAAGTGACTAAGGAATTCGTGGTCGGCCCATAATTTCATAAACGTTACATCCTACTAATGAAATAACATATTGAAACAGTGACACGTGCGTTTATTAAAATATTTTATTATAAACTGAAGAGGTCAACATTCTTTTTTGGGCGTTTCTGTGTTTTATTATGATCATAATATTACAGTTAGTTGACAAATCTTCCTCAAAAGTGAGCATGTATCAATTAACTGACTATGTCATGATACGGGATATTTTAAATTTCTTAATCATGCAAAGAGGGGAAAAAATATCAAATAACTTATTTTGTACATTATACGTCAATAATATAAAATATTTGTTCGTCGGCTTAAAGTATCTATTACAATATATAAAAGTATTTTCGCCAGTGAAGTAATGTATTTTTTTTAATCCATGTCCGCTCCCACGTTGTAGTTCTCCTAATGGAGGTATCTAAACAAAAGATTTTCTGCAAAAACTGCAAAAACTGTTACTCAGTTACTCAATTTGTTTTTTTGAAGTAAGTAGTGATAGAAGGATATGGTTAGTGGTTAGCTAATCACTTTTCGCTACGCCCGTTTTGAAGATAGGAAGGTTGTGTTACGGATATAATTATTACTAAAACACTATTTAAATGTTTATTCAACTTTTATTCGAATAACATAATTCTTACACTTTGATAAATCACTTAATCAAAATAATAACGACGTGAGTATCAAGAAGTCTCTACTGAGTCGACGACTTTTCGATTCAAACTCTTAAACTCTTTTAACTAAAGTGGAAAGAATCAATATATATATTTGACCGTTGAAAAGTTATTGCTGCATTAAAATTATAAACAATATACAGTGCAATCAAATAGGACAAATTTTAATTATGTTATGTCAGGGGCAATCAACATTTCACAGTCGTTGATTTAGGGTATACATAACAGTTGGAAGAGAATTTAAGAAATCACACACAACCATGCATTCGGAGAGAAATCTATAAATCAATTGAATTCAATTTATAAAAACTGTCAATTTTGAAAATCAAGCCCGTGACCTCCGTTACCGAAGCCAACGACGTTGGCCTCTCGATCACGCAGCTGGAAGTAATAGTGATTGCAATTCTTATATTTTATATCGCCCCCTTAGTAAAGTGGTGATGTAAGTCTGTAATTATTTGAAATATGATTAGTTATGTAAGTGATTCTTTGTTTACTTTACTACGATATATTTTAATAATATTTTGAATGCAAATAATGTCGGAAAAAAGAATAATTTATTAATCTCATTTCAAAAAAACGGGGAAATCGAAAACTGAAAAACTCCTTTTTTTCAAGTAATGGCATAAAAACTACCAATAGCCTTTTTTGTGACAACTTTTTTAACCTTTCTGCATTATTCAAACTCAAAATGACATTTTTTTTCGTGTAATAGTGTAAAACTAGGAATGCGTTATGTTTTTTAATTGTAGAGCAAAATTAAAGGTTCCATATTTCGATGGTGTTACGTTTAACGATAATTTACTACTCAAATAATAAGTTTTTGGTTTTTTTTTTTTAAATAAAATCATCAAAGCGTCTTTATATGTTGAGGATTTGACGCTGTTAGGAGCTCGATTAGCTTATGAAGTATTCAAAATAAATGTCTCAGATAAATGGGGAAAAGTAATAAAAACACACATTAATCGATGAAAAGATTCAGCATATGGAAGAATTCACAATAAACCGATTCTAAATGGCAGCTTAAATATAGATTATAACAAACACAATTAGAGAACAATATTTTTGATAAAATATACATGTTTGAAAGGTGATGACGTGAATATCGCTTTTTAATACGTAAAGTAAATTCACATGCTGGCATAGCTTAATTTATTATAATATAAACAATCATTCAGTATTATACAATAAAAAATATAAATAAAACAAAGAAAACTTTAAGAAGTATTTTTTGAAAAAAACTATTTAATGTGAAAACGATGGCAATGGTTTTGTTTATACTCAACATAGGTCAACAAAAATACGAAGACAATAATTTAATCTATTAAATAAGATTTTTAAATAAGATAACTTAGAAAATCACCAACATACAATCCAGAACTTGTATCTTCAAATACTACAACTTTACACGAAAGCGCAACCAAGCAGTTAATTCAAAGTGAGCTTCCTATATAAAAATCAAAATATCCACATAATTGTTTTCGCGTTTGTCAGCCATAATTAAATGGTTATATAATTATTGTTTTATGAATACATTTTTTGTTGAATTTATTAATCAAATGGCAGCAGTCTTCAAAAGTTACGTTAGAAAGATGACAGCTCAATCCTGTTAAGTCTTATTTCGGTATTACACCTATGATCACCATCATGTTATTTTTTTTATCTTAATTCTAGATTCATTGAATAAAAAAAATTTAAAACATTTTTGGACGACATCACTTTCGTAAAAAAAATCCCACGAAATTGCTTCTGCTTTCCTACCGCATAGTAAAAATATAATTTAGCAACAAAATCCACTACAAATGTGTGGAATATAAAACCTCAAAAAGTCATTTAATTAGCAGGATCGAAATGCGATGAAGAAAAAAGAAAATTAATTATATATTCATATAATATATGAATATATAATTAATTTTAATATATAAGAATTTTTATATCGACTGTGGAAAGGAGAAAGGACGTAACCCAAAGTTTTTTCAAAACAGGTATTTTCGATAATCACAATGTATCCAACTTGATACACGCTCTATCAAACGGATGTAAGCTGCAAATGACAAATTAGTATCTAAATTTAACTTTTAAGTTTGAAAAAAGATGGGCTTGTAAAAATTTAAACCAAGAAAAAAGACTGAACGGAAAGTTTTTCTTAGACAATTTCTTAAATTAATATTAGATTATGTCAATTAAACACCAGTTTAGAAGTCTCCGTGCACTTCAAGGTTGTTTTTATTTCATACTAGCTGACCCGACGAACTTCGTACCGCCTCAGAATCAATAAATGTTGTAATAAAAATAATAAAACATTTTTAGTACTTTTCCCACTAAATAAAATTTATTTGATCAGGACCGGTTTCGCTCATCGCGAGCATTATCAACTGAGTTATTATCATCTGAGCATTATCATCAGTTAATAATGCTCGCGATGAGCGAAACCGGTCCTGATCAAATAAATTTTATGTGGAAAAAGTAATAAAAATGTTTTATTATTTTTATTATATTGCCATTCTACCAAGTATTGACAGTGAACACCTTAAAAGTGAATAAATGTTCTGTTAACTTGATAACTTGAAGCATGATGACTACCGAGTCAACCTTCAGTTGTAAATTGCGCGGTGGCAACCAGGCAGATCCAATAAGTTTAAAAATTATGTTGGATAGTTAGTTGCTTCGTCTTCGTTTGTTACACGGTCGATAGATTTAAAGGAATGAAGTGGACCAACGATTTGATTTTGAATTGTGAAGTTTAAATGATCCACATCTTTGTTCTTTGCCGCAAGAATTGCTCGTTCATTCAACCAATTGTGATTGTTGTGATTAGATGTTCGGGAACATTTTGTTGAATGAAGTGAAATTGAAAAAAATCGGCGGAAACAAAATCAATCCGTTCGATTCGTCGACAGGAACACCCCCGTTACCGATAGTCAGCAATTGCTTCGGCAGATAGATCGTTTAGCATTGCAACTCGCATGTTTGTCGTCAGCTGAAGATTCTTTACATAGCGCCAGAGTCGTGATTTGAGGTAAGCGTTTATTTCATCGGAAGCGGTAAATCTTGGAATGACTGGTAGTGTTTGGCGGAAATCGCCAGATAGTAGAATCATTGCGCCTATAAAACATCTTGAGTCATTGCACAGATATTTCATACTTTGATTGAGTGCTTCCAATGCGCATTTGTGCGCCATTGTCCATTCATCCCAGGTGATGATTTTACTTGCTACCAAAACTTTGGTCATTGGTGAGTGTTTCGCAATTTTGCATGTCAGTTTTTCAGTCGTTTAAAGCAGTGCTCCGCAAGCGGTGTGCCGCGAGGCGATGCTGGGTGTGCTGCGGCGCGAATCTCTAATAAACGAAAAAAAAAAATAGTTTGGTCGATACTACAAACTATTTCTGATGACACTATCATAGAGAAGCAGAAATAATTATTTTTTGGTTGAAAGAATATGTTATATGTACAGTCTGCGCAAGAATGTTTCGCGCACCTTGCGAAAGTTCGCTAGATTTGAAGGAATGTAGTGGACCAACGATTTGATTTTGAATTGTGAAGTTTAAATGATCCACATCTTTGTTCTTCGCCGCAAGAATTACTCATTCAATCAACCAATTGTGATTTTTGTGATTAGAAGTTTGGGAACATTTTTTTGATGAAGCCGTCCTTCGTTGAGACGAAATTGTTAAAATTCGGCGGAAACGAAATCAATCTGTTCGATTTGTCAACAGGAACACGGTCGTTACCGACGATAGTCGAAGATCGTTTTCAAGCTTAAATCATTTTTCTCTTCTCCTTCGGGGCCGAGTTAATAATCCTCAAATTCTCATGACTATTAATTTACATGCTTCCAATTTATTCTTACGTGGGCGTAACTATGAGCAAAAACTTTTATTTCTAAAAACTTATACCTCGCTTAAGAGGTTTAAATCACCAGTTCCAAGGGCCGTTAGATTGATCAACGCATTGCCTAGAAAAGTGGACATTTTTAGTGATAGTATTTGTGAACTGTTTGTAAAATTTCACTATTTTATTTCTTGATTTTTTATGTTGATTTTGATTCTGATATATTATGTAGTTTTATTTTATATTTTGTCTTATTATATTTTTCAAGTACATGGCGAATTGGCGTCAGCTGTTATGTCATGTACTGTAATTTTAATTTTGAACAATGAATAAATAGATAGTCACTTTTAGGGTGTTCACTGTCAATACTTGGTGGAAAGGCATTATATTAATAAAAACAATAATCCTTTGTACTTCATTCCACTTTATTTAATATGTCAGGACCGGTTTCGCTCATTGCGAGCATTGTCATCAGTTGACAATGCTTGCAATGAGCGAAACCGGTCCTGACATATTAAATAAAGTGGAATGAAGTACAAAGGATTATTGTTTTTATTAAAATAGATAGTCAGCAATTGCTTGGAGAAATCTTCGGCAGATGGATCGTTTAGCAATGCAACTCGCATGTTTGTCAATTATTTGAGGCAAGCGTTTATTTCATCGGCAGCGGTTGATCTATCTACGTGGCTGCTATTCCAGAAGAAGAAACTGCTACAGATTTTTTTTTATCTCGCATGACCAGTGGCCATAATCAATGACATGAAGAATGTCTTCCCAGCTCCACCGGGCGCATCGAGGAAAAATAAGCCACCATTTCCATCATTTATTACCTTCATTATCGTATCGCTAATTTCCTTCTGTTGAGGGTTCAACAGTGGTACATTCGTTCAAACTGATTGGTTCAATGCATCTCGATCATATTCACGTTCACGTTCCAATTCTCGATTGAAAGCGTCGTTCATTCCACGATCTGGCGTTGGCATTCCTAACTTGACTACCAAACTCCCGCACATGAGGTAACACATGTCTTCGATCTAAAGCAAAGCCTGGTTATGTATCTCTTCATTCACCTCGAGATCGGGATTCCCCAAACTGACACGAATTCGATGCAAAATGTATTCGGACATGTCATCCTTGTACTTGTTCCACAGTTCACGGGGATTCGATGGGAAGCATGTCAAAATAATGATAGAAAATAATGTGCGTATCTGACTTGGAGATTCAGAAACAATTTCTTCAGCGATTGTAATGAGTATCATTTTCAAGCAAATTGAGCTGTTGACATGCAAGTAGAAGCATTCGTCATTTTTCGGATGAACTGTGTACATGCGTCCAAAAGCATCAGTAGTCATTCGGATGAGCAGGAACCGCATCGCCTTGCTTTCGAAGTTAAAATTTCTTCGATGTAGCTTTCCAAGTGTAATAACGTGGCATCTCAAAGTAGAGCAACGTTCGTGCAAACAGCGTAATATTTTTGTCAAAAAATTTATCATATCTAATTAAAAACATAACCTTATTTCAACATTATCCGATTTTATTTCGTTTTCATATTATATCATCGATTTGTTTTATTCTAATCCATACTCTAAATTTAAAATTATTTAGAAGTCAATCGTATGCAAAAGAAGCAAAAACAAATGAATTTTGGAAAAATTGCCACCTAGCGGATGAAATCTGCATACAAACGACATTTTCATTATTTCAAGGTGTTCGCCATTTGAAAACTGTATGAGAATATTAATTGTCTTCATAATTTCTTTGCCGTGATATTTTTCCGATGTTTTAATGCTTATTCTGCTATTCTAGGCGGATACGAATTTAATAAATCAAAGATCATTAAAATCAGCCAAGTTATAGCCAAGATATACGTGGTGTAACCAACCCCACTTTCTTTTATATATATAGATTTTGCATATGGGCAAAAATCATCGAAACACGTTTTTTGCGCCTCCTGTAAAATTTGATATGTGTGGGTTACGTCCTTTTTCTTTGCCACAGTCGATATGTATGTACATATAACATTTTTTAATGTTTGAACGACGTAAGACTTTGCGCTTTTTAACCAAACAATAAATATTAAAATATTATATCTATATGACAAAAATATACATTATAATTTATTGTACTAGTACATAACAAGAATAAAAACTTTCTTATCGTTTTTTTTTTATAATTTAGACCAAAAGTAATAGTCAACTTGATTGCCAGCATTCTTCATGTCATAAAAGAAGACACATGGAGATGCCAAGTTACATATAGGTCACTAAATATATGTAATACGTATTTTTGTCACCGAAATTGTATATTTCATATGTACAGGCTAAAAATAAAGTTATTTTTAATTAAAAATATTTTGGTCTGCGGAGTTTTATGTTTTAATTATGCTGCTATCGGACAACTATTATAAAAAAAACATAGTTAAAATAAAAATGACTTTTTTTAATAGTAGGTACAATACTAAATATATCCGTATGTCTTTGCGAATCATATATAAAGTAATCGTTCCTAAGTAACAATAAAATATGATATTCTCATACTGTATGGTACTGCACTGTGCAATGCGTGTGACCAAGAATTCCTTAAATTTAAAAGAAACGTTATTAAAATATACATTTTTTTACGCATATGCGTCAAATATTTAATACCAGTTATCCTTTATCTATATAATATTCATGAAGTGCTCAACCAGAATAACTCAATAAACGTATTATATTTATATTACGATGTTTGTTTACTGAAGTATTTATAAGGACATTTTTTCTTTATTATTTTATCAGAAAATAATTTTAAAAATATATATTTTAATCTTCATTCTAAAGATTTTACTTTAATAATTTCATCACTTATTTACATCTAAAAACTAAAAATGTATTACTAATAAACAAGTAAAAATACTTTCGATGGATTCGGCTGTAATTTTGTGGAAGTTCATTTTAATATAAAATATAAAATAACTAAGATTATTCCAAATATTTTGCTACAAACTGTGATACGTGTTTCGCCTCTTTCAGAGGCATTCTCAGACAGACTTACTTTCACAAGTGCTTGCTTAAGTATGAGTAAATGCTTGCTTCGTTAAGTTATTTTATATTTTTAATTAACAACTACAAAGTTACAGAAACGCATAAACTTATGAAAATAATATTTTCAATTTACAATGTCTCTTGTGAAATCATGCTTCTTATTAGCGGCATCCTTTTATATGATCACATTTTCATGTAACGAATTAAGAATTTCAATCCACATAGTTTATATTCCCTTAACTCGTATCCCAAAAAAAAATATTTCATGCTTTATTTAATCTAGTACAAAGGCGTTGGCAAAAATAATTTGGCAAAGAATATGGCCTAGTTCTATGTTTATCATGAATGAGAGGATGGCATGGATGACAAGGTTTTTGTTTTCTTCCTTATTTATTAACTTCCTCAAAGATCGAATTTGAATTGTTTGAATTTTGTACTTTTCCATGAGTTTTGTCGCTAACAACCCGGGTTGTTAGCGACCACGTGCACTTGGAATGCCTGAAGATGCCGAAAGGCGAAACCCGGGTCTTTAGCGACAAAACTCATGGAAAAGTACAAAATTCAAACAACTCAAATTTGATATTGAAATTCCATCAAGCACCCTCAGTCGAAATACTTAATTCCTCAAAGATATTTAGAAAAAAAACATTCTAGTTGTGTTAAGTATAAACCTATAGAAAGAGATATATTATTTTTTTTTGTCTCCTAAAAAATGTAATTTTTGAGGTATGATGTTGTAGAAAATTACCGACAAATTGTACCTTAAGCAGAACGAACGACATTAACGGCGTTAGCACACTGGTGCGAAAGCGGACCGGCACGACGTACAGCCTTATGGTAGTGCGGTCCGCTTTCGTTCCGTTTCTGCGTCTGTGTGATAAGAGTCACGATCTACGGCAAGGGTCGGCAACCTTTTTTTGTAAAAGTGCCAAATATTTGACGTGGGGATTAGTGCGGGCGGCATTTGGGTCACATGTCATTACACTGTAATAACATGTGTAATGACATGTGTAGACAAATATTTTAATTTTAAAAGGCTCGCGGGCCGTAGGTTGCCAACGCCTGATCTACAGGGACACCTATATTTAAGAGAAAATATTAAATTTCTTATTTACAAAAAAAAACGTTTAATAGATAGAATCTAGGTTAATAGGAATTTCCAATCATCGAAACTTGGATAAGCATTCCTTATTATCATACTGTGAATTTAGGGATTCTGAAGTCTCGGGTTTTTCAAAGTCCCGGGACTCGAGACGTGATAAAGTCAAAGTCCCGGGACTTCCCGGGACTTGGGACTTTTATTTCCCCTTCAATAAAATTATAAATTTAATAAAATTAAATATTTTTATGTACGTACTAAAAAGGGATGATAACGGTACATGTATTGAAAAAATATCAATGAATTGGGTAAAATTATGACCGTTACTTCACAAAACACAATACACCTTTTATACCTTTTTTTGTCTTATTGAGACATAGGTAACTTTGTGCAATAGTGAAAAACATATTTTGTAAATAAAACAGCATCAGGTATGAACATTTAATTTTAATATTTTGTAATTTCTTTTTGCAACAGTTATATTTTTATACGATTATCAATCGTTTTAAACAAATTTCTAATAATATAAATGGAAATATCTTTCTCCCAATTTTTTTAAATGTTTTCTTTCAATTAAACTATTTTTTTGCGCAGCTTAAGCCTGTAAGATTTTTCGTGGCATGTGTTAATTTTAAAAAATACATTTTTGAAGACATTTATTTATTAATTATGAAAATTTAAAATTAATTCAATAATGTGATAAACTCTTTCAAGATGCCTCGATAATCCAGTTGTATTTGCATGTGATTTGTTTTGGACAACGGGTGCTTTTTTAGTGTTTTTTTTTGTAATGTTTTCATACTTCAGATTGATTTATTTCCATTATGGGCTACAATAATAATATATAATAAAACGATACCACTTATTTAATTCGAGATATGTGAAATTAATAACAGCCTTTGAGAAATTTACTGGAAATGTTGATATGTACATTCTGTTAGCCATACGTCAGAGACCGGATACAAAAAATAAGTACGATCTTGCTCAGTCAGGAAACAAACTGATCCTTCGTGTATTCCTTTCGATTTTTTCAACGAATCTATTAGCCCCAGCTGAACCGTTGTTAATAAAAACATTTAAAATCGCTATGATGTATAGCACTATTTTCCAGAAATAGCTGTGCGTTCCATTATTTCTTAGAATTATGTGTGGTTATCTCATGCTATAATAATAGTTGTGCGAACACGTGCTTAAGTGTTTTTTTTGTATCTGCATGTCTGTACCCATCATAAAAATCATCCACTTTTCTTGAAGCTACCCTCTTATACCTGCTTTAATTCAATACACAGTCTTTTTGAGGGTTTCTTAACCAGAATTGTTTTTTCAAAATTAAAATGTAAAATTTATTAGCACATTTTAAATCACAGTCTTAATTCCCGGGACATTAGACAACAAAGTCCCGGGACTTAAGACAGCGAAAAACCACAAAAGTCCCGGGACTTTTGTCCCGGGATGTCTCGACACAGAATCCCTAACTGTGATAGTTAGTTTGTAAAAAATGAACAGAGAGCTAGTAGCGAGCATAAGCAGGAACCTCCTATTTTTTTTCATTAAAAAATCGTATCTCTACCAAAACGCACTATTTATTTTTTTTTTAAATATCAAACGTTAGCAAAATCAAATACATCAATAATGATATTCAGTTTTTACGGACCGTGACACTTACCCTTAACTAACTTACATACAGTGACGTTCTTAGGCTACGTGCCGCCCCTAGGCAGAGTTTAAAATAGTGCTCTAACTTTTTTTCTAAATATTTTTTTGCCGCCTACAGTGCTGAGATCGGTAAATTTCACGTTTAAAGAAGATTTTTGCGATAAATTTATCTACTATTTACTAATCGGTCGTAATATTATTACCATTGAAAATGTTTTTTGTTAAAGACATTGAGGATTTTTTTTTATTCTAAACTGTTTAGTTTAGAATAAAAAAGATTCCTCAGCCCTCAATGTCTTTAACAAAAAACATTACGAGTTTTCGTGTGCCAAAATTATTCAGTCATTTAAAAAATATCTGTGATTATTTGCCACTTCCTTGGGCTTGCCACCCCTAGGCAACTGCCTACTCGCATGTGCCTTCGGAACGTCCCTGCTTACATTTTATAAGATTATCGGCTATTAATATGAAGATATTTTACTAAATATCTTAATATAATCATTTTAGATGACTATATGTAGAAATTTTAGGATATAATACATAAGCTAATTCACACTTTCAGAGCATTGCAGCCTATTGGATCTCAAATCATTGATCATAACAATAATAATTTGTTAAATAATAATAAAAATAACTTTGATGTTATTTCTGCCATCTGCATACAACTAAAAAAACATAATGCCAGACCTATCAAGGAAATGTAATAAAAACCTTTTTCAACGCAATCATAGATGACACTACTTTATAGTACAATTATTAAAAAATATAAACATATATACATACATACAGTGCTTTGTTGTTTAAAAAAAGGTGCCGGAACTCACTCGAGTCAAGCTTTTTACTAAAGTTTTTGTTGTTCTTATCCATGTCCATTCCAAATTCCTAGCATATGATTTTCTAATAAAAGTATCTCAACATTAGAGTTTTTGACGAGAGTTGCTTGTATCTCAGTTGCAAAACCTCTCTTGTTTTCGAAGAAAGTGGGGTAAGAAGTATAGGGCTAAGAAACGATCAGTGGCGGATTAAATACTTCTATATTATCTTAATTTCCATAATTTGAATAGGGTCGACCAATTCGAAATAAATTATTTCACCGGAGAGCAGACCGAAGCAACCGTCACTAAATATCTTAAAAATACTGAATATATTTTTTAATCGAATTAGAAGAAACTTGCATATTGGGCAGCCTTATTAAACAACCTAATACAATGAGGTGATTATTTTTACGTTGATATTCTGTACATCGGAACCCTTGCATACTCGAAAAATAATAAGATACCTAATGAATATTATACCCAAATTGAAAATCTGTGTTCATTTATTTTACATTAATTGCATATCTGAATATTTTCTGTAATGATTTGGAACATTCATTTATCATTTACTTTGTTATATAGTACATATTGTGTAACATATATAACAATTTGTATTATATAATTTATCTAATCTACGTTTGAAACAGGAAAACATGAATTAAATATTATGGTTTTTCAAAGAATCTATGGAATCTTAGTAAAAAAATATTTTATAAAAGTATTAATATAAAAAATATTTTTTTAAATGTAAGCAAAAAATTGTTGTATCATTCATTTTTGTTTTAAAAGTGTATTAAGTAAATTCTGCTTTAAATATAAGTCAGAAAAGTGGGAGAAATGTACTTATTGGTAAAATACTGTCTTGTGTGAAGTATCATTAAAAATCTTTTCACCTAACTTTACGAGATAAGTATGTTATTGCCTAAATAAAATATGTGAATATAACGGAAATAAAATTTACCGTTACATAATACCTTAATATAGAGACTATGACTTGTTACACACGTTAAAAAACGAGTTGTTAGATGTTGCTAGATTATAAGTATGATTATATTACTTTAATCAAGAGAACATGTCTTACTTGACAAGTGTTGAAATACCGATTTTTTATAATATAACACATGCTTTTATAATCTTCGTTTACAAAAAATAATCCAGTATTAAATTATCAATGTCTTCAGATTATAATTGTTGAATTGAAGCAGACAGCTATATAGTACAAAACATTAGCACCGGAGGAGACTAAAAGCACTTAGATGAAACGGTGCCCCAGGACTTAAGGCTCCATTATTAAATATAAAAAAACACTTGGTCAACGCTAGAATGTAACATGTATAAAATATCACAATAGTTATATAAAATATATTATAAATAGAGTAAGTTGCTAACTCTCGATCTCGATAACTTAAAATAAGTTTAACCTCCACCAATACTTATAATATTTATTATTATCCCTTAGTTGCCTAACTAAGTACCAGACACCACCCCCCCCCCCCCTCTTACACTGCCGAGCCGGCAACAATGGATGTTTTTTTGCTCCCATATAACTATGTTTTGGCGAATTAAAAAAAGTCCTGTCATTTGCTATAAAGTTTGTATAGAGGATTGTCAATAATTTATAGTTACAATACATATGTATATTACATATCACGTATTTAATTGGTGCTTTGGTAGATTGCATATTTTTATTTTACGGATATAACACTATTGTAATGCGTATAAACTGAGGTTATTTCACTTTTACGGTACTTTAAGACGTGCAGAATATTACAACGCAGCAAAAATAAATTCTTATAAAATACCACCTGGCTCACTTACCTCTTATGAGACCATATTTTCCAAATACCGCCTATTTGAGAAGTGTCTGAGTAAAAAAGCACAACAAACATATTTATAAAAATATAGTATTAAATCGGGAGTAAGTATTTAGCTTTTTAATTCGATTTCTTTACATGAAAAGTAAATCCCGAAATACCGGGATCTTCATAAATAGTATCCCAAGATTGGAAGCCCATAAACTCACTATACACACCATTAAATAGGTTTTATTTTTGCTTGCTTATTAAGCCACCATTTCAGAATCAGTTAACAATTAACACACCTACAAACAAAACTAGGGTGGCTGCTATACTATGCGGGGCAGCTATAGTTAGTAAACGGTTCAACTTTAAACAAATAAAATAAGAGGTGCGTTGCATCATGTGAGCTGCATGCCTTAAAAAAATTCATATATTTATTTGGGTATCAAATTTATGAAGCTTTAAGCACCAGGGCGCGTAAGCGTCAAAGTTCTTCGAGTGTCCTACATCACTAATGATTTGGAAAATTGTGTTCCCTTACCATAGTTGCTGACGGAAGGGTGTAATCACCACAGATGTAAGATATCCTTAGTGAAGCCAGTTCACAGGGACTCTATATGCATTCATTTGCAAATCACATTTTTTATGTTTCACCTCATACTATATTCATACATGTACACAAATCCTCGTACAATACATATACACATACAGTACACAAGGAAGTCAACCAAAGAGAGTCATTTTCATGATTCGTTGATTCGTTCGTTCTTAATTAATTTTAGACGAAACATAAAATCTATGGTGGGTCATCGAGTAGAACTGCTCTCAATCTAAAACGATTCTCAGGTATTGCTTCGTCATAATTGTGAAGATTAAAGAACGTCGGGTCATAATATGTTCCTAACTAGCTATAAAACTTTTGAGATATTTAACGAACGAACTCGTGGATGGTATTTTCAAGTCTCACCACGAGCGTTACATCTGTATCTATCTCAGTGATATTTTGAACTATCTGGAGAGTTTTCATATTTTTTGGTGAGCATAAATCTATATTGCAGTAACGTACACCATGTTGGGTCGAGTAATTGCTGTATAGAGGAGCAGCTTGCTTTTGAGAGTGAGTTTGCTGCTCGCAGTAAGCATAAAGTACAACCTTGCCTCTGTAGTGTTTTTTAATCACCAACAAAGGAAGATAACGACAATTTTTTATTTCATATTTGCTATAACGTATTTGAGGATTTTGATCATTTCAATGAATATACAAAAGAAATGGGCTATTAGTTTTTGTTTTGTAGTTTTTATTGCTAAGTATTTTTTGTAAGTTAAAGTGTAAGGATTTAAATATGTTTTATCTTTGAAGATTGATTTTTTTGTTCGTGTTCAATTACTATGAAATTCCATATTTTTCAGTAAAATTCGAATATTTAAGAAAACCTTATGTTTTTTATTTTATTTAACACGAAGCTTATTAAATTCCACACCTTAACATACGTCTGGTGTTAGTAGATGCGTTTGTTTTTGGACTTAAGTGTCCCAGTACTATAGCATTCACCCTATCTAACAGCTATTTTTTTTTAAATCTGAAAACGTTTATTGCTGTAGGGATACAATAAAACCAATCGTGTTTTCAACTGCAATTACACAACGTTTTTAAAAGTGTACACATTAATTTATCAAACATAATATATGTCGATGCGCCGACCACTTTTGAAGAGGCGTAACTAGATAATTCGATTCCAACAGTGCTACGCCTTTGCAAAGTTTCGGTTAGCTATAAACTAAGTGATGGCAAACCCATGACTCGCGAGATCATTTCATATACCTAATTTGTTGATATTTACTAATGGTGTTTTAAGTTAGGAAAAATATTCATGAGCTGATTTTAGACGAGACAAATACTATATCATTTTAAGAAATCGTATACAATGATTTTACTATGCTTAACACACTAGTATGCATAGTTTCACTATCGTCGATCAATAATCACTTATTATTTTGTTTTTACGGTTAGTAAAAAAGTTAAGATTTCGATAAAACGATACCTATAAATTAGAAAATTATTAAATATACTATAATCTATCTTTACACTACTGCTTTGTTTTTTGATTATTTGTTGTGTTGCAATATCTCAATATTTTTTTCTGTTTTTATTGGACATTCATAGCTCATTTAATCTTAAAATATTATATTTAATAAAACTGTCAAGTTGATTTAAAAACATTTAATGTTAATATAACATTGTTTGATTTTTTTAACGTTTAATAACATTTTCAAAAATAAGTAGTACTTTTTATTTGAGATGTTATTATGTATTGACAAAAATAGGAGGATGCTGCTTAAGTACGCCACTGTCTACCAACTCATTGTTTTACTGATAAATGATATTAGAACATAAAATTAAGGAAGGCTCAACTCAATTGTTATGTTTTGTAAATCATATTAAGCTAGATTTTATCAATTAACGAATGTTTGTATATGTCACTTAACAATTTTTCTTAATTATAGGTGTCGCTGTAAACCCTTGCACTCATCCTTAACCCGTGTATACATTACTTGCCATCATCAATACAAGAACCCTACACATTATTTATGCAATAAACAAATACATACTATATCTATAATATTATTAATTGACAAGCAATTTTCACTTGCTTTGCACCTAAATGCAATGATTTTGAATTGTATACCAGAATAATAGAAGGTTTGCTATCACTTTACGTTTGTATATAATAAAAAAATATTAAAATTTTCATGCTTCTTTTATAAAATGATGTAAATTCACATTTTAAAAGACTTTAAATATGAAAAAAATTCCATAGTACCAAAAAACCAGTTGTAGTTATGACCCTTCCACATGTGCGTATTTATGTTTCAAAATAAAAAAAAATCAATCGTTGAATATTCATTATTTTTTTATCATTTAAATTTACTGCCTGCTTAACGGGAATATTCGAACTTATATATAGGCATTGAAACATCGCATTCAAGCAGTTTCTAACAATCTTAGGAATTATGCTGTTCGCTATTTAGTAGTAAATATTTGTTATGTGCTGTATTCATTTACCTTTTTTTTATTGGTAGTTATTGTGTTGATTTATCTTTAGAAACTGTATCAGTTTACAGCTTTTTTTAGAGTTGTTATTCACAGAGTAAGTCTTTACATAAGTAATCTTTTAAGTTTAAGACAAATACGCCATCTGATATCCCTAAAAGGAGACAATACAAATAAATCATATATCGTGATAAATATAAAGGAAATTAAACTGATTAAGTGAACAAACACTAAAACTAAACAGATGATCTATATGTTTTGTGCTGAGGATGCTAGAGTAGAAAAAAGTTGAGCAAGCTCGTTGTAGATAAGGCAAACTAACAATTTGAATGCATCCTGATTCTGGACTTTCTGCCAGCTCTAAAAAACCAGCTCTACAATAAGCTTGACAGCCTTGCTTGACTTTGTACAAAACTATACTCGTGTGAACGGTCTATTAACCCTCTGCCACTGGGTCAATTGATAGGCTTTCTTATCCGTGTACGAAATACGTCATGGGATTATTTCATCGACCTACGTTCATATGTTAATCCAGTTGACAATAAAAAATAACTTTTTTTAGCGTAAACTATAAATTTAATGTTTATGTTAAAACTCCCGCCCATTTTATAGTCTCTACCGTTAGTTGCTGAGAAAATAAATTAATGCAGATATAATATGAAAAATTATCTGTAAGAAAAAGTTGTTATCTTTTTCCACAATCGTTTAAAATTAATTTGGCGTTTTTTTCGAAATAAATACTTATGTTAGAGTTATGTTAATCGTAACAAAACAAAATAATTTACAAAACATTCTCTTCTCTGAAATGATACAAATTTTGTGTACCTACTCACTTGTATGATAGTGAGCTAAATTGTGTTTATTTATTATGATTTATATAGTAGTTTACACAAAAAAATCCAAAGAAATATATGAATATATTTGTAAACCCGTCTACATTTGCTAAAACATTTGTGACACATTTAGCATGTACTGGCGTATTTCACTTTGCATTGTAACTCTTTAGTATCACTGAAATTTTAATAAAATCTTTATGTTAATGCAGGATCACTATATGGGAAGCATTCAATTAAAAATGAGCTGTATGACATTATGTTTCGTTTTATCTGCGGTGATTTCTACAATAACAGGTAAATAAATATTTATTTTTCTTTTTGTTCCTAATTTTTGAAACTATTAAATTATTGTTTTACGAGATCTTTTTTTGAAATTCAAATATAAAACTGTTCAGTTCAAATCTAAGCACTATAATGTTTTGCATGAAAAAGTCATGAAAATTTCTCCAAGCCATACAAATATAAAACATCAGAACTTATAAATAAAAAAAGTGCATAGTTCGAGAATTTAGTTGGAAATAAAGCGTGCACTAAGTTATTTATAATATGTACATTAGAGGTCGACACGGGCCGAAATTTTACAAATTTACCCGGTCCGAGCCCGAAAAACTCAAGCCCGACTCGGCCCGGGCCCGCGTCTAATACTACACCGCGTCTGAAGCCCAGATCTATACTCTTCAGCCCCTAAAAACCTGTTGTTTACAAATTTACAACAATTTACGATTCACTATAGAACTGGTAAAAATAAAAATTTTCATGTCTTACTTATGACACAAACGTAGTCTGAAATATTTTTCTAAAGAAATAAATTCCTTACCCGGGCCCGGCCTGAGCCCGAATCTCAATTGCGCTTACCCGCCCGAACCCGGTCCGCGGGCTAGGCCGGATATGAGCCCGAGGGCAAGGCCCGGGCCCGTGCAGACCTTTAATGTACATACATTATTTACCTACTACTATCAATATTTCTTTAGAGTTCTAATAGCTAAAGATCATTCAATTTTCAAAGATTATTAATATTTCCTGGTTAGTTCTTATATTTTCTTACGAACTTATTTCGAAAGTTTGCATTAATGAATATAAAACATATTCATTTATTTTTTTAAGACTAAATTAAAAATGTTTATCCATACGACAAAAGTGATTATTGAATAAACACGAAAATAAAATATTGGTATTTATTAATAAGTAACGCAAATTTTTATTCTATCAAACATAAAATTTAACAAAGCTTCTTTCCATATTGATATATTCTTATATAGTGTTATATATTCTTATTTTGCATTGGTAACTAAACTATTTTTGATATTTTTCAAGGATTGGAGCTACCTGAAAAATCAGGCAATGAAACACAAATATTTTACTTAAAAAGCGCAAATGAGCTGACTCGTAGATATCAAAACACAAAAGATGAATTATCCATTGATTATATAGAGGAAGGGCGTTTGGAAGAAAGAACAATAGGGAATATGACCAATGTAAAAAAACCATCATTATAAATTTTAATATTATTATATATTCCGGTAAATATTTATTTTTAATAAATATATATATTTATAATCTAAGCCTTTATTAAAATATAAATATTTTTTTAGTATTATATAATTACTTTTCTATAGGTATTGAATAAATATTAATTGTCTTTCTTAGGACGATCTTGCGCGCCAGCGGCAATTCACGTTCACGGATGTGCTCGCTGAAGATGCTGGTATGATATTTATTTTTACAAACTATAAAACATTATGTATAAGGTACATGACTGGAAGAATACTTACGACTATTTATTATACGTTGACAAAATACACTTTCATGAAAATTTTAATAAATCTTATAATAAAAAATAAGTTTGTTGTTATTAGTATTTATTACACTAAAAAACATGCGACCATTCACCAAATTGTTTTATTAAAGCCTCATAAATGAATAGTAGTATTTTATTTGTATGAAATAGTATTGTTGAATTTAAAAAAAAAACTTTTGGATTGTATGTTCAGCAATTTTACTAATGGTTCATTAATTTATTTACAGGTGACGATTGGACATATGATGGTAATTTTATTTTATATATACATATCCGTTACATTTTTATTTTTGCTTAATATTTTTTATTTACTCTTATAAGACATAACATGCCTCTATTTCAATACGTGCTTTAGTTGAAGAAATTTATAAATTGAAATAAATTGTTTTAACTTACAAACATAAAAAATACATTTTTCATCAGCATATAAAGAGTTATATTAATAAATATTCTACGTTTGATTATTACTTGGCAGTGTCAAAAGTTTCCAAAGTGAATTGGATATATTATTAAATTTATAATTAAATTTTCTATTCAGTTAGAATGAAATCGATTTTTTATCCTGAATCTGGAATAATTGTAATATTCTCTATTTGAAAATGTAGTTCTAAGTAATATAATGGTAATTCTAAGAAACGAAAAATAAAATTTCAAAAAATGTGTAAAACAATTTTCGAATATCAAACACGTCAAAAAAATCACAATATTGATAATTTATTGTGATTGTATTGAGGTAAAAAGAAAACATTGGAAAATAAGCATTCATATTTAATACATCACATCGCTATTTAAGAGACAAACATATATTTATTGTATTAAGAAATGAGGAAAGATGTTACAGAATATTCTGATTGAAGCAACACAAATTTAAAATCCCAAAATGTATGTTCATTAGTGCTGTTATCGCTATAAAAGCGATAATTTATATATATTTTAAGAGATGGTTGTTTTTCAACTTCCTCTCGTAATAAGCTCGCAAAAAGAAACGTTAATTGACCAAACATTACTTACCTTAAATTATTTTTGTGAACTTATACGAAAGTAAGCAAATAAAACCTTCTGTTATGATCAAAAACTGAACATTCCTGTAAAATTTACGCTGTACGGGCCGATTTAAATAAATTTAATCATATTTTATTTTTACTTTTAATATTCTTTAACGCTTCTCTGACCAGTTGTAAACCTACATAAATGCATAATATGTAAAATACCCAAACATAATTATCGTATTGGTGTGATAATAATGATATTTTTTTCAGATCAAGAAAATTGGGCTACTACGTATCCAGCATGTGGAGGTCCAAATCAATCGCCAATCAATTTGCGAAATAGATATCTAACAGATCGATTGACATCGACGTGCCTCAAGTGGCAAAACTATAATATATACCAAAGAGGTATCAAAATTACTCAACTTCATAATACAGGTAAGATTAAAATATTAAATTAAAAAGTTGAAGTTATTATAATATTTAGTTTTTTGGCAAATGGGTATTTACTGATAAGGACAATCAAGCTTCTATAACAAACATTTTGTAATCGTTGCATCTATATTAGATAAGACTATTGACACGACTGAGTCCCGAGCAGTTAGACGAGAGACAGAGAAATCCGTCTCTCCCCATAACGTCTCGGTTTGGTGTGACGCAGTCAGTCTGTGACAATTTTTAGGAATTAAATATGGGAACAATCAAATTCAATTAAACAACGCTCGTGAACAGTAAAAGGTGGAAATCCACCGGTTTATTTATAATCAAAAGGGGTTTACAGTAAATTTCGATAATTTGGCTAGCCACACAGGAGTGCGCTCTAAATACATGTTAATAAATTTGTCATTCGGCGTGAAGCTCGCGAGCCGAGCCTCCTAGTACCGAATGACAGTCGACTTGCAGACCGGGCCTTTCAGGAGGTCCTTCGCCTGGACTGAGGGTCCCTAGTATTACAATATTTATGTTCCCTTACGGGGAGACATCTATGATTTTATATTTTTACAAGAGAGAAAAAAAAACAACATTCATCATACCATTTTTCTTAAAACTAATTTCGCATTCAGCGGTTTCTTATAACAGTTATTGATTTAGTAGTGGGCAAATTTTATTTAGTCTTGTTTTGAAGTTAAGATCTGCACACTCACTACGCGTGTACAGATCTGCTTAAAATTAATCCCTACGCTAAATCTTATGAATTAATATGGCCGTCAAGCCGTACCATATATCTAACTTAGGGGTGCAGAACAAAATTAATTTTTAACTAGCACCGTCACAGTCCTCATGACTCATGATTGTTTGGATTTATTATTAATCGGTATGTACGCTAAGTCGTGGCATACATTTAATTCAATTTATAATATTCAGTGAAAATTTACATACAAAGTTATGATTTCTTAGTTTAACGATTCTAATTCAATTCTTATTGGATTTGCTAATACGACTTCGCAACGATTTGCGGGACTCCCACAGCAAGGAACCGAGGTCTGTTCGTGAGGAGGATTTCCATATCCGTCCTCCCTTACTGTGTGCGTTCACTTCCAGTGACCGCAAGCCGTTTAGGCCGGAGCACATTTTATCGACGGCACTCTGAATACGAGTCCGTCCAACCGCCCGTTGGTCAATCGCATTAGCGAAATCTCCTATGAAGTTACTTACACTACGTGTTTCGATTTGTTCGAGTATTAGGGAGGATTGGCGGAGACCAGACCTCCGTCCGAGGTCGGCTCCAGGCACGGTGTCAGACCGCTTGAAGGCGTCGCTATCGAGTGACGTAATCCAACTGGACGAATTGGATTTTAGGTTTTACTATTGAGTGTCTGCCGAAACTTCGACAGACATGAGTCCCAGACAAGTGCGCTTGTCTAGGCGGGCTATCTGCCCCCGGAATTATACGTCCACCGCGCCGTATCACTCGGATTCCCGTGAATCCGCAATGATAGTGCCTCCCTAGTACTCAATACAAAAAACACCCTCCGACGTCGATCTAGCTAAAATTAAACTAGTGCGAGGCCGACGAAACCTGAGGCCCTTTTTCGCACAAGTCCTCGGGGCTGTCTGATCCTTTGTTACTTAGCTCCGCCGACCTTGCATCGTGAATCTATGGAAGGCGTGATGACAGCTCTTCCTGACGTCTCGAGACTAAGTGTCCCGCAGACTTGACCCCGCGACCTTTCAATGTTAACAAGTGACAAAAATTATGTCTGACATTTATATTTAAAAATGACTCGAATTATCACACCTCCCATAGTTCACCCTTATAACTAACATTTGCCGTCATGACGGCGGTGATCGACGATTATCAATGACACAGGAAAAACAAAGTACACAATCAATTTCGAAACACAAGAAAATACCTAACATAAAATAACATACAATTTTATACAAGTCCCCAGCGTCGCTTGGTGTCGTTTGCTATTTCTGTTGTTCAGATACTTCGCCCTCAGATAGGCATACATTATTGAATTTACAATTATCATCATTAGGTGACGGACCTTTCTTTTCCTATTGCAACTCAGTGTAGCGAATTATTGATGCGTGGGGCCCGCGACGCATCGCGGCTCGAACGCACGTAGTTTCGCTCGGCCGGAGTACTGCGCCCAATTTGCCTAATAATTCGTAGTTGATTACTAAACTCAAACTCATTGAGACGTTGCAAAACAACAGTGAATATCGCATTGTTTTTGCGAATTCTAGTTATCCCCGTGGTCTCGTCACCGAATTGAAACAAAGATACTAAAATCCCGGCCTTGCCAATATAATTAAATATTGAAACAAACAAAACTTCAGACCTTACAATATCATTACATATTGACACAAACAAAATAATTCAGCTCTTGCGAATATAGTTAAATATTGCAACAAACAAAATTCAGACCTTGCAGATAGAATTGAATATTGAAACAAACATAAAAAGAGTCGCACTTTGCCAATATAATTAAATATTGAGACAAACAAAAAATCGGACTTTGCAAATATAATTAAATATTTAAACAAACATAAAAAAATCGGATTTTGCAAATATAATTAAATATCGAAACAAACATAAAAAAAAAGTCGGGCTTTGCAAACATCATTCAATATTTAACAAACAAAAAAAAATCGGACTTGCAAATATAATTAAATATTGAAACAAACAAAAAAAAAATCGGACTTTGCCAATATAATTAAATATTGGGACAAACATAAAAAGATCGGACTTTGCAATTATAATTAAATATTCAAACAAACATAAAAAAAATCGGACTTTGCAAATATAATTAAATATTGAAACAAACATAAAAAAAAATCGGACTTTGCAGATATAATTAAATATTTGACGAACAAAAAAAATCGGACTTGCAAATATAATTAAATATTGAAACAAACCAAAATCGGACTTTGCCAATATAATTAAATATTGAGACAAACATAAAAAGATCGGACTTTGCGATTATAATTAAATATTTAAACAAACATAAAAAAAAATCGGACTTTGAAATAAACGTGAAACGTTTAGGTGTTGCAGAAAAATTATGCATTGAACCATCGTACAATATTTTAGTATTCCCGTTGGCCGATACCGAATTGAGAACAAACGGAAAACGCTTCGGCGTTTGCAAAAAAACAAGATTAATTACGATTATATATTTCACGATTTTTCCGAAGACCAAGCGCCGCTGAGTGTTACACTGGACCGAACGGAGAGCATCCTCCGCGCGAAGTCGGTCGCAAAAATATTTACAATATACAGTTAGACAGGGTACAACACACAATAAAATAAGACAATGAATTTAAATCAAAATTAGCGTTCCCGTACTCTCCTCCGGCCGCTGTTATTGCCATTTCGAACAAGAAGTGACACACGATTTTACTAGGCTGAGTTTAGAAGAAACAACATTTAATACATGAAGGGGTCCTGTCGACACTTAATAAAATGCGGCTAGGAGCAAAGATATGACCGCGATTTTACACGCGTCTTTATTTCGATTCTCACTGTCGAGATCGAGCAGGAAGCTACAGTTCTGGCCGCGGACCTTAGGTTAAAGAGTATTGACTCAGAAACAATAGGCCGCGACATATTTATGCAACGTATAATAGTAGACGAACCTTTGGAAGTTCTCAGGAACCGGAGACAGCTTATCAGGAACAAGTTCAGCAAACAAAACAGCTGGCGGCAAGCGATAACACAAGGAGGTAGCACAGAATTCGACTCAGCTTTGCACAATGTCAACTATTCGAATGACTTGGTCAAGCTGAGAGAATTTCTGGCTGGTTTTTTTTTATTAAAGATGTTGCGGCAGATAATATCGGCAGAAGAGAGCACGGGAACAGAGTAACGCGTAGAAGTCGGTGAAGATTTGGTAACTTTTGCAAAACTGACCTGCCTTTTTGTAAAGGATTTGGTCCAGCTGCGTCCTCGGCCAGGGTCAAAAAAAACGGTTGACCCGAGCAAATCTGCTAATCTCAGCATCTGCGTCTCACGCCGATTGGCTAAGATGCTGACCTCCCGTGGCTCTGCCGAAATATCTCAAGATGGCGGCAACTGAGATTTTTCTAGAACAACGATTCCGCTGAGCGAAAATCGTCTCTAGTGATCTTAATATGACAGATAGAAAATCAGAAAAATCACTGTCGTGTCAGAATCAGTTTTCCGCGAAATATTGCTCTTACAAGCGATCTCATAACTCGTTGCTGAAGCGAGTTATGAGAAAAAGAAGAAAAATTTTCCACCTGAGCGAGTCAGGTGTACCGGTTAATCAAAGCGGAGATGTCATCGTCCGCGAAAAAGTAATTACTGAATCGAGTCTGATTTTTATAAAAGCCTAAAATCGATTTAAGTGCAAATTTATGCTAAATATTTTCTATGGTGAATGTTCCTGAAGGGATTTGGCTGAAAATTCGAAGGAACGTCCGTGATAGTCGTTCGCTTCCATGAAACTAAAATTTCCCACCTTCCCTTCGTGTGTTCGCGCTTCATATCAGATTGAAATTTTGATTGACCGCGGTGGAGGGGAGGCCGCCTGCAATCGCACGTATGACCACGCGAACCGCTACGATTGGTCGGACTGGGCGGGGCTTATTTTAGTATCGAACGGCAAACGCTACACGCCGAACGCGTTTCGAAATCTCGTCTCGCCAAAATGTATGGGGAAATCACAGTTTATTGAATTACTAATAAACCTGTTATCCGATTGCAATTTAATTTACAACACCGTTTCGGACCATCGTCCTTTACGGCTCGAAAAAAATTCGGCGCCGAAGCTTGGCTCGGGCGCCGGTTCCGCACGATTTTAATTGGCGCAGGTGAGGGCTTGGTGGAGTCCAAACCGCGAACATGATTTTAATATTAGTTTATGCAGTGCATACTAGGACATGGCTAGTGTCGTAAAACAAAAATTCTCAAACGAATTTTGTCCCTGACGACCCTGGTCGAGGTCGCCGCGGGATTCATTTGTTCGATCGCAATTGGAAATTGCGTCGATAGAATTCAGCGAGATTTCTTCAGGGGCTAGAACAGCCTATGCTAGGTGTACCTGTAAATTATGGGGAGCCTCCGTTGAGGAGGAGGAAAACGGCAAGCGTTTCCATTTCCCTCTCTCGCCGCACTCGACCGCAAATTCGGTCGAGTACCGCGCGCGAGCGAGAGACGGTATTTCTATTTGGCTCTGTGCGCCCACGTACTCACTTACAAAGCAGTGGGTTTGTCTTTGCACTCAATAATCCGCGGCGAGACCCGCGGATTGCAAAAATCTTAATATTTGCTTACATTGGCGACTTTGTCCATTTGACCTTGAATAATCGAAAAAATGATGTGTTTATTCTTTCTCTTTTCCTCATTATACCTATCAAGCTTTGCTAACAACCGTATAAGGAAATGCAAGTACAAATCATGCCAAAGGACCGTATCGTATCAATCCCCCTTACTTCCTATGGCGTGATTTACACTTATGCTTTTGCAGTTGTTAGCATTGCTAGAAAAAAAATATCGCCTTAGTTATAATGAGAAATCGAGGTGCGGGCGGGCTGATCCAGTCTAACCCCGCCGCGCGAGAATGCGTTGACCCGCGAGAATTTATTGCGTCAGACGCCTCGGCGCCAGTGGCCGAGGCCGGGTCAAATTGGACAAATTCACGACATTTGATTCTATGTTTCTCACTGGAAACGCAACAAGTTTACAAAAGTGCTCTACTTTATCTGTAGGCAAAAGTTACATACATGGTGAAAAAAATTATTTGTGTGTGCTGACTCCTGTCTTGTGTATTTACAATTTTTTTAAGAGAGGAGGGTTCTCCTCCCTCTCTGACGAGCCTCCGTGAGGTTCGATAGCCCTTCGCAAAAAGAATTAGTTATTCCCCAACAATTGTCTGTTCGAGACCAAATCTATAATTTATTCTATTTAAAAAAAAACAAATCTTACTTTAATACATTTCTCCCCCCCTTTTCTCTTTCGCTCCTTGAAGCGGGAAAACATGACAAAATAAAAAACACAAAAGAATTCCGTCATACTGACTGTTGCGGTTAGTGCCGCCAGGAATGTTAACTATAAAATTTTTCTCTATGACTTTTGCAAAACAAATTGAATTATTATTATTTATTATTTTTTTTTTAAAACTTTTAAGGTCTTTGCAAAAATGAAATTATTACTTTCTCCAAATTAATCCGCCTGACATAGCTGCTGACGCTATCGAGGCCGAACACATTTTTCCATCATTTGAAAGCAGACTCGCTTCGTTATTAACAGGAGAAAATTAAACATGTTACAAGTATATTTTTTTTTTGATAGTTATTTGATGTTGTGCAAGATAAAAAAATTAAACATATTGAAACTTAACTGACATTGTCTACTTTAACAATTACCAAAATTGAAAAAAAAATGAATTAATTATGTCTTGTGTACAGGAGTTGACTGTATTTACTTTAAGTTAAATATTTTTACTCTACTTGAATTTATTGATTAGCCTTGAAGAGGGATTTGCAAAGGTACTATACTTGGTGATGTTTCTGGGCGCCTTCATCGGCGCGAGGGGTGGATGTGGTCCTCTTCATCTACTTGGTCTGGTCCTAGCGGGCCGGGGCGTCGGCAGCTTCCTCTTCTGGCAAGGGTGCTTCCTCAGTTCTCCGTCGCGGCGGTGTCTGCCCGAGGGGAAGTGGTTCGGCGTAGGGCGTCAGCACGGGGCGGATTTGGTTGGTGTGCGCCTTGATCGGCTTACCTCGTCTGTCCACCCAGTACACATTCATGCCCACCCTCGTAATTATCTTGTACGGCCCCTCCCATCTGGGAGCCAAGTTGGGGATGATTCCAGTCCTCACCCCTGGCTTCGTGAAGCCCCTCAAGTAGATCCGCTGCCCGGCTGAGAACTGCTCAGGCGGGGCGGTTTGGGCGGCGCGCGCATTTGTGCGCCCGCTGTACTCCTCCTGATGGCGTAACATGGCAGCATCTTGTTCGTCTCTCTCCAGCGCCTCTGTGCGTGCGGGCGGCATATCCAGTTGTGCCCGCCATTCGCCAGGCCTTGGCAGTTCATAACCCATCACCGCTTGACTGGGTGTGAGGCCGGTGGCGGCATTCTGACGGCAGCGCAACGCAAACAGTGTGCGCGGTAATGTTTCGCACCACTGTGCGTGCGCGCCCGGTTCAAGTTGAATTCTCATAGCTTTCTTTATTTCCTGGTTTCTTCTCTCCGTAGGATTAGCACGGGGGTGGTAGGGTGGCGTCGTCCAATGAAGGCATCCCCGTGCTTCAAGGGTTGACACCCATCTCTCATGCAGGAACTGCGTACCATTATCGGTAAGCAGCGCCCGCGGGTATCCAAATCTGTGGAACACTTCTTGTTCCAACAGAGGCAGGAAGGTCGCCACTAACGAGTTCCGCATGGCGAAAGCTTCGGTCCATCGCGAGAACAAGTCAGTGACGACAAAAATGTATTTATTCCCTCGTCGGCTCGCCGGGTACGGACCCATGAAGTCGAGGGCCAGTACCTCGAACGGCCGTGTCGCTTCTGTGTGCGACGTCATATGCGCCGGTCTCTGCAGCGCTCCTCGCTTTCGTGTAGCGCATATACGACAGGCGCGCACATACGCCTTCACGTCATTTCTGCGCGCGCGCCAAAAATAGAGCCGTTGTATGGCCCGATTCGTTTCCGCGGCTCCAGGGTGGCCGGCTAAGGGGTCGTCGTGATAGGCGGCGACGACTTCCTTCCTCAAGTGGAAGGGCACCACAGTCAGCAGCCTTCCGCTGCTCTCTCGATGGCACAACAGTCCGTCGTGAACGATGTTACTTGGGTGCGGCTGATGCATTGTCGGCGTCCTTATCGCTGTGATTGTTTGCTGCGTATCCGGATCGGCGCGTTGCGCGGCTTTCACGGCGTCGTGCAACGTTGCCAGTTCTAATAGTAGCGCCACTGGCTTCCGGTGACTCGGTACCAGCATTCGGTCGTCGTGCTCCTCGATGGCAGGCGCCGTGGCGTCTGGATTTCTCGACAGTACATCCGGAAGTTGATTCAGTTTGCCGGCGCAGTGTTGTATATCGAACTGGTGTTCGGATAACATGATCGCCCACCGTGTCAGCTTTGCGCGCTCATCCTTGGCGCTGTGCAGCCATGTCAGTGCTCGGTTGTCAGTTATCAGAGTGAAGGGACGATCCTCGACGTATGCTCGATACTTCTTGATTGCCCAGACGGCGGCGAGGGCTTCTTGTTCGTTCGAATGATAGCGTCGTTCCGTTTTTTTTTCATGTCGTTTTTCCATACAAAAAAAACATCGATCATTCCGCACACTTTTGGCCCTCCCTGTACTTATTTTGATTTTCTTTCTGCCTTGATAAAATAGCGCGCACTTTCTTCTTAATACAATGAATTTAAATTAGCAATGTTTTTTTCTTCGAGTTGATTTTTCTTCGGTGTGCCGCTTTGTGTATTTACCACAAAATATTTATAAACGTAAAAAAAATTAAAATTATTTAAAAACACAGAAACTTTTACACATTGTTCATTGTTCGTAAGTCATTTCACTTATGCTAGTTATTGTATTTCATTTGTTATTTCTTCACTGTTAATCAATGTTGTTCACTTATATTTCGTAGCACTTAATTAAATATACTACCCTTAATAATTATGTTGTTTAATGATATTATGGCACTTAATTAAATTGTTTTCTCCTCCTTATCTTCGATTGTAACACGATTGGGCTCGGATTTATCGTTGAGGCATGATTCTAAATTATTAAAAATTCTTTTTGTTTGAAGTTATCGTTGGTTCCCGAGCCCATTTATATTTATTTACATTGTTCTTTAAAAATTATTTTGATTGGTTTCTTATTCAACACTTAACTAATACAGTTCTCCTTTCCTCGATGATAACATGTTTGGGGCTCGGATTCATGTTTGTTGCACGCGTCTAAGTTATTAAAAGTTTTTTTCGAAGTTAATATTTGTTCCCGAGCCCACTTATATTTATTTACACTTATGAAATACTTATAAAAAAAAATCGTTTTTTTTTCTTGTTTCGAATCGGTTTTTTTCTTGCATACGTTTTTCCCGTTTATTTTTCTCGTCATTTAAAGTTGATAATAAAAAAATATTCCGCCCATTTTCTTCTCGTTTACTTGTGTTGTTCTTTTGTTAATTAATTAATTCCGCCGTTGCCTACGTTGGCATTCAGCCTCCCTGTGGGGGCCTCCGCACGACCAACAGCGGAGAGGGCCGTTTTCCCTCCTCGGAGGGCCGTGAGCACCGTATTGCTGCGGCCTCCGCTCTTCTTTCCGCTGCCGGTTATCATACCTCGGTTTTGCGTCGTGGTTATGGGGAGACTTGGGTAGGGGAGGTGGAGGGACATTGTACGATTGCTGAGGAGGGTTGCAGGTGTGCTGACACTGATGATTGCACGTGCCGTTTCCTGCGCGGTCGGTGTTTGTTACGTTTTGATTCCGTCTCGTCGTCTGATTCGGTTTTGGTATTGGCGCCTTTTCTCGCCTCTGGCGCAATTCCATTTCTCGCACCGCATCGACCAGCTCATCGAGCGTTGTCCAACGCAGTCTATCGGTCCTCTCCTGGTCCCTGGGCGTCATCAGACCCTGGATCATCCTCGCCAGTTCCAGCGGATCGGCCGGTGCAGTGCAGATTCTCGCGATAGCCCTCTTTTTTTCTAAAAATTCGTATGCGTCCTCATCCTCCTCTTGGAGGACACTTTTCACCTCGTATTCTAATCGCAGTTTTCGCCCTACGCTATCGTAATTGCGTTGCATCGCAAACGTAAACCGTTCCCAAGACGTCGGTTTGACTGGCAGACTTTGCCACCAACTCAACGCTTCGCCGTGAAAAGCCGTGGCGGCTTTCGTGGCCCGGTCCTCCACGTCTGTGTCGGCCGCAGCGAAAAATTTCTCGCAACGCGCGATGAAGCGCGCCGTGTCCGCTTCCGGACCTCCGTGGAACGAGATCGAGAACACCGGCGGGTGTCCCGATCTCGGCCTCTCCTCTCGTCGCATCGGCGCTGGCAGCTCATCTACCAGAGTCGTCGGAGTCCGGGGCTCCGTCTCTTCCGGGAAGATTTGTCCGTTTTCGAACATTTCCGATACGGGCGATTCGCCTCCCTGAAACCCCGGTCGCAAGTTAATTTGGGCGCCAGTCGTGGTATCGTCCACGACAACGGATCGCGAGCGCGTCACTCTCGACATATTCCCGCTCTGTCTGAAAGAGTGATTTTTCTAAATTAGCATTGGCGGAGGCACGAAACTCATCCTCTCAGGGCCGTCGGTGACGATTTATTTGTTTCCAATCATTCATCTCCGCATACTTTACTGATGTTAATTCGCATGAGTCTAATCCGACTAATCGTTGTTTATTCGACGTCACTCAGTTCCTCGGTGATCAGTCGATTCACGTCGCATCGTTCGAATAACAATTTTCGGGCGGACTGCGCCCGGTCGATTTTCTATGTGCTTTCCGGGGTCGATTTTATTCGACCACCGGTCAGTCGGCGCATGACTCTAATTATGAATTTACATTTATTTTTAACATAAAGTCTACGTTACTTGATCTGCGCTTTGATCATATGAAATCAGGAATTTAAATCGGCCCTTTTCGTTGGGGGCCAAATGACACGACTGAGTCCCGAGCAGTTAGACGAGAGACAGAGAAATCCGTCTCTCCCCATAACGTCTCGGTTTGGTGTGACGCAGTCAGTCTGTGACAATTTTTAGGAATTAAATATGGGAACAATCAAATTCAATTAAACAACGCTCGTGAACAGTAAAAGGTGGAAATCCACCGGTTTATTTATAATCAAAAGGGGTTTACAGTAAATTTCGATAATTTGGCTAGCCACACAGGAGTGCGCTCTAAATACATGTTAATAAATTTGTCATTCGGCGTGAAGCTCGCGAGCCGAGCCTCCTAGTACCGAATGACAGTCGACTTGCAGACCGGGCCTTTCAGGAGGTCCTTCGCCTGGACTGAGGGTCCCTAGTATTACAATATTTATGTTCCCTTACGGGGAGACATCTATGATTTTATATTTTTACAAGAGAGAAAAAAAAACAACATTCATCATACCATTTTTCTTAAAACTAATTTCGCATTCAGCGGTTTCTTATAACAGTTATTGATTTAGTAGTGGGCAAATTTTATTTAGTCTTGTTTTGAAGTTAAGATCTGCACACTCACTACGCGTGTACAGATCTGCTTAAAATTAATCCCTACGCTAAATCTTATGAATTAATATGGCCGTCAAGCCGTACCATATATCTAACTTAGGGGTGCAGAACAAAATTAATTTTTAACTAGCACCGTCACAGTCCTCATGACTCATGATTGTTTGGATTTATTATTAATCGGTATGTACGCTAAGTCGTGGCATACATTTAATTCAATTTATAATATTCAGTGAAAATTTACATACAAAGTTATGATTTCTTAGTTTAACGATTCTAATTCAATTCTTATTGGATTTGCTAATACGACTTCGCAACGATTTGCGGGACTCCCACAGCAAGGAACCGAGGTCTGTTCGTGAGGAGGATTTCCATATCCGTCCTCCCTTACTGTGTGCGTTCACTTCCAGTGACCGCAAGCCGTTTAGGCCGGAGCACATTTTATCGACGGCACTCTGAATACGAGTCCGTCCAACCGCCCGTTGGTCAATCGCATTAGCGAAATCTCCTATGAAGTTACTTACACTACGTGTTTCGATTTGTTCGAGTATTAGGGAGGATTGGCGGAGACCAGACCTCCGTCCGAGGTCGGCTCCAGGCACGGTGTCAGACCGCTTGAAGGCGTCGCTATCGAGTGACGTAATCCAACTGGACGAATTGGATTTTAGGTTTTACTATTGAGTGTCTGCCGAAACTTCGACAGACATGAGTCCCAGACAAGTGCGCTTGTCTAGGCGGGCTATCTGCCCCCGGAATTATACGTCCACCGCGCCGTATCACTCGGATTCCCGTGAATCCGCAATGATAGTGCCTCCCTAGTACTCAATACAAAAAACACCCTCCGACGTCGATCTAGCTAAAATTAAACTAGTGCGAGGCCGACGAAACCTGAGGCCCTTTTTCGCACAAGTCCTCGGGGCTGTCTGATCCTTTGTTACTTAGCTCCGCCGACCTTGCATCGTGAATCTATGGAAGGCGTGATGACAGCTCTTCCTGACGTCTCGAGACTAAGTGTCCCGCAGACTTGACCCCGCGACCTTTCAATGTTAACAAGTGACAAAAATTATGTCTGACATTTATATTTAAAAATGACTCGAATTATCACACCTCCCATAGTTCACCCTTATAACTAACATTTGCCGTCATGACGGCGGTGATCGACGATTATCAATGACACAGGAAAAACAAAGTACACAATCAATTTCGAAACACAAGAAAATACCTAACATAAAATAACATACAATTTTATACAAGTCCCCAGCGTCGCTTGGTGTCGTTTGCTATTTCTGTTGTTCAGATACTTCGCCCTCAGATAGGCATACATTATTGAATTTACAATTATCATCATTAGGTGACGGACCTTTCTTTTCCTATTGCAACTCAGTGTAGCGAATTATTGATGCGTGGGGCCCGCGACGCATCGCGGCTCGAACGCACGTAGTTTCGCTCGGCCGGAGTACTGCGCCCAATTTGCCTAATAATTCGTAGTTGATTACTAAACTCAAACTCATTGAGACGTTGCAAAACAACAGTGAATATCGCATTGTTTTTGCGAATTCTAGTTATCCCCGTGGTCTCGTCACCGAATTGAAACAAAGATACTAAAATCCCGGCCTTGCCAATATAATTAAATATTGAAACAAACAAAACTTCAGACCTTACAATATCATTACATATTGACACAAACAAAATAATTCAGCTCTTGCGAATATAGTTAAATATTGCAACAAACAAAATTCAGACCTTGCAGATAGAATTGAATATTGAAACAAACATAAAAAGAGTCGCACTTTGCCAATATAATTAAATATTGAGACAAACAAAAAATCGGACTTTGCAAATATAATTAAATATTTAAACAAACATAAAAAAATCGGATTTTGCAAATATAATTAAATATCGAAACAAACATAAAAAAAAAGTCGGGCTTTGCAAACATCATTCAATATTTAACAAACAAAAAAAAATCGGACTTGCAAATATAATTAAATATTGAAACAAACAAAAAAAAAATCGGACTTTGCCAATATAATTAAATATTGGGACAAACATAAAAAGATCGGACTTTGCAATTATAATTAAATATTCAAACAAACATAAAAAAAATCGGACTTTGCAAATATAATTAAATATTGAAACAAACATAAAAAAAAATCGGACTTTGCAGATATAATTAAATATTTGACGAACAAAAAAAATCGGACTTGCAAATATAATTAAATATTGAAACAAACCAAAATCGGACTTTGCCAATATAATTAAATATTGAGACAAACATAAAAAGATCGGACTTTGCGATTATAATTAAATATTTAAACAAACATAAAAAAAAATCGGACTTTGAAATAAACGTGAAACGTTTAGGTGTTGCAGAAAAATTATGCATTGAACCATCGTACAATATTTTAGTATTCCCGTTGGCCGATACCGAATTGAGAACAAACGGAAAACGCTTCGGCGTTTGCAAAAAAACAAGATTAATTACGATTATATATTTCACGATTTTTCCGAAGACCAAGCGCCGCTGAGTGTTACACTGGACCGAACGGAGAGCATCCTCCGCGCGAAGTCGGTCGCAAAAATATTTACAATATACAGTTAGACAGGGTACAACACACAATAAAATAAGACAATGAATTTAAATCAAAATTAGCGTTCCCGTACTCTCCTCCGGCCGCTGTTATTGCCATTTCGAACAAGAAGTGACACACGATTTTACTAGGCTGAGTTTAGAAGAAACAACATTTAATACATGAAGGGGTCCTGTCGACACTTAATAAAATGCGGCTAGGAGCAAAGATATGACCGCGATTTTACACGCGTCTTTATTTCGATTCTCACTGTCGAGATCGAGCAGGAAGCTACAGTTCTGGCCGCGGACCTTAGGTTAAAGAGTATTGACTCAGAAACAATAGGCCGCGACATATTTATGCAACGTATAATAGTAGACGAACCTTTGGAAGTTCTCAGGAACCGGAGACAGCTTATCAGGAACAAGTTCAGCAAACAAAACAGCTGGCGGCAAGCGATAACACAAGGAGGTAGCACAGAATTCGACTCAGCTTTGCACAATGTCAACTATTCGAATGACTTGGTCAAGCTGAGAGAATTTCTGGCTGGTTTTTTTTTATTAAAGATGTTGCGGCAGATAATATCGGCAGAAGAGAGCACGGGAACAGAGTAACGCGTAGAAGTCGGTGAAGATTTGGTAACTTTTGCAAAACTGACCTGCCTTTTTGTAAAGGATTTGGTCCAGCTGCGTCCTCGGCCAGGGTCAAAAAAAACGGTTGACCCGAGCAAATCTGCTAATCTCAGCATCTGCGTCTCACGCCGATTGGCTAAGATGCTGACCTCCCGTGGCTCTGCCGAAATATCTCAAGATGGCGGCAACTGAGATTTTTCTAGAACAACGATTCCGCTGAGCGAAAATCGTCTCTAGTGATCTTAATATGACAGATAGAAAATCAGAAAAATCACTGTCGTGTCAGAATCAGTTTTCCGCGAAATATTGCTCTTACAAGCGATCTCATAACTCGTTGCTGAAGCGAGTTATGAGAAAAAGAAGAAAAATTTTCCACCTGAGCGAGTCAGGTGTACCGGTTAATCAAAGCGGAGATGTCATCGTCCGCGAAAAAGTAATTACTGAATCGAGTCTGATTTTTATAAAAGCCTAAAATCGATTTAAGTGCAAATTTATGCTAAATATTTTCTATGGTGAATGTTCCTGAAGGGATTTGGCTGAAAATTCGAAGGAACGTCCGTGATAGTCGTTCGCTTCCATGAAACTAAAATTTCCCACCTTCCCTTCGTGTGTTCGCGCTTCATATCAGATTGAAATTTTGATTGACCGCGGTGGAGGGGAGGCCGCCTGCAATCGCACGTATGACCACGCGAACCGCTACGATTGGTCGGACTGGGCGGGGCTTATTTTAGTATCGAACGGCAAACGCTACACGCCGAACGCGTTTCGAAATCTCGTCTCGCCAAAATGTATGGGGAAATCACAGTTTATTGAATTACTAATAAACCTGTTATCCGATTGCAATTTAATTTACAACACCGTTTCGGACCATCGTCCTTTACGGCTCGAAAAAAATTCGGCGCCGAAGCTTGGCTCGGGCGCCGGTTCCGCACGATTTTAATTGGCGCAGGTGAGGGCTTGGTGGAGTCCAAACCGCGAACATGATTTTAATATTAGTTTATGCAGTGCATACTAGGACATGGCTAGTGTCGTAAAACAAAAATTCTCAAACGAATTTTGTCCCTGACGACCCTGGTCGAGGTCGCCGCGGGATTCATTTGTTCGATCGCAATTGGAAATTGCGTCGATAGAATTCAGCGAGATTTCTTCAGGGGCTAGAACAGCCTATGCTAGGTGTACCTGTAAATTATGGGGAGCCTCCGTTGAGGAGGAGGAAAACGGCAAGCGTTTCCATTTCCCTCTCTCGCCGCACTCGACCGCAAATTCGGTCGAGTACCGCGCGCGAGCGAGAGACGGTATTTCTATTTGGCTCTGTGCGCCCACGTACTCACTTACAAAGCAGTGGGTTTGTCTTTGCACTCAATAATCCGCGGCGAGACCCGCGGATTGCAAAAATCTTAATATTTGCTTACATTGGCGACTTTGTCCATTTGACCTTGAATAATCGAAAAAATGATGTGTTTATTCTTTCTCTTTTCCTCATTATACCTATCAAGCTTTGCTAACAACCGTATAAGGAAATGCAAGTACAAATCATGCCAAAGGACCGTATCGTATCACTATCTTAAGGAAAAGATATATTCTTCCGAAGGTGTGCGGAAATAAAAAAATAAATCTCATTAAAAAAACTGACCTTAAAAGGTTTTTAACCAAAACTGATAAAATCTCACCAGAGAACTTTACTAGTAACTAGACCATCCAAACCCAGACCCTTTTTGTGATCCTGGGATTACGGGATTTATAAGTTTTTATATCTTGGGGTACCGGGATTTGCCATAAATTTGGGATGCGGGTTTTCAGGATCCCGGGATCGATCACTAGGGAAAAGGTAAGAAATTGAGATTTTAAAATAATGTACGAAAAAGGGTGAAGGAAACACCTTTTTGATAGCTCTAAAAGTAGTTTCAAAAAGAGTTTCTCGCTGGCCGATTTAAAAAAAACCGAAAATTTACGAAATTTTCAAATTAAAGAATGTAGGACCTTTTTACTTCTTATCCTCAATTTCGAAATCCCAAGATTGGTACTATCACAATCCAGGGGTGTTGAGATCACAAAATTTGACGTGATCCCGGTATTGAGGCCCAAAGTGTTACGGATCTTTCAATACACCGATTGTCCACACACTGATTATTTTTGTGTATATTCGTCATAATTGAATTATCATCAAAAATATTATGTATTTATAATGTAAGAAACTACCATTGAAAATAGTACATGTATTTATTTTCTTATATATATATATTAATATGTTTATAAGTATTGTTGGATAATTATAGCAGTTGATTACAGGAATAATCGGTATACAAAGTTTTCTTGTAGGGAGAATTTGTTCACTCTTTTCTTTGAGTAGTTCAGTTTTATCATTTATGTAAATATTCTCCGAGGAAAATGATTAAGAAGTATTAAAAACATAAATTGAACACAGAAATGCTATTCTTTATTAGAAGTCTGGCTAATTTCTAAAAAGGAAAAAGTATAAATAGCATATTACAATCATCCAAAATTATCTGCTTAGTTTTAATGGAGTTTTACCGTTTGACGTTTACATGTATTATTATATTATTGATTAGTACATTTGGTATCATGATACTGAAACTAAAGCCATAGCTAGAAACTTTTATTATTTTTTTGTATAGTCTTTATGAACTTAATTTATCATTGTTTTAAGAGTTTATAATTCTTTATGTTTATAAAGTATAAATGATTTATTTTTAATAACCGAACACCTTATTTTAGTGGAATTATCTGCAATCTATAACCCAGTGCCGCTGTTAAGCGGAGGACCATTGACCGGAGACTACCGATTCTACAGTATTCATTGGCATTGGGGCTTCGATAATACCGATGGGTCAGAACACGCCATCAATTCTAAAAAATACCCCCTAGAATTACATGCTATCCACTACAATACAAAATACGCGTAAGTTACTAATTTATCTAACGATATTGTTTTCGCGTGTTATTGTGTTAAAATAAATATTAATCATAACTTTAGTCGTAGGTAGATTTACTTTCATAAACCGTTGGATCAAAATACCTCGTATTGAGATAAACGTAAAATATAACGATCTCCATGTTTGGATTATAAGTATTATTTATTATTCTAACTACTTCATTAATTGATAATGAATGGATAATGAATTTGCTCCAAATATGGGAAAGTCTTCCGTTATGGTAGCAGTTTTTTTGCTATGAATAACTTGAAACATAATTGACTTGATGCCCAATACTTATCAAATAACAAAACGATATATGAAATATGACAAAAAATTACTTAACGCCTTTTGCCATTATACTGACGGTATGATATTCGCAATGGAAACCAGACTTCTGGTACCAGGTTTTAATTTGTAATATTTTATAATATCAAACTTCTCACAAAAAAATGAACTAATAATTAGTATTTCCTAGAGAACGATTTATTCCTCGATTTCGATTATATTTGTTCTTTCAATGATAATTGACACTAAGCCATGGCTTAAAACCCTCCAGAGACAAGAGATTTTTTTTCGATAAAAATATTTTTTTTAGCCATATTGAATTCGCGGATAACTTTTATTTCTAACAAAAATTGAAAAATGAAAACAGAAGGTTGTTGTATAGAACAACCGCTTGACTATATGATCATGCTTATCCTTATATTACTGTGTAATATTGAGTACGGACAATAGTAAGGACGAGCGTGACCGTATGGGAACACAAACATTCGGGTTTGAAATATAGTCAAACGAGAAATTTTTGAAAATATTTACAATTTGACCTTTTAGATCAACATTATTTCAACATAAATATATTTAAAAAAGTATTGTAAATAATTTAATGTTTTGATAAAATAATATATAACAGTTTTAAAAATTACATTAAAAATGAACGGAGTCTTCAAGACTTTCTGTTTATTTTCACTTATATTTTTGTAAATGGTTAATTAAACCAGTTGTGAATATTTTATTCAATGCACCCACTATGTTTAAATAGTAATTCCAAAGAAAGAGCAAATACTAATGTTTTAATGCTAATGAAATGAATCAACCAAATACATCGATGGCTTAGTTCTATAGCAGTTTTTAGATATGGCTTGAAGAATCTTAACTAAATTGTAAAAAAGTGATAAGTATTATTTGCGTCATCCATTTAGTCAATCGTTTTGTTATTTACCTCAATTCACATCAAATTTATTATTACGTTTGCGTAATCATAAAACGATACTTTGAACTGTATTTATATGAAACCGGGAGATTTTTAATACGTCTTTATTTCTATATTATGCAAACATCTCCCCACCGAGAAAAAAACTAGTATTTTTTCTAGTTGTATTTTTGTGGAGCTATTATTAAAGTAGTATTCAAATACAATGGATAATATAACTCAAAACATCACGTTTTCAACTTATCGGTCAGTCTATGAACTTAAACATCAATGATTTAAAAATCAGTTTACATATCTATGAAATGGGCATATTAAAAGTGAAGTGAGCCAAGTGGTAATTAAGAAAAAAATATTTTAGATGCGTTGTAACATTCTTCACGTCTTAAAGTATCGTAAAAGTGAAGTAAATTCTGTAAATAAACATTACAATAGTGTTACCTCCATAAAATAAAAATATACAGTCCGCCATAACACCAAATAAAGACGTGATTGTGATCGTCCATGAAATTTTTTTCCCATTTTACTAGATGACTCAATTCACCTCTCGAGGGGTCATTTATATTAACTGTATGTATTAAATTGAATTGAATAGTTTTAAATGTATGATATTTTTATAAGTGCTAATGCTCTTTTTTATAAATAAACTACCATAAACCTAAACTAATAACCATTAGAGAAAGCATGGTTAACGATCACTGTGGTAATATACCATTGATGAATATATGGTTCAGGTTCTTGTATTTATTGAAAATGTAATAAAAGTATACATATATGCATTTCGCAGCATTTCTGTGCCGCAGATATTTTTACACAAATTCGTACGTCAGGTCGTCTACAGTTTACAAAAATTAAATCATTTTTAAATATTATGTGCAATTTGATGACAAATCATAAAAATGTGAGCATACTTTATATGGTTCTAAAGAAAAAGATTTGGCGATAATTAAAAAATACTGTTTTTTTTTATATATGTATGTACCTATGTCACAAATAAACCGTTACATAAAACGACAGTGTACGTATTATTTATCAGTGCATTTCTCCACTAACAGCAGTACCTGTTTTAAGCCTTTTTTTATATCACCACTTAATATATCTAAAAGGCATATACGTAGATTTATTTTAAAAATGGAATCTTTTATCAAAACATTTTGAAGCAATACATGATTTTGAAGTCGGTAAGAGATATCTCGTATCTGACTCAGAAAATATTAAAAAAAAACATTATTTATTTCAAAAGTGATATAGCTGCTGCCGTTGCGGCTACTGACGATCCTGAGGCACTCGCTGTTGTTGCTGTTTTCTTTGCGGTAAGTGGTTATAAATATTTATTTAATTTGCATTTTGAAAATATGGAACAAAATAAGGAGATTTACATAGAAGGAAACAATCGTTTTAACAGCAGTTGTTGAGAAGAAGTCAGTCATCTTATAATTATCTCCAAAAATTAAAAGGGAGTCTTAAAATTAGTCAACTATTATTAGAAATTAAATTAAATTAATTAAGTTGAATTATTATTAAAAAATAATTATTAGTTTTAAAATTTTTGAAACCAATTGAATGTGTCATAATAATTTTAATTCATACATACTATGGCTTATACAAAAATCGACTTTTGAAAAAAACCGGTTATCGAATGTCAATATTGTTCGAAAACCGGTTTTTTCCGGTTTTCGAAGTTTTACAAAAACTGGATAATTCAATTAAAATAGCGAGAGTTGTTTATTTATATACATAATAATACACAACAAGAAATTATTTGGTGTTACTCTTCAGAAAATATGATTTAAGAAAACACAAAGCGTCCACTGATCGTTTTGTAACAAAATTTCCTGATATCGAAAATACCCTTTCGCTGGGTAATGATGTGAGGCATATGGTCTTTAAGCCATCAACTAAAAGATCCAAATTCTCTGTCCTTTTGTTTATAGACTCGTTTATGGAAAATTCGGTACAACCGGTTCCGAAGTTGAAATACCGGTTTTCGAATGTCACAAATTTTACCAAAAACCTGTTTTTGAAAACCGACAAGCCCTAATACATACTATGTGCGCTTAAATAAGAGGACGTTTTTTCGATATGATGATAGAGAGACTTTCTTCTACGGATCACAGTTATTTTCGGGCATAACGTTACATTTTTATGTCTCATTAAGTTCACTTGGTTTTATTATTTTATTCCAGATTTCAAAGAAGTCAACTGCATCGACCGCAATTGTTGTCAATGCAATTGCTAGTGCACCATTGGCCACTGACACTATCATTTTAAACGAACTTGGTCTCGGTTTCCAAAAGAACTATTACACATACCTTGGTTCTCTTACTACCCCGCCGTGTAGCCCAATTGTGCGATGGGTCATATCAGGAAATATCCAACGAATAAAAGCATCGCAGGTAAAACACATGTGCATTAAAAGAAACCTTTTTCTAGAAAGACCTTGCGCCTGATTAAGTGATATTACATAGACGGCTAGTAGTAAGGGATAATTGAGGCTACTATTTAGAAGCCCGGCTCATTCCACAATGGTTGAAAAATGAACCATAAATTTTATTTTGTAAAAAAATATGCATTTTAAAAGTATTTTTTGTATGTTATAAAGCCATATTTGAGACTACTTTAAAAATGTATTCCTAAATTACATTTATGGTTCATCATTCACCGATTGTGGGACAAGCCGTGTTTGCAAATAATACCGTCAATTAACTTTTGTCTGTTAATGGGGAGTGAAACGGTCTACATATCGACTGTGGAAAGGAAAAAGAACGTAGCCCACACATACCAAATTATACATTAGGCACAAAAAACGTGCTTAGGTGATTTTGGGCTATAGGCAATTAATGTAATATACACAAACTTGAAGTGCAAGAAGACTTGTAAACTGGTGTTTAATTGACGTAACCTAATAATAAGTTAATAAATTCTTTAAGCATAACCTTTTTTTAAGTCTATTTTACTGTTTGCAAGTTTGACAGACCCAAATTTTTTCAGTTACACGAGTTTTTGCAAATTATGTAATTACATAATATTTGTTTAATTAATAAGTGTCGCTGTGGACCGTTTGACTCGCCATTAAATGTAATAATACATATAAGGAAAATCTAAAAACTACCAATAAAACATACATTTACATGACACTGCTTGGTCATTTGTAAAAATTGTTTTATGTATAACAATTCTAATTATAAAAAAAGTGTTTGCAAGCAATCTTATGCTTCAAAAAAATTCTTACAGTGACATCTGTTAATCACAAAAAAAGTAAATTATTTATTAATATTCATCTGAGTGTAATTGACCATAGCCATCCTGCTAGAATCTTATGTATATCTTAATTTATTTAACCATCACTTATTGGTTTAACTGTAAATAATATGTATGTATATATTTTAAATAAATCATTATTTTTTATAGATGTCGGTATTCAGAAATCTAAGGAAGGGGACAGTCAAGTTGATTGACACCTACAGAGAATTGCAGCCAATTGGAACTAGAACTGTCGATCATTACAACTATTGCTAAATTAAAAAAAAAAAACATTTTTTGTCTATTCACTTTTATTTGAAAATATAAAAGATGTTTAAAATTATAAAGATTATTACTCCCACCTTTAAATTACCTTTTTTAATTTTATAATAAGACATTCTATGTACACATCTATCTAATAACCATATTGTTATATTATGGTTTGTTTATGGGGTGGTTATGACAAAAACTTTTAAAAAATATATGTAGATGACAGTAGTAAAATTGATATGAAAATGAATTCAATAAAATTGCAAAAAGTTAATCAACATCATTACAAGACTGGGAAAAAAACACGACTTCACAAAATTGCGTTGGGGGTCGAATTTCTTTTGCAGTATGTTAATTATATGTTTTATCATTAAATTATTTAAATTATCACTTTATTATGAAAACATAAGTAATTAATAAAATAAGAGGAGAGCTTGCAACGAACAAACGATACATATGCATTTTTCTGACCTTGCAGTAATAATTTAATATATTATAGCACTTTGTAACAAGATAACGATTATTGCCACTCTCATTTTAGACATTGATGTACCTAGTATGAATTCTGAAATCGATAAATACTTAGGATAATATTGATTGAAAATCTTAATAAAAATAATGATTATATACGTATATTACAGTGGCGGTTCCTAACTTAAAATCTTGGGTGGGCTAGAGAAAAGCATAGCATTGTATTCTATTTACAAAATTGTGCGTTTCCACTTCACCTTATACATTAATCTAAAGCAAATTAACAAATACTACGACACTATTGCAATGAATAAATTATTATATAATAAAATTAATGCTAATGCAACTAAGAAATAATAGAAAAATAATACGAAACCTTAAATTCGTCTCTTTCAAAGTGAAATAACAAGTAAAAAAGCAATACAGACCTGTCACTGAGATTCAATACCTGTCACTTTCATACAATACAACGATATTGGTATTTGTGTTTGAATGTATGAGTATGGGTCATGGGCAGATTCAATTTAGCCCCCAACGAATGACAGAAGCTTGTTAATTTGAAATACAGTCGTGTGCGTTTGATGACGTTTCCGTACATACAAATACAAAGAAAAATCGAATCGTGCTTGATTGCGCCCCAGTGTAAAGAAATATTGCAGGATATTATCTGTGATTGCGGGCTTGAAAGCTCTAGCCCCTGAGTCGTTAATACGTAGGTGTTGCCAGACTGACGTCACGTTGCCTGTTCTCTATGAAGTATTTATAGGGTTATTGTTTTTTTATGCCGGCTCAGTTAAAAATTGTAATACAAAACACAAACAAGAATATTATTGTAGGTAGACATGGCATTGTCTACTATTGACAGAGGAAAATTTAAACAAAGATATTATATTCATTTGGGAAAGGTTAGTTACGCTTATAAATGTATTTGTTTGGTTCAGCGGCCGAATTGCTGTTCATTTTTATTTAGCCATCTAAAAGTTTGGGTGAAAAATGCAGGCCGGGCTTAGCCCACTTAGCCCAGTACCTCGAACCGCCACTGCGTTTATAATGTGTTAAGTGAAAAAAAAGTCAATAGAAATTTCGGATCACATCAATTGCTTCGAGCGTATTTTTTTATTTGTTGATTTTTACTATTTTACTATTTGTACGCCGATACATTTTTATTTCATATTGAATGGAAAAACTACCAAGATTAATTATTATAATGCCGTACAATTACGGTGCTTTAATTAATTTTTGATATAATTTTTTATAAGGTTAAAAAATATCAATGTATTATTTTACATATAGCAATAGTTATAACACTCTTGTCAGAAATATGTTTAAACTTACAATTACTTGTTGTAGGGCTATTTTCAGCACTAAAGTTAATTTTAAGTGAGAAAAGATAGATAATGTAAGACGATTTGATGTCGATTTTTGTTTTTTTAATATAATTTATAGTGAAAATGACAAATCATACACCGTATTTCAAATATACATGTTTTATTTTTTTCTTCTAGTTTGTACAGAAAATTCACATTTTACTCGGTGTCGAGAAACTCAAAAAGGGGCTTTCTCCAGTTGTCTTGAGTCCTAATATTGAGCTTACACATTACAAAAAGTTCTATAAAAATGTTCCTTCATACTTATCATAAATGATGAATGCTCATTAAGTTAATATAAAAAGATCTTTTGAGATACAATTAAAACTGTATAAAACCTATTGCATTAAGAAAAAAAAAAAAGATTCTTGCATCCGTAAGCTGGTCTATCGCTAAAACCGATGATGTTTATATTTATAAGATTAAATTAGGTTTCGTACAAAATTGATGACCATAATTTGCTAAAGAAATTTATTACAAAAACGGCCAAAAGTTGAACAAAAATAATAACACTGAAATCAGTCTTGTATTTTATAATATGTTCATACTACTATTAATTGGTAGATGTGGAAAATGGTAAGTTGACACAAAGCAATGAAAGTTTTTATTTGGTGGACATAACAAAACTTTGCTTTATGTGTCATTTTATCGACAGTAAAGTATTCGTTTTGAGAATTCCTCAATGTTTATTGATGAAAACATCTTGACTCTCTTTATTTTGTTTTTATTTAGGCATATTTTATTTTCATATTATTAAAAATGATAGCCCCCACAGTAATATCATTTACATTGTAATGCAATAATTTTCATAATTATTATTATATAAGAAGAAAAGTTATCACTTGACTTCACAGAATTTCAAATATGTTTCTTTGGGATAGGTTTGATTGATAATATGACGTGTGAAGTTAATTTAAAATATATTTTAATACCGAAAAATGAGATAAGCTATAAAAAAATCATGCACACTCACTATGAACTTTGAAAGGGCATGTGTACCCAAATTTAAAAAAATATTTTTAGAATATTTTATAATGCTATCATTATATGTCACTTGCAGTGGCGGCCGGTCAATGTGGCATTGCATCAATGCACCCCTTGTATATGCATGGGTGGTTATATTTCATGAAATTATATTCAAACAAAAAATTTAGACCATTCACTCATTTTAAATTCTTCATTTTTTAGTGTCAAAAAAATAAAATATTCTAAAATATTTATTTTGAACAATTAAAAAATGAAGAATTTAAAATGAGAGAATGGCCTGAATGTAATGTTTGAATATAATGTCATGAAATATAACCGCTCCTGCATGTACGATTGATGGAATGCCACATTGAGCGGCCGCCACTGGTCACTTGCATACATATCGACTGTGGAAAGAAAAAAGGACGTAACCCTCACGATTTTCGACCATATGCAAATTATGAATTATACACAATCTTAAAGTGCACGGAAACTTCTAAGCTGGTGTTTAATTGACTAATCTAATAATAATTTAAAAAATTGTCTAGGAAAAACCTTTATTTCGGTCTTTTTTCTTGGTTTTAATTTTTTACAAGGTGGTCATCTTTTACAAACATAAAAGCTAAATTAAGATACTAATTCGGCATTTGCAGCTTGCACCCTTTTGAAAGAACGAGTATCAAGTTTGATACATTGTGATTATCGAAAAAAACCTGTTTTGAAAAAACGGTGGGTTACGTCCTTTTCCCTTTCTCCAGTCGATATACATATAAACATCATATCTTTGTCACGTACGTTCTTATATGCAAAGTATTTAGTTCCATTACCCGCCTCTGAGGTTAAGTGGTAAAAACTTAGCACTCGTGGTCGGGTAGATTGTGGTTTAAGTCCCAGCAAGTTCAATATACAAAATATCTATATTATAGTTCATTTAAGTCTATAATTAAATGCAACGTGCTGGTTTAAACATACTGTTATTAAATTTGTTTAACCTTTAATTTATACTTGAACGAAAAGTTATTCAAAACTGAAAGCGTTAAAAAATATTCTTTGCTAAAAAACTTGTTCAATGTTTTACAGCATTAGTTGCTAAAACTAAAACAATATTGTTATAATTATGCGTTGAATGATATCACTTGGTACTCACATAATAACCTATATTTTACCAAAACATATTAATAAAACAATTATTCCATATAATTGGATTGATAAGTGAGAGGGGTCAATTTTTACAACGCGTTTAAAACAGATAACCTTTACAATAAATTTTAAATATATATATATTTGTATATCAGGCCCATTTTTCAGATAAATCTAGTTTTATCAACAAATCCAAGATGTTCAGATGATTATTTGATTATTCAATCACATTTTTGATTGCCAAAATATTTTTTGAATTAAGCTTTGCACCCAGCGTTTCAATAAAAAATAATCATACAGATGATTTACTCAGTTCAGTTAATCTCTATTGTCGAAAGTGAGAGGTAGTGCCAATTATAATAACAATACTTTGCAAACTGTTAATGCTTATAAACGTACGCAAAAAGTTGCTCCATTTCATATCAATAAACTTTTTAGTGTCACATTTAAACTTTAAAATAACTGTTTCATTAGTTGTCATTTCAAAAAATTTTGAAAAATGTTCGTTCATAAATTGATTAAGAGATATAAAACATAAATATTTCCTTTTTTTTTTATTTATAATTTATTTTAAACTTTTACATTTTTATAATGCGAAATAATAATGTTATATTACTTAAATAAATCCAAGTTGTTATTTCATCAATCTGTAAAATCTGGCCCACGTCTAAGAAATCTTATATATATTAGCAATATCATTTTGCACTAAGATACTAGCGGTTTCTTTATAAACAATGAATATCACACATAATAAAATAATTTATTTTTATTTCTAGCCGAATTTTTAATATGTTGTAATAAATAAACTAAAACAATGGGTAGACAGAAAAAATCGGCAGTCGCCGAAGCAGTTAGTAGTAATTCAGGTGAAACCAACGTTACTCAAAAGGGTGTTAAAAAAATCAGTCACTCCAAGCCAAAAGAGGAAAGTTTCTTCAAAAGAAAATTTAAAGATCCTATGACAGAAGGGGTGAGATGGACAGAAAAGTACAGCGTTCAGATTGAAAGATTCTGGAACACACTTCCTGAATGGATGAGTACAATCATTGCAACTTTCGCAGTATTCACGTTTGGTGCCACGCTTAAAGGTAAGACAATATTTTAATTAAGTAATTAAGAAGTTCGTCTTTTAACAGTGCAATGTAGTCAATGATATCTAGCCACATAATTTTCTTGCTACTTACTTCAAAAATATGTTAATTGTGAAGTTTCCCAACAGATTTTTTTTACGACAGCTGTTTGTTACTCAGTCGCTCAACCTCTCTTATTTAAAGAGAGAAGTGGTGATAGAAGAATAAGGTTCGGACAGTACTAGTGGTTAGCTAATCACTCTCGCTACGCCCAGTTATTGAGTGATCGGGAGGGTAAGAGGAAATATTTTAGACATCACAAACACCCATGCGATAAGTCGATCGGAAAATTGTTGTCCGTATTGGGACTCGAACCCGTGAGATCCGGCACTGAAGATAACGACGCTATTCGTTGCGCCATATAACCCGGCAGAAAAGAAAATTGTATATATTTTGAATGAGTACTTTATGTCTCACAAGCGTTAATGTCAGCTAATGTGTTTTGCGTGGTAAAAAAACAGCCATGTACGAATACTGTTGGCAATTGGTCAATAAATATTTTTGTCAGCGTAACAACACCTTTTTAAAGACGTTCCATGAGTATATATAACTGTAAGGTTCATCGGGTGATGGAGTTTTCTCTCTTACTCTATTTTTAAATTACTTTTTTAGACGATTAAATTTAATGGAACATATCAACCCATAATAAGCAGAAATTTTTAACCGACACTTTATACATTTTACAGGAGAAGGTTTTTTTAGATTACTCTCGTACTAGGTTCGATAAAGGAATTCCATAAATACGGTTAGTAAATTGTAATATATGGCCAATACCTATTCTGATTAAACAGTAAAACCCCCATTTACACTATAGTCGGGACCGTGAAATTAGGGGTGTGAATCTCATACAAAATTTGTTTTTTTTTCGCGGAAAATGCAAAACTAAGATTTCCCTTAGTTTTTCAAAAAAAAATATGGACGAAATATTTTAATTTTGTTGTAGTAAATAACCCGCACACAGACATACGTCCAACTATGCATGTATAGCCTGGCACGTGTTGAATACACAGACGTTTGCCAACATTTGACTGTATGCGCGGCACAGACGACCGTCTCTTAGTAACGACAATGGAATGCGACCGTGCAATTGGGGGATTTGCGGCGAATATTTCAAGCCAGCACGTAATTCGGGGTAGTGTAATTGGGTGTTCCACTGTATACCAGTGGCGGCTGGTCAATGTGGCATTGGATCAATGCACCCCTTGTACATGCAGGAGCGGTTATATTTCATGAAATAATATTCAAACATAACATTTATACCATTTACTCATTGTAAATTCTTCATGTATTTATTGTCTTTATATTTATTTTATCATAGACAATTTTTTATATCTATTAAAACAAAAAATATACAAATATTTTAAAATGAGTGAAAGGTATAAGTGTTATGTTTGATTATTATTCCATGAAATATAACCACCCTGCACAAACAAGGGGTGCATTGATCCAATGCCACATTGACCGGCCCCCACTGTTATATACTGTCTACTTTCAGTTCTTTAGATCAGCGTTTCTCATCCAGGGTCCACGTGGAGCTAAGATAACAAGTAAAAACTCTAAAATGCACAGGCCTTAAAAATATCAGGCGAATGAGATAACGTTCAAAATTTTTCGTCACTGACGTCCTATGCGATATTGAACAATTATTCGTTTAAAACTCAATTTACCTTATTGTGTCGATTAAGATCTTTTGCCGATTATGGGCATATATTTTTTAGTGATTGATTTCTTTTGCATATATTGGCAATATAATTCCAATAATATGTCTTTTTTTATTAACAGATAAAATACTTCAGATAAAGTATTGCAATAGATATATATTGTAGTCAAATGTGATAACGCTATTATTGGATACATTTTTAACCCGTGAAATGCTAACTCAAGACTTCGGTCCAAGAATGGATTAAATATTTTTATATGAATCAGCTAAAGTATATACAAACGACAACCGTTGTCATTTATTTACATTTGATTATAAATTTGCATCGTCAAATGAATTTAACTTATACATAATTATGGATTTTCATTGAACATATTTAAAAAGTCATTACGAAAGATCAGATTGCATACAAAGCCGCGCGGGAGTGGGCAAGTTAATATTATCTTATGATCACTTTTAAGGTGTTCACTATGAACACTTGATCAAAACAATATTTGTTCTAGTTTAATTTTTACTTTCTATGATAAGAACCTGTTTCGCTCACAACAAGCATTGATATATTTATTTTTTTTATAAATTTGAAAAAAAATATTTGACATTACAGCTTACGCCAATGCATCAAATATTTTTAAGTTGAAAGATCATACGAGATATACTCGATGAGAATTTTTGAAAGTCACATGAGATAAACTCAAAGAGAATTGACTTCACAAACACCCATGTCTTAGATCTCAAATTAAAATTGAAAAAAATCCAATTTTGACATTGACCTTACCGGGAATCGAACCCAGACCCACCTGGTCGGTAAACCAAGCTCTAACCAACTAGACCACAGCGAGCGACAATTCAATTTATTATATTCGTGGCGAGTGAAACTGACCCTGATCATATAATATAAAAGTGGAATTAGTACAAATAAGTTTTTTTTTTGCTGAATTCTCGCAATCATTATTCCTAAGGGGTTTACTATAATTGATTTATTCATGTTATGTGTTTTTTCATTCATTCATAACGGTCATAATTCACGCGGGAGAGATATAGTGAGACCTATTTACTTTGTACCCACCCACGAAATAAAAAAAGGTTATTTCGCAGGATTATAACAGGTGGTATAAACCTAGAAAAGAAAAAAAATATTGTTGATTTATCTTTGACATAATATCTATAGTTTCTGCTATTATTGGGTCTATAACAATGCAGTGAACACTACTAATACCTAAGAGAGAGGTGGAAAAGGGTTAACAGAGATTTGAGGCTCTTATCAATCATAATGAATTGTACACTTCCATTAAATCTTTGGTCGAACACGACCCGGGTTTCGCCTCTCGGCATCTTCCGGTGTTGATCAGTGCGCGAATTCACTCAAACTAACGTTAGTTCTAAAATAATTCTAAATTATTATTAAATTTCCATCAAGCACCTTCATTCGAAATTTTAAATTAAATAATGAATTGATCGAAAAAAAACGACAAAATTAAAGACCGTTTTGCATGTAAATATTTTTTTTTTATAAATAAAACGGGGTATTGTTACCACACACACGTTTTTTAATTTTTATTAAATTATAATTTAATCTTTCGGATTTTAACAATTATATGCACCGATTTTTTGTAATCGTAAAACGATTAATCTCCATCAACGCTGGGTGACAAATATACAAGTTTGATAAGAGAATTAATTATATTTTAAAGTTTAACAGGTGTTCTTATATGTAACTAAGATTGACGAAAGATATCTTGCATTGCCTGTATTAAGTGCTTGTCACATCTAAGAAAAAATATTAATTTACAATAACCTAACGGTCTTATCATTCGATTCAGTTTTATTTTTTACATTATCCTCACAAAATGTGAACCTTTTCTGTTGTTCAAATATATTACAATAAGCCATTTAAGCGATAACTTATTGTTAGTCTGTCTATACCACGGGTTCCCAACCGGGGGGTCACCAAATTTTTACGATTTTGATTTGAGAAAAAAAAAAGGAGTTTCGGGGACAATCCGGGGAAAAAGTATAGCAAATCGAGGATTTCAAATTCCTCGGGGGGGTCGCCTAGTCACATGGCTTTTATAAAAAGAGGTCGCCAGCCGAAAAAGGTTGGGAATCTATGGTCTATACGGATACATTAATTATAAGCACTAGTTATTATTGAATTATCAATGATTTATTTTTTTCTCTTCTTGAAATTGAAATGTCTACAAAGTGACGAAAAGTTTTCTTGTAATTTTTTAGCAAAACTTGCTATGTATTTTTTTAAAATTTCAATGATCCTAATGCATTTATCACTATAACTAGTATTTGAGAAAAAAACCATTTAGAGTTTATCTATTTTTTCTGAATTAAAAGAAAAAGCATAAAATGTCTTTCATAATTAACGTTTTGTTTATTTCATCGTTTAAGTCGGGACTTTTTGAAAGTAACAATAATTATAAAAGGCCGACTATTTGATGCTTGAATGTAACAAACTTCACATCATACCTAGTAAATAATAAAGGATCTGGTATTTAAAAAAAAAAAATCTTAAATGCGTTATAATTTTCGACATATCTTAAGGTATCGTAAAAGTGAACTGAGCTTAGTAAGTACACACTGCAGTTGTATTTTCAGTCTAAAATAATAATAAAAAAATGCAATCTACAATAACTTTATGTATATATGTGATTGCACTTAAAAGTCTATACACATGTTATCATTTGGCTACTTGGCTCACTTCATTTATCATTGGCTCAAGTTATTCAATGAACAACCATTCTGCTGTAATAGTTATCTTCATAAACTAATTTGATAGGGATCTCTATCATTTGAATCAAAATACATTATTTCAAATATTTGGTTACAGTCGGTACATAGTAAATATTGAAATATTGCAGATGTGAAATATAATAATAATACAATTTCAATTAACAATCGAATATTAAGAGATCTTTAGTAAGTAATTGAAAATTCAATTAAAAATTGTCGAAAAAGATTTCTAATGATTATCCAATCTCATGGGTTTTTCAAAAATGAAGGACATCTGAATTCTTTTACCAGGTGTTCTTTTATTTGCAAACAAAAATTATGACCTAGCTTAGATACGTTCTTATCGACAGATTAACGGCCAATGAGGTATGAACGTCTATAAAATACCTTTGTACTGTTCTTACGGTGGCACTAGGGCATCCAATCCCGGGATCCCGTTCAATTTTCTGATCCCGAAATTCCGGGATTGAGATGGCCGCGATCCCGGGATTTCGGGATTGAAAAAATTTTGAGCAAATTCTCGAAATTTACACGAAATCGGCAAATTGAAGATTTCAAATTCCTCGGTGAGCTAAAAAAAAAAAAACGAGTTTTCGTGAGATTCTGGGAAAAAGTATACCAAATCGGGGGTTTCAAATTTCTCGGTGAGCTAAAAAAAAAAAAAAAAACGAGTTTTCGTGAGATTCTGGGAAAAAGTATACCAAATACCAAATCGGGGATTTCAAATTCTTCGGTGAGCTAAAAAAAAAAACGAGTTTCCGCGAGATTCCGGGAAAAAGTATAGCAAATTGAGGATTTCAAATTCCTCGGTGAGAAAATCTCAATCCCGGGATTCAAAATAAATCAATCCCGAAATCCCGGGATTGGAAAAAGGCTTCGGGATTGGATACCCTAGGTAGCACCTCAAGGCCGCGCAAAACAAAATCGCACCGACAGAAGGGCGCATAACAAAAGAGCAGACGATAAAGGTGCGCTGGAAGAAAATAGTTTTCGGGGTTGGTCGATTGTAAGCTCAAAATAAAATTATATCTCGAGAACTGTGTACCTCTTAACATGTTTCTTGCTTATATTTTAAATAATTATATTTATTTTAAATGTTTTTTGTCAATATATTTGATTCTTATCTAGATACAAAAAAAATATACTTTTTTATTTTCTACCTTTATCTGTTTATCCACTTTTTTGTTTGTTCGTTTGTCATTTATTTATGCACTGTTTTGTCTGGTTACCGTATCAGACACGTTAAAAACTCTGAAAAAGATTTATCTCGGCGCGCCTTTGTTGTACGCTTTTTTGTGATGCGCGATTTTGTCGGTACGGCGGGTCGAATTTTTCCGCACGACTTTGTCGTACGCGCTGCGCAGTATTTATTATTGAAGATTTCTCTTATAAAAAGTGTTGCTTAAAAGAGTTCAATAATAAAATGATGGTTTCGAGTGAAATTGTTTTTTAGCCGTGCGGGAATACTTATTTGGCCACTGCTTTCTAACTCTTCGTATAAATTTTATTTTTTTAAAGAAATATAATATTTTCACAGCGATTTTCTTCACAGAATCTATACCATAAATAAGCTCAACTTGTTTTGTCGATTTATATGTATACAAATACTGTTGAATACTACATACAAAATATGTATACAAATTTAATTGGAAAAACAAAACAATTATTACAAAAATGTATGTTATATTATATTAAATCAGGCATGGGCAACTTTTCCTAAGTCTGGGGCCAAATAATCATTCAGACTCCGAGTCAAGGGCCGGACTAAATTATTAAACATAATAAAGTAATATTAAATTAAATAAAACACGTTGCTACTTGTTATGTATTTTTTTATTTATATAATAAACGTGTCATCTCCATTATTTAATCCCTTCCTGGAACTATTAATTAATTTCTCTATTACTTCGCCGAGATGAATCAGGGCCGGACAAAATAGCTTGGCGGGCCGGTGGTTGCCCATATATGTAATAAATGATGCAGCTCTCATCGAAAGTTTGTTTACAATGTATGCGCAGACTAATATTTTATGTAGAAACTCAATTATTTAGTAATTTAAATCTCAATATACAAGGAAACAAGGTGTTGTATTAATGTTTGTATCATGTTTTATTTATTAGATTTGTCAAGGAAACTTTTTTTAAATTATTGCAAGTTGACCAGTGCGTGTTTGAGAATTTGCTTCTGAACATGAATAAAATAATAATTATTTATTTGGTAAATTTCCTTTTCAAAAACAAAAATATATTTGTAAGGTTCTACACTTGTTAATACTGTAATTGACTATAGTGATTAGTGATGAAGGAGTTTGTCAGAAGAACAGAAACACACATCTGTTAAAGGAAAATAATTATTTGGAGGAATATCATATTCAACAACATGTTTGAGAATTACAAACTAACTAACCAAAAAATATTAAGGAAAAACTGTTAAGAGATATTATTGATCAATCACACCGATCAAGATTGTATTTATTATCTAATACAATATGTTAAGTTAATACTCGTCAAATTTTGATTCTTAACTAAGCACATTGAAATGGGGTTGTTTCAGTGATTATATGTAGCTAATTTTCACTGTTGAAATTATGCTACACCAAGAAACAGTAATACAATCTGGAACCCTTAGTTTCGAGATAATGACAATTTAGTGTATGGCAAAATTTTATACATTTCTTATTACATACAGTTTTAGAAGAGTAATGCTAGTTCCTGATTATTATTTTCATTTATAAATATGTTACTCTGCAATTTGTCAAAGCCTCAATATTGTATCAATCAAATTGAAAAAAATATAATATTTGTGTAACAATTCTAGTATAGTGTTCTTCATTAAAAGTATATAAATATTATTTCTGAATGTCACTGTTAGATGATATATATGTTAGTCGTGTTTTAAAATTACAGTGAGTAGTGTATCCTACTATTTCATTTGATTAATCATTATAGTAAATCTCAAAACATGTTTTTCGTCGATTGTCCTACTGTTGTATTGATGTAGCAATTAGTGTAAGCTGTCAAATTCTGAAAGAAAACTAATATTAAAGAGGTAGTCATAATTAAAAAAAAAATACAATTTTACTTGACTTTGCTCAAAGATTGATCATTTTCAAATAGCCTTAGAGAAAACCTAGGGGGTTTCTAATAAAATTATGACTATATATTGAACATTTGTATTATTATTTTCAGGAGAATGGGTGATCATATTAGTGACAGCATTCCGACAGTGGACCGGTGCATATGAACTCGGAAATGATACGACGAATTCAAATACAACTGAATCTTTTTCGTTAGGCAAAATTAAAATGTCAGAATGGCTACACTTTTGGATCGGCGCTAATATTGTGTCATACGGAATGTATTTTATCATTGGTGGATTTCTTCATGTAAGTATCTTTTTTTCACCTCCAAAATTGAATCAATATTTAAAAAAAAAATCACTTGGTAGAACTTTAGTGTTATGAAGTGAAAAAATGGAGGTATTTTATTTCTGCAATTATTAGTGTATAAACAGTTAATAGGCAATTCGTCCTTACGTCCTCATCAAAACTAACTAAGCTTTATAATATACTGGCTTAAAAACGGTACACGATTCTCTCAAATAGACCCTCAAGAGGTGAAGTGAGCCAACTAATAAAATGGTAACACATTTTTCACGGACTTTTAAGTACAATCACGTCTTTGTTTGGTGTTGTGACTTATTGCATATTTTTATTTTAATGTGATAACACTATTTCAATATGTATTAAGTAAGGTTACTTCACTTTTACGTTACTTTAAGACGTGTAGAATATTACAACGCGTCTATATTTTTTTTCTAAAATACCACTTGGCCTACTACTCACTTCACCTATAATGGGCCCATATATTCTAATATCCTAACTTATAGTTAAAAATACAGTATTCAATGTAATTAATGACTTTGCGTGTTTCCCGGAACGATAATAAATATGGGATTATTAAGTAGTCTTCTTTAAATAAAATGAATTTGAATGATTATGTATAGTTTCATTAGCTTCTTGTAACAAGTTAAGTAACAGTGATGGATTAATATTTGTTTGGTCATTAAGAATGTAATACTGGAAAAGAAGGAGTGACAATACTTGGTGGAATGGCATTATTTTACACAAATAAAACACTTCTTTATACGAGTTCCATTTTTATTGTCAAAAGTGGAATTAGTAAAAAAGAGTGTTTTATTTTATGAATATTTCACCTATGACCAAAAACTCTTATATTAAAAAAATGCGATTTGTAAATTAATCTAACTAATACAGTAAAACATTTATCACTAGACTACATTGGCCGATGTGTGTATGTAACATTTTATGTAACACAAGTTTTTAAACTTTCTTAGTGAGTGTGAGTTTTTTTTCATTATTATAAGTATCCATTTTTTTAGTGGTACTTCTATGTACGGCAAAGACATTTGGCTCATGAATGGAAACTTCAACCAACAAAGTGGCTATCTCCAAAGCTTGAACTTCACGAAATCATGATCGGAAGTATTGCTTTGATGGTGACAGGGACATACTCTGCTACTCTGGCCTGCTATATATTCAACGGAAATCCATCAACAATATATTACAAGTAATGAAGAACTATTTTAAATTGTTTATACTTATACTTCCGTCTGTATTCATTAGCTTATATCAATAGCTGGGTGAGTTTTTAAGTCTTGAAAATAATTCAGAAACCAATTTATAAAAAAGAAGAGCAAATCATACGGAAACTTCCAAAAGAACTGTCGTCGGCTACCGGTACGTAGCTTGGAGGCTACTAATTTAAAATAAACACCAAATTTGCAATCCGTAAAATGGTCCCGTTGATCATAGTATAACATAATAACTCATCAAAGGATCTAAATGTGTAATTATACGCAAAGTAAAATATGCATGTTATATTATTGCCAAATCTTGTTAAGGAATTATAATCGATATCACTTTTGCGTGAGGTCTGACCATTGAATGGCGGCTTACTTATATTCATTTATTTGTTTAAATGCTGCTGACTAATTATTTGAGGAAGAAAACTCATTTGTAACAAATACAATTGTATTAGTATTATTAGTATAAGGATAGTAATACGTATGTTATATACGCAGCATGTTATTAAGAAATGCCAAAAGATCTTCTATGTTTCTTAACACGGTTACTCCCAGAGCCGTGTTTTCACGTGATAAGCTAGCCGAGCGTTGAGTCCCGGAACTGTGTTTTCACGTGATGCGCTATGCTTTCAAATAGAGGCATAATTGTGGTATTAAGCAACATTTTTTTATAAAAGACTATTATAGCAGATGCTCAAATCATTCCAAATCAGTCTTTTAATTATTACTTGTATTCAAAAAAAAAGTAACTGATTTTATCAACCAAAATTTAAGAATATCATAACGCATTTGATGCGTCCATTTGTCCTTCTGGCGATCACATGATGGTGCAGTCACCGAGCTCATTTTCAATTTTAAATTTAGATATTCCGTAAAAAAGGATGTCAAAAAGCGTTTCTTTATTTTTTTGTTACTAATAGCAAAAAAATAAATTAGCCCAATCGAAACAAAGGAATGCGCCAAGCAAAAAATAAATAAAATAGACTTGGTGCATGTGCAAACATTGTAATATAGTTTTACATAGGTAGAAGACAATTATGACAATAATATCATAGTTTTATTTGATTTGACTTTGTTTTTTCACAGTTATAGCACTTTTAGTAAGTGCTTAAGAAAAATTGCAATTCTTCAAAACCAAACTGGGCACATGGGGTAATTTTACCGGATTTGGGCTGGGTCCGAAAGTGTTTGTGAAATTAAAGTGAAGGTTTCCAACAAATATGATTAAAGTGTGAAACAAATCAACTGAAATACTTCTCATTTTCTAAGATTAGGCTAAGTTATGCTAATATAAACAGCATTATGAATACGGGTTGTAGAAAAAAATATATTATTATAAACAGTTCTTCTATAGTTTTTTTTTTTAATTTTAGATTTGATGAATACGGATGGTTATGGTTCTTCCTACAATTTCCAGTGATTTTTATCTACCAGGTGAATATTTTTAACACCAATGCAATGATGTATTTTTACTCGCTTAATTTGATTGAGCTTAATGTTTTTTTCTTTATAACTAACTATTGGTGATTTGTATCTAGGTAATTAACGCTACCAGACTTGTGCTTATTACAATAATTGTAATCACAATATCATTTTTTTTTATTTAATACATATTATAGAAATGTCTATAAAGATATTTTGTTATAAAGATTAATACAACATATTTCACAGTTGAGATGCTAAATATTAGATATAGGCTTAAGATTGTATGATATGTTTGCGACTCATTTCGTTTGACCATGAAGTGGATCACGGGTTATTTTTTCAACTGAAGTATATTTAAATGAATAATCTTGAATCAACGGAAAAGTTTAAAATAATGATTTCCTAACATTCTGATGATATGCACGTATTAATTGAAATGTCACCACTCATAAAAGAAAAGCTACGCACAACCATGATTTTAAGCTTAAATATTTTGAACATTTACAGGCCGATGATATAACATTCGCATAGTTAATCATACTCTAAGTCAGGGTTTCCCAAACTATGTTCCACGGAACACTGGTGTTAAATAGGTGTTCCGCAAAAATTTGGGATGGTAATTTACGCTGCAAAAGATTTAAGAATCTTCCATTTCATATTATAAATCTAGTAATGGTAAATTTTCTTTGACGTTTAAAACGTCAAATATCTAGGTACATGTGAAGTTTTGAAATCACTAAGTCCTTTATATACTCATATTTTTATATGACATGTTAAAAATATAATAAATGATTTAATTATATATATTTTTACTAGTGTGAATTACCCGACCTAAAAAAATAAGCTGTGTTCCGGTAACATTTCTAGATTTGCGAAATGTTCCATTTAACAATAAGTTTGGGAAACCCTACTTTAAATTAATATGTTGCATTGTGGTATGTAATACAATATTATCTATTTTACAGGACTACACGACATATGTTTTACACCGAATGTACCACACTCCATTCTTCTACAAGAATTTCCACAAGTTGCATCACACGTATAAGCAGCCAACTGCATTTTCAGTAACAGCTATCCATCCATTCGAGATAATGCATATTCAGCTTACAATGTGTCTGCCACTCTTCACTGTGCCCGTTCACTGGCGTAAGTTAATACCACAAATACAAAAATTCTTTATAAAATTAAAGGTTGAGGGAGTGTTTTGGTTCAGTGACATCTATAATTAAAACAAATTATTAAATGACTTAAATACAAACATTTGTGTAATTGATAAAATTTAATTTATTAGGCTTTTCAAATCATGCCATTTTGACTTTAAGCTTTCTTTATTATTCGATTCTAATAAACTGTACCTGTAAAAAAAATATCAGGAAACCAGAGGCGTGCTTAAGCAGTAATTGCTTTTTATCAACCATCATTCTTATCAATTTAATCAACCTATTTTTTAAAACATAATTGCAATTTTATGAATCGTTAAAAAAATAAAATACATTTAATTTTTATTCACTGCTTCAGTATGCCACTGGCTCCCTGGTCATTTTTACTGGTAAAATTCATTAGAATACATTATTTAGGAATGCTTAACTCAACTGGGATGTTTTGAAAGTCTTTTTAAATTAGATTTTATCAATTACACGAATGCTTAGAAATATTTAATTTAACAATTTTATTTTTCTTAATTATTGGTGTCGCTGCACACCTCTCCATTCGACCTTAGGTGTGGACAGTAAAAAATATATTTTGAGCGTTAATCAAATACTGCCATCTCTGACGATTGAATGAAACTCTTTTCAAGTTTTGTCAAAACATTATTTTGTGGAATATGATAATCTAAGAAATTACCAATGTAAGTTAATCCTTTTATTTTTTAATTTTTCTTCGATTTTTTTTTTGCGGAAACGGAATTTTAATGATATCGTAATATAATGATATTATATATTTATATAGCATCTTTTTTTCATAAAATATTATATTTTAGTTTTTGAAAAATTTTAAAGATGAATTTCAGTTAAAGACAATTTTTTAGAGCAAACGCCGAAGACAATGTTATATTCTTAGCAATAAGAAACGAAATAGGTGATTTTAAAAACTCTTTTCTAAGAGCAAAATTTTCAGATGGTGTACATTTTTACAACACAATGTCTCCCTTTTCCGAGTTGCAGGTGATTATTAATGTAAGCAAGGTGGAATTTACGCTACGTAACAACGTTAAAATGTTTTCCTGCAATTTTAGATACAAAATACGAATGCACAGAATTTATGTACGCTTTGCAAGTTGCAAGTTGAAAAATTTACCAAATTAGTTAAAAGATTACACTGGACTTTTACTGAGAAAGAATGGTGTTTTAAATTAATTATATCATTAGAGAGCTGGAACAACTGCGGCTAGCTCGTCTCATGGGACTCAACTATTTGTAAAGGTACTTCAGCTTAATTCAGTATCGTATAATATATGAATACTCATTCTGTTCTACCAACCATTGAGATAGCATCATTTACAAAGGAGAAAGTCTACATGCATTTTGACTATTTATATTTTCCAATATTTTTTTTGAGTAATATGTCCCTTGTTAATGTGAAACATATTGTCACAGCACAAGCAGAAGTGAGTAAGTAATAGATTGATAGTTTTGCGTAAATACTTGGTGGAAAGGCATTATATTAATAAAAACACAATATTCCTTTGTACTTCATTCCACTTTATTATATGTTAGGTGTGTTAAACATTTTAATTTTGTGTTATTTTAGAATCACTTATGGTGTAATTGGTTATTTCTTTTCAATGCCAATTGTTGTTTACAACTTTTCATTTGTATTTTAGCGTTGTTAAATTATATTTCTTATCAGTTGACAATGCTCGCAATGAGCGAAACCGGTCCTGACCTATTAAATGAACTGGAATGAAGTACAAAGGAATATTGTGTTGTTATTAATATGAAAAATGTATGCTTTCGGGAAAACTTCTCTAGCAGGGCTTATACAAAAACCAACTTTAAAAAAAAGATAATTCTAATACTCCATAAAACCATGTTTTCGAAGTTTTACAAAAAAATGATTTTAATTAAAATAGCAAAAGAAGTGTTATTTTTTTAAATCCATCTCAGCAAACGTTGTTGTGATAAAAATATTTATTTAATAACAATATCAGTTGCTCAACATTTCTGTTTTGGATCGTGTATGGGGATAAATAAAGATAATACTGTTATGTGAATAACAAGCCATAAACTCCTTTTATCCCGAAATTCTTAAATTCGGTCATATACAAAGAAAGTATTTTTTTTTCAAAATATCAATGCTTCAGTGGAAAGATACGTTCATTTTTTGTTAAAATTTTATTATTATAAACATACGTATTAATGCTGTAAAATTATTGTTCCATCAAAATTGATATTCTCAAGACGTACAATATTTTTTCACTCAGCCAATCGTTATTGTCTAATAGTTTATGTCTTTACACGAAGTATTTTAATTAAAAAAAAACTGCTAGGCTTATTATAATACTTAACCATTAACATTTATATGAAGAAAGTCAAAAAAGAAAACAATTAAGACAAATGAATGAATCAAAAAGATTGTAAAAAATACACATTATTGTATTGTCTTGAGTAATATGTAAATTGTTTGGATTGGATTAACATTTTTATAACTTATTACATTCTTTTGCCAAATAAATAACTAATGAAAAACAAAAAAAATATGTTATAAAAAAAGTATTGAATTTAAATAGAGTAAAAGAATGTATAATTTTGTAACGATTTTCAAAAACTTTGTTTTGTTAAAATAGCAAAGTGGCATTTAAAAAAAAGTTTTTGGCCATAAGATTAATTCAGGGATCTTTTTAATTTGTTAATTTAAGTTAAAACTATCATGGTTTGAAACAAAAGCCCGAAGAATCCAGCCGCGGCGATAAAAATCTTTTTTATTTATTTTTAATTTATTCTAAAAAATTCTATTAGGTACCACGATAAAGTCAAGCGGCCTTAGCGGATTTTTTCTTTTTTGAATAATTTCAATAACTTACAAAACTTTTTTCATCATGCTGGTTATAGATATGGATTTCCATAAAAGAAAAACTCATTTTTCCTTTTATCACTAAAGTACCCTGTCTAACACGATCAAATAAATAAATATCATAATATGATTGATTTGATATGTATCTATATGTAGTATGGTCATAAAGCAAGAAAATGTGTATTAACAAAATAATTGAAATTTATTTATTTTTTAATTTTAATAGCATTCTCATTTTAATAGTATTATTTTGGTATTTTCAAATATTTATATAAGCGTCATATAAATATTTTTTGTTCAAGTTCCTACTAAAAGTAATAAAATAAATCTTTTTTACAGATATGTTTATAGATTATATAATACAGATAATATAAGTGACTTAGTGATACTCCAAGAAAATAAATGTTACAGTAACAACGTATCAGTATATTGCATTTTTTTTAGTAGGGATATGAATATTGTGAACACTGAAGTTTGATTTGGCCATTCAAATCAATACATTAGACAAAAAATAAAAATAAGTCAAATTAACTTGACAGTTCATGAAGTTCATGGCAAGCTTTGTAAGAAGAATGGGTAGGTCAAATTCAAAACTGTTTGCTCAATAACAGTTTGCACGACAAAAATGTTAATTTCTTCAATGATCATTCATTATCGCGTTAATAAATCCTCCGATAAGGCGAATCCCCTCAACGCCGAAAAATTGCAGCAATGTTTACAGAACGCGGACGCTTTTCAAAAATATTTTGTAGTCATTTTTTAAAAATTGAATCGTGGTTTCGGGGTTTTTGAGTTTTTCCCGACAAAATCATTTTTTATACAAAAATCATAAACCCTATAACGCGTATTACGATAACGCTGAATAATGGGTTATCAGAGTAAATGCTTATACTTGCAGTTCGCAGTATTAGTTTAATTTATCTCAATTAATACGGAACATTGTTGTACACGTGGGGCTTACAAAGCAAACAAAGGCGTCAAAAAAAGAAAAAAAATCTGAAAAAAATTATATTGAATATAGTTATTTTTAGGTAAGCAGTATCTTACAATTTTATTTGAATTTGAATTGGAATTGGTGCTATATATAACTGCCACGTTTGCTATATAGAACTATTTAAACCACCACTTTTGTATTAAAAAGTTTTTAACTATTTACATGTTAGAGCCTTATTTTAACAACAAAAAATACTACTGTATGCTTAATTTCCAGCTTTAAACAATAACATATGAAACACATTTTATACAAAACATGAAGAATGCTAACTTTATCTCCAGTACTACTTTAATAAAAAAGATTAGGCAAATTCAATTTATTTACTTTTTTTCAAATTTCGTTATAAAAAAATATGTTTTATTATATTGCATGTGCATTATACTAAATACTTATCAGCTCATAATAGTATAACGGAATATTCATACCTAGGATCGTTGATAGCCTTATTTTGTTACTTCTAATAATAATTATTCATGTAGAGTAAGCAATGTTTACATAAGTCAATTAAGGGCTTCTTGCTAACGATGTTGGCCTTTACTTCGACCGAACACAAATAATTGTGATGCGCTACATTCGCATACAGAGCTGTATTTATTTCGAATACTTTAAATAATAATTTAACGTAAAACCCACAAAGAGATTTTATATGTACATACCGTTTTCATTGGCTCTTGTTGATACTTAATGACAAAAAAAAAAACAAATCCCCAATTATTTCTGACGTTTATAAATTGTACTCATCAAAGGTTTTCTTTGAAAAATGTTAAGTTGTATGTTATCTCTTCAAACGCAAATGCGATATTTTGCTCATATGGAATGATATATGGAGAATTCTATTTTGAATTATGATGATTATAAAGAATGTTGTTTTGGCCCTTAAAAATTCACGGCTAACCAAGCTTTCCCGCTCTCTGATACAGCCCTGTTTTTCATCGAGGGTCAAATGAAGATCGTTCATAAAATAAACGTCTGACATAATGCCGAATGTCTGTGATGACTTTTTTTTATTTAAGCAAGAAGCCTTATATGCCAAAAGTTTGCGCACTATTCACTTAATTTATTGTTTTTTTTTTATTTTCTTAAGCTCAACCAGTCCTGATTAACGATGGTGAATTATATAAATTTTTCAATGAATATTAAAAAAATATTTGTTCTCTTTGTAAAAAGTGACTTCACTAACGACCCGGTTTTCGACTTTAAAGATCATAAATGAGAAAAAACAGATTCAACAGATAACTAGTAATAAAAATCAGTTAAACAGGTTTTTTTTTAAATTATAATCATTTGCGAAAATCTGTTTTTCAACGTGAATGAAGAGGTTGAAATCACCAATACGGGGAGGGGAATCATTAATTATTTTATTAAGCATTTTCGAAATAAATAGATTATAAATACTTCCCTGCTTGAGATTGTGTTAGTGTTATGTATATAATAAGAGAAATTCGAATTTGATAATGTAATATTTATAATATAGAACTTCCATCAATTACTCTCAGTTGATAACTTAAATTTAGTATTTTCCCATTTTCTGTGGAATATTGTAAAGTCCAAATAATAGTTATTTCAAAGTAACTATTATAATATTGATTTTTATTCGCTTATAAATTAATTAATAATTACAAATAAATATACCTATACGTTAGCTTAATTTATTTATTAATTACATTTGTATGTAATTATAATTATTGATATCTAAGGCGAAGAAAAAATATATAAATGAAGAATAATTGAATATGTTGAGCTATATAGAAATCATATAATTAGTTATGGAATCTCATAATTGTCATTTAAAAAGAACGAATTGAGACGAAGTGAATTAATTCAAAGACTTGATAAGAGTGATTTATTAATGTGTGCCAATTCATTTAAAGCGACAAAATAACATTATAATAAATGAAAAATATCTTTTATGGGAATAACAATATTTTCCTTTTATTTCAGTTCCTTTCTACATAATAGCTATTTACACTTACTACCACGGGATAATTGATCATTCAGGGATCAATTTTAAGGCTTATTGGTGGCAGCCTTGGCAACCAGATGCAGAATTTCATGACAAACATCATGAATATTTCCATGTGAATTTTGGATTCAACATCAAATTTTGGGATACGGTAACATATTTTACTCAACTTGCAAACTCCATCATTCTTTGCAGTTAAAAATAACATATTACTTATACCGAATACTACTTTTCCAACAGTCATAATTGTACAAATAGTACGTACACCAGTAAAGTGCTAATTTTTTAAAAATTGCTCTTAGCAAAATGTATCTTTTTCTTTTTAAAGTTTTTTTGGTTATGAATTTTTAACGAAAGATAAAGCGAAATGATATTTCTTTTAAATTTAAATATTTTTTTTTCAGCTTCACGGCACCACTATGAAGAAAAATCGCATTTACAATGAAAAAACATTCCATGAAAGTGACCCAACCGCTTTACCACCAAGTGATACAACAGAAAATAAAATTGTCAACAAAAAAACTGAAAAGAAAAAACGGTGATTACTTGTTATAAATAATAAAGAAATTTAAGTATTTATTTTGAAAATTGTAAATTATTTAAAAAGGAAAGCTTGCAACACAGTGCTAAAAACCAAATTAATCAGTCATAGATTCTAAAAATGTATGGAATTATTATGGAGTAACATATTCTGTTGATTATAGCGTATAAGAAGAACTTTTAATTATATATAGAAGTATTATAAAAATATTATTATTTGTCAGAATTTATTCAGGATTATAGTAATACAGGATTATAGTAATAACCACTGTATGAAATTTGTGTTTAGCAGAATAAATATTTTAATAATAAATTATTGCTCAATTGACGTCAAAATGACGATGACAATTATTGAACGTTGGGCATAATTTGGATGTGGTTATGTGATTGATAATGGTTGTCAAAGGCGTTTTTATTTAGGTTTTTAAAATAAATTTTAATAAACTATATTTAAGCATTTTAATTTCTTCTGCTTCTTTGACCATATTCGCTCTCTATGTAGAGCATATGGCCGCCACGCGGCACCTCCAAGTTCTCCTGCCTCCCGCCAATTGCTTTGCCCCCCCGTGACATGTCAGTATCCTTCAGTTCCGCTGCGTACTACTTAAAGCTGGTACTCGACGATAGTACCTGATTTTAATTTCAATCAATTTAAAATTTACCTCGGCGATTTAGTAAGAAAAAAATACATTACTTGAAAACATGTTTTTTTGCATTTGATTGCCTGGCATCATTCAGTGATCATGAAAACATCCATTATTTTAATATTTGATTAAGATAATATTGATTGATTTACTAATTTATTTCTTCCTTTTTTTGTTTCTGTATGTTATGATAAAATTCAAATAAGTTTTTGTGTATCCTACATTTTGCAAAATTGAAATACCATAAAAACCTGATTTTTAAATTTAATGAGAAAAAAGTGCTTATTATTCAATGGTTCTATTTCACCAAAAAATAGTTTACGCTATTTAAGTAAAATATTATATACACACTGTGAATGAAATAAATACATCAGTTACATATCTAATAGACAACAAGCAAATAACTTTAAATTTCTTCCGTAAATTTTATCCGTGGCAAGACAGTAATAACTTCTGTCAAAATTGTTACCAATATTTTAAGTTCATACTGCAAGTACCATTTACTTTCTGTTTCAAAATAATTCACGAATATTTAAATATTACTTTTAAACAACTTTTTAGAGAAATATTTTTTGTAAATCATTTTTTTAGCTCTTCTATGGGTCTTCTACTAATTAGAATATTATTATTTTTTTTGGAGTATGGAGTTAAATCATATAAAGTTCGACGATAAATAATAATTTATTAACTTCATGACATCACTTAAAGTTAAAAACAACTTGATTGTTTTGACATTTACTATAAGTGTTGAGTTCAATAAAGCGTTGTTATAAACTTAGTAAACATTTTACGAAACGAAGGCTGGAATCTGAAATGACCTTTAAATAATAAGATCAAAAATAGTATTTTAAGTTTCACATATATTTTCAAATTAAGCTGTTAAGATGTTAGCATATATTATAAGAGGAAGTGTTTTTCTTTTAAGCCTCTATAACAACACAATCCAAAAAAAGGAAAATTAACATACAGTGCTTTTTCTGAATCTATTATAATATTGCTCAACCAAGTTAATAAAATATATTACATACATCTTACACGGGGTTTTTGCTCATATTATTTATTTGAAAATAAAATACAATATGTCAAACAATATGAAATAAAAAATGACTTCATAGTTTGGTAACTAAGCGATCAATAATATTGTATACACACTTGTTTCCGTTGCTGCTTTTGCCGTTCGTGGTAAGACAAAATCTTCTGATTGATTCTGATAAAAACACCACATAACTATGCAAAATTACTCGCGTCTGTGGTACGGTATTATCTGGGTTGCGAATTTCTACATAATTTGCCATTTTGTAATAATACTGTAAAATATACCGTCGAAAATAAATAAATATGTAATAAATTGCAGAACTAGAGGCGTTTTTTTTCCCGAAAGTAATTTATTCGAAATAAAATGCAATGGTTTATGGTAAGTTTTCAAACTTGCGAAAAGGTCTGCATTTTTTCATACAAAAGTTATGCTCCGTTCGGGAAAAGAGTGATTGCATTCTAGTACCGGACTGGGAATCAACTTTGTAGCGCAGCTCGCTATTTTCAAAGTGCAGGCTATATAATGACATCTGAAAAAGTGCAACGGCTCTTTATGGTGCAAATGCATTTAGTATGTTTTGTTTTTCAGAGCAGGAAAATAATGGTAGGTTGAAATAATTATGCTTTATAGAAAAAGATTTATCCAAGCACAGATAAACAAAAATTTATATTTTTTACGCATTGAAATAAATAAAAAGCAAGTTTTTAAGTTGCTGTCGGTCAAAATTTTTTTCACTACCTGAAATTCAACTCCAATTGAAAATAATTGACATAGGTAAAAACGGTTCTACAAATTATATAAAATTGTCAAATCCGCAAACAGACTAAAAAAACACGAAATAAAATACATAAATGTATATCAGGAATTTTATTTTTTAAAAATATATTCGAAAATAAATTCATAACATTAAAAATAAAATTTACAAATTTTACGAATGCAATGTATATTGCAGGGCAAGTATAATAAAATCAGCAAGTAGTGATTATTGTTGGTCGACGGATCGTAGATATGGGTATAAAAAGAATAATACAATCAAATAATTGAACCTAATAAAATATTGAATTCCATCATTATTCTTAAAATATAATTTTGGGTAAAACATACTGTTTAAGAGTTTATTTATGTGTATTATTCTATTATATATTTTAAGAAATTATTTAATGACATAAAATTTTCTTCCCAATGAAGCCAAAACTGTGGCCAGTACGACGATATTTGAATGTTTTATTTCATTTTAAAGTTCTCTATTTCTTAAAAACCCCACTTTATTATTGTGATCAGCGAAATCAATTTCAATCTGCAATAATAGTGTTTGTTTTCTTAATTTTTTATTTAAGTAAGAAAATTTGAAGCCCAACAAGTGTACATTATAGATAAATAAAAAAAAAAGTAATTTTTTTCAAAAAATATCAAAGTAATGTTTTGCTGAAATAATTGTTTAATCATACGAATTTTATTCATTCTATTATAATCACACATAATGTTGAGTAAAAACTTTACTTTAACCAAGTGTAATGTTTTGATTTTAGTTTTACGAGTAATATTTTAATGAAGTGGGAATTTCGCTGTAGGCCACGACTTAGTTGAAATGACGCCGTAAAATTTATTGTGCGGTTGTTTTGTAGGAAAATGAGGTTTAACTATGGCCTTTTGACTTTGCTTCACAGCTGTTGGTATTAATACGTCAGAAAACGTTCCCGCCGACACGGAAATTATGCAAACTGTTCAGAAATCTTGAAAACTGGGAACGTTTTTCGACGGAAAATGAAAACTACGCGCCACTCGTTAATGAGGCCTTTACTGAAATATTATTCCCGGAAAAGAATACAACACTTCAAAATTCCATAACTTTGATCACTGTCTATTGAATTTTTTGTTGAGGCTTTCGAAATGATATATGATAGTAGAAAATTTAAGTGATACTAACATGGTAAATGGTAAAATTTTACCAATACCATAGGAAATATTTGATGTCGTTAAATTTTTGATGAAGATGATAAATTAAATGTCTGAACATTGCTTTTACTTAACAGAATATAATCACAATTTATATTAAAGCAAATATGTAAAAAATACTCAGTATAGTTTCATAACGGCCTTAGAATAATCAGCTTAGAGTTTTTTTAATTATTTAAATCAAAAACAGATATAAAATATTTTTAAAAGAACAGCTCATTACTGTTAAATTTTTTCCTATGAGGTGCACTCATACATGTCATTAATAGCGGTATTGTAATAAATTATTATTTATTACTACAACAACACGATAACCTCTTCCCGACATTCAGTAAAAAAAAGCCTAACCTCTATTTTGTGACTAAGTAGATTAGGATTATAAATAGTGTTTACTTTATTACAAATAACCTTTGTTAGTCATAAGATGATTCTCAAGAAGGCAAAACACTTGTCACGATGTGTAACAGTAAATTAACAAATTTATTATTATCAAGGGTTATATTGGACGCCATAAAGTAATTATCGACAAATCAATTTAAAACACAGCTATTAATTTAAAAAAATACTAATCATAACAAAATAGTAAATCATATTATACAAACACATTTTTTTACGAATATTGTCATTATTCATATTTGCGTTTATTAATTCGGTCATCAAATCTTTATTTTATATTATATTGCCTTTCAATGTTAAACATTGCTTCCTTTAGGTGATGAGAGCATTATTTATGCAGTTCTGCTAATACGTTTTATAGATACAACCTGACGTTTTTACATGACAGAAATTCCAACCGTTGAATGAATATGTAAGAGTCTACGAGTTGTAATAATTTTTGACACATATTTAGTGGGCGAAAAATTTAAATGAAAAATCGCCCAAAAGCGCATTTCCCGGAATAGTTTCTCTTAAACGCCTCTGATGTTAGTTGACTATACCGCCTGATTTAAAAACAGGTCCGGCGCGACTCCAGACGCCCATTGCCGCTTCATGAATTATTACAGCCGTATATAAAATAGAAATATATTTTTTGAAAGCGCCGAGAACGAATGCCGCTCATAATGGGTCCCATTCCCCCAGCCTTTGGTATGATTCATTTTAATGGTCTATGGTGCACTTCCCACCAACTCTTTAAACGGCCTCTCGGCTCAAGTTAAGACGCGGCCTGTATGTATGCATTGTCGGTTTAGCCAATTAACCCGCTATTCGGTGGCACAGTTTTGTATGAAGCTTAAGGTCTATCATCCATATGCTGCCAAAGTTAGAATTTTTATTCACTTCAATAATTCGTATTTATTACTTAATGGCACACAATTTTGATACACAATAAAAATTTAAGGTTTGGTTGCACAGCTTACATACGAATATTCAAAATCATAATAGTGTAAGTGTACCACTTAACTCACACAATCCAATTTGTACTTTTCTCTTAACGACAAATACATCAATATTTTGAATCAAGCATAACATCTTTTTATGACTTTTTAAATATTTTGTAAATTTTACTATTACAAAAGGAATTTTAATGTCAAACATGAAAAACGGTTAATACGGTTTGAGGTTTTAATGACAATATTCTATTTATTTGCAGTCAATATTTTCAAGTTTCGGTAAAAATATAGAAATTTTCCCACTGTATTATTGTATCACTGTATTTAATACATCTTGGTTTATCATATATTTGAAAAAAAAAACATTTATAAAGTGGTAAGATTTTAAAAATGTCCACTTTATTTTTTTCTTATCTTGAGAAGTTTTGAACGTTTTTAAAAAATACACAACTTTAGGTTATCGTCTATAGACGTTTGATGGAGTAATAAATTTCAATATTTAATCTGTACATAATTTTAACAATATTTTTTATCGTAAAGTGTTTAAAATACGTTCCAAATATTTATCTTGAATCAGTTAGAATCAGACACTAAATACAGCTTCCTCTAGATTACAGAATTTTAAATATAGTAAGTCAGCTTTAAATTGTATTACTCACTATATTCGAACACCTTTCTTGTATACCTTTACCAAAGTACAACTGGAAAAAAAGCTAGTTTTCTGTCGGTAGGCAGACGTTTATTAAACATGGAAATAATAAAATAGAAACAATCTTTTCTCAGTTCCATTCGAAATATCATTTTATAATTTTTCCAACGTTTCAATAAATTCAAATTGAATTGAAATAAATGACTAAGAGATTCACTAAAAAGATGAGACAAATAAAACTTATCACTTTCTTACAAATCAGTATGGATGTGTAAAAATTTTACAAGCCATATCTTAAAACTACCAATTTTTAGTTGTAGCATTATGGAACTAAGCCATGTATAATATGTTATCAATTTAATCTTTCTGAACCATGTGAAAATTTGTTAAAAATAAAATGACAAATATCTCAAGAAGATACATTGCCATTTTATATGATTTTTTGAAAATTCATAAAAAATGTTTACGGCATTTTATTTCAATAAATATTTTTTCATTATATTCAATTGATAAGCTAAACTAGTATGGGTGAGAAAAATATTCTGACCCCGAACCCATGTTGATAGTGCCATAGCTGTAAACTATAAACCCACTTACAGGGTGGTTTTCCACTTACTTGACTTGATGTTATTGTACTTTGTGAGCGTTTCCAACAGCTCTACGACAGAGAACTGCAAAGAAAAAGAAGCTAACATATATTTTTTAACAAATGTCATTCAACAAAAATTGACGTTGAATTTTCAGTTTTTAATTTTAAAATAGTAAAAATTGTTCAATTCAATTAATCTCACGTATTTTATGTACATTGTTGAGTCGGTGGCGCAGTGAATAGTTTTGTTAGCCGTGACGAATCACTCAGGTTCAGGTCCCTGCAATTAAGTCGTAAAAATAATACGTCTGCTAATGATATGTACTGATTGATAGTGTGAATAAAATCACTAAGGAGTCTCAGAATATTCAAGGCATTTTTTTATTGTTTTGTTTTTGGTATTGAAATTTACCTAAGACATTTACTACAAGCTAGATTTCGGATACATAATGCACTCATATTTTTATTTAACGTCTATGCTAATTTCCGCATGAATCTCGGTCGCTATTTCCTGGTATAACCAAAAAGGCGCAGTATGCTAAACAAGAAAAAACTTATCTCTTTTTTAAAAAACGTGAAGATGTGACAAAGCGTATAAACATTACTTTTTACATTTCAAAAGATTATTTAAGTCATAAAACCGATCAAAAATAATAATAATTATAAACAAATTGAAGCAGACAAACTATTGTGTGCTTTAAGTTTGTTTTGTATCCATTATTTTAATATCTTCATTCTGAATTGGGCATTATATTACCATCATCTTATATTTCTCAGATTTACTTGATTTTCTTTATCATGTCTGCTCCCAATGCGGAAAATATGGACTTCTAATAGAGATTATCTCAACACAAGTGATTGTTACTCAGCGTCATTTTTTCAAAGACAGTAAGAGTAGAAGGATAGAGCTAGGAAATTAATAAAGGTTAGCTAACCGATGGGTGAGAGAGAAGAACTCAAGACCTTGGACCGATTGAAAATTCAATTTATATAACTGTCCGTACTGGAACTCGAACCTGTGTCTTCCGTGTAACCGAAGCCAACGACGTGGACCACTCGACCACGCAGCTGTCTTATATAATTTTAAATTTTTCACACATACTCAAAATCAAGTATATTAGTTGCTATTTAATCGTCAAACTTTATGTATATTCGAAAGTGGTCGTGTTTAATGAACGAAAGCTACACCGAGTCAATCTATTATATATGCATTGATGTGATTAAAATTGAAATTAGTGTAACTAGTAAGATTTTTTCAGATTTTTGGAAAAAATCAAATTAATAAAGTTGTCTTTTTATGCTTATACTAAGAATCCAAATTATATATATATACTTCACCAATTCCATAATTTGTGATGGATCATATTTATCGAATGACTCAATTTTTTTTATTTAATTCAAATTTATCTATTGAGCCCGTGTTTGGATGGATTGTAGCCAAGAGCTATAGGTTGTTTTATTTACAACAAGCATACATTAGTAACTTACCTTTTATATTAAAAAAATGAGTTTATTTTTTTTATCTGCATGAAACGATATACGAAGCACTTTTGGTATTTTGTTTAATGTAGGTGCTGTTTGTTTCCTTTTGTTTCGATTGTTTCGATTATAAAAGCTCGATCTATACATCAGCTTTATTACATTGGTTCTTAGTAAACTAAATGTATTTCTAGGTTAAATTGCTAGCAATATTTTGTAAAGAAAATTCAATGTCAATATGTAAGATTATCGCTTAACTAGTGATTTTCAAAGTATCGTTCACTTAATAATTCAATAAATAAAGTTCAATAAAGTTAAACTATTTTAAGAATATGCAATATCCTAATAGAATAATTGTTCGCAGAAAATCTATTCACTACATCTAGCACTACGTTTATACGGACAATATCATGTTTATGTATTGTAAGTATCAGTTTTTGTGTAATGTAAAATACAAATTGTAACCATGACAGCAAATAGTGCTTTTAAATATTTAAAAAAAATGCATGAGACGTAAGAAAAAATATGTTTGACAACCACAATAAATATTATCTTAATCATCATTAATTCATTCCAAATAAACTACTTGAATGAAAATTATTTTTTCAATTCATTCCACATTGTTTTATTAAAGGGAACCGGTTTTAATTACCGTGAGAGTATTATCAAGAGGCTGTGGGGGCTGGGTGTCTCTTCTACAAAACAAGATGAATCCCGTGGAAAGCCACTGATGATCATCCACAGGATGTTCTCGGCGGAGCTAGGAGACAATGGGCAGACCTAAGAGGAAGCAAAAAACTGGTGGAGGATAGAAATTCTTGATGGAACCATTTGGTGACCATACGATCCGTATAAAGAGCGGATATGGAAAACAAACATATTTCAAGTGATAATTTTTTCTATATAATTTAAAAAAAAATAACAAATAAAAATTAAACGAATTTTTATATATAATTAAGAAAAAGTAATGACAAAGTGAAGAATAAAAATACAAGAAATATGTTAATTTTACGAATACATAATAATAACATATATGCTTGCGATTTGTAGTTCTAATCAATTAAATAATGTGGAATCAGTACAAAACAAAAGGGTTTTACTTTTATAATTTTAAAAATAAATAAATTTTAATGAATCATTTTTTTTTGAATTAAGTAATTAACATTTTCTCAGTCTTTATTATTTAGTTAGTTAGACTAAATAATTTTTGAACATATTCTGTGTCTAAATATGATAAGAAGCCAAACGTCAACCATTCCATATAATATTTTTTTATAACACTGTTTGAAAGAATTTCAACCATTTTTATTCAAAATGCCAATTAAAATCGATATTATTTCATAAAAATACTTTTGAATTAATAAATAATACTTATGAGAGTAAGCTGCTCAATAAACTTCAAGTATAGTTATAGCATAGATATAGTGAATTTGATATTCACTTATAGCATGGCTGCATCATTAGTGAAGCTTATGTCTTTAACGAATTTACCCATGTTAAGTGAACTAGTAGACGTGATTTAATAATATTGTTGTTAAAGGAACACTGTAATTACTATGTTAACTATTTACTTTTGACAAAAAAAAGATTTTTTACCTAAGTAAGCTTCTTTCTCTCGCAAAGGGATGAATTATTATTAATTCGATCACCATTGATTTTTTATCAAAAGAATGTTTATATTAAAAATATATTTTGATGAAAGAGATGCCTATATCATTTAATTATAAAACTTGCACTGTATAATATAAACAAATAATTGTTTTTTCTTACTTTACAACAAGATCTAGCGTATTATTTTATACTATTTTATGGAACTTTTATTATTTGTCTCTCATGTGAATTTTATATCGACTGTGGAAAGGAAAAAGGACGTAACCCACACATAGTGAAATTTTACAGGAGGCAAAAAAACGTGTTTTGATGATTTTGCGCTATGACATATGCAAATTATGTATTATACACAATCTTGAAGCGCACGGAGACTTCTAAACTGGTGTTTAATTGACATAATATAATATTAATTCAAGAAATTGTCTAGGATAACCTCTTTTCAGTATTTTTTCTTGGTTTCAAGCTTTACAAGCCCATCTTTTTTCAATTTTAATAGCTAAATTTAGATACTAATTCGACATTTGCAGCTTACATCCTTACATCCTTTTGATAGAACGTGTATCAAGTTTGATAGATTGTGATTGTTGAAAAAACTCTTTTGAAAAAACTGTGGGTTATGTAAAGGATATTTATCGCAATTTTTGCTGAAAAAGAAAAATTCAGCGATGGAATTGAATTTTAAAACTTTTCAAATCGTGTTTTTTTGTGGCTATAATCCAATCTGTTATTGATTGAAGTAGCATTTATTTGGAAACCAATAACTGTCTGATAATATTTTTTTGTCGAGAAACTATAATTTTTAATTCTTATTGAAAAAAATACTTTAAAGGAAAAAATCAAGAAAGAAAATCCTATGTAATAAAAAATCTCACAATTATGTAACAAGAATAGTAAATTTTACAAAAGGCAGGCTCATTCAGATGTTTTTTTTCTATAAAAAAACACTCTTTTGTGCTGTACAGATAATTTATAGGTAAATTTTATATAAATTTACAGATAGATTCATGTTTCAAAAGCATAATGCTTTTTGTTAAACTTTATACGTTACAAATTACAATTACTACATTCACTACATTATTATTACAAAAATACTTTTAATGAAATCTCGCTGGAGAATAAAATTATAATTACATTTTTATAGCAATATTTTTATGCCGTTAATCATTCTGCTTTTCCCTGGAATTTTATGAGTGAAATCTCGCATTTTAGATGCGCCCGTCATATATGATTGCGGGGAAAATGCATTAGTTGGTTGTAAAAAAGTATGCTCATAAAAGTTTGTAGAATATGTTACTAGATTTGCAGACACGAAAAATACGGTGTATTCAAAAATAGTCGGCTCACAAAGGGTGACATAAACAATGAACATATTAATAAACAGACTCACAAAGTGTGGGCTTGAAATTATGGTATGAACCAAATTTTATACACAGATTTTTTGTGAAAAATAAAATTCACTAGCATTTCAAACGACTTAATTGTTTGCCGTTTTTTGGTTTCAAAAAACCTTGCAATCCAAACTGATAGCCTTCGCATTTGATATGTTGAAATTGTGTTTATTTGAAGTTGAAATAATATATTTATATTATATGTTGAATATTTACTTTGGTTTGAACAAGAAGAATTATTTCTTAGAAAAATTCTTTGAATTTTTCAGAAAAAAATATGTTTTTAACATCAGAGGCACGGTTTTAATTCGTATTTGATTCATCAAAATAAAATATATTACATTTTTTTTACTTATCCTAAAATTGAGTATTTATGTAACAGCCTAAGAAATAAAAAAATATTTCATCTATTTTGTTTACATTTTTGTCGTATGCAAGACAACTCGTTGTTACCTAACTTAGGTTCTATTTTCACTTGAACATGTTTTGAAATACAACGGTTACACCGATTTTAATTGGATATTTAGAAGTTTCTTATGTTATATATTATTAAGCGCAAAATCGATGATTTTCTGTGTGTTAATGAAGAACATAATATGTATGTATTTTTTTTATTTTTACGCTACTATGATCAAGTTTTTTCGAGTCTGCAGCCCAGAGGAAAAAACGGAGGCTTCGGTTGAAAGGACTACGGGCTGAAAGTTTGAAAGTAAAAACATTTATACAATTATTTTTTAATCGATCGATCAAATTTTGTCTCAATTTTTTCCCACCAAACCTGTTCTATATACAGTGTGTAAAAAATGATAAGCTTACTTCTTGTTCTCATCAAGTCTGTTCTTATTTTATTACTCCCATAGATAAAGAAGATTAAGTAACAAGCATATTTTTGATGTGGCGTGATTTAAAATTCAGAGCATATAATCTGGGATTGACCGATTATATCAATAGATATTTTATCATATAGAAATAACTGTGATGGTCTTATTGGATATTTAGAAAATTTCTGATAATTCAAAAAAAAATATACTTCTTTTGAAGAAAAAGTTTATCTTCTCTAACATTTTCCATTAAATAGCTTTTTTAATTTTATTATTGCCATTAATTGATTGCTTATTATTTAGTACCTCAAGACATCCATTACCTAATGACATCAGTTATTCCATTTTTTTATTTACGTTTTCTAGTCAAAATTTGATTAACTTTTTCTTATTATGTTAAAATTATTAGTAACAAATAAGCATATCTTTAATATATATACTGGTAAAACTGATAAAATTATTTTTTAATAAAAGCAATCCAGTACAAAAAAATTTGCTGAGACATATATAAGCAGTTCATATACTTTAATTTTCGAGCGGACATGGTATAAAAAAATAAATATAGCTTGACCAAGTAAATGAAAATTCAATTGATAAATAGTTTCATATCAATTGAATATAAAAAATAAAATAGGCACTAAGTACAAAAAAGAAATATGAAAAAAAAGTATGCCAAAATGTCACATAGAATACGAATTTCAATATACTACGAACGCTAAAGAACGGCAAATAGAAAACAAAATATTTCTTTTTTTCTAAATATTATAATTGTATTTTCTGGTAGTACTGTAGTCATTCGGAACCATAAAATATTTGTATGTGTTTCCATTTTTATATGCGGGAATACACTAATAATATTCGTAGCGAGGCTCTCATTCCTCGTCTCTGGCCTTTAATCAAGATTTCCAAATGTGCCCTCGTTTTATGACCCCGGCAAAAGCATTAATTTAACTATTGCGTAATAGCGCAAAATACATTACATTTTATGGGCCCAATACGTCCGCACATCTACAATGGAGAAAAAACGCTATGATTGTAATTCACTTCCGAATGGATATTTAAACTGCGGACCGGGACTCTTTTGGGGTCTGATTTAATTTGCGACCACTATAAAATACTTCGATTAATTTCAAGCTGCAATCATCGTATTTGGAGAGCAGACATGGTAAACTGCTTGACGGCATTATGATATTTCATCTGTTTGTAAAAAATAAATTAAAAACTTATTTGCTCTTTTTTGGAGTTTATAACAAATACGTGACAAATACTGTTTTTTTTCAGTTTTCACTGTTAACTTTTCATTACAGTTTTTATAATTATTACATTGTAATTATTAACTAATTTAGAAGAGTTCTTGAATTAGGATTGAAATATATATTATAATATAAAATTGTTAACAATAAATAAACATATTTTTTTCTACTAAGATTTGTAGTGATATTAAAAGGTTCTTAGAATTTATGAGACTTTCAATTGTGTATTGTTATTTCAAAAAAACCAACAGTTGTGCATGAAAATAAACCGTCTATGATATATTTTCAAATGGGTGTATTTTATATGAAATATCGAAATACTTTTCTTGTAATACCGGTATTAATATTTGCATTTTAATCGTTATATATACAACATATGTGCTATATAATATACCAAAATATCGGTATCAAAATATTCGTCTGGTTTTGCAATCTCAAGTCTGGGATATTTAAAACTAATAATAAATTGTATTGAAATACAATTTAAAATTCTCCTAGATCACAAACACCGGTTGCAACAATTCGATATCCTCACTAATTGGCTAAAAGATTATTATCTCATTTTATGTTTATAAAAAAATGATTTCACAATAATATAAAACACTCTCATACATTTATTCATATATGGCTTCTTACAATTGAAAATGCTAAGCGAAATTAATTTCTAAAAAGACTGAATGTTGTGAAGTTTTCCCAAAATCGCAGATTCGAGATATTCGAATATATTAAATTTTCACTTTATGGTAAAGTAATAGTTATTTTTTTAACCTATTTATGTTAAAGTAAGATTTGATAACTTTAAAAATCACACCTTAAATAAAAAGGATTATAGTTTTCAATATAAGTGAAATAACCATTGAATATCACTGGCGTTCTATTATTCCTCAGAAGTTTGAAGCCGAGAGTCCGCGAAGGCTTTTTATATAGCTCACACCGTTCTTCTTTCTAACTAAAAAGACGAAAGAGTGGCAGCGATTTCTTTTGAACATGATGAAATTTTACGGTTGAGAGTGTAATCAAATTCTGAATACTTCCTGCGGAGGAAAATGCTCGATTTTTTGACATATGTAATATATAATATAAAAAAACATAACGAATTCTGTTTGAAAAATTAGGTCGAATTTATTTTATGTAAGCTTTAAATTTGAATAACCACTCTGTAAATAAATATTTCATTACTTTTTAATTTCTCCATTACCAAGTGGTGGTATTTTTTTTTTGAATTATTGAAAAAAAATGAGCATTATATTATTATCAATAAATTCTCTAGAAGCACATGTAAATAAGAAACAGAAATGCATCTTGTTTGCTAGTCATTATATGTTCGAGACATAAAAACGTGAAATCCCGAGATTTTCAAGAATACAATGTACTAAAACATCAAATAGAAAACTACAAATATGTATTATCCAACTATAGATTACAACAATGGTACGATGTTGTTATATATTTTAAGTCAATAAAATGAAGCGTCAACAGGATTAAAAGACTGTTCGTATCATGTAATAAAGACGGCTGTACATTGAAACTTCTATATTCAACATACTCCATATTCGTAATGTTCGATATTTGACACATTTTGATGACAATTTAGTATTCTATATTCGATAGTATTATCCTTTTTCGTTGTAATTCCCAACATTGGTACTGTCACTATTATCACTCGACAATCAGCTAGCCGTGTTGGCTGCTGTAGTTATGCAGTCTGATACATTATCATAGTATTAAAAAATACCAAATATGGTTAAAAGTGGCACCAAATGTAATTATACCCAATCAAAATTTAAATGCATTCAGCGATAACATTATTGATAGCAAAAATAGACAACATTAGACAAGTTACATAAACCGATTGATACTGAATCATCGGCAAAACGAATAACATGTTAAGAATTGGAATTACCTGATGTTTTAATTAATAGCAACTCTTATTTTAAAATAATTGCCTTCCCCCTGTTCAGCTTCTAGCACTTTTTTTACACTAACACATCTATTTTATCAATATGTTTCTTCATTTTTGCACATTTTTTGGTACTGGGAACAGATTCGTTAAATTTCAGTTATTTCTTATAAAAAAACTTTTTCTTTATTCGTCCCATTTCATATATGTAAAGCCCTTGAGAGCGAATTATTGATGAATATAAAGGTTCTACTGTATATTAATGCATCGAATATTCTTATAAAGCACAGATTATTGATATTCCTTAATTATGTATCTAGATTTGTATGTATAAATATTTAGATTTTTTATCAGTATAAACTTAGAAGATTGAAATCTGCAACGATTTCAAAAGGATAGAGTTAGATGTTATTATTTTTTTTTGATACGTGAACTCTGTAAAAATGCTCTAATGTAACAATCGTAACAATTCATAACATATTTGATTACTTTTTTTATTGAAATTTTCACTTAATTTAATATACGCCCAACATTTTATGGGTATCTAAGAACGTAAATAATAACAGAACGAACTTCCAACATGTGTTTTTTTTATAATATTATGGTTTTTTTATAATACTAATAAGACCGAAAATATCTACCTTACTTAATAAAGAAAATTATACAAAATTCACTAAGTGCTACAATAATAATTTCCTCGTTTTATCATAGGTTTTGATAACAATAACGCATTACTCTGTTATGGAACGCTACATGTGTATAATACTAACCTTAAAATTGATTGATTTAATTTATTAAAATTTCACACCTATAAAAAAAATAATGAATAAAATAAGCCCACTCCTTTTTTTGGGATACCCAAAAATAACGTTTCATTCGAAAGCACTACTCAAAGAAACAGCAACAGTAAAATAAAAATTCTATCAATACTGATGATATTAAATTTGAATTGTTTGAATTTTGTACTTTTCCATGAGTTTTGTCGCTAACGACCCGGGTTTCGCCTTTCGGCATCTTCAGGCATTCCAAGTGCACGGATGTACTTGAACTGACTCAGTCGAAATACTTAATTAAACGGATGATATTAATAAATATTTTAAAAAAACGTCCAGATTTGATATTTTAAATGATTGAAACAGGATTTATGATTAAGTTTTAACGAACCGGTATAAAAAAATATATAACATAGCTGACTGTGAACAGAAATTCTTATAATTCTCAAGAGTAGCTTTGCATTCTTCGAACAAGTCTCTTTAATAATAATCTTTGTGTGATCTTCCAATTATTGTAAGAGTACATCGATCGAATTCGGATACGTCAGTGAGATAATGGCGCGTAAACGCTGGGTGACAAGTGGACGATTTCCCACGATTCCTGCTGTCAAAGAAAAACGAAGATCTTTTTTTTACTACTTATCTTTAGCCTAGATACGTGTTTTCTTTTTTGATTTTGGATCATAAATTGTGTTCTGTACTTGGTTGATACAAACTGTCGTAGGAGCTTAATATCAAAGAGATGAAACGTTTTTCGTATAATACATTCAGACGCAAAGTTTTTTTTTCTTTTAATTTTTTGCGGTAACCTTTCCATAATACTAGAGGAAGAAAATCTTTCCGTGTAAGAATATTGCTTATACTTAAATCTAATAAAATTAACGAAAAATATTTTCCTAACAGGTTTTTTTGTTTGTTTTATATTATCTTAGTGTTATTCAATCATTTCAAGATTAGACCGAGAGCAGTTCTGCTCGACGACTCTCCATAGATCTATTTTGTCTAAAATTGACAATTTAAGAACGAACTTAGCATCACGAAAATTACTCTCTCTGTTTGACTTGTTTATGTACTGTATGTGTGTATGTATGTTTACGTATGTGTGTATACATGTACGGATATAGTATGGGGGAAGCATATATAATGTGATTTGCAAAATAATGCATATGGAGTTCCCGTGAACTTCTTATCTCTGTAGTGATCACGCCCTTCCGTCTGCAAACGATGGTAAGGGGATACAATTTACAAATTTTCAAAAACTTTATCGATGAAGGAGACTAAAAGAACCCTGATGTCAGCGCGTCCTGGTACTTAAAGCTCCATAAATTTGATATTCAAAAAAAAAGATTAATATTGGTTCGTTTAGATGTTTTCATTTATCCAGCGCTTGTTTATTACTAGTCCTGTTTTACGGTATCACATTAAAATACCTACCTGTTTATGATAAAATATGTTTGTGGCAAATATGTAGTAAGCAACGGTTGGACATTGCAAAGATATTATGTTGCAGACCAGGTATTCGTTATTGCGCTATTGCGAAAAGCGTTGGAAAATCGATGAAGACACATGCTGCGGATGACTACCCATATCCTTGGCCTTGCAAGCGTCATTTTTTACCAGTGGCATTGGGGTCATGGAAGATTGTCAAATAATTTACATACTCGGTTGAACTAAGGAATGCTCGCATTTTTAAGAGGGAAACTTGGTTGGCGGGAGAAAGAAAATCTTAAATGTATGTATGATGTAGTGCTCCACGTAGAGCATATGCTACAGTTGACGTGGTATTATGATTAGCAAAATTATTACATGTAATTTCGTTCCGATTATGTTTTTCACTAAATTACTGGGTGTCACCATATAATTAATGTACTTAACAAATGATTCATACAGTTCCTGTTTTAACAGAAAAAAACAGTTTTGCATTTTGTATTTATACTAAAATAATGAAACTTTATTTTCAGGCAAAACAATCAGAATTATTAAAATTACTTTAAATATGTAAGTATTAAAAAATAATACATTTAAAGTAAAATTAAAATTTTTCTTGATTCATTTGCATTGATTGAACAACAGTATTGATTTTTACTTATTTGACTAATGCACTATTTTAATGTGCCTGATTGGCACACCCATATTAAACATACACTAACTTTACTATTTGTTTTTTCATTATTTAGCGGACTCAATATTTTGCGAAAGATTAATCGAATTGTTACTAGCTGGAAATAAATTCAATACTTAAAACGAATTTTTGCTATTATATTTTAACTTGAGAAGACGTTTATCAATATGAGCTTAGGAAATTATGAAGAAAAAAATAATTAAGTTGTCCAGTAATCGATTCAAAATTAGGGATTATAACTTGTCATATTTTTATGCGTCGTCTTTATGAAAAAGCGAGCCCAAATGATATCTTTTGGAGCTGTTTTAATGATTGAACTCAGCTTAATCTCGGACGTCATTCATACTAGATTATTGGGCATTGAATTTCTCACCAGGGTCAGATCTTATTATATGAATTGTATGAGTCGTATGGTATCAAAAGTAGAACTGTTCCGTACGTCATATATGGGACAGTTCTACTTTTGATACTGTACGACTCATATGTAAGTTGGCGATCAGCATCTATGCATTTTTTTCACTATCTTATAAAAAAATATCCGCACAAGTTTAGTTATTCCTATTTCAAATATTATTTACTTACAGCCTACAAAAATATTCTTAAATAAAATTAATTGAATAAAAAACAGAATCTTCTTTAAACAAGATTTTAAAAATATCGAAACCATACTTTCTTAAATTATCTGCTTGAAAGAAAGTAGATATATCCATTAAAGCCATGTAACAAAGCATTACAATCCATATACATTGGAAAATATTGGTAGATTAAGTAAGCCTTTGAGAGGTGAAGTGAGCTAACTAGTAAAATGGTATATTTTTTTGGTCTTTAAGTACAATCATGTCTTTACTTGGTGTTTTGGTGGATTTCATATTTTTAATTAACGAAGATGACACTATTGCAATGTATATTAACTGAGGATAACTTTAGATTAGGACTTTTAAGATATTTTAAGACGTGTAGAATATTAAAAGACATCTAAAATTGTTTCATTCAAAAATTCCACTTGGCTCACTTTACCTCTAATGGGCCCAAGTTATGAATATATTTGCATTATATTTTCGTTAAAAAATATATAACACAGTAATTGAAAATCGAGACGTAGAAACAGTACTGGTCTAAAATTATGGAATTAGTAAAAAATGACTTGAATGCGTTTAGATATTTGAGGTAAGATCAGTTATCAAATGTTTTATTAAGAATATTCAAATATTTTTACTAAACGAACTTTTACTTACGGAAAAATATTGTTGAAAATGAAGTATAAATATGTAAAAAATGAACTTTATTTTCAACAATACTTGTTTCTAAAGTTGTTTCTGTATCTTCTAGTAATACTAAGATGTTTTATAACTGTAAACAACCAAATAGGCTTGTATTTTACTAAGTATGCAACTTTCAGGATGATATTGAAGCATTAGCCATAAACAAATTTTCAGCAACAATTCATCAAAATAGGTTGACATAAATTTTCATTTAGTTTATACGGTAACACCATAATACAATACTTTGTTCAGCTATGCCATTAGCGGTATGATGACACTAATTTCGTGCGCCCATATTTCGATTCATATAAAATGTGAAGAAATGAAAACCGGAGTGCGCATTCTTCGAATGAATGGCTTCATACGACTTCTGGCTTCAGGCGTTAAATGGGAAATTAAGCGAGCGCAGTTCTGAATGATGGCGAATAGTGAAAAGCGGCTGCAGAAACTTTAATTTAACTCAGATTTGGAGAGCTTTCTCTAAGAAATATATATGGAAGTGAACATTGTCTGCGAAAGTTTAAAATGAAACCAATTTCTTCGTTTTGGAATTTTCTTTAATGAGTTATTTTCAGCAAAAGTGTTGAATTTTTAACGTCGTCAGCAACTTAAATCGTATCCATAAACTACAAATAGCAGTTCAAATCTAGGTAGGAATTATCTATTTTTTCATTAAATATGAAAAATTTGGCAAGGCATATAAATTTGATTTCATTACAATGCGTATCTACTAGGGTATCCAATCCCGAAGCCTTTTTCCAATCCCGGGATTTCGGGATTGATTTATTTTGAATCCCGGGATCCCGGGAATCCCTCACCGAGGAATTTGAAATCCCCGATTTGGTATACTTTTTCCCAGAATCTCACAAAAGGTCGTTTTTTTTTTTTTTAGCTCACCGAGGAATTTGAAATCTCCGATTTTGTATACTTTTTCCCAGAATCTCACAAAAGGTCGTTTTTTTTTTTTTTTAGCTCACCGAGAAATTTGAAATCCCCGATTTGGTATACTTTTTCCCAGAATCTCACAAAAACTCGTTTCGCAGTAAATTTAGACAATTTGCTCAAAATTTCTCAATCCCGAAATCGCGGCCATCTCAATCCCGGAATTTCGGGATCAGAAAATTGAACGGGATCCCGGGATTACGGGATCCCGGATTCCGGGATTGGATGCCCTAGTATCTACATATTCATGAATTCATGAAAAAAAGTAAAACGCTACTTTACAGTAAATAAAATCTTTTTTTATTTTAAGTAGTTAATGAATGCTTAACAATATCATAACATGTTTTGCAACATAAAACAATTATTAAACGTTTTTTGAAATACACATTTAATAACTCAAACAAAAAATGTGACTTGGACGCATTTTTTTAAGGCACACCATTGAAAAATGTCGCAACAATAATTAAAAAAGTATTGCAATTACCCATTCCTAATTTTTCTTCTACCAAGCTTTAATAAATAGTTTATATTTAATATCCATGTTCATCGCCTGATCTTCTCAATACTTTTTAACATATCCAATGTATATGTTTATTTTTGCGTAATATAATCTACTTATTTATGATATAAAATAAATTTACGCAGCTATCACAAATGATGAAATCAACACGCTTAATTCTGTCATAGAATTCCAAAGTTGCATGCAAAACAAATATTATTATACATATTTGTTTTTGACTTGTGTCAAATGAGAATTCCATTCATTCGATTGAATGCCTTTCGATACTGTGTTTGCAAGGTAAATGTTTATTGATCTTAAAATATCGGAAGTAAAACAGAAATTAAAATACCTATAATTAATATCGTATAACATATTCAGTAACACATATATAAAAAAACGTAATGTGAATCTAGTAACATTTCTTGGTTGATGAATAAAAAACTTCATAAAGTTCACAATTGATCTAAACGTAAAATTAGATTTTTTAATATTAATGAAAACTTCTGTTAATTTAGTTTGCCAAGCTTATATATTGTACTTCGGGACTTCACGGGTTCGAGTCCCAATACGAACAGAATTTTTTCGATCGATTTCTGGTCGTAGGCACGGGTGTTTGTGATGTCTAAAAATTCCCTCCAACCCTTTCCGATCCTTTAATAACTAGGTATAGCGAGAGCAATTAGTTAACCACTAGTCGTGTTTTGGTCTTATTCTTCAATCCCTACAACTCTCTTTGAATAAGAGAGGTTGAGCGACTGAGCAACAGTTCTCGTAGAAAAAACTGCTGTTGAGATACCTGCCTTAGGCGGCCATATGCACTACATTGGAAGCGGACATGCATTGATATATATATATTGTATTATATTAAAATCGATGAGTTGTTTGTAAAATAACTGAATTACATTCTACAAACGACAAAGTCTTCATTGAATCATAAATTCTTCACTTTGATTTTTTTAGCTAGACTTTGGCGTTAGAAAATGAGTGCAAGAATGCCCAACTCAAGGGAGAATTCGGAAATTAGGAAACGGATGGTTCAGTTTATTATTATTTCATAGCTTGCGAAGAGACCTCAATACAAAACCCCTTGTCTGTTTACTGCCCTTTAGATGACAGAGATTCTAGCGTCTATTACAACCGTTGATAACTATTTTTATGACGTATTGGTCAGACTTTTAAAATTTTGACACGCTTTGGAGAGGACAAAGAAATATGCAAGAGTCAAGTAATCCAAATGTTACATAGCAGCTTTATGCTCTATCTTAAAAGAAAGTGGAATATACTTTTATGTAATTTTTTCCGATTCCAATCTAGAAAAAATATGAAATACTAATGAGTTTTATATTAATATCAGTGATGGACGATCGGACAGTTAAAAAATGTTTCGATTTTAAAGTATGCGAGTAATATTCAGAAATTGTTATACAAGAATATGAAGACTTCACAATAAAATGCGAGAATTTTCAAATGTTTTGGTACTGTTAGCCACAGTAGAAATAAAATCCGTTTCACAACTCGATTTGACAATATCTAGTAGACGTTTTGTTATAAATAAATAAAGCTTCAGCAGCTAGAAAAGCTATACGCGGGAACACCCGCGCAGAGAGTTAACTGCCAATAATTTTCAATGCATTTTTATGATATGTTTATTCAGAATGTTGCTAGATATTTTTATCACAGTAATAATAAACAAACACTCTTTTATTTAAAATTGGCTTTTTAAGAAAAAATCTTTCCAACAATAAATCACACGATTTATCCATAGAGTGATCAGAACTAAATACAAATTATTTATCAGTAAATTTTAAGATACTTTTTTCCAACGATTCTTCAGTAATTTATATAGTTAATGTTGTAATTTCTTCAATATTTCGTGTGATGAACCCAAACAATTAAAGTGTTTATAATATTATCTGTGTAGCGTGTATTTACTTATTTAGAACACTCAAAATTAAAAGTATTGAAACAAAATATAGAATATAAATTTTGTTGTCTTATCACCACTCGTAGTTTTACACCACAGTTAATTAAGCTTGTATCTGTATTGCAAAACCAACACATTTCTTACCTTCATCTTCTTTCCTTCTGTACCGATGAGCTATTTTTTGTGTGGTTTCTTAATTCACTTTGTTATATAATTTAAAATTTCGACTAAAGGTGTTCGATGGAAATTCAATTTCAATTAAGAAACTGATTAGTACCGGAAGATGCCGAGAGGCGAAACCCGGGTCGTGTTAGACCAAGAATTTTATGGAAGTGTACGAAATGAAAATAATTCTAAATCACTTTGTTATATACTGATAATCGTATGATACTACAGTGCATTGAATCTCAAGAGATACTATGGATCCTGTGCTCGGCATTAATTTCAACGCAATCCTACAATACGTAATTACCCTCCTGATGATTGAGCTTATGAGTGTATACGGCTTTTAAGCCCACTTGCCTAGCTTAAAATGTTGAACTTGCCATGGCTGGTTAGAAACCGACAATAGCCCCAAAATTTCATTGAAATGTATGAAGCCGTGTGGTGAACGCAAACCCTTACAAATTTGAGATATTTCTGGTTGTAAGTCTCCCATCAAGGTTTGAACGCCAAAATAACCATATAAATAATTTAAATTTTAAAATATTTGAAATAAATAGAAGCGGCAAACTGGGTTGATCAATATATTTGTGTAGTTATACCTGTTATAAGTATGGTATAGTGCTGAAAAAAGTGCGTGATCGTAAAGTCAATGGTTTACTTTGAAAATTTATTTGATTAATTTCACATTTTTATTTAAATACCAATTTCCTTTGTTTAATCAGGATATTTTTTTGCTATGAATTACTTCTCACGGTTATCGAATTCATTTAACATATCGACTGCGGAAAGGAAAAAGGACGTAACTCTCAGTTTTTCCAAAAATGATTTTTTCAATAATCACAATGTATACAACTTGACACACGTTCTATCAAAAGTATGGAAGCTGAAAATGTCGAATTAGTATCTAAATGTAGCATTAAAGGTTGAAAAAAGAAAGGCTTGTAAAAATTGCAATCAAAAAAAAGAGCCTAAAAAAAGATTTTTCCTGAACAATTTATTAAATTAATAATTAGCTAAGTCAATAAAAAACCAGTTTATTAGTCACTGTGCACTTCAGGGTTGTGTATATTTCATAATTTTCTTTTAGCCTAAAATCATCAAAAAACGTTTTTTGTGCCTCCTGTAAAATTTTATATGTGTGAGCTACGTCCTTTTCCCTTTCCACAGTCAATATATTAATACCGTAATAAGCAATAAGAAACTTTCTTTGAACAATTTTCGTGTTTACTACTTACGGTTTTTGTTGAATTTTCTGAGAGGAATCACAAACATGGAAATATACTTGTATGCATGCATTATGTATAACGCTGTAATTTCCGGCACAAATAAGAGTTGCTTTGGAATATAAGACTTATTTTTTCTTTTTTTAATTCTTATTCTTGGCAGTCGAGAAATGTGTTACGTATTTCAAAATCAATGCACGTATCATTAAGCAAAATAGTAACGACTGTGTAAACAACAAAATTTAAATATCTAAATTATTCAAATTATCGCTGTTCATACTTTTTTAGCCACATATTCATTCAATACGTTTTTTTACCATGTTTGATCCCAATGTGGAGCATATGAACTTCTAATAGAGTGCACTTCATCAGACGGATTTCTATAGTAATAGATTTTTACTCAGTTGCTGAACTTTGTTTCCAAATAGAGTAGTAATATAATGATAAGGCTAGGACATGACAATGGCTAGTTAATTGCCTCGTTTTAAGAATAGGGTGGGTGGAAGGCTGAAATCAAGACATCAAAAACATCCATGCCTTCGAGCAGGAATTCACAAATCGACTAAAAAATTAATTTATATAACTGTCCGTAATGGGATTCGAATCCGTCACCTCCGTAACCAAAGCCAACGACGTTGATCACTTCACCACGCAGCAAGACAAGTTTAATTTGAAATACTCAAAGTACTTAGTGTATATTGAATATTTAACATAGAAGGTATGAAAGTGATTTGATTTAAATCAAAGTACATACACATTTTTATATTTTCAATCGAAGATTACAATCCTTGATCAAAAAACGAAGTTGACATTGAACAAGTTAGACTGATATCATTCAATGACGTATTGTGTCATATTGCTTTATTATTTTTCAACCAAACCCACTTTGCCTACTTTGCATATTCACTCTATAATTATAATTATAATAGCATATTAGGTACCAAAAATTATTTTCAAACGTAGTTTTGAGCCTAACTTTATTGATAAGAGACGACGAATAAATTAAAAGTTAAACTCGACGCGTTCTCAGGACATGAGTAGCTGACAAGGCGATTATTTAATATCACAGACGTTAAAGTTTTTTTTCTCGGAATGCCTATAGATTTGAATGGTGGATAATTTTAAGAATTATACACATTTATTTTTGTTTTTCGAATACATTTTATGGTTAAATTTACTCAGGCATTCCTATGTGTTGATCCTTTTTGCCAGCAATGGCTTTAAACTCAGTGATAAATTTATTTCTTATTTAAACACGATACATCCATTTACTAATCGTCAGTTCAAGTTAATCCGTGCACTTGAACGCCCGAAGATACCGAAATGAGAAACCTAGGTCGTTAGTGACAAAACTTGTGTGAATGTACATAATTTGAACGATTCAAATTTTTATTTAGATATTCGATCGAATTCTTGATTTGAGAACAAATCAATAAGGGTATATCAGAATTGGCTATTGGCTACTGGTGTATATTTGACTATCTGTTTTAGGAATCATTGACTCGGTAAATATTGACTAGTAAAGTTCATACAGTTTGTGCTGTTATTCAATATGCACACGAAGAAAATATTTGTACATTTAAAAACCTCGTATTACTTCAAACGAAAAATTTTAGAGCAGGCAAACACGTTGCTGCCCATAAACCTGACACACTATATATAGGAAAATAATCCAAGAAAAATGAAAGCTGACCGCCACCTGGTGGCCAGCGAGTAGAACACATACGCGATGGTAGACGGAATTAACCCTGGTACGAGAAATAATTCCCTTATAATATTATATGTTTACGTGGCCAGTAAATGCATACTTGAAACTACCTAAGTGCACAGCATCACTAATTGGAAGTAGCAAAGTACACACATAAAATTAATATAGATGTAGTGTTGCTCTAATCAGGACATATGTAATGAATCTGTTATATGTATCTTACTTTTAAAACAATATTAAGTATGTGTTATTTGAATTCTAGGATTTTTTTTGATACTCTGTCTAATTCTAATGCAGATAGTAAGTTAATTTTTTTACCAAGACTATTTTAACAGAAGTGAGCCTGCCACTACTGCTAGTTATTTCATGCATTCGAACACATATTCATATATCGACAAAAACAACATTTATAAAATTGTCCGCACTAAGATTCGAACCCGTGAACAATGCTACCAAAGTCAACGTCGCTAACCACTAGCTTACAGACCCGATCAATTTCAGGTAATTTGTAATGGATAAGAAAAAATCTAACTGGTGTATTGAATGGTATTGGATGGTATATTGACTAGTTCATCTAATCCTGTGGTCTCAGTGGTGTCGTTGAAGGAAGTTTAATTGTTGCATCAGGCCGATGTGACGTATGCACTTTTGGTCTGATGTTTGCTGGTCAAAGTGATGTTGTTTTTGGCGGAAGCTAAGTTAGTAATGCTGGTGTTGATGATAGTTAGTGGTGTTAGCTCAATCAAAAATCATTTCATATATTTATACACTTTCAAAGAAATTATAGTCTGTTATAATTCGATTACACTTTAATACCAAAAATGCGTTTCATTCATACGGAATAGATTTACAATGTATTAAAAGCATTTTTCTTTGAAAAAAAGTATTTGCTTGCTTACAATAAATACGTCGGTATCAGTTGTGAATAATGTAAAATGTAATGTAAAAATACTTGAATATAGCACAAATTCTTGCAACAATCGTTTATAGCAGAGTGCATCAGAGTCTGCCTATTGAAAAGCACCCTCTGAGTGTAAAGTAATCCCCTACTGCTTCAAATGTGGGTCAATGGAGATTAGAGTGGGTGGTCAATTGAAGGAGTTAATGCTCACCCGGCTGTCTGATTATGTGCAGATAGCTAGATCTATCTCTTCTCTCTATTAGAATTTTACATTGAGAAATGAATATTGCAGTTATTATTTTAATAAAGCTTACATTAACCAAAATTGAGATTTGATTCACTTTGTTGATCTATTTATATTATATTAAACAGTTTTAAATTTGCAAAATCGGTAAACATACAATATTTCATTACACTTAAAAAATAAAGCAATGTCATTTTCTTACTGACATTTGTATAATAGTTGTTGATATTTTGTGTAGCCGTGTTGATTATGTATGTAATTAGTTTTTAATATTTACAATATTATTTTTTAATAGGCAAGTTGATCTAAATTTTGAGATTTTTTTTTTTATATTTTTACTAGATTTTTTTAAATAGATTTAGTTATAAAAATGAATTGGTGAAAATTTGGTTTTATCCTTTTCCTGAAAACAATCTATGATCAATTTGCACTCCTAGTTTTAATCATTTACAAGTCAAAAAATTGCTTCCAAGAGAGTTTTATTTAAAAATTCATACCGTCTTAACTAAATTTGAGACGTTTTGGTAATGCATATTTTTTTTTTTTTGCCTTGTTAGTAAAGACTTTATATGTATTCCATATTAATGTCTAACATACCGACAAAAGTTCATACTCTTATTTTAACCTTTTTGAAGTAAACTACCAGTATCATAAGAACTCATAAGAAGTGAAGTGAGCCAAGTGGTATTTTAGAAAAAAGTTAGATAAGTTGTAATATTCTACATTTTTTTAAAGTAACGCAAAAGTGAAGTAACCTCAGTTTAACACATTGCAATAGTACGATCTCCGTAAAATAAAAATTTGCAATCTACTATTTTACTTGTTGGGTCACTTCACTTCTAGAAGTCCCAATTCATTAAGTCTTTGACAAGGTAAATTATGATGTTAAATCTTTCTGCATTATTCACTTTAAATGTTTTTTTTTTGACTTGTTATAATTTAAAACTAGGGGAAGAACAATCTGACTAGCTTCTTATTCCAAATAATAAAAACACTTCCAATGTATAATAATTCATTTAAAAATTATGGCTTAATCAAAAATCTGATCAGAAAATTATCATTTTTCACTAATTTCAATTGTGTATTAACAATATTTTGTAAATGTTCTGCCCGACGAACGTTTCATTTCAACAAACACTTCTGTAAAATACTCATGGAATATGAAGAAAAATACGCAAATTAATAATTCGAAATTTATTTTTGAACCAAAATGCCCAAAGAGCACACAAAATACTTTAACTGCGGTGTCAGATGGCCGCTATTCATTAGAATTTGCATCTCACATGGTGAGGTTCGCGTAATTGACCCACGATATATCCAATCTCGTACAGGTGAAAACACACCCTGCATACATTAAATGAAAGTTGTTTAATATCAAACACTATTAATTTAATTAATAGAACCCTTACTTACGACATCATTATGTAGAATAAACGGCCATTCAAAATGTAATTTTGATGGGAAATAGTGCCAGTAAGTTATTTGTCATTAATATTTATTTTTAATGAATTTGGATGAAATATTTTCGGGCTATTTTATTTCTTTCTAAATCACAATATATATGCTTCGTGGAAGATTGTTTCTAATATAAATTTATATTAGAAACAAAAAATATGATATTTTTTTTAATTTCACAGCTTGTGTAACAAATTGTAGGATGTACTTGATCTCAATGAGGAACATCTTCAGACATACTATGGTAAGGTTATTTACCAACTACTTTATCTACTGGGTTGGTGGTAAGATTTAAACACTAATGTATAGTTATTATTACAAATAAGCTACTTCTTTGAGAAGGGGTATATCTCAAAAGAAGTAAATTTACCAATGGTAAGCCGCCTATTTAAAATTTCATTTACTAATCTATCGAAAGCATATATGTATTCATTTAAACTATGCCTTGAAAGTGTGTTTATTCGCGTTATCTATAAACAAGTTTTATTGTATAATTTAATAGTATATTTATGTCACAAAAAAATATTAAGCAGCAAACTTTGATAGGTTAAAAGTTTTAATGTTTACAGTTAATAAATCCCGATGAGTGTTTCATCTTGATTCGATATTTTTGTCTATTATTGTGAATACAATAATCCAGGTTTAACTATCTGGCTTTCTCAATTAAAACTTTCTCAATTAAAATTATACAATAAAAGAGCAAATTTGTATTATTCATTATTTTTAATTACCTACATTGAATTAGATACTGCTCGAGTTAAATTGGTTTGAATAATATAATAATAAACACCCGATATTCTGAATGCCACGTTATTGGAAATAAATATCCGGATATTTAGTCAATTCAATGTATTGTTTTTGAACAATAAATTCAGTACAATTAACATTAAAAAATAGCGATACAATATTCTTAGATGTATTCAACTTATTTCAAATCTTTTTTTCGCACAAGCAGGTTTTTTTTTATCTGTCTTATGAACTATTTCTACAGTTTGCGAGACAATTTAATTAACTTTGTCATAGACATTATTTAATTGATTGCATAACATCTTTTTATTTTATAACTGAAATCATATTTGATTTTTTTTTTTAGAAACATTGGTAGTTAAATTTCCATACATATTTGCTCACTATTGAACATTTGAAAGGTTAAATGTTTTCTGTCACTTTTCGAGAAAATCATAAAAATAGATTCTTTAAAATATTATTCAACTTCGGTTATTCTTTCCTTACCTTTCTTAGGACGACCGAAAAATGTTTTTTTGTGATTTACTTGAGAACTCTACAACTCAAAGAAAAACCCGAGGGAAAATTTTATTTTATTCTACTCATAAAATATTGTCAAATATCTTCAGATTTCATTTCATGAATGAAATGAAATGACGATTTTATTTTTAGTTTTTATCAGGCACATTGAAAAATAAAACCACCTTGCTTAAACATAACATGAGAGATTTTTCATTTACTGAAATTTCGATTTACGATAAACGGGATGCAAAAAAAAAACTCACGTCGCATTTGGCTTTTATTCAAACGACATTTATGGTTTGCGTTTACATTTGAATAAATTTAAAAATAGTTTTATAAAACCTAAAAAATATGTTTGCGTATGAGAACCATTGATAACTTATCAGTCACGATAAAAAATATAAATAATATATTCAGCGATAAATATCTGTTCAATGTTTGAAGGCGGTTTTCTATACTATTTTCAATTTGAAGCATGTGTTCAATGTTAATATTAAGTACAAAAGTTCTTGTCGAAAACATTGAAAGTTACCCTAAAGATACCCAAACATTGCACAATAATGTTGGCTTGACCCCTAATGCATTGGCATCCTAACGACAGTACTTAGCGTTCGTTTTACCCCCTGCCCTCTTCAGGCCACAAACTAAAAACGAGACTGCAGCTAAGTCCAGATACTGCAACTTTGGGTGAAGCTTCCCAAAATAATTACCAGTTTTTCACATAAAATATAAAATAACTCTCAATCAACTTAGCAACGCTTTACTATTTAAAGAATTCTTTACGACAATAAAGACTTAACTCAGACGCCTAAAGCTTTTATTCTAAGACAACCTGGCACTTTTTTAAAATGATAATTGATTATTTAGATTTTTTGAAATAACATTATGTCTATAAAGATGTCCATAATTTATGTGAGCATTTTCCAAATAATCTTGATATATATCAAATAAACATACATTTCAATCAATATGTTTTATCAGGTCTGTAGTGCAGTGATCAACATCGCTGGACTTCGTGACGGATCTCACGGGCTCGAACCCCAGTACAAAAAGCATTTTTCAATCAATATATCGATATGTTTTCGAAGGCAATGGTGTTTATGATGTCTAATAATTTCATCCATTCTTTAAATACGAGATTGATAAGCTAACCGATACTTTTGCCTTAGCCATATACATATTTTGTATCCCAACTTTCTTAAATAAAAACAGATTGAGCAAGTGAGTAAAAAACAGTTTTTACTTAAAAACATCTGTTAAGATAACTTCATTAATAGGCCATATATTCTACATGCAGGTTGCGTGGTGGAGAAGTCAAAAACGTTGTCTTAGAACACTTAAGTGATTGGTTAAATTCTTACTTAGCACGAACAGTTTTTATTAGTTGATTTTCAATCAATTTTCTGATTTCTGTTGGCACGCATGTATTCAATGTCTTTAATTTCTCCGAAAAAATGGGAAGTAGCAAAAGCAGTTAGTTAATCATCAGTCTTGTCCAAGAATTATATTTATAACCAAACTATCTTAAAAAGGTGGTTTGAGATTCGAGATACGAGCTGTTCTCGTAGAAACTCTTCTGTTGAGATAAACTCTATTAACTCTCGCGGCTCGAAGACTAAAAAAATTCTCTGCCGATGGGGATCTTTTGTGACCCCAGTGGTTTCCTCATTATTGGCCTTATTCTTATGAATTTCAAAAAAAAAATAGTCTAAGGGCTTTAAAAAATCTCTCTGCATACATTTTTTTTATAAAAATCCTTGGTTTTTTAATAAATAATCATATTTTAAGTTGCGCGTAAAAAAGACGTCATCCCAGCACACATATGAATTTACAACTGACGAGTGTTCCAGAGTGTTCTCAGCTATCACGAACGATCGTTATCGCGGGCGCTTATCGCCTGATAGCGTAATCGCGTTATCGCGTATTTATATAAACAACAAAAGGTCCAAATAACTATGATATAAGAATACTTTAATTATAAACATTGTATCACCCATATTAAAATAGATATTTAAGAAAATGTTGGTATTGGGGTCGCATTTCTTGAGCTTAGAACCAGAAAAGTTAAAAGTCCATATATCCACATTGGAAATGGACATAGATTTAAAAATAAATAATATAGGCTTCTCAATAATACTATAACCTAAATGTTGTAGCTATTTCTTTGACAGAAGATAGCTAGTAGGTTTTTGAGAAGGGAAATAGCCAAGTAGCCATAATTGCCTTATTCGGTTACGGTATTCACGGGGTTCAGTCCCGATAAGCGACACTTTCATAAATTGATTTAACGGTCAGTTTTTGTTTTCGCGCAATGTCGCATAAATCTTTGTGATGTATTCATTTAATCCAATCAATCTGATCATTTAAATAAATTCAGTGAAAAATAATTAACTATCAAGTTATTTATCCTGTCCCTAGTCCGATAATTCTATTCTTACTATCAATTATTAAAATATGACTACATTACAATCATTTTTTGCTCATAAACTTGTTTTAAAATGCTTAGATAAGATGACATAATATGTATATTTTTTTGACTATGTTCACTCCCAATGTGAAGCATATAGACTCCTAAAGGAGTTTATCTCAACACAAGTGTTTCTACGAGAACTGCTTGTTACTCAGTTGCTCAACCTCTCTTTTTCTAAAGAGAGTAGGAATATAAAGATAGGGCTAGGACAGGACTAGTGGTAAACTAATCGCTCTCGATACGCCCCGTTCGTAGGATAGGATGGGTGGGAGGGAGGAATTCAAGACATTACATACATCCGTGCATTCTAATATAAAAAGTCATAATTTGGGAGCGTAAAAAAATAAATCAAAGGTATATTTATCATTTTAATCACTAAATCATTTGTTGGTCTTGGGTCGAATTAAAGACTAAGTAATTATTTACAGAAATTAATAACAAAGCATGCTAAAGATCATCAATCAAAAAGGTGTTCGTTCAAAATTGAATTTTATTAAAAAAATAATACCTTTACTTTTTACAGTAAGCAATTAAATAATGGAATCAAAATGATTGCTTACTTAACCCTTAATAAGTTTGGAAACGTGTATTACTTATATTTCAATCCGGTTTGGTTTTCCGGTTTAATAACGCCGCACACATTCTGGGAAATGCAGCTCATCAATTATAGTATCGATTATCCCTTTTCGAGTGGAAACATCTAGGGGGAATGTTATCGCAAATCTTTGACAAAAAATTCATGTCGAAAGAATTCTTTAAATTTAACGTAAGTTATATTTTTGCTTTGAAAGGATTTTTAATCTTAACTAACGCATGTCAAAATATTCACCACATTAACAAAATATATTTGTTTTGAATTGAGTAGCTAAATTTTATAATACAGACAATAAATTATATTTTTAATGAAATTGTTTTTATATTCCAACAGAAAAAGTCTGTAAATATTTCGTGAAATTTCGTAAAGTTATTAATTATTAAAAAAAATAAAGCCAGTAAATTATTACCAGCCAATGGCTCTTATCGTATAATAAAAGATAAACCGTCACTCAAATAAAATTTACATAAAGCTTAAAATTAATAAATCTAGCATAGATATTTTTTTACCTAGACGTGAATAATTAAATAAATTTACACATTACCATTAAATAAGTAAGTATCCACTTATTTGCTGGAGATTTATTTAAAAATTAACCAGTTTTTAATTAGAACTGAAAGATGAATTGCCAGACGATTACATACGTTAATGCAATTAACTGAAAAATAGCATATTAAACATAATCCTACACAAGGATTGATTGGATTAGAAATATTAACTAACTCTAGCTTCATTTAAACAAAGTTGATATAGATTATTTTATTTCTACAAGAATTATAAAAAAAGTGGATAATTATTCCAGCACCACGCTGTCGACAGAGTCACTTTTTTCTTTCATTGTTCTGAAGTTTTTAGAAAATTCAAGGATATTTTAGACAGCAACTCATTTTCATGTTGAACGAGTAATTGACTTAATTTTATCATTTTTTTGGAACACAATATTTTGCTATTTTTACTATTTATTATTATTCATATTGCAACGTTTAATTATGAAATATTTGTTTAAATTAACGTCTGCATTTAAATTTAGCAAACGTAAAAGTAAATTTTACTTATTTATGATATAATCATACAAAACTTTAATTTAAAAAATCAAACGCGCATTATTTAGTTAGAAATTACTATTGATAAAAATATAACATAAGACTGTGAATTTTAAACGTCTCCAATGTGATACATATGACCTATCCTTCATTTATTGAATTACATATTTGATTATATACGATAATATGAATATAAATATTATATACATTTTATTGAATTTTTCTTATGTGAAAGATAAAACAAGAATAATATTCACATGGGTTTCTCATTTTTTTACTAATACAATATTACTTTTGCCTAAACGTTTTACAAGAAAAAAAAACAGTCAAAAAATACTGCTATAAAAAAATTGACTAGTTGGAATATGTACAACAAATAAAAGGGTTTGTTCTACATACATCAATAATAATTGTAGCCGTCATCAACTGTAAATGCTTCCTCTTTAAACTTATGTATTTATTATGTGTTAATAAAATAGTAAACATAATACAAGCTAAGATAAAAAGCTCACAATTTTCAAAAAAATGTATAATAATGTATAATAAAAATAATAAAACATTTTTAGTACTTTTTCCACATACAATTTATTAGATCAGGACCGGTTTCGCTAATGATGAGCATTGTCAACTGATAAGAAAAACAATAAAACAGTGATATTTATACAAAAGTTAAGTGATAAAAACAAGGTATGACAAATAATTGGTATTACAACCTAGCAAAAGAATTGAAGCAAAATACAAGGAAAATAAACTATAAATAAAAAGTTGAAGACGACTTAGCAATGAAAATATTATGACAAAAACCTATTAGGTATGAATTATCATTACCAAAGTAAAAACCAACAATTAGTGTATATAATAAATAAATCTTAATGTCTGTCAACTAAATTAATGCCATTCCACCAAGTATTGACAGTGAACACCTTAAAAATATAATAATGTAGTTTGTTTTTTACGATCATAATAACGAATTAATTAAAAATATTCTGATTTGACCTATTTTTCTAGTGTACTATATAAAATATGATTAAATACATATTAAAATTGGACTACCTGACAATAGTTTTACTTAAAAAGGACAATACTTCAAATTGTTTCAATCGTATTTACAGTCACAGTAATGTTATTTCGCCATTGATTTCTTATATTTTTAAGCATAATCGAAAGCCTGCTTAAAATGTTTAGTATCACATTAAATAATAAAAACAATATTTTCTTTGATCATAATACTCAGTTCAACAGCATTGTGTTGAATGTTTTCACTCTACAAATATGTTCGTTTACTGAAATGTTGTGATTAACGATTAAAAAAACTTGACTTTTATGTAAAATTAAATGCATTGACTTTGTTATTCCACTTGTTTTGTTAAAAAATGTGTGTGTTTTACCTTTTCGAGAAGCATCATCAAACAGAACATTGCATGGTTAATTTTATATAACAAATGAACTTTCACAAAGTTGCCGCCGAACCCATCAAAAATATGTTTTTTTCTGCAATGTAAAATCAATATTTTATTTTGGTTAAACGTACCAAAGCATATACGGTTTTAAATGCATATTGAACAATATTGAATTTGTAGCTCATCTTTTGAATATTCTTATCTACATTCCTGAAAAGCGGAAGCTGAATGCATCTTCTCTTGAAGCTGTATGCACAAACATTTGAGACGACCCCAGATCATGTCTGCCTTCCTTTGGCACAAGGCCAGATGTTTCAATATTTTGATGTTATGCATTCAACGATTCTTAAAGATTTTCAAATATTTCCCATTATAATAAAATATTCGTGTGTCTAAAAATCTAACGAGAATTTTTAATGTTACTTCTGTAAAAAGATATATTAATCTCGACCCTCTTTAGTTGACCAAAAATGCTTTGAAATAATAACTGATATATTCCCTGGCGTAAATTATGAACGAACATCGACCGAAAAATAAAGTTGTTTATTGTAGAACCAAGATCATTTTTGTGAATCTTGTCATAATATAAAATATTTTTTCTGATCATTCTTCAATCAATAAATGGGCCATCTCTTCTATACTATAGAAATTCAATCAACTTAACCTACCATTCACAAGTCAAATATTACTGTTTTATTATTTATTTATTGATTTGGCATTTACTTGGTAGAACTCCATTATAATAGGGTAAAAATATCAACGTATTTTAGTTATACAGTTTTTTATGTTTACGAGTTGATAGCTATTTCGGCTTTAGCCATCGCCAGAACTATTCATTTCCTAAAGCAGTTTGAACAGTTATGATGAATGATTAGTATTTTATAAAAAAATACGCATTCTATCGTACTTTTCCACAACGTTTTATAAGGATCAAGACCGTTTTCGCTGATCACGATCATTCCCAGCTGAAACCAGTTTTGATTTTAAAAAAAATAATGCATATGTATGTGCCGTAGAGAAAACGACTAGTAAACTAAAAGTCATTTTACAAAAATAATACGTTTATATCACTTTTAGAGTATTCACTGTCAGTACTTGGGGGAACAGCATTTTATTAAAAAAAACACAATATTCTTGTATACTTATTTCCACTTTTATTAACCTAGATCATGACCAGTTTCGCTCATAGTGAGTATTATCAACTGATAAGAAATACAATTTAAGAGTGTTATTTATTAAAAATAATTTAAATAAAAAGGTGTCATAAGCAATTGGTATTGAACAGAATTTACGAACTACAGTACAAATTGTGAATAAGTGACTCTAAGCCAGGCATGAGGAACCTGCGGCCTTTTGGCTACTCTAGTGCGGCCTTCTGGACAATTTTTTAATTCTGTAAATTTATGTAAATCCGTAAATTCATTTTGCCGACCAAAGATTCCCTAGTCAATGTTTACTGCGGCCTTATGTCGAAACAGAAAAATGAATGCGGCCTTTAGAAAAGAAAAAGGTTCCCCACCCCTTCTCTAAACTAACACAAATACTGTTTAACACCTCTAACATGTAATTAAAAAGATCATCAAAGAGCAATAAAACTAAAATGGTGACTAACAATGTAATTTGTAAATTCTGTTCAATGCCACTTGTTTATTACAATTTATTTTGTATAAATAACACTGTTAAATTAAAGTTCTTATCAGTTGATAATGCTCGCCATGAGCAAAAATGGTTCAGATTTTGGTAAATAGCAATGGAGTTAAGTACAAAGGAATATTGTATTTTTCTTAATACGTTTGTGTTTATGCAAGATACAAGTATGCTATGATTTACACTTAAACTGACAATAAGTTTACATAAAACATAATTTTATGGTGATTATAAGTTTATTAAAATCAGAATTTTAGTATTTATTGCTGTAATGTTGAATATCAGTGTGTTTGTGCATTTGTTCGTCGTGACGTTTTCTTGCTCCGACGCCCCCTGTTAATATTTGGCGGAAGGCACTGATCTTATTTTTATGCCTTGCGTATCCCATATTCAAGATTGTTTTCCGCGTTTCCAACACTTTAAGTGTAGATGCGCTTGTAGAAAAATAAAATAAACTTGTTTTGGATTACACAGAATACATCAAATGGTATTTACATGTTAGTGAAATTTATTATCGTGATCATTATGTAACTACATATATTTGTGGATATAATAGTAGTCGGTACAAATCAGTTTAATTATTTACACACCTTATTGATAATATATAACTGAAACAAAAAATGTATCGTTCAACATGTAAGCAGTTTAATTGATGAATCGTCAATTTCAGAAAATCAATTAATACAAAAAAAAATTATAAGTATTTAAAAGTGTGTTTACATCTGGTGAATATTTATGTAATAAATTTAAGAAAAGCATAAACTGAGAAGTTCGTGCAGCAAATTGATGAAGAATTGATTAGAGTAATATTTTGATCTACCCTCATATAATTTCAAAATTTTAATTTATTGCTACTGAAGTTTTTGTTCGTATGAATTTCACAAGTGATTTTATTCCTTTCTTTTACTCCATAATTCTAGTTGAGATAAACTCCATTAGGAGTCCATATTCTCCACATTGGGAGCGGACATGGTTTAATTTTTTTTTTTTTTTTTAAATAATTTTGCTATCTGAAAATCATTGTTACATAACATAACCTTCTAATAACAATAATACTTCTTGATGTTAAGATAACGATACATCTGTATTAATTAAGGGTTGTATGATCATAATTGAAGGGGTATTAGGAAGTATTCCTTGAGCAATAGACACAAATAAAGAATCGTTATTATTTACTAACATTTAAAGGTAAGAAACTCTTTTAACATATAGAATATATGCGGGTATTGCTTGCAAACACGGCTCATTGCAAAATAGTTCAAAATGAATCTTGAATTTCATTTTGAAAAACAATGTTCATTTTAAAAGTATTTTTAGTCTGACATTACCTTAGAATGATATTTTGGATGTTCTGAAGCCATGTTTGAGACTGATTTCTAAAAATCCTTTTAACATTTATTTTTATCTACTAAATTACATTCATGGTTCATGTTCCAAGAATTTTGGAATAAGCCGTGTTTGCAAGCATATAATATTCCCATTTATAAATTGTATTTTTGTGTCCATGACATAATTAATATGAATATTTAAATTATTTAATTTTATTTAAAAATTATAAATAAAATATGAAAAACGGTTTTTGTAGTCGTCTTTTCCTTTTCCAATAGATTCGTGGCTATTTTTTTTTTTTTTTAAATAAGCTTGAAAACTGTCATTCAATGATATGCCTATCTAGAAGAGAGCTTATTTTTTTTGGATAGATATTATTTTTTCTGTCGTCTATAAAGTTTCTTGGCTTTTCCAGGAATGACTATTGCAATGCCTTTTCATGAAACATGTCATATTTCATTATTGAAAAAACGAGATTAAAGCTATAAATTTTACGAATATAAGAAAAAAAAACGCAAGTTAGTTTTGCCGAAGGTCTAAAAGAGGAAACCACTTCCGTTTTAAAAAAACCCATTCCGTACAAATTATTAAATCTCACACACGATTGACAATAACGGCAATCCCTTAAATCTTTCATAATCACCTTTACACATAAGTTCCAACGAAAAGTTTTCCTTTTGTGTGAAATATGACTGCCATTTATTCTCCGACCTTGAGTGTTCTTATTAGAAAGTCTTTTCATGCGAATTAACTTCGTGTACGCCAATTAATCGAACGTGAGCAATAGCTGTGCATTCAATTTTTTTACTTTAAATATGAAAACGCGTATTAAATATAGAAATCAGACATCAGCATCAAACTCTATAAACTAAATGAACACTTTGAGAAAAACTTAAACGTGATATTTTTTCTACCCCACTTGTTGTATTGCAAATTTTGACACGTGTTTTGATTCTTATAAAAGTATAACCGAAGAAAAACTCGCAAAGTTTCCGAATAAACTTAAAATTTATTCTAATTCTTAAATTATAAACAACATAATAAAAATTGGAGTTTTTTCCTTCGAAAATATCTTTTCATATCAATTCAAATAACAGTAAACTAAACTCGAAGCACGGTTTTATAGCAAGAATAATTCTTTATGTTTAATTCTTCCATCCATACTAATTCATCACACCATCATGCTATCATTAACATTATCATAATCTAAAACTATTATCGTTTTACTCTTAAAAAAGATTTTCCATTTATCATAGCATAACCGTGCGTTATTGGTATTTTTTTTTATTATGTCGAAATGATTGTTTAAAAAGTTGTGAAAATGATTATTTTGAAAATCAAAAAACCGAATGCTTTAAAGTGACGAGACGTAAAACAATTGTTTTTTTATCACTTTTATGGTGTTCACTGTCAATACTTGGTGGAAAGGCATTATACTAATAAAAACACAATAATCCTTTGTACTTCATTCCACTTTATTTAATATGTCAGGACCGGTTTCGCTCATTGCGAGCATCAGCTGACAATGATCGCAATGAGCAAAACCGGTCCTTACATATTAAATAAATTGGAATGAAGTACAAAGGATTATTGTGTTTTTATTAAATTGTTTTTTAGATAATTTAAATACTTGCATTGTCAGTAAACACTATTTTGGCGTTTTGCGTTTATTAATATTACAAAACGTAAATAATTTATACATCTAAAGTAAATAACGCAACAGCATTTAGTGTCAAACTGCATTTTTTATATATTTCAATTGTATGACCAAAATGGTTTGATCAATTATCATTTTCTGACGAGTGGAGGCTTATAAAATAGCTCACCTTTTTTATATTCTATAAACCTTAACCAAAAATATCTAAAGAGCGTTTTAAAATAAGCAAAATCATTTTCTCAAAAGATATGAGGAACACCCTTAGAGTATTGCGTTAACTAATTAAATAATTATTCACATTACAGAGATTAAGTTAAATCAAATAACATCTGTCCTTGGTATGATTCCGAGTAATTTTTGCGTTTAATAAATGCTGAATGATTGAAAAAAAAATTGAGGCGTTCTTTTTAATTTAAGTATAATTAATATGTTTAATAATTTTCTCTACAACTGGTAAATGTGGTTTTAACGGCAATCCAATTTAAAAAAAATTAAACCATCAAACTGCGAGAAAAATGAATATACAAAATAATGAAATTTCAAGAGCTTTTAAAAAATATACAACTCACGTTGAGAAAATTATTTTGTCTCCTCAAATTATTCTATTTTTACACGTTTACCTAAAACATATTATTAATTTTCATTTATCAAAAACTTGTATATCAACTTGTGAGAAGTAATATTCACAAATTTACTGTATGGAGAAAAAATCCGTTTTAGGAGATTTTGTATATTCTTCAGAATTTTAGTATACCATTTCGTTTAAGTTGAAAGCTGTATAGCTTTTATCTATATTTAATTTTGTGTGTATTAGAAAAACGCAAAAACTAAGGTGTCCCCAATATTAAGCTAAATTTTTCACGTGAAGATCAGTGTACAAATAACATAACATAAATTTTGGTAAGAATTTATTAAGCCGTTTTACAGTGATGAGTGATTAAGTTGTTGATGTTTATATAAATACTATCCAAGAGACCTCTTGAGTCATGAATCGATCTCTCTTTAAATCAAACAACCACTAAATTAAATAATAAATTTGATAGAAGCAACGCTGCAATAATTAATCGAAGGAACGCAAGCAACCGTTGTATAGAAATGAAGAAAATACAGCTAAAAATAAATTGGTACACCCTATACACTTGGCGTTTGTATTGCATGTAACATTAACTTGTTAATCGCGAGTTTCAAAATTTTTTAGATTTGTATTGAATATTCTTGACATCTTAAAAATATGTAAATGTTTCGTTGCGATCATTTTCTATGTGAAATTATTGTTAATCAAGAATCTCAATCAACATTAATTTATATTGTACTTTTCGTAAAACCATGTTATATGAAAACCTATAGTAGCAATAATATATGTTTATATTAATAGATTTTTTCACGTTGTGTTTAAATATATGCCTCATTAAAGAAGAACTTTGCTGTAAAACACGTCTCACGGTTTATAGCAAAATACGTGTAATAATCCAAGTTATTTTATATTAAGATGAACTTCCACAAAGTTACCGCCGTGGTAGTTGATGGACTTTACTTTATAAAAAAAACGATATTGACATTTTCAAAGTTGCGTAAGAAAGTTATACTTTTTTTTATTAAGCTATCTTAACTATTTATTTATTAACGGTGACGTATTTTTACACCGTGTGCAATTAACTTGATCAAAAATCTATAAATTGACAAACTATACGACAGAGTGATCTTATTGGTTGGTAAAAATTGTTTTAAGACATATTTTTATTATTTATATGAAACATACGCGGGATTGTCTGGAGTGTATGAAATTAGGTAGGAAAATTTATGTTTGGGGCAGATTTTTTGAACACATAGTTATTCTTTTTGCTGACGAAAACGTCTCCAGATCTCTCGAGCGTGAAAGAAACATATACTTCCTTTTCTCTACACACAAAAAAAATAAACTCACATTTTTATCCTGCCTAATCCAAAAAGAGGCGATAAATTTTGAAAAGATGCCTCATGCAAACACTAACTGAAATGATAAACTAAAAATGTACAATGTCGGAATATTTTTTCAGTTTAAAATATGGAAGTAGCTAAACAAAATAATTCTATCGCAAACGACTATAACTTTCCAGACACTTATATAAGCTGACATTTTTTGAAAGTTTGCAAGTAAATTTGTTTTTGCTGTAGGTAATGATTTATTATATTTTATAAAACTGTTTAACAATAACCTTTTCATAACAGCTTTGCTCATACCAAAAAAGTCAAAAATCTTTATGTGTGTCTTGTTTTATTCAAAATACAACTGTTTAAAGGTAAAGTAATGGCTATCTCGCACATTATTAATGTATTAAATTTTATCCTCGTTCTCGCGTAATTACAATGTATTATATTAAACATGTTTTCCACTAGTCTTTCCATTAAAAAAAAATTCAAAATTTTAGAGTTGAATTTTGGAATTACTGAAATGAAATATATGCTGCATTAAAGCAGTGATGCACAACCTTTACCTTCTAGCGGGCCGCATAAAACAAATTATCGTGGGTTCGGGCCGCAAAGAAAAAAATATTTAAAGTACGCTCAATCTTTTTTGTACAGAACATTTGAACGTTCCATGTAAAACAGCCTTAAAATCGTATAAAAAAGATAAAGAAGTGAATTTACATAAATGAGTAATAGGTTCCATTATATTATTTTAAACATGTGATTTCGAAAATAAATAAGCATGCAAAAAGAGGATTTGCTTATTAAAAATCGTTTCATTGTGAAATATTTATGTTTCATTTATATGCAATTCATAAGTTAATGCGTTGTTGGTCTTTGTTAATTTTTGACTATTTTTTTTATTTGACATAATATTTGTAAGCCTATTTCTATGAACCGATTTATTCTCCTTTATTGAAGAAAACGCTTGCTTACATTTATTAAATGTGAAAAAAATATGTTTGAGAAAAAGATTTAAGTGCCGCCACAAAATTTAAGAAAGGGCCGCGGTTTGTGCATCACTGCATTAAAGCAACATGTTATTATCAATTAAAAGTTTTCCCTTCTTAGTTTTGAGCCGAGCATACTTTTTTGTCGTTATGGGGCTTAAAATAGACGTGTTCTAGTAATAATGAATAATTTGTCGGGTCCTGTGAGTCCTAGTAAAAACAGTATTTTTTTCCATCGATTTATCAGTTTCTGCTTAAAAGCTGGGTGTCTGTGATGTCTGAAAAATTCTCTTTCACTATTCCGATCATTCAATAACTGGGCGTAGCGAGAACGATTCGCTAACCAATAGTCCTGTTCTAGCCTTATCCTTCTATCCCTACTACTCTCTTTGGAAAAGATAAGTTGAGCGACTGATTTACAGTTCTTCTGTTGATAATAAGAAGGCCATAAGGCCATTGGGAGCGAACATGGATAAAATAATAATAATTATAAAATCGTCTTCAAATATAAATGTCATGTTAATGCAGTTGTATAATACAGACTAAAAAACACTAATTGTAAAATAATTGTGAAATTAAATAAACGGGTATTAAAAGAATTATACTGATAAAAAATCAAGTCGTTTTTAATAGTTGGTCAAAATTTATTAAAGGAGACCGAATTGTAAAAAAATATTATTCTACCTAATGTATATTGTGTGTTTTTTACTATGAGAATTGATACAACCACTATTTAAGTAATAAAGTAAAATGATTAAAATGATAAAGAAGCCTTTTTATTATTAGGATCCAATAAATTTCCTAAACAATATCTGCAAGTGTGAAAAAAAATCTTAATTCAGCCTCTTGTTATTAATTATTAATGATAATTTAACAGTTAGGTCAACAAAAGAAAATAGTTTTCTAAGAAACGCTTCCGTAAGGGATACAAAGTTTCAACAGTTAGTAGCTCAGAAGGTTAAAGACAATAATTACTAATAATTGTTTATAAAAAAACTTTTAATCATTCACAAAGTAAATGTTAGCTATTCATGTCAAAGTTCTCGCTACTTTATTTGATCGGTTTACATTACCCATTTTACAGATGGCGCTAAACACGTGTTTTGATGATTTTGTGACATATGCAAATTACGAATTAAACACAAACTTGAAGTGCACGGAGACTCCTAAACTGGTGTTTAATTGACATAATATAATATTAATTCAAGAATTTGTCTAGGAAAAACCTTTATTTCAGTTTTTTTTCATGGTTTTAATTTTTTACAGAGTCATCTTTTTCAAACTTAAAAGCTAAATTTAGATACTAATTTGGCATTTGCAGCTTGCATCCTTTTGATAGAACGTGTATCATGTTTGATACATTGTGATTATCGAAAAAAACCTGTTTTGAAAAAACTATGGATTACGTCCTTTTTCCTTTCCACAGTCGATATTATCATGACACGTAATCTTTCTTTTATAATTATAATATATTCATAATAACAAAAATGAGATATAAAAATACGTTCAATATAATATTTTATTCCTACAGCCGAGTGGCAAAGAGGGTATTGGATCGGGGCATGAAAAATTTAGCGTCAGCTTTTCACCGCCAGGAATTGGCCGTTGTTAATTATCAGTTTACCGCAACGTCAATTTATTGGTCTCAAAAACAATTTACAGTCTATAAAATGATTGTTGGCATATTATTTTACCGTCTAGAAGCAATAATTTATGTTTGTTCATATCATAAAAAGTGTGTTTTATTTAAGTGGCATATTTCTGTTACCCTACAAACTATGATGGAATAGTATGGATGTATTTAATTAAAAAGGTACATTATTTGTTGTAATAGTTAGATGTTTCACTTGTGAAAAATTCATTTTTTAAAAAATAAGCAGTTAATAAATAATACAATACAATGTATAGTTAAAATATTTTTATCGCCTGAGTTTTCTGTATTACAAATCTAAATATATTTAAAAGTTTTCAATAGTTTTATATGCCGATTCCAACGAATCTTCTATTAAAAATAACGAAGTTTTTGGATTTTTAACTGTTCCTTTACTTGTTTTGTGTAGAACCGTTTAAATATATATTTTAAACGGAACTCACACTGAAAATATAAGACCAGTAACATAAAAATATCAAAAAATCTCTTACAATTACTTCTAAAATATTTATTAAATTGTATATTATATATTCTAATGATCTGACAGTAATAATTTTAAGCGGCAACAAACTCCAAGAAAGAAGAACAGAAATGTAATTTATGTTTATTTGAGAAAACTAAGTTTAATATACCCAACAAATCAACAAGGAAAGCTTGCCGTCATCATATTTCAGTAGTTCAACCAACAATAACTTATGTGCTAAAGACATAAGTTAGTCAAAACGCCTATCAAAAGATGCGAGTATTATTTAAGTAAATAAAAGAAGCATCGAAATGGATATGATATAAGCATTTGTCTGTAGACGTGGCAAGAAAGGTGATGAAAGACTCTCCTAAAAGACATGAAAACTTTTCACAAGGACTGAAGAAGAAGGGAATAGAGATAAAATAAGAGCGAACGAACGAAAAACTTTGACAAAACCACATATATCATATTCGGTATGGGTGGGAAAATCGCTATGAAAAGAAATAAGGCTTCAGATGAGAGTTCGCTCAACGTATTGCGTGCACAGGTATGAAAGTGGCATAAAAATAAACATATGTACTCAGCAAAGCGTAGAACGTAATTTTATCATAAAAATATCACAGTTTTGAAGTAAAAAATAGTAATTAGTATACGTTATAACTCTTCTGAGATTTAAGTCTATTTTTTATAGACGGTAGCATAAAACGATCTTTGGCACCTGTTTTAGTGTCATAATAATAAATTTACCCGAGATGAATCCGCATTTTTTTCTACGCACAACTAGACCCATAAATTAAATTTGCGGTGATACGTCATGTTTGAAGAAATCTTCGTCACATTTTTGTCATCTAGTACAGGGTCGGCAAACTTTCAAGTGAGAATAGCCACGTTTTTAAGATGTGTCTGATAATCGACGAAATACGGTAGTTATTGAAGCAACGGATACAAACTTGTATAATCATTTTTCCACCATTTTGATTTTTATGTAAAAATAAAAGTCGCACAATATTCAAACTGTCATTTATCATGCAAAGCATCTAGAAGGTTATTCCAAGTTGAAGGTAAGCGAATATAAGCTAAATGAAATTCCCGAGTGAATAGAATTGTGATAAATGAAACGGTCTGGATAATTTGTTAAGACCAGTGTATTATTTTATTTAAGTAAAGATTATTCGACTAGATTTTATCCCTTTGACGAAACGCACCGTGAAATTTAGCTTATCCGCAGGAAAGTGTATAGAGTAATGAACAAAAAACCTTTTTATTTCTTCGTGATTATAAGATATACATTATAAAAGAACTTGAGTGTTTTTATTTAAGTGGAAACCATTTGAAATGGCAGAATAGCTTTGTGCCCAGTAGTCAATTTAATGAAATGTATATTTATTTTCTTTTTAGACATTTTTTTTGAAACGAACATTATTATTTTTTTAAATGAACGTTTTAACTCAAGCGTTCAATCAAAATAATTCAAATGAATAAGTACAAATTTATGCTACAAATATAATATATTCACTTATCAATTTATAAAAATACACAAATAACCAAATCACAAATACATTCTACTTTTTTTTTACATATCTGAAAAACAGAGTAATAAATAGTGGCTATGTTTAACAATATAACTTGGTTTAAAAGAAAAGTTATAGTTTGAGCCACGATTTGTTTGTATGCTTAAAATGTTTACTGCTTTAGTGAAAATTTACCAGAAAGAATTTCAAACTAAGCTCTAGTATTAGTTAGGTACAATACCAAATATTAATATAGCATGTTCACTAAATATCAATTAAACTGTGTATAAGTATCGATATCAATAAATTGAAAACAAATAAAAAAATACAAAAAGTTTATTGAGTGGTTTTGTTATTATTGCTTTGATTATAATAGAAACAAATTGTTTAAAATAAAATTAAACTACATTAAAAAAATAATAGACTCATTTGTACTCATTTTTATTTAATATAATCATTCTTCTATTTTTTCTATTGACTTATATCACCAATTGTTTTTTACGTCCCCAAAAAATTGTATTTGTTCAATAGCACTTTAACTTTGTGAAAATAACATTTACAATTTACAATTACATTGATATTAAAAAAATAAATTTGATAATTTTGTCATTAAACATGTTGTATTAAAAAACGTAATGTTAGGTCTGATAAATTTTCGATGTTAAGTTTGATGATACTTCTCAAAGAAGCAAAACACCTGTCAAATATTTTAACACAACAAGTGGAATAACAAATTGCTCAAATTTAATTTTATATTATAAGATAGCTAAGATAGATCGATAAGATAGCTGATAAGAAGCTGATAAGAAGCATATTAAATAAAATTGAAATTAGTACAGAATAGGGTATTATTTTGTTGAATATATTGCTTTTTTACCAGATATTGAAAGTGAACATTTCATTTTTTTTTTAATCTGCAATCATTTTATTACGATTTTTTTTTACACTTTGTAAGATATTTGATTTAAAATGTCGCAAAATATTTTAATTTATACCTTATACATATATGAGAAAACTGTACATTTGTATATGATAAATATTTAATACCAAAAATATTAAACGATATGAGAGTTATGTGATCTGGGGAGTTTCCATGACATTTCTTTGCAAATCATATTCATCCTTATTTTGACAGATAGCACAGCGCAATAAATTGTTATTTATGTAGACCTTATAAAAAAATATATTAGTTTAAGCCGTTTAGTGACTATTTCATCATACTAAAAAAATCTGTTTCAATCTCTCCTTTCAATCGAGTCTTCCTCTACGTTATGGACAAGAATCGAAATTTAAAGACGATACAGACGATTAAGAGAAAACCAACTACCTCAGACACAAAAATTCGTTGGACCATATAAAATAAAGTTTTTTTTTTTATTAATCTTTGATTATTTTGTAAAAGGCACTTACTGAACAAATAAACGCTAGTTTAAAATACTAGATCACATAATTTTAAGCACCACGAACCTTGCAGCATAAAAAAATACTTATTAACGGTGGGGGGGTTATTTCAATGTATATTATGCGATACCGCTGAAAACTAAGGCAATCGATATATTTCTTTTTGCGACGCGTTTGCAGTAGAAAATTTTCTTTGTGTCAGCTGTCACACCAAACCTCGCCCAAAATAAATCAAGGAGTATTCATTTTGTGTGATAAAAAACGGTAAAAATCTACAACCTTTAGACAGGACCATTGAAAAAGCTCAATGGCGTCGATATTGGTGGTGCTGCTCTGTACCACTTTTTATAGGTACTGTCGGTGTGGATTTTGCTTATTGAATATTTGAAAAATGAATGGTTATTCCGTAAAGCCATTAAATGATCTCACGGTTTTCTAACATATAAAATCCACCCATTTTTTCCGCTTCTATATACTTTTTCCGGCCTTACGTTATATTTCATTATTCATATCCGCTCCCCATGTGAAGCATATGACTTAATTATGGAAGTATCCAAGCAGATTTTTTATATGAGAACTGCTTTTTACGTAGTGACTCAACCTCTCTTTTTTTCAAAGATAAAAAATAAATATAAAGAATACGGCTTCGACGGGACTAGAAGAAAGCTTATCGATCTCGCTACGCTTCATTATTTTAGAATTGGAGTAGTGTTAATGGTGAATTTTTATACATCAAAAATATCCATAACTTCGAACTCAAATCGATAATTGATTGAAAAATGCTGTTTGTTCATTCAAACCCGCGAGGTCCGGCATGAAAGCTAACGACGTTGACGACTAAGCATTAGACTCGACGTGCACTATAATCTGTTGAATCAAAATAATCTATGTATCCCCTAATTTTGCAGCCGCTTAACTTAATGCAAAAAGATTGCGAACAAATTATTTTCCTCAGCTAATTATGAGTATCCTTATATTGATAACTGTGTTGTTTTATAACATTAACGTACCTTTTATATCAGTATTTCTTTTTCGATACGAAATAGCATGGAATTAATAGAGCAATCAACATATAACAAATCTTTTTTCAGTACCATCTTCATACTCTTCCCCAATAAAAAATACGTAAAGGAGCAGACCAACCAGTTTTTGAAAAAAACTTTTTTTACAATTTTTTGCTATCCGTTATGAATCCGCAAGCTTTTCGATGAATGTGGAAGTAAAATAAATGATATACGTACCTGGATGAATAATTTATATACATTTGAAAATTTTACAATGAAAAGTAAACAATATTGGCTTATTTCACCAAAACAAAATAATTAAAATTCAATATTTCAAGGATTCAATTAAGTGTTGTATTTTGTTTACAGTACGTCACTGAAACGACCTTACCAAATACATATCGAAGTGAATTTTCCATTAGTTCTTTTGATTTACATACCGCACCAGGTTAGTATGACCAACAATAAATAATTATTCGTGAGAAAATGTTTTATTTAAAATAAATCATTTTTTAATAAAAACTGCGACATTACCGTTAAAATAATAGTGAAATATAATATAATCTTTGTTAGTGGTTGTCTTAGCATTTATTTAGTAGAACTCTTTTATAAAAAGGTCAAAATAACACTGTATTTAGTTTTACGTACAAAATCTGTACTCAGTTGACAAGTATTTAAACATCCTCATCAGAACTGTGTGTAAACTTAATTAGACTTAAAATATATTGGTGTGGAAGTTATAAACTAAACATATTATCATTAAATCTAAAATCTTAACTGATACTTAAAAAACAAAATTTTCTTTCTGATTTATTGAGAATTCAAAAAACTCGTGAATTGGGAGTAAAGTTTTTCTTTGAAAATATATATTTACCCATACTTTCAACTTTTTTTGATTGAACGTTTCCTCTTTCCAAATAAAACAAATGCAATCTGGATGATTGTTTTTAAAAATAAAATAAATTACATTATAAAACATTAATACAATTTTAAGCAGTTTTTTTTTACAAAACTAAAACTGATTTAAAACAGTCACAAACTGTCATAAATGGAATCCAAACATATTGTTGAATTTGGATTAGCTTAGTAAAACTTCATTAAAATAAGTTAAAAATATCAATGCAATCAATTCTACAAGAATTCTTTAAGAACTCAATAGTTGAAGGCTTATTATAAAATTCAGTATTTTATGGCAGTTTTTAAAATTATCACCCAAATATCGTCGTTTTAAATTTTAAATAGGTTGGTGAGGATCAAATCGTTGGTATATTATCAGAAAAATAAAACAATGGGTGTTTTGAATAATGAATGCAAATCAATAGATTTGAACACGCTCTATAGTTTCAAAAAACAAACTGCCTTATTTATTCATTCAACTTATTTATTTGTTTCGATATTTGAAGAAGAACTAAACTAATTTTGATGCCAATTATTATTGGCAGAAACCTATATATATATAACTTAACGCTTTTTAGCTGAACATATTTCTTTTTTCTACAGCTACTCAAAGACGATTAGACTGTTTTGAGATGTAAATTGTTTTTTATTTATTTGTTTTATTGTCTACCGCCTCGCTACATAGCACTTCGTGTCATGATATTTGAAAAAGACGATTATCTCACAGTAAAGTTTTAAATATTTATGTTTACTGGTGCTAAACACTATATGATTTCAGTTTTGAATAAGATTTTACATTTTTTTTGTATTGTGACATGATTTAATATTTAATTAAATCGATACACGCTCGCTTAAGCTACACATAAAATTATACAATCAAACCAATATTGGGTATTTTTCGATTTGCTGTCGGAAATATGCCATTTCTACATGTTTATGTATGTATCGTGCGTCTTTAGCAATTTGTAGAACAGTTTCTACATAATATACTTTGTTCCTAGCTAAAACTCCAAAAAATATTCATGTCTTCTCGGTCGTGCGAGTTTCGGTTGCTTATTAGCTCGTGCGTGATGCTCTCTAAAAGTCTATCGGATAGCTCGAGTCGATATATTATCTGCACGAATAGACTTTATATGAGAACTTTTTTCTCATAAAATATTATGTCTTAACATAGCAATGGTTTAAGCTAAGTAAAGAAATAAAATTAAATATACATTTTACGGAACTACAAAACGTGACAACAAACAGCATTAAATTTTACACTTATCTTAAAATACAATAATAATAACAAATGTACTTTCTAAGTACTTATTGTTGAGTTTAGTAAAGCTTCATAATTGGTTTGAAGTTATGATAAAAAAAACATCATAACATAATATTTATATCCATATTACACTGAAAGTTTAAATAAATATAATTTTGTTTGTATTGTGAAATAAAAGGTAAATTTTATTTTATTTATATAAGTACAGTTTCGTTAAAAATGAAATTTTATTTTTCTTGAATCCAACATTTTTGTCAATTATCCACCCAGTTTTGAAGCTGTAATAAATATTTTTCTACTTATCGCTTATTCTAGAGGAATTGAAATATAGTGCTGATTAATTTCTTATTGAGAGGATACCTAAGTCACATTCTAAATTATTATTTTCATGAAAGTTTTATATTTATATACTAAAAGCTCATGACTTTTTTTACGTATACCAAAACACTCTAAATTGCAAAGTAGGCCATTCATTGTCGTAAGTATTTGTTGCGTAGTCTCGATAAAAGAAAAAAAAACTCCTCGCGTATGCCTGGTGTGTAATTTAGTGTGTGTTCTGAAAATGAAGGCTCGATGTCACCCTAAAGCTCGCCTGGTGCTTTGGCTTCGTCCGCGGGTGGCTGTTTGCTACACCTGCTGTGGAAAGCTGACGTCGCAACTTGCTTTTCCTTTTTATAAATTGGAATGTGAAGAAAATCACGCAAATCGAAGTGCCGCCGCATACAACAATTTCAATTTGAGCGCGTTCAATTTTGTTTTATATGTTTTTTATAGCGTCCACGGCGGGAGATAAAAATATAGTGCCATTATTGTTTCTGGTATGCAAAAATAACAATGTGAATGTCTTGTATAAAAAAACATTACTTTAACAAATTGAAACTGTTGCAACCAATATAAATTACTTACTACTTTGCATAATACATATTTAATTGGAAAATATTTATCTCTGTATTTATATATAAATATTTAATCTTAATTATTGTTTAACTGTAAGTATTTTTAAAAACAAGATTATATTTTTTTACATGAAACGATAAAATATTTTTTTTAAATTGCTTTTATTTTTAATCACACGATTTAATAATTATTTTTTAAATCATTCACCCACCCACGGTCATTCTTTTATATTCGTAAGTGAATGTAATCTCTGGTTGATTATTATTTAAAAAATCATATTGTGACTTTATATTTCAATATAACATATTGTGGTTAAGTGCCTTACTAAACGCAACAAATACATTATGAAAAAATAAATATGTTTTAAAGCGTTATTCTCACGCCAAATATAAGAAAGACAATGGTATTCAATTTTGTAAGAACAATTTCACTTTTAATAAAATACTATTTTTAATAAAGAATAACCACGAAAGAAATCGACACTAATGAAATGAGCGCTTGGATAATGGAAAATATTTATTTATCCAACCATCTTAATTCATTTTAACAGAGGTAAATCAGAAAAGAAATTTTCACACTCAAGTCTGGGCGAGGAGTGAAATATGAATACGAATCGAAGTAAAACCTGAGCTTCATAAATCTTAGATAGTTATAAATTTGCATAGAAAATGCTAACTTGATTCCCAACGTAAAAACCAAAACTTTTATTCTTCTGAACTTTAATGTGTTTTCTCCTGGTACTCGAAGACACCTTTTATGCCTAATGATTTTATTTTATTACAGTAAAATATGTAATAAAAATTATTCTTAGTCAAGAGAATATTTATTTTTCCAAATCGCTTTAGTGATTATAGATAGCATGATTAAAAAATGTGATTTTATTATTTTCTTTACTGACAACATGACGAAACAATTTTTGAAAGTGTGATAGGATAGAAAAATATTTGATTAACTTTATATTTAAAAAAAAACACACTTTTCAATTTTCGCATTTATGTATAACGATCAGGACCGGTTTTGCTCTTCACGAGCAATTACAACCGATTATAATTTATTTGGACACATGACTATGTATACTAGGCTAAGTAAGAATAGTAGTGTTAAACAATTGGTTATATAACAATGAATACAATTTATAGATATTGACAAGATATAAATAAATGACACCAAACTAATCTAATGCATACAAATAAATCAATAGAAACATATTGATTGTATAATACAATATTCCCATTTCTTCAACTGAATGTGAACGTTGGTGTTCACAAATAAATTTAATTATCAGCCCAATGAGAGCTTTGTTGATGACCAAAACAGTTTCATCACTTTTGTTTATTAAACTCGTCGGACCACCTTTCAAACTATTTTATCCTTCAAAATACGTTAACCAATGGTTACTAAGAGGAAGACATTCGGCCACAAACACCAACACAAAAAAAAGAAAAAGGGACCATTTACCTGACGAAAATTGGGAAAAACTGTGGAGATCATTGTAATTGGAATGTAGTTTTGGATAGCGTTTTTAATAAATTACATAATTTTTTAATGTTATGTTACATAATGCACGTAATGTTCTTTGTTTAATTTTCAATGCATTATATGAAAAGTCGCCTTTAATTCTATCAAAATAATATTCGAATATATAATAAATAATACACCTTCTTAGAAAATGCTCGAAAAAAGTGTGTTCCGGTACCTTTTTTTCAAAAAAAAGCACTGTGTATTATGGTATAAGAAAAAATGGGAGTTTATTTTATTTGATTGTCATAAAAGACAAATTTAGCCATGATTGTGTATTATTCAATATTAATTTTCTTTAATCAATGTCCAAATAATCTGCTTAATAAAATTCTATCGTGAGAAAATTGTACACAAAATGGCTTAATTACAAATCTAAAATCGAACTGTTAATCATTAGCTAGACATTTTGTTTTCCCGAGCGAGATTTTTTTCCGCGCTTCGAAACAATTTTCTTTTGTGTGTATGTCTCCTTGAATATGAAATATTGCCCAGGTTGGCAACAATGACAGTGTCATTGCCACACGGCACAGAGCTCTCCCATCACCGATGACTGATGGAAGTTATAAATGAAAGATGGTGTCTGAATGGTACCGCGCAATCTAGCCATAGTATTTGCTTGCTGCTGATTTTTTCTCGATCTATAAGTGTGGTGCGGAATAATATGAGGTGGCCACTAAATCTATTTTTTTTAGTCAGAAGGTATGTATATATCTTAATTTGAATTATCTTTTAAATAAAGTAATCATTTTTACTTTCTTTATAAAAAAACTTACACGTTCTCAGAAGAAAAGATTCAAGTAACAAAAAGATATTACTCCTTTTGTAGATAATTACTAGGGCATCCAATCCCGGGATCCCGTTCAATTTTCTGATCCCGAAATTCCGGGATTGAGATGGCTGCGATCCCGGGATTTCGGGATTGAGAAATTTTGCGTAAATTCTCGAAATTTACACGAAATTGGCAAATCGGAGATGTCAAATTCCTCGATGAGCTAAAAAAAAAAAAAAAACGAGTTTCGGTGAGATTCTGGGAAAAAGTATACCAAATCGGGGATTTCAAATTCCTCGATGAGCTAAAAAAAAAAAAAACGAGTTTCGGTGAGATTCTGGGAAAAAGTATACCAAATCGGAGATTTCAAATTCCTCGGTGAGCTAAAAAAAAAAAAAACGATCTTTCGTGAGATTCTGGGAAAAAGTATACCAAATCGGGGATTTCAAATTCCTCGGTGAAAAAATCTCAATCCCGGGATCCCGGGATCCCGGGATTCAAAATAAATCAATCCCGAAATCCCGGGATTGGAAAAAGGCTTCGGGATTGGATACCCTAATAATTACCACTTGAATGATGTGAATTATCAACGCGTCGTTTTTACGAAAATAAGATTAAATTTGTAGCAGTTATTCTACAATAAATTTGAAAGTATTAACAGAACCTTTTCCCCAGCGAGAGAGCATTTGAATCTGATGAAAGCTCGCTGGGTTCAATTAGACTCATTATTACTATTTGTGGAATAGGAAAATACATAATGTTGTGTTATATTTACTAAAATGAGATAATATCTCGCTTTTAATTTGTTCACTACCAATTCTTGACAACAACACAAGTTTCTAAATAAAAAACTTCTTTTTTTTATGATGAAATCAAATGAAGTCGTCAGATAAAATTAATTATGTTTCGCTAAAAAAAACATGTCTTGATCATTTAAATAAAATGTGAAATTTAAGCAAGTATAGCTACATATTATGTAGCTAAGCAATATTTTATGGATCCTAATTTCTTTACTATTAAATATGACAAAACACACAATAATTGGCGACTTAAGGATTTGTTCAACTATTTTCTTGATTTGTGGACACGTATCCTTAGAAAGGTGAGATAAAAAATATTATATGTTAAATTGCTTATTTATTTCTGATAATCAATTATCGAAACATGTAAAAAAATATATTTTGCACTTGAAAAACACAAACAAAAAAAAGGCAGAAATCTACAATTATTGGCCACTTTTTTCAATTATCGGCCACCAAAAGATACAATTATTGGCCATACCAAAAATTGCAGAAAAAAAATATTAAAAAATAAAATAATAACTAATGATGTAATGTTATGTTCCCACATCAATATAAAGTGTAAAGTAAAGTGATCAATGCAACTTTAATATCATTTTAATGTAAGAATCATATTTTTTCATTAAATCGAGCTGAATGGACATAAATTTCAAAATTGGAAATACCTATAAGGGTTTTAAAAACCTATGTTATCAAAATTTAATAATCAAAGTTCATCATTATCTTTGAAGTGCTTAATCCAGTGGCTTCCAACCTTTATGTTACTGCGCCTCTCCATTCTTTATTTCATATAGTAATAAAGACACGTTATAGGGGTAAATAAATATTTTGGACTGTTCGCGCCTCCTTTTGCAATAGCCCACGCTTCCCAGCTTGGAAATCGCTGGTTTAATTAATTCATTTAATAATAAGTCTGAATAACTGTATAGAGCTAGGTATTTTTTTATTATTGTTCCCAATGTGGAGCATATGGACTCTTTATCGAATTTATCTCAACAGAAGTGTTTCTACGAGAACTGCTTGTTACTCAGTTGCTCAACCTCTCTTTGTCCAAAGAGAATAGGAATAGAGCTAAGTATAGAGAAAATATATGACCTATTAGATCAGAACATAACTTGCTTATTTTATATGTAATATGGGACATGTGGCTATCTAAAAATTAAATGACTGGGAATTTGACACCAGCATTTTGGAGTTGAGAATTTAACATGTTCGCGATGTACTCAAAAAATACTTGATATGTCATCCAACCGCTATCACTCTTTTCAATACCCTAAGTCAAAGTTACATATTGCGCTATTCTTTCTGGAACTCTTTGATATTCAAACACAATAAGAGGATCAAAAATTTAATAAGAGGATCTATTGCGTGAAAATTTGTTTAATTATTGGCCATCAAAACCACAATTATGGGCCAGGTGGCCAACATTTATATAGGATTGTCGAAAAAATCTGATAAATACATAGGTGAATAATAATATTCTCAAAATACTATTTTCGAAATAAAATTCAATATTTTACCTATAGGTCACATTTTGCATAATTTCTATTATTTAAAATTAAATTATGCAAAAAATGGAATTAATTATTGGCCACCACCATAATAACTTTTTACAAAAATAGATGAAATTCAATCAATAAATGATTTATAAATACACTAAAGACAAACTACTCAAATCGATTTTCAATTCATTTAATGATCGTATGAATGTTTAACGTACCTTTAGACGGACGTCAAATCCTTGTAATTTTTACAACAAATCTCACTTTTTTCGCGGCAACGCTCCGACTGTAAGTTTTAAATCAGATTTTAGGTTATTTAAAAATGCTTTAAATGATAATTATCTGCTATATCAACGGAGGAATACTTAATGAACTTCCTTATTAAGTCAACGAGTGGTAATGTTAGTTTCATATCTTATAAAACTAGACTTTATCTGCATGTGGAAAATAATTGAAAATGGCCAATAATAGTAGGTTTTACCCTATATACATTTTTAAAATATTTTAATTAAACGCCACAGTCCCTTATGGTACTTTTTGCTATAGAATAGGTTTCTAATCCACGTAGAGCATTTTCTCATATAGCGTTCCCTCCTAGATGGCTGTTTTTTTTTACAAAATGCAATTTTTTTAAATTAAAATTGCGTACTTTGTGAAAAGGTCATATTTTAAATAAATATCTACGTTATAAGAAACAAAATATAGCACGCACACTCGTGAGCACACAAATAATAAAATAGGAGTCTTTAAAATATTCGAATGTAAAAAAAACGTTTCTTTCAATTTACAAACCTAATCTTTTTTACGGGTGTCAAGTTTTCTATAGAGCAGTTCTTATCTCAGCGCTATACTAGGGTTGACTGTATTGCAAAAAAATAATTGTTTCATTTTTTTGAGACATTTCTACATTTAATCGGTAATTTTATGTATTTTATACGAATATTAGTATTTTATTTGATGTTATTGAAATAAGACTGTATATTATTCTTTTAATATCGCGAATGTTTTTTTTATATAATGCTGTACTATAAATTCATCAACTAAAACTCGATATCACGCTTCTGTATACCACCGCAGGTTTACTTAAGACACCCAGCTCTGATATAGGAAATACCTGATAATAATATACGATGTCGCTTAAAATTGTATTTTTTATATGTATAAAACATCGTACGTGAAAAATGATCAGACGAGTGAATATATCAAAAGAAAGTTTTTTTTATATACGAGATTTGAATGTCGCATCTTACTTTTCAAGTGAATAATCGCTTTAATATATCAAAATACAAAAGCGCCCAATGTTGGTGGATAATTTTTTTTATCGGAAAACATCAATGCTCTTTGCATTAAAGATAGCATTAGCAAACTATTGGGTCTTTCGTTTTATTATATTGAATAATGATAAAAGAATTCATGACAAAAGCGTAACATAAATCTAGCAGTAGCCGCCAGTCAATTCAACGTTATCTTGTTTTTTATTTACATAATATTAAAAAATATATCTCTAGTCATATATTTGTTTTGTTTACCATTTCTGTTTCCAGTGTGGAGCATATGAACTCGCATGAAGTTTATTTCAACTTTTTTTACAAGAAAACTTGATCAACTACTTTATTTTTTATATAGTCATCTTATTTATAGTAAATCATAATTAAAGCTTAGTAAAGTTTTATTTAGGATTGAACAAAAAAGATATTGTTTAACAATTTTAACCATTTTATTGCGCATGCTATTTTCTGAAAACTTCTAAATTTCATTCAAACAGTATTTCATGGTAACTTTATCCCACTGGTAAAGAAAAAGGAATAGCTAAGATGTAGGCTTTCACAAATAAGATCACCATATTTTATCAAACGGTTGCGTTAAATGGTCTATAAAAGTATAAAAATGTTTGAATATATACCTTAATTTTTTATATATATTCTGTAACATACCACTTGTAAAACATATATACGTAGTTCTAACCAAATAAAGATAGCATTCGATCATTTTTTAATTTTTTTTTTAAATTATTTTTTATTTTTATCATTTTCTTTTATAACATATTAATTTAACTGTGTATAAAATATAAAATATTTATGTTGTTTAAACCCAGACAGTGTTTTTTTTTATAAAACCCTTGGCCTAGATTATCTATCATTTTACTATGTCACAACTCAAATCATCTTTGGATAAAAATATTTGTATTCCTTTGCTCGCATTCTTATCTTATTATTAAAAAAAAATCTTTTTACTTGTTACTCAAAAACTAGTAAATGGATATAAAAATAAAATACTTTTATTTCAATATTATTATTAAATTTAGTTAATTGAATGATAACAAAGTTGAAAACGATGTAAGTAATAATCGTTTTTTATGTCAGGTAAAAGTTGCTTATATGTACGGATATCTTTGAATGTTTTAAAAAAGCTTTTAAAAAATAATCTTATTAGATTTAAAGCTCTACTCAAAAATATCGACCGACATTAGTTTCGTTCCTTTGATTTAAATTTACTTTCGTTCATAGATACTGCAGATACTTAGCAGGGAAGTTTCAATTACAGTTCAATGTGGCGATAGGGCCTTTAAGTATTTTTCATCGCTAATGGCTACTCTCAATATGATGTAAGAGACGTAAAATCTTTATCAATTTTAAGGAAATCCATGACTTTTACAGAGACGATATTTATTTTATTATTGGATGTTGATTATATTCAATAGATTTCAAAAGAAACAAAAAGAAGCGTCAATTATATGGAGGTTATTCCATGGTTTCACTGTGTTTGAGATTGTATAACAGCACTTCTCATAAAGGACTATTATTTTTTAATTATGTTATCTTAAAGCCTTATAAAATATATATTTCAATTTTGTTTCCGTCCAGAGAATTTTTGTCAGAATGCCCACCTTAAAAATAATTCAACTTAAGGTTAGACAAGTCGATCAAAAAACTAAATCCAATCCGAAGTCGACCTCCACTATGATTGCAAGTTTGAAGCACTATACATTTTAATATGTCAAACTCCATGCAAGTACCATAAAAGAAGCATTATATTTATAAAGTTTACGCTCCCTTGTATTATTGTATTCAGTGAAGAGCAAATAACATTTAACTGCTTTATAATAATAAGTTCTATGGTTTACTCAAATTCGATGTGTAAAATTATATTCTTGGGTGTATGTAGTTTTAATTCTTTTACGTTTCGAAGCCGTTATAAGTTTTAGTCTCAAGAAATGTAAAAAAATACGTATAACTACTCTTCAGATTAAAACCAGCAACGGTTGAACAAATTCAGATGATTATAACTGATTGTGAAGCAACATATACTTAATAGAGTTTCATTAAAGTCAATAATAAAATCATATACAATAGTTGATAGTGATTTTGAAACCATCGCAATTATATACAATGTTATTTGTTCTAACGATGATGTGATGCTGAAAAAGTCGTCTGATATATTAAATAATTATTTTGAGCTTAAATAATATTTAACACTCTTAGCTTTATATAAAAATAATATCTATTCGTTTTTTTATATAAATAAAACGGAATTGAAGTATTCAAAAGCTTTTTTTATATTGTAACAACTACATCTATTAGAAACATTTTAGTCGAATTTTAAGAACATTTAAATTCTAAATAGAGGTTAAATATCTAGTTAGGTGAAATGCGAATAAGGGGTAGGATAATTATAACTTATTTAGTTGCTGCTTTAAGCGCTGTAAACATTAAAGCTTAGCCAACCAATTTCAAGTTGGTAATTATAGTCGGAGAAAAGATCGCAAGAATAGAGCTTTAGAGATTTTTTAAAAACTTTTGGTTCACGTACCTGCTATAAATATTTTCAGCTCTGAAGTATAAAATTAATTGCTTCATTTGTATGCGCCCAGTTACACTTCAGTGATACAAAAGTATAAATATGAGATAAATTTATATGCTCGTGTTATACAGTGCATAAGCATTCGTTTTGATGACATTACTCCCAGCCGTATTTTTTTAAATCTTATTATGTGTAATTTATTCATAAAAAATAAGAGTTCTACAAATTTATTTCATTACGTATTTTCTATTCATATATATTTAATTATAAGCTCTTTCAATTGAAATAGTTTAAAAAATGTATATTCAATTTAATAACTGCATATTCCTTAATGATAATGTCGGTTTATTTATTTACATGGCAATTATTATATGATTTATTAAGCTTTAACAGCTTGCATGGAAAACAATATTTTAATGCTTTTGAAATCAACGATTTTCTGATAATATTCAATACACAGAAATTGTGGCTTCATGGAAAACAGGTTGCAGAAAATTAATCCTGGAAACCGTGTTAAGTAAGCTTATTTTGTTTTTCTGAAACAATTTTTTTAATTCTGATCGATTGTTATTACTATCATATTAGTCGCATTTTTTACTCTTTTTTAAAGTTTATAGCAAATTATCTAATACGTATTATTATCATATAGAAGTTTTTTACGTGACTAATCAGTTAATATTTTTAATTATGTTTATAACAATGATATTGATAAGAGCAATTCTCTTTAAAAAAATATAAATTATTTCATTAAAAAAATTGAGTTGCAGTCGTAAACATGAAATAAAAGTAACTATTTTTTTCTAAATCATTTGAATATGCATAACTACAACTTATGCAATGAACCATTTTCTTATTTAATTAATGTCGATAAAAGTATGCATAAACTTCGAATCAGAAGTATTTTTGAATATTTTTTTTTGACAAATGTGGGATCTTAATATCAATGATTTTTCGTTATACAATGCGATGAAAAAGATAGTATCTGAAAATAAAATATTCAAAACACAACTCTTTCGACAACTTTTGTATTTAAAAAGTTTTGTTGAATATTTGACTTGAAACACGAAAATTCATTTAGTTACTGTAACAAAAAAAACTAAGAAATTTGTCCCAGACTTAAATGTCTGTTGCATCATTTGTCATGACCTCGTAGTGTCAGACTGTTATACTTTTTTCACTTCTACTAAAGCTGTTTCCAGAGAACTGCTGATGGTCTAGATTATTTATATAATTAAATTCGATTTTGAATCATAAGCTTTTTAAATTTATTTATTCCTAAAACGAATGGAATATAATTCACAAAAACGGTCTATAAATCAAAGCTACAATTTATTTGTAAAATTTATGTTACTTTTAGTAATCGGTTTATCAACGATATTTTAATTTATTGTTTTTTAAATCGTTATTTTATACTTAAATATTTTAAGTATAAAATACGGTAATTATAAGTTTTCTCAAATAAAAAACTCTTTCTTTGTGATAATATTAATGAACTGAAATGATAAATCAACCCATCTTTGCCTCGAATACAAACAAACTTAAAACCACTAATGCTTTAAAAAAATATTTTTTATGTCTTTCTATAAGCATATAGTTTAACTAAGAATACTTACATTGAAGAAATGTTTCAAGCTAAAACCTAAATACCCTAAATTGCCCATGTTTGTTAACTAAAACTACTGGGTTTTAGTTCAATTATTTCATAAGCAATGTTAACTTGTTGTACGAAAGCTTGCAGTCCAACCGACGCGCTTCACCGTAAACCTTATTTCGCTATCACGATCGCTTAATAATATATGAGTGTGTATGTATAGCCCTCCGCCCTGATTTCAGGTACAAGTTTAATGATATTCCCGGTATAACCGGTACCGGGTAAATTTTGTTCACTCGAAGTACACAAAGGTAGGCGGCTGCGAGATTACTCAGGGTAATTTATTACGGACCAGCGAGATGGCGAGGCAAGCGATTCTTTTCGCCATTAGCATAAGAAAGTCCGCGCCTCCTGAACCTACTTCGTTACGATTTGATTCTCCACCATATGAAAGCAAGGCATACTTTGGGCTTAAAGAACAACTTTGTTTACTTTTATTTACACGTAAATACTTTAGTAAAGAAATATTTTATGAGTGCTCTTTTCAATAAATAAGCTTTCATTTAATTGAAGTAACAAATAATGAAAAATTTATTTTAATGGTACTAAATTTTTTATGCTTGAAACTTGCTGTTTGCATGATAACTTCGTTGTTTGACGTACCCGAAGGTTCAAGCATAATTGATTTATTAAATGATTTATTATTGCAAACTGTAACGCAACCTTTTATATTTTTGAACAGTAAATATATTATAAATCTTTACAAAAAAGAACCATGAAATTAACGCCTGTTTTCTTATTATTTTAATAAATAAACCATATTTCGTATTGTATTGGAGTTTTTTCAGTATAATTAAAAATTCCTAACGAGTTAATATAAAAACAAAATAATAACTCACATTATTGAAATATGCAATTATTTAAACAATTTTATTGTCTATAATTTTTATTCCCTAAAATCACTTTATGCAAAATATGAAAAAGATTAGTTATGTCCTTTAGTGTATTATTATTGTTGCAATTAATTACCAAATAAAATAAATAATTGATCTTTTGAGTATGTACTTACATATTATAAGAATAAGAACTTCATAAATAAATTCAAAAATAGACAAAAAGAATTCTTAAGTTATGTTTTATGAATTCATAGCACAACTTTAATTGTAATAGTTTGAACTATGAAACGTTAATTTTCTTTAATAAATTTCAAATAACTACATACGTAAGTAACAAACTATCCAGCCCGACTAAGTCGCCCAATAATAGAAAAGCAACTTTATACATTGAAAATTCTTAAATGGTGTAATAATAATTGTCATTTTACCACAAACCAAAAAATAGATTTAGTCTATGTTGGTTGAAAGTGACCTTTTGGCAACAAAACACAATAAGAACAGCATTGAAATATTTTCATTGAAGACAAAGCATCCTTAAAATTACTGCTTTATTACAAACCACTTTTTTATCGACTGCAAGAAAGAAAAAAATAAAAATATAATAAATTTATTATTATCCAAGCAATAAAATTAGCAAATTCTCAAACCAGATATTCCAAAGTCCTTAAGTAAAAATAAAACTTTTATATATGATCAGCAAATATGCACAGTTTTTTAAATGTCAAAATATCAGGGCTGTGGGAATCAGGTAAAAAGAAAACGACTCCGACTTTAACTCCAGATTTAATAAAAACCGACTGCGAATTATTTTTGTCAATAATTTCGTTAACTTAAATATCTCTTTATTATCAGATCATTCAATTTAATGAAGAGAGTAATAATTTTTCAATATATTCAAATTTGATATTGAAGTTCTATCAAGCACCTTCAGCTGAAGTTCTAAATTATATTCAAATTACTTTTCTCAAATTGTTCCGACTCCAACTACACAGCCCTGAAAAATATTACCTACTGATGATTTTTATGACAAATTCTTTGATTTTTGAAACCTTACTTTTTTCATATACGGATGAAAAATGCTTTGGGTGCTATATACGCATCCGAAATAAAACCAGTGAATGTACACCGAGTGGCGCCGTTTTATTTCAAAATACTTTTCCTATGCTGCTATAGAGATCGATATATTACATAGAAATTGTATTATGAACTTGTTCAGTGGTATGGTAATACGGTAAACAACCTAAGCATTAATTATCAGTCAATTGTCAATGGGAAAATAAATAATTAAACATTATTGCGTCATAATTTAGCATCAGTAGGTAAACATTACTAAAAAACAGGTACATTAGAACCACTAATTACACTACCCCGAACTACGCGCTGACTTTAATATTCGCCGGAAATCCCTCAATTGCACGGTCGCATTCCATTGTCGTTACTACGAGACAGTCGCTGTGCCGCGCATACACTCAAATGTTGGCTAGCGTCTGTGTATTCAACACGGGCCAGTCTATAGACACGTATAGCGGGCGACTGTGGGATTTTGTGGGATTTTGGCGCCCTTTGCATTTTATCACTTGGTAACTAAATATTTTGTTACATTTTTTGCGGAAAAAAACTAAATCCCTAATTTTGTATGAGATTCACACCCCCAATTACACTGTCCCGATTTTTGCGTAAATGGGGGTTTTACTGTATATATAAAATTAAAACTTTGTCTAAAGTTATCTTTATTTTAAACATATATTAAAAATTACAAAATGACAATATGATGATAAAACGCAGTATTTTAAGTAAGAGAAAGTTTTAATCAATACCAAGCATCGTAAATTTTAATACAATTTGAACAGAATTTATGTGAGTATAAAATTATATTAATAAAAACAATAATCCTTTGTACTTCATTCCACTTTATTTAATATGTCAGGACCGGTTTCGCTCATTGCGAGCATTGTCAACTGATAAGAAATATAATTTAACAATGCTATTTATACAAAATTGAAAAGTTATACACAACAGTTGGCATTGAAAAGAAATTGCCAATTACATTAAAGTGATTCTAAAATAATCACTTTAATGTAATTGGCAATTTCTTTTCAATGCCAACTGTTGTGTATAACTTTTCAATTTTGTATAAATAGCATTGTTAAATTATATTTCTTATCAGTTGACAATGCTCGCAATGAGCGAAACCGGTCCTGACATATTAAATAAAGTGGAATGAAGTACAAAGGATTATTGTTTTTATTAATATAATGCCTTTCCACCAAGTATTGACAGTGAACACCCTAAAAGTGAGTATAAAATTATGAGGTAAATTTTGGTTGGCTCACATTACGGACTGAGATTTTCGACGAATGTTGCGTGTGGGATTAAAAACTGTTAAGAAGGATTAAAACTTCTGATCCGGCATTATTACTTCGTAAACAAGATCGACTAAATTTGTTGTATTTTATGCGAAAAATGTACGGCTTTAATATTGATACACATTACATATATTAATTTTACTCCGTGCAAGATCCCTTTTTAAATAAGTTTGTTGTTAAACCTAAAAACCCCATCGTATTAAAAATCATCTTTTATTCATTTCAATTTTTGCAGCATTTAAATTAGGTATTGAACGAAACGCTTAAAGTAAATTTATATTAACAAACCAAATTTTCAAAACGTATAAATATTATATTTTTTAAAATTATCCATGTCCACTCCCAATGCGGAGCATATGGTCTCCTAATGGATGTATCTCAACAGATTTTTTATACGAGAACTGTTTGTTAGTCGGTTGCTCAACCTCTCTTTTCCAAAGAGAGTAGTAGGGATGGAAAGATAAGGCTAAAACAGGACTAGTGGTTAATTAATTGCTCTCACTGTGCCCAGTTACTGAAGGATGGAAAAGGTTGGAGGAAAATTAAAACATCAAAAACACTCATGTTTTCGAACATAATTCGATAAATCGAAAAAATGCTGAAAATAAGTAAAATAAATTTACTAAGCAACCTCAATTTTGGAAAACTATTGAGAAGCGCTGGCATTTTCACAATCAATAAATTTAAGAATTTATATATACATTGAAATACAAATTAATAAATTGTACATAAATGTTTGATGGGAGTCGAAATTTTATTGCTTTTTACGAATAAAAAGTAATTACATCGTATTAATAAATAATCATACTTTATTTGGGAAAAAATTCAGTCAGCTCAAATACATGTTTGTATTTAATCACGTCTTTTTAAGCAATATTGACTGGTAAACACTCAAACTCATTTTAAATTGAAAATTCTCTTTAAAATATATAGATGTACAAAGGAAAACATTCTAAATGTGTTTTTTTATTTGAAATCTAATTACTAGATATCATTAAAGATATTGGTGATTTCTGTTTGTAGCATTTAACATGACATGTCTGTTTTAAATAAAATGTGAATACATTTCAACTTAAATGTAAGGTCACCAAGAGAACTTCTTTATTTGATGACTCGCATGCTTTGTTTTATCTTTGGATATGGCAAGAAAGCGATTAATAACAATCAAAGCATGTTTTCAGAATCATACAAGAGATGTATTAAATCCTTTTTATTTGCTTTTAAATAAAAAATAATTTGATCTATTGAAATATCAACGAAAGCTTTCATTTCTTTCTGACACTTTACTACACATCTGACTAGACAAAACCGTAGTTTCATTGATCACTTAACAAAATGATGGGAAATAAACGATCGATAACCTATCAACCTCTTTATTCTAATGGTAAAAACTTTATCCTATGAATTTAGATTTTGGCTACAGCCTATAGATTCTGGATTCTAACGATTACTTAAAGTCCTCCCGATATGATCGATATCAAATATTAAAATAGGTCAAAAGTATTAATCTCTTAACGTTGATCTTAAGTAACATCAAATTTATATAATTTTTAAAAATATCTTTTGACTCAATTCAGCAGTAATGTTTTTTTTATGTTTTGAATACTCATATTTATTTATTTCTGTTTTTGGAAATACATTTTGAATTTTTGTTTCAAACAAGGGTGATAATTTGTAATATTACTTTCACAAGAGAATAAGTTTGTAAGACATATTCAACTTTGTTGCTTAATCTCGAGCATTCTAACTCTTTGTCAATTATTTTTTGTTAGAAAGTTATAATGACGCGCTGTTTACATATAGATACCCACAGAGATAATGGCTAGTCGCAGTGAGATGGCTAAAAGTTTATTCTTCTTTGTTTGGATTATGTCTGCCACTTAATTGTGGGAAAACTGACCGATGTACTGGAAAAACTGAGATCCCTCGCCTCCCTGCAAAACTTTCGTTTTGGTTTTTTTGTTTTTTTTTGCTGCCAATGAAAACAATCGAGGCGTGACTTTTTTGTTAATTTGACCGGGTAAATCTGTGTCACGTGAGTGACATCATTGGAATATAAAATTGAGACACAAGTCTTGAAACAATAATGAAACAGTCCAATGTGAAATGGTTAAATGTTTTCTTGAAAAGTAAATATTTTACATAAACTTGATTCTCATATTAGGAAGTCCAATTGCTTCACGGAAGAAACATAAATAATTAAATACCATAAAAGCTTATTCAAGATTAAAATTGTTATACTGTAATAATATACTACAATTTAAGAAGAAACAACGGTTTTTATTATGATTTTATTTAAATCACATCGCATCAAAAAAAACTAATGACTTTACTATGACATAATAAAGAGAAAAATCGTCATAATTTAATTTTTCACATATAATAATCTACATTAGCATTTATAGTGTTAAGTATTTTAGAAATAATGAATAATTTCTTAACGTGTTAACTCTTGGTTGAAAGATAATTGTATTTACAAAAACTATTGTAATTAATTTAGATTTTGAATAATGATCTTAACCAGATGTGATTAATTGTAAGAATTCTCAACTGAATTGCGTTAAAAAAAATCGGCTTAAATCATTATAAAAATCAATAAATTAATGAAATAAAATATTTTTTTATTCATAAAAAAGTAGTTTAGGTGTTGCATTTAAGTCCATTTGAGGTAGAGAGTTGAATTTATTTATGCATCACTTTAACTTGCCATATTTAACATAAAGACTAAACGTTTAACGCTACCGTGATGCTTCAGTATTATTTAAATCACAAAATAACGCATGGTGAATTTAATTATAACAGTACGTTAACATAACTTGGATTTATTCAGTAAATAAAATTAAGGTCTTTAAAATGAGAGCTTTTAATCGTTTGAACAAAACGGAATTTGGCTTGGAATCATATCATTCAATGATTACTTTTAACGTTTTCATTACGTATACTAAAAAGGCACTACATTCAAATAATAAAACAGTCAGTTGATAATCCACTACATGATCAAAACCAGTCCTGATCATACAAAATAAAATTGGAATCAGTACAAAAGAGTGTTTATATTTTTTGAATATCATTCACATACATTTAAACATTCAAGATATTTAAAGTATTTCATTGCTTTATCTGCATAGCAAACAATAAAACACAAAAAAAATAAATCAAATGTCAAAATTGTTAAAAACTTCCTGTCATTACTATATTTTTTTTATATTCAAGAGTCACCACTCGATATATACAAAAGGCACAAGGGAAGACTGAACATAAGCTGATTAATGATTTGACGTTTACTTTGCCATTCTTAGATTTTTACATACTATTTATTTTTTTATTGAAATACACATATTTGAGTAATTTATATTTTAATGCATCTCCGCTAGAGATATCTCAACAGAATTTTGTCAACGAGAACTCATGTGCTTGACAGCAAGTTGTTCGACCAAAGGAAATGGGGATAGTATCGATAAAACTACGACAGGACTATTGGTAAGCTAATTTCTCTCACTATGCCCTGTTATTTTAGAATTGGAAGAGTGGGTGAAAATTTTTAATCACAACGAACCTTCGAACAAAACACTATAAATCGATTGAAAAAGTGCTGTTCTCACTGTAACTTGAATCGAACTTCAAGTATCATTGATTTATCGGTTCGTTAACTCTAAATATTTATTATTTTTTACTCAATAGTGTAAACATTTTCAGGTACGTTGTGGATAAGGTTTTTTTGTAGAATATAGAAAACATTTTTTTCTTTGCATGTTATTAATTTTAAAAACTTAATATTGCGGAAGGGACAAGTAAACTTGTTCAAAAATTAAATTATAACAAAGAGAAAAAAAAACATCCTGACACAATGTAATGATGGCTATCTAAAATTTTATATAAGAAGTATACGACTTTTTTAATTTTGAGAAAACTACGGTTATTGAATTTGAAATATTTTCTATCTCTTTGAAATCATCTTTGATTCCCTGCATTTAAAATACAATTGAATTAAAACTTTTGCGCTTAACATTGCAGTCTTTAAAGGATCGGTGAACTTTCATGTTCGAAACTTATAATTATATCTGTGATCGAAGAAACTTTTGATAAATTCAAAGCGTAAATACTACTTTCTGGGATATAATAGAATAGATAACTTTACCTTTATTCATATTGTCTTAATTGTTTTATCAAGAAAAATCTATTTTGGAATATATAGTTGGTTCCAGTTTTGTAGCCGACCCGAGTCGAGTCTCCAAGCAAACAATAAATTTCATACACATATCGATTTTTCATTCAGCTTACGGTAAAGTATTTTATAATTTCCAAATTCATTTACTATCGTCCAGTCAGTCAACTCTAAGAAATGAAATTTTAAATTGCATAAACAGTTGGTGCAAAATTTTCACTCTATCGGATTTAGCTATCAGATATATAAATAAATCAACCAAAACAAGTATATGCCGATAAACTAATAAAAAAAAATATGTTGGTTTTGTCTGGTAGTGTCATCACACGAATATTTATTTTTGAAATAAACTGAATTATACCAAAGTAACTATTATATAAGCACTTAATGACAAAATGTGTAAATTTCGGAGACTATTTGAATATTTCTTTTTCCACTATCTCAAAGCAGGTTATTTGGAGCTATCTGATTATTGAATTGAACGATCGATTTTTTCTAAGTGTAAGCCATTATACGTAACAATATTGATCACATGCAATATAAAGAAATAAACAATCTCATAGCTCGTGTTGATTTTAACAAATACATACGAAAATTTTCAATGATGAAGAGAATTTTGTCGCTTCGTTACAATGTTTTTTTTTAATTTGCGATAGCTACGTCGTTTTTTTATTTATACCCTCCAAGGACGAGCGTCACCATATGGTCACACAAAACACCGTTGTCTATTGATCCCACTATTCATACTTTTTCTACCTGAATATCGTTGCTTTTGCTCATATTTGGTTAAGAAGGGTACGGACTACAGTTAGTCATCAGCCGTGGGAACAGGAACCGTCTCTAAAAGCACATGTGATTTTTTGAATTTCCGTTTTTTTTAATTTACTTTTTGAAACTGTTGATATTTTTTTATAAAAACATAAAATTATTTACAGTTATTTTGCTAATATATTTGTTTTGAAATTATGTTGATCTAAAGAGGTCAAATTGTAAATATTTAAAAAAAAATCACGTTTAGCTATATTTCAACCCCGAATGTTTGCAAGCCCATACGGTCACTTTTGTCCTTACTACTGTCCGTACTCAATATTACACGGTAATAAAAGGATGAGCATGACCATATAGTCATGCGGGGTTTCTATACAACGACTTGGCGTTTTTTTTTTTTTAAATTTTGGATAGCAATAAAAGTTATCCGTGACTTCAATATGGCTTAGAAAATATTTTTTTTATCGGAAAAAAGCTCTCGTCTCTGGAGGGTTAAAATATTATTTTATATTTAATTAATTACAATCCTCTGTTACAACACTGGTCATGTATATACTTTGGAACTGGATGGGTCAAGTGCTGCGGATGCCTCTGGAGAGCCTTAATCTTGCTTGCGTATTTTTTAGACCCCTGGACAACGGTCGAGTAGTATCTATAGGATATAGTCAATGAAACTAGAGGATACTGGCATGGTATGGGAAGAAGCAAAGCAATTTGTTTAGCAACACGTTGTTGCCATATGCTCTACATATGGTAAAGAAGAAGAAGAATGAAAACATTAAAAATAAAGCTTTTTATGGGCAGTTTTTTTGAAACTGGTTTAAGCTTAGTACATAATAATAAACACGATAATTCATAGTTAGGTGCTAATTCATTTTTCAGGTGGTAACCAAAACACAAATCGTTTTATATTAATGACTCTAAAATATTCAAATGTTCCATTTTGGCTGTACGATTTGAATACTAAATTGACCATTAATTACAATAGGCTACCAAACCCCTCGAATAATATTATAAAATCACGTTATTTTACTTTAAATTCAATAGAGCCTATAATGGCCGGGCAAGTGAATTATGCCTAATAATTTCATGTCGAAAGTTTCTCGACATGCCAATGATATGAAAATTTATTATTTACACCTGCAGATGAAGTATTCATAGACCGTCCCTTTATTAACGCTTTAGCGTTTATAAACAGAGATAAGAGGATATGGTAATATATCCCTTACGGTAAATTACCCGCAATTTATCAAAATATTTTTTGGCAATCGTCTATATATTTGACCAAACGTGTAGTGGTCAGTCACATACTTCATTTGTCAAAAAAGAACTGTCTTAAAGAATGGTCGGTAAATAGTTATTTCAAAGGTTGCCGTGATTTATTTTTTTATATTTGGAAGGTCACATTATTTTTTTTGTAATTTAATAAGAGTGCTTTGTTAATACAATATAATTATATGCCAAAAAAAACAGGTACACAATATGCTTTACTTTGAAAATGGAAATGCATACAAATTATGTCAGCCTTTTTGTTTGATGAGAAGCTTTACCTTAGTAGCTTTGCAGTTCAAGAAAGGGGTATTATTTTAATTTAACAGAAATCTTGACATAGGTCTTTCTCACATTTTTTTTCTTCAATTTTCATAACAATCTGATGAAATTTGTAAATATTTGACTCATTTTCAATTATTTACATTAATGTAAAATATGTCTTAAACTAAAAACATTTGTTTGCAATAACCCTCTTAACTTTACAGAAAGTGTACGCTAAATAGAAATCCTTTCATTACAAATATCATGACCAGAGGCTTAGGGAACTTTTATGTAAGCATCACGACATTGTTAAATTTAAAAGCCTTTAAAAATATTCATATAAAATATTGCCGCCTGTGTGGGTCAATATTGTTGGCTTTGGTTACGGAGGTCACGAGTTCGAATCCCAGTATGGAAAGTTTTATAAATTGATTTTTCAATCAATTTATGAATTTCTGTTCGAAGGCATGGATGCATGTGATGTCATGAATCCCTCCCTCCCACCCATCCTATCCTATAAACGAGGCGTATCGCGAACGATTAACTAACCACTAGCCCTGTCCTTCTATTCCTACTATCTTGGGAAAAGAGTGTTTGAGCAATTTAGTAACAAACAGTTCTCGTAGAAACACTTCTGTTGAGATAAACTCCATTAGGAGTCCATATGATCCACATTGGGAGCGGACATGGTAAAAAATATTTATACCACAATATTATAAATGGCTATGATTTATTCCGTAAATGTTGACAAGTTTTTTATATTCTATGTAAACCAAGGTTTTTTAAAGTGTTAAAATAAAGTAAACACTTTTAGTGAAGTCAGTTTAACGCTTACCACTTTTCGCTTCTTATTTCTTTAATTCCTCGCTTGCATTAGTTTTCGCGATCATTAATGGTACCCGCCATACTATAACCTTTTCAAACATCCATTAACCAAAGATCGGGCACATTACGTTTTGCTAAGTTTAACCCTGGCATAAACTCGCCTACTGTAATAGACTTAATTGCGAATAAAACATATGAGCTCTTACTCACTGTTATCCGAAGCATTTTATTACGCGACCGTTATTAAATAGTCACCTCTCCTCTATTGAGCTAGTCTATCATTAAAAAAGGAGGTTATGTCTAAACAAAACATCGACTGTCTGATTAACTTCCCTCAATAAAAAAACCCTCATTTTACCAGCTGTTTTAAATATAACTAAAATCTAATACATATTGTTCGATAGATCGGTAATGATTCAGCGGGGCATTTCACATAACGAATGCATTTATTTACAAATATTTTCTGATAATAAATGAAAAATAAATAGAGGGGTTTTCTTATTAAGTTGGAGGGTGAGAGAAAGCGAATTCAAATAAACATTACTCGGTGTGCTAAGAGATATCACGTTGGAAATAATTATTATAGAAGAAGTCACCCATTTTGCTTAAACTATCAATTACTCATAGACAATGGCTAATAGAAATTTTATTTATTTGAAACGACCCTAAAATAGTATATATTATTTACTCGACAAAGTTTTTTTGTCTAAATTATTTAAGACTAACCGGTTCCCGGTAAACGTTGCAATGCCACTCAAAGAAAGAAAAAGTTTGTGTTTTGAGTGCATGCCTGCCGATTGTTTATGGTACAACACACGCGCCAACTACTGTAAATTAATTGAACATTACCTTCGCGGAAGTGCAAGCATACGTTGCCAAAATGAACCTTATGGCAGACATACAAACATTGATTTTTATATATAATATAAGAGCAACTGTAAGTTAATTTGACTATGTTTATAACCTTCCCGGAAGTGAAGCAAAAAGTTTGTCAAAGTTTTATTGCAATCGGATGAGCGGTGTGGCAACGTATAAATAACTAACAAACAAACATTCATTTTTATATATTAGATAAATCTTTAATTTTTAAAATATTCTATGTTTGCACTTTTATCAAACATTTTTGATAGCTAATGTAATGACAATAAAACCAATTAGAAAAAAGAAATATTTTTTAGCTCCTAAAAAACAGTATAAAAATTGACAATAAATACAGTTCAAAACGATCAAAAATATGCATATAATGAATTTTTATAAGTTACAGTGTACATTGTTTTTAAAGGATTTTTAAATGTTGTCAACAATAACAGCCAATTTAAAGGAAGGTAAAGAATATATACAATCAATTATCACTAGTTGGAAATATCTTGATTTAAAAATGTACTTCGTGATGTACCGAAAAGAAGTCCATTTATAATAATAATCATTAGGAAATCAAAAATATTTAACGAAATTCGGTTATGAAGGTGTTCTGAATTTCTAGAGTCTTGTTAACTAAATGAATTCTATAAAAAAATATCGAGTATAACCATACGTTTTTTTTAATAAACATAAAGAAGTTACGCATATTATTCGCTTCTTACTTTGACCAGATAAGGTTCAAAGTAGTTTTTTTATAATATAAACAGTCAACAATCAATATCGTTTAGAATTGCTCTCGATTATCCAATTGATCGATAAAGGTTCAAACTAAGTTCTCTTCGACTCGTGTGAATCCATACATTCATTTTATAATGAAATGTGAAATAGATTTATTTTCTATGCTTAACCTAGCCCATTAACATTTGATAAGCCTTTATAATTAGTAATAGTAAAATAGAAATCAAATATTAACTTTTACAAATGTAGTCGGTTATAGCAGGGTTACATACTATACATAAAGGTTATTCAATTATCCTCTAAAACTAAGGCATCACAAAAACAGGCGGGTTCGTTGGAACTCATAGAGCTTTCTCCACATAACAATAAAAAATACAATAGTATAACGGGTAACAGAATTCACGCAGATTTTATTCCGTGGGTACTTCTGTTAGAAAAAATTTGAATCAACAACATAATAAACTTTTTTTACAGTGTTATGTTTTCACAATTTTTTCGTCATCCGAATACCAAGTACTTGGCACGTACGTAATAAATTGTAAATATTTTTCAGCGATGCGTGAAAGCGTGAAGAATTGGTGTGTTTTATAAATTGTGAGTACTTACATAATTTTTATACGGAAGGGTTTTTAACTGGCCAGTTAAACATTTTTAGATAAATAATACACACGCCTTGCAGATGAATGTGTTTTTAAAACCGTTCAGAATAATAAATGTACGAATTTTTATCTTACCAAAAGTGAAAAGCTAAATATCATAGTCAGTTTTATGATTCATATATTTTTTTACATAAATATATTTATAATTCAAATTGTTAACCTTAGCCGTGTTTCGCACTAAAACTTCTGCAGACCTTGGAATACACGGAGAAATAACCAATAAGATGGATAAGCTTTTTTTAATCCCCAAATTGTGACGATCCCCATATAAATTGGCAAACTTTTCAAATTCCGTGAAGTTAGCTTCTGTTGCAATCAAGTCAGCGTGGCGTGGCTTATTGGGCCCCTGTGAGGACGGAGAACAGCAAACAGTTCTGCTCGTTCGGACTCCATCTCAGGGCAGTCCCATAGAACGTAATTAAAGTCCTGCTCGGCATACCCACAAGAGCAGTCCGGCCTTTAAACCAACCGAGCGCGAATAGTTTTGCATTGATCTTGCCATGGCCGGTTAGAAACTGACAAGTCCAATGTCTTGGTACAAACTCCATTTTTCAATCGATTTATCGATTTGTGTTCAAAGACATGGGTTTTTGTAATTAATAAAAATTCCCGCCAACCATTACAATTTCTTAATAATTTGACGTATTTTAATCCCTATTCTTTCTTTCCCTACTCTCTGAGAGGTTAAGCAGCTGAGTATCACGTTGTTATCGTAAAAAAAACTTATGTTGAGATTCTTCTATTACTAGGCCATATGTTTCACGTTGGGAGAGGCCATGGATTATATATATATATACATATAACCAAAAGTTAAGATAATTGGGCTTTCAATGAAAAATAGTTTTGATAGAAAAAAACTTATTTTTATTGCGGTAATATAATCAATGATTTTATCACAAAAAATTGAATGGCAGATAGAAAATGTGACTTGTTATTGTTTCAATATAATTAACTCTACTTTAACGGAGTTAATGTAGGCAAGAATATGTTCAAATAAGCCAACACTTCGTTATTAATATAATGAAGTAGATTTTTCAAATGCGGTTTCGTTATTTATTAAGAAAATTAACGAAAAACGACACAGATTGGATTAACATATTTTTTGAAAATTTATATATGGGATGTGGAATGCGCAAGTAAAATCATTATCTAGCGAACGTTTGAAGTGCTTCACACAATATGTGAGCAAATGTTTTTGATGCATATAACATCGAATATGTGTGGTATTTTTTTACCAATTTTACACATTTCATTGAAAAATTTGTCTGCTAAATTCAATGCTCGTTAAACTCAAGTTTCATTGTTTTAACACACATCCAATACTGAAAGCGTACACACGATAAAAATATAAATTCTATTTATGTTGCTTACTGATTGTAAAATTAATGATCTTGAATTTTAATAATATAGTTAACGATAAATTTTAATAAGTAATTACCGGTCCGTATTCATTGGTAAATGACTGTTTCAAACACTAATGTATATTTTTTGTTCAAAAACGTTATCGTATTTTTATCGGCGATCTAAAAAAATGTAGGGAAAATTTTTAGCAGCTCAAACGTACGCAGGAAACAAACAAAATGCGAACTCATCATGACAACCTGCGAACAATATTCCTGAAACTGATATTAGCAGAAGGAAGCAGAGAAAACAGATGATTCATTGTTCGCATAGATGATTAGTGTATTACATTAAATTTCTTGCGTTTGTCTATGTTGAATACACAGTTAATTACGGATGGATTTGGCATTGTATTTACTATAATTTGAGGCCTTACCCGAAGGCCAGTGATAATTAATAACGCACAATTTTACTAGCAATGACGTCAATATTACTATTAAAGGGCTACAAGGGCTACAAATGGCATTCGATTTTTTCTTTCTATTATCTCTGCTTCCAATGTATAGCATGTAGACTCTTATAAAGCATTTCAACAGAAGTTATTTTTTTTCAACTTATGGTCGGTATTAGATTGTAAAATCAGTATTGATCAATTGTCTACAGCAGCCGTCGGCAACTGGTGGTCCGCGAGGAAATTTTGGTGGGCCGCAGAGAAATCTGACATACTAGAAAAAAAAATCAACTGAATCTCGTAACACATACGTACTATATCTTGATGCATTGCATGACAAAAGTCCATTTGGTGGTCCGCTGGATCAAAATTTTGACATTTTAATCCATCTAGTGGTCTGTGAGTCCAAAAAGTTTGCCGACCGCTGGTCTACAACATAGTTTCTCAACCTTTTTATCCCGTGGCCCACATACCTTAAGACTTTTTCGAGACTCGGGATACAATTATTTCGGGATCTCGGGATTGACGATTAAGAAAAGGGTGAGAAAAGGAAAGATTCTAAACTGATTTTCATCCCAAACACCGTATTTTTGTATTTAACTCGATGACTTAAGAGTTGAGAGTTTTGTTTATGTCACTGGTGAATTTTAAAAATGAAAAAATTGTGAGACCTTTTTTTTAGCTCTTTTACCTAGCGTGCCTGTGGCCCCCTAAAACTGTACTGTGGCTCCCCTAAATTAATATTTTTTTTCTGGTTTCTTTGCAACATGCTGCGGACCTGGGTTGAGAAACCTACAAAACGGTTGGTTCATTATTGTTAACGAAATTACTGCGCAAGAATCTTTTATGACTTAAAGGCGAGAAATAAATTAATGCTTCCAAGTCGTTTTTAAACATGTCTATATGATATGAATTAAATCTTAAATTTTATTTTCACATATACAATCTAGCTTATTATTTAACAGCCTTATGTGATTAACCTCTTCGCAAAGAAACTGCTTATATATAAACTAGTAATGTTATACACCAGTAGTGCCATTCCCGCGTGCATAGAATTTATTTTAGATAATCTGAAATACTCAACGCGTAATTGTATTAAAAGGTTTGTATACTCAAAAAATAATTGTGTTGAGTATTACAGACAGTCAAAAATTGTATACAATGTTGTAACGTGTCTTACAATTATATAAATGGCGTAAAAATGTTGGTTTCAAGTTGTAGGGGGAGTTGATCACATGCTATTCAGAAAACAAAGAGAAGTCTCTATACCCTTTTACAATAGTGTCGATGTCGCATACCAATCATTAATTACGGAATCAAGTTTGAGAGAAAACTTGTGGGTGACAAATTCGCGCCCACAATTTCTACCTCAAGACACCATATTATGTATAAGCGAGCATTTGCCAGCAAGAGTAGACGGCTCATCCATTCAAATACTTAATAGAGTGCGATAAAGGCTATCACTGCTGTCCGCTGAGGCGAATGCTGCATATAAATAGGAACTTGCATCCTTAGAATGGAACATTGTTTGGTTACACCTATGAAGTCTTAATTTAAATATAAACACAAATTTCACGTAAAGTTATTTAACCGCAAATAACTGATTACAAATATTTATTTTAATAGACACGATTGTAATACTCTTTATCTGATTATAAAATACTTTCGGATGAAAACTCAAAAAAAAAGTAACCATCGACTTGAAAATTTCCGTATCTACAGCTGATTAAACAAAAAGTACAGTCACTACTGTAATTTTCAGTGAAAAGAAAAATCCGTTTCTTACTAACCATAAAAAACTGGGCAAATAGATTGTATCTGGTATATTCGAGATAATACGAAATATGCAAACTTTGTAACGCTCTACGCATGTAATATTCAGAAGAGAAAATTTTAAATATATATTAACCAAATTATTCGTTTTTTTTGCTCCTGTAAAATTTGTAAAAAAGTCTTTACATGGTATTAACATTTTAGAAATGTTAATACAGTGTAAAGGTACATATTAAAATTTGATCATTGAATTTTATAAAATTCAAAGAAGTATGTATGTGTGTGCTACATATAATATAATTTTGAGGACACGTGTCCGAAAAATTCTCTACGTCGAATGTTGTTATACTTCTGCAATATCAGTAATATTATTCAAACCATCATGTTTAGCATTAACTTTTTGTAAAAACAAACCATTTATAAAGCAATGAAAATCAACATTTTAGTAAAGTAATTAGATGAAAAAATTTTATTTTGTAAAAATATGCTTTTTATCCACAATCCCATCACTTGTCGCAAAATAATAGAAAATCAATCTTGAGTTTTAAGGCTGTAAAAAAATACCAATAAAATAAATAAAATCTTTGAAACTTCGCGACGTTTGGTATGATTTCTGACATTCGTTTTGCATAGATAATAGAGATTGATGCGTCTGGCAAAATCTTTCATCGCATTTTACAAAAAAAAAAGTAAAAATTCCGCCTGATAAAACACAATAATCATTTTATTGAAAATGTCAATTCAAAAAAATGTACAGATTTTCGTTCGCATCTTTATTGTTGACTCGCGTCTGTCGGGCTATCAGCAAAATGTTTTTCCTTATTATAATGTTTTACGGCATTCATAAATTGCGTTTACGACTTATAATAAAATTGGCACAGAAAAGCGAGTTATTTATGCAATGACGCCGCCATAGAAACCGCTGCATATCAACTCGCCGGACAAACATTCATACAGTGAAACTTTTTACTTCATCAGACCCATGATCGTATAAAGATGTCATATAAAATTTCGCAATATACGAGCTCACCTTTGACACTTTTTCTTTATGACCCATATTGTTACCCGTCAAAAAATGTTTTGTGCCATTTAATGACGATTTCATTTTTATAGACGTGTGTTTCAAAATTTATACACACTTACTTACCATAAATGGGAAATATAACTTTATTTTAGCTGTCTATATACTTATGTACCCTTTAAAACTATAGTATTATTAGAAAAAAGATTTTTTATGCTATAAACATGGTAATTTGTTTTTTTTTTAATTAAAATCGATATGATTTAATTGTTTATCCAACAAAGTGTATCAAACGTTTCACTTGTTTGAGAAAATCTGTATTATTATTGATAAAAAAGTTGTACGTAAAAATTGAATGAACTGAAGTTTTGCGGTAATTTTTACCACTTATCAGCCATATACAAAGATATAACTTTACTTACCTTTTGAATAAATAATTATTACTTGAAACATCCAGAATCAAACGATAAAAGCTTAAATAAAAAACGATGTTCTGCCTAGTATGGGTCGATATTTACTCATTGCAGTGAGTTAAATAAAACGATTAAATAAACAAATTAATACCGAAATTTTCATTAATACTCGTACAACTATTTGTTCATATTATGCAAGCTAACTATAAGATCGATGATGATTGTCGGTTATCTGTGGTTGGACACGTGCCATGCATTTACCAAGCTGTCAAACTATTTGTCAAGGGCCACAGTTAGTGTAAGTGGTACGAAAAACAAACGCTCAAACTTTGCACTCATTAAATAATGAACTGAATCTGTTAAAGAGCTATTTCATTTAATTATCTACTTGTTGCACTTTGGCATTTCATTCTAATTAAAATCTTACAGCCAGTCAGCTATCACTACAAATTTAAAAATAATAAAGTTATAATAATGAGTAAAAATTAAATAGTAAAAATTTATACGATCGAAAAAGATTGTCAAATTAATATTATTGATAATTTTTCTGGCGTGTCATCATTACAACTTTCAGTATTTTATAAAGCTCGATTACATGATATCGAAATAGCTTATTATGCATGTTTAACAATTCATGTATAATTTAATATTATACATTTCTACTTTTACGATACTATCATTTTCTACTTGGATCAAATAATAGTTTTAAACACAATTAAGATTATGTAAAACACACGTGGTGATTAAAATAAATAAAAAATTTAGTTTTCTGGAAGTGTCAGTAGAAAAAAAGAAACTAAATGTTAAAATATATTTTTTTTTTAGCAGAATATAAATTAAAGCATGCACATTTATAATAAAATTTCGATTGATTCGGCGGTGAATTTGTAGAAGTTATTTTTAATATAAAATTAAATTTGATATCTTTGTTATTCCACTTGCTGTATAATTAAAACTTCTTAACCATGAGTTTTTACGTGTGATGATGATTATCAAAAAGGCGAAACACGTGTCACATTTTATAACTTTATATATATATTTTTTAAATTTTATTTTATATTCATAATCACCCATTCGTTCACTTTCTTTTATTTATTCATACAAGTACGTTTCCTTATTCATACAGAAGCATAAATCATTTTTCATTTAAAAAAACTATTTTAAATATCACGTAATATTTAACAAATTGCATTAGGAAGCACAAGACTGTCTATTGTTATAAAAAAAATACATTTTTATATTGCACAATCAACACTTTGTTAACTGTGCAACCAAATCACTTTGGTTTTCTTTCATTTTAACTTAAATATATCGCAAGAACCATAGTATCTTCATATCATAAAGGATTTTGACTAAATGTGCTTAATGTAATTGCATTATAATTATTTAAAACGTATGAAAATTTACAAAATTTGAATAATCAAAATTCTTGTAGAGAAAGTTGAAAATTTCCATAAATGTTTCTCAATATTAGTTTATTTTATTTTCTGTACAACATATACTGATAATAAAACTGATAAAAAATAATTATGAATACAATTTCCAACCTCTATTTTCAGATACGGTAAAGATAAAAATATTGTGTTACATGGAAAATAATAGTTAGTTTCGTTTCTCAGATAAGATTAACACACCACACTTATCTTCACTTTTAATACAAACTCATAAATTGATAATAAAATATCTGTACAAAAATATTCATAACTGTGGTCGAACTCTTGACTCCTAAATAACTGCCATCGAAACATTTATTTGGTGTTGTATTATAACTGATATGCGACACCTAATAATATAAATAGTATCTTACAGCATTGCTTATCCAATAATGTAATTTATTGTGGTTTAAAATTCTGTAATATTTAACTTGGTTGATATTTCTTTATATAGAAAAATGTGTGGCCTAGTAAATAATTCAAGGAAGTTTTTGGGTTCATATCTTAAGCAGCTAGTTTGTGATCAATCTTAAGTTAGAGCCATTCGATTTTAAGGTACGCACGTTTTTACGTCGCCTGCAAGGCTAAATTAATGCGATACATTTAAGTGAATTACGGGCACCCAGGGTCTGTTTTGTCACATTTAGACATAGCACTCAGTTGACGTGTAAGATATTCCCTAGATATTTGTCAATTGGCCTCTGTCTAAAGATCTACACAGAAGGGAAAACTCGCAACAGTCCTACCGCACTGAAACGGTTACCACTACAAAAGGCCAGAGTGAATTGGGTAGGGATCTTGAATTACGTAAAATGTAAACTTTGGGGGTAGTTTTATAGACGTTTATACCCTTTTCACAAGAAGTATCTTAAATATAACGAATTTTGTTTTTTTAGGTCGGAAACGGCGATGCGCCTTGTCGACAAGTTTATTGCAATAAAAATATATAGACCATTTGCAATAAAATGACACACAACCGTTTGCTTATTTCACTTATTTTATGTCTGGTAAATAAAAACATAAGAAGTTCAACATTGAGATTTCGGTCGTATAAAAAAATATGCCATGTATTTACAGTCGCCTGCTGTGGATTAGTTGGTTGGAGCTTGCTCTACCGTTCACGCAGGTCTGGGTTCAATTCCCGGTAAAATCACAGTGAATTTGAGAATCATTCAATTCAAAGTTGTGATCGAAGACTGGATGTTTGTGATGTCAATTCACATTATTTCTTCTCTTCCCATCCTTCTGATTCTGCAATCTGAATAAGTGGGTGTAGCAATAGCGATTAGTCAACCACTAGTTCTTTTCTAGCCTTATCCTTCTTTCCCTACTACTAACTTTGAAAAAAGTGAGGTTGAGCGACTGAGTAACAAGATACCTTCATTAGAAGGCCATATGATCCAAATTGGGAGCAGACATGGAAAAAAAATACAGTTAACTTGTAATATCACAAATTTAAATCTTCAATTCACATCAATGATTTATATTTAAAAACAATGTATTCGTTTCCGTTTTTTAAATACGGTCGTCCACTTTGATTGGTATTTATTTGAATTAACTACGTTATAATGAAGAAAAAAAATAGTAAGAATAAATCTAGTTTTCATTAATTATACAATCCCGAGATCACGTGCAATTTTTTGATCCCGAAATTCCAGTATCGTGATAGTACTAATCCCGGGAATTAAGAAAATTTTAGAAAGTTGCGCAAGAACTTAAAAAAAGGTCTCGCGTTTTTTCGTTTTGAGAATTCCGTTAATTCCTGGGTTTCGAAATTGAAAATCTTGGAATAGCTCAAAAAAGGGGTCTCGCATTTTTAAATCCGTAAATATCCAAGATTTCAAAAGATCTAAATTCCATATTTATATACGATTTTATGGTGAATGCTCAATACCGGAATTACGGCATTGGAAAAATTGTCAACCCCGAAATCTCAGAATTACAAAAGGGGCCCATGATTGAATGCCCTAATTTTGACATAGTCACGACACGACACCGTGGACATAAAATCATTGCTCTTTCACTCTCACACATTTGATTTTCTACTTTTTCATGAATAAATATAATTTTGTATTGATAAATGATAATCATGCATAGTGTTAATTCAACAAACCTAACCATGTACATCATAAAAACAGCTTTTATATTAATTCCACAACAAACTTTCTTAATTTACTTTAATAGATACTGAGGGATTCAGATATAGTGCACTCTGGAACTAGGGTATCGATATTTTTGTAAAAGTTGACAAATTTTAACCGATTTTACTATTCTAAACACGCCGAAAAAATGAATTTCAATATAAGTAACCTTAATTAATATCCGTCTACCGCTATTGCTTTCCATCGATATAAAACACTACTGGAATGGTTTTATCCTCAATATATTAAATTAAATTTATAAGAAATGAAGCAAATACGTTTTCATCCATGCTACTCTCTCCTCCATGCTAAACATAGCACGTGACCGTATTATTTGAGAAATATTTGTTTGCGAAAGTTTTTGTATTAGGTTAATTAATAAAGCATGAAATAATTATTTTCTGGGATACGAGTCAAAAGAATATGTGTGTAATAAAATTATGAATTCATGACGTAAAAATAGCCCAAAACTGACAAAAGTTTAGATTCGTGTAAGTAGAAAATTAAATTAGATATTTACTTTATGATTACATTAAAAAATCATATTAGTTTGTATTATAAAAATATTTTCTTTTTGACTTTCATCAGCGCTTAGTTCAGATTAGTAGAGTACTATTAACTATTTAATGAAATTCTATTTCATACATAATATAATATATGAAAAATTACACAACGTAAAGTTGATATATTCATGATTCCCGCATGTTCTAATGTCAGTCATGTTATAAAATTATTCATGCGTTTCTATCACTGGCTATATAATTACCACTTTATGTCTAGACAGTAAAATAACCTCATGGATAATGAGAGGCTATAACAAAAAAAAATATTCCATATAATGTTTGAATCGCTCGTAGATATTCTTTTTTAAAAATGACCTCCATAGAGTTTTTGTCAATTTGTATTTACCAATTTTATTTGAAGCTTTTAAGCACTGCAACTTTTATTCTGTTTTAGAATTTAATAAATATAAAACAATTTACTATATATATTTGAGATCTTGACATTTAACAGGTCAACTTTTGTTTTATTGATCTTTAATATGATAAAAAAAAAAAACTTCACTTCGCGTCGTTGTCTAAAAATTGCCATAAACATTAAATTAAATATCGCCACTAGGGTATCCAATCCCGAGGAATTTGAAATCCTCAATTTGCTATACTTTTTCTCCGGATTATCTCCAGACCTAGTTTTTTTTTAGCTCACCGAGTAATTCGAAATCCTCGATTTGGTATACTTTTTCCCGGATTGTCTCAGAAACTCGTTTTTTTTTTAACTCACCGACGAATTTGAAATCTTCAATTTGTGTCAATTTTCAGGATTTGCTCAAAATTTCTCCCAAAATCCCGGGATCGCGGACATGTCAATCCCGGGATTTCGGGATCAGAAAATTGAACAGGATCCTGGGATTGTATGCCCTAATCGCTACTATAAAGCAACAGTAAGATAAGTATTCCAATCTATTGCTGAAAGGCAAGACTTTATAATGAAACTCTGAAATATTTTTTAAAAAAATGGTAAATTTACAATAAAAATCTTACTTTATTATACGAAAATTGCAAATCAAGTTCAGACGATTTCGGTACGCTGGAATAAGTTAAAGTAATATTTGTGAAAATTTTGATAATTAAACTAAGTTCATTTATATTTGGGGAAAATACTGTTGACAAGTATTTAACGCGCCTTGAGTGTTCGTAGTTTGGTGTCCACTGGTTTGATTCCCCGAACGCGGCATATTCATATGTTTTATATTTGCATTCGTTTTATGGATGTTTATTCAAAAGTATGGTGTCTGTGATTTATTCTTTTTAGCCATCTGATCCTTGAAACCGTTTTAGGAAAAGCGATTAACTCGAGCTAGGCCCTGACTTCTAGTCTTCACTGGCGTATTACTAATCTGTTCTTATGCACATCGTTCTATCTTTGCCTTATCCGAAAAAGAGAATTTGAGAGACTTAAAAGCTTTCAGATACTATAAAACATCTTATATTTCAATGCTGTAAGTCCATATGATTCATATTTCAGCGAACAAGGTTGAAAATAAAATCACTTTGTCTCTTTTAAACAAAAAAATAAACATACTATATCTTTATAAATTGCATACTCTTTTCTATACTAATCTGATATATGTAGCTTCTTAATTTTTACTTCCAATTCATTAATACTATTCAATTGCATAATATTGCCATCATTTGTTCTAATTTTGGTCAAGTCGGTTGTGCAGTGGTCTACATCGTTGGCTTCATCAGTGACTGAAATTTCACGAGTTCGAATCCAATAATGAACATATTTTCTAAAAAATGATATATTTGTTCGAGGAAATGGATGTTTGTGATCTCTTTAAAATATTTTCCAGCGTTCTAATCTATAAACAACGGGACCTAGCGAGATCAATTAGCTATACTTTTATGAATATTTCAACTCTCTTAAAGAAAATAGAGGTTTAACCACTGAGTAACAAGGAGTAGAAAGACGTCCACTATAAGACCATATGCTCTACATTGCTGCCTATCACTGTTTACGTTTATTTATGGCAAAATCTAAGTAGTCTGATATTTTTTTTTATCCATGTCTGCTCGTAGTTTGTAACGATTGGGTTCTTTGCGGATGTGTCTAGACTGAAGTTTTTTCGAGAACTGTTTGTTATTTGGTTGCTCAATATCTCCCCTTTTCGATTTTTTTTTGAAAGGATAGAGCTAGGACAGGACTATTGGTTGGATAATCACTCTAGCTACCTTGTCACTTAAGGAGTGAGATATTGGGTGGGGAGGAAATATCCATGCCTAATCGATATATCGATTCAAAACATGCTGTCAGTACATGATTCTAACTCGTCAGGTCTGGCATGGAAACCAACACGTTGGCCATTGTGCCATTTACTAAATACAACAGTTGTGAAAAATTATCTCAAAAGCCGAAATTTCAGAAATAAAACCATGTTGATAATGATAACAAAAAGTTTATCAATGCTATTTTTAAAATCGAAGGAATTAAAAGCTTTAATGGAAAAAACATAATCGAATCATCAACAAAACTTTTTATCAGTAAAAAATAAGCATTTTCTTCTGTTTTTAAAAACGTATCTGTTTTGAATATCAAAATTCAAATAATTGCTATTTTTTATGATAAGCTTTCAACTGTCAAGAAAATAGGATCAAAAATAACAAATGAACTGCTGATATAAAGTATTATTTTTATGAGTAAACATTTATATTAGAATAAAAACTGTTTGTTTGATTAATTCCTTAAACTGGACTACTTACTATAAAAGTATAAGTATTGCATCAAACATAATGTTATATTTATTTGAATTCAACTACAATATTTTTATGAATAACTACGATCTTAAAATTCAAGCCACGGCCACAAGAGGTAGAAAATTAAATTTATCTCGGACGCCTTCTATAAAGTGTGCAACCTTTTGCATCGCTGAGAAAATATCACCGTTCAATTGCTGGAACTGCAAAATGCAGCGGGACTTTCAAATGGATGCATTTAACCGTCAAGTAACCTGAGACCACAATGCACTTTATTTGTTGTGTGCACTTAAAAATGTCTTGAGTTCCCAAAGGGATACATGCAAGCAATTTAAACATGCATGTTATGAATATAACATTTAACAACATAAGACAAAGACTTAGTTGTGTATAGAACATACCTAGTTCTTTCCGAATCGTATACGAACTTTTATAGTGACAATATTAAAATATCATTTTTTCGTTAAAGCAGTGATACAAATACAGAAAAATTTGATAAAGTGGAGAAGTGATACCATTAAAAAAACACATAAAACGCCAAGCAACATCACACCAAAGCAAGAACTATTTCTTGCCTCCTAATTAGAAAACAGATTGAATAGTATTTTGTATGTTTATTGCAGTTACGATTTTTTTAATTGGGTGTGTCAAAATATCATTTGAACACACATTCAAATTAACGACCAAAGTTTTATCAGTTGAAATTTTTGGGCCTTTAAATACAGAGAAAAACTATACAGACATATAGATAATTATACTTACTATAAAAATGTATATTATTCATTTCACAAATCTCATGATATAATGTTATTTTGTAATTTATTCTGTTTTGCATTAAAAACTGATTTTTACTTAGCATTTATTTATTTTCACAATATAGTTAAATCAACCTTTCGTGTTTATATGTTCACTAGGTTTTTAGCATTTGTACGGTTGTTTTGCATGGAAATTATGCCACATGTTAATAAATGTAGCATTTATTTATTTTCACAATATAGTTAAATCAACCTTTCGTATTTATATGTTCACTAGATTTTTAGCATTTGTACGGTTGTTTTGCATGGAAATTATGCCACATGTCAATAAATGGTCGATAAATTAAAAGTGTTTTAAGTGTCTAGGAATTTTAAATGACATTTAGATTGTTATAACCCTTCAGTCGTTTCCAACGTCACTAAGCAATATCTAAAAATAGTTTATCCTTAAATACAGGTGAGATTACCGATTATTTTTCTGTATTTACTTCTCTCTCTATTTACTTCAACCAACCCATGAAGTAGAATAATAATGCTAATTCCTTGAAAGTAATGTTTTGAGCCGTGTAATATCAAAGTGTATCCAAAGGTAAAATAAGCTTCGTAGTCTAGTCATTTTACTGTATTCGGTGTACAGCATTCCTAAATAATCTTTACGTTTAAAGATATAATATTCTCTCTTCTTTGAGTAAATACGATTTGTTCTTGTGAAATTTTTATAAAAGCTTGTATTTAAATATATGAAATGAACGCTTCATATGTAAATATTACTTTTCAGTATATACTACTTTACTAAGATTTTTTTTGTTCATGTCTGCTCTTAATGTGAAGCATATGGTCTCATAGTGGAGTTATCTCAACAGAACTTTTTTTCCACGATTTTTATTCGTTACTCAGTTGCTTAACCTTTCTTTTCAAAATAGAAAAGATAAAGCTAGGACAGGACTAATGGTAAGCTAATCGCTCTTGCTGTTATAGGATCGAAAATGATGGAAGGGAACTTTTAGATATAACGAACACTCATGCCTTCGAACAGAAATCGATAAATCTATCAAAAAAACGCCGTTCGTACTGAGACTTGAAACCATGAGATCCAGCACGAAATCAAATAAAGCTAACCGCTGGTCCATAGGAACCGACTTAATAAAAAGAAAAGACCCGACTTAGAAAAAATAATACAGAAAAAACATTCAGTCAAAAAATATTTTATGTTACTTCGTCTGGTTATTTGTATGCATTAATGACCGTTTCATTCAAATGGAGACCGCGAAGTGACTTTCAATTTAAATAAAAACACAATAATCCTTTTACGTACTTCATTCCACTTTATTTAATATGTCAGGACCGGTTTCGCTCATTGCGAGCATTTTCAACTGATAAGAAATATAATTTAACAATGCTATTTATACAAAATTGAAAAGTTATACACAACAATTGGCATTGAAAAGAAATTGCCAATTACATTAAAGTGATTCTAAAATAACACAAAATTAAAATGTTCAACACATCTAACATATAATTAAAAAGTCATCCCAGATTCATAAATTCAGAATGCGATTGAAAGTAATTACAAACATTATTAAAATTTGGGAAATTTTTGACAAAGTGATAAAATGCTACATTAATAAAGTGAATATGCTTAATGATAGTTTTATGTTTTCCCCGCTTCCAAGTAGTTGGTGTGTTCATTCATCACTTAAACAAAATCGACAGCCAGGAAGATTCTGAAAAACAAATTTTTCAAAGACCATATCAATTCTAACAAAAGAAATCTATATTTATTTCTTTTTTTAATTTATATAAAAGAATAGTTAACAAGGGCTAATGCAATGGATAAAGTAACGGGGAACTAGCAAAAAACTATTTGATCGTTCAAAAAATCTGAATCAGGTAAAAATTTGAATCTATTGATTTGTAGGATTTCTTGCTTGTCTAGTTTGACAGACTTGTTATTTAAATGTAGAACTTTAAAGTTTCTACCAATATCGAAAGTGTGTTTATTTTGAAACAGATGGTTTCCAAATGAAGACTGTTCATCCCCTTTCTTAGCACAATTCACAATAGCACTTTCAATTTTGACATATAAGTATACATAACAGTATCGATTTCATTAACTGGCCAAAATAACAATATGATACTGACCAAAGCAATTTATTCAAAGTAATGAAAAATGGTGTTCATTTCGATATCGCAAATTTATTTCCTTTTTTCGCGGAACTCAAAACGTACGTGTCGTATTAGGTGTTGCAGATAACACAATAATAGACAACTTGTATTCGCTGCTGACTCGATGTGGTTCGACAGAACAAAAAGTTTCTTGCCACCCCAACGAGGCAGCAAGTGCCCAATCGGGGTGCGCGCCGGCGCCCTCTACAGCCTTATACAGTCTTCCCTTGCGCCAGTATACGCTCGCCACTCGGCTCGTCATCACTTTACAATTTCACAATTCACTTCAATCCGGATTCCAAGCACGGAAAATATCGCGACTGTCAGTTTATCGGGTTGATTTGAAGAATAATATTAAAATGACAAATGAAGTTTCAAGCTTTGCAGATGTAGCTTTTTGGCCGGAAGAAAATCACGAAGCACAAAATTGATTGACAGTTGAAATATTTGGCGAGAAAATGTTCAAAGTTTGTTTGAAATATGCGCGCCAAAAAGCTTTGCGAGCTTTTTTTGTTATTGTGTACTTTGCTTTCACTTTTGGAGAGGTGCAAGGTAAGTAAAATATTGCTTTCAAATTTTCTTTTGTCTATGTATTCTATGCTCGTATAATTTTATGAAAATCTGTTTGGAAAAGTTGTGCTACCAAAACACTTTCAATTTATTACTCACTTCAAAAAAGAGATTTCGCCAAATATGAAAAAATATTCGTTGTTCAACTAGCAGATTTTTTTGATAGGATATTTAAAACCTTACCTGCGTTTTTTCATCATATACATAAAATTTGAATACAAATACTTTTACTTTTACTTAAATCAATATAATACATCAAAATATTTACCATAAATAAAATTTATTTATTTGACTATTATTATTATGAGAATATGGATAATTATTTATTTTTAGACATTTATAAATGTTGTTTTTTTTTCAAGTAAATCATTTAAGCATTTTTCTCTTCTACAGTCAAATTTAAGATCAATTTACAAGACAAAGATGAATTAGATGAATGTCCTTGTTTGCTAACTTTGCACTCTTTGGGATAACCATGCAGTAAGCATCGTCTGTGCAATATTGATAATTCAAAAATCATATTTATTCGTTTTATAATTTGGCGTACTGGAAGCGGCTGTTCCCTCAAAATAAAATCTTTTCAATTATCCCGCAAATTAAATATATTTTATTACTTATGCTGGTTTCATATAAAACCAATTATTTAAGAGCCTGCTATATATGATTGAACTCGACAAATTATGATTATATCACTGTTTCTTTTCTTAAGAAATTTTATTTAATAACGATTAAATTATATTTGTTGCATTTGAATGATAATTAATTTATATAATTTAGAACATGGTACAATCTAAAATGAACATTTTATAAGAAATAAATTTATGAGAGTAAAATTATTTTAACCATTTTAAGTGTAACATAAAATTACGTTTATTTTGACCATAAAAACTGTATTGCAAATACTAAGTGAATAATAATGAATGATTACATTTTCTGTTATTTTAATTATTTTACGACTAAAATGAAAATTAGCGAATAAAAAGCTTCAATGGAGTTTCCCCAATGGCAATTCTCACAGATATGGTAAAATGTGCATTTGAATTAATTCGCTACTCGTAAAGGAAATTTTTAATTACTCTACATAAAAGTTTCACGATTTCGGAGAGCTTTAAAAAACGTTTAATGACTCCGTAATACGACCACTTCTTTTCCTACCAGTAAACATCGCTGAAAATATTTAGAATTTTTTCTTTTTTTTCGATAATTACTCCAGGGATACTTTGATGCGAATTTAATTGCAAAACTTGGAAATTCTTTAATTACATCTTCATTCCAAAGAATATTACAAATCATATTTTGAAAAAAAAACACATTAACCACTTCTAAGTAAATTGTATCATTACATTGCCATATTTTCAACTTGTTCGTAAAACAATAAGGCTGTGCAAATAAAAGTATTTTTTTCAAATTATATAAAATAGCAGTTATTGTAAAAGGATAAATTATCATATTTTGAAATCATATTATTATGAAAAACCACAACTAACATATTTTACAAAACTTCACTCCTTACGTGAAATGCCAAGGCAAAAAAAACACTATAGATGAAAATTTGTATAATTATCAATTCAGATATTGAGCGACGGTAAAATATTACAAACATTTTCGCTAATTTACTAAATTGATTTATTTTAAGAAAGGTGATTTTAATTATTTTTTTACTTATGTGGTAGGTAAATAAAATAAAAAGATTTTTATTCTTTTCTGACATTTTTGTTACGGAAAATTAGTGTATGTGACTTTATTCTCTCTCCGGTTGTTTCTTGTTAACTATTTTTAAATTCAACACCAGTTTGAGAGTAAATTTCAAGCTGAGTAAAAAAACATAGTCGGTATATTGTTGATTCAATGCTTTTACACAAATATTAAATTTTAAAATTACACTGCAAAATTCAGTAGTTCTAGTAAAATAGGCATATTTCAAAAAAAATCATTGAACTGCAGAAATAATTGTTTTCAAATTTTAACGAAGATATGAATAATATGTTATATTATTCAGGAGATATTTTGTTAATCTCATGCTTTGCAATAGAACGACGATTTATTTATTTTTAAATACTGAATAAATATCCCTCGGTTTATGCGGGGTTTTAGCTTTACTTGCAACCCTTCACATAAATATGCTTCATCGCTCTTAAAGTACATTTTAATTTAATAATATTCATAAAATTTGAATACGGCTTAAATTTTTCGTGGCCATATAGCACAATATAAATGCTGGAGGGTGGAATTAGATAAGACTTTATCTTAACGGGTATAACACATTAAAAATATTAAAAGTCGGTTTTTTTAGTAGAAATAAATACTTAGAAAGACGTTTAATGTTTAATTTTATTACTAAGCATATGTTTATACTACACATATAGCCTTAAGTAATATACCTAACAAAAACTTATATAAAAATACCTGTTAAAGAGTTTTTTTTTTTGATAATTTCAGATAATCATGTCAAATAGGAAAAAAATATTTTATAAATAAGTTTATAGAAGATATAAACGAAGCTTATCGACCTTTTCGAAAAATTGAGTTTGTCGACCTTTTTAAATTAGTATTTTAAAAGGTTGTTAAAAAAACATTTAATATCAACAATATTACTGATTATATGCAATTCGTTCTAAGCAAAAAAGATAATGATAATTATAAAAAAAATATGTAATAAAATTGATAATGCAATATTTAAACAAAAACTTTTTAAAATTTCTAGAAGCACTGATACTGGACAAAGAGAACAATAACGAATCGAAAAAAAATCGATATTAATTTACTTGAGAGCCAATATGAAAAAATCAACCAAATAATGCTAATTCAATTCGTATTTTTTTGTTGATATTTTACTTTTTCAAGAAACAAATTTGGAAACAGTCGATAAATAAAATCTTACGTAAAATTAAAAATAATATTTTTTTAAAAAAGTGAATGAACTTTTTATAGATTGGTCTACTTACTGACATGAATAATAATTCTACAGTAACGTATTATTATTTAAAAATAATGCATATTTTGATCAAACTATTATATGTTGACATGTTTCCATTCATACCGCGATTCTCTGCTGCGGAAATTGAATTAGTTAATTACTATGATTTTAAATGCTACTTATTCATTGCAAAACACCACAAATGTATTTGATTATGTCATATAATGAGCCAATAAATACACCATGGAAGACAACTTTAAGCCCACAGTACTAGGAACAAGGCAAGTTATGCATTGTTAAATAACTATTTATATAACATAGAGAGTTGTATTTAAATTAAAGCAATGTTGCCATATTAATTTTGTTGAACTATTTTAATTATTAAAGTTCAAATAACAGTCATTTTACTTACATTCTATGTTGCAATGATATTATACATAATTTACAATTAGAAAAAAGTTGAAAAATTGTAAATTATAACAAAATAATTATTTATACACCAAATATGTCACATAATAATATAACCAATCATGTTTATTTTGTGTTGAAGTTTGGTATTTTTATAAAGAGAAATGCGAGTACAATCTGTAAAAACCAAATACTAAATATTATCATTTTTCGTAAATACTGCCTCTCCTTTATACTATATTATGTGAAGTATTGCGAGAAAATCTTTAAGCTAAAAAAAAGAACGTGTTAATAAAAACATATTATTGAATTTAGTTAGGGAACTTTATGATCATTTGTCATCATACACTGTTTGCAAGTGTCGATATGAACACAATGTAAGCTTCTTTACTTTTAATGTGAAAGAAATTTTATCATTGTACAACGATTTCTATCGAGGAAGTAATTTTCATCTCAATTTGATGTATTTATGTGAATTGTTTAGAAGCAGAACTCACCACGGTATGTTTTAAGTTTGTGACTAGAAATACTCGTTGGAACTTTGTCTACATTCAAGTAGAATTTATGTTTTAAAATACAAATTTAATGTAATTGTGTTATAAATTAATTTCATCAGAGTCATTTTTTTAGAACACATTATTTTAGAGGTTATATTTTATAATTCTGACGATATTTATATAAATTCAAATGAGAAGAATAACTAAGTTTTTTAGTAAACTGGAAGATTCTTCATAAAACAATATTCGTATTGAAACAAAGTCTACAGAGATGCAAAGTAACGAAAAATAAAACTCATTGGCCTATTCATCCCATCAATCACTTAGATGGTGCTAGCTGTCAATTTTTGGAAGACAGATAATATATTTATAAAAATAAAAATGGGTTTGTGGAAGTTTTTCACAATTTAAAAAAATAAACGAAGTCGGTATGAATTTCTTTCACGGGCGTACTTATTGAAATTGGTTCATAAAATATGTAAAGTCAATGGGTAGTTTTAAATTTAAATTTCGTAAAAAATATAGTGAGGCTTATTTTATAAATGTATAGCTATTGAAATTACGTGAAAAAACCAACTTACTTGAGGTGTAATATCGTAGAGTAGAAATGTCTTCCATTCATTACAAGAAGGTATTTTTTTAGAGATGTCAACAAATATATGTAGTCATTTTTACCTACGAAAAGACACAAAAAAACTGATGTGGAACTACTTTGTTCGTTATTAGGGTTTTAAAAGACAGTTATATAAAAGAGCAAGTTACTTTGGCGTAACTCAACATTTTTCCGAACGGAAAACTTTTTCCATTTAAGTTGTAAATATAAAAAAAAAACATGCGTGTTGTACGTTGCACGAGCTTTACTTTTTTATTTTGTAATTTTCTATTTTGAAAAAGGACAACATTAAATAAGAAAGAATAAGGGCTGGGTGACCTCACTTTAAGAGTTAATCATTACTTTTCTGGGCTTTTTTAAAAAGAAAAACTCGTTAAAAGTATTACAGGCTCATAATGGTAAAGGGTGCAAATCTAATTATAAGGCTTATTATCAAATTTAAAATTCTGTTTTGTTGTAATTGATATCGCTTACCTTACAAACTTAATTGCATTATATCCTTGCCTTGTTTAAAGGATAATATAACAGCTGAAATTCAATAAATAATTAGTGTTATTAAGCACTTAAGAAGTTTTGTAGCGTCTTTTTTTGAAAATATTTTTTGGATAAATGTGTTTTCTTTAATAAATGTTCTTTTCATAGTAAATATTTAAAAAAAAACATGAAATATATTTATAACTATAAAAAATACCGTAGTTTAAACTAAGCAAAATCAAATATATTTTTTGTTTGTAATAATAATCTAATTTATTTTTGACAGTTCAGTAATGAGGGGCTATAAATAATTATATTTACTTATTTGATAACTTAAGTTAATATTATATACCTCCAGTCTCAGAGATGTCAAATATTTAAAAATACAGTTTGACTAAGTTTCTAAGGTTAAGAAAAGTACGCGTCATATGGTGTTATCTTACCTTTTTCACCCATATAACAATTTGGCAAAGTATGTCAAGTAAGATATACTATAATTGGTAACCATTGCTGCAATTCTCAATACCGCAGAATACAAATGACTGACACGCATGTGGAAACTTTACACAATGTCTTTAAATGCGGGGAAAAGTATAGTATTTTATTCTAAATTAGTGAGATATACACAACATTTACGGCCCACAAATATTTTCTTGACAACTAAAAAATATGGTAAATTTATATGGAATACTTTGTTTTGCATCCCGGCTACTAGGTCGCGTAATAAGATAATTAATGAATGCCTGAAGCAACATAAAAAAATCAAATTATTTTAAAACTACTTTAATAAATAAATTACTCTTTCACTTACCATATTGAACGTTTAATATTTAAGCCTAAAATTGCTTTTCTGTAAAATTTTGAAATGGACATAATTTCATCGATTTTTTTTTTAAGCCGTTATATTTTTATTATTTCTCATTCATGAAGTAAGGTTTCCAGTATGGTAAAATAAACTAAAAACCAATTAAAAGTAGCTACATATTGAAAAATAAAGCACTTTTAATTACTTCCGTACATTTAATAATAAGTGTCTCACGCGCTACATCAGAAGCAATACAAAAAAGACAAATAAACCATACGAGGGTCGTTCGGCACGTGAAAAATTGCAAAAAATTTCCGGTCAGTCGAATTTTTCACAACACGTATAAAATGCAAAAATTTGACTTCCACTTGCGGTCGGGTGGCTTAGCCAAGCGTTAAACTATTTGGGGTTGTATTTTAGGGATGAATGATTGCAACCCTTGATCGTAAAACTGGCATGAATACAAAAATGATAATATAATGACAAAACCGTGGTAAGAATTTTTTCGAATCAGCCTTACATTGAAAGCTAATTTTTTTGATAAAGTCTAAGGAAAAATAAAGAATTTTTACTTTTAGTTGATAATTTCGTTTTGCAGGCAAGAAAGAGCGTATTCACTGACAGTCGTTTGAATAGAAGGTACCGCTTAAGTTTGGTGCTACATGAGTTTCAATTTATAAAATTGATCTCAAGTTGGCAACCCACTTTTTCTGACAAGGTATATATTTTAATTTAAATAAAACGCTCCTGGTCTTACTTTAAAGATAACAATACATAGAGGGATGTTTTTATATTAATTAAAAAAATAAAAAAAAAATCGATTTAAAGTTTACAAATAAATTTTGTAATACAAATGTTAATTGAAAATTTAATGTTTATCACTTGCCACTTATAGTGTGTTAAATGAAAACCAGTAATAATTAAAATATTTCAGTTTTTTTTAATATTTTGCATTACAGTAATGCAAAACAATGCTTATTACTGCAATTAAATGACTACGCCATAAACAATAGTGATTTGAAAGCTTAGTTGTAAAGTTTTTTTATGATAATAAATTATTTATTGATGCAAAATTATTAAACATAGACAAAATTTATTTTTAAATTCATAACAAGAACTTTCTTCTGGCAAACTTTTAAAATTTTGTATGGTGTATATTACGACATCAATAATAATAATGCCACATTAAGTACAATATGATCAAAGGTATTTTTTTCGTTTAAAATTGATAAATAATCAAATATTGAAAAGGAAGATTAAATTACACAAAAAAGGTCTTTTATATTTTTTCTTTCATATATTATTCAAGTGGCGTGCGGCTTGTGACCCGAACAGGATGAAAACATCTCATCTAATGCTTTATCCAGCCTTATCAAAGTTATTTATCTTCCGTGTCTCTCTCCATTAGTACATAATTGCTATCGACTTAGAGACAGCCAACCCAATATTTGCTTTCGTTTCTGTAAATTAAATATTTATTTTTTCATCGGATTCTTGCGTAAAAAAAAAACATGCAAGTGCTCTCCACACAGAATACCTCATACACAGATTATCTGTACAAAAAATACAAGTACACCGATTATTCTGAACAGAATTCTCTAGTACACACAAACTTCCGAACATAGAAATATCAGTCAAATGATATTCTAAATTGTTTTGTTTCATTGTTTGATGTTGTAGGACCAAAGCCAAGTGTAACAAATAGTTTCAGATGAAATAATACGATATGTTTTTTCCGTATGTTTGAATAGTGTTCATAGCATATGTTAGATATCGAATCTGGAACATTAAAAATATTAAAATTTACGGAATATTCTCTGTCCAGAGTTTACTATGTATGTGCTTAAGTTTTTGTGCACGGATCCGTCTTGTTCGGAAAAATCGATGTACGGAAAATTCTTGTACAGAAAATTTATGAAGTATTTTGTGTGTGTAAAAACAACCACCGTTTTTTCTATACCATTATACCACACAACTATTATAATGCACGTAGTTTGTTATTCTATGAATGTATGTACCAATTATATACAATGTTATAATATATTAAAAATTAACTTCTACAAAGTTACCACTGAATCCATTTAAAATATTTAAAAAATTCTCTTTAATTTGTCATTTGCTTATAAAAAATTGTTTATGAATATTTTATTTCACATATATGAAATATTTTCAATGGTAGAAGTATTTTTACGATTCAATTCAAAAAGCCTAATTTTCAGCTCTCATCACCCATAATACTTAAACCTAATTCTTCTTTTAAACGGCCCGAAATCGGAACTGTTACTTATATAAAACGTATCATTGTGCTTTAGAATAGGTATATTTGTTAAACAATAGTTGAAGATATTTTGAAAACTGGTTTCTATGATGTGCAAGAAATAAATATAAATTCAATACTATAATACACTTTTCTCAGTAAGTTTTGTCAAGAATAGCACTGTAAATGTGATTGTGTCACATCATTTAGTAGAAACGCCCGTAGCGAAGTATTTTTATATGGAATATCGACTCTACAAAACTAGTTCTGTGCTATTCCATACATAAACAGTATATTCCTCGTATAAAAGATACGTCTTCAAAAGAAGCAGCTTATGTTTTTTTTAAAAGACAATGTGAAAATATTTATGGAAGAAAGTAATCATTTAAAAAAGCTTCAATATTGATTTTTATTTAAAATAAAGACAATGTTTTATGACTCTCTAGACCATAGTTTCTCAACCTTTTTAAGCCCGTGGCCCCCTTTTGAGTCTCATATTTTTCCGTGGCCCCCCTAACCATAGTAGTAAAATTTTCGGGGCTCGGGAAAATGAAAAAAAAGTAGGTAAATTTATTTTCAAAAAATACAATAAAATAAAATTGTTTGTTAAAAAAAATATGTTTACAAAATAGTTTATAATATTACATTTTTTTGTAAATCCCTAGGGTACCCAACGTTGTACCCATCACAGCCCGCTATGGTTCACACTATTCTTACGGGCGCGTATTATGCATACATTTCTGAAAACTAGTTTGCATGCACTGCAGGTTGCAGAATGCTAAATGAAATAAAATAACGTTATCAAAAGAGTTTTTATGAAATGAATTCTTTTCGTTTTTCATAAGACGCCGTGAACTCTTTGAATGCTTTGTAATTTTTCTTTGAATGCTTTGTAATCTTCCCGTTCGTTGTTCATGCTTGGACATTCTCAAAAATGCGATCAGCATTCTGAAGCTATTTACTAATCACCCGACCTAGAAGAGCTTGGCAGTGAAGTGATCATGGCTAGTTATAAATTGGTCTATCCGAAAATTTGGAGTCGAAGCGTTGGTCTCCATTCACATTTTTAAATTTTGAAAGAATTTATAAGAATGCCTGTCCTTAAAATAATTTCCCATCAATTTTACCAAATTCGCATAGCAGCGTCTGTAGCAATACTGTGCACCACAGTTCTGTGGGCCTTAAGAATGAAGGGTCTGGTCGAGAAGAAGACAGTCAAAGAATTATCCTCACCTGGCATTTGACACCCATTATGTAGCATTGCTGTTGCGCCTTGAACTTTAATGTAAAGACTACCAATGCACTGTATTATTCGGTAAGAAGAATTTTCTGTAAGAAAATAAGGTTACGAACCTTCTATCACGTACTTTACCAGCCACTCTCATGGATTGGGTGTTAGGCTTCAATTACTTAATACCTACCACGCAAGAAGTTTTGGAATGATATGCAGTGGTGTAGGAAAGGGTCCTCCCGCCCGGGGTGCTACTTGAATTTGCAGCCCCATGGAGGACCCTAAAGACACTAGCCACTAATCGAAGGGACAAAGCTTTGCCAATGATCAGTTTTGGTCTTTAGTATTGCGTTTTGGTATTTGCATCGAGCTGATTAAAAAAATAATTTCGAAAAAGACATTCTTGAAGTCAATGGGATTTTATGAAATTTACTGTTTATTACAATATTAAGGGTTTTACACAAAGGTTCCATTTTTTACAACCCAATGTTGACGATGAATCTCGCAGGGAATTCAAAAAAAATAGTTAAACTTCAATACTTCCATTAATTGAAGCGTTATATTTTTTATTTATAAAAAATCTTTATTCCTTGTTCAATCGTTACACTTTTAGTGTCTTAAGATTTTTGGTAAAGAGCATTAAATTATCTTAACTAACTTTTTCGTCATCAAAAATCTGACACATCGTTTTAGGTTAGTCAATTTGCAAGGCAAAATGTTCAATTAGTTGTTTTTTTATCATCTGCTATCTCATACATACGTCTTGATACTGAACGGAATTGCTCAAAGGAATCACCTGAATAATTGCATTTTCACTCTGATTCATAACTCTTGAAATCGCAAAATCAAATATTTGAAAATATAATGCGTTTTTCTAGCTTTTGCAATTAATTTAGAAATTTCGTAAGAAACTATTATTTAAACCAGTGTCTAATTTTTCACTGAATACTATAAATCCTATTTTTTTGTTGCGGAAACTTATTAAAGCTTTTTGAATTATTAAAATGGCTTTTCTTTCATGTCTATGTGTTTTGTATAAAATGGATAGTAGCATTAGTGAAGCAAAACATATTTAACGCACACGAGTTTCATAATATCATGGGGTGACGAAAGAAATCCGTGGACAAGATAGTCAATACAATATTGTCGACACTTACTTTTGGATGCAGTTATTATGGTATCCTTAAATATCATTGAAAAAATATTAAAGAGTATGTATAATAAATACATTATTTCTGCTACAATGTATTATTATCCTACTTTATCACATTTGATTTTAATATAAATTTTAGTTCATTATATTTTTGAGTGGCCGTGGCCCCCCTAAAGTCTGCTGTGGCTCCCCAAAACTGATATTTTCTTCTGTGGCCCCCTTGGAGCATGCTGTGGCTCCCAAGGGAGCCACATGGCCCCCGGTTGAGAAACGCTGCTCTAGACATTTAAAATTCACTAAAAAAAACCATTTAATTTGACATTAATTGATATGAAAATTTAAAGGTCAATTTTTTCAAGACATTAATCTGTAATTATAGTGTGGTTAAGAATAATATTTAGTCTTTAAATTTATTTTTTAAATATTTTTTTATTTAAGATAATACTTTATTACTTGTAACTATAATTGTCATCATGCAGAAAACCCAAGGAGAACGTTATTGTTATTTAAATATATGAAAACCATTGTAATAAACATTTTTATACATTTTAACATTTTAAAAGGTTTTTCATTGACGATTCGAGTTTTGTTAATTTACATTCTTCATGCGAACAAGATTCCTGAGTGACAGACAGCAAAAAATTGAGATCGGCGAGATAAATGCAGCTTTAAGACTTCTTAAAGTTACTAAATGTCTAGTAAGTATTAAAAAATTGTGAAATTCTTGGTAACATTGGAATTATTTTTTGACTATTTAATTAACTTCTCAATTATAAAAAATATGTTTGACGCTTTTAGTCACTGCAAATCTTACACGTTTATTAAAAAAACATAATTTTCGCAACTATCAAAGTAGTTTATGGCATTTAATTTAAATGTTTCTATATAAACTATTAACGATCGTTATTTTAAAAATAAGCCAAAAACTGAGAAAAATTACAATAAACTTAAATAAAAAGTATGCAACTACGTTGGAGTGCAACTATTCCGTAACATTTAAAAGACGGGACCCGGATATTCTGCTACAAATACTTGACATTCCGCATACCACGTGTCAAAGAATTGTCCAGACATTGCTTTTTAACAAAGGCATCTTTGTCGCTTTGTCAGAAAAAATGTGCGATAGTTTTCCACGGTCTAGCATTTATCACCCAACTCTTAAGATAAGTACTTCAAGCTATCAGGAAAAAAAATGTATTTTACCAATGTAAATTTTTAAAAGTTTTTCTAGTAACTTTCTAAAACTTTTTGACTTGTTTGTCGATATGTTTATCTGCGTGTTATATGAATTCGACCATTTTACTGGTGATTTTCAAAATCCATATCGATTCATAGTCTACAAGTAATAAAAACAGTAAATTTTAATACGAATTAGACAAGCCTTATTATACACCAATTGTTGTTGTATATTATTCTTTTACTACACACATATATCTTTGACAATCAATTATATCTACGGAAATTCGTAAAAAGTCTGTTGCTATTATTGCTAAGAAATAATTGAAATAACCGAAAAAATATTTATATCTGAAGATTCAATGTTTACCACATTCAGTTTTGATTATTATTTTTTTTATCCATGTCCACTTCTAATGTGGAACATATAGCCTCCTAATGTTGACATCTCAAGATAAGTTTTTCTACGAAAACTATTTGTTATTCAGTCGCTCAACATCACTTTTTTTCAACGTGAGTAGTAGGGTAAGAAGGATAAGACTAAAACAGGACTAGTGGTTAACTAATCGCTATTGCTACACCCAGTTATTAAGGAATAAATAGCTTGGGAGAAGAGGAAATAATCTGAATTGATATCACAAACAACCAGTCTTTGATCACAACTTTGAATTAAATAATTCTCAAATTCACTTTGATCGAACCCAGACCTGCGTGATCGGTAGAGCAAGCTCTAACCAACTGGGCCACAGCAGGCGATTGTTCTTACGAACTTTTATATGAATTATGGATCAAATAACCTACAGATACTACGTATTAAATAGTTACTTTAAAATTTACTTTATTATAAAACATACAATAATTAAGAAGAAAGAGTTCTTAACGTACAGCTTCTTATTATTTCATACGTATTAATTTTATCTTATTTAATATAGTATTCTTAAATATTATACATGCTAGGGTTACTACATTGATACTGAGTTTAAAATAACCTCACAATCAATTGTATAATTATATTTAAAGCTTTTTTTATTAAAATGAACCATAAAATAGTTTATTACTTTTGTAAATTGAAAATCTTAGGTAATGCATATTAAAATTTGCAGCAGGTGCTTTATGATTTAAGTGAAGTTATGACTGACTGATTATTAAGTAAGTTTAGTTTTCAAAAAGTTTTCTTTTTACAATCGTGACCTATTTTACGTCTGAAATTCGGTGTACTAACTAAAGGATTTTAGGCTGTATGATTTCTTAACGAAAAGTTTAAAATATTTTAAGCTTTTTAAAATCTATTTAGATACAAAGTATAAAGTAAAACAAATTAACTTGCCATGAAACCATAAAACCAAATTTTGGTTTATGGCGGTCGATTCGCTGATAGTGGAAAGTCATCGTTGTAATCAATTTTTAATGCAAGATTACATCAAGTTGCTTTGAACAGAAACTAAATGTATTATTAATAGGGATTTTTTTTAATGAAGACATAAAAAATATTAAGGATAATTTCTAAAACACCATATAATAAAAAAAAAAAAAACACATTAGATGAATAATTCACTCGAGATTAACTCGAAGATAACGTAAATCTTTCATTCCCCCTAACACCCATTTCCAGAATCTCAAAAAAAATAAATTTAAGTGACCTTGTCAAGACTTGAACCCAGACTTATCCCATTGCTAGGGCTTAATTTTTTGTAGCAAGCCACAGAGGTTGACACTTATACATATATAGTAATGCCATATGTGTACGTGCCTTTCTGTACAGTACAGCGCCAGCAGCCTGGCAGGTAGATAGTCTGCATTCACCAATGTGCGTCAAAGATACCTTTTCCCGGACGTGTCCTGAAGTCTCAAGGTGTACAGTCTAGAGCAGTGATACGCATCATATTTAAGCCAAGAGCCACTTTTCCAATGTTAAATCTGCAAAACGCCACTCAATAGAAATGTTTTTTAACCATTTCTTACATATTTGCTTGTCATATTGTTTGTCTAAGCAAATTCAACAATATATGAAAAATTTAATCACAATACGTTTATATAAACACATATAAAATAATCTTTAACTTCAAATAATGAAAATATGTATAGTTATAAATTGTTTACGGATGACTTGTCACAGCGAGCTCAAAACTCAGACTAAATTTTGAGCTGCTCGCTTCATTATAATGACAATGTAAATAGTATGTGTAAGTGGTAAAGGGTAATATTTTCTTTTATATCAACTAAAATTATTCTATTCAAATTCAGAACAGAAGAATAAATAATAAAAAAATATATATTTTTTAATATATTTAAAAAAAAATGTCAGAGCGCCTTGAGTGTCACAAGTGGTACTGAAAGTACTTCGTACGCATCACTGGTCTATCTCTAGAGCATGGCATTGTTCTTCCATAGAACCCAAAGATACATCGTAACGCTAATCACGTGTTGTTTTGAAACAAACAGTGGTTTTTGCTGCAGTGCGTTCTTACACTGACCCGATAAAAACTGCTGATATAGAAAAACCCTTGACATATAAGATAAATTTATTACATTTCATGAAAAAAACATTATTCGCTTTGACATAGATGAGATAAACAACCTTTCTTTGTTCGGCAGGTAACCTTGTCCAAACTGATTTATGATATTTTTTTTTATAATGGTAAAGTTTAAAGTTTGCGCTAATGCGCGCCCTTTTGCATTTGCTTAAAAGTACTTTAAGATAACACACCTAACTCAATAAGGAAAAATTTACTACATACTAAATAAATAGTTGCTATCGTTCATTGATGTCGTTCTAAATTTTCTAGATTAAAAAATGACGATGATAGCTCACGTTAAAAACGTGCAAATTTGGATGCTGTTATTTTCGTTAAGAAGAAAATTTATGTTGTCTTATTATCTAGTTAAAATTATTCTTTAAAAAATAAATTTACTATCGCATTTGTTAGATTTCGGAATATCAAACTTAACAACATAACATAATAGACAAATGATTTTTTTCTCTGTATAAAATTGTCAACAGATTTATTATGTTGAATAAATAATTATTTTTTAACCTACAGTTAATTTTTTAATACTTATGATTTGTTTTCCTTTTATTTTAATTCATTTGTAACCAAAATTTTACCATTATAAATGAGATTTTTTATAAGAAAATATGTTAAGATATTTTATTAAAATAAAATAACATGGGTATGTTTGACTATTTGGATATTTTTATCCTGCTTTAGATGTTTGTATTTATGATCGAAAAAAAGGAAAGTCATAACATTGTGTAAAACTGAACAAAAGAGAGAAGAATAATTTGATCAACTTATCGGATAACTTCTTTTGTTCGCTGATTTTAAGGACAATTTTTGATAGGCAAACTGTGCTTTCAATAAGGCTCATAGAAAAATATTTATTGTCAATATTATCGATTTATAATTGTTTTAATGACACAAAATAATATATTCGAGATATGAAGATAATGTATTCGAGATATTTTACAACTTTAATGATGCTATGTTAGCAATGCTTAAAATACTTTTCGTTCACTCTACGGTTACTTTATGAAAATTATGGGGACAATTATAATTGATGAACAAATAAGTTCGTCGCGGGCTTCATTTCTTCGAAAGACAAACTCTAAATTTTACTAAAATAAGATTATATCGTAAGAACTGATTTCAATTCCTTGATAAATGAACTTTATATAAGTTAAAGGAGATGAGTGTTGAAAAATGAAAGGTAACACATTAATAATTTAAATAAATGAATGTAAGGATGAAGAGGAGGAGAATTTCAAGGAAATTAGATTTGAAAGGAGGGAAATTTTTTATTGTAATATTAATGGATTTTTTTAATCGATGTCTTCTCTCAATTAAGAGCATATAATGCCTCTTAATGAAAGTATCTCAACAGAAGTTTTTCTACGAAAACTGTTTGTTAACAGTAGTTCAACCTTTTTTTTCAAATAGAGTAGGGATAGAAGGCTAGTTCGAGTAGAATAGATAGGAGTAGTGGTTAACTAGTCGCTCGCGCTACGCCCAGTTATTAAAGGATCAGAAAGGGTAGAAGGGAATTTTAAGAGATCACAAACACCCATGTCTTCGAGCAAAAATTATGCTGTTTGAAATGGGACTCGAGATTAAATTAACTCTAAATTAATTCTAATAACGTGTGATTAGTTGATGATAGTTTTTTTAACTTTAATTAAATTATATTAAATTTAACACATTTTTTCATTACAATGCTATAAATAGTTTTAGTAATGTTATGTTTAATTATTTTAAAAATATTATTTTTTCAACCCTGAATATAGTATAAATTATTTTGAGACATATTGTGTTTCGTGTCTTTTTTAATTTAATTTTTTATAAATTACTTACTGAGAATGCTATATTTATTGTTTTTTTTTATATGTAAAGATCATAAAACAGTAATAAAAGTTGATTAGTAATATGATAAATCAGGTGATAGTGTCACTATCAACACATGCCTTGTCGTTTTCTCTCTCATACACACACACACTCTTTCTACGCATTGGACATCATGCGTAATTGCAGTGTTGTGCGAAACGAAAATTTTAAATGTTTAGTTCAAAAGAAGTCAACAAAGTTTATATTATCGTTATTTTTTATATGAACCTTCGATGTTAAATCATGTCAATATGATGAAAATTTTTGTGATAAACAAACTGATAATTATTTCTCTCGGATCAGTTATTGCTGTGTTAAAAAGTTTTGTATTAATTTATACGAATTCTTGATAAGTTGCAAACGCCTGTACTCTAATTAAAATAAACTTTACAGCTAATTCAGGCAAATTTCAAACTTTAAAACGATTCAGCAATAAAATTTGACTCGTATCTTAATAACAGCCCACTCCAGATACAATATGACGTAAGAGAAATTCCAAACCGGAGATATTCTCTTCAAATAAAAAGCGGCTCGTATATAAAGGTATAGAGACTGGACGAGAAAATTGTGCCATTGCATTTTAGGTAAACGTATAGCAGTCTCTTTGTATTCTAGACAGAGGCACAATATTGGGTGGACAATTTTAAAAAGAGCCCGCCTTGTCTATTCGCAAAGAGCTCTTTACCAGTTTAAGTGTACCACTCCTCATATCACGTTGGCACATTTTTTCTACCGGGGATTTAACATTGGCGATGAAAATACACATAAATCAACGAGTTTTATATCATAATATATAAATCATGCATTCCGCCCTGGCTGCTTATCCCTACATTGTTACAATATGTTCTCGTGGGAGACTATTATTTTATGTAATTCTGTGAGGTAAAAGCATACATAAATACATACTTTCACGCATTTCCCTAAGGTTAAGTTACTGAATGTTATGGAATTTCTCCCTCCCCTGTTCGAATGAAACATACAAGATTCTCTCGCCTCGGATCGTATAACGGAAAACAACTTTGCCACTTGGTTCGAGCCTTTTATACACAAAAATAACCATTACGATTCTTTTCAGCCATGTCATACAGCCTAAGAGCTTTCAATATATTAACAATAAGCTGACGATATTAATGGGTGATGTGTTGGGAAATGTATACAATAACATTCATTATGTCATTTGTAATATTACTCTCTGTATTTTCTTTTGCCCCTAGATGTTTGTAAATATTATGTTTATTTTCTTGCTTCGGATTAAATCAGAGTATTTAAGCTCCTAAATAAACAAACCTAATGTCGTTTTTACATTTTGTTGTTGGGTATTCTTTTTAAATACTTTATATCCAATTAAATTGAAGATCGTTATAACAATTTAAATAATTAAACAAACATTGTATATCAAAATTTGCTGGATGTTTTTCGGATTTTGTAAACAGTTTCTTCATTTCATTTGAAATAAAAAAGTAATGTAAAATTTACCTTGTCAATATTCGATTAAAAAACAATTCTTAAATTTAAACCCGATCGTGCAATTAGGTGCTGATTGCTTTGGAAATGGGTTTATCATAACGAAATAGTGGCATTGCCTTTGGTAATATACATTTTTTCACACTTACAACCCTACTTCTCGAGTCATTAAATATAACGTCGATAGAAAACCACCCCTCTTTTTTGATAGTATAACCTGTATCATCAAAAATGTTTTTTTTTTTAAATTGCTACTGAAACTTATTTCTCGTATAATATATAGATAAAATATCAAAAAAACATCATTAATACGTTATTTTGTAATACATAAACAAAATTTGTATAAAACCACAGTTATAAATAATTAAATAAAATTAGATTATATGTTACAACGTTTCGTTTTTTTTAATGTGTACCTACCCAATTTCAAATGATATTAAATTGCAATTCTTGATACAAATAAATCATCAGTATAGATTTTGCTTGACTTGTGACCGAGATACGTTCCTAAACTTTGGTCGCAAGTCGAATTACAAACAAAATATTTTTATAAATAAAAATATACTTAGTCACCAAAAGAAAATTTCACGCAAATTAGATGTTTCTTTTAATCATTGAATCAACCGTTATTTCTTGAAATTATAACTTTAAATTTATTGAAATACGTGTCAATCAAAAAAAAATGTTTTAAAAGATATTTGTACCTAGTATTTCCATTAGACAAAAAAATGCCAACCATTCAATTTAAAACAAAATTTAAAGTCAGAGTGAGAAAACAAATCTGTAGAAAATGTGCAATGTTTGGTAAATAAAAAACCTACACATATGGCGACCTGCAATAAAAAAACATCATTAAACAACTGGATGAAGCAAAAACTGATGAGTTGGGCTAAAGAAAAAAATATTAAAGAATATTAATAAATTATGCCCACACACTACTATCGATAGATGATGAAACGGTTAAGCCGATTATCGCTCAATATTATGTACACTAATAGTTTAAACTGTAAATTGTAAATGTCTTCTCGATGGCTGCCACAGACGAGATATCTTGTAATTTTTTTCGTGCTCAACACGTGAGAGACGAGTTATCTCGTCAATAATTAATTTAATTAATAGTTGCAAATTATAGCCGGCGTGTTAGATAATTACTATTTATTATCTACGGCAGCTAAAAGGCTAAAAATTGAGTTCTATAAAAAAAATGTATTTTGTTAATTTAAGTAGTTTCTTTAAATATTAAATAGGAGATCGATTAATCATTTGTATTTGAAAAAAAATTTTCAGAGATTATTTAATTTTATCGTTAGAAAAGATCAGGAAAAATTCATTGTACGCGACATCTGTTAAAAAATCCTCAAATCTGTTTAACGTTTTTAGATTTCATAATCCGAAGACCTATTTTTTCGTCATCAAAAGATAAACATTTTTTTTGCGTATATGTATTATACTCGGCATAAATGATAATAAATATTTCCGTTTCATATGAGATCATAATCCATCTACAATATTATAAGAATAAATCATTCCAAAGGCAAAAATGAAAAACAAGCATTCGTTCTGCGAAATTCTACACACACTTAAAACAAGTGGTTACATTTTTTTCCGAAACGAGGATTTTTTCATAAAAAAGATTTTATCTTAACAAAGTACCGTATTTTATGCTTTACTATACCTACACCATGGCAACATGACAGCGCATTTTTTTAATCGGATTATCAATTTACCACTTCCAAATTGAATGAAGTATAAAAAAGCGAGTTTATGCGATTAGAATTTGTCGAGTAATGTTGATGAAAATGAGAGTAAAGTGGATGGCATAGATAATTATTTTTACTGATCCATAGCGACAAAATTTTTAGTTTACGCTTATGTTTTACAGTAAATTATCTATGGTTTAAAATTAGCTAGAATTAATTACATACAGCCAATCTTTTTACAAACGTCCATTGTCAAGTAACTTATATCATTTTTAAATTTGTTTAAATTCGGTTTTAATTAAATACTGTTCTAACCTTAAATGCGCCAGAGTTATTTGACCATCAATTCAAAAATTGTTTATATTCCAAAGTTTTCAAATTAAGCTGTCAGCTTTTTTATATTAAACCATACAAAAACGATTTATTTAGACATTAATAAAACTTATATTTAAACATCTCTGCACAAAATTTGTTTATTCTTTTAATATGTTTACAAAAACAAAATTTTTCGTTTTACAATAAACTTTATTGAATAAAGTATTGTCGCTTTTAAGGTGGTCACTGTTATTACATTATTAGTAGATACTGAACTGAATTATATTTTGAAAAAAAAATGATCGCTTCTTAGTGTTGATTTCGTGTTATTTAATTGAAAGACTTATAATCAGGTATAACAGAAATATGAACAGAATTTATCAATTATACAACAACTTATAAATTAATGGAATTTTATTTTGTACAATTAAAATGCTTAGAATAACTTCCAACTAGATATGACTTATTTCTATCAACACCAATACCAGATTAAAAACTGACTAAACAAGAAGGCAAGGTAAATATAATGATCAGACTCACAGAGCGCTCTCAGTACATAATGAAATGGATTGATTTATTTAAGTTAATTGTTGATCATATGAATTATATGTTTTATTAGAATTTTTACCATCAATTTTTAGATGCAATCTTTTTTTTAATTACGACTAAGACTGGTATTGCAAAGTGTACGTACGTTTACAGCCAATGGTTTGTCTATAATCATGTAATACAATTTTACATTCAAATGCTCGTAAAGAAGTACTAACAACTTATTAAATAATATATATATATATCATGTCTTAAATTGAACCTTTTTTGTACTACCCTAATATTATAAAAACACTAAAAAGCCCCATTTTCACATCATTGAATACTAAATAATTTTTCATATATTCAGTGATTTGACACATTTTTTAAGGCATTTCGATTTACGCACCAAATTCAATAAAATTGAAAACACAGTTCAAGTATGACAGTAAAAATATCATATAATTTTAAATGTGATGGAATTTCCCAGAATGACGTTTTTGAAACGGTCGTAAAACAAAAGTGCCTAGCTGGGCGTTACTTTGAGATATTTTTCTTATATCCAACATAAAAATAGTTTTATTAGTTTTCAAGTTGAACTTATGATTTGACATCGTAAAGGCGATCTTGTGCTTGTTTTCAAACTGCTTCACTGACTCGGTTTGAGTCCTGAATGCCAATATAACCATTTCCCGTAAAAAGAACAGTGTGCAGTATTCATTGAGTTTTTTCAAAAATATGATCATTTTGTTTTCATTACTTCTTGATTGACGTTCTTTCTCTTTGTCTGATTTTTTTAAACTATTTTAATTTTCACTTGCTTTCTTACATAACCTGATATTTTTTTCCGTTACGCCTGCCTAAAATATTTTCTATAATTATTTCTAATCTAAAGCGTACTTTATATCCATATTTCGTGTCCTGTGGCGCAGCCGTAGCGTTGCAGGCTTCCGAACCGGATCTCACGGGTTCGAGTCACAGCATTTTCCATAAATTTATCGATTTCTGGTCGAAAGCATAGGTGTTTATAATATTTTTAAAAAAATCCCTCCCTTGCTATAATAGATCCTTTAATAACTGGGCGTAGCGAGAGTGATTAGTTAATAACTAGCCCTGTCCTTCTGAACGACTAAGTAACACACAGTTCTCGTAAAAAACTTCTGTTGAGAAACCTTAATTAGAAAGCCATATGTGATATATTGGGAGCGGACATTGATAAAAAAAACTTATCAAATATTTCGTTTAATAAAGAAGTTTTAAAGTCAAAATAAAAAAATGCATTTTTTTGATAAAAAGATTATGCAATTCAAGGATATGAAAAAAAAAATGTCACTTTTTTTTTCATATCCACTTCCTAGTTGGAGCATATGGCCACCACATGATTCCTCCAAGATTTTCTGTCCTCTGCCAGTCTTCTTGCTTCCTTCCATGTCATTTCAGCGCCCCGTAGCTCCGCCGAGTATATCCTATAGATGGTCATCAGTGGCCTTCCACGATGTTGGAATCCATCCAGTTGGTATAAGAGACAAGCAGAATTCAGGCTTTCCTGTGGCATCCTCAGCGCATGTCCAAGCCAGATCCACCGTTGCTTTTTTATTTTTGACATAATTGACGGTTGTCTAGTCCGGTTGTCACTAGTTCCACATTTTTTTAAATAATAATTCCGGTTCTTCTCACCGCGAGCATATTCAACCTATGTTAAATAGATCTAAGCAAAACCATTTCTATCAAATTTAAAGGTATATGACATACTTATAAGGTGTTCACTGTCAACCTTATTGGAAAAACAATAAGTTGAAATAATAATAAAAAAATCCTATTCTCCAATTAGTTATTAAGATCAGGAATGGTTTCCCCCCAGCCACAAACATTTTCTATTGAAATCAGTTGACATTTAAAAGTTTTCAGCTGGGATCATTTTAAAATGCTATGGATGAGCGAAATTGGTCCTGATCGGACAAAGGAAATTTCGATGATAAATTAAAACAATGTTGGCCATTTTTTGATGTTTCCGACTTCTTACAAAATATGATAAATTGCAGCATCACAGCCCTGGGTATTCCACTTTGTTACAACACGTTAATTGTGATTTACTTGAAAAGCATCTCCAAGCTAAAATATATCATTACTTTGAGTCAATATAAGAAATATTGATAATACTACTAAGAAAATTTTGCGTTGAAAGAGGAAGTGAGCTATCAATGAATCAAAGTCCTTCATACATAATTTTATTGAGTCTTTTGGACTCATGTTATATAAAGGTAAAGTCATATTACATTATAGCAAAAAATACTTCTACAAAAGGACGTGTAAGCTTCATCATTATACGAGCAGATGATTATCGTCCTGTGATTTATGATATAATATGAATGAATCCAACGTTGATACTTTTTTTCATGTGAAATTCTGAATTGTCTATTTATCTGATTATTATTCTTTTGTTAATTTAATTCATAAAAAAATTATAGATTTTTTTAAATCTAACAATTAAAATACATTTTTTTGACAGCATGTCGGACTATGAAATAATATTGTTCGAAACAAAAATAACTTTTCTCGAATCTTACTAGTGTGTTATAAACATAAATATTGTTAAACAACTTATTTGGAAACTGTATATTATCACTCTATTATAAAAGATTAAAATCGTTTTCTATATTTAGAATTTCGCAAATTAAACTTATGATTACAAAAATTTTATCGGGTGAGCAAATAATAAAAGTTTTCAGAAATTTTAAAGCAAACTTCTCTGTGGTTTAATATACAAATGAAACAACGTCTAGGACAAGAGTGTACAATAGAAAGAATACTTTTGTATTTGGAAACATAAAGTTGGACTCAATTACAATTTCAACTTATAATGAATATAATTTTAAATTTATTTTCACCGTTGCAGCCAGTCAGTACCTACTCATAACTTAGCGGCTTTACTTGAAGTTTATTTTGTTTTTATTTTCACATGTCAACAGCAACAGAAATAAATTTAAGAAAAATACCTCAATCTCAAGTTTACTGATTGAAATGGTTCGTAATATTTAGTAACATTTTATTTTTCATTTAGGTTTTCTGAAAATTAGTATTCTTTAGTTATTTACCCGATCGAAGAATTGATCGTTGATACTTGACGATCAATGTTTAGATAAAGCACGTAACCAATTATTACTCAAATTTCGGCTTCTGCCTACTGACAGCGAATGCTTTACCTCAGCATCCAAACAATTCTAGGTTCAAATCTTGGCAAGGTCAATACCAAACTGCTTTTTATCAATTCAAAATTTTAATATTTAGCATAGGTTTTTTATGTATTTATCCTCTTATACAGGGTTTCTCAATCTTTTTTGAATCGTATACCACTTGGTAGTACATTACGCTAAATCAGGGTGGGGCAAACTTTTCGGATGAAGGGCTAAATTCAGGAATACAAAATGAGCGGCGGGCCGCAAGTAAAATACTACTTTTATATGTACATTATTTATTATCATGAAAAAAAACAATCAAATGAGAGGAATGGAACAGCTTTGTCTTTTGAGATTTTTTTAAAATTCAGGTGTTAATTTTGTAGTAAATATTCTTAAAACTGCTTGTAAATGTTTGATCGTAAAGAGTTTTTATTGAGGTTCATGATTGAAAATGTTTTTTCATATAGATTGATCCAAAAATAACGATTATTATATTTATTTTCAATATATTTTTTAAAAGGCGTTAAAAGATAAAAACGTGAACCTTTTTCAAAAATATAATTTTACTCGCGGGCCGCAGAAAAATACGCGACGGGCCACAGTTTGTTACTCTTAATTGTACTACCATATAAAAATGATTCTTTTTCATAACATTTGTTATTGAAGTGTAACTATATAGTATTTGCTTGGTAAAAAATCTAAAGACATGGTAGGCGCAATGGATCTGTTTAAAGATTTTTTGTGGAAAAGATGCTATTTGCGGAGTCACAATTATAATGTGCTTAAAGTTTAATAAATTTATCTACTCTTTCATTATACGTCGACTATGATTAATAAAGATATTTCTTATCAATTACATATTTTTTATATTTGTAAATAATTCATTCCTGCATGTCCGCCATTATTGTTGTTTTTCACGTACTACGGGTTGGGAAACCCTGCTCTTATAGGTCTGTAGTGATAAAATACCATCATGTTTATCTCTCGAATTGTACCTTTTTTTATATTGCTTAGCTAATCATTGACATTTTCAACAGATAAATGTTGAACATATTTGAAAATAAGGAGTAAATGACGTTTTTGTATTAAATAGTGTATAATTTTTTAATATAACATTATTGCAAAAGTTAAGATTAATATTACTGACAAAACAAAGCAGCGGTAAAATATTGTTTAATTCACTTTTTTATCAAAACAATAAAACAAAACGCTTCTGCACAAGTAAAGATAAAAGAAGACTTGAACAAGTTTCATTTACAAATCGGTCGACCGTACAGTTCGTATATTATATTTTTGTAAGATTATAAAGAAAAATACACATCAGGTGTTCTAAAACCCAAGATTTTTCGAAACTAATTATTTTAACGAATAATATTGTGCGTTATTATACAAATAAATATGCTTTTTCATTTAAATATATAACGAAATATTAATTCATTGTCACATTTTTGATCATTGTATCTTGTAAGATTTTTCAACTAACAACATCTGTAGACATTTATAACGTAAATATGACATTCCATTTCCGCATCTCTTACTATTTACATTTGACCGGTAACCATTTTCAATTAATGCATACCTACAAGATGAGCGATTTTTTTTTTATTTGTAAATAAAATTTCCTTTTGTAAACGAGGTTGAATTATATTTTAAATATTAAAAATACATATCGAGAAAAATACATTTTTTTTAAGAAATCGAAGTCATTGTAATTGATATGTATATTAATTAAGATGTCTTTACCATGCCAAATCTAATTTAAGCATTATCAGTGTTTGCTGAAGTTGGAAGTTATTTATATAGTAATAACATATTATGTTATTACTACTCAACGTTTGTAAATAGCCATCAATCTATTTAAAAAAATCTTATTGAATGAATTGGTTACGCGTTATGATTAATCTGCTTCATACTCACCCCAATTCATAAACTATACTTTAAAAGACTGAAAAATAATCATTGCGCTTTCAACGGTTTGCTTAGTATGAGTTTTGAGTTTTGTGTCGAAACAACCCGAGAGTAAATTCCCGGCAAATCGACGTGTTTTTGTCAGTCTCGGTTCCCGAGATATTTTAATAAAAAAAAGCCAAGATTTGAAACTTTATTAATAATATTTGTGTGTAGGAGATTTTATTTGAGAATTTTTATACTTTAAGAACCTTTGTAAATTTTGTAAGGCAATACCAAAAGGTAAGAAACATTCAAAATCTTTAATTTATTTGTGTAAATAAAATATGACCTCTGAATTCTTTGGGACACAAAAATGGGACATGAAAAAAGCCGAGACTTTGAAATCTCTAGTATCAGCAAAAGAAGAGGTTGAGTGTTAGTTAAATTTAACCTTTACAAAGACGAAAAAGGATATGATAAAAAAACATTTCGGTTAAATTTATAAGAAACTTCTAGAAACAAACACGAAATTTTTAACACAGTAATGAAAAAACTACTCGTCGAATATATTCCACAAACTATATACATAATATGCTTTTGTTAATAGAATTCATTAGATATTCAATATAAAGTATTCAAAACCATTGACAAGTGTAATTGAAATCAATAAATATTTATATACAGAAAGTAGAGCTTATACAAAAACCAACATTTAAAAAAAATTCAAACTTAAATAAAACCTGGCTTAGTTCGGTTTTTTAAAAATGATAATTCAATTGAAATAGCAAAACTATGGTCTACAGTTTAAACTTGGTGTTTTTTTTAGTGTATACGCATTAACAAAAAAACACATGCAACTTAGAAAACATAAAACGTTCACTGATCCTTTACTTAATAAAGTAATTTTGTCAAAAATATTTCCTGAAAAAGAAAATACACTTTTGCTGGGTAATAAAGTATAATTTATGTAGTGTAGATATTAATGCATTAAAAATAAGTTCCATTTCCAGTTCCATCTTTTTTTCATAGACTTTGTATATGTAAAATGTTGTCTTCAGTGTATTGTAGTTTGATGTACATATGCACTCATAGACTGTAACAAATAAGCTCCAAAAATGAACCTTAGATTTATTTACAATTGAACTACATAACTCATATGGTAAAATTTAAAAAAAAACATTTTTAATGCATAAATTCATATTTTAGAAACTGTGTTACCAAGTTGAAAATTATTAGGCTTACGAATGTCACAAATATTTATAAAGAGCTGGTGTTTAAGAACTGACGAGCCGAAACAGGAAGATTACTTGCTTGAGTTGAAGAAATAAAATAAACATACATATATTGTATACGATGTGTAGATTTATTTATAATGAAAACTGTTTTATTTATGACGTGATTCTGTTAAATAGAAGTAAATTTCCGTTAGTAGAATTAAAATAGTATCCAGAGATCTCAACGTTTGAATGACTATCCGTATATTTCCATTCGAAACCAATTGTATTCATTCAATTACTTTAATACATTCAACGCCAAACCAAATGATGGATTGCGGAACAAATCTCCGGGATATCAATAGTCCGCGAATCTTTATTTTAGAAGTCCAGATGGACGACGTAAAGAAATACGGGTCACGTTATTCAGGTTTTGAGATAAAGGCTGCCGAAATAAACCGATTAATCATAATACTTTCATCGGCGTAGAATTAATGGACGTCTCGAACTTGTGTGTTTGCCGATCGAGCGGAAAAATACGGCAAACCTTATTTCTCCGGCTAATTTGGGTCGATGTATGCGATATTGAAAGTTAACCGCATACATACCACCAAAGTCAAGCCTAAAATACAAGACAGTGCAATTATTTGGTATCAGTTTTAGATAAATAAATCATACACGCATTACAGTTTTCTGAATTCAATTAAATTACAGTGAAACCCCGTTAAGACAGACGAAAATAAATGCAAATAATATAATTTTCATATGTTTTTGCTGTTCATATAAAACAATTTATATGCAATACATTTATTTAAAGGTTTGATGGTGTACGTCATCAATTTTAGTAAAAAAAGCTTTGTTAGACCTTTTTCTTCAGTTTAATTTGAAATGTTCTTAACTTAAATTTAATTTTGAATATTATAGACATAAATTACGAAAAATAAAAAGTTAGTTGCATGTACATGTACACAAATAAAACAAGATTAAAAACTTCAAACAAATATTGGGAAAACGGGACTGTATATACTTGTATTATCTTCAACTATGAATTGTTTATAGTACTTAAAAAAAAAATATTTTTACCAATTTAGAAAAAACACTTTGAATAATAACATTATTAGTAAATAATATAAAAAATGTATTTAACAATCAATAAATGAGCAATCTTCACTTCTATGATTTGACCACTTTAAAACCCATGTCACCAACACTGCAAAATCTTTCGTTTTACGTGGTTGTGGGGTCAATACACTGAATTTTCAATTGAATTGTCGTATCTTAAATTGTGAACGTACGTGACGCTTTCATCCTTTTACACTCACCTTATTAAATCCTGTAAACCAGCATATATATATTTCGTACATAAAAGAAGTGCGTTTCAAGCCTTATTTATTAATATTGTTTGCCAAAAAAGAAGTTAAACTTGTAACCAGTATAAGAATAATTATCATTTTATCATTATCTAACTAATTTTTTAATAATAAAAAAAAGTTTTTTCTAGTATTCAAAGATGTTTTAACTTTCCGACGAAAATCGCTTAAAATAAAGTGAATTTTACCTTTCGGCATTGCCACTCATTAAAATGCACGGATGAACTTTAACTGAATATGCTGAAAGGTGAAACTCGGCTTTTTAGTGACAAACCGTGTAGACGTTTACAAAATTTGATCGATTCAAATTTAAAATTGAAATTCTTTCAAGTACTCTTCAAGTACTGTTAAAGCCGTTAGTTATGTATTTTGTTATTTTAATTGTAAATAAGCATAAATTGTCACAGGGCATAAATATCGACCAAAAAATATATGGATATATTCTGATGTTATATCTCTTTCATTTTTTTTGTTTTTTTATTATTAGGGCTGTTAAGCTCACCAATGAGATTTAGCTCATTTTACGACTTTTCTCCTACAATCCCACCCGCTTCCAATTCTAGAGTTTGTCGCCATTTCCCAATCTATTCTCACGTAATGATTTCTTATCAACCTTAGTCTTTATAAAGCTATTTTTTTGTACCTTACTTCAAAAAGAGCTATTAGAAATATTCGTCCAGTATTTTATAATAGTGCCGTCAAAACAATGACAAAAAAACCCAAAAGATTTCTCACATTTAATATTATTAAAAATACATTATAAATATAAAGTTCTGGTGTATAGTAAAAGACTGTCGGAATAACTTCAACTTAAGAAGGTGCATATTTTAATACAATATTTGTTATTTACAATGGCACTAAAAAAATAAAATTTAAAACAGTTTTGCCAAGAATTAAATAACGATTTTCAGAGGGATTAAATAAACAGAAGAATGTTATACACATATATTCTATGATGCAACATTTTAATGTGTCTTTAACTTTTTTCTTTTATAAATTACGTGATGAAAAATATCCGACACAGTTTTCGTGTGACATGGATGGATACGGCAGTTAAACTCCAGCAAAAAAAAATGCAATATAACTGCATATTAAAATTGCTTTATAAATAATTTGAAATAAACATTTAGTCACGATCTGTGAATCTCTACAGACATTAAATTAAATATCAAGTAATATATTGACATTACTAGTAATTTATTTTAGGGCTAGTTTCATTTAATGTGAGAAATTTTTACTTTTGTTCACGATGTTATACTCCAAGAATAAATCCCCACTAATAAAAGTCATTAAGACCAATAACAGTAGGTATGAACTCGACGTAAACGGGTAGGTAGAAATGAAATAAAACCAATCGCTCAAGTATCACGAAAACGTTTATTTAAGAACTTGCAATCACCAAATTAATTACCTACAATATTTAACAGAGATAATTTTGAATTAATACAATTCACAATTACTATTTTTAATACCTAGCTTGCTCACACGATTTTATAAAAGTTAAGAAAATTTATGTTAAACTCTGCGCGCAGATCAAAATGAATTTTAATTTTCGTCGAAAGGGAAAAATAACAGTTCTTTCATCTCGAACGAAAAACCACAAAAGAAAAAAAACCTGCAAGTGAATTTACAACTAATGGTCTCTGGAAACAAGTTCCAGAGACCGGGAAGTGTCCCCCACACACGTTGTGTTCGGTTCGTGTCCCAAAGAGCAAGGAAGAAAGAAACAAAAATCACATCGGTATCGAAAAACAATGTTGCCATTTAAGGCCATAAACACTAAAACAATTTATATTACGGGTTACATGATAACAAAATTTGAACACAATTAATTTAGCTACACATTTTAAAATTCTGCCAGTTTTCATCGCAAAAGTGGTAATGGTAGCGGGTGACAATAAACAATACCGTATCAATATCATCGGAAACATATTTTTACTTTTTGTACTGTTTTTTTAACATAAATTACACACACAAATATTTCGGAGATTCACAAGTGATTTTTTTATGATTCCTTCATTTCTTTTTAAAACGTTAAAAGCTGCTTTGAGTTTATATTTTAGTGGCAGTCAAAGTTTTTCAAAATAAAATAAATTTACTTGTAGTTCTTTTCATATTTTAATTGGCTTACTGAGAGCTAAATATCAACATTATTTGTTGTTTCTAAACTTTTATCTCTTTTGAGACCTTAATAATTAATCAAATTAAAAATATTCCAACTAGTTAAATAACAGGTTTTGGAAATAAACAAAATGTCAAGCGTCCTATCAAACATGCCATAGTGCGGCCCCTTGATAATTAATACCCTCAGAAAATGTTTCTGAATATATGAACAAACATAATTATGTTTATGCAAATATGAATGTTGCCACTCTTTGATATAGCTTTTAAAGTTTATATTTGATATTTACCAAAGACATGTATAAAAGAATAACAGAATGTATAAAATAAAAGAAAATTTTCAATTGTTTTCATAACTTTTATCCAGATGGTTAAAAAATACTAGTGAATGAAATAATCAGTGATGTTAACATTATATGAATGTAGGAAGGTAAATATTTTTAAGAATTTGATAGCTATTTCAATTTCACCTTATTGTCAGAACATTTATAATTTTACTCTACAGTAATGGAGTTCTGATATCCAATCAATTTGATGAAAGTTGTTAAACTATATTTTCTAATGGCTTAGAGTAAATCAATCGGTATGGTTTTATCTAAAACTAGTTTCAAAGTAAAAGAGGAATAATCATTACTATTGTTGCCGTTCTGTAAAAATCTATGAAGTAAACCAAAACTAAATATATTATATTATATTATATGAAAATCTTCATTTAGATATCAAAACAAAGTAATTTAAAAATACTTTTAAAGAAAGCCTTAACGTTTTAGCTCTGGATATTTGCAATGAAAGAAAAAAAAACCGTGCTTAAAGAAGTGATCCACGCTTAGTAAAAAAATATAATATATTATACAACATATAAAGTTCAATCAAGTAGGCTTCCCTTAGAAAATCACTGTTTTATCGATACATCTTATATCTCAACATAAAACATATCTTGAACTTAGCACTCACTTTATACAAAAAAATGAATGTGTAAAAAATCTATTTCAAACTTCATATCACAAGAAGTTTGCAAAATTCTTAAAAAAACCAATATATGAAACGCGAGCAGAAAGAAGATTTTGTACTTTTTTCAGCAACCCATTGATGAATGAAGAAAAAATATTTTAGCATTATGTTTGAGTACTTCTTTACAGAGCTGATTTATTATATTGCAATCAACGTATATTCTATTTTTTTTCTCTAAAATAACTATTTAAAAATTCGCGAGCAATACAATTATAAGTTTAAATTTGTGGGTGATGTCTGTAAAATATGAGTCACTGTTGCAGTGGTTAACTTCATTGGAAATAAATTTAGTAGTGGCGAGCAACCCTTCCGAATTGATGCAACTGATTAGTTAATCATTTTGTAATGTAGTATCATTATTGTTTGCTTTGTATCCTCCCTTCCTTGCTTCCCGTTTTTATTTTTATAATAAATCGTTCGTACTTAAACAAGCATTGTAAAAGTAAGATTGTCTGAGGATGTCTCTGAAAGAGACGAAACACATGTGAAAGTTAGTAGCACATTATGTGAAATAATCTAAGTTATTTTAAATTTTATACTAGTACTATTTTTACTTATAAAATATTTTGATTTCGATGTTTTTTTTATAAAGTAAAAAATCTCAATACATGTTTTTAATTAACCTAATATTTTTACAATGTTGGCAACCCATTTAAGGCCGTAACGTATGACGTATAAAATAATCTCAACGTTAAATGTTCCAATTAGGCACTACAAGGTACCCATTCGTCCCCAGGGAAAAAGATAAAAAGGTCGAATCGATTCTATATAAGAGGGAAACATTCGAAATGAAACTTTCCCAGATCTAAACTCAATTTGGGAGTATCTAAATTTTTGAAGCGTTTACCCCTATACAAAATTACGAATTAAACTCAAGAAACTGTTAGAACTAGCCCTTGAGGAGAGCTTAATATAGAATAGCTTTTTTGAAAATTGTTGTGTGTTACATATTTTATCGTATTAGGAAAAAAACGAGTACTGATTATATATTAAGGCTGTATTTTAGTTTTGTAGACGAGACGAAATTTCAAAAAAAAAATACGTTATTATGTAAAGGAAAAAGCTTTATTTGTGACTTAAAAATTGTGAACATAGATTTCTGACTTATTTTAAAAATGAAAAAGTTAGTATTTCCCCTAAAGTAACATTACAAGAATATATTGAAGTCATCTTTTGTTCCATGGATTCCCCAACTGATTGTGGTTTATCACAAACATATCTTTTAAGATAGGATGTATAGATTGTATTGAAAAATCACCATGAATTTAATATCCAAGGTGAAAAAAAAAACAACGTATTTTATTTCTACAAATATTATTGTATATACAGTTATAAGCTATTTCGGTTTACGCTCTCATCATAAATATTTTTAAATTTACATTATATTAGCTATATATACTGACTTAGAAGAGATAAACAATACATTTTCCCATTTATTCTAAAATCCTAACTTATATTGAAAAATATACTTTTAAATGTAATAAATTGACTTTATATGTTACCCGGAACGATAAAAAATATGGGATTTAAAGTAGTCTTTAAAACAAATTATTTTTAATTTAAATGATTTTGTATACCTTGTATAAACTACTTGTCAAGGTTTTAATAAAAGTGATGGATTATTAAAATAATTCTGTACAACTTAAATACTTTGATGTGTTTACCTAATGATAATTTAGTTATTTCAAGTACAGTAAAATCCCCATTTACACTATAGTCGGGACCGTGTAATGGGGGTGTGAATCTAATACAAAATTAGGGATTTGGTTTTTTTTTCGCGGAAAACTAAGATTTCGCTTAGTTTTGCAAAAAAAAGATATTGACGAAATATTTAGTTTTTGTAGTAGTAACTATCCCACACACAGACAGACGCCCAGCTATGCGTGTATATCCCGGCACGTGTTGAATACACAGACGCTAGCCAACATTTGACTGTATGCGTGGCACAGATGACCGTCTCGTAGTAACGACAGTGGGATGCGACCGTGTAATTGGGGGATTTGCGGCGAATATTTCAAGCCAGCGCGTAATTCGGGGTAGTGTGATTGAGGGTTCCACTGTAAATGCTTATTCAATCAATATGTAGTATATTATTTAGCTTTTCTGCCGCTCGTTTTAAGGAATAGATAGGGTGGAAATTAATGAAAACATAGCTGACATCCATGCCTATGAGTACAAATCAAAAATCCTATTAAATAAAATATGTGTAAGGTTTTGATCCAGGGAATCAAATTACTGCCACCAAAACCAATTACGATGAAAGCTGAAGAAAAATTTTCATGCGACTAGAGAAAAATAAAATCATTCTGATGAAAACAACATGTTTTAAATGAACGGACACAACTCGTAACAAAATAGAGAAAGAAACGAATTACAAATGTTTATTACACAAACTTGTGCACAGTAAATAATTTTAATGAAAAGTATAAACAATCCGCTGAGACAAAGTTTAACCGAAGTAAACATTAAATTTCCTCATATAATACGAACTTTCAACCATTTAATACACCCTTATATTGTTATTCGTTTCATTGTTATATTTACACGTTTACTTTGTTTCGTTTAACTTACTCAATGTCTTTCAGACAACATACGATAGATAAGATATAAATTGTAAGCCAATATACATTAGTCAATTTGGCAAATTGAATCGAAAATATTCTTTGAGCTCACGTTTACCATCGCAAATTTAGGATACCGTGCTTGGAGTTTAACATAAAGACATAAAGCAAAGCTATCAATAAAATTGAATCATAGTTCGCATTTTTTCCGGGCGCCTATCATGTTTTTATTTTCGTTTCCGGCTATTTTATGGGCGAAACGATTTCCAAACTAATGCTACGGTCACCTGCCCCGATATCGTTCAACCAACGAAACGACAACCCAATAAAAACAATATAACCACTCTCACCTGCATAAATCACATGTTAAATTTATGTATTACTGTGAAATACATTGCGCTTTTGGCGTTTGGTTCTATTTTATGTCTAAAATCCTGGTCTGCAAATTTTATGTTAGACTTAGTAATTTAATCTAGTATGAATTATTAAGTTGAATGGTTTATTATTATAAGTGTTATATCTTACTTGTTGAATATTAAATAATTCGTTGTATACATGAGAGAAGTTTGTCTTGGAAGCTTTATTTGCATTTATTTACACACTTAATGTTGTGACTAAACAACTCACTATATCAAATCCAAAATTTATTTGAAAAAATTGCTATTTTAATATGGTCAATCTTAACACAAAGAAATCATGTTAATTAATCAGTCTCTTTGCGTGTTGATTTTGAAATAAAATTTTTGATTAATGGGAAGTACTGAAAGAATCATATTAATGGATGACTTTGGCACATATTATTAAACCTTTGAAATGCACACTTTTAGCATATTGAAAACCTAATACAAATGTAAAACGGTAGTACTAGAAAAATCAAGGTTTACAAGAAAACAGACCTTAGCTGCCATTTATTTGTGACATGAAATTATATTTTAAATTTTTTAATTAAAAAAAAAATATTTGACATTACAGCCTACGCCAATGCGTCAAATATTTTGAAGTTGAAAGATCATACGAGATATACTCGATGAGAAATTTTGAAGTCAAATGAGATTAACTCAAGGAGAATTGACTTCACACATTACAATACAACAGCATTCGAAATAAAAATCGATTGAAAAATATTCTGTTTGTGCTTATGCCTACTTAAAAACCCATGTCTTAGATCTCAAATGAAAATTGAAAGAAGTCCAATTTGCCATTGACCTTACCGGGAATCGAACCCAGACCCACCTAATCGATAGACCAAGCTCTAAACAACTAGACCACAGCGGGCGAATGAAAATTGCGAATCAAACAGTCGGTTCTACAATGCAGTAGTCAAATTCATTGCATCCGCGACAGACATCTCGTTTTTAAGTAGGCATAAGCACAAACAGAATATTTTTCAATCGATTTTATTTCAAATGCTGTTGTATTGTAATATGTGGAAATTCCCTCCCGTCCTTCAATCCCGAACACGAGCGACTATCCAACCAATAGTATTGTCCTAGTTATATCTTTTATATCCTTTGGTAAAGGTTGAGCAACTTAATAACATAGCTTTTATTAAAATAAAAAAAGAAACAAAAATCTTCTAAAATCAACCAAACTATAAAACAAAAAAAATGAATGGTGAAATGTTTTTCTGGTTTATTATAAGTTTTCGATTTAAAATTTTTATTCCTTTAGAATTCAGATAAAGGCATATATTTTTTTTAAACCTCATTTACATCATTGACGATTTCTTAGAATACGGTAATTAATACTAACATAAATCTTACATTAAACATTTTAACTTATAATATGATTTTATTATTTATTTTTTACACACCAACAAAATAAACAAAAAACCGTCTCAATAAGACGGTAAGAAGGTATTTAAAGCTACATAGTTTTAAAAATCTAAAGATTTTCCTAATTTATAATCCATTTTTTAATATTTATCAAAAGGCTTTCAGAAGCTATTTATTATCGTTAATTATGTGCGAAACTACGTGGAAAAAATACCTCATTAATTCTCACCCATGTATTTAACCATTTTTTTGTAACAGAATACGTGAATTTGAAAAAAATAGAAAGATAGAATTCTTTTATATGTAGTACAATTTATGTTGCTTTTAGAAGCTATAACTAAACGTAATTAATGTGTGGTAATACGTAGAAAAAAATGTCTTATTAATTCTCACCATGTGTTGTTAACATATATTTAAATGTATATATATTTGTTACAGAATACGGATTATATTGAGCAAAAAAAATTTACAATAAGTTTTTACTTCGTAATGTATTCATCAGTCACACAATTTGTCACTCACCTGTCAAGAAGAGTTTCATTGATGTATGAAACAGGATGTTCCTTCAAATGAAAATTTATGCCTGTTTTTGATCCGGCCATACAGAGACAATGATAATAATCATTATTGTTTTCGACTGAAATTCGCACGTAACGCCTGTGAAGTATGATTTGTTAGGATGAAATCAGTGTTTTTAATACCATAACAAAAATTTTGACGGATTTTTTTACTGGTCGCAAGTCGCAACAATATTATACTTTCATCACTTCGTAATTACATAAAACAATTAAGCAAAACTTTTGTCTATTAAACACTCAAAATCAGTATTTGTCAGAGTGATTTCTAAGACAAGTGATATTTTAATCTAATTTCAGTTCAGTAAGAATAAACACTAGTGAGAGGTATGAAGACTGTTTTGGTTTCCGCATCTACTGGAAAAATAAAAAAAAAATCAAGAAACTGATAAACAGCAAATAATCAAATATTTTTATGAAAACAATATAGTAATAACATATATTATCATCGTTTTTATCCACAAATTGCGAATGATGCAAAATGTTTTATTCTCAAATCATTAACAGTAATAAATAACAGTGTTAATTTGGTTGTGAATTCGTGGTTTCTAACACTTTCAGGATAGCAAATAGTTATTTTAATTTCAATCCTCTATCACTTTAGACCGCATATATTATTTTTTTAATTTTTATTTTTTTATATCGGTTAAACAAACATTGAAGTTTTGATAAACAGTAAAAACTAACAAGATTTCGTTTTAAAAAATCTAGAAAAGAATTAGTGCAGGTAATAAAATATCTCTATAGTTGTATAATATTTAAAAAAATACTGCTTGAGCATTTTTATTTCCTTAAAAAATATATATATTTTAACATTGTACATATGCTTATATCGTTAAAAACGCAATTTTACATTATACGTATATATAAATTTACTCATACAATGGTATCTCAAATATAATATTACAATGCATTTCACGATTTGCCGTAGTTAATATAGCGGCCATTAAACTCGCCCTTTAAAATTAGGGAAAGAATTTTTTTGCAAGTGCAATGAAGAAAACAGAAAAAGGGTAATGAATGCGAGGGACATAAACAAATTTCGTGGAAACTTCTTTGCATACAGCTCCAGCGCTAAGAAAAATCTCTTCGTCTTATTTTTATAGCGTAATTCTTTCTTATTCGTTGGGCGGTTTAATTGCATTTTTTATGTTTTTATTTACTCTCGACATTAAATCTCTGTGTTAAAAAATCTTACGATAAAATCATTCTGTACCCTCGGTAGCGAGATGATTTTCACTTGGTTATTCGTGACTTGTTTGTTGATACCTTTTATTTATAGAGCCCAATAATAAAACTGTTTTTTATTTAACAATTTTAATTTTTCATTTAACAACCTCCAAACTAAACTAATACGGTTTGAATCATACTCTTCAAATTTGGAGTACTTATATGTTGTCATAAAAAAGTATTTAGCGACAATTGATGTTAAGAATAAATAAAGAAATTTACTAAAGTTAAACGAATTGTTTTCTCTGCGTAACGCTATTTTAATTGTTCATTATGATTTAAATTATGTAAGAATTTCACAGTCCAATCTGTAAATCAATAACAAATATATTTGGATTTTATTTATTGGCTGTACTATCAAAAATAATAATAATACTGTTGGCTACAGAGTAATTTAAATCATTTATCACACAGTATATCAGAACCTGATTGAAGAATAAATAAAAAATAATTGAATAATTTAACGAAAAACACAAGAAAGTAAAATTGACTAAGCAAATGAATCTGAATTGTTTTATGATTAAGTATAATTTGTTCGTTTTGAAATGGTTCTCTTTGCCAATTACTTAATACATCGGCAAAAATTTTGATGAGGCCGCCATTTATGCAAATTATATGAAAGATAATTTCAAACACGTATTTGTATTATGAATTTGCAAAACATTATATTCAAGGTAAATTTTTAAAAATCTGAATAAACGTATTTTCTTCCCGGAACGGATTTATGATAAAACGGCAAAAAGTTGTTGGTGACAGAATATTGGAAAAATGAAATTTTGTTGATCCGTTCTCAATTCGATTGCAAAAAAAGTGTGATGAATGAATATATTTTGTTATGGTTTTTTTATGTTTAAAAGTATTTGAATAACAAGAGTTGATCCAATTTTCTTCAGCTTGTTGACAATGTAGTAAAGGGTATTTTCCGTTGTCTGTTCATACAATGTAACAGTTTATGTCATAGCTTATACTTAAATGTTTGCATTGATCTTGAGTTACATTTTTTTAATACCTGTCTCTGTAGGCAATGCACACATAGTTATTTGATTCAGTTATGGTAAAAAAAATAATCTTTGATTATACAATTCAAAGAAATCTTATTTCATTGATGCTTCATCAATCTAAACGTTTTTGAGACAAGCAAATGAGTGGCAGATTGAAAACTATTTAAAACATTCAAATTTTAATTCGATTGTGTAACCATAGAAAAAAAATGAAAAATGTATTCAAATACTATTTTATCGGAGTATATAATGAATTAAAACAAATCTATAAGAATAAAGATTTTTTTGCTTCACGAAAAATAAATAGTTACATTAACAAAGTTACCCTGATTTATCAACATGTTCAGGAAGATTTAGAAAGGATATGTTAGTGTTAAATGGAAACAATTTGTATAAGGAGGATGTGACAAAAAAAAAACGTACGCGCACATCAGTGGCCACACCCGCTGGGGCTAGGATAGAGCGCGTGGCGCTGGAAAATGGTACCCTTAAATCAAGTAAGCCCTGGAAAACTTTTTTTGCAAACCAGAGGTTAAATTTTTAGAAATTAGAAGTTAACACTTACTAACCAAGTGGCTAATACTATTGGCAGTTTTTTTGTATTCAATTGTGATGTCCATGGGCCTAAACATTCGAACGAATGATTTTGTACACAGATTTTTAATCGATTTAATTGATTGATTTTCGTTTTGTTTTTAACATGGTATTCCTTATACACTGTTTCAATAGCATAGTGGGAGTAATAAGTCTTCTTCTTATCATTTCCAAACCAATTCTTAAATTCTTCTGCTTTCTTAAAATAATGTTTGGATGACTGGATTTTAGTTTTGAATATAAAATTAATTTGATATCTTTGTTATTCCACTGATTGTCTTAAAAATAGTAATACGTCTATTGGGTCTTTGAGAAGCATCTTCACATTTAAGATCGTGATATTTTTTAATTAATTAAAATATTACATATAGATATAGTCTTTTTTCTTTTTACTGAACACTGGGAGAGAGTTAAAAATAAAAATAATATAACTAATTACAAATAAATTACTTATATGAGAATGGGTAAATACCATAATAAATTTAAAAGTGGGAAAACACTAATTTTATTTAAAATTTTATTTATTGAGGATTTATTTATGTTATTGTATAAATCTTTCGCTTTACTTGCGTCAAATAAAAAGAAGAAAAAAACACACCTTCATTTCGTATCTTTTTCACAACCAGTTATGTTAAAATGCTTCATTGATATTATGCGTATTATGTCATATATTGGGAGAGAGCATGATTAAAAAATAAATCGTTTTCAAATTAGTCTCACGAAAAATGACAAAAATCAGTTTTAATTAGTTTTCATTGTTTATGTATAGTTTATTCTAAAATAATGCAATAAATATGGTACTAGAATAGTAAGGAATTGCAAGTCACCACAATCGCTAGACTACGAAAAGATAGTCACGTCTCTAAAATGATCTTACAAAGTGTATCGCATCGTTCATCTTTACAACTTCACGGCTTTAATCGTTATACTTAACCAAATTCATGATTTTGATACATTTTGATTCAACTGCCTTTTGGCGAATTCTTTACCACGCAATTCAGCTTGCAATATTTATTTTTAAGCAAACGTGCTTGAAGAATATGTCTGAAAATATGTACCACTGTACAAGCAATTAATCTTGCTTAAATTGACTCCTATCATAATTCTTAAAATGATTTATAAAAATAGTATTTGTATCCTTTTTTACAAATACGACAACACACATTTACATTATTATTTTCACTAACCACATCTCTGATAATTAAGTAGTCACTATTCGTCACATATGTATGTATGATATTTTTTTCAAAAAATTTTAAATTTATGATAGTATTCCTCCATAACTTTAGCCTTTGATTTAGTTCATCTTTGATAAGTTGAATAATTGATCCTGAATTATATATTTTTTTTTATTCATAAGTTTGATAGTGAAGAAAAAATAGAGTTTTATACTCATAGCCGTTTATTGTTTTCGGCTCATACTAGGCCAAAATGAGAACTCTGCCATTCTTGAGTGACAAAAATTATGTTGCCGATCATTATTCAAATCGGTATTGCTTCAGATGTGAACACATTTTCTACTGACATACAATAATTAATTTAATGTTAAAGAGTAGATTTTAGCATTGTGCAAAAAATATACAAAATTTGTCAATCACTTCCGCTACCACTGTGAAGCATATATAGTAGTTAGAGAGTATATCGTAACAAATGTTTTTCTACGAAAGCTACTTGTTACTTATTTAATTAACTTATCTTTTTAGAAGAGAGAATGGATTTAAGAAAAGACTTAAAACAGGACCAGTTATTAGCTTATTTCTCTCGCTATGATTCATTTTTGGTATCAAATAGTTGAGCTATAGGAGGGAATTTTAAACATCACAATCATGTTTTAGTGCAAAAATCCATAAATTGATTAAACACTATTCCGTACTGGGATACACGTAAGCTTCGCATTAAAAAAAAACAGCGTTTCTCACTCGACTACAGCACTAGCAACACACTACTTAAATTGCTTATGTAAAAAAAAAAAATATTTCATTTTTACCATTTGTCGCATCGTAAAAGCAAAAAATGCGTACATACGTGCGTATACATAACATTTATCTGTATACACTAATAATAAATAAGATTATAAGAACTTGAACGCCTGAAGATGCCGAAAAACGAAACCAGGGTCGTTAGTGACAAAAATTGTGTAAATGTATACAATTTGAACGACTCAAATTTTATATTGAAATTCCACCAAGCACCTTCAGTTGAAAGCTTAAATTGAAAAACACATTTCAAATATAACTTAAACCTCACTGTTAGATAATAATTACGGAATATGTGACGCTCGCAATGTAACAGATATTTCAAATTTATTATATAAAAAGTTTTTGTAAAATATTTCCAAAAAATCGATATCCTTGAAATATTCAACTAACGCTTAAAAGCCAAGCCCAGACCTTTTATGACTGGAATTTTTGTGGCACCTTTAATAACTGAACACACAAGTTTCTTTACGGTCAAAAGCAAAAGCGAGTGATGCGCCAAAGTAATAAATTATGTCAACAGAACATAATATATCTCTGGAAAAACTGTCCGCTTTTCTATAAGTGGTATTAAAGCCATTTATTTAAAAAAAAAAAAAGACAACGCCAAGAAAGGCGTTAACGTAAGTAAAAGCATTTTCATGACAAAGTATAATCTTTAATTCTACATTTAAAAATAAATTTCATATGTTTTGTTTTATTGTGCAATTTTACAAAATTACAGTATCACTTAAGCTTATAAAATAAGCTAAGCTAAGACTTAATAACATTAGTAAAAACACTATATTACTTTGTACTTTATCCCACATTATTTAAAAGGTCGAGACCTTTTGTGTGATCATAGAGTCTTACTTATACTGTAATTTGTAAATTCTTTTCAATGGCAATTGTTGCTTACACCTTTTTATTTCAATTTATTTTTGTATAAATAGCACTGTTTGTATATATTTCTTATCAGTTGACAATGCTTGAAATGAGCGAAACAAGTCCTGACCTTTTAAATAAAGTGGAATAGAGTACAAAAGAATATTGTGTTTTTTATTTATATAATGCCTTTCCACCAAGTATTGACAGTGAAGACCCTTAAAGTGACTTTATAACACTTTTAAAATATTGCTTAAAATAGTGACTATTTTTTTAAATCGGTAAGTTTTTTAGCCGGAATTAGCTTAGTCTTTCTTAATTCATTACAAAAATATGAATGTAAGAAATAAAAAGCTCCGTGCGAAAGCATACTATTTTTTTTTCTTTTTTTTGTACTAATTGTCTTTTTTATTTATTTTATTTATATATCATGTCAGCTTCACTGTCCTTCAGTGCTTTTAGCCTGGCCCGCTCTTCAATTTTTGAACGCTCAAAAAATTTTTGAACGTCGCGCTGATTATCGTAATCAGGACAAAGTTGTCAAGAAGTCTGCGCGACTTAACAAGCGCCGATTCTTGGATCGGCAAATTGAGACAGCTGAGGTGGCGGCCCGCAGAAATGATACCAAGAAGTTATTTAAAATCACGCGCGAGGTCTGTGGAAAGCAACCACCGACTCCCGGGCCAATTCGCGGCCCTGATGGAGCAATAGAGTCAAACGCAGAAAGCGTTAAAAAGATTTGGAAGGATCATTTCTGCGAGGTGCTGAACCGACCGCCCCCCCCAGGACCCTTTTGACGTAACCGAAGAGGCTACATCTATGGACCTCCCCCGAGTGTCCGGTATTTCAGACCGTACGCCCACACATGCCAAAATCATCTTGGCAGTGAAGAGGCTTAAAAACGGCAAAGCACCGGGTGGAGACGGAATACATTCGGAATTTCTGAAATGTGGTCTTAACGCCGTCCTACATCCTCTCTATCACCTGATGGCCAGGGTGTGGGACGGTGAGCGTTGTCCTAGGGACTGGGTGGACGGTGAGGTGTTAGCACTCCACAAAAAAGGTGATCCCCTCAGCTGTAACAATTACCGAGGCATAACTCTTCTCAGTATTCCTGGGAAGGTAATGGCACACATTCTCTTGGCGAGAATAAGAGGTCCCATTATGAAAATACTTAGGAAAAATCAAGCGGGCTTCCTCCCTGGAAGGTCGTGTGCGGACCAAATACACAATCTTCGATGTCTCCTCCAGCAGAGCAATGAATTTAACAGTGCTCTTGCTTGTTGTTTCGTCGACTATGAGAAGGCATTTGATAGTCCGCACAGACCCTCTTTGTGGAGGATACTGGATGCCTACGGGATTCCGCCAAAGATTGTGGCCATTATCAAATCCTTACATGAGAATAGTGCATGTTGTGTGAGAATCGGTGACTCAAATACCGAATGGTTCGGGGTCACTACCGGAGTGAGACAGGGGTGCGTTCTTGCACCGTTCCTGTTTATTATTATCCTTGACTTCATACTTCGCAGGTCAATTCCGCCTGATCGAGGTGTAGCTGTTGGTCCCGGTCTGAAGCTGTGTGACCTTGAATATGCCGATGATGCTGTAATATTCGATAAATCCATTGAGGGCATCCAGGAGACTATTGATGGGTTAGGAACTAACTCAGGTCGCATTGGTCTAAAAATTAATACTAGTAAGACCAATGTGATGTGTAACCAAACCTGTCATGACTCTGATAGGACCCTTACCAGCGCGGGACAGATCATCGAGAGGGTTGACAGCTTCAGATACCTCGGCGTACATATCCCCGAAGACGGTAGTACAAAAAACGAGCTCGCCATTCGTTTAGGAATGGCTGGAGCCACATTCAACTCAATGCGGACTGTCTGGGACACACAGCTGTACTCGATTAAAACCAAATGCCACTTGTTCAACGCTTGCATTCTGCCGGTAATGCTTTACGGTTGCGAATCATGGCACCTGACGAAGACTCAGAAAAACCGTATACTGAGCTTCGATAACAGATGCTTGCGTCGGATAATGGGGGTGAGGTGGTTTGATTTTGTGAGGAATTCAGAGATAAGGGAGCGTGCAAGACAGCGTCCCGTCACGTCAGTGGTTATGGAGAGACGTTGGAACTGGCTGGGTCACGTGCTGCGGATGCCTCCGGAAAGCCTCAATCCTGCCTGCCTCTTCTTTCGACCGGTGGGATTCCGGCGTCCTGGACGTCCGTCGGGTACTATCCATAGGATGTACTCGGCGGAACTGAGGGATGCTGGCATGTCATGGGAGGAAGCAAAGCTATTGGCGGGAGACAGGGAAACATGGAGGTGCCGCGTGGCGGCCATATGCTCCACATAGGGAGCGAACATGGCCAAAGAAGAATATATCATGTTGATTACTTTTTTAAATCGGTAAGTTTTTTAGGCGAAATGAGTTTAGTCTTTCTTAATTCATGACAAAAATATGAATGTTAGAAATAAAAAAGCTCCGTGAGTAAGCATACTATCTTTTTTCTTTTTTTTTGTATTAATTGTCTTTTTTATTTATTTTATTTATATATCATGTTCACTTTCTATCAAGTCACAAGCATATAACTATACCGGAATACGGCAGCGTATATACCACGCTTTTAAAAAAAAGGACTTTTGTGTTTCATAAATGTACATAACAGTATAATGTAGTCGTATTACTCGACTTTACCTAAGTTGTATTGAACTCACAAATGCAAAAAATTACTTTACAAATATTTGCGTCTGCAGTGCTTTCTTATCTAACAAGCCGTTCAAAATAACACTGTTGACCGTACTCCACTTTGTGAAAGACAGACACAATATGGATGACATTCTGTACTATAGAATAAAAAATGCTTACCAACTATTACTGATGATTGATGATAAAAGATGATTGACCTACTTAAAACTAAAACAACTGAAACTGCTTCGAATAATTTGGTGCTCAAATTTGTATTTCTTTCCCTAAAGAATAACCAGTAAACACCATCCATGTGAAATTATTTGATGTTACACAGAAATCGTACAAATTTTTATTAACAAAATGTCAACTCATAAATTAAGTGAGTTAAATATGATTTAATTACCAACAACAGATGAAATAAACAGTATGGCGCTAAATTCATTCTATAAAAAATGTTTTCACTGTTAATAAAAATGTTTACGGCTTGTTTTGTGAAAAACATGTTCGTAAAAGTTCGACAGCTTTTTATAAAAATCTGTGAAATACTATAACTGATATTTATGCATAAAACTAAAACGAAATGTTATCAGAACTTTACATGAATACTCAGATTCTATTTATTAGTTTGCTTTTAACATCAGCAAAAAAATGGAAAAACCGAAGTATCTTTTTTATTTCATAAATCATTTTTTTTTCAACGTTCAAAGTTCAAAGCCAATGTAGAGCATATGTACTTATTAACATTAAATAAGCATTTCAATACATTTGTTTGCCTTTTTAAGAACTGCTTGGTATAAGTTTGTTCTGCCTGTTTTTTTTGGAGAGGTTATAGAAAAATCATGGCAATAAAAAAGGGCTAGCTGCTAGTTTTTTTTACGCATTGCGATTAGGATCCTATGCATGGTAAATAAATCTTTTACGTCAAAGACACGCATTCTTTAAAACATACCAGTAATTTGATAGAAATAACAATATGTTAGTTCATGGATTCAAACTCGAGGTAACGGCGACCGAATAGTATAAACATAAACATTCAAAAGTGTTGAACACTTGATTAAAAGACCAACATAAATCACACATCTTAAATAAATGTTTTGAATTATTCGCTTGGTTTTACTTATTTTTCAATTATAATTCATATTTACACCCGGCAATCAAACAAAACTTTCCGTTTGACCTAGAACAGGAAAAGCGCAGCTACGTACCGTAATAGAAACTGATTTATTGTTTTACTTATTCTAGATGTTAAAACGAAGTTTTCACAAAAACATTTATCTCCATCCTATATTTCCACCAAACGAAGTATGTATGCTGGTTCAAAAAACTTAAGATGGATACTGCCTTACGAATAAACCCATGAGATTTGAGATTTCTCCAAGTGTAAAAGTTATATTTTGCCATTGTGAGTGGCATACCGTCAAACTTTTAATCCAATTTAAATCAAAATTGTTTTAAATATAACACTTGGGATGAATTATGAATGAGATAAATGTCGGCATTCATGGAGTACTGGTGCGTCTCATTGTAAATGTGGTAATATACATTCAACACAATTCAAATCTCATCATATTGGATTATCTTTAGAAAGATAATAAACGGAGAGAGTTACTTACAGTTAATCCGCATACCAGCTAACTCTACTTACGATAGATTTTTAAAAACTAAAAAAACTTTGTACCTATGATTGTTAGAGTATGTTTGAGTTTTTAAATTCCGCATGAGTGTTATATTATTAATAATTTGTTTATAAATAAAAAAAATCTTAAGTGAATTCAGCTATTTTGCATATTTAATAGTTTATATAAATCCAACTCACCGTTAGAGTGATTAGTGCGCATCTTTTTTTACAATAAATGTGAATTATTTTTACAACTATCAATAATTATACAAATTCATACGAATGGTGAATATATTAATATTTTTAATCTACTTGCACTACTAGATTAGATTTTAAGTGAACAGTAAATTTTCTTCTCTCAAAATTTCATTTTGTAAGCACGTTCTAGTGCATTTACGTCTGACAAGAGTCAAAGCTCCTGAGACACTACTGAAAATAATTTGAAGTCACTTAACGATACTGTGGTGAATATTAAATACTTTAAGAGAATTCAGTAGCTTTTTAAAAAATATATATTGATACGGTCTGGTTTATAGTCACGCTCCACTATCACTTTTTTGGTAAAAACTGGTAGACATTTAAAATATGTAGCTAAATTAATTGCGTTTAATTTTTTTTTATTAGGTAACCCGTAATATCAATTGTCTTATTGTTTATGGCCTTAAATGGCAACATTTTTTTTCGATATCCGATACGATTTTTGTTTCATTCCTTCTTGGTTTTTGGGACACGAACCGAACACAACGTGTGTGGGGGACACTTCCTGGTCCTGGAACTTGCTTCTAGAAACCTTTAGTTGTAAATTCACTTGTAGTTTTTTCTTTTGCGGTGTTTCGTCCAAGATGAAAGAACTGATATTTTTCCATTTCGACGAAAATTAAAATTCATTTTGTTTGCCGCGTGGAAATTTTAGCATCAATTTTCTTAACTTTTATAAAATCGTGTGATCAAGCCAGGTATTATAATAGTTATTGTGTATTGTTTTAATTGAAATTTTGTTTGTTAAATATTGTAGATGATTAAACTTTGGTGATTGTAAATTCGTAAATAAACGTTTTCGTAACATTTGAGCGATGGTTTTTATTTGATTCTACCTACCTGTTTAACGTCGAGTTCATTCAAGCTGTTATTGGTCTTAACGACTTTTATTAGTGAGGATTTATTCTTGGGGTATAACATCGTGAACAAAAGTAAAAAATTCTCACACTAAATGAAGCTCGATCAAAGATAAATTACGAGTAATGTCGATATTTATATGTAATCTTCTTAATACGAGTCGTACAATGATGTATATTATTTTTATTTACTAAAGCTATTCAGTTTATATCCAAATAAAAGTCACATTTTTTATTACCATAAGTTCATAAAACATTTTGATTCATACCCACTTTTATTTTTTACCACCTAGTGCAAAATACAATATTTGCTTTCGAAATATAAAAAAATGTCAATGAAACTTCTTTTTATAGTCCGGTTGTCAAGCCGCAAACCATTTCATTTATATCACCCTGTCTATAGTGAAAAGGGTATTTTGAAATAAATAAATATCTGGAATACACATACTCGTATTAAATGAGAGGTCAAAAAACATTCAAACGGGGCTTATATTCCCTTTTTTCAATATAAACATATCCTTTTTCTTTTATAATAGTCTTATATAAACGTCGTCGTTTAGAACACTTATCATAAATCCTTTTCTAAATACTCAACCGTTTCACATTCAACCCATTTCCCAAACCAGACATTATCATATCGTTCCTTTTTTGAAATAGATAAATTTGTTATTTTTACTAAAGAGTTAAAATTAGGAGGCATTAATCTTAATCTAATATTCGTCTCTTTTCTAATCTCAATGGATAAAGTTTTTATCTTATATAAGAATAGAAATATGTTTTCTTTGTTTAAATGACATTGTTATGTGTTAATTGTGAAAGTAATCATATGAAAGATTGTAAATGATATTTGATCATAAGATTCGACCAACATTAGAAATCAATTCTAAATCTCGTTACATATAAATAGTAAATAATCATATACGTTTATTATCAAATATTTATTTATAATACATCAAATACCGGTTTTGAACAGAAAATGAATATTAATTTAAATATCATTTTATAGCCAAAACCACAGCAAAATATACAAAGTATAACCTGTTATAAATTAAGCATCTTAGATATATTCGTTGTTTTTCTCGGAGCTATGGATATAAGAAAAAACAAACATTAAGTTACATATTATATTTAGCATAAACTAAGAAGTTTTCACGCAAAATTTACATATAATCTAATTACATAAAGCAAAGAACCAGTTAAATTCTAAAATGGCTCAATGTAATCTTGAATATTATACGTTGACAAAGACAGAGGAACCACAAACTAAAATAATGATAGTCTCCATTTAGAAATATGGGATCAAATACAACAATCTTGGTAGGCATTTAGCATAATGGTTTCCGAGCCTTAATTCTCCATATAAATGATGATTTTCTTATGCAAAACTAAATGTTGAATGTCGATCGTAAAAATGAAAATAGAATTTTTGTTTCATTAGCGATAATTGGTTTCCGGTATTTTTCAAATAATATTACTCAAATTATTCTCGATGATTTCAATACGTTATCAGTGTCGAACGTCTATACACTATAAAAGTCTACATATTCCAATTTTTATCATTCAAATGCTGATGGATAGTTGCCCTCGTTATTATTATTACTGCCATGCACTTATTGTTATTGGTAAACACTATTATCAGGATGATTTGTTTTATGGCAGTGCTTCTCAATCGGAGGCCACAGCACGTTCCAAGAGAGCCACAGAAAAAAAGTTTTAAGGGAGCTACAGCACAGTTTAAATGGGTTTTAGAAATCGGGAATTAAGGGAAGAGCTAAAAAATGGTCTCGTTTCTCTCTATTTTGGGAAATCCGCAAATTTCTGAATTTTAGATTCTGGAAATTCCGGAAGAGCTAAAAAAAGGTCTTGCGACTTATCCTATTGTAATATCCGTAAATTCCTGGGTATTTTAAATTGGTCAGTGACAAAGTGTTTTTCGAAAAACTTAAAAAAAAATGGGTATGGGGGCTACGGAAAAATATGTGACTCAAAAAGGGGCACAGGCCCAATAGTTGAGAAACTATGTTTTAATGGATATAAAAAAGCAATTATTGAGATTTTTATTGTGCGTCTTTAGATGTAAGAATATTAATCGTTTATGAAACGGGTTAAACGTATGACATCAATGTAAGGTGGATAAATGAGTAAAAGTGATATAGAAAAACTGCTTTACAGAATACCAACAGTATGAAGCAGTGAAAGTCTGTGCTTATAAGTAAAATAATAAAATGAAGTCAACCAATTTTAAGAACACACTCAACAACAATATTAAAAACTAAGAAGATCATCGTATTGTTGATCATTTTCTATTGAACTTGTAAGAATCCTTACACTCATGAGCATACCACAATGGTTTTAGTTGAGAATACTTTTTTATAAGGTGTTTTATTTTTAATCAATTTTTTAAAGTCATTCAAAATGTACTTTTTGATCCACTGAAGCTTGTTAATATTTCGATTATTTCAACGCATTTACGTATTGTAATATTACCAAAATTGGATATATATATATATTTAAACTTTCCTACCATTCTATATATTAATAGTCGATAAAATAATCACAAACCACAAATAATCGTTCTCGGGACTTTTTCTTCTTCTACGAATTTTTTTTGTTGGCGTACTTGAAAATTAGTTGAATAAAATATATATACAGTGGAACCCCCAATTACACTACCCCGATTTACGCGCCGGCTTGAAATATTCGCATTCCATTGCCGTTACTAAGAGACGGTCGTCTGTGCTTCGCATACAGTTTTTTTTGTAAAACTAAGGGACATCTTAGTTTTGCGTTTTCCGCGGAAAAAAATCAAATCCCTTATTTTGTATGACATTCACACCCCCAATTACACGGTCCCGAATATAGTGTAAATGGGGGTTTTACTGTACTACGAAAAATGATTGTTAGCAAACTTGAACATTATTTCAAAAATTAAATAATTTACGAAATTTCTGCTACTACGAAAAATGGTTGTTAGCAAACTTAAACATTATTCCAAAAATTAAATAATTTACGAAATTTCTGCTACTACAAAAAATGGTTGTAAGCAAACTTTAACATTTTTCCAAAAATTAAATAATTTACGAAATTTCTGCTACTACAAAAAAAAAGTGGTTAGCAAACTTAAAAATTATTCCGAAAATTCAATAATTTACGAAATTTCTTCTACTTCGGAAAATAGTTACCAAACTTAAACATAATTCCAAAAATTAAATAATTTAAAATTTAAATACTGCAGGGCAGAGCTATCGATATATGCACCGAGATATATTTCTTTTACTATCATAATTTCTGGCTTATTCAATAAATAGGTTTGTAATTTATTTTTCACTCCAGTAAATTTTCTGACCACTAAAAAATGCAACAAAAATCCCTCCGTTGAGGTCAACGGGCTTACAGCTAGTCGATAGTAAATTCATTTAATTCAATAGCTTCAAAAGGTAAAAAAGAAAATCATTAACGATAATCTCAAACATGTTTGCTGAAGGTAATTTGATATTGCATACAAACCATATTTGGCAATACGATACAAAATAAACAGCAAACTTATTAGTTGGTTAATAGTATTATATTATTAAAGCCGTTATGTTTTTTTTTCTATTTATTTTACCCACGATATTTTCGTACAGGCTTTCAATAGTATCTATTACACACCATTCAGGCGGTGATTTTCCCATAAGTAAGGAAAGCTCGTTAAAGCAGAAAAGCGGATGTTTTTGTTGCCATTTGGTATTGAAGTAATACTCCCCTTTTGTGATTCCAGAAGAAATTATTTATAAGCTCTCTATTTGCTTCTATTTCTTTTGCGGTGGGGCTATTATTTAAAATTATAGCTCTACCCACGTACATTTAATTTCGTTGCGCGTAATATATTGTGTATTAAAGGAAAATCGTAAAAAAATGCTCTACATTTACAAAGTAATGTAAAAACTATTTATACTTTTAATGGATAATTATAATAAACAACAGAACACACACAGGGAAACAAATTCTATAAGTAATTTAGTAGTACACCACTTTGTGATTTGCAAAAAGATTTGTTATCTTGTAATTTGCATTTAAGAAAACATTTTTTGCTTAGAATTAATCGTCAAAGTGTCATTTATTTTAAATTACTTTATATAATTTCTAGAAAAGCTTTAAAGCTTCTTAACTAACTCGAGAAAAAAATATATCTGAATCATCCTAGCCGAATGTTTACTTTTAAAAATCTTCTATAGGCACCGATCTAGCCAGGATTTAACGTATTGCTAAGTAGAACATTTTTGACGAGGTTACAAAATCCGTCAAGGATTTTGAAGCATATTTTTAGAGTTTTGTTATTATTTCATATATACATTAAAATACTTCTTCTTTGATTATAAGGTTTAAGTAGCACCTTTTAAAAGTGAAATCTTTATTTCGTGAGCTTATATAATATACCTTGTCACAATTCTTTAAGTAAGTTCAACAGATGACATATAAATTGATAGATAAACTAATTTTATAGTGATTAAATATTTTTTTTCTTTCAAATGAGTTTATAAAAATGAATATGTATCACTTTTTTATTAAAAGTTAACTAAAATACATATGTACTACAAAATGTACATACTTCGAGAGAGCGTCGAATACTTTTCATTTTATATTTCTACTAAAAGTAATAAGCATACAATATTTAGGCATGTGGTTTCTATCGCGGACAGATTTTATTTGCAATTCTCATTCTATTTTCTTTGTTTGTTTTAGAAACACGCAAATGTTTCCAGTCTGAATAAAATCTGTATTGAAAGTAGACATTTCCCCCCATCAGGTTTTGGATATTCGGAACGCATGCCTAGAAAATTTAGTCATTGATTTATAAAACGGTTTATTTTATATCATTGTTTGTCAAAAAAATACTTCCACGGTATGAACTTTATGATTTTTTTTATCGTTGAAACATTTATCGTTCGAAGCACACTTTATTTCTACGTTTATCAATCATTTTAATCCAACAAAAACATTTGGTACCCGCTTTCGATAGTCAAAAAAGACGGATTGTGATTTATTTTGTTTTTTTACCACACTCCATCGGAACGAAATAATTAAGCATATTTTAATTCATCTACGTCAAATAATGTGCAAAAATAACAATTGCAAAATATTTGTCAGGCTGTGAAAAAAAACTCTTGCATTATACCGCTAAAACTTTTTTATACCATTGAAAAATGTCCAAAATCGCTAATTAAATAATACAAACGACTTATAATCGATTGTTGTTTTTAACAGAGTACCTACCGTACACATTCTCAACACACTAAATTTCTATTTAAATTTAACTATTTTTACCAACTCAAAATACGGTATTTGAACAAAGTGTTGTTTGATTTTATGTGTTAAGCATTTAAATATTCAAAAACAACTGTGATGATGACGATATGTGATATTTTAGGGTAATCTAAAATCACTAAAAAATATTTGTAAGCCGTTCAATAAACCTGTAAAATAAAAATATGTACATATATTATCATTTAAGTTGTAATATTTTTGAATTTAGCACACGTGATGCGTGTATGATGTTTATGATAAATATTCATTTCCACATAATACACATTTATTTTGCTTAAAAAAATGAATTGATAATCCGTCAAGTTTTTGACAAATACTCCGTAGAGTATTTTTATTTTTTTTTACATTGTCAACACTTAAAATAATTCGTTATATACACGTGCCGACAACAAACAAAAATATGCGGTGAGTACTTTTCATAATAACATTATTCAAATCAAATATAGATTTATGATTATTTGATCATTGTACGTGGAACATTTGATTGGCAAAATTTCAAGTCTCTTTGTGGCAAAGAGAATGGAAAATTTATTTAAGAATACTTCGTGAGATAATGCCATTTCGAAATTGTCTGGTAACGTTATTAATTATTCAATATTTACAATTGAACAAGATCCATTTGATGGCCAAACAGAATTTTCTTCTCTTTGTATTATTTCAAAAGTTTGTTCAGATCCTATTCTGTGAAAACTTTATATGTATCAATAAGATAATTCACCAAATGTGTTTGCTGATCGCAGTGATAGAATAATTTGCTTATGTTACGCAATCCGGAGTTTGAACACCCAGTTGGACAATATGTGTCTCAACATGTGGCTTAAATCATATATTTTTTAAACGAAACCATTCTTAAAATAAAATTTTCAACCCTTCAAATGCAAACAACTTTTAAAACTAGAATTATGAGTTATAAAAGTATTTAAAAATAATTTATTAATTTTATCCACATTTAAATACATAATGGTCGATTCGCTTACGTTCCAAGTATCAAGTAGTAAAACACCAGTCAAGATTATCAAAAAATAATAATTTGGATACAGCTTATCGTCATTAATTGACTATTTTATAAAACCTGATTTACATTAACCAATTTGCCTATTTCTCATTTTTTATTAATATCAATTAATGACATACCTTTATAATTAAGTTTCATTTCATTATAACTAAATAAACTACATTATTAACAAGCTTATGTATTTTTTATGAAATAAATTTTTTTCTTGCATAAAACCAGTCTCACAAGATGATGTGGTGAAAAAAGATCAGAAGTTCAAATTCAAAAAATATATCCCTTTATCGACCGGTGAAAAATATAAAGAACTAGATTGAAATTTTAGACAGAACGTCTCATACAGAAAGAATTTAGATATAAAGATGTGGTTGTAGAAAACCATTCGGTAATGTCTATGCCTCCAAACACGATTCGATCAAAAAAATACTTGTTTGTAGATTCGAATCATAGACCACTCACACAAAAAGCACGAAAACCCAAGCAAATTTACACCGTAGCTACGGTACAGGAAAAAAATATATTTTTAAAACATCGGGCCGGGTCTTAATCAATTGGTTAGCTCTATTGACTTCATAGAAAATTTAAATTAACTTTGATTATTACACGCTTAAGTAAACTTAAGCAAACTTTGCGATAGTAAGTCTGAAGATGCCTCTGAAAGAGGCGAAACACGTGCCACAATTAGTAACACAATACGTGGAATAATCAAAGTTAATTTAAATTTTCTATTAAAATGAACTTCCACAAAGTTACCGCCGAAACCATCGAAAGTATCTATTGACTTCGGTTGTCGACTTCGTGGCGTAGCAGTTATATGTGTTGGCTTCTGTGATGAACATTACGGATTCGAGTCCCAGTCCCAACAACATTTTTCAATCGATTTATACTCAAAGACATGTGTTTTTGATGTTTTGAAAACCTTCCAACCCTCAAATAAAGATTAAAGTTAGTTAAACAATATTCATACCTTTTTTATCTTCTATCTTTACTACTCTTTTCGAGGAAGAGAGTTTGAGTAACTAAGTAACAAACAGTTTTAGTAGAAAAACTTATGTGAGATGCTTTTATTAGAAGTCCATATATTTCACATCAGGAGAGGACATAGATTTAAAAAAGTGGCTTCAGTTACGGTGCTCGCCATTCGATTTCCAGTACAGATAGTTTTGTTATTTTTGAATGTGCGCTTGAAGGCAAAGGTGTGATATCTTAAAACGGGACATAGCAATAGCAATAAGGTTACCATGCCTATCATTTTTCTCTTTGAAAGGTAGGGAAATTGAGCAAATAATAATATAACAAGCAGTTCTTGTAGATAAACTCTTGTTAAGATAGGTTATACTAAAAGTCTATGTGATAAATCTTGAGTGCAAGCATTGTTTAAAAAACATACACACCTACGCTGTGAAAAAATGCTTTTTCGTTAGATATTTATCCTAAGTATATTTTGTTATATTTGTCTTATGGCGTGTACTACTTTCCGCTTTTATTTGTATTTTATACATGGTAGGAGTGCTATATCAGGAAGTATCTTTTTGAAATGCATCCGGTTTATTTCTCGGATGCATTGAGTAGTAAAATAAATAAATCTGTTAACATAAAAAGTGATCGGGTGGGATCTGAGCAAAGCAAAAACCGGAGGTTCTTTTGAATACCTTTTATCATTTTTCATGTAACATCATTTAAAAAACAAACACGTGCAACTTAAATTTATATTATAATATTATATATAAGTTATCATCATTATGTATATATTTTGTAAATAATATATTTTTCGACTATTCTTTAACGTCGTGGTAGAAATAAAAATAATATTGTTATTTATACTTCTGAAACTGTTAATCAACGTTTCACACATCGTTATCAACAATCTCAAAAACGTTTAATCAATTAACTTTCAACCAGTTTTCACTGGGAAAAAAACTGATTTATCATTTTTCATTCACAAAACATCTTTCAAATCATTTATTTCTATGGAAATGTTTGTAAATTCAAATAACTTTTATAATCAAAACCAAGTTTAGTAACATTTGAATATAAAGTTTAATATAGTAAACGACATCATAAAATCAATATTCCTTTTGTATAATAGATTGATATATGATATATATCATTCACTCCTATTGTTTAAAAACTAATATTTCTCAGAAAACAAATTAAAATATTCATATTTCTCATTTCTTGCCTTACTTATAATGCAAAAAACGTTTCATATAATCCAATTGAGATGCACCTGATTCCTATTTCATTGCGTCGAGGTATCTCACTAGATATAAATTAAATTTATTGAACTTCGTTCCATAACTATTTTTGTAAAAAATATTGAAAGATATTGGATATTTATAATAATTTCATTACAAGTAATTGAATTATTATTGTTTTAAATGTATGATAACAATTTCCAAGTATAGATTATATAGGTGCAGTTTCAATAAAAACCAAATATCTGACTAAGAAGACATATAGGCGTACGACTTGTTGTCGTAGTTGAATCTCAATGTCCTTTAGAACTAATTATGAATAATGAATGCCTTATATAACAAATAAGTAGTTTAATTTACACACGCTGTTATGTTACGTAAATTGCATTTTATTTAATAAAAAAAACTGTTTTTTTGTGAATACAAAATATACTTTGACCTAAAACTTTTTATTAGGTTTTATGTCTTTGTTGGAGGATTTAAAACGATTTTTATGTGGTGGTATCTCTGCTCAGCCTGACCTCTTATACAATTTTAGAAAATTATAGAACAAGTTTTCATAATAATATGTTTACAAACAAACCTATGTATATCACCGCTTATTTTTAGCTATTACTGAATGACGTGGCTTAATTGGTTATGATAAAAGATGTCCCTGCTTATTTAGAACACAAATATTCTAGAACAATAGCAAGCTGTACATCGGGGCGTAGTCATGCGCGATTAAATGACGTGTGTTCCTTATGGCTATTAGACCAATGGTTTTTAGCCGATGCAACTCGGTGCACTTGGTGCACTGTGAGCTTGTTGCAAGTGTAGCGCGGAAAAATGGTAAAAGCTAAAAATTAAAAGTGTTACTGATGGTGTCTTGATAATTACTACATTTACTTAGTTTTTATCATAGTTCACATTGAAAATGAAATAAATATATGATTTGTAGTTTTTAAAGTGTGTTTACATAAAAATATAACTAATTATTCTCAATTATACTTTTTTTTATTAAAACTATTTGTTATTGGATATTATGCAACCGAAGTTTATAAGACATCTGTTGTCAATGGTTGAATTCTAAAAGAGGATATGAATTTAAAATGCATTTGGGAAAACAATACTGTTCAGTGAGCAAACTTTCATGCACCTGCGACTGGCAAGGGTATATCTATCTCGTTATTATAAGGCCAATAAAATGTATTCATATTTCGTCTGCATTCTTTGTATTTTGTCTCTCGCATACAGAGCTTTCAATAAGAGCATAAGCTCACTAAAATAAACTTAAATGATATTATGAATCGTAAATTGTGAATTTATCTTCACTTTATCCCATTATTGCAACATATTGATATTCATTTCGTGGAGCATATTTTAGTTATGAAGTTTTTTAACGTTTATAAGTCAGCTGCTTATTTTTTCCAGCATAATATGATGAGAGGACTATCTAGAGAAATTTCTGGTTATTTAGTTTCTTTATAGATAGCATGAAAAAAAATAGTCTGTGACTTCAAAATAATATAGTGATAAAGACTGCAAACGATTAGATCGTTTAGAAATACTCGTGTGTTGAGTGAAGCTGGTCATGATAACACAAAATTGTTAGTGTTTAATATTCCTAACGATAATGAGATGTATGTATTTAAAATAATTTGAAAAAAACTCGGGTTGTTTCTAATTTCTTTCTACTTTCCCAACTTAAAATAACGGGCGTAGTAAGAGCTACAAGATAACCTGTAGTCTTGTGCTAACTTTATCTTTTATATCTTTACTATCTTCGAAAAAAGAGAGGACGTGCAACTGAGTTACAAACAGTACTCGTAAAAAAATCTGTTGGTATACATTTGTTCCACATCGGGTACGGACAAAGGCTTGAAAAAATTTAAGATAGACAATGTGAAAAATAGTATTGGGAATAAGGAATTGTTAAAAAAAGTAATTTACCAGTTACTGCATAAACTTTTATGGCCACAAATTAATATTATTTTGAAACTATAAGTTATTGATACTTGAATTTTGTTTCATATATTCATTATCAAATTAGCAGTCAAAATTAATATTGTAGTATTGTTATACTGAAATAATGTCTTATTTGATAACTCTCATAAAGTTTAAAAACAAATTTCACGAGAATTTTTTTTAAGCTAACAACATTAAAGAATTTATTTCTCACGGAAATATGAATTTAATCCTGTTAATTGCAATGACACTATTTTAAAACTTGTATTTTAATAAAATACATTATTTGAAATTAAATTTGTCTTTTAACAATATGTTTATACTTATATTAGTAGATGTCACTTTTAAGGTTTTTACTTTTGATACTTGATGTAAACATTACATAAAAAAAAAACACTCTTTTTACTAATTCTACATTTTTTTAATATGATCCGACTAGTTTCCTTTATCATGAGCTTGTTCAATTGTTAAGAATATATGGGCCAATTAGAGGTGAAGTGAGCCAAATGATATTTTAGAAAAAAAATATGTTAGAAGCTTTGTAATATTCTACACGTCTTAAAATATCGTAAAAGTGAAGTAACTTTAGTTAATTAAAATAAAAATATGCAATCCACCAAAAGTCCATGAAAAAAATACCATTTTTCTAGTTGGCTCACTTCACCTCAAATAGGCCCATATATTAATTAATTGCTATTTATACTCAATTAAGTAAAATTAATAACGATTTTACAATTAATTGGTAATAGAACTTCTTAAAAAAAAAACCAACTACGATATAAGTTTGAAAAATTTGCTAGATAATTAGTTTTCAATTATAATTCGGTAATTTACTAAGGTACCAATTATATTTATCATGTTAATCGAGGCATATGTTTACCAGTTGTATCAAAGTTTATATTCAAATGCAACTGCAAAAATATTTGCGTATTTAGTTCAAAAGAACGATCATGTTGTTAAATGTATTTTATTTAGGGAAAGTATTCCAGGAAATGACGAAACATAAATATTGCCTCTCTCATAGTCTCTCAGCATACATCAAATATATAAATTTGATCAATAAAAGAGTGTATTTGTTCTGCGTAAATATAAAGGAAGTTTTGACATGGGAAAGCGGAAACGTATTCTGTGTTTATCGTGATGTGAATGTATGTGGGTATATGTAGCGAGACCCATAAATCATTGGGGATGGCCCAATATATGAATCCAATTAATACGGAGGGTAAAAATATTTGGCCAAAGACAGAACTTTTCTTATAGTTTGACATCTAATATAAGAAGCAAAAAATGTGTTCAACATTAAAAAATATGCGTTTCAACACTTTAATAATAATTATTTCGATGTTTTCTTTTATTTTCTGTACATAAATTAACACAAATCATATTGAGTAATGTGCATTTTTCAATATCCTCATAACTAAGCATATTATTTGATACTCGAGCTCTAACGAGGGTGATAGCGCTCTTGAAATTGTCATGTTAAGTCACCTAATCTAAGACTTTGATTTTCGAAAGTACACTATTTTAGATAGATTTTTGAAGAGTCTTTGCAAAATAACATTAGTTATTTTCATCATTTAAAAATTTACTCACCAAAGATTTACTAACTTTTCAAGAAAATATAGCTTTAAATCATGGCCCTTGCACCAGTTCTACGTTCTTTGAGTATCTTTTTTCTCTGATGTTTTGGTTATTTCCATTCCTTTTATCATTGCCGATGGAAGCTGTGATCGTTTCAGAGGTAAGCAATTCACAATAAAGCCAATTCACGTTATACGACACTAAATGCATTCCTATGCAAATTATATTAAATATTCCTCCACACATATTTTATATCGTCCATATATGTGTATACAAATACGTATACATACAATACATAATAAAATAAAATAAAAATAGTCATTTTAATGACGCTACAGGTATTTTAATAATTTGTATTCATTAAAAAAACAGGCAATGAAGGGTCTTAGATCAAAACTGCTATTAGTCTTAAACGATGTTTATGTATTCTCTCGTCATAATTATTACGGTGAGAAATCGTTGGGTTATAAAGTTTGCCAACCTCACTGTGAAACGGAAAGGGTTTACAGACAGAAACCATTTGTAAATTGATTTATGAACACCTTAGGCATCTTAGCAAAATATGAGGTTAAGTTGCTTCAATTGTATATTTAAAATTCAATTAGGTAAATCATTTTTCGCAGTGTTCACACGTATTTCATAGAAAAGGTCTAGTGATGTCAAGAGACAAACATCTACTGACAACAACATGTTCAATGCACGTATATAAACTATGTATTTATTATATAATATATTTATGAAAATTATAATTTGATCTTGAGAAAAATGTAATCAAATAAGCTATAAGGGTGACTGCCACATACTCTATTGAAAACTTATTTATAGGGGTTTTACTGCACATATATCGTTTTTTTAATTCAACTGTTCAACTCAAACTGATGCCCATTCAAAAAAATATCGAGGTTTCTTAAATCATTTCTAAATAAACCAGCGTGTGATAAATGCTCACCACTTACCATTTGTCATAAAACACTTCATCGAGGATTTACAAATCTTATTTATTTGCTCGAAAAAAATATTATTTTACTGAAAAGTGTTTCACATTTATACATACTATGTAATTTTTTAAAATTAGGCTTTGATTAACAATGTGAAGGAAGTACAATATTTTTTTTGTTCACGAACAATTGGTGTGCATGCCGAACATTTCTAATGCTATTCAGAATAACTTTATCCAGTTTAATAAAATAAATTTATAAATTTACATCAGTTTAATTAAAAAATATATCAAATACATTGTTTTACGATAAGTTTTATGTATCAACACATTTTTTTTCAATCAGCATCAATTTGTAATTGATTTGGTTTTAGAAAAATTAACTCAAATTCTTTTAACTTTAAATATTTTCTCATTTCTAACGTAACATAAAAATAATCGTTTTGATTTTCACTGCTTTATTTACATGTCGTTTTTGAGAAAAAAATAACCTGTATTGCTTAAAATGAGTGATATTTGTAATGTTTACTTCTTTTTATAACGTTACATTCACGTTTAAATGATGTGCTTACATCCATGTTTAAATGATGTGCTTACTTTGTTGTTAATTTAAAATATAACAATTTTACAGTGAAATATCAACATAATATTGTTTTCAACATCATATTTCAGTTCCATTACTTTGTGTTTACAATTACAAACAAAAACCAAATTTATATATAAACGTTATTAAGTTTGTTTCTGTCGGCGGTCCGGTCTCATGGGGTTAGTACAATCAGTGTTTTGTTTATGTTATTTGAAACTGGCCGATGCCCATTAAAAAGGCAGTTCATTTCTGTGTGGAGATACTGGTAATGTGTTATTTATACTAAATATTGATTTTTAAGCCAAAATATAAAAAAATGATGAACGAGCTTTGTGAATCATATATGTTACACCATTTTTAAACACATATTTCCATATAACTAACCCAAAAGAATGTTTTGCATAATTCCAATACAAAATACAAGTTGAACTATAACATGTCACAAAAAAAGGATACAATATAATATTGTATTGCATGTATGTATAAAAAAAAATATTTTAACATTGTCTTATAGGCCAGAAACAATGAACTTTATAATACTAAACATTTTCATAACAGTATACTCTAATGTTGAAAAAATAATGTATTTATAATTATTTTGGTAAGCTGCACGATTTCTATTCGAGGGCATTGGTGTTTGTGATATTGAACACTTTCTCTCACACTTCCAACCCTAAAAAAACGGGGCATAACGAGAGTGATTAGAGTTAACCAAAAGTATTGTTCTAGCCCTATCCTTCTAACACTACTCTCTTCAAAAAACAGTTAAGCAACAAACGAACAGTTTTCGTAGAAAAACTTCTGTTAAAATACCTCCATTAGAATTCAGTTTGCTCTAAATTCGCAGTGGACATGAATTTAAATAAACTATCTTATTAAAAAAATATTTTAAATTTTATCTATAATATGATCAACATTATTTTTTATTATTTTAAAAACGATGAGGAAAATCAATGGTCGATATTTTGGCTTATCTGATACACGGTGAGACAATATTTCCACGCTCTAGACATGAAGAAGTTGAATAATTCTTTAATAAATACTTATTTTAATGAGTCTATTCTTGATATATTCTATGATTAATTATATATTTATTATAATGTATCCTAACACAGCCTCGTTGAGAATTTTTCAATAAAAAAACCATTTTCGAAACCACTCTCAGAATATCCTGCCGAATTTTTATTATATTTGAGTTCTAGCAACTCGTGATAATCTTCTGCCATAACAAACCTAAATATCAAGAAACTTTTGTATGTAAGTGACGTAAGGCTAAGCTACAATTTCATGTTTTCTTTTATCAAAAAACAATAAAACACTGACATTGTTCTTAAATAGATTACATATATGGTTCGAAAAAACTGTTTAAGTTTGTTTCATCACTATAGATAATCGAGAACAAAATGAAATTTTGTCATTATGATAATTTACCATTACAATAGTACCAGTTAGAGGTAAACATCCTAATATTATCCATAATTACAGTGGTGAAGCCTGATATCATTCAATCGAATCCTTAATTAGTTTGTACAATATTATCATTATATAAACAATAAAAAAAAGCCTTTAGACACACATAGTTACGATCAAACGAATTTATAAATGTCATTAAAATATGTTAAAAAATAAAAAACCTTTTTTCCAAAAGAAAATATGTTTGATTCCCAAGCTGTTCAGTTTTACTTTATCTTGATTTGTTTTATCCGCAAAATTAAATAAAATATTTATTGCTGTCTAACAGCAGATTTTTGATAAATAATTTTATTCCAAATTATATAGCATGATACAAAAGCCGATTTTGTAAACAAAAGGTAAAAACTTTTAGATTCTTTTTCTACCTTTTCTACCTTTCTAACGTTCATGTTTCAGGAAAGATACCAAAAAACTTCGTTTGATGTCAGTGGATATAGAACCTCGTTGGTACTTAACAGAACATGAGTTACTTTGTTATTTTGAAGTCTTAAAGATTATCAGGTTCTGTATATAGAATAGAATTGATGGAAGTAAATTTTAGTAACGTAATATATAAAAAAAACCAAAAGACAAAAGACAAGGCGCAGAAAGTCTAACGTGTCCATATTGTCATAAAATAAAAACATACATTCTCGTTAATCCAACTTTAAAATCGCTAATTCCAAGACCGAAACTAAAATACACAAGACAATATACCTAATCTTTACTTTGTTTTTATCCTTTAACAAATACACACTATTCAAATTTATTTGTTTTAATATCAAGAATATCAATATGGTTGATGACAATATTATTATCCAAAAAAATGATTTAATTTCCACTATGAAAAAAACTTAAGCCCTCATCTACGGTATCTCAACAAATAAGAGATCTACGTATTTATTACCTATAAACTTATTTCTGAGCTTTTAAGGATGCGGGACATTACAAACACAAGTTTCTCCTTGCATTAGTGGGCATTATTTATTCACGCTGCAGTGTTATCGGAAGTGCCGACAGTTTAAGATAATGTTCAAAACAAAAAACTTCCAAATCCAAATAGCTCCGTCGCAGAAACTTTGCCTTTTGTTTGTCTGATTTGAAAATACAAACTAAAACTTGAAAATGAAATGTTTTAAAAAGTTTAGGCTTTTAATACTACAGAAATGTTCTTATTAGAATCCAAATACCCTCAAAAACCTTAATTAGTATACTTATCTTCTTTAACAATACTTTATCATAATTATTAATAAAGTTACATTGTCTTTTTATGTGCATATATTAGTATTAAAAAACGTTAATAAGAGTAGAAATACTAAATTCGTATAATTTTATAATCTAAAATTCAGTTTTCATACATTTCTGTTTTTATTTCAGTGTAATATTTTCTTTTTCATGGTGGCGGATCAAAAATGGCGTGCTTTTAACTTTACATTTTTTTATGTGAAAGGTTGTAATAACTAAATTAAAAATATAATTATTTTTTAAAATAGTTATGTGAAAATTTTCGCAGAAGGTTTGAGCTATTTAAATGTTCAGAAAGTTATCAATAAAACTATATTTTTACGGTGTATTGGTATTTGAAAAACGATACCACCAATCTGTGGGTAAAAATCAAAAATGAAGGTGCCTGTAACTTGTCACAATAAAATGTTTCATTGCATTTGACTAGAACTGTAGTTCTCATGTGCGACCACCAGAGGGTTTTTCTGAGGCCACTGAAAAAATTTGATGAAGCCCCGAGAGATTTCCGTATGACCGTTGATGTTTTTAATGCGGCTAGGCCACAGTAAAATTTTACGTGAAAACTACTGGGTTAGAAGCAGTGTTGATCAATACATTTTTTTTCCTTAAAAATTTCTACTTAGTAATCAATTGTTATTAACTTCAAATAGTTTTCAACAAGAAAGCAAAGTTAGTTAAACACTATGATTGATAATTTATTTATTTTATTGACTTCCATGACGATCGAATAATAATTTTGATACATTTAATACTCTTCTCGCCATAATACATGAACTCTAAAATTCACCAACAATTTAATTATCTATTTGTGATACTTAAAGTTATTGCAATAATTTTCCTAGTGAAATCATAGTTCAAGTTTATCCTAAGAAGTTTCTTTTACAGTACAGAAAAAAAGTAAATAAATTGTTGTTGATTCAAAACTATTTTAAAAATTAATCTTATTTATTTATGAACACAATATAAGAAAAATATATTGATTACGTTTTTCCGATTAGTTAGATGTAAAATAATAATTTTATTATTATACCTTGTTACCAGGTTTATTAATTATAAATTACTATGATATTTTTTTATCTAAAAGTTGTTTGTTATGTAGCTAATACTATGCACACCAAATCGTACACATATTCCAAAGAAAGGTTATTTGTTTTCTATTCACCTCTAAAAGTGCATCGTAATTTTCATAAATTGGTTAAATTACGTTTATAAATAACACAATTATTATTTTATTATTTGAACGAATATTACGTCAGGGAAGAAAAAATCTTAAAACTCGTAACTTTTTTTCAAATAACAATCTTCACGTTGTTTTTTGTTGACTCAGATAATAATACTTGTTGCAAATGACTTTTAATTTAAAGGGCTCTTTTCTTATTTCAGTGTTTCAATTGAACTACTCTATTTATAAAAATAAAAGTAAAATCAAAATATATAACTAAGTTTGGCCATTATAACAAGTGCTAAATCTTTTAAATAACAAAACCAGCGAGCCAATATTAATTCATTTTAGAAGAGATAAAAAACTTTATATTTCTCCAAATTTGTCATTAAAATAAATGGAGTTTGGCGGTAATTTTTCATCCTAATGTGAAATAGGGACATAAAAACAATTTATTAAATATTAAATGCTGCTGTTCACTATCATTTTCTGGTGGAGCGACATTTTTTTGTAAATGAAAGACATCCTAAATTATTTTCAAAACATGTTTTGTTTTGTCTTGTAATTAGTCATGTTATAGTACAATTTTTTCAAAAAATAATTTACCATTCCCTTTTAAATAAATGAAAAACTTTTGCTACATATTCATAACCAGCGAACGCCGTTCGACATTTCGCACTTAATACTTATCCGATGATCGTAAAAGTATGGCCGTTAGCTGTTAAACCACACTTGATTTATACATTACTCCCATGCTGGCAAATGAAAATCCAAAATATACGAGGGAGGGTATTTGAAAGCTATTTTCGGCAAGAAATACTGTGAAAGCTAATATTACTGCATCTTCTCTCTTAATGTTGCTCATTCTTGACCTAGCATTTATTGTAGCACTTGGAAAAGTTATGATCTCTTTTGTTTTTTTATTAAATAAAAATAAAGTATAGAAATTTGCCTACAAATTACTTATTTTAGGAATATTAATTAAAACTGTTTATTTAATAATCTAAGATTTCGAGACTGCATTGCTTTCATTGCACAAAATTCTATATCGGAAAAACAGAAAAAACTTTAAAAACTAGACTTTCGGAACACATGGCCGCCTTTAGATTAAAAAAAGATACTTCGACTTTCGCGAATCACTCGGTGCAGAGAACCACGTGTTCAATGAGAATGAAGGGATTAAAATTGTACACCGAAACACAGATGGGCATAAGCTGTTTTGCCAGAAGATTTCGAAATAAATCTGGCACAGTTACATAGTCTACCAATTTCGAATGAGCAGGTAAATCTGTCAAATTCCCCACTGTTGTCTCCTATAGGTAAGTAAATACAGTTATGAATCTTCCAGGAAACTAAATAAATATAATTCTTGAAATTACTCACCATTCAAATCTGTAGGCCTTTACATGGTTTAATCCATTTCGCCATCAATGGCTTTAAGCTTAGTGATAAATTTATTCCTTATATAATCACGATACATTTATTTACTGAGCGTCAGTTTATGTTCATCCGTGCACTTGAACGCCTGAAGATGCTGAAACGCAAAACCCGGGTCGTTTGTGATAAAACTTGTGTGAATGTACATTATTTGAACTATTCAAATCTATTTATTTAAGCTATTTCTGATACCAAGTAATCAATAATTTCCTTCTGTTATACATTTTATAGTTACCCAAGAATTGAGTCACTAAATGAAATTAGTTTCATGACCTGAGATTTTTATTTATAACGGCAATTGGAGTATTTAATAATAAAATTAGTATGAAGTAGTAGTTAAATAAATATGGTGTGACTGTTATTTATATTCAATGTATTCAGAAGAGATATTTGTATCATCAATAATGTGCTTTTAGGGTAACATTTATTTTTTGACCTTAAAACATTTTTCCATGTAGGTTTTTGCGTATTTATATTTGAAAAGTTCAAAAAAGATCCGAGTGTTTGTATATTTAGTTATAATTAATTACGCAATATGTATGCGAATTTTGATAACACAAAATTATTCAGTTTAATCAAAGTTTCACAAAGCTGTTCTTCGTTATCTAAAATTGAACGCTTCGTATTTGCTAAAATTAATTTGAAAGTTTCTCGCTTGCCATGAGAAGCAATGCAAAAAGTATGGTATTATTTTATACTTACCGAAATGGTGGCAATAGCCAGTGGGGATTTTCATTTAATCCCGGTTGCATTTTGAACCATACATTTCAAGGGATATAAGAAATCCGGTAATAAGAGGGTATAGACATGAGCCTTTCAAAATTAAACTTCGACTGCCTAAAGGGGCTTAAAATTTAAGCTTATCAAAATTCACGTACAAGTTAAATCTTTACTGTATGTTAATATTATTATTCTCTCAGTTTTATCGGTTTTGCCGAAAATGATCGAATGTATCAGTTACTAGGTAAATTAATTTCGATACAACTATGAGGTACATATAAAGTAACCATATGCCAATCAATAAGGTAGCATGTAGATTTCTAAAATATGTATTGTATATAAATTTAATTTCAACCATTCACAAGAAATTATACTATTTGATCAAATTTAACAACTAACCATCATATTCTTGTTAAAATAAATGATACCAACTGAAATCTTATTGATATAACATATTATTCACAGTGAAACCCGCTTATAACAATCTACAATAACTGTTTGAATGTCGTCGTGATTCTCGGATCGGATCTTGGATATTATATTACGAAATGTATGTAACATTATAAATTTGGATGTTGACACATTTTGCGCGGACACGAGTGAGTTCAGACTAGAATTTTGTTTATGTATTACATTAGATTTGTTGAAACTTACTCGGTTGAGGACGTTCCGAATGTCATCAACTGTTTTTTACGATTTTTTGGTTTTTAACTGTTAAAAGTAATTAATCCGTAAATACATATATACGTTGTACATATGCATTAAATTCTTCACTAGTTTATTTCCGATTAAAGATTCATTCGTGGTGTATAGGTTTCAACTATTTTAATTATTATTAATTAATTTGTAATATATTAGGTATTTTTTTCATTTGTTTATATACATAGTATTTATAAATATATTAACACAATTTTAGCTATAAATGACATAGCAGAAAACTTGTATAAAATTCAATTTCACCCTAACTTACGTTACAATTAGGGCATCCAATCCCGGGATCCCGTTCAATTTTCTGATCCCGATATTCCGGGATTGAGATGGCTGCGATCCCGGGATGTCGGGATTGAGAAATTTTGAGCAAATTCTCGAAATTTACACGAAATTGGCAAATTGAAGATTTCAAATTCCTCGGTGAGCTAAAAAAAAAAAAAAACGAGTTTCCGTGAGATACCGGGAAAAAGTATAGCAAATTGAGGATTTCAAATTCCTCGGTGAGAAAATCTCAATCCCGGGATTCAAAATAAATCAATCCTGAAATCCCGGGATTGGAAAAAGGCTTCGGGATTGGATACTCTAGTTACAATGTATTTGAGAAAGTTTTTAACGAAATTGACATTTTCCGACCTCTGTAATCTAATTTATTTATTTGGCGTTATGTTGGGAAAAATACGAATGTTATATTTTTTAAATAATGCCATCAGATAATAAATATGTTGTATAAACTTTCTATTTATTTTCATATTCATATACACATTCATAAATGACATCAAAGGCAAAATAATAAAATAATTTTAAAACTCGATAACAGCAAAGTATGCGTAACTCTAGATAGATTTTAATTATTATTTGTTCACTTTTTCTATATATTTTTTAAACGAATTACTCAAATTAAGTAAAATCTTTATCAAAACATCTCATTAAGTTTACGTACTCCTCATAAGCTATCAATTAAAAAAAACTCGTTATACTTTTGGATCAGGTTGATAGTGGACCAGTAATTTAGGTATTGTTATTAACTGTGTGTGTCCTTGAATTTAAAACAATATCGAAAGTATTTATCAATACTTGACCTGTCATAATAAAGTACGCTTTTGTTTCTGTGAAGAAACAACTATTCAATAAGAATATTGCTATTTTTAATTAAGAACGAAACTTAACATAACGGTTTATCTTTTCAAACAAAAAAACACTTAAATCTTGAGGGTTGAAGCGGAGATCGGAGCAGTGGAGCAACAGATTTTTACCTAGTACAGAAACAGTCGGAGCTAATCCAGATTTTTTTGAAACTATTAATAAATGTTCTTCCTAAATTTTCATGAAAATATCATATTTGACACTTGGCAACACTACAGTTATTTATTTATTTGAACATATAACACTTCCGAGTAATAAACAACTTAACTTGTTTACTCTTTGGTCGCAGGAAGTTGAGTCACATCTGGTTAGCCCACTACCCAAACAAGTGTCGATGACCTTTTTTTCAGCACTTAAATTAATTTGAAGCGAGAATAAGAAGAGATTGATAAAATAAAATACGAAAATAACTATGGAGTAGAGCTGGAGCGGAATATTTTAGTTAAACATTTCATACAACTATTTTTTTTGGCCACAGATAAATAAAACAAGATTTATGAATTTAAACAACCGTTTAGTACCGTTACCGATATTGGGCGTTATTTTAGTAAAGCAAGAAGTCGAGAATACTAGAGAAATATTTTATTAAATTTAACATGATCCGCATTTTAGTACGTTTAACTTAATTTTATTAAGGTTAGGTATATTCAAATCTACATCTAAAAAGCGATTTAACTATCATAAGATTCGCAACTGCTATACAATTAAAGCAAATTATATCTTCGTTACTATAAAAGGTTTAAATATCATGGGTCAATATTTGTTTGATGTTTGCTTTTCTGTATGCCTTAGATTTGATAAAATACTAAATTAAATACTAAATACTAAATAATGTCTTTGTACACAAGAGTAATTTTGATACAATTACAAGGTTAAATTTCTAGTAATTTGATTGAATTTGACTTGCAAATTTAAAGGCGAATTTGATAGCATTTGTGTCTACTCATAGTATTCTCAAGGGCTATATTTTTTTCAAACTATTCAAAACTCCTTCACATCTTTCTTTCAAAGTATATTCCGTGGCGTGTCAACATTTTTCGTGGTTTTTTTTTACAACAAAATTTTTCAAGCTTTAATTGCATGCACAAAATATATTACGCAGATATATTAATAGAATTTGTTAATCGGTAAACTCTTGTAAAATATTGGTTAGTTTTCTCTTGATTCTTTAAATTACTAAAGAGATTCTTGTTTTTGGTATTTTTATAAAAAAAATTGACGTTAATAAAATATATTGTTGACACGCCAATACGCAGTTGACGTAACAATATGTCAATTGATTTTTGATTGCTAATACATTCAATTCTTTTTTTTAAGCGATTTTTATTTTACGCGATTTTTTTGGAAGCACCGTTACGTTTTTTCATACATTTTTGATACTTTTTTTTGCGCGGATTTGGAACCGATTTATCAAATTATATGGAAATGAGGTATTTACGCGCCACAATCTGGAACCAATGTATCGCGTAAAAAAGGATTAAATGTTTAATAATTACACTATTAGTTTAATCTAGACCCTTCGTGGGAATTAATTTTATAACTTAATTTACATATTTTAAATAATAATTCAATATTTTTATTTAAACTTCACCTATTTGATAAAATAAATTACTCTTTACATAAATAAATGTAAGTATGTATATTATAAAAATATTAATTAAATATTTTCTACTAATGATTCCTTCGATACTGGGTTGATCAATTGGTTGGTTACGCAAAGACACCTCAATAGTTTAAGAAAAAAATGTCTTCTAACAGCGCAACTTAAATTAAACCGTATAAAATTATATATTTTTCATTTCGCTTGAGTTACTTTTTTTACTTAGCAATGAAGAACTATTTAAGCTCTCAGTAAGATTTTTAAAAGAAAATTCTCAGTTTTAATATGAAAAATGCAAAATATCCATTAAAATGCATTGCAAGTAGCCAAATAGTTTTCTCGTGACTGGCTCCAGCGCCACTGTCGGATGTTTACCGTCAACTTAGCGAACCAAAGCAAAAATGTTTTCATTTTTCGTGTCGTCTACATCCGCCCTCTAGATAGCGAGCACAGCGCCGAGAGAAACTTTTAATACCCTTTTTTCGGTTATATAATCACATTAAAAGTTTCCAAAAACTGGAAGTCATCTGGTCGATTTGCTGCAACTGAAAGAATTTTCGACATTCATTTAATATGAAAATCAAAACGGTATTTTATTTTTAAATAATATGGCATTTCTTTTATGAATTTTTATTCTCGCCAATTGGGGATAATGGCCATGTAGACGAGTGATCGTCGTCATCGTTTTCAGCGGCAGTTTCCACGAATTCAAATACTAAAAAAAAACTTTCATAAATGTGTTTTTTAATAGATTGTTGTGTTGCGTTAGGGAGCTGAGTGTATATTACTTTAACTCTTTGCGATTTAAAGAAAACAACGGGGCGTAGAGGTAACGATTACCTTACTATAATTGCTGTCCTACTCTTATTCTTAATCTCTCCAAAAAACAAAAGTTTAAAGACTGAATAATATATTTTTTTTAATATCCATCTTAAACATCCCTATCTAAGATCTCAAGTTTACAGATAAACAATATTAATTTGATATTACCCTTACTGGGATATGAACTCGGATCGGTCGTATTGCTAGAGAAAGCTATTACCAGCTAAAATACAAAGGGCGTGAGTGAACGTGTTTTTTTTAACACACTTTATGTGAAGTAATTGCTTAAATCAGAACTGGTTTTGCTGATATAGTGTAGGCTAGTTTCTCTTGTTGTCCAGTTGTGTCAAAAGGTTTATCAATCAACTTTGCCTTTAAACATAAACATCTTTGTGTTTTTTTATCAAAAATATTTACTGACAAATATTTTGTAGAACTGCTATGTAACGGTATTTTTTTTGACCATACTATTTTTTTTTACTGTTTCGAGTGTTTTAAATGTGAAAAATTAACAATAAAATCGTGAATTGAAGTAGTTGTCAATTACCATTTTTACAAGCGTACCAAAAATTGGTCACATTCATACTACAAAATACAAATTGCTTTTAAGTGTTACAATGATTTACTTAGATGCTTAGGTACTCTTAACTCAAAAAGGATTGTATAAAATAACCACATTTGAAATCACTTCTTGAAGTATTTGTAAAACAAAAGCTTGCGCAGTAATTGACATACGAAATAAAAATCATTTGATAAAATAATATTACTAAGCAAACATAAGTGAAAACTGCACTGCGTTCATTCAAAACTTTTTCTGTGAAATTTAAAGTAAATTGCAGTTTAAAGCAAATGACTTTAATTTCATTTGAAATGTGTACACAAGGTACATTTCAATTAATTTGTTAAGTTGAAAGAGTAACTGGATATTTGAAAAAAAATTCTCTGGAATATTTTCAACGTACTTCGAATATTTACAAAAAACTTTGAAACGAATATTACGCTTATAAGAATTATAAGTTTACATATAAATTTGAATATAAAATAAGACAATTATAAAATTTTAAAAATGTTTTAATTTGTCACCTCGGTAATATAGTTAGTTAGAGTTTTGCCCTAGTCATCAGGTTTTACTTAGTTCAAGTCCCAATAAGGTTAATATCAAATTTAAATTTGATATATTAGTTGATGAAATTGCCATTTACTTGGTAGAACTCTATTATAATAAAGTAGAGTATTTTAGTCCTATTAATATTATTGTATACATAATTCATAGTTATTTTAGTGTATAAATGCACTTAGAGTAATTAGAAATTAATAGGCATTATCAATCTAGCGACATTCTTAATGACGAAATGAAATGTATGAAATATTTATCGATCACGATTATTACAACCCTTACAAAACCTTTATGTAACTAATAATAAATAATCAGTAATTATACATTTGTAAAATGTCTGATTTTTAAAATTAATGGCTGTTATGCCAATTATAATTTATAATTCATTGTTAAAAACATATTAGCGTCATACCAAGATATAGAGAACACGGAATAACAAATTCATATATTTTAAATAATCGTTTAAATTTTGTACATTCTCACATATTTTGTCACTGAGTTTTACAACATACGTCAGATTTGAAAGAACGAAAACAATATTGACATTTACTTATCATGTTTTCTTCTTTTTTTAGGAATGGATATAAACCATCGACTGACTCTCAAAGTAGAGGGAAAAGTTGTTTTCATCTATTTCTCTTTTTATTTTTTATCATTTTAATACCCGCCATATAACATACGAGTATATGGGGGGGAAATACTTAAGTGTTTATAGTATACATCTTATATTTATTTGATCTTTTTATCTGTAAACGCATTTGAATAATTAACTTATGTCGTAAAATAAAAAAATGATCAAACCACGTACGTCTTATACTGCATTTAAAAGAACAAATACTTTTTCACTATTCTAAGTGTTAAATGTGATTTCAGTTAATAATTCTTTGGAAAATTTAATTTTATTGATCCTGATATTGAAACTGGTATATAAAAAAACCTTACACTGAAATCACAGTTATCTTCTTCATTATATTTGTTTTGCCTTCATAAGTCCGTATTTTATAATTTTATAAATAATTACTGCGGGAAGGTCGTCTACCTTTTTTTGTCTCGTGAAGCGTTATGCCTCTAAAGCTTATTATTACGGTTAACAGTAAAAGAATCTGTCAGAAAAGAGTTTTAATTTGGTAAAATATGTTGTGTGAAAATACTGTATAATGTTTTTGTTTTTAAAAATATACTTTGTACCACAGACACTCGTTATTTAGCATTTTTAACTTATGAAACGACCTCAGTTTAAAGAGATTTTGTCTTTTTTTATTTAGATTCCAAGTTCAAAAAATATTTTCGTTACAGTTTACTTGATAAGAACCTTATACTAACGAGAAAAATAAAATAAACAGTCCACTTTTTGACTTAATAAATGGCTAGTTTTACGTTTTAATTATTATTTTGGATAGTTGATTGGATGGTTGCAGTTGACCATAAAATTGCCCACCTGTGATAGGTGAACCATTACTTTTTCTGGTCAACTACATTTCATTTCATAAACCACTATTGGGTGAATACAAAATATATTTTTTGTTGTATAAAACTACAACTGTTCATTATTAGTACAATTTAAATATAGTTAAAAAAATATTAATTAATAATTGTATCTTAAAGTTTAGTTTCTGAAAACCACACGCTGTGCTATTTTCACATCAACATACAAATCGAGAAATTATTTATGCTTTAAGTGGAGTAACAAAAAAATTTACGCTCGAGTACCATAATTTTTCCGCTGAATAATACAAAATTACACTTTACTTGGAGTTTTTAATTCCTAGTTATTTCGATAAAGTTTGCATCCCTAATTATAACTTGCAACAGCATTCATAATCAGCTTCAGACTATAGATATACAGTTGAAATATAAAAAAATATAAAATGCCTTGCATGCATAAAAAAAGTATGCCGTAAAATAGTAAAATTATACTACTTGTACACTAACTATTCCCAGAAAATCTCTTAGTATAATAACAATTTGATGTAAAAAATCACATCATTAATATTACTCATGAAATGTAATATTTAATATTGTACAAGTTAATGTATTTAAATGGATTAAATGCTACTTACACAACTAATAACCATAACTCATTTTACTACTAACCATAACCGATTTCACTTAATTGATTCAGCATTAGTTGAAAGGGTTGTTTTTTCATAAAAGTTGTGACATATTTCCTTACAAAAAAATAACACATAATTTATAAATAAAACATGCTATTACAAAATATAGCTTAAAAAATACACATTATAAGAATCAATTGATATGAATTTTAAACGAAAGAAACCGAATCATTTTTACAATACTAAAAAAGTTTTGAAATAATTAAAACATAATACTGTGTTATGTGTGTTATTTTAGACCTTTTTGTAGCTGGAATTGTATTACTGTGAAAAATGATTTTTTACAACATAAAATTATACTAAAAATGATTTTTTTGCAAGATAATTAAATCAAAGCAACGTTTTCCAGTCACCGAGTATTAGCCATAATATGATGTACCTTAACATTGTTATTTTAAGCTTCCAATGAAAGCGGTCACAAGTGCATGTTTTGTGATTGAAATAAATAATAAGCTTACTGCGCGAATGAAAATTGTTTTTGAAAACAAAATTTATATACCATTCACGTTAAGCCCCTATTTAAATTATTTTACAGTGAAATTCGCTCACCACACAAACAATGGTGATCGTTTGATCAATCGAAATATTTTACATAACTTGTATTTGACTATTGTAAATAATTTTGAAGCATATTGAAAAAACTGTTATAAAAACAGTTTGCCATATTATAAGTAATATTTTTTTGATCGGCAGCATTTTTTTAAGAACGGCATCATGTAATCTACTGAATAATTGCAACTGAATGTTAAGTATAAGTTACCTTATACTGGCTTAACATATTTACTGAGTTGCTTACTTATCATTAGTATTTTTATAATATACTAGACTAGATTTTTTATATTATTAAATGTTTTGTCTTATATATCTTTAAGCAAGTTACAAATTATTTCTCAGTGATAGTTATACAACAAGGTGAATAAAACCGGCAGCATAATATATCGCAACCTCAGCTTTATACAATTGAAAGTCATAAAAAGTCATTTAGTCATTGCTTTTAAAGATTCAAACCATTCTAATTAAACGAGACTCTTTTTTGATATCCATAATTTTGGTTACATGCAATATCACTTTAGTACCTTTGGTAAAACTAAATACGTATTTGTATTTGGCCCAGCACAGTTATCTGACCAAAAAATAAAATTCTTATCATTTTAGCCATTCCTTTTTCAGGTAATGGTATAAAAAAAACTAAAAAAATCATTAGACCGTCTTTTTACCGCCACTTGTTTGTTCATTTAGATGATTGAAAGTTTTTGACAAGGAGAATATTTAATTTTAACCTTTCTGCATTGTTTACTGAGATTGACAATTTTCGGCTTTTAATAATCTAAAACCAAGAAAGTGATAATGTGTTACGTCGTAGTTTACATAAGACTTGTGTAGAGAAGATATAAATAATTATTCCTCTGAATATTTTAAAAATATTATTCACTGTGCTCCAGCTTAAGTATGCAAAAATATTTTTTAAAAATGCGTTGCTTCTAGGAAAAAGCTTTTACTGCATTCTCTGTAATCAGACTGTCATATGTTGAGAGATTATTTACGACATAACGAGTTTTAAAATTTTAGTTGCACTATGAATTTAGCAAAACATATCTGATACTTCGTTCCATCAATCAATTTCTGTCAAACTAACAAAAAATCAAGTTTTATAAAGTTATTCTTTCAATGCCATCCGTTACGTGGTGGAAAGACTCAAGATCATTATTTAACCTTGAGTGTGTGGTTGAGGATTGAATTTTATTTTCAATTTCCTTTGCTTGTATTCCAAGCTTTAGTTATTTTACTAAAAACTCAAACATTAAAATGAGTGGAATCTATTTTTTCACAATGAAAAAATGTATTTTATTAAAAGAGTCATATCAAATCAAAGTAACATCTGACGCATTCAGAAAATTTCTTTTACAATCTGTTTTCACCAGAATGTATGAATTATTTTTATTAACAAACATAAAAACCACAAAGCTTTTACGGTTTTCAAAGCATTATACCAAGTAATGAAATACTTCTGTCAAAACAAATATACACGTGCCGAAATAATAGTCTTTCATAAATAATTAATACATATTATTATGTATGTCTTTTTATAAGCGTCTTCTGATGTTTGTCATGTAAAAAAAACATTTTCAATTGAATAATTGTGAAAAACATTATTTATTATGAACTTCAGGACTATTTTTTTATTTGTATCAGTTTTGACTTTGTGAAAAGTTTCCTCTTGTCAATGGATGGATGTTCTGTGAACGGTTTTTAAAGTATAAAAGCAAAAACTATCGAGATTTTTTTACCACTTTAAACGTTTGTTTTTTTACTTCTAAATCTCTCTTTAATATGTAACCGATATGAAAACATAAATTTTAGCTCAAAGCACATGATAACAGTGTTCATGATAAAGCCATTGCTGTAGTATAGATTTCGTAGAAATATCGTGCTAGCCCTGAATAACTTAAAATTTTCTTCAATATGGTAAAAAATATATTATATAATGACATAATTTTCAAACAGTTTTTTAAGCCTCCAACCCTCAATCAACCATATTATCCCAGTTGTAAATGAGGGCATATTTTTAATATTGGTTTTTTTTAGTCATGTTGGTTTAGTTGGTTTAGTCATGCGGAGTTTATAGTCTTTTGACTGAGGTATCTTAGCAGAAGTTGTTTTTCTACAAGAACTACTCTTTACTAAGTTTTTCGAAATATCCATTTTTTTTAATAGAGCAAGACTTGTGATTAGCAAATTGCTTTCACTTTGCTCCATAATTTAAGAATTGTAAAGGTAGATAAATTAATTGAGAAAATGTTGTTCGTATTAGGATTTGAGCATGTGAGATCCATCACAGAAGCCAAAATTGTTGACCACTGCACCACGGAACCTGAAAGTTTAAGTTATATGTACATATTGATAGATAATTGTAATTTCAAAAATTAACGCAGAACATTTTATATTTATTAACCAAGTTTTAAATATTTTTTGATTTATTTATGTGTTACAACAGATTTTTAAAAGAAAGTGGGTTAATATTTGTAAATATGCCGCTGTTTGAGAATTTATCAAGTCTGCTTTCAATCAATATTTCCGAAAACAACAGTTTATTGTTACATGACAATATTTAAAGAAAATTTACACACGCGTATCTTGTGAAAGATATGCATGGATGTGTAAATATGTACGTCGGTGAAAAAAAAACTTGATTTCATTATTTATACTTATATTTGTGTGTTACCCGACAAATTAAGTATTAAATTTAATTTTTGAGACTATAATGTTATTATACACAAAAAAACTCTTTGATCTATTGGTTCGTTTTAATTTAATATGTAAAGAGTGGCCGAGGTATAATCTTAAAAAATGAATGGTTTATTTGTAGAGAAAAAGTTTTGTTTAGACGAATAATGCTATCTTGAATCGTTTTCAGATACTGCGATGAAAGGATTTTATGTAACTCTGTGGCTGTTAAGTTCAGATTGCACAAGTTTATGAGACTGTTAGTCTAACGATTCGTTGGTACACTGGAAAATTGTGTCGACCGCTGCTAACAAAATACCGAAAATATTAAACACGACCAACTGTTATGCTTTTTCAAATAGTTTTTCAAAATGAAATTCTTTGAAATATTTCAGGTCCATGGCGCAGCCGTCAATGTAGCTCGGCTTCCGTGTCGGATCTCACGGGTTCAAATCTTAGTACGAACAACATTTTTTCAATCAATTTCTGTTGGAAAACATGGGTATTTGTAATGATATGTAGCCATATACACACTATTGAGAGCGGACATGAATTTTAAAAAAACATGGAGAGTTATTTTCACCAATGTTTGTTTATTGGTGAAAATTAAATAATTTGACCTCAACTAAAAAAATGTAACCTTATCGCTTTGGGCTCTTATAAAAATAGTTTGTTGGTTTTTCAACAACAACCAAAAAAACTTATAAGCCACATACTTCCAGCGCGATGATATACAGCACGATTGATATGTTTCGTTTACATTAATTACTATTTTTACGCTATGTCCGTTATGTATTTGGAACATATTGGCTCATAACAGCGCATCAGAACAAATGAAGAAAATTCCTGACTTATGTCTTTATATAGGTTAAGAAACCTTGATCGGAAAGAAGCAACAATAATTGACTTATTCCCTCTAATCTGTGTTTGTAGCATTGATAATAAATAATGAATTATTAATTTATTAATAACTACTTTTAAGGTGTTCACTGTCAATACTTGGTGGAAAGGCATTATAATAAAAATAATAAAAGGTTTTTAGTACTTTTTCCACATACAATTTATTAGATCAGGACTGGTTTCGCTCATCGCGAGCATTATCAACTGATAAGAAAAATATATAAACATTGATATTTATACAAATATAAATTGAAATAAAACACCTTACTTAAGCTTACGCCTTTTTATTTCAATTTAAATTTGTATAAATATCACTGTTTATATATTTTTCTTATCAGTTGATAATGCTCGCGATGAGTGAAACCAGTCCTGATCTAATAAATTGTATGTGTAAAAAGTACTAAAAATCATTTATTATTTTTATTATTAATAACTAGCCGGTTCCCAGCAAGCGTTGCAATGCCATTCAATGAAAGAAATTGTTGTTTTTAATTATGTTTATTGAAGTGCATGTTTTCCTTTTCCGTCTGTTTGACGTTTGAATTTTGCTGCCGATTACCTATCGTACGACACACGCGCCACCTACTGTAAGTTAATTGTACTATAACCTTCGTGCAATTGCAAACATATGTTGTCAAAATGAGCTGTATGGCAGACATACAAACATTGTTTTTTTTAAATAAAAGACCTTTGTAATTTAATTTTAATATTTCTATAACCTTTCCAGAAGTGCAAGCAAAAAGTTTGTCAAAGTTTTATTGCAATCGGATCAGCGGTTTGGCAGCCCATAAAGTACGATCAAACAAACATTCATTTTAATATATATTACATCAACACCCAAACGCAGAAAGACAAAAGCAGTAATTATAATATTTTTGTAAATTGTTATTTATACCTATTTGAATCGTCGTTGTGTAACAAAATTATGCAGCTATTTTAATATTTTTTTGATTTTTCCACTATATATTCAAATAAGTTATTTGCTAATATCTAATCCATAATGGAAAGTGATGAAAACATCACCGCCTTATAAATATTTGTTAGAACAAATTTGCGCGCCCATGTAGATTAAATCTCATAAGCGATTACTTATCACTTTTTGGGCTGGAAAATTAATTAGTTAATATTCAAATAAGTTGCACACATATCTAACGACAGTCAATCATATTATATTGTGAATTTTCGTGTGATTGAAATAAGTTGTTCATTACAAACTTAGTCAATAACGATTATAATTTTTTATAATCGTCAATTATTATTTCTTGTTGACTTTGTAAGGTAATTTTAAAGCCGTACGTTAGTATCTATATATATCCATTTATCAAGTGATGAATGAGTATTCTACGAAGATTTTAGGATTCAATTGAGATTGGGTGCAGCTTTCGGTTTTTGATTAATTAATATGTCGGCAAAGGCATTGTCTTAGTTTGGCTAGAATGTGAAGTCTAGACTCCAAACACTACCAAAGATGAGAGTCAATTAAGACTTTATGGTGCTTCATCAAGGTGTGTATATCGACTATTCATGGACCGGTGGGTTAATTACTTTAAACTTCTCCTGTTTGCAGTATTGCACTAGACTGTTTTCAATTTTAAGCAGTTAATTAAAAATCGTGGATAGTATTTAAATTTATACTTTGCCAAATTATTTGTCATACTTTATTTGCTGTCCCATGGGAAATGAAGTTGTTGTAAATATTCATGCTTTGTGATCCTGTTAAATATTCATTAATATAAAATTGATTCATATTTATTCCGCAAAACCTATTTAAAGTGGTTTATAAATCTCAATCATGATGCTACCCCAGTAATAAAAGCTGATAAACTATAGCCCAAAAAGCTAATGAATTTTATAAAAAGGGGCGAGAAAATTAATTGGTGATCGGGGAATAAATTAATTATTTCAAACATGAATATCGGATTTTGAATCCGGATACTCATGTCCCACAATAATATTTTCAGTCATTGTGTCCATGTTTTTGCTTCATTCCATTCATTCTGCCAAAAAATTATACGCCAAACATGAAATTAATATAAATTGCTATTTTTTGTGAATGATTTTTTGAAAGGTAAACGTTGTTTTAATTGATTGATTGCTTGTATGTGAAATACACAAAATTATCAAATAAATCACGACTTCATTGTATTGAAAAATTCAGTGTTTAAATTCTGCATATCAATTTCGCCATTATCCATAAACTTTTTCATAAGCTAATGACTTCCAGTTCATGTTTGAATGAAAAGGCAAAGCTGAAGTTTCTGTATGAACGACAGTCTTTTTTTCTAAATATGTAGAAGAATTTAAATTCATTATAATATTTAACAACGCGTGATCAGGCCAGATACAGCTGTCCATGTGTGAAGCATGGATTTTTAAAATTAAGTCCACACACTTGTAGCGATTGTCCAAATGCGAGTCGCACCGGAAACTGCAAACATTTTAATTCTAATGGCCCATCTGTCGAAATTATTGGAATGCTTGGACACAGTACATCGTTTCCTTTAAATTTTCCATTTAAAATTGAAGCTTTAATGATACTGTTCATTAATTTTTCACTGAAAGCCTGGTACCGTTGCAAAGTCGTGGTGGATTTATATTTCGGAGAAGAATGATAGTTACGCCAATTTTCAGTGTTAAAACGTGCGGTAGCATGCCTGGCAAATCAAGTGAGTTTAAGAATTCAGTTAGATAATTGACAACTTCGTTTTGATCAATTTATAGTATCGATGGACTTATACGTTGTTTCTTTGCCTGGTATTTCGTTTGGAATCCTGAAGTTGATGGCATTACCATCGTTGTTTTTGACTGCTAATATAACACATTCACTAAGCCACTGATGATTTTTGTAATTCTGTGCGGTATTTGGGAAAACTTTGTGCATCAATTCGCTTACGGTTCCTGTAATTTTACAGAAGCTCGGTGGTAATGTGTGGATTCATTGATTTCTATTTTTCATTACCAATATCTGACAATTGTTTTTTGAAACGTTCAGCGGATGCATCATATTGTAATTCTACACGCATATTAGCTTTCAAAGTCAATTTCTGCACATGTCACCATAAAACTGATGATTTGAGACATGCACTTGATTCATCAGCAGCTGTTGAACGTGGTATAACTGGTAGTGTTTGTCAAAAAACACCACACAATAAAAAAGGTTCGCCACCAAAGACCTGTTCATTTCCTCTCAATTCTTTTAGTGTACATACAGTGAAGATTTTTCAATGCCTTTTTGTGCGCCATAGTAAATTCGTTCCATTTAATGAGTTGATATGATTAAAGTCCTTCATCAATCATTATTTTTTTTTGATATTGCATGTTGGTGTTCAAAGGCAATTTCTTTGCTGAATGCGCTATTTGACCACCATCCAAAAGATTTGCTGTAATTGCAGATGAAGCGATTGCCAACAATATTTTTTCGTGATCCAACATTTTGGTTTGTGTTTGATTGCATGCATAATTCTGTCTTACGCTATGCGTTGTTCTGGGACCAATTTCGGAAGATTTGTTTGAACGAATATACCCAATTTGTCGACATCAAATTGTTTCTCGTTCCTTATCACGGTCAAAAGGGTTGTTTGCATATCATTGTATCAGACGATGGGGCTTGAGCAGTGAGAGCTCGAACGGTTTCCAAACTTGCTCGTCTGTTTCTGAAGCTCGTGATGCCGTTTTTTTTCGTGCTTGAGGTCTAGATCAACTAATAGCAAGTCTTTTAGGTGGCATAATTGTTTGACAGCGAAAGAAATCCTTTGTGATGACTATTACAAATTCACTTGATAATTGTTTACAATACCCTTTGATTGTTTGACGTAACCATGGCACGTATCAAACTTAAAAAGACGTAAGTCGCTGCGCACTTAGCGCCATCTTTCATTCAACAACATTCGTTCTGTTTGAAATACGAACGACGGACGTCAAAAATATTGAAAAAAAATTCGGGATAGGGACATCCTTCACCTAGCGAGATGAAATATACTTTAAAACCTATTCTACTACCTAACAAATATACATTTAAAAAATCATAAAAATCGGTCAAGCCTATATAGAGATAGAGATAATTTTTAGAATAATTGAAATGTTTAAGTTTGCTAACAAATTTATTTCGTAGAAAAATAAAAAGATCTTGGGATATATAACGACAGTCCTTCAGTATTTAAATTGTAAATAATATATTTTTTAGAATATTTGAAATGTTTCAAGTTTGCTAACAAATATATTTCGTAGAAGAAGAATTAGATCTCGGGACATAATATATTGAGAGCCTTGCAGTATTTAAATTGTAAATAATATAATTTTTAGATTAATTAAAAAGTCTACAAATATATTTCGTAGTAAAAAAAAAATAGACCTCGGGGCATATATCGACTGCCCTGCAGTATTTAAATTGTAAATTATTTAATTTTTGGAATAATGTTTAAGTTTGCTAACAACCATTTTTCATAGCTGCAGAAATTTCGTAAATTATTGAATTTTTGGAATAATGTTTAAGTTTGCTAACAATTATTCTTCGTAGTAGAAGACTTTAAAATAAAAGTGTAAATATAGTTCAATAAAATATCCACACTGTCATTAGAATATTCCTAATGAATGTCAGAAATAAAAAAGATTTTCAAGGCAAAATGCAAAATATAACCATACCCTCCAATAATCAAATCAATGACACTGATCAAAATCTGTCAAATCAGCTCCAAAAAATCTTTGCCCAGCCCTATAATTATAGCTTCAAAAAACCGAGAAACTTAAAAAGTTATTTAATTTTTGGAATAATTTTTAATTTTGCTAACAATTATTTTTCAAAGTAGCAGAAATATACCTCGTAATTTTTGGAATAATGTTTAGGTTCGCTAACAATCATTTTTCGTAGTAGCAGAAATAGACCTCGTGGCATATATCGACAGCCCTGCAGTATTTAAATTGTAAATTATTTAATTTTTAGAATAATGTTTAAGTTTGCTAACAACCATTTTTCATAGCTGCAGAAATTTCGTAAATTATTAAATTTTTGGAATAATGTTTAAGTTTACTAACAATTATTCTTCGTAGTAGAAGACTTTAAAATAAAAGTGTAAATATAGTTCTATAAAATATCCATACCGTCATTAGAATATTCCTAATGCATGTAAGAAATCAAAAAGATTTTCAACGCCAGATGCAAAATAAACCCATACCTTCCAATAATCGAATCAATGACACTGATCAAAATCTGTCAAATCAGCTCCAAAAAATCTTGAAATTGTAAATTATTTAATTTTTAGAATAATGTTTAAGTTTGCTAACAATTATTTTTCCTAGTAGAAGATTTTAAAATAAAAGTCTAAATACAGTTCTATAAAATATCCATACTGTCATTAGACTATTCCTAATGCATGTAAGAAATTAAAAATATTTTCAAGGCCAGGTGCAAAATATAACCATACCTCCAATAATCGAATCAATGACGTCACTGATCAAAATCTGTCAAATCAGCTCCAAAAAATCGTTTCCCAGCCCTATAATTATAGCTTCAAAAATCGAATCAGAATATTCGATTATTTAAAAAACGTTGTAGCGATGCAAACTTTCAAATAAAGTTCTCTCAATATTAATTACGATGTTTCAATTCTAAGCCAGGAAATTTGAATTTAAAGACGTCCATTTCAATTGTTTTAAATTGGAATGGAATGGATAAATTGGATTGAATTGGAAATTTCAAATAAACAAAATGTATGAAAACATTTATTTTATTCATAATTTCTTTCCCGTGATATTTTTCCGATGTTTTAATGCTTATTCTGCTATTCTAGGCGGATAAGAATTTAATAAAACAAAGATCATTACAATCCGAGCTGCAATTCTCGAGATATACGTGGTGTAACAAACCCCACTTTCTTTTATATATATATAGATTATTTATATCATTTGCCAAAAAAAAATATCATTTATGATACGCATTTTCAGGAATATCATTTTTTACTATAAGTATTTTATATTTATTTTATACAAATGTACTTTCTCGAGAATATAATTATAAACACACAAATCAATCAAAATTCATTTTTCACTCAACATCTTATTAAGTAAGTCTTTTCTTGGACTTGAAATCAAAACTTTTTGGTAGAAACCGTAAATTATAAACACCACAGAGACCGAGATGCATGTGCCATTTTATGTAATTTTATCAAAAATTCATACTGCGACAACATTATGAACGTAGACATTTTAAAATGTTCGATTGATTTAATAAACACGCTCGGTGTAATATTACTCTGGAAAAGTATAAAGGAGGAAATTTTCTATCAGAATTTCAATTTTTAAAATATGTCTTTTTCAGACGTATTTTACAACATTTTAAAATAGTAGCACAGCAGCAGCACAAAAGATACTTGATAGAATGGAAATATAAGAGGATAATGATTCCAATGGAATATTCGAATAAATTAAGCTTCTTTGCTATTTGAATATTTGGTTTATCATTCTTATATGTTTCGCTTATTAAACCACCAAGCAACCAAAAAGATAACTAGCTGTTGCATTGTATCATTTCTCGGTACACCATAACAAAATAGTTTTTTATCCATGTCCGCTCCCAATGTGGAGCATATGGCCTTTGAGTGGAGGTATCTCAACAATTTTTTTTCTACGAGAACTGTTTGTTACTCAATTGCTCAACCTCACTTTTTTAAAAGTTAGTAGAGGAAGAAGGATAAGGCTAGAACAGGACTAGTGGTTGGCTAATCGCTATTGCTACACCCAGTTATTAAAGGATAAGAAGAATGGGAGAAGAGGAAATGATGTGAATTAACATCATAAACACCCAATCTTCGGTCACAACTTTGAATTGAATCATCCTCAAATTCACTGTGATCTGACCGGGAATTGAACCCAGACCTAAGTGATCGGTAGAGCAATCACTAACCAACTGGGCTACAACAGGCGACAAATTAGAACTTACATTTAATTTTTAGTGATCACAATTACTACATTTTACAATCAACACGAATTGCTCGCTCAGCAAACGTCGAAAACTTTAAATTTTTTCAATTTAATATTCGGATATTTGTTGTCAACGAATATTTGAAATTTTTGTTACAACACAAAATTATATAAATTTTGATTACGTAAAATTGTGAAATTCTTTCAAAATCAAATGAATGTAATGTTTTATAATCTCCAATGGCAGACAATGTTTTCAATCAATAATTCTTCAATGATTAACACTGCTTAAAAAAATAAGTACATTTAATAAAATAATCATTAGGATTAAGCCGCACTGCATGATGTATGCTGCAGCTGTAGACTTAAGCTTAGTTTCTATCACTTTGAAGTGCTTAGTATTATTGACAGCCTGTCTCGATTAGTTGTTTGCCGAGTTGCATACAGGGCCCATTTGCCACATCAAAGTTTGGTAGTATTGTTCGAAATTGATATTCAAATGCACCACCGCACGCTTTCCGCAACTATTCAGACTCAGTTTAACCATCGGTTAAGCATTATTTATGGTACGTATTTCGTATTTAAAGCAACCAAAAACTTTACCACTATGAAATTATGCAGCCAAATTCAATCACATAATCACCACCCCGGTTTGGTCGTTAATAGAACCCTGCAGATTAATAACGAGTTGTTATAAATAAACCTCCATTTAATAACATGGCTCAATATTTGATACTCGGAACCGGTTTTGCTTAGTGAATAAGCACTTTCAACCGACGGTTCTCTCGTTGAACAAATGTTGCCAAAATTTCACATTTTTGTAGACTTAGTAATATCCATAAAAAAATATTTCTACTTCACCGGCATAATTTTAAATAGCTTTGCATTAAATTTCATATTTATAAAAAGTTAGAGTTTTCATATACATTTTAATTATATTTTCAAACTGTACTACAGATTCTGTCGCTGTGTACCACGGAATTGATATGCTATTTTAATTTGACACGAAAAATCTTAAAACGTAGCCGCCATTAGCAATATTTTTAAATGTCGGACATATTTTGAACACTATGCTAAAAGAATATGACTTTTGATAAAATAATTTATAAGTAACTAAATTCGAAATTCCGTCGTCTTTATACAATATATTTAATTGTATAACTACTCAATTTTTTATCATTTATTAATTACTATTATTTCTCTGATATTAATTTCCATTAGAAAATGTTTGCTCAAGTGTATTTTTAATGTGGTACAAATCTTTTGAATAATCTAAAAAACATATTATATTTGATTTAGTACAATTAATACCTCATAAAACATGGCTAATTTGTATCAAAACTTTCAATCAAGAATAAATAAATAGACGTTATTTATACATCGCTAAGATTTTTTTTGATATCCTAAAAAGCTTTCTTCAAGCTTTTAAAATTTCACTGTTAAATGTCGTAACTAATCCATTGAAATAATTCATCATTATTTTCAATACGAAAGATGGTTAGACCTATTAATTTTCCTCATGCCGTATTTTCAACATAAACCCACAGACAAAAGGTTTAAAAGATAATGCTTTATGAGAGGGTTGCAGCAGGAAGATTGTTATGTACTGAAATATGAATACTTAACAAAGATTTAATTGTTGAGAACTTACTAAGGGCTATTTAACCATGATTATAGCAGAATCTGTGAAAATTATATAATTAATTTGGTATTTAATTGAAAACATGAAAATTAAATAGGAAATTCATTTAATATACATATTATATCTCTGAACACTGAATAAGAAAAATAGGTAATATACATTTAAAAGAAGTAAAGTTACACTACAGAGCCGAAAAACTCTTTCTAGCGCATATTTTGAGTGATGGCATTAGAAATTCTTTCTTTTATTCGGAAAATTCTGACTAAGTATCGAAGTTCAGTGATGATTCTCGACTTTTGGTCAAAGATGTTTCTTAAGAAAAGAAGAAAAACACAAAAGGCTTTCATTATTTTTCGGTATTTGCAGAAAGGAACTACTTATATTAAGAAACTTTTTACTACCTACTGAGACTTTATGAAAGCTTAGTATGAATTCTTGTTTTTTTTTAATACAGATTTTCTAGGTTCCTTAGAAAATACTCTTTATAAATTTATAATTAATCTCAAGATTTAATAATACTTGCGAGTTTCAAATTTAGCTTATACAAAGTTTTACATACGATAAGTATCTTATATTATTATATCAATCCATTATTTTAATAAGAATAAAACACAACTTATAATTAAATAAAAATCGTGATAAGAGAGAATTTTTTTTTAAATAGATTCGTGACAAGCAAAAACTAGTAAGCCATTTTAATTAGGAAGAAAAAACTTTATTTGTCATACTTATTGGATTTGATAACATTGTTTTATATCTGTTATGTTACTAAGAAAGATAGTTTATTTGACTTTCTGAAAATATTCAGCAGTAAGATAATATTAGGTATAATAAGATTCTTTATCTCAAAGAGGCACTGCTAAATACACTTTACTTATTTTATATGGCAACAATTGAAAGTGAGAGAAAGGGATTCAACAATAAAATTACTTATTACTTTATGTGTGAGAGAGGAACGTAATTAATATATTTTTATAGAGAGAGAAGCCACCCATCTTATTTTGATACTATTTTCAAACATACATAGTTTGAACGATTCAAATTTAATATTGAAATTCCACCAAGCACCTTCAGTCGAAATCTTAAATTATATTTTCAATTGCATGTTTATTTAAATGATGATTTATAATTATAATATTTTTTAAAAGCCTTAGATTCATATTCTTGAATTGTATGTTATTTTAAAGTGTCTAGCTGTCTGTTTGCATATCCGGATGAATAGTTATTGCAACACAAAAAAATCTACTGTAGGCTTAATTTAAATTTACACCACAAACAGGTAAAAATGTTATACGCTACAATTGGAATAAACAATATGATACTTTTTTATTTAACAAAGCTATCAAACTTTACTGTTAAAAAAATCCACAAATTAACCATAAAATACATTTAAAACATGAGGAGTTTATATTTATTGAATTGGCTTTACTTTGAAGTACAGCCATATCAATAAAAAGTGTTTTTCGATTAAATGTACTACTTCGATATAACTTGTTACTGTAATATATGGCTTAAATATAGTATGACAGAATTTAAATACTTAAGTAATACATTAATATACATATTAAATTCCAAAAATAAATATCATTTGTATAATAATCGCATTGTTTACTTGGTGTTAACGTAAGTATTTTGTAAAGTTTACTAGATGAGCTTTCTGGCAAAATGCATTGGCCCAAATTTAATCTGCGGGAATGATCCCGTGGGATTCGTTTGCACGAAAGTGTAAACAAGGAAACTTTGTAACTTTGATTGAGTCTTTTGAACATTCGTTTGGCTTTCAAACGATACTGAGAGAGTTTACTTTAAAAAATCGTTTATAAATGATGAAATAAGTTGTAAATTTACCATAAAGATAATTTAACAATTGATACGTCTTGCCATAAGTATGAAAAAATTGTAATAAACATGATAAAATTTATTCATTATATATTTTTAATTAATATTCAATATTTATTTTCAGCGAATCTAAAGTAACTTACTAATTTAAAACAAATAAATTTATGCATCATTTCAATGATTAAAAATTGTTCCCACTTACTAAACTAATAATTTTTTCTAAATATTAACAAAGTATACTAAATATCGCTAGATGAGAACGTCAATATAAATTTTTAGCGTTTGGTTTCCAACGTAATTAAAGAAATAAGCTGATTTAAATGTTTTCACTTTGTTTTCAAAAGGACTTGATGCTATTTAGCGTCGTAAAAATTTGCCATTTATAATACTTAGTGGTATTAATTAGTCATAACTTAGAATGTGAAACGATTAATCAGTGAGACGTGGAAAGTGAAAAGGGCCTTTCTTAGACATTCGGAGCATTGATTACTCGCTCTATCTCAAAAACTCAACGATGGTAACGAGTTTCATTTTTCCTTCAATTTAATATTCTCTTTACAATAGTAATCTTATTACAAGGCACTTTGTGAAATTAAGTGTAAAATTTCCGTGTGAGAAATGTTTTGCACAGTGGTCAACGTCGTTGGTTTGCATGGTGGACTTCACGGGATCGAATCCCAGTACAAACGAACTTTTGCAATTAATTTATTAATTTTTGTAACTAAAAACTTATGTTTTACAATCCTAAAAAACGTGGGGTAGCAAACGCGATAAGTTTACTACTATTCTTGTCTAAACAAAATTCTTTTTAACCCTAATCTCTTCAAAAAAATGAGAGGTTGAGCAACTGGGTAATAAGCAGTTCTCGTGGAAAAAATATGTTCGAATACCTCCATTAAGGGGCCATATATGACATATAGGGAGCGAACATGGATTTAAAAAAATAAGTAACTTACAATGGCTGTTAAAATTATCATTATAATTTAGTCACGTAGCCGAGTAATAAAATGTCGTAAAATAAAATAAAATTTGTTAACTTTGTTATTCCACGTATTATGTTAACCAAATGTGACTCTTTTTTTTGTGATAATAATCATCAACTAGAAAAACTGATTCTTAATATTAAATTAAAAATAAAAAAATAAAAGCCGGCAAGTAAGTAAAGTACATACATTGATAGTATGTACTTATCAAAAACCACAAAGAAAATAAATTCAACAACGGTGATCCGCCTATATGTTTTAAAATGTTATTAGATGATTTTTCTTTCCTTTTAATAGTTTTGTTTATTTTTCAAAAACTTAAAAAGAAAAATATAATCATTGGCTTTTATTATAAAAATATAATTTTAATATATTTAACATTTGAAGGCAAATGCAATGGTCAACAGAGACATCTAAGACAAATTTTTAGATGACCATACATTCGTGTAATTGATTGAATCTTACTTAATAATATTTTCAAAACATCCCAGTTGAGATAAGTATTCTTTATCTCTCTATAGTATCTCTTCCACTTTTTTATTTGTAATAAATGAACAAGTTGCTAAGTGTCGTACTTAAGCAGAGAACTTTTATGTATTTTCAAAAATATTAAATGATTAAAACACACATTTCAAAAAAAATAGTCAGTGCTTACGACAAGTAAAATATTCATATTATCACTCTTTTTGCAACACTTAATAAGCAATGAATTTCCAATAAAAGCAGAATAAATATAAAAAGATATTTAGATCAATTTTATGAATTCATGTTTTATTACTCTTTAGTGTTTATATTAATAAATTTATCTCAAAACTTTTTCGATGCTACCAACTACATTCGTGACGATTTTATGTTCATACATTTGCGTCATTATCTATATGCACAGTAATATCGCTAGGGTCTGAACCTCTTTTATCTACGTAATAACCGTCCCGTATACCAGATTAACAATATTATGAATTATGACATTCGGTAGTGTCATTCCGTCATAGAGCCGTGGCCGGTGCGGTTGTAACTTTCCCCAAAGTTTAAATGGAGCCGAATGAAAGTTCATTTGTCTTGTTTTGACACAAATCAGCTTTTCCTTGATTAAACAGGCCTAGGGGTTTGCATTAACATCCGTATAGCGACGAAGAGACACAAGTTACATACATTCGCAAAGTTAATTTAGTCGTGAATTATAAATTGTCAAGTAAATTGGGTTAAACATACAATGTTAATCGCAATTATTACGTCATGTAACATGTTAAACATTATCAAAGATAATTTTCGTGTAGTAAATAAACTTAATTATTCTTTAAAAAAATAGTTTAATTACAAAAATAAAAACGGTTACTTTTTAAAGTTTTTTAAAAAAAATCGATATTGAATTTTTAAATTATTGTTCTGCCTGCTATTTTGATTGCAGTAATTAAAAATGACAAATAAATACCTAATAAGAATCGGTTTTACCTAAATTGATATCCCAGTATTCATGAAGTTTTCCATACCAAAATATCAGTTTCGAAAATGCAAAAATAGCTATTTTAGTATTCAGTAGGGCATCCAATCCCGGGATCCCGTTCAATTTTCTGATCCCGAAATCCCGGGATTGACACGGTTGCGATTCCGGGATTTCGGGATTGAGAAATTTTGAGCAAATCTCGAAAATTGACACGAAATTGGCAAATCGAGAATTTCAGATTTCTCGGTGGGCTAAAAAAAACGAGGTTTGGAGATAATCCGGGGAAAAGGTATAGCGAATTGAGGATTTCAGATTCCTCGGTGAACAAATCCCAATCCCGGCATCGGAAAAAGGCTCCAGGATTGGATACCCTAGTAGTGAGTAGAAAGTCGAGTTCACTTGTTAAATTCATAAAACCGAACATCACATTTTATCAACCAATTTATGACTGCTGGAATTTTGTTATTGTTATTTTTCTATGAACTATTGTTCTTTATGATGTCTTTTAAAATAATTTCATTAAATTCTTTAAGAGGTTGTGCGATACGCTAAAGAATTTTAATTTGAAAAATATCTTTTATGGAAACCTTTTTTACTTTAATAAGCGTAAGTATAACACTGTAAAACTACACAGTAAAAAAACTATGAACCACCCATAAAATTCTTTACAAAGCTTCTTTGTACAATGTCTTGAACTTTTCTCTTTAATAAAAAGATCAGCAATTCTTTACCAACGTGCAACAAGCGCTTTTGGTTGCTTTGTTGGGTGTAATCAACGTCATTCTCAATAAACAATATAATTCGTGTAATTCTCATGCTAAAGTTTTCAACTAAGCTATCCGCTAATGGTGTTGTCAGTTACAATAATGAAGTTTTGGTGATTATCCGAGCAAGTGCTTGCAATCCTAGTCCGTTCTTAAATAATAAATGGAATCAATAATAATATTAGCTAAGGTAGCCAAAGATTATACACACACATACTAGCAAGACGTATTTGAATAGATCATAGTTTTCCAACTATGTTCATTTGTAGATTCTTATGGGAAGTGAAACAATGTAAAGCACCATAATAAATACAGCTCCCAACAATCATTGTGTGTGTTCATAATATTATTAACGTTGTTTTTGTTTTCATCGTTGATTTCAAGGGTCGAATAACAAAAAACAATTTGTCAACATTTTAATATTTTTGACAAAAGATTTTAGTTATGATTATTTTTTCTATGTTATTTCAAATTTAAATTAAAACAAAATTACAACATTTATTATCTAATGAACCACAAAATTTATCAAATATAAGCGAAATAAAATTATGCATACCAGACTTGACATATCCAATCCATCTTTTCCGCTGGCTTATTATATTGAGTTTTGAAACCTTTAAACATTATATAATTAATATAAATTGCGCTTAAATTGGCAAGTGTTTATTTTTTTTAAATTTCCACGAAATGTGTTTTTCACATTTCGTTACTATTGTAGACGCCTAATATATAGTTTGTAAACCTTCACATATTAAAATTTTTTTGTCAATTTCTACGAAAGACACTATTTGGGAATCGATGTAATAGATTAAGCGGTATATACATCATCAGCAGAGCCTGCAACCAAACCAATCGAATGAAAGCTTTGACATCAATTAATATAATGTTTAATATTAAAAAAAATATCGTTATATTTTGGATCCAAAAATTTACTTATTTCGGAATCATTATTTTTATTACGGCATAACAATGAAAGCAAAACTAACAACGTAGAAGTTTAAAAAGTGCAGATAATATTATGGCCGGTTCGTGCAACAAATAATACTTTTTATATACTATACTTTTTACGAAAGCAAGCCGACATACATACAACTATCTGATTTTTCGCGTTGCTTTATTTCAGAAGCGCCTGATTTCGCTGAACCAATTGGGAATGTGACGGCTCCACTGGGAAGAGAGGCAGTTCTTACATGCATAGTAGATAATCTGCAAACATTTAAGGTAAAATATTCTTATTGTTATGTTATACGTGCTTTTAATGAATAAATGATATTAACTTTGATTTATTTATACCTCAGATTTACACACCTGTTTGTACGGATTATCATTGGAATTCTATAAAATAAATCCTTCAATGATTAATTAATAATCCAGTTGTAATATTCAAAAAAAATATGGGATATTTTTTTTTTAAATTCAACCTGAAAATAAATTATACAGCAATATTTGTATACATCTACCTATTAGACATATTTTTACTATACATAAATTTAATAATAAAGACATAAATAAAATTGAAAAAATATATGGAATATATGGGCGTCCGTAGCATGTACGGATGCCCCATTGGAGTCTGAACCCTGATAGTCTCTTTTACCTACCGGATGAATTCTGATGTCATGGAAGGACACTGATGACCATCCATAAGATGTACTCAGTGCAGCTTCAGGACCTTAGGGTGACTTGGTAGGAAGAAAAGAGACTGACGGGGGATAGTAAATCTTAGATAAATCGTGTGGTGGGTATATGCTCTAAACAGAGAGCAGGTATAGATAAAAATTGAAACATAATATGCAATCAGTCATTTTTATAACCATACAAGTTCAAAGTACAGCTATAATTGAAAATTAGGAATACAGTTTATAGGACGTTTGGCTTGACATGAAATAATATTTTTTCAGATAATATGCAAATATACTTTTTTAAATTGAAGTCCACATGATTAAAAAAGCGTTTTTTCTCACAAATGACCTTGTTAGTAATCCCAAAAATATTTTTCTTCGAAGACATGTATCGATTCAATACTGTCTATAATGAAATAAAAATTGGTAGGTGGCGTGGCTGAGAGTCGACACGCAAACAATTCTAACGATAGCTGTCCACGTGATAACGAAAAATCACCGAATAGGGGTAACTCAGGCTGACAGGAGAGCTTGGAGATTGCACGTGCGGGAGCTGAGGGAGGCCGATCGGGGATGGTATATGTGCCAACTTAACACGGAGCCCATGAGAAGTCAAATGGGATACCTCGAAGTTGTGGGTAAGTGAATATATTAACGAAATTGAACGAGTTGCCTTATCTATTTCACTACACACCGAAATAAATATATTGTTACCTCTAATAAGAATGTACTTTGAGCATGAATTACATGGCACTCGAAGTGCTTAAATTTAACACTGTGAAATGTTCTGATTTAAAGCCCATCATGGTTATACATGTCACGCAATTATAAGAAATAGATTATAACAAAAATGACGCGGAAGAATTTCATTTTGAGAGTCACCGTTACTATAATTCTCTTTAAAATTGGTGTATCATTCCAAATACATGTAAAAGTACTTCATGAAAACTTATCGCAGAAATTTATCATAAATTTTCCACCAGAAAATACTTTAATAACAATATGTAACTGAATTATTTAATGTTTCTCTCGGGCAATATGTTCTATAATCTGCCTAAGAAGTAAATGAATATTTTCGTCTCAGATAACTTTTCTTTTGACGCTCATATAAATTTCATGAAATTAAAACTTAATTAAGACATTCAAAACTTACCGTACCTCTTGCGACATTCATATTTATTATTATTATATTTTCTTCACGAGAATCACAAAATCTGAAATATTGATATTGAAATATAATGATGTTTCAAAATTTGATTGTATGTCTTAGTCTAGTATTTTTATTAAATTTTTCATCAGCGGTTAAATAAAAATTTCATCTTGAATAGTCATTTGCTTAAAAACGATAGTTTTTTTATTTATTTGTAATTCCTTAATTTTTAAATTTGCTTACATTGGCACTTTAATGTTTCATTGTGTGTATCATTAGGAACGAATCAATTGATTTAAAAATAATATTGTATCTCTTTGGTTCTGAATTGAAAATAGTAATATCGTCGGTTTGCTGCTAGTAGTTATTAAGTGTCATAACTGAGTTATGTGTCACAATCTAATTATTTTCTCTTGCTTCACACAGTCAATAAGTCATTTCTTTTGAACCCTACACACTCTAATGGTCACTCAGTGTATTTTTTTGTACATGATTTTTTTTAAAAAAATCACTTTGTGCGTTAAACTTATTATAAAAAACCTCACCAGGATCGAAAAAATACTTTTTGTGAGACTTTTGGAAACTTTCAGATTATACAAAGCACAAGACTATGTTATTATTTAAGTTTGGATATAACTAATAAAATGTAGTTGAAACATTAAAATCGATTATCTTCGAATAAACATTTTGTCACTTAATGACTTTTTGCATCAAACTGACGATTTAAGCAGGTTTCTAATCTGTTTTTAAAACAAAAAAAAATGTTTCTCTCACTATATACTAATGTGATCAATTGTATGTGTAAATTAAAACTGAGAAAATTAAATAGAACAAAATGCAATCACAAAATTAAAATCGATTTAATTATGTATAGATAACATTATAGCATAGAGTTCTATGTTGTTAGTAACAAATAAATAAATAAAACCCATTTCCTCCAGTACAATCACTTACAATACTTTATGTACATCATCTCAATGTTTCTTATGATCATATATCTATTGCATAAACTCATTTATGTTACCAACAAGTTTATTTTTTTAGGGGAGAGTTTTTATGTATACACAATATTATAGCATAGAGTGATATGTTAAATTATCTATGACATACTTGTAACAATAAACCTTTTCAACGGACTAAACCGATATCCGATTCCTTCTCTCCAAATCTATCTCAGTTCAAATTGAGAGTTCAAATCAAAAGGTCGACAGCCTAGTAGAAATTCCTCGATACTCACATCGATATTATTTTGATTCAATAAGATTAAGTGATTTATTATAAAGTGTGTAAATATTATTATGAAAAAAAGTTGAAACAACATTTTAATAATGAAAGTGTTTTAGTAAAAATATATCCATAACATATGTGCAGTATGTTATTTATTGAAATGCTTTAAATGTAAAACTGAATCATTAAGCCAAAGTTACGAAATCAAGTATGAGTTTTGTTAATCTAACTTTTTTATTATTTTGAAGTAAAACAACTATGTCATAATAAATGATCAAAATGCCATCCAAAGAAGTCGATTGTATATACAGTATACAAATAGCATAGAAATACACCACCTAGATCATTTTTTAAAGATTAAGTAAATATGGCAATTCCAAAGACAGCGACAAGCTTCTTCATTTTTTTTGAACTAATTAAAAAAATATATGTTCAAGACCAAGACAATTATGATATATTTTAAACCTAAAAGATGATTTAAAACCATATACCAACCAGTAGCTGTATACTTAAACATTCGTCATTCATATTGATATAAGTTATGTACTTTCACAGAAACTAACGCTTATTGTCGCTCTAAATAAAGATTTATTATAGAAAATTCACTTCTTATTTTTTTCAAAACTTATATAAATTGATGTTAACAGACATTGAAGAAATTACTTTTCCTGATAGGAATTGATAGGAATATTGTTTGTGATTTAATTTAATATTTAAAACACGACGCAACTCTTAATGATATATTAAATATCACCAGGAATATTCAAAAATAAATTCTCTGCAGATAAAATTTATGTTGCTTTTGTTCGCAGTTCCACCAGATATCGTCGATTCGGCGACCAGTTCTGATGTCGTAGTACGTGAAGGTGCAACTGTGTCGCTGACTTGTGCTGCGAGGGGATCTCCTCCTCCTAGCGTAACGTGGAGACGAGAGAATATTCGTCCCATCCCACTCGCCAATGGCACTGAAGGTAAATGCATTGTCTCATAGTTCGTATATATATTGAATACAACAACGCGATCTGCGTTTATTGATCAGTGTTGCTAGGCAAAGAAAAATACGATAGAATATGCATATTGGCAAAATTTACTATATCTAAAAAATAAGTAATGCCCATTACTATTACCAATTTGTCACTTTAACTTAAACGTTGTTAACATGCGGATAACGTGGAGCGTTGACACAGTATTACGTCTCTATAATCGTCAGCTCGTCTAAGTCTACTTATGCAATTTTGGTAGGACTAGTTTATTTACAAATAAAAGTGTATGTTAGAATTTTAAAGTTAGTTAATATGGATAAATTCTTAGGTTGTTCTAAAAAAATCATTCTAATAGAGTAAGAATTTGATGTATTTTTTTAATTTTAAAAATGTATTTGGTATATACAGGTAATACTAATTCGTCAAATATTTTGAAATTGGAAAATCATACAACTGTTTTTTATATAAGTCACTGAAAACCAACTCAATGAGAAGAAACATCACAGGCACCAACGTTAACGATCTCAAAAAAAAAGGACAGCGCACTTACCAACTTGACCACATACGGCGTACTAGATATATCTATGCTAGAAAAAATATGATTAAGGTGCAAATAAAAGAATAGCGTCTTAATATAGCGTAGAAAACAAAACATCTTAAACGAACAAACGATTATTAATCCATCACCGTTGTTAAAACCCCTATTGTAATTAATAACAAATATTAGTATAATTTATCCTTATTTACTTTGAAAAATCCCATATTGCTTATTGTTGTTCGAAACAATAAAGCCATAGTTAATAAATTTTATGTAATGTCATTAATAATAAATATCATTTTAATTTTATCCTAATAAATGTTTTAAGAAATAAACCCAGATTGTTAATCGTTCTTTGAAAAACTAGAATCACATTTGATAAGTGTAATATTGTAATTATAATAAGGATGTTAGAGTGAATAACTTGATGCATTGTGTATCTCTTCAGAGCCAGTATATATAGCTGAGCAAAATATTAGTTTAAACATAGTTCTGACGATGGCGCAAGCCGAAATAGCTATCAACGAATAAAATTATTAAAAACTGTAGAAATAAAATACTTTGTTATTTTTAATCTGTCACTTTTTTCTTATTGTTGTATAACTAACTACATTAATATAATACAATTAGATAATATAAATATCATTTTTCAAAATAATTTGCAGTCCATTGGGTTTGTTTGTTCATTCAAGACGCGTTGGTGATCCAAACACATATTTCCAAACATACATCATGCCCGTATAACTTATCTCAAATAAGAAAGCTGTTCTGAGGACAAAGGAACAAAACTGAAAAAAATACACATGTTTCATTAATACAAAATGTTTGGCTACTATATTCATAACTCAGATCTCAAAACTATTCAATCGTTAAAGACATAAAAAGGCTTTACACTTCGAGGTTGTGGTCATTAAGGATATGCAGAGGGAATTTATACAAAAGGCTGTTGGATGTATCTAAAACTTTGTGGGACGGGATGATAATTATGTCAAAAACAAAATGTTAGTTTTGCAGTGGTAATAATGTGTCTGGTATATTATATATACTCAGCGGTTAGCGTTTGTTGGCTTCCGTGCCGGATCTCACGGGTTCGAGTTCAAGTACGAACAGCATTTTTTCGAAGACATGGGTTTTTATGATGTCTAAAAAACTCTCTCTCACCTTTCCGATTCTTAAATAAGTGGGCTTAGCAAGAGCGATTAGTTAACTACTAGTCCTGTCTTAGCCTTATCCTTCTATCCCTACTACTTTTTTTTGAAAAAGTTGAGTGACTGAGTAACAAACAGTTCTCGTAGAAAAACTTCTGTTGAGATATCTCCATTAGTAGGCCATCCGCTTTACATTGGGAGTGGACATGGATTAATTAAAATGTTATTTCTTGATGATTGATAAAAATAAAAATCATTTAATAATTTGTCAAGCTTTATAAAATGTGTTCGAATAAAATAAATGAATGAATAATATTCTTTGGTTCTTTGTGTGGTGACTTTGCGCATGCCACGAATGTACAAACAATTGCTTAGAAGACGACTGTACTGTATAAATTTCACCGTAGACACTTTGGAAAAGCAATGTCTGAAGTAAATGAGAAAAGCTCACCATTAAAGATACCGACAAGCATTGAGTTCCAAAAAGATGCATACACGATGATTTGCCGGAATAATAACAAAACATTTTTATCAAGTCAGTAATTGCAAAATGTTAATAAAGTTAGTTTTGGATATTTACCCAGTATAAAAAGAATTATCTGAAATAAATTCAATTATGTTATACGACAGTAGTTTTTCGACTAAAAGTGCTTTATTAAATTTGAATCGTTTTAAGTTTGTTCAATGCCATACGTTTTATCACTTAATTTATCTAGTTTGCAACCAATAGCTGTTAAACTTATTGATGATACTCATATACATAATAAAAACTATATACCTATTAAGTGTCAGTTCAAGTTCATTCAAGCTCTTGAATGCCTTAAAATGACAAAGTTTGGGGTGTTAGTGACAGAACGTAAAAACTATTCAGAATCTAAACAATTCAAATTTAATAATAATTGCTTTTTGTTTAGCTTTTTTTTTGTCAGTGTACTATTTTTGAGAATATACTAGATCAATTAAATTTAAATTCAGTTTATTATTATGACTTTTGAACTGCTGCAAAATTTATCAGATTACATATGTTTTTAGCCTTTGGGAACAAATTTGTTCCTATTTAAGAGTTCCATGTTAAACGAAAAGTTTTGAACATTTATAAGTGTAGATATAGTGTATAGATAAAAGGTTAAAGAGTGAATTATTCGTTGTTCTAGTTGTAACGTTATTTATTATTTACACGTATCTTACAATAAACTATAACAGAATTTTCATTTAAAATAGTATTACACACGACATTGCCAATTTCTAGGCAATCTATTTTTTATATATACATATAGCCTACTAAAACATCTGCGCAATTTCGCTTTCAATAAATTAAACCTTATGGAAAATATCACTTTTAGGGTGTTCACTGTCAATACTTGGTGGACAGACATTATATTTATAAAAACACAATATTCCTTTTTACTTTATTCCACTTTATTTAAATGTCAGCACCAGTTTCGCTCATTGCAAGCATTGTCAACTGATGAGAAATAAATACAAGCAATGCTACAAAAATAAATTGAAATAAAAAGGTGTAAGCAATAATTGACATTGAAAAGAATTTTTCAAATTACAGTATAAGTGACTCTATATTTACACAAAATTAAAATGTTTAACACCTCTAACATATAATTAAAAAATCATCAAAGATTAATTATATGTTATTGTTATGATGAAAGTGGAATAAAGTACAAAGGAATATTGTGTTTTTATTAATTACGGAAAAGAATTTATTATATTATCAGCAAACTTATTATAAAAAAAATTCACTCTATATATTTTTTTGAAATATCTGTGACGTATTACGTCGCATCGCTATTTTGAAATATCGAATAGAAACGGAAATATACACACCACCCAATTTGGTGAAATTACGAGGCACTGCATGTCCGTGAAGAAACAGTAAAGAAGCCTTATTGACGGCGACTTTTTTGACGATTATGATGGTATTTTAGAAATCCCTCGGGTCATAATATTTTTATCAATTCCTTGATTTTTAGGCAAGTTTCAGCTTACCCGTATAGTAGATGAGTGATCAAAAACCGTAATTGATATTTTTGTAACTTTTATATACTAACTAGCCGATACCCGGCAAGCGTTGCAATGCCACTCGAAGAAAGAAAGTGTTTGTGTTTGAATCGTGTATATTGAAGTGCATGCTTTCTTTTTCTGTCTGTTTGACGTTTGCTGCTGATTGTATATGGTACAACACACGCCCCACCTACTGTTATTTAATTGTAATATAACCTTCGTGCAAGTACAAACATACGTTGTCAAAATGAACTGTACGGCAGACATACAAACATTGATTTTTATATATAAGATTTATAACCTTCCCGAAAGCGCAAGCAAAAAGTTTGTAAAAGTTTTATTGCGATTGGGCGAGCGGTGTGGCAACGCATAAAGTACGAACAAACAAACATTCATTTCACTCTGATCATGATTGCGTGACTTTTATTTCAGACGTTCAGTCTTTTTTCGTATTCGAAATTATTGTTCTATGATTACCGTTTCTAAAAAGATGTGCCTCACTAAAAAGCTGTCTAAAACAAATATAAATAGTAAGAAACATAAATTAATGTTATTGTGTTCTTACTGTTAATAATCTGTAGTATATGGGAATCTTAAAAATATGAATTTCAGAATATAAGATATATATTTATTCATCTACACTTATATGACTTGACACACGTAGTGAATAGATTAAAACATCGTTCAAAAAGACTTTCAACCCTAAAGCGTATAATCAACGCATGCATAACCATCAAAATACTCTTAGCATTTACATATAATAGTTGACAAAACATAAAAAAGAAATTGTAAATTATATAAACACGAAACATTCGTTTACTAAGCGTCAGTTCAAGTTCATCCGTGCACTTGAACGCCTGAAGACGCCGAAAGGCGAAACCCGGGTCGTTAGTGACGAAATCTGTGAGAATGTACATATTTTGACCGATTCAAATTTAATATTGAAATTCCACCAAGCACCTTTAGTCGAAATCTTAAATTGTACAATATTCGTTGAACATCATGAAAATAATCACTTGAAACTCTTTTTGTTAATAATTTCGCATTCGAGATTATATAAGAACACGTAATGAGAGAAGAAGAGAAAAACCGTTTAATATAAATATAGAATGCTTTTCCATCAATTATTGATAGTGGACACAGGAATTATGTACGTAGCAGTTTACGCATAATATCTTTATTCACATGCATTTAAAAATAACCATAAAATAATGGCTTACTAACGTTATGCAATATAATTCACAATGTACTTTTGCTGTCAAATGTCACGAAATATCTTTTTGTCGTTCTATTTATAAATAGTATAGTATTAATTTTGAAGTGAAAAGAGTACAGTTTCTTATTCAAAAAAAAACTAATCTAAGAACATCGCATAAATAACAAAAAAAACAATCACACCTAATGTAAGAAACACATTTAAATGTGATGTTAAAATTTAGACCATACGATTTGACAGATCTGAAATCGAAGCATCAAACATCAAATTTGAGTTTTCAAATCAAAACAAATCGGTGTCAAAATTCAAACGGCGGCCATTTTCGTTTTTGAATACTCGGCAGTTTGAATGGTAAAAAAACATTGAAATCTACGAGAATTTTATTTTTTCGACCATTTTAGTTAATTTTAATACGCCTATAACCTTCACAAAAGTGCAAGCTAAATTTTTGTCGAAGTTTTATTGCAAACGGATCAGCGGCATTCAAATCCATAGCGACCGAAAGTTAAGCAACATTCGTTTTTAAATTTATATAAGATTTGCAGCGTGACTTATAATTAAAATAAATATATAATAAAGCAACCGTAAAAGGATTTTTTTAATGTTCTACAATTGGACATTACTCTGAAAATCTAGCTTTGATCAAAAGAAACTTTTGCCGAGCTTTGATATTAATTTGTATTCCGCATTTTACAACTAAATGCATGAAAAACACACATACAATAAAATCAAAATAAAAAAAAGATATCCAACGTTTTGAAAATACATTGGTATTTGTAACAATATTCAAGATTGGTTGGCGGTAACGTTTTTTTGGCATAATTGAAAAACTGTAATAGATGCCTGATTAATGAAAATTAATCAAACATTGGAAAAAAAATAACAAAAGTGATATATCTATACTAAAATAAAATCCTTCATCAAGCTTTTTGCCGAAACTACGATTCCTAGTGCATAATACTGCAAATAAACCATATAATTTTATACAAATTCGACATACAATTTAGGTGTGTAAACGTATTCAACACTTACAATAGTATTAATTGTTATCAAAGACTTATTGTTACTACTAGGGCTGTGAAGGTGGAACCATTTGTTTACGGTATTAAGAGGGAGGCACGATAGAAGTCGTCAAAAGTTAGTCAATTTCTTTTTTAAGAATATTCTATTCCAATGGATTAATATATATATACAATATTAATATGCTGTCAAAACTTTTTGGAAAGTTACGTTTGTGCATAGTTTAATGTTTAAACAGTCTATTTTCTAGTGAAATTACGTCTATTTGGGTTTCTTTTGAAGTTGGCATACGAAAAAATTCAAATACCTTTTTAAATTTTAATCAGAGACAAGGTGTAATATTGTTTTGAATTCGGATGAATTTTTTAAATGGCTGTCACAGCCCTGGTTATATTATTAGGTTTATATTTAGTATTGAAATGTGATAGTCTTGTTTTAAACATTGTACGAAGAAGTTTAACAAGAGCGTGAATATTATATAAATTAAAGTAAAATGTCTGCAGCTCCATCTCAGAGTTTGCGATAGTCTAATTAGAATTCTCTACTGGCGTAATGTTTAAGAAGGAAGATCCATATTGGCTTAGAGAAAGCTCTGTGGAAAACTAAAATAAAGCACGACCAGATAGCGGAGCTGGAATGGGAAGCTATCGATGTATTTTAGAAGCTTGCGGATCGAGAGGAAACAAGTTTTCCAAAGTTTATGTATTCTACATCGCTACATGAATCTTACTCAACATGTTATGAAATATCTAGCCGACACTTGCACGAAAAAGCGAATTGAGAACAGTGATTTTTCTTGATAATCAAAGTTTTGACAACGGTTGTGAAGGTTACGCGAAAACAAGTAATTAATATTGTTTTGATTAATTTGCCTCGTATAAATTTATTCAAATATTGTATACGTGAATTATCTATACCTAAAACTGAATTTTTAAATATTTTTTCTTAAAAAGCGACACAATACGACTAGTAAGTTGTACCTAATAATTATTTGACATATTTGTCACCTTTTGTCGGATATTAAAGGTTAAGAAAGTTGATTTTATGGGAATGAAGTCATTAGTGTTACTTTCAGATAGTTTATGAAAGTCAGTGATCACGAAGAAATGTAATTAGGTGTGGCCTTAACTTAAACTGATCTTATGTTATTGAATATTATCTTTATGATGAATTTTGTGTTACACAGAGTGATGGTGACATGTCATGTAAAGCAGCAAAGTGATTAGCGAGTTACCAGAATCCTGAAGACTGACGTCATTTGTACAATACATCATTTTATAATAAGCCATTTACAATAATCATATAAAAAATGTATTTATTAAAATAAGTGCCGACTTCGCTCATCGCGAAAATTACTCGCCTTACAAAAATAGTTTTATTTGAAATTCGTACAAAAGATTTTTTATTATGCCTTTCCACAAATTTTTGACAGTAAACACCTTAAATGTGAAACCATTAATACTTCAAAAGAGACGGGACTATTTTTTTAACGATAAACTGATTATTAACAATTTAAAATCATTCACGTATCGTTTTTTTATATTTATTCATTGAAAGTTTTTGAGGTATGTTCATTTCATTTTTACGGTAAATATATTATTTGAAATAACTAAAAAGGCACAATTGAAAAATTGAAAAAAATATACGTTATACGTCATAAAGCCATTTTCTAAACGCTTAAAGTATGACTGTTAAAAATGATTTTTGAAAATATTACATCCATTTTTTACAATATGGTATATGCGTACGTTTTTATTCTGTATATAAGATAGATACATTAAGTAAATATTGACATAAATTACACTTCTGTAAAAAAAGATTCATTATAAAATTGGGAAAAATATGTAGGGAAGAAATTGTAATTTGGGATACAAGCAATTTTGTTCACATATTTTAATTTATAAATTATACTACTTATCGGGAAATGTCCAACCATGGAAGTCTTACATTCCACCGAGAATATTAAGGTTAAAAAAACGATGCATGCTCTTACTTTACGTTATAATGAGTCAAAAAGCTCTTTCTGACTTGTTTATTTTAGGCATGTTTATTGAACATAAATAACGACACAACTATTTTTTAATTTTGTTTAGCTCATTTGGCATATCACTCTGTTTTATTTCGACAAATAAGTCTTAGAACGTAAAGCAAATTACTCACGACTCAGTTCTTACTAGATTCTCTGCGAGTCATCTGTTCTCATAGTCTACCTGGCACTGACAGAGCAATATAACAGAGTAGGAAAAAAAACTAACAGATATCTTTATAAAATTACAAAAATCTTGTTTTTACTCGTTGGTCACAAACTAAGACTGTTTTAAGATTTTGACTGAGGGTGCTTGATTGAATTTCAATATTAAATTTGAATTTTGTACTTTTCCATGAGTTTTGTCGCTAACGACTCGGGTTTCGCCTTTATTTCGCCTATTAATTCAATGACTTACAATCAATCAACTCATTAATAATAGGTCGGATAAAACCCTAGATTTATTTTAAATATTCCTATGTTATTATCTGGTGATTAATATTTTCAAAAAATCCTCATAATTATAACAAAACCACTTACTTCATTGAAACTTGTATACATTCAATTTTCGCTAATTTACGTTTTAATAGCCTTTTAACTTAGTGATCTACTTATATTTTTGTATATAAACGATACAAACTGTTTACTACGCGTCAGTTCAAGTACATCCGTGCACTTGGAATGCCTGAAGATGCCGAAAGACGAAACCCGGGTCGTTAGCGACAAAACTCAAAGACTCACTGGAAAACTCACTGGAAAAGTACAAAATTCAAACAATTCAAATTACGACTGTCTTATTCAAACACATACATAATATTAACTGTAAAATCTATGGTTTAGATAGAATCTATAAAATGATTTTAAAACTTGCAATTATAATAAAAGGAACCTGCAAGTCTTGAATGTGTTTCATTTATTCTTAAATCTTGAATAATATTTTTGAAAAGGTTTAAAAACTTGACATATCTACGATTTTTAAAAATATAACTAATCTCTCATTCAATATAAATTCAGAAACACCTTACTTGCTAACAACATAATATACACCTTGAAATGGCAGTTATATTATAACACACACGGTGAAGTCATCTGTTTATAAATGGCTTATGGAAATTTTCCTAAAAATAAATCTAGAACAAATACTTTTTAGGCGCGATATCTTTGAATTGCTCGCATGTGAAACCTTTCTCGTGAAATACGACATTCTAAAGATAATAACTGCTAATGATAATATTTCAATAACAATTTATTCTTAATAAGAGTATGTTTACATTGCCATCACATAAATGTTGACTTTTGCGTAGCGTGGAAATCATAATACCTTATTTTGAAAGGTATAGACATTCACCATAATGCTTATTTTCAACATAGAATTCCTCTTAAGTTTTTGTTTCATTTTGCGTCAAATGTGTATTGATACATTGAATTCTAACTGAATACTTAATGTTTTCCGTTTTCCAATTAATAAAATAAAGGATGCTAACAATATTAACAATTATACGATTCTTGATTTGATAGAATTCGATGAATACGAAAAATATATTTACACGCCAAAGCGTTTTTGATTCCCACTTGGATACTCAGCACGTTTTCAACATTTTAAAACTATCTGAACACAATATTTGTGATTGAATGTTTTAAATACTGTATATTTGTGAAAACATTGTTTGAATGACGGCCAAAATAAAAAATAATAGCAACCCGTGTATTTTATCAAGTCAATATTCACAAAGTCGTAGATTCAGGCAAACGCAGATGACAATGATATTATCGAGCGTTCAAAAAATAATGATTTTGAAGCCTTTCTGGCCATGCAACAAGCGGCAAGTGTCATTGGATTAAAAGTCAATATGAAAAAAAAAACTTTATAAATGGCAATCACAAAGCCGAAAATACAAATAGATAACTTCATTCTCGATGACTAAATAATCAAGTCAATGTCCAGAATGCTTTTGTGGACTGCATAAAAAATTCAAATCCTCCCGTTTATCACGAAATACAAAAGTTTGCCTCTTAAGAACTCTCATAATACCAGTCTATGACTGGCTATGGGTCAGAGACCTATTGCTTTCTAAAGACTCTCAAAATAGTTTGAGGAAAAATCCTGCGAGTGATTTTCGGTGCTTATTGCAAGGATGGCATCTGGAGACGTCGGCACGTTAATAACGTCTACGGTGAACCAGTCATTTCAGATTTGTTACAACTAATCTTCGTTTGGCCAGATATATATCACGCATGGATCAATGTAAACTTTCACAATGCCTCATATTAACTACTGCTGAGAAAAGAGGAAATATTGAAAGACCGTGATTTTGTTGAACGGATGGGGTGTCACAGGATCTGCGAGTGCTGTAGGCCAGTGACTGGCGCAGGAGAGCAAGGGATCGAGTGGATTAAAGAAGAAAATGCTATTTCTTTCGGTCGTGAGTGCGAATTGTCGTTAGTTGAACCGTCGTAAGTCAATAACTACCTGTAACTATATTTTTATATTGTAAATTAATTTATTATTTTAGTAATTTAATTTGTATGCCAAAATGTTATATAAATTATGCAATATCAACATATATTTAACTATGTTGTAAATTAAATGATATTTAGCCGTTCACTGAATGCATTATAACAATGCAATATGTTCTATAATCTTCTAACGAGTACATCGCATGAGTATATTTTAGGAAGAATCAGTTATTTCAAAGCTTTCAGTCTATATAAACATACTAAATCAAGCTTTGGGAGGATAATCTTTCAGCGTATTCAACCACTAGACGGAACTACCTAAAATAGCACAGATAAACGGAAACCTGTGTCAGTTTAGAAAAAATAAACATCTTAACATTAATAGCCGATAAGGTCTGTCTGTAAGGACGTCCGCAGTAAGGTACAGACCAATGATTTCGATTTATTCTGAACAGCACATTTTTGAAATGTTGTTCTATCCAATGGGAGCGGCTTATTTTAAACCGGGCGTGAATGTTCTGATATCGCCACGTTTGAAAATTTGATATTTCTTGGTGTAGAGCTAAAGTATTGTATCACCATACATCATAATATTCGAATAATCAAAGACTTTAATTCGACTATTGCAAACTATGATTATAGGGCTATCGAAATGAATCGTCTGATCGTGTGAGTCGATGTGAGACTAATATTTTTTGGAGCGGATTTGATCAATTGAATCATAATGATGAATCTTTTCACGTCTGACCTTGAAAATCTGTTAGAATTCTTTAATACATTAAGAATATTCAAATTATGATATGGATATATGATAGAATAATATTTTGCTTTTTTCATACACTTGGACAAAATGTGCAACTGATTTTTTATTGAAAAATTGGATTTGATCTTTTGATTTTTATTGGAAATAATTGTTAAATAATTTAAAATCCGAAAAATAATTGTTGGCAAACTTAAACATTATTCCAAAAATTAAGTAATTTACAAAATTTCTGCTACTACGAAAGATGATTGTTAGCAAACTTTAACATTATTCCAAAAATTAAATAATTTACGAAATTTCTGCTACTACGAAAAATGGTTGTTAGCAAACTTAATCATTATTCCAACAATTAAATAATTTACGTAATTTCTGCTACTACGAAAAATGGTTGTTAGCAAACATAAACTTTATTCCAAAAATTCAATAATTTACGAAATTTCTGCTACTACGAAAAATGGTTGTTAGCAAACTTAAACATTATTCCAAAAAATCAATAATTTACGAAATTTCTGCTACTACGAAAAATGGTTGTTAGCAAACTTAAACATTATTCTAAAAAATCAATAATTTACGAAATTTCTGCTTCTACGAAAAATGGTTGTTAGCAAACTTAAACATTATTCCAAAAATTCAATAATTTACGAAATTTCTGCTACTACGAAAAATGGTTGTTAGCAAACTTAAACATTATTCTAAAAAATCAATAATTTACGAAATTTCTGCTTCTACGAAAAATGGTTGTTAGCAAACTTAAACATTATTCCAAAAATTAAGTAATTTAGGAAATTTCTGCTACTACGAAAAATGGTTGTTAGCAAATTTAAACATTATTCCAAAAATTCAATAATTTACGAAATTTCTGCTTCTACGAAAAATGGTTGTTAGCAAACTTAAACATTATTCCAAAAATTAAGTAATTTAGGAAATTTCTGCTACTACGAAAAATGGTTGTTAGCAAATTTAAACATTATTCCAAAAATTCAATAATTTACGAAATTTCTGCTACTACGAAAAATGGTTGTTAGCAAACTTGGACATTATTCCAAATATTAAATAATTTACGAAATTTCTGCTCCAACGAAAAATGGTTGTTAGCAAACTTGAACATTATTCCAAAAATTCAATAATTTACGAAATTTCTGCTACTACGAAAAATGGTTGTTAGCAAACTTAAACTTTATTCCAAAAATTGAATAATTTACTAAATTTCTGTTACTACGAAAAATGGTTGTTAGCAAACTTCAACATTATTCCAAAAATTAAATAATTTACGAAATTTCTGCTCCTACGAAAAATGGTTGTTAGCAAACTTAAACATTATTCTAAAAATTAAATATTTTACGAAATTTCTGCTACTACGAAAAATGGTTGTTAGCAAACTTAAACATTATTCCAAATATTAAATAATTTACGAAATTTCTGCTACTACGAAAAATGGCTGTTAGCAAACTTGAACATTATTCCAAAAATTCAATAATTTACGAAATTTCTGCTACTACGAAAAATGGTTGTTAGCAAACTTAAACTTTATTCCAAAAATTCAATAATTTACGAAATTTCGGCTACTACGAAAATTGGTTGTTAGCAAACTTTAACTTTATTCCAAAAATTAAATATTTCACGAAATTTATGCTACTGCGAAAAATGGTTGTTAGCAAACTTGAACATTATTCCAAATATTAAATAATTTACGAAATTTCTGCTACTACGAAAAATGGTTGTTAGCAAACTTAAACTTTATTCCAAAAAATCAATATTTTACGAAATTTATGCTACTACGAAAAATGGTTGTTAGCAAACTTGAACATTATTCCAAATATTAAATCATTTACGAAATTTCGGCTACTACGAAAAATGGTTGTTATCAAACTTTTTTTTTCCAAAAATTCAATAATTCACGAAATTTCTGCTACTACGAAAAATAGTTGTCAGCAAACTTGAACATTATTCTAAAAATTAAGTAATTTACGAAGTTTCTGCTAATACGAAAAATTGTTGTTAGCAAACTTAAACATTATTCCAAATATTAAATAATTTACGAAATATCTGCTAACTATAAAAATAAAATATATTAAAATAAAATATAATTAAATTAAATTAAATTCAATAAAATAAAATAAAATAAAATAAAATAAAATAAAATAAAATAAAATAAAATAAAATAAAATGAAATGAAATAAAATAAAATAAAATACCATAAAATAAAATAACATAAAATTAAATTAAATTAAATACTATGCAACAAAAATCTCACGTTGCTGGGCAACGGGCTTACAGCTAGTTCATAATTATTTCATTAAATGAACAAGCTTCCTAATTCATAAACAATTATATAAATCTGGCATTTTAGACGGAAACGAAGAAAGATTTACTTGGTTGAGAAGGTTTTTAGCTTAAATTATTATCTACAATTCAATTAACGGATCTTTATTATTTCTCTTTTGAGTCGAGCTCAAATTAAATCCCGTTTTCCGGTCTAATTTTGATACGACCAATATGTATAGATATTTTTTTTAACTCAAAATATTTTTTGTGAAGAATGCATATATATACCAAGAAAAAACTTAGTAATTTAAACACAAGTAATTTAAATATATTTATATATATATATATCCGGGTCCTATGGCGCAGTGGTTAGCATTGTGGGCTTCCGTACCGAATCTCACGGGTTCGATTTCCAGTACGAACAGTATTTTTTCATTCGATTTCTGTTCGAAGGCATGGGGGTTTGTGCTGCCTAAAAATTCCCTTTTACCCTTTTCGATCTTTTAATAAATGAGCGTAACAATCTTGTCCAAGTCTTATCCTTCTATCCCTACTACTATCTTTAAAAAATAGATTTTGAGTAACTTAGTAACAAACAGTTCTTGTAGAAAAACTTATTTTTGAATACCTCCATTAGGAGGCTATATGCTCTACATTTGGAGTCGAGAATATTCTCTGTTTAGTCCATCTTCATGACAGTTGCCACGATTGGATTCGAATCTTTGGATAAATTTAGTTTACCATTGGTGCAAATCGTATGTCTTTTTTAACCATTTAGTTCGTTTTCAATAATTATGAGAATAATATGACTGAAACAAACGCTTCTGTACTCCTTAAAAAGTATATTTGTACAATAACTATACTCGCTTCAAACAATATGTTTTAATAATAAGCGACAAGATTTTTTTTGAAACTACCAGCATAATATTTTTCGCAAAAAAAGATGACACTATAGAAGGATTAATTGACAAAATTGATATAATATTGAAAACATTACCATGAAACGTTTTAATGAAACAATATTAAAATTACTTTTAAATATCATTAAGCAAAAGATGACAACAAAAATAAACTTTCAATGGCCTCGCTTAATCTAAAACCAATTAAAATTAATTTTTGGACCATTGCATTAAACTCATTAAGAAGATTCCACTTCACCGAGTCAAATAATAAAAGTCACGATGTCGCCAAAATCTGCCGCGTGTACAAAAATACAATATTTTTAGTTGGATGTTTTATATTATAACTTTCAGTGAAAAATATAGTATTTTTTCTTCAAACGACGCTTTTTTCACTTAATAGTGCTGAAATAGTAATGCGATAAATTCTCTAAGAATTGGTGATAACTTTTTCGCCACCGTGCCATCGTCAGAACTATGACAGTACAAATTTTCCTTTGCTTATATTTAAATACTCAAAAGACATACAAAATGTATCAAAACTTCTTAAAATAATCTTATGAAACAACAATTTGAAAAGCTGTTCTATTAAAATGGCGTCAATAATATATTCCGAGTAAAATAAGTGAGCTATAGATTTAAGATATACACCTATCTTATTAAATAATACGTGAGATAGTTTGTGAAAAAAGAGTGAAGTTTATATTTATAAAATTAACGACTTTGTCCTCTATATTATTTTGAAAAACCAGATTGATTTTGGGCCACGTATATTAGATAACACTTTTCACAAAAGAGTACATAAATATAAAGTAGTCATTTTTAAATTCTTACACTAGTAGCATTTATAATTTTTAATATGTTATTATTTGCTTAACTTTATATCTGTCACGTTTGCGGTGACATGATTTTTGATTTTTATCTCTTTATCGACTACAATGTGAATTACAGAAGCACAGTCCAAAGTTATTTTATGATGTAACAGGCGTGTCACATATGGGTAATACAAACAATAAAGAAGTCTTGGCATTTAAAAATTTACATTATTCATCAAAAATGTTATGTCTCTATTCCAAGTTTAGCCGTTTCGGCGTACTTACTGATTTTAATTCTTTAGACTCCAACAGCAGGCGATCATATATATCGATCGTTGTACCTAAGATACAAGTATATTTATTCAGAGCATGATTGTATGATTTTCCGCTCAGAATTAATCTCAAGTGACATTCTCACGTGTTTCACCTTTAGTTTATCCTCGAATAATTTTAAAAAAATATGATAAATTCTAATTTTTAGAAACAGCTTTACGATTTTATTTTACACGTGTGCAATACTAATTTACTCTACTAAGCTTGCGAAAAATATGAAACTTTAATAAATATATAATTTTAAAATAAATAAAAAAAAAACTGTTTATTGTTCTCCTAACCAGAAGCTTGGAACAGGACTTGAGGTTGAAGCATCGAGCAGTGGAGCAACGACATATACGTAGCACGTAAAATTTGAAGTCACCTAAAAAAAATATTTTACAATGGTGGACAGTCTTCCGCAAAAAAAACAGTGCAGCGTTTAGAAAATGAATCTAGAAAAACGTCAGAAAGTTGTTAAAATACGTCAATTTAATGAAGAAGAACAAAAATTTTGTAATTCGACGGAAAGTATGGGAATGCTTAAAGTAAAATCTGTGTTCAAAGCTATTACTCTTTGTCCAGAAAAGATTCAAATAGCATGACATATTGCATCAAGTATGTGAATTTTGATTTACTCAAGCCAGTGTGGAGCGACTGTTTTATGCGTTAAGGCTAATTTTGAGTGAGAAAAGACAAATGAAACATCATTTGCTTTTGGCCATTACAATGTTAATAACGATGACGATTTGTTGTTATTTAATAACGTATTTTAAGATGTACGTTTTTCTATTATTGAAAAGTTAACGTTTGTGCAAATATAATTATTATTGAAACTTTTTATCGGTGCACGGAGTGGAGAAATTCACAAAATAGCCTTCTCGAAGCTTCCACTCATAACACTACTCTATTCCGTGAGTAGAACCAATTTCAATAATGCCGAGCATTACCAACTGATAAGATAATAAAATTTTAGGTTTATGTATACAAATCAAAATGAAATAAAAAACGGTGTAACAAAAAATTGGCATTGAAAAGAATTTATAAATAAATGTACTAAATATAAATAAGTGGCAATAAAACTACTAAAATTAAAATATTTAACACCTCTAAAATGTAGTTTTTTATTATGAAATATGAAAATAAACCCAAATACTAAGTACATAAATATATAACTGAACCACTGCACGAAAAGGTAGTCGGTTGCAATAAAATGTGTTAATTTATTAGGAGTATAATTTTCTCTGAATACATAACTAATACGCATGGAAACATTTATGTTAATATACATTCGTTATGGCGGTAAACAATACAACCATTAGCTTTGAAATCGTCGTACTTATCCCGACTACGGTGCGATGTGCAAAGAAGGCTTTGCTGGCGGAAGCTTCAACATCGACGGCTCATCACGAGGCTGCGCTGCCGCCGGAACAATAGAGTCTTAAAAACAACCAGGAAGAGCTTAATTAACGATACCACGTCTAAGCACACTTTGTTTCTGGAAAAGCACTTGCTTTTAGGATCTGCTTTTCAAAAAGCATTTAGGAATTAATATCGCTGCTTATTTTATCTCGTAATCTTGATATATTATAGTGGATCAATGGTTTAACGAATATGCTACTTTTTGTATTCTTTTAATCATAATAAAATTATAATAACTAGGAATAGGTAGGCATTCCTATAATTGAGAATTTCTTTTTTATTGGTAATTATAAAATTTGCATTGTTATGTTACACATGTTGAAATTATTGAAAGTATTTATTGATTTGGCATTTACTTGGTAGAACTCCATTATAATAGAGTCAAAATATAGCCGCCTGCGTGATCGAGTGGCCAACGTCGTTGGCTACCGCTACGGAGGTCACGGGTTCGAGTCCCAGTACGGGCGGTTTTATAAATTATTTTTCAATCGATTTATAATTTTCTGTTCAAAGGCATGGATTTATGTGATGTCTTGAATTACCCTCTCCCACCCATCCTATCCTATGAACGGGGCGTATCGAGAGCGATTAGCTGACCACTAGTCCTGTCCTAGAACTTTCCTTCTATTCCTACTCTCTTTGGAAAAAGAGAGGTTGAGCAACTGAGCAACAAGCAGTTCTCGTAGAAACATTTCTGTTGAGATAAAATCCATTAGGAGTCCATATTCTCTATCTACATTGGGAGCGGAAATGGTAAAAAAAATAATTCAGATTACTAAAAACCAATGAAAATATAAAATATCTTAATAGCCTGTATCTTACAGCAGAACTCAAGTTAATTATCGTTGTATTTTGGTGATGAAAACAACAAGGCCAACGCAGTTTGTGAATCAATATAGGACGAAGATAATTGCATCGATTAACGTTAACAATAGGGAAGTTGGCAGACGATTCGGCTCGTACTCTTATCTGGATAGGATGCTTCAATTCTAATTTCGGTTGATTGTCGTATTGTCTTTTCAGAGGGTTGAAACGCCCCTTAAAAAGGCTTTCAGGGATAGAATAATTCACCTAAATCGTCTTTAAAGTTTTAAAAATTAACTCATTCGATTCCAGAACAATTTAATACAAAACAGAATAAACAGAAGTCTTTTTATTTTTATTAAAAAATCTTTCATTTTAGCAATATTAAAAACATATGCAATATTTTGTATTCATAAACATAAAAATGATATATGATTTAATTAAAAAAAACTCTTTTTTTACATATGAATTGTTTTATAAATCAATAAATGCATATACAGTAAGACCCCCCATTTACACTAAAGTCGGGACAGTGTGATTCGGGGTAGTGTTATTGGGGGTGTCGATCTCATAAAAAATTAGGGATTTGGTTTTTTCCGCAAAAAATGCTAAAGTTCAAGTTCCAGTACGAACAGCTCAAGAAATGCGATCTCAATACCCACATTTTCTTAAATATCTATTTTAATATGGGTGACACAATGTTTACAATTAAGGTATTCTTATATCATAGTTTTTTGGAACTTTTGTAGTTCATATAAATACGCGATAACGCGATGAGACGATAAGCGCCCGCGATAAGCGATCGTTCGTAAGATAGCTGGGCTAAACTTATCAGTTGTAATTTCATATGTGTGCTGGGATGACGTCTTTTTTACGCGCAACTTAAAATATGATTATTTATTAAAAAAAATGTATGAGGAATGATGCAGAGAGATATTTTAAAGCTCTAACACTATTTTTTTTTTGAAATTCATAATAATAAGGCCAATAATGAGAAAACCACTGGAGTTTCTGAACGAACCCCATCGGCAGAGAAGTATTTTTCTAGTCTTCGAGCCGCGAGAGATATGAATGTTTGTGGAAAATTCCCTACCGCCCTTCTAATCCTAAAATAATAAGTAGTAGTGAGAGGAAGTATTAAAAAACCTTTTTTTGAGATATTTACATTAAAAATTAATGCCTTCGTCTCAACATTGGAATAGGACGTAAATCTTAAAAATATGTAGACAAAAGTTTAACAAAAAGTATTCATAGTGATTACTATCGAGATTCATCTTGTATTAAAAATTAAGAATATTTGTCACAAATTATACAATGAAGAATCGTTATGTTTTAAGTTGGACTAAGTGCATGATTTTAACAGTTGAAACAAAATAAACTTAATTTTGAAGAAACTTTAATTTACTTACTTACGAAATAAAATATATAATTATGGTGATTTTAGAGTTTTATAAAAAATATTTATAAACTATTGCATTATTTTTTCTTCGTAAAACAGGCACGTTTCTAGTATGTAAATATGGTAAAGCCCAACGAATGAAACTTGTGTTCATGACATTTTGAATGAAGTGCAACTGACATTGTGGTCAAACGTGTTGATAGTTTTTTACAAAAGTCTATTTAAAGGAACCCTACCTTTAAAGAAACTTGTTTGTTTATGTATCAAAAAAAATAGCACTATAATATACTAGGTCAAAAAAATGTTCATGTTCTTTTATCCATGTCCGCTCCCAATGTAAAGCATATGGCCTCCTAATGCAGGTATCTCAACAAAAGTTTTTCTATAAGAACTGTTTGTTACTCAGTCGCTCTATCTCTCTTTTCCAAAGAGAGTAGTAGGGATAGAAGGATAAGGCTAAAACAGGACTAGTGGTTTAACTAATCGCTCTCTCTACGCTCAGTTATTTAAGGATCGGAAGGGTGGGAGGAAAATTTTAGACATCACAAACCATCATGCCTTCGAACATAAAATCGATCGAAAAAATGGTGTTCGTACTGGAACTCGAAACCGTGAGATCCAGCACGGAAAGCAACAACGCTAACCACTGCACCATAAAATACGACAATGTTTATGTTATATGCATGCTACATCATTATTTTTTTATATGGAAATAGAATAACAGAAAAAAAATAATAACAAATATTAGTAAATAGTATTAAGAATTTAGACATAATTTACGATATAGTAAAAGTCTAGTCTTTTTCCCAACCAAGATTGTTGCCATCATCAAATGCTCGCACGAAGGGAGCAAATGCTGCATAAGAATCGGTGATATAACCACTGAATGGTTTGGGGTCTCAACCGGGGTCAGACAGGGCTGCGTCTTAGCTCCGTTCCTTTTCATTATAATCTTCGACTTCATTCTGAGGAAGTCGATTCGACCTGACCAAGGTGTGACCGTTGCCCCCAATCTAAAGCTATGCGACCTCGAGTATGCAGACGACGCTGCTATATTTGATAAATCTGTCGAGGGTATTCAAGAGACAATGGATAGACTGCAGAGAAACTCATATCGCATCGGTCTTAAAATCAATGCGAGTAAAACCAATGTACTCTGCAACAGTGCCTGTCCGGACCCACACTACCCTTTGACGAGCGCCGGTCAAAACATCGAAAGAGTCGACGGTTTCAGGTACCTGGGGGTACACATCACGGGAGATGGCAATCCGTGTAAAGAGCTCGCGATCCGATTAGGGATAGCTGGAGCAACCTTTAACTCAATGCGGAAAGTCTGGGACTCACGGCTGTACTCGGTCAGAACCAAGTGCCACCTATTCAACGCATGTATCTTGACAGTGCTGCTTTACGGTTGCGAATCATGGCACCATACAAAAGCGCCAGAGTAACCGTATACTGTGCTTCGAAAACAGATGCCTGCGACGAATGCTAGGGGTGAAATGGTTTGACTTTGTCAGGAATACGGAGATAAGAGAGCGGACTAACCAGCCTCTTATCACGTCCAAAATAAAGAAACGGTGGTGGACCTGGCTTGGACACGTGTTGAGGATGCCTGAAGAGAGCCTGAACCCTGCCTGTCTCTTCTTCCGGCCGGATGGATCCCGGCGTCGTGGAAGGCCACTGATAACTATCCACAGGATGTACTCGGCGGAGTTACGGGACGCTGGGATGACCTGGGAGGAGGCGAGGAGACTCGCTGGAGATATTGTGGAGGAGCTTCGTGGTGACCATATGCTCCGTATAGGGAGCGGATATGGATTTAAAAAAAGTCTAAAATGATGAATTCTTAGAAAATGTGAAAAAATATTTCTTATCTCATCTCATACAATATCTTGAAGTAAGAGAGATATAAAATTTTACTTAATTATATATTTTTTTAAAACATTTAACTAAAAAAACATTATATCTAGTGGTATTAAAAAACATGTTTTAAGTACACAAAAAATAACGATTTTTAATATGAAATGGTTGTTTGTGAAAATACTGTAAACCCACGAAGAAAGCGTTATAGCAGGTTGTCATAACAATAAAGCTTGACGATCTCAAAGTACAATTTTTAGCTTACGTGCCTCGTGGACTAAATTTGAAAAAAAATAACGATGTTTTCTTTGACATTTTTAGTAAAGCTCTAGATTTATTTTCTATAAATCTATAAATAAAATAGAATCAATATGAAGTTATATAATAGAGCTTTGACTGACTGTTGGAAAGTTTTTGTGTTCAAATGATGTTGCACAAGATTTACTAATTGAAAAGTAGTTTTCAATAAATAATAAAATATAACCAGTAATATAAATTAATCAAAGTAATACTTTCATATTTAACTATTTTCAGTTATTTGAACACTTAATACAAAGCTTGTTGAAACCATAAGTATCATATTAAATTCTCATAGACTATAAACAACAATTTAATATAAGAAAGCTATAACAATGTAAGCCAATACGAACACGCTGGCTTCACAACTCTCTAGAACTGTTTGTAAACTCACCTTTATATTTTGTGTTCAAAACTTCTTTATTATACTATGATATTAACGACCTGCATTTTCGGTGCTTACAAACGGATACACACCTAAAAAAATATTGGTTTTACAATATATTATATTTATAACAATAAAATCTTTTTTTAACTAATATCATCTTAAATACATAATATAAAGACTTATAATGCGTAAAACCAGACTTAAATGTTATAGGAAGAAAATTAAACGGCTTATTACTTTTTTTATGACCAAAGCGCAACGTAGAATCTAATTTATTTTTTTGATATTTATAAGTATCCAAGATACAAAATAATAAATTATTTTGTTTTTTTTTCACTTTTTACCCGCTTTAACAATGATACTTTCTCAAACAGGTATAGGTTTTCTTAACCATTTTTACAGTCTCACACTTAAAAATTATGCAGATTTTATTTAATTTTACCATACGAAAGTCAAAGACGATCATCATAAAGAATATATCAATACATTTTTTTAGTATCAAAAATATTAAATAAATAATATATAAAAATAAACGAATGTTGTTTAACCCTGAACACTACAATACAATCGCGTATTCCGATACACACGCAGTTAGCCCCTTTAAAGACTTGATAAGTTTTATGCAAATTGGATTCGCGCTGGATCACTCAAGGTGGCTCTTTAGTGGATAAATGAGTGAGCCATTTACCAGCGTAACTGTCGCGAGAATTGCGAAATGAGAATAATGGCAGTGTGTGTAACAGCGCTTCCAACATTTAAATGTCGTGAAAATGAGTTCCCTTAACGTCTGCGATTCACAGATCAATCGTTTAATAACCTATGCTTTATTTGATAGGCGGACCGAGATACTTGCTACAGAATACTATAAAAATAAAACCAATTCTGAGAAATTCTTTATTGTTATCGAGAATCATAAGTTAACATTTCTGTGAAATGCATTACTGGTTATCGGGAATCATATTACAATAGAAGTTATATCTGTCCAATACAATAATATCTATCGAAAACCGTATTTTAATAATAGCATTTTTTTCTAAATTTATAAACTATTGCAGAGAATTATGTTCTGATAATGAAACTTTTGTATTTATATGTATAATTTGTTACCGAGAATCATCCTAGAATATAATCTATTCTTGTTAAATGAATAAACTTTTATGAAGATTCATATTCCAATCAAAACCATTTTGGTGAGTATTACATATTAGTATCAAGAATCACACTCTCATTAAAGTCATTGTTTTAAAATATTTGTCATATTTTTCATAGAGAAACAATATAAACGAAAAAATATTTTTTATAAATTAACAGATTGTTTTTCTCATGGCTTTAAAACATTATCACGATGAGAACCGACTTTTTCTCAATCAAAAAAGCCATGGAAAATATAAAGTGATTTTGATGATCACCTATATTAATTTCAAAAAAAATCTATAGTTTTTTCTACTGTTAGTCTGCAGCGGAAAAATATTATAACACGTAAAAATAATAAAAATATATATATTGATTCAGATCTACGTATTTATACATATATAGCTGTGTCTTTTCGTCAAGTATTCATGGTGAACAATTTAAAAGTAACGTTTACAATCGTTAAAACAACTGCTGATTTCAGAACTTTTTTAAAATTCATGTTCGCTTTCAACGTACGTAGAGCAAACGGTCCCTTAATGGAGGTATCTCAATATAAATATTTTCTACTATAATTGTTTGTTACTCAACTGCTCAACCTTTTTTTGTAGAGAGTAGTAGGAATAGAAGGAAAGGGCAGGACAGAACTAGAAGTCAACTAAACGGTCTCGCTACGGTCCGTTATTTATCGAAAAGAGTTTTTAGACATCACAAATAACCATGCTTTTGAACACCAATCGATTAAAAAAATATTGTTCATACTCCTTCACGGATGACAACAGGTTTGACGACTGCGTCATAAACTTGACTTATTCAAGTTATAGCTTACAATTTTATTTACTAACACGAACAATTTCGGTTGAAACCGTTCATCTTGTAAAAGTAAAATGTATTGAATGTTTATCATAAATAATAATCGTTTTCATAACAACTTCCTTAGCAACAAATTAATTTTCAATACGTAATTATTGATGTTTGACAATGGACGACACACGCTTCGTCTCATGCTGACTAATTAGTTAAACATTATCCCTTAATGATTAGCGCTGTAAGCCTGTAAGGGATAAAATAATATTATTATCTGACATTATTATTACATTGTAACAAAACAACAGTGATGCGTTTTGTATCATTACGAAAGTCCCTTTCTGTTATCGTTTAGATATATCTACTCGCCCTTTGTTTTCATATTATCTTACCATAAATAATAACAAACGAAAATTTTGCGGCTGGTCTCAAATTTGGACGCGCCATCTTTTGATTACAAGTTATGGTTTTAGCGCCATAAAGTCTCACGCTATAACTTTTTCTCGTCGTATTGCGTGTACCGGTATTTAAAAAATCGGGATCCTGGTATTTCAATACTGAAATACCGGTGTTACAATATTATATAACCGTACTTATTTGATGATCGTTCGTCGGACAAGATTTGAGTCTGATGAGAATTTTCTGCAGCTGGATGTATTTGCACGATGATCCAATTTGTATTGACAGCAATGTAGAAAAATAAAATATTTTTAAGGTAATATTTTAATTAAAAATAAAGATACTGTTTCGGGGTAAAATATATATACTTAGTTTAAAATTATTGGAGAAAATAGCCTTTCTCACCCTCTTATCGCTTGTTTCTATACTAATTCCACATTTTCTATGTTATAATTATTGGAGTCGATTTCACTTATCGCGATAACTTCCAACTGATAAATTAGTGTCATAAAAAATACATATTTATATAATGAGACAATTTAACACATCAACCATAATTCACGATGTTTCAAAAACTCTTCATTTAGTGTTTCTGTACTATACATTTAAGAACATTTATTTATTTTAATGCAACGTCTGTATACGTTTTTAATGACATTTTTATATTTTACAAACTTTAATATTTTCAATTTGTATCCAACTTTGTAATTCCACTTGTGTTGTGACACGTGCTTTGTCTTTTAAAAAATCATTATTTGACAGAAAACTGCAAGATTTACAAATAAACTAATAAATTAAATAAAATACAAAATATAAGTCGGAGTTTTTTTAATGTACGCATGAAGTGCATTACAAACAAACATAAAATTTGTAACACAAATGGAGTAACAAAGTTATCAAATTTAATTATGTACAAAGTTGCCGCCGAATCCATTGATTTATTTATTTATTGTTTAAAAATTAAAAGTACAGTACATGACATTACAGCTGACGCCAATTCACCATGCAGTAATATTTATTAATTTCGTTTCGATTCAATTCAATAAATTTTCATTTTAATCAAACATTTTCTTTTAAACAGTATTTCCGCTTATTTTTTTAAGCTATGCAAGCTTTTCTACTTGTAGACGAAGTTAAGATGTTTATAAAAACATTGTATTTGAATATCTTAAGTAACGATACGAAAAAATAGACTGGAAATGATAGTACTAAAGAAACAGTGTGCAAACTGCGAAGGGCCCTCATTAAAAGGCATCGTTGGAAAATCCTTACATCAAGGGGAAAAACTTTGTGACAAAAATGAGAGAAAACGAAAAGTAACTGCGTTTCACCTAACCACGAACCTCTAGCAACGGGTTGGTTAGGACGGCATTCAGATGCGGCGTCAGAATGCGGTCAGGCCGCCACATGTGGTGCTCAAAAGTATCCAAATTAAATTATCAAGACTTTTCTTCGAAAGCGCGATTAGCAATTTTACCCCGTTCTATCTTCTCTCGGTCGCGCGAAATTTTAACCCGAGTCAAAAATGATTACTGAGATAACTTTTCCACAGTTTCATAATTAATTATTAAGGTCTGTCTGTATTTGGAATAATTCATCAAATTCTAAACTTCAAAAAGTCTTCATTTTTTTTTCATTCAGCTATTTTTTTATCAATGTCAGTAGGAACCAAGACGAACCATTTTTTTATTTGACATTTAAAATTAAGCTAACAAAAATCCTTAAATTATTTTATGAAGAGCAAAATGCTTCAGTTTTTGGACAGTGACATTTATTAATGATAAAAAAAATATTAAATTATTATACATAAGATATTTGAAAAATTGTTTTATTATTTTTTCTCATGTGTAATGTCGTTCTCGCAGATTCACAAAGCCTTATTTTAACATTAAATACTACAATTTAAGCACTCAACTCGCTTTAAATATCATATTTTAACAATATTTATTATCTCCTTTTTTATCCATGTCCGCTACCAATGTGAAACCTATGGCCTTCTAATGGAGGTATCTTTTAGAAACTTTTTGGTGCTCAGTTAGATAGAAGTAATAGGGATAGAAAGATAATTTTAGGACAGGACTAGTGGTTTAACTTATCGCTCTCGATACACCTAGTTATTGAAAGATCGGAAGAGTGGAAGACAGTTTTCGGATATCATTAACACATCATGCCTTCGAACAGAACTCGATAAATCGACCAAAAAAAATCTATTCGTACTGGGACTTAATCCCGTGATTTCTAGCACGTATGCCAAATACGCTAACAGCTGCGTCATAGGACCCGACACTATTATCATTATCTCGTTGTAATGTATGGATATGATCCGTCTGCTTTTCAACGAGCACTATATTAATTTAAATTCAGGAGTATTTTTTCTCATATCAAGCCAAGAATGGAGATAACCAAAGTTGTGGCTTTAAGCTGTCCTTAATTCTATTCCATTACTGGGCAAGTTGGCTGGTTTTTTAAGCTTTCCTTGGTTTGATCATTGACACTATAAAACTGAATATTATCTACAATATGCTCAACACATCTTTTAGCATAATCGAAAATTGATGATGAAATGTAGCTACAAGGTAAAATCAAATAACTTTTTGACATTACTCTGAGCTTTCTCTTCCAAAGTTTTGGGTGACTGCCTCTGACATATTATTGGCAACCATTTGAAATCACTTGCCTTTGAATAACTACAGGGTGCACAGTATAAGATTGCAAAGTTGTAGTGGAATTTGGGGTGCATAACTTGTATGACTCATGGAATAATTGAGTTTTGTTAGAGAAATCCTCAAAAATGCACTCAAACGCAGATGTGTGTATGTAAATTTTTATAAAATTAAAAACTCTAATCATAATTTTTAAAAATATTGAGCTAAAGTTCCATCAATAAATCGACGTGAGCCAAGTTAACATAGTATTAATTACATCTTTTTTTTAATTCATCATCTACGAAAGTATATGTTCACACATGCTAATTTTTATTACCCTCTGTAGGATTCGTTTGTACCAAAAATAAAATAACAGTTAATTCATGAATATTATTATTAAAACTTACGCACCGCACCTACTGGGAATTGTTATGAAATGACATTATTCGAATAAATATTCTTAGGGGTCTCGCAATAATCCAAAAAGTAAGCATACGTGAATAAGTTAGCCGGCCTTTTACCCTAATATCGTCGCTCGACTGCACACTTGGTATATCTTAAAATCAATACTTAAATATTATCTGAGATAATTCCGTGCAAAATTGTGGCAAAAGTAAATATCCACCATCATATAATTTCATAATGTATTAATTATAATTAAATGCCAAATTAAAATTATTTTTATAGAAAATAAGACTTAGCTATTTTTTGTCATATTCTAATAAAATTAAACATCCATTTTTTACATATGTTATGCAATTTATCACTTTTTATCGTCAATACTTGACAAAAAGGTATTATATCCAAAGACTTAAGCAATTTAAGATTTCGACTGAAGGTGCTTGGTGTAATTTCAATATTAAATTTGAATCGTTCAAATTATGTACATTCACACAGGTTTTGTCACTAACGACCCGGGTTTCGCCTTTCGGCATCTTCAGGCGTTCAAGTGCACGAAGTCAGTTCAAGTTCATCCGTGCACTTGAACGCCTGAAGATGCTGAAAGGCGAAACCCGGGTCGTTAGTGACACAATCTGTGTGAATGTACATAATTTGAACGATTCAAATTCAAATCCTGACTATTTTCTGACTGAAATTATTTGTACTTATTACAATTGAATTAAATGTGATCGGGACCGGTTCTCTCATGGCAAGCACTAAATCAGCAGCAATCTAAAGCAGTAGAAATTGGATGTTTTACTTTATTTTTTATTGCTATTAATTTGAGAAATCGGCAATGAATTAATGAATGTTATAATATTGTGTCTAATATACTAGGATAAGATGGCTATTATTTGTGTATTTAACAGTTTTTATTTGGTAATTGAGCCTGCTATATTTATTTATTATGAGCTTAAGATAAAGAATAATTTTTAAAAAAACATGGAAAGACGCCACTCTTATGAAAAAGACAACAGAATTTTTCAAAGACTTTTATTAAACATCGCGCAGGGTTTTGAAGATATTTCAGTATTGCGTTGAGCCAGCAAAATTAGAACATAACCATTGTATCCACCGCTATAGCCTTTGACCGGCCCTTAGGGATTATGGCGGGATCGTAACGTTACAATCTACACGATAAGGCTACAAGATCGACCGCTAATGCGGGCTATTTTCTTTCATCTGCGACATAATCATGGATACATCAGGTTTACCTGTATATAATTCGATAGAGATTATCCCTTTATATTTTGCATACGCTTTTCTTGCCATTGTTAGTTCGGCTTTTAATCGCCAAATAAAATACCATATTAAAGATGTATTGTCGAATGTTCAATAACATGTGATAACGGACCAATAATAATTTGTAATGATACGTTCTTTTCCCTGACTTATGTAACCACCTTAAATTATCTTGATTTGAACGAAAAAAGCATTATCTGTTTTTATTTGGAGTATTGACCGCATTACCTTATTTTCACGAATAACAATTACTACACTGTAAATGGACTTACAATACATACCGTATACACAAACGTTGTAAAAAAAAACAACCACTAACGAGTAGCTTTATGCTATTTCCAAAACTAATAATAATTCATTTTTATCATATAAGCTCATTCGTATTATAAGAATATTGTTATCTTTATCTCTTTTTTCAATTATATCTTATATCCGGTAATCATGTTTTAAAAACAAGATAGTAGAAAATGTTAAAAAAAACACACATAACCCATTAGCCCAGTGGTTTCCAAACTTTCTTTTACTACGCCTCCTTTGAAAAAAAATATATCTTCGCGTCTCCCCATCTTTATTTCATATAATAATAAAGGCAGGATTTAGCACTGTCTTTATGGTGCTAAAAATACTTAAAAACATAGTTTAACACTTGGTTCCTAAAGTGCCAGCTACATATCTGATTTTTTTTAGCACTATAGATGTTTTAAAGGGCTAATAAATATTTTAAAGTGTTCGCGCCTCCTTTTGCAATAGCCCGAGCCTCCCAGGTTGGAAATCACCGCATTAATCATCGCAAAATTTATGCTTTGGTACCTATACTTCTAATTGAAAATTAAACATTTCTTCAGTATTGAAAACTGTAATATACTCCTTGCACGAAGGAACAAACACGTCAATTATTTATAGTTACCCTTTTAAACGGTATAAACACAGCATTTATAATAGTTAATGTGTTTAAGTTATAATTGTTTTTTTTGTGTACCAGCTGTCAAAAAAGGATATATTTCCTTTTTCGCCATGATCCCAGGTTGCATCGACAGACAAATTATAGCTAAGATAATGTACAGTTATTATATGAGTCGTCTGGTATCAAAAGCAGAACTGTTTCCTACATCATGTATGGAATGTCTGCTTTTGACACCAGACGACTCATAAAGACAATATTGCTGTTTTATCAATATAATGATAAAAATTGTAACTAATTGCAGCTTCTAAGCCATCCCAAAAAAATATTGCCCAAATTATTATTATATCATGCTCGAATTATGTTGGTAAATTATACTCTGGAATTGTAACTTATATAATTGTTACAATTCCTTCATCTTGATAATAAATAATTAATGTTCAATTTTTTATTATGTTTTTTTGAATTGTGCTATTTCTATATTTTTATATTCATTTCAGGATTTTTTAAGTATGATCAGAAACAACTGAGCTTAGCAAGTGCAAATTTGCAACTGATTCGTCGTTTCCTCAGTTTTCTTTTTCATAAATTATGAAAAACGAAGTGGAAATGTGAGCAGCGCCACACACTGATAAAAGAAATAGGCATCATACTTTTGTTTGCCAAGCTTCTATCTGAACCCACGCTAAAATACTTGCCACCGGAAGCTTTCGCTTTGTTACAATGGCTGGCAATGAAAACAGAATTGCTTAATTAAAAGTTTAAGTAAAATCGATTCTTAATGCTATTTGTTTCTCCGTCTGTTCCAGTAGTGGGATATTTAAAGCAATAGTTTCGATGCTACTTTTTGCGCGGAAACGTAAAGAAACCTTTTGAATTACGTGCCTTAGTAAAAGCTTCTGTGTGATAATAAAATTTCAATGCGTCTTTTTGTATACAGTGTAGTGCCAATTTTATTGATGCAATACATTTGTAGAGACGTGTGCTTTTAGATTTACTCGTATTATAACACCGATCCTTCCTCGTTTATCTAGAAATATATAGTAAAACATTTCTGACAAACAATGTCGTATAAAATAAGTACTTTTCGCGGAAGTGTTCGCCAACTTTTCTATTTACTGCACTGCATAATATTATTTTCATTTATTATCAATATTAGGCTTTACTATTTCTATATTAAAATTAATGTGTAAATGAGTATTGCAGGGTCCATTCTACCTTTTCGAATGGACGAAAAACGATTTCAATAGAAATAGTCTATTAAAGATATTTTCAGACAAAATTGTCAATACCTTATTGGTTGATTTGATATTTAGTTGATATAACTCCAGTACACTAAGGTAAAAAAAATAGCATTGTATTTTAGTCCTACAACCATTATAATATAGTCAGTTGAAAGTTAACTCATCTTGCACTTTCGTCAGAGCTTTTTTTATATAACCATCATATGCTTTATCATCCGTACCACCAGAGCCTTTTCGGGAGTTAAAATTCTAATATTAATGTACAACGCTTTGGTTCGAAGCAGCCTTGAGAGTGGGTCAATTGTTTGGGCCCCAAGATGCTCGAAATATACCCTTATGGTGGAGAAGATTCAGAAGAAATTTTTGAGACTTCTCTATATGAAGGTGTATGGATATTACCCATGGCTTTATCCAAGTGACTTTCTCTTAGGCATGCTTAACTTTAATAGCTTGAACGTTCTAAGAGAAATGTTTCTGGCCATATATTTCTTTCGACTTATACGAGGCCAAAATGAGAATTCCACCATTCTCGAGAATGTGAATCTAAATGTTCCTGATTATTTTTTGAGAAATCGTGGACATGAATTGTTTGTTCTCCCAAGGTGTAGAACCAGCCTGCCAATGGGGATGCCACTGGGGAGAGCTTTAACGGTGTTCAACAATATTGATTCGGATGTCGACATATTCCACGTAGACGTGGGTGAGTTCCGACGAATACTATTTTTTATGTATTAAAGTAGAGTTCGTCGGAGCTTACTCAGTTGACTTCCTTGCCACTTTTTTTTTACTGAGTTTAATATTAAATTTTACTAATTTTTTTTCTCCATTGTAAAAGTTTTAAATTTATAATTTGTCAACCTTGTACAATGTTAATTAAATAAATGAATAAAATCAAAATCAAAGTATGTATCACTTTTCGGGTGACAACACTTGCTGGAAAGACATTATCCTAATAAAAACACAATATACCTCTGTACTTTATTCTAATTTATTTAAAAAGGTCAGGATCGGTTTCGCTCATTGCGAACATTGTCAACTGATGCAATGCTCGCAATGAGCAAAACCGGTCCTGAGCCTTTTAAATACAGTGGAATAAAGTACAAAGGAATATTGTGTTTTTATTAATATGTATTAATATTTATAAAACTATGACGTAAAAAATAATAATTATTAAATTAAAAATTATGTAGGTGTTTTTAATTTAAGCAAGAATATAAATTTTAGAAGAATGGAATCGATAATTGTTAATCCCGAAGTCCCTCTCGTGAGCCCTTGGCAGGTTGATCAATATTGTAGTTTCAGCAAAATTATGTAAATGAAATTTTAAATGACTAACGAAAAATGTTACCAAACCCTTCATTAGATAATCCTGAATTGTGAAAGCTTGCTTGGTTATACAACTGATGCCTAATGTCGAGATAATGTCTGCGATAACAGCTTTTCTTCTTTGTTTCAAACTGTTTTTGAACATTCCCGCAGTCTTCCGTACAAAATTTCCGAGATAGGTATTTTCTCCTTCCGTGAATAATTAATTCAATACTCGTTTTTATTAGTATTTTTCTCTGTATCATTCACGAGTGTTTCTTTCCGACAGCCATCTCGATTCAATTCTTTTTTTACGCAGGGTAGTATGTAAACAACTTTAATATTCGCGAGCCTGCCTTGGTATAAAAATATTATGTGCTTGATTTATGCTCTTTTAATTTTCTTCTTAGTCTTGGCGCAATTCTCTACATTCAAGGAAATCATATTGAAAAGCTTACAGCGTATAAAGAAAATATATATATTTTAAAATAAACAAGTAAATCTTTAATAACATATCAATCATTAGAAGAGCAATCTTTATTTTTATTTTTAACTTAATGTTGATCTTAGAAAAATTTGGACTGATCTTCTGATTCATCTTACAATACATGTTTTCCGAGGACCTGCAAATGTAACTTCAAAAAACTTAATAATAAAAGAAACAAAAACCTAACTTTAACACTTAACCATGGGCTTTCAGTAAAAACCTAAGATGAGTATTTACTTTTCCCTGGTATTATAATGTCACCAACCGGAAAGCTTTTATTTTGTTATATTTGATAGTTTCGGCGGTAATTTTGTGAAAGTTGATTTTTAGTATAAAGTTCAAATTGATTACGTATTTCGCCTCTTTGAGAAGCATCATCACAACGTTTACGAATAATCTGTTTATAGTCTTATGATTCTTCTCAGAAAGGCAAAACACGTCTCACAAGTTGTAGCACAGCAAATGAAATAACAGTTATCAATTTTATTTTTTTATTTGATATTGTTGCTGATTTTAGCAACGACTTTCATTCAAAATTCATAACATACATCAAAATTATAATATTGGTATTTTGCTAAAACCTATAATTTTTACAAACAGATAAAGTCAGGGTTAGTTTAAACAGTTTTTTTTTACAATAAGTTAAATAAATCAAGATGCTTACTATGAGTGAAACCGGTTTTAATCACTACAAACATGGTGGAATAAATACTAAAAAACTGCATATATTTTGAATATAGTGAAAAAATATTGCTGTTGGATTCTAATTTTATTACATACGTTTCGTAAAAATCTTTCAAAAGTTTATTATGAATTCGTATTAACCGATTATGAACATTTTGTTCAAAAATCTTCGTCGGGGTTTATCTGTGTTATCACAAACATTTATTTCACGGCAATTACGTTTTATACAAGACCCTCGAACCCTAGTGCAGTATTTTGTACCCATCTCAGTTATACAAAAGTGTAATATATTTGAAAGCTTAGAGGATATTCCGACCAAAAATGCAGGGGCATCGAAAAACAATTGATTTGAAAAAAATGCTAATGTTATACGAAAATCTTACTAGCTAAATTTATATAAAACATCTTACAATATATTTTGGTTTGTTCTATGAAAAGCACATTTGAAACTGTTTGTTTTGGATTTGTATTTTCATGACATATTTTCTTTGTGTTTTTATGTATAAAGCACATTTAATCGTTTCTTTAAATCATTTCCGTTCCTACTAGGGCCTTCAATCCCGGGATTTCGTCAAATTTTGTGATTCCGAAATTCCGGGGTTAAAAAAATTTGAGAAAGTTGAGGGCTAAAATATTCCGTAAATTCCTGGCGTTTTGAAATCGGCTAAAAAAGCTGCGATAGCTAAAAAGCCCAGGATTTCAAAATGCATCCAGCAAAAATTTCTCAATCCCAAATCCTAAATTTATACACGATTTTAAGGTGAGTGTGCAATCCTGAAATCCCGGGATCTCAGCATTAGAATAATTTTCAATCCCGAAAACATGTGATCACAAAAAGGGTTAGGGATTGGATGCCCTAGTTTCTACTGTAGATCATATGATTTCCGAATGCATCATCTCATTAAAAGATTCTTAGCGAGAACGGGTTGGAAGTAAATCTTGCAATTTTCGCCTTATTGGTCGTAACAAATGAAGAATGTAACATGAAGGATCAACAGTTCATGTATCGCTCAAATTACGATACATTTTTCAAAATTCGAAGAATGAATATCAGAAACTTTTATATTGAAATTTCAACTGTCAACCTCGCAAATGTTGAGAACAAAGGCGTGACATCACTAGGCTTTGACGCTGACCAATATTTTACAATAAATTTTCTTTGTGTATTTTATTTTGTAAAATAAACCTTATTTCTTGTACTGATATAAACAAAAAGACATTCACAATACATTTTGTAAGTCGCAATCAGCTCGACACTTCTGATGCGAGCAATATCGGTAATATTGACAAAAGGTTTTTTCTAACAACATGGATCGGATTTGTGTTACGGCATATTATTGCAGTGAGTTTTTAAGTTAGTAAAATTGAATGGATGGAGATAATGAATTTTGGATTTAAGTTGAAACCGGCAAAGTTGCAATTTTCGTCCATATATATTGATGTAGTAAACTCAGCGTGCATTTATACTGAAGTATTCCAAATGAAATGCGAAAAAAAAAACAATTTAATTGAATATGCATTCATATATCGTCCCTTTAGGCTAAGGTAAAAACGAATCTCATGTTTCTCTACATTTCACGAGAGCCAAAAAACATTTTTCCCCAGTAATACGTTACTAATTTTTAAACAGGTGCAAACTATTTTTTCATAAGGGTGATTGATTTGGTTTCCTGGTTTATTTAATTATTTTTTAAATGTTATTTATTGTAATTTTTTTTTTAGAAGATGCGTATTGAAATATTTTTTCATCTACTGCTCATATTTATATGTCACGTTATCACTTTATCTCACAATTTTAGAGTGTTTACTGTCATGAGTGGAAAGTCATTATATTCAAAAAAATAAACACTTTTACGTACTAGTTCCACTTTCATTTAATATAATCAGGACCGGTTTCACTTATGACACTTTATGTAACTCAAAAACGCCAAAAATCTAGTTATGTTTCTTTGACCCTAAAGGCTGATATTATTTTTAGATAGGTTATTTGTAATTCTATTGTGCTTGTACTATGATGCTCGATGTAATCAATACTAGCCAAACTCATAAAATAATGAAAAAATCTATTAACAACGATATTTAAAACCGTGTCGATATCCAATGTAATATATCACACCCCTTGTTTCAATTTCATTTTGAAATAATTTAATTTCAAAATTCATGCCATGTTAACAAAACGTCAAAATGCAATATTTTGATTGCTTGTACCTTAGTACATTCGGTATAACTAAATATAAATTCTTATTTTCCCATGTCAATTACTTGTCCGAAAATGCACATTCTTATTTGGACATTTTTTTAAGAAATGATAAAGAAAACTACCAATTTTCTTAGAACCTTTTTTCGTAGCCACTTATTCATTAAATTTATTCATAGTAGAATATATTTTTAATGAAAAATGATTGTAAGTCTAGCGTTCTACCTCAAACACTTTATGTAAAAAATAAAGTTTGGCAAATACAAGTCGTTTATCAACTTATTATTCGAATATATTTACGCTTTATTTTTTTCAATTGGAAAAGGCGAGTGAAATGAAACTAAAAATCTTTAAATTTATTCTAGGCTGAAGGTAGGAAAGATTCCGTAAGGGTCTTAAGCTCTCGCGTGACCGATAGAATAAAACCTTACTTCGATACGGATATGAGCCCAATACCGTCAGAATTTGTATTTCCTTTTTGTCACTTTATTATAACTTTTAGGGTTTACTTTCTACTTGAATATTATGTCTTACACTAGGTGGAAGACATAATATTCAAAAAATAGAATGCTAATTTTTACTAGTTCCATTTTTGTTTCATATGATCAAGACTGGTTTCGCTCCTTTTGAGTATTATCAACTGATAAGAAAACACAATATTACTTTTTTATTTATACAAAACAAAATAAAACTAATAGGGTGTATACAATTATTATTGAAAGGAATTTACAAATAAAGGTACAAAATATGAGCAAGTGCCACTAAACTGATTAAAATTAAAAAAAACTTACCTTTTAAGCAAAATTACAAAACTCATCAAAGAATAATTAAGCTAAGCTATTCAAATGTAGTTATTATTTTTACAATATAAAATATTATCATTTTATTTGAAAGTAGAAAATTCTCGTTTGTTTCTGCCGAACACTGAAAAATATTGTGCTTATAAAATCCGGATGAAGATGACTATTTTTATTAAGCGAAGTCTACCCTAGAAGTCATTACATAGTATTATATAACGGAAAACTATAGGCAACCCAAGGGGCTTCACTTGATTGAAAGACTAATTCTCACAGAAATAAAATTGCTTACATAATTTATTGTGCTTGGTGGAAAGATGTAAAATATTTTAGTCAATATTGTTAAGAATAACTCAATAAAAAGCCAGACGTAATACCAACACTCGTTCAAAAGTGACAGCGCATTGGTGCTTTGGGAACTTATTAATGTCGATAATGTAAAATATGTGGAAGTCGATCATTCCCAAAAATATTCTCGTTTAAAAACTTTTCCTTCAATCCAATATTCTCGGCGCCAACTCCAGGCGGGAAAATATTTTTTCACCGGGAGATTTACATAGGGAAATGACAATTTCTTACGAAAGTGTCGAGCGGCAAGTTGCACTCAACATTTTTATCTCCACCACCCCACTGCTTGAAAGAATTATATTTTCATTATTTTGGCCACCGCACAGAGTCCTGCGGAGCTTAACTTTTAACGCGAGATAAATAAACAAAAGAATTTGATCCAAAGAAAGAATTCTTTCAACAAATCGTCGTGGGCCTTGCAAAAAATATGAACTTGGATTTTTCTTAAAAAGCTGACTGCTCACAATGTTTAACATATCTTTATTCTTCTGATAGAGCATTATGACTTAGATAAATAATTATAACAGATGTAAGCTAGTCGCTCGACCTATAGCTTTGGAGAGGATAAGTAATAAAAGATGAGATTAGAAAAGGGCTCGTAAATAATAATCGTGCTTTCTACACCTTCCCCCCTCCGCCTTTAGAATTAAATAGAGCTTATGTTAGAGAAAATCAAAAAAATATATATACCTACAGTTGTGAATTATATCTGATGTAAGCCATTTGCTCAACCTTTCTCTTCGGAAAAGGATAGGATTAGAAAAGGGCTAGTTAATGACTAGTACTCTTTCTAGACTCTACTGCGTTTTTAAAATTGAATAGAACGTATTTTAGAGAAAATCAAACAAATATCTATAGCTACAGTTATTGATTATACAAGTCATTTTATCAACCTATCTCTTCATAGAGGGTAAGTATAAAAGAATGAGATTAGAAAATAGTTAACGATCTTTCTAAGTCCCACTATGTTTTTAAGGTTAAACAGAGAGTACAATAATCAGTTATAACTGATGTAAGTTATTCGCTCAACGTTATTAAAAAAGGATGAGATGGGAAAAGAGCTTATATATAATTGCTCTTTTTAGACCCAACTACGTTTATCAAATTGAACAGAGTGTGTTAGGAAAAATGAAAACAGATAGCCATATTGTTTTCGTATACAAACCCATGATTCGATTTTTAATTCAAAGTTTTACAGTTCCCTTGTAAGGATTCAATCTTTCAAAGTCCAAGAACATTAGCCAAGCAATAATACTTTTACGTCATCTAATATTTAATATTTGTTGTTATCCACATTATATTTTGGTCAAATATCGTGGAAATAATACGTACAAAATAAATAATATCTGCATGAAAATCTAGTTATGAGATAAAATTTATCTTATGTATGGCTAGATTTTGTAAATAACTAAAAACACGACAAGTCAAAACGAGATAAGATTAATTTATCAAAATCTGTTATTTAGTGAACAAAAAGAAAGTTTTAAAACTCTTAAAGGTACGCATATTTTAGTTGGACATTATATGTAAGTATTTATTGTATATATCATAATGTAACAACAAACTTCATATTATTAAAATTTTTAAATAGTCTTATATTTTATTACAATATAAAAAGAAATTAAATACCGGGATCCCGGGATTGGGCACTTTGAAAGTTTTGGGGAGTCGTTTTTTTTTTTTAGCTCACTAAGGAATTTGAAATCCTCAATTCGCTATACTTTTTCCCCAGATTATCTCCGAAACTCGTTTTTTTTTAGCTCACCGAGGAATTTGAAATTCTCAATTCACTACACTTTTTGGCCAATTTTCGGGATTTGCTAAAAATTCTAGATCAAAAAACTGGACGTGATCCCGGGATTGCAGGATTTGGGATCCCGGGATTGGAGACCCTAGACCCGACATACTTCAAATAGTTATTGATTTTCTTCGTGGTTTTATCTTAATTCTACAGACAAAATCAACCCAACATTTGATAACATCTTCATAACAAAAATTATAAACTTTATTTTATACGGCACAGTACGTTTTAAAATAAACGCAAGCTTATATTTAAAGTCTTTGTATTTCTAGCAAAAAAAAAACGTTTACTCTGAAATACTTGTTCAGAGTCAAACGACGTTGAATGAATACACGCGTGTGTCAATTAGGGATTCCTTGAATTTTCAAGTCTCGGAAATTCTGGAAATCGAAACAATAGTACATAGGTAGGGAACCTGCGGCTTTCTACGTCCTTAAGTGCGTACTTATGAATGTGCGTACATCTTTCATTTCCCTGTATTAATTTATTTCAAAATAATTTACACGGATTTTAAGCATATTATTTTATAAATGTTTCTTGACTGGGTCTTTGTAAAATTACGAATAAATAAATTGAACTTCCGACATAGTATAGCACGCTTTACTTTCAATCTTACACGATCAAGCAATTTATTATTGACACATCGTGTAAATAATTGCAAAACGCTCACATTATTAATGTATGAACCTTTAAACATGAAATTTGTGTATGACTTTTTAATAAATACGGTTAAGACATTTTAAATAAATACGAGTTTGTGTATTTCTCAAGATGATACGTTTTAAAAAAATAATTTGGTAAAAATAACACAAACTTAATCAATATTTTTTTTACACAGAATAAACGATATATTTATCTTTTTTTATTTATATCCTCACTCAATGTAGAGGATATAGCCTCCTATGGAGGTATCTCAACAGAGGTTATTTCCTATGAGAACTGCTTGATTTTAAGTTGCTCAGCCTCTCTTTTTTTCTAAACTTCATTATAATAATGTTTAAAAATGGCGATGTTTTTTAGCTCTCCCGGCTGCGTGGTCAAGCGGTTTACATCGTTGGGTTCGGTTACGGATGTCACGTATTCAAATCCAGCACGGACAGTTTTTATACATAGATGTGATGGATATGTGTGATTTCTTAAATTACTCCCATCCATCCACTCCTAAAAACGGACGTAGAACAATTAGCTTACCGCTGTCCCTGTCCTAGTCTTATTTTTATATCCTTACTCTCTTTGAAAAAAGAGTGGTTGAGAAACAAGCAGTTATCGTAGAAACACTTCTGTTAAGATAAACTTCATTAGGAGTCCATATGCTCTACATTGGGAGTAGACATGGTTTAAGTTGATGTAGTTCAAACGAGGTCGTAAAGACTAAATAGCTACAAACTTAATTTTAAAAATGATGAACTAAGATACATTGATATTTTTGACCTTCCAACATTTTCTAATCGACAGATATGGTCATGTTTCTTTATGATAAAAATAAATATTTAATTTCGTCGAAAATGCTATCATTACTCAGTAATGAATAATTTTCTTTCAATTTCGAATAATGAATCTATACAATAAGATCGCCGACTCATTCTTTCTGCTATCTTATATCAATTATATTGCTAGATTTTTTACAAAACCTTTGTTAGGGAATGTGAAAGCATTTTCATTTTGTCTCTTTGATATTGTGTTATCTACAGTCACAATGGAATTGATTTTACACAAATCATATTAATATAGCTAAGAACGACTGCCAACGAGATGTTCTCGGCAAAGAATGGATAAGTACTAAATAAATTGTATGTAGCGGAAAATCAGTAAAAAGGAAAGCTTTTAAGTTTTGCTGTAATCAAAGTATGGAGTAAATCATTCCGACAGTTATGAAATATTATACTGACACCGGAAATAAAAAAATGCTTCGAAGGGACAGCGAACAAAAAACGAGCGATTTATTTTAATCTAACGATTTTAATAGCTCTCACACAAAAAAATATAATATAAAAATAATTTATGTTGCGTGCTTTCAGTTTATAATACGTTTTCTCAACGTTGAATTTTCTCATTGATTTGTAGTTCAAAGTAAAACAAAAACCAATCTACACAATCGATACCATAATCAGTTCTTAAATGGAAATTTCAATAATTACTGTGGAAAAATTGCAACATGTTTTTTTTGTTTTTTTAAAGAAATCAAATTAAATATGAAGTTTTCTGACTTTAGTTTATAAGCAAAAGGTTACGCATTATTTTAATTCGTGATTCATATAAAATGGACACTTCTATTCAATTTTGTAACATAAATACATCACTTTTAAATAGGGCATCCAATTCCGGGTTCCGGAATCCCAAAATTCTAGGACCCCCGATCAACTTGGCAATCCTGTCATCCCGAGATCGCCTTAATATCGACCTTGGGATTTCGGAATTCACTATAACAATTTAAATCCTTCCTGATTTACTGCCATATATTTTTATAGTAAAACAATTCCCAACAGTGTTGATATATGTACATATTTTGTATCACTCATACATAATAAATAAATGAATTGAGGTCCTTACTCTCTTTCATATTTTGTAGCGGACGTCGACAAGAACAGACAGTTTTTTCAATAGTTGTATTTAAAATTCAGTTAAAGAAATTTAAGATTAAAAATAAAAAACTACAGTTTAACAGTAAAAAATATGTCGCTTTGGCCGTCAGCTTTAATAATTGCTATTTTTATATTAAAATTATTGATATGTTAAAAAGTGAAAACATGTTATAATGGTAAATGATCAATCCTGGGATCATGGGATTGAAAGATTGTGAATCCCGAAATCAAGTATTATTTGATTACTCATAGACAAGAGCATGACGAATTGATTAAAACAAATCGTGAGACAGTTTAAACGTGTTTATAGCAGATGTTTAGTATTATTTTACGAAACCGATTCTTTTAGGTACTTTAATAGAATATTGAATCGTACTATACAATCGTGTGGTTTTTTTTCGTTAAAATTGTCGTTAAAATATAAATTGTTTAAATCACTACCTAAATACTAACTGCATATATGTAAAACTAAAAAAAATGAGTGTCAGAAACTGCATATATTGTAATGATAAGGTTTCTGGTATACGATGACTTATCATTGAAATACAATAATAATTGTGTTACATTATTTTTATTATCCTCCAGGAATCCCTTGGCCCATCAGTATGATATTTATTGCATAGCCAATTGGGGCAAATGGAAATATTAGAAATTGAGTTACGCCAACATACAGTTTAATCCAATAACGGCTTTACCTTATCTAACCCAAACCTATTATAGACCATTACTTCAAGTCTATTGTCGTAGAGTTATGGTAATTTTGATTAGAAGTAGTTATTTTTACGTATGAAGGTAATAAAAAATAAAACACGGTGCAACTTCTCACTAGTCGATTTTTAATCAAGCTTGTTTTCAACTGTCACAAAATAATCACTTATAAAGAGTTCAAAACTAATCCGTCAAACATAACCTTTTTTTTAAAACTTTTGGAAGAATTTGATAAACGTAAGTAGTATCTTGTCAACTGAAAATTACGTTAGCTATATCGTTCAGTATTTAATTGTAATTTTTATTCACGTGGACGAATTAATGGATTGTTTTAACATTTTTATCTCAATATGATGAGAATAAAGCATTAAGTTGTACTGTAGAAATTTTCAAAACAAAATAAGAGGCTCAATTATACGAACTAATTCAGGATGAAGATTGGCAGGATAATCAAAATAAATATATTATTGACCAGGAAATAAAAGTATATTTCGCACGAATATTTTTTTAAGTAAAATATTGAACTATTTTAAGATCCTTTCTTCGTTTTTTATGACACTCAAAAGATTGTATGATGAAATATTAGCATTAAAAAGCTTCAGAATATGTAGGACCAAAATTCCCCTCTTTTTTAATTTTCTATTTGATTCTTGATCTTGCTCATTTACGGCATGTATTTACTTAATTATTTCACATTTACACTTTAACTACTTGGCCATATCTTCATCATCACATAATATGTATATCAAAATTTGTACTTTTATATTCATGATATCTCTTATATCACTCTCTACGACAATACTGGAAAATACTAACAGCCTTTTTAAAATATTATTCCACGATTTTTAAAAAAATTTTACATCCGGATAAATAAATTCCGAATAGTAGATATTTCGCTTTTGGTATATTGAGCCGTTCTATCTCGTTTTGTAATGTAAAACGTAGTAGTATTCAGTTATATAACGAAAGATTTAGAATGTCTAGTGTTTCATTTAGTTATTTTCAATTATTCTTTGTCGAATTCAACTGAAACTGATAACTATAAAAAAGACATTATTAAGACAGCTCAATTTATAAATACTTTCTTAAAAGAGATAAAAGAAGCTTAGAAATAAGGAAAGAAAAATGTTTGATATCAAGACATTTAAAGAAAGTTAATTAACGAAGAGTAAAAATATCACAGAAAACGAAAGCTAAAATAAAGCTTTTAATATATATTTTTTAATACTGTAAAGATTATTCATCAAAGCTTCCATACTATCGCACTGATTATAATCGCATTTTCGCAAGACGAAAAAATACTTACAAAGAAGGCTACCTCAAACAAAATGTTATTTGGAAATATTTCATTTTTGTAAGCACGGAATATGTCTTTGATACAGACGTCTTTCAAATTTATATTTATGTCTTCAATTTGTCATTTTTTGAATGAAAGATTACCCAAATCATTCTTTTTAGTTCCATACTAGTGAACTAGAAAAATCTCTCGTTTTCATATGAATGCATTAATGATCTTTAAATAACATTAAGCCCTATTTATATTATTTAATCAGATAGCTACACATTTACTAATCATTTGTTTTTCAAGATATGTATTTAGTGGAATCGTTGTTTTAATCGATATACCTAACTTTTATGTATTCTTATATCTGATTTTCTTATGTTGAATTTAATGCAACCTAATTATTTCTACCGCGTGTGTGGTCGAGTGGTCAACGTTGTTGGCTTCGGCTACGGAGGGCCCGGGTTCAAATCCCGATACGGACAGTTTTATAAATTTTTTAATCGATTTATGAATTTCTGTTCAAAGGCATGGATGTATGTGATGTATTGAATTCCCCCCTCACCCATCCTATCCTATGAACGGAGCGTATCGAGAGCGATTAGCTTACCACTAATCCTGTCCTAGCCTTATCCTTCTATCCCTACTCTCTTCGGAAAAAGAGAGGTTGAGCAACTGGCGACAATAAAAACACATACACTTTCTTTCTTCGAGTGGCATTGCAACGCTTGCTGGGTAACGGTTAGTTAATGATAATATTAGCTTCTTTTAAATAGTTTATTTTATGGCGTGTTCTAATAAAATTAATTAAAGTTTGGTAAAGAAAATAAATAAAATAAATGAGAAGAATAGCATTAATAAATCAGTAGAATAATACATTTATAAATTTTATTCGTATCAATTCATTACGTATAAAAGGCCTAATTCACTATCGTTGATAACAATTTGAATTCAAATTCATTTTAAAACATCCTAAGGAAATATAAGCCTTTTTTCGGTTAATATTATGACTTTTTATTTGCTATTCAAAGAATACCGCCCCTTCAAAGATTCTGCAAGTTAAATCGTTTTCTCGTTCTGTATATTTTTTAGCCACCCCCCCCCCCCCCCCTTTATAGGAAACAATCTATTTGGCAGTGCAAATTAAATTTACAATATAACGGAATTAAAGTGGCGACTTCATTGGATTTCACCCCAGCACATCGACACGACAGCATTTTCTCGAGCTGAAGAAAAAAATCACTTTAAAATTGCTGCCTCAACCGCAATATATTCAAGAAATATTTCAATTTTGTATAGGAAATTCCTTTGAAACAGGTTTCGCGCGAGCATGTTTATGTATGTGGTGGGTACATAATATATTTTGAATATCTTTTTGTTCGAGTACTTTCCCTACGTATATCTGTGCATATTTTTTGCGAATATTGTCTTTCGGATAAGCTAGTGTATTCAATTTTTCAATAACGCTCGTTCAGTAAATATTGTTTGTGAATAAGTAAGTATATTTACAAAATATTATAAGCCAAAATTATTTTTAATATATGACTCCCGGTTATGAGTAATGTATTACAAGAACAACACCGATATTTTTTTCCAACCGGAATATTCATAAAATATGACAATTTTTTTTTAATGAACAATTAAATAGACCAACATTTTTTTCAAATAAAGCGTCGGTATATAATATAACAAAAAATATTTTCAGCTGTTTTAGTTTTATATTTTTGATGGTACGTCATAATATATATATATATGGAATTACAGCTAAGGTCAGTTAGCTTAATATTTTAAAGTTGAAAGATCATGCGAGATAAACTCGATGAGAATTTTTTTTGTCAGTCACTCGAGGAAAATAATTGACACCAACACACCTACGATAGTTATTTTTTAGATGCTAATAATCGTTATACGTTATATTAATTTTAAGAAGAAAAATCATTCTAAAAAGAAGAAAAACCTGTTCTTCCCTTAATGTGATTCTTAAGCGTTGTCTCGTCATAATTATGAAAGTAAAATATCTTTTGGGTTATAATATATATTTGCCTACGTCGCTGTAATACATTTGAGAGATTTCACGAACGAAATCGCGGATGTTAGATTTTTTTTTATAAATAGAACAGCGCGTTACGAACGTTCTACAGGGCATTAAATTTCTATCGCAGTGATTTATTTTGTACAATATTGAGACTTTTCATATGCTTGTGGTAAGCATAAGATAATTTTGTAATATTAATTTGATGTATTAAACTAAAATTTAAAATGGAATAAATTCTGCATTAAAGCCCTGTAATCATGTTATAAAATGCATTGAAGATTGATTTTTCTTGACATGTGATAATAAACAGAAAATCATACAAAGGGGAAACACTATATCCTATTCCATTTATTGAAACGTTCAACGCTCAAATACGTGTAAATAAAACAGCTTTCGAATGAAAAAAATATGTTTGCAACGCTGATTCTGTTTGAAAAGAAATCGTTTTTCCTTTACATGGAGTACCTTTATGAAAAAACAAAAAAAAAACGTTCTGCTCGTAGTGACCGTGTATGCAATAAAACATCTCAAACTTCCTCGTTGTATCAATCAAACTGACCTCAGGGCGATCGGTTTATTTTTAGAATGTCAATATTGTCATCAGGAATCATTGAACAAAACAATATTTTTTTGATATCAGACATTTTTCCAGGGCTGTAAGATCGAACTCGGAGTCGGAAAATAGCTAACGACTCCAATTCCTTTTTGATTTTATTCTGTGCTAAAATTTCTAGACTCAAAATTGGCACCACTGCATACTACTAATCCTAAAAATATATTAGAGGTCCGAACATATTAAAAACAATTAAACTTTTTAAATAAATAGTAAATTGTAAGATTTCAAAAAACCAAGGAACAATCTTTCAATTCTTTATCAATAAAATGAAATAAAATACTGATATGATGACCCCCGTTCACCTAGGACAGAGATGGCGAACCTATGGCACGCGTGCCCGAGGTTGCACGTTTCAGATTTTGGATGGATGATGAATTTGGACGATTTTCAAGTTACTTTTTTTTTATTTTTAAGTTTCGAAAATTAAAATTTTGATAATTAATCCATGAATTATTAATTTTCAAATGATTCCAAGATAAACGACAATCGTTTAAAAAAATCGCTTTTTATTTTTTCTATTTTTTACTGCTTGGGCACGCCACACAATCGAGAAAAAATATTTGAAGATTGTTGGCACGAAGATCCAAAAAGGTTCGCCATCCCTGACCTAGGACAATGACGGGCGATCTTTGCCCAAGAACGAAGAACATTTACATGGGCTGCAAAAAGTATTAATATTCTTAGTTGTGACACGGCATTTGTGTCAGGCTTTTCAGAATTTTAGCACACCGAGCTAAAAATGTTACCCATCATTGACCTAGAAATCTAGTCAATATAGGTTTTTAAATATCGAATTCGAGTGTATATTAGACAAAATTATTTTTATCAAAAACACGCAGTATCTCTGGGACATTTTAATGATTTAATTTCGCGGTATTCAAGCAGTTAATTTAAGGTCGGATTCGGAGTCGTTTTATTTTTTTAACGACTCCACAGCCCTGCATTCTTCCAATATATCTTTGAAAGTTTTACAGTAACAAATACGTGAGTTGCGTCATAATAACATGTTTTTTTCTTACTTTTAGTGCTCTCGTGGGAAGGAGGGCAGTTGAATATGTCTAAAGTGAATCGCCTACACGCCGGCGCCTACCTCTGTATTGCGACGAACGGAGTTCCACCTTCCGTCAGCAAAAGAATCACATTGAATGTACATTGTAAGTACCCATCATAAAATATTGCAAACGACATCAAATTGTATTGTTCAAGCAAACAGAACGGCTTTTTATCAACGAATAGCCAAACAAATTTAATATTATTTGCTTTTAATACTCGTAGAAAAAAATATTAGGTATAAGATATAAAAAAAAAACAATTATCACTTAAGCTCTACAACTTTCAATAATATAATGTGTTTAGTGTAATAGTTTCATAAATTTCTAAGGGTTATTGTAAATAATCAGTTTGATGAATATTATTTTTGCGAGCGGTTTTTTTTTTATATAAAAATCATGGAGCTTTAAGTACCAGGACACGTTGGCGACAAGTCTTCGAGTCTCCTTCATCGCTAATGTTTTGAAAAGTTGTATTCCCTTAGCAACGTTGCAGACGGAAGGACGTGATCGCTACAGAGGTAAGAAGCCCATAGTGAAGCCAGTTCACTGGAACTCCATATGCATTCATTTTCAAATCGCATTTTATATATCGACTGTGGAAAGGAAAAATGACGTAACCCACAGTTTTCTCAAAACAGGTGTTTTTCAATAATCACAATGTATCAAACTTGATACACGTTCTATCAAAAAGATGCAAGCATAAAATGCCGAATTAGTATCTAAATTTAGCTTTTAAGTTTTGAAAAAGATGACCTTGTAAAAAATTAAAGCCAAGAATAATCATTAAAATAAAAGTTTTTCCTTGACAATTTCTTTAATTAATATTAGATTATGTCAATTAAACACCAGTTTAGAAATCTCCGTGCACTTCAAGGTTGTGTATAATTCATAATTTACATATGGCCCAAATTCATCAAAACACGTTTTTTGCGCCTCCTGTAAAATTTGGTAAGTGTGGGTTACGTCCTTTTTCCTTTCCACAGTCGATATAATACTTCCCTTCATACTACATCCGTACATGTACACACACATGCGCATACATACATATACACATACATTCATTGGCGGATCCAGAAATTGTCCCAGGAGGGGGCCATTCAATTTGAAAATAAATAATACGATAAAAAATAGATAATTTTAAAATAATATATCTACATATATAAAAATAGACAATACATAATTAAGTATGTATTCTATAAAACATAGTAAACCAAACATTTAAAGAACCCTTTTCACAATAAAGTTTTAATAAATTAGAAAAATGGAAAATAAATCCCCTTTGGATCCGCCAATGCATACAGTAGACAAAATACACAGCTTCTCTTTATATTTACAAATTATAAATGCTCAGTAGATGGAGGAAGGCTGTTTTTTCTTAATCTATAATTTATGTAGTTTTCGTTTGCTATTTTGTTGATTTTGTTACAAAAAAAATCTATTACTGATCCTTTACTATAAATATTTTTTCCAGTCATCGTCAATCGAACAAAAAGACTCACAGTTGGATATATTTCAGTTAACAAGTATATAAATATAATAACATAATATTTAAGAGAGAAAAACATTTAATAAATTATCGTTAAAATATTTTACAAATATAAACTGTAGCTGAAAGGAGTGATAGGTAACCTTTTTAGCTTAACAGCTCTAGTAAATGTTCTTCGTTCTTGGACGAATTTCGTCCGTAAACGATGCGTTTCACATAAAATGTGTGGGCGTGTCACATCTGGCACACGTGTCATAGGCTACCCATCACTGGTGTAGAGTAAAGAACCCATTCAAACCATGTCATATGTTCACAGCTTTATTTTTTTAATTAACGGTAAATATGTTTTTAATGACATTTTAAACAATCGTATTTGTTTTCCCAATTGATGGATTTTGAAATTTAAAAAAAATGATGCTTCAACGATGGCGCTATAATTTTCACTGACTTTTTTATTATTCACTATTTTTAATAGTTACTTCTGCTGGGCATTTAAAATGATTCACAAAAACCTTCCTTTTTTGTATCATTTAAATTCAAACATTTTATTGTTTCGTTATAATGATGTTACATTTAACAACCAAAAATATATTAAACTAATCAGAAAAGTTAGTATAAATGTGTCGTAAAAATACGAAAGAAATAAATGATTCTTAATTAACTAATCAATTCCATTGAAATGATTATGCTGTAGACGAGTATAAAAGTTTAATAAAAACAGTTTTAGGGTCCATAATAAATTATTCACAATGTCGTAAAATACATTTACTTCAGTAGTGTAGGTCCTCACAAATATTTGGGACGGCATAAATAAGTGTAGGTCTCCTATCACTTATATGATAAAAGCTAAGTAATAAAGCATTTGATACATTGACCACGTTCTGGAAAAAATATCATATCGAAAGGGTCGCGTTTTGAATTATTTATAACCAATTTTTACTTTTTCGAAGCCCCGTGGCTTGATATATATAAAATATAATCATTTACATTCAAATTTTCATTTAAAAATGACAAACTGTCTCGGTGATCTTCCAGAAAAATATGTAATGCATTTGGACAGTCTTATATCATAACGGACACTATTATACATTGATTTGTCAATCGATTTGTTCATTTGCGCTGAAAGTCATAGATGTTTGTGATGTTTCCTTCCAATTTCGCCAATCCGATTTCAACAATAGGACGTAGAGAGAACGATAAGCTTTTGTTTACATTATCCCTTTCATGAAAAGAAAGATTGCGGTACTGAAACACAATGAGTTCTCTTGAAATAAGTTGTGCTGAGAATTCTCTATTATTAGCAGACATATTCGAAAAACGTCTGCACTAGAGAGATTTGCATGCAATTATTACCCTTAAACTTTTACGATATAGTTTGAACAAATAACTGCTTTATTTTACATGGTTGACACTAGGGCTTTACAGTAAATCGGCAAAAATTGACCTTCGAAAATTATTTAATCGCGAACTAATGACAGATACAGGCATATTTTAACAGATTATTAATAACAAATATGCATTTGAAAGTTAGAGTTATGTTTTTCAACTCTAGAAACATTGGAATAACCATTGTAGTCGTGAATCGTGACTGGTCATACCGGTGTCATCTGTCATCCATCATCAAAATGACCATACTTGCATAGTTGGTTATATTTTCTTATTTGTGTGTGTGTTGTTAGTCTTGTTTAATTGAAAAAGTATATATTTTTTAAATGAGCTGCCGAACAACTACAAGTACTGAATCAGAACAATCGAATTTTTACAAAAAAATAACTTCTTTTATGAGAGCAAATTTTCATTCCAAATTATTATTTTTTATTTAATGAAGTGTGTCTAACGTATGTATTTAAAGTGATTAAATACATCAATAAGTCAACGCATAACTTTTTACCAGATTAAAAAGGCTCAACGTGACACATACCAGTAATATATTATGGAAATAAGTGATTATTTCATAATTCATTTCCATATCCCAGTAAAAACATTTTTTTCTAGTTTTAGTTTCAATCTAGGACACATACCTAATAGTCTTATTTTTCTGTTTTATCAGTAAATTACCGGTTAACTAGTAATGGGAAGAATTATTAATTAACCTGTAATTGAATGTTGATGGTGAATTGCATGCCCTAGTCTAGTTGACACATAAACATTCACACAAATGTAATATGTGTACTTATTTTGCATCTGATAAATACGATGTATGTAAATTTCTGTATCTTTTTGTTTCAACTTTCCCTAGTCATTCAAATTCTTTAAAAAATATATACATTGTTAACATCGTCAAATAAAGCAATGCTGTAAAATTTGGAAGCGTCCCACGCACAAAACATTACATATTTTAAAAAACGGCCAAAAGTAAAATAATTCATAAGCATCCGAGTAAAATCGAAATTAAGTATCCAATATTCATTGTTTAAAATTGTACCCGTAAATTCTAACATATTAAATAATATATACATGCTTGTAAAAATATTTACTTTCAAAATCAACTAACATTTCTCAATTTTACTCGACAGTAGCGGAACATTCAAGTTGACTGAAATAAAAAATTACGTTTGTGTCTGATAACTTTAAAATGCTTTCGTTGTTAATAAAACAATTCTTTTTCTAGCTATGTATATTCATTTAATGGAACCCGATCAGTAACAAGCTTAAAAATAAACTTATTTGATTTTTTAATAATTCAATATTATTCTGTGTCAAATCTAAAATAACTAAATTTATGTTCGTTCCGTAAAAGTTATGTCTGCATTTAAAACCGTCAAAGATTCTATTTTACGTATAATTAAATTTCTACAGGTCATTTTTGTTTCCGTATCGTATCACATTATTAATGTAATATTATTATCGCAATCTATATAATATCTAGTAGTTTAACCTAGATCGTTCTCCAAGAAGCATCTTTATGTACAATATATATTTGGAAAGATGTGTCCATTGATTTATTCCGTATTATTCAAAGTAACAATATTAGCAGTTGAGAATTGTCATCCCAAATCAGCCAACTTTCTAACTAAACTTTCAGCTTCGCGCCAAAAAAAATATATTTTATACAAATACATGTCTTATTGTATCTCCGATTTAAGTCAAAAATGAGTTAAGTCGTGTAATGGACCAAAAAAAACCTATTTTTGTATGTTTTATCTCCAAACCTACTATTAAAAAAATACGTCTATAATCTAATTCATATTGTAAATTTTTCAGGATTTTTTTATGGGCGAAAATATTGTAGCTCCTTAACAATATATAATATATCTTTATCCCAAACGGAAGTCTAATGTCAAAATAATGTATTTGCACTTGATATAATGTTATCTCTACCGCAGTGATACAAAAAAATGATTTATTTATCTTGCCGTTCAAATGAAATTTGCAAACTTTCAAATGTAATTTTCTCAATGTATGAAGATACAATATTTCTACTCTAACCTATCAAATTACGGATTACATTACCGTTAGTGGCTAGTAAATATTGGCATTAAAGGAGCGGCGCGACTTTTCGTCGTCCCATCATATTTTTGTTGCTTAATTGCACTTTTTGAACATTAATGAATCGTTTTTTTTGTCTCTCTTTTAACCCGTTTTCCATTTTAAAAGTGGATTATATAAAAAAATGGAATGCACTAGCTTAAAGTATAAAATTGACTTAACTTATAGCATAGTATTTATTCACCTATGTAAGAATTACAAGCCACAAAGAAATTTGTCTCAGTTAAATATTACAATATTTCAGATTGGTAACTGTTAGGAATTCTGAAGGCGTTAAAAATACGTAAGACCGCCACAAACTAGATAATTGAAAATATGTATGTCGAACACAAATCTATAATTTTCCCTTGATAAAAAAAAACATTTTTGGGATATTAAATTGAAGCCCACGCCATTTAAACTGAAAAATAAGAGAAAACAAATTATACGTTTTAGTGATGTCCATATTATTTAACAAAATTATGCCTAACGATTCTTGCAAATGAAAATAATTATACTTGTCTTTACACTTAAATTTCACGTATTGTTTTTCATAATTAGGGATGGCATTGCCGAGATTTTATCCCGGCTATTTTTTATTATAAAATACAAAGGATTAAAAACATGAAATCTCAGAAAGATTTAAAAAAAATTAAATCTTATTAAAATTAGCATAAAGTCTGAAACATAATATGACACAAAGGAAACGGAATAGCGTTTTTAATATTGATGTATTTTCTTACTACATCTTGATTCTTGAATATATATCAAATTAATAGCTTCTTGATAGTCTAAATTTAAGACACTAGTGTTATTTTACGTTTTAAAATTATTGAATTACCAATTTTTTTCTTCAGTGTAATAAGCTCATATTTTATTTATTACGCAAGCTCATTGAGTTTACCCTTTTCATGGCGCTATTAATTGGTAGATTCCGAAACAACATGTAGATTCCTTTTAATTTTCCAATTAGTATGTTATATTATAATCTACCTTTTTATATACTCATTAGGTATGTACTTCAGACTTGAAATGATAAAGCGATCGTAAAAATATAAGTTCACACTTTTCACATTTTAAAATACCAAGATTAAATTTTAGAAATCCCGAAACTTTGGAATTGAAAAATAATTTACTAGAATTGCAGCCCCTACCCTAATGAAATTTAATCTTTGTAATCACTCAGGTAAATAGCTGATGTATTACAATTTGACTCGAGTCGCTTAGCAAAGTATCAAATGAAATAAACAAATATATCAAAATATTGTTTATTGCGTTTCTGCTACCGAGAAAATCTTTCTCAAAATAGACCAAAAATAACAAAATTTGACACTAAACAGTATTAGTTGTTGTCTCGTAAAAAATATATCTTGTGAAATCTTAACCTTTCAGTGAACTCACTGAATTAAATTTCTTGCTATTATTCGCACAACAACTCTGTTCCGCAGGATTAAATAAATTATATATAACACGACATCCAACCAATAATGTTATTATCTCTCGCGAACTTCATTCTATGATTAATTATGATCTCTAAACATCCTCGCCAAGGCTACAAATGTTACAATGTATATCTGTGCTATATCTGTGTTCTTGGTTTTAATGATATATTAACGATAACGACGTGTAAAGCTTTCAGTGTTAAGCAATGTTTGACGAACGTGAGATCAGTCGGTAAATTAATTACTAGTTTAAAACACAGCTTTACAATGGTGTCTCACATTGATATACAATACCTTAGATATGCATATTGTCAAGGTTGGGTTTTTATTGGCACCCGCTTCCACAACCACTTTTGTGAGGAAAACTGGCAGGGTTTAAAAAAAATGTGTAGCTAAATTAATTGTGTTTGAATTTTGTTATCAGGCAACCCGTAATATCAATTGTTTATTGTTTATTGTTAATGGTCTTAAATGGCAACATTGTTTTTCGATATCGATGTGATTTTTGTTTTTTTCTTCCTTGCTCTTTGGGATACCATCCACACCTGACGTGTGTTGGGAGACTTCCCAGTCTCTGGAGGATACTTCCAGAGACCTTTAGTTGTAAACTCACTTGCAGTTATTTTTCGTTTGTGGTTTTGTGTTTTTTTTCGAGATGAAAGAAATAATATTTTTCCATTTCGACGAAAATTAAATTCCATTTTGTTCTCTGCGCAGAGTTTAACGTCATTTTTTTTATTTTACATTTATAAAATCGTGTGAGCAAGCTAGGTTTGTAATAGTTATTGTGTATTGTAATAATTCAAAATTTTGTTGTTAAATATTCTATGTAATAAGTTCGTGATTGCAAATTTTCTTAAATAAACGTTTTCGTGATAGTAGGGCGATGTTTTGATTTAATAACTACCTACATGTGGACTCCAAGTTTAGGCCAGCGGTATTTGTCGTAATGACTTTTATTAGTGGGGATTTATTCTTGGGGTTTAACATCGTGAACAATAGTAGAAATTTCAAACAATAAATGAAACTCGCTCCGAAAATAAATCGCGAGTAATGTTAAGTGGGCCCAATGTGGTGGCTTTCGAAGTTCGACAATTTCGGGACTTCACGCCTTGAGATCTCTTGCTCTGGATGGGGATTTGCAATCATTGAATTTAAAAATCAAGTTGTTTCTCAAGTTAAATTTTTTCATCATTATTTTTGTAATAAAAATGATGTGGCGTCCAACTTTCTTAAATTCAACTGTAATTTTGTTGCCGTGTTAAGTACATTCATTAATGTGTAATTAAGTCTATCGAGCCGTTCGATGCCGTATAATCGTTAGTTTTGCAGACGCGACGTTGCCAAAGCGATTGGAAGTGCTGCCCTTCTCACCAGATGATGTTGACGTCCTAACTTCGCCGAGGAAAGCAGAGTGCAGCTCCACGGGGAGACCTGGCGAGATTCGGGCAGGATGCGCTGAGACACGCCAGAAGTCGTTCAATGGGAACACAGTGCCGTGATCAGGACTGGATGGATTCGCCGGAGGAACACTTTGGGTGATCCGGGATCCTGTGGCCGCCTCGCAGCTCTTCGCCCTGGAGTGGCTGCCACCCACTGGCTTGTCCTGGGAAGTAGGCTGCATTCATGCATGGACCGTGAGACGTGAGGGAGCACTGGTCGCGTTTGGACGTCGTGCAGATCATGCGGTCTGCGTTACCAGAAGATGCTGACGAGAGAGTCGAGCAGCAAGGAAATTTGTTTGGAAGTCACCAGTTTTTTTTAAAGTGCTCGAAGGAGCTTCGTGCCAAAGAAGGCAGAGTGGTTTGTCAAGGTTGGGTTTTTATTGGCACCCGCTTCCACAACCACTTTTGTGAGGAAAACTGGCAGGATTTAAAAAAAATGTGTAGCTAAATTAATTGTGTTTGAATTTTGTTATCAGGCAACCCGTAATATCAATTGTTTATTGTTTATTGTTAATGGTCTTAAATGGCAACATTGTTTTTCGATATCGATGTGATTTTTGTTTTTTTCTTCCTTGCTCTTTGGGATACCATCCACACCTGACGTGTGTTGGGAGACTTCCCAGTCTCTGGAGGATACTTCCAGAGACCTTTAGTTGTAAACTCACTTGCAGTTATTTTTCGTTTGTGGTTTTGTGTTTTTTTTCGAGATGAAAGAAATAATATTTTTCCATTTCGACGAAAATTAAATTCCATTTTGTTCTCTGCGCAGAGTTTAACGTCATTTTTTTTATTTTACATTTATAAAATCGTGTGAGCAAGCTAGGTTTGTAATAGTTATTGTGTATTGTAATAATTCAAAATTTTGTTGTTAAATATTCTATGTAATAAGTTCGTGATTGCAAATTTTCTTAAATAAACGTTTTCGTGATAGTAGGGCGATGTTTTGATTTAATAACTACCTACATGTGGACTCCAAGTTTAGGCCAGCGGTATTTGTCGTAATGACTTTTATTAGTGGGGATTTATTCTTGGGGTTTAACATCGTGAACAATAGTAGAAATTTCAAACAATAAATGAAACTCGCTCCGAAAATAAATCGCGAGTAATGTTAATATAGTATAAATTCATTATCATTTCCATAATATGCGTAACAGTGCTAAGTACATTTTTACTATAAAATGTCACATTCTTAACATACTAAGTGAAAACGAAATTTTCACTTGTCTAAAAATCATGTTTAATATGATTTATACATACTATTTTTTTCTTTTTTAAGCATTTTCGCAATACGTAAAATTATTTTGTTATTAAAAATATTGCTAAAACCTACGACAGTCTTATTTTTATATTTTAATTGAAAAAAAGCAATCTTATATAATATTACTCAATTAAAAAGAACTGTCAAATAAACAAGAGAATAGTATTTGTTTCATTCAAAACAATAATAAATGTTTCGGGACACGGTTTTATATGAAGTTAACAAAAGTTATAACAATATATACGATTAAATAAGCAATCATTCATTGATATACATAAATTTGTTATTTTAAGTAAACTGTTTTGATACTAAGCAAAAAAGGTGTTAAAAATCATGTGTCTAAATACTACAACATAATTACAGTTGAAAAAATACGTTAACTTTATCATTACTTTATTTTAATCATAAATGAAACGATGAGTTATGTCACAATATTTTTAGGTTGAATAATACTTTAATAAATATCGTAGCTCTTTCTGGCAAACATTTCTAATTTACACACCGAAAGATTAATTAAAATGTCCAATTAGCGATTTAAAAGTGTTTGGAGGGTTTTTGGTCGTAAAATTATTATTAAAAATATAGATTGAGAAGCGTAGGTAAACAATGAACAAAATGAAAAAGGGTTTGTTCAAACATATTTGGTTTTAAATTTATGCATATTTTATTTTTGTTCCAAAAAAGGTTAAGATTAAAATAAATACGCTTTTTGGGTAAAATATTGCTGCAATGGGGTATTTTAATTAATTACTAACTTACCCTTTGACGTTTCATTTTAATTCTATGCCCACTTTAAGGCTTGCGCGATGAATAAATTATTTTAATTATCAATGCACTACTAAGTAAAGGTCTCTTTAATAGTTAATGTCATCATTCTTATAACAAAAGTTACGTCGAAAATACAAGCTATAGGTAAATAAATGACTAATAATTTATTTTTGTGTTAAACGTTTGAGTGGTGAGTTAATTTTTACTAAATTAGGTTTTTTCTTATATTTTGATTATTTGTAGTATTGCCGCACACAAAAATATAAAAACCTTTTTTTTGGATACGGACAAATCTGAGAAGAATATTAGTTATTATTTCAAGAAGTAAAAATTTATTTTAAATTATAAAACTCATAGTTAAAAATGTAAAGTAAACTAATTCTTTATTACTTTTGAATATTTTTCTAGAAGCTATCACTTCAATTTTGTGTCATGATCTTTTTTGCTTTCATCTGTCACCATGTGCCGCTCTACAGACGTCGATTCCAGAAAGGAATCGATCCCAAATAAAATTTTACGCTCAATATTATATGGCTACCGATTTGTTTACAAATGTTACCCTTTTTTAAAAAACATTTTCTTCATTTGCTGTACAAAATAAAAATGTGGTGGCCAAAATTCACTGGTGGATGTGTCTAGTATCCATATCTTAAGAAATAACAAATATTCAATAAAACATATGATAATGGCAAAGCTTCAAAGATTTCAGGCTTTTAGCAATAGACATTACTAACATACAGTGGCGGTTCTAGTTACTGGGCTAGGTGGGCTAAGCCCGACCTGCATTTTTCACCCAAAACATTAAATGGCTGAATAAAAATGAACAGCAATTCGGCCGCTAAACAAAATAAATACATTTATAAGCGTAACTAACCTTCCCCAAATTAATACAATATCTTTGTTTTGATTTGACTCTGTCAATATAAGACAATGCTACGTCTACCTACAATAATACTCTCGATTGTATTTTGTATTACAATTTTAAACCGAGCCAGTATAAACAAAAGCAATAACCCTATACACACTTCATAGAGAACAGGCAACGTAACGTCAGTCTGGCGACACCTACGTATTAATAATAAAAACAAAGGCTCGGGCTAACTATAATATAGCCCGAGTGCTTTGTTTACACTGGGGCGCAATCTAGCACGATTAGATTTTTTTGTATTTATATTTATGGAAACGTCATCTAAACTCACACGACTGTGCTTCAAAGTATCAGGCTACTGTCATACGTTGGGGGGATATATCGAATCAGCCCATTGTATAAAAGTGACAGGTATATTCTCTCAGTGACAGCCCTGTATTGCTTTTTGTACTGGTTAGTTCACTTTGAAAGAGACGAATTTAAAGTCCAGTATTATTATTCTATTAGTTCATACTTACATTAGCATTGATTTTATTATATAATAATTTAAGCTTTGCAGTAGTGTCGTAGTATTTGTTAATTTGGTTGTAGATTCATGTAGAGGGTGAAGTGGAAACATACACAATTTCGTAAATAATATACAATGCTAAACTTTTCTCTAGCCCACCCAAGATTTTAGTTCAGGAACCGCCACTGCTAACATGACAGGTTTAATTTCACCATGAATCAACTATACATTTTTTTTTAAATATTTATCGTGTACTTAATTCAATTACTTAAAATGGGAAAAAATAAGATGACCAGACATTACCAATACCTTAGTCATAACAATTATAATTTAAAATTTCAGTTCCACCTATGATATGGATACAAAACCAACTTGTTGGAGCTATATTTGGAAGAAATTGCAGCTTAGAATGCCATTCTGAAGCTTCGCCGAGATCAATTAACTATTGGACCAGAGAAAAGGGAGAAATTATTGCAGCAAGTATGTTATTATTCACTTACATAATTTAAGCCTTGGAGGAAATTTTATTTACCGGTCAGGAGGAATAACTTAACTATACATAATGTATCTAATTTAAACAATACCATTCAGATGTTATAATGCTACACTACTGAACCTTTTTAAATATTCATGTTATCAATTATATAATACATCTTATTGGCAAGACCGAAGCCTCCTTGATTTAGTTGTCGAAATCAAAATGTATAGGTAATTGTTAGAATAATCACTAATTACTTCAAACATACCACTATAATTTTGGCAACATTTCAGTTGATTTAAGTTATTACTGGTACTACTTGTTTCAGCATAACACTGTCTAATTTGTTAATTATTGTAAATAGTTTGTTTCAAAGCTTTGGAACTATTGTATTAATTGTCAGTATTTTCAATTAAAAAAGGTCTATTAACATGTAAGGATAGCAGAATACATAATATAAAGTTGATTATATTTTTACCAGGACTATAGTCAGTCTGGAGTCTGCTGCTTTTTCTGTAATAAGAACCAGAAAAATTTATGACTCCGACCCATTTAAAAAAATATATTTAATGGATGTGAATTCAAATCGCATGAGTTCATTGTTTTGCCACTGTATGCTAGGCTGACTTTTAGCTTACGTATTATGTAAGTTAAACGGAAAAGATCAATTCAAAGTCATTTTTTTTTACCCAACTCCACAGCCCAGATTTTTATACTGAAATTTTGAATAACCAAAAAAGTCTATGGAAGTGTTATCAAATAAAATGAAACACTATAATACGATGGCCCACTGAAAATTGTATTCTATTCAGTGGCTCCATTACCATACTCACTTACTTCATTTTGTCAGATGAAATTTCTTTAAAATAGACCAAAACTTTACCAACATTTAAAATGAACTTTTATAGTTGTGCAGTATAGAACAATGTCAAAAAAGAAGAATTTTAATTGCAGAATGCATAAGAAAAATTTATTCATTTCGAAATTATTTTCCAGATGACAAATATAATCCAATCATAACAGAAAATGGTTACAAATTGGTGATGAAACTACAAATTAGCGAAGTTAACCCAGAAGACCTAGGAATGTACAAGTGTATATCAAAAAATTCCTTGGGTGACACAGATGGCAGTATAAAAGTATATGGTATGTTATCAATTTGGATTTCTTATCTCTCTTAACGTTTTGCATTTTATAGTGTGTAATATAATTTACTCACCTGCAACACGCTCTCAAAATCCTATCTACCCTATCAACATACACTTAATTAGTTCAGGTTCTTCTTTCTTTTTTAATGCGCAATAGTGTAAGGATAAAAAATATTTTTGTGCAGCTTTACATCTCGTTGAGAATTCATTTAATATTAATTTTAATTTTTTTAACATTTAGTCTTTGTATGATATGGAAGGCAGCCATTAAGTCATAAGCTTTATACGTTGTACCCCTAGTTTTAGACCATAACTAATTTTGCTTGGTAAAATAAGAATACAAATTTAGTTGTACGAAGGTACTAAGATAAAATGGCAACCAATCAAAATCATGCATTTCAAAAAAGAGCCATGTTTAGTTAAGACGGTACGAATCTTTAAATCCAACTGTCTCGGAATACTTGTCAAAGCTTTTTTTTTATTGATATCTATACATCAAATTCTGGGGCTGGTGGAGTCGAGCTCCAATTTCCCTTTCATCTGGTGTATTTAGATGTTGCTTTTCCCGCGTAGCGTCCTGGATTTACCTGGGCGTAACTAGGGGTGTGATATATGTATAACAGGTGGTGATGACACCATCTACATGTCCTTGCATATATTGAGTAAGATTACATTTTTTTCATTTAGTATCTCATTTCTGTCATACCAATTATAAAAGTCTGTCAAAATAATCACATTTCAGAATAAATTTTATAATTGTGTGAAGATATTATATATCAAAAAATAACACTCTTTTGTACCAATTCCACATTTATTTAATATTATCAGGACCTATTTTGCTCATCACAAGCATTTTCAATTGATTAAAATGTTAGCAATTAACATAACGAGGACAAAATAATGTTTTATTTTATTAATTAAATTTTACTGCAAATTTTATAATACCACTTGTCCGATAGATATAGCCAATCTGCACATAATTAAAAAATATATTTTTTTGTTTCAGGTATTCCATTTACAACTGTTCCCCCAACAACAACAACTACATTTGCAACAACAGTTATTACAAAAGGTAACTTTACTTTAAGTTTTATTCCAGAAAACCATTCTGGGACATCTTAAGAAAATATATGATTTCTTCTACTTAAATGGGATTTTTGTTGAAAACAGATTTTTATTGCTACTTTCGCTTCTCAAAAACCTAACAACAGTGACCCAACAAGATCCTCTAAGGTTCCACATTTGTATTACAGTGAGGATTATCTAGTGTCATACTTTTAATATTTTACTAGTAAGTTTAGTAATGTTTTTTTTTACAGTTGGAAGACGAAAATGTTTTTTCTCCTGTCACAATATAATTTACTTTATTAAGAAACATTACTATACCAAATTTGATAATAAATTTTGAAGTTGACTGTTCAAAAAATACGGCTCATTTCATCATTTTGAATTGTGAGCCTCGTGAAAAAAAAAACAAAGATCATGTCAAAACATTTAAACTCACATTTGAATTTTTGAAAGCATGATTGTTAATTACCCTGACTATATTGATTAGCAAAATTATTAATAATTGGAGTCTAGGTAGGCTCTGTGTAAATAAAACAGTATTGAGAGCAGTGGCGGTTCTAGGTACTGGGCTAGGTGGGCTAAGCCCGACACGTGCATGTTTCACCCAAAACTTTAGATGGCTGAATAAAAATGAACAGCAATTCGGCCGCTGAACAAAATAAATACATTTATAAGCGTAACTAACCTTTCCCAAATGAATACAAAATCTTTGTTTTGATTTTCCTCAGTCATTATAAGACAATGCTATGTCTACCTACAATAATATTCTCGATAGGTGTTTTGTATTACAATTTTAAACTAAGCATAAAAAAAACGATAACCCTATAAATACTTCATAGAGAACAGGCAACGTGACGTCAGTCTGGCAACACCTACGTATTAATGACTCAGGGCTAGATCTTTCAAGCCCGCGATCTTTCCAGAGATAATATATATATTTCTTTACACTGGGGCGCAATCAAGCACGATTAGATTTTTTTTTGTATTTGTATGTACGGAAACGTCATCAAACACACACGACTGTGCTTCAAATTATCAAGCTTCTGTCATTCGTTGGGGGCTAAATTGAATGTGCCCATGACCAATACATTCAAGCACAAATACCAATATCGTTGTATTGTATGAAAGAAGTGACAGGTATTGACTCTTAGTGACAGCTCTGTATTGCTTTTTGTACTTGTTTTTTCACTTTGAAAGAGACGAATTTAAGGTTATTATTTTATTACTTCTTACTTACATTAGCATTGATTTTAGTATATAGTAATTTATGCTTTGCAGTAGTGTCGTAATATTTGTTTATTTGCTTGTAGATTAATGTATAAGGTGAAGTGGAAAAATACACAATTTCGTAAATAGTATACAATGCTAAACTTTCCTCTAGCCCACCCAAGATTTTAGTTCAGGAACCGCCACTGATTGAGAGTATACTGCAATCTTTTTGAGGTGTTTTCTAACAGATATCTCAATGAAATAATATTTGAGACTGAGTTATAATGCACAGAAAACAATCCAAAATGTAAATCAAAAATAAATTATCAAAATACTTTAATGAGTTACATTTTACTCAACCTTCTTATTACGACATTGTTATTTTTTTATGAGGCTTCAGGGTCGTTGGCTTCGGTTACAGAGATCCCGGGTTCGAATCCCAGTATGCACAGTTTTATAAAATGATTTTTCAACAGATTTATGAAGTTCTGTTTGAAGGCATAGATGTATGTGATGTCTTGAATTCCCTCCTCCCACCTATCCTAAAAACGGGATGTAGCGAGACCGATTAACTAACCACTAGTCATATGCTTTTATTCCTACTCTTTGGAAAAAAAATAAGTTTAACACTTCTGTTGAGATAAACTGCATTAGGAGTGAACTTCATAAAAAAAACTGAAAACTAAGATTTTTTTTTTTTGCTTCCTTGAACTATGGAGGACTTTCTCAAAAGCTGTGACAATCTTTTTATAAACATAATTTTTAATGTCTTATTTCAACAAAATTCTTAGTATTAATATATGTACTTTAATTTTCAAAATCTGAAAGAACTAAGTCACCATTGTCTAAGAACCATGTCTGCTCCCAATGTGGAGCATATGGACTCCTAATGTAGTTTATTTCAACAGAAGTGTTTCTACGAGAACTGCTTGTTACTCAGTTGCTCAACTTCTCTTTTTCCAAAGAGAGTAGGGATAGAAGGATAGGGCTAAGACAGGATTAGTGGTAAGCTAATCGCTCTTGATATGCCCTGTTCATAGGATAGGATAGGTGAGAGGGGGGAATTCAAGACATCACATACATCCATGCCTTTGAACAGAAATTCATAAATCGATTGAAAAATCAATTTATAAAACTGTCCGTACCGGGATTTGAACCCGAGCCCTCCGTAGCCGAAGCCAACAACGTTGACCACTCGACCACACACACTGAATTTATTGAACAATAAACTAAAAGAATGAATTTTTTGTTTTTCAGTACCAAAAAAGCTTGTCAAGAGTCGACATAATACAATTGCGAATATGCCCACATCAGTTCCAGAATATAAAAATATAACAACCAGTGAACCAATCGTCAAAAACGTTAAAGGTATAAAAACAAATCGTGTGTATTGTCTTCAATCCCACAACACTAACTTAAATGTGTGAATGTAAGCAATGTTGCGAAATTAAGTTTATTAGCAAATCTGTTAATTTGAAATGAAAGTCGAAAGTTCAATTCTAATATCAGAAATGAATCACCCATCATTTAATGTCTGCATATTTTTCATTCACTAAAGTAGTGGTCTGTGAGAGAATTTTACTAGTATGCAGAGAAACGTAGACATTTTTACATTTAATCCACAGTAAACTACCAAAAAAACAAGTGAGTTACACGGATGAACGATGCAGAATGCATGAAATCTCGTAAGAGGATATTTTTGTGTATTTTCCTTGTTCTTCAACTTTAACTATATATTTTCTAATGCCAAGATAGCAAAAAGCCTCATCAATCTAATGACAGACGACAAACCTAAATTCCATTTAAACTCAGCTTTAGCTTTCCATAAAAAGTGAATACCCTTTCATTAGTGAAAAGATGATGAAAATTCATATTAGATTCCCCACACCTTATGCGAAAATGCCTCAAAAAACGGTACCAATCTCAGCTTGAAATAAATGCAGTTCTTGGTTTTACAATAACATCATTAGAGCCATATATCCATAATCGTATTTCAAGCAAACCGGAAAATCGATCACGCTAAAATGTATAATGCTTAATGTTTAATATAAATAAACCATCTCAAAATTTTCAGTTCTTACAATTGTTTTGTTCTATCAATTGACCTTTAATAATTAGGTTGCTAACAATGGTTTAATTTCATAAACAAGGTGCAATTTATGTGTTCTTTGATAATTTATTCCAAATATATTAACACTTTAGGTAGTCCACAGAATTTAGGTCTGTGAGATTCTAAAGTTTGTCAAGGACTGCTCGTACATGTGAATTAGATTGGTCTTAACGATAAATCGATTTTAAGTTATGACAAACCTGTATAACTGATAAAATTTTCCAACTTGCATCAGATATCGTAATCTTGCGTATAGAATTGTACAGTTCATTCATCAATAGTTCAGTATAAATAATGCTTGTAAACATAACTCTCAACCTAATCTAAATACATTTTTTTGTTTCAGAAGCCAGCGGCACAGTTAGTTTAATAGACTGGTCACAGAGAAAAGCGGCTGCTTCAAACATATCATCCCCATTACCACTAAGTGATAATTTAATAGTTTTGTTTAATATTTTATTTAACTATCTCCTATGTCTGTATATAAATAGGTTGTGATATTTTTTTTCAGTATTGTAATTATATAATTATTTACTTTTGCATTTGTATAAAGTTATTGCTTCTTTATGTAACATAATCTGATATTAAAGTAAATGAATACAATATTTATTGAAATATCCCAATTTTAATTTGGTTTTCTGGAATTAACACCATTTCCCTTACTGAGCCGAAATGGCAGTTTCCCAAATTGAAATTTCAAGAATTAGTTCAGAAGAATCAGTGTTTTTTCAGGATCCTTTTAACGATTCAACTTCAATGTTTACTTAGAAGCATGGAATTATTCGTGTCCCACCAATAACGCACAGGTCGGTAAAAATGGAAAATACCGTTACCTGCAGATAACAACCAATACATAAAAGATGAAATTTTCCGTGACAATTTTCCACCAATAAATTATTAATATGGATAGGTGAAGGGAGTATATACTGAAAGTCAAGTACATGTTGAGTTGTTTCTATGTTATTGAACATGATTATTCATACTTATACAAGCGTAGCAAGGTTTTAACATTACAATATTGAGAATAAAATAATAGAAAAAATACATTGGTAAAAACTTATTTGCGATGCTTCTTGCGCCTACGCCTTCTTTCATCTTTACTCTCACTCGATTGACTATCAGAATCACTATCTGAACTGCTGTCACTGCCGCTACTGGTGGATTGTTTTCTTTTCTTTTTCTTAGATTTCTTTTCTTTTTTGATCTTAGTGCGTAGTTTGTCCTAGAATTAAAAAATTGATAATATTAAAAAATAGACAGCACATAAACAGACTTTTGATTTGTGCCGCAATGAAATTTATTTTTAAAATATGGGTAGCTACACTGATAATATTTTTTTCCATCTGAATAAGTGGAAGACGCATAGATGAAAGTGGTAATACAAATAATAAGTATTATTATTCCCAGATTGACTATTAAAAAAAATAAGTTTCTTTATTTTTTTGTGTAGAGATTTTAAAATTTAATATTTTTTGCGAGTATTGATTAGAAACATTAAAATGCAGTGAAAAGGGGGCCAGAACGCCGTTCGACCACGTAACATGGAAAGAAAAGCACTATATAAGACCGTAAGTGACATTAGTTATTTACAGTGACTAGGAAACCTAAAAGACAATGCAAGATGTTCAAATAAAACCAGATACCAAAGTACATAGTAAGACGCACAGGTATTCTGAGAACATTTATTATTCGTGAAATCAGTATTACCGTGTTTTACTGAAAATAAGCCATAGCATGATTTTTAAGATTGTTGAAAAATAAGCTATCTTTATAAAATAAGCCCATGTTTAAATAATGTGAAAAATAGTCCGAAAATCGCGAGCAGGCTACGATAACTTTTGTCGACAGATTGGCCAGGGAAATGAGAAGAAGCACAAGATTAGATCAAGTCGGCAGCCTTTAAGTTCATTTAAAATATAAAATAAAATTTGATAATTTTGTTATTCCTCTTGTTGTGTTACAAAATGTGACACGTATTCCGTCGCTTTGAGAAGCATCATCAGACCAACGCAAGGTTAAAGAATATAATAAAAAAAGTTATCCAATTTATTTATTAAGTATGACCATATTTATAACCTTCACAGGTCCAAACTCTGTTTGCATGACAAGATTCCACAGCAATGTCTGTCAATACATAACTACGTTGTTTTCACACATGAAAGTGTTTTTTTTAATAGGATAGTTTAATATATTCACAAATTTTGAACAATTATTTCCCACTAGGGTAAAAGTTATGATGATTTAAACAAGACCACACTTTTCTTACTTTCCAAAGAAATACTTTGGGCTTATTTGCCCCGTTGCCAATGTGTTTATATATGTTATGTAAATTGCAATTAATAAATGAATAATTCTAATATTTTATTTTTTACTTGAAAAGTAAAACATCCCTGAAAATAAGCTTTAGCATATATGGACTAAAAAAAAGTAAGACAGTGATTTATTTTCGGAAAAAGACAGAAGTAAAAAATATCAAACTGACTAAAATTACCATGCCAGTATAATTTAGCAAAATGATAAAGCAAATCTATACCATGTCTTTATTTTTCTTGTGTTTCTTCTTTGACTTTTTACTATCAGAGCCACTATCTTTGGGTTCAGTTTTAATTGGTCCAATAGGAAGTCGGGGTGGCAGTCTGACTCCTCCTACAATAAGGTCTTCAGTTTTGATCTGAGGTTCCGTCACAGGATTAATAGCTTTAGATTGCGGTGCACACCCTTCTTCGCGTAATAGCCTTGTTTCATCATCAATCGGATTCTTTTTACCTTCTTTAGGCGCCTTATAATTTTCAACATGGTCAACTCTCAATGTTCGGCCTAATAACTGAAAAAAATGTGATTATAAGTTATTGAGATGCAAGTTATTTATTGTTATTTTAGTTATTAGCCGACTGCGAGGTTGAGTATCAACGTTGTCGGCTAAGAGTACAGTGCTCATGGGTTCGAATCCCAGTACAGTACAGTTTATAAATTGATTTTTCAATTGACTTACAGATTTCTATTCGAAGGTATGGATGTACGTTATGTCTTGGACTACCCCTCTCACCTATCTTTTCCTAAAAACAGGGCACAGCAAGAACGATTAGCTATTCACTAGTCCTATCCCTATTCTTCTATCCCTAATCTCTAAGAGAGGTTGAGCAACTGAGAAACAAGCAGTTCTGGTAGAAACTCTTCTGTTGAGATAAACTTCATTAGTTCTTTCTTCTGTGATAAAGTATTAACCCAACTACTATTTTTTCAATTTGTAATGAATCAATTTTTGAAGAAATCTGTTATATTGATGCGAGAAAACATAATTAACCAAAGATATAACACTCACTTTGATGCTGTTTAAATTATCGACTGCTAATATTGTGGACCTCTGATCTTCGTAGCACAGAAAACAAAAGCCTTTTTGTTTACCAGAGTCTTTATCCCTCACCAAATTTATATTGACAATTTCACCATACCTATAGAAAAATAAAAATGAATGTAATAATATAATCCTGGTATATATAAATATATATCGGTGGTCGAAAGTTTACTACGAGCAACCGAGATTTGTGGTAAAGTTAATAACCTGTACTACCATATTCAGGGGAGCATTGCAAATGAATTAAATGAAAAGTACTGAAAATAATGCAAATTTGAATAAATCAAAATCCAAATGATTGTTTATTATTTATTAGAACATTGTAATTTACTTATTAAACAGAAGTCATTGACGAAAATAAGCTTTAAGATAAATTTATATACATAGTTATGAGTTGTGAACTTTCAGACAATTCTGGGTTATTATTAGTCAAGTTACGACCATCGATGATGATGAAATTAAAAAAAAAATTATACTATTTTTTTTCTCCGTGTAATGTTTAAGAAAAATAACATAGATACTGTTTATAACAAATTTGAAAATAGAAGTGTAATTCATGATATGAATCTGGGTCAAGTAAGGTTAAGGCTTTATCTCTTACTACCCCTGTGTCTCTTATTAATATGTATTTTTGTACTAATTTCAAGATGTGTAATATGAAAAGATTATGTTGGCTAAGCAGGCAGGAATCAAAAAAAAAAATGGTGGCAGAGATATTAACTAGGACAAATCCTAAAAATGGAAATTTATAGATGACATTTCTTAGCCATTTGATAGTTGCTGGACAAATGTTATTATCTATTGGTATATGGGATACTAAAATACCTAAAAGGTCACAAAAAACATGTTAGATTAATGAAATGGTTTATATTTTAAATGGAATCAAAAATTTTCCTCACCGCAATTTTATTATTGTGTTTGAGTTAAAGTTAAGTTACAAGAAATATGATAAAATTAAAGATGACTGAATTATAACTTACTGTGAAAACACACAAATAATGTCTCCTTCTGTTAGATCATATGGAAGACCACCGATAAAAATCCAAGCACTGTCTTTGTATTGATCATGCCATGACGATTTACCACCAAGTTTAATGTCTTGTTCACTCAACTTTTTGATGTTTTTCACATTTCTGAAATTTAAAAAAAATACTTTAAATATTTAAATTCTGACAGTAATCTGAGATGATAACGTTTCTTAAATTAGTATAAATAATTCAAAAAAATAATTCACGAAAGATTTCTGCTTTTTTCATGTCTATGTTGGCGGCACCGACACGAAGGCCAATTTCAATAAACGTCAAATGCTTCACTATGTCATATCTTAAGATAACAGAAGTTTCCATAGATGAATTAAAGATATGTGATTTTAAGCAATGATGAAGTACTTAGGTATGAAAACTTTTACTGTCAGAAAATACAAAATCCAGATTATTCATTATCATGATAGCCAATAAAGTAAGCAACCAGCAAAAGTCAATAAAAATCTTCAATCTTGATCAAAAGGCCAGAGAGAATCGAGGCTGGACATTGTGCTTTGTGTTTGCAGTAATAATAGATTATATTTTTCTTTCAACAGAGCCTTACAAAACGTATTTACAATTACTTTGATAGCTAAATCTACGTCAAGTTTTATGGATTGATTATGTCTTATTAGTGGCGGTTCCTGAACTAAAATCTAGGGTGGGCTAGAGAAAAGTTTAGCATTGTATACTATTTACAAAATTGCGTATGTTTCCACTTCACCTTATACATGAATCTACAACCAAATTAACAAATACTACGACACTACTGCAAAGCATAAATTATTATACAATAAAATCAATGCTAATGTAAGTATGAACTAATAGAATAATAATACTGGACTTAAAATTCGTCTCTTTCTAAGTGAACTAACCAGTACAAAAAGCAATACAGAGCTGTCACTGAGAGAATATACCTGTCACTTTTATACAATACAACGATATTTGTGTTTGAATGTATGGGGCATGGGCTGATTCGATATAGCCCCCCAACGTATGACAGTAGCCTGATACTTTGAAGCACAGTCGTGCGAGTTTAGATGACGTTTCCATAAATATAAATACAAAAAAAATCTAATCGTGCTTGATTGCGCCCCAGTGTAAACAAAGCACTCGGGCTATATTATAGTTAGCCCGAGCCTTTGTTTTTATTATTAATACGTAGGTGTCGCCAGACTGACGTTACGTTGCCTGTTCTCTATGAAGTGTGTATAGGGTTATTGCTTTTGTTTATACCGGCTCGGTTTGAAATTGTAATGCAAAACACAATCGAGAGTATTATTGTAGGTGGACGTAGCATTGTCTTATATTGACAGAGTAAAATCAAAACAAAGATATTGTATTAATTTGGGGAAGGTTAGTTACGCTTATAAATGTATTTATTTTGTTCAGCGGCCGAATTGCTGTTCATTTTTATTCAGCCATCTAAAGTTTTGGGTGAAAAATGCAGGTCGGGCTTAGCCCACCTAGCCCAGTACCTAGAACTGCCACTGTGTCTTAGTAAAAAAAAACAATGCTAATGTATATACAGCAATCGATTTAGTAGTTGTAGTTTTACGATTTATTTCACGTAAGTAAACACTACAGGGAATGGCAAAAAAACAATAGTTTATTAGCGACTCCATTAATATTAAATGCCATGAACTTTGTAGTAAAAACTATTACAATAATATAATGTAGATCAGAAATGACACTTGCGTTCACAACAATTGAAGAGCAAACATTCAAAAAGTGTTTTGTCACACAAATACAAAGCTTGGAAAACGATGATTTAAGTGTTGCAAAAGTGACGGTTTGTATGAATGTGTCAACTTTATAATTTCGTTTTAATATTAAAAAAAACCTTTTTGAACACTAATTTTGATTTCCATTCATAGGTTTTATTATGGGCTATCAGAATTGGTATAAAACGCCATTTTTCAAAATTTGTGACAAAACACTTTTTGAATGTTTGCTCCTCAATTTTGGTATTTACGATGCTAGACAACACAACAAATAAGGAGTCAAAATAACAATAAACGGCGTTTTTTTACGGGGAAATTCTAAAATCAAATGTTTGCGCACTCAATATGAAAACAATTCGACATGAGCAAAATACCGATATATCCAATATTTAAAAGCGGCGACAGTAAAAAAATAATGTCGGTGTTATTATTTAAACATCGTTTATAAACTCACGTCATAGGATTCATGTTGATATTTTTGCAGTAATAACTTCAGCGACTTCATAAACTACTGTCATTACAATTTGTCATATTAAAATTTGAGGTTATCTATAGATTTGTTTTGAACTAATAATCATAGACAAAGCGGACAAAACATAAAACTGACACAAAGGTTGACCCATAAACTAGTATACGGTTGATCATATCTTTTAAGACCTATACTTTTATAATCTTATATCATGGTTGCACACTTAAGTTGTCTTATGTGACATTTTTGTTGAAAATGAGTTATGAATGTAGTTCAAAGGTATACATTTTTTCTTAAAGTTCTGCATTTTATATCATAATAGTAGTGAATAATTCATTCAAAGTTATAGCAAAATTCCATTTTTTTTATTATGTGACACCTATTGTAATTAAGCACAATAATAAGTTCTTATCTGATTCTGAGGAATGATTATTGAATTACAGTAATGTTACATGTAAAGAAAAGCATTAATATTACAGATATTAGTAGTAGGAAGACTAATCTCATATCTTATTATATCTGTCTTATATATCTAGTATATTATCTATGCTCATATATATTTTCACAACTCTATATCAGAGATAATACTCTATATGCATGACAGAGATAAATGCATAAACACTGATAAACACGTCCCGCGCTGTCAAAATATATATTGATACAAAAATATCACAATACATACATTGACTGAATCTCAAAAAAGGAAACATAATATCCTAATTATTGGATTTTTTTGTATTTGCTATGCCGCAAGAATTCCGCGTCGTTAGATGTTACAAATGTGATGTTTTCCAGGTATATATCGCATTTATTTAAGTCATAAAATATTTTAACTATGTACGTATTTCTCATTTTAGTAAATATGACATGCTACTATTTTTCTCTCCGAAAGTTAACTGAATGCCCCTTCACGCTTGTAACAACGCGGCCATGCGGGCAATTTCAGTACAAATAGGAAAATGACAAATTATCAAGATCATAACCACGGAAATCGATAATTTACGCAAAATACGAATATAATATCAATAATGAAAAAGTCAACATAAAATGACAATAAGAACTTGTTAGAACAAATCACAGAGTGATAACATGGAAACAAATTTTTGTTTTAAATTTCCTTGATTCTACAGTTTGGTTTTTTTTATATATCCGTATTCTCAATCAAATTTCATAGAGAATCGCCTTGTTTGATTTTGAAACAAAATTTTCGGAGAGAAAAAGTGCAGTTTATTGCAAAGCATATTAACACTTAGGCGGGCCACGACCAAAGTCGTTTTTAGCGTATTGTCGGTAGAATGCGATCACGGCATAATATGTTTTTTTTATATCGTCGCTTGTTTGCGGGACACATAATATCACGGGTTTGTTTGTCGGCGTTAAATAAAATGCCGCAACTAATTAACATTAGTCCTAATTCTTTGCTAGATTATAAGGGTGTAATTACGCTGTAATTTTTACGGCATTAGATTTTACACTTCCAGTGGTAGTCAAGTTGTAGGAATGGCGATTATATATTATAATTATTCATATAATTATAAAATATTGATAAATGTGCTATTTTGTTATATAGAATGTTTTGAATATTTAATATTTATAACATGCGGAGTGCTATCTACTAAATTGATAACAGGTTTTATATTCAGCTTTGAAACAAGGTGAAATTATGATGATATCGAAATGTTCTAATTTTATTTTTAATGATTAGATGTCACGTATGATTTGTTTTTAAATTTCAATCGAAAATATCGTTTGGCTTAGAAGTTGTGTTGATTTTAAGAATGTAATATATTTGTGCGCTAATCACTAAAAAACGCCCGCTACAGGCTTGAGTCTATTTTTTGAAGCGCCCGACTAAGAAGTGTTAACCATATTTTGTAAGGTGCTCCCGAATTTAAGTAGCTAACTCGTGTACATATGTTTGGTAATTGTAGAGTATAGCTGGTCATGGATTATTACGGCGAAAAAACTTCACAAACTAATCTAAAAACAACGCCACGATTTAAAATTATTTTTTTGAGAGCTTTATAATCGCGCTAAAACCACACATTATTACGAAGAACACTGATAAATTATGCGAAACCACACATTATTACCCGCCGCGGCGGCCGCCATAATGGAAATCAGAGGCGATGTACTGAAAAATATTTCGCATAATTTATCAGTGTTCTTCGTAATAATATGTGGTTTTAACGCGATTATAAAGCTCTCAAAAAATAATTTTAAATCATGGCGTTGTTTTTAGCTTAGTTTGTGAAGTTTTTCCGCTGTAATAATCCATGACCAGCTTTACTTTATTATAAAATTTATTCGAAACCAAACTTTATACAGACATTGAGCTTTGGGGCAGCGGCGTAGCCACCTCATAGCAGAGGCATGCAACGCGTGAGGGGCAGCAAAATGGGGGTCCAAATTTCTCTCAATTCAACAAGTTGTGCTTAGGGAGCCTTGCATGACTTGCATGATAGCCTCAAATTTCTAGCTACACCACTGCTTTGGGGTAGCTTTTGTGTTTGGTTTCGATAACTTTGTGGTACTGGACTCTGTGTGTTTGTTGTTTACAGCTCTATATAAGCTAAGTATAAAAGAAAACCTTTGGTGATATCATAAATAAGTGAAATAACAGTATCTCAATAGTATTGTGAAAGCAGGTTTTGGTGTCCCCAAGTGTCTGACGCGCCAAATATCTAAACTCCGATAATGTTCCTGAAAATTTCTTTTCACATTGATGGTCAATATTATTCATCTTTGACAATATTTGCTCCCTATGTAGAGCATATGGCCGCCACGGTGCACCTCTATGTTTCCCTGTCTTCCGCCAATTGCTTTGCTTCGTCCCATGACATGCCAGCATCCCTCAGTTCCGCCGAGTACATCCTATGGATAGTATCCGATGAACATCCGGGGCGCCGGAATCCCACCGGTCGAAAGAAGAAACAGGCAGGATTGAGGCTTTCCAGAGGCATCCGCAGCACATGACCCAGCCAGTTCCAACGTCTCTCCATAACCACTAACGTGATAGGGCGCTATCTTGTACGTTCCCTTATCTCCGAATTTCAATGGCTGGGGCTTCCATGTGAGCATGTCAATGCCAGCTGATGTGCCTACGCTAAAATGGTGGGAAACGCCGCATACCAGCAAATCCCATCTGCTGGCCTCCCTGTGGTGTCCATCGGGCAATGCAACAATGTTGTAGCTAACAGCAGGGGTCGCAAAGCGAATATCCAGAGCCTCAAAACTAGGCCATTCGCTAAGGGAATGAAATCCCCGACAGAAAAACCAAGGTTGAGTTGACTCTTAGAGCCCTTGTGACTCAGGCCTCGGGAGCGCAGGGTTATCATCCTGCATCCTTAAATGAAATCGATTAGAACTCCGTCACAAGCGCCTCGGACACCCGGAAACTCAAACAGACAACCCAGCAGAACTATGGATCGAGAAGATAAAATCCTCCAACAAATACATTATGCCCATCGGTACGTACAACGTCCGTACTGTGTGCACTTCTGGAAAAAAGACCTGCATGCTACCCGTATCTTGCGAAAGTATGGCCTTGATGGTCAATATTAGTTGATTCTTATTTACTTCATTACTGTACAATCTGTTGAATTCTGCAAATCTAACAATTTTTTTAAATCTTTACAGGTCCAGATGGTGAAGAAGACAAACAAATGGAAATGCGTAATCTGTGGGGATAATCAATCCTTGAAGCAAGTATATGGTACTGGAAGTGGAAAAGAATGTCGGCTGCATGTTCAAAAACTGAATGAAATTCGGATGCATAAGGATTTAAATACATCAAATATTGAACATGAAGATAATTCATTTACAATAAAAACTGACAGTTCTGATGGTGTTTCTTTTGCACAAGTTCCAGAAAATATTTCTCAAAACAATTATAAAAGCTTTAAAAATTCAAATTATCTATATACCACAGATAATATTGATAATAACTATTCAGAACTCAATGTCAACGACGGGACAAGTTTACCTCTGAAAAATAATACTATGACTATTAGTAAGTGGGCCAAATACTTGGAAAATGAACCCAGGCATTCTGAAACTGACAGTTGTAATGATGACTTATTCAATGGAGTGCAGTGTGTTTTAGAATTGCCATCAAATAAAAAATCAAGGAAAACACCTAGTAACCATTTTAATAAAGATGCAAAGAAGTTCAAACGTAAATCAGAATTCCTAAAGGACGATATTGAAACTTTTGAAAAGGAAAATGATAATATTCGAAGTTGTCATGGAAGTGACAATGAAGAATATTGGGATAAAGTTACTACAGTAAATGAATGTTGGGAAGAAGTCACTGATAATCAATTTGATTTTAATGAAGAAGCAGATGATATTAAACCTGAAATAGTTAGTAGTAGAAATGTTATGTTATCATTAAAAAGGAATTACAACACCTCAAAATGGTCTAAATATGTCACAGATGTTGATAAACCTAAATCTAATCATAATTGTAATTTGCTTATTGATGAGAATGCCGGTTCTTCCAAATTGTTTAATCATGATTCCAATCCTATCATTCAAAACAAGAACTTGGAATTTGATAATAAAATGGTGTCAGGTGTATCGAAAGGTATGAAATATAGTGAAACACCTGAAGCTATTCCTATTCAAACTAATGGTGATATGATTAACAATCATTCTATGAAACGGAGTAATGATTTAAACGAAAATACAATCAAAACTTCCAAATGGGCTAAATATTTAGATACACCTGACCCAATTGCAGAGAGTGCTGTTGATCATAAACCATGCCCACCGAATAAAAGTGAAGACTTGAGCTTTAAAGATAGTAATAAGGTTTTTTCCCATACTGCTAAAGAGCCATTCAAGAGTAATAACAAAAATTCAATGGATTTGAATAATTGTAAGGTATTGAATAAATCCAATCATGGAAATCATATAGAAAATGGTAAAATGCTTAATATTGGATCCAAAACAGATTTTAAATCAGCTTTAAGTAAATTTAAAATTGATAAGTTGAATGTTAAAACAAAAAACACTAAATATTCCAGTAGTGTTTCCACAGAAAATTCAACCAAATGTGAGAACAGCAAATATGTATTTGATTCATTTCTTAACAGTGATGATGCAGACTTGGAAAATATGTTTGATTTATAACTTATAAAATTAAGCTTAATATAACATTAGAATTATTTATTTGATTGCAGCAAAGTAAAGTGTTCAAGTCATTATATTACCCATTAGAATATTTTACTGAATGATAATTCAGTATTTACTTTACAGAAAATTAACATTATTATTTGCTAAATATTTTGCTTATTGAACAATGTGTATGTGGAAAGTATTCTGCCATTATTATGTAAAAGTCAATAAAGGAAAAAACATATTCATTGATATGAAACACAAATTAATGTTGTTTGAACCATAGTAGTTTTAATTGATTTGGTTATTGCAGAGGTTCTTAACCCCGTGCCCGCAGGCGCATGTGCGCCCGCGGAGCCATTTTTATGCGCCCTTGGAAAAGTATTAAATATTTTTTTAAAAATATATATTTATATTTTTTAATAAAATTATTTATTGAAATCGCAAAAATATAACCATATCCATGTTATTTTACGAATAAGTTTTAATTTCACTGTCAGTGAGTTAAAGGATTAAATATGATAATATTGTGCACTTGTTTAGGAACGTATTTTTTTGCTGGCATATAGGTGGCAGATATAAGATGGTTAAGTAGGGGTAAAGCTCTCATTAGTCATTTTTTTGATCTGGGAGAGATTAAAACATTTTTCATTTCAAAAGGTCAAACAATTAGATAACCATAATTCTGTGATAGACTTGTCGTTTTTGACTGATATTTGTGAAAAATTAAGCAATTGAAATCTTAAACTTCATGGAAAAAATAAAGATAAAACAGAAATGATTAGTTCTATAAGAGTCCTCAAAGCTAAAATACAGTATTGGATAAATGATTTTTCTAAAAATTCTCTACATTTTCCTGTACCTTGTACTTTTTACATTTTTGAAAAAAGTTGGTAAAAATCTTCAGACACTTTTAGAGCAATTTGAAAATAGATTCCAGCAATTTTCCACAATCAAACCGCTGGCTACCTATTTTTAAAAATCCTTTTAAAACAGACATAACTAAAATTGCTAATTCCATATCAGAATTTCTTCAAGAAGACACACTAAAAATTAAAGAAGAAACTTTAGAAATGCAAAATGACATCTTAAAATTGATCGGACTGACTGAAAACATTTCGAATTTAGCTAACCATAAAAAGTACCATATTTTGAAAAAAGGAGCTTACAAAATTAAATACTGTTTTGATTCCACATATTTGTGAGAATTTTTCCACCATGAACATAATATAACCAAAAACAAGATGTCAACTTACCAATACTAACCTTTCTTTTTAAATGTAAATAAATGCATAATGTTCCGATGTATAATAATATTTTGTCACAAAAAGCTTTTTTCATTCTGATTTGTTTCATTCAGATAGTATTACCTAATTGTAATTCTTAATTCATGTTTATCCCTCATTTCACCAATTGTGTTTTTATTTAAATTAATACTGAATTCAATAAAACAATTTTAATTAAAGTTATTTCCAAATGTAAAATTCTTTGCCATAATGATTGTTAGGCTGAGCCAGTGGTTAGCAAACTGCAGCTTGCGAACTAAATGCGGCTCTGAGTGTGGCTCTTCCGCAAAATATCACTTCGTGTCTAACGCGCAGAAGTTAGTTTTCAGTCTTAAAACTTAGAGTTGGAAACAGTGACAGATTAACCACAAGGCAGGCCCCAGGCGCAATAAAATTTGGAAGCCCTGTTTTATGGATAACGTAAAAATACCAAAAATATATAAAAATCTGAACAGCAATTATATGGGTTATATTAAATAAGTAATTTTTGAGGCCCCTAAGATTTGGTGACCCCAAGCGCGCGCCTCATTTGCTTATGGGGAAATCCGCCACTTGTTGGAAGGTGCAATCTCAGCAAACGTACCTCGATCAGATTGAAGACCTTCAAAGGAAAAACCAGCTCAGGAGTACCCTAATCAAGTTAATAACTATGTATTTACCTATATATGTTAGTTTCATTTTAAAAACTTAGCTCAAAAGGAATTTCAATCATTGTATAGTTGATATTTGGCTCAGTTGTCTTATGAGTTTGTTGAGCACTGGGCTAATCCTATGCTGAGATGCAGGAGACGCAGCGCATGGCAACACAGAATCGGCAGGCTGCTTGTGGCAGCTGCGTCATGCAAGTGTCGTGAATAACACGTGTAATATAATTTGAAAATGTTTATTTCTTTCGAGTAATACAAACAGAACTCTAGTTCTCAGTAAATATAAATAAAACTTCAACAATACAAAACCTACCTCGACAAAAAAAAAACTCAATATTCGAACTCTGTAAATCACTGGTCAAGAAAGTGATGAATAACTCTTAAGAGTAGTATCGTATAGTCCAGGGCTGTGGAGTCATCAAAAGATAAGACAACTCTGACTCAATACATAGCTTTAAACACGACTTAAATATTTTTTTTAGGCTTAGAACTCAGAGTCGTTGGTTATTTATGAGTCCAGTAAAAACCGTCTGACTTTTTAAAAAAATGAACTACAGAGAAAATTTACATAAATTCATGGACATTGATTTTGATAGACAGCTGAATGGTATTGAGGTTATGAGTGTTAATTACCAAATAGTCTTGTTTGTGGGGCAATATATCGACTTTGGAAAGGAAAAAGGACGTAACCCACACATCAAATTTAACAGGAGGAGCATAAAACGTGTTTTGGGCCATATGCAAATTACGAATTATACACAACCTTGAAGTGCACGGAGACTTCTAAACTGGTGTTTAATCGACATAATCTAATATTAATCGAAGAAATTGTTTAGGAAAAACCGTTATTTCAGTCTTTTTTTCTTGGTTTTAATTTTTTACAAGGTCATCTTTTTCAAACTTAAAAGCTAAATTTAGATACTGAATCGGCATTTGCAGCTTGCATCCTTTTGATAGAACGTGTATCAAGTTTGATAAATGTTCAAAAACTGAAGGTTACGTCCTTTTTCCTTTCCATAGTCGAATTATCAAATCCGATGAGTAGATGAATTAAAATAAATATTTACATACTGCCCCATTCGGGCAGAAGTTAGTAAGTGACAAAATTGTTAATTAACTAAAATAAGGTAGGTGTATTTTTATTACAATTTATTAAAAAACGGTTAGTGTAGTAGAGAATAGGGATAGAAGTATTAGGCTAGAGCAGAACTAGTGATTAACTAATTGCTTTAACTACGCAGTGTTTAAAAGCAGATTTATATGTAGGCCATAATTATCCACGTCACTAATTATTATTCCTTTATTTTATTTGTGTCGGATCGGCAAAAACCTATTCATATTTTGATATTTTTACTATCTATGAAGTATAACATATCGAGCCTAGACGCAGAGATTCTTTATTCTAAAAGCTCAATTATTATTCATTTGCCATCTACACTATTTCAATTTGTTTTCTAATAACATCTGCCAGATTGGTGAAGTAAATTCGTATTTTTTTTTTATTATTTTTTGTTTTGGCCATAAATAAACGTTATCGGTAACTACAAAGTCATACAAACTTGTTTTTTCAAGTTAAGTACATATTGCAAAAGATGACAATGCATGTTATATTGTAAATATTTATATTTCTTTTTATTTCACATCATTTAAGGCATTCGTTTTATTCTAGTCATGAAAGTACTTCCTTCGAAAAATAATAGATAAGGTCAGTACTTAATTGTATGGTTATAATTGCAAACTAGTATCTGTTGCACGGACGTACAAGGCCATAGCCCCTGTGTACAGGTGGTTATGATAGCGCTAATATTTTATTTTATTAAATAAATTTATTATCTTATTCTATTGCTTTCTGAAATGTACAATGATCGTTAAAGTATAAAAATTCTCAAATCACATTTGTTTTGAATGAATAAAATGTAATTTATTCAGAATTTATCTAGTTTTATGCCTTGGGTTGTTTTATTTTAATATCCCGGGAACAAAGACTGGCAAAAGGTATCAACTTCCAGAGAATTTATTCTCGGGATTTCTCGACACAGAATCCCTAATGGTGACTTATGCCAGTTTGACTTATTGCAAAGCATCGTTAATGTAAACAATACTTCAGTCTTAAAAATCAGAGATTGACGCTGCTCCACTGATTGTGCAGCCAATGGTCTTATCATTTTTTTTTTTTTTGACTTATTGCGCATTTTTATTATTAGTCATTTCATATTAAAAAAAGAATATTTTTTATATGACATTAGGTAACCATGCTCCCCTGACCTTTTCTATAGAATTTTTCATAATTTAATTTAGCTTAAAAAATGTATGTACTTATTTACAGTATAAAACAGTTTAGCAAAGGTTTCAGAAAAATCTCGATGCATGAAGTCAAATAATTACCTGACGCAAGTCAGGGATGGCAAACCATCAATCTTAGATTCATATTTTATATTTAAAAAAATGTAAAAATTATGCCAAAGAAAATCTATGACAACTTAATATAATAATTTTCTTAAACTACCCAATTTTTTTAATGGATTTTTGTTGCGAAGAAATTTGTGTTTTTTTATGTCCAAAATTCTCTTCTACCCACCCGATCCTAAAGACACGGAGTGTAGTGAAAGCGATAGAACAATTACCGGTCATATCCTTAGCATATCCTTCTATCTTAATTCACTGTGAAAATAGAGTGGTTGAGCAACTGATGAGCAAAAATTAGTAGCTACGTTATAACTACTTCTGTTAAGGTGTATCCAGTGGCGGATAAAGCACATGGTAGGCCTCAGGCGCAATAAAGTTTGGAGGCCCTGTTTTTCGGATAACGTCAAAAACTCCACGTAAAATAATAAACATGTATTAAAATCTGAACAAAAAGTATTTAATCACATAAGCTTTTTTTGAAGCCCTTAAGATTCCGAGGCCCCAAACGCGCCTTTCATTCGCTCATATGGTAATCCGCCACTGGGTGTATCTATTAAAACTCTATAGCAATAATGATTTAAATTGAGAGTGAAGATGGTAAAAAAAATCAATTTTATAATATGGAAATTTCATAATTATATAATAGAAAATTAAAAAGAATTGAGAAAAAATGCATGGAAATTAAAGTCACTACGAAGCGAATAGCTATCTTTTAAATCAATAATTCCTTGAACACAGAGCATAATTTAAAATGATAAAAGTCATTGTAATGACCATTGATGTGTCGTTTAATAAAGATGTAAAATTAATCGAATCTTACTTAGTTTTCATTATCCGAAAATAAATAATTATAATTTATCTAATAAGAAAATCCTTTAATAGTTCAACATTTTAAACATTTAGGTACTTAGTTACTTTATAATAAATAATAAGTTGTTTCCGATTTATATTTTATACCTAGAACCTATATTTTATACCTTTTATATCTATAGAATTAAAGGAGTAAAACATGAACTTATTAAAAAGATACTCGTCGATATTTGAATATGTTTTTAACAATAAGTTTGTGGCAAATTAGGAACTTGTGGCATTCATTTTTGAATGTGTTAAAAAGTTTTCTGTCACTTTTGAACGTAAGTATTGTAGAAATGTTGTCTTGAAGTCAGACAATTTTTAACATTTCAGTCTAGCAATAACTTTACGCAGAAAACATCGCGCAGCCCGACCTAAAAGAAATATTAATTTTGAGAATAAAAAACATTAAATTAGTGTTCTCGTAGTTTTATAAAAACATTCTAGGCGAGTCCGTAGACTTGTAATTTGTTGGCGCTTTTATAGTTAAAAATGAAAATATTTTTATATTTTTTCATCTTGTTAATAACTAAATATACTTCAGGATTATTTGATATCGATGATATTCTTAGAGCAGACCTGATGCCTAGTTCATTATTTATGTTAGATGGATCTGATGCCAGGAATTATTCTTCGGATTCTTTGAACAAAAATAATAAATATTTAAAAAATACAAGTGAAAATTTAAGTTCCAATGGATCTTGGTATGATGCCTATGCTACTATGGGATTCCACAGGTAAGGGAAATAATACTGACCACTAATTGTTTATATGAAATGTCCACGAAAAAACTTTTAAATATTTGAACTTCGTTTAATTACTATCATTTTTTTTTATGTTTTGTGAAATTTGAGTGGCAGAATGCAATTATTCCAACATGTTTCATATGATTGTACTCAATAAGATCGTCAAATTTTAGAGGCATAATGCAACATGTCAATCAACGATATTTCTTCTATACATATAAAGACTTACTTACTTTTTTTTTGAAAAATATAACTATTTTGTAAAATGAAATTAGGTAGTAGTCTCATTAAAAAATAGACACCATAGTTTTCGAAAAAAAGTGGACCTGCTGCATTTTGCTTCACAGCTTCAGAATTATTTGTCAAATTCCTTTTTGAAGAGTTTGTTAACTATACCGTGAAAATTTGAGTACCAACAGAATTAAACTAATATAAACTTGAAGTTCCGTTATTATTTACGCATATTATAACAATTAAAACACATCAATAAAAAATTGTATTTAATTATAAAACATTATCAAATATTTTTGAATGAATAACGGCATTAAATAATATAAATCTTCCGATGTTTTTTCTGGACTTATGGTCACTCTTCGCACTGTGATCGCATGGAATATGGATGCTTTTGTCACATGAAAGTTCAAAGTTAAGTTAGGATGTATAATATTTTTTCAGAAAAATGCTGAACGAATATTTATGTCGAAATTTTGTCGCTGATGAAATCCTGTTTCAAATGCAGCAACCTCTCATGACGCATAAATTAGGGAAACCATTTAAGAGTCCTGTAGAGGAGGAAAAAATATTTTCTCCGACGAACAGAAAATCAAGAGCGGAGTTAGGCGATGTCAAAGAAAATTTATTGGCCGATCCAGGATCATCTAGTTACAGGGATTGGCTGTCAAAGTAAGTATAAAGGTATTAATTTTCAAGATCTTTGTATATTTTAATGCCTATCGTATCAGCATTGGCAATAAAAAAACTATTTAATAATCTTATACGTTTTATCTACAAGAGGGAAAGGGGAAGAATAAATATTAATATGATTATGTGATTAGTCGTTAACAATTAAAAAAAAAAAGATTCATTACATTCGATTGAAGATTTAATTATTATTGTCCATAACCTATTTATTGAAATGACATGTGTATATTTTTTTAGTTCTAAACAATGTTTAGCTTCTTAATATTAATATCTATATTTATGTTAGAATCTATTCTGTTCTGTTACTCTTCGATCAACTATTCAATAAAAGACAAAGTTCCAATGAAAAACAATAATCACTTCAGTAAAAATAGTTCAATTATTTGTGGTTCAATGAAGTGTAACAAATATTAATCTAAGTGATCAGGAAATACGAATGGATAAGTACGAAAGCGGATTTTTACCCACAATTGACACACCACAGTTTATTTCTACCTTCAGGTAATGATGTGCATCTTATTTTCATATTAGCTCAAGATTCTTAAACGAATATTTGTTAACGAATTCAAAATATCACGGCCTATTATATCAATTTTCTCTGTTCTGGCAAGTAGAAGTTCTGGCGAAGATGTAGATTGATAGTTCTAAGTAAGAAGGGAATGAAAATTTTTAGCTCTTATGATTTTATGTTACTTATATAATTATTATAAAGATTCATTCATGCTGATATGTCACAAATAAGAGTTTAAAATGAACTGTCTGAGACAATTGCCTACCTATAATCAGCGTTAATATTATTTGTTTATAAATGTTTTTTTGCCAAGCTGGTAGGTATAATCAATGCACCAAATAAGTTATACCAGACAAAGAATTTATACCAATCAGCCCTCGAGAAGTGAAGCGGTTAATAAATGTAGATAAGTTAAACGTTACTCAAAAAATTGCTCTCGATTAGCGAGAAAACGCCAACTCAAGGTGCGTGAAATCAGGGTTTTACTGTATTTTTTTGAATAAATATGTAATTGCCATGATTTATCAATGTACGTTTATACCTTTCTGTATGACAGTACGTACACTATATCTGTCGAAGCTCACGCTCAGAGAGAGTGTGTGTGTGTGTGAGAGAGAGAGACAGAGAGCATAATGTTTTATTAGCGCACAGCATACAAACACCCATCAACTTTATATCTCTCTCTATTTATATCTGTTTGTCTGCGTATCGTTCGCATCACTCATATTAAGTCAATATTTTATTCAATTCTAGGACTACAACGCTAGACGATATTTACCGTCACTATGATAAAACTGTTGCCAATGCTAGAGATGGTGAAGAAGTTGGCGTGGAATATGACGGTGGTGAAATTACAGGGTATGCTATGCCAGGACCTACCAACGGTGGAGGTAAGATAGTTAAGCTTTATTTGTTAATTGAAAAAAATAGTTCAAGCAATAAATTACACATTAATGAAAATTATTTTTTATTTTATGACATTTCAAGGTTCCTCTATGAATTTTTTTATTTAAAACTTTCGAAAATTCGTTCGATTTTCACTTGAAGTGTGGAATAAGGAGATAAAGTTTATATTTTAATATTCAATATCAATATTTGTTTTTATTTATATAAAGCTAATTTTGATGTTACTTGATAATAATGTTTTAAAAATGGAATATTTTCGTCGAGTTGAGATAATGGTTTGCGTGTAACAACGCGTCTGATGGTATTTTATAAAAACAAACAAGATAGCATTTCATCCATAAGGTAAGTCGTTAAAATGTTAATATTATAAAAATGTAGTGTTCCAGTCGAAATAATTTGTACACCGCTATCCAAACGGTCCGTAACAGGTGACATCACATTCACCATATTAGATGGAAACGTTACAATCTGTATATTATGAAGTAGTGTTTTGATCTCATGAATGATTGTGTATGCACTTACCGCATCCGTAATCATAAAATACGAAATAGTTTTGCTTTGATAAAAACAAAGGAAATCTATTTTTATCAATACACAGTTAACGTAGAGACAAATACTATCATTGGTCCAATGATAATTTTACGGACTATGAGTGATGTTATCAGTTACTAAATTTTGTTTCTTAGAAATATAAACAATTATCCGTTGGAAATAGATAAACAATGTGAAATCAAAATCAGTATGTATTTTCCGTATTACTATTGACCAGAAGACTGGACTGTAACAGACCATTTTTAAAACTTATGGATAAAAAGAATATATCGGAATTCTGGGACATTTATATTTTTTAATAAGCCCTATTAATCGTCGTAATAATTATTTATTCTATAAATTAAAATGGCCTACAGTAATAACACATCACTATTCATTGTTTGCGTATTCTCGCATTCAATAATTTCATCGCGGAATATAGTCGATCGACACTCGATTGTGTATTAAGTATACTTGATGGCGCTGTCGTAATATTATGTCAAATAATTTCACTGCTGCAAATTGTCAAGTATCAGTATATGTGTTATAATGATAAAATAAAATTTGAATTAGGGACGAAATTTGAATAATAATAGCAAAATATTCGGGGCAGTGGAGCACTACAGAGCTACGCTCTGGATCCGGGTAAAGCTCGTTTGCTTCACTGCTCCGAGCTCCTGCTCCAAAATCCGCTCAACGCTCCGTTATTGACTGCTGTTAAATAATAAAAACGTATAAAGGAATCGTACACATAATACATTTACGAATAGCATTCATAAACATTACACATACGAGCAGAAGGCTTGAATATTTTATAGTCTTGGTTCGTCTTTTTGATTTCGAGATTTAACACACCTAATTTCAGAAATATGCATTCTTCTAAACATGTTTACATTATCGTTTCATATTTTGATTATAAAACAAGATAAAACAACACGCAAGAGTACTTGTATTGACTTGTATGTGGAATTGTTTTTCTTCTGAAATAATTAGTTATTTAACTTCTTGTGTCATAAAAAAGGCAGGTTTTTATGATTGAACGTTATTTCTCGGTAATTTTTCAATCGATTACCTGAAAACTATTCCAAACTAAAACAATCCGCTTGATGTATAGAGAATCGTAAAGCAGGATTCCAACTTCCAATCAAGCGGCAACAAAAAACTTTTTGATGTCTGTCTCACGATAATTTGATTTAAAAAGAATTTTCGGAGTGTTATATTATAACGAACAAGAAAAGTACGCCATTAGCACATATTAACAGTTAATATATTATTTGCTCTGACTAAACTATTTTAGATATCCACCCATTTCCACACCCCTATGGAGGATTTGTGCATCCAGATTTAATTCCACAAGAAGAAGACTCAGAAAAACATGGAGGTAAAACTTTTAAATGTCTACATTACAATAATTTTAAATTCCCTAATAAGTTTTACAAACACTGGAATACAGTAAAATATTGATGTACCCATTAACTAAAAAGACTACAGAGGCATTCGAACATCAAAGGATACATTAATTTACATGGAAATTACCTAGTAGGATTTATCATTTAGAAGGCTTAAACCACGGTGTTTCGGTACAAAAATACTGGCATTGGGATCATACTACTTTTAAAAATTATCGACTATCGTTAAATAAACGTTAGTAGTTCAATATATCCCATGAAATTCTATGAAAGTTGGTTTATTCTTTGAATTTAGGTTTTGGACTATATTATTTACGGAAAACTTAAATTCTACTTGCTCAATAAACAAATTATTGTATAATAGTGTTTTAATGCATGACAAATGTAGTGAATAAAGTAGTTAGTAGAAGTTCTTTATGTGTTTGTCTAATCATTGACAGTCAATCCGAGGAATAAATATTATTTTAATTATTCTTTTGCTTTGCCCAACCGATGGTCCAAAGACTGGCGCCGATCCACTCAAATTTTCGGTCGGTATGCTATTTTTTCTTCCATCAGACTGGTATATTTTTGTCTAGTTTTCAGGTGTAAAAACAGATATAAAATTACCGGAATATTGTCAATTTTAAGTAAAAAGCAATCGTGCTGTGGATTCGTTCGAAAGCATAGGTTTTTATGAAAACTATTTTTTCTTGATGTTTTGGTACAAACAGGTGGCTACGACTATTCTCCACACCACGTACATATTCATGGCGGTGATGACGAGAAGGGTTCCCACCACGGACTTGCTTTGAATGATGTATTCGATATTGCTTTAACGGCGCTGGCGTTCCTTTCGTTTGGCATGTTCATTCTTCAGGTCATCATGTGTATAACAGCGGTAAGTTTTTCCCCAATCTTTAGTTTCAAAACAATAAGCAATTTCTTAAGCCAGATCACATTCAATATTTACAATTCAAAGGCATCTCAAAATTTATAGAAAATTGTCCAATGTTTGTAATTTGAATGATTATTTTACTAATGTGACCATTTTCAAAGTATGACTTTTGGTAACTCAAATTGAAAATGAATTTAATTTTACGTAACTGTCAATTGGTCACTCATTTATGTTTATCAAATAAATGCAAAACTGAAGTGGTAGCGATCGAAAAGAACATGATTTGAATAAGTTTATCGAGTAGTGAGAAAAGTAGCACCGATTTTATGGCCCACATTGTTTCTCACTGGGAGAACTGATTTAGTATTATGGTTGTTTTCAAAATATGCAATTATTCTCGCTATCTTTTGATTCCGTAGTGCAATGGTCAATGTCGTTGGTTTCTGTGCAGGATTTTTTTTCAATCGCTTTCTGTTCGAAGGCGTGGATGTTTGCATGTCAGAAACTCCCTTGCAGCCTTCCAATTTGAAAGTAATAAGGTGTAGCGATAGCGATTAGCTAACCACTAGCCCTGCTTACCTTTTCTATCTTGTTCTCTTAAAATAAAGAGGTTGAGCAACTGAGTAACAAGCAGTTGTCGTAAAAAAAACTTCAGTTGAGGTGCCTTCATTATGATGTCATATTTTACACATTGGGAGCGGACAAAAACATCTTTCGATTTCAGTGACATTATAACCCGTTGCAATCATAATAGAATTAAATATAATTTTGATATGGTATCATAATAATTTCATATTTTGGCAGAAAAAATGTCAATTTAGTTGGGGTTGTCGTGTTAACATTAGCTGTAATTGATTTAAAAGGCACGATTAAAACTGGTTGAGTGGAAGAGTCTATGCGGTGATGAACTGGTATTTTGTAAACAACGCCATTTTCTATTTTTAAGCTGCAGTGTTCATAAATTTATTTTCAGCAGTGCACGGTGATGTCCCGCGATACTATATAAGGCAGTACCGAGCAGCTTGCACATATATGTATAAACCTTAATAAAATTATGGTTGTATTTATATTAAATATTATTTAATACCAGAGTAAGACAACTCCAATGATGCCGATTGTTGATGCGACCGGAGGAGATACGGAGACGTTTGATGATGTAAGATTTAAGCGCGACATCTCCAGCAACGCACTGGCGATAAATGAATTGACCAGGAGAGTTCTCGTGTCAATCGAAACAGGAATGGCCGCCGAAAAAGACAATGGCGATTGTCTAAGAAGGCAACTATGCGAGAATAACAAATATTCGAGAACTTTGAAGGATGGGCAAAAAATATGGATTCCTGTTTGGGGGTAATAATGACTGTATTATTATAATCGATATTTTTTAATCAAAAGAATTTTAGATAACAAAATCCAATTCTTGAAACCAAACAATAAGATTCTAAGATCTAATTCGGCCATTCCAAGTGACTTTTATTTTATTTTTAATTTTCTTATATATTGTATGAGATAAACTTGTCTCGCATATATAAGATTAAGTCTCAGCTTAAATTGTAATAAATTAGCTTTACAGTTTATTAGAAAAATACGTTTTCACTGAATAATTCAGTAAAATTCTTGAATGCGACTTGACTGTCCAATTTAAAAAAAATCGGGTAACAGGAGTTTTCGATGCGACCCCAAAAAGGAGAGTTAAAACATAATTTTATTTTTGAAATGGCTTAAATAAAACCACAGTCAACCAACTGAAAGTATTTAAATTTGTTTGATTGATAGATTCAATACTTTTTTGTTGTACATTGTTTATATCTGTCACTAGATAGATTGTGTTGAATTGGCATACTTAATAACGGGCATAAATAAAAATATGAAATTTTACAAGCAACGAAAATTTTCTTTCAGTTTGGGAATGAGCTGGCTTTCAAGCCGCTTAATTTCGATTTCGCCTACTGCAACGACAATGTTGGACTCGCTCCGGGCATGTGCTTTGGGCTTGGCCAATGTCGACTGCGCATCGCATTATTCCGGATGCGATATGAGACATCTGTTGGGAAATCGGCGCAGCGGTAGGCCGGTGCGATCAGCATCTAGCGGGAAAAGCGTGGGCGACGGTGGATAGAATAATAATATTTTCCATCCCGCTATTTCCACATATGTAATGTGGCAAAATACATTTACTTACTTTTAAATTCAATGTCTTAAAATGAAGTCGATAGGCGAATATGTATTTAATTTTTAACCCATTTTCATAGCCATAAAGGCATGTTGAGTTATTTATTTATATAAACAAAATACAGCAGACATTTTGACCAGCCCAATTATAGTAAGTATTCGTGGAAGATATTTTTATTTTTTAGTAAGAGCTTAAGTCGTAAAAATCCGAACGATTCCGACTCATTTCTGAGGATAAATCAAATGGATGTATATTTATTTTGTATACATAATAAGTGAGTAGAATTCATGTGGCGGCCACGAGCACTAATGTGTTATAAAATATTGAAATAATAAAATAAATGTAAAAAAGCTAAATGACCGCTTTATATTTGAGATATATACCGATATATTTACTTTAGTAAAAAAATAATAATCAGGGAAAATTTAAAAAGAGAAACTGCCATTATATAGTATTTCATGGCGAAATTATATAAAAAAACAATATTTGATGTAAAGCCCGAAACTACTTGAGCATGTAACCTTACTATGATTAAGCCATTGCTGCCAGGCTACAAAATGGCGAAGTATTAACAAGAAATTATAAATATTTAATCAACAATTGTATTCTATTATTTGGAACGAGTAAGTATTAAAAATCTCTGTCTGTAAAAGAATATGTAAATAATCGGTAAACACATTTAAAGCAGCTTCTCTTTGCAATAAGCAACCATAAAAACATTTTGACTAATGGTACGTACTTAGTAGTCTAGTAATATATTAGTAGCTAGTTTGGGACTACACTAAAACTGTTTATATGTTTGTTTTTAATTCATTCTGACCGATGAAAGAAAAATACCCAGCGCTGAAAAAAAGCATAAAACATTTAGAAAACATTTCAGTTTGAAATTGCTTTATCTGAGAAGGTTCTGATTTGAAATTCCACTCACATAAATTTGTTTTTTATTACCACTATAAATGAAAAGTTTGAATACAAAGCGTTGTTTTTTGCTTGCCAAATATATCTCAGCATTCTTTATTTTGGTTTTTTTTCTGTACCAAAAGAGTGTAAGATATCGATAAAGGAACGATAAAAAATTACATCATTAAATACGATACATAGGTATTTGAGAAACAGCATAGTTAGAAAAGTATTGAACAGCATTAGATATTATGGTAAGACATTTCTATTAAATTAGATTTCAAAAATGCTTCAGTTGATTCAACTAGTGTACTGAACGAAAAAGTTATATTAGTGCGAAAAATTCTGACGAACATCGTGAAAAATGAGTATTACCATTATATATTTTATATAAATTGTTACATAACTATGCATTTTTCTTTTATACAAACGCATGCAATATAAGAACAATATTTTTTTATAACTCGAGTCAAATGTTACTAAAAAACTGTAAAAAATAATCATCATGCTTAGAAGATGATTGAATTTCAATTTAGTTATTATAATATTTTATTGACTATTAAAGGAAAAAGAATTTGTAATCACAGATTTGTATGCGACAAGCATACAAAAATAATACAATATAAAATTTGATAATATTTCACTTATTTCGTCTCTTTGGCAAGTCGTCAGACATAATCGCAAGGTTTACGAATTACGAACGATGTTGTGTCCGATGATGCTTCCCAAAGAAGCGAAACACGTATAAATTGTCATAACACAAAAGTGTAATAAAGAAGGTATCAAATTTAATTAAATACTAAAAATGAACTTCCACAAAGTTATTGCCGTTTCAAAACACACTAGTTATATTTATACTAAAAAAACTGTAAATGCAAATAGAAGAGAATTATTAAATGTAAATCAAAACTAATAATTCAACGCAAATACTATTTTAAATATGATTTTATATGCTATTTATATAATACCTATCGGTTATCAAGAAATTGTTTCTTGGTAACATCCAATCCAATCCAAACAAGCCAATGTCTTTTTTTGCATTTTGCGTGGTACTATATTTTTTCCGAGTTTCACTCGAAATCTCTGACAAAATTCATCGCAATTAGGAATGGCGCACGATTTCATGAACACAGCGTATATAAAACGGAAACGTGATGCATGTATGCTTTTATTTTATCGGCGACAACCTAACGAAAAAAGGCAAACGTATGCCGTTGTCCTCGTGGCTACAATAAAAGTTTTACTACAGTTTGAAAAAACAAAAATTTCTGGGTTTATTTGCGAATTATCCCATACAACTCGCTGAAAATTCGTTCACGGTATTGATTTCAAATCTGTCCGATGTAAAAAAGATATAAAAGAAAACGACTGCCTGAAAACATTACTTAATTTATTATAGTCACCGAAGAAGTAATATTTTTTTTAAATAATAATATTTTTTAACAACGGCTGCTTGCTAACGATTTAGTTAACATATTTGAACTATTATTTGTACTTGTGACTGAAATATGCAACACACACGAACAAACGTCAAGTAGAACATAGTGTAATGCATAAATTCGCTCATCCTTGCTACAGAAAAGGCAAAAAAATAAAGATAAGATATGTAATGATACAATTAAAAGATAGCTAATCGTTTCTTCTACGCTATATTTTCAGGATCAGATCGCTAGATGTAGGGCATCAAGATACGTGCCCAAACGCATTACGCGGTTCTCGGGTATTTTCACAAAAACTAACCGGAAAACCGGTTCGGTTTCTCGTAATTCTTGTCAACTATTATATACTGACCAAGAGCTTAAATTTACAATAAATGAATGTTAAAAATTTTTTTTTTTTGGTAGATCACAAAAATTATTTTTTTCAGTTTGGTAGTGTTTGTAACCCAAATAAGTATATGTTTAATTTTTTAAATCAAAGATTCGACGTTTGCACCTTAAAACATATATATTTAATTAAGAGAAATTGATTATTATATTGGAATTATAATGATCGGCTATTCGTTAAAAATAGCCCGGTTTTCAGTTATACTAAAAACGTGCGGTAAAAACCGGGTACTCGGTTCGGGTTCTATCCGTGTCATAATCCCTAGCTAAATGGTTGGGTGCGTGGATCAATTGAACAATCAATTAATCATGAAGCATTTAAAGTATTGATTGCTTTTTCGAGTATGACAAAAGCGCAATAGTGATAATAAACATATTTTTCTAATCAAGAAATCATATTCCTAGCATGGATAGTATAATCTTATAATAAGAAGATTCAATTATCTTATATAAATCCAAATACGGATTTGAAATAATGTAAAGTAAGATTTATTATCTATCCGTGGTATATCTTTCTAGACCATTCTGCTTTCTAGCCACGGTATGTTTCCTATTCATTATCCGTTCATCCGGCGCGTATAGTCTATTCATCTGAGATGTCTTATCTTGATTTACGATATGAGGGCCTTCGTATAACGTATAAAGTTGATTCTCTACTGTGTCGTATTTTCCTCACTGACTGTATGTCATTGACGGGTACAAAGATAGCTTCCACTCGAAGAAATTCAGTATTCACTAATTATTAAAACATTTTTTAAGGATAATCTGACAATAATATGATGACAATAAAAATAGTCTAATTTTCTGCCATGAAAAAATAAATAATAATACGTATTTTAGATTATGACTGATGAGGCTTATGATTTTTCTTTAATTTTATTATGTTGCATGAGTATAGTAGCCAAGTTTGGAAAACGAAAATTCCCATGTAGAGTATATGTTCAACCTTTTTAAAATACAAAACAGTACGTTATTAAATTAAATAAAGGGTTTGTAAATTTGTTTACATGAAACGTAGTTTTTATTTTTCTTTCTTTAACTTTTTCATACCTTACTTTACAAGAGCTAACAAATATTTAAAAAAAATCAAATTGCAATAGTATTGAATAATTTAACTATTGTGCATAAAACATTTAAAACAATCTTTGTTTATTTGCACTATAATTTATACACAGGCAGTACGAATAAATAACTTTAAAAAATATATACAATTCAGTTCAATATTCTCATACGTTAGTGAATATAAAAATATCTTTCATAATTACATGGTGTTTATATTTCTTTATCGTGCTGTTAAAAAAAGGAATATTGCTTAAAAGTTATTTTATTTATTTTAGTATCGAATCGATAGAAATTCACATATTTACTTTCTTATAGATAAATATTGTATTAGACTAAAAGAGAATGATGAATATAATAAGCAGGAATGAAGCAAGAACAAAACCGTGCTTCACTCAGGTTGTAGCTCCAAGCAATTCTAAAATTTGATAGTTACTTATTTTACTAAAATAAAAGACACTTTCATACCTATTCCACAACTAAATAAAACGATTCAGACTGAGGTTGCTCACAGCAAGGTGATAATACGAAGCCATTCCATCAAAAAATTGACGGTCAGAATCATAAAATTTATAAAAGTCTCGACAATTTTTGTAAAGATATTTTTGTCTACGAGACGTTTTCAAGATATCTACGAGATTAGGGCATACAATCCCGTAATCCCGGGATCCCATTCAAGTTTCTGATCCCAAAATCCCGGAATTGATACGGCTGCGATCCCGGGATTTCGGGATTGAGAAATTTCTGAAAAAAAACAAAGTTCTGTGACAATCTGGGAAAAAGTATACCAAATCGAGGATTTCAAATTCCTCGGTGAGCTAAAAAAAAAATGAGGTCCGGGGAAAAAGTATAGCGAATTGAGGATTTCAAATTCCTCGTTGAGCAAATCCCAATCAAGGGATTGGAAAAAGGCTTCGGGATTGGATACCCTATACGAGATGTCTTTAAAAGTTTCTTTGATATTTGAATAATTTTATTCAAAAAGTAAATATAGCGTGACGATCTATAATTGAGATTCTTAAAGGTATAGTATCTTCAGAATAAAATGTAACTGATGGTGAAAGCTTTTCTAATGAACTTTGAAAAGCTCTTTTGGAAAATTTTCTCGTCGAGCTCGATGCGCAATGTTAGCAAAAAATGGTGTCATAGATGGATCGGCGCTGTGAATTCATCCATCACGTTGAATGGAGCTTGACGTTGCCATATATATTCATATCAAGTGCATACATAGCACATATTTACAAAAAAAAATCTATTTTTGCGACAAAAATAAATTAACAAGTAAAGATTTACGTTTGAAATAAAATGATGTTTAGATATTGTAAATATAATTCGGTATTCAAATAATGAAACGGCAAAGATATTTATTCCCTTAATATAATATATGTATACTGTATCAATCTTCAGTGTGGTAAAATAAGATAACTGGTGCACTCTATATTATTTAATCAATGGAAGAAACCAAGAGCTATAAAATGTTTGAAGATGAAATTTCAAAGTGTTTTTTAGCCAATAAGTCATTGCTGTAAAAGAGAATATTTCGATATTTGAATTTCCTTATACATTCTTCAAAGGAATATTTTTAAAAAAAATTAAATATTCAATAACGCAGGAAGGAAATATTTACTATTACTATAATTCAGAACAAGAAAAATGGGACCTAACGGAAAAAAGCTCATTTGCACTTTTTAAATAATATCTTAAATCAGAAACATTATTTCAATAGGTAAAATATTTATAAAATTCTTTTTTATATCATTCAAGAATTTTGCTTCTTAATTATTTTTGCTCTCCTCAGCATTCATCGAATTGACAAATGGACTATCTTACTGTCCTGCTTAATATCTAATATAATGTATTATCACCATTATCAGAAGTTAAGAAGTAGCTCGAAGTAGCCTCTTGTAGCTCCGCCAAGTAAATCCTATGAATGGTCACCAGTGTACTTCTAAAACGGTGGGATTCATCCGGTTGGTAAATGTTTCTCCACCTGAACTTAATTGAATTATCGACGTATCGTGCTGTAAAAGATTACTAATTTCTATTATCGGGATTTAAATAAAGAAAAAAGCTCATCCTCACTGAGAAAGCAAAACATAATGTGATACTAAAAAATAATTGTACATAATCCATCACTCAATAAGTTCGTAGGATGACTTATAGATGTCGCCACTATTGAAAATTCCATATAATTCTAGCCAAGTACCAACTCTCAAATAATACTTGTTAAAAACTCAAAACAATCTTACGTTTAATTCACAAGTTATGTGGTCTTAGTGACGCTACTTTTGAAATTTTACGATGGAAATTTGCAAAAATGGAAAAAAACATTGCTTTTTAAATGAAAAAAATCCGTTCAAGCAAAGAAATGGCTTGACTAGTGTTGTTCGGACTCTGCTCCATCGAGAAAAATAGTTTTGGCCGATCGTAAATTGAAGTTGCGTGAGATACCCGACACTTTAAAATATAAGAAGGCAATGTATTCACCATTTAGCATCAAAATTTCTCCACTACAAAGCTCTGTTCGAAATGGGTACCGCGCGCAGTTTGCTCACAGTCGATCAAAAACAACAACGCGTCGACAATTCGGAACGCTGTTTTGAGCTGTTTCAGCACGATAAATATATTTTTTTCATGCGGTGTGTGGCAATGGATGAGACATGAATCCATTACTACAATCCAGATTCAAATCAGCAGTCAGCTGAGTGGACCAGCAAATGCCGCCCAAAGCGTGTCAGAAAAAAAAATGTCAGCTGGTAGCCTATTTTGAGGCCAAAGATAAATCGTTCTACAAAAAAGGCATTGAAATTTGAAAAGTTTAAAAAGCGTTATAATGAATTATCACTCTTGAAAGAGACTATGTTAATGAATCAAGTCGAATTTTGCATTAAAGTTGTTGTTTTATTCTACAAACTTACTGAGTGACCTGTTATAAAGAGAAACTCCCATAATGTTTTTTATATTAATGATTGTGAACGGAAATGCTAAGCTCATTTTGTTATTTTTGTATTATTTTTATTAAATCTTCTCCAATGTAATCATTATAATATAGAAAACACTATCATTAATTTATGTATTGGCTAAATATGTATCAAATCATCGATGTACATATTTTGTTATTCGAGCAAGGTCTTACTTAGATGTTTAGTTAAAATGTTCTATATTATAAATTGCATTTTATAAAGATTCGTGAATATTAATTTATTCAGAGCAGAATCTGCTGAGAAATGATTTTATAGAAAAATAAACTAAATATCTTCGTGGGCTGACCTCATTCATCTGAATTGCAGAATTCAGTAAAAGTTTTGCGATAATAATAACAGGGTGTCTGGGACGAAAAAGGATGGGTGTCGTAACAGCTACGGAGTTTCACATTGCCCTACTCACATGCATTGAAAATTTGAAAATATAGCACCGTTAATAATTGTGGTGAGCTTTGTGTAGAAATGCGATGCGAATTTGTACTGCACGGTTTTATTTTTGCGATTTGACATTGTTAGCCCCGTGAAAACTGGGTTTAGGGGCGGTAGCGGGATTTCCCGGCAGTCGCGCTATAGACGCCAACGCGAATGGACGTCTGCCGGTTTTCGCGTCGCCAGCTGTCCCGAGACATGAAACTTAAGTGGCGAAGGGCCATCCGTCGGATGTGCAAAGAATAGCAATATAGCTTCGGTGTGACGGTGACAGATGGCGGGTCCTCCGTTCGCGTCTAGCAACTCGCACGGTGAGCGGAGCGCGAAATTGTGCACGAACATTGCGCGCGAATTGCATCAACGGATTTTAATAAATATTGCTCGTTCCGTTTGGGTATTAAACTTTTTTTAAACTCTGCGCAGAAAGAAAATCATCCATAAAATTTAACACATTCACCCAAAATCGTTAAAATTTGAAAATAATTCTTATATTTAATATATTAGTCTTTTTTGTAACAGGTTACCATTTTCATTGAAAAAAACCTAAAATACATATATTATAAATTGATATGTACTTTATTATTTCATATTCACTTTAGAAGATTTACTAAGAATGTAAACGAATATACTTAAAAACTGTAGAGGAAACAATTTGATTTAAAATTACAAAGTTAATTATTATTGATATCTGAAAGCTTAACATATTTTTAAACTTCTGTTTTCATTTTTAATAATGCAATTAAAATCAGTTTCATACTTGTGCTACCTTTCTTTATTACAGTATGTTAAATTATTCGGTGTTTATTATATAGCAGGTGTAAAAGTGAATAAAACACAATATGTGGCGTAGAAAACGAGGTCATACGACATTGTCATTATCGGAGATTCGTGGCGCGTATAAGGACCAAAGTCCTGCATCCGTTACATAACGACCGTTAGCATGTGGAAATCGTTGAAAGGTGAAACAACCGTTATTTATACCGATATTATAAGCAGCAGGAGAAAACATACATGACCATGCGATGTAATGCAAAAGAACACAATGAACATGTTGTATAAAAAATGAATAATAAATATATTTTTTACGTTACATAATCATTATGAGTGTCACTCTCTTAATTAAAAATTATATGTGATATAGAAAATAAACTCTAGAATTTTGTATAAATACATAACCACTCTAGTTAAAAACGCTTGTTTCAATTAATATTATCATACTATGCTCAATTAATTAGCAGTGGATTCTAGAAATTGTTGTTTTATATAGTGATTGTTAATTTTTTATCAAACTTATAATAACAGTATTTCGTTTGGTGCCCATGGCAAACTACGACAAAATAAAGCTATATTCTAAATGATGTAAATAATACTAGCATTAAAATCAATCTGGTTTTAAACATTAACATATTCTACAAGTAGTGACTAAATAATATGCATATTTAACCACACAATAAGACGAAAATATTTATTTATTAAAAGTAATATTACATGCAAATATTGTAATTAGACAAAAACATTTTGCTTAAGTTATTATATGCGATAAAAAATAAATTAACGTTTAAATTCTCGCATAAATCGTGTGAAAAACGTGATGTGAAATTTTAAGCCAAAACAATCGGAATTGAAAAACACGCCATTGCTAAACAAATACTTTTATCTGAATAATTAATATATTAAAATAAAACTTTTAGTTCTTCGCTAATGATGCGAAGTTCTTTGGCTCTTGACTTTAAAAAAAAGAATCTGTGTAAAGATTAATTAATTAGTTGACCGGTATAATTCGTTCATTCAAAATGTCCAAGTGCCCTACGACTGATTCCCGCCGTTCAACAATGGAATCGACAGTGCCTCGTACTGTAAAATTTACCCCAAGGTATATCCGATTCCGGACTAAAGACAGCGACCGGTCGTTTCCGGTGGTCGCGGTCGGCATCCGCGCTTGGCTCGTATACGCCATGATTGTGCAGACGGTGGTCGCTGGTAATCCTGATGCGAAGAGACTCTATGATGACTTATTGAGCAATTACAATAAACTAGTGAGGCCAGTGATCAACACGACGGACGTGCTGAGAGTCTGCATCAAGCTGAAACTGTCGCAGCTCATTGATGTCGTAAGTATATCTACCAAAGACTCTACTAGAGTTAAGCTTCCATTGAAATGAAACTATAAAGCCAGATTTGTCATTTTTTGTATCTAACATTATATTAACGAATGTATGATGGATTTCAACAATTATAAGTAATTTATAGCAACGATAGCTATTTTTTCATCCAATTACTTCTACATCTATTTTGGGTTCAGCCCATATTGCACTAATAATGGTGTTATTCCCAACATTTTTCGACTCTCCTAGAAACTGAACGTAGCCAATAAATGATACCATGTACGTAGTACATGTAAGAAAAGCAGAAACTTTGGGTCTATTTTAAAACTTTCATCCTTTCATTCTTTTATTTTAGCTTACGTCCTTTTCATATAACGTGTATCAAGCTGTATGTGTATATTGTGATTACCAAATGTGGGTTACGTCTTTTTGCTTTTTTACAGTCGATATAGATATTTATCAGGTTAAGCTAAGATGATGCCATTTTACCAAAGTTTAAGAGTAAAAATTGTTGAAAAACACATACATATTATTGAAAATTGATAATATATAAAAATCATATTTTTTCACTTAATTAGGTAGTATTTTAATGATTTATTTTGCGAATCATGGCACCTGACGAAGACCGAGATGCTTGCGTCGGAGAATGGGCGTGAGGTGGTTTGATTTTGTGAGGAATTCAGAGATAAGGGAGCGTACAAGACAGCGTCCCGTCACATCAGTGGTTATGGAGAGACGTTGGAACTGGCTGGGTCACGTGCTGCGGATGCCTCCGGAAAGCCTCAATCATGCCTGCCTCTTCTTTCGACCGGTGGGATTCCGGCGTCCTGGACGTCCGTCGGGTACTATCCATAGGATGTACTCGGCGGAACTGAGGGATGCTGGCATGTCATGGGAGGAAGCAAAGCTATTGGCGGGAGACAGGGAAACATGGAGGTGCCGCGTGGCGGCCATATGCTCCACATAGGGAGCGAACATGGCCAAAGAAGAAGAAGAATTTTAATAATTTTAATAATCTTAAGATTTTTTTTTTACTAGTAGTTGTATACATTCTAAGCTACAAAGAATAAAATACAATGATTGCTTTTTTTTTTAAATATTTGACATTACAGCTTACGCCAATGCGTCAAATATTTGAAAGTTTTTAAGTTAAGATCATACGAGATATACTCGATGAGAAATTTATGTAAGTCACATGAGATTAACTCAAGGAGAAATGACGTCACAAACACCCATGTCTTAGATCTCTTAGATTGAAAAATTAAAAAGAAACAATTTGACATTGACCTTACCGGGAATCGAACCCAGACCCACCTGATTGGTAGATCAAGCTCTAAACAACTAGACCACAGCGGGTAAATATATATGATAAACCAGATACAAGTCTTTGAAAAAAGCAAAAATATAACATCGGTTTATGCATAGTTTTTCGATTCATTTTAGTCATGTCTTGTATGGTTGAAATGGTTCAAACAAAATCGTCTTTTTGAGTTTTTTATAATAAGAAATAAAAATATCTTAGATATGATTAATGGAGTTAGTAAAAAACCCAAAAATAAATGAATTACATTTAAAACTAAACAAAACAATTTTTTATCTGTTTTATTAATGTATTATAATACAAGGGCAGAGCTTTTCATAAAGGGATCGAATATTTTATATATGTATCATTATAGTGTACATTTTCAACCGTGTCCTCCCTCAACTCATATAAGCTACTAATTGAGCGCCTAAATATATGTTTGTTTTGTGAGAACTGGTTGTTTTTAAGTGAGTCAACTTATATTTTTTAGATTTAATGATCTAATTATGGGTCCAGCGAAAAACTAGCAGTCATTCAAGCTTATCATTCTCAATATGCCCAAATTTCAGATGAGAATAAATGTAAGCATCAACCGAATTCACAAATCAATTTATAATAAAAAATAAAATATACAAATTTGGAGGCCCGATTGTGTTGACTACTCAGCTATATGACTAGAATTATATATATAATTATAACCATATCAATGTTTCATTATTCGATACATTTTATTTTGCCGAAGGATATAGTTACTTTAAATCAGGCGTACCTATTTTATTATATTTTTTGCAGCCTTAAGTTCAATTTTTATAGAGATTTTTTTTGAACAAAAATGTTAATTCAAACTCAGGATAAATAATTGAAATTTAAAAAGTAATATATAATTTAAAAGTATGATAATTTTATTATTCTTTCATTTTACATACAATTTTAAAAGTAACATTGTATAATAACGAACTTTGTTTGTTATGCACACAACGGTGGGCATCTTAAACATAAATTATATTATTTAAGCATCTTGAAATAGAATGTCTAACTTAATTTATTTGTGAGTAAAAAAACGCGCTCCGCATGCAATATAAAAATTTCTTTCTATAAAATTCATATGTTTTTTTTATACGAGGCGAGTGGGATCAAAAGTAGCATTTTCGCAATAGCAAATAATAAAAATTCTTCTTTTGAAAGTACGGTTATACCTCATATCCAATATTAATGCGTTCTCATGACACTATGCTATAGAAAACAATATATTCACATGGGACTTGAGTACAAACCGCAAGACAAAGCTGTTTCGCCCAGTGAACAAGGAAGTTATTTTCTCTTGCGTACATTTTCTTTCATTTTCCTCGTATGTTTTCCCTACGCGCCAACATGAGACGCCCATTTTTGAAACTGTGCCTCACTTCTTATTTTTTATTTCTGTGCAATTTATTTATATGGTCAATTTTTATGTATAACAAAAAATAGGTGAATCAAAAAAATGTTATTTAAAAGAAAATTGCATAATGGAAAATGGGAAAATTTAAAACTATATACAAATCGTCTTTTTATCTGAATATTTATTTCAATGTTTTTTTGTAGCCTAGCTGTAAAAATAACGATGTAGGAGACTTAAAAGTTGCTATTGCTTAAGCAAAAAAATATTTTAAGATTTCGACTGAAGGTGCTTGGTGGAATTTCAATATTAAATTTGAATTGTTCAAACTATGTAGATTCTCACAGATTTTGTCACTAACGACCCGGGTTTCGCCTTTCGGCATCTTCAGGCGTTCTGAACGCCTGAAGATGCCAAAAGGCGAAACCCGGGTCGTTAGTGACAAAATCTGTGAGAATGTACATAGTTTGAACAATTCAAATTCAAAAAAATATTGTTTTTTTATCAAACATTCAATGTATTGGTGATGGGTGTAAGTGATGTCGTTTCTTCTCGTGCGACCTCTTGTGTCGTTATTAAAACTCATGGAAGGTTCAATTTCACATGCTTTAATTTATTTAAATGTCTGAGAGATTGGAAATAGCAGCTGTGCGACTAAGTAAGTCTTCATTATATGAAGCGAAGCTCTGAAATTATTTTATAATTATTAAACAGTTTTAGTCTTTACTAAAAAAATCTTTATTACATGTAGTATATTTATAATAATAATAATTAGAAGTTACAATCTTAGTTATTTGTTGAATTTTTTTTCACTTTATTATAATATATTTTTAATAAAATGGTAGAAACATTCATGATGTATTACTATTTTTTAGACAAATGATTTTTTCCCCACATTTTTCAAATACAGATTAGCAAGAAATAAATTACTTAAATCTCAATGGTTTACAAATCAAACGAATAATAAGAATTTGATTCCAATAAAAGTTTTTCGTAAAAAAAAGAAAAATAAGAAATTTACTACAAATAATTATGTATTTCGATTATGATGACTGTAATATATTAATTTCAATGTTAATATTATTTTATAATTTATTAAAGCCGCATGAATAAATTTTTATGTCTACTTTTTGAAACTTCTTCTGTTTTCAAATAAATCCGTTATCTTTATTTTTCATCATTTTTTTTGTAAAAACAAACCCCTATTACAATAGCCACCACCCCGACCAGACAATCCTTTTAGCAGTTCGTCATCTCAAACATCTTAAAAGCAGAAAATGCACAACGTTTCAACTTAACTTTTAAATTTAATGCCAAAGTAAAAGACCGAAAGCTCCAACACTTGCAAACGCTGAGTAAACTCTTAAGTTATTTAAAAAAAGCATTTAAGATAATTTTTGCCTAGTGAGCTTCGAAGCGGCAAGGTATTTTTGAGTTATATGAATTCGAAAAGTAATGATAGTTTATCTGAACAACAATACTGAAAACTGATTATAAACAATCGTGCACAATAACCTGCTGTGCAAATACACTTCTGCGCAAAATATGCACTATGATACGAAAAAAAAAATACAAATCTATATTGATCAAATTTACTGAAAATTATATAAATTATTCTCCTCCGCTTTAGCCTGAAGCGACCTATACAGGACTGTGAAGTCGACAAAAAATAAGACGACTCCAACTTCGACCTTTTCTTAAACACGCCTTTAATTGTTTTTTAGTAGCATGCAGTGGTGCCGTTTTTATGACTCGAAGTATTTATTTTTCTTCGATCCTACTCCAGTTAAAACAGTTCGTCTCTACAGCTCTGGTCCTATATACCTAAAACATGATAGAAACAAATTATTCAAATACAAAATACAAGTGTTTTTTCAGCTCTTTCAATGACTCACATTAAAACTCATATTGTATCTATGATTTAAAGTTAGTCGATCATTTATTTTCCACATGCTCAACATTTTATTTAATACTCAGTTTGATAATATTTTAAGATGGTGGTAGATAAACGATCAATCCTACAAACGACAATTAGATGGGCTAATACTTTACCCAAAAGCGCTTGTTAGGTATATTTAGAACTTGATCATAACGTGTGAAAGGAGAAGTACAGTATATAAATTCATATCTGTAGTGTGTATTGTTTTTTCTCTACAAACCGAATTAAGTAGGAATGCTTTTCTGAACACAAACAATATCTAAAGTAAAAAATATTACGTTATCACCGGGCTTGGCAGTAGTTGAAATGGTTTACCTTCGATCTTCAATGAAAAGACGTTATAAGGTATAAATACAAAAAAAACTGTATTTTTTATGAGATTTAAGCCAATGAGATTTTTTTCAGAGATACTAAAAGAGATCAAAGTTTTTCATCGTTTTATATTTTGTTAACCTTACAACAATTGTGTAAAGTAATGTTTTGAGTGTCTAGTATTATTATATGAGAAAAAAATGTTTATTGAAATGAATATTAAAAGAAAAAATACGATTTTAAAAATATGTATCCTTTTTAATTATAATTATTGTATGAGCAAATAAAAGACTTATAAGAATATCAATAATCGTTTTAGTTTTATTTTTGTTGAATATCGCAATGTAAAAATAATTTCTAAGAAATAGCGTTCTATTGAATAAGAAACCGACAACGCCACAAAACAATAAGAATTTTGCAAGATTTGTGTTTCTTTATGAATAAGAGAACCAATCAAAGTTAGATAAAACATTGACCTTATAAAAGTTGGTGCTGACGAATTCATAAAGTTTTGCTATTCGCGATGATTTTGATATTTATATAAAAGTATCTTTTCAAACCTTCTAGTTCTTAGCGGAGTGCATTCACGTTCAATTTTTTTCTTATTTAAACCATTCGCTAAATACCAATAATATCTAGCTTTGGTTTATTATAATCTTCAATGATGCCTCAATAAATCCAATGCAAATATTACATATACTAGCCTGGGATCACTTTGTACCCAGTCGCTCAACTCACTGGGTACAACCCAGTCACTCCTTTTCTCCTATTTTAAACGCATCGGTACTCAAGTATTAAGAATTATTTATTTTTGTTTTTATTTTGAAATTATGCAACAAACATTAGTTAAGACCTAACCTCGAAGTGAATACACCCCACAGGATACTCAAGACTCTTTTTGAATAAACTCCACTAAATTCTCGACTTTTAGTTGGGCTTAACTAGGCTAAAAACTAAAAACAGTAAAATTAAATGGTACATTTATAAATTCAGTTATTTTTAATTATAATTAGGATAGTGTTTATATATTACATAACAAATTTGCTGGAATAAATACAGTAGTTTGAAGACTAATACAAATTTGTAATTCACTTATGAATATATATTTCTAAAATGCTTATCAAGGAGGCGAAACACATTTTGCAACACAATGTTATCAAATTTAATTATTTATCAAAAATGACTTTCCACAAAGTTACCGTCAAATCCATTTAAATATTCATAAATAACCTTATTATTATTATTTTCAAAATGTTACTCTGAGAGAAAAAGTCACGTGTCACAATTTTTCATTCAATCGGTGGAATAATTATGTTCTCAAATTAAATTTTATTTTTTTATTTATTTTAAGTTAGAAGTTAAATTATCAAAAATATTTTATAAATTACTATTGGTCTGAAGATGTTCCCGAAATATTACGTAAGACGTGTCACAATTTGTAATATAATCGGAGGAATAAAAAAGTTATGAAATTTAATTGTATGTTAAAAATGAATTTTAACAAAGTTAGCGGTAAATTAGTCGATTTTTTTTTTTAAGGTGAGCTGATTTATGTTTTCAACCGCTTCTTACTTGCAAAATAGATCCGTCTCGAATCATTAGTGAAATGAGTACATTTTTTTCTTTTTTAATAAATTAAATATGTATGCATAAACCAGTATTAACTTCGTTAACAATGATTATTAGCTTATCTCTGACACCGAATCAAACATATATGTACACATTCATTCAGATTTGTCAAATATAATAAATAATTCATGTAAATTTTATGACAATAGCACGCAAGAGTATTTTGTTTTCCACCGTTAAAATAAATTCACCGTAAATTATATTTCACACTTTTGACTATCATGATTTAAAAATTCCAGTACTGAACGAGTTAATTTATTTTCTATCGTATACTTTCTTGTATGAATATTATGGACATTCTTAAAGCTCTTTTATACTCAAAAAGATTTATGTAGCATACTCGTCAACAAAACTTTTTTGATAAGAATGAACAGCACAAATTTCTTTCCGCTGAAAACAATGTTAGGGGTTGACGGAACTGTTATTAGAGTCAAAGCCTTTTAACTTTTCAGAATTTTCTTAGCGCTTCGCATACTTTATGGAATTTCTGGTTAATTTTGAAGTTTTATGAATCGATGTACATAATGAATGTCCCAGTAACAAAATATTAATGGTAGAACTGATTTTAATAGGAAGAAAATGTATATAAGGAAAGTTAAGTTCATTCATTTGGAATTAGCCTTACTGACGAATATTTTTTGCATACAAATTCTATATCATAGTTGCTAGATATATACTCTGGTTGTATTTTTTTTAGAAGTAGTGTTCTTCCTAGAGTTCATCCAATGACATTCTTACTATTTTTTTCTTCTAACGATCGTATTTTCAAACTGTAAAGTAACACGTATGACTGATCGTTTTTTGAGCTTGACTATCCAAATATATACTTTACAATAAATTTGGAAGCAATTCACTTCACTCAGATAAAGACGGAATCTGTTTACAAGTAATGAAGATGAAATAAAATGCTCTTTGAATCAGATATGGTTACCACTTAGAGTTATTTTCATAGAAAAAAACAAATATAAACAGATCCATTTGTTTTTATCATATTCTTATAAAATAAAAGAGTGAATTATTCACCATTTTTTTTGTTAAATGTATCTATGCATATTTAAGCTTTTCGAGTATAAAATACTGAATTAAAAATTGAAATATTTACTGTTCCACCTAATAATTTAAATGTGATTTAAAAACACAATAAATAGTTATATGGAAACTATTATTTATGATATACCCAATCAAAAGATAAGTTTTCTCGATAAATATTTTATAGTTTGGCATACTTCAGCGTCAGATAACCTTTTTAGATGTCAATCTTTTGAGATATCTAGGGAAATATCCTTCAATTGAGAATGATCGACAATGATTGTGGTGGAGATAGCAAAAGCTTTTAGAGAATCATGTTAACAACACATCAAACGTATGCTTTCTCTCTAAAATTGTTTTCGTATTTATCGAAAGGTCAACATTATCAATATGCTGTCGTAAATTCTATTTAGTTTGTTGTAACATTGTAAATGAGAAAAAAATAATTTACATATATACCACTTGGCTAAAATTTTGATTAACTAAAACACTTTGAATAAAATTAACGAAGAACTTTTACAAGTACTGACGTTCTGATTTAAGTTTATAAAATTTTAAATCCTGATCATGAAAAGTTTTGTAAAAAAGTTATTTCTGTAAAATATTCTGCAATTTTCTCGATTCTCTATTTTAAAAGAAAATAATGATCGAAGATGTTCTTCCAAATAGTTACCAACAGGAAAAACATGAATAAAACTTGATACCATTTATTGATATTTTCAACGTAGAAGTAAGCCCGAAGACCAGTGTTGACCAGTGTCATCAGAGCAGTAAATGAAGACGAAAGATTGGAAAGATGCTAAGGATTAAGGTATTTAAAAAATGAACTGTGTTCGTTCAGAAATCAGTCTTAAGCATTTGTTATTTAATACTTGAAATAGAGAAGATTCTTAAAGGAAGTTTGATATTTTAAAAAGTCGAAATTTCGAAAACGCTATATCTGTCCTATGTGACAGATAACCTGCAAGATATTAAGTTATATATTTAATGGTCACAAAACTATCTGTTTTTATTCCAATCTCTTTTCCAATCATGTTTCAAAGGTGAGAAAGTGATTGTAGAGGCTGACAAAGGATTCTGACAGCCATGGTGAGACCAGTGTGTTTAAAAAAAACTTCATTATAACTGAAGAGACTTAATAGAAGGTGACCACGAAAGATTATTTATATATTATGCTACCTGCTTTGAGCATTGACTTTAGTTTGGGTGTTAGTTGTTTCTCCGGTTAAAACACTTAACTCCAGAAAAGCTAACTCCCACGAGTGTGCTTACTCGTGCAGGCTAAATTCTCAACGTGATTATATTGCAATTATAGGTCAAGCGTCTCTGATTTTTTAAACGGAGAATAAATTCAAACGTTACTTTTGTGACATAAATACAATTGAGATCTGAAATTTGTCCTGAGAAAAACCTTTTCGCTTTGTCTGTAGTTGTATTTTTTTTAACATAAGATTATTAATTTGTTGATTTCTTTATGTCATCTAAAATAAAGCATACAAGTAATTTATGTAAATAAAACTCAGAGAACATTGGCTCTGAAACAATATTTTAGCAAACACATTACACAATTGAGTTACAGTAATTTTATTTAATTTATTATATTTAAAAATTCTTCTTTAATAATTATTTGTTCTTTATTGAAATACATAGTTAGCGTAGTGTAGTATGAAATTGCCACACTTAATACAAATTAATCGTCAATAATAACTATACGAAGTTTGTATTTTTAACAAAATAATAATTTAATTTACTAAAGTGAACATAAAATTGTGTTTTATGGATTTTTATTTACAAACTTATGAAAATACACTCATATTTGTAGGTATGGAGTGACCTTCCAAGATATTTACCAACAAAAAGCATGGTTCTTTTAAAACATTTTTCTGTATTAAAAATACGCTTTGAGCAATAAACAACATTTAATTAACTTTTCCGAGTGCATTAACATTCCTGAGTTTAAGTTACTGTTATCATGAACAACAGAAACAAGACAAGCAGCGAAAAAATGTTAATTATGTCCACAAGCTAAGAGCTCTGAAAGAGTTACTTAGTAAACTTCACGGTAGCCTGTTTGAATTCCGCACACGATGTTACCTTTAGTAACTATGCCACTAAGTAAATTTGCAGGTGAGTAAGGGTGTAAGTAAGTAGGCATGCAACCCCTACCGACCTCCTACGACCGGATACCCAAGCTGGTATCAGCTAGCAAGCCACCCCTTTGGGTAAAGCCAGATAGCGAAATGCTAAGGAACTAACAACTACCGCTTCCAAAGTTCAAAGATTGTTCAAACTTCCAATAAGTTAAGTAAAACGAGAAAATATCGGTCATAAAAATTACTGACTTATTTTCAATTTCAAGTCGCCGGATAGTTAAAACTTAAATTGTTGGTATCTAAATTAAAGGTTCCATAATTCAAATCAAAATATGAGTTACTTAAATTATTTTAAAACATAAACCTACGCTATTGAGAAAAAATCCAAAAATATTTTATGCATAAGTAACTCAATGATATTATTTAAATCAAAAAATCTATTTTAAAATTATTATGTACGCTTCCTGATATTTGAAGGTAAGTAATTTTAATATGGTCAATAATAAATAAATATTTTTGTTTCACTCTTTTCGTATTTAATAATTATGTATATAATTTATAAAAATAATTTTCAAAATTTGACAAAATAAATTCATAATATAGAGCCATTAGAGGTGAAGTAAGTCATGTGGTATTATAGAAAAAAAGTTAGATTCGTTGTAATATTCTACTCTGCTTAAAATATCGTAAAAGTGAAGTTACCTCAGCTAATACACATTGCGATAGTGTTATCTTCGTAAAATAAAAATATGCAATCCACCAAAACACTGAAAAACCTCATTGTACGCCTAAGAAAAAAAAAATACCTTTTTACTAGTTTGCTCACTTCACTTTTCGAGGACCCACATGATAATTAATGTTTGTGAAATTTAAATCCAGTTTTTGTTTAAGTATCGTTACACTACAGTGAAACTATATACTTATATACCTTTTGATATGTACCCACTCGGATATATAGTGATAATAATTTTAAAATAAAAATACATAACCTTATTTTGTCGAGACAAAGAAATATGAACTTTTAAGTGTATTTATAAAAAACATATGAACACAATTTATTTTCTATTATGGAACCAATATATGAATAGAGAATAATTAACAGGGTTATAAAATATGTATATAACAAAACATTTGATATTTGAGTGCCTAAAATAGTTATTTTCAAAACGACATACAGCAATAATGATTTGTTTTAAAAGTGTTTCTCGAAGCGTTGAAGAAACCTTGCAACTTTAAACTTTATACTTAAGATAGCGTCTGCCTGAGCTTTGCTGGGTGAAGACATTTTTAATTGGGGAGCAGAGAGCTTCGGATAAGAAATGGGCCATTGTTCAAAGCCTGGTGTGAAGCTCACATACAATCGGAGGATTATAAAAATGATAAAAGCCTAAACTAAATAAAGCACGTTAAGTATAAATGTTATGCTAACAGCACAATGCTACCAATTAAAAATGAAGTGTACATAATTTCAATAGTAAATGAAGATCTAATAAAAAAATATTTACAATGGTCTAAATAAATATTGACGTATTGACCTCACAAACATTTTTTTGTGTATACTTAGTTAGCTTATATGAGTCGAGTAAAACATGAATTCATAAAAAAATTAGTTAACTATCCTCCGAGACATTTTCTTAATGTATTATTTAAGAATATTAATATGCTATTTTTATACAATTTAATATACATTGATTTACACCCAATTCAGCTTAGATTTGCGTAATTGATTTTATTTTAAAATAAAAATACAGATTATTTGTTTCGTGTTGTCTGTTTAACTTATAAAAATCATATGACCCTCTATCTAAATTTATCTGTTTTATCAATTCCGCGGTGCAAATCAAGTTTAGTATATACCTGACTGATTGGACTGTTTCACAAACTGTCTCATGTTCAAAGTGTAATTTTTATTTAAATCATCTCTACTCTCAATGTGGAGCATATGCAAATATAAAGAAGCTTATCTTAAAAAACATTTTTCTAAGAATATTTCTACAATAGTTACTCAGTTGCTCTACCCTTCTTTTAGAGGAGTAAAGGCAGAAGGATATAGCTGGTAAATTACTAAAAGTTAGCTAATTGATTTCACTACGCTTTATTCAGTCAGATCAAACGCTGAACTGAAATGAATAATTAATCATTTAATACCTCTTGTTTCCAGGAAATATAGCAAGATGTTAGAGCGTGGCTCGTTTTGAGTTGATTATTTTGGTTACAAAAACTTATTTTTCATGAAATAAATACAGCACACTGACCTCAAAAACTTGTAATGGATTCTGCTTAATTAGTGAGAGGTAATGGTGTGAAGGCGTGGACTTAGTGTTTAGTATAATAATTTCGTGTCTGAAAAGCATTCGTTAGTTAAGAAGTGTGATAGATAACATATATAACTCACTAATGCAATAGAAAATAGTAAGTATTACACTCTTACATTTGTATATACAGTAGAACCTCGATTATCCGGAATAATTGGGGATGAAGGTAGTCCGGAATCCGGATAAGGAAAAATCCGGATAATCGAAAAAAAACATTATTGACAGAGAAAAACATGTAAGTTCTTGTAAATTCGTCAAAAAAAATAAAGTTGTCGAAAAAACATGTAAATTGTATTTGTCTAGATTTGTATATAGTTTCAGTATTTAATTATTTATTATGAAAAAATTCAATTATTGATTTTTGCCTAAAGTAGGTAACTGATTTTTTTGAAGCTGCCAAATCGTGAATATTTTGAAGACATATAAATTGTCCTGAGTTACTCTCAAACCACTTATTGGCGACATCTTAACACTGAAAAGCTTCAGAACGTGTAAGACCTATACCTCTTCTCCCGAAAATCTCTTCTTCGTCTTTCCGATCTTGTCCCTCTGAGGCAAATATTTCTTTAATTATTCCATCATCATTCAAAATTTAGAGCTCAGAATCTTTCACTTAACCACTCGGTTACATCTCCATTGTCACATTCAATACATACTTCTGCAATGTCTACTTTACAACTTTCGACTGTGTTACTGGAACTTACTAGTGTTCTTAACATTTTTTTTTGCATAACTTTCTCAATGTTAGATAGAACCTAAAGAGTTCCAACTCTCTGTTGCCATGTATGAACAGACTTTTAAATATATTTTCTTGTGGAATCTGATAAATATTTCTTCATTATTTTTGCCTACTAGCAATAATCGTCGTAGCATATGTTTTCTACATAAGCGTCTGAATGTTTCTATTACACCCTGATCCATCGGTTGTATTACTGATGTGGCATTTGGAGGGAGACATTTTACCGTAAACATTTCATCAATCTGGCTTAAACATTACTTGGGTGGAATAGTACATTGTCTAGTAGTAATTATGGTTTTCCTTTTTTATTTATGGAATTTTAATATTATTTCACTTCTGCAGTGAACTGTTTTTCATACGTTTCATCGTTTAAAAAATTTCCAATTCATCCAGACTTTTTCTGATGTTTTTAAATCAATTGGGGTTCTTTGATTTCTCAATGATAAATTGTCTATATTTGCCTACTGCATTGACACTTACTAGTATGGTGACAAATAATCAAATTCGTAAAAAAAATGTTTACATATTTTTAACAATCCGGATAATCAAAAATCCGGATAATCGAGGTTCTACTGTAACTATCTTTCACACAAATAATATCGGCTTGGCAATGTTTTGGATTATACCGTATTTAGAAAATATTTTTTTGTCAACCAGCAATAATAACAGCGACCCATACACAATATGGACGTTTAATGTAATAAAAACGCATTATGTATTATATTCATGAAATAAAATGATATTCAATATTAAGTTTTTCATACAAACAACTTTTAAGCACTATTTTACTCTGTTTATCATATCTGCTTTAAATTTATTGAAAATTAAAGGGGATATTTGATTTGATCGACCTTCCTGTAAATATTTGATCAAAATTTATATTTAAATACATGAAAATGTACAAAGTAACAAAACGAAGCGCTAATATAAACTTTTTTAAACCTATTTACGGTATTTGGAAAATTCTAGTAGCATTATCGGTTTTCAAATCTAACTTTGAGCTATATCGCATATAAATTTATTCACTGTCTGTTTGTTTGCTTTGATGTTTTATTGAAATTTCGATGTTATTATTATTCTATGTAAATACATCAGAACTCTCAGAATGAGATAAATAAATTTAATTAATTAATAATTGTAGAAATCATATTTCATTTCACACTTACAACAAATATGACTAACGGAATTTCATTTAATTTTGTGTGAATAAAATATGCGGCGTTTAATATATATATATAATAATTATAGAATAACTCTAACTTTAATTTCATATTATTTTCGAATTGAAGTGTCAATTCAAACATGATTATTGTGAAGTTGTCGTCTTTTCAAATAAAATTATGGCAAATTACTTTTAAGTGAATGCCTGAAGGGTTATTGGGTATATCAGTTATACTGAACTACGTTATACTGTAAATAATGCAAAACGTAGGGGTTTTCCCAAACCAAATACCGGGAGATATTACTAACGCAGGATGTGGTATGTAAGAAATAAGGGAGGTAGAGGAGGAAACAGGAAGTCGCGTAGCTGCCAGCACTACTAAGGAAATACGGGATAAACCACTCTTAAGTCAAACCATAATAATATAGGAGTACCGTAGGTTATACGTTTACAATTACATTGAAATAAACAATGGTTTAAAGGTTGAATGTTTTATAATTTATATTTCAAATACTGGTTAGAATTAATGACGTTTAATCGATCAAATAGTTTTATAAAATGAAAGTAATTAGTGTAATATTTGTTAATTATGATGGAAAAAACAACGTGCGTTGCTTTTCTGAACGATTAGTTTTATAATTATATTAAAAAAAACGAATTATTGGAGGAAAAAACATACAGTGGGCAATTGATTGGACAAGTAATTGATATATCTTAATTATAACAAAGTGTACAAATATCAATGTATTTTATTTTACAATTATTATTTTATGATATTTATAATTGATAGGTATTTTAGATTACGCTCTCGTCTAAATGATGTATTGTACTTAAATTGACATAGCTATATAATATATACTGGTTTAAAAGAGATACAAAATAAATCTTCGCATCTTTTCTAGCACTTTTACAATTTTCAATTTGAAAATAAACACGATACACAAATAATGCATGAAAAAATAGATGATTTAAAAATAATTTATCTATATAAATAGTCATTACATAATTAGGTATGTATTCTATGAAACATAGTAAACTTATTTCACAATATAATTTTAATAAATTATAAAAATGGAAAATAAATTCTCTTTGGAGGGGGCATGGCCCCTATGCCATCCTGGATCCGCTAATGCATCCTTACATGTATTGAAAAATAACGTATTAACACTTTTAAATTGACTTTATGTTTTCCTGGAGTTATAACAAATGTAAGATTTTAAAGTATTTATTGCTTTGAAGGCTTGGTGCTATAGAAGCAAATATTGCCATAAACTTATATCCTTGATCTCTGTGTCTGAATAATTCTCTTACATACATTGTGATTAGGGCATGTCGGTTTTCAAAAACAGATTTTTAGCAAAATGTACAACATGTGTAAGTAAGTTTTTTTTTTAAAATCGGTCATCTGGTTTTTACTTTCTAATAAAAGATTTTTTTATGAATAAAATGTAATCAAAAACGTATTTTTTGTTTGAAACTTGTTTACGAGATGAGATATGTTGTTCGAAAGTCAGTATAATATCAAATGTGTTAAAGTAAAAAGGATCAACCCACACATACCAAAATTTTATAGGAGAGATAAAATACGTCTCACGATTTTGAGCCAAAGTTAAATTATTAAATAAACACAACCTTGAAGTGCAAAAAGACTTATAAACTCAATGTAATATAAATTTAGAAAGTGGTTGAAGACACCTCTTTACAAAGGTTCTTTTTCGTGATTGCAATTTTCATAGACCTCCTTTTTTAAACTTAAAAGCTAAGTTTAGATACTTATTTGGCATTTGCGGCGTAAATCCTTATGACACATGGTGATGGATTTAGTTGTAAACATTGCAATTATCAAATAAAATTACTTGTATTTTTTTTATATAAACCTAAACACAGTCGATATTTAAATGAATGAGTTGAAAATATTATACTGGAAATTAAAAAAACAGTTTTTTTAAAGTAGGTTTTTATGCAAGCCTTAATTGTGATACTATTTTAGACACAAGTCATGGAGTAGACTGAAAGTTTATTTCCAACATACATTCGATTACTTCAGTATTTCTCTATTTTACTCAAACAACTGACCATGATCTATTTTCAAAATACTTCTATCTACGGCGTTTTCAATGTTCGAAATACATGTCAAAGCGTATAACGATGTTAAAATCTATAAAAATTTACACGAGTAACTAAATCCAAATTGATTTTGTAATAACTTATTTCTTTGGTGAAGGTAAAATATTCACAAATTCCAAAAACGTATAGTTATCCTGGCGGATCGCTTTTGATCAAATTTATGCTGGATAATTAAAGCTTCAAAGCTATAAAGCATACTCTGAACAGATGTGTTAAATCTGGTTTACAGGTAAAATTTAGTTTAATACTTATATTGTATTACTAGCCATATTGAGAATGTTGTTAGATTTATTTAAAAAAACATTTTACTGTTATACAATTTGTATTGATATTTAAATTTATTTACATATATATAAATATTTAATTCGAATCGTTCAAATTTTCTAAATTCCTCAACTTTTTGTCACTAATGACTAGGGTATCCAATCCCAGGATCCCGTTCAATTCTGTGATCCCGAAATCCCGGGATTGGGAAAATGAAGCACGGAAGAGCTAAAAAAGACTATAAGACTTATTTTTTGTAAATCCGTAAATTCTTGTGGTTTTGTACTTCAAAATTCTCGGAAGAGCTAAAAAAAAAAAGTTCCAACGCTGGTAATTTTGGGAAATCCGCAAATTTCGGGTTTTTTTCAAATCGATATGAATTTGTAAGAAAAATCAAATGATTTCAAAATTGCCGACCAAATATTTTCTCAATCCCGATTGCCATTTTATACTCAATTTTAGGTTAAGTGTTCAATCCCGGGGTCCCTGGATCACAAAAAGGTTCCGGGATTGGATAACCTACCAACGACCCGCATCTTCAGGCGTTCAAGTGAACGGATGAACTTGAACTGACGCTTGGTAAATATGTGTATCGTGTATATATAAGAAATAAATTTATTTATCATTAAAATAAAAGGTATTAATGGTGTTATGGAACCAATTTACTGATTATTTGATTTTATTGACGTTCAATAAGTTGGAAAAATATTCATTTAACCAAATACAGTCTTTGTAGGTCTTTGAAATTACATGTTAAAAATTATATATACATAATGTAGATAACAAAAATTACAAATTATTGCATTCTCAATGAGAAAATAGCACATATCATTGAATATACCACAAAAACACTTATATCTAGAAAGACCAATCTTTGATTATTTATTTGAAACAAACAGAAAAAAATATTGTTTTGTGCAAGAACGTCACAATAAAAATGTTATTTCTAATACAAACAAGAAAGTCTATAATTATCTCTGGAAAAAAAACGTTAACACAGATAAATATGTATTTCATCAAAATACTAACTCTTCTGGTTCGTTAAGTGTGATTGAAAGATTAATAAATTAAAGCATGTATGCTCGATTTTTAAAACTAAAATGATGGTGTTAATATTAACACATTTACATACTTCTGCTGCAACCGCTTAACAATTACAACCGAAAGGCATCGCAAATGCACTCTTTTCGTTAAAAAATCAACTAATCTCCGTGTTAAGCTAGTGTTGGGGTTAATGCGGAATTAATAGTCGTGCGTGTTCGCGTGCCCGCGGTTTGGAGCTTAAAGCTCTCGCCAAACTCTGCATCCGCTTCTGCTTTATTAGAGCGCATTGCGGAATAGGTGGGTAGTATAAGCACGTTGTTACGCTAGGCGTGCATTATCGTACACTGCACCTAATATCGGCTTAGCTCCCGTGCGCCGAAAGCATATCCAAAGATTTTCATTATTGCATGAATAAATACAGATTGTGCATGCACAAAAGGCAGATTGAACACAAATGCAGCGGCATTAAGAACCTTTGGCAGATGCGAAGTCAATAAGCCGTATAAATAAACGTGTTTTTTTTATCTTTTAACAACTAGGTAGATCAAATACATATTTCGCAAATACGCACAAATACGCATTCAATAGTGAAATTTTGCGAGAAGTGATTTTACTTTAATTACCAATTTTTACTATAATGCAATACCACGTGAAGAGACTTTTCACAAACATGGATATAGTAAGTTTTGTTGTGGTGTGGTATAGGGGATTATACATTTTTTTTTGATATTCAAAAGAATTCTATATAATATGCCAACTGCGTGGTCGAGAGGTCAACATCGTTGGCTTCGGTTACGGTGGTTACGGGTGCGTATCCCAGTAAGGACATTTTTATAAATTTACTTTTCAATCGATTTATCAAAAACTTGATTTATATATTTTTGATGTCTTGAATTATAACCATTCTATCTAAAAACGGGGTGTAGCAAAAGTGATAAGTTAACCACTAGTCCAGTCTAAGCAATATTCGTCTATTCCTACTCTCTTGTGAAAAAATGTAGGTTGAACAACTGAGTAACAAGCAGTTCTCGTAGAAAAAAAAAATGTTAAGATAACTATTAATATGCGATATTGAGCTGTCATTAACCCCAAGTTTCCGTCTAAATTTTGAACGAGTTTTCCTAAGTCATTATAAAACGAAAAATTAATTAAATTCCACCATCCTAATAATTATTTTGATTTCTCAATTTATTTATCTTAGCACAGTTAATTAAACGTATGATTTCGGTAAACGGATTTTTCCGTACAACATTTTTCCGTACATCGATTACTCCGATCAAAATTACTATCCTTATCCTTCTATCCTTATTACTTTAATAAAAATAGTCGAGCGACTGAGTAACAAACAGTCCTGGTAGAAAAACTTTTGTTGAGATACCTCCAGTGGGAGGCCACACATTTTATGGATAAAAAACCATAAAATGTATAGTATCGATTTCGAATTTCGGATTAATATTGTTGTGAAAATGTAAGGAAAACTATTATTTGGAATAATCAATGTACGGAATTTTCCTGTACGGGAAATTCGTGGTCAAAAGAATCTTGTACGGAAGAATCAAGGAACAATCATTTCGTATAACTCTCATAAAAAAAGGTGAGTTCTCCCATAAAAATAATATATAATATGTTAACCGTGCAATTAGACGGCTTAAAAAAGAAGTTATAATCCTTATATCGAAGGCTTAACATTATTTTTTTATTTATTCATTAATGGTGGCATTCATCAATGAATAATATAATATTATATTTATCATACTGACTTTGTAACAGCGATTTAATCGATTCACAAAATATATTGGTAATCTTTACTTGTTATACGTGAAATTTATGTTCTTATTATTTTTGAACCGACAATAGGGAGGTACAATATTATAAAATTATTAATACGCAATGAAATTTTATCGTTCATTTAATAAGGTGACTCAAATACTTTTTTGACATTCAAGCTACCCAAAAGATAAAAATAATATTATAGAAACCCCATGAAACATTTTCAAGGGCTTTTATAAAGATCCGGCGGATGGAAGTGTTGGCAATTGAAATTTCCTCTACCCTTTTAAGTTCATTTCCTTAGATAGAGTGAATGTGTAAAAAATAAAATTTCGAAAAAATGTCATTACGGTTATTCATATCATACATAATTTTAAGCAATATAACGATTTAAAACATATAGACGTAGTAAAATGTTTATGTTTCAAATACAACTTGGATAAATTGGATAATTGGATTAAAACTAACAATGATAATAAAGAGATTGATGTGATTGAATATCAGTATTTTTTCAGTGAAAGTTATGTTATAAGTGTTATATTGTATTTTATGTTGCTTTATCTACAATATTTTTTTTTGAGAAACCTCTCTAGAAGCCAATCTTCTAGGATTATTAAATATGAAATAATACTTTCATTATCATAATATGACTACAGGCATGAGTGTAATTTGATTGAATTTAACCTTTTTTAATTTCTTTTTATCCATTCAGATTTTAAATAAAAATGATTTTAGATGTAACACAACAAACAATTATAATTGTATACATCCTAACCAGGTAACAAAGGCAATATAATTACAGTAAAATTTAGCATTCAAAGTAGAAATCTTTAAATTGTGTTACGCTACATATTGTAGTCAAAAGAATTACTGTCAGAAAAAAATTTGTACGTGTTTATTGAACAGTAGTTCATAAGTTTAAAATAAAAAGAAATGGAAATTGGCAATCAATAGCAAATGAATCTTGAGCTATGTAACAGTGTATGATGTGCATGTTTGATTAATCTGGAAGTTTTTTTGTCAATTTACATGGTTTTATGTTTTATGAGTGTAATATTGCGTCAATATTTACAATAAATTCCATTTTCGCGATTATTTTCGGTATAAAAACGAATCAATATGCAATCTGCTACAATTGCATGACAATGAAAAATCAATTATAAGCTGCCTAATTTTCAAATCCCGAGATCTCTGAATTGATCACTGAGAAAACAATCAGAAATTAGGAGATTTAAAACAATATTTTTTTACTCGCTCACCCATTGGTCGGCAAAGTGCGGCTCTTTGGCCGCTTGAGTGCGGACATTAATATACAGATTTGGCTCCCAATATTTTAAATTGTTTGTAATGTTCATATTTGGCTCTTTGGCGAATAAGGTTGCCGACCACTGCGCTTACCAATATGAAAAAGTCAGGAATTTACGGAATTCCCAAAATTAAAAAAAGTGAGAGCTTTTTTTGCCTATTTGAAAAAACCAGAAATTTGGTTGGTTTCCCAGAATTTTAAAGTGTGAGACCTCGCTGTCGGATTTTAAAAATTAAGGCGACTCAGTAGGATTGCAAAACTTAAATTTGACCTACAGCATAAATATTGCACTGACTTAAATAAGTAACCACCACAATACGTATTTTTACAGTATCAAAACAAGCAAAACATTTGTATATTTCATTACAAAAATAGCAATACCACCTAACACACGGATGGATATTTAGACAGTAATAAGGGTTTTTCATATAAAACAATTTGTTATTGACGAAAATCAGTAAGTACTTTTTTATCTTCGTAGCAAAGACTGACAATCTAATTTACTTCCCCAAATATCTGTTGCAAAAATTATATGTAACTGAAACAATGCGTTAATTATATATACCGTGAAAATGACTTATAATGCTACATATGAGTTATTGATAGCAACAGTAAGCCATCGTATTTAATAAATGTAAATCAGAGACGGTGTTTTGTCAAACGAAATAATAAAAGAAATAAACAAGATAAACCATACAATACAAATTTCTCAAACTTTCTCTAATATATTGAAAGAATTTGTTTTTATTTTTAATTTTGTATAACCTATTTGTTATGATATTGATTTTAATATGAATACAGTTAAAAACATTCTGTTGAATAAAAAATATTGACATAATAAGATTAAAATGGAAAAAGTATTGAGTTCTAAAATAAATATAAATTTCAGTTGATAGTTATTTCTGGTTCACGCCATAGTTCTGACAGTGGATTTTCCGAAAATTATATTAACTATGTCTTATATTTCTTGTTGGACATCTAAGCTATCTTAGAGGATATTTGTAATCATTTTCAAAAAAAAAAAAAATATACTGAATTCACGGAATAAAAACATGTTTGCTATCAGAAAACTTAGTTATTCCACTGATTACTTAGAATAAAGGTAAATTTCATTAACTAATAATAGCTTTAAGATAGTTGGTATGAAGACGCTTCTCGAAAAAGCCCAAAACGTGTTACAATTTGTAAACAATTAGTGGAATGACAAAGTTTATTTGTTAATTTGTTATAAAATGATTTTGTCTTTAGTGAATGCCGAAACTATCGAAAATATTCATAATCCATGCATGTCTTTAAAGTCATAACCAAATGTTATGATGTGTTTATTTTTACTTCAAGTTTTTATATAGCCTAACACTAATTCAATAAGGAAGAAACTAAATGAATAGTATGCCTGATCAAAAAAAGTTATTTGTATAATTTACATCAATTGCATAAATATATTCGTATTTTTGTATAATGTTTGGGAACTTTTTTTCTCTCGCCAATATACAAGTTCGACATTCAGGGCTGTGACAAAAAAACATAATACTAATAATATTAAAAGTAATTCAAACCATGTGATTGATTTGAATATTAATGTATTGTAGGTATAATATTGTTACATAATTTGGTAAGTTATCGAAAAAATATGGTTTTCAATCATTTAATATAATAGATAAATTAAAGTCGTTAAGTTATATCGGCTGCATCGGACTAACTTTGTTGGGTGGTACAAAAAATGACTTAAATGTATGAATTAATATATTTCACAAGTTTATTATGTATCCATACATATGTATATATATTTGTCATATATCAATTTCGAATATTTTCTAGCACTCTGTTTTATTCAATTATAACTTAAAAAAAACAAGTTTCACGGTAGAAAAATGTATTCAATTAAAAAAACCAGGGCTGTGGAGTCGGAGTCGCGGTATTTTGGCCGGAGTCGTGAAAAATGAGCGGCTCGATTTTTTTTTGAAAAATATATTTAATGATGTGTATGTAAACAAAATAGTCAAAAGAATTAACATTTCATACTTGGCTGACTAAAGATGATCTGATGGTACACATATATATAAGTTAAAATGAAATTATTGAAAAAATTCCTGATAAAAACTCTACGTTGCAAAAAAACATGGTTTACCATCTGTATAATGATTCTTAAAAAATATTTACTGTTAATATCTTACCTTATCCAATAATTTTCAAGTTTTTTTTCGATTTAGATGACGAACTTTGTTTTTTTAGCAAAAATCTTTTGAAATATAGAAATGATTCAAAACTACTAATGTGAAAAATCTTTTTATTCAACTACTGCTACTATTATATTGAATAGAATCTCTTTTTAAAAGCATTGCCAAATAAATATTTCAAAATGCTTATCCATTAAGCTAAATACTGGTCTTTAAAATAATCGCTATTGGAAAAGACATTATTGTATTATAAATAATAATATTATTTGTAAGCGCATTGAGCAACCCTAACCCTAACCGCTATTTTGCGCAACAACTTTTTTATCGCAAAATAAAAAATACATTTCTTCGATTCATTTGTATGACCAGTGTTTTAAGTTAATGCAGAGTAATATGTGACACGTGCACTCAGTACAAACGTCTTTCTCACACTGACTGGGTCTGCGAAATTTACGGCAAGAAAAACACATCCCCGAAAAATAGTTATTATTTATTGGTATGACAATTTTTTAATTTTTTTTTTGCTTTTAAATGTAAACAATAAAATGTTTTATTATTCCAATTTTTTTTAGAAGTATTTACGATCCAATTATGCTTTAAAAATCAGTCAGAAAAAGTGGGAAAAATGGTACATTTCAAATAGATGTACAATCATTATATTACATAAATTGGAAATTCTGCTCAAATCACTTTCTTAAACAAACCTTTATCTGCATTTCTTTCTAAGACATTAAACTTCGGTATCTTACAATAAACTATAAAAATGATCAAAACGAAAGCTGTTGAAAAATTCTTTGTGAACTTTTTGCCTTTTATTCTTGAAAATATGACTATTTTCATGAAAAAAAAAATGTAATAGTGTAAAAAAGCGTTTGGAAAATGTAATATTTGAAAAAAAAATTTTTTTAAGTGAACGGTTCACGAGATTTCGTCGATGGCAAACGATCGATTTACTCTGTTTTCAGGCGTAAAGGTACTATATCCTCTTAAGGATGGTTTCAAATTTTTTTCGAGAAATTCTTACTTCTTACCATCAATCCCGGGATTTTCTTCCTTTCTACAGTCGAATATTGTCTTTCTACCAAATATTTACAGTGGTCACCTTAAAATTTGCTGTCAATACATAACCAGAAAGACACAGCGATCTTAAATATGTATGATATAGTCCGTAAAATAACAAAGCTGTATATTTAACTAAGATATCAAATTTAAAACATCTTTTGCTTTATATATTTTTTCGAGCACTTCGACTGTTATTAAAGCACTCGCATCAGAATGACAAATGAAATAAATTATCACTGTATTAAAAATCTAGCTGTTACCTAACTCGTAAAAACACAAATAACCCACTTTTATAGTCATTTCATTGTTTCGTTAAAAATATGAAACCATTGTAATGTGGTCGGCATACCACCATTTCTCTTTTGGCTTCATAACAGACTTTGTTTGATTAAGTTAGGCTTATATGACTTTTGATAGACGAAAACATAAATATAATATAAGAGAGCGTGAAAAGAATTTCATTCTTCCTAAATGAGTATCATTTACAAACAAAACGAGAAACCTTTTATGTTTTCTTATTCTTGAAATGGTAATTTATAAATGTTTTTTTCTCATTTTATGTTTTAAGTGAAACTTTTCGACAATATCCGTTTTATATTCAGAGTGTATGGTCAACACGTTGCACTTCCATGATTCTGTCAGTTAATTGCTGTTATTTATATAGTGCGTCTCCCAGGACACCTATACAATATATTTTTAACGTATGCAATTCTATTTTATATTCATACAAATGCTAAAAACTATTCACGTTATTTTCTGAAGAAGTCTTTCTTTTATAGAATATTGATAATTTATATTGTCAAGATATACAGAATGTTGGAAACTTAAAAAAAGATTATTTTTATATCATTTTTTTGAAAAAAATAAAAACTGACAAATGAGGTATTATTACTTCATAAATTATATTATAAAATATTGTTATTGATGAAATCAATATCAGATGAGTTGGTTTCACTAGAAAAAATCCATCATAAGATTAATAATATTATAAATTATAGAAAAATCATTTACTTAAAATTTTTATAAGCAGCTTATGTAAAATTTTGCAATATTAAAAAAATGAATTTCAAATTTATTTGAAAATTCACTCACTATGTATTTGAAATTTTGATTAAACCTCATGATGTAAAATTTAAAAGATAGCAACGCCAGAAGCTACGTAAAAATCTTTTCAGAGATTTTATTTAAAATATTCATAATCCAGAAATGTACCTAAGCCAGAGTGTCGCGGGCCACTTTTTCATTCAGCTTTTGACGGCCTTACTTTCAAATACCACTCCAGTCTGTGAAAGGGGACCGGAAAATCATATCGAGTCAACTCTAGCACTGCCGACAGCACCTACTTTTAAAAAGTATCACTATATTTTTTAAATTCTTTTCACATTTTTACAAAAATGTATTTTTCGGTCGTCGAGTTTTGTATTTTTTATATATTTTAGCAAGAACAATATAGTTCAAATCATAAATTCTTTTTTTACTATTTTATTTTCATATGGTAAACAACAGCGATGTATTTGGTAGTACACAAAAGTCATTGTTGTTAGGTATTCCTGCTGTCATACGTCGTCATCATTTTGTTCATCAGTATAAAACAAGTAAAACGATATAGAAAATATACTGTATGAGCCGTCAGTTTCCCCGTCAGCAAGACCGTCCAATCATCACCATCATATATACTTCCCTGTATAGTGTAGACCATTTAAAGAAAACGTCAACATTCCTGAAGCTGGAAAGGAGTAAGAAAGGTTTATCCCCAGGTCCTCGAAAAAAGATGAAAGACACGCATACATAGAAAATATAACTTTACTGACTCTTATGTCAGTCTTAATAAACTATAAGTAAAAGTTCAAGTGATCATAATAATTCAGGTAAGATTTTTTCAGTTTATCTTAGAAAGACTTGGTATGGTCACGATTAGGGCATCCAATCCCGGGATCCCTTTCAATTTTCTGATCCCGAAGTCCCGGGATTGATACGGCTGTAACCCCGGGATTTTGGAATTTAAAAATTTTGAGCAAATCCCGAAAATTGACACGAAATTGGCAAATCGAGAATTTCAGATTCCTCGATAAGTTAAAAAAAAAAAACGAGGTTTGGAGATAATCCGGGGAAAAAGTATGGCGAATTGAGGATTTCAAATTCCTCGGTGAGCAAATCCCAATCCCGAGATTGGAAAAAGGCTCCGGGATTGGATACCCTAGTCACTATCAACTTTATATTTTTTCAATCGAATTTATATCGAGATCTAGCAGATTTGATAAAAATGACAGAGATAATCTCACGTGATTTATTAAATTATAAATATCTAGTGCATTAGCGAACAAAGAATATTCTAGAGATTTCTATGTATTTGATTTTTTTGAGTACTTTAGTAACTATACGATTGAAACCTTAGTGTATAATATGAGAAAAACTCCATCCAATACACGATTTCAATCAAGTTAACGAAGATTTTGACACATATTGCTTTTTAATTTCAGATAAATTTAAATGACAAACTTTGTCGCTTGAAATATGACTAATTAATAAAGCAAAATAAATTTTACCCTCGCAAAAATTCACAGTAAAAATGATGACATATAAAACATCGTGTATTGTTGTCAATATTTATTTTTAAATATCAATTGACGTTTTGATACTTTGATGTTTGCACTTTTATTTTTATTTATACAAATGTTAAAAATTATCATCAATTCTGATAAACTCTTTATATTTTAGCACATTGATAATTTATACCCAATGTATTAATAGTCGACGTAAAAAAAAGTACAATTTTATTGTATTTTTAACATTGTAAAAATAAAAAGATTAATGGTATTCGCGACACAGAATCGTGCGGAATTGTCTGCCACCCTTTGAATTTTAGAATGTTTTTGTGGCCTTTGAAAAATTGCGTTCACGTTTCGAAAATGCGAGATTCCCTTGTTTACCAGTTAACCAATTTTACGATTACAGCTCGAAAGCTTTCCTTAAAGCCTCAACAACGGGGACATGTTTTGAAATCTTAATAGTCTGTAATTTTTTCACTAGCTTCTTTACTTTGTTGTTTTTTTTGAATTCCTTCTTTATAGCAATTGGTTATCATAAAAACGGCATATATAAATCATTAATACGTCAATAGTTTGTATATCAGCTAACATAGGAGGTAAAATAATCAAAGATTAGTGTGGAAATAAACATAGCGTTATTTTATTGAAAATATCAAAAATTATCAAAACGATTGATATTTGACAAAAACTGCATGTAGCCAGTGTTCAACGTTATATTTAAGAATTAACAAAGAAAGAAAAGTAGTAGAAACTAAGCTTCCAATTACGGGTTCCCGGATTCCTAAATCCCATAGATTCTGTCCAATTTTGTGATCCCGAAATTTCCGGGATTATGATGGTACTAATAATTTTTCGCTGTAATCGTAACGTCTCACATTTTTTCTTAATTAGAAATCCGTAAATTCACAAAATCACAAAACGGGCCCGGGATTGGATGTTCTAGTAAGAAGTGCGTTTTATTTAAATATGGTAAAATGAGTGACTAATGAAAGTATTACAGCAATCAAAACCTTTCGATATCGTTGAATAAAAGACTTAAATCTTTATCATTCGGTGGCTATGCTTCTTTTTATAAGTAATATATTATAAAAAACACATATAATGGCTACACAGTTTCTAAATTAGATATAGAAATATAGTTACCAGATATGATATACATAGTTGGTAAAATCTTGGCTCTACTTACTGCTTAGGAGGGTTTGGTATCAAGTCTCAGTAAATTCAGTCATTTTTTTCTATTTGAATTTGATATTTAATACATGGGTGTTTGTGATATATCCTCGAGTTGATCTCGAGTGAAACACAAAAAATTGCATCGAATGTATCTCGGATGTTTAAAATATTAAGCGCATTGGCATAAGCTCTTTTTTGTAAAATATTTGTTCTTGAGCCGTTAGTAGACGAAAAATATTGCTGCAAAAAATACATATGATTATCGTTTACAAAAAATGGTAACATTTAATATTGTTTTTTTATATTACTATGAACCAACATAATTTAACTTTATGTCAACACATAAATCTATAAAATGATTTTCCGTTGTCCATATCATATGAAAAGTTTTCCGTGACTTTGCTTGTATGTAGTTAAAAATGAACGCTTTTAAGGTTGAATAAAAACTTTTTAATTCTATTTTTTTGTCCGTTCGTTTGTAAAAAATATAATAAAGTCGTTTTGTGACATAAACTATTAATTTGATCATACTTAGTGTTCAGTAAGCCGCAAAAAGGGTCGTTAATCCCTTTTACCGTATATTTAAACTGCATAGTGAAGCAATATATATTTTTCGAATGAAATAACTATATATTTACTGGTGTAATTTATTAAAATAATGTTTGCTGGAGTGGTAAAAATATTTACTCTACCTTGGAGCTGACCCGAGCGCTTTGTTATTTGCAGAGCTTTTATAAAAGGTATAAAAAATAGCTCTATACAAACTCCGCCTACGCACTTTCGCCAGTCTTTACTGCCTATTCCAAGTAATAATCCTTATCCTGCAATCTCGGATTTCAAAGGTTGCTCCGTCAATACTTGCTGGAAAAGTGATATTTTTTTATTCAAAATATATTTGAAATGTATCAAATTAGAGAAAATAATCAGAATAGATTTAACAAAACTCGCCGAAAACTTGTAACGTTATATTTTTAAGTGTCATTGTATCACCATTTATCAAAGATTAATCAATTAATATTATATTATCAATACATACATTATTGAAGTGATTTTTAATTGTTGCACTAGGTAGTATAATTTGATTTTTAATTTAGCAATCGTGTTTTAATTTAGCAGGGAACTTTTCGAAAAAACATACATATCAATTATTTGAAGTCTAGATTAATGGTTGGCAAAGTGTTTTGTCTACTAGGCCAAATGTACAAAGATTGAAATTTCTTTTATTTAAGCTATTTTTTAAAACTTAAACTAGGATATAGGTAGTTATATTGTTTTTGACTTGATTGGGGTACTTCTAAGCTAACTTTTCCTAAAAATGTCCTCAATTTGATTGAAGTACGTTTATTGAGATCGCTTCTTCTAACTCTAAGTCTTAGGACCGAAAACCAACTTCTGCGCGTGGGACACGAAGTTTCAAAGTATTTGGTATTTCGTGGAAGAGCCACACTCAAGAAGCCAAAATGCCGCATATTGCCGACCACTGGTCTAGATCATTTATTTATTTTAATTATAATACTATGGTAAAGGAGTCACCAAATTCTATGATTTTGCGATGGAATGTGTATTTTTCAAAAGTTATTTTATCAACTAAATTTAACAGAACAAAAAATGAAAAATAAATTTAATAAATATGACGAAAATATTAATGATTTTTCATTTAAATAGAAAATGTATGACTGTCAAGGCCGTAAGATTTTAGTATTAATTGTTAAAATTAAAAAAAAAAAAGTGTTATACATACCCTTATAGCATTGAGAAAATAATCTTTAGAATGTGCACCCAATCTTCCGGTAGAAGGTACATGTATTCGCCTACGAATAACTCTCGGAAATCAATATGAGAATAATAAAGATTAAAAAAACTCTTCAGCCTTATCAATCATCAGAGTTTTTCTTAAATGTTTTCATATCCAAAGCCAACAAAATTTTTATTCACACATCACTCAGCAAAAATAGAATATATGTGGGAAAAGACATACAGACTTATAAAGTTTACTCACACTACAAATACTCCTAAAGTACTCACCCTAGAAATATAAAAAGTCAGGAAACTCAGAGCCCAATTCGTACGCTCCACAATTTTTTAATATGTAAAGTACATTTTGGTTGAAAAAATAGTTTTTAAATAGGTTACACAATATATAAAATAATGCACCGTAAAAAAACTTGTCTTTCAATTTGCGTCCCCGTAATAATGCCATAATATCAAAAAATGGATCTGCTATCCACTGGTCATTTGATCTATTCCTTATTGTGATCAGTCACAATAAAGTTAACATATTTCCCTACTATGACGACCTGATATTATATACATTTCGCTTATTTTATTTATAGGTTATTTGTCTGTGGTTTTCAAATATTAATTAATTTATTCAATTGAAATTTACTTTATAATACGGTGATTTTTATGCTATAGGTATTCTAGCTTAAACTAAGATATAGCTATGCTCTGTTGTGGGCGTATGCCGAAATAGCTATCAACAGTAAATAAAATGTTTTTTGTACAACTAAAATACTATTTTATGTATTTTTTCTTTATATATTTTACCCTACAATCTTATACAATTGGAAAACGATGATGTCTGGAATAACCCAATACTCAGTTATTTATTAAGTATACACCCTTATTCTTTTATATAAAGAACAAGCTGGGAGTCTCACGTAAAGTGAAATTCGAGCGTACAAAATATATTGCATGTTATTTGTTGTGATCGACCTTTCTTTGAACGTAGAAGAGTGAGCATCGATTCCCATGGGCACGTGTCTGAGAATTAAACAAGGATTTAAGATATTACTTGTAGAAAAGGCGTTGCTTGAAGGATCCAATAAACTTTCCTCATGATTAATGGTAAGAAAAGGTTCTCCTGTAAATGTACGATAAAGTTAGTTCTCGTTTTTTATTCGAGATTTCTACACCAATTTGATGGCATGTTGTTTAACTAATAAATTACATTGTGTCCCATTCAAGTAGAGGTGCTGATTTATTATTTATTAGGAAATATAAATGTTAAAGTAAAGGATGTTTACTGGAAAAAGTATGGAAGTATTTTAGTATTGCAGATTATTGTGTAGCGCTTAAAATAATTGATACCACCGATATTTTTAACAAATTCGTTTAAGCTTATGACTATTTGTTTTATAATATCTATAAGATATTGTATTCAATACTAAAAAACCAAATGAAAATTTTCATTAATTGTTTTTTTCTTAGGCCAGGATACCAATGATGCTTACTTCACTTCTTTTCCTATACAACTATTATACAGAACTATAAAGTACGATGAGCAAACAATCATTGAGCATGAACTTATTATTCTCTCTGTAGAGAAGTTGAACGAATAATATAAATCCAGTGTTTCAGTATTCTATTCAGAGGCTATAATATCAATGCTTATGTTGATATTTATGAAATAAAAACACGTGATTATAATGATTTATCATTTTATATAATTTTGTTTAAATGTAACCTAAAAAAATTATGCAGAATAAATACATTTTATCTTATTGTTAATATGTCAAATGCTCTAATTGCTGGTCGCTTGAAAAGTTGAAAATATCAGTACAGTAAAGGTCCGGATTTTACGTTTCCCCGCTATTTACGTGTAATTTTTACAGCATTTTTTTATTTGAGTACATTTTGTAGCGGATTAAAAGTTCTTACTTCACGCAAATTCAATACAAAAATGCCTTTTATCTTTAATGGTACATGATCAAACATAAAAATTTAAAAGAATTTATGAAATTGAAAGAGCTTTATATAAAAAATACAGAAATATGAAATAATTATCCCTTCAGTATAGCTACCCATCAATTTTTAATGTTTTCGTTGGATCCTTCAAAAACGTAAAAATAGAGTTTCACTGTTTACCACTATTTAGTTATTGTCACTAGCTTACAAACAATTTATAATGAAATTCGTTTATTAAATGCTTTGGATTGAGTTTTGTTTTTTTTTTCAAAATAATAATTCAAAGCACAAAATTATGTTACAAATAAAAACTAATGAAAACATTGATCTAAATTAGTTTATAGTTTATAAACGTTTTAAATCATATTTATAAACAAATAAGGACGGTTGGAAAACAATACCTTGAAAGGTTAAGCTCGGCCAATGTTTTTGCAATCAAAAAACTTGAATGCTAAATAAGGAGGATCCATCGCTTCAGCAATTATTAAAACATAAATTATCCCCCATAGCTTTACACCCTTGTCCAACATTAGGGGATGGTTGAGCAAAACGGGCGAGGCCAAAAGCACACGAAAGTATAAAATATAAGCCGGCTTGTGTTTATCAAACCTTTAAAAGAACATTAGTTACAATGTAAGGGTTAGTAGTGGTCGAAGTTTCCCAACAAAAATCTAAAAAGCATATAATATATTAGGGAAAGTTTTTGTTTTCAGGACAAAAGAGGGTAATAAAATTATTTGCTCTCGTATTTCCAATCGTATTAAACTTGAAAGATAAATTAAATTTACTGCAAAATAAAAGCGTGGATAACTTTTTTCTTTCATTGAATAGAGTCCACTAATATATCTTTGTTAACAAAACACACAACTTTTATCTTAGCAAGAATTCAGATTTTAACAATATATATAATACTTCAGGGGGATGTTTTATGGATTAATAAAATGTATTGGAAACATTGACCTGGTATATTACAATATTTTTTTCACGAACATATGTAGTATCTAAGTAGAGAGTAATTACTCCTGAGACACTCTTAAAAGTAAACTCCCCTTATGATGTTGTGTACGGGTAAAAACTCATTAAGGATGGCGACAGCTGCAGCGGTGAGTATGCTGCGATAAAAAATATTCGGGTTTTGAATTCTCAGTATATTATTATGTATCTGACTTATTTAAAAAAAATATATTTTTAAGAAATTCACATATTTAAATGCAAAATTTGAAACGTTAATTTTTTTCATTTTCATAAATTTTGTTACTAGCAAACCAGGTTTTCCCTTTCGGTATCTTTAGGCATTCAATTGCACGGATATACACGAAATAATGCTCAGCTATATCATACTCTCACTAAAAATCCTAAATTATATTTCAACGTGGTTGATAATTAAATACTATATAATTTTTTGATTTTTGTATCGCATTGATCTATGCTTAAGACGTTTTATACAGGGCTGTGGAGTCAGAGTCGTGATACAATTTTAAGAATATATTGCATATTCAACTCCACAGCCCAGGTTTAATAGAAATTTATGATTTCACAATATATTTAGTATAATATAGTATATCTGTATTTTTACAAAGTACAGAGGTGTAATAAAGAAAGGTTTACAAAGAGTTCTCGTCAAACGATCGATTTTTAAAGTATTTCAGAGATTTAAAGCAGAACAGCAAGAGAAAAAAACTATAACATTTCGTTATGAAGTTTCATTTGTTTCCATTGAATGCTTAGATAGTCATAGTTAAAAAAATTTGGAGCATAGCAGTAAAAAAAATCATTTTGAAAAACATTAACTAAGTAGCTCTCCAAGCGGACGTGAAATTGGTGTTTTCCCTGTATCCCCAAAGGGGGCAACAAAAGGAGAGCTCGGCTTGCAGGGAAATGGCGGAAGAGGCTGAGAGTCCCTCATTATGGCACCACCAGGATAAAAGGGCTTATCCCAAAAGACTATTACAGTCTACCATTGTCCTCTCGTGTACATCCATCTTTTTGTACTACATTTTAACGGCAATAAATCCCTCTCAGCAGTGCTGCCTTTAAACCGATATGCCTTTATCGCGAGTAAATTTAATTACAATTTCAAGCCAAGTTCATACTATTAATCTTGTGATAATTTGTGATTTACTTAACAATTGTATTTAAAGAAACCGTATCAAATTAATTTAAAGATAACACTCTAAGCAGTGTAATTTTATTATAAAAAGTCCAAATTAAAGTTAATTATTTTTGGTGTATATGTTTTTAACAATAACCTCATTAAAATGGCTGCTCATTATATTTATAAAAAAATAAAATAAGGGTCACTGACTTTATTTTGTATGTATGTATTTTCCTCAAAGAAAAAACAGTTAGCATCATACAAGTGAAATCTATTATCATTAAAAGTGGTAGTTTTTATACTCATTTAACAGTTACGCTATTCTCACTAATTGTCAAATTGGAAATTATTTTATAATTTTATTTTAAATATGGTAGTAATTTTATTATTTATTAATTACATCAGACTTATGTGTTGTAATGGGGTATCATAAAAAAATCAATGGACGATAAAAAAATTGAAATATTGCTTAACACAATTACGTGAAATTTTACATTTGATAACAAAGGGTTATAAATAATAAGTTTGTGAAGTATAATCGTTTTTAGATTTTTGATATATAGTAATTTTTCCGGCAATTTCTGTTATACTATTTTTATTATATTTTTCGACATACAACACAAGAAAACAGTGATTAAATTTTAATAATAAAAATGTAGGCTGAAGGAATCTGCGGACAAATTGTAGGTTTCTCATAAAAATGAACTCGTGCTGGAATTATAAAATATCGTCCTTTTCGTGAGATAAAAAAACGGGCATCCTTTTTTTACAACTTCTTTCCGCTTCTGTTCGTAGAATTCTGACCCTTATTTTAAATATTCCTTCATTATGGATTCAACAAAAATTACTGCAATCATAAATCATAGCACAATATCTATGGGGCTTGAGTGATTCGTCGTGTAAGTTAATGACATCTCTCAAATAGAATATTAAACTGTTTTGTACATACGGAATAAATTTTATTAACGATGATGTTTATTCGTATAGCGGCATAAAAAAACTTTCTATATCATAAAATGTTTCATAAAATGGTGTATTATGATTTTTTTATTCATTGTTTTTATATATTTTATTAGAATAGGGACAGCAGACAAGAGTTAAGAATTTATTTTATAAAATATATGTGTATAATTTGGGGAGGGGAGTTTTGAATATTAAATAAACAAAAGTAAATTATTTAATAATTTTATTAATTTAAACTAAAAAAATACAATAATGTTATCAGTGAAAAAGAAATTATATGGTTTATTCAATAAATAATTTTATTGAAAAAATAAGATCTTGAACCAATCAATATTTTGATATTCAATAAACTAGAAAACTAAAAGAGACACTTTTTCATTATTTGCCATTACAGCTAATGTCAATGCGTCAAATATTTTAAAATTGAAAGATCATACGAGAAAAACTCGATGAGAAGTCCCCAACTCGAGGTAAATTGACATTGAAAACACCCACATCTTTGGTCTCAAACATAAATTAAAAAATATAAATTTGATATTAACCTTAACGAGGATTAATAATAGACCCGCCTGATCGGAAGAGCAAGCTCTAACCAACTAGACTACAGCTGGCACATTCTTATTGCATATAAGATAAAAGTGTTTTTTTTTCTACACATTACAAAATTATGACAAAAACTGTAACGTTGTTTTGAATGAATTTTAGTAAATAAATAAAAATGAGAAAAATTGTAATTGAGTGGAAAAAGCAGTGTAAATCAAAATCAAGTAGATAAATTGTGTTTAATACTGGTGAACATGCAGTGAGCATATTTATAGTAAATATATATTTCTTTCGAGCTTAATTAATATATTACATAGATACGACAAAAGTATTTTTGTACATGTTCTGTTTAGTTTTGTTGTGTTACTCGGTTCCGGTTCTCTTCATACTGACCCGTCTTCTCATCCATCTAAACCCAAAGCTAGTGCATATGGTGCGTGATTGGTTTAATATTCTTTACTGACATCATCTTTTTCTTACCCTCTATAAAATGGTTTAAAGTCTTCGCTAAGCAATTAGTTGATACTATTGATATTATTCATATTTTAAATCGTTATTTTTTACCAAATTATAACAACTAGCTGTAAGCCCGTTGCCCAGCAACGTGAGATTTTTGTTGCATTGTGTTTAATTTTATTTAGTTTAATTTAATTTAATTTAATTTAACTTAATTTAATTTAATTTTATTTAATTTAATTTAATTTTATTTAATTTAATTTTATTTTATTTAATTTTATTTAATTTTATTTAATTTTATTTAATTTTATTTAATTTTATTTAATTTAATTTAATTTAATTTAATTTAATTTTATTTTATTTTATTTAATTTAATTTAATTTAATTCAATTTAATTTAATTTAATTTAATTTAATTTAATTTAATTTAATTTTATTTAATTTAATTTAATTTAATTTTATTTTATTTTATTTAATTTAATTTAATTTTATTTAATTTTATTTTATCTTATTTCATTTATCTATTAATTTGAAAATTTACGCAAACAAAATACATTTCGTAGAAGAAGAAGAAGTCTCGAGGACATCAGTACGCACACATTTGTGAAAAGTGAAAAGCGAGTGATTATTTTATCGACTTTTAATATATAAATTTAGTATGAATAAAAAAGTGGAGACTGGAAGATGTGAAATCGAGGACACCTTACACTCACTCAAACAAACAAACGGACCTTACCGGCTATTAATATATAGATATTCTACATTCAAATTTACGAATTATTGTTCATGTTCAAGTGTTCACTTTTCTCGTACGATAATCCTTTTGAAATTTTCCATTTTCAGTTCTCAATCACAATAGTATTCAACCATGCATTAAACAGGATTTGGAATTCGCATATCCTGAAACGCTGATCCGGGAAAAAACCCTTTTCAATCACCTCCTACCGCTAGCCCAACAGGTTCAAACTTACCATTAATCATATTGGGTTGTTTCCCATAAATATTTCCGGCGCGGATAAAGCGCTCATTGCGAAGTGATGAAACGCCTATTGAAATTTTAATAAGGAGGCACTTTAGATTTTCAAATGGTTTCAATTTATATTCTTGAAACAGCCATTGGATCTGTAATGTAATTATTGAACAACGGAACGAATAATTCAATATAGACGGTCTAAATAAATAAGACCAGTCCTCTGTTCGGTTATATTAAGCAATTGAATCTTTATTTTACATATATTTATATTTTATTACTTTTTTAATAAAGTTACTGTATATGAACAAAACTTATCAACTTAAAATATCAAATTACCTACCTATAAAAGAGAGAAGTTTTTAATTTCATTAAATGATCGTTGCCAATTATCCAATATAAAAAAAGTGCCTTGTAAAATAAATATCAAAAATTTATGCCTCTTTTAATGGAATTTTAATGTTGAAAATTATTTTTCCTGTAATATATATATTTAATTATTGTATAGTTAATATAATTCCTATACTATCGAATGTGTCGATGAATATCGAATAAGTCTAAATCTTTTGAATTTATGTTAACAAGGCAATATCAGAATGTAGATTTAAGTTAATTTAAAATCTTAATCTACAAACAATTATGAATTCTTATATGAACTTAGTTAATATGATATAAATCAACGACAATAATCACTTGTGCTCACTATTTTTTAGTAGGTAAATAAAACGTCAATCGAAAAAACCGGTATATTTTCCTACGACAAAAACGTTGATGGTGTTTAATTGGAATCCCTATTTAAGCATTTATTATTCTTTAAAACGGTTACTATGGATATCTGACTAAGCCATATAATAAATTCTTGTCCGTACACATTACAACTGTTAGTTTCAATATATTTTAAAAATATCTGGGAAAATTCCAATACAGCGTTTTTCCTTAAATATTTTACAACAGATTCAGGCAATAAATATCATAACATGATTTATTAGTACCAGTTCCCACCATGAGTTTTTATTATATAGGCCATACTTCGATTTAATAGGCGAGTAAAATAGTTAAGACACTGTTTTGATTATAGTTTATTGACTTTCAAGTAATTTGTTGTCTACATATAAAATTTATACACTCAATTTCATGTTGTTTGTCGTATACTAAAGCCCAATTTCAAAAGGTACTGCTTCATTGATTTAGGATGATAATTTTGTAACGAAATCCATAATCTCTATTATTTTTTTTAATCTTTTTGCGCTACTAATGTGGAGGATGTGTCCTCCTAATGACGGTATCTCAACAGAAGTTTTTTCTACGAGAACTGTTTGTTACTCAGTCGCTCAACCTCACTTTTTTCAAAGTGAGTAGTAGAGAAAGAAGGATAAGGTTAGAACAGGACTAGTGGTTGGCTAATCGCTATTGCTACACCCAGTTATTAAAGGATCAGAAAGATGGGAGGAGAGGAAATTATGTGAATTGACATCACAAACACCCAGTCTTCGATCACAACTTTGAATTATTTAATTCTCAAATTCACTGTGATCTGACCGGGAATCAAACCCAGACTTGAGTGATCGGTAGAGCAAGCTCTAATCAACTGGGCCACAGCAGGCGACTTTATTACTTGTTTACTTTTTTATTTATTACCTTTAATAAACTTTTCATCAAATCGATTTTACTGCTGAAGAAAACGAAACGTTATTTATACTAGTAAAATATTTTCACAATTTGTATTCCAGAAATGGACCTATCTATCAAAGTTATAACAAACTAGTCAAAGCACAATTTTTGAAATACCTGAATGGTTCCGTGAATAAGATAATAAATATCATGGTTTTTAATCGTCTAAGATAGTATAATTAAATAATTATATTGTTCATGAAACAAACAATAAATTGTTAGTGGGCAAAGCAACAATAAATTTAACATCAATTTTATATACGATATACTGCTAATAAAAATATTCCTAAGTTTTGTATACCCATACTATGTAATAACCATTTTTAAAACTGACAGAAAGAAGACCATTTGACGCTAACATGAAAATATCTTTTTTACAAAACGATTTGAAAGGTGTTTAGACTTTTCAATTTCCGCGCTTCTCTTCGATTGGCAGCTTTCGGCGTCAAACGAGCGTTACCTGAAGAGAAAATATTCGATTCAAGCATTAATATTGGCTTAAAATCGACAAACGAATGCAGGACATTTCTCTCAAAATATTGATCATACATAAGCCAATATTACTTTTATTATAATCATTTGCCATGAGTGAATTCTGTTTGTGGACATATCTATCGAACCGAAAATACTTTTCACTATCATGATTGTTATTTTTAATCAATCTTTGTGTTTAGATTCACTATTGAATTCAATTTAAGCCCTCTTTACTTGTGATATCTGTGAAAGCGGTACACAACCTTAGCGTACATAAAAAAATGCTGTTCATACTGGGACTTGAACCCGCCAGCAACGCCAACCGCTGTGCCATAGGATCCGACAGAAGATTTGAACATATTTAAATATAATTTTTGGCATGATGAGGCAGTCCTATTTTTATACAAAGACCGCCATTTTTTCCTCTCATCATATAAGTTGTTAATCTTTTCATCATTAAATATCTTTACTTCAGGCTGCATCGTCTTCTCTCTGTTCAGTATTTTTAACAAAGAATGAAGAAGAAGTAGAATTACAATGGAAGATTTTTGGACGAATTTTTAAAAAATAGTTAATTTATTTGAGTTATTATATATATATATATAAGGGCATATTGATATAATCCGTATAGTTCAAAATAACTGCAAAAAGGTGCCATTTTGTACACGTTAATTTGCCTATAAATCTACAGCTACGTATCTAAATATTAGTTAAATGCTAAACACACAACGACGTTTCCTAGTACACACGCTTGAGACAGATTTAATTAAATTTACTGTAAGTCTGTAAGCATTATATGTATTCAATTCATTAATTCGTATGGTGTAAGAAAAAGCTTAAATTCAAAATTTAATCCACAAACTAACGTTTAATCTAGTTTTATCAGGGTTTCGGTTGTTATTTTTATCGTTTTTTGTTCCGATTCAAGTAAAAATATGTATATCAGTTCGGTTCGTTCTGGAGTTAATAACGGTTTTCCGGATTTTGGTTATCTTAAAAAGAAATCTGGTGGGCAGCACCACGCTCCGAAAGGGCCCAAGACCTAAGGCATGAGACGCTTTGTGCCTAAAAACACTGAAGTGGAAGTAAAATCACGCTTAAGCACATATTTGACCATGTATCAAACCGAAAAACCCGATTTTTTAGGTTCGGTTACAGTTTTCGTTCCGACAAAAACAACGGATGTTACAGTTTTCAATTCAATACCGTAGCCCTGAATTTCGTCTTGCCACAAATAAACAAAACTATTATATATTTAAATATTGTTTTCAGAATGATGCAAAAAAATACAGAGCAATGGAATATGCTACGAAAATTATAGAGATAAATATTGTACATTTTGTCTTTGTGTACGATAAAAATATTATCAATGACTTTGTAGAAAGATTCAATCTTTAGAAATAAAAGCAAAATATTGCGAGTCAAAGTTATTATTTTTATCACTGCCATTTTGCGCTTTGAATTTGATATTTTAGCGAGTCTAATTGCAGATTACCCAATTTTAGCAAAATTAGGCACACGAAATTCAATCGCAGCCTGAAAACGGCTGATGAAGTTGACATAAATCCTATGAAATTACCTCAATAAATTGCATTGGGAAATGTTTGGAACTTTCATTAGCATCATATATGTACTAGAATAGAATTTAGTTGCAACCAATATTTGTTCTACTGATTAGAGGAGTCCATGTTGAATTACGCACAAATTATATAACCAACTGCAAAATGACTACAATTCTTTTTCAATTAAAATTCACAGTATAAAAATAAATACAAATTCCCTTTCCAATTTTGAACAAGTCTTCATATGTTTATTAAATATACATTTTATAGATGGAATTTAGCATGGGACAATGTTGGCATAAAAACTAATAGTCGCCTGTGTGGTCGAGTGGTCAACGGTGTTGGCTTCGGCTACAGAGGGCCCGGGTTCAAATCCCGGTACGGGCAGTTTTATAAATTGATTTCTCAATCGATTTATGAATTTCTGTTCAAAGGTATGGATGTATGTGATGTCTTGAATTCCCCCCTCTCACCCATCCTATCCTATGAACGGGGCGTATCAACAGCGATTAGCTTACCACTAATCCTGTCCTAGCCCAATCCTTCTATCCCTACTCTCTTTGGAAAAAGAGAGGTTGAGCAACTGAGTAACAAACAGTTCTCGTAGAAACACTTCTGTTGAGATAAACTCCATTAGGAGTCCATATGCTCCACATTGGGAGCGGACATGGGGCAGCAGTTAGCGTTGTGGGCTTCTGTGCCGGATCTTACGGGCTCAAGCCCAGTATGAACAGCATTTTTTTCGATCGATTTTTACTCGAAGGCATTGATGTTTTTGATGTCTTAATCTCTCTCACCCTTTCCGATCCTTTTATAACTGGGCGTAGTGAGAGCAATTATATAACCACTAGTTATGTCCTTACATTATTCTTCTATCCTTACTCTCCTTGAAAAAGAGAAGTTGAGCGACTGAGTAACCATCAGTTCTTGAAGAAAATTTATATTGCAATACCTCCATTAGGAGGACATTGATTAAATAAAATTAGTAAATTTCGTATCTTAAAATCGTATTTCAATTAATCAATAAATAGTAATTCGTAGTAACAAAGTATTTCCAAAACATTATACTCTTGTATTATTTTTGCGATTATTTCTATACTAGATTTTTAGAGAATGTGAGTTATAATAAATACTAAGCTCCTTTAATTATAGAAGTGTAATGGTATTCGTGTAATTGATAAAATTGAGTTTAGAACATTTGTAAAACCATTATCCCAGTTGATAAAAGCATCTCTAATTAAACTATTGTACGAAGTGTTAACTGTGTATAATGAACAGTGAACCAGTGGCGTAAATTAAAAAGCATCTTCTTATTTTCTTCCAATTAATTGATTCATATCAATATGTATTTTTTATTAAACTTAAAAACAAATCAATCATATTCAATTAAGTTTTGAAGTATTAACTGTTAAAAAAAGTGTTCTTTAATGTCAAAGAAAGAATTGGTGATATTAATCTATTAATTATCGCAAATGCTAACTTTATTTGAAAAAAAAAATAGTGCGTTTTATTTGAGAAGAATAAATTTATTTAAAAAAAAAAGAGATCACTGCTTAACCACGCCACCTGCTCTCCCTGCTCATTTTATACAATAAGCTGTTAGTGAAACAGAAGTATAATAAATGCTTTAATCAAATGGAATATTTCAAAATTATTCACTGATTTTTGTTCACTGTTTCAATCATCTTCTGATTTTAATATCGGTTGACTTCTTTTTTTTGGTTTTTTTTTTTAGTTAATCGTTGTGATTAAGCGATACAACCAAATCTATATGCTGAAAATGCCCACTACTTGACTGACATCTCTCATCATATTTTATAATTTTAAAAAAAATCTCCGGTATTTAAATATTATAAAATGATTTGATGTACAATCTTAAAAAGTTTCTATGAATTTTATCACAAGTAGCAATAAAACTGTAACTTGAAAAAATAGATGCTTAAAAAACCTCTTACGCTGATTACTTTTCAATTTTTTACGCAATTAGCTTTATTAAAAATATGTCCCTCGAAGTTAGAACGCGTCGCCTGGTGAATGGCGAAGGAATGGCTGCGTGTAATAAAAAAAGTCCTAAGTGGCTAACCGTGTTACAAGTTCCATTCACTGTAATGGCTCAGCGATGCTTAGGTTAGTCTTTTATTTTATCTGAGTACATATTTTACTTCAAAGGTTAGAGAAGCTTCCCGGTATGCTGCATAATTAAAAATGGAATTTTCCGAAGGAATCCTTTCGTATAGTTCCAAAGAAAGGTTCGGACGAAGATGAATGAATATTTTATGAATTAAACTTTTCGTTTTGTGTTAGCGGGCAAGGAAATGCGGCAGATTACCAAAATTGTATATTTGTTGATATAGGCAGTGCGTATTGCCTAGCTGGGACTATTCTAATTTTATGTAAATATAATAATACTTTGTCAATATTAAATTTGCTACTCGTATCTTGAAACTGAACATGACTTTTAGATTAGTTTACAAATCTCAATTTTACAAATACTGTTTATGTTATTATGAAGGTATATTTAATAGAAAAATACATTGTTTTGTAAGCCCAAAGAAACGGTATGAAAGAAACGTCAGATTTTGTCGTACAATTGACATAAATATCTGGAAAATTTTACAATTCGAGACGCTTATATTTAATAAAATAAAAGTAAGGAATCGTGTAGTAGTTATTTTTCAATATAATAATATGGTCAAAACTAGTTTTGTTCAGCGATTGAGTATTTTCAAGTTATTCTTAGTCGTTGAAAATCATTCAGTGCTTAAAATCAGAAGATTAAATTTTTTAAACATTTAAATGACGCATTTGTAAAATCGAAATAACATTACTTACGCTAGTATAAATGTTATTGTTACGTTATTTTTATACTATATTTTATTGTTTTAAATGTAGAAAGAAAATAAGTCCAAAGTATTTATACAGTTTTACAGTCAACATACATGTGCCGTTATAAAAATTATACAGCAAAAACTATGTCATAAAAACAGTAGTTTTTCCTCAGTTTCTTACTGTAAAAAAAGGGTATATGATTCATACGATAATCTGTGACTTTTTTCCTCCAAGAATATCAATATTTCAAAAAATGTACGCTTACTTTTAAAAAAAAAGTTTATGTTGTCTCCCTCGGCTATAAATTAAATTTATGACATATTATGTTACGTCTTACCATATAATTTTTAATTTTATTAAACTTTTCTTATTATTTAATGCAGATAACTTTGTGTTGATACTTTAGCAGCCTGTACAACTTTCAGGAAGACTTTTATAAGTTATATGAAAGAATATATTAAAAATACCATTAAATTGCTTTCGTCTGATAATGCAAATATCTTAAACGAAATCGAGTACTTCTTGAAGCCACAGAAGTTGGCTGAATAAATTGAAAGTTTTATAACGCTGGAAAAGTAAGAATACATAAAAAATATAAATGATCTGATAAACACGTCATTTTCAATACTGAATTTAAGCGAGTGTGAATTTTACCTCAACAGAATAGATTTCTCTTGGGACTTAGTGCATATAACAAAGTAATCACAGAAGCTTTCTATTGAGCCGTTGTACGACCAAGAAGCGATACGAACACTATTTACTATGAAATAAAGTTATCGCGGGAGCTTGCTTTTTAAAGCTCTTCGCTTCAACATGTTATATAAACTCTTACACTTAACGGATGGAATTTACACAGATTGGCAAAATAAAATTGTATGATATTAATTTATTTTTAAAATAAATCATTTAGAAATGCTATGTTTAAGCTTTATAAGAAATCGTTTGTTTCTATCAAAATTAACGTTTTAAATAGTGAATAGCTGCTTGATACTATATCCTACGGGACCACGCGGCATTATTTTGCACTAATATGGGACTGGACTGTACAAGGGATACAAGCAGACTCATCATTTTTTATTTACCGTTAACTTATTCCAGTGCACGTACTAAGTTGTCAAAAATGTGATATTTATGATGCTATCATAGCAACTAAATTTGCTAAATAAGCTACATTTATCATAATAAAACACTCCTACGATTTTATTGGATAAATGTAAATGAATAAAAAGTATACTAAATTTTTATAGGTATTTTGGTATTCTCAGGGTTAAGATTTTTAAAATTTTTAGTATTTAAACAATTTTCCTCTAGGCCAATTATCTTTCACCACTTACAATAAAATCATGGTTTTTCAACAAAGTCACTCAAGATTTCATCAGAAACTTTCAAACTCCAATATTTAAAATTTAAAATATGTCAATATTATTTGATGTACTTGAAATCTTCTCATAGTTATGCGGAGATTTTCCGTTTTACTATAGGGGCTAAATAAAAAAATTCAGACATTCCAAACATATTTTTTATTCTCATTACAATAAAATAATTTATTAATATAATATTTGTCATTTATTGATTAAAAAATTGTCATTTTCTATTTAGTTTATTCCTTTCTTAAATAAAAATGTTTCTTTAAAAACTGATAACAACTGAAATGCTGATATTATCGAACTCTTAGAATAATTTACATTGTTTATGAGTTCGTCGTGTGGAGTCGTGTAAAAAAAGATAACTACGAAGAATTTTTTCAATAATTTAATTTTAGCTTATATTCCATCAGATCATCTTTAGTCAGCCAAGCATGAAGTGTCAATACTCTGGACTATTGTGATTTGAATACACATCATTAAATATTTTTTTTAATGTTTCGAGCCACTCGTTTTTCACGACTCTGACTCCGACTCCACAGCCCTGGTTTTTTTTTATTATTATTTCAAACATTTTTTTATAGTCATACAAATTTTTACTATAAATTTTAGTTGTTCATTTGCTCAATCTCTTTTTTAATAGTAAAAAAATAAACATAAACCGATAGGAAAGTACATGCAGAAAGATATCCGTACTATAAAATTCCTATTTTTACTATCATGGGATGTGATGTTTACTCAAATATCCATTCTCTTTAACTTACATCCATAAATCAATACTAAACTAAATGTTTTCACTTAAGAGTATGATTGCATGAATACTGAAAATAAATTTTAAGAAAACTTAAAAGAGTACCACATTTATTTTCTAAAGAAAAAAAACAAAATTCTAATATAATGAAATCAGAAAGGTCAGGAATACAACTTTATGGTGCCGTTTTCTCGTTACAATTTTGCTTTTCTTATGAAAAGTAATATGAAAAGCAAAAACGTGTGACAAAACAGCATCTGAAAAGTTTAAGGTACGGAGACTTATTAAATTTGAAGCAAGACGTTCAAACGTCAACTGAAACGACATTATCAATTTTCTCTGAGATGACAGTCTTTTTACGCCGTCGGCTCGAATTATATTTGTCTCAAATATTCCCTTTTCTACAGCATTTGATAATTTTTAACACTCAGTGCTGGAAAAAAGCTGAGAAATATTATTTTAAGCGTTTCAAAAAGCAAGCATTTTAAAGTGCTACCTGTATGTGTTTTATAAAACTTTTAATATTGGCAATGTTTTTCAAAGATTAAAAATACATATCAGTTTAGATTGACGAACAATAACATATCGAAGGATAATCTGCAGAAAAACGACAATTCATAAATTTTATTGGTTTTTATTCAAAATGATCATGTAATTAATTCTTTAAAAAAATATATATAATTGAATGCTCGATCACGAGTTCTGTTTTAAGAATAGTCGTGGTTGTAAATCATATATGGGCAACCACCGGCCCACCGACCTTTTTTATCGATATTCCTTTCCATCTCGGCGAAGTATTAGATAATTAAAATTAATAGTTTCAGGGAGGGATTAAATAATGGAGATGACACGGGCGCTTGCAGTGGCTCCACACTTCTAGTTCATGATCACCACCATATATGAAATATTAACGTGTTTTATTTAATTTAATATTATTTTATTATGTTTAATAATTTAGTCCGGCCCTTGACTTGGAGACAGAATAATAAATTGGCCCCAGACCTAGGAAAGGTTGCCCATGCCTGTTTTAAATGATAGTAAAATAAAATTTATGTTGGAACTTTCAGTATCGATATTAATTATGGGATAAACAGAATTTTACATAGCAAATAATTTTAACAGCGTGTTAATTGTTAGGTTACGAAACTATTTTATATTATAATTGATTCTTCAACATAGAGGGGATTAGAGTAAGTTAACTTAATTTCATTGCAAAAAAATAAATAAGAATACCTTGATACGAATTAGACCTCGAACTTTTTTTAAATTCAAATTGGAGCTTGCGTCTCTAGACCTTAAACAAATGTCAATAAATGACGTTTATTTAAATAACAATTGGTCGGAAAAAAGTAAGTGAGAGTTTCTGAATAATTGTTTAAAGTCATAATTCAAGTTTCAATCAATAATGAGACACTAAAAATGATAAAATCATACATGATGTAAAGACAGATAATTTGATATTTGATAACATATATTTTATATTTTTAATTATTTCAACTGCCAACACTTTTTCGGTTAATTAAATTACTAAGAAAAACTTAACATGCTTTCAGATTTTTAAAAAGTAGGTTCATTAAATCAAAAGTATCTGTAATATTTAAATCATTTCTTTCATTTTAACGTTATTAACAAAATATGCAATCGCTTTAAGCATATAACAAGTATTTTGAGTTCAAGTATTGAATTAAACTTTATACGCAATTTTCAACATTTACATATTTAAAATAAATTATAAAATAAAAAGTATTTAAAGAAGTTTTCCCTTTAAAAAAAATACATTTGCATTTCCGCGTGCTATTTTAATAGCTATTTTTTCAAAGAGAATGTTTTGACTTTTTTTTCAAAGAAATATTTTTGCACGTTTCAGACGACAAAGCATCAAAGGGTTGAAATGGTATAGAGTTTTTTTCACAATGATTATTTCACAAAATATGATTTTTTTAGAACTGGCTATATGCAATAATATGTTTATATGTATGCATATTCTGCAACAAAATGTCATGCGCTAATAGTAGTTTTTACAAATTAAATATACAAACAAAACGTAATTTCGATGCTATCTGTTTATTTCAAATTTGCATAATTTTATTTCTAGTGTTACAACATATGGTAACACGGTCTCTGGCATATTAATGCCAAAAAGATAAAACCATCGCGATAAATTTTACCCATGATACCACTTTTCATTCTGCCGTATTTTATGTATCATTAAAATCGTTAAATTTTACTAGAGCCTTCATTTATTGTGTAAGCAGGCTTTTCCTAAATTTTAAAAAATTAAAAATAATTTCAAAATTGTTAGACAATTAAATATTCTTTTCTCAAATAATGCAAATTTGTAAAAAAAAATATCTGTTTTAATGAAGAATAAGTTTTATTCACTAAATAGTAACTATTGTTAAATTACTGCACAAAATTTATCCATAAATGCTCTTAAAATTGAAATATTAAAAAAAAAATATATATTCATTTAAGTCAATTTAGTATTCAAAAATATTCCTCTTTGTTTTATGATCGCTTAGGGTGGCTATAATGATGGTTTTTTTCGACGGAATGGAAAAGTCTTCATCCCCACTTTACATAAGAGCTGCTTATAATTATTTATATGCTATTGAAATTTTTAATTGCATTGCAAAAACTTTTTATTTTTATAATGTATTTTTAAGAATTACTGTCAAATTCATTATTACCATTCTTACCTCATTGATTTTTAAATTGGTTTTATTTGTTTTTAATATAAATAATATTAATAGAATCATGGTATAAGTAGTATTTAATTGTAAAAAAAAACAATTATTTATTTTATTTACGTATAATTTGTAACAAGCGTTGCGGATATGAAAAAAAATGTATCAATATTTATATTTTTTTCACATTTTTTAATGGATTGTTTGTTGCATCTTACTGTATTTTGCATAAATGATCATTCATCAATATATTTTTATTAATCGATAATGGTTGTTATGAATTATATAATTTAGAGTTTATGTAAAAACGTTTTTTTATTATTGTAATACCAGTTTTAGTTATTGTAGTATTTATTTGATGATAATACCTAATTTAAAATTAAACGGAATCATAAGTCGTAGCAATATTAGTATTTTTATTTATTCATAGATTAAACGAACTTATGGAAAAGATGTTTATTAATATACAAACATCAAAACTCTTAGGTATGCAAAAGCAGGGGTACGCTACTTTCATTGGTAAATATAGCCAGATGGTCAGCTCATATACCGGTCAACTTCATGTTTTATTCAAGACTCTTTAGAGAGGCACCACGAACCTTTGAAACTGGGCTGATCTCAGAGCCAACACAAAACTTTCCCAACTAAAGGTTCCAGTTTAATTTGATCACGCTTTCATGTTGTTTTACATATTGTATGTATATTAAACATGCCTACAGAAACTAGCTTTCGACCAAAAACAGAGAACAAGAGGTTTTGCTAAAGCAGAACATTTCACGCGTAAATTATTTCATTGAACTATTTGTGACAAAGCCAGTGCACACGTATTATTTCTTTCACTTTAATTTAATGTTACCCATAAAATGCTTTTTGTTAATTTAATTGACATAAATTGGTACAATATATATAAAAAAAAAACAGTTGAATTGGTGATGTTAAAAAAAACTAATCAATGTCGTGATTAAAAATTTAAATGACATTAAAAATAAAATTAATCAAATTATTATAACAATCATCTTTTCACAATAAAACAAATATGATTTCTTTTACTAATTCTTATTATACTTGGAAATATTATTGCACTGGGGATTTCTGGTCACATTTGCTGCTTGACTTCCTTAGCAACTGAAGAGTAAGTGTGAGAAGCTTGCCATCAAAATTAATAATATCCACTTTGATATTTTTTAGATAAGTATGGCGAAGAATTCTAAGCGCATCACCACTTAATTAATAAAGGTATTATAACATAATAAAAACACTAAATTATTATCAATGCCATGCATATAACCATCTTTAATCCTTTTGTTGGCGAAAAGAAGCAAAGTAACATTACTTGAAATCTTTCCAGATTTAAATGCTTACTTTAATACGTTGGTTTTATGAGATTGCGGGAAAGACGAAGAGTAAAATTACAAAAGTTTCTAGCTTTTTGTAATAAATAATATGGAAGCCAAAAGTAAAGCTATTTTAAAAGAAAACAAAAAACATAATATTAATACTTTTTTTCATCGCAAACAAAAGTAATTATCTTCCTATTTTTTTTCACAAAGTAATATAATATAAAATAAGAATGGGTTTCTAAATATATTCTTCTTAAAACCTCTTTTTATAACATATTATAATCAAGATTTCAATTAAGTGAATAAAACACATTAAAATAATAGAAATGTAATTTATTATAGATTTTTGACTGACGGTGATTGGTGGAATTTCAATATTTGATTGAAATCTTTTAAATTTTGACGACCCAGGTTCCGACACTCAGCGTCTTCGAGCGTTCAATTGCACGGATGAACTTGAACTGAGACTTGGTAAATAAGTGCATCGTGTATATTATGGCATCTCATCCCGGACCCTATGTTTGATCCCGGGAATTCGGGATAGACAATTATTTCAGGACTTGAGCTTTCGGGATCCCGGATTGATTACTAGTGAAAAAAGTGAGGAATTCAGAGATTCCAAAATAATTTTCAACTGAAAAACGATTTATTTCTTTAGCTCTACTTGGGATTTTTTACGTGCTGTAGTGAATTCCAGAATACCCGGGATTAGTACTAGGACAATATTAAAGGGCCAGCGTATCGAAAAATTGTTCGGGATCCCGGGATTGGAGGCCAAAGTGTATGTAATAAAAGAAAAAAAAATATTTATCTCTAAATTAAAAGCCTTTGATGGGGATATATTATAGATTAACTTTACTAATGATTTAATTTAAATTCACGATTGTCTGTGCATCCGTCCTTAATTTCCTACAAAAATGTTTCGATGATAAGATTAAATCAACGACTTATGCCAAAGTTTCATGGTAAGTAATATTTAGTCATTTATTGACTTTTTATATTCGCCATAAAGATTGTCATGTGTAAAATCCAGGTAATTTCACGATATATAGAGAAACAATCGATTTTACAAACTATTTATTTTTGTTACTCTTGGTTATCTTCGTAAAACAGAAAAAATCACGCTCCAACGATTAAGATCCCGATCGCTTAAAAAATACTTTATTGGTTGAAATAAATTTTGTTTACTTAATACCAATATGTATATTCAATATTTTCATTTGTCAAAAACGTTACTATTACTAATCAAACATCAATTGTAAATTTATAAACTTTGTAAAGATAGATAGACAGCTATCTTAAAATAGCATGAATTTATTTTATATTCGAGGCATTACGCTTATAAACTATATGTACACTTTTTTTTGGGTAAAAACATGAAAAAATAAACTACAAAGAAACGTTGGAATTTTTAGAGCTATCCATTCTTTAGTAGGTACAGCGTTGTTATGTCTGAGAATATGCTAATAAGCGCTTATTTTTACTTTTTTTAACAGTAAATGTGTGTTTATCTTTTGTTTTGAAGGACAACGGAATATCGTGAAAGAGAATTGAATAAAAATAATTGTACTTATATTTATAGAAAGAATTATGATACTTTACATAACCAGCGTGCTTAATCTGTTTATATTTTTTATCATAGTAAATAAAAACGTTTACAAAAAAAACAAATGAATATGAATGAAATATATTAGAAATTCAGACAACGTTTAAGCATTGAAATCTTTAAATTTCATAAAATTTTATGAATGATATATAAAAAAAATACTTAAATTCTGACCTCATATTTCTGACTTATTTGTGATTTCAGGATTCACAATCTCTCCATCCTGGGATTTTGGGATTTATCGTTAACCATTATTTGATGTCTTCATTTTTTACATTTCACTAATTTTAATAAAAAATAACTGGCATTATAGTTAACGGCCAAGGCGACATATTTTTTCCTAAGACATATTTACTTGAGAACAAATTGAGTTGAAAAGATATCACAAACATTCATGTCGAAGATTTCAAATTAAAATTGAAAAGAAAAATTACCATCTTAAAAAAAATGATTGCAACTGAATGTAGTATAAAAATATGAAAAAAAATATCTGTTCCTGTCTATGATTTCTACAAAATATGAAAATGGGTAAGACCACAATTCATTGTATAATACAAGCATACTATTTTACACTATCGAAAATTATTTTATTATTTTAATACATGGTTATAAATTGGAAAGAGTTTATATTTTTAATTTGATTAAAAATAGTTAATTGTATTACAGCCTCAGTATTTTTTTAAAATTAAACAAGATTTTTTTTAGGTGTATCATACATTAGTGGAATTAAAATTGAACTCATGTGTAATTTAATTAGGCTCATGTCTAAACCCATCGCCTTAACAATAAATTGATCTCACCTAGAAAAAATGTCAGCCTTGCTACATTAACTCTCAAAGGGTCCATTTAATGAGCGGCAAAGACTATTTGTTATAATTTTCTTGTTAATGTTATTCAACCTATCAGCAGTAATTAAGTGCAACGGGTCTCCTTGACAAAATTGTATCGTATTATTTACGCGAAAAATGCACGAGTTTCAGTGTTGTATATTTCAAATAGAATTATTTCAATGGGAATTCGAAAATTTGAATAAATAGTAATATTAAATCAACTGAAGATTCTTCAAAAAATGAAGATTTGGTTGATTATATGCGATAAATAATTCGAGACAAGATTGTTTTTTCTTGACAAAGATATATTAATAAACATCAATTGATTCAACCAATCACTTTTTTAAAAATCGTATTTTTTACTATTTTATAATGAATGGCCGTCAAATAAAACTGCTATTGATATTATTATATTTTTGTTTAAAATTAAACCAACTAATTTTTCAACAAAGCGTTTATATATTGGATTAGACTTTCTCAGGTGTATGTGGTTTACGCTTCTCTTTATTTTAATAAGATGTTTAATAGATAGTACAGCAAAACACAAAATAATGTTGTTTCATAAAGTTTATAAGCGTAAAGTTTTTAAAATTTCGCACTTAAAATTTAGTTCTTCGTAAATTTTCCAGTTCAATAACAATTTAGTATAATTATTATCATACTGCACGATGAGTTATCTAACAACTTTGAAATTTTCTCTTTTATCAATGTCATTAGGGCATGATAAGAATTATTCTGGGGCTATCCAGCAAAGTTGTCAAGTGACGACGAGTAGCCTTACTTATCTTTAGTTTTCACAGAATAATTCAGCCATTTTCACGAAGTTCTTTGATTTATTACTGTGAAATACGGAGATGACAAAACTTAAAGAAACTTAAGTACCAGTATCTTCGTTTTTCTTTAATCGACTGTCGAAAAATCGACACCTCCAACTACTAAACCGTAATGAACTTTTGATCAATTTGAAGCCAAGAAAGCCAACCCAATATATGTCTTAAGACATTTCTCTACAATCAACGACTTAGAATTTATTGAAATACATATTTTATTTAACAAACTACATGAGTTGACTCAGTAGTACAGTGGTCAACGTCGTTGGCGTCAATCAAATATCTCTTGATTTCATATCCCAGTACGAACAGCATTTTTTCAACCGACAGCTAAAAAAAAGATCAATTTTTTTTTATTTTAGGAATTTCGCAAATTTCTGGTTATTAAAATTAGAAATTATTTGAAAAGCTAAAAAAATAAAGTCTCACACTTTTTCGTTAAAGAAATCCGTAAATTTCCAGGATTTTGAAAATAGCCCACCAAAAACTTGTCAATCCCGAATCCTAAAATTCTACACGATTTTATGGTGAATGTTATCCGGGATTGCAAAAAAGGTCCAGGATTTGATGCCTTAATTACACCATTTAAGTTAATGTTATTACTGATTGATATGTATATCAAGATTACTTTAAATACTTTTTATTGTTTTATATTTTAAAAAAAACCACGTTAAAGATAAAATTTACGAATTTAAACAAAAAATAAAGATTTTGATCGTTTTAAAAATGATATGTATACTTTCTAAGCCATATACGCTCTTTATTCGGAGCATGTGGCCTCTACATGGTTCTTTAAAAAATCTATGTCCCCCGCCAATCTTCTTGCTTAATCTCATGTCAGGGAAAAGTTAAGACAATATACAATATAAAATTTAATGTCTTACATAACTCAATTTAAGATACAAACCCAGTAATAACAGTTAATTATAAAAATAATGTGACTAAGTGGGTTTCTTTGTTGTTGGTGGCATGGTCCAAAACGTGATACATTTTTAATAATTCTGTTATTTTTCGAGCACTTAATTAATCATAAAAATACATTGTTCAGTCATGAGTATATAGAGAATATACAGAACAGACTAATTGAGAGTTATGTCCGAACAAAAACAAAATAATTTCTTTTTATAAAACCCGAGAAAATAAAATTGTAATTAGTCAATCTTTAATGAAAATGAAAAAAACAAAAATATCGTCCGTCCAAAGGTAAAATTCTAATGTACAACATTTTTTACACTGAATAATTCAATTATTTCAACAGAAGAAAAACAAGATAACAAAGCTCCACGATATATTTTCATTACCTATTCGCAATATTTTTACTTCGGCGTTTCTTTGAAAAATTGTATTAGTCATTATTTTAAAATTAGATTTTTATATGAAATTACCCAGATTATATCCACATATTGAATTAGAAAGCCTAGTTTTATCACAGTATTCTTGTTTTAAGTTATAAAATGTGATAAATTAAATAAAAAATATTTGTTTCTATTCAATTTTAATTTAATTAATTGGGTTCCAACTAACGCACTAACGACAGGATCAGAATGATGATAATTATTTAAAAAATGCATTACAATACTCAAATAATGTAATAAATTAAAAATATTATAAAACTATACAATACAAAATGAGAAATTTTCATTAAGATTACAGATTCATCGACAAATTTTACACTTGAATTTCGAAAAGCAAAACCTGTTTTGTTAATGGCAAAAGCAAAAAACGTGTATTTTTTTAATGATTCAGATTGATAATAAAATTTTATCAAGCACCCTTGGTTGATATCCTAAAAAATATGCTTGACATGTCATTATTTCTCTGAAGCTCCCTATAATTTATTTTCAATTAAATAACGCATTTTACGCTAATTGATACAGCCTCATAATATCCGTTTCGAAAAATCAATACATTTCAGTAGTTTTTTTCCTCTTGCAAGGCTTATTAGATAGAATGAGAGGTGAATACACGTACAGAGGTTTAGCTATAACGGACACGCTCTCCCGTCCACCTTCGTTATTTACCGTTTACTTTACGTGCGTTTTTACCGCTTTTCGTTCCGTTACAGAGGGTGGTGTGCGCTTTTCCGCTCTACTCCACTCTCTAAAGCCGTGCCACACTGAATACAGAAGGATTTAGCTTTATTGGTTAAACTATGCGCCTGGAAAATTGATGATATTTTATTTTTAACGTTAGTCTGAATTATAATATTTCCGTAAAGCAACATATGTAATCATCGAAAAGAGTATTTGAAACTATGTTTATATTATATATAATCTATTTTATAAAACTACAATTTTAGTTTGTCATTTCACTGGATAGAAGACGTGACGAGTGCTTCGCCTCTTTGAGAAACATATTCAAACTATCTCTCTAGTAGAAAGATATTTTTGTAGTAATAACTAATTTTCATTAATAACTTACAAACGAGAAATTGAAAGGTGTTTTTTTTTCTTTCTGTGCTTGTGGATATGCTAGACATAGTATGAATTATAATAACAACTTAAATTATTTGTGTTTGGATGGGAATATCTAAATATTTTTCAAGAAGAACAGAGAGAAATCTATTACATTTAAAACCAAACTGATTAAAATTTGACTTTGAGTAAAGCACTCAGTGGAAATTATAAGTCGGCTATAATTTGTACTTTTTTTTTCAAAAAATAAATTCCACCAAAGCTACCGCCGAGTCCACAGAAAGTATAAATCTGTATATAATGTAATTTAAGATTTTGACTGAAGGTGCTTGGTGGAATTTCAATATTAAATTTGAATTGTTCAAACTATGTACATTCTCACAGATTTTGTCACTACCGACCCGGGTTTCGACTTTCGGCATCTTCAGGCGTTCAAGTGCACGGATGAACTTGAACTGACGTTTAGTAAATGAATGTTTCGTGTTTATATAAGAAATAAATGTATCATTGAGTTCAAAGCCATTGCTGGCGAAAAGGATAAGCTCATGGGAATGCCCACACGTGCACTTGAACGCCTGAAGATGCCGAAAGGCGAAACCCGGGTCGTTAGTGACAAAATCTGTGAGAATGTACATAGTTTGAACAATTCAAATTCTGTATATAATGGTTTTTAAGTTCGTGTTCAATCATTAAATGAAATATTTGTTCTTTTGTCCTATGTTTTTTACAATACGTGTCTAGCCATTTACAAGATGATTATGCGACGGTTATCTTGCATGTTATCAATATTCCAGTCTAAAACTTATAACTCTACTTTTATTGTTTTGTTTTCTATCTCAGCTATCGGTTTCTTTTTTTGTTTGATAGTTTTTTACGAAACAAACACAGTTAATTATCACAGTTATTTAAAAATGTAATGTATTACCTAAAAATGTCTTTTGATGGTTGGCATATGAAAAAATTTAAGTCATTCTGGATTTTAGTTAGAAACTGAACAGGTCAAATAAAACTATTAAAAACCACATTACAATAATTGAGAATTATTTTTATATCATAATCAGTATTTGTATGGAGAATTTTCCAATTCTAAATAGTTTTAGTAGATTGATATAGAGTAAAAACTGGAACAACGTAAAAAGACGTTTTCAAAAGAGCTCTGTCTATGTAACTCTGTTAGTGTTTATTTTCTACCTAAGAACGATATAATCATCGAATAGTGTTTCTTCCTCATTTTGAAGATGCAGATTTCTTTACAGGTAACAGGCCTTGCTGGTTGAAGCATTTTTTTGTAAATATGTTTTCCATTTTGTTGTATGTATTAAGTGAATACTTAGAACGAATGTTGCTTTATCTCCTTATTTCAATTTACAAAATTGGTCTTTAAAAGTAGTTATACATAGTTTATGAGACGTTTTGTTTGCTTAACGCACTCCTTTTTGAAGTGTTATATATGAGACTTTTTAAAGAGCCGTACGATGTCTTTTACACTTTTTTAAATATAAAATTAAGTGTTTATACATAAACTGTTAGCTTGAAGATATTTGCATACTATTGTTGGTATTTTTATATATTTGCAATAGTCTACAATAGTACTTTGTAAAAATATATGTGGATTGTTTTCTATAAAAGTAAAATAACTTTTCTTTTAAATAATTTAATTTCGTAATTTGTAAAACATCGGTGTATTGTTACATGTAAACTGTTATGGTTCGTGCCCTGAGTTATTTTTGCTCATTGTTTGCCTACGTGGGAACATTTATGTCACGCTACTTAGCGATCGGAAAATTTTCTTCATTACATTGTTGATATTTTAACGAAAGCTCAACGAGAATGCTAAGTGCTATTTACAAAAACGACAGATTTGCGTGAATATTTCTAATGAGTATAACGATAACCTTTTTTATATTATTTGAAATACATATATTTTAGATTTTTAAAAAATATTCTTGAAAAAAAAACTATTGAATTAAATTTTTACTTCATATATGTAGATTAAATTGCATTTCATTAATCTGAAAAATATATATTAAACCTGATTACCGCTCTCTATTTAAAGCATTTAAAATTTTAATGAAAGATTTTTTAAAAAAATATGTGATCCAGTCACTTAAACATTCTTTTTCGAAAGGGTAAGAGTAAAAGAATGATGTAAGAAAAGCACCATTCGATGCTACACTTATGGCTCTCTCTTCACCTGAATTTTTTGACGGTCGATAACATTACAGACATCGCTTCTTGTATTAAAATAAAAAATGTCTTAAAGCTTCATCCAAGTTTCCAAGCACCTCACCGTAAAACCGAAAAGACGAATATTAGACAGCATTGCCAACTCAGCATTGAGGCGTTTGGGTATTTTAAATAATTGTAAGTAAAACTCAATTTATTTTAATAAAATATTTTAAAATAAAAATTCAATGTATACTGTTACAATCAATAAACAAATTCAATTTAAGGTAGGTTATCTTTATTAAGTGATATAAAAGTCTTCTTTTTCAAATTTCAGATTAAACATAATTTATTTAATATTAATAATATAGACAAGTGATAGTTTAAAAAAAGATATTAATATGTCACTCAAAATAATATATCGTAACTTTAAGTTTATTTAAAAATTCTTTTATACTTACAGTTGTAAGGTTCTTCCAAAACGTTATTAAATTTTGTTTTAAAATCCATTTTTTTACAATTATTTGTAAAATTGCGATACAATGTTATTTGTTTCTTAGCATTATGAAAAAAATATATAAATATTTATCTTGAGTTCTGTCTGAGTGATTTATCAACCGGATAGATTCCGTTGTCGTTGAAAACCATCGAATACCATCCAAAAAATATACTCGTTGAAGCTATGTAACGTTAAAATGACTTAGGAGAAAACATAGAGACTTGTGGGGTATTGTATAATATCGGAAAAGCGTATACTCCGATTAAAGAGCAATTATAAATTTATAAAACCTTTTTCTCTTTAAACTTCAAAAACAAGAGGAAAACAAATGTTATTTAAGATTAATTGTTCTTTTTCTGTGATTTACGAAACAAAGCTTAAACTATTTATAACTTTATCTTTTTTTAAATATTTCCACGCGAAAATAAACAAAAAAACAATTCAACCACTTTTAATAAATATATTCATTATGATTATGTTTTATGAGAGCTTAGTGTCATCGATAAACACAACGAATAAATAGTTGTGTCACAATATCGTTATAGGCCGTGGTAGAACTAAAACGTTATGCGATAGTTTTATTGGTTCTCTGGCATTTTGCACGTTATAACTATTGACATTTTTCCAATATTGTTGACAGGCGCCTTTTTTACTTACGACATACTAATACAATAGTAAGTAATAGCAGAAGAAAAACAAGTGTATCGCACACACTTATTTTTAAAACCTTTGCACGATCTTAAACAAAAATACAAATATTTTGCTATATATAATATATAAAAGCTTTCTCTTCTAAATATGTACAACTTTGCTGCAAGCTTTGATCAGTCGGTAATTGGTTGGGTATGTTTCATTGAGTCAATATTTAAATCTTTGTCAGCATACCATCATATCGACTCACAAAAGACAGAAAATCGTTACCGACAATTTATAAATTTTATAAGAGAAAGTTTTTTTTTAATTACTCCTTGAAATCCTTAAATGCAGTTAATAAATAGTAATCTATGGTCAATGGCCATCAGAGTTTTTCATCCGGGATCCACGTGGAACAAATAATAACAAGTCAAAATAGTAAAATGCACAAGCCCTAAAAAATATCAGGCGAATGAGATACCGTTTTAAAAATTTTGTCACTGACGCTCTAGGCAATATTGAACAATTATTGGTTTTAAACGCAGTTGGTCGATATAATTTGCATTCGAAAATGTATCGTTGTAATGTAACATTAATTGGAATGATCTAATAGTAAGCTAGTAGCTCTCACAGTGCATCGTCTTTATGTTGTGATAAAATACTTAATGTACAAAAAAATGTAAAAAATAGCATAAATGTATATATACCTTATACCATAAAACATAAATTTGTAAATCAATCATTTAAATTTTTCATATAGGGATTTGAATCCGGTAAATACACTCACTAGCCACTCGGTTACAGGGTTGGTGTTTTATTTGTAAAAATAAACAACAACTTACATATTCTTCAATTTTCTTTAATGATATGACCAACGTCGCAGGTCCGTAATTGTTGTACCAAATTTGGAATGCTGGTATTCGTGGTGTTTTTCAAAACCAAAATACCAAGTTTGAAAATGTAAAAATATCGCTATTTTGTTTTATTTTAAATCAATCAACATCTAATTGTAAATATAGAAAAATCATCACAATTTTTATTATAGTTATTGTTCTTGGTACATTAAAATATTTTTAATCAAATAAGAGTAGTATCCAATAGCGATTTTTTCTAGATTTAATGAGCCTTTTACATACTAAAAATTATTTTAAGAAAGTTATTTGGCAAAATCACTCGTTTATGACAATTATATATTTTAAAAGGCAGTGCTTTCAATGAAATGTCACAATAGCTAACAATTTTTTACTCGCTTTGTATTGCGATCCCAGTTGGCCGTATTTTTTTTCTTTATTTTAACTATTTTGTAATACCGGTATTGGCATCCCTCGTCGCAGACAAGGTGAGAAGTCAAAAAAAAATTTGCCGGTACCGAAAAAAGATCTTACATAAACAGTGACAGAACAAGTAATATTGTGATTTTTGGTAAAATAAATTTACCTATATCGTTCAAGGAAATGTCGGTATACCTATATATATTTTTCATTTTCATTTTTATAGTGTTTTATGAAAACACTTAATATTTTTTACATTAAAAATATATAAAACAATGTGTGTTACAAGACATAATATTTATATCTCCAACAGATAAAAATAAAAAAGTCTTGTTAAAGAAAGGTATGTGAGATTAAATTGTAAGCTTCTTGAAATTCCATTCTTATCTATACTCCCAAAAGGAAAGGTGTTTTTAAGATAAAAGGTTTTCGCGAGATGAAAACACTTACTAAAAATAAGTTTATTATGTACAAAAGAAAAAAAAAGGAATTACAATGTATATTTTTCTGCTATAAAATTTGAAAAATGTTCTTTGATGCAATATATACATATACCATACATTTTAAAGAGTAGTTCTTAAAAAAAACAAGACAAGTTAAATAATAAAAAATCATTAATTTTATCGCTGTTTTTCACGACGCAAAAAAATGGTTAAATTCTCATTCCCTTACAATATAACAGGAATAGTTAACCTAGGACAAGCGTGTTAGAAGTGGCACGAGAGCAATTTACGAATCAATTTTTTACAGAAGATAAATCGAAAAGAATATTTTTCTGCAGTTATTCAATAAATAAATGACGAGCTATTTTCAATTTTAAAGCAATTCAGACATATGAAATTATGTTATTTATTATCAACCACATTAAATTATTAATAGTTATAAAGGTATGTATTGTTTTGAATTTTTTGGCACGCGCACGCTAAGCGGTTTGCCACAACTAAACTGTTAGATATGTGAAAACAAAATGAAAATATCACAACATTAAAATAAAATTCAATTCTTTATAAATTTAATTTCAACAGTTTTTATCTCACAATACCTGAAGAATTATTATTTTAAATATGTATAATTAAAAGAAATAGTCGAATGGTATTAACTGGTAAGTATTTATGGAAAAAAAATATCATATCGATCCATAATCAGCAAAAGAACTTGAGTGACATAATTCGGTAAATTGCGTTTGAAAAAAATAATTTTTCAATATCGCCTAAGGCGTCAGTGACAAATTTTTTAGATCGTTATCTCATTCGTTTGATTTTTTGGGCCTGAGCATTTTAGTGTTTTGACTTGTTATCGTTTGTTCCACGTAGACCCCGGTTAACAAACGCTAATTTAGAGAACTGAAAGTAGTCAGAAAAAAATATTATAATATCAGGATAGGCATTAACAATATATTACTATTTATTAGCCGCACTTAAAGAATTCTTTTTTTAAACTTAATTTTAAAAAAAACCTTCGATATATGAATCGTATTAATATTACGCGACGAAAGCATCCTGTTCAAATGTTTCTAATATAACTTACAAGTCCTAATAATTTAAAAATCAGCCAATATGAGAGATATTTACCCTAGTAGTCTACGAGTATAAGACTATATCACTGCAAGGCCGTTTATCGTTTTCGCTAGTAAATATTGTAGTATCGTTTTCATTAAAGAAAAATATTTAGAAATTATCAATCGCTGCTCTTATATGATAATGATTTTCATATAATTTTGCAGCGTAACAAAACTTTGAATAATTTATGTCAATTTTAATTAATCGACAGTATTTGCAATTTAAATAAAGGTAAGGACATATTTTAATCATTAAAATTTAATGAATAGCTTTTTACATTAACTGCCCAAGTTTTCACGTGGGCTAGCCATAAAAACATTTATTGCTACTAGATTTTGGGAAAACTTTACGTTTGACACTAAAATGCACCGTTTTACGACCCTGCTCAGAACCCGTTAAAGAAGAAATAAATCTTATTTACCAGTTTTCAAAATATTCTGGAAAGCAACTGAAAACGACTGTTTTCCACAGTCCACCCTAAATGGAATCAACAAATAAAACCTCAATATAACGAATTAATGCGGGCGTCTATGTACTACCGAAAATACGTTTGAAGTAGGTTTCTCGAGTCCGCGTTTTTATTGAGAAAATAAACAGTCAAATAAATTTACAAACAATAATAATGCAGCTTATTGTCAATAGTCGAAAATAGTATTTGGTATAATAAAATATTACAGTGTTATTTATGTGTGGCGTACATCAAATCTATGGGCACAGCAGATTTTTTTATATAGTTACAAACTATTTATATTACATTACTATTAGTAATATCGAGATTGGTGTGAAAATAATAATTATTTTATAAAAATGATAGATGTTTAATTGTATGATTGTGGGTTTACGTCACTGTACAACATTTGGTTATATTACTTCTTTGATTGGACTGTTAAGTCAATTATTTTATTCAGAGTGATACTATGTTTATAATAAATAATTGGAAATATCCACAACTTTACAAATATGAACAAGAACAGCTTCACGCAGCAATAAAGAATTTTCAACTGGAGTTGAAGAGTTTTTTAAAATTGAAAATACTACCGCTCGGAGCGAAACCTCTAATAATACTTTGGAATTGTGAAGTTATTCTTCTTTGTGTCGTGTTTTATTTTTAAATATTAAATACATGATGTTTTTTTGATACAACAAACTAAATCATTTTTTGTAAATCAATATTACTTATTTTCACACGCCATAGTTTTACACTATACAAATTTATATGAAAAAAATAATCTTGCAGTTTAAAAGTAAAGTAGTACTAGGCCGTTATTTACTCTTTTATATTTGAAGAACTGACTATGCATGTGTATGAAAAAAGCTCAGGTAATTTGTGAATACGACCCAAAGCCACAGAACACAATTTACGGGCAACACATCAAGCCGACTGAGTGGAAAACAGCCTCCCCACATACAACATCCGCGTTTGGAATTCAAAAGCGGAAACAGACCGATGCACGCGATGTCTCGAAACTATTGCTACTCGGTCCAAACTCATTATGCATTCATGACTAAATCTTTTCTCTCGCACAAAATAACTGGCCATCAGTGCTGTTTTTTATACGAGTCCGTATACAATAAATATATTGTATATAATCGACGTTGTATTTCAATTCAATCTTTTTTGCAGAATCAATAATTGTGGTAGTTTTTGGAATGATAACATATTTTTTTTCACTATGCTCGTACATAGCAGAAGTTATGTAGTGAAAACTTTTATTTAAAGCATTCACTCAACCTCTCTTGTCGATGGAAGTCAATAAAGAGAGATGGAGCTAAGAAACGATTAGTAGTTATCATTCTTTACTCCCTGTTATAAGGTTAGTTTACAAAAGGAGAGTAGAAAGGAATGTGAAAGTTGCAGTTAGATAATTAAATTAATTTATCAGAAGATAAATCTGCAGCCCTGAAAGTTTTAACCATGAGCAAAAACACTAAAATAATAATAATGATCGATAATGTAAAAAAACATAATAAATTTATATGTAATCAGATGTGATAGGTCTATAAAAAATATTTAAAACCTTCAACCGATTGTTTTGTTTAAAGCTATGTATATTGAATTTTCATTTGTACTTCAAATGAGTCAAAATTAACCACATTCATTATTAATCATACGAGATGCGCAAATTTAACGAAACACACCATATGAAACTTAACAAACTATGAATTTACCTTCTTTCGAAACCAATTCTATAATGTTTGAAAAGCTTAAAACTATTTAATTAAAATTCAGACACCTTATAAAATGCAAGAGATAGTCATACTGATAAGTTTTCTGATGTTTATTTTCCTTTTTTTCCTCAAATTAATTCCTTGACTTTCTTGAAAGTATTTTCTCCGTATTTACTATGCATAATCGAATTTCGTTTTTACTCGGCTTGAAATGCGAACGTAAAGCCATGCTATACAAATTTACTCGGATAATCCCATCCCTTCTTTGTCGTCTTTTCTTGTCTTGAAAAAAAGACTGGCACAATTTCGTACAAAGAACACTTCTAACAATTTTGCCAAACATTGGGTTGCCACGTAGTTCATTAGAGGATTTTTTATTTTAATATTTGGTTTATCTCATAATAAAAAACCAGAGACAATCATTTTTTCATGATTGTTCAAAGTGGAATAATAAATAATGTCTTCTCTAAAAACAAAGCCTTAAGATGTGAATACGTGATCACATATAAATCATGATATAAAATAGTTTTTGGCACTTATTCAACTTATTAGTGTCATTACAATATCGAAATCATGAAAGCATTATGTATATTTTGTTATGAAACGATTGCCAAATATTATATATTGTTGTTTAAAAACTCTTCAGACGTTAATTGCTAAATCAATTGATATTTTTTAAATGAAGTACAGCTTCCTAAATAAAAACACGGCTCACTTTGGTTTACGAATAAAGTAAAACATAATAATATATATATATTATATAAGAAAATGAATCAACGTTTATGGAATGCATGTGAACTTTTAGCTTATGAGTATGTTTTTGAAAAGAAAATAGTATAAAATATCAAAAAATTATTTGGATATTTAACTGTAGTATGGAATATAAAGACCAAAATCAAAAAAAAAGAAGGAAAGACAATGTAAAAAAACTCAACAATCTCAGAAGCACAGATATACTTTTGCAAACATACATTGGTTAAAAAATCAATGTTAAGTATTTTTTGCTTGAATTATTGAAACAAGGGGTGTGGAACCTTTTTACTTCTACAGGCCACATTCATTTATCTAGTTCAACATAAGGCCGCAGTAAAGAAAACGTTGACACCCACCTCCCCCTTTTTCGACTGTCTAAAATATAATGGGTTGATTACGCTCTTTTTCCAAACGCTTGCTTGCGTATATTTTTTGATCAAAGTGAATATTTTGATAAAGTCAAAAGGCCGCATTAGAATAGCTAAGGGGCCTCAGGTCCTTCTCCACTGACTTAGACTATTACCATTAAGATCATGATTCATTAATCAAAAAGGTTTTTTTTATTTACAAATATTTTGTTCTGAAAAGAGAATAAATACCATATTATATTTCAACCTAGAAGCCTTTCTTTATGAATTGTGAAATATTTATTTAAAATAAAACAAGATGCCGTATAGAAAAAAAACATGATTTTAAGGATGTTTTTTCGTGTTTGATACTCATCCGCCCTTAATGACTTCCGCATATTCTTTCCAAAGCAAAACATCCGGTGAGTTTTCCATCTCTCGGGATTGGACAGTTGAGATTTCCTCGAGGATATTAAACCGGCGATAATTGAATATGATTTGTTTGCAAACTTTCCGCACAAGACGCCACTAACGAAATAAGCGGATGCCTTTCGAGTGAGGAAGCTTTGATTTAAGAGGTCGCTGCGCAAAGTATGCAAAGATTTTTGAATGTTCGAATGGAAGAAATTCGACGAAACTAGAGCAAAGCAGTGGACTGTTTTGACGGCTTACGCCTCAAAAGAGATTAGACCCGAATGGTTTCCATTAAGCGAAAAATTTTCAAGCATACAACGCACGCAACTGTGCAATTTTTCATTAAAACACAGAGAAAAGGTTCAAGAATCAAAGACTTTGCACATTCAATTGTCTTGTTGTAAATAAATAGTCAATGAAAGGTCAAAATAACTGGAAACCTTCATAAGATAAATTTACGTAAAATTTTCGTTAACATTTTTTTTGTAAATGAATGCAAATTAAGAATCGAAGAACTTACATAAACTCAAATGACTGCATAATACACAACTTCAGTCGAGAGTTTAAATCAAGACTGTGGAGTTGGAGTTGAAGTCGGAGTCGGAGTCGCGGAGTCACGGTATTTTGGCCGTAGTCGGAGTCGTGAAAAATGAGCGGCTCGATTTTTTTTGAAAAATATATTTAATTATGTGTATTCAAACAGAATAGTCAAAAGTGTTAACATATCATGGTTGGCTGACTAAAGATGATCTGATGGTATACATATATTTGTGTTAAAATGAAATTATTGAAAAATTTCCTCGGAGTTGGAGTCGTTAATTATTTTAAGGCTAGAGTCGGAGTCGGAGTCGTCTTTTTTTTACACGAATGTGCAGCCCTGCAGCTTTTCAATACATATAATATTTATATCTGTGAAGTTTCATTTTCACCGTACCAGCCAAATATCACGTATCCAATTTATAGGAGGCATATAGTGAAAGAGCAATCAGCTAACTGCTAATCATTTCCCAATCAAAAATTTCTTCTATTTTCCTTTTTGCAGAGATAGGTTAAGCAACTGACATACAACTAGTGCTCTTTAAACAACTTCTGTTTAGATCTACTGTCCGCTTAATCTACATATGAAGTAGACATTTTTTAAAAATACTTCCAGATATATTCTAAAATAATTTTTTTTAAAACATTATAAACACCGATTCATCATAATTGATAGAATTTATGTTGAAAATAAACACTTTGTGAATTACATTGAATTGTATTTAATGAAATAAAAAGTAATACAATAAGTATATTCTAAATATAAAGGTGCATGTATATTTATTATGACTGTGATTCTATTAAAATATAATTATTTCTATTATATAAAGCTATCGAAATGATTTTCCACAAGACATTTGCCGTAAGTTTTATTGGAACAAAATAAATAAATTTATTAAAATCAAATTCACTAAAAATTCTTTAACATTAAATATTTCAATCAAGTCTATCCAAATAATGTTTGTTAATTCATTTTCATAGGTCGGGATTCAAAGATAACTATTTATCTTTATTCAAACATAAGAGGGTCGTTTGTAACAAAGTTTAGAGCTGTAATTTATATACATTAACACAAAGCAATTAATCTGCCGGCATTTTGATAAATTCTTTAATTACCAAACATAATCTCCACGCCGAGAAATCGAGACTCTTCAAGAGTATTGTGTTTATTATTTTCATCTACTTTTACTATGAGATTCAACTTTTGCAAGCATAAAAAGAGTCTTATCAGAATTTGCGTTACTAATCCAAACATGTATTCTTTTTGAACAAATCTAACGGAAAGGGTTGAATAGAATTTTAAAAAAATCTTTATTTTAGGTTATGTGGAATTTAACCGTAGATTTATTTAGGTAATGTAATATATAAACGTTCATTAATAATAACATTAACTGGACCACCAATTTTTAACAACTGAAATCTGAATAACAATATTTCCATTATTGAAAATGTGAAATTTCACTTAAGTGACTTTCTTATTAAGCTTGTATGTCAATAGTGATGCCAGTGGTAAGAGCTTTAACATTTTTAACGATACTGTTTCAAAAATTAGCAGCTTAAAAATAATTTGTAAACTTCTTTTATGTTTTTCACAATTTCCTAACAAAACTGAAAAAAATCGTTTTTATGTTGTTTCTAATGAATCAAGTTTATCACTATATGGGTTATGACAATTATGAAAACAATCTTCCTATTTAACTATTTGAAGCATATGGCCGCCACGCAACGCTCCAATGGTTTTTTGTATTCTCCGATCGCTTTGCTTTCTCTCATTTACATGCCAGCATCTCTCAGTTCTGCTGAGTATATTCTATGGATAGTAACCGACGGTCTTCGAGAACGCCGGAATTCTAAATTCCAGAAGAAGAAGCTGTCGTGTTGAGGTTCTTTGAAAACATCAAAAGCATATGATACAGCAAGTTCCAACGAAATATTCCACTTAAAAGTTCGTCTAAGAAGTTGTTTGTGCCAGTTTTAAAAGAATCTTACTCAATTGATAAAAATCAATGGAAATATCTCAAGATCAACTAAAGGAGGAAATACATCACAACTGATCATTACCTAGGTTCTAATGTTAAATTGACATATTAACTTTTGAAAACGTCCAAAAATTTTTTTTGTGGTAAAGCACAGCTTTAACGACAGGTCAATAGTGACTTAAATTAGGCACACAGGTGTATCATGTGTCTATGTGTTTAGCTTTTATTTATACGAAGAATATGAAAAAGTTATGCCGTAAATGGAAAGTTTAGTATTTGGAAATGATTGTACGTGAATCAAAACAAAATCTACTGAAACGTGAGCTTAAGTAACATTTCCGTTTTAACTCAGTTTGTTGTTTAACATAAAGAGTAAATTAATATTATTTCTATTGTGCATTAACTTTTTCTTTTGTTTGTATCGGGTTGACAATGTTCCGGGGGAAGTTTGGGCTTAAGCTGTAATGCGAAATGAAATTTCAAACAACACCCACTCCGCACAGCGAAATAAAGTAGCGCTGGTTTTCCTCGCGGTGAAATATTGGAAAAGCGAGTTTCCCCGAAGGCACTTTGGAAAAACGAATAACGCGCGGGGAGGGCAGCTTTTTGGCAGGGTCTCATGGAAAGGGTTTCACAAAAGTGGTTGTTTGACAAGGAACATCAATACTCTTGACACACTACTGCCTAGTTTTTTCCTCTAGCTTTCAATCATCGCTATACTTTCATATACTCAGCCAATGCTTTTTTAATATAGAGAAGCGTGGGGGAATTGTATCAAATCGAATAACTGTCGAAGAGTCTCTTATCAAGGATAACATTGGTATTCACAACCTTAAGAAAACCTTCTTCGTTGACGTCACCTTTCCCAAGGCTTTACATTAAATTACGGATGTATATTTTATTTTATGATGTCTTGAAACAAAAATGTTTACACCGTAAATCATAAAAACATTAAATTCATATGAATTTGTGCACATATATTTTTATTAATCTTCTACAATGTCAGTTGACAATGCTCACCATGAGCGAAACCGGTCCTGATCCAATAAATTTTATGTGGAAAAAGTACTAAAAATGTTTTATTATTTTTATTATACATTTAGACTATTGATAAGACTGAGTAGTTTTGTAAAGTTATGCTGAAAATTAAATAAAATATGTTTCGCATTTGAATCGATATAAATCGAAGAGTTTGCTATTTAATGGAGTAATAATTATACTTTCATAATTTAATCACTCATAAAGAATAGACTGAAGGTTTTAAAAGATACTTCAGCTTAATTAAATGATGAAATACGAAACACAGTATGTATTTGTACATTGCAGTCGATATTTTGCCGTGTTCCCAAATAACTTTTGCAAAATTGAAGACCTTTGCAAAAACACAAGTGATCGCGGTTGCTGCCAAAATTTTATTAGGCGTTAATGCAATCCAAGCACTTTTTGAGATTGTAAGTTTGATTTAAATAACTTAAATCCCTGACGCGGAATTTTTGAAAGCAGTTTTATAATGTTAGCCTAAACCAAATTTCAAATTGATTTTTTAAATAGGTACCTAATTAATATGTAAATGATATTACTTAGCTTAACATATTTTTTACACCCTCCTTAAAATCGAAATTAATACATTTAAAAAAACGCAATACATACTTTGAATGTTGAATATGTGCTTTAAAAGTGGCGATGATACGAACAATTTGCTCAGAAATCTAAATTTGCAAGATTTTTTAGAAAAAAAATATAAGAGACTGTTTATTGTAACGTATTTAAATCGTACCTTTTTATCAAAACACCGTGTATTTTTTACAGCACATTATTATTCAGCATTGCGACGAACACTTAAAACACCTCTTTTGTGAAAATAGCAAGGCAGACAATGGTCCAGAACAAGTAAAAAATATGTATAGTATGAATGCGGTGTTCTATTGACCATAGAAATTTTAATTGTTGACAAAAACAAAAGAGATTGTTTATAGAACAGGTGAATTAATACACATCCGTAATGACCAAATGTGGGAACGCGACAGTATAATTATATGGTACTTTTTTTACCCTTGCAGCCAAAAGGTCTACGCTGTTTTTTTTTTAAATTTTTATCTCGAGGCTGTTGTGCTCAAAGGTTAATTTTTTTGTTGTTGTTTTTTTGAATTTGTGTTTAAATTCATTGCTCACTAAGACGTTTTTATTATTTATCAACCACTCTTAATTCGATAATTAACTAAAAGAGCAACTAGCTTTTACTAACACCATAATGCCATTTTACTCGTTCCAAGAATATGCCGCTGATTTATAGCTAGTTTTTGTTGAAACACATTAACGACGAACATAATATAGCCAAAAACAAGAAGATTTCACTGAGCGCTTTCTCTTTTATATTTTTAGTACTAAATAATTTATATTACATTTAAATCATTTTCGATTACAATAACGAATTAAATTGTCTTTACCGTCAATAAATTAAGGTGAATTAATAATTTCAATTAATGTGTTAATCTATCAAAAATACTATGTCTACATATATACGGAGAAAATAAAATCAGGATATCCCCTTTGAAGACACACGTGAAATGAAGTTAGGTAATAAATCACTTTTATCGAGAGCTCTTCGTATAAAACAAGAAGTTATATCTACATATTCCCGGAAGCCTGAGGCCCTGATACCGTATGACAGTGAGCTTAGTTTTGCATGTATTTGTGTGGAGACAGAGAGATAAAGTAGGGCAAGCGATTGTCGAAAGGATACTGCGCTACTAAAACCTCTGTCGCACTTGTGTGGGCTTAGTTGCAGCTTTTCTGAAAAAGATTCTTTGTATCGCAAGTTTAAACACTGATATTTACAAACGTAGGCATTTATTTATTATTCAAATGTATAAGCACAGCCATAAAAAATATACACAATTATACAAATTATATACGATTAATACTTTATTTTATATACCATAATAACTGTTAAAAAAAGAAGAGATTGAATTGTAGCAGCATTTGCAATCGTTCATGCGAAAGAATTGCTCAGCCACACAGCTGACCATATCGGGAAGAGAGCCAATTATAATAAATGATGCGATAATTTTATAAAGTTTTCAAAATACGTTACGGAAAATAATTATAATAAAAATAAGAATGAAAACATTCTTCATCGATAAATATGGGAAAAGAAATATAATATAAAAGGATTAAAAATGAATAGTTTTTAAATTTTAAAACATTTATGGTGTTTTGTAACAAAATGAGTAGAATGCTTCTGACAAATATATTTTCATCCATACACATGTTATGACAGAGCTTATTGTTGTATTTTTTCCATATATAAATCTGTAAAACGGAAAATCGTATTATTGCCAGTGTAAAAGGTAAAAACTTGGAACTAATAGTAATTATATAAGAGTGAGAATTTTCAATCAAATAGGCAATGTCCAGATTTTTATCCTAACGATGAATTCGACGGTAGCTTTGCAAAAATTCATTAATATTATAAAAATAATATTGGTAACTCAAAACTTAAAATAGGTATACATTCACACTGATTCAAAAAATGACATTGAATAATCTTTTTATAAATACATTTCAAGGTGTTATGAATAATAAAGATTAAGACATATTTTTTACTTAATACTATGGAGTTCAATCATCCAAAATTCTATTGCTTTGGATTCCAAAGAACGAACTTTTAACAAATACAATTTTGAATATTAAATCAAATTGATTACTTTGTTACTCTACTAGTAGTGTGACTAGGTAGTTTTAAAACATTTTTTAAATAATTGATAAGTATTAAATATTCAATTCGATATTCAATGCGTCGAAACAAATTAGATACACCAAAATTCATTTAAACATTTGTTTAATGACGGCTTGAAGCTATAACAGCGATTAACAATATTTTTTAAACTCTTGTGGAACAAAAGGGTTTGATATGTTTTCATTGTCTGTAATATGATATCGATTTTTTTTTTAAATCATTTGATAACTACCAACCTCCAAACCAAAAACGACCAAAAAATCTTGAAATCCCGAACTCGTCCACGATTCAATCGCTAGCGTTCAATTCCGAAATCCCGGGGTTACTACTGTCACAATCCTGGGTTTTGGAATCACAAAATTAGACGGGATCCCGGGGTTGGGCGTCCTGTTGCCAACCTCTTTAAAAAAAAGGATAATTTTATTGCATTGATTGAATTTCTCAAAATAATTTGACACAATATTTTGAGTTCCTCAAACTATACAGTAATACTGAGTACTACGAAATGGTTTCTAAACTCTTCAATGTGTACTACAGCAACGAATTTAGCCATAGTGTATTTCGGCGAAATAAAACTTTTCGCCTTTTACACGAACAAAACAAGAGTGGCTGTTTCTCATAAGTTTGAACGCCAGTGGTGTAAGCCAAGTGTGGTGCAGAATACAGACTTAGGGTTTCGAGAATTGAGGGCAGTGTATTTCTAAAAGGGGTGGGGGTGTAGATGATGGTGCTGGAACAAACAGGACGAAGTATAAGTTGGAAATAGCAAAACTAACGAATGTGATGTTTCCTAAATTAACACAAGTATACCAACAAATACGTATATATTACTCAAAGTCAATGTAACATAACTAGTACAATTGAGAATTGTTTGTTGTATAGAGTCAATACTTCAGGGTAAAACATAACAATAAATTAAGATTTTAAGATTTAGAAATTTTTTTAAGTAAATTGATAAATTAATAAAACGAAAGAATTTATTTCCTTGAATGACGAGCTAAATTGTTGCTGTATTATATGAAAGATTAATTTATTCCTCTCGTATTTCTTAATTTTTATATAATTAAATGTGTATCAAAAAGATTCAATTGCTTTGTTTGAAAAATGATACCACTAGCGATGCTGATGGTCTCATTAAAAAAAAAAAACCAATCGTGTATAAATTTGGGATTGACAGATTTTTGCTTGGCAATCGTGTGATTTTTCAAACAATTTTTTGTCGATTTCAAAAACCCATAAATTTTCGGAATTCTCAAAATGAAACGACGTGAGACATTTTTTGGAATTGCCAAAACAACAAAAAAAATGAGACCTTTTTTTTATCACTCGCGAAACTTTTTCAATCCTGAAATTGGACGGGATCCCGGGATTAAAGACTCTTGTACATACCTATGTATTTTAAGTGATTTATCAAAACTGCATACAACAATACAACTCATATAAAAGGACGAATATTTGATATGCAAATAGTGATAATACTCTAAAAGCAGTCGTTTTTATCAGTTTGACAAAACACTTAAGTACGCACTAGTAACAAGTTATGAATATACATACATATATTTTAAATTTCAATATTGATTACTTCTACGGCAAAAAATGGTGTTATTATACTTTACATAAATGACATTACGTGATAGAATCGAAATAAGCCTTTTTTATTTCAAAGGGTTTGGCGTAAGCCCTTTGACCGTAATTAGTTCAATTTCTGACGAAAAATATGAAACCAAATTAAGCCTGCCCAAAAAAGCGTGTATATTTTTTAAAAATTGTTATTTAATCACGTATTACTTTAACTGGTAATCGCAGAAAAAGTTGAACGAGTTTCTGCTTTTAATATTTACACACCTTTCTTCTAATCAGTATTTTTGATAATTAAAAAAAAAACATGAATGCTTCTTTGTACTTAAATATTATACTTATTAATTTAGTGAATCTATGATAATATAATTGCAATTGGATGCCACCTAATATATTATGTCTCTAAAAAATATATTATAATGTCGAACATTATGCGCTTAATATGAAAGCTGTATAATGTTTTAAGTGTCCCGATATAATTTAATATATTTGTTAGACAGGTGTTTTATCTTAACGTATCCAAGAACTGTAAAAGAAATACCAAACGGCTGAGCGTATAAAGTATTACCTCAGAAGTAGGAAGGAAATATCGTTTTGTTAGCGCCACGACTCGGGAAATAGACGGCTTTAAAATCGCAGAGCATTCATATTTTTCTTTATCGCATTTCTGCCAGAGAAAAGATAATTTTTCTCGTTTCACTGAATTTGAAAAACGAACCGTTGCTCTGTATTCATTTTATTTTGTCTCATTGAAAATTTTATGCTTTAAACAATAATACTTAAATGCAATTTTGAAATCCATTCCAAAAATAAAACTTTCAAAACTTACTCTTTTTTCTTATTTCAGTGCCGCCATCCATTGAAGAATATTTCTTTGTTTACACTTACTTTCATGGATAATATTAGTTAACTAACAAGAACTGTAAAATCGGTATGGTATGACAGTGGTTATCCGTTGCTTTCAGGAATTTAAATATTAAAGCTATGCTCTTAGTCCACTTAATACCGTTAAAAATTTTGAAATGGAGATTTTTCTATATACCACCAAGTTTATTAATTCCAAATATTTTCCCATGCTAGTATGTAGTAATACATTAAATTGAATGTGGAAAATTTTCTAAGCATTAAGGCATTAGCAAAGAAGATTTTTGGCGTCTTGTATTGATGTGTCTACACTTTGCCATGTGATTTGGTGAAGTCCATTTGTTTCCGAGCTTGATTAAAGGTATTAACAATCGACTTACTTGCTGACAAGATAAATGAAAAACTACAATGTGATCTTGCTAAAAAGGGCTTGTTAAAAATAAACTGAAAGTTTCTTAAATTTATTGCTTCATTTGAATTATATTATCTGCATTGGATACAAAATGAATAAGATTATTAAGTTTGATACTTTCGATGGTTTCGGCGGTAACTTTGTGGAAGTTCATTTTAATAGAAAATTTAAATTAACTTTGATTATTCCACGTATTGTGTAACTAACTGTGACACGTGTTTCGCCTCTTTCAGAGGCATCTTCAGACTTACTATCGCAAAGTTTGCTTAAGTAATGAAGCAAGATTGATTCTAACATTTTAAAATTATAAAATTACAAAATGGATTGGGTTTTTTTTTTCCTTTTAAGAGGAGCAAGGAGGGGGGTGTAGAATCGAAATAAAGCAAACAGATAATGATACTAATTTTACTAATGAGTTGTAAACAATCAGAATGGGATTTTTCCTTTTTAATGGAAGCAAAGAGGGGATTATAAAATGCAAACAAATTTAATCATACTACTAATGACGTTAAACATTACAAACTATTAAAACTAATGAGCTACAATCAATCATCTAGGTTTGTGATTACTCTATTAATTGGAAACAATTTTAGTAATGGGGAACCACCTGTGCTATTAAGAATATTATTATTTAATAATATTTCTTCTAACAAAAAAGAAATATTATTAAATAATATTCTTAATAGCACAGGTGGTTCCCCATTACTAAAATTGTTTCCAATTAATAGAGTAATCACAAACCTAGATGATTGATTGTAGCTCATTAGTTTTAATAGTTTGTAATGTTTAACGTCATTAGTAGTATGATTAAATTTGTTTGCATTTTATAATCCCCTCTTTGCTTCCATTAAAAAGGAAAAATCCCATTCTGATTGTTTACAACTCATTAGTAAAATTAGTATCATTATCTGTTTGCTTTATTTCGATTCTACACCCCCCTCCTTGCTCCTCTTAAAAGGAAAAAAAAAACCCAATCCATTTTGTAATTTTATAATTTTAAAATGTTAGAATCAATCTTGCTTCATTACTTAAGCAAACTTTGCGATAGTAAGTCTGAAGATGCCTCTGAAAGAGGCGAAACACGTGTCACAGTTAGTTACACAATACGTGGAATAATCAAAGTTAATTTAAATTTTCTATTATTAAGTTTGAATTGTTCAAACTATGTGCATTCACACAATAGGTTATATTATATATTCACGGATCAATATAAAAGTCAAGCTGATTATATCATGCTGATTAATGTGTTAGATGTGAAGATAAACATCTTAAATATCTCCAATAACAAAAATTTAACTATGGGTGATTGATCGAAAAAATATAAAATATGTTCATTGGTAGGATGATAGGGTTGATTGGATGATTGGCAGGAGTAAATTTTGAGAGAAAATCCATACTTTTGTTGCTAAATATATATTTTTCTATAATATCATGTCCGCCCTTTATGGCGTCCTTATGGAAGTATCTCAACACCCGTGAGATCCCTCACGAAATCCAATGACGTCACCTCTGAACCAAGGACCCAAAAAATGTCAAGAGACTATAGACAGAAACGATAGGGCTAAGAAACTGGCACTACTCATATTCATTGCTTATTTAATAATAACCGTCAACTAAAAGTTCTTCATTTAACTTCGACGTATAGACGATTTTAGTTTAATATAATATTTTGGCAATATTACTTACTAAAACTTCAAAAATATAATGATTATAAAATAAATTGAATAAGCATAAATCATTGATATCGTAAACAATAGATAAAAATATCATTTCCAATTGTAGATGTATACTCAATTAAGAATATTTTTAACAATTGAACAATATTTTATTCATATCTGTTAAATTAATGAATAAATTAGTTGTGTGCCGCGGCTGTAACCACGTGAAACTTTTCATTTGATTTAACAATTTAATTTGGGCGATTGTGTAACACGAGAATCCATGAAAACTGAAAGGTTGATATATGAGCGCAAATTATTATGTTTTCAGCTTTGATCCCCGCCCTAATATAATGTTAAAACTTTCTTGCTAACTTTGGGCTGATGAGGTTAGGCGTACGTGCTAAAATAAAGTGCGCTTTATAAACCAATATGAGTAGGAATATAACAAACATTTTCAATATTATTATAAAGAAACGTATAAATAAATATTACATTAAAATTACACATAATGGAAATATAAGAAACAAAGCCCATCTTACTTAGTAACACTATCACTTGAAGGTTCCATTTGAAACTGGATCTGATGTGTATGTTATAAACACAAATATGTTTTCATTTTATCATTCAAGCCATAGTTAAGATATCTTTTCATTCTTTCCTTTTAAAAGGTTTCACTCATAATATGAAACATGTCAACTCATTATACTGCATCTTTACAGACTATTTCTAAACAAAGACTGTTTTTATGTCAGCAACTTTCTGTCTTGCTTTAGAGTGAGTAAATAATGAAAAATATTACTCTCTCAACAACCCGTTATTAATAACACAATAGGATCTGAGCAGAGGTGAATGAAAACATAGAATATCAACCAATAACAGGCAGAAAATTGTAACCGACAGTTTATATATTTTTTTATAAACTAAGTTCTGAAAATAAATTCTTTGAGGGCAGTTAGTAATTAGTAATATATGGTCAACGCCTATCCTGATATTATAATACAATTGTCTGACTACTTTTGGTTCTCTAGATCAGCGTTTCTCAGCCGGAGTCTACGCGGAACAGACGATAAAAAGTCAAAATACTAAAATGCACAGGTCTTAAAAAAGATCAGGCGAATGAGATAAAACACTAAAAATTTGTCACTGACGCCTTTATGCGATGTTGAACTTGCCTTTAAAGAAAATTAAAATTGCCGAATTGTGCTGCTTAAGTTCTTTTGCCGATTATGAGTTGATATCTACATATGTCGATTCCTTGTTTTAAAAATGTAGCAAAACAAGCATAGTTTTGAGATAATTAGGAAACAAGATTTCGGCTGGGCTTAATCTTAAGATTTAAGTGAAATTATATGATCATCTAAAGAATTATAACAGGTTGCGTTTTAAAGTATCGTCAGATTACAATTCGATAAATTTTAGGTGTGTCAGATATCAGTATTTCAAGCATTTCTTGATACTTAACTTAACACAGCCAATTTTAGACGTATCGATATGTGTAATGAGTATAAATCTATAAAATAGTTGGATTCAATCAAATATATGCATGTTTTCATTTCAAGATATCAAAACTCGATAACACAATCGGGTGCACAGAAGTCTCACTGCGCTTACTATCCATTAGTTATAAGAAAAAAAAATACAAAAACTATTTTCTCATAAAATATAAATACATTTTAGTAAATTATACCATCGTTAACCAAACATATTTTTACAACAAGAGTGTGAAGTTTTCACAATAATTATCATTGCTTTTTTTAATATGGTTTATGTATACGTTAATTCTATTTATTTCAACATTTTTAACCACTACCATTCAAATACCTTTATTAGTAAAACTGTTTTTCCTTTTTCATAGGATCAATATTTTATAATATGGTATGAAAGAACCATTCATTCAAATGTCGATAGGAAGATTATTGTGCAATGTAACTCTACTCAAAAGCGTCAGATGAGCCTTGCAACAACATAAAACGACACGTTAAAAGGCGACAAAATATAATGGAATATTTTTATATTTTATATATATTTTTCTTAAAAAAATCATTTAAGGTAAAATTAAACACACAGCGTTTTTTAATAAATTATGTGGCTATTATATGCGGATATTATATAAAATATTATATTATATAAACTATAACTAAATAAAACTTTAAATACAATAAAGAGAATGTTCGCCTTCTCTGCTGATGTAAATTTCACCAGGTACGAAGTATGCGAAACAAGGATATTAATTTACTGGAAAATCAAACTTCACTGAGCAACTGTCAGCTCGCTTATGCATAATAATTAATTACAATTAAAATTCTAACAATACCTCCTACCTAGGAGATATTCATAAACAGTATTTATAATTGGTACAGAATAAAACCATTATTTATCTGACCCCTGTGTGCGAGTTAGTCTCCGATTAGATTGCAGGTATTTTTATTATAAATAATGTTTTTTAGTTGTGGTAGTTTTAGTTGTGGAAAAATAAACGACACGAATTAATTTCGGAAAAAGATTTAAAAACTGTATAAGGTTGTGGGATGTGTTGTTTGTGAATGGTATGTGTCTAAGCGCACGGGAAGTCACCAGCCTTAACGTGTTAAAACTAAGTCACATATAAATTATGTGTGGGTATCATCACGTAAAGTATTGCTATGAATGATTAATCTTATAGGTATATTAGAAAAGTTTTTAATCACAAGTTTTACATTTAGCTAAAAATATCTTCAAGTCAATTGATAAATAATACATGTAATTTTAATGTTAATAGTACGTACAATTGATAAATAATATATGTAATTTGACTGTGTATTAAGTATGCAAAAAATACCTACTTACGAAAATGCTTTATCGGTTGGTATTTAAGATGTTGTCGACATTTTAATATTTTTCCATTTCCAAAAGAAATTTCCATGTATATCCAAAGAAAAATTGAAAAAATTATTTATTATATTGCCTTTCCAGCAAGTATTGACAGTAAACACCTTAATAGTTATTTATTATTTTAATTTAAAAATACAACATATTTTTAATCGCTCACGATAAATATTATATGATACATTTTGTCTTGCATCATCGATTAAAGAATATTAAAAATGATTCTTGCACAAAAATGTATGAAGTTTCTAAAGAACGCGCTTTTTTAGATTAATCAAGGAAACTCACAACGCGAATGAAATGAAAAATATAAAGGATATTGAAAAAATGATCATCGGCGAACTGTAAAATTTCTCGTTTCAGAACCATCAATTTATTTCTGAGGGCTCGCAAAAAGGCACCGTAATAAGAAACAGTTATCTTCAGAGCAATGTGACGTCAGCATTAGGGATGTCTTGTAATTTTCTTTTCTTCATATTTAGAAGCCGTGAGCTTAAGAACGTAACCTTATTGAAAAGATACATTTAAATAATTTATCACGTTGAGAAAAATATCTCATCAAATATTTCATATGTCTAAACGAAATTTCTAAGTGTTTGCATAAAAAAGGAATCAAGTTCAAATCGTTGAAATGACAAGATTATTTTTCTACTTCTTGGCACTACAGTCCGGAGTAAACATTGGCCGCCTCAATCAATATCCTCCACTCCACTCAATCTTCCACCGTCATAGTGGCATAGATCTTCCCCCAGTCGCTGACTTCTAGCACTCGCAGGTCATATGATACCCCATCCATCCAGCGAAGTTGCTGTTTTCCAATGCTTCGTCTTCCTTCAATGGTAGTAAATGTTTTAAAATGATAAGATAACAAACTGTTCTCGTAGAAAAAAACCTTCTGTTAAGATACCTCCATTAAGAAGCCATATGCTCGACATTGGGAGCGGACGTGAATTAAAAAAAAAGAGATATATAAGATTACAAGAAAACAATAAAACATAAATCTTATTTTACTGTTAGGGTATTTTGAAATTTACGGAACGTTGAATGATTTCACTTACCGTGCGTCGAAGTCCAAAAACCCAAAAGTACATTGACCCAACTCTAAATGACGCCTTACAAATAAATAAATACTTTAAAATCTGTGATTTAAAAGTGTACTGTGTAGTAAATAGGCCCTTAAAAAATTATATATTTATTATTTGTATAATTATCTGTAAATTTTGAATATATACCATGTCAATTATCAAACTTTATTTTGTATAAAAAGTTCTTCTTGAATTTATTTTCCATTATTTGCCAATGCTCGCAATCGGAAAAACCGGTCTCAACATTTTTAAAAGATGTGGGATTAGTGTATTTTGTTTTTTTATATATATAATATACATATATATGAATTGATAGTTATCGCCATGAAAGTGTCTCAGAATCTCAAATTTTACGAATCCCGATACTCGATACTCGTTTTTGATAGCTTTGCCTTGTCAGCATCTCTCCCGGAAAGTTATCTGTCTGGTAAAAGTAGCGAGAAATAGTCAACCCGTCATCGATCTCAATTCCTGGGAATACGATAGTACGTACTCTGCTTGTTTATTTGCATAAGAAAATTTGGTCACGTATTTTTATTTGCGTGTGTGTGAGCAAAAAGCACCGGATATTTTTTGACCTTTTTCTGTTATACAATTTCTTTTTTATTAAAGAAAATTGGTTTGTATTCTATTTAAGTTCTAAAACAAATATCAGTTATTTAATATTACATTACTTAACATTATATTAAAAATCACAGCGAATTTTTTGAAATATTGAAAAAAAACTAATTACGACAGAAAAGTAATGAACCGTTCAAATATTTAAAATTATAATAACACAGAAAAAATATTTGATCAATGGCATATTCTGTTAACAATCAAGATCATACATTTTTTTAAACCATGTCCGCTCCCAATGTGGAGCATATGGACTCCTAATGAAGTTTATCGCAACAGAAGTGTTTCTACGAGAACTGTTTGTTACTCAGTTGCTCAACCTCTCTTTTTCCAAAGAGAGTAGGGATAGAAGGATAGGGCTAGGACAGGATAAGTGGTAAGCTAGTCGCTCTCGATACGTCCCGTTCATAGGATAGGATGAGTGAAAGGGGGAATTCAAGACATCACATACACCCATGCCTTTGAACAGAAATTCATAAACCGATTGAAAAATCAATTTATAAAAACTGTCCGTACCGGGATTTGAACCCGAGCCCTCCGTAGCCGAAGCCAACAACGTTGACCACTCGACCACATAGGCGGCATGATCATACATAATTTATCTAAAACTCTCAGTGGAATTTCGTAGTAAATTTAAATATTTTAAATACTTTTTTCTTGGTTTTTTTGAAGAAATGAAAAATAATTGCGGTTGTATGACAATGCGATAGGCTTAAAGTTGCGAGTTATTCTAATAAAAAATTATGAAATGAAAAAATCTTCAAGTAGGTACAACTCATAAACATCTATAAAATATGTTTTATTTTTTGTTTTTCATCGTTACTGTTCGTCAAATTTCTGAAATGTTTTCGCAATGAATTGAATTTTAAAAAGATTATTCTTTTTAAATCGTTTTGTATCGAATTTTATTTTCATATAATGTCAACCTTATTTTCAACTTAACGTGGCTTTGCTTCGAGATACATGTGAGCCAATTAATAAATGTCTGTTTCAATGCTGCGCTGAGGTATATGACCCTTAACTTTTTACCCTTTTCAACCTTCTGGTCCAGTTGTCACATAATGGATATTGAAAATTGAGGTTTTCTTTAAGCTCCAGCACTGATTGGGTTCTGATATCATTAGTCCGATACAAATTTATAGTTAAATGAACCAAACCGACATATGTATTGACCAACAAAGATCTATTGAGATAATTCAATGTCACGGGATAATGTTTCTAATGACTGTAATTATTATAAGAACTCTGAGTTTATTTAAAACGCAATACAAGCAAACCAAAATGCATTATCTTTCTTCAGAGATTACAACATGCCGAATGTTGATGCTTTTTGCCTCATGTGGAACCAAATTTTCAAATGATCAAACAACAACATTTACGCAGAAATTTCAATCAGTTTTTGGTTTTGCGTTAAGCGCTATGATGTAAATCCAATATTTAATTATCATATGATCCCTCAAGACTCCTGAATTAAGAGATTAAGTGAGCCAACTAGTAAAATGTTAAAAAATTTCCGTATGCCTTTTTGGTACAATCTTAAGACATTACCTGGCGTTGTGGATTTCATATTTTTATTTTATGGTGATAACACTATAGCAGTGTATATTTTCTAAGCTCACTTCACTTTTACGATACTTTAAGACATGTAAAATATTGTAACACATCCAACTATCTTTTTTCTAAAATACCATTTGGCTCACTTCATCTCTCATAGGTTCATATAGTATTTAATGTTATCTATATCAAGTTAATAATAAATGAACATACACTTACTTATGAAAGCTTACGTCGTCACTTAAAAGTATGATATCCGATTAATTTGATTAATTTTCAGTTTTTTTTTTCAAAAAATTTGCTTGCATTAAAAGAATGAAAAAAAATGTGAGTTTTTTATTCATCGTCTGTAACTTGCAAATAAAATAGTTATCATTCATTTTTCAAATTGTAAAAGTATTATTCATTAAAATATATTCTTACCAAATTTATGATCACTACAACTTAAACAATCATAATGCCCGTTTCAAAAAAATGGCTTTTCATTATCCAAAAGAAAAAAAATAATAAGAAAAAACGTAATAAAATGCCAACATTAATCTTAGATATCATTAATTAGTTCATTAGATTTACTGCGTCGTCTGTGCCCAAACCGACCCTGCCATTAGGGGTTTTCATTAACTTTGTTATGACTCAATATATTTATGTTAGTGACATTTGCTTTATTTATCGTGCGTATTTTTTGAATGAAGCAGCAAAAAAGTTGAACAATCTCTTTGTTAGCACAATATCACTTAAGATTTATTAATTTACTAAGTGATCCACCATTATAATGAATATTTACTTAATCGAAACGTCTTTACGCAAAGAAGTCAGAAACAAATTTCATAGTTTTATTTTATATATGATTTGTTGTTATTTTCATGCCATAAGCCTCATATAATGTTCTATCGTTACTAAATCAATTAATCTGTTTTGAGATTTTATGACTGCTTTAAAATGTTCCTCAATCTAATATCATCTGTAAAATTATCCATTATGAAAATACATAAATTACTTTTGAAAATTATTCATATTGAATGTTATAATAAATTCCAGTTTGCTAGTAAATTATTTATTTAAAATATTTAAAATAATGTAAAGTGTTAACAAATATTTACTCTAATATTTTTTTCTAAATTATACGATGCAAAACATTATTTTTTATGGAAACTAAATATTATTAGATCTTTTAAACTAAAATTAATTGTCTAAAAATAGCACTCCTAATATGATGCATAATATAAAGTTCTCCTAGATAATCAGAATGTGGTGATGAGAACTGGTTGCATGTTACTATAACAAGAAATCGCTATATCTACACTTCGTTTTGATAATTTTTGATGATTTTGTTAATGAAAAACGATGATTTCATTAAATACATTCCTTTTGATGAAAATTCACAAATCTCACTAGATATAAATTTGTAATCCACTGAGTTGACCAGGTAATTCAGGTTTTGTTTTTATTTAACTGTCTTTTGTATTTGATTAAGGATAAAAAATCAATTTGTTTCCATTAAAGATAGACTCTTGGAATAACTTATATTGGTTCCTTTTAAATCCAATTATATTTGAACGAAAACATTATTATTTGCCCTTCTCAGAGAATACGCAATCAATGCGACCAAAGAAAAAAATGTTACAACATTTAATCTTAGCATTCCATCCTATTAGGGTTGTTCCATTGGATTAGATGGTATTTCATTTATCCTGCCTCCTTTATAAATCGATGCTTATTCGATTTCCTTTTATTACGGCTACCTGAGTCAGCGAGAAAATAAACCACGACTGTGCCGTTGCTCGATAAAAAAAAACCACATTAAACTTATCTGATATTTGAAAGTGTGACCTCGTCAATTGGAAAGTCAAATAAATTTGAAAGATAAATTTGAAAAAGATATGCAATTAGCCGTACTGTATGTACGTAAAAAATAAATATTAATGAAGTACCGTATTTCCAGCGTGAAAAAATCTACCGCTTGACGAAAATGAGTTACAATTGCCAAAATTTAAGAAACAAAGCTTTGAAAAAGTATTTTTTTAACAAAAAACCTTGAAGCATGCAATTCAGTAGAAAAATAAGCTTTAAAATTGGTGTAAGTTGCAAAAGAAATTTACTCTAAATCGAAAATTATAGAATAGTTTTTATATAGTTTTTACAAACCATATTTATTCCAAATGTGTGTTTTAACTTTAAATTATACATAGCTTCAGTTACCAAATTAATTTGCTACAAATGAAAAAAAATCTATTGACAACATTCATATTGTTTTAGATATATTACGATATTAAAGTCTCAATTACAATTTGCAACATAAAGATATGTAACATATCCACCGTTAATATTTTTATAATGTTCTTCACTTTGAAAATAATATTGTTTGATTCAAGTATTATAGTTTATAAGCAAAACAAAAAAAATCAACCGACACCGTTTATTGTGTGTGCTGAATAAAAATAGTGTTTTGCCATAAAGATAATAAAATGTGTTAAATATGCTGAAATATTTCAATAAATTTTTGATAAAGAGTACAAGTAAAATCAGAAAATTTCTTGTTTAAAATATGTCAATTTCTAAAAAGTCTCCAAAGACACAAATGGTGTTTTGTCTATTCTGAAAAGAACCAATGCTGGACTAATGTTATTTTTCCTTTTTCATACAAGACTATCAATTTGTTTTTCATGTAATTATGTTACAATTCATATCAAGCTGTTAAATATTCATGAAATTTAATAACCACACGAAAATATCCGAGTTTCACAAAGTGTTCGCATTGTACATCTAGGACATGTTCGTTAGTTTCAGCACAAAGAAAATTCTGGGAAGCGTGCATTTAATAAAATTCCCATGGAAACAAAAAGTTTTTTACAGCGCGAGTTTGAGATGGATTTTACGAGCGGGTCGGAAAAGTGGGCATGCGCGTCAGGTGGTGTAGAGAAACTCTAACGAACCGGTTGCATTTAGGAAACGCATTCGTCTATGAAAATTAACTGTACGGCTATATTTTATTTACGGAATACATGACGTAAATTCATAATATGATGAACACTGAAAAACGTTGCAGAAAATGATATTTTATACTGGTACTCTAATTGGATCACGGTTGTTTTATCATATTTTAAATAACCAACCGTAGTTAAGTTTCGTTTTTTTTTAAACCATGTTCGCTCCCAATGTGGACCATATGGACTCCTAATGGAGTTTATCTCAAAAGAAGTGTTTCTACGAGAACTGCTCGTTACTCAGTTGCTCAACCTCTCTTTTTCCGAAGAGAGTAGGGATAGAAGGATAGGGCTAGGACAGGATTAGTGGTAAGCTAATCGCTCTCGATACACTCCGTTCATAGGATAGGATGGGTGAGAGGGGAGAATTCTAGACATCACATACATCCATGCCTCTGAACAGAAATTCATAAATCGATTGAAAAAGCAATTTATAAAACTGTCCGTACCGGGATTTGAAGCCCGCCGCAGCCGAAGCCAACAACGTTGACCACTCGACCACACAGGTGGCGTTTCGTTAAGTTCCGTTAGTTGACATTAACTCTTACAACTCCGATGTCGAGTGTAACTCGACATGATCTGATTCATATTTTAATTGGACTATTTTTATGTGATGGATTTTGTATCAATTTTTGTTTTTGAAAATACATTTGTGGTGACGATCTATATGAAAGAATTGGATAATATTTTTGACAACTTCAAAATTGAAAAAAACAATCCGCGAGTCTTTTTTGAAAAGCACCATACAAAAATTTATAATGAAAATTAAAATCTAAAAATAAGAATATATACTATACGATAAGAAAAAAAAATAAAAAAATCTTACCGTTTAATTTGAAAAAATAAATAAATAATTATCTTCCAAATTTTGCCGTGGAACTGGTAGAAAAAAAGTGGTTGAGCCGAAAGGCTTAGGCCAAGAAAAGATCATGATGCAACATCTTATTCAATAAAACCTCATTTTTTAAAAAAAACTTTGTTTTTGTATTTTTATGTGCAAATTCACTAAAATGGCTCGGAATTGGTGGAATTTTTACTCTACACACTACTTAGTGATTATTAGTGAAAGTACTACATACCGTTTTTAGAATCGGATGGGTATGAAGAGAATTTTAAACATTGGATAAGTTCATGTTTTCGAACAGAAATCTATGTATCGATTGAAAAATAAATTCATGAGACTATCTGAACCAGAATTTATGCCGGGGAATACTGCAATCAATTTCAATAACGTGTAACATGACAACAAAAAACTTATATTTAAGATTGCATTCAAATTATAAGTGAATAATTAAAATCAATATAAATGACAAAATAAATTTGAACGATAAAGAATGCATGAAAATACTTTTCAAACAGTGTGGATCGTTAGTATTTATATAAACACAACCAATGTTATGACAAAGTTATTATTAATAGGCAGATTTTCCGTCTGGTAACAACAAGTTATCGAATAGAATTTTTTGTGAGATACTCCAATACGAGTCCATATGCGCCCACCGAGAGTGTTCATGTTTGGTTAAAAAATATTCGTAAAGGACTAAATAAGTTTTAAAATAATTACGTATTCACCATGTTGCCTGTTTCTCGTTGATACGTATACATAAGGTTGGTTCGGCAAGTCTCACCGTACAAGACCTTAATGGTAGAGACAAGCTCTAATAGGACGTCGCCTGTAATATGTTCAACTGTCACAACATACGAGTACCATGTAAGTGGCCTGTTCAAATACATTCAGTCAGAACGGTTATTTACCTGTTTGGAAGACACAATATGCCAAATTACTTTTTGTATCCACACTACAATCTTAACAATTACCGTATCAACTTGAATACCATTCGTTTGTAATCATTTTTTTTTAATTTGTGTCATATTTGAGGCTAAGCTATAACATGAACTATAGTTATCATAAAAATGTATTATATGTTACGCATCTCTTCCGACACCGCAAGTGTTCAATTTAAAGTAAAACTGCCACGTTTATGTAAATTTCATGAATCTTTTTTGAATCAAGAAATGTCACAATGCGATTCGAACCGAAAAGTGTTCAATTGGTATTTCTTTTATCCATGTCTACTCAAAATGTCGAGCATATGTCCTTTTAATGTAATTATATCAACAGATTATTTTATAAGAAAACTGTCTGTTGCTCAGTTGCTTATCTTTTCTTATTTTCGAAAAGCACAGTTATTTTAGGCTTAGATGGATAGAAAGGGGTGGAATTTTTTTGGATTTTGGGAAACCACAAACACCCATCACTTCGAACAGATATAGATAAACTGATTTAAAAAAAAAACTGTTCGAACTGAGTGAGATCTGTCATCGATGCCAACAAAGTTTGACCACTGCGCCGCGGATCCGACAAGAATACAAAACATTAGTTCGGATGATTAATACTAAATTGAACAAGTTCAATTTTTCAACCTTTTAATAAACCAAAAACCGTTGATTCTTTAAAGATTTTAATTTTATTTAAGAATTTATGTCGTAAAAGTATTAGTTCCGTGGCTAAACACTTTAATACTAATCACAGAAATATTTTCAATCGCTATTTGTGCTTTCAGCGAAGTAATCAGCGCCAAAAGTTTATCAGGATGATGTGAGCAAGTAACCACTCGTTTCAATAACTGTTTAGCAGCAGTATTTATGATTTTATTTAAATTTTTATCAGACATTAAATTGAAAACGGATTTAAGGAATCTAATCCAACAATTTCAGAGACACTGTGAAATAAATAATGTGTTTCATGAACTCAACCACAAAAAAAAATGAAAAACATTTTGGATTGCGGGCGCATCAAAATGATATTTTGATTTATATCATACTTCCTGCGCTATGATTTTGCGAAAGAGGATATCCTGGGAAAGGGTGATAAAAATGAATTGTCAGACGATATTTTTTTACATTCGATATACGACCATTATTTATTGCTCAAGTCTCGTTGTGTTAAGGTTCAGTATTTTTTCGCGAAAGGAAAAAAGAATCATTTTTAGATCAATTAATCAAAATTTAGAGATAATGCTTGACTGGGTCACATTTTTGGGGCGTATGAAGTTAATAATTCAGAAATACATTTAATTTTTAAATGAAATTCATATAAATAAGATTTTTCACGTTAAAAAAATGTTGAAAATATGACTCACTAGAGCTTTTTATAATAAATGAAATCATTTTAATTTAAGTTTCTGCAAGTTTTTTCTGTAATTTATTTATTGAGATTTCCTTGATCTGTTAATATTGTATTTAGATTACAGACAAGAATATTCCAGCCAGATTTTGCTTAGCGGCAAAGCTCTTCGAGACTCATGGTAATTAGAACTATTTAACTATCGGTACCAATGGAAGAACGTGATCGCTACAGAGATGAGAAATGCTTTGTGAAGCCACTTTATGGAAACACTATATGCATTCATTTGCAAATCACATTATATAAACCTCTCCTCATACTATATCCATACATTTACACACACATGTGCAATGTTCATACATACAATTCACAATAAAGTAAAAAAAAAGACAGTCATTTTCATGATACTAAGGGTCTTGTTTATACGTTTTATTAGTTTTAGATGAAAAATAAAATCTAAAGTGCGTCGTCGAGCAAAATTGCTCTCAGTCTAAAACGATTCTAAATCATTGTCTCGTCATAGTTGTGAAGATGAGAGATCGTTGGTTATAATATTTTTCTACTTCGTTGTGAAACTTTTGAGAAGTTTCGCGAACGAACTCGGTGATGGTAGGTATTTTCAAGTCCTAATTATGCAGCGAGTTACATACGTACTATGAAGCGTTACATATCTGTCTTAGTGATATATTTTGAATAACCTGGAGACTTGTGATGTGTGTGGTGAGCATAGGCATTTATTGGAGTAGTGTACACCATGATTGGTCAAGTTATTGTTGTATAGAGGAGCAGCTTGTCTTTGAGAGTAAGTGCTCCTTACAATATTCTATATTATGTTTAAAAGGTTGATTTTTTAATTTGGTTCAAAATAGAATACATATTTATAATTTTGACATAAATATAATTTAGAAATTTATTTTCAGAATATATGAAGATACTTTTCCTTCTTGATTTATTTATTAAAGTATCACGACTGTGGTCCCTTTATAAAGAGTTTATACGTAGAAGTTATTATTTAGCTTGAATTGTGTCTAAAGGTGATGAACCATTTAGGTCAATGTTTAATTTCTGAAAAAAATATTACTTTTGGTATTTTTTTTAACTAGAATGTTTTATATATATTATATTCCGTCAGTTTATATTGCAACTATTGCAGTCATCAATTATTATTATTTATTGATTATTTGAAACGGACTTCATTTTTTTAATATGCATAGTAAATACGGTTCTATGTGAGTTTCTGTGAATAGTTAATCCCGATTACATTCCTATAAGCAAAGCCAAGTAAACTGTCTAAGACTAAGTGGCTAACAATTCTGCCGTTTTTTTCTTCAATGAGGTTAAGAATGAATTATTTTAGACCTTAATTTATTAATCTTGTAAGCTTTCTCTTAATATCTAGAATGGGTAATTATTTTCAATTCTTTCACCACAGAAAAACTTACCGATATAAAAACTACGTAATCTAAAAAAAGCACTTTTAATAAACCCTTTAAATAAATGAAACGAAAAAGTTTTCGTCAGGTCAGTAGACTCTGAGCAAAAAATATGCGATGCCTATTCAGCTTCTAACTTCTACGATTAATTTGAAATGAAGTTTCTTACAATTTTCAGTTCGTTCCTCATTATTTTAGTCACGGTAATATTCTGAATTCTGAACAAAATGAATTTCTCAAAGCAAACACTGACTTAAGACTGAAAAAGGTAATTTATACAAAAAGTTTAATAAAAAAATAAGTTTGAAAAAATGTTTCTCTTCAATGAAAGTGTCGTAAATTTATTCAAAAAATAGTAACAGTAACAATTTAATCTTATTAACAAAAAGGTTGTTTTTTCTATTAGCTTTACTTTATGAAGATAGCAAAGTGATAAAATGGGTTTGTAATATTGTAGTAAAGGTGAGTGTAGCGGTCTTCAGGGACACCTATAATTAAGACAAATTATTGAGTGAGTTATTTACAAACATTTGCGAAATTGATAGAATCTAGCTTTAGAGGATTTTCAAAACATCCAAGATTAAATACGCATTTCTTAATATATTAAAAAATATCCGTAAAACAGAAATATGGATACAGTGGTGTGTTAAATCAGTGACTTCCTCTTTGGATTTGGGATTTGGATGGAAATTTGATTTACCGCGTCTCACAAACAATTACAAGTGTCAACCAAGTATTATTTATCATTTCCCGTTGAATACTGCAAACATCTCCATGTCAGCAATATATTACTGATGAATAACTGGTCTCTTGACAGACTATTCTAGTGTAATTCTATCACTATTAGAATATTCTGTATATATACATCCACTTGCAGTAAGACAATATAAATTCACTGTATATTGATTGTAGGAATCACGTTTTGATAATCACCCGAGGGAATGCTATTCGATTCTTGGCAATTAAGTTGGAACGATTGTCGCAATAAGAGAATAGCGCATAAGTGTACCTGGCAAGCATCATTGAACAACCATACAATACTGTATTACATTCGTTGAAAGTATCGAAGGCAATTAATAGTGTCGAATTGACGGCATAAATTATATAGAATGCCCAAATGTTTTCATGAGAAATAGGAAGATAGTAATATAGTGTTCTTTTTTAATTACATGGCTAGCGTTTTATCCCTTAAAGATTCTCTGTACCTCGTCATTTTCTTATTACCTCCCACTTCATTTCAGGTTTTCGTAGCTCCACCAAATATGTTCGAATAGGGTGACGGAATCCGTAAGATTGGTAGGAAATACAGTAAAGAATCAAGTTTTCTTTGGGCTTCCGGACCGGAGAGATAGTAAGTCCACTTTACCTCCGAGCTCCAAAGACAAAGACGAAGTTCAACTACCTTACCCCTAGTATCTGTCGCAAGCATTAATTTTCGTAGCACAATATACGGGTTTGTGTATTAGCAATGTGAAATGACTCACATTCATAAAGCAGTACTGTGACTCTGACCGAGTACAACTGTGAGTTCGGACTCCTAGCATTGATTTGAAGATTTGCTCCAGCTATCCCTTATTGAATCATGGACTAGTTATGTGGATTACTGCCACTTGTGGTTGGTATCCTAAAGTGATTAAAACCGTCAACTAGCTCAATATTTTTCCACGCGCTCGTCAGAATATAGTCTGGATCTGGACGGGTATTTTTGCAAAACACATTACTTTTTCCATCATCGACTAGTGTATTACAAAAGTACAATTAGAAAAAAAACTGCTTGTTTTACGAATGATAGTGGATATTTGTAAAGTCAATTAATATGTTTATTTGAAAATAAAATAGTCTGCGTGGTCGAGTGTCAACATCTTTAGCTTAGAACACGGAGGTCGCGAGCTTGAATTCCAGTATGGACATTTCCTATAGATTGATTTTCAATCAATTTATAGATTTCTGTTCGAAGGCATGGATGTGTGTGATGTCTTAAACTCCCTTTCCCACCCATCTTATCTTAAAAAACGGCGCGTAACGAGAACGATAAGCTAATCGCAAATTCTCTCCTAGTTCAATCCTTCTATAGCTACTATCTAAGATACTTGTATGGTATTTGCATACTTGTGCATATAATCGATTCATAAACGGTGTTTAATGGAAGCAATATACGAATAAGAAGCCATCCCTTTACACCGTCCAATCTATTTTACCATATTTACAAAATAAGATGAGAGTGTAACCTAGAGCGTAAAATAGTTCTTTTGGACAAATTTAATATTCATGAGATTCGAAAAGATAGAAGCAACTTAATTCAATATTTAATGAAAATTTAATAACAGTGTTTTTAAAAATAATTAATTGGACATGAAAATCAATCTTTAAAAAAATCAATGACATTACATACAATAAAATATTAAATTAAAATATATCCACTTTATCTGCTATGTAGTTAACAACGATGTCATCGCAAATATATATATTTCTATGTTGAAAGGTTTGACCCGACAAAATATTTTCTTTTGTATACTCGTAAGTTAAGACCATTGCTTTCGAAGCCACGAGAGACTGCCCCAACGAACAAGTGTCAGAGAAGTTAATAAAGCTTTCCCTGGAAGCGAGTGCTTTTCCAGAAGTGAAATAGTTTTCATTCCAGCCAACGGAATTCAGACTCTTTTATTGAACTCCGCCATGTGTCATTTATTTCATAAAAGGGTTTCATCATAAAGTTTTTCTACCGTTGATTGCATTCAATATCTGCTGCCTTAGAATATTGCGCAAGAGCAAGAAGCTATTATAAATATTTAGCAGTACTAGTCTTGTAAAACTTTTAAATGATTTTTATTATTTTTTTAGAAATTGATGTTTAATAAACAATCGTTATAATTGAGGAGCAAACATTCAAAAAGTGTTTTGTCACACAAATACAAAGCTTGGAAAATGATGATTTAAGTGTTGCAAAAGTGACGGTTTGTATGAATGTGTCAACTTTATGATTTCATTTTAATATGAAAAAAAAACCTTTTTGAACACTAATTTTGATTTCCATTCATAGGTTTTATTATGGGCTATTAAAATTGATATAAAACGCCATTTTCAAAATTTGTGACAAAACACTTTTTGAATGTTTGCTCCTCAATTCTATTATAGTATGTGTTGATTTCTTGAGGGAGATATTCAAACCAAGATATTTTTTTCTATCGCAGTTATTATCGGTCCCTCGTTACGGTTATTATTACGACTTGCCCGTCTGATTCTTCAAATGAGCGCTTTAATGCACTGATTTTAAATGTTATTTTGTATCAAGATTGGCTGCATCTTATTTTATCAGTTCTTATTTTTAAGCTCATATCATGTCTTTCAAACGGTTTTATCGTATCAATCTTCACTTTTTCTTAAAAGAGAGAGGTGAGAGAACTAAATAACAACCAATTATCTTTATTTTATTTTCGTTGAGAAACTAAACCATGTCCATATTCGTTACTTCATAAATAAATTATCTTTGTTGTATCACTTGTGTTCTGTCTAATTGTAAAATGTATGTGATTTGATTTTTAGAAGTATTTTTAAACCAATTGTCTCGAAATTTGAATTGGTAAAGCCTAATGCTGAGACAACGTAAGGTAGCAGAGATTTTTTATTACACGAAGATGCACAGACAACGCAGGCATGTGCAACGCAAATATGCGTCTGCCTTGCGCTGCCTCTTATTATAATCCCAGCACAAATTCCAGCGTGACGTGTGAGGAGTGACTTTTGGACTTGTTCTTTTGTTTTTGCCGAGAAATTAATTGAATTAGTGCAAACTAAACTTTGTTTATTCTATACTACTCATGTGGACTACTCTAAAACGGCATACAATAGTTGCTCTAGGATCAATTTATCTCATTCAGCTATGTCACTCAATCAGTCACAGTATACGCTCATAGCGCAAAAGCATTTTTTTTAATTATATATATTAACAACTTATTTAATTTGCAGGTACAGTTTGAGTTTATATATATTATAATCAAGTACAACTACGTCGAAATACTTTTCCCGTAACATTCTCACAACAACGACGCGGTGTAAATATAGTTGACCCTTACGGTCTCCTTGAAAATATATGTTAAGAGATTGGCTGGCGGGTGTTTTTTTTAACCCTTTTCCTTTGATCTTTTCACTATACCCTTCCTAAAAAATAAATTTGAAACGATCGACTCATATGCGGCTCCTGTGAAAATGTTATTTTATGTATTTGCACTCAAATTTATTATTTTATTCTGAAACTTGAGGTCTACGATACATTGACCGTAACCAACGTGGCGTTAAATACACGAGCCTTTTGTTTTTATACAAAAGTAGCGGGATTTGTTAGGCGTAAATTATATATTTGTTATAAAATGGGCAGTACACGAACATGCGACTAAAACATGTTTAGTGTGGTATGAAATTAGAATTAGAATACCGGTTTCAACGAAAATCGTATTCTAGTAAACCATTGATAGATTCGGCGGTTACTTTGTGGAAGTTAATTTTTAATATAATATTAAATTTGATAACTTTGTTGTTCTACTTTTTGTGTTACAACTTGCAACACGTGTATCGCTTATTTGAGAAGCATCTATCATCAGACAGACTATCTTACGCTATAAATTACAAAATAAAAGCCTTTTTAATATACCAAAGTATGATTTATCAAATTTCGTATACTCTAGGTAAGAAATATTACATTGTTAAACATATACTTAAGGTTTTTTTGAATTTGAATCGTTCAAATAATGTACATTCACAAGGGTTAATCCTTTTCGCCAGCAATGGCTTTAAGCTCAATGATACATTTATTTATAATATAAACACGAAACATTCATTTACTAAGAGTCAGTTCAAGTTCATCCGTGCACTTAAACGCCTGAAGATGCCAAAAGACGAAACCTAGGTCGTTAGTGACAAAGTTTGTGTGAATGTACATAATTTGAACGATTCAAATTTAATGTTGAAATTCCACCAAGCACCTTCAGTCGAAATCTTAAATTATAAAATATATCTTAGGCTTTTAGAAATTTATAAATATGTACAATACAGAAAATTCAATGAGAACTAATAAACGCATAACAAATGCACTAAACACTCGAGTCTATAATGCAGTGACTAGCGTCGTTCGGTTTTCGTAATGAATCTTACGGGTTCAAGTCCCAGTCGATCGTCATTTTTTTAAAATCAGTTAATCGATTTTTGTGTCAGGTGAAGGCATGGGTGTCTGTGATGTCTAAAAATCCTTAATAAACCCTCCTACCCTTCCGATATTGAGATAACGGGGTGCAGCGGGAGCGGCTAACTAACCATTAGTCCTGACCTAAGCCCTGCCGTATGTTTTCCATTTTTTCTTCGAAAAAATAGAGGTTGAGCGACTGAATAACTCTCAGTTTTCTTATGAAAACTTAAGTGGTAATACCTCCATTAAGAGGCTATATGTTCCACATTGGGAGCATACATGATAAAAGAAAATGAAGCAACGTCTTTTTTTTCTAGATGTCATGTGTGCTTGTAATATTATTTAAGGTAAGCTGTTCAATCGAAAATGCAATCACCAAAGAAAAATGAGACTTGAGAGAAAAAAAATCAGTGGTACAAACTGGTCCTGTCTTTCAATAAACAATGTGGAATAACTACGAAAAAAGTGTTTTGCTTTTTTAAAATAATACCCATTAATAAATAATTGATACTGATCACCAAATAATAGTTATCATTGTTATCAAGTTCATTGTCTTTCCAAAGTTATTAATTTGTACAATTTTATTTGATTTGCGATTGTTGTATTTTTACCATATAAAGAGGTCGGTTTTCTCGATTTCGTTTTCTACGTCGCTGAAAAAAAACCGTTAATTACGATAATCTTACTGGACGTGAATTAATGTGTTTTGTATAAGCCACGCTATTATTTAAAGGATTAAGAATCCATCTTGGTGGAAAGTAAAGAAAACAAGAGAGACACAAAATTTGTACTGTCTTCTTATAGAGATTAATGCTAGTAATAAAAGAATTTTCTTAGGTTAGGTTACGTGTCAGATATTTGTCTAATGTTAAAATTATATATTTTTTTTAATTTGTGAATAGTGTAAAAAAATTTATACATCTGTGAGTTTTGTCGCCAGTGACTTTCGGTACCTTATGAAGATTGGGAGGGATTTTTAGATACCTGGTATTGTTTTGTATTATGACATTAGTTTTTTAATTTAACGTTACCCAGTTCATTATATTCGAAAAAGAACTAAGATATTGAAAAAAAGCCAATGTGTAAAAAAAATGTCTTTATAATAAAATATTTTTTTTTTCAAATACTGATTTGAAACATTAAAAATACCAAGAAAAAGAGAGCCAGACCACCGTTCCACCACGTTACATGGTAAAAAAAGCCCTGTAAGTAGGTATGTGAAATAATTAAATAACATTATTATTCTACATATATGTTTTAGTACTATCGATGAAAAAATATTTAGATTTTTTTGAAAGTAAACTTAATTTATAAAAAGTGATATCAAAAATCAATAGCTGTAACTAATCAAATTTAATGTTTTTTTTATAAAATTCAATTATTTGAACGTTAAATATTTAAGACCTTAACGAAGTACATAGTTATCTTGAAAAAATATCCATTAAAGCACACTAAACTAGTATAAATGTTTGCCTATTTTAATAAATTATTTTGCTGTATTAAATTCAAAAATTTTTCTTAAACGTGATAAAAAGTAATTTATATTTTGAATAAGATAAACTTCTTAACTTCATGCCATTCAATACTGAATTATTGCTCAGTCTTTTTCTTGGGGTTAATTTAAGCTTAAATTAACCTTAATTATGTTCTCAAAATCAGTAAAAGTTTATTTTCCATAATCTACTGGTCTATGATAAATGATGAAACTTTTGGAGCAAGTGTTAAGTATTTTAGAGTATCGCTGAGGAACTTTTTGCCTTTCCTATAGGCCATAAACTTTGTTTTAAACATTTAATGAAGCACTCAATTTACTCAAATTGTAAATGATTTATTATTTTAATGTCTGTATCGATGAGGTTTTTTACTCGAACAAAAATTAGCTTTTCAAATATTTTCAACTCAATACAATATGGACATGATTCGATATAGTAAGCTCTAATTATTGTATTCTTACATAAACATTTATACAAAATGTAATTAAGTGTATGAAAACATTTTTTAAAGCTCTGACGATGCCGCGAATCAGAAAAAAAACATTTCTAGACTTCATTCGAGTCTTTTAATTTTTATATCCGCCCCCAATGTGGAGCATGTGGCTTACTCTTGGAAGTATTTCAACATAAGTGTTTTCTACGGGAACTGTTTGTTAGTCAGTCGCTCAACCACTTTTTTCCAAAAAGAGTAGTAGGGATAAAAGAATAAGTCTAGGACAGGATCAGTGGTTAACTAATCGCTCTCGCTACGCCCAATTATTGAAGAATGAGAAAGGTGGGAGGGAAATCAAGACAATCACAAACACCCATGCGTTTGTTTAGAGATCGAAATGCTGTTCCTACTGGGAACCGAATCCGTGAAGTCTGGCACGGAAACCCACAACGCTAACCGCTGCGCCGCAGGACCCGACAAAAAATAAATAATACTTGACAAAGCCCAACAAAAATATTTTAAAACAGTTTAATGAAAACAAGTCATGCAATTACCGTAAATTGTTCAATGTATTCTGTTTTGTAGCACATTATTACAGATGATTATTATGTTAATGGGTTTATAACTATTATTTTTTTTAAATTTCAGAATTTGAAGAATCAGATTATGACAACAAACCTGTGGGTAGAGCAGTCGTGGTATGATTATAAACTTCGTTGGGAACCAAAAGAATATGGAGGAGTCCATATGTTACACGTGCCTTCAGATCACATATGGCGGCCGGATATCGTCCTCTACAACAAGTGAGCTATTTTTAATTAACAGCTATGATATTTTACTTCTCATTTTTTCGGCATCAAAAGTATAATAAACACTTAAAACTATTAAAGAAATGTTGCTTTTGATTCTGAAATAAATGATGTTATTTTAATGAATAATGGATTAAAGATATTGTTGTTGTAAAAAGTAATATAAATTTTTAATTTTTCAGTATATCATGTTTTTTAAATTTTATTTGTATTTTATATTATAACTGTATGTGTTGAATAATATAAAAATATGCCTAATTGAGAAATGAGGATGAATGGTTGGTTTCTTTTCAATGGTAATATTTAAATAGATGTATGATTTTTTATTGATTCTTTTTAGTGGTTATACTCTTTTCAAAAAAATATTACATGCAGTAGTGTTATACGTATATAAAGGATAATATAACACTATATTCAGGTAAAAATAATAATAAATAAATCAATTTTTATCTTATTTTTAAACAATTATATTTACTACTAAGCCTCTTTAATTAATGTGACAAAGATTTTACGTGTATGTTAATTGCCGCTTGTATTTTTTCATATTATTTGTTTGTCATTAAAAGGCCACAATATACATGTAATGCAGAGCAGACGTGAGAAATTTTAAAAGTAAAATGATAACTAATTTTACTAAAAAAACAACTTATAAGTTCAAGCGTGACTCAGTTTCTATCGAGTATGTTGCTACCCTTAGACCTAGGCTTCGTCATGATATATTTTAAGTGTTATTAAAACGTACGTAGTTCACTTAAGACAATGGCCTAGAAATTGGTTTATATCGTTTGAATACTAAGCTTTTCTCACCAAAACGACGATGATCGGACGTTTGCGAAGAAGAGTTTCGGCAAACGTTTCTTGGCTCATATCAGTCATGTACTTAAATGTATACGTTATATGCGTATTTAACAAGATAAGCTTAACTTAAACCAAAATTGAGTAACTGCTTTATTCGTTAACAAAGTTGGTGTATTGATTATTTAAATGACATAATAAAAATTCTTATATCACCATTATTTTTTTTTTGATAATATTAACAATGAAAGTTATGCTATTTACATAAATGAGGAGCAAACATTCAAAAAGTGTTTTGTCACAAATTTTGAAAAATGGCTTTTTATATCAATTCTGATAGCCCATAATAAAACCTATGAATGGAAATCAAAATTAGTGTTCAAAAAGGTTTTTTTTCATATTAAAATGAAATCATAAAGTTGACACATTCATACAAACCGTCACTTTTGCAACACTTAAATCATCATTTTCCAAGCTTTGTATTTGTGTGACAAAACACTTTTTGAATGTTTGCTCCTCAAATGTTCATTGATGTGTGTATATCCAAAGATTTTTTAACAAGGAAATACTTTGTCCTTTTTTATATAAATATTGTACTTATATAAAGCTGAGAAATAATACGTAATACAGCTGAAATAACACAATTTAAATGTATATAAGTTTCACATGAACGCTACAACCAAACAGTTGTTTTAGAGAATTTTAAATTGGTTCACCATTCCTTTCAGTATGAGATTTGTAGCAACATTTCTCGTCATCTGCCTTTTACAGGTAAAAAAATCATATAATAAAAACATTTAACCATCGGTGAGTATTACAAGTAAGACAGAATATTCAAGTAATTGTTAATGCTTTGTTTACAAATGAATAAATTCATAAAATATAGCACATTTTTGTACTAATTCCACATTTATTTCATTGTCAATGAATTTTTCAGTTGAAAATACTCGTCTTGAGGAAAACTGGTTCTGATCATATTAAATAAATGTAAAATTAATACAAACGAGTATTTTTAAAATATAAAGCCTTTCCAATAAGTATTATGAGTGAACGCCTTAAAAGAGGTATAAATAAATAAACATTTTCATTTCAATCTACAAATTCTTTTCCAATCACTCATCTATAGGATGTGTTTCTATATTATTGATATTAATCCTCACAATAACTTTAAGAACTAGTTGAAATCAACAGCAAAATTCTTGAAGAGTTTTTTTTAATTATTGATTACAAAAACTAATCGTTTTTTCATGAATACTAAATTATAAGACATTGAAGTTTATTATGTCATAATTTTTGGTAAATCTCAACCACCTGCCATCTTATTCACTTGTCAAGCGATCATGATTTAAAACTCTCAACAAATAAATAGATACGTACATATATTTTAAAATCAATTTATGAACTTGTGTCTAACTGTATATTGTTACTGTTCTGGCAAACGATACTAAGATAAAGATTGATAGTTCTGAGCAAACAACAAACAAAAAAAAACAGTTGTTATTGTAAAACCTCCAGCATCGATATTTTACGTAACTTATATAATTATAATATTTAAATATAGATGTATTCATGCCGATCTGACACAAATAAGCGTTTAAAATAGTAAAGTACAACTGCCAGCCCTTAAACCAGCATAAATAATAATTGTCCATACAGATAAACACTTTTTTAGCAAACTAGTAAAATAAATGCACCAACTGAGTTATTCCAGAAAAATAATTAATATCAAAGAGTATATTTTTTTTTAGTTTTTCTACTTAATTTTTTTTGACAGAAATGTGTCTATCCTACTCATGATAATCTTTGGTTGGTCGACACTGTCAAATAGACTTTTTTCTCAAAATATTTTTTTATCACAATGCCTAAAATAAAAACATTTTTTTATCTTAATGCTCGTCATTTAAAATAGAGAACTTGTTAATTATTTTATTCAAAAATGTATAGGTTACGAGCGCTAATGTAGTATCTTCAATAATGGGAGCGGCAAAATCGTTGGTCGACACTGTCATTCCCAAAAAAGGTCCGGCTCCCTTAACTGCAACTGCTGGGAATACAAATAACGAAACAACTGCTGAAATACTGAATAGTGTTTCAAAAGATTTAAATAATGCGTCTAATGCTGTAAGTTAATATTATTTAAAACTAAAATAAAATCATATAATTAAGATAGAAGTTTAAGCGATTTACTTAAAATTATAAGCAACAAACATTACATAATATTGTTGTTCAACTAAATTAATGTAAGCTTTTGTAAATGAGATAAAATCCAGTATGTGTAATCGATATAACCGAAACGTTTTTTTTTTGTTATTAAAAACGTTTTATTTCGATCAGATTTTCTCAGAAAATTTGAACGCCATAAATAAACCAATCTATAAGTCTTAATAAAATAATTTCCGTTATCGTTTTTTTATTTTATTAGAATTTGTATAAAAAAAATCATTTACATTTTTAAATAGACCAAAAAGTTTTATTAAAAAGAAAAAATGAAAAAGTCACCAAAGGGAGTCTATTTTTATAATCATATAAAATATGTTTTATTAAAATTTTAACTTTTTTTCTTGTTATAAAATATTAGCAAATTTCAATAAGTAAACGTTTAATAACAACTCTATTTCAAAATTATTCTTAACCTTAAAATATTCAGTTCTATTTTAATAAATAAATGTGATTAATTCAGATGATAGCTGAAATGGAAACATCTATCGACTCACTCAACTCACCTTCAAGCCAATGCAAAAAAAATATCGCAGAGACAATAAAGAAAATCGAATCAGATACAAATAACTATGTTAAATGCGTAGTTAATAAATTATCTGAAGTTAAAGATATCACAGTAGATATGAAAAGTCTAGCACGGGACTCTGTTAAAGCATTTGTCGAGTCCATTAAAAACGCAGTAAAATGTGGTTTACTGCTATTTACTACTTCACCATATAAAATTATTGGCGCCTTTACTTGTTTTCCGATGGTAATTATTAAACATTTATATTTTTAAAATTTAATTTAAAAATTTCCATTTAAAAATAATAACTATGTCTTAATTTATTTCTGTCAAAAATCCGGTATAATATAATGTACTCTTGACTATCCAGAAGTTATTGCCGAGTGTTAGACAAATTTACCTGTACTTAAATAGATTTAATTTTATAGATTCAAAGCAACCATAAATCACGATTCCCAAAACGATCTAATATATGAAAAGTATTGCACCATTCACGAAAAACTGTGTCTAATATATAATTACTCAAATTATTCTTATTCCTTTTTACTTGCTCAACTATGTTATAATAACTGTGAGTCAAATATTGTGATTTTTAAACGTATATTTCAGGCAACATTCAGCTTTGTTGCTGGCGAGGTGATTGTGGGAATAAAAATGGCTTCACAAGGAAACAACATGGCAAATACAATTATTAGCATTAGAAGCAGCTGTGATAATATTGGATCCAATTCTCCTTCCATTTTGGGAACGATGGCTGCATGCATATTTTAATTTACGTATACGATGTTTTCAAACATTTATTATGTCAATATTACGTCTTAACCATCAATAGTTTAAAAAAACAATCAAAAAACCAAATAAATATTTTTCAACCACTTGTTACTTATTATGTTTATCTATAAAGCCTCGCAAAGAAACAATAAATAAATTATTTACTGTCCAGATAAGAATCAACTCGCAAGCAACGAATTATAAAATACATCTGGATAGCAATGGATAGTTAAAATAAAAGACAACAAAACATTTTTTTTATTTCAAACTTAATTTCAACGTTACACACAATAAAAAAAACCATTATAAATTAGGCTAGATAAATGATAATGGGAAGTATTACTATCAAATAAAAAAATATATATGTATTTGAAAGTCATTTAAAAGTCGCTCCACATTTGCATGAAAGTACCATTGGTATATTTCTTTTAATAATTTAAGTAAAAGTCATAGGTATTTGTTAAAAAACTGTAGTTTCAAATTCCAAAAAGATCAGTTTTTTCAACTCTTTCCTTCCACATGCTACAAATATGGATTTTTAACGGAGTAATGGATAAGTAACATAGATATTTTTTTAAGCAGAGAGAGAAAAAAAATAAAGATGGAATTTGGACAACGCTTGCAGTCAACTATTTAATCTTATTTACCGTGTTTGTGATTGAATGAGTGGGCAGGGGTTGGAAGGTTATTGAAATGTAAAAGACATCCTGTACTTGAATACAAATCTATTATTCCATTGAAAAATCAATACTGGGATTTGAACCATTGAAAACCACAAGAACGACAACTTCAAGCGTGTTTAAAAATATAGTCTTTTCAGTAAAGAACTTTGCATAAGATTAAGGGCCCTATAGAAATTTTACAAGCTTCATTTATATTTTTACATGGATTGAATCTAAAATTCACCATATTTTATTATGTTACTTACATGCTGAAAATAATTATAAATCGTTATTTTTCGTCATAAATGCTGCTAGTTAATGAGAGATTTGCACTAGGACATCTAATCCCGGATTTTTTTTTCTGATCTCGGGATTTCAGGATTGGCGTTGATTCGAAATATTGACATTGATCATTAAATTATTCTATATGTTTTAAAAATTATGTTGAGATACGGTAGGCTCTCTACTTTCGCACATTGTTATTCAACTAACACTTGACAAGTTTATGAAGAAAACTCTTAAACGTGTCTCGTTAAATAATTATATTGATAAATTAATGTTTCTTTTACATCTTGCTACTTTCAAACATTCAATATTCACACACATTTTCAGGAACCAATTATGTGAAAAATTGAAGAGTCGCCTATATCTCAATGAGAAGGCCATATGCTTTACATTGAGAGTTCCATGGATTAAAGAAATGTTTTGAATTGAATTGCTTCAAGCCGTGTTAAAAATATGTGATGCTCATACAAAAACATGTAATATGTTTAGAATAAAAAAAATGTGATATGTAAAATGTGAAGTATCGGGATACGTTATTATTTTAAATAATTTAAAAATATAAAACATTACAGCTAATGTCAATGCGTTTGAAAACATTTTTGAAAGTGAAAAATCATACGACATAAGCTAGTCAAGCAAGTCAACTCATGATCAACTTGACGAAGAGATACATAACGAACACCCATGTCTGAGATCTTGAATTTAAAAAGAAAAATCTAAATTTTATATATACCTAACTTGAACTTCAGAGAAAAACTTACACTCACTACACAACAGACGGTGACAAAATTTTGATGCTGTGTTTTATTTCTTTTTCATATATCACAATAATATAATATTATAATAAGAGTACAGTGAACGTGCACTCTGTCACGAAAATTACGAACAGATGTCTAAAAACATATTTTATTTCAACTGATTTTTGTAGCAAACAGTAGCATTGTGTCAAAAGTGTCGTTTAATGTTTCATATAGGTCAAAGAATATTAAACAATCCACATTTCGTAAATTAATAATATATAAGTATATTTCGTTGGATAAGAATGTACACTGTAAATAGTAATTAATTTTGGGTTTGTATTGTTGATCAACTAAGAATCTTCATTTTTAGTATGAATGAATTTTCAATATTACTTTCCGGGATTTTGGGATCTCTGATCTCGAAATTAGAGGCTCTTTTTTGCATGTTACATAAAAAATTATAAATAAAATAAAATCAACATCTATCAGATTAGACCACGGGTTCCCAACCTGGGGGTCGCTTAGGGTTTTCTGGGGGGTCGCCAACTTTACCCGGTGAGCTAAAAAAAAAGAGTTTCGGGGACAATCCGGGGAAAAAGTATAGCAAATCGAGGATTTCAAATTCCTCCGGGGGTCGCCTAGTCACGGCTTTTATAAAAAGGGGTCGCCACCCGAAAAAGGTTGGGAACCTATGGATTAGACAATCAATGAGTTATTTATTTATACTTTTTGTTTATATCGATAAGATATTTAATAAAACGTAATAGACACAATGAACCGGGCAAATTTCAAAATTTCTAGACTAAATGACTTCAATTGTCAAGCATTTTCGATATGGAAATTAAACTACATACTACGCATGCGGGCCATATGAAATTCTCTCTGAAATGGCATTGAAGCTTCTTAACAATGAAGTCAAATGCAATACGCCACGAGCGATTAGGTGCTTTGTATTAAAAACTATATAGATGTCACTAATGTGATTCACTTAAGTATGTCTGATAATGGAAATTGTACTATATATGTGTTCCCCACGACTTTTTTTTTAATCCATGTCCGCTCCCGATGTGAAGCATATGGTTTACTAATGGAGGTGTCTCAACAAAAGTTTTTTCTGCGAGAACTGTTTGTTACTCAGTTGCTCAACCTCACATTTTTTAAAGTGAGTAGTAGGGAAAGAAGGATAAGGCTAGAACAGGACTAGTGGTTGGCTAATCGCTATTGCTATACTCAGTTATTAAAGGATCAGAAGGATGGGAAGAGAGGAAATTATGTTAATTGACATCACAGACATCCAGTCTTTGAACACAACTTGAATTGAATAAATCTCAAATTCACTCCGATCTGAGCGGGAATCGAACCCAGACTTGCGTGATCGGTAGAGCAAGCTCTAACTAACTGGGCCGCAGCAGGCGACTACATGGGAATAATATTAAAAATTACTTCTTACTTCTGAATTGAATAATAATTTTAATATTATACACATTTTTAGTTACAACAAAACATGATAAGCGAAATAAATTGAACATTAGAATAAATGGACGTTCACTACTCGACCCATAATCGGCAAAATAACTAAAGTGACACAATTCGGTAAATTTTGTTTTAAGCCAATAATTGTTTAATATTGCCTAAAACGTCATCAAAAAATAGTTTAGAGCGTTATCTCATTCGCTTGATCTTTTTTAGGGCCTGTTCATTTTAGTGTTTTGCTTTGTCATCGTTTCTTACACATAGACCCTGGTTGAGAAACGCTGATCTAGAGAACTGAAAGTAGTCGGACAATAATTGTATAACAATAGCAGGATAGGCATTGAGCACTAATAACTTTTTACTAACCGCACTTAAGGAATTTCTTTTTCGTTTTTTATTTAAAAACAACCTTCTATTGTAAAAAATATAAATTTTCGGTTACAATTTTCTGTTTCGATAAATTGCATGAATCATCCAATTTAGGAGTAGAAATAATTGGCAATTATCATTTATATTTAATGTAATAATTATTTAAATTTAAGTAAATGTTATTCAATGATGTAATTGCTGAAAAAATATTACATCATTTTTTTTGTATAATGTACATATGGCAAAACTTAAAAACATCCCGAATGAAATCATCAGTCTTTTATAAACAGGATTTTTAAATGAAAACGCACAGCTGAAAAAACATAGTTATTTTTTTCAATAATTTATCCGTGAAAAAAATCATATAAAAGCCAAAATTTGGCAGCTTCAGTATCAGTCATTTTTAAATTGAGAATTCATCTATACCAAAATGAAACTAGCAGGAGTATTTTTTATCATTTTCTTCGTTGAGGTGAGAAAAACATTTTTTATTTTTCTTAATACCTAAAATTTAGAACTAAAAGATATTTAAAATTGTTGCATGCATAATTATTCATCTACCGTCTTGGTGCTAAATTGATATATTATATTTCAAGAAAAATCCATTACCTTAAAAATAGTTAATATTTAAATTAAAAATTAAATAACATTCACATGTTTGCTGAATATTCAAAATTATTTAACTCAATATGAGGCTTAATACTATTCAAGTAACATTAGTTAACGTTTTTACTATACACCATTATAAAGGTTAATCTCTTCAATCAATCATACAATTTTGTTTATCCGTACAAATGTTTTTTATGATGTATATGTGCTTACATTTCCTGCGTACAAAAAAAGAATTCCGCATCATGTAAATTGTAATGTCGGTTCTGCAGCGCAGTTTTAACGTCGTTGGCTTCTGTAACGGATTTCGCGGGTTCGAATCCCAGTGAGAACAGTATTTTTTTCAATCGATTTCTATTTGAAGGCATAGGTGTTTGTGATCTCAACAAAATTTTCACCCACCTTTCCGATCCTAAAAATGACGAGGCGTAGTCAGAGCGATTAGCCAACTACTAGTCCTTGTTCATGCCCTATCTTATGTATTCTTACACAAGTTATAAAAGAAGTGTTTGAGCTATTGAGTCAAAATAAGTTCACTTAGAAAAAATCTATTGACATACATACCTCCATCAGAAGACCATATTCTCTATGAGAAGACAAGGGCTAATTTTTTTTAATAAACTTTCGGCATATTTCATTTATCAGTTAGAAAAAATGGATCAAATAAGCTAATCATCTTTCACACTTGCTGACATTAAAAGTAGAATAAATGGTAACAATTTTGTTTTTAATTCTTAAATGGCCATTTTTTGTGCACAAAAGTTTTACTTACAATCACACTGGTGCAGTTGTAGCTCATTGAGAGGACCATTTCACAAACGCTGTTCATTTAAAATGTAAACATGTTTTTTTTTTGATAACACAAAGGCTTCTCAAGGATTTGAAATATTATCGTCGATAAGCGATGCGGTTAAAGGGGCAAAATCTTACTACTCTGATTCAAAAATGCTTTCCTTAATCACGAAAGATATTCCTGAACTTGCAATGAATGCTCCTGGCCAAGTTGTAGATGTGGCAAAACAACTTGCTAGCCTTGCGTCAACTGTAAGTACTAAATAATTAACATCAATATTTTTTACAATAATCAATATAATTACTTTTTCCACTGAACAAAAAGAGGTGAATTGTCAATTATTAAATACCGAAAATATTTTTGAAAACCATTTTTTAAATAAAATCTTATCTTTATTACGATAAATTATATCAGCATATTTAATAAATTATAACATTATTTCCGTCCTTAAAAAAAAAAAAAAGACAGTGGTATTACATAATATTCTTCTTCAAAATAATATATATGTGACGGACGAGATGATTTCTTGAACCACTCAATTACAAAACGTTTTCTAAAATGGATTTTTTTGTTGGTTTGATAAAAAGCTTCTTACGTGTACACAATTGTGAATACCAACTAATATCATAACTATTGATAACATTAAATTACCATTTAATTTTTATTCACAGTTTTATTTTTTTTAAACTGATATTCTGTTTGTAAATCATGTAGACAACTGATGGGATCAGTACCATAAGCAGCCATCTTGATTTAACTGGCAAGCAATGCATGGTAAAAGCAACCGAACCAGTTGTCAAAACTGTGCTTGGAAACGCTTTCAATTCTGTAAAATGCATCCTAAATAAAGTCAACGAAGCCAAAGACATTACTGTTGATATGGCGCAGCTACTCATGAAAACCGTAGAGGCGTTTGTTCGAGCAGTCATAAGCATTTTCCAATGCACAACGACATACCTTCTCAACAGATCTGCGATGTTTGCCAAAGTTAAGAACGCCATCTGCTGGTCAACTGTAAGACATTTTACTAATACTATTTATAATACGTTTTTACTCGGCTTCTATAGTCGAGTGGTAAAATAAATACTCTAGTGATCATATCGGTCTGGGCCCAAGAAAAATATCAAATCAAGATGTTTTCTATTAAAATTTGATGAGTTACTTTTGATGAATTTTCTATTCGAGTTCATTTCGAAACAATGATCTCTTTTTTTTACGTTAAATGTTCTACGGATTATACACAAAAAGTAATGCTGAATATATTATCGTCCATAAATATACGATAATACGATGAATTACTATGCTCGTTAGAATTCTTTTTATATAAACTTATCACCGAGTATTTTATTGGCATTAAATGGCTATGCATATTTTTGTATCTTTGTAGCAACTAACTTATGTATTATAGCAACTTTGATATACATGCATGAGAAAAATATTGATTTACAAGACTACTAGACGTTTAGAAACGTCTAAGACGTGTTTCACAGTCACTGAACAATTACTCTAGTACAAGATAGACGAAGCGTTAGTGGCGCCCATTACCAGATACATCATATTTGGATTCAATGAATCAGTTAATCTTAACTGGTACTACAAAGTGCTGAGACATTATATGTACACTTTTTGTAAAAAAATCCACAATATTTATTATATAGATCAGGACCGCGCTTGATCTTTGGTAGTATTATCAACTGATCTTAAAAACAAGTTCTGATCTAAAATCAATAATGTGGGATTAGTAAAAATGTAGTTTTATTTTATAATACAAAGTTATTAACCAATAATCGACAGTGAACACGTAAAAAGAGATTCGATAACGTTTTTAAAACGTCGATGATGTTCTTATAAACTAAACGACTATTGTAGTAAAGGGTAGATGAAACATGATGATGGTGCATTTTTATTATAACTCAGATTTTTTTTGAACGAATTAGTTTATCTAAACTATTATAAAATACCTTTATTTCAAACACCATAGGACATTTGTAGATTTTTTTAATAGCTTGGAAAAAAGGTTTTATATCTAAATACAAAGGTCACGTGATTAACCTGTCGATATTTTAACAGAACAATTTCTATATCCTCGCTTCTTTTTCAGACAACTGCTGGTTTCATGGCTAGAGAAGTTATTTTAGGAGTTCAAATCACTGCCAAAGGAGTGAATGCAGTCAGTCTAGTCGAAAATCTCAGGAGCGATTTGATTAACTGTGTTTCTACCCAGCTCGATAATACGTATGGATCCATCAGTTCATCTATATCTCCATGCATAGCGTAATCAATAGCCTGCAGCAATTACAAGATTTTGAATAAAAGGATTTTATGATTAAAATCCGTTCTTTGTGTATCAGTTTTTTCTTCAATAAAATTGTATAAACTTTTTATGAAAAAGTAAATTATCAAACAAATGTGGTTTTTCTTTCATGTTATTACTTATAATTGCGTCGGTACTATTTATAGTACGGTAAAATATTTGTAATGTGTTTTGAAAATCGTAATGGTATTACTATCAAAAACAAGACAAAACTTTGCTTGAGTGCTATAATCAATAAATAAGATTCCAAATTGATCAGTGTGTAAGTATAAAAATAAATCTTTCACAATTCTAGTTCACATTACTTACTATACTCAATCAACTACTGTCGTAACATAACACACATAAAATCGTCACAGAAATTGTAACTAGTCTTACCTTAGCTCAATATTATGTTGTTACTTTTACGAAATAAGTGAATGCATGATAAATTCATTTTGATGGTTACTATCAGCCATTTTTCTGCCTAAAGTAATTTATTTACACGACAAAAAAAACAGTAATGACATTACTTTTTCATGAATTTCAATAACATTTTTCGACGTTGTCTATGAGGAAAGATTGTGTTTCCTCTGGAAATTTAAAAAAAAAATGTGTTAAAAACGGGGACTAGTTGTAAGTCATTCACTCAAGTCTTCTTTTCAAAAAGAGTCAAGGTAGAAGAATCGATATAAAATTATAAATACCATGGTAATTAATCTCTTTAAGATTAAAAATGAATTTACGAAAGTGTCCAATTATTTTTTTTACTCTGTATAGCGCTAGCGATCAAGCAAAGGCTCACCATTTTAAATTGATTCCTTCGAATATGAACACTGTTACATACGTATTTTGAGAGGATAGTTTTCTTATTGAAAATATAATACTTATTTTTTTTTTTATAAACATTACTTAAAGACTTTAAAAGAAAAGGAATTTCATTAATTTTTAAAATGACATTTATACATAAACAAGTTCGTAGAATTTGCATAAATCAGTGATATTACTATTTTTTAACCAAAATTACTGTTTTCATTAAAAGGAATGATTTGAACGTCAGAAAATAATTATCAGTATTACATTTACTGTCAATCGAATTCATACAGAACTATAATATATGGTTGTTACTATGTTAAATGATTTGCTATGTTACCTAGGGCTTGTCGGTTTTGACAATAAGGGTTTTCAGTTAATTTTGCGACATTCGATAGCCGGTTTTTTTCAATTAAGTTACGAAGTTTATTAGAAAATATTTTTGTATTTTTACATGTAGTATTTATCAGGTTTGTATTTTTTACAACAACGTATACTAAATAAACGGTATAAACTGAATTTCAAGAAATCGAAAACGAGTTTTATTAAAAGACGGTTGAATTCGGGATTAAGTCGGTTTCTTTCACCACCTATCGTGTATAATGTACCACCATTATTTAACGACAGATCTTCCAATGGCGTAGCTATTAATGTTGTTTCCTCACGAAAACGTCACGCAAGGTCCTTTCGCGAAATTCGTTATGTTGAGTAAGTAGAAATTTGGATACCCTGTTTTCTTTTTCCTTGTGCATTGCATAATTCTAATATGAGGTGGCTACGCCGCTGGGCCTTTTACAACGTCATCAACGGAAAAATGAGTCTCACTGTTACGTGTATTATCTAAGTAGTAAAACAATCATTTTGAATTATCGATAGAGCCAAATAGAAAAAAAAAACTTGATTTTCATTCTACGCCTTTCAATACTATACCAGTTTAACAACTACGGTAGTGTAGTGACGTAGAAACCGTTTAATATAACGTACATAATATAGTTTTTCTTACATCGAGAGCGTTTCAAAAGCATCAGCATAATTGTAAGAAATATTTTGGACATATAATACACAAACTATTATATGTCTAAATTAATCCATATCTTATTCGTGAATTTTTCCAGTATTGTCCTTGTTAAATGAATAACTCTGTTGACAAAAGCAACCACTTTAAAAATATTGATCGCTAACTCCTGGTGGTAAGGCATTTTATTTATAAAAGTACTTGAAAATTCGATGATTGAAGCCGGTTTTGATCATTCAATAATTATGAAAAAATCAAAATAAGTAAGTGCAATATACTATCAGCAGTTAGTTTATACCGAGGTATACCTATATAAATTATGTTATGAAAAACGCATTTGTTCAAATCTATTTCGTTTCTAATGTGGAACATATGGCCTACTCATGGAGATATCTCAACCTTTTTTTTATTATTAGATAGTACTTATAGGTTAGCCAATGACTAGCTACGCCCCGATATTTTATGATCGGAAGAGCACTAAGAAATTTTTAGACATCGCAAACATCAATGTCTTCGAACAGAAATCGATAAATCCATACAAGAAAATTCTGTTCGAACTGGGACTTGTAAAATCTAAGAAGATGTAAGAAAACAGCGTTGACCACTGCACCACAGACTTGACAACAGTACATGCTTAACAAACTTTGAATTTACTAACTTCAATGCAAATACAATCAGCAAGTTTCTTAGTGGTCTGATCTGCGTTGGGCATATCCTCTAGTCTGAGTTATGAGAGATACGGATAACACATGAATATAGTTTTGTATTTTGACTTAAGGAACCCGAACTTTATTTGTGAAATTTCAAAGGCACGTAAAGTTTGAGGGCTTCTAGGAATAATAAAATAAATTATCCACTACCAATGTGGTGCGAATTCCCTACCAATCGAGGTATCTTTACAGAATGTTTTTTTTTTCAACGAGAGCTGTTTGTTAGTCAGTCGTTCAATTTCTCTTTTTTTTGAAAATTGCAGAATAGATATAAGGCTATGGCTAGAACAGGACTAGAGTTAATTAATCGCTGTCACTACGCCCAGTTTTTATAGGGTTGAAATGTTGGAAGGATCGGAAGAGTGGGGTGGAATTTCTAGAAAAAATCTAAAAATAGTGTTTGTACTGGGACTCGAACACGTGAGATCCGGCATGGAAGCCAACAACGCTAACCGCTGGGATATAGAACCCGGAAAACTAAAATACTGTTTTGTTTTTTTTACCCATAGTATCCGAATAACAAAACAATTACAAACGTAATTGCATAAAAATGTCATTACACAAATATTGTTTAAATTAGTTTAAGCTACGAAAAAAAAACGAATTAATTTAAGATGCAGCTGAAACAACTCTCAAGCGGAAACAGTAAAATTAAAATATTTTTTTACGGATGAGACATTTATATAAAACGAGAAGTAACATAATATATTCGCTAGAATTACTCGAAGATACCTAAAATGAAGATCATTATATTAGCAGTGGTTTTTTCAATTCGCATTTTACAGGTAAATATCAAATTTAAATCAATTTGAAATCAATAATAATTTTAATTTCACCATTTTTTTTTAATTTTTTTTAGGCGAATTGCTTTTTCTTCCCAGACCAGTTACCACCTAACATAATGCCACCCATTCCAATAACCACTGAAGCTATTCTTCCTTCCAAACCAGACTTGATTAGTACTGTGTCTGATCTCATTGAAAACTCAATGCTCTTCTTAAACACATTCCCACCTAAACCTATCCCATCAGTACCGATGACAGATAATGATGATCTTCCTTCGAAGATTGAAGATCTTTCGGATGCTGTTTCTGAACTTATTGAACATTTAATAGATGCGTTGAAAAGTGTTGTCTCAGTCGTGTGCTCGTATTTAGCAAGTATACTTAATTCTACAAAAGATAATGATATCAAACGTGGAATTGCAGTAGCCAACAGTTCTTTGGACCGTATTCAGCAATATATAATATTACCACTGGAAAGCGCTGTTGGACTGGCCAATAAAACGGTTAACGATATCATAAGTGCAGCAAATCTAGCAATTGACACAGTTGAAATGAAAATAAATGAGGTGGCAAATTCTGTGAGTTACCACTTTCTTTATCGTATATTAAATAAAAATTAAGAATCGCAATACTGGGTGAAAATATCTATACCGGTATTTCGGTATTTCATATTAAATGCCATCTTAACAAAAAAGTTAAAATGAAACAAAAAAAATACGGACAACTGAGATTTCAATCAAATCTCCGGTTGACTTAATCAAAATCTTTACCTTTTTTGATATTTCATATAAAATACTGTCATTAAGAATATATCATAATCATAAACGTGTCAGTTTCAAAAATACCTTAATTTACAATTTCTTAAAATAGTTTAACATCATAGAAAAGATCATTAATTTTTAAACCTATCATTATTGAATACAACTATTATCACATTCATAGTTTAATTGGTAACGAACAATATTGTATGAACACGTATGTGATGACTTCTTGTATTTAAAATTCGATGTTGGATGATTTTCAATACCAAAGTATCAATATGAAAGACACCATGAATACCGGAATCCCAGTTAAGGTAATATTAGTATTGCAGTTTCTAATATCAATGTCACTAAGTCACTATGTTTTAAAAATTAAGTGAACATGTAGGAACACAGTTATACAATTAAACTTAATACCTCTCTTTATTTTAATAATTCATACAATGTATTTAATTGTAAATTTTACTAAAAAAATTTGATCTTAAATAATATTAATAATTAACAGATCGACGTAAAAATTAACGAAGCAAACATGAAATACCCGGTAAGTTCATCAGTGCACAAATGTTTAATAAATTTGAAGGATGCTTTTAAAAACAAATCTCAACTTGCTGCCAGCAATGTCAAAAAATGTATCTTAGACAAAGTAGCCGAAGCTAAAACTACTGTTGACGATCTTCGATTGACCATAAAAGATGTTTGCCAAAATGTCCAACAATCAGTGGGTGAAATTAGTGCATGCGTCAAACCTGCCAATGAAACTAGTATGATTTCGAATTTAAAAGCAGCTGGATGCTTGTCCTATGTAAGATTATTACAATTATGTCTATTATACACTATCATTACCAAACCTTTCTCGTGTTCCATACAATTACAAGTGCTGAGAGAAAAATGTATCAAAAAACATAACCAATACAACAGATTAAAATAACAAAGTATTTTAGCTCTACAGTTTTTAATAATTTTATTCGTTGATAGCTATTTCGGCTTGCGCCATCGTCAGAACTACAGTTCTGACGATGGCGCAAGCCGAAATAGCTATCAACGAATAAAATTATTAAAAACTGTAGAGCTAAAATACTTTGTTATTTTAATCTGTTATAAATAGAGTTCTACCAAGTAAATGCCAAATCAATTAATAACCAATACATTTCTGTCATAACCGATATGTCAGAAATAGGTACTTGTTTTGAGTTAATCGATGCAGAATTTTTTATTTACTGTTCGAGAACACATTTGTTTTCAAGACATCTTTTGGTTACAATTGTTATCTCTTTCGAAAAACTATAACTGAGAGAACCATTAGTAATACAGAACGTAATTTTGGATCGTTTAAATTATGTACATTCACTCAAGTTTTGTCACTAACGATCCGGGTTTCGCCTTTAGGCATTTTCAGGTGTTCTAGTACATGAACTTAAGCTGACTTTAATGACAAAACTTGTGTGTATGTACATAGTTTGAACGATTCAATTTTAATATTGAAATTACACCAAGCCCCTTCATTCAAAATCTTAAAGTAATCACGTAAACCATTTTTGGTAATATATATAAAAATCCGAACCTACTCTTTGAATTATGTACAATTAAAAAGACAGGAAACTGAGGCACTCTTTACAGGCTACATATAATTTCAGTAGACTAATTAAAGCAACAAAAATCGGTAAATAGTGGTTGTTCTAATAAAGATTCAAACTTGTAATGTTCCATGCGCTACAATGTATTTCCCGAAACGGGTACAGTAAATCGGTGATATTTGTATAAACTTAAATTGTGTTAGCAATAAATTCTTGGAAAAATTTACACTTACAAAAATTAACATATTTTTTACCACAAATAATAAAATTACGTATCGTCTCCCACAATTTGAAAATATGTTAAATACTGTTTTTGATCATCTCAGCAGCGCTTTCAAATTGGAAACCATATAATATAATTATTACAGATAATGTTTTCTGGTATACGCTGTTATATAATACAATCTTATTTTGGGAATATTTACAGGCTTCGAGTAAGGCTGTGATCAATGGATATACATCAATGGTCAAAACCGACAAGAATGTGGCCTCTATTTTACTCATGCTTGACAGTATCAAAATAAACTGCGCTACCTGTGCAGCTGAAGGACTTACTTCTTTTATCACCCCTGATCTAAATTTGATCAAGAATAGTATAAATGCTTGTATACCATAAATTTGTATTCACTTGGATTACAATCAATGAAAAATAATTGATTTAAAAGAATTCTTATATATATTATTGTCTATGTATGTATACATCTGAATTAGAAAATACCTTTTCAAATATTAAATACCATATGACATCCAATTAAAGATATGATTGTTAATTTTTATTTTCATTGTGAGGCTGTGCATAGAAAGTTATTTATTATTTTAAATGTCCAGCTGTCTAGCTGTCTTTTCTCTCCCTACTGTATAAGAAATAAAATCTGTTGAGATACTTTCATTTAGTAGTATCTCAAATTGGGGGTGGATATAAATTTAAAAAATACTAAACTGTGCCTAGAATACTATTTTTTTCAATAATCGATTCAAAAAGTGTATTTGCAATAGTTTATATATATACATATATAATAAAAAACATTAAAAATCAGTTTTATAATTAAATTTGAATCGTTCAAACTATGTAAATTCTCACAGATTTTGTCACAGTTCAAGTTCATCCGTGCACTTGAACGCCTGAAGATGCCAAAAGGCGAAACCCGGGTCGTTAGTGACAAAATCTGTGAGAATGTACATAGTTCAACGATTCAAAATTAATATTGAAATTCCACCAAGCACCTTCAGTCGAAATCTTAAATTAAACAGTCATCTAATGGTTAACGTTCAATGTATTGTTTTATTTATTTTTATTTTAATACCAGGCACATCACATTTGAAGCATATTAGTCGATTTATACACAAAATACTCTTATTTCGTTAAAAATATCAAAACTATATAAATGAATCGCACTCTTACAAGTTTCACTTCTATATAATACTTACAATGGAGTCGCGATTCATTGCTATATTGAAATTGATGCTAATTCATCATTACATTTAGTCAAGTTGTCAATGCAGTGCTATTATGCCGATGTGTCTTTGAGGTTAAAATATCAATACAGACTCTTTCCTATATGACTTTTTAATGGATTTACATGCAGGGTATGTAAAAACACTCAAAAAATATTTAAAAAAAAACAGGGTGTTACGAGAATCATTATCTGATTTATTGATCCTTCGATCCTTACTCTTTCAAAAAAGAGAAATTAAGCACCAGGATATAAAGCAGTGCTTGTAAAACAACCCCTGTTGAGTTATCTCCATTATGGATCTACACGCTTCACTCATTGGAAGCGGACATGAAGATTCTTCTTCTTCATGATTTTGTCGCATGGTCATTGAAACGTATGCCTAAAGAAAAAGAGAATCGGGTGTATTACCTTTATCAGACAGACAAAATAATGTCATTCCGTCAGTATTCTATCGTATCAAGTGCAAGGTCTATGAAGTGTTTACTGCACTGATAAAATATACATTGGTGCATTATATCCAAACTAATCACGTTGCATAACTATAAATTATGTGGGCAAAATAACAAAATGGTTGTTCGTAGATAAAAATCGCGGTGTACGCTTTTGTTGGTTCACATTTTCCCGCGAGTCAAAATACCGCGACTCTTCTAGCTCAGACGTTTACAAATGACCAGACTTCGATTTTTAATGAAAGGTAATGTGTGGTCGAGTGGGCGGCTACGAAGGGCCCGGGCTCAAATCCCGGTACGGATAGTTTTATAAATTGTTTTTTCAACCAATTTATGAATTTCTGTTCAAAGGCATGGATGTATGTGATGTCTTGAATTCCCCCCTCTCACCTATCCTATCATATGAACGGGGCGTATCGAGAGCGATTAACTTACCATTAATCCTGTCCTAGCCCTATCCTTATATCCCTACTCTCTTTGAAAAAAGAGAGGTTGAGCAACTGAGTAACAAGCAGTTCTCGTAGAAACACTTCTGTTGAGATAAACTCCATTAGGAGTCCATATGCTCCACATTGGGAGCGGACATGGTTTAAAAATAAATAAAAGGATGTTTTTTTTAATAAACATAAATTATATATAAATTAATAAGTAAAACTATATATACATAATAAGTATTCGCTTCAACTCTACCCAAAATGCTACCACTCCGATTTTCAATCCACAATCCTAGCTTACTTCATTAATATTAAATTATTGTTTTCATTGACTTATTCATGTATCTTATCTTGCCGTACTAACCACAATATACAAATAAAGTTATTGCAGAGACATGCTGTTTTCTTACTTTCGATGGTTTTATAATTTTAAAATGTTAGAATCAATCTTGCTTCATTACTTAAGCAAACTTTGCGATAGTAAGTCTGAAGATGCCTCTGAAAGAGGCGAAACACGCGTCACAGTTAGTAACACAATACGTGGAATAATCAAAGTTAATTTAAATTTTCTATTTTCTAATTGCTTTCCGTTCGTTGTCAAAATTTAGCTGTATTAATACAATACTACATGCCTAAAACAAACATCAAAAAAAAGCAAAAATCGATCAAAAATATATGTTTGAAAATATTTACACGGAACTAAATTAGATCGGAAGACTTTTGGCGTTACCAATTCAGCATAACCATTGTCAACACAAGCGCCGTATATTAATTGTATGATGTATTATATATGGCAAACTTTACCTCAAAAGAATCGTATTAAAAATATCAGCTTTTATTCACCGGTACACCAATGATTTTTTAAATTTATAAAGCCTTGTCTAATTAAATAGGAAACTGTTTTATTACTCGTGAATACTGGCATCATTAAAAAATATGAAGGTTAAATAGATTACTCTTCATATTTCAGCAGATGTATTTTTTAATTGTTTAACCCATATAAATATCTTACTTTGTTATGATGGTGGAATGCAATGTAGGTTTTCTTGGCTTAGCTTATACATTTATCAATAAACTAGTTTCACTTACTTTCTATCTGTTTGTTGTTCATTTCTTAGACTGGTTGAAGCGCAATCACTTAAGCTCTTTTCTGAACGACCATAATAATAAAAAGAGCGTGTTGAGTACAAATGAGTAGAGTTATCTAAGTTATTTTTTAACCATTATTTTGGGTGTATGCTGACAAATGAGATACAGGCATGTCTTTGAAAAATTCAAATTCTTGAGCGTTTTGATTCATAAAAATCATGTCTCGAAAAGAACGAAAGTTTTAAGATGTTATCGGTATGGAAACTTTACTATTTTATGATACATATTGTAACATGAAACTTCGTGAATTGATTTCCATCTTAATTTAAAAGGAACGCAATTTATTAAATTATTGATTCACATGTTTTTGATCAAATACGATATTTTTCATTTTGAATTTCATAGCTTCCCGTTTTGTCCAATTTATCTATCCCATATACTGATTCCAATTATATTATTTTTCTGAGCTTTTGTTTTCACTAATTCACTAAAATAATATTTAACCCTCAGTTTGGCCATTTTTCGAAACTGATGAATGATATATTTTTTATTTATTAATGGTGTTATCAATACAAACACAGACATTTCTTAGGTGGCATAATATTATTTGATGAGAATGTCAGACGTTGTTTAGGGTTAGTTTTAAATTTGAAATATTCATAGAAATAATATTACTTTTGAACTATAAGAAGTTCAATAGTACGATAAAATGAAGTAGCATATCGTACACTTTATTGGAAACGGTTTTATGTTGTGCAAAAAATTCTACAAAGAATATCGGATAGCGAAAGTCTTTCTAAGTAGAAAATTTAAACGCATATATAATATGGTGAGTAAATAAAAAAAATACAGCTGTGAAACCATCTAAAAAAATCTTATGGATAACGAATACAAAACTTTATTTTATCGACTCCTTCTAACATTTTTATTTTAATAATTAGTAAAATTAAAAACCACGTACATTAAAATAAAACATATATTTTTTATTACTTACTTCATCAGAAAAGATAAGTAATTTTTTATACTGAACGTACGAATCATTCTATTGTAAGTAAGAGATAATATTCAATTTGATCAGCAAAGAATTGTTCAATGGGTCAAATAATAATTTACCAATATAAAAGAAGATGCCATCGTCATCTAAGAAAAAGTGACTGAGTGGATTTTTCACAAAAATGAACTTATAACTATTTCACTAAATACACAACACCCGTTAGTCTCACACTTATACCTCTAAATTTCAATAAACAAATACGAAAAAATAATAACAATAAGATGAGCTTTTAGATTGGTCATAAAAGTTCAATAGTTATTTTGAACATTTAAGTTTTTAAAATTTAGTCACGTTATTTATTATCACGACAGGGTAAATATACAAAAGACAATACACTCTATAATTTAAATACAGAACACCAGCTCTTTCTTTTTATCATCCTTGGGATTCTGGTTTTCTTTAAATATTTTAATTTCACTCAGTAAATTTAGTATAGCTTGATAAACTGTTATAACAGTGTGACTGCAAGGTGATAACAAATAGTCTTCTTTCAACCACATCCACTAGATAGATGAGAGATGCCTTATGCAACAATTATCACAGAATATGTTACACTAAAATAGTTTTGGTCAGTATTTCAAAAAATATTTCCTGAGGGGTGTTAATTTAGAGATGGAGATAATAAAACTAATCGTTTGTGGGTCGCTTTTTCTTCTCTACTATACGGACATAATGAAAAAAAGTGTATATACATTCATAAATCGATTGGAAAATCGATATATGAAAGGCTTTATTTTGGAAATCCATCATTTTGCCGCGTAACTATTACAAATTCATAGTTTGATGGGAATATCAATGATTTAAGTGTTCAATCAGTAACTAGAACCTACGACAAAGACTAATATAGTAAGATGACACCCAAAAAGCGTGTGTCAATGATACAGAACTGATATATTTAAATTAATATCAACCATTTCATAATAGATAAAAAAAAATCCCTTATGTAGTACATACAGTTTATATCTGCATTTCATCCGAAAATGTTAAAAAGATAAACAATGTATTGTAATATAAATTAAAAATTCACACTGATGGATGATTAACGAATGTTTACAAAATTTTAGTGTTTTATGAAACATGACTTTATTATTAAGAAAAATAATATTCGTAGACCAAAATTAATATCGTGTAGTTTCAGACATATGATATAAAAAATATCCAGGAACCCACGTCAATAATTCTTCCGTTGACTCAGGTGTACGGAAATATTTTTGGTATCATGTTAATTTTGTACCTAAGTAAGTAATGTTGTCTATATATAAAGAAATATTTTTTGCCAATTTTCATATCCAGTCATTGATGTATAATACTTACAATCGATACAATATGGGAAGTTTTTTGTTTATTTTCGTCGTAACGTTCCTTGCACAGGTAAAAAAAAATTATTAAATTATTACACTATTATTAACTAAGTTTCAAACAAATAAAAATAAACAACGTAAGTAGTTAGCAATTATGTAATTATAATAGAAAGAATTTACCAATTTACTTTTTTAATACTAAAGCTATGTGCTGTAATATATAGAGCGTGGTTGTTTGTTAGCAATATCCATTAGTTTTTTAGAGTTGCTCACTGCAAGTAAAAATTACAAAACTAAAATAGTGCACCGTGAAAAAAATACGTAAAAATTTTGGGAAAGTTTATTTATTTCACAAAAAAAAATTGAAAAAAACATTGACGTTTGTAACCTAGCCATTAATATCGTGAAATAAATTCTTGTGTTCCTACAGAATGTTTATATATGAGATATATGTAATCTTAAAACTCATAATTGAGATATAAATAAATTTAAAAAAAACCGCATTTCAAAAATATAAGTGTAAATTTGTGCATATTTTACTGTGTTGTAAATTAAATTGACTTCTCTTATTTGACACATTTTAATCAATGGTAACGTGCTTCTTCTTTATTTTAAAATACAATAATTGTTAAGTATTTATTCTTTTTTACAATTATTTAGATTTTAAAAAAAGTTTCATTTTATTCCTAGGAATTCTTAACTGGGTGAAATAATAAATTTGCTTCACAGCTCAATGTTAGTTTTACACAAAGTGCTTTAAAATAATGTTAAAATCAGATCTAACTTGAGTTTATTGAAACTACACTAAATGTAAAACAAATTTAGCTTAATTATTTGTTTATAATGTGGGAATTAATAAATATTAAATTAGATTGAATATGAGAAAACTTTTTTACTATCAAAGCAAAAATATTCAAAAACGTCTCCATTTACAACATATCATTATTTATTACTTTTTTTTTGTGTTTTTTAAGTCCATTAATAACACGCATCTTATAAAAATAATCTTTACTTAACGGTTTATTTTATTAAGTGAATTGTCAGTACAAATTACATATATTTTGGACAGTATGAATATTATATTTGATCAATTCAAACTACAAACATAGTAGTGTTAGTATTTATTTTAATATTGAACAACAGCCGTGATTATAAAATCTGGATAAGTTAGATTTGGTTGCGTTAGGTTGTAAAAATAAAATTGACGTTGAGGTTGGAATTCAGATCAATCATTGAAATAATATTTTTTAAAAAAAACTAACCATTTTATATGGATACGGAAAACCTTATAAAATACAATTACAATCCATTTGGAAAATGCCAATGTGCATTTCTGTGTCTATAAATTTAAATTTATACTAAAAGAAGCGACGAAAAAACAGCAATTCCCCCACATATGTATGTCAATTAAATGAATTGCCTGTCTAAAGCAATTTAAATAAGTCTTTACTGCAAACTGTACTGTACCAACATAAAGTGTTTTTTGTTTTAAATAAGTTCGAACTCACTTGTTTTTCAGGGTTTTATCACCTCAGCAGCCCCTCAAAATGTTAATCCTTTTGTAAGTATTTTAGAAAGCATTTTTGTTTCGACGTTTTTCAAATAATGAATGAAATTAATATTGATTTTTTTAAATACAATATAGATAACCGTCAGTTTATGTGATTAATGATTAAACGATTTTTTTAACAATTTAAACAATTTATTTTCATTTACCATCAACATTTTTTGTGAGTTTTACTGTCATATCATTGTCACATTTAAAATAAAATATACCTCATAGAATAATAAAGCATGAAAATAAATTAACAGCAAACTTTTAATCATGAATTTTATTAATGAAGAAAATTGTAAGAACTGCCATATTTTAATAACTAAGTATGTATCAGGACAAAAGTTTTAACTAAGATAACATACAGAAATAAATAAGCATTGCATAATATAACTTTGGGAAATCCTTTGGCACGATAATCACAACACTGAATCGAAAAACATAAAGCAATCGTTAACAGACTGTGGATGGATGACAGTTGTTGGTTGTCATAACACCATCTAAGCTTACTTGTGAGTCACGTAGCTGAAATTTTAGTAAAAGTTTAATACTATAATATTAGTTCTTAAAAAATTGAGCGTTAAAGAAACAAAACGATGGTTTTTTTACAGTTAAATACAGTTAAAAAGTAGACAAAAATTCATATTAATATAGCGATTGAATTGTCAAATAAAACACAACATCATTTTTACTAAAATTATTCAAATAAATAATCAAACATATTGTTTTCTTAGAACCCCACAAATGCCGGCAGCCTTTTACCTGGATTCCCAGTAAGTATAGCTAGTTGTAAAAAGCGCGTTGAATGTATTCTTATTAAGATTGAACTAAGTTTGGTAAAAAAAAACACAATTTGGTGTCCACGAAAAAAGTTTACAGTATTACAAATAAGCGTACAATTTTTTTTGATGTACCTACTGATATTTTCAATTATTCAAAACTACTATGAGTCCATCATTCATCACTAATATTATATTTTTATAATAACATTGAATTCATTTTATAAGATCTATGCGATAAAGATTAGGCAGATGAAAAAAGTCGTTTTCTTAAGAAATAAATTAGGGATGGGATTGTAAATATTTTTTTAATTTCCGTTGAACAAGTAAGATTTACGATTTTTACATAAAATTCCTACCGCTCTCTTTATTATAAACACGTTTTATATAATTTAATAAATTTTCTTATTTGGTATTTAATATTAAGAATGCTGTACGTATAATTCTCATTGCGTTGATTTATGTTTTTTACATGGCCATCTAATAATTTATTTTTATCAGGGGGGTGGTATATTTCCCCCAGCACCTTCGTCGGCTGCGCCAGCATTAAATCTGTTCAATCCTTTTTAGTATTATTTGATGGTATTAAACATAAATTATATATTTTTTCAGTTATTTAATAATCAATTTTTTCCAAGTGGCAACACGTATCTTTTACCAAAATCTTCATTAATAATAAAGTTATTCAAATTGATTGATTTATGTTTATTAATTGTAATTATATAAGAAATATCAGACATGATATGGCTGTCTGTTATAAAGGCTTAATATCTTTGGCAGCTACAGTGCCAATTAAATAAGTATAATAATATGTTATATATCATAAAATATAACACAATTAAACATTTAACGTTAGTTTTTCAATATTTTTACAAAACTAACATATTGTTGTCGGTAATTATAAAAAAGGTAATAAAAATAATATTTACTATAATATTTAATTTAAAATTTTATTGGGAATTAATAATTTAGCCAACCAGCATAAGGGGTTTCTGAATATTCTAAGATTATAAATAAAAATAGACCCAGACTTTAACAGGAATTGTTATAATCATTTAGAGATGAAGTTTTTTTTGTTGTGATTACACATAAGGTGCACTAATTTATAATTTAAAAACACATATATCTTTATTAGAGTGGCTTCTTTAATCCAGCACTTCCATCAACAGCACCAACATATTACAATCCATTGAATTCACTTGTAAGTACGCTTTCAAATTTTAAAACATAAATTTTTGAATAGCAATCTTATATTATTAATTAGTTTTTTTAAATTATGAAATATGTATAAAAAAATACGCTATGATTTGTTGATGAAAGTAAAGTTTTACGCTTCCATCAAATTACAGATTTTGTATTTAAACAACTATTTAAAATTTATCTTACTTTACCAGATTAAAACAAAATAACTGTTTTTGTATCTTTATAATAATAAATATGTCTTTATTAGAGTGGATTATTATCACCAGCTGCCCCACCTACACCAACGTTTAATATATTTAACCCAATTGTAAGTATGAATATACACTATACCTCTGTCCATTGAATTTGAAATAATTGAGTACCATCTCATACCATCAATTTTATCACAGATAATAAGAGCTCCGTATTATTTAAATGGTAACCGACGTTTAAAAATTCCATTAGTCAAGACTCTGTGGGTATACTTAAAAATCCATACTGAAAAAAAGCACATTTGTCTGACCCTGCCTCTTGAACATTTAAACATTTTTTGGGGCATTGTAATCAGTACACTGAGCTTTGAATGGCTGTTTTACTGCGTTGTAATATACATTTTTTTTATACTCAATAATAACTGAAATAATGCAGCTTTCTGTATATTTCAATTATATGAATTAGTATTCCTATTAGCATCGGCTTAGTTGATTATCGCTATTGCGCATCAATGTTTTTTTTTTTGTACTTGTGGCTATCGCAAAATTAGTGTATATATATGGACCCATTAGAGGTGAAGTGAGCCCACTAGTAAAATGGTAAAACTTTTTTCTTGACCATTTAAGTACTAGCACAACTTTACTTAGTGCTTTTGTAGATTGAGTATTTTAATTTTACGAAGATAATACCATTGCAATGTGTATTTACTGAGGTTAATGGGTTCATATAGTGTGACTCTTCTGTCATTTCAATAAGTCTACTGCATTTATTTATTAGAAAAAAAAGTACCGTTCATTTGTAAGATGAAGATTAAGGAAAAAAAATACCCCGAAACTAACACAGATTCTACTGATTTAAATTGAAAGAGATTTTTTAAAATTTCTTCTGTTCTTGAATTAAACTAATTTCTTCGACAGACTCTATTATATTGGTTATTTGAAGCATAACTTATAGTTTTTTGTCGGTTTCTATTCAATTAACAATATTTATACTTAAACAATCTCCAGTTGCAGCATTATCAAATAACTTGTTGAACATATAATATATTATATTACATACTTATAATATCGTTACGTCAATGCACAGTAAGATAATCTAAGGGTCTCCATTCATGATCATTCCGAAATTCAAAACTGTCGGGTAATAAACCGATTAAATGTGACTTTAATCGTTTGGGTGATGGTAGGATTTTTCTTGCGCATTGACGAGAGAAACCCATCATTCCAACGCGTAACCAAATAAAAACACTCTTAATAAGTAAACTGCCGTAGTCTGCATTTTGGCTAATTTTAGTCATGAATGAAGCTTATACAATTTCATGTTTTCCATCGTCGGAGAAAACTGCGGTTTTATTTGAAATATATTTCACGAGACATCCAAAATTTCATTATAGTTTCAAATACAATGACTAGAAATTGCAAATATAGCACTCCAGTAACAACAATATCCGGAATAAGTACAAAAGTGTTCCATTGATTGTTTCAAAATGTCATGATTATTATTTCCAATTGCAAACAAACAGCAATGATGACCTCGGAAATACAAATTATATTAAATTCGCAGAAATCTTTGGAAAAATACATTCTTGCTACTAAATCCTCTTGAAATTCATGCATTTGAGCTCCCGTTTCATTTGAAATCGATATTGATATACATAATTAAACATTATATTAAAGATTTCTGTTTATATGACATTATTTAATACAAATTTAAGTCAAATGTGAAACTACTCTGATCGATGAGGTATATAATTAGCTGACTTCTCGATTTTATTTGATTTTCCATTATGATTAAGCATATGTAATCAGCTCGAAGGAATGTTTTGTTCCTTGAAAAAATAATAAATTTTACATACGACAACTCACCTAAATAATAGCGAAAATCGCCAATGTCAACACACTTCAGCAGTCATAAATATGCTATTTTACGTTTTGTTTGGCGCCATTTACATGACTTATTGTTTTTACCTTCCAGGGGTGTACTTAAATAAAATTGGTTATATTAAATATTATGAATATATTATGTGTCGAGTCAAATTTGTTTTAATATTTTTTTAGACAAAAAAATCGATTTATTTTAAGATTATTTATCCTAGCTTGTAGTGTAAGTCCACTGCATTTTTTATAGTAAAGTAGCACATAAGACATTATTATTGGTTTATATTATGTATGGCTCATACATAATATAAACTCATACAGTATGGGTATAATAAATACCCTAAAAAATAATGAATCACTCTTTTGTTCTTATTCTAAACTTAATCAAAACAGGTTTCAAGATTTCACCGCGAGCATTTTCAACTGTCACAAGTCGAAAATGCTCGTGATGACTTGAACAAGTCCTGATAAAAATAAATTAATTGTGAAATAAGCACAAAATAGTGTTCTGTTATTTTTCAATATAATGCATTTATTTTTCGGTTTACATATGAAAAGGTCATTAAAATTATATTGCACCTGAGGCCCCTCAATTGCTTCATTCGCCACTGGATACATGCATACAAAATGGCGTTTGCATTATAGACTGCATTCTGTAAATACGCTATTTTTGGCGACAATAATTTATTACCATTGGTGTATGAACTAAGTTTCAAAAATATGTAGGTATATTTGTAATGTCAAAATGATAATTACGAAGTTGTTATAGTAAGTAGAAATGAAAATATTTTCTGTTGAAATATAGCTTGAACATAAAAATGTATTTCTTATCAAACTGATATCATATGATTACTAATCACTATTTTTTAAAATTATGTCCGCTCCCAATGTAGAGCATATGGACTCCTTATTTAGTTAATCTCAACCGAAGAGTTTCTTCGAGAACTGTTTGTTGTTCAGTTGCTCGACCACTTTTTTTTCCAAATATAGTAGGGATAGAAAGATATGGTAGAATTAGTGGATAGCTAATCGTTCTCGATACGCCCCGTTTTGTATAATAGTATGAGTGGTAGGGGGAATACGTTCATGCTTTCGTACAGAAATCCATAAGCTGATTGAAAGATCAATCAATAACCAGTGACATCCTTATTCTAAGTCAACGATGTTGACTACTCGACCACGCAGGTTATTATCAGGATCATTATTGGTGTATAATAGATTTGAACAATAATTTATTGAGTTTCATTTACACTTTATTCAAAAAGCTCTCGTTCATTATTAGTATTGATTTAAATTAACGGAAAGCACTACAACTTTCCGAAAGAAGCATTCGTACTAGTTGGAAATATTGACTGCTGATTAGAGGAGAATAAGAAACTTTGCTATTATTAGAACATCACCCTTAAATATAAAGTTTAATTTCTTGTTAATCGCCATTACACAATAATGTATATTATGACGATAATATACAGCATCGAAATTCAGATCACATTACATGTCATAAAAATGATAAAAAACAATTGTAATTGGTGTGATTTTATCAATATTATTAATAATATATAAATAAAGAACTTGATTACACTTGTACACTTACAATGACATTTAAGTGTATAATCATAAAAATCTGATTAGAAAATAATTCAACAGCAAGCGATTTAATTCAACGGAATCATTTACTTACTTTGTTCATCTCTTTTCGGAAAGCGCCACGCATAGAGTTAAGTTTTTTCAAAACCATGTCTCTTGTGGCCTCAGGATCTTTTTGTTTGAATAACTGCACCAGTTGATCCAAGGCACTATTCCTCCTATGTTTATCATGGTAGTGAGGGTCAACTGTTCTCCATAAACAAGGAAGATCTCGATATAGCTCAATTACTTGGGTCACAAATTCTCGACCACCAGCCATTATTAACATATATCTGACACTGGAAAAAAAATGTATTATCCCTGAAGGCTGTTGGTGATACACTGGTCCAATTATCGAGAAGTTTCGGTTAAAACAATTAGAAAAAAACAAAAAGATTTCCACTGGGGTACAATAATGCACGTTAGGTAGGGTTGTCAAATCTCTTGCAAGTCAAACCGGGACATTTGTTCGATTTGCCAATCAGCGTGACTCGTTTTTTTTTTTGGCTCTTCCTAGGCTTTCGAATCCAATATCCCAAGATTTACTGACTTTCCCAAATAGTCAGCGTGGCTCATAAACTGGGACAGGAGACTGAAAACTGGTGAACGTCCCGATTAATCGGGACGTCTGACAACCCTAGCGTTAGGTGACGTCTGTTCTAGGGTATCCAATCCCGAAGCCTTTTTCCAATCCCGGGATTTCGGGATTGATTTATTTTGAATCCCGGTGAGATTTTCTCACCGAGGAATTTGAAATCCTCAATTTGCTATACTTTTTCCCGGAATCTCACAGAAACTCGTTTTTTTTTTTTTAGCTCACCGAGGAATTTGAAATCTCCGATTTGGTATACTTTTTCCCAGAATCTCACGAAAACTCGTTTTTTTTTTTTTTTTAGCTCACCGAGGAATTTGAAATCCCCGATTTGGTATACTTTTTCCCAGAATCTCACAAAAACTCGTTTTTTTTTTTTTTTAGCTCACCGAGGAATTTGAAATCTCCGATTTGCCAATTTCGTGTAAATTTCGAGAATTTGCTCAAAATTTCTCAATCCCGAAATCCCGGGATCGCAGCCATCTCAATCCCGGAATTTCGGGATCAGATAATTGAACGGGATCCCGGGATTGGATGCCCTAGTCTGTTCGTTATACCTTCTGTTGTTTTCATAAGAAATATTATTTGTATGTACTAATTTCACATCATTTTAATAAAGATTGTGACCGGCTTCGTTACACAATATAAAATTAAGTATTTTTTTAAGATTAACTTACTGTTGAACCTTCAATTATTTACTCACAGAATGATTGTATCTTTTTGCATTATGCAAATATTTATTAATATATACGTCCAATTCTGATGGAATAGATTTACTAGAACTTGATTATAGAGTACTAGAATTGTATATTTAATATTGTTTTATAATATACTTGCAATTCAAACTACATATTATTTAATTTTAAAAAGTATATACATATACCTACATTTGGACGTGGTGAACTTCCGAACTGTTCGAAATCCTGTCATTCTGCAAAACATTTTGATTTGTTTTGTTTTCTTTGTAATTTTACAATTTCGTGTTGTGTGTGTGACCTCATTTAGTTAAAAAGGGGCAATTTAGAGGTAAGTTATTATCGTTTGACGTCTTCGAATATCCAAATTTCGGCAAAAAAGGAACATAATTCACTCGATTTTGACTTTAATGGTCTTGGTTTATAGCATGAGCTGAACTTTTAATGGGAAAATATCATTTTTCGGGCTCGTCAGTGTTCACCATTAAACCTTGGTTTCGAGATAATAACACATCACTGTTTTGCAGAATCTAATAGATTTTATATTAAATGCAATTTTAGCAGAGTACTATTAATTTTTGACTAGTATTTTGAAATACACATATTTTTTGCTACGCTAGAACAATGAGATCGTATTGTTTCAACCAAAATAAACTTTTTGTTTATCAATTATTATGTTTTGTGTTACTCTTGCATTAATAGTATATTGATATTATTCTGTTACTGTTAAAATATATCCGTGATGGCTTTATTAAAAAAAATATTAGTGTATCTTTCTACTGCATTTGTTTTTCAATATTTTATATTGCCTATAATGGCGTTCATATCTCGAAACATGTTTTAGTCGACTGTTCTTCATCTCTATTTACGAAGCGGTATGTTATTAAACTAAAACAAATAGAAAACGTATCGTTAATTTTATTTTTCTGTATATTTTCTTAATTATACCAAAATAAGTGTCCATGGACATAATCCATTAACATATACATATTTGCTTAACAGAGCTCAATATTTAATCCGTCAGCTGTGCTACCGTTAAACCCGTGGAATACGTTTGTAAGTATGTTTTTATAATATAAAAAAAAACTTTTTTTGCATCTTAGCAGTTATAAAAGTTCATCGTTTAAACAGGGATACTTATATTTTTCTGCTTACCTTATGCTTTTATCTCTTATAAGTATGAAAAGGAAAAAAATGAAAATTTGAAAAAAAAACAAGTTGATTTATCTAGGAGTGATCGGTGAACATAAATTGTTTATTTTGAACAATAAATTGACGTGATTATTCATTGCTTTCTTGATTGATTGCAATTAAACCATATAAAAATTGATTTATAATATGAGTACAACCGAAACTAGGTTTTGGATATTCATGGTGTTTTTTCGATACCAAAAACTTGTTTCGCAAATGCAAAAAAAAATAGTTTTCTTGTATTTAAAATTAAACAAAACAATATAACGAAATTTTAAAAAACATCTAATATTTCAATATTTTTTTTACGTTGATTTCTTTTTTTTGATTTGCTTAGAATTGTAGCAATATTGGCAGGTTTCAGAGTTTTTGTCCCTTTTAATTTTGATTTATTATATAGTGAAACTGTTAGTCAATTATGCAAGTCACCCGTTTATAATTATGACATATATTTTGCAATGAGAGTGTTTTATACAATAAATCGAAATACTGATTTTGATTTATTCGAATGGTATTGTGATCCCAATTGACCGTATTTTTTGTTTTTTATTGACTTGTATTGTACTGGTAAAATTTTTCCAATTCCTACGTGTATGTTATATTTTTTTAGGGTAACTTCGCCGCACAACCCCTTCAAAATACGGCACCATGGTCATTGGTCGGTAATTTCGTTGGAGTGAGTTGTTTTAGTCGCATAATTAATTTAATATTTATTAAACAAAAAAATATATTTCGTGTATTTTAACGTCTGAAAATATTTTATATTAATTTAATACAAAGATTCTCGTGGTAAGGAGTGTTTTTCTAATAGAATTTACCAGTGATAATTGTGTTCTCTTTTTTTAGAATATTCTTCAAATACCATCGACAGTCTTAAGGGCACTTGGTGCAACCGTAGCCAATACTGCAAATTTGGCAGTAAGTATCTGAATTATACATAACCAGGGCACAGTTAGAAAAAAAACAGTATCACACTGTAGAATGTTCATTAAACCGGTTGATAACCAAAATTTAGTAACTTATCAAGAGACAAAACAAAAATATATACTTCTTAAAGAATTAAGCACTTTAGTTCAATACACATGACAGATATTTTAATACAATTTAAATCACTTGAAAAGTTAAAAAAAATGTCATACGAGATCGACTCTAAATTGAAGGCAAACACAAACGCTTTTTATCTTATAAGTGTTTTCATTTTAAATAATAAATAATATTCATTAGTTGTCACGTAGCTTAGTGATCAATTGATTAATTGATATCTGTTCGAAGGCATTTATGTTTGTTATGTCTAAAAATTCTTTCCCAACATTTTAACTTTATAATAATGGGGCGTAGTGAGAGCGACTGGTCTTTGGTCTAGTCTTCTATCCCTATCTCTTTGAAAATAAAAGATTGGGCAATAAAGTATCAAGCAGTTATTATATTTTTTGTTGAGTTACCTCTTTTAGGAGGCCATATGCTTCACATTGTAAACGGACATATATATTAAAAAAAAAACATATAAATTCAATATTTAACTTGCTGAGATTTCAATCCGTTACCTTACCATTTGTCAGTAGTACACGTATTCCAAATCAATTGCAGTTGTATAAATTGATGCATTTTCGAAAATACTTGATAATCGTAGTTTTTAGTTATCAAAAAAATTATATCAAGTCAAACAAGATTATCAAATAACAAAAAAACATTTTTTCTGAAAATATAAGAGGAAATTCAAGCTTCTTTTAAAATAAGATAATAATATATACACAATGAAACTCTTACAATAATTCCAATTAATTGATAAATGTGTTAATAAGATTCAATACATACTTTCTTTGTTATTGTTTTAACAGACAGCAGGAATCACAAATGCCGTAAAACTAGTGTTAAATATACCAGCAATTTTACAATCCGTTGCAGCTCCAATTTTTACAGTAATAAATAACACTCTAAATGGTGCTACTACTGCTATATTCACCCAGTTGAATACAATTATTTCAATTGTTGGAGGCATTAAGCCGAGTTTTTTCAATGGACTGATTTTACCAATTCTTAACAAAACAGCCGATGATCTGAAATCTACCATTATCGGTTATCAAACTACGGTAATGCAAGTTGTATCAGGTGCAGTGACTCAGTCTAGCACTATTCTGAACGCAACTGCATCACAACTGACCGTTGCTGCTGATAGCGTAAGTAATTTTCGTAACTGATTTAAAGAATATTGTTACTAACAATTCTTTGACTACATAGTAACAAGACTAAATTCGTGTTATTCCAAGCATATAAATTGTATAACCATGTTGAAATATATTCAGCTGAATGCTTAGTTAAGACGCTTTTAAGTGAGCCATTGATACATTCAAATATTCAACGTGATTTGAAATAGCAAAAATTTTCAAATTAAGTAAGGTTTCCTATAAAATTAAAAAAAAATCATTTTTAAATAAACCGACTGTGTGTATGAAAATTACACACTGTAAAACGCACAAAATTTTTGATTAATTTAACGTAAAAATAGTTGAAATAATGTGACTTCAACTTTTTCTGTCTTTAGTTGAAAATATGCTTAACTGTAGCTTCGTTGTAAACTACGTTAAGCCAGAAAATTTAATGGTTTTGATTGTGAATTTTTTGAAAATACGTTTATCGTTACAAAAATAATCACAATTCGTAATAAAAAAAATCCACAGTTTTTCGCCAAACAATATTGAGATTTCAAAATAGTCCAACACTTTGATAATTATAATCTTTGCTTGATTCTCGTGATATTAATAAAAAAAATAATGTAAAATTATCATTTTTACAAATAGGCTAACGCTCAAGTTGCTAAGGTTACTGTCAATGCTACAAACGCAGCTTTATGCTTAAAAGATCTGAAGCAAAAAATTGATGATACAAAAAAAGCAGAATACTCCGCTGTCGAAAAATGTTTATCAGTAAAACTCATCCAAATAAAGGACATTGTGGCGGCTGTGGAAAGTAGTGTCACAACGAAATTGAATAATACCAATAGTGTATACACACAGTGCATGGCCACACCTACTCGAGCCATGATCGGAAGCTATTGCGAAATTGAAGTAAGAAACAAATCATCATTTATTTATATTTGAGTTCTTCACATGAACCCAACTGAAGCATTTTTTAAAGAGCCTCGTTTGATAAAATACTTTAATAAACTTCTTTGATAAAATATTAATTTTAAATACGCCGAACTCTCTGGTGAAATAATCTTCTATAAAAAAAGATATCGGGAACACTTAATAAATATTATTCATACAAATCTTTAAACGTTTACTATAATCATTATTTCAGTTAACCACTAACATGAGAACTGCTCAAATTGCGATCGATTCATTGTATAAAATTGGATTAGCTGATATCCAACGCAATACGAATGAATTATCTACATGTGCACCAGCCACTATTCCATCATCTTTATCCACGGTTTCCATTCAAGCTGAAATTGATATCTGTAAAGCAAAGACTGGATGATTTTTGACGTTAAAATGACTATTCTGTAACTGTATCAATTTTATATCGAGTTTCTTTGTGTTTTATGATTAAAAAAGTATTATTGATACCAAAATCTGTTTTTATTATGATTTAATTTGTACAACTATTTTTTTATTTATGAAATTCAATTTATATTATATATATACTAACCATGTTTTGATTTTGAAAGTAGTCAAAAATATGACGCTGAAAATTTGTTAAATAGCATGTACGTTTGCTTAATTGAATTGAAAATGTTTAGATTTAACTGACGTTAACCTGGTATAGTTCAATAAGGTACAATGAAATCAAAAATTTTGTTTGTATTTCCACATAAATTATTTGAACACAATATAACATACATTTATAAAACTTGTGTTATTGAATAATTACGCAAAAAAGTGCCCTATTAAAATCTATTGTCAGAAATTTTTATCCTAATAACTACAATATTTTTTTAATTTCGAAAAATTCTTTGCCCAACTTTATTGGTCTCTCATATGCAATTGATTTTAACTAGTTTGAGAGAACAGTAAAAAAAAAGGCAGAGCTAAACAATGAAGTGTTATAGCGTAATATAAAAAAATCTAATTATATGTATTCTTTTGTTCAATTATTCAAATTGAAAAAACATCGATCTATATCAAACTATTATTTTCAAGAAACATTGCTGGGGAAAGAGCTATACAATGTTGTGACTTTCAACCATACATTATCTTGAATAAAGGAAAACTGCTATTTATTTCCATGGCGATAGATAAATCGCCTTTCTTTTTCAAACGGAAATCTTCTAGTTCCGTTAACATCACAACTAATAGATTGCAGTTTCACTATTTTTATCTTAAAGTTTTTCAAAAACGTTTCTTTAACGACTATAAGGGCACTAACATCTTATTTTAACTTGAAAAACCCATATGGTATTTAAAATTAAGTTCTTTCTAAAAAGAACTTCAAAATTATGTTTCAGTTTAATTCAAAATCACTTACAAACAGAAAAAATAACGAATTAATAAGACAATTTAATCATATATAAACATAGAAGTGCACACATTTTCATTGAAAATATTTATATTAAAAAATATTTTTTATATTAAAAAATATTATATTTATATTACAGAAAAAGTTTAAATACAGAAAAATACGGCCAGGTGGGATCGCAATACCAGGCGAGTTATTTAAAATCAGTATTCTGATATTGCATATAATATATATCGTCATTGTAAAAAAAAAACATCTTCATAAACAGGTGATGCAGATGTTTTTTTTAAAAAAATATTTAATTGAGTTATCTGAAAAAGATTGAGTTATACTTAGATCAAAAACAAATAAACATAATGAAATATGAAGTTATTTATCTAATTAAAATTACAAATCAAAATTCTTTATATAGTCCGTGTACAAAGAGCTCGTCTTTATATACGAGTTGTTTGACTCAAGTGGGGAATCAAGGTTATAGCGATCCCCAAATAAGTAAGCAAACTTTTCAATACCGTGAAGTTAATTGTGGTTAAAATCAAGTCAGGCTGGCATATTGGGCCCGTGTGAGAACGGACTACAGCAACCAGTTCTGTTCGTTTGATTCCATCTCAGGGCAGTCCCATAGAATATGATTGACGTTCTGTTAACGAACTTGCCATAGTCGGTTAAAAACTCACAAGTCTAATGTGATGGTGTTAGTGATTATATTGTAAGTCTAGGAAGAACTGATACGTAGTAAAACATGTCGAAAAAGAATGAAAATAAAATATCTGTTACCCATATAATATCACGTGGCATTACGATAAAATTAAACAGCGCCATACAACATATTGACATAAAAATATGATAGTACTAGGTACTTTAGTTGTCTACGAAAAGTCTTCCGTAATTTCTTAATTAAATACAAAGTCAAAGTGATTCGTTATCCTAGCCAATCTGTTTTAGATATATTTATTTGTACAGTTTCACTTATGCAGAAGAGCAAAGTGACTTGTATGCATAACACAGAGCTGTTTACTTAGCATAAGGTTTAGCGAGGATTGTTGTTATTTGATTTGATCATGAATGTACATTCAGATCCCTCTTCTCTTGGTTGATTTATTGTATTAACAAGGGTACAAACGTGGAATTTAAAAATAACCTAGCATAGTATTTTAATTCAAAGTTTGGTGTTGGTGTTCAAACAGTATTTCGCTATTTTTTTACTCGAATATTAGAAAAACTATCGCTCGTTACTTACATTACGAAATCTTAAATTAAATTAGAAAAAATATCTGTACAGTAGACAGCATTATTCACGTTTTCTTGTACAACCTATTTCTAGCAAAGGCGGAATGAATCCTCATCTTTGTATAAAGTGTGCTATACAAAAGCTTTCATGCTTTTATGGTTAGTATAGTCATCTCAAACAACTAAGTAACTTGGTTTTCAATATTTTTATGATATTAAATAAGATTTCACATTTCTTTGAACTTTGGCATAATTTCATGTTCTTTTAATTAAATCTGATTAATATTTGTCATAATAAATATGATGTATTTACCTATCAAGGTAAAACAATATGTAGACTTCAAACAATACTACGGTTAGAATTGTTGGTATGAGTAAAACTACAATGAAGAAAACGTTAACATGTTCTGAAGGGAAAAGTAGATACCGTTAAAAATGCATGAGCGGTTTGTGTGTGGTAAAAAGAAGCCCGTCGGCAGGTCTTTACTTACTGGTACCACTACTTGCTGAACTACAATGCTATCTTTAGAAATGGAATTGAGCGAAAGCTTCACAATGGCTTGCAGTTGGTGAATAGAATGATTTTTAAATTTCATAACTCGTCTTAAACATTAGAATATGAAATAAAGTGTTTTGAAGCAATAATTGAAAACTACAATAAAAAAATTAATTCTATTATATATTAATCTTTAAAGTTTCCACAGCATCTTTGAAAAAAAGACATAGCAGCAACGTAGTGAAAAATATTATTAATATTAAAAACAAATATTAAATATTCTTTTCGTGTAAACAAACTTTCTTGCTAGAATTCTTAAAACGTCTCAAATAATGATAGGTAGATATATTCTTTTTATAGAATTCCAATATCAAGCGACAGTGTAAAACGGGTAGACGCCACGTGGCACTCTTAAGCAATGACCCTTACTTCAATAAATAAGACTTCTCAAATATAAATATCAAACTATATGAAATATTGACGAAATTAAATAGCTTAACAGGGGAAAAAGATTTTATTTCTTTCAAAAATATTAAAAATTGACGAGAAAAGCTTTGTTTTATTTATAAAAAAAGCTCCGTGGTATATTTTTTTTTCTAAAATTGTATTTTTAATTTTGTTTTATTTGTACGTTAGTATATAATAACAAAGAGTTTCATTTCTCTAAAACCTTCATTAAAAAAAATTGTAATAACGGCAAAAAAATATATGCAAATCTTAAACATATTATAATAAATGATCGGTTTAAGACGTAGTGTGGTAACCAAGACTATGGATTTGGGTAAAAAAAACGACTACGACTTCGGCTTTAAATTGAAAACTTATTCCGAATCGTATTTACTTCGTTTAACTTTCATATATGTATACCATCAGATCATTTTCAATCAGTCTAGCATGCAGTGGAAACACTATAGACTCTAGTAATTTGAATATTTAATAAGAATTTTTAAAAAATTGATAGAATGTCTTGGGCTTTTGGACAAAACATTTGACTCCACAGCTATAGCGGTAGCTTCTCCCCGAAACACGACACGACTTCCATTAAATTCATATTTTCTTTGAAGTTTATAAATAACATTTATATAATATATTGAAAATCGTTTTCTATTGAAAGTTTATTACGCCTGTAAATATTTCTGTTTTTCCTTGAAGTTCAAGACGAACCTGACAATACGAAATCATCTTATACCACTCACTTGAACATGGGAAATGCTTTTATACAAAAGTTTCCTTTTAAGCTTTTCGTATCTCATTCATTGTAAGTGGAAACCCTACAGTAAATACTGGATGTTTAAGTGAGCGTAAAGAGCTTTTTAATAATATTTTATTAATTTGATGGACATGGGGTAAATTATTGATTTAAAAAATAAATATTTTCCGTAGTTATTTTAAACATTTATCCAAAAAAACAAATTTATTTCTTATTACTATAAAAGTTATAAAACTCGTGCTGTCGCGACATTTTTTAGTTATTGACTTTTAAGACATGCAAATAAAATATATTGATATAATGCAATATAGAATAATTTCTTTCCTTAATAAATTTAGTGTTTTCTTATTAATGTATTTAAGAGGCTGTGTTTTAATTATCCTTAAAGCAATATTTGAAATATATGGTTATAGTTTAAAATGAACAGAAATATTTGTGTGTTAGATTTTTGGGATGAAAAGTTATTTGTCATTAATATAATGGGGTGATTATAAGAAATAATATTTTAAAAAAGCCCGTATTAAGCAGATTTTTTTCAGTTTATTAGAATAAATTACTGTTCTCCCTGACATATTTAAAAAAATATTTCCATTAAATAGACTTTTATAACGAAAAACTAATATATAGTATATAGAAAAAACACTTTCCTAAGAAACATCTAAATAATAATATAAACAGAAAATGGCTTTGCATTCTATTTATTACCGACTAAATCAATTTTTCTAATATCTTTTGTTGAATATTATTAAAAAAAACCCTCTAATAGAGTAACGATTTTTTCAGTATTAATTGTTTTTCAATGAAAATATGTGCATGCCATGATGCAAATTTATGCAATTTTGTTAGAGGCAGCCACTCTTTTGAATTAAATCAACTGCTTTAATTTGCAAGTTATTAACTCATTCTTGGTCGAATTAAAAGCGCTCTATTTTATCGATTGCTGAATAATTATCAATTAAATTTTTTTACCTTTACGTTTTTCGTTGGATATTACTAAAAACCCCTTTTAATAGAGTAACGATTTTTTCAGTATTAATTGTTTTTCAATGTAAAAATGTGCATGCCATGATGCAAATTTGTTAGAGGCAGCCACTCTTTTGAATTAAATCAACTGCTTTAATTTGCAAGTTATTAACTTATTCTTGATAGAATTAAAAGCGCACTATTGTATCGATTGCTAATTAAATAATTTACCTTTACGTCATAGTTGATCCGTTTTGGAGTGTGAATCAACTTTACATTTCATTGAAATGAAACTCTGGCCGCTTTTTCATAAAAAAATAATAATGAAAAATTTGAGAATAATAACACTATTAAATAACGTACGCAAATAATTATACAACGATTTTCTTATTTAACATTGAATTCGCTGAATTGTAAATGTAACACTGATATATTTTTATATGTTGTTGCTACATTTTTCTAAAAGATCATTTAGATAAATTATAAAATTATAAGTAATATATAAACATTTTCATACTATTATAAATGCATTTGTTCCAGCGGTGGGCTGCCAACACGGTAGAAAGGGGCTTACTTAATCTCGGAGCTATTCGTAGTGTTACGAAGTGAGGCGAATTTTTTTACAGCTTTTGTATAATTATACGAAATAATTATTAAACTAATCGAATGTAAAAGAATACCTTTTTTATAAAACAATACACAATACAGCCTTAAATAGTGATGATCAATAGTGGAAAAATGTATTTATCTATTTCAGATTGCAAGAGTGAAAAATCCAAGATTGATACAGTAATAAGTACCTATTATTATTTTTTGCAAAAATTTAAACGTTGTATTTAAACTGTGATATATAATTTATGTGTCATAAATTGCAAGTAGGTATTGGTTTGATTCGAGAATATTCTCTTTTTATTTAATAAGGGGCTCGCCAGTTTTCATTTTATTTAACAAGAGACTCGCACGAGCCCCTCCATCCTACTCCTGATTTGTTCGTGGTTTGTTTATAAAACTGTGGAGTATACACATTGTATTAATTTTGCATATTATTTTATAGTGATATGACAAGTTTCTAATTGAAAAATACATCATTGATTTTTCATTAACTACTGTTATTAACTAAATATTGTTTTATTACTTCTAGTTTTTATTTAAAAAGTGGATAAAACGTAGCTATATCAAAAGGAAACTATATTCATTTTAATATAATCGAATATTTTTTAAATATCTATCTCTTTATACGTATTAATCAACGAATCTTTTTATAATTTAAAATTTAAATTTTTTAACCTTTTGTGGCCTTTGTTCTGGTACCTAGATTACTTCAAATTCAGAGTTTTAATATAATGCAAGCGATAAACTGCGCTAGCAGAGCAATTAGTGGCAGCATGCTAAAAAGGGGTAACTCAATTGAAAATTTCTACTGTTCGGATGAAGCTCATGTAAGAACTTTGCATTTAGATTATGACCATCGTTTAAAATAATGCTGTTATTTCTAAAAAGAATCTGTGTAAACATAGTACTTTTATACATACTTTTTTTCATAAATAATATCTTGTAATTGAAACCTGAATCTAAACTCTAAAAAAAAACATTTTAATATCGTCGTTTTGGCAAAAATAAATTTGTCGAAAATATCAGCTTTGCCAATATTGATCATTATAAAATATCAAAGAGGTACTGAACAAAATAATTTTTGTGTTTTTGTATAGTTGTATAATTTAAATGCAATGCAACAACTGACAATTTTTTATCAGAATTATTGAAACAATTTCTGCTAGTTTTCATAGAAAATGTTTATTATTACGATATAATAAAACACGAGAAAGAATTGATTTGGTTTAAATGACTCAAAATATGACTACATTTTAGAATGTTAAAAGAAAAATGACTATATAGAATAATAGCATCAATGAGTCTCTTGAATAAATATCACGTTTGACAAATAAATATTTCAAATAAGAATTCAATTTATATTTATGGAATAAGCATCTTTCAAAACACAAATAGATCGGTAATAATGTGCATATTTTTTATTATTCTTTACAAAAGCAAATCGATTTGACTAATAAAAAAATAGTAAATAATACACTCAAAGCATATTTTCAATATCAAATCAGTATTTACTTTTCATTATATTTATTGATAATTGTGTGTATTTGATCAATAATCTTATTCAATACTTTTTTACGGTAAAATTATAATGTCATTCGTAAAAAATGAGCATTAAAATACGGTTAGATGTAAAAAAAAAAATCAATTCAATTTCAATGAATTAGTTTAGACTTACGTACCGTGAAAACTTGATTTTTTAACAATATGCAACTTTGATTACAACATATTCCACAATTTTCAACATTTACGAAGATTAATTGGGCCCATTAGAGTTGAAGTGAGCTAAGTGGTATTCAAGAAAAAAATAAGTTATATGCGTTGTAATCTTGAAGTAACTTCAGTTAATACGCATTGCAATAGTGTTATCTCAATTATATCAATTAGTCTCGCCATTTTATACAAAATAGTACCACTTTATGGTACTTTTATAAATACGAATAAACATCGTTTTTTTCTGTAATAGGTAAAGTTTCATAGAAAGCAATGAAACACAATATTCTTTAAGTATCAAATAAAACAAAGGCTCACGAACATAACACCACATCTTTATTTTTGTCGGAGAAAAGGATCAAATTAATTACTTTCCTTAGTACAAAGAGATTTGATGTCAACCTAGAAGAACATCAAAAAACCCAACGGGTATGTTGATGAATCAACTGTGAAAAAGAATAAAGTTAAAAATATAATATGGACTATTTACTTTTTGAACTTTATAACTTTTAGCCCTTACGTGATTATACTGTAGCTTTTTACAGATTGCTACAAATCTTTCAATGAATTCTTTGAACTCTTAAAAGCTCACTTATGAAAGAAAAGAACACCAATTTTTCGTAAAACTTTAATTGAGCTTTTCAAAGCTTGTTTATGAAACGAAAGAAGATCAATATTTATTAGAGCTTTTAGTTAGCTTTCAAAAGCTCACTTATAAATTAAAACAACATCAATATTTTGTAGAGCTTTAATTGAGCTCTTAAAAGCTCACGTATGAAGCGAAAAACATCGATTTGTTTCTAAAATAGGTTTAAATACTGACGATTCAAAACTCAGTGTTGACACCTTGGCGGGTAACAGAATTCTTTAGAACAGCATGTTACGGATTAATTGACTATTTAACTACAAAATTGCATATCGTTTTAACTTTATTTTAGGCATTTAAAAGTATGTATAGTTCCGTTTTTAATTAAACATTCATAAAAATATGAATATTTGAAACTGTGTTACCAAACTGGAAACGCCAGCTTTCAAATGTCGCAATTGTTGCATGAAAACCGGATTTTAAAATTTTGGCTTTGAAAACCGACAAGCCTTTACCCATAAAGGAATTCAAATCTGTAGGTAATAGATTGTATAAGTGAAAGTGAAAAGTATTCGTTTTTTTTTGCTTTTTGAGAGAGCAATATAATATAGACAGGAGCACTTTTAGCATCATGCATGTTCTTTGAGATACATTCATCAATCATGTTCGTTAAAAAAATAGTTTAAAGTTTTCTCTATGTATTTCTATATCAAGAATTTATTTCATATTATTAGTTAAGGCAGGGATCTTCAACCTTTTTGTACCCTAGAGCACATTATAAAATATTGGTAGGATTGCGGAGACCGCCTATCTTTTCTGATGATATTAATAATTGGACAAGGACAATAAATAAAATATATTTATATATATATGTTTATATCATATTTAATTTGTCGACATTAGTCGAAATTTTAAATTATGTATCATATTTTGACAGATAAAGAACAAATGTAAAATAAACATTTTATAAAAAAGTATAATATCAATTTTGAATTGTTTGAATTTTGTACTTTTCCATGATTTTTGTCGCTAACAACCCGGGTTTCGCCTTTCGGTATCTTCAGGCGTTCCAAGTGCACGGATGTACTTGAACTGACGCGTAGTAAACAGTTTGTATCGTTTATATACAAAAATATAAGTAGATCACTAAGTTAAAAGGCTATTCAAATGTAAATTAGCGAAAATTGAATGTATACAATTTTCAATGAATTAAGTGGGTTTGTTATTATTATGGGGATTTTTTGAAAATATTAATGACCAGATAATAACATAGGAATGTTTTAAATAAATCTAGGGTTTTATTCGACCTATTAATTATGAGTTGATTTGTTTTTAAGCCTTAAGGCTTTATTTACCAAATTCGCCATTGTTGTAACCCTTTTAAATAATTGTCATTTATTAATAATTCAAGCACTTACTATCATTAAATATTAATTCATTTGCTATCATTAAATATTAATTCAGTCGATCATTTTCAAAATGTACCTTATTTGTTTTATAATATTTTGAGATCTTCACAAAAACGTGTATGGAATCTCGACTTTACTGAAAAATAATCTTGCTTTATTAAAATAATTTTAAACTACCGTTTATTTTATATATATTATTTATTAAGCTCTCAAATCCATGTATTTTAATTGATATTACATTATAAACCTGGTCGTGCTCCTAACGGGGTTACAGAAAATGACTACACACATCTGGTCATTTCTGAGCCCAGCAGCTTGCTGATCGCACGAGGGGCATCATCTGTATTATCTGCATCCATGTTTCATTTTACATACGCCTTAATCTAATTTCATGTTCTTCACTTGATAGTCATTATCTATTTAGCTTAAATTTGAAGAGTAAGTTGTTTTTGATTTCTGATTATTTTTTAACGATGTTTCTGTTTTCTGTTTTAAATTTTAAATATTGTATTAACAATTTTGGTCGATATAGCCTATATTTGTGTGTGTTGAATTATTATTTCTCCAAACCTATTATTTCAAAGATTATATACATATTCCAATATATTGTAAATCCATCAGACATTTTTTTATGGGAAATAATATATTATCTCATTAAGAATATATTTATATATATCGACTGTGGAAAGGAAAAAGGACGTAACCCTCAATTTTCCAAAAACAGCTTTTTTTCGATAATCACAATGTATACAACTTGACACATATTCTATTAAAAGAATGGAAGCTGAAAATGCAGAATAAGTATCTAAATTTAGCTTTTAAGTTTGAAAAAGATGACCTTGTAAAAAATTAAAAGCAAGAAAAAACACTGAAATAAATGTTTTTCCGAGACAATTTCTTTAATTAATATTAGGTTATGTCAATTAAACACCAGTTTAGAAGTATTCGTGCACTTCAAGGTTGTGTATAATTCATAATTTGCATATGTCACAAAATCATCAAAACACGTTTTTAGCGCCTCCTGTAAAATTTGATATGTGTGGGTTACGTCCTTTTTCCTTTCCACAGTCGATATGTATGGATATATCTTTATGCTAAACTAAATTTCAATGCAAAAATATTATTGTTTTTACAACAGATACAATAATACAAAAAAACATATATCTTTATCTTGCGATTTGAATGAGACTTTTAAATTAAATTTTCTCAATATTATGATTTACAGAAATACTCTATTTTAGTTTATAGTCATTGATATATTTACTTTCCAAAATACAAAACCATTATGATTCCAAGAACGGATTTCTTTCAAAGTTATCGATGAAGATATTATCGATAAGTATTTAACGGTTATTTTAATTGATTTTACCACAAAAATCTTAGCTGGTAGGCATACCAACACATTATTTATAAAGCCTTAGTAACCGAAATATAGGCACAAAAAACCTAACACGGTAAAAAAAAAATGCACTTGCGTCGTGCGTTACGAGAAGCGATAAATATAAGTAAAACAACGAATCAACTTTTACATTTATATTGTATATATGAAGTTTTTTTTTATTAACTAAGTTATTAAAGCAATGCAAAAATTTGTCACTGATGAAAATGCTGCTGGCGTATCCTTGATTGCGAATCGCACTACATAACAAGAGTGCGCAAAGACGAAAACAAAACCCTCCCCGGCCAGCCTCGAGGAAACTGAGAGAGTATAATTGGGTTTACAGAGCGAATCCTTCGAGCACAAAAGGAAAATCTCTCCAAGGGACGGACAGACACAACGACGTGGTGCCCGCTCCCGATTTTGTCAAGTGCGATTCTATTATGAAATTAATGTTGGATTAGGCGCTGAGAGTGTATAAGTGGGAAGGAAAACAATGTCAAGGCAGTGTTGTTTTATTACGAGCACTCTTAGCTCCAGTTAGCTGGTCTATGTTTGCCTGTTTATTTGTATAATTAAATAACCGTTAATAATGTTAATCCAACAAATGTACAAGGGACTGGTTTTAATTATTTAAAATAACACAAATGTTTTGATATTTATCTTGTATTATAAATCTTCAAATAGTTTTATTGCATAAATAGCACAAGGAATGATTTTTGATAAGTAACTATTAACAAATATTCACGGATAATAATGTCAATTTTGAGAGTCTTCGTATGTTTTTAAATGGGACTAATTCAAGGACAAAACAAACGTCTGGTTTTTGGCAATTTTCATGAATGGATTGATTACAAAATATCTTTCAGTATTTATGCATAATAACCCAACATAATTTACTCTTTAACATTATTTATGTATTCTTTACAAAAACATACAAAATTCGTTGCCATAAAGCTACAGTGAGATTAAGTGAAAAAGTCGATTATAAGATAAGTATGTCAATTGATTGCTGAAAGGTAAACCCTTATGATAAAACACTGAAATATTTTAATTACATAATAAAATAGTCCATATAAAAGAAAAAACTTGCATTTTCAATTATTTATATTGCCATGTAACTTCAAAGCAGCTGCAAGATTAGTAAAAAAACTATATACAGATAATATATAACGTATACAAAAAAACCTTCTTTTATCTTTTATGATAAACCGCAAAAGAAACTAAATGAAACTTTTATATAATTCGCTATTTAAAAAGAACAAAATAAACCTTTAAGTTCAATTATCTTGAAACTAGTATTTTCAACTTATCTTATTGTTGCTATAGGGTAGATTTACCAACAAAATAAACAGTATCACATCAAACCTAGTATAAAGAACGTGCTTTCTTTGATGTTGATTATTTTCAAGCTATATTATTTAATTATACGAGATTGACGACACATGAGGAGCAAACATTCAAAAAGTGTTTTGTCACAAATTTTGAAAAATGGCGTTTTATATCAATTCTGATAGCCCATAATAAAACCTATGAATGGAAACCAAAATTAGTGTTCAAAAAGGTTTTCTTTCATATTAAAATGAAATCATAAAGTTGACACATTCATACAAACCGTCACTTTTGCAACACTTAAATCATTTTCCAAGCTTTGTATTTGTGTGACAAAACACTTTTTGAATGTTTGCTCCTCACATATACTATTGATTTATTTAAATATTTGTAAGTAATATAAATATTTAAACTCATAAAATTACTATTTCACTGATTGAGTTACGCAATCGATGGTATCTATCACGAAACTATAATTTTAATTTTATATTCTAAATATTTTTTCTATCGAAAATAATTACTTATGATTTCGGATCGAAAGCTTTTTCCGTTGCAATGATGATACTTATAATATAATGAGGACGGTTATAAACATATAAACAAACTATATATCATTTTCTTATCACGTTTAATGTGTTCATTGTCAATACTTGGTAGAAAAGCATTATATTGAAAAATTAAACATTTTATAACTCACGTTGGGAGATTTGTGAGTTTTAACTAGGGCTTGTCGGTTTTCAAAACCGGTTTTTTAGCTAAATTTATGACATTCGAAAACCGGTTTTTCAACTTCGTAACCGGTTGTGCCGAATTTTCCATAAACGAGTCTATAAACAAAGGGCCAGAAAATTTGGATCTTTTATTTGATGGCTTAAAAACCATATGCCCCACATCATTACCAAGCGAAAGTGTATTTTCGATATTAGTAAATTTTGTTACAAAACGATCAGTGAACGCTTTGTGTTTTCTTAACTTACTATGCAATAAAAGCACAAGCTCCTGGGCTGTGTAGTCGTTACACATCAGGCGAACGGGAGTGAATCATGAAAATTATATGTAGCACTGCTGTAGTAGTGTTATATAATTGTCATGATTCACTCCCGTTTGCCTGTTGTGTAACGACTACACAGCTCAGGAGCTTGTGCTTTTTTTTCATAGTAAAGGAAAGGTTAAATCACTTCTTCTGAAGAGTAACATCAAATAATTTCTTGTTGTGTATTATTATGTATATAAATCAACATAAAAAAATTGAACTTTCTCTCGCTATTTTAATTGAATTATCCATTTTTCGTAAACCGGATAAAACCGGTTTTTTAACAATATTGACATTCGATAACAGGTTTTTTCAAAAGTCGGTTTTTTTATAAGCCCTAATTGTAACTACGTATATGTATAACTGTGATGTTGTTACCTTTAAAATATGGCCGTGTTTTCAAAAGGTAACAAAGCAAAATTTATAATAGAAAATATTACATGTTTAAGCGTATGGAGGTTTATGTAGTCGTCAAAGGGCAACATGTCACATGTCTCATAGAACTAGCTCATGCCACATCTGATTATAATTGGACGTGTAGTAGCTAACTGTATAATATTAACAGTGGCATACGAGGGTTATATTGCATGGCAGCTCTTACTACCTGTACGTTACCTCCACTGATGTAGGTTATAAAACAATATTAAACATGGTTTGATTTATATATATTTTTTAAGATACTTGTTAACATAATGCATAACAGAAACATTGAATTTAGTCTTTAATAAATAATCGTTGTTATATAAATTGATGTTTAAAAGATAATTCATATTGTTGTTATTGATTAAAATTATTAACATAAACTAAAACTTAGTTTCGTCATTTTTTCAATCACGTCCGCTCCCAATGTGAAATATATGGACTCCTGAAGGATATGGAACAGTGGAGTTTATCTCAACAGATGTGTTTATACTCAGTTGCTCTTCCTCACTTTTTTTCCAAAGAGAGTAGGAAAATAAGGATATGGCTAAGACAGTACTAGTGGTTAACTAATCGCTACTCCTACGCCCCGTTTCAAGCACAAATATAAAAATGAGGAGATGGACACTTAAGATCAGGGGTGGGGAACCTTTTCATTTCTAAAGACCACATTCATTTATCTGATTCAACACAAGGCCGCAGTGAAGAAAACGTTGACACCCCCTCTTTTTTTCGACGGTCGAACATATAATGGGTTGATTACGCTCTTTTTCAAAACGCTTGCGTATAACTTTTTGATCAAGTCAAAAGGCCGCATCAGAGTAGCCAAGAGGCCACGGGTTCCCCTCCAGTGCTTAAGATTAACCCCTCGAATATAAATTTATAAATTTATTGAAAAAACTGTGCGTACTGGGATTCGAAACCGTGACCTCCGTTACTGAAGCCATCGTCGTTGACCACTTGACCACGCAGGCGGTTTTGCTTCTTGCAACCACCACGAGACAACCGACATATTAAATATCGTTTGATTGATAAAGTAAATTTCTTTCATTGGTTATTATTGGCAAAAAAGTATTTTACGATGCTCATTGGCCGAGTGAAATTACCTTGAACGATTATAAGATTTTTGGTTATTTATTGATTAATTTACTTTCGATTACGATTTGGAAACTTGGCAATCAATAATTGATTGTCTCTCAGTTATCATACTGCAATATTTATTTTTTTGAATCTCAAAAATCTATAAGGCTGTCAAAACGTTGAACTTAAAACTATTTGAAGAATAATATAATTTGTCATACTTTCGAAGGTTTTTAAATGATTTTGTACATATTATGACGTGACTCGTGAATTACAAAGTCATAACGATTACCATAAAAGTCTACCTCATTGTCGTTTTAGATTCATTTTTATCAGAATATTCTTATATCTTAATTTCATACTTTTCTGTTTTAAAAAATACACCTCATACTCTGATGATAAAAATGTAATATTATTTTATTTGACAGTAATGATGAAATTTTATCGGCTCAACGTTTCAAAATTATTCTAATATAACTTTGAGTAGCATTAAAAAATAATATATGTATATAATTACGCTTTGGGAAAATTTGTTACGTGCGCTTCGAATTTTATTTTTACGTGACGTAATAATATTTTAGTCATAAAATATTTATTATTCCGTCAAAATTTATTTTCACTGTCATGTCTATATAAGCCTTGTTAACTGGCGCATAAAGATTTTAAATTGAAAGTTATGGGGAAATCTTGAAATCACTGAAAAGCCCGGAAGCTTTTAGGCTATGCAAGGGAATAATGCTCAATACTCCCTTTTAATGGAATAAGGGAAGCTATTAACGAAAAATACGATCTTGAAAAAAACGTATGATTCATGATAAATAATATAAAAATGACAACAGACGAAAAGGGTCCTTTGCTGTCGGAATGAGTGAATCAATGAAACCATTTTATTTGACAGAAATAACTTTTATTATAAACAAAGAAAAAATTATGAGCCACAAAATTTTTCATTCATAATAATTAAAAAAAAACTGGTTGTATTCAGCTACTGATCATTTAAAACTTATATCAAGTATGAAATGCGAATTACTAAGAAAAGTCAAGATCTAAGAAATATTCTTTTATGAATATATCTGTTTGAAGAATCTAGCCACCATGCTGCGGCTCCAGGATTCTTTTTCAACTACCAATCACTTTGTTTCTTTCCATGAAGTACCACCACTGGTCAGATATATAGTTTTTTCCATTAACATATAATATTTTTTATCAAGGAAGACAAAGGAAAAAGTTAAAATACTCTATTATTATAACGTGTTGGAATAAGTGAAGCATTTTTATTTTGACTAACAAATTCTACGAAATATTTCAACAAACCAGCACTCAAGTAACTTTTGAATTTTGTGGACACTAGTCTCGACGGCAATCATTAATATTTTAATACCCATTTTAACGCTATTTGATACGAATGATAATATTTATTCATAGGGGTATAAATGTGCCTAAACAACTAGTTACTAAGAGCGCTCTGGAGACCAAATGTTTGTGATTGCAAAACCCTTTTGGAAAATGAAAGATAAGCTTTTATTAAAATACTGAAAACAGAACTACTTCCGGATCCTCTTTGTGATTTTTGGAGCGTAAACAACATCCTATACAGTTGTTATCAACTTAATTGTTCTTTGTTCAATCGTTTTTTTTAATTTTTTCTTTTATAATCGGAAATAATTAAAAAAAGAAACAATAAATTCGTTGAATGAAGTAATAACGAACTATCATAAAGAAAAATATACATGATGTATGTCTCAACAATGATTTTTTAAATTCAGTCAGTAATCAAGTGGTATTTATGAGTGAATAATGTATAATGTTTAATAGTTTATATATTTTCTAACGAAATATAATTCATTTTGAAAAGTTAACACAGTTTGAATGTAATTTTAGGTAACGAAGAAGATAGTACTCATTTGATTTCCCTAAAAAATCTTCCAGAATAGTAATTTGGAATAGTAATGCAACTTGACTGCTTTTGTTATGAGATATAGTGATATAGCCACCCGCTTTAGTTATCTGGAGCTTTCTCTACCGATCAGGCATGTCTTGGTTCGATTCCCGGTAAGATCAATGGCAAATTTAGATTTACTTCAATTTTAATTTAAAGCCTAAGGCGTGGGTGATTTCGAGTTGAACTCAACTGACTCACAAAAAATTCTCATCGAGTTTACTTCGTATGATATTTCAACTTCAAATATTTGGCGAATTTGCATTAAATGTATGCCAATAATAAAATAATAAAATGGTGTCCGTAGTTTGATCACGATTCTGATTTAATGTATCAAAAAGACTTATATTGTATGAAAGTACGTGTTGGTTGATACAAAAAACACAAATTAATATACTTCACGTAGAATATTTCTGTACGTCGAATTGAGAAAGGTGTACAAATTTAAAGTTGTCCCTAATAATAAGAGCATTAAAACTCAATTCATTAAGTTAACCTACTGAAACTATGTTTATATAATTGAATTTAAATAGGTTGAGCATGGCTTCTCCTGAGATCATTAGTTCACCCAGGATAATTAAGGACCCGCAAAAAGGTGGGCAGGAACGATTTGCTCCGAGTGTCCTTAAGCGCCTAGTATATAAAATGGTTCCACGAAAAGGTTATAATATAATAATATAATGCAAACGATTTTACTGAAAAATGACTTTTAAACTGTTGGAATCGAGGAGTGTAAATCATAACCATTTGCAAGGGTGGAAATGCTTTCTTTACGTCTTTAGAATTAGTTGGAGCGCTTGTGAAATTTTAACAAAGGTTTTTTGTTTAATCGAAGAATTCACGCCTGCCTTGAAAATATTCAAAGACTGGGGCTTTTCTTATATTTCAAGACTTTTCATATATATTTTATTACAAACCGTCCAAGCATTTTAAGCTCTTATGGAAATTCAGTAAACTAAATTTGATGAACTCTTTTGCACCCATGCTCGTATTACAAGGCATATTTCTCTGTCATACAACTTTAAACAAATATGTTGTCTTAATCACGACTAAAAACATGAAACAAACAACTGTTACTGATAAAAAAAAAATATTTTGATTCATACAAAACGAATTATGTATTTACTTACATATGTGGAAAGCTTACCTATTCCGAATAAAATTCAAAAACTTTTGTTTTACCAAAGTATTTTCAAAACATTTATTTGTTTAAACATACATAAATGAAAAGTGCCTACTTGTTGATATTTTAATTATTTGTGTTATTTTAAAAAACCTATAAAATTTATAAATTGTCTCTTAAGATTTTCTGTCTATTATTGGTCAATATGGTAAATGTGATATTTTTTTATTTACATCAAAGATCTGTCGGTGATATATCTTCTCATTGAGTTAATCTTGTTTGGTATTTCAATTTCAAGTTATTCACAGCATTAGCATTGTCAATACAAAATACTTTTTAATGAAAAAAAATCTAATACATACAAAGTACAAACCTGTATCTGGTCTGACTTGAATAAAATTAACCAGTATACCGAAAGATAATTTCATTTGTTTTTTCAGCAACGAAAGCTATCGAATAAATTTATAAAATAGCTTTAATACTTATATTTGATTTTTTCGAATATGGAAAAAAATACTATCATTTATATGATATGAAGGAAATATTTTTTTTCGAAATGTCAGCACTTTGTTATAGGCAGGCATAAGGGCAGCATGTGTAAGAAAAGGTATTGTAATCCTCTCAAGTCTCTTACATTGTGTGGCACTTAGCTGGTGGTCCATTGATGTAGCATACTCAGCGTAAATACCATTATAAAACAGCGCATGGTAGATGACCTATAGATCTTATTACGAAAATGTTATATCATACTAACAAGCTATTGATTTGCTTGGACTTTTTTCACGTCATCTTTTTTCAATGGAAAATGCTTCAAATGAAAGAGAGACGAGATAAAACCAAACAATGGAATAGGCTTTTAATAAAAATAACTATTTATATCAAAAATAGATAAAAATACTTTTTTGTATTCCCTGTGTCACGACTAAGGCATCCAATTCCGGGATCCCGTCCAATTTTCTTATGCCAAAACTCCGGAATTGACATGGTCGCGATCCTGGGATTTCGGGATTGAGAAATTTTAAGCAAATCCCGAAAATTGATAGGATTTTGGAATTGGAAGACCTAAAAAAAACGAGTTTCGGAGATAATTTGGGGAAAAAGTGTAGCGAATTGAGGATTTCAAATTCCTCGGTGAGCTAAAAAAAAATTACACACAATTTCACGTTGAGTGCCCAATCCCGGGATGAAAATTAATCAATACCGAAATCCCGGGATTAAAAAAAGATACCCTAGTCACAACTAACATTCAATGAAAATTTAAAATTAACATTACGACAGTCTAACATTTATCGAATATTTATTTTCTAACAAAAAAATACATTTATTAACTAAATCCATATCCGCTCCCAAATACCTCTTAATGGAGGTATTTTAACATAAGTTTTTTTACGAGAACTGATTGTTACTCAATTGTTTTAACCTACCTTTTTTTTGCTAATCGCTCTTGTTACACCCCGTTATTTTAGGATTGAAGAGGTGTGAGATAACTTTTAAGCACCACAAAAATTTGCTTTCGAACATAAGTTGATTAATATTTAACGAAAGATTGACATAATTCTGTTCGCGATGGGATTCTAACACGTGCAATCAGTCACGGAAGCCAACGACGTTCACACTGCGCTTCAGACCCGGCTAATGCGCTAATTTACTAAAAGGATAAAAAAAAATACAGCTAAGCATTTGTAAAATTATTTTTGAAGTGCTAAATGTATTTCTTATTCATACACATATTACTATCCAATTTTATAAGACATTTATTTGATTACTGTCAATACTTACTGGAAAGGCGCTATTATATTAAATACAAAGTTTGCAGTACTATTTCCTCTTGACCAGATCTCGCTCAGCCAGTAACCTGTCACGTTTGTGAAAAATGTTTACTTGATACACTACACTATTTCTGATATATTAATAACATTGTAAAATTATTCCGACTGCCCTGAGATGAATGCCGAACGAGCAGAGCTGTTTGCTGTGGTCCGACCTCATACGGGCCCAATAGGCCACGATGACCTGATCTCGACCATGGCCAATTTTGAGGCATTCGATAAATTTGCAACATCATATGGGGAACGGGATATTCTTGATTCCTCTTTAAATTCAACCACGGCGGATTCTCAGTATACGGATACACAGGATACTTAATATCACTTGACTAAATGGCTGAGTAAGTCACATTACCTTTTTTCTTTATATCTTTATCTTTTAAGCACAACAGTGCATAGTTAAAAGATAGGTCCCGTGCAGCTCTGTATCAGGAAAAAAATATGAGAAATAAATTCTTTTCTTGATCGCATTGCGTTATGGAATAATAACGTGTGGTGGTGGAATACTCAACAACCAACTTGTGAGTAAAATGAAGAGGACAGAGTCACCGCAGATTGAAGTAGAGATAATATATTATTTGTTAAGTTACACACTCACCCTTGGAAAATTTAATTTTCTTTTGTTAGATTAAGGTCTGTACAATAATATCAAAACGTATAATAGTATTACTTTAAGGTTTACTTATTTCGTCCCACTATACTATTATTTTCTTCCTTAACAGATTACTTTTGTAAAATATACAATAAGCTCTTCGAATGAATAAAAGTATCGAGTTAGGTTTCTTTGATTTTCCGTTTATTGTATTGTGTAGGTTTGGAAATATACATACATGTAATAAGATTGGTTTTAAATATGACAAGTTCACACGACTTTAAATTATATATGTATGTATCTTTATATTACTATTTTTCCAAATAATACATTATTATATTATCCGAATTCCCAGCATTTCAAGTAATCTTTTTTTTAAAGTTTTATTTACATAGGTATTACCGATGTTGTAAATGGATATTGGTGGATATGCCAACATTCAAACGTGTCAATGTAAAGTAGAATACTTAACACATCCTATGTAAGTGTCATTTTTTAACACATCAAGAATAAGATGAGCTGCTCAACTAAATCGAATAACCCGTTGGGATAATCAACGACGCCGAATCGGCGGATTGGTCTACGCCGTCAAACTGAGATTTTTTTTCCGTAGGATTTTTTTGCTTAACTACAGAAATTAGTTTTGAGACAATCTTGGCTGAGAAAAAGCTTCATATACGCCTAAAATTTTCGATGCTACTGAACACTGTCATATAAAATTAACAAACGATGGACGAGGGAGCAAGTTAGACTGGTAATATGAACATAAATATAACATCAAATTTATCCATGAAAAAAACAAGATAATATTATTTTTATTCCTCTTCAGCTTCTCATTTTTAAATTGTGCTTACTTTTGACTAGAAAATTATACAATTTTAAGGGTGAAAATATATATATATCGACTGTGGAAAGGAAAAAAGACGTAACCCACAGTTTTTTTAAAACAGCTTTTTTCAATAATTACAATGTATCAAACTTCTACACACGTTCTATGAAAAGGATTCAAACTGCAAATGCCGATTCAGTATCTAAATCTAGCTTTTAAAATTGAAAACGATGACTTTGTAAAAAATTTAAACCAAGAAAAAAGACTGAAATAAAGGCTTTTCATAAACAATTTCTTTAATTCATATTAGATTATGTTGATTAAACACCAGTTTAGAAGTATCCGTGCACTTCAAGGTTGTGTGTAATCCATAATTTTAATATGATATGTAGACTACGTCCTTTTCCCTTTCCACATTTGATATATATATATATTTATATGGAAAGATGAGAAAATCTATAACGTCATTTAGAAATATATTGTACACCCACCAAAAACCGTTAAAATTTTTTACTGGCTTTCGTACTGGTCGCTTAAAAATAATTTCTAGTAGTGACTCGTGACTCAAGATAACTTTTTCCTAAAATCTATAAAAAAAATATATTTTTAAATATCTACTGGCTCTGTGTACCATATCATTTGCGATGGTCATTTCAAATTTTACATTCTTCAATAATTATGATATACAAACATATTTTGCAATACAACTACTATCAAGTTAACCAAATATTAAGAAATAATGTGACGGGAATAGGAATTAATCTTAATGTCCGCATTATATCTGTCGGGTCACTGTTCATCTCCAAAATATAAAGCCATCCTGAGAAGGATCATGACATGAGTGCTCTTTGTTTATTCAAACATAAAATACAGGATTGTTTACAGAAGGCAAGCAAATGTACAGCAATATAATATGCGAAGATATGTAAATAAAATTTCGACATGAAGATTTTAAAAACGAAAGACTTGTATTATGGTATTATTGATTCTATAGTTTATTTAAACAAGGTGCTTCAACGTAATATTTTTTTTCTGCCATTAAATCTCATTTCAAGTACGTTAAATATGTTTCTCTGTTCAATATCAACTAGAGAAAAATATATTTAGTTGTCAATCATGTTCATGATTTCAAGAGTATAATTGATAAACTCATCTTACCAAATTAAACCAAAATTATTTCGGTCGCTAAAAGTCGCCCACAAAAAAGACAATTTTGAATAAATCCGGTTTCGGAGTATATATTTGCTTAAATTTGAATCGTTCAAATTATGTAAATTCACACAGATTTTGTTACTAACGACCTGGGTTTCGCCTTTCAGCATCTTCAGGCGTTTAAGTGCACGGTTGAACTTGAGCAGACCGTTAGTGACAAAATCTTAGACCGAATCGTTAGTGACAAAATCTGTGTACAAAATGTACATAATTTGAACGGTTCAAATTTAATATTGATATGCCACCAAGCACCTTCAGTCGAAATCTTAAATTAAATTATAAAATATATTTGCTTGGTTATAACAACGAAAGAAAATTTAAAAAAAAAGTTGAATGACTAAATAATAAACAGAATGTTATATTTTTTTACATAATATCATTTATTTTTCATGAAACACATCATATTATTAAAGGAAAAAAAAACATTTAATCTTGTCATTTACTTACGTAAGTATTTTTTTTTATAACGCCGTAACAGTATTTCAAATAATATGAAAACTCAACATGTTGCTATAGAATTAGTAATCGACGGAATGTTGAAGGTATTAAGTGAAGTACATATAGAAAGATCTGTCTGAAGTTTTACGATGGAATCTGTGACAGAAGTAAGTGTCTTGGATAACTGGGTACTCAATTCAGCAAGATTGACAAAAACAAGACTTGCCGATGCCTATAACACAAAAAACAAAAATTAATAAAAAACGATTGATATAGTAAATAAGAAACGTTTTATACATATTTTGATATTGTTATAAAAACAATCCACGTTACGGTTTAAATTCTTCCCAATGGTCGTAAACTAATGAAAGTTTTATTTTTTAAGAAAATGTTAGTATTTTTTGGTGTTTTAACACTCAACTCATGGATAATCTTTTAATGACATACATGAAGTAAATCAAATATTATTGTAAGTATTGAATATGAAAAGTTAAAAATAGCAATTAGGACTTGTCGGTTTTAACAAATCCGGTTTTTTAATCAAAATTCGCGACATTCGAATGCTGATTTTTTCAACTTTTTATACCGGTTTTTAATACTAGAATATAAAATTGAAATCAATTTATTAAAAAACATTTACATTTACTACTGCCATCGTTACAAATAAAATTGCACGAAATATGTAGTTGAAAATTGAGTAATAGACCAATAAATAGTTTCTACGAGAACTGCTTTTTACTCATTTACTCAACCTCTCTTAGAGAGGAAAAATATACAGATAGATCTAGGACATGTCTTTTTTGGCATAGGATGGTTTGGAAAGGGGGAGGGGGGAATAAAGTGAGCTGAAAGTAGTGACGTTAGTCAAAATATGTATCTAAATTGAACATTGCTATGCTCATAGTTTTCAGGCAGTTAATTTTATTATGCAACCACATATAGTATATGAATTAATCTGCCATTTTTTTTAACGGGGGAGTAGGTTAAACTTCTCCACCACGGCGGATTCTCAGTATACGGATACACAGGATACTTAATATTGCTTAAACCACGGTTTGTCAACCTGGTCCGTACCGCCCACTAGTGGGCAGTAAAGACTTTCGTGGTGGGCGGTGGGCGATTTTTGCTTTACCTTAAAATCTTTCAAAAGTTTTTTTCACCCATAAACTGGTTTAAAAAAAAGCAAAAGTTGGCGGTAGGTATAAAAAGGTTGACAACTTAAACTAAGTGACTGAGCAATTGATTTTCTCTTTTTTCTTTATCTTTTAAGCACAACAGTGCATGATTAAAAGATAGGTCCCGTACAACTCTATATTGGGCCAATAATATGAGTAAATTATTTTCTTGATTGCGTTGCGTTACGGAAGGCGGCCGTGAAAATGCGGCTGCATATACATAACGGATGGTGGTGGGATACTCAACAACCAACTTGTACTAATGAGTATATTTAGGAAAATATTTATAAACATTACTCACCGGAACCAAGCATGCGGATGTCGCTATCTTGCTGATGATATTGTCAGCGGCATTAACCTTTCTGACGCAGTCTTGAAGATTTGTCATGGAACCATTCAGGGAACTTGCTGTCGCGGCAACAATACTCTGCAGGCTAGTCAGCGAGCTCAGTGATCTGTTGATTTTGTCATTGACACACGATCCGATGCCCGAAAAGGCAATCACTGCGGCCGCCGTTGCGTTCTGCTGCAGTCCGGTCAGGCAAATTATTTTTGTCGGAGCTGCCGCAATCGCAGCGTCAATTTCGGCCGTTACCTTTTTGGAAATTAAATTTTACGTCGTGTGAAGCGACACATAATTGGCAACAGTGCAAATACATAGTAGACTTATTTTAATTAGAACGTACAGCGTTATTGTTGAGCCTGTTTAATTAAATCAACACTGCTTTTCAGTAAAGGCGTTTGTTTTATAAATTGTGCATTTAAAAAGTCACTTAAAATGTTTTTGATTAAATCTTAAAAAAACAAAGTTGATTTTGTTTAAGATTTATATAATGTTAGTAGTGTAAAGACTATAGTTAATATTTATGGATTTGATCATTTTTACGGTCTGGGTCACATATGTAATATTGATTATTACAATAAAGGTAAACGCTACATTCAACTATTCGTGAATGATTAACAAAATTTAAATTTTTTTGCCTTAATCTTATATACATGTTTAAAACAAAAATTATGCCGTAAATACTTATTTTAATGTTTGAGTGTCTACTGCCTATTATTGGTAGAAAGGCATTATATTAAAAAATATTTTTTTTTTTTGACAAATTAAATATTTTTAACCTTTTGGCTGCCTTATAAAAACGTGCGTTTTTACCTAGCACGCTTGCTATAATTTGCAATTATTAATTTAATTAATTATTGACGAGATAACTCCTCTTTGGCGTGTTGATCAAGATTTTTTCCTCGAGATATCTCGTCTGTGTCAGCCATCGAGTTAATGATCATAACCAGTTTTACCAATCAAAACTATTATCAACTAAAAATTATGTACATAAATAATCTTCGAGTTTATATGGGGTGCATTCACATTGTGGAATTCTTAAATCGCCATTCGCTAAATACCAATAATATCAAGCGGACATTTATTGTAATCTACAATGATACTTCAATAAAAGCAATGGAAATATTACGCAAATTTGTATGGCGTCACTTTGTACCACATGGCTCCTTGATCCCATTTTCGATAGTTCGGTACTCAAGTGTTAAATAAATATTTCAATTTAACCAAGTAAAACTATTAAGGGCGTAAAAAATAGTTGGTAATAAAAAAATGGAAGGAATTTACAGATACAGATATAAACCATGAATAAATGATACTAAATCGAATTTAATTTAAATGTAATAAAATAAAATGGAATTGGTTTTTTTACACGGATAAGTGTACAAACTTATTTCATTATTGAGATAAACTTTTTTTAATTCCTAAATTGTAATATTTATTAAAGTTCTAAGCGCAATATAAACCTCTTATTTCTAACAAACATATAATATCAATATATGGCCGGACGAAATAACATTAAGTAATTATTATCAAGTAATTCACTCACCGTTGAAAGAGTGCCATTTATTCTTGCCCCAGATGTTAAAACTATTTCAGCCGCTGTTCTTGCCAAAGCGGCAGCCTGTTGGGTTGCAGCGGTGATTGAATTTCTTAGCATTCCCACGACACCATCTTGCAAAGTTGTCATGAACTTTAAAACCCCCTGGAAAATCGCCCCCAGTGGTCCAATCTTAATTGCCGTAGGAAAGTTGGAAATCTCTGCAGCGATGTTCCCAACCATTGAGCCCAGCCTGTCAAAAAATGTCGTCGGAAGTGCGATGGCCATCCCAGCGAGCTCGTTTAATGCATTGTTGATTTGTTTGATGGTTTCTATTCCGGCATCACCAATAGCTGTAGGAATGCTTGCTATGTCCAAGACTGCAAAGGCCGATACTTGAAGTTTCTGTTTACATAGAAAATAACTCTATTCAAACAATACAACATATCGAGAGCATGCAATGGTGTGTTTGTTTTTATAATAAATATGGTAAAATGAAATAGTCTAATTTATGTGTATTTTTTAAAACCATTTTTTGCGTATCTCTAAGCTTATGGATATCTCTTGCGGCTCGGAGACTAGAAAAATACTTGTCAGCCGATGGGGGTCTTTTTTGACCCCAGTGGTTTTCTCATTATTGGCCTTATTCTTATGAATTTCAAAAAAAAAAAATAGTCCAAGGGCTTAAAAATATCTCTTTGCATCATTCCTCATAATTTTTTTTATAAAAATCTGTGGTTTTTTAATAAATAATCATATTTTAAGTTGCGCGTAAAAAAGACGTCATGTCAGCACACATATGAATTGACTACTGAAGAGTGTATCAGCGTTCCAAATTATCATACGAACAATCGTTATCGCGGGCGCTAATCAGCTGATAAGCGTTATCGCGTATTTATATAAACTACAAAAGGTCCAAAAAACTATGATATAAGAATACCTTAATTATAAACATTGTATCACCCATATTAAAATAGATATTTACGAAAATGTTGGTATTGGGGTCGCATTTCTTGAGCTTAGAAACGGAAAAGATATCAAAGTTTGTAAATATTTTTTTATTGAAAACTGATTACATCCCAAAAAGTCACTGAATATAGAAAGATTATTTAAATGGCCAATGATTACTTTCAATAAAATAAAATAATTCACTTGTAAAATATAAAACTTATTAAAATAAAACTGCATTAAAAAAGTATATATATTTAAATATTGACAATAAAGTAACCATAGTAAAAAGGTTATTGCATGTGGTAGAAATATATTTTATTATTTAAATCGAAACTTTTTTTATAAACATATTTTTATTTATTATGGTATGAAATAAAAATAAAACACATAATACATAGTTTCGATACTTACATGGGTTATGAGCACAGTGAGTAACAAGACAATAAGCTTCATTATGGCCTGGTGATAAGTAATACACTGCATTTTAGTGCAATGAATTCTTTTTATACTAAAAAAACCTTTATCAAATTACAAGTTTTAATTACTTTCAGTTGTCATACCGGTTTTTTAAAGTCTGATAAATATTTTTTAACTTTTTGGATTATTAAATATCACTCACTTTAAATTGAATAAAATTTATACTTGAGCTGGTACAAAATAAAACTCATCGTTGGGAGCTAAAAATTTAATCAGTTAAATAAAAAGCATTGTATTTCATGACAAAATTTTCTGATTGCCTCGTCGATCAAGTCTTACCGCACCATTTATTCTGTGACAGTTTTCATTGGATTTTTAAATTCACAATTTACTCTCATACTAAAACTATGAAAAGATTTTTGAGTTGCTTGTTTAAATTTTGTTTACATTATTTGTCATTACATCAGAAAAAACTGTGTGTTCTTAATCGAATTTCTTACACATTTTTCTTAAAAAAAATAAATATAAAATATTCCACGTGGATCTTCAAAGTACATTAAGTGAATCTTTATTCAATTTTGACTATTTTTTTTCAATTATTACTATACAGCAAATAGGCGAAAATTAGCGAAAACTTGACACCCATACTGACACATAGTAGTAGTGGACAAACATAATCAATCAAATTTAATGTTTTCTTGAATAAATCATCTAAGTTCCAGCGAAATAAAATATAAAATATAAAAAAAAACAGCGCATTGTGTAAAATAAATCATAGAAAGCATTATTAAAGTAAAAAGTATCAATTGAATGGTCCTACCTAAAAATTCTTGGTTACATAATAAATGAAGAAAATATTAACGGTAATCTCAGTTATTGGTAAAGTTTTATTATATTTTTTGATTAAGGATATCAACTTAGTGGACTTAATTTTCATACTGATTTTGTTTTATTCTTATGATAATTTGTATAAAGTCAACAAGTGATACTTATCTGTTTCAGGTGTGATATTGTGTGAACAATATTTATATGTTTCGTAATCGAAGGTCAAATTATTTTTAGTAAGGCATTACGTGTACTAGAAGATATATTGGATATGTGGCCTCCATTGACGATTTATTGAGAACATATAGGGCAAAGGGCATCAGTACCATGTTTGGTGCTTATTTATTATCCCCAAAACATCGACGTTCGTAGGCCATAAACTTTCTTTGGTCGATTTGTATCAGAGAAAAATCGTGTTAAATGAAACGTGCTTCGTAGTTCGGCGACACGTTATCCGCATCCCTTCGTTGTTACATTTCTACAAATTCAATACATTCTCTTTTGGCGTTGAATGCTACTTAAACTAAGTACGTTCTTGATTTTTTTTTAAACACATACACTCCAATAACTATTAATGTCTTTATCACAAGAGTCGACTGTAATTAGCATTTATTTATACACGTTCATCGTATCGTAAAACCATCTACAGATTATAGTTTTTTTGATTGGCTCGTTGCAGTAAAAGGCAAAAATTGTCTTCTGAAAATAATGATACTAAACTACTATTAATTAATGAAATGCTATAATTTGTTTAAAATATTAAAACAAACACTTTTTTACAAAATATACTTCAGATAAAATTAGTTTAGCTTTAAAAGTAAGTGTACAAATCACGAACCTCATGAATTGAACAAAAAATCTTTTTTTTTGGTGTGGTTAATATACTTATTTGCAATACTATCAGTAACGTTTTCTCTGAGTGAAAGAGAACTTTAATACAAAAAAAATGTAATTTTAAAACAGCATAATATTATACATAAAGAATTACAAAGGTTTGACACAAACTCACATTGAAGGGTATACATAGTGTATTTGCTCTGAAAAGGAATCTATTCATACTTGAACATATTCAATACTGCTAAAATGATTTTCTATAATATTATGCAATTTCATTGAAACCCGCTTGATTGTGTACACGGATATTTTTATTGTCGAGCTAAAATTGATTTACCGTTTCACACATTTTTAGCGAGACCGTATTAACGCTAGTATTGAATATTTGATATTTGTCAAAATGGGAATAAGGAAATTACACACGCCGCTTCGAAATTGATTTTAAATTTGTAATTTTTGAAGATTTCACTGCAGATTTATAGTAAACTATTCATCAAATTAGACAGCGTAGTGTTAATACTGGGGTTATACGTCCAATTTGAGAGGGCATTTAACGAGCTAGCAAAATTAACGATTATTGACTTTATTTGACACAATTTCAAATCCTCAACAAAAAGCTTGTTTTAAAAATAAAAATGGCCGTAATGTTACGTAAAAACTTTGTTATATATTTTTTGTCTATAATTTAACCAGCGGTTGTACAGATTTATTATTACAAAATACACATGCTGAGCAACATATTATATAACCCGTTATTTCAAAGTGGCATTTTTGTTATAAAAGTCATGATATAAACTATTGACATCGCTAATAAAATAAATAATCAAACCATGTTGATAAAATGCTAAGAACTACAGTTCATGTTATTATTGTTTAACATGTGATTGTGACTGTAAGATGTGAGTTAACTTACGAAGAGTGATTTTTTTTGGATCATAATTTACTGAAACTAGATCATATAAGATTTATTTACTAATGGTGGTGGAACGCCTTTGTCGTCTACATCACATGACCCTGAAGCGGTAAAATATTTCAGTGATTCTCGTCTCGTTTTTATCTATTAAATAGTAATCGGCGACATTGGATCGTCTGGCCTGGCAGAGGTGAAAAACGCCGACAGTACTATCAATCATTTTTTCGTCCCAAATTCCTTTTCGCAACCCTTTCGCTCGCGCCGCAAAACCGCCCCCTTGCTATGCTCAGCCTTTATGTCCCGCTCCCCGCCGCTTTTTCTAGCATACCTCCCAGTGTGAATCTCTGCACGTGCTTCCAAGAATTTTCTGTTGATCGCACCTCATGTCGGCGCAAATTAAAATTGATAATATTCGGAAATTCTTCGACTTTTTTAGTTATTTTCGCTAACTATACGCTAAAGAAAGATTTGACATGATAGATAACTGACAAAATTACACCACATGAAAAAAGAAATAATAGACATTTTTTTTGTTTTCATAAACTATTTCCGATCAAAACTATTGCCGCCTGTGTGGTCGAGTGGTCAACGTCATTGGCTTTGGTTACGGAGGTCACGGGTTCGAATCTCAGTACGTACAGTTTTATAAATTGATTTTTAAATCTATTTATGAATTTCTCCTCGAAGGCATGGATGTATGTGATGTCTTGAATTTCCCCCTCCCACCCATCCTATCCTATGAACGGGGCATATCGAGAGTGATTAGCTAACCACTAGTCCTGTCCTTAGCCTTATCCTTCCATTCGTACTCTCTTTGGAAAAAGAGAGGCTGAGAAAATGAGTAACAAGCAGTTCTCGTGGAAACATTTCTATTGAGATAAATTCCATTAGGAGTCCATATTCTCCACATTGCGAGCAGACATGGTAAAAAAAAAATCCAAACGATGGCATGATGTCAAAATTTCTGCCACTTTAGGAATTCAATCCTGAACTCTTTTAGTGATCCGGGAATTCGGAATTTCCACTGTTGATCTCAACTTACAATTAACTCCAAACGATTTTTTCTCGTGTGGTCTTTATTTCTTTATTTAGTTTCTTAGTAATAATTAGTCGGGAATTATTTTATCATTTAATCGGGAACTATGTAGGTATTGAATTTTTTTTTTTTACATGTTGTAGTGAATCTCGAAGTCTCGGGATCGGTATAACGACGTTACCGGAATTACGGTATCGCTAAATTGTTCGGAATTCTGGGACCAATCCCAGAATCCCGAACAATTTATCGATTTCCAAAAATGACTGCCAACCGTTTTTTTCACCATTGTACAATGAAGTTCTACCAATTTGATCAATTGACTTACTACAGTATGTTATTTCTTACATATTCATTTGCTATTGATCTATTCAATGTAATCAAGTTGCAAAAAATACTCTCTGAGTCTACATGATGAAGGTTATCAATGATATGAAATAGACAGATTTAAATCAATACATTAAATAATTCGGTTGTCAAAATTTCATAAAACATTTTCAAGATATTCTCACGAAAAAATATCCAACGATAATTTAAACCTAAATCCAAGCTGGAAAATTGATGTAATATTTATTATTATTTATAAATATCACATATATCACAACACTGCGCAAAAATATGCATACTGAACGTGAATCAGGCATTGAATTTTTTTCAGAATTCCCATGGAGCGTCTGATTGATGGGCGTCTCTTACCACCAATCCCACCCTGTTTTTCTTTTTCTCGCCTTTCTCTACGAGCTAGCAATGTTTCCAAGCTGAAGCCTGACATTTTTTGCGACACATTCAGGAACGCTGTAACCTAAATAATGTTTGAATCGCGTCTCACCGATGAACAAATCGATAAAGGGATGAGAATTTTAATCAAATAATAATATCGCAAAAGCAGCTACTGTGTATGCGTTGAAATTAATATTTCATTCGAATCCAAGGGGGTTGGGGTGATTTTCTAATAATGTTTTTGATAATTACTTTTAAGTACTAACATTATAAAGGTTTCGGTTTTTGAAGTGTGCTTATTTACAGGCATATTAAAAAAGGTTTTATCTCTTTTAAGACATTTTCTAAAACAGCAAATGCGTCTGTTTGATCAATTATTGCATATTTGAAAAATAACCATGCAACTAAAAGTACTAGGCTGACAAACCACAATGCAGTTTTGTACAATGCAGTAACAGAACAAAAACTATGATATTTCATATTTTAAAAATGCTTTTTTTGGTTTATTTATAATTGAAACGATATTTCATATTTAACCTGATGAAAATGTAATTTTAAATCAAACTAACACCAAGAAGTGTATATTTTTTTAGAAAAAATATGGTACTATCATTCATTGTTTGAATTGTAACCAAGGTGGTAGAACTTCATAATAATAAAGTAATTTATCAAATTATTTAGTTCTACGAGAATCATTTAAGCAAAGCTTTTTTAACCATGCCCGATCACAGAGTATATAAAATCTTAATTAAGTATATAATCAAGCCACAACAGAAGTCTCTATGAGAATTGTGCAAGATTGCTTTTTTTAAGAGAAGGCATAGAAGCCAAATATTAATACAGAAGTATTTACTCCACCTTTAAACATAGTTCTAATGAAGGCATACGCCAAAATAGCTATCAACCAATTTTTAAAAAAAATGCACAACTAAATATTTTTTTACTTTTAATCAATTAATTTAAATACATGACAACTTGTTGAATAAAAGATTATTAGCAAGTTGAGATTGCAAAATTTGTTTTATCTCTAGTCCTACGAAAATGCTATTTAATGTAATCAATACTTTTTTCAATTTCCGGTGAAGTTGCGTTTTTCAGAGTTGTTTTTTCGTTCTAAAAAGTACATTAAACATACGCCAAGCAGACTGATGAAGACAGATTTGAAAAATGACGTTTCTTTGTTGCAGTGTCATACCGCTTTGTTATTCAGCGGAGCAAAAAGCGTAAACAGCTCTTACACTTCTATCTACGATTTAGAAAAATGCGTGCTGGCACAAATTCATGAAATTTATTGTATTAATCTTTTGTAGTTCTACAGACGCTACATACAAAAAAAAACAGTTGAATTATTTCGAGTAGAATCATTTCACCATACGCTTTCTTAACAAAAGCATAATAATTTACAAAAAAAAAACTATTCAATATTAACTGACAGATTTTGAAGTAAGCATGAACTATTTTCATAAATAAAACACTCTTTTGCACTCATTTCACATTAATATAATTTGATCAAGACTGGTCCCACTAACGCGTAAAACCGGTCTTGATCACGGTAAATAAATATAGAACTAGTATAGAAGAATGTTTTTTTAAATATAATATAACACCTTTCCACCAAGTATTGAAAGTGAATAACTCAAAAGAGATAAATAATTTTAACAAAATTATATGCAAAAATAAACTTGAAAGTTACCAGCAATAAACTACAAGCTCTAAAAATATATCAAAATTAGTGTTAATCATTATGGTAGCTATTTTATTTCGTCACTTTAATACTAAAGTTCTTATATGTAGAGACTTAACACTTAATTTTTTATTTTATAATATAATATCAAAAAAAAAATATTAATATAATGCTATATCTAATTTTCGCTTACCACTTTTGCTAACATATTTCCATACATCCATTCATGTTGCAAATTACATTTATGTTGTGATCATAGTCTTAATCAATCTGCCTCACTTTGATACACACAAATAATTTCCTGGTAAATTTACTGTACTATTTCAATTTACTTTGATCATCGAGTCAAGCATTAAATTATACACTTACAAATTATACAGTCATTATTATCAGTAGTTTAGTAAGGCGGGAAGGCGTAGGTCAGAGCTCCCTCACTTGTCCTAAGCGGTTTGGAAAATTTGCGATTAATGTTTGTATTTACGTAAATATAATAAAAAAAATAATTTAATAATGTATTGAATGATTGTTTTTTTTGAAAACTTGATGCTAAAATTGTATTTCTGTGGTTAGAGAGTTATTTACATATTATAATTAACTGTCAAGTCATATAGCGCATCAGTAAACGTTGTCGGCTTCCGTGTCAGGCTTCGCGTGTTCGAGTCCCGGTACGAAAAGCATTTTTTTGCGATTTATGATTGAAAGCATGGTTGTTTTTGAATGTACAAATTCTCTCCCACTCTTTCGATCCTTCATTAACGTATCGAGAGTGATTAGTTAACCACTAGTCCCGTTCTATCTCTACTACTCTCTCTTAGAAAAAGAGTCGTTGATTGATTGAGTGACGAACAGTTATCGTAATAAAAAAATCTGTTAAAATACCACTTTTAGGAAGCCATATGCTCCACATTGTGAGCGGATATGGATAACAAAAATAAAAAAATAAATAATAAACAGCGCTCCCAGACTTTTTTTAGTTATCACTACACCACTTATTATTATAAAATAATACTATAAACTGTTTTGCTGTTTAAATTTATTTATCTCCACTTCAAGATGAATGGGCTGAGTAGTTATTTAAATTATTACGACAGCTTGAATGAACTGGCGTCCGGGGTTTTTACTCGTATTAGATACGTCACTGAAGGGTCGTCAGCATACTTGTACCACCAGACTACAGTAGCATCATTAATATTCAAGGCGCGGTGGTGATTATTTAACTTATATCAGTGATGCCAGCTACTACAAGATGTTGCCAGTATAACAAACATAATAGAATTTTATTCGTGGCATCCCTCAAATTATTACTTTAACATGTTTGTAATTTAAAATTTTTGCCCAAAATACAAAACACTTATAATATTTTAACTTTATACTAAGAGTTACTAATATACACACATACTTAATAGGGTACAGTTAAGTAGTTTTCCAATTTTAAATGAGCAGATGAATCTGCTAAATTCCCCACTTTTCTATCATATATAAGCAAAATAAATATAATTCTAGAAATTACCCGCCATTCAAATCTGTAAGCATTCCCAAGATATAACATTTATACGATAATCACATTAATTTTAAAAATCTATTTGCTAAGTAAATATTTCCTCAAGCCATAAGTAAAGTTAATCCATGTCGCCATCAATAGCTTTCATTAACCAAAGTGATATATTTATTTATTATATAAACACGATACATTTATTTACTAAACGTCAGTTCAAGTTAAACCGTGCTCTTGAACGCCTGGAGATGTCAAAATACGAAATCCAGGTCGTTAGTGACAAAACTTGTGTGGATAAAAATATGTTTTTCGGCGGTAACTTTGTGGAAGTTCATTTAAAATATAAAATTCAAGAAGCATCTAAGACAGCATCGCAAAAAAATAAAATAAAAAAAATACTTCGTCTAGTAAATAATAATAAGTTTTTATACTTAGCATAGAAATTTACTGTACTTAATGTAAGTGACAAATTTACAATTACTTATATCATTTGTTGTACCCTGTGTGTATTAGAAATGGGCAAGACCCCGATTTTTACCTAATAATTTATAAATGAAAATTTTTAATCAATTTTTAGTTAATTCGTAAACCTTGCTATGTTACGTCTGATGATGCTTCTCAAAGAAGCGAAACACGTTTTGTAACACATCAAGCGGAATAACAAACTTATCAAATGTAATTTTATATAAACATTTAAATGTTTACAAATGAGTTCAGCTGTATCTATCCAGTCATAGTTTATGGAATACCAATAATATTCTGATCACATATTAAAGCAATGAAAAAAACAAAAAGCATTTCTGTATACGTGGTAAAATATCCTAGCGATAATTTCTTGGCTATAATTTATTTATGCTATTAATTGATGTGACGATAAACTTGTATCGATTATCTTCTGGCGGCGAATTTTCCTAGCTACATTAAAGCGTAAGAGACTCAAAAAATATCCATACAATCGTTGAGCATTCAAAAATATGTATTGAGAATGGAATAATAATATAAAATATCTGTTTTTTATTATTTAAAAATTTGGAGACCGAAAACTGGTGGACCTTAACTGTGTGGTCTTTATTTTGCCGCAATCGTATAACATTTAAATATATGTTAAATTTTGATATTAAACCTCATTTTAATAACATAGCTTAAATTACTTTGTACTTTATACAATTTAAATATTTTTTGTTTACAAAACGACAGCAAAAGACAAATGCTATTTTTTTTAAAACCTTTAAACGAAATTTCAGCTTATTTTTGTGTGAATGGAATTACGAGAATATCTTAATTATGTCATTTTAAATACTGATAAAAAATGTAAAATATTATTATTTTCACTTTAATTTAAATGTTAACTCACCGTAGAATTTCGTGTGATCTTTCGGACCGTAATATCGAACGCTTGCTTCCATCTCTAATTAAACCAAAATTTTCAATGTTTACCATAAAAGCCATTAAAACGAATGGAAAATTTGTTTATTTATGAATTTAAACCTTTTTCGGTAATTATCAACCCCACCGTTAGGACCAGATTTTGTTTTGCGAGATAACTACGTGTTGTACTATAGATGTTTTCATAACAAGCTTTTTAGACACCTTTACAAATATATTTTTCTTTTGGCTTGTCCGGTAACATTTTCTGTTTAATTTCATTTCTTATTTATTTATATAAAAAGTTTTCCAACGAAAAACTCGTAAAGAATATTTGAATAGCATTCAAAGACATATTTTCATTAGAGTTGAAATATATCCGACATCTAATATATATTGGTTCTGTACTAAAAATATATAATTTACATCTATATTTGGATGCGTGAGGATTCTTAGCAAACCAGCCCTATAAATAACTTTACTTTTAGTTTTTTAGTATCAATTTGAATTAAACCTCCAGAGATGAGAGCTTTTTTTCGATAAAAAAATATTTTCTAAGCCATATTGAAGTCATGGATAACTTTTATTCCTATCAAAAAATTGAAAAAAAAAAACGCAAAGTCGTACAGAAACCCTGCATGACTATATGGTCATGCTCATCCTTTTATTAACGTCTAATATTGTGTACGCACAGTAATAAGGACGAGCGTGACCGTATGGGCACGCAAACATTCGGGGTTGAAATATAGCTAAACGTGAAATTTTTCAAAATATTAACAATTTGACCTCTTTAGTTCAACATAGTTTCAATACAAATTTATTAGCAAAAGAACTGTATATAATTAAATGTTTTGATAAAAAAAAATAACTGACAGTTTCAGAAATTCCATTAAAAAATCGGAAATTCAAAAAATCGCATTTGCTTTTGGTGGCCGTTTCTGTCCCCGCAGATGATGACTTACTAAAGTCTGTACTGTTCTTAACCAAATATGAGTAAAAACAACGATTTTCAGGTAGAAAAAGAATGAATAGTGGGATCAATAGACAACGGTGTTTACTGTGACCATATGTTCACGCTCGTCCTTGGGGGGTTTTAAACGATTTTGATATTCAAAATATGGAGACAATCATTTTAAATACATTACAATTGACATCATTTTTACAATTCTAAATGATTTACGATTTAAAAATACGGGTCTCATTTGAAAAAAAACATTTATGTAATTTCAACGATTGAGACGATTCGTGAAAAGTTCTCGTGATGCAATATCCATTGTGCATTTTTCACCTGCCGCAAAGCGATAAATCATAATGCTCCGCTGAAGATTCTGTAATATTTGGCGTGAGATAACCAAGATCAAAGAATCCAAGCATCATATCTCCAGGGCTTGGGTAATAAATCAAGATTTTATATTTTTAGAGATCAACAGGGTGAGTTATCGCTTTAATGTGAGAATCTTTATCAAATGTTTTATTATTTTACATACTATCTCTATCGCTTAAAGTAAACAAATAAGCAACAATTTTTCAAGGCAATAAAAAAAATGCAATAGTCATGATGAATTTTTGCTGAATAAATATTTTCACACTAGCGGCGTCATCAGCAGACTGTATTCTATGGATGACTATTTATTATTCTGTATCCTTAAACTATTGCATAACAATTTTTGCGTCAGTGAAATATCTCTTTATTGAAAGAATAATTTATAATTAAGCTGCGTTCTTTATTATGATCCCTTAAATTTTAAGTGAGCAAAAAAGTATTTTAGGAAAAAATGAGTTACATGCGTTACACTATTCTACTTGTCTTAAATTATCATAAAAGTGAAGTGAGCTCAGTAAATACTACTTTCGATGGTTTCGGCGGTAACTTTGTGGAAGTTCATTTTAATAGAAAATTTAAATTAACTTTGATTAAATAGCAACAGATTAGAATTTGCCATTTACAGAAAGCCTACTTATACAGATGTCGTCATTCACCATCAATCAATTCACCCGTGGTCGCAAAAACTCTCATCATTCCATGCAATGATTAATAGATTAGTTAACATCCCTCTCACTAAAGTCAACTTTGAATTAGAGTTAAACATTATTAAACAGATAGCTGTAAATAATGGTTACAACACAGAAGTAGTAGTTAACTTACTTAAACGTAAGCAAGTTAAACAACTCATAGTAAATAATATTTTTTCAGGAGAGAAGAAAGCAAACGATAATATTAAAAACTGGCGTAGAATTATTTATTTAGGAGACATCTCGTCAAAGATAGTTAAATTTTTGCCAGACAATATAGAACCCGCGTTTTATACAGTAAATAATTTAGGTAAAATTTTATTGAACAGTAAAGATCGCGTAGATTCATCGTCACAGAGTGGTATCTATCGACTCTCTTGTGGAGACTGTCAAGCGTCTTATGTTGGACAGACAGGTAGAAACTTTAATATTAGAATTAAAGAACATATAAGATGTCTAAAAAGTAACAATTTCTCTGAGTTTGCCAATCATTTAATAGAAAATAATCATAATTTTAATCAGATTTGTAATTTAGAAATACTCCACCGAGTAAATAAAAAGGGTTTAAAGATGAATAGCTTAGAATTTTTAGAAATTAATAAAACTCTTAACAAAAAAGAAATATTATTAAATAATATTCTTAATAGCACAGGCGGTTCCCCGTTACTAAAATTGTTTCCAATTAATAGAGTAATCACAAACCTAGATGATTGATTGTAGCTCATTAGTTTTAATAGTTTGTAATGTTTAACGTCATTAGTAGTATGATTAAATTTGTTTGCATTTTATAATCCCCTCTTTGCTTCCATTAAAAAGGAAAAATCCCATTCTGATTGTTTACAACTCATTAGTAAAATTAGTATCATTATCTGTTTGCTTTATTTCGATTCTACACCCCCCTCCTTGCTCCTCTTAAAAGGAAAAAAAACCCAATCCATTTTGTAATTTTATAATTTTAAAATGTTAGAATCAATCTTGCTTCATTACTTAAGCAAACTTTGCGATAGTAAGTCTGAAGATGCCTCTGAAAGAGGCGAAACACGTGTCACAGTTAGTTACACAATACGTGGAATAATCAAAGTTAATTTAAATTTTCAGTAAATACTGACAAAAGTAGTCTTGATACCTAAAATATAAATATGCAATCCACCAAAACACAAAGTGAAGACGTGATTGTACTCAAAAATTCAAAAGAAAAGTTTTACTATTTTACGACTTAGCTCACTTTACTTCTCGATATTGTTATACCGTTTTTTGCAAAGATTCTTTTCAACAATTCTTATACCATAAAAATTATGTTTTTTTTCTTTGAGACTAACTCTACGTATACATTAAGGCAGCATTTTTTAAATTATTATTTTGCAATTTCCAAGCCAATATGAAAGTTTTCATTGAGTAAAATAATGTTTTAACAAATTATAAAAAACAATTCAATTTTATTTTGTTTTGAGTAAAATATTAATATTGTTTAAATTGTCATTTTAAACAATTGTCAGTTAGAACTGCTTTAAATATATTTAACAATTTTCAAAATAATAGGCACACACAAAGTCACAATTTATGACTTTAATACGTTTTCCAAAAAAATAACAGTATATAATATATATAAAAATATATATTTGTTTCCTTTTTTATTTCAGCCACGATTGCTTTTTCATGCATTGCAGGATTTCTATTTGTTTCCCAAATGTTCGTATGAGGGATAAAGAATAAGAAATGATTCCTACAAAACACGAGAACGCTATAAATATAAAATTGTGATCGAGAAAAGGCTTTGCACTATCCTGAAACTTTTTTGTGAAAACCTGTGACGTTGCTTTTTATATTAGACTGAAAAATAGGCAAACTGGTAAATTCTATCTTTAACATATGAAAACAGTTTCGATAAATTTAACTATTGAATATTATTTAGTTAGGATTTTTGTTGGAATAGGCAAAAAATATATATATTTGCTAGTGTAACCCACGACAAATGCCACGCTTTTATTATTGGAAAAAGTTACTTCATATTTTTAATCACTTTTAGAGTGTTCATTGTTTACTTGGTGGAAAAGCATTATTTTAAGAAAAATACAATATTTCTTTGTATTTCTTTCCACTTTTATTTACCAATATCAGTACTGGTTTCGCTTATGGTGAGCATCAGTTGATAATGATATGACAATTGGTTAAAGTGGAAAATAAGTACAAATGAACTTTGTGTTTTTCTTTTATTTTTGCCTGATAAATTATACCCGTGTTTTATTTATGAGGATTCTTGAAAAGAATGTCATATTAAATATATTGAATTAAATAATAATTTTGTACTATTTGATTAATAATAAAACTACATTAATCATAACGCTGTTCCGTGTACAACAAAAATTAATTTTGAAAGATAAAAATCAGATGTATTACATGCAAATGAAGGAAGTGTAGTGAGGAAGTCGTTAAAATCATAAAATCTCGTAAATACACTTTCTGTGTTGTATGAATATATTCTCTCCTATTGTAAGGTCTTTATAGTCTTTTTTCTAGAAAAAGAATATTTCCTGAATCGTAAATATGCCAGATCTAGTGAAAAATATTTCCCTTTACTTTCATAAAGATAGCTCTTCCTTAATCCGCTACACACTGTTTTCTCGTCAACATAAATATTCGTTGTTTTTTTTATTTGTGTATCTCAACGTACACTTTCAAAAATCAACAGCCTTTTACATGAAAACAAAAGATTTTTATATTTCCTAATAAAATAAAATATTTTTTTAATAAAAAAACTTGGCACTGTAAAATAAAATAACAACCGACAATTAAATAATATCTCTTATTTTTTTCTACCTATGTCCCCTCCCTGAATATACAATTGAAATTATAAATGAGTCACACGTTACTGTTGTAAAACAACTGTTACTAAAATACTATAAAATATTTTTTATTCATGTCACAATGTGTAGCATATGGCCTCCTAAAAGAAGTATTTCAATAGAAGTTTTTCTACAAGTACTCTTTGTTACTCAGTCGCTCAACCTCTCTTTTTTCAAAGAGAGTAGTAGGGTTAGAAGGATAAGGCTTGGACAGGACTAGTGGTTATCTAATCGTTCGTGCTACGACCAGTTATTGAAGGATTGGAAGAGTGGCACAAACACCCATGCCTTACAACAGAAATAAGTTTGTACAGGGACAACGCTAACCCTGCGCCATAGAACCCAACTATATCCGATATCTCTTATACTTGTATTAAACATAAATTAACTAGATATTTTTTAATATATTTCATAAAAATAACACTTCACTAATTAATTAGGTTATTGACATACCATGTCCGATTGTAATGTAGCATATTATGACTTTCTTCGGAGATCTTATAGAAGTTGCTTGACATGTTATTACTTCATCACTCAACCTCTTTTTTATGAGAGGATTAGGATGGAAGAATGTGACTAGAAAAATATTTGCAGAAAGGTAATCGTTATCGATTTGTCATTTATAGCACCCAGCGAATGGAAGTGATTGCAAACGTTACAAAAATCCATAACTTTGACTACAAATCCTGAAATCGGTTGACTAGGTATTTGATGAAATGGATCATTCTGGAATTCAAGCCCGTGAATAAGACAAGAGTCCAAAAATGTTTCCCGCTAGGCCACAGGACCACTTCAATGAATCAAATATTTTTATTTATTATTGAGTTTCACGACTTAATAATTTTTGTGTGTCGCTTTACAGCAAAAGCTTTTTGAAAATTATTATATAAAATAATGTATACAAAGGAAAAGAGTTCATTGAAAAATAAATTGAATCAAATTTCAGCTGAAATATTCATAGAAAAACAAACAAAATCAATGACACTGAGTATTTTTAATCCAATTAAAATTCGGGATTAATATAAACATTGTTTAACGAACCTTCGTAAAGCTTTTGAAATTCAATACTTCGAAGGAGATCAAACAAAACGTTCAATCTAGCATAATCTTTAAAATCGACGAACATTTAAGTGAGGCTTTGGAAATATTTCTACGAGCTCTGAACCATCTTCGGTTTATCTTGTTTTACGGCATTTACACAAAAGGCGACTACGTCGCAGCAAATATTATGTTACAGCAATTGATATTCGTATTTTTTTCATGGCCAGCGATTTTCAATATTTTCCAAAAAACTTAATAACGATCAAAGTTTTCAGAAGTTTTTTTCTTATATTACCATCTCGAAAAACTTAATTATTAACCCTATACAAGGTTTACGCTTATTTTAAATAAATAATATTTTATTTTTTACTATTGAGTAATTACTTCATAATTGAAAAGCGAATGATTTGTTTTTATGCAATATACAAAATTCAAATTCTCCAACAAAAAAATAAGTGGTTGAATTTGTATGAAAAAAAAAATGTCTAAATAATGTCGTAAAATATATTTAACAAGAAATTTATTTCTGATAACAGCCTGGTGACTTACTAAATACTTTGTTATTCTATCTTTAATACTAAAATTTTCGTTCTTCGTTTCCTTCAATTGTTTTTAAATCAGCTCTGAGTGTTTGAAGCCTTAATTATCGTGGGCTTTTTTCGTACTCGGTTGCATGGTCAAGAGTTGTAATTAATTAATTGTGATTACAACAACTTTAAATTCGATTTATACATGATTGTTTATCCAAAGGTATGTTTGTGTTGTTTTAGTTACCAAACGGGGCGAAGAGAAAGTAATTAGCTAAACACTAGTAGATTCCCTACTCTTTCTTCTAAGGAGAATTTTTGAGTGGCTGACTGATATTTTCCATTAAGTAATTTATGCAGCGTTTTCATGATTACATGTAGCCCTCCAATTTTTTGCTTTCTCTCTTGACAAGAAAATATTCTATCGAGCATATCGTATAGACCAGTGGTTTCCAACCTTTATGTAACTGCACCTCTCTTTGGAGAAAAAAATATCTTCGCGCCTCCCCATCCTTTATTTCATATAGTTATAAAGACACGTTTTAAAGAGTAAATAAATATTTTGGACTGTTCGCGTCTCCCTTTGGAGTAGTCCACGCCTCCCAGGCGGGAAATCGCTGGTATAGACCGTATAAGACATTTGCACAGAACGCTAGATTCCCACTAAATAAGAAACAAGCAGGATTGAAAATATCCAGAGACATTTGCAGCACGTAACCCAGCTTGTTTTAACGTATATCTGTGATCACCGACGACACAGGACGCTGCCTGATAGGTATTTTAATCTCAGAGTTCTTCAATAAATCAAATAACCTCACCCTCAATATATGATGCAAGTATATGTACATATATTCTTTAAGTTATGTTAACGGTTTGGCCAAGTGTCATTTATACTACTGTAAAGCATTACGAAAAGATTGCAATCGTTAACCAAATGACATTTAGTTTTTATTAACCGCTTAAATATATGTACAGTGGTGAAGATCTTATCAGAGTCATAATAAGTTTGATAACTCACCAAATTGGTCGTATTCGAGTTTATTTTCGACCAATTCAATCGGAATATGTTTCTTACCCATGAATAGTCTCCCAGGTGCCTTTAACTTTTCCGGTTCTAAGCTCAAGAAATGCGACCCCAATACCCACATTTTCTAAAATATCTATTTTAATATGGGTGATGCAATGTTTATAATTAAGGTTTTCTTATATCGTAGTTTTTTGGGCCTTTTGTAGTTTATATAAATACACGATAACGCGATGAGCGCCCGCGATAAGCGATCGTTCGTAAGATAGCTGGGCTAAACTCGTCAGTTGCAATTTCATATGTGTGCTGGGATGACGTCTTTTTTACGCGCAACTTAAAATATAATTATTTATTAAAAACCACGGATTTTTATAAAAAAAAATGTATAAGGAATGATGCAGAGATATATTTTAAGGTCCTTAGACTATTTTTTTTTTGAAATTCATAAGAATAAGGCCAATAATGAGGAAACCGCTGGGGTCCCTAAATGACCCCCCATCGGATGAGAAGTATTTTTCTAGTCTCCGAGCCGCGAGAGTTAACAGATTTGATAAATACGAGAGCAACGTCAAAATTATAGGCCTATAACAACAGCTATAACTCGATCGGGCGAAATTGAACCCCAAAGTATGTTATCGATGAAATTAATAATCAAAAACGAAACAAACACACGGCCCTGTCTGGTTTTTACCCCAAAACATTTTGGGTTTGAGTCACCGATTCTCACAATGTTCTCATGCAGAGAATGAATAGTGAACACAATACTTGAATGTATTTTAAGTTTTTGTTACTGCACCTCCCCATCCTTTATTTTAAATAGTGATAAAGACACATTTTAAAGGAAACACATATTTTGGACTGTTCGCGCCTCCCAGGTTGAAAATCGCTAGTCTTATGGTTAAAATTGTTAACAATGAATTTTTAATTTTATTTGATTATTATTAACAGCAGAATTATAACAATATTAAAATATGATTCATTTATATCAGAAATATTCAATGATAGATATTTTAAAATCCAAAAAGTTAATTCCATGAAACAAAACTATTTGTGGTAACCTTCTGTATCACACAAACCTAATTTCTCCACTCTCTCATATAAGTTTTTTGAATGTAAGTGTAAATAATCTTATTGAATCTTTGATACCACGTGAATTTACTGTAATCTTTATTGATCTATTTACACAGAAAGAGCGGAGACTGTTAATAAAATAAACTTTTTCTTCTTGATTGCTATTATCGTTTCTTTTCTTACTGAAAAGGTGACAGCACAAATTCATTCATACATATATCATTGTATTTTTTGACTTCTATGGTCCTTTAGTAAGAGCTGTATCTTAGCGCTTAGGTGGATTTAGGTTCAAATTCTGCCGAAGGCAATCATATTTAGCTTTTCAAAAACTAATATGAACCGTTTGAATGCCGCGCAAATAAATTATTAATATGTCCCAGAGATACTGTGTTTTTATGAGAAAAATAATTTTGCCTAATATACACTCGAATTTGATAATTTAAAAACCTATATTGACTCAACATAGATAGCACTACACATATTCATCAAAATATTGCTTATATTCCATTAGAATACCAAATATTTCATTTTTTAAATGTCTTGGACATCCGTGTTCGCTTGCATATGTTCCGGACACTTGTGTCCGCTTGGTATTCAAGTGGTTAAAGATATTTTTGATATATGTTCTCTTTTAGTTGATCTAAAGTTACTTTCAAATATTGTATCCGTTCAATTTGATGTTAAATCATTTCAAAATACAATGACACCAGTGTTGTTATATTTAATAAAAATAATTGCTCATCTGCTATGAAAATTAAATTATACATATAATGTAAACATCTGTATATCGTTAAAGTCTCGTAGATAGAGGGTAAGAAGAAAATACTGCCAAAAACGCTTCATGCGTACAACGGCATGTCAACGAATTAAAAATACCAGGCATTTTAGATTAGCTGGCGAGATGAAAAAGGAAGAAAACAATTTAAATAATATTATTAGTAATGATGAACGATTTTTGTATCAGTTTAAGGATTTCAATTAGTGCTTTGAATCTTGTCAAATTAATAATCTCAAAAGCCCAATATTTGAGTTTGTAATTGTTATTTATCTTTTATCCCTATAAAAGCTTTCGTCAAAGACACTGATCTATATTGAACCTTAAATATGAATTTGTTAATTTAAATAGCGGATAAATTTAAATAATATTCTGACGACTGTAGATTTCCTTAATAAGAAAATTCTCTCAGACGTTTAGTAAAATAGCTCAGTACTTAGTGAATGTATCACGATATTTATAATATGTATCATATTAGTTTATACGTTAAAGTAGCATAACAATAAGTCTGGTAGATAAAATGAATACTCTCAACAATCAACGTGGTTAATTTAGCAAGACTTTTTATCTAGTTGTATTCCTTCAATATGGTTCTATAAATATTGTTTAGCTTAATAAATGGAAGAATTAATCCATGTGCGTTAACCTTAACGCGTCATACGACGTTTAATATAAGTAACAAAGCACTGTCGTTAACTATGTTTTAAAAAATCGTTTTAGACCGAGAGCAGTTCTGCTCGATGACCCACCATAGACCTCATGGTTCGTCTAAAAATAATAAACTATTTAAAAACGAACTAAGCATCATGACAACGACTCTCCATGGTTTACTTATTTGTGTACTGTATGTGTATATGTATGTATGCGCATGTGTGTGTACATGTACGGATGTATATAGAATGTGATTTGCAAATGAATGCATATGGAGTCTCCGTGAACTGGATTCACTAGGAATTTCTTACCTCTATAGCGATCACGCCCTTCCGTCTGAAACCATGGTAAGGAAATTTAATTTTTCAAAACATTAGCGATGAAGGAAACTCGAATAAATTTGACGCTAACGTGTCCAGGTACTTAAAGCTCCATAAATTTGATATCCAAAAATATCTTTCGATGGTTTCGGCGGTAACTTTGTGGAAGTTCATTTTAATAGAAAATTTAAATTAACTTTGATTATTCCACGTATTGTGTTACTAACTGTGACACGTGTTTCGCCTTTTTCAGAGGCATCTTCAGACTTACTATCCCAAAGTTTGCTTAAGTAATGAAGCAAGATTGATTCTAACATTTTAAAATTATAAAATTACAAAATGGAGGTTTGGGTTTTTTTCCCTTTAAGAGGAGCAAGGAGGGGGGGTGTAGAATCTAAATAAAACAAACAGATAATGATACTAATTATACTAATGAGTTGTAATCAATCAGATTGGGATTTTTCCTTTTTAAGGGAAGCAAAGAGGGGATTATAAAATCGAAACAGTGCAAACAAATTTAATCATACTACTAATGACGTTAAACATTACAAACTATTAATTTATTATTATAATTTTTAGAAATTAATAAAACTCTTAACAAAAAATAACAAAAAAGAAATATTATTAAATAATATTCTTAATAGCACAGGTGGTTCCCCGTTACTCAAATTGTTTCCAATTAATAGAGTAATCACAAACTTAGATGATTGATTGTAGCTCATTAGTTTAATAGTTTGTAATGTTTAACGTCATTAGTAGTATGATTAAATTTGTTTGCACTGTTTCGATTTTATAATCTCCTCTTTGCTTCCCTTAAAAAGGAAAAATCCCAATCTGATTGATTACAACTCATTAGTATAATTAGTATCATTATCTGTTTGTTTTATTTCGATTCTACACCCCCCCTCTTTGCTCCTCTTAAAGGGAAAAAAACCCAAACCTCCATTTTGTAATTTTATAATTTTAAAATGTTAGAATCAATCTTGCTTCATTACTTAAGCAAACTTTGCGATAGTAAGTCTGAAGATGCCTCTGAAAGAGGCGAAACACGTGTCACAGTTAGTAACACAATACGTGGAATAATCAAAGTTAATTTAAATTTTCTATTCCAAAAATATCTTTTAAAATATGTTTTAAAATAATTCAATAACAAAATCAAGACAATTCGTATTATTTATTTATTACTTTTAAGGTGTTTACTGTCAATTCATGCTGAAAAGATAATATTAATGAAATTTTATTGTCCTTTTTGATATAAACAAAACCGTTCTTGATCATTATAAAAATTGTGTTATATTTGTATTTGTTTTCTTTTAAAACATGATAAAAAGATAAATTCGAATGATTAATTAAGATTAAAAAGATAAATTCGAAAAGGGTTCTGATCTGAATAAATACTGTAGAAGTAGTAAAAAAATTGTTTTATTATTTATGATACGAAGATTATTTAATCTTTAATAAAACTGAGCAAGTAAAGAAAGATATTTAGAATCGCGAAATAAGATTAGAGAAAGAATGCACGAATGTAGCATATTCGTAAAACTTTTATGGCAGCTCTGATCTAGATGACGTAAACAAAGCGAGCTGGCGCCATCTCTACTTAAGCGATTGCAAAAATAACATGCGATTAATTTTCATTTCGGAATATTTTTTATTGTTCTCATCAAGAAGTTTCCTTTTATGTTTACACTATCGCAACTGATTGGCTTGGCAGTTGAATGTGTTTTCCTGACGGCGGTTGCTTAATTGATATTTTTTATTTCAATTTAAAAAAATGCAATCTCATCTAGTCTCCAAAATTAAAAATTCTTTGGCAAAATTTGGCCTAGAAAAACAATTAAATTATATACTTATGATTTTCTCCCCCAGCTAATTGATCGTCATTAAAATCAAAGTAAGTCATAACGCTACACCATCAATAGATTTTAATGTAATGATAGATAAATTCATGATAAACTTATTTAACAAGCGTCAACTTGAATGCTTACTGATACCGAAAGGCAAGTCTGTGACAAAACATGTAGGAATATACAAAATTTGAACGATTTAAATTTAATATAGATGTGGTTGGACAAAAAACATACTCGTGTTAAAGTAGCTACTTATAAATATATTTGTTTTATCCATTTGTAATTCCAGTGCGCAACCTTTCTTTTTTTAAGAATTTAATTCAGTAGGTGTTTGTATTATTTTATCCAAATGAATAATAAACATATTACTTCAATTAACATATTTCTATTGGTTGAATTGGTATTACTTTGGTAGGGCTCTATTGTAGTTAGATGAAAAATCAAAGTATTACAGTTCTACAAATATTATTGTATTTATGGTTGATAGCTTTTTCGGCTTATTTTTATTCTCAGTTGCTTAACCTTTCTTTTTTCGAAGAGAGTAGAGAAAAAATGATATGGCTAAGATGATAAGACTAGTAAGTTAATCGCTCTCACTAGTTACTACTAACCGTTATTTTGATATCGGAAAGGTGGGAGGGAATTTTTAGATATTATAAACATCATTGCTTTCTAAAATAAATCTATAACATCGATTTAAAAACAGCAACGTTGATCATTTCACTTTCATTAGCAGAATTGACTAAAAAAATGTAAAAGAAAATTTTATAATCAGCATAATTCATTGTGTTAACTGATTTAAATGGTAATTACTCACCGAACGGAACTGGTTATAATAGTTTTATTAAAATTTAGAGTTCGTACATTATATATGGTATGTCAATGTCATAGATAAAAATAATAAAACATTTTTAGTACTTTTTCCACATAAAATTTATTGGATAGATGTCAATTGACTGATGATTGTCAATGCTCACCATTAGCGAAACCGGACCTGATAAAACAAATTTTATGTGGAAAAAGTATAAAAATGTTTTATTATTTTTATTATAATGCCATCTACCAAGTATTGACAGTAAACACCTTAAAAGTATGTCATAGATGTTATTTTTAAAACTATACATACTTCAATTTTAAGTTTGAAGAATATTTCATTATGTATTTATTTATTTATATAATAGAAGTTAATGCCGGAAAAAAATGTAGAAGTTTCATTGTTGCCATTAAATTCAACTTGAAATGTTAATTAGTTGTTAATTATTTTCATTGTACATCTCGTATAAGCACTGTTTACGTATAAGTTATCACCTTTATTATCATACATAGGGAAATTCTAAAGCTTTCTTTGTATTAAGCGGTGATTTGCCGGGACATAAGAGCTTTCAGATTTAAGCGCTCTATTCTGAAAGCGTCTCGGGACGAACGTCTTTGACTACCTGATGTAGGTCCAAAGCGAGTGACTAATGATGGGGCAGTGATGGATGCTCTGCGAGCAATACCTTCTGGAAAAAATCGCCCTGCACGATTTACATAAATAAAATCCCCACTAAATATCTCGCTTTTATTTGTTCTCGAAGGTTTGTCTGTGATTTCGGTTTTTGTGGAAAAAGTGGAAACTTGTTTGGAATAACTAAAGGTTTACGCACAATAATGGCCTTTTATTATTCTTACCCGTGCTTAGATTTTCGATGATATTTACTTTTTCTTTTATTGCCTATACACATCATATGCTTATATAACAAACGTAATCGATTTTCGATGCATATTGTTGATAACACTTTATTTTCATTTTTAAACTTTATTCAAGGGCTTGATACTATTTTTAAGTAAAATAAGGTTAATTAACGAAGATTATTTTCAGAATAGTATTAAATAAAAATAAAAAATTATAGTAAAACGAGTATAAAAAGTAAATTAAAATATTTTCATTTCATTGTTATATCGTCGGTTTAAAGCTCTGCATCATAAGTATGAATTTCACAGCGTGTAACTATACTAAATATTACAAACATAGCAATTCCGATCGCTAAAAGAGTCAATTTGCTATTTCGGAAACGAATAGTCAATAGCAGATATCGATTGTATTGACCCAATTAAGTACACCCTTCGCGAAGCAACTTGATCGTGGGCGACCGCACAGTGTAATCCTCACGGAACCCAAAGCCGGATAATACTTAAAATTAATGCGTTTTCGACATAAGACTATTAGTTTGCGCGTGACTCCTTCGAACCACTTGCCATTGAGCAAAGTTTGCGGTAAGGACACCCGACATTAAGGACTACAGCGCAAATAATAGGAAACTGACTTCACTTAGCGTTTGACATCAGCGAAACAGCTCTCTAATTTCCGATACAAGAGCTAAAGGATGAGAAAACGTTTTAATCGATTAAGAATATGCGATAATGCCGCATTTATTTTATTTAAATAAATTAACTATGACGTTAACTCTAACACGTTTGAATTTAATTCAACGGTTCAATTGTAATACAAATTGTTTAAATAAAACTTTTTGTAGAGTGATCAATAACAATTGTTAAAAATATAACAAATTGAAAACCTAATATAATAAATAAATGACAGTTTCATAAAATATACCATGTACTAACTATTAGGTATAATAACTTAAATGTATATGTTTGATAGCTATAACAAATAAAAACCGAATTTATGATCAATTTTAATATATTAAACCAAAGAAAAGTAAAAAAATGTTAATTGCAGAGTGACTAATAAAATGGTGTTATTTTTAAACATTATCTCTTGAGCTTATCAAAGGTTAACTAATAGATGAAACCGAAATATTTACGATAAATAAAATTAAGACCACTACAAAGTATCAATAAGGGTACAAAAAAAGACTTACTTGGTTAATCGGTTAATGAAAATACTAAAATAAATTGAAGAATATCATGTTATTTAAATTATGCGAAACATTGTATTTTGGGAAAGCATCAATTACTTATTTAGCTTTAGATTATATTTTATGGTTTCTACCAATAATTAAATAAAGGCTTACAGGGTGATTTTATGGCTTATTACATAATGATGAAGAAATGTGTTGTTTTATTGGTGATAAAAAAAAACAATACAAAATACCGCATGTTAAATTTTGTGCCAAAGTATTTTTTACCCAGTACATCAATAAAGATTTAATCCTCCAAAGTAAAAATAAAATTCTCTTCACGTAATAATAAACCGTTAAACATTGTAATGGAGAAAAACAAAATAAAAATATAATTATACGCTTATAATGATAATTGAAAGCAAAATTGATAATATTATTTCTTATGAAAACTAACAATGAAACATTTTATCATTGCTTTAAGTGTATCATAATTTTTAATATTATACTATTGATAAGTTAAATTTGAATCGTTCAAACTATGTACATTCTCACAAATTTTGTCACTAACGACCCGGGTTTCGCCTTTCGGCATCTTCAGGCATTCAAGTGCACGGATGAACTTGAACTGACGCTTAGCAAATAAAAGTTTCGCGCTTATATAAGACACAAATGCATCACCGAGTCCAAAGCCATTGCTGGCGAAAAGGATGAGCTCATGGGAATTCCAACAGATTTGTGTAGTGAGCAGTTTCAAGAATTATATAATCTGTTTGTCGGCAAAGGTTTTATGATTATATGATTTTATGGTTATATAGGGTATAGAAGAGGAGATGTGGGAAAATTTGTTATTTCGTTTAAAATCGGAAGACTTTGCAACTGTGCTTTATTGATTTCTAAAATTTCTTGGAAAAAGAGCTTATGACTGTCCGTATTTGGGTTGGTTCCGATATGTAGACGATATTCTTTGCCTGTTTAATGGAACAGATAGACAAATAACTCACTTTCATAACTTTATAAATTCATTAGATAAAAATATTAAATTTACTCTAGAAGTCGGAGGCAAAAATATTAACTTTCTTGACTTAAATATTAACATTGAAAATCATTCTCACGAGTTTAAAATATTTCGGAAGCCAACCTTCTCTGACACTGTAATCCATAAAAATTCAATGCACCCATTTTCTTATAAACTAGCCGCTTTTCATTCAGAAATACATAGACTTGTGAGTGTTCCTTTAAACAAAATAAACTTTAATATCGAATTGAAAATCATCAAACAAATCGCCATAAACAATGGATACGATATGTCTCTTATAGACAATCTTTTATCAAAAAAACAAACTAAACTTGCAGAAAAAATGTTATTTAAAGGTATAGTGTCAAAGGACATAGATCATACTAGGTATTGGCGTAGAATCATTTTTTTAGGAAATACAAGTCTCAAAATTAAAAAACAGCTAGCTGATAGTGTTAGACCTGCTTTTTACTGTAAAAACTCTTTAGGCAAATTATTAATTAATAATAAAGATAAAATACATTACTTAAATAAATCCGGGATTTATAGATTGCAATGCTCTTGTTGTACAAAGTTTTATATCGGCAAAACAGAAAGAACATTGAACATCCGAGTTTTAGAACATATGGCAGCCTTTAGATTGAAAAAAGACACGTCTACTTTTGCTAATCACTTAATTTCGGAGGGACACGTGTTCAATCAGGAACAAGGGATAAAAATGTTACACCCAAATACGGACAGTCATAAGCTCTTTTTCCAAGAAATTTTAGAAATCAATAAAGCACAGTTGCAAAGTCTTCCGATTTTAAACGAAATAACAAATTTTCCCACATCTCCTCTTCTATACCCTATATAACCATAAAATCATATAATCATAAAACCTTTGCCGACAAACAGATTATATAATTCTTGAAACTGCTCACTACACAAATCTGTTGGAATTCCCATGAGCTCATCCTTTTCGCCAGCAATGGCTTTGGACTCGGTGATGCATTTGTGTCTTATATAAGCGCGAAACTTTTATTTGCTAAGCGTCAGTTCAAGTTCATCCGTGCACTTGAATGCCTGAAGATGCCGAAAGGCGAAACCCGGGTCGTTAGTGACAAAATTTGTGAGAATGTACATAGTTTGAACGATTCAAATTTAATATTGAAATTCCACCAAGCACCTTCAGTCGAAATCTTAAATTATATTGATAAGTTGTTGAAATTGAAAACAAAAATATAAATAAAAAGCCAATTATAATTATACGTATATCTTTTCATTGCATCTTCCTACAAATTGTTATACACAATATTGTAGCGGTTTTGCTGTGTTAACATGATATTTTAATTAGAAATTCTTACCTTCAAAGATACTACCGAAGTCTTAAATAATATTTTAAAAAATATTGACTTATTCGTCTAAGATAAAGAAGATTCAATATTTTATATTTTATCACGAAAAAACTCAATGCCAAGTGCTGAACGTATGTTCCGACTCTTAATATTTCAAAAAAGGTTTTACTTTTTTGTTATTTAGAATAAGTAAAATGATACAAACTATTATATATGTAGTCACATCATAATGTGCGACAGCATGGTCCCGATGCCAATACTTATGATTTTCTTGTTCTTGGCCGAGTGTCTACGATACTTGTATTTTTGAATAGGATTAATTGTTACAATAACGAAGCTGGATTGTTCAATAAACGAATTAATCGTCATTTTTCAAATTATATAGCAAATAGCACATACATACATTAACTCAACATTTTCAATGTTACGAAACGCGCATGTAAAAAAGGGAGATACAAATCAGCTCTTAATATTTAAAGAAACGTTACTCCTTTCTTGAGCGTTTTCGAGTTACTTAAATAATATATTACATACATTGACAAAAATACATATCAATAGAAGCAATGGATCCAAAGATAGTTTAATATTCATCTCCTAATTACAAATGTATAAAACACATTAAAACAATATTCAAAAAAAAATATTGACAAATACACCAGAAAGCCAAAGTATCACCTTGTAAGATAATTAAAAAATAATATATATATAATTTGCACCTGTTTAAAAATAAGTAACATATTACTAGAAAGCCTGTTTTTTGACTATTCTGAAAAGAAGAGAAAAATGAGATACGTTTCTTCGTCCGTTAGGAGTACAAAAAATTTTCACCTTTACTTCTTACCAAAATTATGAATGTATTGATTCAAGCTCTTAACGCAACTTTGCCTGGGAATATTTCGATGTATAGTTTTTTACTACATCGAATACTATTTTGCATTTAATGAATGTTGTTTGGTTCTTTTACACGTATTCATAAAAATTCTCGACTATTCAAAGATCACATTTGAATTCTTGCCACGGAGCCTTCAAATAAAACAGCAACAAAAGAAAACAAGTTTCCCAACTGGCAGGAAAATCTTTGAACGGAAATGAAAAATCACACACCGTCATAAATCAACTTCTACAGCTCTCCGGCCGACTTCCATACGTGGGAAAACTTTTTCCGTTCAAACGAGACGAATGGAGTCGTATCAGACTCAGATTTTGCTGGAATGAAGTTATTTAAGTTAAAATCCTGTGAATGTTTCAGAAACGTGAGTGTTTTTGATATACAAAATAATCTTCTTTTCTCTCAGCTGTATTAAAACCATATTTTTAACTAAAAAGTCATCTTAGCTACGGCTAATTGTGAACCGTATTTTTCATTCATAAATTTTATATAACACTGTTTTTAAACTGCTAAATTCCCTTATTTATTTCATAAGGTTGTATAGTTTTATATTTAAAATGTAATGCCAATACAGCTAATGCAAATACGATAAATATTAAAAAAAAAAAATGAAAGATTATACAATATAAAAACTGTGTCCAAATTAAGGGTTGAGAGTGATGACTGGGTCTAAGAAACGATCTTAAATAATGAACAATAGAGTAGCAAGAGCTTGGTGTCAAAACTTATAATACCCACGTACGATGTTTATGAAATAAGTCTGCAAAAATATTTTAAATGCATCACTTCATTTATTGAAAAATAGTTGGGTATTAAAATTTACTTTAAACACTGTTAAAGTTTCAACTATCACCACTATCAGTGTCGAAGCTTACATTTTCAAAAGAAAAATATGATATGATTAGAAAAAACCAATCGGCGATTTGTATTTTTCATGATGTAATAGTAACTATATTTAACATCTTGGGAAAGCACTGCTTTTCACTTGTGATTTTTATAATTAGGATAACTTATAACATTTTTAAAAATTACGCAAAATTGTACTCATTTGGTTTATTGATATTTTCTCTAAACTAGATTTTTGTAGATTATGAGTTATGATTCTTAGGCGCTAGCAATATGTAGTAGCTGGCTGTATGTAGCAAGTATATATGCTACATACAGACTTTGTTTAAACATATCAAATCTAAAATCTGTTTTACATTGTTAAAATAAACGGTTTTAGACTCTTAGTAATTGTTAACAGAGCATAGTTACTAGAGGCGTTGTGTTTCGTGATTTTGATATTTCATTTTAAACGCAAATATATATATTTCTTATGTCCATATAACATTCAATCGTACTATGTTAGGCTTTTTTGAAAAGATTATACCTGTCTTTTATTTTAAGTGTACTTAATCCAAATATGATCATATTATGTAAATAGTTAAACAATAATTGTATTTCAAAAAAAGATGTTATTTTTTTATGATTTTCTGTACTTTTTTATTGTTTATTTTGAATATGATATTGTATGAAGTCAGAATGAATACGTTGCGAATGTGATTGATATACAAACGGGCACCGAGAGCATAGTAGAAACCTATTATCTTACAGCGCTGATGGCAACTTCGAAGTAACCCTCGCCACAAAAGCCACAATCTACCATCAAGGCCTGGTGGAATGGAAGCCTCCAGCCATCTACAAGTCCTCGTGCGAGATAGACGTCGAGTATTTCCCATTCGATGAGCAAACATGCGTCCTGAAGTTCGGTAGTTGGACTTATGATGGATTCAAGGTAATCATCAACCAGCTACCGTCCTATTGGAGAATGCTTTTCTTAATATGAGACCCCTTTAGCCACAGCTGCCGTTTCTCATGCTGTACATATTATTATACCGTTTTCGTAACATATACGTACAAATCTGCATACTGTATTACTCTATTGAGACTTTTGTGAATATATTTCTTTTGGTGTTGATGTCCTTCCTTTTACATTTATTATATTGATTGGTAAACTACTCAAAAGATGTAGTTAATTATTTCAAATGATACATTATCTAATGCAAATATACGATATTGAAGAAATCATTAAATTTTAGATACTCCATACCTTGTCCTAATAACACTACTTACTTTACAAGGTCTGGCGAAAATATTAAGTTATAGTGTACATATTTTCGTAAAACCTAAAATATTTTCTCATTTTTAAATATCTTAATTTTGTTCCTGTTAGACACAAAAGAATATTTTTTTAACAAACCAAAATGGCAACGTAAATTTAGTGATTGTAAAATGCCGTTTCAATTATGATTAATTAAAACTAACTTGGCAACAATAAATTTACATATTTGCTCACCTTTTATATATTGAAGATATATTTTATTTTAAATTGAAAATTAATTTCTTTTTATTGACTTACTTACTATTAAAATAAAATTTCAATGAACTATGTTTTAATAAATAATAATGATTGTTTTCATTTTATTTAAACAATCAGCAGTGATATATTATTATAAAATAAACAAGAAATCATTAAACAGTTGCCTACCTATCTTTTGAGACCTATAGTTGACTTATTAATACGAATATAGCCAGGCTTTACATGAGAGAATATTTTGCTGGATACTATTTTATCAAAGGTTTAATGATTAAATAAGCAATAATATTAACCACGCATGCGAGTAGTTTGCTATTCAATATCATTGGTAATTAAATTAATTTCATATTGCACGGTAGATTGGAATATTTTGGCTTTACACTTTAATTTCAACTCTTGAGATATAGTCTGAGTGGTATTGATTTGATTATTTATTATATTAAACTTTAAATTACAATCTAGGCAATAGGCTTACTTCCTACACAGACTGCCTCTCTAATATTACTTATGATTTCGTAAGCTTGCTTTTTACAGATTCACAAATATATGTACTGTGTGATTTATTTACAGTTTATGAGAAGATTGTTATTCAACTAGATTACGATACAATTGAAAGTATTTTTTACAGCTTTCTACATCTGAAGAGAAACAACAGAAATAGATTTTTACACCGAGCTGATATTAATTTTAAGAGCTAATAATACCGTTTTTATACCTTAATATAACATTTCAATAATTAAGTGAAAGCTTTATTAACTAATGCATTTTCATTTCACCAAGTAATATAAATACATACATTCTTTCAATCGCAAATTGATAAATGAAAATTATCTAATTATTATTATTCATTGAAAAGATGAATTATTTATAAACTATTTGAAATTGTTACTGACATTGTAATAAAATTGTATTTAACCCAGTTTCACCCATGATTAATTCAGTTAAAGATCTTAAATTAGTTTTAACATTAATCATTCTCAGGTCGGTTGAATTATTCGTTTTTTTTTATTCAAAATTGATCGATAAAGTAAATACTTTTTTCAAACAGATAAGCTATAGCTAATTTCTAAATAAATATATATCCTTATTGTCTTCTGGAAGTTGGCATTATACTATAATGTATATTCAACTTGATGCATTCTACTTGCATTTGAATGTTGGAATATAAAGGGAAAACTATTCTTGGTTTTGAAAGCAGTCCTTCAGTTTCCTTCGATGCTTCGTTTGTAGAGCGAGAGTGCTCGCCCCTGTTCTGCCACGAAGAGATTGCCGATCCACTCCACTTCTTGGTATCACATTTCACCAACCTATTCACAAAACAAAAAATACTTTATAGCGTATGCTTACTCTATTTAAGACGCCCAACGTATTTTTGTTCAGAACAACTTGGCAGGCATAGAAAAAATAATGGAATTACACATTATTATCGTATACTTTTATAAATTATCTACACTAATTGATAGATATACTTTAATTGCAACTGATATGAATACACATTAATAAAGAGCTATGTATACTAAGCCAAGCAAAACTATTAAGGGTTAAGCAAACAATTAATAATAGAAAAATGAAAAGCAATTTACAAATAGAGACACAAATTTACAAACATGAAACCGGTCTTGGTCATATTAATAAAAACACAATATTATTTTGTACATTATTTAACTTTATTTAAAAAGTCAGGACGGGTTTTGCTCATTGCGAGCATTTTCAAATGATAAGATGAATTATCAGTTGACAATGCTCGCAATGAGCGAAACCGGTCTTGACCTTTTAAGTAAAGTGGAATAAAGTACAAAGGAATATTGTTTTTTTATTAAAATAATGCCTTTCCACCAAGTATTAACACATTAAAAGTGATAAATGCCATTTAGTTGAGATATTATTTTGAGCTTTGTCCAACAAACATTTCATGTAATTTCAGAAATGTAAAAAAAATAAAACATCTTTTATCAACCCTTAATAATTTAAAACCTAACAAATATCACGATAGAAATCACTTACTCGATCTATGAATTATAAAATACATTTTTTTACGCTACAAACTAATATAACATAGATACTTAATTCAAATAATGTCATACTTAAATCACAATAATACATCATATTATATCAGTCAAATAATAGTAACCTCTAGAGGTGTTATCAGTAAATTGACACTGAGTATAGATATACATATAGTTATACATATCAAAATCTTTTAAGCCGCCAAAGTTCAACCCCTAAGGAGAGTCTAAATCTGTCTACAATCTTGTATTTCCAAGCAAGACTTCTTATCTAAAATAATAATTAATTCAAATACAAGTCGCTCTCTTGCTATGTTGTTTCAAAGCTGTGTGTTTTGTTCAAAACTATTAATCTTCATTAGCGTTCTTATACGAAGGTTATTTTAGTTAATAAATACAATATATGAAAATTAAAAACACCTCTTTGTCTTTCTGGAAGTCCAGTTCTTGTATAACAATTTTAAAAATACTATAATAATGTATAGAATAGCATAATAATATACATAATAATAATATATGTTTATAACGTTTTGATAGAAACTTCATTGTGTGGATTAATATATCGCATGTTTAATTACATTCATGCGCATTTATTTTTTCAGTTATGAAATATTCAAAAAATAAAGCACTCACACAAATGAGTGTTTTATTTTTTTAATATGATGCCATTCCACCAATTATTGGCAGTGCACACCTTAAATATTACGAGATGTTGCAGTTTTACTCATTTTTAGGATTTTTATTTAAATAAATTACAATTGTGTATTTTTTTGAATTATTTTCAACAATCCTTGTCTCTAAAGATGTACATCTCAGTAATACTACAATATCTGATAAATTTACGAATCTAAATACTCCAGTACGTTATTGAATAAGGGATATAATATTAAAAGACCTATTGTTTTATTTAATTTCCTGTAATTAATTCTAAGTACTATGTAAATAAGAACGTGAATTGCAACAGGAAAATTCACACTTACTACATATTTTTTGTTGTTATTGTTTTTTCTCTATCTTATACACTATGTATCAAAAGACAATACAGACTTTTAAATAATTAAAATAATCCAAAAAAACGGAAAACACTCAACCTCGTAGAATGACATTGAACGTGTATTAAAATTTACATTGAAACAGGTAAAGTTATTCTAAGCAAACTTATTTTTTTAAGTATATTTATAATTGAAACCAAAACAACACTGAAATACATGAATAAATTTGTACTTAACTTGAACTCCTAATGTAATTTAATTTTATCCTGTCACTCGGTAATTACTGTCTTGTTTAAACTTTACTTCGTGACCACACATAACACGCCCCAGCTACTTGTATGTCTATGCGGCGTAGAAGCACTCTGAGTCACTCCCAGACGTTTCGAAATAACAGTCCCTATCTCAATCCTTAGACTCTACTTGCGCATTGAATTTGTACTTGGAATGCTCTCAAAAGTCAGTGGATGCAGCTTCAACTAAGAGTCTTACCCAGACTTGCACACAACAGAACATCTTCAAAGAAAAATAAATCTTTTAAAATGATACAAATTTTGAAAATCATTCAATTTGTATATTACGTAACAAATTATGAATACTTTATTGATGTTATTGATCAACTCTTGGCAGATAAAAATTTAGAAAAATTAATCACATTCTGTTGTACTTCTTCCACACTTTAAACATGTCATAAACTTTATAAGCTTTCTGTTTTCACTCGCTGTGTGAAACTGGCCTTTATTATATCAAAATATTATGTATTATAGTTAATGGATAACTAACTAATTGTGCTGACAATGATAACTTGGTGATAGAAAACATTTCCTGTATATATTACTAACATATTGTCGCTTTCAGATTGGTCTATCGAATATTTCAAGCCACAGTTGCATTGAAATTGTATTGAATAATAGTTATAAAAAGAACCTCTTACTTGAGGGTTTTTAAAAATTGCAATATTTATAAGTTATGAATTTAGTTAGTATACTCAATAAACCAATCTTTTTGGGACGATGCGTGGAATGTATTTTTTTATTTACATTGCGGTTTATAAAATAAAGGTGTTTTTACTAATTTTTTCTTTTAAATCTTGTATAGAATTTATTAAATTTATGTTTAAATTTTTTTTCTATTTTTATCAGCAGCAGACCACACAGAAATTAAAGATATGCCTCCATGTTATATTTTACAATACATGCTTTGTTTTTTTTTCATTATCAGATTAACTCCATCAGGAAGATGTGGCGAGGGATCCATTTGCTGCAAGACTGTAATGTGGTATCTTTGTAAATTTATAAGGCTCTTTGAACAGTTTGGCGGTGTCAAATTATCACATATGGTGTAGAAACAACCAAACGTGTTCCGTACTATTCGATTTCATTGCAGCGCTGATGGCAACTACGAAGTGACGCTGATGACAAAGGCTACGGTTTACTACAACGGCATGGTCGTATGGCAGCCACCGGCGGTCTATAAGTCTTCCTGCTCGATAGACGTTGAATTCTTTCCGTACGACGTCCAAACCTGTGTCTTGAAGTTAGGGAGCTGGACCTACGACGGCTTCAAGGTGAAAACGCCAACCCGCAAGGATTTGTCACTGCGAGCGATGGCTCACACATGCAACCGCTTGCTGGCTCGATTCAAGTTCAAATAATTGATTGACAATAATTTATATACATTTTCTTTCATTGAATTATGTGACTGTTTGTCTATAATCTTTTTTTTTAATTAGAATGACGATCAATGGTTGTGTTCATTGGTATCATGATTGTTTATCTGTTACCTAACTAAAAATAATGTTGAAACACTTATTCAGAAAAATATAATCGAAAAATCATTTCCGCTTAATCCGAACACTACGATTAACACGCGAAAATTACTTATTATTATAATTTTCTTATTTTTATCAAAAATATTTACATTATTTGTGAATTCAATTAAAAAAATGTTTTACTACATCGTATTGAATTCACAATTTTAAGTGTTGAAGTTCAACATTATTTTTAGATTTTCGTTTACGATATGCGTACTGATGACTTGTATCGGACCCTATACGTGGTGATGCCTTGTGATTGTTTGTTCTTAGACACGTGTTTTAATTATTCATTGGCGTTCGTCAACGTTGTGTAAATAATAGTTGAAATAATCAAACTATAGTTCGGCTTCTGTTATGGGAAAGGTATAAAATTGCGTCTTTTTTGCTATCGTTTAATCATGGCACTTTTACACAGAAAACTTTCACGTCTTTTAGAAAGCGTTTTATAACTTAAAAGTGATATTTTTTGATGTTTTCCAAGATAAAGTTTTTGGTTATTTCCGATCCAAAGTCCGAGGAATTCACCAAAAGCTATAGTGTGTAGTACTGAGTTAGATTTTTCTATGCATATTTTATCGTAATAATGTTTCTTTATCATTAAACTACGTATATCCATGAATCCTAAATTATCTTTCGTCAATCACTTTATTTAAAAATATTCAAATCTGCCTGAGTAGAAACCAGATATTCCGTGAGCTTATTTAATGCATTCAATTCAATTCAATACTTTCAGAAGATAAAAAGCGCGGTACTAGATTATAAGTAGTAGATTATCAATCGAAAAAATTATAAATCCCTGAACTTTTCCTTCTCAAAAAATATGTATAGTTAATCAAAGATCGCAAAACTTAACTATTTTTTTAATGTCTGATGTGCAGTATATTAAAAAAATATATATTATAATAATTCGAATCAAGAACACAACTTATAGAAAAATAATAAATCTTACAAGTTGTCTGGATTTTTTCCAATAATAAATATTTTTTCTGTTTATATTGGTTTAAATGAACAATTATTTAATAAAAAAATAAATGCTACACGACGTTATTATTGAATAGTGATATTTTCTAAGCAGTCATTTTCAATCAAAAGTACAATTTAATATGGTATTTTATCACGAGTTTATTGTGTCTAAGCATATTATAGCTTTCTATTTCTACATTAATAATAAAATAGAATTTTATTTTTTACTTTAAAAAAACACTGAAAATAGTTTTTGACTTTAAAATCAACATAAATCAAAAAAAAATAAATTATTAATAAAATATTTTTACAAAGAGTGCCATTCTTATCATAAAAAACGTTTTAACTTTGTGATACACTTTATTTTGTTTTGCATGTTTGCCGAAAGCACATTGATGTTATATTTTGTTTTAATAAGTTTTCATTGACTGCTAAAAATGAAAATATACTCTTTATATATTATATTATTGTATTACGGTTAGCAACCAATGCTACAATAAAAACAAATAATATTACACAATTAATTGTTTACTCACTTTACTTTTGTATTTTTTTTACTTTTAATAAACTCTCAGTCATTGATCAAGAATATTTTTCAAAGCATCGCCAAAAAATGGTAGGTGTTAAATAAAAACGTCTTCAAAGCAAACATTGACAATTTCACCAACGACTAAAATAAAATAACACCAAAAACATTTAATTCTACGAAACATTTGTTTATTTTATTAAATCCGTTATTTTCGTTTAAAACCATTTTTCCAAAATAATAAATAAATTACGTGAAACATCAAAGAAAACATTACACTATCATCAACAATACTGACTTAATTAATCGCATATATTTTATACCTTTTCCAATTGGGCAAACGTTTTCATACTAACACTACATAAAAGAATAGAGCTTGTTAGTTCACAGGTGTTTAGAGCAACTAATAACTGTTTTATGTTTTTTATTATTAGAAAAACATTAGAATTTTACATACACAACTTTATCTTATTTATTGAATATTTTGCAGGATAATTTTCTAAATACTGTAAAACACAACACACTCAAAATGACAAATATACTAAAATACAGCTGTACTCTTAAAACTTATATATACACATATTTTTAAATATTGAAGTAAATTTCAACATATAAAAAATTCTATTTGTTACAAAAAATTGATTTCACAATAAATTTTGCTAATAAAATATTTCTTTTCTTTTGAATTTTATGCATGAAAATTGAAATGTTACAATTGATTAATTATTTTGAATGACACAGCCATTATTAATATATTTTTTTATAAGTTTGATTGATTTACGATTGCATTGTATGTGAAATTATTATCAACCTTTATAATCGTCAGCCTGTGTCAAATCTTACTCATACAATATTAATCGCATGATATTTACTTGAATGCTTTTCAGTTCTAATAAATGTTGCATGAATTAACTTGTTTTTAGGCACTTTTGAATAAAAAATATACGTACAAGCTTCAAGCATATACTTTACACATATACTTTCATCTGCATTACATAAAAAAACTGTTTAGATCTTTTAATATATTTCACTGTTCTTAATATTATTTTATGTATCTTTGCATGAATGCCAATAAAGATTACACAGTTCTTATTTTTGTCAAGAAATCTTTCATTTAAATATTTGTTTGCTCGTCAACTGTGTTTCAGTGGAATCATTTATTTGCCATATTATTTTTTATTGTGCTGCCTGTATTTAAAATCTAAAAAAAAAGTTATTTTAACGCTTAATTTATTGTCTGACACCTTTTTGCTTTTTCATAAAACGCTTATCAAAAAAATTACAAAACTAGCACTCTAACCAAACTAACATAAAAAAACAAAACTAAATCTTCTATCTTTCTAATCCATTAAACTTCCTCTCACAAATTCAATGAAAAATGTACACTCAAGAAAAACAAAAATTGTATCCGTCACTCTTACTTGGAAATACATACAGATTGTTGTTATCACACCTAGTTTTTGTGTAGGTGCCTGATAGCAGATAATTTAAAACAAAGGAAAGAATCTTTTTTTTAATTCATCTTTGTGTAAAATATCTTCAATATTTCTCACTTTTAACTGTTACTGGATTTAGAGACAATATTTTGCAAGGGAAAACAAAATAAATTTTCTTTCAAACAATATTCAATTCAGTTGTAAATGAACTCACGAAAAAAACTAATTTGCTTATCGTTATAATTTGAAAAAAAAACTTATTTTGTTTTAGTTTAAACTAAAATAATCTTTAAATTATTTGCAAAATTTCTATACTAATTCAGGTATGAATAACAAAGTTAATCATAGTGGATTCTTTAAAAATATACAGATATTTACACCAAATCGATGAATTGATATATCTTTATTTTTATTTTGCGAATAAATATGTTTTAAGCTTAAATTTCACAAATATTTGCCAATCAAAAAAATTGTGCTACTTTTAAAGTATGAATACAGTCAATTCTTAATTGAGTTCTTTCGTATCAGATAAGCATTTGGTTACGCAATTTATTAACGAAAAACAAATTTCAATAAACTGGGGCTCTTTTTAAAAATCTTCTTTAGGGCTTTTCGTGTAAATCTCTTACAAATGCTTTCTATGAAAGTATTTACTTTTCAGAAAATAAAAAAAAATGTTAAGCACTCCAAGAGATGATTTTTTATGAATCTCAAGTCGACGGTTTGTTTTAGTTTTAAGGTGCTCGCTCAAATAACAAGAAAAATGTTTTATGCGAGTAATGTTTTACAATTTACGTTACTGTATACTTGTTTACATATTTAAACTTTAATTCAGATATTAGACACGAAAATACAATATTAATGTTCTTATGAACAAACATACATACAGTGAAGTTTCGATATAACGTAATTAATGGATTAATGATTTGATTTCTTAAGGCATTATCATTATGATAGACAATATACAATTAATTTTTCATTCCTCTACGTTTATATACGGTCATTATGCAAACAGTTGTTGCAGTTTAATGCCGTTTCAACCAGTGATTTAACGAACACTAAACCAATGTCTATGATTTTTAAACGAGTTACTTTAAATTGTTTTTATTGGAATATTTTTGTTACGAAAATATCAAAGACAGATTATTTCAAATTCCTATAACTCAGATGATATGTACATAAATGTAATAATATAATATATATACGGGTTTTCTTATATAAAATCGGTTGATTTATTATTCAGTTTTGAACTCCTGCATTTTAAGGCATCCGCGAAAAATCGTTTCTCACTCTGAATGTCTTGAAAGAGAAAAACCACGAGCGATAATAAATCATTCCCGACGACTTCGCTACTCTTTTTCATCACTAAATCCCAAATTGTTTGCTAAGATCAAACTTATTTTGAGCCTCCTATACAATTCTTTGGAAATCGTGACCTCGTTCGAAAATATTCCGACTAAAGCTTTATCTATAAAACTGAAAATACCCAATTTGGGTATTTTGTATCAAAAGTATTTAAAATTATGCGATAACTTACTAATAACAAATTAAAAGACGAGGTATAAACGGAAGAACAGTATTTTTTCACAAGTCAGTATTTTATGTATCATACATATTTACTTCTTTGTGGAAGTTCATTTTCAATAATAAATTGATACTACTTTTTCCACTAGCTGCATAACTTTACTCTCGTGGTCTGGTGTGGTAAAGGTGTGGCAATTTTTTTGACTTTTAGTTGAAAGCTATCTTTAAAAAAAACTTTATAAGTTGGAGGCTCTGGAAACAAAGACGACAGATTCATTTTTTTATCGAAAATAATTTAGATATGTCATTGTGTAGATCTGATTTAAGTTAAATTTTGAAAAATAATGCTGCTTGTGTAGTCGAGTAGTCAACGTTGTTGGCTTCGGCTACGGAGGGCCCGGGTTCAAATCCCGGTACGGACAGTTTTATAAATTGATTTTTTAATCGATTTACGAATTTCTGTTCAAAGGCATGGATGTATGTGATGTCTTGAATTCCCCCCTCTGACCCATCCTATGAACGGGGCGTATCGAAAGCGATTAGCTTACCACTAATCCTGTCCTTACTTACTAAAATATGTTCACAAATCAATGTTAATTATATCGAAACAGTAAGATAATATTAATAAAAATATTTAAGATTACTTTTTTGCAACGTTTTATTTATAAAAAAAACATTTTAATTAATGTCAAAACATTTCAAGCAACGAAAACGGCCGCCCTTGTTTCCCAAAAACTCAACTGTGTTCTGATGTAGATGATAAAACCATATTCTTTTCCGTGTATGTAAACATTTCGTATATTGACATATCAATTAATTTCCAAATTAAAGTATTTTTTTCCAAATCTGTTCAATAAGTATTATTTTGCGACTGACTTCAGAGCTTCATGGAAAGAAAAACGATCGCGTTACTATTTTTTTAAGTAGTGCTTACGTTAGTTCATTTTTACAAAAACTTGATAAATTGATACGCTCACACGTTAAATATCTATTAAATTTAATATTTGAAGCAACATGTGCGTTGAATATTATACTCTAGGAAAGAGTGTGATGTTTTTGATGATAGATGACACTTTGTATTTATAACATGCAATTTTCCCACTAATGTTACGACTAATAAAACAAGATAATATAAAATACTATTATTATTTTTTGTATTATAATCAAACGGAAGATTTTTTTGTTTTTAATTATTTGATAATTTTATTCATCAACGTGATTAACTGGTTATAAAAAGCATGAAAAATGGGCTAAGATAACTCATAAACGACACAAACCAGCCACACGTGAGCCATCTCATAGAGTAAAAACCCATTAAAAATACTCAAACAGTAGCTAGAATTTGAACTCGTTTCTTTAAGCAGAGCCTTGATCGTCAAGTTATTAAAGCCAATTATAATGTATCAAAACGACATTGATTTTTTTACATGTTTAAAATTGGTCTTACAAATATTTGACGTCTATCACTGACATCATATTACTATCGAAGTATTTTAGTACGACAGTATAAAATGCTTAACATTAAATATGTCTCGTGTACAATCAAATAAAACCTTGTATGTTATACTGAAATAATATGTATATACTTACCTTTAAATTGCAAAGCGCTTTGCTCCGGTCTAAGAGCAATCAACCGAGGAACAAGCCAAATAAGAAAACTTTTGGAGTTTAAGAAAAGTTGCATTATCCAGCCAATCACGTTGAAACAAAATTTATAAAGAATCGCTGCAACATTCAGTACGTCTTTTGTATTGGTCAAACGATGATATAAAATTTCTAAGACTTTTTCCGCAGCATTGTGAAGGGTTTATAATTTTGTATTTAGGAAATCGTATGTGTACATAGCAACTATAACATCTTTATGAATAGTATTTTCTCCAGAAAACTTACGCGATGAAGAGTCGTACTGAGCTACTTTCGTATTGTATGTTGAAACTAATAGTGAAAATAAAGTCTCAAATCTACAAATATTTTATTACAATGGAGTTGTCCAAAAAATGGAAGTTTTAAACGACATTATTAAAAAAATATATATTAATAAAAGATCAATGTTTTTTATTTTTATTTTCTTAAAGCATTTTAAATATTTTTTGTATTTTCAGATTGTTGAATGACATTACCTTTAATGATATGTTTTCATGTTTTATTTCAGATGTTAATATTATTTGGATTGTATTTTGTTTATGAAAATGTTTTTGGTACGGCGCTCATTAGCTGATAAATGTTAGACCATATTGAGTAGAGTATTGTCATTATACTATATATTATAGCCCTAAAATGTGCATATGTGTCCATGTTTTTAAAATAATTTTAGAATAATTGTCTTCATGGGTAACGTATCCCAAAAGTTCTTTTGCTATTTTCAACTGTCAATGATATTTTATAATACGCTTCCTGAGTAGAAAAAGCTGTCGTAAAATAATATACATTTTACCTTTGCACGAAAATTATGCTTACTGTTTCCCTACATGTATATAAGTGTTAATAGTTGTTTTGTGTCTTACAAATAGTTTAGTATTAGATTACCAGGTAAGCATCTGACTGAAATATCTAAGGCATGCTACAATTATTAATTTAAATTATCTACATAATATTTTATACGATAGGTTTTTTTGTAAAATATATTTTAATTTAACCCAGTAACTTCAAATAATTGAATGTAAAATAATCTAAGGAATTTAGAAAATATTTTACACATAAACTGTGAAAACTATCAAACTTCTACAAATTTTGTTAATTTATACTTTGTCGAGAGAGCAATGAAAAATAAGATAAATACATTATTAAATATATTTGATCAATTTATAATAATAACAAGTATTTCGTTTTTAGTAAAAAAAAAAACACTTCTTTTAGATTTTTTTTTCAATATTATAAAAAAGTCGTTGCTAAGTTTTTAATTATAATGTATTATTCGAATATTTTTTAGCTCATTTTAATCAGCTAGATGCTTTAAAATTTTTCAACAATATACATATATAATTTAGCATGATTTTTATCCTAATATGAAATCTATGTTATGTGTAGTTAGTTTATTCTGGTAGAACTCTTCTCTTTATCTATAGTAGTTGACTGTAAATTGAATTTAAAGATATTGATTTTTCCTTAGAATTTAAAGAGAGAGATCATGTCAAAAAACATTATCTGAGCAATAAAACTTTATCTGCGACATCAACCTAGTGCTTCTTTAAATTAAATTTCGATTCATTATGATATCGTTTATTAATCTTGTTTTTGGTAAAACTTTGTAAAATGCGGTTTCTGATTTTTAATAACAATTCATTTTATTGTTCTGAATACATTTTTGTCATTGACTACCTTTTAACAAACACTGGCAGAGTTGTAAGTTACTAAATTATTTATCAAATTTAGAAAAAAAACTTTTTTATTATTAAAAATACTATGAGCTTATATAAAAATTACATATTATGCTAAATTATTAATATTTCACATAGCTGTATTCAAACCAAATTCCGTTTATATATTTGAAAAAAAATTATGTCAATTTGAAAGATACAAAATATTTTCCTCATTTCTTCTGAAAGTCCAAGTGTATACCTGTATTTTTGCATTATCCAATGCATAAGTGTTTAAGGAACGTTATCTAATGAAATTTTATATGACAGGTTGACTTGAGACATATGGATGAAAAGGCAGGAAGCAACGTTGTAGCTGTAGGGGTAGACCTTTCGGAATTCTACATGTCCGTGGAGTGGGATATTCTGGAAGTCCCCGCAGTAAGGTAAGAAAGATATCGAGATATCGTAACATACTTTATTTTATTATTCAATTAACTTCTTGTGGCTGAATTTTTTTAATGCGGATTTATGCTTATTTTCTTTTCGCTAAAGTGATTACGTCATTTATCATTTATCATTCATTACGGCATTTTCTGTCATCATCCGATACTTTTTTCAAATGAAAACGGTTCATCGTCATTTACGTTTCATTCTATTGTAATTTCAAACCATTTTTCTTGAATCTTAAATATGAATTCATAAAAATGTTTCTTCTTTAATTTTAATCAAATAGTAATCAACGCTTAAGTAAAATTATTTGTTTCCAATAGAATAGTATATTTCGGTTTAATAAGTTATTTTGTTAAAAAAAATATGACATATTTTTTAAATCAATCATATTCTACCTATCTTATATTTTACTCTGCATAAAAATATTAATCGATAGACACTGTAAATTTTCAAATCAATAGAAAATTTAGTTATTTATTAATGTTCTTCTTTATTTAAAATCCACTGCTCAGGAAACAAAACAATATTTATTTACATTTTTTTTTTGTATGCAAGATTTTTCTAAAACGGATATTTGTTTTTGTAGAAAAAAGTCTATTTATATTTAACTAGCTGATCCGACGAACTTCGTACCGCCTCTGAATCAATAAATGTTGTAATAAAAATAATAAAACATTTTTAGTACTTTTTCCACATAAAATTTATTTGGTCAGGACCGGTTTCGCTCATCGCGAGCATTTTCAACTGAGTTATTATCATCTGAGCATTATCATCAGTTGATAATGCTCACGATGAGCGAAACCGGTCCTGATCAAATAAATTTTATGTGGGGAAAAGTACTAAAAATGTTTTATTATTTTTATTATAATGCCATTCCACCAAGTATTGACAGTGAACACCTTAAAAGTAAATAAATGCTGTTAACTTGATAACTTGAAGCATGATGACTACCGAGTCAACCTTCAGTTGTAAATTGCGCGGTGGCAAGCCAGACAGATCCAATAAGTTTAAAAATTAAGTTGGATAGGTGGTTGCTTCGTCTTCGTTTGTTACACGGTCGATAGATTTGAAGGAATGCAGTGGACCAACGATTTGACTTTGAATTGTGAAGTTTAAATGATCCACATCTTTGTTCTTTGCCGCAAGAATTGTTCGTTCATTCAACCAATTGTGATTTTTGTGATTAGATGTTCGGGAACATTTTGTTGAATGAAGTTAAATTGCAAAAATTCGGCGGAAACAAAATCAATCCGTTCGATTCATTGACAGGAACACGCCCGTTACCGATAGTCAGCAATTACTTGGAAAAATCTTCGGCAGATAGATCGTTTAGCAATGCAACTCGCATGTTTGTCGTCAGCTGAAGTTTCTTTACATAGCGCCAGAGTCGTGATTTGAGGTAAGCGTTTATTTCATCGGCAGCGGTCAATCTTGGAATGACTGGTAGTGTTTGGCGGAAATCGCCAGATAGTAGAATCATTGCGCCTATAAAACATCTCGAGTCATTGCACAGATATTTCATAATTTGATTGAGTGCTTCCGATGCGCATTTGTGCGCCATTTTCCATTCATCCCAGGTGATGATTTTACTTGCTACCAAAACTTTGGTCGTTGCTGAGTGTTTAGCAATCTTGCATGTCAGTTTTTCAGTTGTTTAAAGCATTGCTCCGCAAGCGGTGTGCCGCAAGGCGATGCTGGGTGTGCTGCGGCGCGAATCTCTAATAAACGAAAAAAAACAAATAGTTTGGTCGATACATACTACAAAATATTTCTGATGACACTATTATAGAGAAGCAGAAATATTTTTTTTTGGTTGATAGAATATGTTATATGTACAGTCTGCGCAAGGATGTTTCGCGCACCTTGCGAAAGTTCAGTTTTATATTTTAAAATATCGTTAAAGAGTACAGATGAATTATTTCTTTATAAATATCATTAAAAATTTGTCTAAGCATGTACCCACATCTTAAGTATAAGTGTTTTTACCGTTTTTAACATTTGGAACAGCTACTAATGAGCTTATGATAACCAGGGTAGTATAATTAACAATTCGTTGTATTCATTAAATGTTTTTTAGTTTAAATTAAATTTACAATTATTTTTTTACCAATTATTAATTATTGATAACTTTTGACTTCCAGGGATCATTAAAAAGCATTGAAAAAATCCATGTTTTCTTGAAAGCTTTTTATTTCAATTAATATATTATTTCCCACTCTTAGCTTTTATGGGGGTAGTTGTTTAAAAAATAGATTTTTTTAGATTTCAAAGTGAAAAGACAGTCCATAAATAAAAATAGTAAAGAGATTTTAATAAAAAAAATAATCTTATCTATATGGTTCTTTTGTGGTATGTATCATATACACAAACTAATGTAATTTCTGTATATTATGCATATTTTTACTTGTGATGTGCCGCGAAATTTTGAAGAACACGTTGGTGTGCCGTGGAAGATAAAAGGTTGAGGAGGACTGGTTTAAAGATTTAACGGCAATTCCAACATTGAATGAGCCGTTCGTCATCCTTCTATCAACGTGGCCACCAGAAGAAGAAACTTCTACAGCAATTTCGGATCTTGCACGAACAGTCACCATAATCAATGACATGAGGAATATCTTCCCAGTTCCACCGGGCACATCGAGGAAAAATAAGCCACCATTTCCATCATCAGTTGCATTCATTAACGTATTGTACACTTCCTTCTGTTGTGGGTTCAACAGTGGTACATTCGTTTGAACTGATTGGTTCAATGCATTTCGGTCATATTCACGTTTACGTTCCAATTCTCGATTGAAAGCGTCGTTCATTCCACGAACTGGCGTTGGTATTTCTAACTTCACTAACAAACTGCCGCACATGAGGTAACACATGTCTTCGATCTAAAGCAAAGCCTGGTTATGTATCTTTTCATCGGATCGTGTCAGATCGGGATTCCCTGAACTGACACGAATTCGATGTAAAATGTCTTCCGACATGTCATCCCTGTCCTTGTTCAACAGTTCACATGGATTCGATCGAAAGCACATCAAAATAATGATAGAAAATATTGTGCGTATCTGACTTGGAGATTCAGAAACAATTTCTTCAGTGATTGTCGTGTCCCAATGAATATCATTTTCAAGCAAATTGAGCTGTTGACATGCATGTAGAAGCATTCGTCATTTTTCGGATGAACTGTGTAAATGTGACCAAGAGCATAAGTAGTCCTTCGGGCGATCAGGAACCGCATCGCCTTGCTTTTGACGGTAAAATTTCTTCGATATAGCGTTCCAAGTGTAATAACGTGGTATCTCAGAGTAAAGCAACGTTCGTGCAAACAGCGTAATATTTTTGTCAAAACATTTATCATAACTAATTATAAACATAACTTTATTTCAATATTATCCGATTTTCTTTCGTTTTCATTTCATATCGTCGATTTTTTTATTCTAATCCATACTCTAAATTTAAAATTATTTAAAAGTCAATCGTATGCAAAAGAAGCAAAAACAAATGAATATAGAAAAAAATGCCATCTAGTGGATAAAATCAGCATACAATGACATTTTCATTATTTCAAGCTGTTCGTCATTTGAAAATTGTATGAGAATATTAATTTTCTTCATAATTTATTTTTTGTGATATTTTTCCGATGTTTTAATGCTTATTCTGCTATTCTAGGCGGATAGGAATTTAATAAATCAAATATCATTAAAATCAGCCAAGTTATACGTGGTGTAACCAACCCGACTTTGTTTTATATATATAGATATTCTTTATTTAATAAACTTTAAAAATTAGAGTTACTATTTTTTCATTCATTAAAAATAAACGAATACTGATTGCAAACTAACAACCATAACATTTGATACATAAATAAGTCTAGCGTAAGGTAATAAATTGTTGGCTGATCTTTAATCGTAACAGAGTAAACACTCTTTGTCGGCGAATTTTACTATCCCAATGGTCGAAAATACATGCAAGTTCTTAACATTGGTTCAAAATACAATACGTTGCCAAATAAAATAGTTAAATAATGTTTAATAAAGCAAAATTTTGATAGTGCTAAGATTTATGTAATGAAATAGGCTGGCAAATGTCATTTCATTACATTATTGTTTAATTTATCTTCGATACATTAGCCGCGAGGAGGCAAGATAAGATATCGGGAATCTTTTTCTCACTTCATTGAAATAGTACATCACAATGCGAATAACGAAATAAAAGAAACAATTCGTTTCATTTGCTTTGAGACTTGATAAAAGCGCCTATTCCTGTCACGTTCGACGCCCGAAGGCTTTCATTGTCCCCTCGGTAAGGGTCGAGAAGCAAACTCCCACATTCTCACCCTGAACCCATAATTCTAGTACAACAATCCATGAAAACAGATCTGCGAGAACCGAAGAAAATCGGCATGTGCCAATGTAATAATATTTATTGTAAAGTTTTCCATATCCGATACGTATATTCTTTGATTTGCTATGTTACTCCATAATTAATATAACACATTAGTGTATAACATTAATTATTTCATTATTGTTGTTATCAATTAATGGAACTCTTTTACGTTGTTTGACAAAATATGAAATCTTTTTTCTTTTCAATCACACATAGTGTTCATTCTTTATTTGGATGTTTGGTTTATTAACTATCTTGAGATGGTTTTTGTGTTGGACTTTCTCAAAAAAATTATGTGATTTAAAAGTTATTGTGGAAATTGACATAGAATAGCTAATAAAAGAAATATTTATTATCAGAGTCGTCGAGAGAAAAACAATATTTAATAATTATAAATAATCAAATTTTAATATTTAATATTGATAGTGTGGTCTTCAGTAATGAATTCATGTAAATGTTGCCATAAGATTAAGATTGCTTATCTTGAATTGTCTTTTGATGAAGGAGATATTAATATAAATTTCAATTAAAAGTTTAAAAAAATAACATTTGACATCAACATTTCAAGACACGAAGTTTTGAAACGATCCAATTAACAACTAAAACTAGCGTTGAAAAATATTTTCAATGGAATTTTTAAAATATAACGTTTTTTTCAAATCTGTGTAATATTAAATTTTCGTATTATTTTCCATTGTCATTATTGAAATCTCTATTAGAAGATTATGTTTAATACCTATATTACCTATTTGCCTAAACTTACCAATACTTCCCAAATGTGCGTTGCCTGTATCCCCGTAAACTGGTTTCACTGTGGATTGATCACGTCTGTAGCGATCACGCCCTTTCGTTGGCAACAATGGTAAAAGGATGGAAATGATAAAAACATAAGTGATGAAAGAGACTCGATACTGATTGAAGGGGTTCAGTAAAACAAATGTTACCAACACGGCTATTACATCTGATGCGCTCTAATGTTAATAAATAAAAACATTTGTAAAAAATGTAATCTTAAATTAAACATTTTAATCGAGAAAAAAACAATGGTTGATCGTACGTAATATATGGTCCAATTTAGAGATATAGTTATAAAACATAATCAATAAACAATCTTCTTTATTGCATTTATTCATTATGTAAAAAAACGAACTTCCATTTTTTATCTTTATGGGTGTGAGAAAAATATCGATTTTGTCAACTTTTGCGAAATTTACTACATGGTGTTGAAGATTTCAAATCTTGTGAAACATGTTTTATACGGCTGAGCAAAATACGTAACATACAGCTTTTTTATTGTGATCACACCAAAACAATGTCATCATATAACTGAAATATATTCAAAGCAAATTTTGAAGGATCCTTTATCAACGACGTGCAATATATAAACGGGAATTTTTTGATGACGGGTTCTTGAATATGGCAACACACGTAACAATGAGACACATTTGGACCAACTTTTTTTTAAATTCCAGATTGAGATAAAAACAAAATTGCATACCTTAAGAAAATCTCATTCAACACAAAAATTATGTTTTATATATCGATATTGATAACAATTCGCTCTAGTACAAAGTCATTCAATGTTATTAAAATACATTTAATTTAGCGAATCTGAGAAAAACGACGGTTGCTTATTTTTATATACGTGACACATTTGACTTAAACTTTTGAAAGACTTTTTTTTAGCATACAAAAATAGCTAATAATAAATTTAACGGAACGGAAAAATTAATTTTAGCGGAACTGTTTTTTTACAAACAAATTAAATGAACGCAACCACGAATAATAAAACGCATGTGAAGTTGTCGGTCGGTACTCGTCAAAACGACCACTGCTATGTAATGCTATTATGATTAAATCGTAACATTTGATTGAAAAGATTAACGCCTTAGTTAAATAAATTTTTAAAATATGTTTTCATTCTCCTATTTTTAATTTTTTTATGACTAGATTTAATGTCTTTCTTGTACTGAAAATATTTTTTTTTTGCATTATTAGATTACTTTCTTATTTTTTATACACATTTTGTTAAATTTTTGTTGAAGAAATCAACATTCCAGTTTAGAGCTATAACGGAATTAAAAAATATTAAATTCATTGGGGATACTTATTCATAGTTCTGATTTCATATTAGAGCGTCGGAAATTTAAGCGGGCTGTCATACGCATGCATCGTTAAATACGGCAGCTAGACTTTCTCTCTACTCGATTTTAAATTTTTTATAACGTTTCTCTACTTTAATATATATTTATATAAAATACCGCACGCAAAAAGCTTTTTCATTAAAAAAGATAATCGTTGAAATGACTTCACACACCTTAACTTATTTTTAATACATAAGTCATAAAATGCCTTAGGTTACGAACACCTTAGCACGTAATCACATAATCTTAGCTCAAAAATAATCAAAACTTTTGAAGAATAATTTATACACCAGCCATCGCTTGGGAACGGTAAATATTTGACGTTTATAACTCACTTTCTTTTGACTTTACTGACATCTCAAAATAAACAGTAAAACAAAGGTGCCGTTAGCTACACCACTGTACTTTGGCATGAATTTTTTTATTTGCGTTCCAATATACATATGTACTAATATTGTACGTATAATGATAATATGTCTACCAGTACCAATATTGTGTAAATGAAATGTAAGAATTGTGCATATTTTTTGCTTGAAATCTTGCACGACTTGAATTGTAAACTCATAAATTGTAAAACGCGGGGCGGGTACTTTCCTGTTAAAAAATATATATTAAATATACCTAACAAAATACCTATATAAAATATAAACAAATAAATAATCTCACTAAAAAAACTAAGAACATTAATTCTTCGGCCTCTTAAATATAATTCATTAATTTATTTTTGTTTTTAAGTTTGCAAAATGCTTCCGGATAACAGGAAAGAACCCAAACGCCTAAACTTTATATTTTACTTTGATCAAGAATCAAAATATCCAAGACACCGTTGTTCTTTTTGGGTATTTATGTTTTGTGTTCATGATTTTGTATCAAACGTGTTTCACTGTGATTGGTTGATAGACAGATTTTTATACCCAAAAATATGTATGCGATAGTTACATATTTAAAAAAAAAATACACGATTTCATTGAATACTAGAGGTATTGCGACATGCTTTAGAGCAGTGTTTCTTAACGGTATTGAAAGAATCGTCCCCTTTATTTCATGCAATAGATTTTCTACTAAAAATAAAAAATGCTGAAAAATACAAATAAAACACATGATTTTATAATTATATAGTCATACAATATCTCAGTGGCCCTCCTACGTGCATCGCCCACTCACATTTATTCAGCGCCCCCCAAATTCTGAAAAATTAAAATCGCCTCCTCCAGACTTCTTAACGCCTACCAGGGGGGGGCGGTACCACCCCCGTTAAGAACCACTGCTTTAGAGCCTTGAGGCAATCAGATAAAATCGATTCAAGCGAGTCTTTTTGTTACTTTTATTAATAAAAGTTTTAGGTTCTACCATTTAATCATTTGATAAATTACCCACATTATACATTTTTATTTAGAACTTGCTTTGTCACTGTAAAATCTCACAGTTATCAAATGTAATTTTGTATTCTAAAACTTTCAATAGCTACCTAATACTACTTCCCTACAGGATCACGAAACATCACCTCAAGTCCTCAAATATATATTCAAATATTTTTTTGATTGCAGTCTAACTGAGAACAATTAATTATGGAATTACAAAGGAGATCACTGTCAGACGGCTAGATAACGATTCATGGAATTCATACATATCATGGAAACTAAGAGGAGCATTATTTATTACATGTAGCCGTATTTCATTTTCACGTGCTTTAAATCTATGAAATGTGACATCTGTGATGTTATCATAGCAACCCAAACTATGTCGAAAATGCTTAGCAACCAACAATTTTGTAATATAAATGTCACAAATAATAGAATCTCACAATTTTTGACGTTAATAAAACGACATATTTATGACGTTAAAAATATACATACGTTTAAAGAAATAACCTTCACCATTTCAAATGTCATACTTTCATAATTATGGTAGACTTTTTCTTTTTTTTAGTCATGTAAGAAATAGAAAAATATTTTTTTGGATTTCATTTATAACTATTTTGCAATATTAATGATTATATATGATATTACATTTGAATTTCACACGGTTACACTAGTTTAACAATTTAAAAATGTTTATTATCACAATTGAAATACCATTTAGTTGTATTACTGTGTTTACTAAATTAATTCTGGAATTAAATACGCGACAAAAAATGCAGCACATACTTTCGCAGCCTAACATTGATTAAAGTAATTTAAATAATTTGCATATCACATGTAGTGGTTATAATAAAATTACGCTATGATATATTTTCCATTCAGCATAACGCAATCAGACAGGCGTGTAATTTATTCGAAAAGTTTTTGCAACGACTGAAACTTGGGACTATCAGAGCAATGTAATAGGTATTATAAAGCACTCAAACAAAATTCGTGTTAGTGGTAACTTGGCTGACATAAAAATTTATAATGCTTTTGCCTCTGCACAACTCACTTAAATTATATATCTATATATTAATAGCCGATAAGTTCCGTTTGTTTAAGTGAGTGTGAGTCCTCGATTTCACACCTTCCAGTCTCCACTTTTTTATTCATACTAAATTTATATATTAAAAGTCGATAAAATAATCACTCGCTTTTCACTTTTCACAAATGTGTGCGTACGTCCTCGAGACTTCTTATTCTTCTACGAAATGTATTTTGTTTGCGTAAATTTTCAAATTAATAGATAATGAAATGAAATAAAATAAAATTAAATTAAATTAAATTAAATTAAACTAAATAAAATTAAACACAATGCAACAAAAATCTCACGTTGCTGGGCAACGGGCTTACAGCTAGTATTATTTACTAATAATATGTCCAAAATTCTTTAAAAATGATTGTTTGGCGAGAACATTGAAAATGGTTTATATTTGCTCTTATTATTTACATCTTGAATTCCCTAATTTAAATTGATCGAAACAGTTTCATTCGTTTTAAATTTATAAGTGAATAAATTCTATCAAAATTTATTCCTATTTTCGAACGGATTATTAAACTGGCATTTACTTTAAGAACAATTCCTTTTTAAAGTTAATTGAAATGTCTTGGTTTAAAGATATTATATTATTTAAAATGTGGCTGACTTAATTGATTTGTAATGTTTTCATTATAAAATAAGATATTAAACGCTGATTATTTTTTTTAAAACAGTTGTAAGTTATTTATTAAATTATTCTTTTATTGTAGATAAAATAAGGTTAGGGTACAAAGTAAACTTTGAAGGTTAGTCGAGCCAAGAGCAATTACATCAAAATAATATAACCTAACATATTTTTTTTATTATATTATAAAAAAAATATTTAATGACACGTTATACAGTATCAGAAGGGGTTGTGGCATTAGCAATCCGCATTAAAATTATATCATTTTTATCTCATCTCCTCGAGTTGTCAAATTCCACTTTTGATCTAAAGCAAAGATAAAGGGCTTTTTACCGGCAGATATTAGCCGTGAAATTTGAGGGTCGCACGGAGAGTAATCTCGACCCTCCTAGCAATGGTGTGGCTTAATTTTTTCTGCGTAAGTGGAGAAATCATAACACAAAATTACGGTCATAATTCAGATGCTAAAATAACCCTTCGTTTTATTTACTTCTCGTAAATACCCAGCCAATATGCAATTCTAGAGTGTGTTATTTCATTTTTAACGCTATTTTCACTGACATTGAGTGATTGCAAAAAAGATTATGTAAGTAAACAAACATTATTATTCAATATGGATAAAAATTTTCATTTACTTTTTAGGTTTAGAATATCACTTTATTTATTAAAAAAAATCTTATCATTAAATTAATAATTAACATGCATTATCAATCATTGCCAATTTATTAAAAATAAAATCGTTACAGAAATATTTATACAAAATAAGGAAAAATTATAACAAAGCTTAACAAACAACTAGTCAAAGAAAAGTTAAACGAATTTATAAATAACTAACCGGTTCCCGGCAAGCGTTGCAATGCCACTCGATGAATGAAAGTGTTTGTGTTTTAATTTTGTTTATTGGAGTGCTTTTGGATATATTTTTAATTTTCTGTCTGGTGCGTATACGAATATATCTGAAGGTTTTCCAACGCGTGAGCAGGCCACATACAGCTGTCCATGTGAAAAGCATGGATTTTCAACATTCGATCCACACACTTGTTGCGATTTTCCCTGTGCTTTGTTAATGGTCAATGAAAATGTGAGTCGCATCGGAAACTGCAAACATTTAAATTCAAACGGCATATCTGTTGGAATCATTCAGATGCTTGGCAACAGTACATCGTCCCCTTTTAATTTTTTCATTTAAAAAGCTTCGATGATATTGTTCATTAGCTTTTTTGCTTAAAGCCTGGTACCGTTGTAAAATATTTAATATATATTTCGGAGAAGAATAATAGGTACGTAAATTTTCAATGTAAAAACGCGTGGTGGCATGTCTGGCAAATCAAGTGAATTTAAGAATTCAGTTGGATAATTGACGTCTTGTTTCATAACAGTATCGATGGACTTATATGTTGTCTCTTTGCCTGGTATTTTGTTTTGAATTCTGAAGTTGATGGCATTAACATCGGTGTTTTTGGCTGCTTATATAACACGTTCACTGAACCACTGATGATTTTTGTAATTCTAAGCTTTGTGAATCAATTCGCCTCGCCTGTGGTTCTTGTAATTTTACAGAAGCTTGTTGGCAATATAACAGACTGTGTGGATTCATCAATTTCCATTTTTCCGTTCCCAATATTCAACAACTATTTTGCGAAACGTTCAGCGGATACTTCATATTGTAGTTCTATACGCATACTGGTATTGAAAGTCAATTTTTGCACGTGTCGCCACACAACTGATGACTTGAGATATGTATTTAATTCATCAGCAGCTGCTGAACAGAATATAACTGGTAGAGTTTGTCGAAAATCACCATACAGTAAAATAAGTGCGCCACCAAAGAGATGTTAGTTTCCTCTCAACTCTTTTAGTGTATAGTGAAGAGCTTCTATTGCCTTTTTGTGCGCCATAGTACATTCGTTCCATATAATGAGTTGACATGATTGAAGCAGTTCACCCATTCGGTTTTTTTTGATATTGTATGTTAGTGTCTCGGTGATTTGCAATAAAAAGCAATTTCAGTGGTGAATGCGCTGTTCGACCACTATCCATAAGTGTTCACACCAAACAAACTGACGCTAAACTGTATAAAATACACACATTTGCTTTATTGAGAAAAGTCACTAGAAAATGCGCTACGAAGAATTCTTAAAATAGCCAATCAACGTGTCACAAACTGATAGTCGTGGCACGCAGATCGCTTTCTTCGATAAAATTTCTCATTGCAAAATGGCTGTACTCAGGGGTGGGCTGTAAGGAGCTCAGAGGGTTTCGCGCGAGCCCATTGCGAAATTTTACTAAGGTCGGAGAGCCCCTTGTTAATTTTAAAGAAAACAATATTCTCAGATCAAATGAGTACATAGCTGCAATTTCCGACCTGTAAATTATCTATGTCGGCATCAGTATACACAGTAATACATTTTCTGAAATAAACATTCATAAGTTTACAGTAAATTGCATATTGCTATATATTGTAAATGTATAAAGTAACAATCGATTGCTTGTTTAAGCAGTCTATAAGAATGATAAAAAATCACTGCTTCTCAGAACACCGAGAATTAATTTAATACAAAGCGAGCCCCTTGTAAGTGGATTGGCAGCACACTTCTGGCTGTACTAATTCAGAAAATATTGCGGGCTTCTGCACGACAACTCACCAAATTTTTATTGCAATCGGATAAACAGCATAGGAACAGCAACGCAGAAGAGACAAGCTAACAAATTTACGTATTGGCAACCCACCGCTGATTCGTATACATTTGCGGGCGTCCGCATAACAGCTCACCAAAGTTTTATCGCAGTCGGATGAACGGTGTAGGAACGCATACGTGGTGTTAATAACCCGATTTTGTTTTATATATATAGATGATACCAATTATAAATCAATGAATCTTCAGATTAAAGTTTTAAGAACGTTTAACAAAAAAAACATACATCTTATTAGTATTAAAAATTAAAAATAAATTCATGAAAACGGGTATTCAAAAGATATTTTTCCGTATTCACTAACGAAATTAACTGAACTGTGGATATTTTTAATGAAGTTATTAATCACTAAAAACGTTTTTTATGCTTAGTAAAAAGTCTATGTATATAATGGAATGCCATTTCACCAAGAATTGACAGTGAAAACTTTTAAAGTCAAACTTTATTTCTCATAGATTTAAGTATTCAAATAAACGCACTTTAAAAACTAAGACATGAATACATATTGTTTAGATGGTCTTCTAGATTATTTTATTTTTTATAATTTAATATTAACATCATGTTTCTTCATGTTCTTTATGTTTCATTTATACTCATTGTTAGTAAATTAAAGTATATATGATTTCTGCAAGTCAACATAAGTATATATGTGCCGTAGGGTCGCGTGAAAGCGGCGCAGTAAAAAGAAATCACCGAAAGTCAAATGGGCACTTTTTCGATGGTCTTGAATTTCATGGAGAAAAACAAGTAACGACGTTAATCGAGAGACTAAAGTGATATTTGATTTTTCTTCGTTCAACAAAAATACGAATGGAAATCGTTCAAACAAAAATCTTGACATAGCTGTTTTTCGTCGTACCAATGGGTATTTTCTTGTCTTGAGACAACAAATCTGTCTTCAAAAGAAATTAGACTTTCTTGGTTGTTAGGTTGATTGTATTGTAATATATATTTAGTTGTACGTTGCATACAAACGATTCATTGAATAATTTTCAATTATGTGTCAAAAAACAATTATTATGAGCAAACGTGGTGCTTACAACTAATTATATATTTATTGATTGAATTGATATTATCTTGGTAAAATTCAATTGTAATAAGATAAAGACATATTGAAGTATGTTAGGTATATAAACACTATTTTATACATGATGGTTAGTTATTTAGACTCGCGCCTTCATTAGAACTATGATTAAACTTACAATAACTAAAGTTTATATTTTTAATTTAATTTATTTATGTAAGTTAGAATGATAGATTAGCACATAAAAAAATGTTTTTGGATGATTTCGTGTCAAAGTGAAAATACCAAATATACAAAACCTTGAAGTGTAGAAAATCTAATAAACTGGTGTTAAATTGACTCAATCTAATACCATTTTCATATACATACTTTGGAAAACCTTTTTGTAATCCTTTTTTCTTGTTCGGAATATTCAAACATAAAAGCTTAATTTAGTTACAATTTCGGCATTTGCAACTTGCATCCGTTTGATAGAACGTGTTTTAAGTTGTATACATTATAATTATTGAAAAAATGTAGAGTACGTCCTTTTACATTTCAAAAATCAAATTATGTGTGTAATTTTTTTTGTTCTAAATGACACACTTCTTTATTCAAATTTCACGTGCAAATTTAAGACATTTCAAACATACGGCGTTTACGTTGGAAATTAATAAAACTGAAATTATGTGTTTGATCTTTACGCATAGAATACTTTAAAAAATGTTTATTTACGGTGATATGGCACGATTTCTTTTAGTTGAACATTACCAACGCAAGATAACAGCTCTGAAAATTGTCTGCACCAACACATGACAATATAGTAAAAATACAAAGCCAAGCCAAATACCGTTTTAAGATTGGATAGAACATTTTTTCATCTCTTTTATGACTGTGAAAAGCATCACCGAAAATGAGAGGTAAACAAACCCATCAACTGGTATTTGATGCGTTTCTACAGCATCTTATGTAGGTATTCGTTTATATGTTGATAAATTTTCAAAGTAAGATATTTTCACAGTGTGAAAGAAAGAGATAAATAAATCATTCATGCTAAGTGCTTTTACACTTTGAATTTGTGACAGTTGATTTATTGTATTTTTCAAAATTATCTTTTTATTTATATGGTTTTTCAACGTTTTTACTCGTAAAAACGCAAGAATGCATTTTTCATAGAATGAAATCAAAAATAAATGTGACTTGTAAACACACATTCTTAAGTAACAATAAATCGGGCTTGATTAAAAAAATGTCGCGAAAAGATTTCGGTATTTCTATAAAAATATATGTTATTGAATATAAAAATCTCAAGTATCTTAATTTATTTATTTTAAAGAATATCAAAATTTGTAATACTTCATTAAATTTTGCGTTCATTTTATTTTACATTGTATTGAACTTTTATTATTAAATTCATGCAACAATGCATATTTTCACTTTCATTATTGTTTGATTGATACACTATATGTACATATTAGCAACAATGAAAAGCAAGGGTGTCATATTAAAATGACTATTTAATCTTTCTTAATATATCAGTAGGACAGAATTTAATCCAACCCTAATTTGAATAGAATAAATATTTTATTGTGAATAAGGTAGATAAACATTAAAATAGAATCACATGTAAAAATAGCTTATTACTTTGATGATACTTGACACATTCAAGATTTATTAAGTCATCCATTATTAGTATCAATTTTTGAGAATTTGAAAGAGGTGCGTATCGTGTATTATATTGAGATTTATAAACTGATCATTCAAACCTATATATAATAGATAAGAAAGATACTTTCAAATACAAGCATAAAAGTTATTCGTGTTTCTATAATCGCTTTTGTGCAATGTATTTCATATTGGGGTCAACTAAATCTATCTCCAATTATAAAATGACAGGTCTCTATTTTATTTCTGATTTCTCTTTTTGTGATCGTATTTATATTACAATATGTATGAAACTCTCAACAAAATTATTCCTTAAACAAAAACATTCTGTTAAAAGGCGTCTTTCATTTTTACAACTAAGTAACATACAAGGGCATCTGGGTCATATAACAACGATGAAAAAAGTGTCGAGCAAAGCGGAAATAATATTTTCCGTTGTCATTTTTCACATTCACACTGCAGAAAATTTTCTCAGGAAACTTTTCCGCGGATTTATTAAAAAAAAACAATGACCCGGAAAAGCCAGTGAGTTTTTTAGGTGTCAATATTGAGGAAAAAAATAAACATACCTACTACCTACTTAAAACAAAACGTACGTATTATGTCTTAAATACTTTTATTTTTTTACAATAAACATGAAATTTTTAAAATATGACTGCAAAAGTGAGTATAAGTTTAAGGAGAAAATTTGTATGGTTTATCGAATAGAAAACCAGCGTAGACTTTTTTAACGTGACAATTGATATTATTTTCTTAATTTACCACTTTTATTATTGTCTTTACACTTCTGTGCCAATTTATAACCGTTATAAATGTATAACTTTATACCAATTTATAACGGTTGACCTTATTCTTTGAGAATAGAGCATTTTATACCAGTAATTGGTTTTAATATTTCAAAAAATATAAACATAAATGTTTTAATTATGTATCCATTTATTTAAATATGAAGCATAATATCAAATTTCACTTAGAGGACGGATACATTTTTTAATGCTTTTTTTCTTTTAAAGAAAATAGCATTACAACATTTAATAACCGATGTGACAAATTGTATTATATCATCATTAGAAATGAACACAAGGAACAATGATATGATATGTATACACACATGTTCAAATTTTTTTATTTGAAATGTAAAAATCTAAATTGATACATAACTTTCCGAGACTTGAACTTGGACCAACTTGATCTCTAGTGTAAAACTCTAGCTCCCAAGCCACAGAGACTAAAAATATATATGTTTTGTATTATCAATCGCATATTTTCATTATAACTTAATTGTTTTTTGCCAATAGAGACATTATTTAATTTTAACAATGCATTCTGAGTGTGAAATTCAATTTATAAATAATGTATCGTAGGACGGACTTAGAGACATATTTTTTTATAAATTCACAGCACAGTACTTAAATATATCACTCCAAATGTTTGTTGTTTTGTTGTTTTTCGTTTAGCGTTGTTTAGTTTGAAAAGTAGAATGATTTTGACGGAAAACTCGTTGCCACTAGGGAAAAAACGGAGCGCATTCTATCTCTAGCTTAGGCCAACTGTCAAAGTTTTGTTTCCATAGATTCAATGAGGAAAAAAAATCACGCCACCATCGGGAACAAACAAACACAGCAAACATTGGCACGCAGTTTATATTATATAAAACATTCAACAAACTTCGTATTGGAAAACCTCTATAAATAAAGTTACCCGAAGATAAGCAAAAACCTCTTTATCTTGATGATATAATTGTATGAAGTTTATTCACTAATTCACAGACACCTTTCTTTATCAATATGTCCTGGATGAATGTTTTATTCAACCTTTTCAAGTAGGTTAATATAATCGTACGTATAGTTTATTAATTTCCTTTGCAAATGATTAAGCCATAATAACATTTGCTTGGCTAGCAGTATAGACAATATGATATAAATAAATTATCCGGATAATTCACACAACAAAAAATCAAGGTGTTAAGATCCACAATACATAATATAAAAAATATAGATAAAAGATACTTCAGCATTTCGCCGTCTTCATATATTTTTTGTTGTGTAACATAATACATTGTTATTTTCATCTTCATATTGTGAAGTTTTGCTGAGTTAATAACAGTTCAACCGACAGCAAAAATACTCACATTATCAGAGTGTAAGAAGATATAAAACATCACTTATTAAAAATTATATATATTTCATATTTAACGTGGTTTTAATTATAAAAAATACATATGTTATCAATAACATTGCTGACCGTTTTATTTGATAATAGTTAAAATAATAATTCAAGAATAATGTTTATTTGTTTATTTTGGGTTTTTGCAGCTCGCATAAATGTAGTACGTAAAAGATAGCAAGAAAAGGTTGTACATAGTAAGTGCAATCTGCAACACTTCTATATCATCACCTTTCATTACGGCATGCTTATTAACCAATACCACGATCACAAATAGAGCAACACATACTTTATGTTATATCGATATCGTATGTAGTAGATTGCACTTGCTTTGTTTGAGCCAGCAAAAGCGTTGCCACTCAAGCACAGCCATCGGCATTGTGTCATATATCGGAAAAGTGTAGACACAACAATAGCAACAGCTGCAATATCTATTTTCCAATGGTACTTTCGAATACTTTTCCCACTCCAGTAAAATAAATATGACACAACATTGCCCAAATTAATAGATCACTGTAATAACATAAACCATGTTTAGTCGAGTGTTTTTTTATATATTAAAAAAAATATAATTTGTCAAACTTTCCCACAGAGTTTGTCTGCGTTAATTTAAACGCAAAGACTTTCAAATGTTTCAAAATGTAATTGTTTCCGCTGTGTATAATAGCATTATGTTCGTAGATGGGCATTTAAACGTATGAGATTCAAACTAAAGTGTAGGCAATTGACTTAAATAATTTACATTCTCTGCGTTTTGATAGTGTATGTTGAACAAAGACATTCGCGGCGATGGGAATAACTTTGGCTAGATCTCAGTTACAATTTTGAACAAATGGCCAGCTATTCCCTTTTGTATTTGTGAATTTCCGCCACTGACACTCTACTTATACATTAAGCACTCTGTAGAAGGAAATTTGGAACTAACGCACTAGCAGAGATGTCATTGTCACATATGCTCATCGCTCTTGCTCTTGCTTTTGCTCCGTTTGTTTCCAACAATTGCCAATAATATTTTATCATAAATCTAGTTTGAAAATAATATCACGGCTATATTGATGTTTTAATCCATATCTACTTCCAATGTGAAGCATATGGTCTCTTAATGGAGGTTCAGCAGTTTTTTTCTAAGAGAACAACTTGTTATTGAGTTACTTGACCACTTTTTTATATATACATATTTCAATAACCAAATGTTGTAACACCCTTAGCTGTTTGATTTGGATTACTGTAATGTGATAATGCAACGATGGCCTAGTTCAATAGAACAATAAGTCAAAAAGAATTGAGTTATATTACACATTATATTCCGATACCTACTAGAAAAAATTACCAATATTCTCTCAGTAGGTAGACGTCTACATATGGAAAGAAATACATATAAACAATCTCCTCCCAGTTCCATATAAATACAACTCTAAATAAAACTTGAATGTTTTTGTGAATGTTGCAACAAATTTGAATTGAACTGAGTTGAATGATTTAATGATTCAAATGATTAGATATGTCAAAACGTTGGTCAGTCATTTCTCAAGACTAAGAATTTCTAGTGGTCGCTCTGTGGAACCAAGTCAACAATTTATTTACTCTGAACATACGTTATACATGTGGAATGATTACAAAACTGTGTCAGTTCTGATGAATTAATAATGTGTAATCAGTACAAAAAGTGTTTATTTTTTTAAAAATACGTTAAATTTCATTCTAATATCCAGTATTTATTTCCAAATGGTTTTAATATATTTTTTAAAAAAAAAGGTTTAGCCGTCTGTGTGGTTGAGTGTTCAACGTCGTTGAATACCGCTACAGAGGGCACGGATTCGAATCCCAGTACGGGCAGTTTTATAAATTGATTTTTCAATCGATTTATGAATTTCTGTTCAAAGGCATGGATGTATGTGACGTCGTGAATTTCTCCCTTCTACCCATCCTATCCCATGAACGAGGCGTATCGAGAGCGATTAGCTAACTACTAGTCCTGTCTTAGCCCATTCCTTATATTCCTACTCTCTTTGGAAAAAGAGAGGTTGAGCAACTGAGTAACAAGCAGTTTTCGTAGAAATACTCATGTTGAGATAAACTCCATTAGAAGTCCATATGCTCCATATTGGGAGCGGACATGGTAAAAAAAATAGGTTGTCTCACAAATCTGCGCATTCTTAGCGTAAATTTAAAAATCTAAAAATATTTAAGGTTTTCAAATATTTTCAAATACACTTGAAATGTTTCTGGATGAGTCACTAAAAACTTTTTAACACCGTTATTATCTTCACTTTTAGTCACTTGAGTGTGAACCTTACTGCTCTAATTTATAGATAAATTTGAAAAAATATATTTTGATAGTTTGACTACATGCAACATATGTTTGTAAAAGTAATATTCAATTTTAAATTTATATAACATAATGTACTGTGACTGGATTTATTTCAACTCACTTTATATTGTTCGTATAGGGTTAAAAAAAGAAAAAAAACTTATTATTGTTCCACCACAGATGAAACTATAAAAAAATTCTCATTTAATACTTTACAAAAATACTGAAAATAGCTAAATTTAAAAAAAAATCTTACTGCTTGTGAATTAAAAATAAGCAAAGACTTATGAGACAACATTACCACATGTTTTTTAATGACGCAACACACACTGTACGAGTATATCGAAAAATTAAAAAAATCATTACTTTGTAAAAGGTAACATCAATTTGGACGTTATTAGCTGTAGATAATTAATACATGTAAAAAATTATCATAAAATAAGTAGTACAACATTGAAAATACTCTCTTTTAATACAATATAATGAAATAAGTTATGTTTTAAATTGCGTTTCATTTTAATTAAAATGGAATGCAAATGTTCATATTTTTTAATGAAATTTTGTTCACGATCTTGATGATTAAATTTTGAATCGCGTCGTACAAATAACGAACCGTCCATTATTAAATGAATTTCCATAAACATTCAAAAGTATCTATTTTGGCACGGCCTTGTTATGCGAAAATTTGATAAACTGCGACATTAATAATCTGCTGTCGTATGAAAAGAGATTACACGCTGGTGTCATAAAACTTTTGAAACATTTTCATTAAGACAAAAGAGATGTAATTGCTTTTCCTGCTAAGGCAGCGTGCCAAATATCCGGTTGAAAACGCCAAAGAAATATTAAGATGAAAGCTTCGACCGGCGACACCCTTCAGCCCAAGTGGCATTAGAATATTAAAATTGCATTCCCGCTGTTTATACACCTATCTTACTTATCGCACGGATATAGTAAAGCACTTATGGTCGTGAATAAGTTTGCTTAACGCTGTTCAGTGTTCCATAAAGACCATACAAAAGTGATAACTTTGAGGGCTGTAATGACACTTAGGCAGGTTTTTAGGACAAGTACTCCAGAATGCATTAGTTGTCGTTTACAATGAAAAACAGTTTACATATATGTAATTTATCATATTGTATTTTATTTAGATTTCATTTTTAATACACCGAATCAAAATTATTTTAATACTTACAATAAAGTATACCAAAATTTTAAAATCTCATTGCAACTATACATTTAAACAAATATTTTAAAAATATAAAAATAACGGTGTACGGTAACTGATGAAAAGCTACATAAAATAATGGCACATATTTTTAATAATATATAAATTTAAATGTTTAACTTTACTCTCAATTTTGTAATACAGGCATAAAATAAGAATCAATTTCTACGTTTTTGTTTCAAATCTTACGACAGAACAAGTTGTAAGATGATTCTCAAAGAGCTGAAACACGTTTCACATGTAGTGACATAACGAGAAGAGTTAGATTGTTTCCAATTTTAATCGAATTAGATTTTCCCAAAGCTACCGCCGAGTTCATCAGATATTTTAGAAATATTTATCTAATATTGTGAAAAAGATACTACTTGAGTTACTTAAATAAAACCAGGACTATAAAGTCATAAAAAAACTCTAAATGGTCCACATTTGATTGAAAAAGAATCTAATTTTATGCATCCAAAAAACGACTTTCTTATTATGCATGTATTTTAATTTGGTTAAAAAAAGAAGTTTGAGTCGCACGTTTATTAACATATCCGACTTCACCCAAACACCACTATATGTAGTTCTAAATTTAATAGAAAAATCTTGAAAGTTAGTTGATGATCCTAAATTAAAAATGTCTAACAGTCTTAACAATATTCTAGGAATACATCATGCGTTATCAATCTGAATCCACACATATGTTATCTCACAGAATTTGCAATCACGTTCGTGTCATGACCCAGCCATCTGTCAACTCGGCTTTATGCACCTTGTACTATATGATGTGTACGTTATCGCACAATCGGTTTGTTTATCTATGTCTTCTTCCGAGATGCGTGCCACAGGCAGGTGCAAAAATATTGCGAGTCAAACTCCGCTGAGATGGATTCAGTATTTATATTTTTTTAATTCAAAACTTCTCAAACAAATAATCGGCAACCTGTATTTTATCTCAAAATGTGATAATAAAAAAATAAAAGCAACCGTTTGTACATTATTTTTTAATATCAAATTTACGGAGCTTTAAGTAGCAGGGCGTTAGCGTCAAACTTCTTCGAGTCTCCTTCATCGCTAATGTTTCGGAGAATTGTATTCCCTTACCATCGATGCTGACGGAAGGGCGTGATCGCTAGAGAGGTGATAAATCCCTAGTGAAACCAGTTCACGGGGACTCCATATCCATTTATTTGCAAATCACATTCTATATGCTTTCCTTCATACATTATCCATACATGTACACACACATGTGCATACATACACATACGCATACATTATGCAAGGAAGTCAACCAATGAGTCACTTTATTTGATCTTTCGTTCGTTCTTAAATAGTTTATTAATTTTAGACGAAACATAAAATCTATAGTGGGTCGTCGAGCAGAAGTTCTTTTGGTCTCAAACGATTCTCACGCATTGTCTCGTCATAGTTGTGAAGATGAGAGATCGTTGGGTTATAATGTTTATCTACCTCGCTGTATTTTTTTTTAGATATTTCACGAACAAACTCAAGGATGGTAGGTATTTTCAAGACTCTGTGAAGCAGCAAGTTACGCACGTACCACGGGGTGTTACATATTTGTCTTAGTAATTTATTTTGGACAATCTGGAGAGTCTTCATATGTTTGTGGTGAGCAAAAGTTCATATATTGGACTAGCATACACCATGATTGGTTGAGTAAATGCTGAGTAGATCAGCAGTTTGCTTTTGAGAGTAACTTTGCTCCTCGCATTAAGCATAGAGTACAACTTTGCATATGTAGCATTAGCTTGAAGTTTTTAAATCGCGATGTTTTCATTAAACTTATGTCGATTATCTAAGGTGAGTCCCGTTTATACTTGTTTGTATATCGACAGCACTAGATCCAAATTTATTGAAAACGGGACAATTGCTTTCATTTTTTAAGAGATTGTAAAAAATGATTTAGTCACTATTTCGCACTAATCCCATAATCGTATTGATATTTTGAGAGATGTGTATTCTCTTTAGTGTGACAGTTGGAATTGTTATTTTTTTTAATCAATTTTACGCATAAGTATGAGCCACGGAAACAATAAACAAGCGTCACCTCTATGGAAACCCCGTATGAGCAATTTACCCCGTGTGTCGGTTAAAAGCGCACCGAGTCGCGAGCGTGTAGAAATGTGTCCACTGGGACCGGTTATGATCACACAAGCAATTATTTGAACGTTCCTGGAAGCTTTGAGGTGAAAGCGTTTTTAGTTACAACTTGCATGAAAAGCTCAGAGTGCTTTTTGTATAATATGTGTATACAAAATCTCGCGTTAGAATTCGCTTTGTAAAGCAAAGGCCATTGTGTAAATTTATGCATACCCGGTACAGGAAATTTGTTTCAATACTATTTATTATGTAAAGTTTGAATGAAGCGTTTTTAACACAACTTTATCGTGTCTCTTCTCGTTTGTATACAGAATTGAGCATATTATTTAAGACAACGATAATCTAGCCTTAAGAGGCATAATATGTTTTTTATATTATTATAAAAATTCGTTTTCTGTCATGTAAAGTGATGAATACTAAAAAAAACATACATCAAATAGATTTTTTTATTGCTGATTTTGTAAGTATGGGAAATATCTAACAGTAGTATGAAAATATCTACGTCTAGGCAATAATTGCCTCAAAATAAGTTTAAGCATAGTTTCGACATATAAAACTTATAATCATTACTGAAAACTTAAGTTTCCTGCAAGTAAAACAACTAAATTCTCCAAAAGATATTGTAATTGTACCAGCAAGGCTTTTTTACTACAATAATGTGTATTGAAAAAAAATACTTCATTTGTCTACAATTAATTGAGGGCTATTTTTAATACAGTTAAACATCTTTTGTTTGCAATTATATATGATATATAACAATATTCATGTATCATTTGCAAGTCAAATAAGACGATCTAAAATATTATCTAAAGTAACGACAAGGCTTTTTTTGGTTAAATATTCCTCGATTTATTCAGTTACAACTATTATGAGTACTTTATTTTTTCTTACGCAAGTTAAAATAATTGTTAAGTTTATGCGTAAAACAAAAAAAAAACGTTCAAATATATGTTGTAGTATCTAATAGTTTTCACTTATGATTGCATTAGTATACATAAAATAGCAGCAAATATATAAATTTCCTTGAATCAGGAAATTTTAGAAGGGTCATTATCGTTTGCGCTTAATCAAACCGTGGTGCAAAGGAAAGGAAGCAGCGCTACATTAATTCGCAACGATTCCTTTCTACGATGCTTAATGGATCGCACTCGATTCTCAAGAATTTCAGCTTCCTTGAGTTTTTGAACTCCTTAATATAAAATTATATCGGAGCATTTCCACCCATATATACATTTTTATCACATTTAGCAGTGTCAAAAATAAATGTATTTTTCTCTCATTTTAATCGAATTATAATTCACATTATGTATTCCAACAATATTATTTTCTCCAATGAGAATTTGAAAAATTAAAATTTAAGCACCATTGTGTCAAACTTTGAACTGTATTGTAAAAAGCTGGTCTAGGCTCCTTAGGAAAATTATTAGTTAACAATAAAGATAGAATACACTACTTAAATAAATCCGGGATTTATAGATTGCAATGCTTTTGTTGTACAAAATTTTATATCGGGAAAACTGAAAGGACATAGAAGACTAGAGTATCAGAACACATGGCAGCCTTGAGATTGAAGAAAAGACGCGTGTACTTCTACTACAGGAACAAGGGATAAAAATTTTACATTGAAATACGGACCCACATATGCTCTTTTTCCAGGAAATTCTAGAAATAAACAGAGCGCAATTGAAAAATCTTGGGTGGGTCGCCACATTTATATCTTATATAAATATAATCACAAAACCTTTTCCGACAAACTTAATAAGTATAATTCATAAAACTACTCACTACTCAAATCTGAGGGCATTTCCATGGGCTAATCCTTTTCGCCAGCAATAGCTTTAAACTCAGTGATGCATTTATTTCTTATATAAACACGAAACATTCTTTTGCTAAGCGTCAAGTCGAGTTCATCCGTGCACTTGAACGCCCGAAGATGCCAAAAGGTGAAACCCGGGTCGTTATTGACATAATATGTGTGAATGTACATAATTTGAACGATTCAAATTTAATATTGAAATTCCACAAATCTTAAATTGTATTTTTCTACGTAATAATACTGATATTAAAATAAAACTTTTTTATCAATTTCCGAGCCCAGCGTGTGTCGACCTGTGTGGTCGAGTGGTCAACGGTGTTGGCTTCGGCTACAGAGGGCCCGGGTTCAAATCCCGGTACGGACAGTTTTATAAATTGATTTTTCAATCGATTTATGAATTTCTGTTCAAAGGCATGGATGTATGTGATGTCTTGAATTCCCCCCTCTCGCCTTTCCTATCCTATGAACGGGGCGTATCGACAGCGATTAGCTTACCACTAATCCTGTCCTAGCCCTATCCTTCTATCCCTACTCTCTTTGGAAAAAGAGAGGTTGAGCAACTGAGTAACAAGCAGTTCTCGTAGAAACACTTCTGTTGAGATAAACTCCATTAGGAGTCCATATGCTCCACATTGGGAGCGGACATGGTTTAAAAAAAAAGTGTGTGTGGAGAATATGGTCTCCTAATGAAGTTATCTCAACATAAGTTTTCTACGAAAACAATTTTTTACTCAGTTTCTCAACCTCTCTTTTCCAAAGAGAGTAGTAAGGATAGAAGGATACGTCTAGGACAGGACTAGTGGCTAACCAATCGCGCACTCGCTACGCTTAGTTATTGAAGGATCGGAAGGGTGGAATTTTTAGACATCACAGACACCCATGCTTTCAAAACCCTTGAGATCTAGCACAAAAGTCAACAACGCTAACCACCGCGCTATAGGACCCTGCACGTAAAACTTTATGTATCTTTTAATTGCTACTATAAATATCGTAAAATTACTTTATTGTAGTGTGTCAGTATTTGACATCATAAATATTCTTCCTTTGCAGACAATATTGCTTTTATTCTGATCTCACAAATGTGCTGTTTGTATTAATATTTCCTAGCGTTTATGACAGCACGTTAAAGGGCGATGTAATTAAGTTTGTGGATGTACCTTTGTATGTATTTGTATTGCAGCGATCAAAATAACGTTCGCCCTCATTTCGATTGCTCGAAATACTTGCATTAGACTTCATTTATCTTTTACTTGTCTCTTTCGCTTTGAAATCAACATTACCATTATGTGACTTTAATCTAACAACATATAATAACAAGCAATATTGTTTTTGTCCATGAATCACAAGTCTTGTGAGTATACGAAAAAATATTCTTTGTTATCTAAATCAACATATTTTTACGAATTAAAAAAAAGCAAATGTAGCTTTTCAATACATTAAATAAATGAAGAGCATTAAGAGATAAACGAATTTTAATTAAATCATTTTATTAACCGTTTGGCACTCTTGTGGCTTCTTTGTTCCAATGTACCTTATTTTGCCAGATGTGAGAGATAAAATTTATTTTGTGAAAATTGTATTACATAAAAATAAGTTGAAAAACACATTTATATATTTTCGGCCGTTCAACTTTTAACAACAAACATCTTTCCGATTTACATAACTTTTCTTTATTAATTTCAACCAAGAAACTATAAAAGCACTTAAAATATAAGTATAGCAATAAACACTATTGCAAATTGTGAATTTCGTTGCGATAACATTATTTAGCAAAATCATAAAATAAATATTATTTACTATCTACATAATAAACTAATCACTCTTTAAATTTGAATCGTTCAAATTGTGTATTTTTACATATGTTTTGTCACTAACGAGTAACGACGCGGGTTTCGCCGTGTAGTGTACAGATGAACTTAAACTGATGCACAAAATATTAACAATTCAAATTTAATACTGAAATTCCACCAAACACCTTCAGTCGAAATCTAAAATCAATCACTCTTTCCTCGTAGAATAAAATAAATTCTCGTATATAAACCATATTATTCACACAAATGTTTCAATTTATCAATACATGCTTATAAATATGTTCCAAATCATTAATTTTTTAAATGTTCTAATTGTAAATAAATAATTATACCTCAATCAATCTAATTTTTATGTCTTTAAAGTTGACTATATGATTTCATTTTAATAAAATATGTATCTGTATGTAATATAAGTATTTCTTTTTTTTTGCAGGAACGAAAAATTCTACACGTGCTGCGATGAACCGTACCTAGATATCACATTTAATATCACCATGCGGCGGAAAACTCTCTTCTATACTGTCAACATCATAATTCCGTGCATGGGAATATCATTTCTTACTGTGCTAACATTTTATCTTCCATCTGACAGTGGAGAAAAGGTAACTATCGCTTACGAAATGATCTTTTTCTTAATAAGTTTTTTTTATCACAGAGATTTACCATGCATTAAAGAAATAACTCTTACTTCAAAGAGAAAGTATGTGTTAGTCAAATAAAATTTATTTATTAGATAGAATAATAAATCATTAACAATAATTACTATGATTTTAAATAACCACTCTATATGTGGTACTCAGCTACTTTATTTCAGCAAAAGAAGGTAAATCATAGCTAGGTAAAAACCTATTTTTAATATCGACTCTAAATATATTAGGGTCGGAAATGTGATTTTAACTCTCAAAAAAACATTTTTTGAAATAACTTAAGTCTTTGACTTTAAAACGTATTTTAAAACAGAATGTTTATATTCAATTTAGTTAGATTGAGGAATATACTAAAATGTAACTACTTCATTGCTCTGCGTCAAGTTTTCTCGATTGGATTGGGTGGTTGGAAAAAATTCAAAGACACACGTACACGGAATAAATCGATTGAAAACAAACAAATGAACGTTTCCGATAGGGTATTCAAACCGTAATCGGTAAACTGAGTAGAGAGAGAGAGTTTTATCGTTACCAGTCGGTCAAGGAAACTAACATACAAACACACCATTTTGAGTCATTTAAAACTGTGATTTTTAACTGTTTTTTTTATACTTACTGAGTACGATGCAAACACTAAACAATATAAACCTAGAGTACAGTACTCGGCTTATAAAGCAGACGAGTAAAATGAGTGAACGAGTAAATATAAACTGTTTTTAGTTTCTTGGGTCGAGAGAATACCTCTGTTCTTTCGCGTACTTCTGACGGTTTACTGACGGTTTGCAAACTGTTTTTGAATTAGAATCTAAAAGCTTTCGATTCGATTTTAATTTGAAAACAGTTTGCAAACCGTCAGCAAATCATTAGAAGTACGCAGAAGAACAGAGCTACATATTTCCACAACCTGTACAACGCATTCGTTAACTTAGCGTATTTGAACCGTTCATTGACAACACTGTGATTACGCAGCACCTTTTTATTTTATTTAGGAAAAAGTAGAGAAACATCTATCTTCTAGTCCAGATCCATTTCTTTCGGGTCTTCAATTTATATTCCAGTAGCTCTTTAATCTTACGGATTATTGATATATTCCAACATTTTTTTGTTATTATTTTACAACCTTTATTTATGTCGGAACGATGTTAAATTGAACGAAACTCTCATATTGTAAATCGTTCAAAAACTTAAATATGTGTTGGCGTTGTTTACTCGGTCAATATTGCTGCTCGACAGCTAAGTCATTTGGTATAAAAGATACAGAGATTCATCAAATATTGATTAGATAACAGTTCTTATATTTTTCTTCTACTTTTCTAGTAATACAGTCTGGGATAAGCCTTAGTCTCCACTATTAGTCTTCTCCACTTCACTCAACTTTCTTGTTTCTATTTCTACTTGTATTGTGTGCTTATTAATGACATATATAATTATACTAATGTATCCAGAAACTAAAAAATATTATATTATTTAATACTAATAAGTGATTAATATATTTTTTTTTTCATCTTCAATAAATTATGTTAAAGCAGTTGTATGCTAATGGCTTTTCCAACTTTTTACATATTTTTTTAACAGTGTAGCATAATATAACTATTTACCTTCTTGTCATTTGTAATTTGATGATTATTTTACTCGCCCCTACAGTCACATCTTCTTAAGTCTGCCTTGTCATTCATAACTTTCTTTGTGCAAACTTTTGTCTGTTTTGCAGAACTTTGTAACTAATTTGTGAATTTATAATTTCATTTGTAAACTTGGCTCATTTGTTTTGTATGAGAACGACTTCAAACAATGTGTTAAACGAAGTAATATTATGTGAATATTGTTGAATGAGTAATGTTTTCGTTTAGCATATCAAAGGAATTCACAGTTAGCTACACATTGAAATTATTCTTTTTTTTCGTTTTCTGTTTTACGTATCTATCATTATACAGATTAACTGATTGCTATTCAGTTTTCAGTTTCACTAATATTTTAAAACTATTTTTTCATAAAAATTATAATATCACTTTTATATTTTAATACAACCAATCAAAATCTATTCGTTTTGTCTTTGTAGATAGTTTAATGCTAGCTTTTTTGTCGTTTATATTTAATACGTTTTAATTAAAGAAAAAATATACGTGGTGCACTGTCGACATTATGTGAAAAAAAACCTTATTATAATATCCTAAGAACACTCCACTCTCTTTTTAAACAGTGAATACGTTCTACGTAATATGTGTAAAAAAGTATACTTAAATAAAAATAAAACAATAATCTTGTATAGGTTTTGTTGTATAAAAATCAATTCATTTATATTCATTATTGTTTATTGTAACTTAATTCTATAAAAAAATCACTAATAAAGTTTATTCACTATCAAAATCAGACATTAGACGAATTCGTTAACGCACATTTGGTACGACATCGCTTTTATCACTTGAAATGAAAAGCGTGTGTAATATCTATTTTTCAAATTTTCTGGCTTATAGAAACAAACCTCTGTGAAAAGTACTAAAAAATAAGTAGGCAGAAGGGATGAGAAACCTTGCTAAAAGATAGTCCAGTGTTTTTGCAATTGCTTCACTAAATCTTACCGAATATTAGAAAAGTCTTACTTTAGCACTAGAATTTTTAGACGGTTTCTCATATTGTTAATTATTAAAGAAGTTTGTGTAGCATAAAGATCACTCATAACCTCAATCATATTCTCAGAATACCCATGATTTAAATAAATAAAGCTGTTGTCTACAGCTGAATGCGTGATTTCTTTCCACAAGGGATGTGAACAAATTCAAAGTATTAAGAGCGATGACAACAGTCAGTCTGTGTTTTTGATGTTTCCTCTGAATACCACTTCACAGTGTGACTGCTATTGTTTCTTTTAAGAGGAAAATATTCTTTAAGGAATCGCCTAAGAACATATCAAGGCTAATGAAATACAGCCTTTATTGTCGGGAAAATAGTGTTTTTTATAATACTTGTACTTTTCCACTTAACGTTACAATGGTTCATTTATATTATTTGTAGTAAAAATATAATTTTTAACTACCACTTATCACCAAGAATTCTTTTTTTTTCGTTTGTTTGATATTTAATAAACTAAATAATCCACCCGTACTCTCATTATGAATAATTTTATTTTTATTAAAAATGCAATTATCATTTAAACAATAAGTTTGTTTTGTGAAATATAAAATTTTATAATTCGCAATTACTGAAATATTTAATTTTATCTCTAGAATTAAACAATTAATTTTCTTTTGTTAAAAATTTCAATGCCTTAATAATATTATTCTGTGAAATTGTTTACAAAGCTTTTGCGACTCATTTTAGACGTTACCAGCTCATATTATGATATAAATCTCTTTACTTTTTTTTGACTTAAGACTAACACTTTTATTTCAATTGCAGAGGTATTGTTTGAAAAGTTTCATAATACAATACGCTTTTTAGATTTTTTTATTATCAAATGACAATTGATTTGAATTACAATCAGTATAGGTATTTAATTCTGTCGGTTATTTATGAATAAAATCTGCGAAAATATTACACATGTTAATAAATCAATAAGATTAATAATAATACTTTATTCTTATTAAGTACATTTTATCAGTTTATCAATAAAAATCAAACCGTATAATAAAATAGATGTGTTTTGATTGATTTTCATCTTGTAGATTGTTGATATTGAAGTTGAAGAAGATTATTAGATCTACAATAAATATTCTATTGAACAATTTTATTTGGTTCATTTCTTTATAACGAATGGTATCTATTGTATATTTGTTTTTATCTCAAAAAACAGTGATATAAACATGTTCTAGAACGCTTAGAAAAAATATGGGTTTTCTTCTGCATCAGTCTATTTCACATTTCATATGTGTATGTTTGTTTATATATGTTGAGAAATAAAACTTACATACGAATGGGAATTGAAATGTATCATGCTTCCAAGCTTCATGTGAAAATTTTACGACAATTTTATACTGCGATCATATTCCATACCTTATGGATCAGTAAACGTCTTCGAATGTTGCTTTTAGTTCCAATAAAAACGGAAACCTTGCAACGAATGATTTATTACATCCCAGTATCAAAACATATGTCAAAATGCTTTTATGTACGTTGATATTACATACCTTAATGATATATTATAATGTATCATACGTTGGAATCAATCAACGCTTTTTTAGGTTAAATATGTTGTCTAAAGTATTTCAAATACATAAAAATCTGATATAAAAAAGTTATGTGGACAATAAGGTATTTTTAAAGGTAAAAGTTTGATATATACATTTTTTTCTCACGTAAAAGAGATGCAGCAAACATTTTAAAATCAACGTGACGATAATTCGTTAACGCGAGCAAATAAATAAAATATGCATGAATGGATGTGACTAAAACAAAGTACATCAAATCATCTACTGGCACGCGTTAAAACTGTTTAGTTTACAGGTATCGTCAATGCTTGGAGTTAAATGTACATAACAATAACTGTATATTATTATCTTTGTTCGTTTTACCGAGGTTCATTAAATTGAAGTGTTGTTTTTAATGCTTTTCAGCTTAATTTCAATAAAATATGCCGAGAAATAAATCGAGAAACCTTGGCCAAAGTGATATTGAAATAATACACAGTTATATGACTTTATTTACGTGAATGAGGAAAAGAAAACTTAGATGTGGCCAGACATACCCATATGATACATTAATAATCTCGCAAACGAATTGTTTCGCTCAAGTGTATTGGACAATCATCATACTTGACTGCACCACCAAGATGTAGATTTTTCGAATGAGTATATTATGTTGATGATTTTCCAATCAATTTTCAAATTTTTATTCAGTGAAATGTATGACATTGATTCACTCACCCAATCTGAACTAAAAACGGGATGTTAGGTGTAGCTACGTTATTAGATAACCTTTCCAAGACTCATTGTCTCGAAAAGAAGTTGAACGGCACTTTTTGCAATACTTATACTCTACAAATTTAATATAAACGGTTGAAATCTGTACATTTTTCATCTTAAACATTGCAACACAAATAATATTAATATATAAAGATTTTTCCATCATTCTATGAATATCTATTTGAATTATTCTTTTCATATTTCATTGTATATTTCGTATATATATAATATACACGCAATCTTCTTTACTATAGTTCCAGTAATATTAACCAGATATTTTCCATGAATAAATTTCAATGCATTGTCTGCTTTTTTCAATATCAACTACAGAGCAAACCGAGAGCTGGTATAATGGTGGTTATTTTTCTTTACTATAATACAATACTCTCTTGTACAATAGCGTCTTTTTGTAATAACAGAATACCATTCTAGATATTGCCATGTCTAAAAATGTAACAGATACGGTCAATAGAGTTTCCAATAAAAGTGTCTGAATGTTAAATGATATACAGATTTACTGGAAAGCTTCCCGGATGATAAAGCAGGATGTATATATCATACGTACAGAGTGCATTTCTTTTCTTCGTTTTTATAAGAAACTTCAAAGAAAGAGTGTTTTTCAAAGCAAAAATAAAAACTCTTACCTAAAACGCCAATAAACAATATTTTTCTCTAATTAACGAAAAAAAATAAAAAATACATAGTTAATTTACATGCATTCTTATTTAAACGTCTATTTTTTTTAATATTAAAAATTATTTCTACTTGACATTAACACATTTTCGAAACTAGTTGTGATTCTTTCAAATATGCTTATTTCTTTAATTGAGTCTATCTAAGGATAGCAAGCAATACTGGTACTCCGGCATTCATGGTTTTATTTGAATACCAAACCACCGCTTTTCAAAACGAAAAATCCTATTATTTTGGTATTGAAAATTAGCGAAAACCGAATTTAGAATTTATACAAATTATCATATATGTATGTTTATAAAATGATAAAAATAAATTGAAATATTTTAAATTTACTAAGATTTCAATGAATATCGGACACGTTTCATAATTGAAAACTTTCTAATGATTTTTTATTATTTTAAGAAATGGTAAAGTTTGGCTAACTTAAAATATGTTTTAATAGTAGTATATTATTTGAAATATCGAAATACTGATTTAGAATTATTTTCACGGTGTTAAGATCCCAATTGGCTATTTTTTGTTAATCCGGTTTAATTATTTGCAATACTGGTATTCAATATAAAATACTGGTATTGCAATCCTTAGTTCCGTTCTCCAAAAACATAATTAAGTATAACAATGGTAGTCTTAAATCTCTTTCGCCCTTATCTTTTATTTTTACTTATAATACGATCTATAGTTTAGGGATTTTTATACAATACCAACAATACGTTTATGTAATAGATAGATTTTTATTTTCGGCGTAGAGTATATGCAGTTATACAATCAGTAGGAAAACGGTTATCAGTAAGGGGTTTTCACTATTAATTTGACTAGACATAATCGTCACAAAATCGAGTTAAGAAGGCGATTTTCGCAGTAAATAGTTTCATGAACGAAAAGTAATGTTTCATGTTCGTGTAATCGTATTAAAAATTACAGAAAGAGAGCGCGACATTCTTTCAAGCAGCTATAATACTATCTCGATAACGATAAAATGGCATGTTACTGCAGAAAAATAAAATCAAAACAATCTCTTTACAGCGTAGTTAACACAACATGGAAATTTTTTACACATAAAGAGCACAAGTACATGTTTATTTCATTAAGAACGTATAGAATGAAGCTAATACTTTAATATTAGAAACTTCACTTTAGTGAAGAGATTTAGACGCGTTATTATTTCAAAATTACGCGATATTATTAACGACTTTTTTCTCTTTGAATTAAAGGCCTATAAGTTGTACATATATTAATGTGAAAATATGCAATAAGATAACAAATGAACAATTTGTATGTTAACTAAAAAGATTTAATTAAATTGTTCATTAACTTAAAAATAATCACTCGTTCAATCGTGGTGTTGCCATCCATTCTCCACTGCTGTGTGCGTGCAATCATAGATTTGTGTTTTAATGTCATCTAAAATTTCACATAACCTTAATAATGCCAACATCTTGTTGTCGTTGTCACTCTCTTTCTATTCAACATATGTAATATTATTTAACCTTAGCCGCAATTTCATTTATATTCTGTCAAAAGCTTGTCAGTGAACTTACACATTGACTAGTCAATGCAAAGGAGAATTGTTGTTATGTGAGCCTCAACTAAAACTGCTAGTTCATGTACACAGTAATTAGTGAATTTATACTTTACACGTTAACTTGACATATAAAATTTGAATCAGGATCGGCATCTTCGGGCGTTTGAGTGCATGGATAGACATAAACGTATCGTTTAAATATAAAAAAATAAGTATATCACTTACTCAAAAGCCATTTATGGTGACAGTGATTATCTTTACTAATGATTTGATTTTAATGACATTCAATTAGATGATGAAATGAGCTTTTTAAATTAATTACGAATGACATTAAATTGCACAGTATTCTTAATAGCACATGTGGTTCCCCGTTACTCAAATTGTTTCCAATTAATAGAGTAATCACAAACCTAGCTGATTGATTGCAGCTCATTAGTGTAATAGTTTGTAATGTTTAACGTCATTAGTAGTATGATTTAATTTGTTTGCACTGTTTCGATTTTATAATCCCCTCTTTGCTTCCCTTAAAAAGGAAAAATTCCAATCTGATTGATTACAACTCATTAGTATCATTAGTATCATTATCTGTTTGTTTTATTTCGATTCTACACCCCCCTCCTTGCTCCTCTTAAAAGGGAAAAAACCCAAACCTTCATTTTGTAATTTTATAATTTTTAAATGTTAGAACCAATCTTGCTTCATTACTTAAGCAAACTTTGCGATATTAAGTCTGAAGATGCCTCTGAAAGAGGCGAAACACGTGTAACAGTTAGTAACACAATACGTGGAATAATCAAAAATAATTTAAGTTTTCTATTACGAATGACATTAATCAATCGCATTTCGTTTCCAATTTTTATTAAAATTCCAATTGAAAATATTTGTTTATATTATTTTCTATAAAACCAGAAAAAACTGTTTTTAATAGTACACAGAATAAAATTCAGATATAATGTATGGTTGAATAAACTGTTTAATTTTCTGAACTCCAAAATAAAACAATGAATAAATTACCAACGGATACAGAAGTTGTTATTTCGTTTTAGTCTCGTTACTTTTATTTTATCCAGAGTGTTTTTATCAAACAAACTTTTACCTGGCTACGATTAACGCTTTCGTATATTTATTTATATATCTGCCCTTCCAGTCCTTGAATTATAATTCATCTGGATTCACATCACGTTTTAGCTATACTCCTACGCTTAGAAATTGCTTAATTACAATTGCTAGAGGGATAGATTTACGCTTAACAGACAACTTTAATGTCCATAGGACTAAATGTCAGTAGATACCAGCAGAACGTACGTGTTCAACCACTATTTACTGCACTGCATTTTGATAGTAATTTAAAATCATAAATTTGCTAGGGAGGCTATCTCCAGCTTTATAAGAATCAAGAAACTTATTAATATGGGTCTATAATAATTAACACGATTATGAACTTGTTTTATACGGTTAGTTAAACTGATCAAAAGTCAGTATTTAACAGTTTTTTTGTCTGATTATTGATTATACTCGCTATATGTATTAGAGCAGCGATATCAAACCTGTGGCTTATTAAGAATTTATATATGGCCCAAAAAAAAACGCTTTTTTGAACATTTGGTATTGTTTGCAAAACTTTACCTGAAGCTATGAATATGTTATTTTGGACACAGTTATATTTTTGTGTAATTATTCATATTCATGTTTTGTCAGTATATTATGTATAGTATGTAGTATATTAACGGATTTTTTTTATTAATATGCTGCGGCCCTAGTTAGGTAGATTAAACTGGCATGCGGCCCACACGAAAAATTTGTTACTTTACGAGCGTGCGTTAATTTTGTTTAATATTCGGGTCAGTAGTGCAGTGGTCAACATCGTTGATTTATATTTCTGATAGAAGACACGGATATTTTATGATGTCTTAAAATTCTTTGCCAACCTCTTAATTCTAAAATAACAGGACGTACAGAGAGCGATTAGTCAAACATTAGTTCTATCTTAACTCTACTCTTTCTATCCTTACTCTCTTCGAAAAAGAAATGTTCATTAATTTAGCAACAAGCAGTATATAGTAGAAAAAAAATCTGTTTAGATACCTCCATTAGCAAGTGGGATTGGACGTGGATTTAAAAAAAGTTGCAAAGTAACCTTTCGTTCACGCACTCTTTTGATTGGCCGAATAAATAAAACAGGACGAATATAACAACAGTGACCTATGTCGGGTATAATGGCGCAGCGGTTAGCGTTGTGGGATTCCGTGCTGGACTTCAGGGGTTCGAGTCTCAATACGAACAGCATTCTTTTCGTTTGATTTATCGATTTCTGTTCGTAGGCATGGGTCTTTATGATCTCTAAAATTTTCCTCCAACCCTTCCAATTTTTCAATAACTGGGCGTAGCGAGAGCGATTAGTAAATTACTTGTCTTGTTCTTATTCTTCTATCTCTTGAAAAAAAAAGTTGAGCGACTGAGTAACAAAGAGTTTTCGAAGAAAAACTTCTTTGAGATATCTCCATTAGGAGGCCAAATGCTCCATATTAGAAGCGAACATGGATAAAAAAATATCAATATTGAAACAAACGGAAATTATTATATTTAAGTTACACAAACCTTTAAAACCAAATACAAAAACCATTTTGAGTATTAGAAATGTCTCTTAGTTAGTGTCTAGAATCTAAATGCATTTGAGAATAGCTACGTAAGTTATTATTCGAGTGGACAATATCTTGAATCCCAATACAGAAAATCTCATTATGTATTTGACTTATGGATTTAGGTTTGAGTCTGTAATATCTAAAAAAAAATCCATCCTTTTTGTTCATAAAAACAAGACCTTGAAACAATCTTTATTTTTACCACTAGTCTTGTTCTAACAGGCGAGTATTGTTCCACCACTGAACTACCGTTGCAGTTGTTTTATTTCTGAGCTCTTACGACTAGACCAGTTAAGTAAAACAGCATACTAAAAATGTGGCAGTGTACCACAAGAAGCTTTTCACATCATATTGGACATCGTGAAAGAAAAAGTCACATAAGTCAGTTCAGCCGACCAGTAATTGCTGAAAATTCGTAGCGAGTGCTGTCAGGTACAACATTGGAAACCATATGAATAAACAACTTCAGTAATCGTCTCTCTACTCTTTTCAAAAAAGATAGATTGAATGAATGTGTAACACGTCGTATTTGTAGAACTAGTTTTTTTGATATTATCATCATTATAATAAGAAACCAATATTATCCACATTCGGAGAAGATAACCAAAAAACATTCGTGAAATAATTAAAGAAAATATGTGCATATATAGATGAAATGAGCATTTTAGAAGATAAAAAAGTTAGGTGCGTTGTAATATTTTACACGTCATAAAGTATCGTAAAAGTGAAGAAACCTCAGTTAATACACATTACAATAGTGTTGTCTCAGTAAAATATAAATATGCAATTCATCAAAACATCAAGAAAAATGTGATTGTACTTAAAAATACAAGAAAAAAGTTTTACCATTTTACTAGTTGACTCATTTCAACTCAACAATAAAATTAATAAGATTATATTATAATAATTAATGAATCATGAATGGCATTTATTAAACTAATTTTATCGTGTATCTTAAAGTAGAAAAAATATTTTCTGAATAAATATTTTGATTAAATCTTTAAAAAATACTTAAATTGCTTTGCTTGACAACTAACGTTTCAAATGAATGAATTTGGTTTTTTTTCTAGATGAAGCAATCTGGTGTGAAATAAGGAATTAAAATCATTCACTATAAAGTTTTAAAATAAAAAAAAGCAATCGAACTGCCTTTCGGGCTATAAAGATAAAAACTTTTAAACCTTAGATGTCGACAATCTTCTGAAAATCTCTTGAAAACTTTTGATAATTTCAAGATGAAAGGTTTTGAAAGTAATAGGCCTTATATTCACTTCGAATTTTATTTTCTTTAGTTCTTTTAACTGTTTTATTTTTCACTTTGTCGATTTATTAGATATCTATAGTTTTTTTAGAATTTCTGGAACCATAATCAAATTTTTTTTTTAACTATTATCAAAACATTTATATTTAGCATATTCAAAGTTTTTTTTTAGTTTAGGGTTGGTGCAAGAAAAACCAGCACAGAAAAATGAGCGCATATAAAAAATGTGTTAATAAAATATGACTAATGTATACGTAAGAATTTTTCCTTATATAATAGATAAAATAGAACTTGCGCCATTTTAAGTAATGAATTACGTTTTACTATCTATTTATTTACGTTTTATTTTATAAGAACTACTTATTTTAAAAGATTTATGTTATTAATATTAAGCTATTACATATTATATATATTAAGCTATTACCAGAAGGTATGTATAATAGAAATCGAAACGAATATAAACTTATATATAATTAAACTTGATAACTTCGTTATTCGACTATTGTGTTACGTTTTTGCCTCTTTGAGAAGCATTATCAGACATTATATGACAAGGTTAACGAATAAATTATAAATTGATTATAATTCTTAAGATTAAAATTACAAAATAAAATTCGGTGTTTTTTCGTTTTCTACTTGACGCAGGTTAGGACTAAAAACTGTATTTTTATATATTTTTAAAAAATATTTGGTATGACGGCTAATGCCAATGCGCCAAATATTAAAAAAATGAAAGATCAAACGATTAAAAATTCGATAAGAATTTATTGTAAGACACTCGAGATAAACTCGAAATTAATTCATATCACAAACACTTTGACAAATAATTTGATTTTGACCATACCGGGAATCGAGCCCAGACCTACCTGGTTGGTAAAGCAAGCTCTTACCACATAGACCCCAGCGGGTGACTTAATATTTTATATCTTTCAAACAACTAAATGATTTACTATTCTTATTATCATCTTATTGACTTTAAAAACTAAATGCCAAACTATCTATGTATGTACACTTTTATTTAAATTATTTTATATTGAAACTGTTGGGCATTATATGCATATATCGCGTTTTATTTATATTTTTTCTGAAAAGTAAAAAATATTTTATGTCTACTATTAAAATGTTCATGAGAAACATTTAATCGTATAATGAATTTAATTCGAAAGTTGTTTAAATCAGAAAACATTCCGTTTACACTGTGAGCTCCAATCGCGAAATTATAATACGCCTTTAGAGATCGGAATCCGGTTTAAATCCTTCAGTTCCTGTAATCTTCCTCTGATTAAGCATTCACTTCATGCCTTAGCAATACTTCCGTGCTTAAAATAATGTCAGCGAGCATTTTCAAAGAGGCGAAATTCGGTTTTGTATGAAAATCGCGTGCCCTCAACTTGCCTTATTTTTCGTCCTTCCATAATAATTAAAGCGACCTCCTGTCACTTCGGGTCGCACCCTCTGCCCGACAAACTTCCGACAGCGACATTTTAATTAAAATATTTACACGTCCATATCATAGGTGTTATTATCATCTAGAATATTCTTTATCACAATCGTAGACAATCTTAGATATGTCTCGAACCAGTTTGTAATGATGATTCTATGATAATCTTTCATTAGTCTCGGCCTGGTAAAATCCGTGTGCGGTTATTTCATTTTTTCTTTAGCACTTTGGCAAGACAAATTGCGTAACACAATCGTCTTCAAATTGAGTCATACCATATCAAATGTATACAAAATATAGTATGGAAGGAATTAAGTAAGAATTGAGGGCCTAATTAGCCCAACACTATCTGAAAACATGATATACATTATAGTTTCTCAACCTTTTGAGTCTCATTTGTTTCCGTGGCCCCAGTTTTTTTTATATAAGCGTTAAACTTTTTCGAGGCAAAGTGAGAAGTTGAAAGATTCAAAAATAGTTTTGCTCGCTGGCAGATTTTACCAATATGAAATGACGCGAGACGTTTTTTTAGCTCTTCCAGGATTTTCCCGTGTTCCCCCTCAAACTGTGCTGTGGCTCCTCTAAAAATATTTTTTTGTCTTTTCGATAATATGGTGAGACACAGGCGATACAGTGCATGGTAGCACATAATTGACATGTGTAAGCAAGCAAAGCAGTCATTTGCAATCAGCGTATGCTGTGATAGCTGCACTCCGCAAGTCACACATAAAATTGCCTACAAAAACTCTTTTAATGTCTTTAAAGAGCAGTCTGCGTGAGTAGTATAGTATAAAAAAGTTAATTTTGCACGGATTTCTTAGTTTCTTGATCATTTTCACGACAAAATAAAAAGAACACGCAAAAACGTACATGCGAAACACAGGAATTTGCGCCAGAGCGCAGAGCATGGTTGATATGTCTTCGTCTTTCGGCGTTGCAGCATACGAAGGTATATGCTTCTTCGTGTAATACAAAATCTGTACTGCCCAGCGCTGCACTGTGCTGCGTCACCAGCGTTTCAGAATATGCTTAATTTATTTATTGCTTTTAATACTGTAGACCAGCTATTATTTTGTGCCCATTCGTATTTTGTATATACATAATATTTTTGAGAAAAAAAATAAGCTTTGAAATTGAAAGTAAATATTTTTATTTAAAAAAATGATATGCAATCACCATTCATGGTGACTAGTGCACTCACAGAATACAAAAGACTACATACATACAATATTAAAACAGGGGATTTACAAATAACATTCTAGATCAATGATGCTACCAATCTAGCGAGCGTAATCATAACGCTCCGGGGCTTACATCCTGCTCTGTGTTTTGGTCAAGGATTAGAATTCTTGAATAGACATTTTGATGCATTGATATTTCATTCGATTTATAGATTTGTGTTCGAAACCATGGATTTGTACCGTGTTTTCATTAATATCGAAGCCCACGCTATTCCATCTTGAAAACGGTCTAAAGGGATAACGATAAGCTTATCATTGTGCCTTTCCTTACTCACGTTCTATATATCCTTTAAATAAGAGAGATAATACAACCGATTTCGTTAAATTGCTTTCGTAAACATCTTTTGTTGAAACTCTCAATAAAAAGTGCTTCAGTTTTTTTCGTTTATGTTAATATTGATGAATCGTTCTGTACAAAAAAATAGCATTAATCAATCAAGGTATGTATTCTGTTACATTTACTAATTTTGAAACAATTTATTTTTTATTAATTTTACGTACGTAGAAACTTGATATAAACCAGTGATGCACAAACCGCGACCCCCGGGCCTTTTTTAATTTTTGTGGCGGCTCATCAATCTTTTTCTCTTTTCTCTACATATTTTTTTCACGTAAAAAATTTATTTAATAAATGTAAGCAAACTTTTTCTTCAATGAAGGAGAATAAATCGGTTCATAGAAACAGGCCCTCAAATATTATGTCAGATTAAAAAAAATAGTTAAAAATTAACAAAGACCAAGATCGCATTAACTTTTGTATTAAATATAAATGAAACATAAATATTTCACAATGAAACGATTTTTAATGAGCATGTATGTACTCACAATACTTTTTTTGCATGGCTTATTTATTTTCGCGTTTTCGAAATAACACGGCCAAAATAATGTAACGGAGGTTCCGTTCATCAAGCATTTATGTAAACTCACTTTTTTTTACATGGTTTTTTTTGTGTAGCTGTTTTACATGGAACGTAAATATGGTCCGTGCAAAAAAAGACAGCGTACTTTAAATATTTTTTTTCTTTGCGGCCCGAACCCACGAAAATTTGTTTTATGCGGCCCGTTAGAAGGTAAAGGTTGTGCATCACTGATATAAACGAATGGTTGTAATAATTTTGCGATATATTATTCAAATGCTGGCAGTATAATTGATCCAATGGATTCCATGCAAAATCTGTTTGCTTGTACACGTCCCTCAACTATCTTGTTCGTATACCTAAATTAACTTACCATATCTCAAGTGACAAGTGATCATCAGTTGGTTTTATTTGAACTAGAAGAAATAAACCATTGACAAACGTTTTATAGATTATTTCAAATGAAACAAGTGTATATTAAACAAAACTTTTTTTTATAATATTTGAGGAGCAAACATTCAAAAAGTGTTTTGTCACAAATTTTGAAAAATGGCGTTATATATCAATTCTGATAGCCCATAATAAAACCTATGAATGGAAATCAAAATTAGTGTTCAAAAAGGTTTTTTTTCATATTAAAATGAAATCATAAAGTTGACACATCCATACAAACCGTCACTTTTGCAACACTTAAATCATCATTTTCCAAGCTTTGTATTTGTGTGACAAAACACTTTTTGAATGTTTGCTCCTCATTTAAAGATTACTTGTAAATTAAAAATTGCTTTGCTTCTTTCTTTTTCATATAAACACCCTTTAGTTCCCAGTGTACGTCCTATGAATTGTAACCGACATTTGTCTTAAACTCCGGAATCGTTGAGCTTCTCCGCCGCAGCACGTGCTGTCCGCTATAACGTCCCTCCATTACCGTAAAAATGAACTTCATATTCCTTTCTTTAATACTTGAATTTTTCAGAAAGTCAAACCATTCTTTTTCATACAGTAAATTTAAAGTAAATTTCAGGTGGTATGGTTCGGTAAAAATTAAGCTTGAACAAAAAATATAATGTTCCAACTATCCCAAACACTTCGCATTGAAGCGAATATGCAAACATAATCTATAAAATACATCCAGAAAAATCATTATTGTTACTTTTTATAGTAGAAAATCAATTAATTTTCTTACTAAGTTTTTTCATTTCTTATTGAATAGTTTAATTTAATTGAGGACTGTAGTATTAACACGTTGCATTCCAGAGCTGTTTTTTCTCGTGATACGCTATGCTTTCAAATAAACTTATAATTGTGGTCTCTAGATTATTTAATTATTCAATATAACCATTATATCAGATACTCATTCTTTGTCAGTCTTTTAATTATTACTTTCATAAAAAAAGTAATTTTATCAAATTAAATTCAAAGATATCGGAACCGTTTTGAAGACCACATGATGATGCAGTCACTGAGTTTATTTTTAATTTTTAATTAAGATATTTCATAAAAAATATGTTTAAAATCATTTCTAAAGCAGAAAAAAGTAAATAAGCCCAGTTAAATCTGTAGAATGCAAAAAAAACTTGCTACACGTGGAAACATTGTAATATGGCTTTCCTTAACAGAAAATACTAGCAATGTCATATAAAATTGCATAATTATAGTCTTTTAAACAATCACAAGAGTTTTCATTTGATTTAACTTTGTGGTTTCACAGTTAAAGCATTTTTAAAAAGTCTTTAAGAAAGATTAAATTCTTCACAAATAAGCCCGAGATATTTTCACTTGATTTAGGCCAGGACCGAAGAATTAAGATACTTACAAAATGGCTTTGTAAAAGTAAATTTTTGCATAAATTTAAAAAGGAGCATACATTGTTTAAATTTTTAGTTCGTACATTGTAAACAAATAGCTTAAAGTTTCATTTCTGCTACTCACCAACATAAAGGTTGTATAAAAATCTTTTTCTTAAATCCACGATTAAAGTATAATGTGAAATAAGTCTCAAGTTAACTTTTCATAATATAAGTAATCAATGTTCATAAAGCTTTCGTATATCAGCAACTCCCCTCGTTGAGCTATTTAATACTGTAGTTGTTTACGCAAGGTTATGAAGCAATGCATAATAATATGTAACATACGACAATATTTACAACAAACAAAGCCAAATTTCCTGAAACATTATATATGATAAATGCAATGCTTGTACACATGTACATAACATATGTGTAAATATATTACGTATCAGTCTACGTAATATAATAATATTTCTGGAATAATCTACATTTTAAATATACTTGTGATTGAATGTATTTATGAAAGTTAATTAATATAAGTTTGTCAATCAGACAATATAAAATAAAAAATATTTTTTCTTCCTTATTTTTATTTTCTGTTTCTGATTTGGCTGTTACAACGTTGCCAATTACTTCTTGTGAATATATTAATAAATTATAAAATTACAGAATCAATTTTTTTTTGTGTTTTCCAGGGTATAAAAATATTAGTCTTTTAAAATACGTGAAAGATAGAATAGATAATAAATATGAAAGATTTTTCGATAGCCAATTTAACAATTTAATATTAATCAATATTACTATGTTGGTTTACAATAAATACTTAGTGAAAAGGGATTAAATATGTATATTAAAAAATAAAACACTTTTTAAAGCTAATTTTTTAATTTATTTATTAGAATCAGTACCAGTTTCATTCAATGCGATCATTTTTAGCTAATACAAATGTATTTTGATACAGGGAATTGGTACAAAAAAGTGTTTTACTTTTCATATAAAATTATTAATTTAGTAAGAATAAACCATTTTTTAAATTAATCTTAAACTGTTTGAATCAAATAAAATTACATCATGAATAACACTTTTAATAAAATTTAAATAACAAAAAAATGCTTATTATTTCATTCTTATTATTGCTTATTAGTTTAAATCAGTATAAAATATATTTAATACATTTGCGTTAGGTAGAATGGTGTACGATTCATTTGTTAAATTTAATAATTTAGTACCTAATATCCGTATTTTTGGTGGAGACACTTTGAAATGTTTTGCGCACAATTATGATATTACAATTTTGTTACAGGTGACGCTGTCAATTTCCATTCTCATTAGTCTCCACGTGTTCTTCCTCTTGGTAGTGGAAATCATTCCACCTACTTCATTGGTGGTGCCGCTGCTTGGAAAATATCTTATATTTGCTATGATACTCGTCTCAATAAGGTAAGAATCTTTTAACAACTCTAACATGTTACCATTGCTTTTAAATGTTATTTTAAAATGTTGTGATAAAAGTGTTTGACTTACGCTGAATCTTTTGGAACGCATTATCCTCGTAAGTAGAGAGCTTACTCTAATATTATTAACATCGTATTAATGTGAACACAAATGAAAAAAAAATACCGTTCCTGATTAATTTTGGAAATAAGATATTATTTTCGTTAAAATAATCTTTAGAACAATAGGGTAAAACCTACTATTATTGGCCATTTTCAATTATTGGCCACTTGCAGATAAAGTCTAGTTTTATAAGAAATGAAACTAACACTCGTTGACTTAATAAGGAAGTTCATCAAGTATTCCTCCGTTGATATAGCAGGTAACTATCATTTAAAGGATTGTTAAATAACCTAAAATCAGATTTAAAACTTACTGTTGGAGCGTTGCCGCGAAACAAGTGAGATTTGTTGTAAAAATCACAAGCATTTGACTTCCGTGTAAAGGTACGTTAAACATTTATATGTTCATTAAATGAATTGAAAATTGATTTGAGCAGTTTTTCTTTAGTGTGTTTATAAATCATTCACTGGTTGAATTTGATATATTTTTGTAAAAAGTTATTACGGTGGTGGCCAATAATTAATTCCATTTTTTTGCAGAACTTCTATTATTGGCCTGGCTGGCCAATAATACAATATGTGACTTATAAGTTAAATTTTCAATTTTATTTCGAAAATAGTATTTTGAGAATATTATTAATCACCTATGTATTTATCGAATTTTCCCGACAATCCTATATAAATGTTGGCCACCTGGCCAATAATTAAAACTTTTTTTACGCAATAGAGTTAACATCATCAAAAGAAAACATTACAGCTATGTTTACCTTTTCAGCCAGCGGAATAGTTTTTAATCCTCTGTGTTTGAATAGCAAAGAGTTCCAGAAAGAATAGCGCAATATGTAACTTCGAATTGGGGTATTGGGAGACTACTAGCGGTTGGATGATATCAAGTATTTTTTGAATACATTGCGAACATGTTACATCCTCAACTCCAAAAGGCTGGTGTCAAATGCCCAGTCATTTATTAGATAGCCACATGTCTCATATAAAATAAGCAAGTTATGTTCTGATCTAAAAAATCATATATTTGCTCTATATCTAGCTCTATTCCTACTCTCTTTGGGAAAAGAGAGGTTGAGCAACTGAGTAACAAGCAGCTCTCGTAGAAACACTTCTGTTGAGATAAACTCGATTAGGAGTCCATATGTTCCACATTGGAAGCGGACGTGGTTAAAAAAAATACCTAGCTCTATACATTTATTCAGACTCATCATTGGATGAATTGATTAAACCAGCGATTTCCAGCCTGGGAGGCGTGGGCTATTGCAAAGGAAGGCGCGAACAGTCCAAAATATTTATTTTCCCTTTTAAACGTGTCTTTATTACTATATGAAATAAAGGATGGGGAGGCGCAGTAACATAAAGGTTGGAAACCACTGGATTTAGCACTTCAGAGATAATGACGAACTTTCATTATTAAATTTTGATAACATAGGTTCTTAAAACCCTTATAGGTATATCCAATTTTGAAATTTATGTCCATTCAGCTCGATTTAATAAAGAAATATGATTCTTACATTAAAATGACATAACATTTGCATTAATAACTTAACTTTACACTTTATATTGATGTGGGGACATAACATTACATCATTAGTTATTATTTTATTTTTTAATATTTTTTACTGCAATTTTTAGTATGGCCAATAATTGTAGATTTCTGCCTTTTTTGTTTATTTTTTTTCAAGTGCAAAATATATTTTTTTACATCTTTCGATAATTGATTATCATAAATAAATAAGCAATTTAACATATAATATTTTTTTATTTCACCTTTCTATGGATATGTGTCCACAAATCAAGAACATAGTTGAAAAAATCCTTAAGTGGCCAATAATTGTATGTTTTGCCCTATCATGATATTTTATATTCTGTCTACTAAGAGTGTAATAATAAACACTTGTATATTTATAATCTTGTGATAACGCAATTAGTCTACCTGTTTTTTTTGTTGGTGCTTACCATTTTTCGTCGCACATAAAACGCCATGTGTGTTCATAACATGGGAAAAATCACCCACGTGAGTGCCGTATCTCTGCGGAAGTTCTTTGAGATAAATTCCCGCCATCATTAAAGTTATGGGAATACACGTGTTCATGTCGTACCGTAAGCTTAAAGCTGTCTTTAACGTCGACGAGTTACGGAAAATGTTCACCCCTATCGTTGGAAAACGTAATCTTAATTCGCGCTATTCTTCAATCGGTAGTTTCCATTTCTAATTAAAAATAATATTGACTGCCTAACAACTTTTTTCATACATTTTCTATGCGTTCATTAATAAAGGCCTACTTACATGACTATTTTTACACTTTATTGTAAGGCCACCTGGGTAAAGAAAGCTTTGCATAAGTTATAAGACTTAAACATAAGCGGGAGCATGTTTACCCGTGAGAATACAAACTTCAATTTATATTTTGGTATCAAACTTCTTGTGCTGCATACTTAAAAGTTTAACACAACTATGAGCAGTATATCGTCGTGAAAAAAAGCACAGACATTCAAAAAAATCTACAGAAGGTTAAATTTAAATGTAAAATCATAAAAAAATATATCGGAAACCTAAATTTTCGGATATGTTACGAAGAAACAAACAGTAATTTTATCAATATAACATAATTTTAACGATTCAAATGTAATGTATATTTTAACAATATATAAGTTAATATATATTTATGGTCAGGCTTATACTTTTATCTATTTATTTTTATAAATCATCAAACTACTTAAACTGGTGGCTTTATTCTTATGCTCAATTTATTATTAAATACTTTGAAATACAATAGTTCTTTTGATTAATATCCTAGCAATTATTGCTGTATTTTACTCGTTTGTATAATTTACATCAGATATTCATACATCCATCTGAAGCTTTATTCTTAAGCTGTTTTTTTTTCATTTAGGGGTGATTAATACGTTTTTTTTATTTATGGGCAGTCAATTATTACAGTGTATTAATATCTAACTTTATCAGATCGTCATACATATGTGTCATTAATATTTTGATATTTAAATTGTCTATGTAAAATAAATTATCGAGGCTAGAAGGTTTTTTCTTTAGCTAAAATTTTAATTTACTCTCTACTCAAAACTATCAACTTGTTACTTATCATTTTCTGGCAGTATTGTGACGGTTAATGATATTCAATTTAAATAATGATATTTTTAAAACAATTAATCAACTAAAGTTGTAAAAAAATACAAAAAAATACGGACCAGGGATGTATTAGTAGACACGTAAAAGATAAAATACAAAACAAGGGCATAAAATGTTTTATATAACAAATTCAATTTTGAAAATCGTTTTTAATAACAGTTAAAACGTTTTCGTAAACAAACCACTCTCGTAAGTATGACAATATTGAAAATATTTTCACCTTAGCAATTGTTTTTTTATTCATAAGTTTTACTTTTTGAGCACAAAAAATCAATAAATAAAATTTTAATCAGTTCATTCAAAAAGTTTGTTTAACCAAAAACTTTTTTTTTGCAACATTCTACATGTATAAAATAATAAATGAATCACGCGCTTTATATTGTAGCATTATGTTGTACCGAAGGAATTTTTCGGCTTCCTTTTTGTTGGAATTTTCAACAAAGCATTATGAAATTTAAATTTTTATTGGTTTCATTTTGAAAATGGTCCAATAACAATAATAATTGCTGCCACAACTCAAAGCGAAATGAAATAAAAGACAGGAGAGAAGCTAAAAATGAACGCCGCGTGACTGATTGCATGACAAATGTATTCGTTTTCATTATTTAAATGCCAAATTCAATTAATTTAATAGTGACAAGTCAAATAATTTATTACTCGTTTGCATTTTTTTTACTGAAAAATGTGGGTGGAAATTTTAATGTGATTAATAATGGTATGACATAATCATTTTGTCATTAAATCTAAATTAGCTAATATTGTTTAATTAATGAGTTGAGAGAAAAGTTACAAATTATACAAAGTTATTTTTAAAATAAGCAACGTAACTTGCTAAAAATACATATAATTCTTGAAAGAATTCAATAAAAGGGGAAAAAACGGATGTTTTTTTTACAAGGCAATAATTTTATTTGTATCTTTGTACTTAATTTTGATTTTTATACTTTTAAATAAACTTTCAAGATGCTATTTTAAGTTTATTCAATTACGTTTTTAGTCATACATATTTTAATCAAGTTAAAAATATATCAACTAGTAGACATTTTACCAAAACAATTGATTTGTTTGACAAAAACTGTTTTAATTATCTGTACTTTATGAAAATAATACCCTTATATATTTGCATAATAAACAATATTGATTAGGTCAAACACTTTCATATATCGAGTGCCGATGCAAGTAGTGTTGGCATGTCGATTCGTTATAAAAATGCGTTGATTCAAATTCAAAGCTTTGGAATTTTAAAAAACTGTTTTTCTCTTTTTAGAAACAATTGAAAGGGTAAATAGTTTGTTAACTTTCTCAATGAAAACAACCTTTGTTGAAATACTACGTATATTATGCTTGACAAAGAAAAATAAAACACATTTCATAATAACCGTTCCGTTGGTAATTAGGTTCATTGTTTACTTTTCATTTTGCCTGGTATGTGTTAACTGGTAAGTGTTGGTTCTAGTGTGTTTGTTTTTGTTTAGTAATAAACTCGCTCGTTAGTTAATAGTGTTGGAAATATGTATTTCTAGACAAATTTAGAAAAGTGAGTAAATCTGTATTTTCGGTCGATTTTGTTTTGTGAATTCAAAACGCGTGTAAATGCAATATTTTTAACTAAAAGCAATTCTCGTGCGCTTGAAAGGAATAAAAGTTTCAAAAAATAACATTGCGATAAAGGTTGCTTTTTGGAGACTTTTAACTTTAGTAGCAAACTTTTTCCAGTCAGGTCTTCCGAGAATGACGATATTTCTTAAGTTAAAGGGGGGTGTCCCTTAAAAAAGCCAATGTTTCCATATAAACTCTTCAAAGAAAATGTAAGGAGATAAAAGAAACGTGCGATATTTTTACAATGACTACTTGCATTAAATGTTTTCCAAACAAAAAAAAATATGTACGAAATTGCATTTTACAATAAACATTTTTGTTTAATACTATTTTACAAAAGGTTCTATAATATATTATCACGAGTAGAGATTTAAAAACCAGTAGTACCGAACTCGGGTTCTTGGTATTTGTGGTGTTATTACAACACCAAACACTCAAAAATACATGCATTTCGATATTGAAAATCACCAAAAATCAAATTTCGAATATGCAGAACCATCACATATTTTAATAAAAAAAAATCAAAATTTATTGAAATATTTTAAATTTGATGCGAGTTGTACATATAAATAATGACAGATTTTGTTATTATTGAGTCTTCGTGTGATATATTATTTTATTAAGAAATCATTAGTTTTATTTAATTCACTCGATAATGATACATTTTTTAATGGCGGTATATTAATATTTAATATTGATTTACTCGAATGGTATTTTTTTTTAATTTAATTAATATTTTTGTGTGTGAATACAGAGTTCATTTCCCACTGGGAAAACTCAATGATTTTTCCCGCAGTCTGACATAATAATTGTGAGAAATATTCTTTACCCTAATATAATTTTCTTCAATGAAATGGCACCCTTATCAATCAATATTCAACGGAAATAAAAAAATGTTTATTTGATTTTCTGGAATTTCGGTTTCGAAATGAAGCATCAATCATGCTTTGAAATGTCTTGCGGTATTATTAAGGAAGGAGTACCTTCAAATTAACATACGCATAGAAGCGGTCGTAGATTCGGAACATTAAACCCGATCGCGGTTCCATTTAAACTCCAAATGACGAATACAAATTTGCTATTGCGGAATACACTGGGGTCTGTTTTATGATTCAAATACGCACTAAAGACTCAAACCTAACATGATAATTTGCCAAATATTAATTTCAAAAACAAATTCAAGCACCATTAATCAGCAGATTCTGTTATAAAGAATAGTCTAGAATAGAATATATTGCAAATAATAAATATAGCAAAACTAATATTTTTTAATTATTTGTCGGGTCATATGGCGCAGTGGTTAGCATTATTGGCTTCCGTGCCGGACGTCACAGGTTCGAGTTCCAGTACGAACAGCATTTTTTCGATTGATTTTAGATTTCTGTTCGTAGGCGTGAGTATTTGTGATTTCTAAGAATCCCTCCAACCCTTCCGATCATTCAATAACTAGGCGTAGTGAAAGCGATTAGTTAATCACTAGTCCTGTCTTAGCCTTGTCCTTCTATTCTTATTACTCTCTTGGGAAAAGAGAGGTTGAGCGACTGAGTAACAAACAGTTCTCGTAGATAAACTTCTGTTAAGATACCTCCATTAAGAGGCCATATGCTCCACATTGGGAGCGAACATGTATAAAAAATACACACTTTACAAACATAATGCAATTAATTAAATCTAGTTGGGTGAAATATTCAATCATCTCGTCTGATTTAGTTTTCGTTTCACTAATCCTATAACCCCCTACAGTAGAGTCGATAAATCCAAAAATGATAATGTGATGTACGATTTCGTATGGTATAAAGCTTTTTCCCCACATTTAATGTGTATTTTTATTTCATTGGATTAAAATAAAAAAAAATGTTTGTTACACCATCGTTAATTTTACATGGCTTAGTATAAATAACACTGTATTCTTATTCATTTATTTTTCTCTTTAAATTTCTCGTTGTGGTAGACATCAGTACTAATCTTAATTAATGAACGTGGGGTTGGTACAGTTGAGTGTTTTATTTTATGATATAATTCTATAATACCAACTATTGACAGTGAACACCTTAAAACTATTTTATACGTTAAATGAAACTTTTAGTAGAATTTTTTATTCCACTATTTACTAACTCTATTTATGCCTACATCTGAAAACGATACGTTTACCTCTGATACTTCTTTTTTGAACCCCGCCACTTGTCTTTTTTACATTGCATCGATGAAAGAGGATAATCTACTGATTGACAATTCGTTTTTGTATGATAACTTCAGGTAAAATCAATATGTTTCACATGACAAGTGGACTTGAATGAAATTTAAAGTGAATCAATTAGCAAAAATACAATAAAAAACTGTATGCATTCCTGTGTAATACATGAAACACCTTCCCGTTTGATTTATATTCAGAGTCGAAATGTATTTATATAAAAACTATTAAGTTACATTTAAAATATGATGAAATATCCTCAATATGTGACTATATAATTTTTCTATGGTACTACATTATTGATAATATATTTTCTTGTTTTTTGGTTTTGCTATGTTTGATTTCGTAACACTAAGAAGATGCATATCATTTTATTGCACGCCAAAGGTAAAATGTAAGTACTCTGTTTATGAGCAGTACAACTTATTGTTATGTCTTTTGTCTATGGTGCTACATCAGACACTAACATATGCCAAGCATAATTTAGCTAGGCGATCCTAAGTGAGCACTTTCAACAAAATTATATGTTAATTATCATTTAAATTACACGCAATACAATTTTTAAAAAAAAATAAACAATTATAACGTTTAGTTTAGATTTAAAATTTGATGAAAAAAACCGCCATTCCGCTTTTTTCGAGATATTGAAAAATCTCATAAACCAATTCAATCAATACACAATATTGAAATAAAATCTCTTGTAACACGTAAAATAAATATGATCATAAGATAAATAACATATTATTAAAATCGTAAATTGATTAAAGCCATAGTTTGCCAGGGGACATAATCTTTTTTCGTGGCAATCTTGAAAATGAGTCAAAGATCACTTTTAAGGTGTTCACTGTCAAAACTTGGTGGAATGGCATTATAATAAAAATTATAAAAATTTTTTAGTACTAGAAAAACCGGTCCTGATCCAATAAGTTTTATGTGGAAAAGGTACTACAAATGTTTTATTATTTTTATTACGAGTCAAAGACTTAAATCTAATCGCTTACCACAAGAAAATTACGTTATTTTTCAATTAAATACTTTTCTAGTAGTAGTTATCTGTAAAAACATGAAATGATCAGATAACACTATTGAAAAATAAATATTTCATACTTTAACTTGGACACTTGGAATTTGGCAGACGTATACATATTGACATTTAGAGTCTTTAACTACAGATGAGATTATAAAAATATATATTTTGAACATGTAATCGCTGTAGAATAATTTTACGAATTAATTAATAATAAGATCACTCTTAATCAACGTTTAAAGTTTTTGTTACATGTCGAAATTTAATTTAAGTTTACGGATTTTTTAATTCAATCATTTTGTTTACATAATATTAATAATGTCTCATAAAACATTCCAAAATATGATTCGTGTGGGTCGTATAATCTTTGTTATGTGAAAATATGTGCCTATTTTTTAAAGAATCGTAGCGGCGTAGGCCCGAGCTTTAACAGATGCTTCTCATATTCCGTCTGACAATTGCCAGTTGAGAGTGCCTCCTATCGAACACTCAAGCTTATAAGTACATCGAAGGCAAACACTAGAGATCAACGACATCTGGCGGATTCTAACTGTAATAATGGCACGGAACGTGTGTACATAATGTGTAATGGTCCATTTTCATCCCTTTTATAAATCATCATTTTCGCAGTTTTCTTTACTTTATGCAGTCTAAAGAAAATAATGGTTATTATGATTCCTATTTTTCTAACATACCTTCATTATTTGCTTCTTAGATAATGTAATAAAACCCTTTTTATATTTATTATAATAGACATAAAATAGATGACAATAATCTTCATCTAAGCTCAGAACAAAAATATGTTTTTTTGCATAGTTTTAAGAAAACAGAATCCAATCTTTGAAATCAACACTTTTTATGTGTTTTTTCTGATCTGTGCTAATTCTTACAAAAAACATATCACAAATTATCCTTGATGCATTTTTAGAAAAATTAATTGTAGGCATATTTATTAATATTTTTTTTTATCATTCTATCTGATTTTGTAATCAAAATTTAGATTTCACGTAATTATTTTATTAGGAAATTAAGAATTTGAGTGATTTAATTTTTAACGTTTCTTAAGATTATAAAAAAACAGTTACTTTAATTTGTTATCAATATTAGGTTGTTTTTATTCTCATTTTTCTTTATGTTTTCAATGTTAATTGAAAAGAAAAAACATTAAATTTATCGATAGTGAATATGTTGACTATTCAAAAAGTAATTGAGTAGTTTAGCTGCCGGCGATAGAAATAAACTTTTTGATTGAAATAGACAAGGCATATTTTCTGACAAATCAAAGCTAAAATAAATTAGTTTCGCTAAAATCATTTTTCATGTTTTTTTATTAGATTCGCATTCACTTGGTTGAACACTATTGTTATAAGGTGAATAAATGACAAAGAATTTTAGTTTTTTGTGTATATCTTCTAAGCCAGTATATATAGCTAAATTATTACTTAAGTTTAAATATAGTTCTTATGAATGCGAATGCCGTTTTATCTATCAACCGTACGTAAAATAATTTACCAAATTAAAGACTTTATATGTGTTTTCATCTCATTAAATTATCATATTTACACTCAAAAATAAAAATAATAATAAAGTTTAGTTCGATTAGATCGATGTATTTTTGCTGGGATTCGATAAAAACTCGAGTTGTATCGATTTATATTTAAAGAACTCAACTTCAACGATACGTTTTGTAAAAATATCGCATTAATATAATAAGCCTTGATAAATTGTTATATTATATGGATACTTCGTTTATTCTCATCTCTTTGGTATAAAATTTAATACATTGATATTGGATGTCGACTGTTTAGCGGAAACTTGGCTCGTGTACCTGTTTGTTGGCTCAGCAGCCGAAATAAACTTTCTTCTTGGAATTGTGTTCGCCAAAACGGACTTATCATCATTTCACCAGGATTGTGAGTAAAAGCGAGAGATAGAGACGCTGAAGCGGAAGCCTTCTCAGACCGTGACGTAACGGCGTCGCGGCGCGTGTACAAACGGCAAGCTTTATTTACTGTCAAAGTTTGCCAACAATAAAGCGCTACGACTCGGTGAATTTGTATGTGGGTACATGTAGAGTTTAATGATTGTTTCTTTATTTGAATCGTGGCAGTACGTTGTTAAAATCGCGTACTTAAAAGTTTCATCTAATCCGACTTACCGATAAGGTGTAAACTATACATTTATACACTGAATTGCTTGTTTAACTGCATATTCAGTTGAAACATCGCGTTCTCAACCTCTTAAACGGGTAATTTAGTTTTGCGTATCTTAAAAAGTGTGTATGTGCAACAGGTAATTAAATCTATAGGATTATGGATTATTTCGTCACGCCCATAGTAAACATAGCAGTAACAAAATATGTCGTCACGCCCATAGTAAGCACTTGATGAAACGTTTCATAGTTCGCCGTGTACAGAACTTTTGTCAACAAAAAAGTGGAAAAATAAAAAATAAAATCAGAGCTGAACGACGTGTAAATGTACTGTACATGTGATACCCAAACAAAATAAACGTAGATCGTCACGCCTGCTAGAGGGAAATGTTTTAAATGTCTTGACGGAATATTTCGTCATACTCGCTACAGTTGCTTTTTTGGAATGACGAAATATTTCGTCATTCCCGGTTAAGAGGTTAAAATACTATTTAATTTATTGGCGGTTTTTTTTATTGTTTGTATCATCCAGCGATTAACATGCATATTCGCGATTTGAATGAGCAGAAATATGGCGTGAAAAGTATAGTGCTAAAAACTACGATTTTATTGACTAATGAAACTTTATCACGTTAATACTTTTAGAAAAAAATAGTAAGAGTGCAAGATTGACCTTTTTGTGTGTATTTGACTTGTATTTATAAAACTTTCAATTTTAAGTACCCTTGCGTATTCTAATTAACGCAACTAGGGCCCGCACGTGAAATTATGTTCTTAATTACAGACCGCCTATTATGATTTGCTTAACATTTCTGCTACGGTGATAAAAAATACTTCAGATATGTTGCTATCCCTTGAACAACCAAGTGAAAAACATGTTTTTTTTAATAATCGTCCTGGGTTTTAGCGTCCAACAAAAGGCGGTAATTGTTAAAACATGTTTTTTCAGTTGATTCTTTAGGGCATGCAACATATCGAAACATTGCTATGTTATCTGTATCCAAAGATGGAACATTTCATCTTTAATAAGATAAGCCAACTACGACAGTAGAAATTTCTTTGTTTATTCGTAAAATGTTTCAAAAATACTAATAAAAATTAAAAATTGTTCCTTTTTTCGATAGAAAGTTATGTACAATATAAAACCATTTTGAGAATTCTAAACATGTTTTTTTCTAACTTAATATGGTACCAATAATTAGATTCGTACATAATATAAAATGAAACATAACATGAAATTAAATGTTACAATAAAAATATATCATATAATCGTACTCTAGTAAAATCACGATAATAAATTTTGTTTAATTTCACTACGTATATGCCCTGCAGATTTCTTTTAATGTCCCAAATATATTGGCCACAGTGTCGCATTAGTGTAAAATTATGACTGCAGTTTAAATGCACGCGTTCTCTTTCGCGTCATTAAATCATAATTATGCAATTAGTGGTAATGAAAATTTTGCTATTTAACGTAGTTCCTGTTTAACATACACAGGTGTGAAACAATTCCTTCGAGAGTCACGCTCTTCCTGTATTTTGTCATTATTAATGGCTGTTGTTTGAAAATAGTGAAAGGAAAATAATACGTAGGTATATGAAAAATAAGCACGGCTAAAATGTTTTCTCTATTTACTCTCACGTTCGAAGTTGTATGAGAAAGCAGATGGAAAATAATAAAGACGTAACGAAGCAACGTTTTATTTCTTTACATTTTACTTCTTCGGAGATGTTCTAGAACAAAAGAGATGTTATTTCTGGGAGGCATAAAATAATAATGGATTTTTTCATCGCCATCATTGACCCCTGTCTATTATATTGGAAATAATACATCGTCACTTTACTCTTCTCGTCTTTATTGTTGGGAGAATTTATCTACAAATATTAATAATTCATTTATGGCAGTAACGTGATAGAAGACCATTTACAAATTGATGAAGAGTTTCTGCCAGCGGTCTTATTCATTTTTAATTCAAATTCATACAACTTGTATTAGTTATTTTACTTTTCTCGTTTTCATAAAAATAATAATATTTATATTGATCAATTAATTACCCTTTATTATTAATCATATTTAAAATCAATCCTTCGTTAGTAAATACATTAATGGAACTTTGAAACGTTAATTTTTATTTTTTTTATTCGTGCTTTTACCCACTTAAATATGTTGCGTAGAAAAAGAGATCACATTAGAAATAATCTGATTTAAATTCCTTCATTAATATTTAATTTTTCGAAAGGAAGGGTTTTAGCGTTGGTTGTTACGTTATGTTTGATATTGTAAATAAAATAAATTTTCTCAGCATCGGAAGTTGACATGTTTCGAATATCAAAATAAATATATTGCTTACGCATTTCATAAAAAACAATTTTTGTAAGCAAATCACATAGCACTTTTTTTAAACGGTTTTTTTCATGATTTAGAAATAGCACGGTCAAACTTAATGGCACTTATCATTTTTTTATTCAGTTTTTTTGGACAACTGTTTTGCGTCAAACGTGTCCCCTGTGTAAATGAAGATTGAATGTACTTTAAATTTCAATTTTTCTTGAGAGTCCAACTTATCATAATTGTTTTTATGCTGTCCACTAGACGAAAAACGTTGTGCATGTCTAATCTAAGTATTTTTTTTCAATAAATTAGACTAATTCATTTTGAATTAATATAACTAAATATTTCTTTTGATAACATTGTACTGCGGTTATAGTTGAATACCTTGAAAATCATGGCACCTGACGAAGAATCCGTAAACCAGAAAACCGTATACTGAGCTTCGAGAACAGATGCTTGCGTTGGATAATGGGGGTGAGGTGGTTTGATTTTGTGAGTAATTCAGAGTTAAGGGAGCGTACAAGAGAGCGTCCCGTCACGTCAGTGGTTATGGAGAGACGTTGGAACTGACTGGGTCACGTGCTGCGGATGCCTCCGGAAAGCCTTAATCCTGCCTACCTCTTCTTTCGACCGGTGGGATTCCGGTGTCTTGGACGTCTGTCGGGTACTATCCATAGAATGTACTCGGCGGAACTGAGGGATGCTGGCATGCCATGGGAGGAAGCAAAGCTATTGGCGGGAGACAGGGAAACATGGAGGTGCCGCGTGGCGGCCATATGCTCCACATAGGGAGCGAACATAGCCAAAGAAGAAGAAGAAGACCTTTAACAAACACAGATTACTTACAATTTATCCGGATGGTGTGTCAAAGTTGTAGATTCATTTTTTATTGTGCGATGAAGTGTTACTCTTTATTTAATCAATACATAATTAGCGTTGAAAAAATCACTTTATAAAAAATATCAAAAATATGCATATACCACTTTTATTTACGTTCGAATCGTTGTTGACAGCCTTAATACTCGCTAGAGGTAGCAACAAAATCACACACGCAATAAAACGTGCATCATTCCACCTTGCGCATTGCGGTTTCTACTACTATAACTTGTGTTAAAAATTTAAATTGGTGGCTGTTTTACGCGAACATCTTTCATATAAGGTTGAAGTCTAAGTGAGTAAATTTTTAATCGACGACCCTGCAATTTCCAGTCTGCCAAAAATTGTTTAAGTTTAACCCCAGCGGATCACATACATAGTTCAGATCAGCTTTATTTGTTTTTACTTTAAGTGTCAATATGATGCTCTCTGTTATACTTTGCTTTATGAAACTCGAAGCTTTATTTAAACAGCCTGTGAGTGTTTTCGTTTACACGTGTGCGTGCTTGCGCGTGTGTGATTGTGATTAACATTACTTTGGAACAGGTATCTCCAAGCAGAGTCTCTTGGGGGCGACAAAAATTGTATACTAGAAAGAACCTTTTACACATAACGCCGATTAAAACAGATGACCACTATCTTCCCGACCATGGCACTCAATTTAACAGATATTGTTAATTTAAGGTCGCACATGTTTTAAAGATTAAATATATTATATTTGATTTTTATGAATTTAACGATATATAGCACAGAGACGAGCATGTTTTAGTGGAATTTTTAAATGATTACGGTGAAAAAATTGAGGTGAACAATGAATCATTCAAAAATTGTTGACAAAATTTTATTTAAAGTTTTGTCCAATACCGTAGTCTCTCTATTATAAGAAGAATATTTTTATATATTGTAATGCATTAGATTAAGAGGCGTAGGGATTGTAGGTGACACTGTGTATTGCTTTTTTTGGTATATAAAAATAAGGTATACGGTAACATTAAATAAACACAAACATAATTTTGCTACACACTTTTTTTTTCTTTTTAACCTTTTTTACATAATCCGTTACGAGTATGTACGTCTAACAATGTTTTCTATGATGTAAATAGTATCTTTTTTGTCCTTCATTCTATTTACGCTTTTGCCATGAGTCAAATATGCTGAGATTTGAGTCCTGTTAAAGCATATTTTATTGAAGACGAATAATTTCATTAGAAAATTTGACTTCAGCGAAAAATGTCCAGTCAATAAAATTTAATATTATTATACTTTATTACTGGATTTGCTGAGTTGAATTCATAGTTAAGGTCATTAAAAATCGAGTGACTCAGACTTATTTCTTAATTTAGTTAAATCAAAAATAGTTTAGTAGATATTAAAAAAATACACAAGGCTATGTAAATTTTTTTTTTTTTTAAATCTGAATCGGAGTCGTAGTTGGAGACGTGGATTTATGTCACGACTCCATATACTCCATTTTACTGATTGAATGAAGTTCAAAAAAATCAAAGTACAAGTGAACCTGCAAAGTTGCTTTTTAACGACACTGGTAATTAGTTCTCTATTACTGAATCGTGAAATGTTTCCTATTTTAGGTTAGCATTTTTATTTGACAGCTACAGCCTATTTTCTTTTATTTTTTTGTCCGTTAGGTTAAAATTTTCTGCTTTATATCCCTGAGACTTATTTTCGCGTCGTGGGATGATAAAATAAAATGAACCTTACGCGCAGCTATTACTTCTGTTAAAACCTCCACTCAAAGCAAACGGAATTGCCGTCTTCGCGACCTTAATATGTTTTTGATGCTATCATAGCTTCGTTATCAACAACTTGCACATCGAATGGATGTATCAGTAGTAAAATTGTTTCTCTTTTGATGACAATTCCAATAGTAACTAATTGAATTCACCCATTTATTTTATTCTGATTCACAATATTGTCATTAGAAAAGGAGGAATAGTTTAAGCATTTATTCGGAAATAAGAATAGGATTAATTTATATTTTTCGTAGATATTTCCTCACTGTGAATTATGTTTAACTTAATTATGTTTTCAATATTGTTGTATTTTTTTTACAATTATAGCATACATAAAAACGTTTAGGTATTCCGTGTTGAGACGTGCCGGGACTTGTCGGGTTTTTTGCTGTCTTAAGTCCCGGGACCTTTTTGTAAAATTTCCTGGGAATTGTGACTATGATTTATAATGTGCTAATAATAAAATGTTCATTTTAATTTTGAAAAAAACAATTCTTGTGGTTAAGAAACCCTCAAAAGGACTGATATGTATTGAATGAAAGCAGATATAAGAGGGGAGCCCCAAGAAAAACGGACATGACGTGGTCGGGACGTGACACTTACCCAGGGTTTTAACAAAATTAAGTATGCATATATAAAAAGAATCTCATAGAAAAACAGATGTTTGGGATTTATAATTTCGTAGAAGTTTCATATACCATGTGTTTATATATCGTTTGATATACCAAGGTACCAATGTCTCAATAGGACAAAAAAAGGTCTAAAAGCTGTATTGTGAAGTTACGGTCATAAATTTTTTCCTGACGGTGGCTTCATTGATATGTTTTCATTACATGTACCGTTAGCATCCCTTCTTAGTAAAAATTAACCGTAAGCATTGCACACATCCATAACATAAGAAAAATAATAATTATTAAACGTTGAATTAAAAAAACGCGATTTTTACTAGTGCGTACAATTAAAATGAGCCGAGTGTATGTAATACATAAAAAAAAACATACAGTCCCGGGATGTCCTGGGACTTTTACTTTATCACGCCTCGAGTCCCGGGACTTTGAAAACCCCGAGACTTCAGAATCCATAGTTAACAGTGTAGAGCAGTCGTGCGGCCTTTTGATTTGATCGGCCAATTCTATTCATTTTTGTTAATCCGTAAATCCCTAAAATTTTGGTTTTGAAAATTATCGGAAGATCTAAAAAAAGGTCGTACGCTGGTAATTTTAAAAAATTCGCAAATTTCTGGGCCTTAAAAATTGGCATGAAATTGTTTCCGGTCAAAGATTCCCTGTCAATGTTTACTGCGGCCATATGATGAATCAGATAAATGAATGTGGCCTTTATTTAAAAACAAAAAAAGATTCCCCACCCCTGGTGTAGAGTTAACTTATTCATGATTACTTTCAAATAATTTTCTAGAAGCTAGTATATATTTAAAATTCAGGCCTAGATTTGTTTTTTGTTTCATCTGTGGGAATGACGTCAATTTTAGACAAGGAATTGACCCGAAATGGAATTTTAGGCTCGATTTTACCAGTTTATTTGCAAATATTAAACCTTTTAAAAAAAAATCATTTGCAACAAATAATAAAAATAGTATGACTTCTAAAAACCACTGATAAATGTGTTTTGTATCCATATCTGAATAAACTACCATTGTTCAATAAAAAATAAGAGAATGATTATAAATAATAGATGATACAATATTTTACCATATCGGTACTTCAATACTATTCAAAAGGTTAAGAGTTGACTATCTTTAACTAGATTATTGATTGAAAAATTACCAAGTTATATCATTTAAAGCAAATAATAAAGTGTTAAAATATATACAAAAATTTTGTAAAAGAATTAAAAAATCTTAATACAACCATAAGTATATGGTAGTTAAATTAATATTTTGACAGAAATCGACGCTTTGACACTTTGTATTAAATCAGAAAAATAATATTTGAATATAATATGGCAAACGGAGATAACAATTTTTCACATCAGTCAATTTACGGTGGCTTGACTGCCAAATTCTTCCCGCATGAACTTTGATTGATAGGCCGTTGATATATTACAGAACGCTGACCAAATCCTCTGGGAATGTCCGGAGATAGACAGTGAAAGGGAATAATTATTCAAGTCAATCTTACTGCTGGATAAGCCGCTCGACCACATTAACTTGGTTGCTACGAAGGCGAATTACATTTCATTAATTCAACAGTGTTACAGTTTAAAGTCATACAGAAAACACGAAGATTTCAACAAATTAAAACTTTTCTTTCACACACTTGGTATTTAAAACATTTTTTTTTCTAATATTATAAATAAAATTTAGAATGATTCCGGTTTTATTTTGGCATTGTCACTGTAATGTTTAACAAGTTGGCTGAAACGTTTATTATTCGTTGAAAGACAGATAGTTTCAAATAGTGTTATCTCGTAATCATATTAAATTAACCTGCTCTCTCACTAACGAGGGTATATTTTTAAGTAGCGAATTCGTGTACTCACACTTAGCAAGAGTATTAAGAAGTTATAAAGATGTACCAGATAAGAGGCAACAAATTACAGGATGAAAACATTAAACGGCGATCATTACATGGGATAAACTTTTATGCGTTTAATTTATCGCGTAATCGTTTCGAGTTGATATTTCGTAAAACGTATGATGTGATTATGAAGCATTATTGAAGACTAATCAAAATCTTTAGTTCTATCACATAGTTTATCTTGCAAGTACGGTTCCGTTTCTTTGTTGCATCCATCCCACAAGCGTTGTAAAAAAACTAAACCAATTAAAAAATATTGATGTCTTTAAGCCCGGGACTAGTACTGTCACAATCTTGGAATTTCCGGATCCACGATCCCGGGATTGGACTATTAGAAAGGCATTACATTAAAAAATAAATAAATATTTTTTTTACTTATTTCACAATTAATTTATTGTTTGCAGTCCTGGTCTTGTTCGTATTAAGCTGGATGTATTTTATATTAATTATTAATGCTAACCACTTAAGCTATTTTTGATGTAGGTGCTTATTTTTTTTCAACCATGTCTGCTCGCAATGTTGAGCATATGAACTCTGAATGAAGTTTATCTCTACAGAAGTGTTTCTATGAAAACTGCGTGTTACTCATTTGATCAACCTCTCTTTATTCAAAGAGACTAGTTGTTAAAGGATATGACTAAAAATTGGCTAATCGCTCCTACTACGCCCATTTTAATAATAAGATGAGTGGAAGGGAAATTATCACATCCATACCTCCGGACAGAAATCTTTATACAAACTCTACGTACCGGGGTTCAAACCTGTCACCTCTCTAACCGAAGCCAACGGCGTTGACCACTTGACCACGCAGCCGTGATGTACCTAGTAGTTTTTCAAAATTTATATCGATAAATTGAAAAAACTTCGAATAAGATTTTTTCTAATTTTTTTCAATTTCTTACTTTTTATCTTCGTGAATTAGTTCTAGACATACTTCAAACACTGTACATATAATAATAACTTAATAATTTTAGTTTTATTGTTGCTAAAGCGAAAAAAATCGAACAAAGTTAAAAGTCTTGAAAAAGTAAACACTTACTGAGATAGACATGAACAATTATATTTACATGAAATAAAACTCAAACGCGCCTAATAAAATTTTCTGCTGAATATATTAAATTTGATTGAAAGTTTTACTTAACGCCTAATTTCCAGACTATCAGCAGAACGATGTTTTTATTGCATATGAAACACAAACGCGATGCGAGAACATACCTGCCTTTATTTACCTGGTTCAATTAATTCTATATAATTAAGCTTGATTGCCACAATAGCTTCAACCACTATAACGTAATATAATTATAATAAACCACTGTTGGAGGTTGTGGAATATCTTCATTTCATTTCAAATGATCATGAGTTTGGTGCTGTCGACTAAGTATGATTGAGTTACTTTCTTAATCTTTATCTCAGTACATTTATTTTGATGAATTGTTTTTACTGGTGGTAAAAATTATCATTATTGTACGAACGTTTTTTCACGACTTTTTTTCAACTATTATTTTTAGTCTTACATTATATATTCATAATTAATTTACTAATCAGTTCATATATCGATATGATGTTGGTATCGACCACGGTTCCTATGTCTGAATTTGACAGTATTTCAGAAAACATACATCAATCTTTTCATACTTAACTCGATTCTGACAAATTCAGACATAGTGTACTCTGGAACAAGCTGATATTTGAAAAATTTTAAAATATGTCTAACGTAAAAACTTCTTTCAAATGATTCGTCTAATAAAAATTGTCAGCAGATTCTAATTATTATTGTAACTTTTATTATTATTTGATAAAATGATACGAATGAATATAATAAATAATTTTTATCTTCATTAAAAAATTAAAATTCTTTGTGTACTTTAATTTTAAATAATCAATACTAGTTTTGCTCATGATAAGCGTTATCAGTTGAAAATTCTCGTCATGAGACATATTTTTGGAGTCAAGATTTGAATCGATTGTTCATCTATAGAAACACAAATCAATACTTTTTTCAATTGAGTTCTATAACATTATTTTAATATACACATCGTCGGTATACCAACAGAAAGCGTTATTAACCGTTTATTTTTAATTATTTCATTCAGATATATACATTTTAACATGTTGTATCCCCTAAAAAACAAGTTAAGCTATATTTTGCAAATTTTTACATAACATACATCAAGTCAATTCTGATTTAAGTTAGTTTATTTTTGACAAAAAAAAATATCGTTTATATATACATTAATTGAATTCGTTAATCATTATCAAATAGAACGATAAGTTATAGTTACAGTGCATAAAAAGAGCTTAAAACAAGGTTTTTTGACATCGCGTTCTGCCTTTATACTGACCATATATTACAGTATGTACTTTCAAAATGTATTATCCGTTGTAAAAAGGATAATGGTTAAACTGTATACAACTCTATTGAAATAAGAAGCTTAAATTCATTGTATTACGTCATCGTCTGTCAAGTTCTGCCGCTTTATTCACACTGTGAAACCAGATCCAGAGATAGCATATTGAGAACATGGGTAGTTCACAAGAGTTGATCAATAATTCAAATTATAATTATAAACGAGTGAGTGTACTAGGAATGTGATTTTACATTTTCCGGTAAGCACGGATAATATTGATATCAAATTCATATTATAAATTTATCTACTACTGTTATAATGTGATTTTTAACACCAAAGGTTCAACTATTCCAGTCTTTAACTTTCGTTTAAGTCTCCCGCTGTGGTCTAGCTGGTAAGAACTTGCTTTTTCGATTTGACGGGTCTGGGTTCAATTCTCGATAATGTCTGTCAATTTTAGATTTTCCAATTTAAATTTGAGACCTAAGACGTGAGTGTTTGTGATGTCAATTTACCTCAAATTGATTTCGAGTGACTTACAAAAAAAACATCAAATTTTTCTCGTATGATCTTTTAATATTAAAAATATTTTGCACATTGGCATTAGCTGAAATGCCATTTAAAAAAAAATACTTTTATTCAACCGAATAGAGCTTTTTTCAACTTTTTTAAGTATCCATCACTTTCTCTAAGGACGTTTCCGATATGTTCATCGATACTGTAGTCAAGTTTACAGATTGCAATATTGGATAAATGTATTGGTATTTCGGTATTTTAAATCTAATTCTGGTATCACAAAAAAAAGTTTTAATGAAGCACGAAAAAATACATGCAAGTTGGATAAACATACTGGGCAAGTAAATCAAAATCGGTATTTCAAAATTTCATATAAAATGCCGTTTTTGAAAAATATATCATGCTCATTAATACCGGGATTCTGATTTCAGTTATACCGCTATTGCAATCCCTCGTCAAGCTTATCAAGTGATAGACACTCGTACCGGAAATAATACTCAAGTTTATGGCCCCATTACAGGTGAAGTAAGCCAAGTGGTGTTTAAAAAAAATATATTAAATGCGTTGTCATATTCTACACGTCATAAACTATTGTAAAAGTGAAGTAATCTTACTTTATACACATTTCTATAGTGTTATCTACGTTAAGTAAAAATATGCAATCCACCAAAACACCAAATAAAGACGTGGCTGTTCTTAACAGTTCAAGAAAAATGTTTCACCATTTTACTAGTTGGCTCACTTCACCTATAGAGGGCCCATAATATTGTCTGCATGGTGGTATTTGGCTTCAATTACAAAAGTCACGGGATTGAATCCCAGTACGGACAGTTTTATAAATTTGTTTTTCAGTTGATTTCTGTTCGAAGGCATGGATGTATGCAATGTCTTGAACTCCCCATTTTCATTTATTCTAGCAAGAACAATAACCTAACGACTAGTTTTATCCTAGCCCTATCTTTCTTTTATTACTCTCTTTGAAAAAAATATAATATAAGCAACTGAGTAACACGTAGAAAATTTTCTGTTGAGATGCCTCTAAGAGGAGAAAATACGATTCACATTGGGTTTTAAAAAAATGTGTCACGTTTTGAAAATACGTATTCGATAAGGAAACTAAAGTATTTCTACCAAAAATTTACAGTCAACATTCATTCCATAAATTTTTAGATTGTAATAAATTACATATCCTTTCAAAAACGTTTTGAAATTATTTAAATTCCTTTCGTTAATTCTAAAAGGTCGCATGGAAAGCTAAAAATACCTTAGTATGTTCTTGAACGTTCTAAAGATATTTCATAAATATTCAAAAAAATAACCTTTTGTGAAATATTCTCGACTCAAAGATACTACAAATACATGCAATGTTATATAATACATGCGGCGAAGCATATAATTTCTGAGATTTTTTTTCTACCTTTATTTACCTGCGGAAACTATCCGGAGCTTTTTTCCTGGCTGTATTTATTTCTTGGATGGGTACCGTTTTACTCAGTTTTCATGTTCTTTTTCTGCATGTATTCTAACTTACTTGTTTGAATAAAGATTCTGTCAGCTGAAAGTTTTTAATTGAGAAACTCGTTAAGATAAGACCTTCTGCGAATACTAATTGTGAGTGTTCAGTAAATAAAGATGTTAAATTATTATCAGGAAATATTTGTATGTAATGTGATATTAAGATTGAAGAAATTACTTTAATTTGCCTAGTACTTAACTGGTTTTCAAGAGTTTTGTAGCTTTAAAGCAACTACGCGTACATTTTATCAGAATTTTGAGTGCACGATCTATTTTTATTGATTTTTACTTTCGCCCAAGCAAGCGGTGGCAAACCTTTTCATATGCGCATGCTAAAAATGGCCAACTTAACGACGTGCCGAGTAAAAAAATAAATACCATGTTGACTATTAAATACAATTCATTACAAATAAGATAATTTCACAAGTTTTAAATGCTTTTAACTTGAATGTAAAACTCTGTTTATTTAATGAATACATATAGAATCATATTCTTTATAATTATATCTGGTTTTTTGTCTGCAAAAAATAATCTGTGAATCGCTTACGTGCCACTTAAATTTTCTCACGGACCACCTCTGGTCTAAGTTCGCCATCCCTGTCTTAGAAATAAACTATCTGTCAAATTCGTAGGAAGTTAAATTAGGCTATGTATTTCTTTATTATTATCTGTTTTTTTTTAACGGAATTGTTTAATTTTTTTGTGACAATCAACCTTCTCAGATCATTGTAGGTACGGTTCCATTAAGGCTGACTATCGTAAAAGGTGTTAATATTGTAATAGGTACAAAGGATTAGATTTACGGCTGCCCATTGTTCTCCACTACCTCGCCGAGAGAAATTGCACATTCCGCTGTTCGCAGGTGAATTCGTGGGTAGGAAGAGTCACATACTATTATCGTCTAGATAAGACACGCAAACAAAAAAAGCAGGGCTGTAGAGTCGCGTGAAAAAAAGACGACTCCGACTCCGACTCCAGCCTTAAAATAATGAACGACTCCCACTCCGACTCCGAGGAAATTTTTTAATAATTTAATTTTAACTTATATATATGTAGACCATCAGATCATCTTTAGTCAGCCAAGCATGAAATGGTAACACTTTTGACTATTTTGTTTCAATACACATCATTAAATATATTTTTCAAAAAAAAATCGATCCGCCCATTTTTCACGACTCTGACTCCGGCCAAAATACCGCGACTTCGTCTACGACTCCACAACCCTGAAAAAAACTTCTGCTGATTTGGCTATACAGCTCAATTTTTTGACCAAAGAATTTAAACAACAATTTTCACAAAAAAAGTATTAAAAAATACATAGTACAATTTTTAATGTCTTGGGAAAACAAAAAGATATGGAGAGCTGTTTTCAATTCTAATAACGTCACTAATCGACATAACATATTTCCACCATCATCATTTCTAGGTTTCTTCCAAGCTTTTAACTAGTTTTCTGTCATAATCATGTAAAAACAACACCATTTTAACGACTACGCTTTACTAAAATTGTATATATTATCGTGACTTCCAAGAAACGTTTTCAGTATTAAAATAAAGACTTCATTGTGTTATGTTTTATGCTATAAATTCATCTCTATACAATAAGAATTCCTAAAACCCAACAGTATTTAAGATCAGAATAACCAGCAGTATTCTGGGATTTATGTGTTTAGTTTCATCTGATTATTTTAATATTACAACATGTATGTAAGTTATTACTTGGTGTTTTGTCAAAAAATTTCTATTCAATTAATTTCACACGCTTCTTTTTCGTTTTGAAATAAGATGAATTTCAGATCCATTATCAAAAACTGTCACTTTGATTTTTTATCTACCAAGCAGCTTTTGCGGTATCATCAATGATTGAGAAATATATATGAACAAATTCACACGAACTAAGAATTTAATCAAATCGAAGAAATAAAATATATCGTTAGGAACATTTGTTAGATACACATAGTAGATTTAAAATAAATTTGTTGTTGTTGGCAATTTGGTGAACTGTTAATTTTTCCCAAATAAAACGCTTTCACTAAAAATTATAATATTACTAAAAATAATACTAAATATTTAATGAAAAAAATGATAGTATATAATTGAAATATTGACTGCCATATCTATACATTGCTTTATCAGTGGGATGAGGCTGGGATGGGGTAAGGTGGTAGGATTACGTACTAATTCATGTGCGCTGATCCATGCTTTCGAGCGATAAAAATGTTATTAAGTTTTTTAGGAGCTTACGTTTTTCTCCCACATTATCATTGTTCTGCCCTGAAAGGTAATTGAAAATACGCGGGGTCAAAAATATTTTCCATAGAAGCTTTGGAATTCAACCCGCCAAATAAATTATTTTTTTCATAATATCTAAAATGCGTGAAATTTCATATGACGAAATTAGACGTAAAAAAAATAAGTAGCCACGTGATTAAATGAGCTTCTTCTCATAAAAGTTATCCCACCTTAAAATATATGCGATGTCTTAAATCTTAGTATTACTTTAATAAAATCTTTTTATGTTCATAAAAAAATCCTAATCAAATATAAGTGTTAGTAAAAAGACCGAACCACAAAAACATACTAAAATGTTAATGATTAAAAAGAAGATATTGAAAGAAAATAATGCCCACTAAATTCAGTAACACCTTTTGTTAAGAGTCCAAGTTTTTCGAAAAAAGAGCAACAGAAGAAGTGTCGAGTATATAGAAAATATGTAGATATTAATTTTGAAAGAGGAGAGGAACGATTTAACTCAAATAATTACTATTAGATTAATAAATGAAGTTGGTTAAACAAATCACCGACAATTATACCGCATAAGTCTACGAAGAAGTAATAGAGGTTGGTTAATTATAGTTGAAATTTCATCGGGTTCAATTGTTTTTTTATATTTAAAAAATATTTTTATAGTAGCTCCGATTCATCTGCACAGCATAGTCAAATTTATATTAAAGAATTCACCGGCTGAGATTTGCATCTTTCTTCTCTAACAGTTAGTTTAATTGGCAAAAATAACTTTATCAGGGTGACGTTATGGTATTAAGGACAGAGTTAATAATAATAAAAATAAATAAAGCAAACAAGTTTTTTTCCTCGAAGGCTTGGGTATTTGTGATGTCTAAAAAAACTCCCTCGTACCATTCCGTTCGTTTAATAATCAGGCGTGGCAAGAGCGATTACTTAACCACTAGTACTACCCTAGCCTTATCTTTCTCTCTCTACTACTCTCTTTAGAAAGTTTAGAGTTTAAGCGACTGATTAACAAACAGTTCTCGTATAAAAAGTTATGTTGATACACCTCCATTAGGATGCCATATGCTCTCCTCAATGGGAGCGGACATGGATTGAAAAAAACAGACCAATTCGGGCTGGTTGTCTGCTTTAGACGAATGTCTTAAATATTTATAATAAATTCATAAACGAAAGATTTTTTTATGTGATTTCAATACAAATATATTTTGACATGTTGCTTAACGCATGACAAATTATTACCCACCAGTCTACGTAAAACTATTGTTGCTGTGTCATCACGTGTTTATCGTATGTTGGTAATTGCTTAACAGTGTTTATCTTTTATTTAAACATACTTTTTACATGATGCTTAGAAGTTGACGAAAACAGCTTAGAAGTTGATGAAAATATTGTTTGTTAAATCCAAAGTCGAATCTCTCGAGCATTGTTATATAGAAGCTTTTTTGTAATTAATTCGATTGCACCTTGATTTGAATTTAGTTAAGTTAATTTAAGATTCCGACTGAAGGTGCTTGGTGGAATTTCATTCAACTGACTTCAGTTCATCCGTGCACTTGAACGCCTGAAGATTCCGAAAGGCAAAACCCGAGTCGTTAGTGACAAAATTTTTGTGAATGTACATAATTTGAACGAGTTAAATTTTAAATGGTTGTTTTTTTTACGAAACATATTTCTCGTAGATAAACCCCAAGCCAAGTTATTAAGTAAACGTTTTTTTTCATTCAAAGCGGATCATGGTGATCTAGTTACAATTAATTGATAAAAGAAAATATGTTTTGATAACATTTAAACACGGTTTGCTGACCATTTAAGTTAAATATTAAATTAACAGAAAAATATGAATCGCGCAGAAATTACGTATTGGTTTTTCGCTAAATTTAATAGTTACAGCTTTTTCTGTATCGCAGTCTTAATATATATAAATTTGTTTTTTTTTTGTATTTAGCAGAGCAAAAATTAGAGGAAATGTAAATCATTCAGTTATCTATTTTATCTAGTGATAACAAATATGTACGTACATGTAAATTCTTCTTGAAAGGTTTTTATTAATTAGGTTTAAAACATTAAGAATATTTATGTAATAGTTAAACGTAAGCTGCCCTACCAAACAAAATAAATCGTCGGCACCTAACCAATTTAATGATTAAAAACTAACTGTTAATAATAATTTATTAAAAGATGAACTTTTTTTATTGAACTTGATAGTTTTGATTCTTTTTTCTTTTACTCATTTAAAGATCAAAAAATTGGAAACAAAACGTTTGAATTTTTACAAAAGTTGTACAATTTAAGTTTTTATTTAAGAATCGTCAATCAAATGTGTTTATTCTTCTTAGTCATGATATTAGTTCAATTAAATAGCAATTTACTTTATCCAAATTTAGTATGCATTATTGATGATAAGAATGAATGTTATTAATTCATTTATATTATCATTCTTTTTTAATATTCAAACTAGAAGTATCATTTTTTATTATTAAAATTGAGATGTAATTTAAAACATACTTTGAACTCTAAAGAGCAAGTTGGTAGCATTTATGAAAGTTGTGCGTACAATATTATTTCGAACCAAATGTAGGCCAAATTTTGCTCTGCGAATAATACCATTATATAAAAGATTCTTGCGATTTCTATATCTCGCGGTTTTATTATATCTCGTACGGATAAGAACAATCGCCGAGTAAAATAAAACTTTCTTACAATTCTAGAAACACATTTTTGTTATCGCTTAGGCATTACATTTTTTGCGTTTTAGACACATGAAAATGAATAAAAAACTGATTTCAACATAAATCTAAACGAAATTGTTTTTTTATGTTTCATTTCTACACATTATATTACGCTTTGTTTGAATAATAATATTACTATCATGAGACACATAAGCGAAAAATTATATATGATGAATAATAACGGATAATAAAGTAAATATAAAGCAGGGCTGTGATGTCAGAGTCGTTGTATTTTGCACCGAGCGACTCCTACTGTAAAATAAGTTATTATATTTTTATAGATTATTGGAAAAACGCAGACTTATTAAAATTTGATGTCGGAGTCGTAGACGATGTCAAACCATTTAAAAATGTTTCTTCACGACATTACATTCCTGATATAAAGTTTTTCTGCAGCAAAAATACTACGCTTATTTAAATAATTATTGTATTTTATTAGTATTTTATGTTTAAAGGTAATTAAATTTTAGGATACTCTCTAAGCACAATATCTTTCTCATGAATTAGTACGACATTGACTTGGTTAACGAAAATTACGTTTAAAATGTAACATAGGTTATTGCAAATTATTATAGCAATTATAAGTCATAGATACGTCATGTTTTTAAACAATATTTCTTAGGCGGACTTTGTGCATACAAAAACAATCATATGATAATAAAATACAATACAAGTGCGAGGTCGAGTGGTCAACGTCGTTGGCTTGGGTTATGAATTTCACAGGCTTAAATTCAGATACCGACAGATTTTTCAATCTATAGATATTTGTTAGAACGCATAGATTATAACTTAAATTCCATTATACTACCTATCCAATGTTTTTAATGGGGTACAGCAAAAGAGAGGTTAGATAACCACTAATCTCGGCATAACCTTATCTGTTGACAGCGTATAATTTAATAAAAGCTTATTTTTTTATTAAAATGAGCACATTAACACAATCCAATTCCGCATGATAATTCGTTGTCGTTGAGTTTATTACGTATGTATGTATATCAGTATTTTAAGACTTATCTGCGATATATATTTTTAAAAATCTATTTTAAGCCACGATTTTTATAGCATTATGGTTATAACGTTGAATAATTATGCTCTATTGTGTAATTATAGTACCATCAATAAAGTTTTAAAAAATAATCAACAACGGGAAAAACCGCAGAATTGAAATTAAGTTAAAAACTCAGTAGAAGCTGGTGTTTGCAGGCGTGGAAGTGTGTATCTTCTGAAACGCAATTTAAAATTTGAGCATATTTTTCATTTAGAGCAATAAATCATCGGTTCTTTTTTCATTGCAGAATATTTAAGCTTTTATGCCTTCAGATAGAAGCTTCGCACTTTCTCCTTCATTTACACAATCTAAAAGCGATCGACCGTTTTTGTTATCCTTATTAGCGCGAGAAGGGTATTTTTCCGGACAATAATAAATTGCATCTTTTACACTTCATCGGTAATTAAAATAAATCGTCAAAACGGCATTTTATTCGGTATACCAGTAGATCGATTTTTCATAATATTTACAAACTGCAAATAAAATAACAAATATATACCAAATATTGTTTTTATTATATCTTCAAATTATGAGCAATTTTTTATACAAATAAACAATAATTTTTCTTTTCTTTTTATTAGTTAGATAAACAATAATCAATTGATAGAAAATTTAAATTAACTTTGATTATTCCACGTATTGTGTTACTAACTGTGACACGTGTTACTTAAGCAAACTTTGCGATAGTAAGTCTGAAGATGCCTCTGAAAGAGGCGAAATATAATATACCGGTTTAATCTAAAAGGTGCTATATAATGTTTCGTCATTACGTTGCGGTTTACACGAAGATGTCTACAAACGTTTTTTTTTATTTGAGGATCAAAGGCAAGAGTGTTCATGAAATTATACACTTATCCATAAGATTCTTTAAACGAGGTTAAACTATAGCGATTAGTTTAATTTTTTCACACTTATATTCTTTCCCAATCCTTCAAAGAAGCGGTAAATGACTAAAAAAATCAGTTCTAAAGAAAAGGCACATTTTGAAAATTTTATTAACCTTATGAGGAGTATGGACGTACATGTATGTTGATGCCATTTTTCTGTAAAGGAGTACAGACGTATTTTTAACTCAAAATAGTAGTGTCTATGTATATGCTTTTAGTATGAATTAGATGTATTCATTGGAAAAAGTCACACAATTTTTATGTTAAAAAAGATAGTAAAGTAAAGAAAGGTCAGTAAAAATCTATTCACTCTTCTAAAGATTAAGGAGTAGGCATAATTTAAATATTAAGCAAAGCATGCACTTTTTTAACAGTAAGTTACAAATATTAAATTTTATAAAAAGCATTCAATATACATTACATACTTAAGCGATGCATATCTTTTTCTATTAAAAATAGCCTACACACAAATATTACTTATTCAGATGTATAAATTTTAAGAGACTTTTAAAAAGTAAAAATATTTTCTTTCCAAGCTAGGCTATGCCATTTAAAAAGGGAGGTGGAAATAAAATGTATTCATTTTTATCGATGAAATGAAGACACCTAAAAAGTTTTTTTACGGGTTTCCTACAACGAAGTCTTGGAACATTAAAAAAATCATTATCTGTTGTAAAAAATAAAGCAATTTTCATACCATAATTCATGCTGGTAGGTAAAACCCGTCATGTTTATGACAAATTTAAAAGTAATGCAAAAAATAACTTGTCGCGGTTGAGTCTGTTACGAGCAACGGCAAAAATAAACCACTGTACCGTGACCGTAAAAAAATACACTGAAATTTATTTTCCAAAGAGCTTTTTCATTATATTTTTTACAATGTAAATTTTGTTTCGTAGGGAAGCGTGTTAACTGATTGACTATCTAATTTTCGCATACAGCCCCTCTTGTTTCCAAAATCGTTATTATACTATACATTGGGTCTGCAGTCCCGGGATCCCTTCCAATTCTGTGATTCCGAAATCCCGGGGTTGTTAGAGTACTAATCTCGCGATTTCGGTACTGAGAACATTACAGAAAGTCAAGCGAGGTCTAAAAAAAAGCATGTTCCAAGTGTAGGTATTTTTTGGAAATTCCGTAAATTCATGGGTTTTCAAATTTGCAAATACTATAAGAGCTAAAAATTTTTTTTTAAAATAGTCTCACGCTGTTTATTTTGGAAAATCCGCAAATTCCTGGGATTCTGGATTCGAAATTTCCCCTAAGAGCAACAAAACAGTCTCTCACGATGGCAATTTTGGGAAAGCCGCAAATTCCTTTTTTGAAATCCACATGAAATTGTTTGAAAAATCCCAGGAATGGAAAATCACCGAGAATTTTTTTTCTTAATTCCGAATTCCAATTTATCACAGAAAAGTTCTGGGATTGGATACCCATTTATTTTATAGATAGGTTCACATCGATTAGACCAGTGCTTCCCAACTTTTTTCATTCTACGGCTCCCTTAAATCTGAAAAAAAATTCGCGGCCATCCTCTATACAAACATGTTCTGTGGCGGCCCCCAGTATAGGAAGAATTTATAAACTGTATTTAATATTTAAGTTTTTTTATCATCAGACTCGCACTCCATAACCTTTTGTAGTTTAATTTAATTTAATGATAATATTATTCACTATAGTTTTATCTTTTTTATTTTCAAAATTTGGATTGATCTTTTTTTACTTTATACCAGGGGCTCTTAACTTAATTTTTTTCATTTCTCCCTATCATTATTTTTTAGAAGATAATTCCCTCTACACAAAATATTCTACGTGGTGTTGAAACAGATAATTATAAAACATTTTTAGAACTTTTTCCACATAAAATTTATTGGATCTGGACCAGTTTCGCTCGTGGTGAGCATTGTCAACTGATAAGAAATATAATACAATGAAACAGTGATATTGATACAAAAGTTAAGTAAGAAAAACAAGGTATGATAAACAATTGGTATTACGACTAAGCAAAAAATTGAAGCACAATCCAAGAAAAACAAACTATAAATAAAAATTTGAAGACCTCTTAGCAAAGCAAACTATTACATCAAAAATCAATTAAGTATTTATTATCATTAACAAAGTAAAAGCCTAAAAATAAGTGCATATAATAAATAAATAAGTCTTAATATCTGTCAACCATTTTATGTGGAAAAAGTACTAAAAATGTTTTAATATTTTTATTATAATGCCATTCCACCAAGTATTGACAGTAAACACCTTAAAAGTGACAGATAATTATGTAAATAATATTATAAATTTATCCAGATGATTTTTACTAACTAATAACTAACCTTCTAAAACAAGTAAAGCATATTTCAATGAACACAAATTTCAGTAGAATTTTCAATCATGTTTTATTTCAATTGAATCTATTTAACTGAGGTATATTTAATATATTTCTCGTTCACCGTAGTCAATGAGTTGCAAAAATTCTGCGCGCTTGTAAGGTAAAGGTTACTCAAATCAATCATCCATTATTTGTATCGATGGTTTTTTACTCAAAAATGTTTCCTTTGCTTTATAATTCTCTGTTTTAAAAACAAAAGTCAAACATATTCATCCCATTGCTATTTCCTAATGCATGAAGAGTTTCAATCTGGTAAATATCTAGTAGAAAAGTATTTGTTTGTATCAATTTATTCGGGTATTGTCTATAGATCTTATACCTTCAAGTTTTTGGCTGACAGAAGAACACTTTCAGATACCATCTAAAAACGATGAATTGTCCATTAAATTTGTGGAAAACTATTTTAGGTGCGCTTGTTAAAAAAAATTAAAAGATATTTTTCCCGTTTTGAAATTCCTGGAGGACGAGAAAATTTTACTCTAGATTAACAAATCTCTGCTTCAGTTTGTCGTTATAGATATATATATCGAATATGGAAAAGAAAAAGAACGTAACCCACACATTTTACAGGAGACACAAAAAACGTTTTTTGGCTATTTGGCTAACGTCAAATTATGAAATATACACGACATTAAAGCGCTCGGAGACTGATAAACTGGTCTTCAATTGACTTTATCTAATATGAATGAAATATTTCATTCCAAAAAACTTTTTCTTGATAACGATTTTTCTGGATTTTTTTTGCAATCTTGAAACCTAAATTTAGATACTAATTCGGCAATTGGTGCTTACATTCTATTGATGTAACGTGTATCATTGTGATTATCGAAAAAATGTTGTTTTGAAAAAACTTTGGGCTACGTACTTTTTTCTTTCCACAATCGATATATATATACACCACGCTTGCAGGTGTTAAGCCTGCAAAGCTATATATGTAAATTAGTCAATAGACATGCTTGAGAGCAGATTGAAATCAGATACCTCGCGATTCGTAATGCTGTCCTGGAGGACAGTTGGAACTGATATATACTATTTAGTCATGTAATATACATAAACATACCATGGAAATGTACAGACTACTGTTCTATCAATGATTAGAAATTCTGGTGTAATCGATCGAGCAATTTGTATAATTTGTAAAGTTGTATAAATAAAAATTGGCCATGTGATTAAAACTATTGCATCAGTTTTTTAACGTATTAAAGACGTCACTAGTCACCACTTTCACATAAATAACTTTTTTCTTGCTTGTATTTTATGATACAAAACAGGAGTGGGGAACCTTTTCATTTGAAATGGGCACATTTATTTATCTGATTCAACATAAGACCGCAGTAAAGAAAACGTTGACACTGCCCCTCCCCCCCCTCTTTTTTTCGACTGTCGAACATATGATGGGTTGATTACGCTGTTTTCCTAAACGCTTGCGTATATATTTTTTGATCAAAGTGAATATTTTGAACAAGTCAAAAGGCTGGATAAGAGTAGCCAAAAGGCCGCAGGTTTCCCTCCACTGATACAGACAATAGTTTTACTATTACGAATAACCAATAAAATACACCTTCAGCATTCTGAATTCATTTACATATACATATATATGGATATTTATAATAATATATTAAATTATTATTCAACTCTTGAAAGAAAAGTTAGTTTTCATTAATGTTATAGAGATATTTTTTCAAATAAGTTTTTTTCTGTTAACTTTAAATTTTCCACTAAGAAATACGTGTTGACTGTGTTTAAGGCATTGACTTTTTTTATTTATAGAAGAGCTAGAATGAAATTTTAAATATTCAATAGAATACTGTCAACACCTCGTCTATTTTATTGACATCTTGAAACAAGTTAACTTGACAGTTCATAACTGATTTAATACAAAACAACTAAGATACAATTACACACCTGATTTACAAGAATTGTCAAACATAACTATTTTCTTCGTTATAATATGCAAGTATACGCACTCTTAGTTGTAATTTGGCAGTGCACCCTAAATGCTAAAAAAACACCCTTTTACCAAATTACCAATAGACCAGTGACAAAACGTTGTAACACTCGTATTTTGTGTACCTAAAATTTTCTGTTTATAATTGCAAAATATCGAATGTTTATTTTTCGTCTGTCTTCTTTTAGTGATATGCATTTTTACGTGCAGTTTACATGATTAATTAATATGTAAATGAATTATTACAAATTGATTTTATTTGTATTTACAACCTTATACACATGCAACTTAAATTACAAAAAATAATATGTGTTATTCAAACTTAATTAATGCAATTTAAAAAATCAATAAAAGAATATGTTTAATTCTTAAAGAAACAAAATTCATTTACTTAGTCTCTCGTTTCCATTTAAGCAATATTAACTTTATTTTAATTTATGTATAAACAAAATAATTTCTTATTCAAAACAAAAACAATAAACATGTCATTTTGTTCTTAAGGCACAAAATCTTTTGTTAAAACTCTATTTATGTTTTTCTTCCGTGTGCCATTATGCCCCATATCTTTCGATTATTTGTTCTTTTAACTGTTTTGTAAGCATATACACATTTTTAATGAATTTTTCACACAGAACATTTATATATGTATATATTACCAAAACTGTCCTAAATCTATCATTATTTTTTTGTATGCTATGATATGATCATAAAAAATAACAGAATGGTGATTACGCTGTAAAAAAATGTTATTTATGTTTGCCCATCGCTCATATCTCTTGAATATGATTTCAAACAGTCGTTTGGTCAGCAGCAAGCTGGTTAACTGTCGAGGGATGAAGTAATAGTGAATTGGAGCGGTTTACTTGCTTCGGGGTGGAATTTATTGGTTCGTGATTGGATGAAAATATTCCAGGAGGACAATTTTCTTCTCTTTTGGAACAATCAGAAAAAGGAAAATCATTTATCGGATCCAATTATTATTATTTATAATTTTTTTCCAGATAAGAAATCAATTAGTGATTTTAAAATTTTTTCAGTAAATAATATTTTATTGTGTTTTTCCCATAAAATTACAAATAGATAATTTCATTTTTTAACTTTTTCCGTAACTATATAAGTATAAAAAGTTTGTTGCTAATCATCCGATACTTGATGTACCACATTTTCTATTAAATTATATTGTTATTAATTCACTCAACCACGCTTTTTCATCTTTGAATTTTTTCTACCATTTGAACATGTTTTTCGACTCAATCAAAGTAGCAAAATCAAATTTAGATAACTAAACTAAATACAACAATCAAAAAATATTCATAAAGAATCATTTGTTGTTTATAAAGATATTTTGTATATTATTTTTGACGCACATTGGTATTCAAAAAATAAAATACTCATTTGTACTTATTGACAGTGAACACTCTAAAAACATATCGGCATGGTCTATAATATTTGTTGATTCAAATGTGTTGACGTCTTTCTAGAATGCTTACTATTTTTTTCTCTGAACTGATGAATATTAATCAATTCTGGTTTTTTAATCATTATTTCTCTCCACTTTTTATTCACTTTTCACATACGCAACAAACGGCAGCAAAACCTATTTTTTAAATGACTGCCAATAAACTGTATTGTTTATTTGTAATTTTATTGTTTACTTCATGAATTTTGTAAAGCCAACGCCGCAATGCCGCGGCTATGAAAACCAAAAATATTTAATTTGCGACGTGTTCGGAGAATATGACACAGTAGTAAGATATACACAAATTCCAATCTGAAAATAACCGTTGGCCAATAAACAACGGATCTGGCAACTTTTGAAGCCAAGTGATGAAACCTAAAGGCTTTAATTAATACTGATCCACGCCAAAATACCAGGAAGATGGTCACCACGGTTGATAGGTGGACTTTATTCATTAATGCACTGTGTTGAAGATTTGAGTATAACATGGTGAGGCATTTGAATATGAAGGGTTTTGCGGTACGACGTCTGGATTCCTCATCAATTCACAGCGACAACGTCTGACCACATGTGGCGATGTTGACCCAACACCAATTGAATGTTTTTAGGCACCCAACATAATTTATATTCCTTGTTCCCTCTGACATACTCTTTGATTTACTTTTTTGCATCAAAAAGAGAAGAATTATACTCCAATTTGATAAAAACGTGGTGAATAGTTATAGCAACTGATGAAAAATATATTATTGATTTAGTTATTACGAAAAAAGTAGGAACAAATAATGTTTTCGTTATATTTAAAAAACGGTTAAACTCTAGCATCTGCCGTTATATATACATAATATTATTTTACCAAATCTGCCTCTTCAACTTATTGGCTTTCAAGAATTCAAACGGGGAAAGGAATGAAAAAAAAATCGCAGCAGTAGAATTTTCACCGGATCTTTGCATTCATTCATAAGAAAGCGCCGTTATTAAATTCCCATCTAATAAGCATTCGGAGCTTTTTCGTAAGTTAATATTGTCGGCTTGGAGGGCGGGTAGGTTTCGTCGAGTAAGTACTCTTTATATAAACTTTTCTTGTGTTAGTATGCCGCTCAAGAGAGAAACTTGCTTGCCTGCACTGTGTTTTGTACACAAAGAATAACAAAGCGCATATCAAAGCTTTCCGCGCAAGGCGGGAGGGTCGCATTATTCTCTTTTCCTTCGAGCGAACAATCGTAGTTGTATTTGTATACTCTATCTGAAAAATACGACAGGATTTAAGTATTAATTACTATTGAGATGTTTCCAACAGACCATTTTCTGTGCGGTTGGTTATTTAGCAATTATTGACACAGTATAAAAAAAAATACGTTTGATAATGGTTTTGATATTGAAATTTACACTTATCTTTTTTTATGTTGTCTTATATTTAATACTTACAAACACATTCGCGTTTGTAACGAATGCTGTTTGAACAAGGCAATATGAATGAGTGCTTTCTGTCATTGCAATACTGGAACCTTTTTGTTTACCCAACACGCATTTATCCAGTCATGGGCTCAACCACTGTCATTAATTGTCAACCTCCAACCAAAGTATAATATGTTATTAAAACTTACTTGCTTACAATCACCAAAATACAAACACATATGAATTAGTTTTAAATTTTCATTTTTATGTTTATAAATTAAGCTAATCAAAAATCAGTTCATAATTTTGCGACCGGGTGTTTGCTTAAACGTATTAGTGTGGTTTTTTTTGTCAAAAACATTGCTTAAGTCAATATCATTTTTTTAACATAATAGCTCTCTGAAATATGTTTTAAAATGCTTTTTCCAAAATAGAAGTCTAAAAATGACGGTCAAAATTTGTATATTTTTACGCCATTATTTTGTCACTCAAAAACAATATTTCATGTCAAAAACAGTTACAATTTTCATTATTTTTTGTACTAACTGTATTATGAAGTATTCGAAGCCAACATTATTTATCATTTTATATCATTTGGTATAATACAAAACTATTTCCGCCCTCATAATTAATCATCTGTCAACAAAGCGCTTCGCCAAACAAATTTCTTCGCCATTCCTTTTCGTAGAATGTTGAATTGCTAATCCCAGAACACACCGAACGCTACTATATCACTGTGAGGTGGTCGGTATACGTGGCTATAGCTAAGGCAGTGTAAGTTAATGGGTCGTCGTCCACTTCATTATACTGCCAACGCTCAATACACAGTAGCATACAATAAAAGATTATCTGTTTAATATGGCCTAGCTAAGACAAGCCGTCTGCCCGTACTCCATCCGGTATTTTAATTTCTAATTTAAAATTTAATTTAAGTTACTGAAGTAAAAGTCATCAATGACTTATAACGTAATTAAGATCATTTGTTTATATTAATTTTAATTATTAAAAAACTTTAAAGAAACGCAATCACAATTAGGCAAAATCTAGACAACATTTCTAATTCACAAATTGTATGATATTTTTTGTTGTTTTACTAAAATATACAAGTTTTGCTATTGTAGAAAAAATTCATATGATAAAAGATAATTAAAAATGCTTTTATCTTGTGATTCCCTGATTGTGATTTTTTTAATTTGAATGTATTCACTGTAAATTCTTTTGTACTACTTTTACATTCTTCGCTAAGTAAGATTCCGACTTGTTATGTTCATCGCAAGCATTATTAACTGGTGAAAAAACTAACTAATACAGATTTTCTTTGTAAGAAATTAATTAATAATAATAATAAGGTGTAACAAACAGTTGGTAAAAGAAATATGAAAAGTGTTTAAAATAATGCATTTAAATTATTATCGATAAGTGAAATCAATAATTATTTTGTTTAAAACGGCTTAAAAAGTCAACAGTAACTTAATTGTAATAAAAAAATACAAAAAATATATCGTGTTATAAAAGTATTTAAAGAATTCTTAAATAATCGTCATTAAAATAATCAAAACCCGTTTTTTTACAATTTGTGTTTTACAATGGAAAATGTTCAAATAAAAAATGATATTACCAAAACTAAAAAATTAAGAAAAATATTTTAATAATTCATATCTTATTAATCAATGTTCTAATTCCTAGTTCTTATTTTACGTTGACTTGAACTCTTGTTAAACGTTGACTTGAAGCGATTTCAGCCTGGTGAACTCATATGTTAGGCATCGTTCAAATGCACTTTGACTTTCTTGATTTATAACACATACCTATTTTTTCCAATGTAACAGTAAATTTAAGTTTTAAAAAATGATCTTGCCGATAACAAAAACTGTAAAATGATAAATTCAAATAGAGTAAAAAAATCATTTCATATGATATATATATGTACATAGATATCATATAATAAAATGTATTGTTGTGTAATGCAACTCAAACGATTCCCTGAGTTACTTCGCATTGTATGCCAAAGCGCAATGAAGTTGGTTGGAATGTAGTTGAGTATATTCGAGATCACTTCTACTAGATGAATGGTCAAGTTCTATGGTATAAACCGTATGTACGTACAACTAAACTGGAATTCACTAAATTGTAGACAATGTTATGTGTACCGCTAAATTTAGATTTATTTACATACGGTTGCATAGTTGAAGTATTATATTAGGATAAAATGTGTGGAATTTCAATTATAAATATTGTTTTAAATACAAATTAATACCAATACCGACTGTCATGCAATATGGTTTATGAAAACTATTTGCAGAATGAGAGAGAGTGTGTGTTAGTGGTGTACGCTAAATAGTCATTTACATGTAAAACATCTCTGAAAACTCACTCAGATTCATTTTATCCTTGCGTGTACAGGCTGAGAGAAAAAATGGATATTTGCTGCGTTGCATATATAAGTATATAATGATAAATTAATAAAAAGATTTATTGTTAGTACTCGCAGATGAAATTGTTTCAAAGGCGCTTTGTTATAACTTCGTACCATATTTTTTCGGTTGAAAATAAACACTTTCTGTTTAAAGCTGCATGCATGATTTCATTCAAAAGAGTTATTCACATCCAACTGTTGAGTATTCTTTATTATTTATATTTATATTATTTTTAACAGCTATATAATTAAAAATAGTAACAAAAGAAGTTGATGTTTTTCATTTATAGCAAAGTGCAAGTGGCTTTGAACTTTACTTTGACTTTAAACCATGCATTAGCGTTTCTTAAAAAATCATCAGATATATACAATGTTTCTCACTTGTGTGTCTGTATACGATTGAGCAGGAAGATCATAAATTGTGTCATAGCAGACAAGTCTGTTGATATTTTGAATCAATCGGGCCAATGGCGATTTTTTGATAAACACATTTAACGTAGTCTTAAATAAAATCAAGTCAGCGTAGTCTTTTTGTTGTGTGGCGACAGCTCGTGTCTCATCTCAAGTAAAAAAAAAACACTATTTTAGTTATACTGAACAATAATGCTAGAATAAAAAACTTGCCCGGCTATTATTAATTACATTTCGAGGTTTAAGAACACAACAGCGTTAATAACTAGTGTCTGTTCGGGAAATGGAAACCATAGCCGCCGCGCCGCGTCAACCGTATAGGACACATTAAGCCCAAGATCATTCAATGACCTCTCGGTTAGGATTGCAATACCGAAGGAATATATTATTATTACTGGTTTTTCAGTATTTCGTACTAAATAATTGTTTAACAAATATCAACTCCGGTATTACAAAAAGGTTAAAATATAAAACATTAAAATACAACCAATTCGGATTTGAATACCTGCGATTAAAACAAAATCGGTATTTCAATATTTCATATAAAATACTGTCATTAAAAAATATATTATACATAATCATAAACGGATGTTTTTCATAAATAACTTACGGTATCAATATACACCATTAAAAACTATCATCAATTCTGGAATCATTTGGAATTATTTTATTAAAATATATGATGTTTTGTATACATTCAAACTCCATTATTTTCTTAATTTTTATGAACAGGAAATAAAGACAGCCCAAACAATTTTTGTTCGTATATTGACTTATAAGAGATTTAAGTACATATTATATGTAATATACAATGGTAAATAAAACGAGAAATGTTATATACAAAATATTATAAATACATTTTGACATTGCCCGCGAGGATTTAATGTCATTATTTTTATAGAGCCATGCTCTCTTGACACTTTTCAAATTCTTGGGAACGCTTTTTATCTATCGAAAGTAAACGTGACTAAACTTAAGAAAATAAAATCGTGAGAGAAAAGAACCTTAAAACAGGTTGACAGAGTAAAACTCTCGCATTTTCTTTGTCCCAAATGAGACTTTTTGCTAATACGTGCTGTAAACACTTCATCGACTGCTTTCAGAGCTAGTCTTGATGGGTAAAACTGTAATGAGAAAAATTCTTTTTCCTGCCGATAATGTGTAAAATTAAACATAGATACGCAAAATGCTAAGGATTAAAACGATAGTTTTTCACCTTTATATTTTATCCAACAATATTAAATTTGAAAATTGGTTTGTTATGATTATCAATTCTTGGTGAAAAGGCATTTTATCTTTAAAAAAAAACAACATTTTTTCACATTCTAGAGATTTTTTCTGAAGGAAAAGAAGCAGTTTTTTTATGTTGAACATTTTAAAACCGACTTGATTACAGTGGGTAATGAATGATTGACCCCTTCGTATATCGATTTCAATATATTTATAATACAGACTTCTACGCATGAAATTCAAAATTCTTGGACCTATATACCTGTATTTTCCCTGGTGAAATTTTATGCTTTTTAATAATATTTTTTTAATTTTACAACAAATAAAACCAAAAAACAAGCACACCAAATTTTATATATAAATATTTATTTGGTAGTATATCACACATAGTGATGTATAAAAATTATTTTACATTTTGCTCATCATTATTTTTAACCAGTTTTTTTTGACAAATTTTAGATTTTAAAATCTTATTATCACCCCGCATTTATTGTTATTAGTAAAAACGAATGTAGCATCGGTTTCAAAAAATCTAAATTAAATTTTTCAGTATATAAAGATTCAAGCTGCCAATTTCTATAAACGTGACCGATGCCATAATCTCTTTTTTCTTAAAATTTGATCTCATGTATCACAGTAAAAGTTTATGTATACATAAACTTGTAGTTTAGATTGAAGCTTACTTACATCATTACAATCCACAATCACTTTAACTAAGTCTATAAATTCGCTGACAAGCGTTAGACAGAGTAGAAATTATATAATGACATAACCTAATCAAAATAGAAATGACACTCTTTTCTTTATTTATTTTTATATTTGAGAATATATTTGACATAACAGCTAATCCCAATAGGAATATTTTTGTAGGTCTCAAATTTAAATTGAAAAATTCTAATATTGATATTGACTTTACCGGGAATCGAGTCCAGACCCGCTTGATTGGTAGAGCAAGCTCTAACCAACTAGTTACAGCGGGCGATTACTTCTTAGGTTAGGTCAAGTTGAGTCAGATATGTTGTATAGAAATAGGGCGAGAATGATAACAAGACGTTGAAATTTTTGAAGTTATTAATTTTTTTAGTTTATAGTAAAGCAGAGGAACGTGGCTGGCTAAACTATTGTATAAATGTACACAATGACCAGTTAAACTTTTTATTCGTTTCCTAGTATATGGGGTAGCTGGATAAAATGGACAATGTATAATATATTGATTAGTTAATTTACACATTGACTAAGTGCATACTTTAACTGTAACATAATTTATTTTTTGTGTACGTTTTATAAATAAAACTGTACATTATATATTTTCTAGAATATTAATATTTCATAAACAAATTTTCAGTTTTATTACATTATGACAGAATTGTTAATTATTTTCTGAAATAAAGTAATTTCTGCTTATCGCTTTGATTTTTCTTTTATGTATTGAGTGCTTTACTAACCAAAATGTATTGAGTAAATATAATGAGAAAGATTAAATTGTCTGAAAATTAAATACAGTCTGAGATAAAGTTTTCCACTTGGTTCATAGAAATATTTTTCCCAAATCAATCACTCTTAAGAACTCTGATAGGAAGCACTTTTAACTCAAAAATATCTCTGATCCCTTAGATATAATACTTTGAAAACAATATAACTGAGAAGAGAAAGTTCTTTTATTTTTTTACAGAAGGAAATGTATATCTTTCTCTTACGATCCGAATTTTCTCCATTGGTGTATAAAACTTTTAATGAAAAGAATACATATAATTTTAAATCAAATAGGTACTTTTTGATTATTTATGGCTTCGCAAATGTTTGATAAAAAATTGCTTCATGAACTTCATCACACAGTATTACTTTGATGAACCATTTTTTAATACAGTTTCAATTTTATTCATAAATCCAATGTTTCAATTTATGCGCTAGAAAATGTTTAAAATCTGTAGAATTATTTATTTAATGAATAATATGTATTCACCAGATTTAGTATTATTCTTGTACGGTCACTTTTTTAAATTGTTAAAGTCTTAGGTTTTTTTGGTAGTTTCGTGTTTTTAAAAATAAATCATTATATTGTACTAATTTCACATTTATTAAATACTATCAGGACCGATTTGGCTCATGAGCAATTTCAACTGATGAAACTTATTGGTTGAAAATGCTCACCACGAGCCAAACTGTTCCTGATCATATTAAAAAAAAAATAGTTCAAAATATTTTTTTTGTTATTATTATAATAATAATTTAATATAGAATATGTTTATCTGAGTGTGCGCTACAAATTAAGTCATCTTTAAAACATTGTAAATCCCTAAGTTATCTCACATACACACTCTTTTTATGCGCATGCGCTGATAAAAATAGTATGCGTGTGTTCTGTATAGATAAAAATAAATCTAGACACATCAAACATATTTTCTTGAATTATCTTTAACTACAATTACAGTGGTTCATGTGAATATTCCCAACTTCTTTATTTTTTTAATTGATCCGAATAAAAAAATATAAAAAAATACAAGCGATTGTTTTATCTTATTTAAAAAATATCTTTCAACTAAGTATTGACAGCTGGGCTGTGGATTAGGCGTAAGAGTTGGAAAAATCTTATGACTCGAACCCATTTTAAAAATAATATTCAATGAAGTGTATTCAAACCACAAGCGTCCATAGTTTTGCCTCCGTATGCTACGCTGACCTAAGATTATCCATATGATATATATATAAACTAAATAAATTTCTTGGACTCAGAGTCGTCTTTTTTTACCAGACTTCACAGTCCTGATTTACAGTAAAGATATTTAAATTGATTAGTGTAGAATGTTTATTTTTCATCCATTGTACCGTTTGTATTATTGTATATTAGATAGTCAATTAATTATGTGTATTGAGAGTAAAAAAAAGAGAAGAATTTAATATGTTTGATAGCATTACGCCAAAAAATCAAATGAAAACAGCTTGATGTGGTAATTAATGGTTTTTTATTGTCAGATCATTTTTGTTGGGCTATACTAAAAAAATTCTAAGTCAATTACATGAATTTTATTTAGGTCAAGTATTTTACTTAAAACATAAGCAACTCTTTTGCTTGGGCACTACAAAACTGAATTACTCTATAAAAAATGGTTAGTAAAAACAGTTTTTTACTAACCAACTTGGCGCGCTACGCTTTTAATGTTGTACAAGGAGAAAAAAAATAAAATAAGGCACAGACCGTTAGCGTGTCCATTTTCCACTTTCCCATAACTTGAAAAACTCGCATCCGGAAAAACGCTTTCTAAATAATTTAGCTCTATTGCTAGGCGTGCGAACGATTTGCCTACCCTTATATTTTTCCTCCAATTCTTATTTTTTTCTTTGGAAACGGCAAACGTTTCTAAAAATCGTCTCCCGAAAGGGTGAACATAAATTACCTTGACTACCAGAAGAAAAAATGTTTTTTGATAAAAAAATATCTTGTGATTTTTGAAGTCATGCTTGTCTCATTACTTGTTTTATATTATATGTAAGTTTTTTTGACTTAACAAACATCAAAAAATATCAAATAAGTTATTTAATAAATTATCCGTACATAATAATTTCATAAACGAACTTTGGTATTTTGGCAAAATTCGTAAGGATAATTTAATTACAGCATATTAAAAATAAGCAGCGGCATAATTCACATTTTTACAGTTTCATTTCTAAGCTTTTACATTTAAAATATTACTTTATTGGTATTATATTAAAAAATATCCGTTTTGTATTTTATTCACTTGGTAATTCAATTCCAATAGCATATCGCTTAGTTCCACAAATATAATGAATTGTAGAAACCGTTAAGGTATTTAAACACCATGTCATCGTCAGGATATTTAGACATAATATCATACCACAACAAAAAAAACTATTTGAACACAATCAACTCGATTTCAGAGATTTTAATACTGTTTCTTTTAAACTTTTTCTAATGTTTAAGAAATCGTGAAATCTATTGAAATTAGCTTATGTAATCTTATGCTTTAGTTTTCTATTGATAAATCATTTTCGATCAAATAATCATTTTTTTTATTTTTACTATTTGCTTTTATAAAATACAAAAATTCTCAATGTGCGCAAATACGCAAAATGTTTACTGTTAATTCTTGTTGAAAAAGCATCACATCAAAAACTTAACACTCTTTTTACTAATTCCACATTAACCAGCCTTAAATTGTTATCATTAGCAAAACCGGTTCTGATCTTAGTATATAAATAGAGAATGATTCCAAAAAATTCAATGCTCGTCATTTCGATGATAATAAATATACTATTATTTTTACTGAATATTTACTTACAGTTAGTATTCGACAAGAAGCAGTACAAAATCCAATTAGTATAAATGTAGGATATTGATAAAAATATATCATCTCTTTGCACACTTGCAATAGTTAATTCACAAAATCCAGATCCTGCCTAGTAGAATTCTTCATATTGATTTATTAGTAAAATTTATTACTTGATTTTTTATTTAAACAGAACGACGCCGGTATTAACTTCACATTGTAGCTTCAAAGGCTTTAAAAATGTTTCGTCGTATTGAAGGGAATAAATGCTACCCATTAGTTCTGGTAACCCTATTTCTGTGGCGTATAATGTTCGGAAAACTAATAATGGGAAAAGTCCTCTCAGAAGAGAAGTAACTGCCGCTGATTTTCAGTCCACCGCTTTTTTATTGCGTATTTAATTCGGATAGCGTTTAAAAAATAAACTTTAATACTCTACGCACAGCTTTTATGACAACCATAACACCCCGAGAAATTTAAAAAAGCTTTTAATGAATGCTTTATTCGTTTCGAGATGCCAAAGCCTGTATTTATACAGAATGACTTGATTTGCGAATAAAAGGTTTCCAAACTCTCAGTTATTTTGCGAATTTAATTTATTCTCAAAAAAAACATTTAAGTAAAGAAATTCAATTATAAAATATATTTATAAAGCTTATTTATAAAAGGACAATACTTTAATACAACTAAAATCGTTTGATCATTTTTTTCATAACAACGTAATGTTGCGCATAATAATATTTATTTATTGTTTATTCATTATCAAAAAGCCTTCAATATTTTATTTATTATTTGGGCCTATTAGAGGTAAAGTGAGCCAAGTAGTATTTTATAAAAAAAAAATAGATGCGTTGTAATATTTAACATTGTAATTGTTCAAGAATCATAAAAGTGAAGTAATGTCAGTTAATACACATTGCAATTGAGTTATTTCCGTAAAATAAAAATATGCAATCCACCAAAACAGCAAGTAAAGACGTGATTGCACTTAAACAAAAAAAAATGTTTTACCATTTTACTAGTTGGCTCACTTCACCTCTCGAGGCCTCATATTATATGTTATATGGTTAGTTATAATGTTTAATTGAAATTATACAACTTAAAATATTGATAAAAAAAAAATGACGACCTGTTTATTGCCCTTATCATTTATTTATACAAACATGTTAAGTTTGCAATGAATTAATTAATGTATTAACTTGAAAATTATCAATGTTGATGTATTAAAGGGAAAATTGTATATAAAGCTCGTGCATTTAAATAATCTAAATTTAACTGTGATACAGTGGTGGCCGGTCAATGTGGCATTGGATCAATGCACCCCTTGGATATGCAGGGGCGGTTATATTTCATGAAATAATATTCAAACATAACATTTATACCGTTCATTCATTTTAAATTCTTAATTATAATAAATACATGAAGAATTTAAAATGTGTGAATGGTATAAATGTTATGTTTGAATATTATTTCATAAAATATAACCACCCTTGCGTATACATGAAGTGCATTGATCCAATGCCACATTGACCAGCCACCACTGCTGTGATGATAAATACCTGATTGAATAAAAGATAGAATAGGAAATTCAACACACACAGGCGGATTCGCGTGCAATTCGGTGGTTGCGTACGTGCAATAGTGTGCTTTAAAAATTGGTAAAAAACTCTTACACGCTTCGTTTCCACACATTATCTCTCGTTTAAAAGCATACATATATTTCTCAATTGCAAGTGGAAGCACCTTAATGTAGAACTCGCAATAATTGACATTAATAGAAATTTCTGCACCTATTTTAGACCTTCGATACTAAATTTCATGAACATTACAAATCTTTGAGCCATTGTAAATTATTTCATCCAATTTATGAAATATTATGAAGAAAACGATTGTTTTGCAAACATTTTTTCAGTGTAGTTATCAACGTTTTTCTTGTCATCGGCTATTCCGAAATAAAAGTCTGCTATTGGGTGTATTTCAAAACGTAACAAAACAGCGATTAGCTATTTAATATGACTGTCGAAACACGACAACAAATGTTTAAAAGGGCAGAAACAGACAAAAACGTGTAAACCATGATTTTGATTATTTATTTTATACTATTAAAATAAAGGGGTGAGTAGTAATTTATTGAAAATAAACCGGATAGCAATGCCTACAGAAAATTCCAAAGTTCGGGTAATTACTTACGCATTGGTGGATAGAAATTGTTTGCTCGGTCCCTAGACCTTACTCATTTACAATAAAATCCCATTTCTTTTTCCACTTTGATAGAAACCTTTTTAAAACACACCACTGCGAAAACAATGGGATATAAATTTATACGGCTCACTTCTGTGGTAATTGTCGAGTCCTTTTGTTCCGATTCGAGCGGTTTTGCGAGCTTTCAATTATGAAACGGCGGAATCAATCAATACTTGGTTTGATTGAAATTCTATTACGTACTGTACTAGCGAGCTTCGGCCTATTCCTATAAAACAATATTATAAAAGTGATTTTATTTACTTGTCTTGTACAATTATTTTAATATGTCAACGCTACACAACTGACATTTTCTTCAAAACTATCACCAAAATATGTTTAAAAAATCTTACGTTGGTCACAATAAAATGTATTATAGTAATTACACCAGTTTCAAAATCTTTTTGGTTGATCAATGAGTTTGAGAGGTAGAAATACTCAGCAACCAACTTTATGACTTTTTTTATTATTAAATATAATGATTTACATGAAGTAGTTGGTAAACGCTAAGAATCCGTTACATTGATAAAATTCGTCGCCCACTGTGGTCTAGTCGGTTAAAGCTTGCTCTACCGACCAGGTGGGTCTGGATTCAATTTCCGGTAAGATCAATGTCAAATTTAGATTATTTAAATTTAAGATCTAAGACGTAAGTGTTTGTGATGTCAGTTATTTTTATCGTGTTTATCTTCTATGATCGATCAACTTTAAAATATTTAGTGCATTGGCATTAACTGTAATGCCAAAAATAAAAAATATATTTAACGTTATGTCGTAATCAATAAAATCATATCCACTATCAAACCTATACTACATTGATCAAATCTTATTCAGGTAGTTACATCTCTTGATAATTGAAGTGACAGAATAATAAACGTCTTTTGCGAAATGATAAAACTCGATCATGTAAAGAGATAACAGAAGCTGATAAACGGTGACACACAAACGTGAGTTTCGGCATCTATCATTGTCACGAATGAGACCGGACATAGCCGAAGTTGATTGATCTATTTCTACTAATTTGTGTCGAAAGTCTGCCTGTCTACGCTTGCTTTTATACCCTAGGCTTTACGCCAAAAAACGTATGTCGTCGTAATAGCTCAATCGTGAACGCACTAAAATATTTAGAGATGTATTAATTGGGTCAAGGACTGTCATTGAAGTTATATTAAAACAGTGTTTAACTAATCTTCAACAACCTTACCACTTTAATCATTAAAATCTATATTGTGATAATAACTGATGTCGGTACTTTCACTGTTTCTTTTTATCTACTCGAATATACCATACATAACAGGATTATCGTTCTGCCGATGATATTCACAGAATATTGATAGCTAGATTCTAGCAGGTGCTTTTCCGATCAATTTTTAATCTATTTGCGATTGTCACTTTCAAAAGTCAACCATTCGTTAGCTATTTGCCGAGATATTTGGTCAAATAAATGAAAACAATCAGTATTTTAAGATTATTATGTGCTTAAAGTATCAAAATTCATTATTTAATAAATCGCATATCAAAATTTAATTTAAAATTTGTGAAATTCCATAAGCTTTATCACGATCCGAGATTCGTGTTTTTGTATTTTTAAGCACTCTATTGCACGGAGTTTATAGAGAGTGAATTCAGGGGGGCCGTAAGGGTTTGCGCCAGCCCCTTGCTAGATTTGACTTAGGCCAGCAAGCATTTGCTCAATTAAAATATATATATTATCAGATCTATGCATACGTTATATGATGTATACATATATATTTTTATTAAATTTAGTAACGCAGTGACGTACATTTGGTATTCCCGACATTTATTTATATTATCTATAACGGTTTAAGTAAAACGTTTGAAACATGTTATTGTAGCAAAAATAATAAAACCAATCTGTGTCCATCGTCGAAATTTCCATTCATTCAATTTATGTGGGTAAATACATTTTTCAGCTGTTGATAATATATAAATTGTATAACAGTGCATTGCAAATATTGTTCCATAATTTTAACATATTTAGTAACATTCGATAGCATTAATAAGAACACTGCATATAACTGTATAAGAAAAATAAAAAAAATACTCCTTTCCCTTATCAAAGCGAATAGCTTTGAAATTATGAGAGTTTCTTGTTAATGTATTGAAAGCTCACCAATGAGTTATAGTATGTATATATACCTTTGAAGGATGCTCTCAGCAGTCTATACACTCACAATAGTCCACCACATCACGAACATAAAATTTAAAATGAAAACAATACGTATTTTTTATATATTAAATCTGATCGAATTTTGTAAGCTTAAGTTCTGCCCCAAATCTTACATTCTCAGTCTTAAACTCAAATTGTGAGAAACTCTTGGAAGAAATCTATTATCCGTTACATTTTTTTGTGAATCAAACTATTACACGATTCGCCTGATTTCTTTTTGTGTCCAAGTTTTTTTTTTCTTTTTTTGTAGAATCAGTACTATCACTGCCTTTTAATTTAATATTGAAAACCATTTTCACTATCGCGCAATAGGTTACAGATTTTTATCAAATAATATAATAAATAAAACTCAAATATTTGCCAACTTCTTTATAAACAGCGAGGAAAATTATTCACTTATAAAGCATTATATCAATCTAACGGAAATGAATAAATTACAATTGAATCAAAATGTCAATTAACTAATTGCTGCCATACATTACGTATGTAAGTACGACATACGCAATAAACAATTCACGATTGTGGGTTCATGGAGGGAACTGTTACTATTTAATACCCACCTAATACGAGAATATTCGGCGATAGCTATAAAATATGTATTTTGAGTTCTTCCAACATTGCAGACAATGTTTTTGGCATAATAAAATGACGAATCCAAATTGTACAATCACTTGATAAAAAATCTTTCAATATACGCAGATTTGCCTTAGTGACCAAGCCATTACATATATTTTTATATGAATTTTGTGATTTTCCGAAAAGAAAATACACTTTTGTTGGAAGACCCACTCCCAGAATTTCCAGACATTTCAGACATTTCAATTTCTAAAACCCTGCAATTTACGGATTTCACAAATTTTCTATAAAATTTTGTCGCTATACGATTTTCATCCTGCGAATTTATGGATATTTGCCTGTGGCCCCCCAAAACTTTACTGTAGCTCTCCTAAAAAAATCTCTGTGGTCCCCCTGGAACATGCTGTGGCCACCTGGCTCCCCGTTGAGAAACATTGATATAGAAGATAGTTTCAAAAAAATATATTACATGGTTTTTACTATTTTGACAATTAACTATAGGCAATTTTGAAAGAGGACTTACTTCTTCAAGTAGTTTCTATTTATTTTTTCCCAATATAATAACAATATCTCATTACCACTTTTGTGTTGGATTTAAATACATATGTGAATAAATGTTATCGTTTTCGTTAACCCAACCAAAACGAGCAGGAGAGCTTTATTTTTCAGTGAACTGATTCCGTTATATAATAGATAGACCCGGGTACTAAAATTTTACTGCCCGTGTCGAATATTCACGCAAACCATGTTTATAAGTTATATTTTATCTCTCTTTAGGCTTTCTGAGATCTGCGAGATCAAAGTCGTGACCTCGGCTTAATGCTGTAGTACAAATAAGCTTTTGCTGGATAGGGAGCTTTGCAAAAGCTTTCTAAGATGAGGTTTTATTATTGGTTATTTCAACTTCCCCTTAAAGAGTCATGGTATATCTTAAACGAAAAGTGCCTCATTATCGCTCTATCCCATAATATTTCACTAATTATTATAATTTATCTTGAATATCGGGCTATTAAAAAATCTGTAGTAATCTAAAAACATTTCATAATGTTGCACGAATGAACTTGAACTGAGTCACTGCTGAGAACTGTCAGTTCAAGTTCATCCGTGCACTTGAACGCCTGAAGATGCCGAAAGGCGAAACCCGGGTCGTTAGTGACAAAATCTGTGTGAATGTACATAATTTGAACGATTCAAATTTAATATTGAAATTCCACCAAGCACCTTCAGTCGAAATCTTAAATTATAATAATGGTTAATAACTAGATTTTCAATAAAAATGTGGCAATGTAAACAAATTCACAAATAAGATTAATCTTTTCAATAATGCATTGAATATAATGTATTTGTTTTGATAAAATATGTTTGCATTTATTTTAATAGTTCGCTACTCAAGAAATACAAGGCTTCTACGTTCTAAGTGTAGATATTTTGCGAAACAAAAGTAACAATAAGTATTATTCTGAGAGCCATTATTGGTATTTATTGTTATTTTTTCTCGCCAAAAACCTACACTTAGAACCTTGTAGTTTTCAGGTTATGGTTTGCTAAACAAGTATCTTCTAAAAAAATATTTGCTTTTATTTTGTTACAAGACATAACAGAACTCTACATATGTATCAAAAGTATAAAAAAAAACCTATGTGTAGCATATGGCCTCCTGATGGAGGTTTTTCTACCAGAACTGTTTTTTATTCTGTCACTCAACCTCTCTTGTCCGAAGAGAGTAGTAGTAATAGACGAATACAGCTACGACAGGAGTAGTTAAGTTAAGGAGGAAGTTATTGAAGGATCGTAAGGGTGAGAGGGAATTTTTAGACAACACAAACACCCATGTATTCGAACAGAAATCGATAATTCGATCGGAAAAATGCTGGTCATACTGGGACTCGAACTCGTGAGATCCATCACGGAAACCAACAACGCTAAAAATTGCACAATAGGACCCGACTTCATTTATTTTTTTCATCTCGATTTTATTGTTATTTGTCCAGCAGAGCTTTATAAAAAGAAATATGATAAAAAATATAGCAATATACTGTATTGATCAGATTGTTAAATATTTTCAGATAAATATATCACACCATCAATACAATTATTATCATTGTCAATCATTATTGAAGAAAAACAACTGATTAATCTATTATTCCAATGTAATTTCGACCGTTTGATCATTTGTTGACGTTTTTCTAAAAACAAATCTCTCGAAAATGTTTGCTATTTTTCATCCGATTGTTTTGTTTGTAAACAAATATTTTATTCTATAAATGTGACATACACTCAAAATATGTGATGCTATTATGATACATTTTGTGTAATCCCATGAGTAATAGCTCTGTTAAAATACTTCAGTAAACAATCGTGACAGCGACGCCATTTTCCGTTCTCCTCCATTTTTATTAAATTTAATTTTCACATACATTTAGGTCTTTACTTCATTTCATCGATCCAAATCAAAATTTTATATGTTGGCTTAATATTTAATATAACACCATACATAAAATATGTTACTTCTTTCAAATATATCGCCCAGAGGTAAGAATTCTTGCTTAGCGATCAGAATATATCGAGAAGAAGTTGAGGTAAGACATTACTTAAAAATTTTACTTGTGACACCTTGAGCGTGGCTTATAATATTTGTTAACCAGATGAGTCACTGAGATGTGATTAGTTGCTATCCCAAGCACGTTTAATCTATAATGAAGACCTTTTCCGAATATAATGGAAATCAAATGACTTCGACTTCTAAGCCCAGAGTGGCCGTTAAAATTTTTATGAAATACTCAAGTCCATTTATAATATAGTAAACGTAACATATTATAATAATCAAAATGAACTTAAATTTTATAAAAAAAAAAAAAAATTGATAACTTTTCATACTTCTTGTTGTGTTACGAATCATCATCAAACAGGACATCGCAAGGTTTTCGAATCAACTAAAAATTGATTCTTTTTGATTTTTTTTATTTCTAACTTAAAAAATAAGGGTTGTTTTATTTCTTTTCTACTAAACGCAAGAAGGAGGTAAGATACAAACATTAATTGTACTAATTACAACGGCTGTAGGGTCATTAAAAATAAAATGACTCCGACTCCGACTCTAAACATAACTTAAAACACTACTTTAAATATTTTTTAGGCTTAGTAGCATGAAGCAGAGCCATTTTTGACCCTGGCGGTTTGAACACACATTTTTTTTAAATAACTTAAAGATGTCAATTTCTTTTCTAACTTCGACTCTACAATCCTGTTAATTACAAAAATATTTTTTATATAAGGTACGGTATATCCCAATATAAATAAATTCAACAATGGCGAGCCACCTATCTTATTTAAAATGTTATTTTATCATTTTTATTAATGACTTTGTTATCTTCGAAAATTCTAAGCTGTGCATTTTAACTCTTTATTATTTACTAAATGGAGTATTTCTGTATTTTTTTTTATTAATAGAGATAATTTTCTATTCAATTGTTCGTTAACTTTGAAAAACTAGTTGTTTTTAGACATCTTCCTTTTTTATTTTTAGATACCTATTTTGTTTTTATAATAAATAATACACTTTAAATAAGTCTCTTTCTTTTTTTATTTTAATCAAAGCATACTGAACACCAAGACTAAGAACATTTATTCATGGTCTACTTCACTTCCCCTGGATTTATAAATCCTTCGGGTTTTCTTCGGGGTATAATCTCCTTTAATTATCGTCAAGTGCCAAATAATTCCGAAAATAGATAACCCCAATCGGAATAAACAATTCTGTTAGGCGAAGTGTCAGACAATATCTTCTATGGGCAAATTTACGAAAGGCGACTGACAAGTGGATAATACACAGAATTCAGTCGAACTTGTATTTACGGATGATTAAACATTATAAATTACTATTCGGTTGAACAAAATTCATATATCAATAACAGAAATCGGCTCTTATTTTTACTGAATTTTAATACGGGTAAAAGATTTTACGCAGTGAAAGCAAAATTAAACAAAAGCTTCACTCGAAGAAATCAAATAAATCACACAACTTCATTCTGTTTTCTTTAATAACCATTTAAATTTTATTAGATATATAAAAATGAGGGTTCTGGGAACAAAGACTCTTCATGTTTTATCAAAAAAGAGGAAGATATTTAATCGTGTAGATCTGGCAATTTAGCATGTAGTAGTATTTTTTTAACAAGACTATGTAAATTATTGAAGATTTCAAATCGAGCTTAAAATTAAAATAAAGCCAGTATTTCAGTATTAAACAACACCGTGAATACCGAGATCCCAGTTTTGGTAATACCAGTATTGTAATTCCTAACTTCAAACACACTATTTTTTCATAATTTTTTAACAACAAAAATCACTCATATTTTGGCTTTGCTGTATAAATAGCGAGAAAAAACATTACTGAGAGAGCTGTAGCCTTAAGACTGAAATAGAGTTTACCAGTTAACTCAAATATACATATACTTTGCTTAGCGAAAAATTTTGGGCCTATATATTTTTACTGTAAAAGCACCATCTGCTTAAGAAAAAAAATAGTATTACAGCAGACAAAGTTTAAGCTTTTAGTTCTACTTAAAATAATAAATACACTTAAGGTTTGAGTAAGACCCGCGAAGTGTGTATTTTGAAGATTTTAAGTCATTTTTTTAGTCAAATGAACAAAAGAAAGCACCATTCAGTAGCATAAGTGATCAAAATTAGAAAGAGTTTTAGTCGTTTATAGGTATAGTTTTGGTCAAAAAGTTGCAGGCATTGGAAAAATAATGAATTGATCAAAAACCATTGTGTGAGATTGAAATTTTACAATAACTATTACAATTTTAATGAGATCGTTAGTTTGAATTTCACATTTCTTCATTCCGTCAAATCGAAAAGTGTATATAATTTAAAAACTGCCACTTTCTCTAGATGCAGGTGATGGAGAGTTAAATTGAGTTTGAAATCCTCAATAAATCAAAATAAATTCACTTGTATTGTAGCTGTATAAAATTGTATATACCACTCATTTGTTAGTGACATAATCTACTCGTCTTTTATAAGAATCATTAGTATAAATGATTTTTCATTGTCGAGTGTATGGTAAAAAATCTTATATAGGACAATTTAATTTTTATTTTAAAATTTGTAATTCTATAAATAACTTGAGTAAATTTTTAGTCCTGGCTTAGAATTGGTGAGGGGTCAATCATCAGTCTTATTCAAACGGTCCGGCACAATTTTGCAACGGTCACAGAAAACATTATCTTGTGTAAACATTTGCATTTTTTATCACAATTGTTTGTGGGCAGGCGCCGTTTGCACGTACGTTCAATAAAATTTAAGCGAGCGTTAAAATAATATTTCCATTACACTGCTAACTCTTTCGACCCTGTTTATCCGGTCTGAGAACTAGCTAAACAACGGCTTACAACATTTCATTGTTTTTTTTTGCCAATACCATAAAAAATATTTTTTTTTTTAATTTCACCCATAACATTATGATAAAAAGGTAAACTTAAAAAGGAATTACGAGTTATAATTCCATATATAACATCTTATAGCAGAGCATCTTAATTTTTTTTAATTTTCTGAAGTTAATTATCATCTTACAACAGTTATACATTAGTATAATACAAATATGATTTTAAAGGTACTCAAACGATCCCGACTAGATATAAGTTTATTTAATATGATTGAGGAACAGATAGACTGTTTAGTTAAAATATATATTTAATTTTCTTTAAAACCAAATACTGTCACGTATCATTTGAAATGTATGTTAAAATCATGACCAAAACCTGCCAGCAGGTTTAAACATTCAATATATACTTTTAAAAATACATTTTACATACATCTACTGAAAAATTAAAAAAAAACGATTAAAACCCAATTATTGATATCATTTAATAAAACCCACAAATACCGTTCAACAACTTACAGTATAAATCTTTTATTTGATCATACATTAAGTCTGGTAATTTTAAAATACTTCTTCAAATAATATATCTAATGCTTCGTATACTGACAAATCATGACTTAAAATATGTTATTACTGTTTTATGTTTTTAATAAATGTTGATAAAACTTGTCCGATGGCTTGCTTGATAATTGAAAACTTAATTGTTCATGTGTTTTAATTACATAAATTAAATTCTAAGAATTAGAGATATAAACTGTGTTTGCAAACATAAATTCGATGCTATTCAAAAAATACGCTGTACACTTACTCACCGTTTTGACACCATTGCGGGTGGGATTCCAAAAGGTTTTTTAATTATCCCTAATCATAACTCGGTGAGCTAAAAATATTATTTTATGAATACTCACCGCGATAGTTTTAAAATATTTTTAACCATGCTAAATAGATTACACTTTTTAAAGTATTTAATAAAATAGCAAAGAACATGAGTACGTATTATGTGGTTTGCTTTAATTTTAAACCCTTTTTTATATTTTGTTAATAGACTTTTGGTTTTTACGAACACCATTATGTTTAAGTTTTGCCGTACTTATTTAACAAGATTCTTATTTTCTTCTTGAAATTATAATAAATTTTAAATATAATGAAAACAAGGACCAAAAGTGTTAAGCAAAGAATTATGCAGTTATCAACCACACTATGGCCGAGCCATTAATCGTCTCGGCTTGTGGCTTTATTTTATTTAGCATAAAAAATAAAATAAATTAAAAATGAGTAAAACGCTGTGCTTTCGTTGTGGAATATACGAGGCGAAACAAGGACAGCGGACGGCGACGAAGCGGAAATGATAAAAACACAAGCCGAAAAGCCCTTTCACGTAAAACGTGATTATTCGACGCAATACGCTTGCATGTGTGCGGTTTTGTCCTCTGACAATTCACACTCATACCAAATTGCCAGAATTTCTAAGCTTTATCTAGATCTTGTTTTACGCCCTAGTGAATTAAGATTCATACGACTTCCTGACTGTTGGTGCACACTTTATTTTTTACTATTTGTACCCTCGACATTTTAATAGTATTCAAATATTTTGGCTTGATGACTTGACAATTGACAATTGATAAAAAAAATCTCAAATTTAAATTCAAAATCATTTCAACGAATACATTTTTTAAAAAATTCTACTATCGTGGTTGGATTAGCTCGTTATAAGCTGTTTAAAATTTTAACAAAGTTAAAAATATTTATATTTGAGAAGCGGATATATGATTAGACAAATTTGTTATTCAATTTGTTAATATATAATGAAAGTTATTTGAAGCTCTTAGAGAACATTTTACAAAGAAAACCGAAAAACGCACAACAGTCTTGACGGACTGTATATATATATATTTCTCATTGTTCTTATCATTTTTAAGTTGACTTACTACGAAAATTTTCAACTTCATTAAGAATATGGTATGGCTGTAAATAAACAACATTATTGTAGTAGCAAATTATTGTATGTGGGAACATTTTTAAATTTCAAAAACTTATATTCTATTCAAAACATGCATTCCATTACTGATGTACTTATTCTTTTGGTAGTATAAAACCACACAAAACCGTTAATACATCAGTTATAATAATGCATCAGTTCATACGAGGTGAACAGATAATTTGGGTTGATCGGTTTTCAAAAACCGGTTTTTATCAAAATTGCAACATTCGAAAGCCAGTTTGTTCAACTTGGTAACCCAGTGTTCAATATTAGAATACTTTTTTATTATTATTATTCATCTCCGCTCCTAATACGGAACATATGACTTCTCAAAAGAGGTATCTTGATAGAAGTTTTTTATACGAGAACTGCTTGTTACTCAGTCGCTCAACCTCTTTTTCCAAAAAGAGTAGTAGGGATAGAAGAACAAGACAAGGAAACGACTAGTGATTAACCAATTGCTCTCGCTACGCCCAGTTAGCCCTTAACAGAAATCGAGAAATTTATCGAAAATGATTTTCGTACTGGGACTCAAACCCGTGAGATCCAACACGGAAGCCAACAACGCTTACCACTGCGCCATAGGACTCCACAATTATTTATTTATTAAAGTAAATATTTTGATTTGAAGCCGCCATAGTTTAAAATAAATTTACTTAAAATATATAGTTGAAAAGTCAGTATATGTATACATCGATGAATGTGTTGAAAATGTAATAATAATGTAGGTTTATTTTTTTATCAATTACATTTTATTGTAATCTTATGAGGACTTTTTTTTCCAAGAAATCCGGAATCAACAGAATTGCATTCGCGTCATGTTGTTTTTTGGAAATGGAAATTTGATTAAATATGATAAATTACTTAATGTTTGTATTAAAAAGTACGAAAAAGTCGAACTGCTTGGGCATTAATAAACCATATATTTTGTGTCAGTGACATTGCTGCTGTCAAACAGCAATGCATATATTTTATTTGATTGTGTTTGTAATCGTCGGCCAGTCTTATTTGTGCGCTTATTTTCGGCCGAATCGGGCTGTATGCGCGATTGCAATTCTGAACCGGATATCCGGTGTCTAATCCTGACGAGTTAGCCGATAAATAACTCATTTATACGTAAATTTACAGAACCGAAAATAAATATATAAACAAAATATTAGAATAATGTGTATATCGATCAATTTATGATAATAAAAACTTAACTCCTATTATTAAACATATGACTTGTTAAAAAACGGCATTATGTGTGTTATGTATACTCGACATCTTGTCATAGAGTACTATGTTAATACTCTATGCCATACTATAATTGTAACAATAACCTTTCAACGCCCAAAACCGATATCTTACTCTCCTTCCATTCAGTTCAATTCAAGAGTTCAAATTGACCGGTCATCGATCCAGTAAAGACGCCTTGAAACTCACGTTGTTATTATTCGATTAATTGATTTATTATAATTTCCATTCGATTATTATCGATGTACTATTATTTAATTAACATAACATGTGATATTTGGATTTAATGATTCATATCGTTAGTTTAGAATAATTTTCATTATGTACACTTCCACAAAAATCTTGATCGAACACGACCCGGGTTTCGCCTTCTCGGTATCTTCCGGTACTACTCAGTGCGCGAATGAAGTTCGAACGCATTCGCGCACTGAGTAGTACCGGAACTGTACATAATGAAAATAATTCTAAATTAACGTTGAATTTCCATCAAACACCTTCAGTCGAAATTTTAAATTAGATTCATATCGTCTTACCATATGTCCTTAGTACAATTAAATAATATGCATTTTGATTTTGCTCAGCACAGTTATCTGAGACTATTATATATATATATATTGTTATCTTTTATTAAAATTCTTATTTAGCCATATTTTTTTTCAAATAACGGTGTATAAAACTACCAACATTATTAGAACATGTTTGCGCAGTTATTAATTAATTTTGAGCTTTAAAAGCTTTTGGCATGGTAAAAAGTAATATTTTTTACTTTCTGCATTATTATACGGTACGAAATTTTATGGTCATTTGGTGTGAAAAAAAATATATTTTTATAGTTTAATATAATTTATATAATTTAACTTTTTTTCACACCGCTATATCGACACCATTTGATAAGTTTGGGATCAAACACGCCCAATTCCAGTTTTGAGTAATAAATGAGATATAAGGAGTACTGATTTGATACCCAAAAAATAACCGACTGAAAAGAACAGAATTATTTTAACTTTGCTTATTTTCATGCAGTTAAGGGTCAAAATATTACTTCACAATTACTACTGTCAAAGTTTTTATAATAAAAGTGTGCTTTTCTCTGTTCCGGAAACAACAAATCTTGTTACTTTTATCTTTAGCTTTTCATTTTATTCTAGAACTAATATGTCATTTTTTACGAGGGCTAAAACTTCAAAAACTGACAATTCAAACCAATCGAATGTGTTTTATTATTTTATACATATACATATATTTACAATTATATTTGCAACACATGTTTAAAACGTTTCAGACTATAATGTATGAAAAATTGGCCTCGAAAATGATAGATTGGCTGAAAGCATTTGACCATTCAAATTTCAAGTCAAATCGTGGAAATTTCGTGAGAACCGTTCTTCGTTCCTTTTTCACCAAATTTGAACAAAGTAAACAAGTATAAGATCAAATGTTTAAAAAATGTATACATTCTTTCGTATACATATAACTTTTCACACTTTTTTATCCTGTTGTATGTGCGTAGTTCGTAATATATTACGCCGATTTTCTAAAGAAGTTGTTTTTTACGAGAAATATACGACTTCGTAATAATTTAAATTATAAAGAACTACATTAGTCATTCTCATACCACAAAATGCAAGTCACTTAGGGTGATGTTTTTCTGGTAAATATTTTTCTGCATTAACATTTTAACATCAATAACGTTTTATCTATACTCACATAAGAAATACAAAAAGTAAAATTGCTTCAAACAATATTTATGCACATGCTAATGATATATTAAAAAAATATATACTCAAACATTAGCTAGTTACTTTAATAAATGTTAAAAAAGATCAATAGCGTCATGATTTTTTACACATTGGTTTATACTTTCTTTATCTTTAACATTTTTGGAATAACATTTTACTGCATTTAATTTTAATCGTTTTGTCCCCTAACGTACAGCATAATAATTATGAATTGAGCATCTAAATAGCGTCGTTCTACAATTATTTTTTTTATTGAATCACTTATGCTTTCTTACTTTCTCTTTGGAAAGGGTAAAGATACAATAATGGGGTATAGAGAAGGCAATAGGGTTAACTTTTCGCTCTCATTTCACTCCATTTTTAAATTCAAATTGGTGGGAGGAAATAAAGACGTTATCTACGAACCGTAATTTAAACCTTTAATGAAAGCAGCCGAAGAATACATTATTAACCACTTGGTTAAAAACCCGGCAATTATAAATAAACAAAATATTTACTTCCAATTTTTACCATCACCAATCTTTTAATGGGTCATATTGTGGAATTCTTCAAGGTTAATTTTAAAATATTTTATTTTCAGATATGGTTTCGAGAAAGTGGTTAAAAAACCTGTGTTTTTATCCAAACGCTATCTTTGTTATTTACCATTTCATTTACGTCATAAACCATTGAAAACTCGTATTGCCATGTTTTTTAATTTTCAGTTTAATATAACTTGCTCATATACTTAGTTTAATATACTTTAAACTATGGAAATTTATGCAAAATTTCTCACTCTACTGTAATTATATAATCCTTTGAAGACAAAATACTTATTTAATGTTACCGTCTTTTATTTTGTTCTAATAACTTTCAGTAAATAAAACTTTGGTTTTAGTAACGAGGTGTTGTATTATTTTATCCAAAAATTATCTTAAATATATTAAAAACATGTTTCTGAATAACTGTTTCCATAATCTAATATTTACTATTCCATGGCAGTTATTATGTCAGGGTTTAAACAATGTATAATTGCGTGCAATATTTAACTACAGTAATCATAAAAATATTACTATTTATTGCTGTAAAAATAGGGTTTAGTTTTATATTATATGTTTTTATACCTTATCATAAAAAAACTATACATATATTTCACCAGATTTAACCCCATTCAAACGTATCTCAAGTTTTGGACATAATCTAGTAGTATCCACCCTCTCCTTTTATCTATATCTTAAGAACGTGAAGGTTTTATCAAGGAGTCGTCGGCGTAGGACGATATTGGCATAAGCCAGGGGCTTATCTGCCATAGTTTTAGATCTTTATCGTAGTGTTGACTTTGTATACAAGATATACCGAAGAAATTTCAATGAAAATTGGATTTAACTTCCAAATATATCTTATTTTATCTGACTATCTGACTTTCGTTGTGTGATAATGGTGTATAATCAAAATGAAAATGTTTCAATTTAAAGTATTTTATACTATTATTTCTGTCTTTCTTAGAGTCTTGAATAAATATCACAATTTTTAACGTATTTTGATTAATTCCATAATTTTACTGTAATATTTAATTTTGTACTGAAAATATTCAACGACATCATAAAATATACAAACCATAATTTTAATTGATATAAGATCATGTGTGTCTCAATTAAAGAAGAAAATTGTTTTTTTTGTAATCAATTCTCTAACACAGTGTCTGCCAAAATGTGTGCCGTAAGAAGTCTCAGGTGTGCCGCGAAGGAATAAGCCTCAAAACTGTTCATTTAATATAAAGCTTATTCATTTAAAATTTCTTCGATTTTAAATAAATTTAACACTTACATATTTAAATAAATATTTGTCACGTTTATCCAGTCTTCTTTTCCATCACTTGATCATCAAATGTACCAGTGGATCATCAACCATTCGTAAGGTTCGACAGTACACACCTGAAACCAACAGAGGAGGAAATTTTAATAGATCTAAGAAAAACAGCTTTGTATACAAAGCCTAATTTTCTAGGGTAGAGTTATCAGCATTTTGGATATCAATTTCATTCTCCTCAATAGTAAAATTATTACCACCTATGAACATCAACATAAGTATATGTTGATAAAATATTTTTATAAATGTTACCTACACCCAAAATTTATATATTCATATTAATAAGGAACATTTCTTTTTTTAATGCATTTTATTTGGTGTGCCGCGGAAAAAATCCCATTTACCGGTGTGCCGTGAAGTAAAAAAATTTGGCAGACAATGCTACTTTACTTTTTTAATATCTATACATTGAATAAAATTTACAACATAAAGGCCATTTTTTGTTTTGAATTTTAAACTGTCAAATATTAACTGTACAAATCATTTAATTATATTATCAATGTTTTAATAGTGCATTAATAATTTTTTAGGATTAACCTTTCAATTCTTCGTGGAAAGCCATTAGCTGTATTAAAAAAATAAAACACTTGTTTGTTCTATTACCACGTTTTTTTATAGTGATCAGGATTCCTTTAGCTCACCACCAGCATTATCAACTAAATATGCGCTTAGTGCGTCACTTGATTGTGTTTGTTTGTAATGAGCTTATCAGTAAATCGTCTATATTTTAATATATTGCCTTTCTACCAAGAAATGTCAGCGAACACCTATGTCATATTCATCTCCGCTTTGAACGTAGAGTATATAGGTTCTTCGTATAGAGATATTTCTACATAAGTTTTTCTACGAGAACTGTTTGTTACTCAGTTTCTCAAGCTCTTTTTTTTAAAGAGAGAAGGGATAGAAGTGCGTGAGTTAAAATAAAACTATTGATCAACTAATCGCTCTCGTTACGGTCAGTTATTTTAGAATTAGAAGGGTGGGAGAGAGTTTTTGGACATCACAAATCATATCGACAAATCAATGGAAAAAATGTTATTTGTTACTTGAACCAGTGAGATCACAGAAACCAACAACGTTAACTACTGCAACACGAACCTGACCCTCTGCGAACGCCTTAAAATTCAGAAAAAAATATTAATTTGTATACAGTTTCAGTTCAACATGCTCGCGATTGCTGAAAATTTGTTTTTTATCATATTATATAAATATACAAAAATATGTGTTTTGTTATTCGTTATTAAATAAATATAATTCATATAATATATCCACCACCATACTATAAAAATAGATTCGACTGTTGTTATCTATCAAAACAACTTTAATACAGATCGGTAAATGGTAGATATAACACATTTTATTGGATTAATTCGTCTTAAATGTTACAGACAAATTCATAGCGTTCTATATACTTTTTAGAATCTTTATGCGTCTCTCGTTTTACCGTTGACATTTTTTTATGTTTGAATTTAAAAATCACGCACAGCTTGCCTTTAAGGATACGCTTAGGTTCGCTATCGTTTTTTACGAGGGATGTTTTTGAGCGCGTATTTTTTAGCTTCGCGAAACTTTATATAACCCTACCCGCCATAGCTAGTCGATGTTCAACTCATAAAAATGCAATCTAATAAAAATATTATATATATTTCTTTTACACTTTTAAATTTGTTTGTGTCATAAAACGTGTACGCTACAGTAAGGTCATACTTAAAGTATTGTTAATTTTGCTACGGATTCCGCCGTCACGAAGCATACAATAAAAAATATTGAAAATGTATTTACATGTTGTTCGTCTGAATTTTCTTTTTCACATTCAATAAAATTTTGGAAATTTCAATGATATGTCTTTTATTACTCACCACCTAAAATGAAAGAGTTTTAAAATATGCCGCTTAAAAACTTTTTATTAATAAAAACATCGATTTGTTATTGGAGTACCAAAGTAAAATAATATTTCTAGTGTCACTCATTTTTAGTTATTTGTGTTATTATAAGTTATAGAATGCAAAAAATTGCAAATCTATATTCAAAGGAGACTTAATATTTCATTTACGGTGTTTATAACTTCATTTTATCCAACATGTTGACTACAGAAAGGCAAAAGAACATAACCCACAGCTTTTTCAAAGGACTTATTCAAAAACCATAAAGTAGCTATACAACTTAATATACGTTATATTTAATGAATATAACCTGCAAATACCAAACTGGTTTGTAAATTTATCTTTCGAGTTTAAAAAAACATGGGCCTATGAAAATTGCGACCATGAAAAAGTACTTTCAAACAGGTTTTTCCTAAATAATTTATTAAATTAATATATATTCAGTCAATACAACATGAACAAAATGTCTGTATGTGTTACATCCTTTTGTCTTTCCGCATAAGGCTTATTCTCTAACAGTGTGACAACGTAAAAATTTCAAGGCACGTCAAAACTTAGAATGCATCATTTTACCCGATGTATTAAACATTTATATTGCGTTATGCATTCGAAGGCATGATAGGGGACAAATAAAAGGGGGATTCTCAAATGTCAGATACGCCAACGACCCACACGTACACCACATAATCTAGAACAAATGGAGAGGAGGGCCTTAACGAAATTCTTCGGCTTAAATTTTAAAATAAATGAAAAAAAAGTAAACATTACTGTTAATCAATGGAAATATGGCTCATAAAAACAAAAAACTACAAAGAATTGGGGTACTTTGTGTGTAGTATTAAACCAATTAATTCATCAAATAAGACTGAAAATTGTATGAGAAAGATTAATTCGATAGAGCAATAGACGTATGGAGAAGCTAGTAAAACTTCCAAATAACCAATGGTAAAATAGTAAAAAAGGTAACCCATGGCACTTTGGACTGTTGACCTGACTAATTCAGACCAACTAAAACATCCAGATCGGCAATGTATTAACTTTCTCCAACGATGAAAATCGCCTCAAAAATTGGCTGATAAACTGCTCATAAAAATTATAATACTCAAAACTAATGATTTTCCTGAGATTTCCGAGAACTGCTTTTCGAAACATAAATCCTAATTATATCCAAAATTAATTATTAGTTCTAGTGCGGTTGCTTTTAACCTTTTTAGTTTTTACGTCAGTTAAAAAACTAAAGCAAGTTTATTTTAATCATAATTTATTTATTCATCAATAACTCATGCTGACTAACAGAATGAAATGCACAATGGTTTATTTTTATTTTGCAAGCCAATTAGTTTTCAATTGCCACAAACAAATATTTCGAAATCAAAATTATCCTTTGTGATAACAATGTATAATCATAGAGTATAGGTAGAATTATTTAGCCAGTGGAGTTTTTTATATTTACTAACGAACGTTGAATAATTTGAAATACATACGATGATAAAATATATTTTAATAATCTGCTTATTTTTTTAAGCTTTCAATATCACCCGTATATTAATTTACGATTACAATGTTTCTCGTTCGTAAATGCGGTCTTAAATTTGCAAAACAAGTTTCTCAATGGTTTTTGAAAATGTATGTTAATTACTACATAATTTATTCAAAAAACCTTTTTTAATTCACGAAATATAATTATAACTTTCCTACGATTTCGCATTAAAACACACGATAGCAAACATGATTTATTTTAATGTAACAATTACATTTTGGCGCAATATCAAATTTGCCAGTATCACTACAGGTGTACCAACTCTTACCTTGTACCGTTAATATTTTCGTCTCTTTGTTTAGAAAATGAAACATCCGGAGATGAGTAAACTGAAATTGTTCATCTGTAAGTCATTACAAACAACAATCCCAGGAAAATCACGGCATGTAAAATATTTCATCACGTGAAAATCTCGCCCATTGTTCACATGGATTATATTGTAGATTTTTCACTTTGCGACGTTACTGTGACAATGGGCTTCGCTTTGCATGAGTTACTCCAATATTTAGTCTAAAGTAAATGGAATATTCTCCCAATACTATACAGCAGCAAAACAAAACATTCAAATTGTTTATTTAAATTGAAATGATCAACAATAGTAAAATAAATGTAGTGAAGTATTGCTACAGTACATTCAATATTTCTAATTTTGTTTTTTTCGATTATTAATTAATATTATATGCAGAACAAATATTTAATTCATTAACGTGTATTTTATATTAAAATAAAAAATCGTTGTCAGAATCATTCGGAGTTTGGTTTCGTTTTTAATTGTATGGGTTGATGATTCATTCATATCAATACAATATCTCACTAATTGTCGCAAATTGTATTCAATAATCATGTATAATTAACGTGTAAGCTTGTTAAAGTTACAATAATCCCGTATTTGTTTATTTCACGCGTGTATACAAAATATGTTTATTTCATATGGCACTATTCAGCCGAAACTGTGTATTTCCTTTAGCGGATTTTATTACTTTGTGTATTATAAAATGTTTAGATTGGTAAAAAATACAAATTTTATTTATATTTAATCAAAATACATATAAACTCACCGTATCATTACTGATAATACAACTTAGAGAGAGTGATTATCTAACTGCATGTCCTTTTTTAAGTCAATCTTTCAGTCCTCTCTTTATCTCTTCGAAAGTCGTGATTGAATGACTGATTTTTAAAATGTATTTGACCTTTTGGCTGTCGTAGAAAAAAGTACGCACCTAGAATGACGGCTATATTTTTCAATTATTAATTGACGAGATAACTCGTCTCCGGCGAGTTGATCACGGACAATTTGACGAGATATCTCGTCTGTGGCAGTCATCTAGTTAAACATCTTACATTGAGATTACTCATTCATTAGTATTCCATACAATGAACGTTTTATAAATTTCGATGATTTTTACAATATTTACTGGCACTATTTTGAGTAACCAATTGGATCTACATTTACTCAACAAAATAATACGATAAATGTTATACTATGTTTTGCTTTAAATGATTTACACAATAAAGTCGACAGATATATCAGTTGCTAACTATCGTAAAAACCATTATACATTTGTTAGTGAAGTTAGTTTGCAGAATGGTGCGATACCTAAACAGCGTTCAACTATATTACAAGTTCGTGTGGATTTGGTTATTTTTTACTCTTTCAACGAAGTTTTTTATTGTTTGCTGCAAAATATATCTTTTATATTTTTATTCTTAAAATGACATCATATTTTTTAGAAACAAGCGAGCAATTTAGTTTGGACTGCAAATGTATATAATTTATAAATTATTTATACGGTATAAAATAATCCAGGCTTCATATTTCCTTCCAATTTCCTGTTATATCTGACGAGAGACGTACTCACGTGCGTTCATTCCGAACAAAAAGAGATTTTCTTCTTAAGGTATTTCTTCAGCAAATATATTATTGTTTCCTTTGAATTATTCATAACAGAGACTTTAATTTTAATACAATTTATACCTGATAGACTTATAGGGCACTTTCAAAGATACTTTGAATGCTAAATTTAAATCAAATTATCGACTCATGGTTTATTCAAAATATCGAAGTCGGTTTTGAGACATTTAAATCAAATTAATAAATACAAACGATTGTCTAAATACTGCTTATTGTAAAAAAAATATTTTGAGGTAAAGTTCTGAATATGTAACAAAAATCAATATTACATAACGAGTCTCTTCTTTTCCAACATAAGCGATATGCGCATATTGTGTCAATCTGACTTTTTCCACCACTGATGGCGAATAGATGTGCTTGCGTAAGTAAATATTTTTTAATTATTTTTAAAGTATTTGTCGCTCCTCTTCACATCATATTGAACAAAGGGAATCTTACAATTTTAATAGGTAAAGCGCTTACTAACTCATAAATATATTTGAAAATAAGGTACTTACTTACTATTTAATTTTTGAAATTGTTCATGTTCACTGCAAAAAAAAAATATAATAATCGTAAGGCTATCGTGTCATATATATCAATACCCTAGTTCCATAGTGCACTATGTCTGAGATTGACAGTATTAAGTTATGTTTGAAAATTATTTCAGAACACATTCATCTCTCATTTACAAAGAGTAACCAAGACAATATAATGGTGCATTAGAATAATATTATGTAGCATAAAACGTCTTGGTTTATTTTGTGATAGATTTATGTATTTTAAAATACTTTTCAGACGCGATACTGCCAAATTCAGTCATAGTGCACTCTAGAACTAGGGTATCGTTATGTATGCAACCGTCACTCATGTTTTCGTGTTTTTTTAGAGGTTAAGCCGTCTTTTGATTTTTTTTCAATATGTGTAAATAATATATAATGAACATTTCATAATTAAAAAGAATTTCCACAAAGTCACTAACGAATCTGTAATTTAGTTAATCTATTTTTATTAAACAGTAGATTATTTTTTTGTCTTTATTAGAAGACCATATGATTTTTATCTTAAGAATGACGATTTTATTTACCGGTGATAAGTTGACCACGAATTTAAACATATAGTTGACAGTAGTTTTGGCCTTACACCATTGTCAGAACTAACTTATCTTCGCGAGTCAGAACCATATTTGACAAACTCACTGCTAACAACAGTAAAACCTTGATTAAGCTCACTATGAATCCACGTTTTTTACGATATTTCAGTACAATTTCTACAGTGATGTTTCATATAGTTTCAGTCATGTACATTACATATCGGATTTTACATTTTTATTTCTCGTAAATTGCATCTGAAATATTTCAAAATTCTATAAAAATAATGTTCGTTTTTTAGTTTCACTGTACTGTACTGATCGCGTACTAGACTAAACCTTCAATTAAATTGTAAAGGAGTTTCATAGGAACAACACAGATTTTTTTTTAGAAAATCCGTACTTCCAATTTACATTCTTTTTTATTTTCAATTTTTCGTCGGTCCCTTAAAAATATAACAGGAGGAATTCACTTAATATTATCTTATACAACTTTGAGAACAAAATACTTTTATATTTTTATTTTATGACAGTAAAAAAATAATTAACACCAACTCCATCAAATAATTGGTTGACGGTAAGTTAATTATACCTATCAAATCTCTGTATTTTTTATTAAAAAAGATTATTTCAATTTAACAAAATTTAAAAAACAATATGTCTTGAACTCAAAAATTCATTATACAGTATGCATAACATAAAACAGCTACTGTATCATTTTCGCGGTACCATTCTTTTGTATTCGGTGTTTTCAGGCAAACACTGAATACCTTTATTTAACGATCACATTTTCTTGGATTATTGTCATCATTTCAACTTTCTTTCAGAAGCACAGTAATATCTTTTAGCAGTACTTACCAACATAAAAATACAATAAACATAATACTTAAGTTCTAACAATTTATTCCGAATATTACATCAAAAGAAAATTTCTTGTAATTGAGAGTAAAACATTTATATATGTGCAACAAACACGTTTATTTGAGTGAAATACAATCCATCAAATGTGTAAATATCCATAAACTTCACACGATACTTGGGCTGTTTACTCCTCACCCAAAGTGTGTCGTCTTTTTGCGATATTACTTCATAAAAGTATTGGGATGAAAAATATTTTTCCACCCTGTTGGAGATTCAGAGAAAAGAATGGTAGGGTACAATTTACAAGCAATGATCAATCGACTATTTTATTTTGTTGGTTTTTGTATTCGACAACCTGAGAGCGGAAACAGAATGGCAAGCAATCAATCGTCAAATGTAAAACAATGAAACTTATAATGACTTGATTTTTTATCACACTTTACTTGATTTATTTATGTTTATTCCGCAATTTAATTTTACTAAAGAGAAATAGACTACTTTTTTTAAACAGTGCTATTATGTAAAAAGGAATCAACCGAAACGTACGCGTGAATATTTATTCAGAGAATGATTTCTTACAGCTATTTAATCTCTCCTTGCAAGCATATTAGTAGTTTGTTGTGGTTTACGTCATATAACTTATGAATTTATATTAATGTATCATACATAGTAAAGCAAGTTGCTTGGTACTTAAAGATTACCATGGTGTATTTAAAATAATATGCAGCTATCAATGTATGTATTGTATTATGTTTACTGAAAAGTTATCAATATATTATATAAGATGTAAAGAGCACAATGATTTTTTAAAAAGTTTAAACCTTTTCAATAAATTTTACAATTAAAATTTCTTCTATCATTAATAAGTTGATGAAATTATTAAAAACTTTTGTTTTACGCTGATATAAACAAAACCCTTTTGTACAAAAATGGAAACAAATCATTTCAAACTATCTGTGTTCTCATATCACCTTTTGTTGGTTTTCATTATGTGCTTGAGGATTTTCATACTTCATTTCATATAGAACTTTATTCAACCATTTCGAAAACTTATGAGAGGTAAAAGGTATTATTTCTTTGAATCGGTTCGTAGTATACTTTTATAGTCATTTCGTGTACATTTAAACGGTGGATTTTATCGCTAAATAACTTCTTGTTTATTGTAATTTTTAATCTCAATATAATGTGATTTTAACAGATTATCGATAGATTAACTTTATGGGGTAAAATTTTATTAAAATTTTATATTGTTGACCAATTAAAAAATATTTTCAATATTAAAATCAAAATGCAATATAGAACTTGTTAAGTATTTCACTTCACACATCTAACATATATGTGTCGCTAGGTGACATGTATAGTTAAGTTAGACATTTTATATCAAGTAATGTCTTGAAAATATTATAAATCTAGGCTTGCTTTAAAAAAAATGTAAATTTTGTCTAAGATACATGTATCTTATACAAGGCAAGTCAAACTCAGTCCACCACCAAATATGAACACCGAATAACAGTGCTTAAAATAAATAAAAGAATTTAAAAACCACGTTTATTTTACGAAATAATTACTTTCTTGTTAACCTTCGAAAACTAACTTAAACTGAGTTTTAGGAAACTTTCAAATTATAAAACCGGTTTTTAATAAGCCCTTTTTCTAACTCAATTTGGAAACCATTTTTTAATGACATCTAATGGAAGAGTTCTTTATTACATATGATTTTAGCACACTTGATATATTTATTATATAAAATAACCACAATGTCATTTATGTTATAAAATTATGGTGCATATCAGATTATTAATACGAGTTTGTCTTTTGGAGAACTCTGGCCCAAAATTTTCAAGATTATTTCACCAGAGTTTTAGAAACTAACGAAAATGTTTTCGGTAGTATGAATAACCCATGCATAATAAAGTGATAAATTTCCTAAGGGATTAATAAAATTTTACATAATTTATTTTATGCACGAGAATATCTAACTGAAATTTATTATCTCCATATTATTCCATTTTTGATAGTTTTATGTATCTACAAAATATTAAAGTAAATATTTTTCAACCCTTCTGGAATTTTTATTTCCATAAGTAAAGTTAATCTATTATTATTATTCTAATGAATAAATATTATACTTGATCACGAAAAAAATTGCATTGATAAATTTATATAATTGTTTCCATTGAGGAGTATAGAAACATACCATAAATATAATTCAACTAGCATACTATTGTATTAATCAATACTAAAAAAAAGCTTTTAAATAACAAAAGTTACGTATATAATATGTTAGCTCCCTACATATACAAGAATCCAATCGAATGGGACATTCAGTAGCCAGGTTAAGGGTTCAAGTCTAAAGCAAACACTTTTCAGTAAAAAATTGATTCGTTATTTTTTTGTACATTTCCATACGTTTCGTCACGTACGACTCGGGTTTAGTCTTTTGATATCTTCAAACATTCAAGTTCACAGATAACTTTCAACTGACATTTTACAACTACATACATAATAACCATTAATTTCTTTATTTAATACTTTAATAGAATGAGAAACAGATACACATACATGCATATTTGTTCACTTTTTTTATCTCGTATTTTTTAACTAAACTGTTGAATTTTGCTTTTACTTAATTAATAAAATGCTCCTTTTTTTAGGTTCTTGATCCTAGTCAATTAATATTACATTGAATTTGTTTTGGTGATATGATGGTTAGTTATATCTCTATACTATTGGACTACTGCGGACGAACTTCTAGGGTGCATTTATTTAGTAGATTTAATGCATATTTAGCTCTCTATGTTTTGATACAATTTATGGCAGAAACATGTTATTTTACGAATTCAATAAATGTATTTTAACAAGATTCAGTACAAAGTCATCAATCCAAGAATTTTGGAAGAAAGAAATCACGTAACAACGATTAAATCGTGTTAAAAAATGGTGTCGTCCAAAAAACTCGCGTAAAATCGAAATTGCGTAAAAAAATGACTGGGACATTATTTTGTGTATCCGTAAGACATTAATTTGTTTCATCCAAAAATCTTACAGTTCAGTTCATAGAACTTTCAATTAAGATAAATAGCCAGTCTTTAAACCTACTAGACTTGCACATTTGTATTCATAGAGGCTCTTAAAACGCTGTTAAGCGAAACTTAATGATTAATGAATATTTCTGAGTGTTTTTCATTGAATATAACTGTTAAAATTAAACACGTTTGATTGTAAATATAGCAATATCATTTGAAGACCTTTATCCTGAAAGTGTTTTGTCCATCATTAGTATAAGAAAAAAACATTAATTTTTAGTGGAATTCGTATCGTATTTTTTTATTATAATCATGCCATTAAATTATACGTAAAAGTATTTTACTTTGTAAAAATTTATGATAGATGTACGTACAATTTTTACAACTATGTAATTCAAAATAACTCAAGGCGATTAATTTGAATATGGCTACTTAAAAAAATCTTAAAAGTGTATATATTATAATCACAAAAATGTCTAAAATACTAGAAAAATGCACTTCTTCAAATTTACTACTAAAATCGTTTTCGTCTTAGAGGCTTCTCAAAAAATTTAGAAAAAAAAAGTTCCTTGACATTTTAGTTGAAGACAATTTATTTATTTTTTATATAACTTGGTTAATTAGAAGTTCGTATCATATATCGTTTTTCTATATACCTCGTCATTATTGGCACCCTATTTAATCTTTATAACTATGTATTATATATCTCTAATTGTTCGATAATGCTCGTTATGAGCAAAAACGGTTGTGATTTGTTTAAAAAATGTGAAATTATTACAGATAAGTAGTTTTATTTTTTAAATATAACACATTTTTGCTAAGAAATAATTGTTAATACTTATCACAAAAGTGATCTTTTTTATTCATTTAGTGGAACGACTATTATGAAAACATCTCAAAAGTATTTCGGAGGAAAAAATATTGATCAATACTGTTGTAATCAAACAATTATCGTATTAAATTAAAAGATTCAATGACAACAAAATAATTAGTATCTGCACTAATAGTATTTACTTTATATTGAATTTTACAAAAGAAACTTTCGCCAAACCAATTATGCAGCCTGCGTGGTTTTGGTTAGAAAACATACGCGTGATACAAGTATCGCTATGAAAACTTTTCGCTTCATGGTTTTATACCGAACCTAATTCCGACCCTTCAAAACGACGAAAGTACCTTATTATATTTCACCTCTTAATGAAGGAAATTTGAAATGTATATTTTCGTATTTTGTTTTCATGCTTACATACACAAAAACGTTTTCAAATATGTGCTAACGGCGATATAGTTTTTGCACTTATGGCAATTTACAAACTTGTTTAAATGTAAGCAATTTTACTTGTTTATATCAATTATTTAACATTAGTTCTACGCTAGTGCGCCTTCCAACATCTGTCAGCTTAATTTCAGCTAACAAGCCGTTTTCTCTGAATAAATAACACAAAAAATAAAGTACATCATTAAGGCTTCTTGTTCCATGATTTCGGTCAATTTGCCAATCCCATGATCCCGAATTGCTTACATACTGAATAAAATTTAAAATGTCAGTATTCCCAATTTAATACTTAAAAAAGTTTCAGTCAGTGTACCACAGTTTTTTGAGATCAAGTTTCGGCAAGCTCAACATCAAATTTAGATTCTTTCAATTTTATATTATTATTTTTTGGTTAATATGTTTTTTATTCATACGTGAATATTTATTGAAAATTAAAAAAAACATTAGAATAGCAATTTATATTAGAGTAAACAACATTTGGACCAGGGAATCCAATACCGAGATCCCGTTCAATTCTGTGATCCCTAAGTACCGGGATTGCGACTGTACTAATCCCGGGAATTCGGAATTGAGAAAATGAAACACGGAAGTGCTGAAAAAATATATGTTGCGCTTTTATTTTTGGTAAATTCACATACTCCTGTGATTTTGGATTTGAAAATTCTTGTAAGAGGGCAAAAAGGGGCAAAATTTTACGTTTTTGAAATTGACACAAAAAAATCCATGATTTGAAAAAATAATCAATCTCGAAATCCCGAGATCACAAAAAGGGTCAGAGATCGGATACCTTAATTTGGACGCACATAAGCGGCGATACTCACCAAGGGTTAATTAATTCCGTTGACGATATTTGATTTCGACGTTGCTTACAATGGTTTTCGTATATTAATTATTGCATTCATATCAAAATATTCTAAGACGCGTATTTATTCTGTGGTTCTCTCAAAAATCTTATTACAACACACTCGTAACATTATCTCAAGAAGTTTGAGGCAGGCAAAAGATATCACGTTCTCTCTGGATTCGAGGATATAAAAACGGTGATGTTTAGATAAGGGGCAACGAAGACGAAGCGGTTTACTTAGCTCTCAACTCACGTAACTAATATTATTAACTTACAGATAAAATGCTTTGTACACACCATTTCAAAGAAGTATTACAAAGGAATCGCTACATGACAAAATTCTATGTTTATAATAGCTTTTGTGTAGCATAAAGAATTCAGAAAAAAACATTTTCGTAAATTTTTGTGGTTTGACGCTTTTTGAAAAATAAAATGTTAAATAACAACCAAAATAACAAATACCTTTTGCTAGACTATATATTACATAAACAGAATACATCCGGAAAATTTTATTATTAATGTTAGAAAAATTAAAAATATATATTTTTTTTTCATAGTCGTATAATTTCATCCGGTAGATTGTAAAAGATTAAACCTGCCCAAAATCTTGTTTACTAATAATGATCTCGAAACTATGCTTTTTGAGTTGTAGTGTTTTGTAACTAAGGTATCTCTATACTTGTGTGGGAATACATTTACATTGTTTGACCAATACCGTTTCCGTAGCCTAGCAAACGCTTTTGGATGTTTGTTCTTATCCACTGCACGATCATCGCTTAAAATCTCCAAATAAACACTTTAAAATAATGACTTTTGAATTGATATCTTGGTTTTAATCTTAATTCATGGATTTCTGTGATCTGTAATGGTTTATAACTTTAGCTTACTATTAACAAAAGCTCAACTATGTGTCCATGTTTTTCGTGTTGAGAGTGTAAATTAAGATACATTTAGTTTCAATTCCATAAAATACTTAAATTCTTCTGAAAATTGCTGTAAATAGTATTAGATTTAAAATACATAGAAAACTTAATATTCATTATTAGTTTCCTTTAATTTTTTGTGATTTTTCTGTGTTTTCTAGGAAAGAAAGTATATTTATTTTCATATTTATATTATTACGAAACACGTAAAAGATTTAATTCGTAAACGTTATGGTTATATTTTTTATTCTTCCGAGTGAGGTGACAACCTTCACAAAATTTATTAGTATTTTCATTTTATTAATAGGATTGCCAAAGTACTCGAATCGTCTATCGATATAAGAATCATTATCAAGAGAACTGTTTTTAGCTATTCTGTTTATTAAATGTGTTCTACTTAATATTTCAAAGTGACTTAACATTATTAAGATGCCAACATAATATATTTTATTAGTAAAAGTTGTTTGTTGATTGTCCCACCACCACCCATTATTTGTATGCAGCTGCTGTTTCATGACCGCTTTAAAATGAAAGTATTAACAATCGAGGAAAAAAAAACAAATTTACTCCTCATATTTTTGGCGTGGCACAGAGCTGCACACGACGTATCTTTAGACCAAGCACTTTTGCGCTTATAAAAGATGAAAAAAATAATGAAAAAAGAAGATATAGATAGAGGACAGAGGTAGAGTTTGATATACTCCGCGTTGAATTCGGAGAGCAATCAAAAATAACCCGTTCCTCATATAATGTTGAAAATTTATTGAATCTCAGTTTCATATTAATACAATTCAAAGTATCATTTAAAATTTTTGCCAACATTGCATTCAATTTGAATTGAATTGAGAAAAATGACTTAATAATTCACTACAACGATGAGAGAGATAATAATGATCACTCTTTACAACTCAGTTGAGATGCGTCAAAACTTTAGTCAGCCATACCTCAAAACCACCAATTTGTATTTGTAGTACTATGAAACTAATCCATCGGTATAGACTTTAAGTAGCTGGCTAAATAATATTTTGATTCATTTAAATTAAACTGTATGATAATAATGATTTATTTTAAATGTTTATATGTAAGCAAAGTACGCGTAAACGTTTTTTGTATAATGCCATCATAAATATTCAGTGCCAAGTTAGTTTATTTCAGTTTGAATTTAACTTCATTTAAATAAATGTGTCACTGTTAATTGTGACTTGTATTCCGATTTTGTGTTTTGTTATTTATTCTTTTGTCCGTTGTCAAAGAAACGAAACATAATTTACCAACTGTTTCTCTTTCAAAATATATTAAACAAACATGAGCGACAATTCTATCTACACACTTCGTAGAATTAATTTTGAATTAATGATGTTTCATTTATAATTGTTTGATTTGTATTTTATATATTGTGTTAAATTGTCATGCTGACAAACCATTATATGTTTCCATTTTCACATCCATATATTACATTATACATAATCTAGCCAAATATGATTTTAAAAACATTTCAGTTGAGTAACAAATCTTAATCTTGAGTATAAATTTGACTAACGGCTTACTGTATAAAATAAACAAAGAGGCGTGCTTTACACTCGAGTAACAAAACGGACCCCAGATAAATTTGTGTAATATTATATTTGCATTGCATTGATTGAAGTATTATTGTAGATTACAAGAAATGTCAGCTAGATATTATTGGTATTTAGCAAATGGTTGAAGACAAGACCTCGAAGATTAAGCAGTCACATCTTATTTTTTTAAATATTTTAAATCATCTTAACAAAAACACACTTTTCACAAATATAGAAAACACTTAAGATATGGAATAGATTAATATCATTACTCTTTTTTTGAGACTTAACAATTCTTCATTTGAGAGTTACTATTTCTACATTAAATTAGTTATGGATGTTTAAAGAAAGCTAAAAAAAATCGATATAAATGTCTTATTTTGATATTTTTTATACAAATTTCAGAAATAAATAAGTTGTTTTAATTTAAATGAATCAAGTAATTGAAAGAAAATAAAAAGTTGCTGTTAAAGCACGCCTGGCTACCTGTTAACTGTTTGTGGAATAGTATATGCTCTTTTTTTTGGATTACAAAGATAAAAATTTATTTCATTTTATGGAAAAACTTTTTTGCATGTTATTTTGTACAAGCATATTTGAGCAATATTTTGTTGTTGTTAATATTATTCTATTAAGAAAGCTTTCAGCGCCTTAACTTTAAAGAATACGTTTTAATAACATTAATATTATATTTTCTACACTTCAGCATTCATATTCAATGAGTTAGAGTCAGCACGTTTATTGATATCGAATAACGTACAATGTAACTTACGTATGTCTAAAAGTTGTGGGTCGAGGAGCTTTAGATACATTTCAGCTGTACAAGGTGATCAATAAAGAATTATTTACGACGCAAAAAGCTCCGAGTCTCACAGGCATCGTTTTCAGAAAGCTCCCAAGGAGGCGTCGCAAACGCGCTTTTGCGGGATATGGCCAGAGTGGCAAAATCGACGAGCGAATAAAATTACGATAAAAAAGTCTTTAGCTTGATTGTATGAGTAGAACTAAATTTACGCACTTAACAGGAGAACTCAATTCTTTACATTGAAAATTTTTACATTGCAAAAAAAACATTCAATTTGTTTAGAAAAAACAGTTTTGTGTTTTTTCCAATTGTAGATATGTTATAACTAAATAAATACAACGTGATATTATACATATAACACAAAATGTTAAATATAAATTACAGGAAAAGACCAACGCGCCTGTCTTTGAGTTCGTCTGAGAATCAAACATAATTTCTTATTAAAAATTTGCAGTCAGTATTCGCAAAATACTGTTTTTAGCGTTTTCACTACACAAATTCTTCAGTTAAAGAAACATTTTTATAACATTTATTAACAATAATATATATTCAAGAATATTTACGCTCCGAAATCATAAGATAAAATAAAATAATACGTTTAAGAAAATTTTAAAATAGAAAATTCTTTCATTTATCAGATTATATAATTTATTTAAATCTCTAGTAGTAACATAGTGTATAAGAATAAATTTAGTTTGATTGAAATTTGAGTTTTGGGTGCTATTTTTTTTAATATTTTCATTCGGAAATTCGATGGAATTCTGTAAACAAGTGGGAATATCTCGGATCAGTAAATTTCAGTATTTACATTCAGTCAAATATTCTGGACATGTCATTTGTTTGCTGATTTGATATATTGCTTCCCGAAATATCTTTATCTACTAAAAATCGTACACCAAACCTCGATCATTAACAATACTGGTTTTCGCCTCGCCATAAATCATTATTTCTAGAAGGAAATATTTATCAATAACATTCGAGGGGAAGACTTAAATATACCATTGCTATATCACCTAAGGGTTTAATTATTTTTTCTTTATTTCTATTGAAATTATTGTTCATGAAATTGTATAATTTTCGAATACCCTTTGATATATAATTGTGAATTTATTTTTCTAAAAATGTTTTCAAAATATTTCAAGCAATAAACCATAAATAGTAAACATTACAGTTTAAACTGAGAAAGTGAGCTTAAAGATCCATATTTAATAATGTTAATTCTTCATCAACCTGTTCCCAGTCTTTGGCGACAGTTATTTTAACTAAATAATAAATAACGTTTACTTTGTATGCAAACATACCATTTCAACAAAAAAAACCCTATAAGAAATAAATTACTTTCCCTTACTTCGCAGACTAAACTTATTTGTTTAGTTTTATAGCAGAAAGAAATCTAGGTTTAAAAAAGTGGAAAATATTCTCCGTCCGACGACAACCTTTTTAAAAATCGGTCATTCTGTTTTATTAAGATATTTTCAAGCGCAGCACAATATTTTAAATAAACTTCTTGTTTACAATCGGAAAATTTTAATGTGTGTATTTAATCGATCTGATACTTTTGTGAAAATTATATTTGAATATATTATTTTATAATACAATTTTGTTAAGGATGTTAAACAAAAATTTATTTAGATGAAAACACATTCCAAAAGTTTATTATAGGCAATGAAACTCAATGTTAACATGAACTATATAATAGCGATATTTTACAAATGTGCGATAAAATTATTTGTCAGAATGATATTCGATTGATTTTATAGATAAATATTTAATTATTTATTTTAAAAATATCAGTGTGAAACTATTTGTATTTCATTTTGAAACGGGTCCTTTCATTTTTGCGCATTAAATTTATCTTAGTTATTTTACAATTAAAGTATGAAATATTTTTCATTTTATTTTTCAAGAGTTTTCAAAAAATAATCAGGTAAAAATAATATAGTCAGGACCCGTTTCGCTCATCACGAGCATTTTTAACAGAAAAGTTCTGATGACTTGAAAATCTTCGCAATATGACCATATTAAATAAAAGTGTAATTAGTACAAAAGAGTGTTGTATTTATGTTATAATATGATAACTTTTCGCCAAGTATTGACAGTTAAGTAATAAGAAATAATGTTCAAAGATTCAGCGTAATGTGTCATTTTACAAAATTGACACTTCCGGAGAAAGACCGGATAGCCAACATTGGTTAGCCAATTCTATAATAGCAATGGCTGTGAAAACTATTTTTATTTTATCCCATCGTTGATTTTTTTATATTGTTAGTATTTGGAAGCAAAAATATGTATACCTTGGTAATCAGTTTTTAATTTTATATAAATTGTCAATTTTCAGATTTTCTACACAAACAATTTGTTGGATTAATTCCAGTTTTTTTTTTCAATTTTGACTCGTTTCTATAAAAATAATTTAAAATAATTGGAAAAAATACACTTCCATTTTTGTTGTGCGAGTCCTTATTAAAAAAGATGAGAAAAAACTTTTCAAATAGGAATATGTAAAATCTTTAGTAAGATAAGTTTTTACCAAGAAGATATTTTACATTCTGTAAGACGCGCTGGTTTTTAAAAAAAAAGGTCCATAAGTTCTTATGGGCAATACTGACGAAAAATTGGCCACATGCGGCCGGTTCGGTAATGCCGTTCCCTCGGGGGGTGTTCGGGGAGCGTCGGGGTGTTCTCGGCAATCAGCGGGGTGAGGGGAGCGCTTTCCACCGATAAGGGGCTTATTGCCGACGACGCTGAATAATTCAACATAGCCGGATCTAACGAGGGAGGACACTTTGCCGAGAAGAAAAACTCTCTCTAGGAAAGCATGCGGGCCTCCCCTGCAAAAACCCCTTATGATCCATCGTGTATTGTGGACGGTGTACGAGCCAGTTTCAAATATGTATACGTTTTTGTTTGTCACGGCTATCGCAATGATCGGTTATGTTCCACGTTTATCGGTTTTTGACAGACCGATAAGCACAAATGCCCCTCCAATTCAGTATTCAGAGAAAACCAATCATAAATGTTTCCTTCGACAATTGCTTGGCTCTGATATATATTGTATTTGTATATTTATACAAACCTTAAGAATCTAAGACAGAGTTTATTGAGAAAGAGATCGTTTTCAAATCTAACGGTTCTATTTCTTGCCCTATTCTACTGAGATCTATTGAACAGGTATCATGAATTTTTCATGAGCGTATTGAATCATTGATACAAAAATAAATCGTAAATTGCAGAATTTCACGAAATTAAATTCATGAACGATCTTCGGATTCATTTATTCAAAATATATTGTATCGGTTATATAATATAAATCAATTGGTACTTTTTACACATATATGGATTTATAGCGAAATAAAATATATATAGTATTATAGTATTATAGTAGTAATAATAATAGGTTTGTAAAAGTACCAATTAATTTTAAATAAGATGTAATTTTGGATCAAAATATATCTTAAGTAGGTAAATTTCATTCCAAAAACAATACAAAATAATATTATTTTGCGCGCTACTGTCGGCTAAGTTGGGGTTGTACTGCGCGCAAACCCCGGAACGCTAATGCCGTATATGCATATGTAAAATATCGTTTTTATTAAACTAAAATCGAATTATCTGACCAGTTTTTTGATGAATAACCCATAAAATATTTTTTAATTTATTCATTCATTTTTATATCAGATTAATAGTAATTTAAATACACCATTGGCAACTGCAGTAGGATAGTGACATAACTTAATTTTAATTTTGTAGACAAAAGGGTCTAAGTACGTATACCAGACGATTTTTGTATAGCTGATCAATTATTATTACAGAATTAGCGGGTTGCGAATGTTTACGATGTCTTTTTCTTTGAGTATTTTTTAGTTTAAAGTTTATAAATAAATATTTCTAGCGCATTGGCGCTCGTATATATATGTAGTTAAATACTATTTTAATTATATTGACATTTAGATGTACAATAAATATACTTAAATTAATAAATCCTCATTTCAGATATTTTTTTTTAATATTTTGTATTAATTGGAGAATACAAAAAAGGCTAATATTTGCTTGCGGTGCTCGCGGTGCTCGCCTGCTAAGCCCAGGCTGTTTCAAAATAAAGATGCGGAAAAGAATGAATACTAGTGTGGCGCATCTTTTACCAATTTTACCGGAAGCTTTGTAACTATTAGTGTCACATGTTTGACATATTTATTCTGGAAGCTTTCCAAGTCGCGATCCTTTGAAACCAAAAATCTACTAAGTAATTGACATCTTGCACGCCTCACCACTGCAGTGAAAAGAAGCAACGAAGGCGTTCTAAAACTTTGATGTAGGTCGCTTTAAAATCCATTCCTTTGGGTCCTTTAAACAAAATGAAAGGTATTAAATTACTTTTTTACGCAGCTAAAAACATCAGTAGCTTTTTATAAGCCAATTTGCTTAGTGGAATTCATTAAGATTATTCAGAAAATGTACCCCCTAAAAAGAATCGATTACAATACTGGCTTAATAGGCAAGATTAGATTCAATTTTAACTGAGTTTAACGATTGTTCTTTCATTTCTTGCAAATACTTCATCAAACAATACTAAACTTCCTTTTTTACTTTAGCATGGAAATTTTGGAGCTAAATATTAATCTTGTCAAGTAATTTGCATAACACAGTGGTTATTTTAAAGGCATAATAAGAAAAATTTAATTTTCTATTTCAATATAAAAGCAGAGAAAGATATTTTATTTAAAAATATTTTTTAAGAATACGTCATATAGTACTTGTAGGCTGTGGGCTCTGGCTTAGGTCTTTATAAATTAATTCCTAAATGCCTCTAGTACGGTAATATGGTTTAAATGAAAAAAAACTATAATTTCGCGATTAAAATGTTAAATTAATTTAAAGATATTATATTAAAGTGCTATCTGAATTTAAGTAAATTTAAGGGTTCAACTTTTAAACTAAATTCGCACCCGATGTCTAAAGTAATAATGTATTTTATATGTTCTTCTTTTAATTGAGAACTTGTTAGTAGAAAGTCCTTCAACCTTAGAAAGAATTTGAGTTGAAGATTAATCTCGCGGATTAAGGACAGATATATAAATATTATAATGTAAGCTTAATGATAATGTTCATCATGATCGAAACCTGTCCTGATCTTATTCAATAAAAGTAGGAATGAGTACAGTTGAATATTTATTTTTTTCTAATATATTGCTTTTCCGCCAAGTATTGACATTGACCACCGTTTATTTAAATCAACTATTTAATTATCGTCTATTTATTAAATGAATTATTTACCGCTTACCAGGTATTCAAATTTGACGTAAAATTATAAACCTTATATTTAAGTGACCGATCTCTCTTTGCCTCGTTTTAAAATCCAAAATTAGTAAGATAACAAGGAATATAAACATTATACCCATCCATACCTAAAGAGATCATCTTTTTTAGAAAATTATTTTTCTATGTTCATTCCTTATTCAGTACATTATTGGATAATTCGAATTTAATTTAAACACATATCTACAACGCGTATTTTATAGTAAAGCATCGTACGCGACAAAATCTTTAAGACCGATGCATAAATATAAAATAAAATTATTTCCTGAAATACATCGCGGATTCATTCATATATTCGAGACGAATTGTAAGGCAAATAAATATTACATTATTCCGATCGATGTCTGCAAATAAATTTACAAATCCGCCTCGGATTGGAAAGCGTCCAATTTTTTCTCCTCACCGCGTTCGACTGTATTGTTGGAATATATCTTTGCTAATCTTTTGATCTGATTCTTATATTTCCAGCAAACATCGAAAACTGTTTACTGATTATATACCAGTATCAGAAAATCTCGAGAAATATGTGTTTACATATTTATTATGTTACAGTTTTTACCTCGAGACTTCATTTTGTTTTCACTACAGAATACAATAGAACGCCTCGGGATAATATGATATACGCTTCGTAGCGGGAATTCCCAGTAATAACTTCTCCATAAAATAGGTATTATTGACTTATCCTACTTAACTAGAATCCATTTTAGATGTGTACACATTTCATATGATCGCATTACGTAAACTTCCTATGACTATTTCGAGGAAATTGTTATTTTATTAATAGCAAATCTAAAAAAACACTATTTTAATACTTTCGATGGTTTCGGCGGTAACTTTGTGGAAGTTTATTTTAATAGAAAATTTAAATTAATTTTGATTATTCCACATATTGTGTTACTAACTGTGACACGTGTTTCGCCTCTTTCAGAGGCATCTTCAGACTTACTATCGCAAAGTTTGATTAAGTAATGAAGCAAGATTGATTCTAACATTTTAAAATTATGAAATTACAAAATGGAGTTTTTTAATTTTAAAATGTTAGAATCAATCTTGCTTCATTACTTAAGCAAACTTTGCGATAGTAAGTCTGAAGATGCCTCTGAAAGAGGCGAAACACGTGTCACAGTTAGTAACACAATACGTGAAATAATCAAAGTTAATTGAAATTTTCTGTTAAAACACTATTTTTGTTATTATTTTTAGTGTTAATCCACAAGCATTCATTGTATTATACGATAAGCTTTATAAACAATTTATAAACAAATTATACCTCACCTATTTTCTTATTGTATTTTTTTACATATATGCTACAAAAATGCAACAATAAAAATTTACCGAAAAGTAAGAAAGTTAGAAATGATATTTCCATCACAAAAAAAAATGATGAATCCGATAAAAAAAGTACGATATCCGATTACTTTAAAATTTGTCTTATGTACAGTGTAAGATTACAGCAACACTCAGAAAGTATTGGTGTACTATATTGAATGCGACAGTAAGAAAAAACTTTTTTTCGTGCACAAATAAATCAAGATAAATTATGTATTAACAATATTGTCCTTTTGTTCAAATGAATGACAAACTGTTAATAAGAATAGCATTCGAAATTTAAAATAACTATTCTTATAATGTATTTAATCAAAAGAAAATTGAATATACAAAACAGCCATTATTTCTAAGCTAACATTTTCAAATTGTCTTAATCTTGCATTGATGTAGTTATATGCAAATATTTTTGTCAGAAAGAAGTTTGGATACCGTTCTCTGACACTTATCTTACTCTGGAGAAGTTAATTGATTTCATTTTTACTTTTTAAAAAATAGCCACCCCGTAATTTTGTGCAATATATCACTCTACTAAATAATATATCAAAATCTAACATTCCCGCTACGATGTGAAACTTTAAAACTTCGATTACTCAGAATTAAGTTTTTTGAATGCCAACTCTGGCAGTTTACGGGACGATTTATGTTTACACATAAATTATTTGCCATCAATACTCACAGCAAAAAACATTTTAAAGTTTAAAGATTTTTTTTACAATTATACTAAGTATATACAATCAATAAAGAGCTTTGACGTTTTGCAACAGTCGAGTGCTAAATATCACTTAGTATTGTTTCTCGTAACATGCCAATATAATATTTAGCGGAACATGTTTGAGAAAATGCCATTAAAGAGTTAAAACAGTAATATGTTTAGCTCTTCAGTATCTCTCGATTGTCAGTACTGTGATTAAATAAATTATTGTTTGTTTATATAAACATAAAAGAGATCAATTTTTACATTTTCTGTCATAGTGGCTTTTATATACGTATATTACTATGTTTTTTTAAGTGCCGGCCAAGCTTCTCTTTTGCCATATAATAAAATTATTTGAAACTAATTACATGACCTTTAATTAAATGATCAGAGATTATTTTATGATGGTTGGTCATAAAGTTATTCTCTGTAATATAAAAGTTATTTTTTTGTTTTAAAATATAAGCAATTGGGTATTAAAGTGAAATGTAGATATCTTATAAGAGCCAGATATGACATGTATAGAAAATCGGGCAGTGTTATTATTTACTAAACTAATTCTACTACATATAATGGACCTCTAAAATGTATAAACAAGTCGTATAAAAAGATACCTTAGCATTTTTATTGGATCAAACACAATATGTATCATACTTATCGTCATTATATTCTCAGTAGGCTAGTCATTTTAAAAGTTGTAGCTCTTCTCTTTTTTAAGCGCACACAGTATTGTGTTATGGATATCAATCAATAACTTATTTACAAATTTTTTAAAGAATCTTTTGAATATATTAAACAACTTTTGCTAAGCTTGGCAGCTGTATCAATTGCATTTCAATTTAATTTAACACAAATCATCATCTCTTAAAAAATATCACGCAAATGGGATATGTTCAGTATAAAAACTATAAAATAAGTTCGTAATTTAATTAAGGTTAGTATTACTCAGCATATGGCACATGGAGAAGATAAAAAAATGTACACGAATACATTTTCTTATCTCGCTTAGGGATGTTACGAACCAAATATTAATTTTGTTTTGTGTTTCTGCTTCTATTTCAGTATATGCGTGACTGTGGTCGTTTTAAATGTCCACTTCCGGTCACCACAAACTCACAGAATGGCTCCGTGGGTCAAAAGAGTCTTCATACACATCCTTCCGAGGCTACTCTTCATGAAAAGACCTCAGTACAAGTTTGACACCACGAGGTAAGTTTTATCAAAGGATATTTTGTTTATAAATAAAATGAACTGAACTCAAAATACATAAGAAGTTTCTCATGGCAGGCTCTCAATGCAAGTCAGCATCTGTGGTATATTTGAAAGATCTTTGCTCTAGCAATAAGTAAGTTCTAGGCTCCTATTTTCCAATAACCAATCGACTTTAAAGCACAGATTTTTCCAAAATATTTTAATATCTGTCGCTTTAGTTAATATTAATTGTTTTGCCAGATATATAATATTGTTTATTCAAAACGAAAAAGTATACTATTTGCTATTTAAACAAAACTTAACAGCCAAAAATATGACAAAAAAGTGTGATAATGATTTTTTAGCAATTATTTTAAGCAATAGTGAAAAATTGTCATTTTTTAATACCACGGTATGGTTAATAATTTTTAAAATCTAGAACTAATGCGTGGAATTTTTGCGTGTAAAAACAAACCAAATATAATTAATGAAAATTACGTGGGAAATCCGGCAGGCACTTCAAACATGACTCGGCATAAATGCGTGTGTAATTAAAACTTTTTGACCCGAAACGAAAAATTTTCGTTTCGGTCGCTTCTGGTAATTTTATATTATGGCTTATAAAAACTTATTTGACCATTAACTCAAAAATGTCTTACCAAAAGTAAAACATTAACCACGTGCAGTTAAAAATACTGAAGATAATTAACATGCTAACGATATAATTATGAGTTTGCTCTATAGGTTCCAAAGTACACATGTTTTAGATTATCCTGCTTGTTAATTGTTTTATTTAACAAACATAATATTGAATAAAATCAATTTACATTACACTTAAAATAATGTCTCTTTTGCTGCTTTTCCTAAAGTATTTTTTTATCTTCACTGTACTATTTGATAAGTTACCAACATTATATAAATTTTGAACGGGCATATGAGATGTATGTATCGAAATCAAAACTTTGTCTAGGTTCTGGGCTTACTCAGTTGCTGCATTTATTATAAGTTGTAAATGAATGCACCTTTACGTAAAGAAAAATATTTGTTCAATATCTGACAAGCTTAAGTATCACAATAATTAATTTTCACATCGAATAAATTCCATTTTGTAAAGCGTAATTTTAGTTACAGATTTTGTATAAATTTTTTCTTTGATTATTTAATTCTTAAACTGCTCAATTTGTAATCAAATTTATGTCCATATTTTTTTCTTACTATCAAAAATGTACAGTGATATCAAAAAGGTTAAGAACCACTCTCCTAGACACACGCCTTCTGTCGTTTCTAAGAAAGTATTTTCTCACAGCTAGTTCTTGCTAAGCATCTAAAGTAAAATATTTAAATAATCTATTTAGATAAAAATTGTTTTACGACACTTTTTTTTAAATTTTGAAATGAAATAAAATCGATTCTTATAATTTAAGCTTCTATTTGAAAATATATCTGACTATTTTTGGAATCCTTACAAAAGCTTAATAATTAATATATGAAGCTACAACTTTTCATAGCTGTTTTTTTAGAATTAATGATTCTTTCACCCGAAAATACTGCCTCGTGATAATTTGAGTTGGGTGAGCGGTGAGGATGGCGTGGGTGGGTGGGCGAAGGGTTAAAACTGGAACAGTAGGTGCAAATTAATGGCCACTCCATCGGCGGAAGCTTACAGCCAAAATCGTTTGCGGTGATCGCTTATGATGGGAATTTCTGATTTATGTCTATTCGTGGGTTGACAGTATTACGCATAGTTTAATTTCCTATAACTGAGCGGCGTTTTCAATATATTTTATTTTATTATAATATTTATAAAAAACATACACAGGTACATATTACATCGATTCTTTTTTCACATCGTTTTTTTATATTCGGACTCAATTTCACTCCTAATAGAGCCTCTAATTTTTTTGGAAAAACTAGCTACAATTCAAAATTTCTTTTCGGAGTGGGTTAAAAAGAAAGATTGTAGCCTAGCATTGGCTGATTGGAGCAAATGGCTATCAATCAAGTAACCACTCTCTTTTCTCTACGTTTTAAGCCAGGTTAAAGATTGTCAATATTTGAAAATATATAAACATTTAAGAAAACTCAACACAAGAAGTTTTCCATTCCGAAATTTCAATTCATGACTCTGCAATGAAAAGTGTCTAAATCCAATATCATTGACTACTCGGCTTCAGTACACTTAACGTAATTGAATCAATTTCTAGAAGAAACCTGAAGAAAAAAAACGTTTTTTCACGATTCAGAGTTCATACATAATCGACAGTGAGTTTTCACTCTCATTCTGTCGACACATCAAGCGCGTTAAAGGCATTGAGAAGATTTTTACTGTTGAAAATACAATAATGTTTTAAAATGTATGTGTGTCGATTCTCTCAGTTAAGTTACATCAACAATACGAAGCAACTGACTAATAAAAAATGAAATGAAAAGCTTTGAATCAAACACTAACAAATCCCGTTTTGAGAAAAAATGAGATATAACAGCGGAATTGAAAAAAAACATAATTTAAATTTTAACGTCGTGAAAAAACATTGATTTCACCATATAAAAAAAATGTTTCTGGAAGACGTGAATCTGGTCATTTTTGATCTAAAGTTCTTTTTATATCTATATAGATTGCTATTGTTATAGGTTTTATTGAAAATTAAATAATCATTTTTTTAAGCAAACAGTAATTTTAAACCTTCAATAATAACTTCATTTGAAAAGTCCATAAATTCGTATGATTTTTAAATATTAATCACGAAATTCATTCGATTGGTAGGGATTTTAAATATGCTCTAAATCTTTTAAAATACTACTTTTACATTCCTGTGCTATCTACTTTTGATTTTTCGCCCCTATCAACGAAGTTGCAAGCCGACGTTGCTGTCTCAAAGTAAATAAGTTTGTAATTACTTTATATTGTTTTTGTCTCTCTACGCCATCAAGTATATTTGTATGACAAAGATATAAAGTTCCATACCATTTGGTGATTTTTTATATTATATTATGATACCAAAGCATGTTAAGTATATAAAAAAACATGAGATAAATTTAACAATACAAAAACACCATTTTGTACTAATTCTTCATTTTTTTAATGATCAGGACCAGTTTTACTCATGATGAGAATATAGATTAATAAGAGGCTATTATACTAAGCCAAGTAAAACTATTCATGGTGAAAATATGAAAGGAATTTAAAGATCATGATTAAAAATATGGATAAGTGACAATAAATTGAAAACAAATAAAAAAAATACCCGAAAGCAGTTTAGTTGGCGTTAATTATATCAATTTCATTCTGATAATTTTAAATTTCCCAGATTTAGAAATGATACTTTTCAATTTATTGTTATTGTGGTCGACGACCTCACCAACTCTTTTTTTCGGCGCGATTTCAAATTACTATCATAGATTCGTAAGAAGTTATAAGCGTTTTAAATATTTTCAATTTAGTGCAATTTATTCATATTTTGTAGCCATATCTGTAAATTCCTTTAATATTTCTATAACCAATTGTTTGTTACACCCATATTCTCGTGACGAGTAAAACCGGTCCTGATCATATTAAATAATGTGAAATTTGTACAAGAGAGTGTTTCGACAGTGAACACCTTAACTCGATGGCTGCCACAGACGAGATACTCGTAAAATTTTTCGTGCTCAACATGCCAGAGTTATCTCGTCAATAACTAATGAAATAAATAGTTGCGAATTCTAGTCGGCGTGCTAGGTAATTACTATTAATTATATATGGCAGCTAAAAGGTTAAAAGTGATAAATTTAATAATATGAATGAAATGTTTTGGTAGAAAAATATTTCAAAAACGGTTAGCATCACAAATAAATAATCTAAGCAAATGTTTTTTTTAATACGATATGTAAACAAGGATTTCGGCATATAAAATTAACTAACACTTTAATAATCATGTCGTAATAGTGAGTTTTTTTTACATGGGATAAACGGACCTCGTATTAATTTACGTTCGACCAAAAGCTGCGGTACCCAGGGGTATTTTCATAAAATAACCGTTGGAAAATTAACGCAATTGAGTTATGAAATTTTACAGCATCGACCTGACCATACCTGACCTTTCACCAGCAGATTACTACCGTTTTCATCATTTTGAATTGTGGACTGAAATAATCCGGCGGTAATTTAAGTATTTAAACCAGGGGCGTCCAACCGTAACCATTTGGTGAGCCAAATAAAATACTTTATGTATTTGATAGGTCACACATATATATATTTTAAAACTTAATAGTAATATGAAGTTTTTCATATTAAAAATAAAAAATAACATACAATTGAAATATTTGATTATTTAAACGTTTATTTTTAATTGTTTGATATTTTTAAATATCGAGCGATAATTTGGACATCATGCATCACAGTTAATTGGTTAAGTTAAAAATGATTTGTAGCGATATGTAATCCTAAATGCAGCTATAACTCAAAGTGCCAGTTGTCTTAACCACTTGAATACCAAGCGGACACCGGTGTCCGGAACATATCCAAGCAAACACGGTTGTCCAAGACATTTAAAAAATCAAATACTTGGTATTCTAATGGAGTATAAGCAATGTTTTGATGAATATGTGTAGTTCCATCTATACTGAGTCAATATAGGTTTTTAAAATATCGAATTCGAGTGTATATTAAGCAAAATTATTTTTCTCAAATACACGCAATACCTCTGGGACATATTCATGATTTATTTGCGCCGTATTCAAGCGGCTTATTTAGAAATTCTTGTATTCTATTTCCTTCAAACATGGTTTTCATTTAAATACTCGATCGCAAGTTTACAAGCCTGGAGGCGCAGATTCAACTTTAACATCAAATGTGGCTTGGAAAATGGTAAACACTTCCTCATGCGTTTGGGTGTATGAAAATTTATCATCGAACACTTCGATCAATGTTCCGACCTCATTGGCATATTTTTTTATCAATAAATAGCAAAATGAATATAAAGTTGAAAACCGTCAATTAGGCCACACGTGGCTCGCGGACTACAAGCTTAATATTACTGATTTAAACTCTTAAAAAGTTTTCCTTAAAGTAAAGATATATTAAAATCATAATTTTCACTTTTATCCAATTTTCCATATAATATATGTTTATCGAAACATTTAATCAGACGAAAGTACATGGTAATTATCTTATATTCAACCTTTTGATGAAAATTTTTACATTATTTTTTTTTTTAATTATTATCATAGCAAAATTGTCGTATCTGATAATTAGTTATGGCATGGAAAAGATCTATCCAACAGCTCACAATAACAAGTAAATAATTCAAATTGTTTTGGAAAACTTTAAGTTTTTAAAATAAATGAGCATTATTGGTTGAAATATATATATTATTCGAGTGACAGATAGTGAACTTGGTATATTTCATTTTATTAAACGAAATTATGTTTTAACTGCAAGAATCTTACTAACTGGTTATTAAGAATCTGAAACAAATATCAAGATTATTTTTAACAAAATAGATCACCAATATTATTTATAAGTGTTCATATTTTCTTATTTTATTTAATTTATCAATCTATGTCACAATTTTGTTGTGTAAACTAATTACCAACAATAATTTAATAATGAACTAATATATCGCATTTAAAAAAATGTAAACACTATAATATATGAGAGCTTGAAACAAAACAGAATAATTGATCGAGCAAAGTAGTGCTATCAGAAAAATCGAGAAAGCTTGAAAAAGCGTAACAAAAATATTAAATCTACTTCTCGGTTCATGGTAAACTGAAAATAATTACATTGCAATTTTTCCAATAGTGATAATATCGTATTGACTTCTGCATTATATTGATAGTTTTACAAGAAACTCTGTAAGTAAACGAACAACAAGAAAACGTCAAGTTTATAAGATTTTCTAAGTAATATTGTTTTACAATTATATTTCTTGACTTCATTATATGAATACTTTAAAACTTTGTTTACATTTTTTTATTTGGATGGTGATAGTTAATATAGTAACAGTGTTTATAGTTGTGTTATTTTTCTACACGCTTAGCGAGTAAAATCTGTTTTCTATATTCTACGTGACAATTGAACAACTTAGTGATACTATTATGTTTGAACACTTTTTGGGAAATCAATTTATTCGACTGAAATCTACTGAATGATGTATTCGGGGTGGGTAGAATGCAAGTTTTACGCCAGTATTCTGGGAACTTCGTGATCGAGCATAATTCATCATTGATTGTTTAAGCACATACTATTACCATCAAAGTGGCTGCTGAGTTAGGTGGTTCATAGTTTTATGTCATCGTCAATTTACAGCTAAAGAAAATATGAACGCATCTCGATTTCTAGTGATATACCTAATATTAAATCAATATTGATTTCTTGATTCTATCTATTTCACAATTTTAATCATAATTTTCTACTTTTTTGCAATATTTTTGAATATTGGCATTTTAAAATATAAAACGACTTATATTTATCTTTATATCGGTCATAAAGCCAAAATGTATACAAGGATTCGATTCCTAGATTGAATAATTTCAGCTGTTTTCAGTCGATTTTAGTTCAAAAGGTTGGATAAGTACGTTGGTAAGTGCCTATAGTTTATGGTGTAGTTTCTAATCAAAAACATTTACATTTGTCTTGAAATATATAATTGACTTCACTTTGCTATATTTTCCTATCTTTTTCGGTGCTGCTTTTTCCTACAGTCTTCTGATATTTATTCATTTGTTTTAAGCGCGTAGCAACAAAATGTTTATTGTTAAATATTTTTTCTCTCTCGACCCCATAATAACTTTGGTAACCTAACCAACTTACCAACATTTGTATTTTGAAGAAAATGAGAGGTGTTTTACCTGATTTTATTCAATCATTTTTAGATACCATTTGTTGGAAAACGTTGAGGAAGAACAAAGGAGATTGATTGTCTGGTATTTCTGAATGACACGACGAGTACATCGTTATAATAATACTTTTTACCGCAAAGTTTTTTAGTTATAATAGACTGAATGTTGCAATACAGTTACAACAAAAGAATAAAATAACTTTTTTTCATATAAAAAACATTTAGTCTCAATAACGACACATTGACGCGGCTACCAATTTTCTTTCTTTATCAATGAAACTTTAATATAAACATTTTATTTATCTATGTCCGCTCCCTTTTTAGAGCATATGGCCTCTTAATGGTATCGTAACAAAACAAATCTATAAGAACTGTTTGTTATTCAGCCACTCAACCTCCTTTTTTCAAAGAGAGTAGTAGAGTAAGAAGGATACGCTTGGACAGACTAGTAGTTAACTAATTGCCTTCGCTACGCCCAGTTATTGAAGGATCGGAAGGGTGGGAGGAAATTTTTAGACATCATAAACACCCATTCTCTAAATCGAAAAAATATTGTTCGTACAGGAACTCGAACCCGTGAGATCCGCCACGGAAGCTAACCGCTGAGCTATAGAACCCGAAAATGTTAATATACTCCATGTTTTCTTGACAAAATAATAGGTATATGTACGTTACTATAATTTGTTAAAAAATAGAAACTTTCAACTCATCCAGTTTTTTTAAAAATTAATATAGAAATTTGATTTTTAATTTAAAGCTAACATCAGTTACGTTTCTTGGATTCTTAAACAACAACTGTTCATAAATACGTAACTTTGTATCGCTAAAATTCAATATCCTACATGTATCGGTCATTAAGTTTGAATTTTGTCTACCTCTCTCGATAAATTCTAGTCGTGGTTCGTGGTAACGGTTGTCCGGCTATCGATTGAAACTTGACGCGCCAAACCGCGGAAGTGTGAAATTTATGCACCATCACCTGACGCCCACTTCTGAATGAAGAGTTTCCTAGTCATCCGCATCCACTAATCAACTTCTCTGTGCGTTATAAATTTACTCAACAAATTCTCTTTTTTCACATGTATTTCAGGGCTTAAAAATAGCACGATCAAAGAATAGGGAACAATGTTGCAAACGGCATAACCGGTCTTAATCCAAATAAATAAATAAAGAATTTGTACAAAAGAGTGTTTTATTTTTTTAATCAAACAATTTTCTTCGAGGCCTTAATTGTAAAATAAAAAAAAAATATATTTTATATTGATAGCTTAGTAGATTCTTGCCTCTAAACTACTACGATCGATGTATTATAGTTATCAAACATAATTTTGTTTTTTTAGTTGAATGGAAATATTCTTAATTCCTCTCCTTCCTCTTTTAATAAAGTTTGTTTAGCATTCAAGACCTCGAAAAAGCTGAGGAAACATTATTTTTTATCGGCATTTTCTGACTTCGCCGCAAATAAATGCTCATGTATTTTTTTTAATTTTCTTTGTGTGAAATTACTGATGTTATTTAATGCATTTATTTCTGAGTGTTTATAGCTTAGCACATATTATGCTTCTTTCATACTCTTATGGGAAACTCTGTAAATGTGAAAATAAATCTTATAATAAAAGATAAGAGTTAATAAAAGAAATATTTCTTATAAAAATAAATGACTATATGTATGTCTTTTAGAAAAAAAAAAGCATATGGGATCCTAATTAAAAATTCTTACAAATGTTCAAGAGCAACTAATTTTTTGCTGCTTTATTTCAATTTTCTGACAAGGTAGGGATATTTGAATGAAGAGAAGCAAAATATGTCAGTTGACCAATTCACCTTATTTTCGAAATCGAATATTAAAGTTGCTATGGGATAAAAGACTACAAATACTAACGCCTTTTGATACAGTCATATGAATCGATCAAAAGTCAATACACAAATGTGTATCTTACATTCAGTGATCCTTACCTTAGACCACACAGCCGAGTAGAAGTAATCCGTAGAGCAGCGATACTAAACTTTTCTTTTTGTCTGAGTAGCATGCTGATTTTTGCTTCATTGCGTGGGTCGCAGCATATGAATATAAGTAATAATACAGTGACATAAAATAAATGTTAGTACACAAAATTAAACTATTCAAAATTCACAATACCAGATGTTTGAAAAAACCTCTGGTGAATATGGTTTATATAGGTATCACATAAAGTCTGAATGAGCTGCCGGTTTACTATCGCTGTCGTAGAGCCTTGGCACGTAATGGTAGATGTTCTTTTAAGTACATATTTGCACATAATCATAATATATACGACCTCACTAAAAAATCTTTGTCTAATTCACTTCAAACGGAAATTTTGTATTATAGTCACAAACTGTTTCCACACTACAACTGTACGATTTTTAATTGTATTTTTATACATGTTGTATAGAAGAGCACACGTTCCACATTGAACTGACATAACTGTCACCCAGTGTTGGTCTAGTTGGTAAGAGCTTGGTTCAACTGATCGGGCGTGTCAGGTTTCAATTTCCCCTAAGGAAAAAAATTGAGGTCTACAACATGGATTTTTGTGATGTAATTAATTATCCTCGAATGACTTACAAAAATCTCGTCAAGTTACACTCGTATGATTTTTCAACTTCAAAATATTTGGCGCATTGGCATTAGCTGGAATTAGCTGTAATGCCAAATATTTTTATAAAAGTATATTCAAAACAAAAAACAATGTTTCCAAAATAAAACGAAACAAAAAAAAGTTTGTTTTACTATCACTCATACAAAACCGATTACCAATTCTATTTTATTGTATAGAAGAAAGCTAAAACTTTCTGTTCGGTAATTATTTTCTTCTGTAGTAGTTAACAATGTCTTTGATGAGTTTTGCCTTTGCTATATAGAATACAGTTTATCGTAGACGGAAATCAAAAACGCTAAGAGAACTTTATATTCTAAGAAAGAGACGAGTAGTTATTTTACAAAGTAATGTGCCAATGTTAATTTTGTTTTCCTTGTTATCTATTCTTTTAATGTCCTTCGCAGATCTTCTTACAAGGATAAACGCCTTTGTAAGCTGCAGCAGTGGTATACAACTTTCTAAATCCGACGCTAAAAAGAGTCATTAATTTCATTCTTCTATTTCGTTGAAAGGATGTTCAAATAAGCTACATTTTGTTTTTGGGTTCTTTTGTGAGCTTATCAATTGCTGAAGAGGGTTTTTTATAATATTATCTTTTCTATTCAACACGATAATAGAATTTATAAAAACAAAACAAATTATGCAGTACTTATGCTTCTATTGGATATTAATTGAACCTGTGAAAGTGACAGGAAACTGTGATAGTACCACAAATTGAATTTTATTTTCACTAGTAAAATATCAATTAACCAATAATGGACAGTTAACACAACTTAAATAAAGAATTGTAAACAGATTCATATTAGATATTTCCATTCAATTCATTTACTTCTCTATCGGAATTTTTAATACAATCACGTCTTGGTATTTTGGTGGATTTCATATTTGTATTTTAAGAAGATAACACTATTGCAGTGTGTTTTGGTCGAACTTTACAACATATAGAATGTTATAACGCATCTAAGTATTTTTTCCATAAAATACCAGTTGGCTCACTTCTCAGGGGCTCACATTTTATTTTCTAAACAATATATTTATCATTATACTAAATAAAAAAAACCTTCCCAAATCAAAAAGATTACTTATTTAACACTATACAGTAAAGAAAAATACTTTTCTTATTAAAAATGATAGTTAAATAAATTAACTATAATAACGAAACTTGAAAATCATTTTTATCACAAAATCTAGCTTGCATACTTTACAATTCAGTTAATTCTATATCATGATTTATAGACGTACAATATTTTAGCTCTAAGTCATTGATGTGTTAATTAAATAAAAAAAATATATTCAAATGAATTGAACTAGTGTAATTTAGTATAGTACTATCAAATTATTAACTATTCAACAGTATTTACATTTATTTAAAAATTAAATCAAAAAATGTTAGTTAGTCATTGGTTATCATAATATTTTCTTTTATAACGAACAAATCCGAATAGTTTTGTAATATTTTTATCAACAGAAAAAAAAACAGCGTTACATATATTTTTGAAGTTTTATTAATTCTTACTTGTGTGGTGTGGTAGATTTAGTTAATGTAGTAAGTAAAAGTGAATGACAAACATTCAGTTCACTTAAAAGTAGTTGAGGGTTAAGCACATGGGAAGCCCCGGAGCAATACAATTTGGATGCCCGGTTTTTTTTAATTTTGTATGTAAAATAATAAAAGTATATGGGTTATATAAAAAAGCTACTTTTGAGGCCCCTGAGATTTGGAGGCCCCATGCGCGCACCTCGTTTGCTTAAAAGGTAATCCGCCACTGTTTAAAAACATAATTGCTAAGTTGACACACTTTCTATTAAGTCATGTTTCTAACGTTAAAGTTTCCAGTAAGCGCATGTCAGTTAAATAAATAATCATCAGAATGTTTGGGTCTAACGCACCTGGCTTGGGATTCTTCCGAATAACACCTCTGGGAGCAATCCAATTAAGTCACAGAAATGGCGAAATTCTCTTCGCGACACTTTGTGTCAAGCACAAATGAATGGATGTCTTGTGAAAAACTCTTAAGTCATAACAGTTATTTTAAGTTACTAGAATGTTGTGATAAAAAATGCAATTTTCCTTCACCTACGCTATGTCATTACTTTTAAACGATTTCGCACAATGGTAAATAAAAAATCCAAAACAGACTTCTTTTTTTTCCCTTATTCAATTAAAATGAATAACACATTATTCACCTTCTAAATATTATGACAACAGCACTTTGCGGGATTTAATACGGCCTTATTATGTATGATTTCTATATTTTTTATTGGAAGGCATGTTTTGAATGATGTCTGTTATATGCGAATTTAACTTGACATTTCTAAGAGTTTACCAATGACATTAAACTAATGTTTAAAAAATATAAATGTATTTTAGTTATACAATTATTATTTTAAACATAGTTCATATTTTATAATAACATTACTTTATACTAGCTTTTTGAACGACAAGAAACATACTTCATAATTTAAAGTGGACGTATCAACGATGTGGAAAATTACTTACGTTTTATCTATAATAAACAGTAACATTTTTTTTCCATTTGAAGACAGTGAGTGACAAAATCAGTTTATTTTTATTAGTCAGCTAGCTTTAACGGAGTCAAAAAATGTATCTTTTAATCCATGTCCGCTTCCAATGAGAAGTATATGGTATTTTAATGAAAGTATATCAACATAAGTTTTTCTACGAAAACTATTTGTTACTCAGTTGCTCATCTTTTGTAGTGTAGTAAGACTTGGACATAAACTAATGGTCAACTTATCGCTCCGTTATTTTCCTCCGTAGTCTTGATAAACGATGCTTTGTTTAATAAGCAAATAAAAGTGGCAGTTACCATAAAATTAAACTTATTATTTATAACATTGAATTATTCGGTCAATTTTCCATGAAATAATATTTAAGTTGACATTCTACATTTTGATTCTGTATAAAATTAATATACGAATTGTCACTATATTTAAAAACCACGGTTTTACTTCAAAACTTGAAATTTCGATATATTGCAAATATCGATTTTTAGTATACACCCAATCTTCTTTTTACACGACGGATACGTTTCATGTAAAACGACCGTGTAAAAAAAGATAAAGTTAACATATTATGTAGACAAATAATTAAGGATTGATTCTGGTACATTGAACCGTGTGAAATTAATCCAAGCAAAAAGAAAATTAGGCCAACATTTATTATTGTATTTGTATTAGTTTCTAAAATGTTAGACCAGCATATGAGGACAGGTTTTTTTTAATGGGCATTTAAAAAATATCAGATAATATATTTGGTCGGGTCCTATATCACAGCGGTTAACGTTGTTGACGTCCGTGCTGGACCTCACGATATTGATTCCCACTATAAATATCATTTTTCGATTGATTTATTGATTTCTGCTCAAAGACATCGTTGTTAATGATGTCTAAAATTTCTCTTCTACCCTTCCGATTATTCAACAACTGGGCGTAGCGAGAGCGATTAGTTAACCACTAGTCCTATCTTAGCCTTATCTTTCTATCCATACTACTCTCTTTGAAAAAGAGAGGTTAAGCTACAGAGTAACAGTTTTCGTGGAAAAATTTCTGTTGAGATGCCTTCATGAGGAGGCCATATGCTCCACATTGGGCGAAGAGATGGATATTTAAAAAATACATATTTATTTGAATGTTTATCTTCATCAAAATTCATATGCAATTTACCAACACTAACTCTATTTCAAACTTACTTTTACTTATATGTAACATATTTTAACTAAAATTACATCTTCCAATGAAATAATGCATTCCATGAACAGAAGTAAAGCCATTATCTTTGTGAATTATTTCAATACTACGGTTACAGAGAAAGCGATACTAAGTCGGTTTAGACTCTAATATCACAAAGACCAGGCCTCTAAAGGTAGCGTTCTATTGAGCCCAACGGAGAGATGATACCTTTTGACTTATTAACAAGGTGGGACATGGTCTGCCTGAAAGATTTTCCAGGTGTATGCGAAAAAGCACTGGACCGAATTACAGTATTATTTTTCTCAATAAAACCATTTTATTGACAGCTGAATGTACTGACAATCGTGAAATAGTATGTGTTTTTTCCCAAAACGGGGTAACGTGAAAAGTATTCTTAATATAACAAACACAAGAGTTATTTTATATAAAAGAAACGGAATCTTCGTAATATTATTGCACGTCGGATCCACCGCGTAGTGGTTAAAATCAAAGTAAAGTTGTTAACAATAAACTAAACAATAATTCTTATCTTATAATCGTTTTGTAATATGTTAGTTACGAATGAGAATATATGTTTACCTCACGAAACGAAACACGTTTCACCGTTTATCACAAAATCAGTATAATAGAAAAGTTATAAAATTGTTATTGTTTTTTTATAATTAAGTTAATTGACCGAAGCAATCGTCAATGACATTGCCAATGGACCAAATATCAGTCATATTTAAATTTCAGTACATCCATATTCTCTAACCCCACTGACACAAATCATCATAACATATTGTAATATGACATCCTCCTCCATGGCTTCGAGTGTAACGTCACACATGTATAAACATCCGTTTACAAAGATACGCACCCCAGTATTATATAATATTATAATTTATCAATTAACCGATTGAATACGGCGCAAATAAATCATGAATATGTCCCAGAGATATTGCGTGTATTTGAGAAAAATAATTTTGCTTAATATACTCTCGAATTCGATACTTTAAAAACCTATTTTGACTCAGTATAGATAGCACTACACACACTCATCAACATATTGCTCATATTCTATTAGAATACAAAGTATTTGATTGTTTAAATGTCTTGGACATCCGTGTTCGCTTGCATATGTTACGGACACCGCTGTCCGCTTGGTATTCAAGTGGTTAATAAAACTTGCGTGTAAATTTTAACGTATTTCTATATAATAATTTGAGTCACAACTAATAAATTTTATTAAGGTTTTTTTTAAATACTCACCACCCGGCTCTGCACCACAAAAAGGTATTAGCGAGCCTAAAGACTGATAAGAAACGGTTCCTTCCTTTATCTCACTCACAGGTCAGAGGCTATTGCTTCTCTTTAGTTTTGGTCTACCTTCAAGTGTAGGTACTATTATATAGTGACTACTTAGCGGCTTAAGTGTTCCCTAACACGCATACGAAATAGATCGTTGGTATAACTTGATTTAAGGTGATAGTCAGCAGGCTTAGTTAACTGAGACTATTTGCACCGTGACTTTGGATAGCGCGAAATCGTCGAAAATCCTGTAGCAATAATGCGCTTGAAGATTTTCTTAGTGGAACAAAGTTTATCAAGAATAAATATTTTTTCAGCTGCTAGCTCATTAAGCAAATAAGAATTGGATCGAAATCAGATCTAAGCTTGTCTAAGTTTATAAACAATTCTAAAATAATTAATAACAACAAAAGAGTTTCAGTTTAGTATGAGTAATGAGTGTTTATTGTTTGTACGCTTTGGTTTTATCTTTTACTGAATGGTTTCTTAAAATCTTTGCATCTTCTCAAGTTCGGTAATATATGACAGAAGAGTAAAAAGTCTTTCTGCTTTACCAACTGGCATATAACTTTTCAACTGTATATAAGTTCTCACAACTAAGGCCTCCCGAAATCCCGGGATCGCGACAGTAATAGTCGAAATTCTTGGGTTGTTGAAATTGACATGAAATTGTTTGAAAAATTCCAGGATTTCTCAATCCTGAATCCCAATTATTAACACTATTTTATGTTGAATGTTCAATACCGAAATCCCGAGATTACAAAAAGGGTACGGGATTGGATGCCCTACTCACAAATATGTTTTCCGTTTCATATTATATAATATGTTGGTAAATCAGCTTTCTCGTCGATAAAAAATATTTTTATAAACTCTCAGTTCACTTACTTTATTCATAATAATCTTCCTTTCTTAAAGTTATTTATTTATGACTTGATATAACTAGTCCAGTGGCGGCAATGTGGCATTCGATCAATGCACCCCTTGTATATGCATGGGCGGTTTTATTTCATGAAATAATAATCAAACATAACATTTATACCATGAAATATAGCCACCCCTGGGTGCATTGATCAAATGCCACATTTACCGACTGCTACTGAACTAGTCTACACACGAAGTTATTTTAAATAGATAAATATATTTACTGTTTTTACAGTTGAGTAATATTCTTTGTCAAATAATTGTGATAAAATTTGACAAATACAGTCAAATTTCTCTATATTTAATAATATTGCGGTGAAACGGAAAAGCTTTTCCACTAAGCGGTGCTTTAAATATTTAACATCGGAAAAGTGGCACTTGGTTTAAAGATCTCTCAATGAATTATAGATGTATATGGTAACTGACTCTTTGTGAAACCATGCATTTATATGCAAAAATATAACGCATTTGAATTCAAAAATATGAAGCGTATACTAATATGGCTAACTAGATAAGAGCATGTCCCGCTAGGAAATATCAAAATGATCTGGTTCGTAGTAATACACCAACGAGAGAAGAAAAAAAAACACAAAACTTACACTCAGGCTTACAATAACTATCATTTAAATAATCATGAAAAAATCCTTCATATAACACATATACACTCAACATGTCTTTATTTCTCTGCTTATAACTTGTTTGTTTTTTTGTTTGTGTTTGATCTTAAACGTTGGAAGTTTTCGTTCGTTTTTGAAAATGCTGAATGGATTTCATTAATACTATGCTAATTTACGAAGTACAAAAGTGTTCCGTGACTAATTTTTAGAAAATCGCTGCACTATAATTAATTGAAAATCTTCTCATGAAATCCAGACACCAACGTTCTAAATCTTGGCAAGCCATGGAAGCTTATTCTTTTTATTTTCTCGGCCTAAAAGTCTTCAATATTTACAACATAAAATTGAGATATATGACCATGTCATCAGAAATGAAGAATAAGTAGAATTCGGCGACTCAAAATATAAAGAGAAATAGGAGATAAGCGTAGATCGTGTAGAGATTTATAAAACGACGCTTGCAAGAACATAATGTCTTTTTTCCAAGGGATTTTGTGTGTTATAATCTTATAATTTTTAACCTTAGACTATTTTTAATGAAATTTAATGAAATTTATTGAAATGTGTATTTGTTTAAAATAAACACATAATATTAATGTGTCCTTCCATTAAATTTCCAATATTAATGTGTCCTTTTTTATTATAAACAGTTGTTTTTTATTAAAATATCAAGCCAAGAATTTTTTTTAACATAAAATCAATTATATTGTGTAATTTACTGCAGCGATTTTCAAGTAGTGCTTCACAAAACTAGGCATTCCGCAAGCTACAATTATGGATTGTAAAATAAATATGTTATTACATATATATATAACGAGCGACATAAGAATGGCTACCGCTAGGTAGTGGCAAGAACTAAAACTTCGATATAACGAACATGAGATATAACGGACAAGATTTTATATTAATTATTAAAATTAATTAAAACAACTTATCGAAGTTTTTTTATAATTTAAACTAAGTCAAGGTACACCGCTCGTGAACAGTATTCTGCATAATAATATGAAAAATACGACAGAAATTATCACGCGTGCCGACTAAAAATTCGATTTGCGCTAAGAAACATCAATCCTACCCAACTATCGTACTCATGCGTTTTTTCACTATAAAGCTCGGATTTTGCTTTTCGGCATCTTCTTTTAAATATTAAGTTTATTCTTTTTTTTATCAATGTCCGCTCTCTACATAGAGCATATTGCCTTCTCATGCAGGTATCTCAACAGAAATTTTTCTACGAGGTCTATTTAATACTCAGTCGCTTAACCTTTATTTTTCAAAGAGATCAATAGGGATTAAAGGAAGGGGATGACAGGACTAGTGATTAGCTAATCGCTCTCGCTACGCCCCGTTATTTAAGAATCAAAAGGGTGGGATGAAATTTTTAGATTAAAAAAATGCTATTCATACTGAATTAACTTTATTAATTAAAATACTTTTTTAAGTTTTTAAATACCTGCGGAAAATATTACTACAACGGAATATTTTATGTTTATTGAATAAAGTTTTTAAAAAAGATATATTTACGTAAATACGTGTTGCGTAAAGGTTCCCGGTAAATTGCTCAAATAACAAGATGATCAATTTGTTTCCGTTTGTTCTTTCCGTTTTTCTGTCTTAGCCCTAGTCTTCTATGTTTTCTGGAAATATATAGAAACAGTTTGAGTAACTAATTAATAAGCAGTTCTCGTAGAAACACTTCTGTTGAGATAAACTCTATTAAAAGATCATATGTTCCGCATTTGGAGCGAACACGGTTAAAATAAATACTTACGAAAATTAATTTTATATTTCACTCTAAACAAGTGTCGCACAAGATAAAAATGAAATTCGTAGAAAAATCGTTTAAATAACCAAGCAATTCGAATAATTTGTAATACGAGCAATTTACCGGCTCCCTTACGTAAATATATACGTATATAGCAACACACACCGTGCTGTGCGCGTTGAAGAAAACGAAAAAAAACCACTATCAGAATCTAAAATCACCTGTACGTCCAATATATAGTATTATATTACATTGAAATTAGGTTTTATCCTTTTTTATTGACCTCTTTATATTTCTCACGTATTATGTCATCGAAATTTGTAATTTCTTACAATTCCTGAAGACATGAGATAACTAAACTTAATGCTCACACTTAGCAGTATAAAATCAACTTTATGAGTAAAATAAAACGTAGACATAAAACAACTGACGTATCTTCAACCGCTTCCAACGGCGTCGTAACTTTTGCTTTATAGCCCGCATATAGAGATGAGGCTAATTCATTTTCTTGAATATAATCAATAGAATTTAACCTAAGAAATATCACCGTTTTAAAAAACCGTCAAATATATATATTAGTAATTAAATTCAAATTGTAGACTACCAACTTTTAGTGGAAATCTATCATACTAATTAATTACCAAGGCTGTGGAATTGGGTAAAAATAAAACGATTCCGATTCTGACTGCAAATTGATTTTGACCATAATTTCCGTTTATTTGCATATCTGTACACCATCAAATTATTCTAGTCACTAGAATAATTCTAGTAGATTTCACCAATCAATATGATGAATAGATTAGTAATTTTTCAATATCATAAAATTATTTTTCACAGATTTTTCCGCCTTCACCACCGGAAAAACACCCGACTCCATGACTCCCGACTTCTACTCTTCAGCCTTGCTAATAATAATATAATAGAAATCATTGAACACACGCAAATAATACAAATATACTTTTATTTGCTTTATTTTCACTTTTTCTTATACACAAACTTCCCAAACATTTACTAAATAATTTTTACAAGATACCCAAAGGTAAAATTAATTATTTTATATTAAATAGCAGTATATATTTATTTATAAAATTGAAATACAAGAAAAAGGTGTGGACTTTACAACACTTTTACAAATTAACTTCTAACCTATTGCTTATTTTGTATGTCATTGTAAGCTCATTCGTATAATCAGCTTTTTATTAAGTCAAATCCATGAAAATATTTTATAATATTATTTTTTAAAATAAGGCTTTTCATTATGTAATTTAAGATTTCGACTGAAGGTGCTTGGTAGAATTTCAATATTAAATTTGTAAGATTAAAATTTTCATTGTATGTTTATTTTACTAATACTGTGTAAACAATATATGTATAATTCACATCACCTGTAATATAAAATAGTATATTATTTGTTAAAATTTCAATTTCCGTTACGTTTGTTTTTCGAATTCCGAATTTTTTAATATATTTTAAAATCAACGCAATTTTTGACTGTCAGAAAGCTCCTTTTGTGGTTATACGCTTTACAACTTTAAAATACCGTATCGAAATTTTTTAAATTTTCAAAATCAATTAAAGGTCGGTATATTTTCTCCGTTTTTTATAATCTTCTTACTTTCAATCGAAACCTTTTTAAAGATCGTAAACTAATAATAAAAAATCTTGAATTTAATTTTGTACAACAATTAAACTTGTAAAGTATTTTTATATTAACATTACTTTGGAATGATATTTTGTATGTTATTAGGCCGGGTTTGAAACTGCTTTCTAAAAATATTTTTATTTATTTAATTACATTCATGGTTCATCTTTCACCAATTTCGGAACGAGTCGGGTTTGCAAATAATGGCCTCAATTATAAAAAAAAATGCCAACTTAATTCTCAATTATTAGTATTGGCGAACTGTATCAATACTGTATTTTCGTTACATTATTTCAGTTCCACAACACTATTTAAAAAATGTTGATCATTATTTCTACACATCCCTATTTGAATAATATTATTTAGGGGCGCAAAGTGCGAAGTGCGTGCACACTCAACCTTATTTTATCTCCCCAATCCAGAGTCACGCGATGTCACATGTAGCATTAATTGCCTGCCTAGTTAGATGCGCGATAAAGTACACAAAACGATACTCGAAACAGAAGCGACGAAGTGTGTTCGCATATCTTACATCACAGGTTTAAGTAAATAATAACAAACGTCAGCCTATTCTGATTGCATAGCAGGAACAAATCCGATGAGAAATCGGAAATCTTCAGGCATGATCTAATACTAGTATAGCATCTTTTATCAATTAATTGGTGCTGTTAACTGTAAATTGTTGGTAGAAATCCATTATATTATTTGAAAAAAAAACATTTACTTTATAGTGTTAAAGTGTAACAGTAATTGTTTTTTTGATTTTATTTAGTAGTACATTTATCTGCCATATACACGCATTTCTTTTTTAACGCGAATTTTTTGGATGACACCGTTTCTTTTTTTAACGCGATTTACTTGTCTTTACGCGATTTTTTCTTTTCAAATATTTTTTTATGAAAGAAAAGGTGAACTTTTGCAAAATCTAAGATTGATGACTTTGTTCTGAATCTTGTTAAAATACATTACTTTAATTCGTTAAATAGCACGTTTCGGCCATAAATTCTATGCAAACACAGAGAGCTGAATATGTATTAAATGTACTAAATAAATGCACCCTAGAAGTTCATCCTTAATAAGAAAAATAATTAACCACCAGATCATCAAAACAAGTCCAATGTAATAATAATCGAATAAAAAGTCACTATGTGCGGAAACTTACTAATAAAAACTTCTCTGAAATCGAAAGAATGTGTGAGATTTTTTGAATAATTTAAGATTTTACAAGGCAAAAAAGTCTTTGTTATTATTTAAGCATGGATATCTGATTAAATGTAGTTGAAACTTTAAAGTCGATTATCTCAGAATCAACATGTTTTCATTTAATGACTTCTTGCATCAAACCGACGATGGGTTTTCTTACTTAAGAATGACGTATGAAACTTTGATTTGGCCTTTACTATAATAGTTTATCAATTTTAGAGAAATTCAATGTCATTAAAAAAAAAATAAAAAAAGCGATTTCCGCTCCCAATGTGGAGCATATGGACTCCCAATGGAGTTTATCTCAACAGAAGTGTTTCTACGAGAACTGCTTGTTACTCAGTTGCTCAACCTCTCTGTTTCCAAAGAGAGTAGTGATTGAAGAATAGGGCTAGGACAGGACTAGTGGTAAGCTAATCGCTCTCGATACGCTCTCTTCATAGGATAGGATGGGTGGGAGTGGGGTATTTAAGACATCACATACATCCATGCCTTTGAACAGAAATTCATAAATCGATTGAAAAATCAATTTTATAAAACTGTTAATTATTAAAATAAGTCGAATCCATTTCAATAGTCATATTAAGTTTATTACAATATGCTGTTTTCGATTTATCTCATTTTCTGTAAAAAAGAATTTTTTGTTACTGTGCAACACATATTCAGAAATTATTGAAACCTTTTCTGAACACAACACAAAATTGCGAAATATGTAGATACTTGAATTTTGTTTTATTCAAACACAATAAATATATTCGTCGAAACGTTTTCATTTTGAATTTACCAACATATTGTTGGTACATAGTGAAACCCTTTAGTTCTCGTTTTTTTACCGTTAACGTGTGATGTTTTCACAAGTAAAAACGATTTTTTCCGTTTTATTTTCCCGCAATTTATGTTCGACTTATTCAAGACTTCGAAACAGTTTATTTAACAAAAAAAATATACGACTTTTTACTGCAAATATTTTTTAATTTAACTGAAATCATTTGGTGGTCTGAATTAAATATTGCACATCTTTGATGGGCCACACTTTTGTGACTGAGTCACTGATTTCATATTCATGCGCATATTGAATGAATATTTACAGATTTTCGAATTTATGTCTTTTTATGAAATAATTATGCCCATTAAAGTGAAATAGTAAGTATTATATAGGTCTGCACTAAATTCTCTTCGTCTTGCTCAGTCAGCTAGCGCTATCTTGCATAACACTTACATTACAACAAACAAATATCCAACGCCGGTATGCGACCATTCGAGTAACAATTCTTCACTCACATATGAAATAAATAAAACATTTTTTGTTTATTTTATTTTATGAATAAAAAAATTCAAAATGTATATAAAGTTGGAAATATCGAAATGGATATACAAAACCTTCAATTGGGCTACATGTAGCCCGCGGGGCACGAGTTGAACGAGTTGGACATGCCTCCCCTAAATCATAACAAATGGTCATAAAGCATTGTACATGATATGGATAGATTACATTTTTTAAAAGCTGCAGCGGCAGATTATATTTTTAAATAATACACGGACATTCATTTTTTTAATTGAGACTTAATATTTTCAATAAATTTATATTATTTTCAAACAACTAGGTCAAAGATATTAAATCCACGACGAATGTTATTATTACTATAAGGCTTATCTTTTCCAAGTGTAATAATTTTAGTAAGAAAAAAACACAATATTCCTTTGTAATGAATTTCCATTGCTCATGGCGAGCATTGTCAACTGAGCTCGCCATGAGTGAAACCGGTCATGATCTTGATAAATAAAAGTAGATATTAACTACAAAGGAATATTGTGTTTTTTTCGTAATATAATGTCTTTCCACCAAGTATTGACAGTGAACACTCTAAAAGTGAAATATTTTTATATTCCATATCAATCGACTAACAAATTATTTCACTAACATCATTTGTAACAAAATTTGATTTCAATATATTTATTTATATAACCAAATGTATCTTTTAGTACCTATCGTATATTTCCTTCTTCTTCTGCTTAATCCTCCTGAATTTTTTAATGATTTCATTTTATTATATGAATACTAAGAGTCCCTAGTTATGTATTGATATTTTCCGATATTAAGATAATGCAAAATTGCTTAATGAATCTTGAATAACATTCAATTTTATATTTAAGCACCTCTTTACAATCAACTCCAGCAGTACTTCTATTAAAAATAATGATGGCCGTTGTATTTTGTAAACCAAACAAAATATTTGGACGCTGCAATCCATTGTTCAATATTTTTAAATACACAGCTTATTTTAATCCTACACAATATTTATGTGTGTAATATATATTTTCAATGTTTTATACCATCTATGTTATTATAGGATGAGTTCTGATAATAAATGACTATCATTTTCTTACGCATCGTGAATTTTTTTAACAAACCGTAAAAATTATGACGTATATGCTCATATTAATAAAAATTTCGTTTATAATTATATACATATTTATTTTTCCTAGAGCACTGAAAATTATGATTAGTCTTTTACAAATAAGATCAATATCTAACAGCGCTGTACCAATATGTATATCTTATCATTTGACAAAATGATATTGAGTGAGCAAAACCGGCTCTGGTCCTAGTAAATAATAATGGAATAAGTATAGAAGACTGTTTTATTATTTTTTTAATCAAATGAAAACTCAATCAATTACATGTATAAAAATATGAGAGGCTTAGTATCATTATGAAAATTCTCCAGAAATCGAATATAGAGAAAATCGCAAAAAATCGCAGGAGCATAATTTTTCGTAAATACTTATCAAGAATATTTATCGCAAGTGAAAGATGCGAAATATACTATAACGCCATGGAATATACTAATCAGTGGCGGATTAACCCATAAGCGCAAGAGGCACTTACTTGGGGCCTCAGAATCTTAGGGGACTCAAAGCTAGATTATATATTATATTTCTCATCCACTTTTTGCTCAGATTTAATACCTTTTTTATTATTTGAATGTAATTTTCGGACTTTTTTAAGTGTTCCAAAAACAGGGATTTATTTGTTTTTAATTTTATATAACACTTTTCATTGAGAATATTTATTGCAAAAGTTATTTTTCAAATACCGCAAGTCAACTTAATATACGAAGTCACAAAAACATAACCAAACACCCTTATTTTGCATTTTCGAAATCTATATTTCGGTATTGAAAAAATCCAATCCGAAAAAAAGGCCTCCAAATTTTATTGCGCCTGGGGCCTCCAAAGTGGTTAATCCGCCACTGATACTAATCACCGATTGGTTCTTTCTAACCGTATCAAATGAGGCTCTGAGAGGTGAAGTGAGCCAAATTATATTTTTTTTAAAAAATAGTTACATTTACTTAATAATATTCTACATGTATTAAAGTTTCGTAGAAGTGAAATGAGCTTGGTTGATAGCTAATACACACTGCAATAATGTTATCTTCCTAAAATAAGCATATGTACAAAGCACCAAGTAAAGACGTGATTGTACTTAAAAATCCGATAGATAAATTTTACCATTTTACTACTTGGCCCACTTTACTTCTTGAGAGCTCACATTCATTTAAAAATGTTAGCTTTTAAATCAATAGTGATATTTGGCAGTGGTTTTAACATTGTATCAAATATTTTTTGATACATGTAGTGGTGCACTTACAATTTTTTGGCGTTTTTATCTTAGAGTTTTGACGCCAAGTCCCTTACATAATTAGAGCGTGCTTAATAATAATGTTATTATTATTTTCAATTACATCTCTCAACTGTTTGTAATATTATAATATTGTATTTCCCTTGAATGAATACTCAATGTGAAACTATGTCAACTCTGACGCTAAATAATAATAATCATATTGAATTCTTCCCGTTTCCAGGTACTCGTCTGGTCGCGTGATGCTGCGCTCCGTTCGAGGAAGTGAGGTCCAGCCGAGCTTTTACCCATACCAGTCAACTGCGCAGGACGACGATGACATTTTCAGTCCGCGCATGCCCAGCAGAACGCCCTCCAAGGATGACCTTACGCAGTTCAGGTACGTACTCTACAGTGACGCCCTGAAATGCAGCTGCCTGTTTACGTGCACTTTTGCATAACAGAACAAACTTCAATATTGTTTAAAGGCCATATAATTCCAGATTCATTTTAACTACGGAATTAATTTCATCTTGAAAAGGGGTACTTTATTACATTTTTTTAATTCTCACCAAAAACGAACTATTAATAATCGAACCAAAAGTAACGATTAGGAAAACTTCATTACAAATAATAATGCATGCAATATTTCAAAAGAAAAGTATACTAAGTAAACAATATTTGCGCAAGAATGTTAACTAAGAAGAATATCGAAATAAATTTAATAAGAAACTATTAAGAACCTGTGTGGTTGAGCGCTCAACGTTGTTGACTTCGATTATGAAGGTCATGGGCTCGAATCTCAGTACGGACAGTTTTATAAATCGATTTCTGTTCGTAGACATGGATGTATGTGATGTCCTGAGTTCCCTCCTCCCGCGCACCCTAACTTCAAAAATGGGGCGTAGAGAGAGCGGAAATCTAACACCAATTCTTGTTCTTGCCCTATCTTTCTATTCCTACTCTATTTGGAATAAAAGAGGCTGTGCAACTAATTAACAAGCAGTTCTCGTAGAAAAACTTGTGTTGATGTAAATTTGATTAGGAGTCCATAATATGCTGTAAATTGGAAGCTTATTTAAAAACAGGTAACCCCCATCGCAACTCCGGCGAGTTCAAATTACAACAAACCATGTATTTGACTGTAAAAACATTGATCGATTGAAACATCAATGTATAAAAAGGATTGAAACTTTTCGTATTGGACAAAATTCTTAGAGTACTACTAGGGATCGTAATTCGTGGTCTTTTCTAAATCTAAACACTTCAATGCATTTTTTTAATGTCAAGAAATTTTCACATATTTTAATAAAATTGTTCGCGACAAAGTGAAATATTTTAAGCCTGCAAGAGTTGTATCAATATTTACAGGTTCCATAATCGATAACTCTTTTTAATGGTGTAAGTTATTTAACAAAATTACCCGTTTATGATTATGTTATCATTTTTCATTACGGTATTTTATATGACATATCGAAATATCGTTATGTATTTACTCGCCCGGTGATGCAACCTCAATCAGTCATATTTTTTTGGTTTATTTAATGTGTATCAAAAACTTATCTGACTATCCTACTATGCGTCGTTCAATATTAATCCGTAAATAAAGTACTATAAAGCTTTTGCATAACATCTGTAGTCTGTACTACACTGGCATACAAGTCACTAATTCTTTAAAATTATTCATGAGTATTGTTGGTTTTGATGGTTGTTAATGACTGCAATTGTTTCGCTCTATGAACCGATTTAGTTCGCTGGAAAGACCACACTTACTAATTGGTTTATTTTCAAACCGCGCTCAATATGTTATATTAAAATTGTAAAGAATCGCGTATTTTGAGATTGTGTGCTAATAATTTAGAAATAAAATTAATTTAAAGATTCTTAGTGAAAATTAATTGATATTCTTGCAAATGTTATCAATAAAAGTAATTCTTAAATGACCGCTTTGTGTTTGTTTACATGCTAGTAGTCGTTTACATGTCGACTGTGGAAAGGAAAAAGGACGTAACCCTCAGTTTTTCTAAAACAGCTTTTTTTCGATAATCACAATGTATACAACTTGACACACGTTCTATCAAAAGGATGGAAGCTGAAAATGCCTAATTGGTATCTAAATTTAGCTTTTAGTTTGAAAAAGACGACCTTGTAAAAAGTTAAAACCAAGAAAAAGGACTGAAATAAAGGTTTAACCTAGACAACTTCTTTAATTAATATTAGGTTATGTCAATTTAACACCAGCTTAGAAGTCTCCGTACACTTCAAGGTTGTGTATAATTCATAATTTGCATATGTCCCAAAATCATCAAAACACGTTTTTGCGCCTGTTGTAAAATTTGATATGTGTGGGTTACGTCCTTTTTTCCTTTCCACAGTCGATGTATATTGTGTATTTTATTATGCGAAAAAGTATTTGGCATTATTGCTTATTCCAAAGTGCTAAATATTTTTTAATTAATGGATGATACGAAATAAACTAGATGAGATTTTTTGTCAGTCACTCGAGATCAATTCGAGGAGAATTGGCATTGCAAACACCCACGTCTTAGATTTCAAATTAATATTGAAGAAAAATCTTAATTTTTACATCGACCCTACTTGATTTAATCCTAGACCCGCTTGAACGGTAGACCATTGCTGCTGACATACTTTTACTGTATCCTAATGAAATAAATGGTGAAAATGGCTGACTTAAAATACATGTTATTTTATTCAATCTTGTTGGCTTACCCTGAAAATATTGTAGCTTTGACATTGTCGATTCAAAAAATGAAATTTCGGTAATAAAAATATCTCTTAATTGGATTAAACTTTTTATAACTTAATAAAAACCATTTGAACTCATCTTCGACCATAATGAAAAAGTAATGAGAGCACAACGAAACAATTTATACTGTTAAAGACTTTCGTGAACAATTTTGTGGCATTGAAAAGTTTATCATTCGACTATCGCGAGATTAGGTTGTCTCGCCTAAGTGAAATAGCTCTGCCCTTTGAAGATACAATTTTCTACAAGACATTCATTTTCAACAAAAAATCTTATACTATTCAGTTGTCGTGCAACTCTATCATTTATGTCAAAATTTTATTGCTAAGAAACTATAAAAATTTTGTAAATTGCAATCGATTTTATTGTTCAACAACTAATCATAAATTAGTGTGGAACTAAACACAATACATGCCAATTCAACCAATAAATACGTATACATGAATATAACATACGCTCATTTAATCTCACTGATATAATAATTTGTTTAAAATACATAAACAATACGACGATTTTGTTCAATATATTATATCACCAAATAGAAAATAGTGTTCAACAATCTTTTTTAACAAGATTTAATTTTTATCATTAAAAATCAAATACAAACAAGTTGAATAGTGCATTAATTTTAATATTTTTCGAAAAAAACGATATACACTTTTGTATTATATCAACATTTATTTAGTAAGATCCAGACCGGTTTCGCTCATGACGGGCATTTTCAATTAAATTTTATTCTGAGTTGAAAATGCTGTTCATATTCAATAAATGTGTATTTTTTACAAAAGATTGCTTTTCCATCAAGTAAACACTTTAAATGTAATTAATATTACGAAATCTGATAATGGATAGTAAAATAGTTTACTATTTAATGGCAAAAAGTCAAAACACCAAAGTGATATATTTATTTGGCTTAACTCACAACCAGGGACGTCCCGTGGGCATAGGCGAGTAGGCAATTGCCTAGGTGCGGCAAGTCTTAGGGAGCGACAAATGATTACAGTTTTTTTTAATAACTGAATATTTTTGACTCACGAATTTGGCTTAGAATAAATATGATCCTCAATGGCTTTGATAAAAAAATGCCGACAAAAACATTTTCAGTGGTAATAATATTAAGACCGATAGGTAAACAGCAGCTAAATTTATCACAATTTTTTTCTTTAAATATGACATTAACCGATCTCGGCACTATGGGCGGCAGATAAGATATATTTTTTAAAAATAATAGAAAAACAGTAAAGCGTTAAAACTTTGCATTAGGGCGGCACGTAGCCTAGGAACGTCACTGCCCACAATAGTTATATTCAAAAAATGATATGTACATTTACATAAGCGAAAAACAATAATAAAGTTTTTTATAGATTTTTTTCAAATCGTTCACGATCCCTAAAAGATGTTTTTGCGAGAAGTACACACTTTTGGTAGCTTCTCCTCCATTACATAATAATATTATACGTTTATATTGCAACTCAGCGGGGTGAAAGATTAATCTTTTGTGTATCGAGGTGGAAGGAGAGAAGTTCCCATCTCTCGTCCGCAACATAAGAACGTCGGTCTATCTCTTCTGGTGCAGACAAGGGCGATAAGATAGCCATATTCTTAGACAGGATATTACTTTAAGAACGTTTCAAATAATCTGCCACTTCGATGTTTATTATAGCTCATTTAATGAGTAATGTTCTCGTTTTTTGAACGAAACGACAAACAATCTTGATGAATTGTTGAAAAGTATTTTTCCGCTGATAGCAGTTTTTTGTTATAAATTAACTCTACAAGTTACTATGATTATTGATTTCAAATTTGAATAGCTTATGGCTCTACGAAAGCTCTATCGAAAGTTTTATTGAAGCTTCAAAACAGGGACGTCCCGTGGGTATAGGCGAGTAGGCAGTTGTCTAGAGGCGGCAAGTCCTAGGGCGCCGCCAATGATCACAGAATAAATATTTTTGACACACAATTTACGTTAAGAATAAATATGATGACTTAATGTCTTCGATGAAAAATCTGACAAAATGGCCGCTCAGTACACTTAGCAACTTTGATGTGAATCACAATATTCTACTGAAAAGAGCGATCATAAAAAAATCGTCATCAGTTTGTGTCATTTTTATCAAGAAAGACTTACTTTTTCTACTACTTTGGTGGCAGAAAGCTGTCTTTGCTTCTATAACCATCACATAAAGAGTCTAACCTTGACACCCCCCTATTTATTACTATTATATAAATACTATCGGTGCACTAGTTGTATAATTATTGACATTATTAATACCCTCGTAACTTCTAGTCTTAAGACACTAACTCGCATAATTTGAATATGACAAAAAATATCTTAAAAGGATAGCTTTTACAAAACTAAACTTCTCAAAGGGCTTCGCAATTGTTTTCAATTAAGATATTGAGAGAAGCATTGACAAATAAATTCTTGAGTATTTTTGGTTGTGTTTAGTTTAGTAGGGGAGTTTTGTTGGAACACAACACGAATGACACTGATTTTGATATAACTATTCATGTCAATACATTTTTTTTGTTTTCCTTCGTAGCAATTTGGCAGATGGCGGTCCATTCGGAGGCAGCTGTCAGATTCACGGACCTCCACCTCCTCCGCCCACTGCAGATTGCTGTGAAGAGGGTGGCGTGGGCATGGGCAGTAATGGGCCTGGGGACTCGAGTCCCGTACTGAGACCACCGGCCTTCCCACACGCCAATTGTCCTCCTGCCGTTCACAGAACTTGCTTCTGCGTTCGGTTCATTGCAGAACACACGAAAATGTTAGAAGACTCTACTAAGGTAATTTCCAATTTCAAAATATTTGGCACATAATCATTATCTATAATTACATTATCTATAATTACAAATGCACATATTTTTTGCATTTTCAAAATCTATATTTAATATGTAATAAACTCCTTAAGCCCTGAATCAAGTATGGAAAACTTCTCTCGACTTCCTCTCCATAATGAACATATCTATGATATTTTTATAAATGAAGCTCACATTTCAGATTCATCAATTTAACAATACTAGAAATCAATAAGCTTAATACTATACATTGGTCAAAAAACCTTGTTTTGAGATAATCGACTTGTTTAAATGTCTTGAAGCGAACTGAAATGTAGCGTGGCCGTAGAGGTAGACAATAAGACGAATGAATAAACAACAATTGACCAAAACGTTTAGTCATCTAATCATATCTGGGTAACATTAGAAATAAAAAATATGTAAGGAAAAAAACTGCAACATTGACATAGTAGTTTGACTCTTGGGAATAAAGTGTGCTTTTTAATTCAACACATACCTACATACTTTGAGAAATACTGCTTACATGAACCATTTGAAGATTTCTATTTGTAATTCACAATGTATGAATGTTCGGTAATTATTTCAGGTAAAAGAAGACTGGAAGTATGTAGCAATGGTACTGGATCGGCTTTTCCTCTGGATTTTCACACTGGCTGTGCTAGCAGGTACCGCCGGCATCATCCTTCAGGCACCGACCCTCTACGATGACCGGGCGCCCATCGATAAAACGTTCTCGGAGTTCGCGACCACGACAGTAGTCCGATGTCCACCGCAATAGCGATAGCTCATAGCGGACGCTTCGCCGGCTTTTATATCCCATTTAAAAATCTTTTTTACCGAGAGCGCGTCGTTCTTATGGTCAATGTCGCTTGTTTTACATGCGGCTCGTTTAAGTAAGGCCACGAAACTATATGGCCTTGTTTTGTAAACAGTGCTCATTTACAAAACCAAATTTTAACAATTTTTGAATAATTTAGACAGTGCTTATATCAAGCAATGTTTACGAATAAGGCCGTTAGAATAACAAAATACCGATAGATTACAATTTTATTATTATATTGAAAATATGGAAAGTGATAGAATTTTATCGATGAATTACTAGCTTATAGGTACGTTGTATCCTAAATAGATGAAATAATATATTTATTCGCAATGAATGCTTTGTTGTCACCTTCTAGTGTGTTTTGACATTTTAATTTAATTCTTATATTTACAAATATTTTTTTGTATTATTGGAGTATTTCCACATTATTGAAAACTCGACGGGCACACCTGGTTGTATTGCCACACAGTATTTATTTGATCTAAGTCTGAGAAAGGGTTAAAAATGATGTGAAGATTTTTGACAGAAGGATAAGGATTTAAATATTTACTTTCTAATCCCTATAAAACGAACAACTGGTTGACTGATGTCAATCAAAACATTGAGTGGTTCAATAGTAAGAATTTATTTTATTTCTCATGTTTTTCAATACCTTCTACATTCAAATTCGTGATAAAAAAGACAGTTTAACAATAGAATTAGACAATGCAAATCAACTAAACACAAATCCAACACAGTGTTTGCTGACATCTATGAAGATTTAATTCAAACTTGAACTTTTAACATTCCTGACAGTTGTATAGTGTGTAATTATTATATAGCTACCTTATAGAGATCTTAAATCCAACTTATATAATGGTCCTTAGTCACCATTAAATATTACTAACAGATAGATGGCACTGTAACATATTTATAATAATAGTAGGGCTTAAAATATTGCCTCTATTAGTCCAAGCCACAGAAATTACCCTCCACTTTAATACTTAAAATTGAATTATCTCATTTTAAGTAGTTTTATTAAAATACCAACAGTATTTAATGTGGAAAGGTAATAGGACGTATAATATGTATTAAAAAAAAATAGAAATAAAAAACTGAACCACGAAGAAGGCAAGCCCCGAATTGCTCCACTGCCATCTATTTCGATTCTCAGCACTACATGTGCAATTGCAGATGTTTTTAAGCCTGCAGGAATTTATCACCACAATTTTCTTTAATTTAATCCGTGGTTTACCCATTGAGATATTATATTTTATCCTGGTGTCTCTTCGGGTACTTTTTGGTACCCATGTTTCAGCTTATACTCAATATGACTTACCCAATTCAACTTCTGCAGTGTTTTGGAATCACATTTACATTATACAATATGTATATTGTTAAAATTCAAAAGAATACCAAATATATATGCATTGATAATATAGAACTAAGACATTGATAAATTTATTAATTTATTGCAACAGGTATTGAATTAAACAGAAATAAAATTGAAATTTCGTTGAACTATTCAAATGCATTTTTTAAACACTCACAACTATTCAGATAATAAATACATTTTTACATTCGTCATGTGAATGGCAAATGGGTGGTTTATTCGTATTCATATTTTGATTATTTATTTATTATTTGAATCATTATATTGTTAACATATTCCCGAATAACCTTTTAATTTATTCATACACTTAACTTAAATACATGTGCTCATTAAAAAAAATTACAGATGCCATACAAAAATTAACACAAATACAAACCTATATCAAAATATTACCTAATTATTTAGAGCGTAAATATTTTTTTAGTGATAACGAAATATTACTATAGATGATTATTATGAATATTGTTGTATACAGGGCATGAAACAAATAAATGGATAATAGTTAAAATGCCGAATATTGAGTAAGGAATTAAGTAGAATAATATTTAATAATATGTAAGACATAATCAATATCTATTTTAAAATTGAATATCTATGCCTAATAATATGAAGAAATGTGTTTAAAAATGCACCTATTTGGGATTTATTATTGATTGTTAGACTGTGATTTTTTTATGAAATGTACTTAGCTGATTCAAAATAAAACTCAACGTCTTTTGACTGTTCAAATTAACCACTAAGAAACATGTTATTAATTTTCCTTAAATTGTTACCAACACACTTTTGACTGCTGAGGTGTTAACAATTATTACGTGGATACAAACTATATCTAAAAAAAACTACTTTTTCCACATTTTTATAACGACCAGATCAGCTTGGGTCATCGCAAGCATTATCAACTGAACAATTTCAGTAGATAATGTTCAAAATAAAAGAAATCGGTCCTCGATTAAATGTTTTATATTCCTGTTTAATTACTAGTAACAAATCCATAAAACATTTATTAGTCAAAGTAATAATAAATATTAGATTTAAATTCTTTCTTTCCTTTTTTTCAATATAATTTTCGACAACAATATTATAACAAACATTATACATAGATGTATTATTGTAAACTTCATTGAAAAGCATACATACCCTTACGAATTATTTGTAACTACAGTAAACACCTACTTAACAGGATGAGAAAGAAATTCCCGTACATCTAAAAAAAATGAACAAACATAAAAACAAAAGCTATGGGATTTTGTATAAGATTTTTTTGTTGTCAAATAATGCCACCAATATTCTGTCCGATATAAAGAGGATGTCTCTGACTAATGTTCAAGATAGTTGAAAAAGATAAAACAAACAATATTTCATCTACCTACCAAACAAAATAATGCAATTGATCTAATGCATGCATTATATTGAACTTTAAACATACCAACTTCAATTTATAGTATGTATTTGAAAATCAAATAGATGTAATATTGTTTCTCTCTGGATGATATTGCGAATGATATCTCTAGTGATTGTTATATTTGTATAGCTTTTATTAAAAGGATGTCAGTATATTTTGTGAATGATTATTTTACAGCAATGTTTTCATATAATTATATGTTTCAAAATATCGTTAATAACTTCAACCTTTGAAATATGTTCTTTTTTAAGTTTATGATGTGTTTAGTGATAAATCAATGTATTTATTGTATCATTTTTTTTGTACAGAACTTTTTTGAATTCATTAAAAGCATGAATTCAATATAAAACAAAATACTGATCCTAATGCGCACACGTAGCCACCGTAGTAAATGTTTTATAACTGCCATTTATGAGTAGAAAATATTGAAGTCTCGAATAGTACCTATTTAATATTAATAATATATTCAAAACTAATTTAATGGAAAGATAAATGCTAAAAATATGTTTTATTTCATGTTAAATTTAGAGAACTATTAAATAAGGTTACACAAACTTTGTTTATTTTTTAAAAAAATATATGGAATTGCTCATTAAGATTGATTCTAGTTTCTTGTCTCACATTTTAACATTAAGATTCTGAATTAATATAGACAACAAATAAAGTTTATATGAAACAAGATAAGGAATGCCATAAAAATAATATTAAAAGCATAAAAATCTTTATTATTTAATTTCGATACAATCATTTTATTTTAAAATGATATTGTACACTTTTGAGACATAAAATATAAAAATACCTAATAAAACTTAATATAAAAAAAACATAAATAATCATTTTACTATAAATAGATAAAGCAGCAATTAATAAAGCAATTCGTGTATATTTTAAGAATGTTAAAAAATGATGTTGAAGAGAAGGTAGATTTTAGTGTCCTGCATAAAATTATATCCATTTTTTTAACTTGTTTTGAGAATTTAAATTAAGTTAAAAGATTTTCTGCAGCAAGATAATCACGAAACATCACCCTCTGTTTCTAAATTATGTAATAATCTGTCATATTTGTAAAAACCACAAACAAATTAATATCAATCATTAAAAGGCTTGATTTTTCTGTAATAGAAAGTAAAAAAAATATTATTATTTATATATACCTACAATAAAATTATAAGTAACACATTCAACATTTTTGTTTTCATCAGTTTGAATTCGTTTTTATTTCTGAATAATTCAAAACAATTTCTATTTCTTCCACCAAATAATAGAAACTGCGGGAAAGAAAAAAAACTTAACTATGATCAATGAAACTAGTATCAAGATCCATTTTATCTTTTTGTTCTACGTCATCTTCGATTCATTTATGTAAAAGCGCTTTTACAATTACGTACGTTGATACCTCTTTCATCTTGCAGAATGCATAATATTATGATGTCATCTTTTATAATTATTAAACAACTACCATATTTTCAAATATAATTAATCTTTTACAGTGTTAACTCTCAATTCTTAGTGAAAAGTCATTTTAATTTTAGCAATTATAACACATTTGTGTACAAATTCCACAATCATTACATCAATTGAAAGCTTAAATTAACTTTGATTATTCCACGTATTGTGTTACTAATTGTGACACAATACGTGGAATAATCAAAGTTAATTTAAATTTTTTATTAAAATGAACTTCCACAAAGTTACCGCCGAAACCATCGAAAGTATCAATTGAAAGCGCTTATCAAAACTGCATTTAATAAAATTGAGGAATCAGAACCTAAATGTTGGGTTCAACAATATTGTATCCTTAATGTTTCAATTTTCTTTGTTTTTCATGATCAAAAACGTTTTGTTTTCATTTCATTGAATCATCACACATTTTATGCAAAGTCTGTTTGTGGTTTTTACAACAAAATCTAAAAATTTAATACAATAAGAAAAGAATAATTCAAGTCCAAATTATTAGTCAGTAGAGTCAAACAGAGTTATATTATCCGTCAAAATAAATATGAGATTACATAGTTCAAAACAATTCTTATGGATAGTAAATAATACATACAAAAAATAATCTGAAAATTAGTGAAAAAGGTTATGAAATCGTAAATATTTTACCTCAATTTAAACAAGAATGTAACCTTTATTTGTCATCAATGTAGGATTAAAATATTATTTCATTACAATTCTACCAGTATAAAATAAACTTCAATAAATTATTATAGACCCTTATCTCCATATATAAAATAACATTCCATCAAGTAAAAACTCAATACAGCAGGGGCCTCAAGTGTCTACAGCAGTGTCTGCCAAACTGTGTGCCGCGGCACACTACTGTGCCGCAAGAAGTCTCAGGTGTGCCGTTGTGGAAGAAACCTTAAAATGTTAATTATAGTGCCTATTCATTTAAATATTCTTCAATGTGATATAAATTTAACATCTACACGTTCAATCAAATATTTGTCAGGTTCATACATAGTGGTCAACGTGACACATTTTCTTTTTTAAATGTACATTTCTTTTTTTAAAGCATTTTTATTTGGTGTGCCGCGGTACAAGTCCCATTCACCAGTTTGCCGTGAAGTAAAAAAGTTTGGCAGACACTGGTCTACAGTTTTAATTTTTGATTATTTTTGTTTCCACATTTATTGACAAACTGCAGAACAAACTATTTCTTGGGGTTATTTATACATTTGGGGTTATATAAAATACATACAGATTTATTAGGCAGTGTTTCCAAAATGAAAGCATGATGGTATATTAAATTTTCAAATCTAATAAGAAAAAAAACAAAATATTTTATATGAGAAAGGACCATCTATATTCTTTATAAATTTTACTTAACGCATTTTGTTCAACTTATTCTTTTTGTATTAGTTCAGAACAATTATTTTGTATTGATGGTTGAAAAAAATGAACACAATATAATGTCATTTGAATAACATGACATAGTGGAAATATTATTTGGATCGTTCATTAATTTTACTGTTACTTCATAAATGCCACTTTAGAACAGAGGTTGTCACGTGAAATTTCACTGTGCATTATAAACATCAGGAAATATATATGGAAATGTCTCGTAGCCGCACCAAATTTGTATTTCGAGATGTGATAAAAATAGCAGTTGTATTTTACAAATTAATTTGTAAAAAGTTAAAACACATTTTTTTTAAATATCAATATTTACTATCCAGCTGTTGGTGGCCGCAGCAAAATCCTCTGATGGCCGCACATGAGAACCACTGCTCTAGAAGCTCAATTGTACACAATACATTTGTGAAGTTTTGATTTATGCGTCACTTCTTAAAAAAAGGTTGTTGTATTGATTGGTTTGACTATTTCTGCAATTGTGACATTAATTTTTTTTTCAACTGACCTAGTTCACCTAACTTATGAACCAGTCGTACTATAAAATTATCGCAAATGTCTTAAAATATCTTTCATTATTATATATGACGTCTAGAAATAGATTCATCCTTCTATAGTTACTTCAACCTATGTTTAGAGACTAAAATTTTATCAGTATGGGAGTGAGTAGAAATTTAAAATTGTGAAGAATTATTTCAAATATCTTGAGAATATAATTTACGAGTAATATTGCTTGTAATATTTTGTATAGATGAATTATTGTGAATGTTATAATTTTAACATTAACCTGCATACACAATTATCTCCCCTACATAACTCATATTGTAAAATTATCGTCAAATAGATTAAAATATTAAATTTATTGTTACTTCAACTATATCTATCTTTACCTACTAATAAACGATCACTATGATTAATGTAAAATCTTAAATAACAATTTTCTAAGCAAATCGAAACATAAAATACCAAAATGACTAGAATAATAATGTAGAAATCTTGATGTCATAGTTGCATAACTGCATATTTCCTATAGGACTCGTTATAATATTATTTCTCTGCGTTCATTTCTATATATTTTATTTTCAAAGTTTCAATAGACGGTTTTCCTTTTTATTATTATTATCAATATAAATATTTACGAATTTAAATGTTAGAGGAATGTTTATAGACCAATAATTGAATAGTCATTAAAAGCAAAATTTATTAAATAAATACAAATGTATCGTTTCTTAGGAAGCCTCACGAAATATTATAATATATAGAAATCTAAGTTTTTAAATTCGATGTTGATTGTTGATAATTGAGTTAATTATAAAAATAAAACGAACATGTGTTTTTAATTAATCAGCTGTTGAACCCCTTAACCCTACGAAAAGTGTGTTATGTCTGAAATAAGATTACTCAAATATATTGAATATCTTTTCTGTTACTTGCATCGGAAAATCATTTTTTTTCGTTACATCAATTTGAGAACATTGATCTTTTTATTTTTTGAAACCTCGATCTCGCAATCATTATTTTCCTCCGTGTATCTTTGTTTTTATAGTCCTGGTGAATAAGGACGGCGCTATTTCATTCTGCATTATTTATTTTCCTACATTCATTATTTTTGAATTGCCTGTAAATAGTTGGGCTCGGTACGTAATCATCTATATACATCTACATACGTGTTATGTATGAAGTGTGAAATTTAAATCAAAATTTTAAAATATATTGGAACATAGTAAATGATTGAAATTCAGACTTACCTCAAAGCTTTCACTTTACAACCAACCCATATCCCCCAAACCTACTAGATATTTATTTAATCCAAATTCAATAACCAACATCCATTAATGAGAAAACCTGTCAAAATATTTGATAAACTTAGCTAAACTTACCTGCAGGTATGTTCTAAGTATGAAAAAAACATCACCTTTTTTTTGGTCAAGATTATGAATATAATGTTAGTCATACTCATACGTATGACAATTACGAAACATCAAAGAACCAACTGCGCACTTTGCATGCCCTTGAAGAACTACTTGTGTAGACTTGTAGTCGTTGTTTTTAGGATTCTTGCATATTCATTACGGTTTGTAGTTTTGAGATATATTATTTTTTCTCAAGCGCATACGTAATACGGCAGGGGTTCTTAACCTATTGCGGTGACAGGCGCACTTGAGGTTTAGGAGAAATGTGGCGGGCGCAGGCCAGATTTGAAAAAAACCAGATTTACATACATATAATAGTTTTAAAAGGTAGTTTATATTTATATATTAATTTTATTGTTGTTCCCTTAACTGCTTTTAAATAACATGGATAAGGTTATATTTTTACGAATTCAATAAATTTTTAAAATATAGTTTTATAAAAAAATATAATGATTTTTAAAAAATGTATTTGAAACTTTGCCGGGCGCACAAAAAAGGCTCAGGGTTAAGAACCCCTGTAATACGGGATAGCGCACAATGGTACAGTTAAAGTGTGCATATCAAGTACATTCATATGCATAGGGCAGTTAATAGAATTTCAAATCCATCTCTTCTGATAAAGGTATACCTCATATCTTCCAATTATTGGTCGTTGTATACATAGATAAGGAAATGTAATCAGTATCGTACAGTAGTCACTTTTAACTTTTTTCTATACTTTATTTTTGAAAAATATACTTAACACCAATCCAAAGAAATAGATTACTATCACCGCACCTTTTTTGGAAGTTTAACAGAATTCCATAAAGCAGTATCTTTATTCATTTTTTAACTTAAGAATTAGAATCAATGATTACTTTATTACTGTAATGATGCTTCTCAAAGAGGCGAAACACGTGTTGCAATTTGTTAAGCAATCTGTGAACTAATTAAGTAATCTAACTTTATATTACATTCACATTTGCTATTTCAACACAAAATTTGATATGAATATCAATCTGATCAAGGCTGAAAAAAAATAAAATAATATACCATGTTATTTACCAAATATTTATTTCTAACCATCGAATCAGTTTGAAAATCCAGAATGGTTGTTCAATTCGCACAATTGTGTATAATAAATAACCATGTCCGCTTCCAATGTAGAACATAAGGAACTTATCTAAACATAAGTTGTTATACGAAACCTACTTGTTACTCTGTTGCTCAACCACTAATTTTTGGAGAGAGTAAAAATAGGACTAGTACCAGCAGTTACTAATTGACCTCACAGCATGTTTTAAGAATATGGTAATGGGGAATCAAGAAATCGCAAACATCCATTACTCTCAATTACAAATCCATCTATTGATATTCAATTGAAAAATCATCTTACGAAACTGTCTTACTGCTGAATATAAGCCAATAATGTTGACCCCTCAGACAGGCCAGGATTTTTATATTTTATGAGTAAGTGTACACAGGTAAATAAATGAAACAATTAAAACAACCATTTTGTATATATTTCTTTTTATTTAAAATTTACATCAAAGGCGATTATGAAATGATCTATTTGATAACTAGCATTACAATAATGGTAGTTATATGAGACATAGACGCGTCAAAGTTGAATCCGTACAATAAAATCATTTACTAGTATTATAATCTCTGGCCGTTTAAAATTGAAATTGTACCTTAATTTATAATTCATAACCTAAAATTAAAATATACACATTCAAAATATGGACATCACAAAAATAAGCTAAACCAACGTGTTATGAAATGAAATATTAGTCATCCAATTTACTTAAATATTTTAAACAGAAAGCTGTCTATGAAAACTGAGATTTTTCACGATTTGAAAAGTGGGACAAACCCAAAATTAATACAACACAAGTGTAGAGTTTAAAAAAATTGTAACCAAGGTATCAAATGAAATAGATGCATATCTCGTTTTAAAATTTTAAAAAAATAAGCAGATATAAAATACCATCATGAGAATCATAATATTATAATATAAATACAAATTTAAGTCATTAAATGTTTGAAAGGGTTGAGAGATACAATGCATAAAGTATATGTAGATTAAACTGTAAAGCCAAGAAATGCTGCGTAGGATTTACTTTTTGATTTTTTGTTAATGGAAAATAAAACTTAAAATTAACAGAATAATGATGATGAGAGCTTAAATTAGTAAAATATTATATAACACAACCTTTACATCGCAACAAACTGAGATAGAACTCGGACGTGTCGTATGTAAAAATTATGCTATGTTTTTATGTACATTCTAAATAATTAAAAAATATATTAAACGTATTTACAATATCTAAAATAGTGATGAAATAAAATTCCACGGCGTTTTATAAAATATAAACGCTGTAATATTTTATCAGAAGATTTTTAGAGATTGATAAACAATATTGACATAGATATAATGATGAAATGAAAGCAATCATACAATTTATCACAACACTGTTAATGCATCATCAGACACACGCGGATCTCTCAAACTAGATATTGATACATAATGGAGCGTAAGAACCAGTGTTTCTTAACCTTGCCAAAGCCATCGCCAAAGACCCCCTTCTATTCAGATTAAAAACGAAATTTTAAAATAACACTATCGTTTATATGTTATTTCATGCAACAGATTTCTTAAAATAAGAGTCATTTTAAACCAAACTGATTTGAATGCAGTAGAACTCGGATAAATCAACTCACGGTAATGATTGCGCCTGTCATAAAAATGAACAGAGATGACTGATTGCATCATTATAAAATCCGAAATGTTAAAAAAAAATCCACAGATGTCAATGGCCCCTGTTTAGAAACACCGGTTTAAACAAATAAATATTTAAATACAAGTCTCTCGGTGTTGCGATGACATTTATATTAATAAACATGAATGTGTTAAAAATATGTCATAGTTATTATAGGCCACATTGTCAATAAATACTAGCGATTTAAAAAGAAATTCGTTGCATTGTTCAATCATATAATTTATCTGCTGAGACGACAAACGATCGCTACATATAGGAAACGGAGGGAAAGATTCCCAGTCGTCCTGATAATACATTTTTTTCCATCACGTACGTTTTATTAAATATATTCATCTAAAAAAAAACATAAATTTTGCATAATTAAAATGAAGTTTATCCTTAAATAGAATTTCTATAATCTGTGTAAAATAAATAATAATCATCTTTCATGGAACGAGAGTATTTTCATAAATATGTAAAATTGCAAATATGCACATTTATAAGGTCTAGAAAATAATTTTGAATAATAATATATTTATAAATCTGTTACAAAAGAGAAGCATGCGATTTTTTGGTATCGTAGACGTGCAAACAATTTTATTTAATGGAAACGCATCGCATACTGTGACCGGACCGCTTGAAGAGTCAAGTTATTAATAATATTGTGATTGGTGGTAAGCTTAATCCTAGGTGAAATGTTTGCAACAAACTCGGCAGAGGGTGACGAATTAAATCCAGCCAATGGTGTAGTTGCGTGAAAAGAAGCCCATTCGACGTTGACGGCCTAAAAAGACAAAACAAATCAGACAAATCAGTCAAGATGTAAAATATCACTATCATTTCTAATATTTTAGCAGTTTTTGTCTTGGTAAATTTTATGTTTAAAAATAATAATTTCATGAAAAACGATCGCGATTTGGAACAAACCGGAAGAGAGCAGTGCTGCAATGGTACGCATACACTGTATACCCCCTGGTTAAATCAAAATATTCTACTATCAAATGAAAATTACAATTTTTTTTTTTCACTAAGTAACATAGTTAATTTTTCTTTTTATAATCAATCCAGTTCAAAAAGTAAAATACAGGTATGCGTTATATGATATAAGATATCACACAGCGTGCGTTATCATAATACTATGGCAACGGTTGTATTTCAATAAGAATTTCAAAAAAAATCAAGACTCAAGTACTTTAGATACATTCTGCCTGCTTAAAGCTTAGAGATGAAAATTTACTCAATTTTATAAATCAATCTTTAGAATAAAACAAAAAGATTACCTGAATTATTTGATGTTTTTAACTAGATTAATAAATATTGGACTCTATCCGATTTGGTGTTATATAATACTATAAATTGAAAACATCAGCAAACTTAATAAGATTGTAAATATTCCTGATATCCAAAATTTCTGTTATATCTGTAATATCTTGGTAAATAAGTTGGTTTCAGAACTACTAAATTATATTTGTCCGAGTCCAGAATTAGTTAGCTTGATCAATGAGCTGTTTTAGTTTTGTATAAATAAGAATCAATTCAAAATAGAACAGGTAATCTTTCCGCGGGTAAGAATAATAATAAATTATAACTATGTATGAGTAATACTAATGGAGAATTATTTTATTAATAATATCTGTAAGAATATAACACTATTGTATGAAGCGTGAACAAAATGGAATGTTTGTGTTCTGCAATGCGATGAGATGGCTGAAAAACAAATACAAAAGCTCAACAATACATACGAGTGTTTTATAACTCCAACGAGATAAGTTACTGTCTCTCTACACATTCATCTAAGGTCGCATTTTGTAATAATTTATTATTTCACCTACTATTCTTTCATGCAGACATCACAATAGTGTATAAAACATTCTAACAATTCTTATTTTATTTGATTAGTTTGTTTAATTAATATTTCCCAATAATTAATACGTTATGAGTTCTAAGCGGGTCAAGAAATTACGTCTAGCTATGATTCTTCCAATAATACTTAAAACGCCACACATTTTCTTCAGAAGTTTGCGGAAAAAGAGTGAATTTAAATACTACATCAAAGATAATGTGGAAATATTCTACTTCATATAAGAGCCTTCAATTCAATATGCGCAGTACACACTTTTGAGGTTATCTTTGTGTTTCAAAATCTCTTATATAGAAGAACTAACTTATGATGTTTCCAACTAATCCTTCATTGAGGAACTCAGTTGCATAAATTTTGCCAATTATATGGTTTTGAATAGAGATAAAAAAGTTTCGTAGACACTAAAGAGGTATGGGTGGATTAGGTAGCGTTCAAAAGATGCATTGTTTAGTAATAAAACTAACAACATGCATCGATAAAAAATATTATTTATCAATATACAACTTATTGAAAATATAAAACATAGCATGGGAAATGTAGCTTCGATGAATTTATTTTGGCAGACTGTCTTGATGATGTATCATCGAACTCTCTAAATTTAAATTCGAAATAAAATTTAAAAATTACATACGATGTACACAAATATACATTTAATTACTTTAGATATCTAAGAATAATGATTATAAAAATTAGCAAATAATATTAAAATGCAATAAAAACAATGTAACTAAAAATCAATCAAGATCTATTTGAATAGAGCATCTAATTTATCACGCTATGTAGAATCCTTCTACAGACATAAAAAAAAACTATCCAAACACTTTGTGTTATTATTTTTATGTAAAAATTCAACATGCCAAATACGGAACATACAAGACAAATGGTTGAATGATTTATTGAGTGTCGCATTGATAAAAAATCGTAGAAATGTATTGTGAGAGTGATATTAATGATTTTAATAACTAGTGATTATAATTGCCAGATAAAAATTGTCGATTACATACTGAAGCGCAGGGTTGGATCAGGGATCTAGGAGCTTTTCTGGCCCCTGCGTGACAGGCGTACTGCAACACACAAAACACATAACAAAACAATGCGCAATCGTACTTATTCAGGCTTATAGAATTGTTAAGAGTGTGTGCTGCCAGAAGACATTGTAAATTTAGATAACTGAGATTTTATCATATCACTTACAGCATATGTAGCGAGTTTCGCTAATATTTTAACTATCTCACTGGCTAGAATTGTTATATAGAAAACATGGAAAAACCATCCACGAGTTCATATTATTTACTGTTGGTAAATTAAAAGAAATAAACCCTTCAATATTCAAGAATAGAAAATACTTATAAACCTTTGAAACCAGAGATCTATTAGGATGTCAAAATTGAAAAAACTATGCTCCAATGAACCGGCACTGTGAATTTTTAAGCACAGCCTCGCCGCTCTAAAAGACGTGAAAGTCAAAAAACAGTAAAGATATAATTATAACCAATTTTTTTAACTGAACAATAAACCTAATATATTGTAAGAAAAATCTAGATAATATGTTCCATTAATTTGTCATTTTTTATTTATTCTTACGTAAACTTTTACAAAAATTAATGCAATGTATTATGGCAGCACTTGTCACACGAACAATAAAAATAATTCAACAAATATCTAACTACGTTATTAAAAATAAATGGCATTCAACATTCATAAAAATATTGCTACTTCAGGGTAAAATGGTTATGTCACACCGGTTACATTGAAATTATATCTTGTCGGCACGAGCGTAGTAATATTTTTACCATGCGGTTATTATATCTGAAATAAATGTTTGTTAGTTGGACCCACACAAAACTGATTACACTACAGAATGTTAAAATACGCAGAACCTTAGTAACACAATTAATACACTGTTAAAGTAGAACACTCTGTTAGTTTGTTACAGACAAAAATAACTTATACAGTATCGTTTTGCAGTAATGGTCTTATAACATATTTTCGAATTTGTCCGCAGATCTCCGATGGCTGAACCAACTTTCCTACGTTTTACATCAAAACCGTGAAAGTCTGATGCGAATCTGTTAAGGATATTAAATATTAGAAAGCCTGAATAAAATAATCACTGAAATAAATAAAAGCAAGTGCATTCATCGCTCTATGACATATTTTACCCGCACGAGTGGAGAGTCCACTTTTTTTAATACTGATGTCATTCTTCTACACTCCCCTCGCGGCTAAAAATCAAACAACCAGCCGGATGTTAGAATTTCTATAACTTACGGAGATAGTGATGAGATAATAAACAATATAGTGATGGTATCATACTATTTTTTCAATTTATAAAGTTCTGAGTGTAAAGTAAAGTATTTGAAATTGTGTTTATATCATTTTTGGATAGAAAAAAATATTGTAGCATGCCAGATAAAAAAGAACGCACAGCACACACTGTTCAAAACACAGCAACACAACGTGAATGACAACATTAAATACAAAAACAGATTATTCAAGTAATTAGAATTCGAGTGTCGTTTGTAAAGTTGTGTTAATTTGAATCTTGTATTAATTAAGCTTTTGTTATTAACCGCATATTTAATTTTGTGTCAATCTGCAAATATAGCTAATTGTATTAGAAGCTTCCCAAGCCCATAAATTTAATAGAAAGCAAATCTGAATAAAATTGGCAAACAATTCAGTAATAATCTTAGGAACGACAACTTTAAATTGAGATTTATATTTCCACACAGCGTCGGTTTTACCTCGGAAAATAAATTGAAACGTGACGCGATTCTGGCGATGAATTTTTTTCCTGTGCGGACTCAAAATAGACCCATTCGAACCGTTTTCATCTTTTTACACTTCATTGAAATTAAATTTGTAGGCAAATTTGGGAATTCTGCCATTAGTGAAGCGTTTTTTGTTACGCCGGAAGCATAATATACCTATCCTGACCTTGACATTACTGGATGCGAGCCGACTTCCTATGTAGATTGTTAAAGAATCTGAACTGAAGCCGCAGAGTTAGATCTTTCCGTACTGTAATGGAAGTGTAACACAAAGTAACAAAATATACTTTTCGTTTGAATCATTTTCTAAGAGTGTCAGTCTAACGTCACACGGGTGAAATATTTTTCGAGGTATTCGTGTAGAGGATCGTAAATAAGTGTCGGTTTTCATTTTATATTTACTGTGATGTCTGTAGAGCTGTGACTCGCAACGAATGCCAGTTTAGTTAGAGAACATAAAATATAACACCTAAAACATTCTCATTCTCCTCCATCACTCTGGAATGTGAAAACATGAACATAAACAGGTAACTCAAAAAATCCACGTCACGTGGAGGTAACCTTCCGTCTGCAATTGGAAAAAACATCATGGACACACTGAAACATTTAGGCGTTCGATTAAAACAAGCGCGGCTTGAAATATTGACAGATTACTCCTCGGAGATGAATGAAATAATTTACAAATGGTTTTGTAAGAATCGTCGTCGCTATAAAAACGAACATAAACAATATGCGCAAAATGCATTTTATGCCCGTCCCCGGGCCTACTCACGAATGCGGATTGGGGTTGAAATCCACCGGGGCGGCGTGAACAAATCTCTCAGCGGGAGGTGCGACCGTTTCATCGACCTTTTCAACAACGCTCTCCTCGGCAGCGGGCGCTACAATATTGTCAACAATGCTCTCTTGACTGACGGGCGCTTCAGTCTTTTCAACGATATTCTCTTGACTGACGGGCGCTTCAGACAGACTGATCGACGTGTCTGTTTTCTCAATAACGCTCTCTTGCCCGACGAGCGTTTCGCTCATTGGCGGAGCGATTTCAGATTTTTCGACAGTTTCAGAAGGAAGCTGAGGATTCACATCGGCCTCGATGGCACTCGGCGGAGTTACCAACTCTCCCTTATCTTCTATTATGACTTCCGCTGGCAAGACGGGTTCTAATATGACATCTCCGCTGTTATCTTTGTTGGCTAAGCTGGCGCGCGGAAGTTTCAGGTTCAGCGTTGCGCTGAGTCTGTTTTTGATACGGAAATCTGCAAAAGCGTCGACACGTCCGAACGAGGATATCCGCAAAGGACAGAATAGAAAAAGAGAAATGCATTCAAACATAAAACAAAGATATTTTATTGCGAAATGTGTCTTGAAATGGGATTGAGCAATCAATATCCAGTCGCATCAGAACTGAAAGTGTAGATTGGTAACGAAAATTTTAAATGCATGACAAGTGATTTTGTATGTATTGAGAATGAAAGAAGCCCTGTTATGGAGAAAAACACTCGGCGGGGAGCATACAGTTAAATATCAACCCCGGTCCAATCGGGTTTCAACATTTGGGACGTAACGATACAATCAATCAGATTGTGTTTCGAGGGAAAACCTGATGCACTATGCAGGGATAAATGAGATAAATAATATATGCAAACAGTATTTCAACATAAGCTTTGTATATAATATGCAGTGGAAAGCTAGTATCGGACTTTATACGGTGTATGAGAGATATGAGTATAGTCATCGGTTTATAATAAATACTTTAAATTTTATTCAGTTTAAACTGAGTCGTAAAGAAATGACCCATCTTTTAAATAACTTTTTACCAACACCAGATTGGCGTTGCAGCCATGTCGGAGAGCTTCCGGATCGTTAATCTCAACGAAGGTAGAAAAAATGCACTGTTGAGTGATTTCAGATGAAAATTATAAAATAGGTAAAATAATTTATAAAATGCATGACCATAATACAAAATTGAGTTGCAGGAAGGGCATACATTTATTAACAGGAGTCTTTTTTTGAAAAGGAGGAAAAACATTGCTCAAAATGCTTTCATAATCTTGTAAAGTTGCTTTACCTTTATGATGGTCAAACGTAGAAAGAAAAGATTTTTTTAGATTATCAAGTACACTAGAAGATCGATAATGTTCAACACAAAATTTATTTATATCGGATGTTTATTTATATTTTTTATGAATGTACGTCTTACTGGTATAATAAGTAAGTTATGATGATTGATTGTAGGATATATCACCCAGTCCTAAATAGCTTTGGCTTCGCTTTTGCAGTGATCAATAGGCAAACCTGAATGGATCAATCAATATCATCCAGTATTAATTAAAACTAAAATAATAGTAAAAACAAAAAAACATAATGGATGTATGAAGCTCTGCAGAATCAACCTGGAAACTTGAGAAAAAAAAAGTAGAAATCTAAAGTGGTTATTACTATCAAAATATTAACAAAATTTTCCTATTCATCTTATCTTCAAAACCTAAGATTTTTATTAATGCGTGGCACAAAAAAAAAAAACTTTCCATCTTTTCCGATCGGTTTCATAAACAGCAAAATATCTCACATGAAACTACCTGATAGCAGATAGTAGGATGTGTTATCCAATAAATTGTATTATATCATTTAAGACAAATAAAAACACAGTATAATTGGACATCATATGGGCCCTCTAGGGGTGAAGTGAGCTAAATAGTAAAATGTTAAAACTTTTTTCTTGAAATTTTAAGTAGAATCACGTCTTTTATTCAGATTTTTGGTGGATTTCATATTTTTATTTTACGGAGATAACACTATTGCGATGTGTTTCAACTAAGTTTACTTCACTTTTACAATACTTTAAGATGTGTAGAATATTACAACACATCTAACATTTTTTTTTCTAAAATACTACTTGGCTCACTTCACCTCTTACGGAGCCATATTTATCTACTCTGCAAATAATTTTTAAATTATTTAACCCAATTTATGTTTAATAAATCTATCTTTTACAAAAAAAAATACTACTGTCAATACAACAGTATTAATTTTCATTGATCAGAATTTCGAAGTAAATTTCCCAAACGTTAAAAAATAAATAAAAGAAATATTTTAGTAATAACCAAGGTTGTGGAGTCGGAGACATAGTGTTTTGATCAGTCTTAAAAAAATATAGATAAGAAAAATTATATATTAGCACGTTCAGTGCTAAGAACATGAGGCTTCATGTTTATCCATTTTTTTTTGTCGTTACTGTCGTCAAACAAAACAGTAGCACATGCCAGCTTGGGTGTTTCTTTTATTGTTTTTTCTTCGGTTACATGTTGGTTCAAAATCTCGGATTGTAATGTATACACATTATAAATTATTGGAGTAAAATGTAAAAAATATTTTTGATGAACTGATACTGTTCTATTTGACGACAGTAACAACAAAAACAATTGGATAAACATGAAACCATTCCAGGCACATTTTTAGCAGTGAATGTGCTAAAATTTTACAACTTTTTTATTTCTTAAAATTTTTTTGCAACCCCACAGCCTTGAACAAGATTTCTTAAACTACTCAAAAAAGTCTAATTATGCACTGTTAATGCAAAACTTAATAAGTTGTATGCTGCTGTGATACACTGAAATGAATACCAAATCTAAATAACTAAACTTTCAATATGTTCATAATAATACCATTAAAAACTAAATAAGCTCTTAAACTATCTTATAACTAAAAAGCACATTATAACGGCAGAATATCCTAAAAATGAACTCAAGGCTTACACCATATAAGCAATTTTCTAAATAAAATCCCTGAATAGCCATTAGTAAGGAAGTATAGTTCACTTGAGATTAGGCATTGGATATTCAATTTATTATTATGCACAAAAGATAGCGCATTTGATTGAAAATATATAACAGAATTGCACTGTGAGATTCTCACCACGCTTTAAGCACCACTATCAATAAATACAGTAATAACTTTTTTACAACTTTGTAATTCAGTTAGTAAAAGTGGTATAAGCATATGAATCAAAAATTCCAGGTTAAAGTCCTGATGACAAAGTAAATATCAAAATATGATTTTCTCGATAGAGTATTTGAAATTTTGGCATAAGTGTTTCTGTTGATTTTGGACTTCAAATTCGTCTGGAGCAGTGTTTCTAAACCTTATTTAAGTGATGCCTATCTTCACTACAGTAAAATTATTCAAAGCCCCCACCCCACCTTCACATAATAACGAAATTTCAAAATGAAAGTAATACAATTACTTTTACTTTTAGGAAAAATTGATGTCAAACAGATTTTAATGCAGAAGAACTTGGAAACACCGACGCAAGGAAATTAATTTGAGAGAAATGACTGATTGATCGTCGCAATATGCAATGATTCCATTCCCACTGGGCTTTGAGCAGTATCCCACAAATAATAAAAATACCTTTGATGGATTCGGCGGTAACTTTGTGGAAGTTCATTTTAATATAAAATACCCCCCATATTTTTCAAATACCGTTAAGAAGCACTGATCCAGAGTGACATCAGGAAATAGCTGTAATGCTGTAAATGTTTTTTCAAATATTTCAATTACTACCAATAAGAAGGAAAACCAAATTGCCAAGCCATGTAGCAGTGTACTTTAAATGTGGCTGGTATATAACGATTGTTTTTCCTATTAAGCTCAGAGTAAAAACGCAATCATTCTCCTATTTGGTGTAGTACCAGCAAAGAAGTCTATACCCATTTAAATCAAGTGATTTATCTGAGAAAACCGTTTTGACAGATTCAGTAGAATGTTATAGATTTGGATAATAAATTACTCACTCCTATCAATATTCTTCTGGAGGTGAGAAGCGATGCGGTGTCGGGCATCACTATATTCCAAATGAAGACCCAGTCTTACCAATGTTGGGTTCTGTTCAACGAGCTGCGTTATTTCCATTTCTATTTTATTTCCCAAAACGGATGATCTCTGAAAATGTGTACAAAGAAACAATAAATATATAAATTTATATAATATAATACTCACTCGTACATGTAATCGAATAATATTCTATGTGGACTACAAATTAGACATTATAGTGATAATGATAACCTGATCCCCTTTATTGAAATATTAGAATCGTTCGACTTATATCCTTCAGTCAGTAGAAAAATACAAAATTCTCATGAGAATCCCGTACAATAAGTCCATACAAAAAAGAAGCTTTAGAATGAACATCAAATTGTGATGTTTTAAACAGTCTTGGCACTCTGAGATTATAAAAATAAATATTAACACCTTTCACAAATAAATGCACAGCTTACAGTGTTTACTTATAAGTCATTTTGGAAAAGCCTGTCTTTTAAACATGATTTTTCAAGCTTTTTTTTCAATGCTTTGTGCCCCATGGACATGTGTTTCAACATTATAAAGTCAATCCCATCAAAATATGCTTCAGAATATGATCAGAAGTGGAAATATGATCATTTGAAAAATTACACCCAAGCTGTTGTACTATTAAATTATTTTATCAAAGAAAAAAAGCCAAAAATCAAACCTAGAAAAAAGTAGTCATCAAGTTTTAGCAAACCAAGTACAGCAAAATTTAACACAGTGTAATGAATGGAAGCCCATCGAAAAGAGTACGGCAACAATTATGTGATATTTACATGTGAATAAAATGTAAGCAGTCACCTGGTTGGATGCTCTGAATTCCTCAACAGTCTTTGTTTTGAGCAGTGCCTGGACGAGACGGACGACCAGACTCGGACTGATGAAGTTGGTCTCGACGTTTATTACACGCACTGTGTTGTTTCGTTCGAGGACTTCAGCTAACCGCGCAGCTGTCCGGTCTGTGAGACCCACATTTGTGAGGGAGAGGACTTCCAAGTGGGTATTCTGATTCAGGGCGTCAAACAGGTGTTCGAATTTTTCATCACTGATATTCTGAAAGCAGTAAATATGCACGATTGTAATTGGTTAAAATATATGAACAAAACCAACCTTTGGAGGAGTAAAATGCGTAATGCTTAACTTTATACATGAAAATTGTATATTTTAATGTTGTTTATATTTATTACAAAGTAGAATCAAAACACACAAAAAGATAAACTTTTGATGTGTTATTATTGTACACATGAAAACATTTGCAACGAATTAATCACACAAATCGAGGACTTGCTGTACATAATTAGCTTCATCGAAGGGTGGTTTGACATGGCACTGACGACCGCTCCATGATCAATATTCAGACAATCAAGATAATATATAACAGTAAATACCTTGATATTGTTCCAGTTGAGATCTATCAGCTTTTGGTCATCTTCTTTGACTTGCTGGATGGTGGATTCGGGGTCTGTGGCATTAGGCGGGTCATGTGGGAAGAATTTGGGTTGTGCAGCTTTAGTGATACCGTCCCAACCGAGACCGATCGGTTGACCTTTGTTTAGAAGGGAGGCATGGTACTGGTCTTGATTCATCATCGAGTGGAAACCGAGGATAGCTGGAATTAAATGAAATACATGATATAACAATTTCTTTCATAATTCATTATATCCAGTAAGATATTACATATCAAACTCTTATCGTAAACAGAAATTTTACTCCACATAAAGACTTTTCTTTGCAATTCAAATGGATATTTTTTACAAACTCTTTCGTCAATTACAAAACTTGGTATTTACAAAAGAGATAACTATGTTTTTATAAACTGATAACTTAGATTTGGAATGCCTCGGGAATGTATCTACTCTGCCTGTCTTTCTTTTATATTGGAGGGATTCTGGCACTCTAAGAGACAATCAAATACTCCCCATATGATGTAGAAGCATTATTTATTCCCAATGAGGTGCAAGTGGACACCTTCTGGAGGCATCTCAAAAGAAGTGGTTTACGAGACTCAATCATTAAAGTTTTTCAAAGAGAACGAGGATAGAATGGTGAGGATAGTAGGACAGAACCAATTGTTGACTAATTACTATCGCTACACCCTGTTTTAAGGATCGGGTGGATAGGAGGAAATTTAAGATATCACAGACATTCTGCCTTCAACCACGAAGTGTCCACAACGAGGACGACATTGATCTAATCAGCCTATGGACACGGCTGATGGTTTGTATATAAAATGAAATGGAAAAGGCTTTAGGAGAACAAGTTGTTTGCTAGTCTCTGCATTTAAAAATGGATAATTTATGGAAAACAGTTGACAACTGTTACTGTAGAACAGCAGTAAGTACATATTTTTCTTGTTGCTTAGAAATTGCTTACTTTTTTTATTCAATATAAGTTTTATAATTGAATTTGAATCAAAAAATTTTGATCAATAATAATTGTTGCCCTGACATGATAGCTAATCAATTGTTTGATAAGATAAGCACTTTTATCAGTTGTTGTTGTTAGCACAGTAATGAAGTATATATCGGGAGTCAATAAGATATGATCTTGGTACAGATAAATCATATGTATGTAATAAAAAGGCAATAAATTTACCAGCCAAGTCAATAATTTCTTCCTGGGTGGCGTCATTCAGGGCCTCTTCATATTCACCTCCCAAGTCAATAGCAATTTGCTCTTCCGCCTCACGCATTTTGACACTCTCTGGAGGTGGAGTCCACTGTGAAATGAGGTGAATTTAGCATATATTTATTAGAGATTTGTAATCAAAGAAAACTATCATTCCAGATGATTATATAAACCAAGAAAGAACTAGATTCATACATGTTTTTGTCTATAAAACTAAATTCCGTAATGTGTCATTGTAAGAATTGTAAAAAATGAAACCAGAATTTATTGTTAAATTTAAACAACAATGTTATAATAAAAAATTTAATTTGAAAACTTTTTTATAGCACAGATTGTGTTATATATTGTGACACATGTTTTGCCTCTTTGTGAAGCATCTTCAGAATAACTATCGCCACTTGAACTTCTATAATGTTTCTGCAGAATCCATCGAAAACAACAACATGTTACATTATTGAACATCCAATTTTATTATTGATGAAATACAAAGTGGACATCTATTTGCTTAATTCATACAAGCAATAATTGCTGTTAGATCAATAATTGTTTTTTAAAATATTGATGTATAAAACACAAAAAAAATACTTTAGATGGATTCGGCAGTAACTTTGTAGAAGTTCATTTTTAATATAAAATTAAATTTGATAACTTTAATACTCCTACTCTCACCGTTTCTAGTAAAAAAGGAAAACACCCTGACTTTTATTTTGTAATTTTTAACATAAGAATTAGAATCAATTTTAAGTTTATTATCAGTGTTCTACTTTAATAACAATACTTATTTTTTACTTTGTGTCAATAGACAGTATTCAAAGATAAGAACATTAACTCATGACAATTTACAAAAAGGAAAATTCAATATAATACCACAGTTATAAATAAAACGCATTTTAATCAATAGTGGTTAAGTTAGGCTTATCACTTTAAAGCACAAGTTTAGTAATAGTGATAAAAACATATAGAAACAATAAAAACTGAAATACATATTTAATTTATTTTCCACGATGATATAATTACATATCTGAACCTAAAGAATCATTCATAATTGATAGTTGGGCTCATTTTCAGTACAGTTGCAAGTTTTTTAAGCTATAGAAATGATGGTGGACAGGGCAAAATGATAGTTAGTGTCAACCATGGAGCATATTAGTGTAATACAAAAAATCATCACGGATATTATACAAATTGGATTGATATTTGAATTAAAGTAATCTCTGATATCTTATCAACCATATTTATATAAAGATTAAATTGAAAAAGATAAAAATCTAATTGATTTCAATTTGATTTTTCAAAAATGACATAACAGTGGAAGATACACATATATGAGACTGTTATTTGCAAACCCGGCTTCTTCCAAAATTGTTAAAGCATGAACAGTGAATGTAATTTAGTATTTTTAGAAATCAGTCTCAAACGTGGCTTGATAACATACAAAATATCACTTAAAATTAAATTTTAAACTAAAAATTCTTTTAAAATGTATATTGTTTTACAAAATGATATTCAAGTTTCATTTTTTAACCATTTCGGAACGAGCTGTGTTTGCAAATAATACCCCCATATAAAGTATGTTTGAACGACATAAAGTATAATATGTTCACTAAACATACACGAATGTGATGTACTAATTTGTAGCCGTTTATTTCACATGTCAATGTTAGAAAAACTGAAATTATCACGAAGTTAGTAACGAATTAACAAAATTCAAAAAATAATACTTTTAGCTGGGCACCAAAGTTTGAAGGTGTTATAAAAATATAATACAATTCCTGTAGTTAAAATTCTACAGTGCTTATAATTAAAGACTATGACTGATTTTGCTAAATAAGTATCGCATTGGTTTAATAATTGATCCCAGTCTGTATTATTTGATACCATTTATGTAAACTATTAATCGAATCAATATTTTTAAAACCATTTTAATTTTATTAAAAGCTTTCAACTGGATGACTGCCACAGACGAGATATCTCATGAAATTTTCCATGCCCAACACGCCAGAGATGAGTTATCTCGTTAATACTTTATTAAATTAATAATTGCAAATTATAGCCGGCGTGCTAGGTACAGACATACTTTTTTCTACGGCAGCCGAATTGCTAAATTACATTATTTGAATGAATAGGCGGGTCTGGGTAACAGCACTTAATTAAGGCAGAGGAAGCATATTAGTGTAATTGCAACTCAGAGTTGGATGTCAATCAAATCAAATGTAATATATTACCTTCTTCCCTCTAATCATCCCCGCTACAAAAGGTTTCAGTTCAGGTCTGTCGGGTGTTTCTAAGGCTTGTTTGTTGATGTGGTCTATAAGTTTTTTTCTATTTAATGGTCCCGTTGGGTTTTTTTCACATTCATAACTATTCCTTTGGTCAGGGGGTAAAAAGGAATCCTGAAACAGACAAACAAAATTCTTACTGTTTATGATATAATCAAACAACACAACGAGCATACTCCAAACAGTGACAATATTATCATAGACATATTAAAAATAAAATATGCGCACATTCATGTCAAAACATTTTTTTTCAGTAACTATAGCATAATTGAAACAGTTTCTAGTATTTCTTAGAGACAAACTTCAAAGTACAATTAAAAATGATGTCATGACTAAACTTCTTGTTGTTCGTTACATTAACGCATTGTGTAAATTCAGAGCTGCGGAGTTGGAGTGATGGTGTTTTGGGTGCAGTCAGAATTCAAAAAATGGCTGATTGACTCCTTTTTTTGAATTTAATTAAAATACAAGAAGTTATGAATGATAAAAAATATTAAAAACTATACATAAAATATTACATTCTTTTTCAAATCAGATCAAATACTAGTCACTGTTTTTTTCACTTCTCCAAAGCATTGGTAAAATTAAAATATTATTTTGATGTCGATAAAATATGTACAAATTTACCATTACTCATATATTATATTCCTAATAAATATAACATAGACATAATTAATCCTGATACCGTAATATGACCTCCTAATAGATCATTTCTACAGAGTATGCTTGTTACTAAACCTCGCCTATTAAAGGGTGTGACCATAAAGGATTGGGAAAAGACTAGTGGTTGGCTAATCACTTTATCCCTGTACCATCTTTTCAGGATCGGATATAAATGAAAACATCAGACATACATTTTGGATAAAAATCTATTTACTTGTAAAGAATCAATGTCGGAAAACTTCTATTCTATGATAGTCTTATGCGAATAGGATAGAAAGGTACAATCAGTGGCGGCCGGTCAATGTGGCATTGGATCAATGCACTCCTTGTATATGCAGGAGCGGTTATATTTCATGAAATAATATTCAAACATAACATTTATACCATTCACTCATTTTAAATTTTTCATGTATTTATTGTTTCAAATAAAATAAAATGTTCTAAAATATTTATTATAGACACTATAAAATACATGAAGGTTTAAAATGAGTGAATGGTATAAATGTTATGTTTGAATATTATTTCATGAAATATAACCACCCCTGCATACACAAGGAGTGCATGGATCCAATGCCACATTGACCGGCCACTACTGGGTACCATATGCTATCCTATTCTGTACCAATGTAACAACACAATAATGTTCTTTCATATCCGATTATTTGTGAATAATTTTAATACTACAACAGTTAGTAACAAGTTGAAACTGAAATAATTGTAGATAAGAAATAAAGTGTTGATAAACGTATCATTTATAATTTGAATTTTTCACCGCGAATAATTGATATTTTCTCAGTCCAAAAGGCAGAACTTAATACATCATATATTTTGTAGTGAGAAATGATCCAAATAACACTCGGGCACCAATACAGCTTATCAGCGTACGTATTGTAAAATGAAGGTAGGTGGCATTGAGTGTAATAATAAAAATGATAATAGAAGTAGCCTAGAAATTGTACGCTGGTCAAAATCACATGAGTATTTATTGTATCATTCAATTCAGATACAATAGTAAGTGAACATGTTTTTATTCAAAGAAAATAACAATGCTGTTGACCTATTTATATTGTTAGCAAAATACACCAAGAGATGGATTCAATAATTATAATATAATCTATGCATGCGAAAAGATGTTTCCAATTTCGATATACATATATTATGAGGTAACTAATAACTTCATAAACTCATATTTAACCTTACTTACATTGATACAAGAGGAATTAATAAGTCTACAGACAATTATCATAATACGGGTCGTACTATAGAGTGATTATTGCAAATAAAAAAATTCATTCCGTGCCTTCAATTGCAAAACATAACATATAGCAGAATTAAGAGTTGAATTGCAACGTTGATGTACCTGCACAACATAACAGATGTCCGTTTACTTGATGCTATAATAATCAAACTATTGCGACAACGCCAAGCTGGATAAAACAATGAAATTTGTATACATTATAATAGGTCACTATAACTGCTTTTAAGCATACAAATAAAAGTTAATTGAATTTAAAAAGTTAAAGACAACCTCTTAAAGTTGGCTATAGTATCTTGTTATTTCTTAAGAAGCTAGTAATAGTATTAAAACATTATTTCATTCCAATATAACTATGGCATAATAGTAACACATTGGGCTACATTTTTTGAATTTTTATTGAGTTATCAATTGTAATATAAAATTTTATATCTAAACCATCAGTGTCTACAATGTGTTCAACTGTTTTCAAAGTAAACGGCACATATAAGGATTGATTATAAACCAGATACTACGATCACACCTCTCTCATTCCGAAAAAAGGATGCTGGAAGTGTTAAAACTAAAATCAACCAAATAATGGAATAACAATTAATTGTATTATATGCCGAAAATATTAATCAATCTATATCCAGCAAGAATAGGTTATCAATATCTTCTGTCTTTTTAATAATTTATTGGTGATAAGGCAAGTCTGCATCAAATTAAATATTTATCTAATCTAGCACATAAAGTTATTTGGACTAAAACTTAACGCTCATAATAGTAATAAAGTATGACATCACCAAAATAATATTACAATTCAAGGTGAATGTGTAGAAGCTTCATAACAACTAAAATTTGGTTAATATTACATGCTTAACTCATTAATTCCCAAGCAGTTTGAACGGTGTAATTAGCAAAAAAACAGATATTTTTCTGTATTCACCACAACCATACAAATAGTGGAGATAAAATTGATGATTGAGACTTAAGTGATGAAAAATGTTGAGCAGATGGACGGTAATATGATATCGTAGGATCAACAGGCACATCGAAGTCATCATCGTCAATCATATTATCGAGTGCATCACCACTGCCACTTAAATTACTTAATGAATCCAAACTATAGTAAACTATTTCTCGATTCATAAACATCAACTATGTTTGAATTAACTCTATTTCGCCTCGACATTTTGAATGCGGTGGTGATTTATTGAAATGGTGCTACAACATTCAGCTAAAATGTGATAATTGAAAATATAATTTTAGCAAAATGCGTGAATTATGAGCTATCACCGTGTGCTGCATACTGTAATATATGCCAGAAGTCAATATTTAATCACAAATCAACCTTAGTCAACTATGCACAAATCTATTAACTGACCATTGTTGTCAATGAGGGTACCAATATACCAAATTTTGATCATTAAAAATCTTGGTAAAACAAATGAAGTAATCGTAATTGAAACATTTAGTCCAAAAACTGTTATGAACTTATGTCATCGAAATAAATTTTACAGGAGAGACAAAAAACGATGGAGAGTAAAACAATCAATTTGGTAATTAAATAAGTTTTTTTGAGAATATGAGTAAGCAGGATGATACCAGATATACGTTTGAAACCTAGCAGAAGCCAGGGGGAGGTGGGTCTAACCTGACAAGAAAAAAGTTTAGCCTCCATAACGAGACATTCTCAGTTTTTGTAAATTTTAAATTGTAGTTATGTAGCTTACTCAACTGACTAACAGGTGGCACTCATAACTTATTTCTCTATCTGGACTAGAGGTCTGCGCGGGCCGAAATTTTACAAATTTAACCGAAAAAAATACTTCAATCAAGTAAAAATATTGAAGTATTGATGAAATTATGTATTTCTGAGAATTGTATTCGAATAGTGTTTAGGTTTGGGAGAATATACTTAATTGCGATAAGGTATATTCTTCCATGTGTTTGTAAGAACATACATTATTCAAACAATGACATTTTTGACATTCTAGACTCCTGCATGTTCTAACCAAATTATTGGAGGTCTACATTTATAACATTTCATTTTATATTTTGGTTAGAATTGATATTGTGAAAAAACTTTCGCACACTGACACATAAAAGCGCCACGATAACTAGCAATACTTTTTTGAATCTTTCATATCAGAAACCTCAGGAAACCGTTATGATTTAAAAGACTCGTGTGAATACAAACATTTCTATGAGTGCGAGCAAAAGAAAGTGCACATATACAGAAAAAACTGCCTGAGGCAAATTACTATTACTTTCACCAGACACATCAAATCAGATAGCAAAGGTTTAACTCTTTTGATTACATATTAAAAAATATTATTATCAGTAAATTGACATCGGCAAACTATTATTTTATCATGAGGTTACTGAACAGTTAAAATTTGATTTATTTGGTCAGTATCTCATTTAATTTTCTAGTCGCTCGATTGAAAGCCAGACGGTAATATATAGATAAAATTATATGACATTTACGAATTTTTGTTCCAAAGCATGAACGTATCTTAAACTTTTCCCCACAGATGCGATTCTAAAAACAGGATGTAACAAAATTGACAGGCTAAATATGTGTACTGTCTTAGCCCAACCAATCTATTATTTTAATTATTTTTTAATCCATGGAAGTATCTCAACTGTTTGTTACTCAGTTGCTCAACCACTCTTTTTCAAAGAGAGTAGAATGGATAGAAGGATAAGGCTAAGACAGGACTAGTGATTAACTAATCGCTCCGCCCAGTTGTTGGAGAATCGATAAATCGATCGAAAAAATGCTGTTCGTACTGGGACTCGAACCTGTGAGGTCTGGCACGGAAGCCAACAACGTTAACCACTGCGCCATAGAACCCAACATTTTTCGATCAATCTATTATTACTGAATCTGAAAAAAAGGAAATTGAGCAACTGAATTACAAACAGTTGTCGTAGAAGAGTGTCTGTCAAGATGCCTCCATTAGAAGTATATGTATTAACTCAACATGGGGTTCAAAACGAGATAATTCTTTACATAACCTTATCAATGACATCACTGCAATAAATTGACTATTATTTATTTTTCCTTAGTAAAGATTTTTTGTTTCAATAGTATTTTATTTTCTAATCATATGTCCATTTTTTAAGCTTATTTGATAATATTGAAATCTATCAAAAATAGTTATTTTTTATGTTAGAATAACATTCGAATGTTTCATAGTTTAATAATTTATAGTACTTAAGTTCTTGTTGAAAGACTAACATCATAGTGAAAATAAACACTATTTTTGTCATTTTTGACCAAAAATAATTTTACTATACGTCAGAATTGATATAAGACAAATAAACCGTCATCAATCATGGACACATTCACAAACAAACCAAAACACCTTCCTAAAAAACTCAATATAATTTAATCACATAGTCTCAATATTTTCTTTGACTATAAAACAAGCAAAATGCATCCATAACAAGCTCGAAAATATGTTATGAAGTACATATATTTATATTACTTTATAGGTTAAATATGCTTTACAACATAGTTTCTCAACCTTTTTAAGCCC